>CM046968.1:60689930-65689930 GCA_025698475.1 Gossypium anomalum | reverse complement strand
GAAAACTAATTAATGACATATCAAGAAAACTGAACCTTCATTTACCTATGGTTGCGGCAGTAGAGAGCGACGACGACGCAGCAGTGAGGACGGCAGACGGCGACGAGTAGGTGGTCGGGTAGCCTCAAGAGCTTCGGATGCTTAGGATTTTGGGGAAAATTTAGGGATTAGGGGAAATGTAGTGAATTGGGGAAAATCTGTTAAAGGGTGGAAATGGTGGAAATGGCTAAGTGTCGGGTATGAGGGGAGGATAAAATGTTAGAAAAGAAAACGACGCCGTTTCAGTAACAAAAATTTAAACGTTTGTGGCGCTTTGGAAAAGCGCCGCTAAATCCCATCTATTGCGGCATTTGTAAGGTAGCGCCACTAATCCCCTTCCAGCTCCAGTTAAAACAACAGCGTTTTAGTTAAAGATAAATGCTTTTTGTGGCATTTTTTTCAAAAATGCCAGTAACCTCCATTTTATATTCTTTTTTTTTGTATTTAATTTTTATTTGTTATCAATGTTTGTTTTTAAATCTAATATTTAAATATATAAAGCTTATCTATTATCTCTTAAATAACTAATCTAAAAATTTAATCTAAATAATTTCATTTTTTTCAAAAACACCACTACTCTAATATTTTAAGATATT
Organism: Gossypium anomalum; assembly: GCA_025698475.1. Taxonomy (NCBI): domain Eukaryota; kingdom Viridiplantae; phylum Streptophyta; class Magnoliopsida; order Malvales; family Malvaceae; genus Gossypium; species Gossypium anomalum. The sequence goes on along the minus strand of CM046968.1, from coordinate 65,689,295 downwards.
AAAATTAATATTATCTCTTTTTACAATTATATAAAAAATTATTTAATATGTAAATTAAAAAATACTAATTTATCTAAACCTTAATCCTCTAATTCTTAAACCCTAAAATCTTAAACCCTACAAATAAACCCTAAACCCCGAACCCATAACCTGTAACCATTACCCCTTAAACCTTAAACCCCAGCCCTTAAACCATAATTCATAAACCCTAAACCCTGAACCCTAAATCTTATACCCTAAACTCTAAACCCTAAAACCATAAACTTTACACATAAACCCCAAACCCCTAACCCTTAACCCCTAACCCCTAACCCTTAAACCCCAACCCTTAAACCATAATTCACAAACCCTTAAAGTAGTAACTCATAAGCCTTAAAACCCTTAACCATATACCCTAATTTGTAAATCGTAAACCCTAAACTATAAAGATAATTAGTTCAATATTTTCAAATTAACACTATCTGTTTTACAATTATATAAGAAATTATTTAATATATAAATTAAAAAATACTAATTAATCTAAACCTTAAACCCATAATCCCTAATCCCTATTCCATAAACCTTAAATCATAAAGCATAAACTCTAAACCCCTAACCCCTGACCTTTAAACCATAATCCTTAAACCCCATAATCCCTAAACTTTAAAATAATAACTCATAAACCTTAATCCTTTAATCATATACCCTAAACCGTAAAGTACCCTAAACTATAATGATAATTAATTTAATATTTTGAAATTAATACAATCTCTTTTACAATTATATAAGAAAATATTTAACATATAAACTAAAAAACAATCAGTCATATACCAAAAATCTTTAAAATTATTTTAGATAATAGTATTTTATCATTTTTAACAAATATTTTTCTATGTTTTTACTTTCAAATTTCTCCTACGTGTCATTATTTTTTTCTGAAGAATTTAAATATTCAATTAAAAATAAATTGTATTTTAATATAAATAAAGCACTTAAAGTACAAAAAAAAAGAGGAAAAGATTTTTTGCGGCGTTTTTAGAGAAACGCCGCTATAGATCAAAATTTGCGGCGTTTTCTCTAAAAGCGCCACTAAAAGCTCTACACAAGATGACATCGTTTCGCAAAATTTTTTATGGCGTTTGTAAAAAAACGCCACTAAATATCAGTATTAGCAGCGTTTTCATAAAAGCGCCACTAAAAGCTCTACATAAGACAACGTCGTTTCACTAAATTTTTTGCGGCGTTTTTAAAAACGCCATTATAGATCAGTATTAGCGGCGGTTTCTAAAAAGCACCGCTAAAGGTGTGCATAGAGTGGTGTTTCTTATAAAAGCGCCACTAAAAAGCTCAATATAAGACGATAGTGTTTTGCAAATTTTTTGGCGGAGTTTTCACCTTTAGCGGCGCTTTTAGAAAACGCCACTAATACTGATCTATAGTGGGATTTTTGTACAAACGCCGCTAATGCCACTGAAGCTCAACTAAAACGACGGAGTTTAGCGTAAATTTTACGGCGTTTTTTCTTGAAGCGCCGCTAAAGGTGAACCTATAGCGGCGCTTTTTTGAAAAACGCCGCTAAAAACCTATTTTGCTCTAGTGAATGGTTGTAAAGTTATTGACATTGTGTCCAATAAGATTATGGTTGTAGGTCATAGAATAGGAAATATTTATATGGTGCATCTAAATGAATTGCATGATTTAAATGTTTGTTTGATTGCCAAAAATGACAATTCTTCTTGGTTATGGCATAGAAAACTAGAACATGCAAGTATGGGCATATTGTACAAATTAGTTAAAAATGACTTAGAGGACTTCCTAAAATTGACTTTAATTTAGACAAAATTTGTGATGCATGTACTAAGGGTAAAAATAGAAGAGTTTCCTTTAAACCTATTAATGATGTATCTACTAATAGAGTTCTTCATCTAATTCACATAGATCTTTTTGGTCCTATCAGAACAACTAGCTTGGGTGGAAAACAATGTACGTTTGTGCTTGTTGATGATTAATTTAGATTTTCTTGGGTTCTTTTCTTAAGTACTAAAATTGAGGCTTAAGAAAAATTCATCACATTTTAAAAAATAAATTAAAATGAAAAAAGTTGCTCTATTTCTAGTGTAAGGAGTCACCATGGAATCGAATTTCAAACTTTTAGTTTTGATCATTTTTGTAACTCAAATGGGATTAGCCATAATTTTTCTATAACTGGAACCCCTCAACAAAATGGAGTTGTTGAGAGGAAAAATAGAACTTTAGAAGAAATGGATAGAATTATGCTTTGTGAAAATAATTTGCTAAAATATTTTTGGGCGGAAGCCACAAACACTGCATGTTACATTGTAAATCAAGTAATGATTAGGCCTGGTTTGAAGAAAACTCCATATGAAAGTTTCAAAAATAAAAAGGCTAACATTAGCTATTTTTATCCTTTTGGATGTAAGTGTTTTGTTTTAAATAATGAAAAAGATAATCTTGGAAATTTTGATACAAAAAGTGATGAAAGGAATTTTTCTTTGTTATTCCTTAAATTCTAAAGCTTATGGAGTCTTGAACAAAAGAACTTTAGTAGTAGAAGACTCTATACATGTTTTTTATGACACTAACCTTCCTCCTAGAAAGGATTCTTGTATTGATGATGATCATGCAAATTTTTTTAATTATGATGAGAAAGTGGATCAATTATCAAGTGAGAAGATTCTAGAAAAAACTCAAGATGCTCTAAAAGAGCTTACATTAGAGGAGAAGGAAGTCACTCATCATAAGGAGTATAACTATGTTAAAGATGGTAAGATTTTAGGAGATCTATCCAATGAGGTAACTACTATATATTCTCTTAGAAATACATGTAATTACGTTATCTCATGCATAAAGCCTAAAAATATTAAAGAAGCATTAAATGATGAATATTGGATGTTAGCTATAGAAGATGAGATAAATCAATTTGAAAGAAGTAATGTATGGAACCTAGTTGAAAGACCTAGTACAAAATCTACTATAGGTACTAAGTGGGGTTTTAGGAATAAGCTAGATGAGAGTGGTAACATAGTGAGGAACAAGGCTAGGCTTGTTGCTCAAGGCTACACTTAAGAGGAAGGAATAGACTATGATGAAACATATGCTCTCGTAGCTAGGATGGAAGCCATTAGGATGCTTTTAACTTTTGCATGCTTTAATAATTTCAAATTATTTAAAATGGATGTCAAAAGTGCCTTTTTAAATGATTTTATTAATGAAGAAGTGTATGTTGAAAAACCATTTGATTTTGAAGATCTAAAATTTTGAGACCATGTTTTTAAACTTTCAAAAACATGGTATGAAAGACTTTCAAATTTTATTATTGAAAAGAGTTCTTTTAAAGGGAAGGTTGACACAACACCTTTTATTAAGAGAAAAGTAAAATATTTATTAGTAGTGCACATTTATGTTGATGATATTATTTTTGGGGCTATTAATGAAATTTTTTATGAGGATTTTTCAAAGCTAATGCAAAGTGAATTTAAGATGAGCATGATGGGAGAGCTCTCATTATTTTTGGGACTCCAAATCAAGAAAAGGAAGGATGATATCTTCATCAATCAAGCTAAGTATACAAGGATATGCTCAAGAAGTTTGGAATGGACAATCTCAAACCACAAGCTACACCCATGAACTCTTCTACAAAGCTTGACAAAGATGAAGAAGGTAAGTGTGTATATATAAAACTATATAGGTCAATTATTATTTTTTTGCTTTATCTTACCTCAAGTAGAGCCGACGTTATGTTTAGTGTTTTCTTGTGTTCTAGATATCAAACTTGTCCTAAGGAATATCATTTACAAGCCATTTAAAGAATTTTTAGGTACCTTAGAAACACTGCTAATTTAAGACTTTGGTATCCTAGAGATTCATCCTTTAGCTAGTATGCTTTCTCGGATGCACATTTTGGAGGTTGCAAACTAGATAGAAAGAGCACCTCTAGTACTTGTCAATTCTTAGGCAACATGTTAATTTCATAGTTTTCAAAGAAATAAAATAATGTTGCGTTGTTCATCACCGAAGCAGAATACATTTTTGCTGGTAGTTGTTGTGCTGATGTTTTATGGATGAAACAACAACTTAAAGACTATGGAGTTGATATAGATACCATTCCTATCAAGTGTGACAATACTATTGCTATTTGACTCACTAAGAATCTCATCCAACATTCTAGAACTAAGCATATTGAAATTAGACATCATTTCATTAAAGATCATTTCAAAAGAGGTGATATAGTTCTAGAGTGTGTTGACATTTTGCATCAATTAGCTGATATTTTTACAAAACCTTTAGATAAGGAAAAAATTTGGACACTTAGGAGAGAACTATCTATATACTTTGAATGATTTTTTAAACTTGTATATATTTTAAAATGTATTGAAAAGGCACGCTTGTATGATTTCAATTGCTCTTTTTTTTTTTGAAAAAAAAAGGACCTAAAAGGTCAACTTCAATTAATAGCATCAACCATTACAAAATCATGGGTTGCCGTAGGGTAATCCATCCCAAAATTCAAGTTACAATTATTTTTTATAGCATACTTGCTCATAAAATTTGTAGCCTTATTACAATTGCGGTTGACCCACTTGAACTCATCTTTGTGAAGCATATAATTGGAATTAAACAGATCATTGATACAATGCCCCATAATAGTGATGTCCACTCTCCAATTCCTTATTATGTTGGCCAGGCTTGCGCAGTCTGTTTCGAAAATATCATTAGCAATGTTCAGGGATTTAGATATATCTGACTATTCAACATAACCCTTCTTGGCAGATAGGTGTGGCAGTTTCAATGGCTCTTATATGCAAAAAGAGAGTGGGGATTTTAATGTGTTTGATTAATCTATTTGAACCTTATTTTTCTAACATGATTTATTTTTTTGATGCCCTTGAACTTGTTAAAGTGAATTTATTCAATTAACTTAGCCAATTTTTTGAATGAACTTATTATGATTTATGTATCATATGCATCATGCTTACTTTTTGAATTTTCATGCATATGAAATCATTAAAATTTATCTAAGAGTCATTTCAAGACATTTAAAGTACATTAGACTTCAAAAATTAAGTTCTTGGAAAATTTCTACACTTGGAAAACAAATTCATGATTTGGTATCGATACCATTTTAAAATTATCGATACTTGTCAGATTTTAAAAGTACCTGGACCAAGGGTTTTAAAATAGTTTCTAAACCCAAAATTTCTTTTCCCCTTCATTCGAAAGTTCTCTCAAAACCCACTCAAAATTTTCATAAATCCTCCCATTTTCATAAATCCTCCCATTCTCTTTCTAAACCTTGACTCCAAAACATCTTCTAACTCCATTTCATCAAGATTTCCTCGAAATTTTTTCAAGTTTTTCAACATTTTAATAATTTTGATGTAAACCCTAAACTTTTCCTATTTTAAGATTTTATGAAATGTAGGTTAAAATATTGAATTTTGATGAGTTTTTGGGTTGATTTGGACTTTATAAACTGTGTTTTATTGCAGGGCTTGCCTATTTCAAACAATTTTCTCAAAAAATTACTTCAAACCCTTCGCCCACCAAGTGTTCGAAAAATTCCTCAACGAAATTTTTGATAGTGCAAGTGTGTTTTTAGTGTTTAATCCTTTATCATGGCCCTTAAGAATCATCTTAAAACCGGTGCTTCCTCTTCATTCAAATCCCTCTAGTGGGTCTCGATCGTCATTTAATGAGTATTTTCATTCTGAATTGGAACGAGACGGTTCAATAAGAATTTTGCATCTAAATGAGTTTAGGAGTCTAGGAATCTAGATTTTGCCATGTCAAAAGGTATCAATTATTCTTATCTTCCAAATTTTCTTAGTTGGGATTGGACTGATTTCTTAAAAACTTCCTCGCTGACTTACATTATTAATCTTTTTCGATCTTTTTACTCAAAATCCAAACTTGAACATGATGAGTCCAATGATACCATCATTTCTATAACATCTTTTTGAATGAACACCCCGATTCATTTACTTTAGACGATTTTGGAAATTTTCTTCATTCGCCTTCCAGAGGTAACTCCAAGAAAAAAGGAGCCTACAACCCCACTTTTTATATTGAGTTTGGACTCCATGATTGTATTCTCCATATTATTTGTATTTGGAATTTTTGTCCTATAAAAAAATGCTATAACTTCCCATTTTTAGTGGTTTCGGGACCACGATTTTAACTAGTTAGTCAGTATTTTACTACTTATTTAATATTTACAGGGTTATTATAGTGTCATATTAAAATTTGGTTAGAAAATTTTAATGTTTAAATAATTAATTAAGTGAAAAGGACTAAATCGTAATAGCTGTAAAAGTTAAACGCTATTGTGTTATATGTGTTAATTGAGTATAATATCCAGATTTAAAGGTTTAATAAGGTAATTAAATCTTATTTAGACTTAGTGATTGGTTGGTGGTAAGAATATGTATTATTATATATTAAGAATATAATTAAATAAGATTAATATATGTTAATTAATGAAACAAAAGAAAAGAAACATGAGCATATTCATAATCCTTTTCTCCAAAATCAATTCTACCATTAAAAGAGAACACCAAGCTTCGGTCAAGGTTATTCTTCATTGCATGGTATGAAATTCAAGCTCGTTTTTAGTAATTTTTATAGTTTTGAGATTATTGTAGCTTAATCTAGCTAACTCGGGGACTAATTCGTAAAAATGTTAAATGTTTTGAATTATGCCATTGATGAATTTGTGATGTTTTTGAAGTTTGATGATAGACTTATAAGCTTGATAGTTAAATGAGACTGTTTTGTAAAGCAATTTTGGTTTATTTTAAAGTTTAAGGACTACATTGCTAAAATAGTAAAATTTCATGAAATCCTTGTAAAAATATGATGAATATGGGTTGTAAGGGGATTATGGAAAATTCAACTGTCTTTGTTTAGGTTAAATTGGAATTGAATTGAAAGTTTTGGGTTTAGGGATTTAATTGAATAAAAGGTAAAAGTTTAGGGTAAAAGTGTAAAATGATGATTAAGGGTCAAATATGTGAATTTAAGTGTTGTATGGCATTTGAATGGGTTAATTGAGTAAAATTATTATATTTAGATCAAGAAATAGATCAGTCGGTTAATAATCGCGGGAAAGAAAATGTCATCGAGTGTTTATAGTTATCGTATTTTGGTAAGTTCGTATTACATTTATTATGTTTGTAAATGTCTTAATTAATTATGTGTTTGGTTATATGAATATGAAGGATGCTATGATCTATTGAATGGTAATAAAATGGAACGATAATGGATTGAAGTGTAAAGTTTGAACATGTGATGATCTTAGAAAAACATGATAAGTCTGTGTGAACTTAGGAAATAGCTAGGATACAAATGACATGTCATTAGGGAATTTTAGGCAGTAGTTGCTAGTGATTATAGTTTCAGGTACTTTGTATCGGTGTTACAGTTTAGGCACTCAGTAGTTTCAGGTACTATGTACCAGTGATGGATACCATACCTGTGGCTTGAGATCTTGCACATACTGTGGATTCTCTGAAGCTTGTGTGAGTAGCATCGTATATCGCTTAATGTCCTTTTTTCAACTTGTATGAGCATTACCCTCCTACGGATCTGAAGTCAATTTACTATTGTTCTCCAGGCAAAATAGTTGGTTATTGAAATAGAAATGAAATGAGATGGTATGATGAATTATAGTTGTTTGATTACATCTTGGTATATGATTATTAACATGTTATGTATTGGTGATATGAGCTATTCAGGCTTAACCATTTCGTTTAGTTGGAATGATGAAACAAGAAAAAGGAATGTTAATTCTATGTTATGCTTGATTTGTAAATTAAATTGATAGGTATCTGATGTTTTATTTTATGAACTTACTAAGCTTTACGTAAGCTTACTCCATTTGGTTTTTCTTCTTTGTAGTTTATTGGACTTTTGCTGTCGATTGGAACATCATTGGAGATCATACTATCCAAAAACTCTTTCAGTAGCTATTTTTTTATTTTTGCCTGGTTATAAATGGCATGTAAATAGGGTTTCGATTTGTTTATGTTAATATGTATCTTGATGATGTAAACATGATTTTGGTATTTGGTGTCTTGAAATGGTAACTTGTCATATGTTGTCCTTCTTGAAGACTTGTTGTTGAAATGGCTATTTTGTTTGGGTAACTTATGAACTTTGGTTGGTATATACTTGTATTTGAAAGTTTGTTATAAATGGTTGATTGTGGTACATATTATTTGGAACTTATTTGATGACTGAATAAGGTTGACTTGTTGGTTATGTTTTGGTCTGGATATGTAACACCCCCTAACCCTTATCTGTCGTTGGAATAAAGTTACAGAGCATTATCGAACATTTTAGATCAAATACGAATATTATATAATTATTCACACATAAATATCATACTTCAATCATATTTTCCCTTTATGAGCCTTATACATCAAGTTTACCAGCCCTGCAAATCTTGAACAACAAGTAACTCATTTACCAACCTTTCAACCAATCCAAAACACATTCAAAAATATCTAAAACATGACAAAATAATCAATCTATTGACTTAATCAATATACCAACATAGATACTATACAAATACTAACCAATTCAATTCATTTAAATTCATTCAAGCCAAACTAAATTTAAAGCCAAATATAAACCTAAATTTGCATATATTAACTTCATTCATACTTTAACCAAAATAAGCCATTTATAACTTCAACATAACACATAATTTATTTTTATGTATATAAGGAATTAATATCATTCTTTAATATTATTTACAATCATTTGCCAAAATGACAAATACAACAACCTATGCCATTTACCAAAAGAAAAGTACTTCACCACAATGAGTTCGGGATTGGCCTTGGACGCTGATTCGACAATTTGACTTTTACCTAACCTGCGTACGAAAACAATCCGTACGTTGAGTATAAAACTCAATGGTATTTCTATAATCCGAATACTTATTAAATAAGAATTTATAATATTTTTATATATAAACACACATAATAAAAATCATTCAAACAAATAATCAATTTAATAAAAAATTATTCAAAACACTTTCAATTCTCATTTTTTTTACTATTTCAATTTCATAATTGCTATTCAATAGCTTTTCTCAATAGGTTATACTATTAAATTTCAAACCAATATCCATTTCATGAATCCTTAATTCCCTGATTCATGCAATTCCATGCATTTCAATTGCATTTTTCATTTTATTGTCCATTCCAATCCATTTTCAATATCATTCAATGTCAATCACTTAGCCAAATCATTTGTTTACCCCTATTAACAAGACTCGGACTTTGACGGATACACGGATCCAACCAAAACACATCAGTACGACACCTAGTGCCTCATCGGATAATTCGAAGTATTAGATTGACACCCAGCATCTCATTGGCCATGCCAAAGTAAATTGGTACCCAGTACCTCATTGAATTTATCCGAAGTAATAGTGTGACACCCAGTGTCTCATTGACTCGTGGCCGAAGTATCCCTGAACACTTCCAATCCTATGGTATGCCAACTATATTCGACTCAGCCCAATACAATTAATAGGGTTTCCAAATCACTTTTCAATTTCCAATCAATACACAATTCAATTCAAATAATCACATATACTCATAATTCAACTCAATTCAGTTTTCATTTTTCAATACAATCAATATTCAATATTCACATTCACATTAATCACAAATTCATTTATACTCAATTCAATATCAACAATACCAATACTCACCTTAATTTCACTTACCGTGCATAAATAATAAATACAACAAATAATTATTAGATTCGGATTATAGAAATACAAACCGTATTTTTTTGAGTCACTCGTCGCTGACTTTCTCTCTCCCCTTTTAGTCGATGTCTCTGGCTCAACGTTAGCAAATTAAGCTTAAAACCTTAAACCCTAATTTCTCATTCTTTTTCTTTCTTTTTTTCTTTCTTTTTTCCCTTCCCCTGTTTTGTTTCTTGCTTTCTGTTTCTTTAGTCTCTTTTTCTTTTCTTTTCTTTTATTCTATTTATTTTATTATTAAACTAATATCATATCATATCATATCATATAATATATTTATTTATTTATTCTTAAATACTAAGTAAATGTATATGTATACTACAAATGTATGTATGTATTTATTACACTTGTACATTTTTAGTACCATACAATTGTATTAATTTTATTCATTTATTATATATATAATAATATAATATATTTATTGATATTATAAGTAAATAATAATTACTAAAATATGTATTTAATTAATCCACATGTCACCACCATCACCATCCACTTGTCATGCTTGGTTTAATTACAAGTTTAGTCCATTGACTTTTCTCTATTCTTTAATTTAACTTTTAGCCTATATTCAATCTAGTCCTCACACTTAATTTAATCTTAATTTAAACTAATTTACCTAACCAAAACCTAATTGACCACACAACTAACTTCGTAAATATTTTTAATAAATATTTACGAATCTTTTTCACTTAAATGATGACCCAAAAATGCACTTTTTCGATTACCCAACTATCGGGTCATTATAGGATAGTTATTATTTATGCTTAAATTGTGGTGCCAATGAGGGCATATTGGTTAGACACATAGGTTGAATGTGAATTGACATGTTTTGGTGCATGTGGAATAGATTTATGTAATGGGAAATGCACGGTTTGGATTATAAGAAATTGTGGGTGAATTAGCTTGTGTTTGAAGGTATTTTGGGCACACACGGCTGCGTGTCCCACACAGTTGCATGACACAACCGTGTGGCCTATTTGATTTTTGGTGCAGGTTTTTCCACACAGCCTTAGAAAGTTACACGACCTAGCGACATGGCCATGTGATTTTGAGTCACACAGGCACAATTTGTTACACGAGCTGAGCTCCATCACATGGCCGTGTGACCATTATTTTTCACTTTTTACTTAAACTTTTGTAAAAGTTTCATTTTGATCTAGAATTGTTTCTGATTTGTTTTATATGTTTCGTAAGCTCGAATTAAGTCTCGTTATGATTGAATAATAAGGAAAATGATTGCAAATGAATTATTTGGTTATTTTTCATTAAATTGTGAATGGTGTCAAAGTATTATAGTTATAATTCCTTATAGATCAGGTCAGAGAACTTGATCGAGTATAAGATGTTACACATGGCATGCTTCACTCTATCGATTATTCGTGGATCGATTTTGTACAATCCGATAGGCAGCCTGATTTCGCTCTTATAATGTTCAATGACATAATTAAAGGCATCGAGAAGGTGATGTCTACAAACATCACCCTTCCCCATTGTATTTCTTTATCATACATTTTTAGGCAACTAAGGATCAACACAAATGAAGACACCCCTATAACTTCAAATCAACCTATTAGTTATAAGGCCTTTCACCATTCCAGTTACCATTTCAATGCTAACTCCGATGAATGGATAAAGAGTGGACTACCGACAACACATGAAGAAGATGATGCTGAAGGCGCTTTAAAGGATGTTTCGACATCGGAGCATGTTCCTTCTCCCAAGCATGTTCCTCTACCGGTTGCTCCATCTTAGGCTGCTCATTCTTCTTCCAATGTTAATGTTGCCATCCTTGATGCTCTTCACTCCGTGAGTAATGATCTTCAAGGATATAGAGATGTTGTTAACACTAGGCTCTCGTTGTTAGAAATGCAAATGGCATCACTTCTAGCTCATTATCCTTCGACCCCTCCTTTTTTTCTCCTAGTAATGATGATTAGGATAGTAATTGCACCTTCATAAAATTTTTCATGACATTTGCACTTTTAGATTATTTGTTTCCTATACCCATGGTATGTTGAACCTTAATCCTCAATTGGTATTTTAAGCTACTTTGATGATTACTTTGCAAATGTTAGTTCACTTGTTCTTTATTTTTTTTAAACTTCTATTCTTGAACTAGCCATCTTTTTTCTCCTAAGATTTATTTGATTTTTGATATAATAGAAAGGGGGAGAAAGTAAAGGTAAATTGTTTATAGGCCAAGGTAATGTAACGCCCTAAAATTTATATTGCTGTTCCTGTTAAACTATGACACAATTGTGTATCTGCTTCAGTGGTTGAGTGTTCTGGGTGTGTGCTGGAGGTCCTAAGTTCAAGCCATCCCTTTGGCAAAATTTTGGTATTTTTCTGATTAAAGCCTTAACCTTGTTCAAAAGGCTTATATTTGGGTATTTGTAAAAGCATATCAGAATGGGCTTGCTGGTCTGATGGTTAAGTGGAGTGCTGGAGTGTTAGAGGTCTTGTGTTCAATTACTTGCATCGGCTTTATTTTTGTGCGGTTACGGGGAAGAGTTTGAGTTGGATCAGATATCTGAGTAGTGGGTAGTTAGTGGAGAAAATTAAGGAGAAAAGGATTGGGGGTTAACGGTTTCAGTGAATACTACTTATTCGGCTACCTCTTCTCCTTTTCCTTTCTTTTTGCTGTCGATTTCCCTCCCTTTACTCCTTTTACTGCCGAGATTCCCTTACTTTCTCTCCTATTTCGACCATTCTTTCTTTCTTCCTTTCAATCATTCTGTTATTCACTATTAGGGGCGTATGTGGTAAGTTCTTGTTTCACTAAACTCGAATGTTACTCTGGTTAAGTGCTTAAAAGGGTGTTTTAGTTACTATTTAGGGGTTACTCATGAGGCTAGAATTAATGCTTTGTCGGCTTGAATTGGAGTCGTGCACGTTTTGGTAGTGGTAAGTCGGTTCTACGATTTTAGGATTGGTTGTAAGACTTGTTTTGGATTCTAAAAAGTTGGAATACTCTAATTATAGACATTGATGGTCTCGGGATAGCAGTTACAGTAAAATTGAACTAGGTATGTACTCGATTACACAGAAAACAAGAGTTGGCAAAAGCCGAAAAACAAATTTGTCAACGCCACACGGACATGTGGTCGTCCATGTGGTAGGCCGTATGAAAGTACACGAGCGTGTGATCGATGAGCTAGGCTGTGCGCGTAAGACACGGGCACATGACACGGCTGTGTGATGGCTGGTGAGGCCGTGTGCGAAACACAAGCTCGACCAATTGGGTCGTGTGGGCCACACGACACAAGCCAAATAGGTGTGTGAGACTATTTTTTTGAAATATTCTGTAAGGTTGTACGGGTCGCCCAAGACGGCTGTGGGCCTACTGTAGGGTCAGTAAGCGTTATTTAGACCCCTATTTACGTAATCTGAATATATGGTGTTCGATTGAGCATGATTTCTGTACTGAATTGAATATATGATCTGATAAACTGCATATTAGCATGTCATATTTGAATGTTGCATTACATCGGGGTTGGATTGATTTTATTTGGAGGAAGTATACTGAAAGGCTTTTAAGCCTGATATTTGGCAGCTCAGCTGCAATTATTTGATTACGTGCTGCATTTCAGTACAACATGGTGTGTTGGGATGGGCCCCACATGGTGTAGGGTTGGACGGAAATGGTGTGTAGAGGCTGGTGGGTAGGACTATGATGATCTGTTTTGTATTTGTATCTGAGAGGGCTAAGGCCTAGACTGGTTTTGTAATGGGCTTCAGCCTAGACTATATTCTGATATATGTTTGTATGCATGTTTTATCTGTGGGGATTACACAATGAGTTCGCGAAAACTCACCCTTTTCTATCTTATTTGTTTACGTAATCCCCAGTATTAGACGGATCGGAGCAGCGGAGGACTCAGCGGTGGCCACACGGTTTTCCACTTGGACTAGTTTCTGTTTACTTATGATTTTATTTTAGTTGTGGAAAATTTGATGTAATTAAGGCCATTACGGATTTTTTCTTAATTTGGGATTTTGTAATGTTTTACGATTTTTACTGTTAGTAGTAGGAAAACTCGGGTTTTCAAAAGGATCGAATGTTTTACGAAACTACCACGTATACGAAAATAGTTTTAAAAGCTTCTGAAAAGTATAACGTTTTGAGAATGGATAATAATTGAAAACAAATGACACGTTTTTGAAGATAGCATAAGATAAAAAAAAGTGGTAGATATGGGGAAAATGGTCTTAACGTCATTGCGATTTCTAAAGCACTATGATGTGACATCGCTAGATTCGTCCATAACATCTAAATCGGGTTTGGGGTGCTACATTTAGTGGTATCAGAGCTAGGTTGCAAAACTCGACTGTGGATTGGGTTTTAAAATTTGGTTTTAAAGAAATGATTTTCAATGGGTTGAAATATTTGTGACTGAGAATGTGATACACCGAGTGAGTCTCCGATGCCGGTCCTGTAAGTGATCTGACATTCTATTTAGATTTGTTTATAAATACTACTAGCATGCTTGGAATAGCCAATAGGTAGTATACTGTACTGAAAACACTCTAGGTAGTGTAAATTGAAAACTGTAGTGAGACTGAGACTCGCGATAATAAACTCTAAACTTCTGATACTGTACTACATAAAATATCAGAACTGTTAACAAATGCATAAAACTATTAATACAGGTAAAACTTCAAATTTACAATGAGCACACGAGGTACTTGTGGATGGGGTACAAGAGGCCCGTAGAGGGGCTCGAACTGGGTCCTCATCATTTGGAAATCTACCTAATCTAGATACAAGTGAGACGCCAGTCTCACCTGCTACGGAGACTAGGCCTTATGATCGTGCAGCTGGGGATGACGCACTGCCCCAAGCCATGTTATGGATTTTGGAGAGGGTCACTGGGCCCAATATTGGTTCTGGGGACCGAAGGTCGGTTACGAACAACTCCGATCCAATGGGGCTGAGCTATTTTGGGGCATCACTGGAGTCACCCCTAACGTGGCCGAATACTAGATGGAGGCCGCAGAAAGAATAATGGATGATCTGGACTTTACCCGTGAGCAGAAACTGAAAGGGGTTGCTTCTCTGCTTCGTAACGAAGCATATCAGTGGTAGCTGACGGTTAAGGAGGGCACTCAGCCCGACCGATTGACTTCAGACTATTTTAAGACTGTATTCCAGAGTAGGTATGTGGGAGCTAGCTACATTGATGCTAGGAGATGTAAGTTCCTTAATCTCACCCAGGGAGATCGTACAGTGGCTGAGTATAACGCCAGATTTCTGAGATTGAGCCGGTATGCGCGAGGCATGGTGGCGACCGAGTATTAGCGTTGTGTACATTTTGAGGATAGTTTCAAGGACAGATTGTGGGTTCTGATAGCTCTACAGAGGGAGCGTGAATTTACTACACTTGTTGAGAAGGCGAAGATCACCGAGAAAGTTAAGCGCGCTAAGCGCCAAAACTGAGAGAAAAGAAAGAGTAATAGGCATTCAGAGACATTATAGGCATTCAGAGCCATTGAGTTCTGGGGTGGGGCCTAAGAAAAAGGCCAGATCTGATGGGCTAGTGAGAGTGGGGCCTCCTTTTGTACCTACTGGGGTGGCGCTTTGTGGGCACTGTGGTAGACGCCATCCGGACGAGTGTTGGAGGACTACTGGGGCGTGTTTAAGATGTGGGTCAACTGAGCACCGAGTTAGGGTTTGTCCATTGAGAACAAGTTAGATGCAAACTTCAGTTACTGGTAATGCACAACTGCTGAAGGTAGTTCAGCAACCACCTAGGGGCCGTGGTCAGGCCAGGAGTGGTAACGACTTGGGCCGAGGACAGAAAGTACCAGGCAGAGGTACTGGATCGGCGGAGGTGAGGCAGCCTACATTGGTCTATGTTACTTATAGCTATGAGGACAGATATGCTCCGAACATCATCACGAGTGCATTTTTATTTTATAATGTACCTTATCTTGCACTGGTAGACATAGGCTCTACACACTCTTACGTAGCTAGTACTGTGTCTGAAACCTTGGGGATTCCGGTTGAGAATACTTCTAGTGAGGTGACTGTTGTGAGTCCTTTGGGGCAATCTGTTTGGGTTAGTAGACTATACGGAGACGTTCTGTTAGAGGTTCAAGGGATAGTATTTCTGGCTGATTTGATGGAGCTTTCATTTGGGGATTTCAACTTGATTTTAGGCATGGACTGGCTGGTTAAACATCGAGTGAGTCTGGAGTATACCATAAAAAGGGTTGTCTTAAAGACCAAGGAGGACAATGAGGTAGTGGTGATTGGAGAACGACGAGACTATCTGACTAATGTAATTTTTGCAGTGGTGGCAGAAAAGTTGGTTCGGAAAGGATGTGAGACACTCTTAGCCTACATTAGTATTTCTGACTCTGGGGACTTTTTGGTTAAAAACATTAGAACCGTAAAGGATTTTTCAGATGTATTTCCTGAGGAGCTATCGGGGTTTCCTCTGAATCGAGAGGTGGAATTTGGGATCAAACTTATTTCGGGTACAGTCCAGCGTCTATCGCCCCTATCGAATGGCACCAAAGGAGCTTACGGAGCTTAAGACTCAGATTCAGGAATTGTTGGAATCAGTTGGAACTACCTCCGGAGTTGGATCACATTCATGACGTATTCCACATCTCAATCTTGAGGCACTACCGCTCTGATCCCACGCATATTGTCCCTGTTGAGGAGATTGAGGTTCGGCTAGATCTGACCTTTGAGGAGGAGCCAATTCAGATTCTGGATCGCGACATAAAGGTTCTGAAGAGGAAATCTGTTCCATTGGTTAAGGTTCTATTGCATAATCATAGCCCTGAGGAGGCTACGTGGGAGCCTGAGGATGCGATGCATCAACAGTGTCCTCATCTATTCTGATCAGGTAAATTTTGAGGCTGAAATTTTCTTTTAGGGGACGGAGTTGTAACGCCCTAAAATTTGCATTGTTGTTCCTGTTAAACTATGACACAATTGTATATCTAATTCAGTGGTTAAGTGTTTTAGATGTGTGTGGGAGGTCCTAAGTTCAAGCCACGACTTTGGCAAAATTTTGGTATTTTTCTGATTAAAGCCTTAATCTTGTGCAATAGGCTTATATTTGGGTATTTTCAAAAGCATATCAGAATGGGCCTGCTGGTCTAATGGTTAAGTAGAGTGCTGGAGTGTTAGAGGTCCTGTGTTTGATTCCCTGCGTCTGTTTTATTTTTGTCCGGTTACGGGGAAGAGTTTGAGTTGGATCAGAAATCTGAGTAGTGGGTAGTTAGTGGAGAAAATTAAGGAGAAAAAGATTGAATACTGCTTATTTGGCTTCCCCTTCTCCCTTTCCTCTCTTTTTGCTACCGATTTCCCTCTCTTTACTCCTTTTGCTGCTGAGATTCCATTGCTTTCTCTCCTATTTCGACTATTCTTTCTTTATTCCTTTCAATCGTTCTATTATTCCCTATTAGGGGTGTGTATGGTAAGTTTCCGTTTCACTAAACTCGAATGTTACTCTGATTAAGTGTCTAAAAGGGTGTTTTGGTTGCTGTTGAGGGGTTACTCGTTAGGCTGGTATTAATGTTTTGTTGGCTTGAATTGGAGTCGTGCACGTTTTGGTAGCTGTAAGTCAGTTCTACAATTTTAGAATTGGTTGTAAGGCTTGTTTCGGATTCTAAAAAGTTGGAATACTCTGATTATAGGTATTGGTGGTCTTGGGATAGCGGTTACAGCGAAATTGAACCAGGTGTGTACTCAATTAAACGGAAAACGAGAGTTGGCAAAAGCCAAAAAACAAATTTGTCGACGCCACATGGGCGTGATCGATAAGCCAGGCCATGCGAGCAAGACACGGGCGCATGACACGGCCGTGTGATGGCTAGTGAGGCCGTGTGCGAGACACGAGCTCAACCAATTGGGCCGTGTAGGCTACACGGGCGTGTGGGCCCACACGGGTGAACCACAAAGGCATATGGAGTTGTGGGCTAGGTCGTGTGATCCACACGGCCAAAGCCAATTTGAGCTGTGTGGTCCACACGAGCATGTGGGCCCACACAGGCAAGCCACATGGCTGTGTGAGCCCATTTTTCTAAAATATTCTGCAAGGTTGCATGGGTCGCCCAAGACGACTGTGGCCTACTGTAGGGTTGGTAAGTGTTACTTAAACCCCTATTTATGTGATCTGTATATATGGTGTTCAACTCAGCATGATTTCTTTACTGAATTGAATATATGATCTGATAAACTACATATTAGCATGTCATATTTGAATGTTGCATTGCATCGGGTTTGGGTCGATGTTTTTTGGAGGAAGTATACTAAAAGGCTTTTAAGCTTTATATTTGGCAGCTTAGCTGCAATTATCTGATTATGTGCCGCATTTCGGTACAACCTGGTGTGTTGGGATGGGTGGGTTGATTTTATCCCCACATGGTATGTAGGGTTGGACGGAGATAGTGTGTAAAGGCTGATAGGTAGGACTATGATGATTTGTTCTGCATTTGTATCAGAGAGGGCTAAGGCCCAGACTGGTTCTGTAATGGGCTCCGGCCTCAGACTGTATTCTGATTTATGTTTGTATGCATGTTTTATCTGTGGGGATTACACACTGAGTTTGTGAAAACTCACCCTTTTCTGTCTTATCTGTTCAGGTAATCCCCAGCATTAGACGGATCGGAGCAGCGGAGGACTCAGCGGTGGCCACATGGTTTTCCACTTGGACTATTTTCTGTTTACTTATGATTTTATTTTTACTTGGGGAAAATTTGATGTAATTAAGGCCATTACAAATTTTTCTTAATTTGGGATTTTGTAATGTTTTACGGTTTTTACTGATAGTAGTAGGAAAACTCGGGCTTTCAAAAGGATCGAATGTTTTACGAAGCTACTACGTATACGAAAATGGTTTTAAAAGCTTTCAAAAAGTATAACGTTTTGAAAATGGATAATGATTGAAAACAAATGACACATTTTTGAAGATAACATAAGATAATGAAAAGTGGTACATACGGGGAAAATGGTCTTAATGTCATTGCGATTTCTAAAGCATTATCATGTGACATCGCTAGGTTTGTCCATAACGTCTAGGTCGGGTTTGGGGTGTTACAGGTAAATTATCAAAGATAATTTGATTAATTAATTTTTTATATTGTGCTTAATTAACATTATGCAAATTATGTGACCATTCTTTTCCAAGTTCAAATGAATGTCAATTTTTTAAATGAATGTCAATTTTTTTAATCCTTAAATTGAAACTGACTTTTATAAAGGGGGAGCAACTTATTCATTAACAAATTTACTCAATGTTTTGTTATATCAAAAAGGGGGATATTGTTATACCAAGCTTTATTTGATACTATGTTTTGATATAAGAAATTAAGATGTTTTTGAATAAAAGTTAAAGTTGAAAAAAATTAAAAAATTTGTATCTTCAAATGAAGTATTAGAGATATAAGTTTGAACCTACTTTTTAAACTCTAAGAAAATTTTTTGAATCAACCTTTAAATCAAATTAAAATGGTTTCAATCAAGTTAGAACTCTTCAATCAAAGTTATACTGTCTTAAAACAAGTCAGTATGGCTCTAGGCTAAAAAGTATCGATAATTTTTGGTCAAGTGTCAATAGTTTCCAAAATATCGAAACCCCTCCAAAAATCATTTCCAAAGTGACATCCTGTTTCTCAAACAATTCAGCTAAGTATCGGTCCAATATCAATTTTTTTGATAGGGTATCGATAAAAGTCCACTGGTATCAATATCTTTAGCTCCAACGATAAAATTCCATTGGTACCGTATTTTTTATATGGTATCGACAAAAGTCTACTGAATTTTGCATTAAATGCTAAAAATATTGATACCTTGTTAGCAAGTATCGATACTCATGGTTTCAAGTGAATTAAATGCACTGCTTATTTCATTTCCAATGGATATATTCATTTCTCCAACAACCACAATGGTTGGAAATCAATTAGGGAGTATAAATATCAACTTCCAAAGGTCCTACAACAATAAGAGATATTATTAAGCTTAAAGATAACTAAAGAAACAACCTTATGCTTATGATTCTCAATAGTTTTTTTAAACACACTTGTGAGCTTTCATTGTATTCATTTAGCTCAAGTGTTTTTATTTGTAATTGAGCTTAATTTGAAAACATTCCGATCTTGTAAGGGTTTGTTCTTAGTTTGGTTATTTTTTATTCTCTTTGAGAGGGTTTTGTCTTAAGGTTTGGGTAGAAAACTTAAGGGAGATTGTAAGGTTAAACCTTCTCCTTAAAGGTTGTCAACTTATTGAATTTGGGAAAATCATTAGCTATGGAAAGCTAAGGTAGTGGAGCAGGCAATTGGGGTCGACCCATTATATATCGACGTGTTCATTGTCTTTATCTTTTTCTTTGCAACCACAATTTTTTTAAAATACCAATTCACCCCCTATTGGCAATTTCGAGTTGATTCATCGAGCTAACTAAAGTTAATCGAAAGTTAAACAAGTACTAATCTAATGAAATGAAGAATAATTAGTGCAAAAATAAATATAAATTATATTGAAACTAAACCTAGTTTAACAAATGAACCCACTGACCTAATCTTACATCTTCTTAGCTTAGGCAACATAAATGATCCAAATGACGATTGATTGATTTGCTAATTACTCCTGAAGATAATAGTAAGTATATCCTAATTATATTGTTTGTCACTCCTAACTAGGAATGTCCTCTTGATCTCATCCTAAGTAGAAGTTACAACCTAAGCTCTCCCCTCGGTCTCACCTAGGCATGTAGATCCCCTCTCGGTCTCTTTATGCCACACCACTATACCCAACCCAACTACGGGATCAAGTATAGAAATGCTACATTGGTTGTTAGAAACTCTAATAGTAATATCAAAATAAAAATAATATTGTAATTTGTACATATTAGTTTTGTTTTCAATATATTTATTATTGGTATTTGTGATAAGCCAAACTAAATTTTTCAACCAGTTTTGTATTTAGTACAGTATGCTAAAGTGAAATAAGGGCCATTGTGAAAAATAGGGGACATGACCATGTGGATTTCAGGAACTATGTTTAAGGGTCTGTTTGGTTACATGTAAAACGTTTTACAGAAAATGTTTTCTGCATTTTCCAGTGTTTGTTTCACAGAAAATAATTTGAAATTCAAGGGATAATTTGCCAAATTAGTTCCTAAAGTTTATCTAGTTTAACCTTTGTTCGAATCTCAAAATTTAAGCTAATTTAATTCAAATATAAATCGTAATTAAGCATTTTAGAATCCAATTTTTTTATATCACTTAGTTAATATTTAATTATTCATATAAATTAAGCAAACATTGAATTTCAGATTTAAGTCCCTTCACTTCAACCTTAATACACACACCTAAGTACATGCCATTTACTAAAATGACAAAAATTAACACTTTACCCCTTTCTCGGATCCACTGATGTGATAAGATGAGATGAGATGACCTTGATCTTCAAAGATCCTTTTCTTCTACTCTTAGCCTATGCGTATAAAACACGAGTTAAGCTATTACTATCTTAGTAAGTACAACTAGTATTTAAATCATAATCTATGTTATAAATTCTAACTTATTTATTATTTACTACACAGAATCATTTAAATGACTTGTTTGTATTCATCATACATAATTTACCAATCAAATCACTTATCCTTATACTTATCCTTACAATTAGTTCCATTTTTATTCTTATTCGCTCATTTTTTATTATTATCTATATAATACTTGAATCACATAGTTTATTTCATTTTCTTGTTTTATTAGCCAAGTTTCAGATAAATCACTTTTCTTATCTCAACCATACATTTTCTTATGTTTCACAATTTAATTACTTTTAAACAAATATAATCTTTATAATTCAATAATCACTAAATCTATCATGTACCTTTTTCAGAGGCCCAGTAGACTTAATAGAACAGATAAGATATATGGAATAGAACAGAACACCGCGGAAGTGGATAAACAAAAAGCACAAATGTGCTAATTAGAGAGCACTGATGTGCTAATAGTTAGAGAGCGTGCTAAAGTTTCTTAATGGCATGCCATTTGTAACACCCCTAACCCATCTCTATCGTCGGATTCGGATTACAGAGCATTACAACACATATCATAACAAGTACTAACATTTATCCATTTAAATATCAAATTTAATAATATATAATGAAATTCAAATGTCATTCATATCATAAATATAATTATTGATCTTAAATCGGGCTTACAGGACCTTAAAAATAAGTTAGGAACAACTAAGGACTAATTTGAAACAAAACAAAAAGTTTTAGAAGATTTTAAAAAATTTGAAAACATGGGTCACATGGTCATGTGACATAGCCGAAATCATGTGGGTAATTGAAGTTTGAACACAAGGTCGTGTCCCAGTTTGTGTGTCCATCCGTGTGAATATTCGGAATAGGGCTACACGACCATGTCGCAAGTCGTGTGCCAAATCATGTGTGCACTTGATGTTGGGTCACACAACCGTATCGTGGGCCATGTGCCATACCATGTTATATACTGACTTGAGACACACAGTCGTGTTGCAGGCAGTGTCTCAGACCGTGTGAAACCTACATCTAAAAAAAAATGATGACAAACGACTGTGTGGGGTGGTCGTGTGTGGTACACGACCATGTAGGGTGGTCGTGTGTGGCATACGGCTATGTGACAGCTCATGTCCCAGGCCGTGTGCACCTTAAAAGTCCTGCATTTTAGATCATTTTTTCCAAAAAAGCTTAGACACCAAGCCACACCATTATCAACTACAAAAACATGCTCGAACACATTGAATCTCATTCTAAAACATGTCAATTTCACCCAACCTATGCCTAACCAATATGCCATCATTTGGCACCACAACTTATATACCAAATCAAATCAAAACCAAGCCTATACTTTCATGTCACAACCATATACCGAATGGTTTGCATTTAATCTCAAAAGCTATACATTAACTCATGTCAAAACTTACCATTACTATTTTTATTCAACCACATTCATTTGTACCATAATTCAAACACCTTTGTAAAGTTTATATCAAGTGAACAATTAGCACAACAAGACCATAAACATACCAAGGTAGAAAACATGATCACATATAAGCTATTACAAAACATAAACATCATTTCATCAATCTAACCAATACCAAATTTAACACACAATCAAAACATATACAAATTTCACCTATTACATGACAAGTTCCATACTATATTTGGATTTCATACCAAACCATGAATTAGCACATTATTAACTAAAACATATATTTATCACACAAGTATAGAAAATACCACTTGTAATAAATACTTAAAACATATACAAGATACTCCTATTACATGCCACATCTCAAAATTAAACGTGTTTAAAAATCTACCAAAATGAATCTGGATAGTGTGATATTCGCGTTGATCCAATAGCCCGATTTCGCAAAATGTTATTTACAAGAAAACAGGAAAATGACACGAGTAAGCTTTAATAACCTTTGTAAGTTCACAAGTTAAAATGATAAATGTAACACCCCTCACCCGTATCCGTCACCGGAATAGGGTTACAGAGCATTACCAGACTTATTATACAATCAAACATAAATTTCTCATACAATTATCAAATTCAAATACAAGTCATTCATAATCATTCATCAAGTCCCTAATACAAGCTACGAGGGCCAAAACATACTTTGGAAATGGTTTGGGACTAAACCAATAACTCAGGAAATTTTTAGAAAAACATTGAAAATTTTTCAAAATAAAAGGGACACACGCCCGTGTGGGTCGGCCGTGTGTCTCACATAAACAACCAATATAGCTGTTTCTAATCATTGTACATTTTAATACTTCCTGGATGAACAGATAAACAACCACTGTGTGCTTCGTGTAGATTTTCTGAATAAGCTCGAAATTATTTGGTACACAAATTCTATTTCGGAACATCAAACAATCATCGGATTTGATCTGATACTCTGAATCAGTAATCGACTCGCACTATATTCTTTTTACAACACCCCACAACCCAGTCCTACGCGAGGACGGGATACGATGCGTTACCTCACTTAAACACGTGTATTCTAACATTTTCGAATCATTAGGACTTGATCAAATTTAAAATTTTTTCGAACTTTGTCTAAACTCCTTAAGAGGGGCCTATGAGGCCTCAAATGTCTATTGGAAACCATACGGTACCAGCTTGGGTCTTTAACCAACTTTAGAAAAATAACCCTTGAAAACAGGGCACACGTCTATGTGGAAGGGCAACACGCCCGTGTGGTCATTATGACATGGCCGTGTTGATGGCCCGTGTGACACAGACGGCCTAAGCATCTAGGAACACGCCCGTGTCCCATACCCGTGTGAATTAAATTCTAAATTAGAACCTACAGGGGTTTTCACACGGCCTGACACACGCCTGTGCCTATGGCCTGTGTCCCTCACACGGCCATGACACTCCCATGTCCTAGCCCGTGTATAAAAACCTTGACATTCTGTTTAGGGCACACGGCCGAGGCACACGCCCATGGCTGGAGATCGTGTCCTCCACACGGCTGAGACACACGGACGTGTCTCTGCCCGTGTGTTTACTACCATGCATACTGACTTGAAATTTTTTTTTTAAGTGCAGGGGACACACGGCTAAACAACACGCCCATGGGGCTGGCCATGTGTCTACCCGTGTGGACAATACAAGGCTATCTACCAAGCCTTTGCCACGCTGAAACACAATCTAACACCAACCAACTTATCAAAGTCTAAATTAACATGATTTCAAAACCAAACAACTAAGGCTAAGGCCTATATACAATTCATATATTCAACCATACCAACAATTTCACATTCATGAAAGACTACTTTGCATTTATATAATAACTTTCAATATTAGCCATTTTTCATGGCCTTATACAAGATGAGTCAAATATTAAAGCAAGCCAACACATTTGGCCTCAAAACAATATGACACTAAAACAAAATCAAAGAGTCCTATACATGCCATAATCAAAATTTTTAGAACTAATTGTACCAAGCGCTTCGATTGATAGTGTGATCGATGCCTCCGACGTCCGTTGATCCACGAGCTAATTAGGCGGCACTATGAGAAAATGGAAAGAAACTGGATAAGCATAAAGCTTAGTAAGTTGCATGAAAATAAATACAACAATAACTTTACCATTCGTATCATGCTCATAATAGAAAAGTAGGCATAAACACAACTTACTCGTCACAATCCAATACAACTTACATAGCATATACTAAGCTCACATCTCATACTTTTCAAATAGGTACCTGTACCACTCACAACATGGTTATACTTTTCTCGTTTAACTTAAACTGTAACTCTCACCGTTGAACCATTTGAAATGCTATCGAATATTCACTAAGCCTCAAACATAGGGTATAATGCCGATGCCATGTCCAAGACATGGTCTTACACCGGCTCATCCATCAAGTCGATGCCATGTCTCAGACATGGTCTTGCATTGACTATCAAAATTGAGGCTGACGCCATGTCCCAAACATGGTCTTACACTAGCTCTCACATATCCGTGCCGATGCCATGTCCCAGACATGGTCTTACACTGACACATCTCATAGCCGATGCATGTCCCAGTCATGACTTACACTGGCTTATGTCTCGAGGCTAATGCATGTCCCAGACATGTCTTACACTAGCTCTCGTCTAAATGCCGATGCCATTTCCTAGACATGGTCTTACACTGGCTCTCATATTGTGGCATGGAATACGATTCACTTTCAAGATGCCTTGGTGGTGAAATGGTAGACACGTGAGACTCAAAATCTCATGCTAAAGAGCGTGGAGGTTCGAGTCCTGATGCATGTCCCAGACATGTCTTATGCTAGCACAAAATTATCCCGAATGTCATGGCATGAATATCCGATTTATTTCCTAAGGTTCAAACGGGAGTTCTACTATCCCAATAGTCATCATACATAATTATTTCCACAAACAAGAAATTTTTGCCATATCAATTCAAACACATATTATAACAATGTAGTTGTATTATTTACATACAACTTACCTCGGTATTCAAAACATGGTGGCTATCTCGGCTTAGTCCGCTAGCTTTGCTTTTCCACGATCTAGGCCCAGATTTTGTACTTCTTGATGTAAAATGATAAAAATTTACAAATTTAATCATTTTATTTATCTAGGTACTCAACAATTTGTAATTGGGCAAAATGACCATTTTTCCCTAGACTTTTACAAAATGACCATTTTACCCCTATGCTCTAAAATCAATTTTTATCACATTTGCTCACTAACCCAACCTAGCCAAATACTTTTTATACTAGAAGCAACCCACAATTCTCATTATTTCACACCTTTATCACCTATTTTACAACTTATGCAAAATGGTCCTTATTTAGGGTTTCCATGAAAACTACTTCACAAAAGTTGTTTATTACACAACCACAACTGATATTGTTCCATAAAATTTTAGTTAACAACACATATGCTTTCACGGCAAAACCTTAGACTCTCAACCATTTTGCAAAATAGTCCCCTGGTTAGAAAGCTCATGTTACAAGGATTTCAAAAGTACAAAAATATTCAAGAAAAGCCTTCAAAATCACTTACTTATAAAGGCTCTAAGTTGCTAAAATTTTCAAGCTTTCAAACCCCTAAAATGGCTGAATATTTGGTAGAGAAGAAAATGGTGGAAAGGGATTATATCATCTTTCTTTTATTTTATTTCATTTTGGTCAAATAAGTCACCAAACTTCACCTAATGTTTGACTACTTTAATTCCTTGTCTCATGGCCAACCATCACCTAAAAATAGGTCTATTTGCACTTTAAACATCCCTAATTATGGTCCTCTAGCAATTCAACATATTTAGCTAGCAAATAACAACTTTTGCCCCTTATGCGATTTAGTCTTTTTTCGAAATTAAGCTCACAAACGCTAAAATTAATTCACCAAAATTTTCATGCACTCATATAATCATGCTATAACGCATAAAATAACATTAAAATAATTCTCCAACCTTAGATTAGTGGTCTCGAAACCACTATTCTGACTAGGCTCAAAATTTGGCTGCTACGATTCTCCCCCTTAGGGATTTTCGTCCTTGAAAATCTTTTCGGTGAATAAGTTCGGGTATTGATCTCTCATAGTCTCTTCAGGTTCCCACGTGGCTTCCTTGACTTCATGTCTATGCCACAAAACCTTCACGATTTCTATACTTTTATTCATCAATTTCTTGACCTCTTGACCAAAATATTAATCGGTTCTTCACCATAAGTCATATCCAGGCTTATTTCAATTTCTTCTAGTGAAATCATGTGTGAGGGGTCAAATCTATATCGACGTAACATGGACACATGAAACACGTCGTGAATCTTTTCCAACTCTGAGGGCAAACCCAATCGGTAGGCAATGAGCCCTACTCTCTCAGTAATCTCATAAGGTCCTATGAAACGAGGACTCAGCTTGCCTTTTCTTCCGAATCGGAGAACCTGCTTCCACAGGGATACTTTCAAAAACACTTCATCCCCGACTTGAAACTCGATTCCTTTTCGTTTCAAGTCCGCGTAGGAATTTTGTCTATTCGATGTGGCCTTTATACAATCGCGAATCACTTTAACCTTTTCTTCAGTCTCTCTAACTAAATCGACACCGTGAATATAATTCTCTCTCAACTGGGTCCAATATAAAGGCATTCGGCACTTACGCCTATACAAAGACTCATAGGGCACCATTTTCAAACTTGACTGATAATTGTTGTTGTAGGCAAATTCGACCAGTGGATAACTTTCCCAACTACCTTGAAACTCGAAAAAAAAACACCGTAACATGTCCTCTAATATCTGAATTACTCTCTCTGACTGACCATTGATTTGCGGGTGAAATGTCATGCTAAAATTCAATTTTGTTCCCAACACCTCTTTCAACTTCCTCTAAAACCACGAGGTAAACCTCAGATCTCTATCCGAAATAATCGACAAGGGAACTCCATGAAGTCTCACGATTTTAGAAACATAAAGAGCGGCCAATTTCTCAAGGGAATAGTCAGTACGCACCGGTATAAAATGTACCGACTTAGTAAGTCTATAAACAACAGCCCAAACTGAATCCTTTTTCCTTGGTGTCAAAGGCAACCCTAACACAAAATCCATGGTCACTCAGTCCCATTTCCATTCGGGAATCATCACAGGCTAAAGTAAAATCGAGGGTACTTGGTGTTCAGCCTTCACTTGTTCACAAACTAGACACTTAGAGACAAACTCAGAAATGTCTCTTTTCATTCCCGACCACCAGTACATTTTTTTCAAGTCATTGTACATTTTCACACTACCCAGGTGGATAGACAAACAACCACTATGTGCCTCTCGTAAAATCTTCTAAATGAACTTATTATCCTTGGGTACACAAATTTTGCCTCGGTACATCATACAACCGTCAGTACCAATACTAAAATCTGATTCGACACCCGACTCATACTGAGTTCTCTTGGCTTGCAATTTACTGTTGTTATTCTGAGCTTCACAAATCTCTTGCAAGAACATCGGTCTAGCTCTCAACTTTGCCAAAATCGAACCATCATCAGTCACTAACAATTAAGCATTCATAGCTCTCAAGGTGAACAATGATTTCCTACTCAAAGCATCGACTACTACATTAGCCTTTCCGGGATGGTAGTCAATTACTAATTCATAGTCTTTTATCAACTCTAACCATCGTTGTTGTCGTAAGTTCAACTCTTTCTGAGTCATCAAATACTTTAGACTTTTATGGTAAGTGAATACCCAACATCTCTCACCATACAAATGGTGTCTCCAAATCTTTAATGCAAACACTATAGCTGCTAGCTCCAAATAGTGGGTTGGGTAATTTCTCTCGTGTGGCTTTAGCTGTCTCGAGGCATAGGCTGTAACATTGCCTTCTTGCATGAGCACACACCCTAACCCATTCAAGGATGCATCACTATACACCACAAACTCCTTTTCGGTTCTGGTTGCACTAAAACTGGAGCTTCGGTCAACAAAGCCTTTAATTTCTCAAAACTTTGTTGGCACTTCTCTGTCCATTCGAACTTGACATCCTTTTGTAACAACCTTGTCATCGGAGTGGCTATCATGGAGAATCCATTCACAAATCTTCTATAGTATTCAGCCAAACCCAAAAAGCTTTGAACCTCTATCACATTCCTCGGCGGTTTCCACTCAACAATATCCAAGATCTTGCTTGGGTCAACTCTGATTCCATCTCCTGACACGATTTGTCCTAGGAATCCAACCTCTTTAAGCCAAAATTCACTCTTACTGAACTTGACATATAATTACTTATCTCTCAAGGTTTGTAAACTAGTTCTCAGATGCTCCATATGCTCACTCTCATCACGTGAGTAAATCAGTATGTCGTTGGTAAAGACCACCATGAACTTATCCAAATACGGCTGAAAGATGCAGTTCATCAAATCCATAAACACTGCAGAGTATTTGTTAAACCGAAAGGTATAACAAGAAAATCATAGTGCCCATACCTCGTCCTAAACGTAGTTTTTGGTACATCTTGCTCCTTAACCCTTAACTGATAGTAGCTCGACCTTAAGTTGATCTTAGAAAGCACAGGGGCTCCTTTCAATTGATCAAATAAATCATCGATCCTTGGCAAGGGATACTTGTTCTTCATAGTCACCTTGTTGAGCTATCAGTAGTCTATGCACGACCTCATTGACCCGTCTTTCTTTTTTACAAAAAGTACAAAAGCACCCCATGGTGAATAGCTCGGTCTTGCAAAATCCTTGTCAGTTAATTCTTACAATTGTACCTTCAACTCTTTTAATTCTGTCGGAGCCATCCTATACAGAGCGATCGAGATAGGCACCGTACCAGGAACCAACTCGATATCAAACTCAACTTCTTTAGTTGGAGGCAATCTAGGAAACTCTTTTGGAAACACATCTAGATACTCACATACGATCGACACTGTCTCAATTTTCACTTCAGACTCTTTGGTGTTCAACACAAATGCTAGGTTGGACTTATACCCTTTTCTCAAATATTTCTCGGCAGTCAAAGATGAGATCAGCACTGGTGAGTTATCCGGTTCACCTGATTCGACCCTAATTATATCCATATTCACACATTTTAATTTAATAAACTTCCTACCACAATTCACCATCACATCATGAGCAGTCAACCAATCCATGCCAAGAATTAGATCAAATTCATCAAACAGTAGTAGCATGACGTTAGCCGAAAAACAATGACCTCTAATCATTAAAATACAACCTCTGCACACTTTATCAACTGTCATATGCCTGCCTAACGGGTTTGACACTTTTATCACAAATTCGGTAGACTCAATAGACATACTCATACTGGGTACTAATTTCATGCATACATAGGAATGAGTAAACTTGGATCAATCAAAGCAATAACAAAAATATCGTGAAGAGAAAAAGTACCCGTAATCGCATCTGGTGAAGATGCCTCTTCACAAGCGCGAATGGCATAAGTCATTGCAGGTGCACGGCCCTCGGACCTCACAGCTGAATCTCTAGGGGCACCTCTACTGCTAGCCCCACTACCCGGATTCTTCTGTGGTCCACCCTTCGTAGGAGTACTACTCACCCTCACGTCTTGCTTTTTCTCTTTCTCATCTAATTCGGGACAGTCTCGGATGAAGTGGTCCAACATTTGAAGAAACCTCTTTCATTCACTCGGCACTCGCTGAAATGACGCCTGCCACACTGTGAACAATCAGGCCTATTTGGCCGAGCACTACCAACACTCGCAACAGAAGTGGTTTGAGCTCTAGAAGCTGTGTTCTGCTTGTTCTTGCTCCTATTTGAGAACCCCACTAGCGCGTTCAATTGGGTAGGAAACTCTCTCGATCTCTTAGATGAGGTCTGCTGTGATTTCTCTATCTGTCTTTTCCTTGAGTCTCAAGACTCGATGTCAGCTCTTCTCTTCTCTTTGGCCAATTCCTCAGCCTTACATGCTCTCTACACGAGCACCACGAATTCTCTCAACTCTAAGATGCCAACTAACAGTCGAATGTCTTTATTCAATTCGTCCTGAAATCTTTTGCACATGATGGCTTCGGTAGACACGTAATCCCGTGCATATTTGCTGAGTCTCACAAACTTGCGCTCGTACTCCGTCACTGTCTTACGACCTTGCTTCAGTTCTAAAAATTCTTTTCTTTTCTGGTCTATAAACCTTTGGCTAATGTACTTCTTTTGAAACTCTTTCTAGAAGAATTCCCATGTTATCCTCTCTCTCGGTATAAGGGACGCGAGAATATTCTACCATTGGTAGGCTGAGTCTCGTAGGAGTGACACCACGCACTTCACGCACTCCTCAGGCGTCCATAATAACTTATCAAATACCCTAATGGTATTTTCTAACCAGAACTCTGCTCTTTCTGGGTCATCATCAATATTAGCCCAAAATTTCTCGGCCCATTGCTTTCGTATTTTATCCACTAGAGGTTTCTCTCTTCTAGCCATATCAACTCCTTGCAGAGCTACAAAGGCATACTAAAGAATCAGAGGAGGTGGGGGAGGTAGATTATTCAGATTCGCAGGAATGAACTCCGAATACCATGCGTCCATCATGTGGAGGTAAGCTTCTCTAGCTCCTCTGCCTTGACACAATGTCACGGGCCCACTATCTACTGGCGTGGTCCCTTCAGCTAGAGCCGGCATATTACTTTCCACGTCATCCGCCGTAGCTACGTCAGGATCCATTTATTATATAAACAAAAATACAATTTATCTTGTCAGGAGTCGACACACTATCAATATACAGTAATGGCATGTATAGGTAGACTCGTACGAACGCTAGGTTAGTCCTAGAACCGACTAAACCATGGCTCTGATACCACTAAATATCACACCCCACACCTGAGTCCTACGCCGGGACGGGATACGAGGCGTTACCTCAGTTAAACACGTGCATTCTAACGTTTTCAAAAAATTAAGACTTGATCAAATTTAAAACTTTTTCAAACTTTGTCTAAACTCCTTAACATGGCCTACGAGGCCTCAAACGTCTATTGGAAACCATATGGGACCAGCTTGGGTCCTTAACCAACTATAGAAAAATAACCCTTGAAAATAGGGCACACGCTCATGTGGTTAATATGACATGGTCGTGCTGATGGCCCGTGTGACAGACACAGCCTAAGCATCTAGGGACACGCTCGTATCCTATACCCGTGTGAACTAAATTATAAATTCAAACCTATAGGGGTTTTCACACGGCCTGACACACGCTCGTGCCTATGGCTTATGTCCCCCAAACGGCTAAGACACACCCGTGTCCTCCATGACAAGGCCGAGGCACACGTACGTGGTCGGAGACCCTGTCCTCCACACGGCCGTGTCTCTGCCCGTGTGTTTACTATCATGCATACTGACTTGAAATTTTTTTTATGTGTAGGGGACACACGACCAAACAACACGCCCATGGGGCTAGCCATGTGTCTACCCATCTGGACAATATAAGGCTATCTACCAGGCCTTTGCCACGCTGAAACACAATCTAACACCAACCAACTTATCAAAGTCTAAATTAACATGATTTCACAACAAAACAAACAAGGCTAAGGCCTATATACAATTCATATATTCAACCATACCAACAATTTCACATTCATGAAAGACTACTTTGCATTTATATAATAACTTTCAATATTAGCTATTTTTCATGGCCTTATACAAGATGAGTCAAATATTAAAGCAAGCCAACACATTTGGCCCCAAAATAATATGACACTAAAACAAAATCAAAGAGTCCTATACATGCCATAATCAAAATTTTTAGAACTAATTGTACCAAGCGTTTCGATTGATAGTGTGATCGATGCCTCCGACGTCGGTTAATCCACGAGCTAATTAGGCGGTACTATAAGAAAATGGAAAGAAACGGGATAAGCATAAAGCTTAGTAAGTTGCATGAAATTAAATACAATAATAACTTTACCATTCGTATCATGCTCATAATACAAAAGTAGGCATAAATACAACTTACTTGTCACAATCCAATACAACTTACATAGCATATACTAAGCTCACATCTCATACTTTTCAAATAGGTACCTGTACCACACATAACATGGTTATACTTTTCTCGTTTAACTTAAACAACCATTTGAAATGCTATCAGATATTCACTAAGCCTCAAACATAGGGTATAATGCTGATGCTATGTCCTAGAGATGGTCTTACACTGGCTTATCCATCAAGTCGATGCCATGTCCCAGACATGGTCTTACACTAGCTCTCACATATTCGTGCCGATGCCATGTCCCATACATGGTCTTACACTGACACATCTCGTAGTCGATGCATGTCCCAGACATGTCTTACACTGGCTTACATCTCAAGGCTGATGCA
Source organism: Gossypium anomalum (assembly GCA_025698475.1). NCBI lineage: Eukaryota > Viridiplantae > Streptophyta > Magnoliopsida > Malvales > Malvaceae > Gossypium > Gossypium anomalum. The sequence goes on along the minus strand of CM046968.1, from coordinate 65,656,188 downwards.
TGTCCCAAACATGTCTTACACTAGTTCTCGTCTAAATGCCGATGCCATGTCCCAGACATGGTCTTACACTGGCTCTCATAATGTGGCCGATACATGTCCCAGACATGTCTTACACTAGCATACAATTAACCCGAATGTCATGGCATGAATATTCGATTTATTTCCTGAGGGTCAAACGAGAGTTCTACTATCTCAATACTCATCATGCAAAATTAATTCCAAAAACAAGAAATTTATGCCTTTTCAATTCAAACACATATAATAACATTGTAGTTGTATTATTTATATACAACTTACCTCGGTATGCAAAAAATGACAGCTATCTCGGCTTAGTCCTTTAGCTTTGCTTTTCCCCTGTCTAGGCCCGGATTTTGCACTTCTTGATCTAAAATGATAAAAATTCACAAATTTAATCATTTTATTTATCTAGGTACTCAACAATTTGTAATTAGCCAAAATGGTCATTTTCCCCTAAACTTTTGCAATATGACCACTTTACCCCTAGGCCCGAAAATCAATTTTTATCACATTTTCTCACTAACCCAGCCTAGCTGAATACTTTTTATACTAGAAGCAGCCCAAAATTCTCATTATTTCACATCTTTATCACCTATTTTACAACTTATGCAAAATGGTCCTTAGTTAGGGTTTCCATAAAAATTATTTCACAAAAGTTGTTTATTACACAACCACAACTCATATTGTTCCATAAATTTTCAGTTAACAACACATATGCTTTCATGGAAAAACCCTAGACTCTCAACCATTTTGCAAAATAGTCCCCTGGTTAGAAAGCTCATGTTACAAGGATCTCAAAAGTACAAAAATATTCAAGAAAAGCCCTCAAAATCACTTACTTGTAAAGGCTCTAAGTTGCTAAAATTTTTAAGCTTTCAAACCCTTAAAATGGCTGAATTTTCAGTAGAGAAGAAAATGGTGAAAAGGGATGATATCATCTTTCTTTTATTTTATTTCATTTTGGTTAAATATGTCACCAAACTTCACCTAATGTTTGAATACTTTAATTCCTTGTCTCATGGCCGGTCGTCACCTAAAAAATGGGTCCATTTGCACTTTAAACACACCTAATTATTGTCCTCTAGCAATTCAACATATTTAGCTAGTAAGTCACAACTTTTTCCCTTTATGCGATTTAGTCCTTTTTCGTAATTAAGCTCACGAACGCTAAAATTAATTCACCAAAATTTTCATGTACCCATATAGTCATGCTATAACGCATAAAATAACATTAAAATAATTTCTCCAACCTCGGATTAGTGGTCCTAAAACCACTATTCTAACTAGGATCAAAATCAGGCTGTTATACTTTTAGCTTGCAATTCATTATCACACTTTTGAGCTTCACAAATTTGCTGAAAAAATAACGGTTTAGCTTTTAACTCAGCTAAAATTGAATCATCATCAGACAAAGTTAACTGTGTATTCATCGTTCACAACGCAAACAAAGATTTTCTACTTAGAGCTTCTGTGACTACATTTGCTTTCCCCGGATGATAATCAATTACTAACCCATAGTCTTTCAACAACTCGAGCCATCTTCGTTGTCGCAAATTCAAGTCTTTCTGAGTTATTAAATACTTCAAATTCTTATGATCAGTAAAGATGTGGCACTTCTTACCAAATAAATGATGTCGTCAAATTTTCAATGCGAAAACAATAGCGGCCAACTCTAAATCATGTGTCGAATAATTCTTTTCATGCGGTTTCAACTGTCTAGAAGCATCAACTATCATTTCGCCCTCTTGCATCAAAACACATCCCAAATCATTCAATGACGCATCGCTAAAAATTACAAAATCTGTACTTGACTCAGGTTGAACTAAAATTGGTGCTTCAGTTAACAATACTTTCAGCTGTTCAAAGCTCTGTTGACATTTCTTGGACAGTTCAAACTTTACATCTTTCTGTAGCAAACGAGTTATCGGTGTAGCAATCATCTAGAATCTTTTTTACAACACATCGATAGTAACCAGCTAATCCCAGGAAACTTCTAACTTCAGACACATTTCTTGGTGGCTTCCAGTCAACAACTGCTGAAATCTTGCTCAGATCAACTTGGATACCTTTCGCTGAAACAATATGCCTCAAAAATCCAACTTCTCGAAGCCATAACTCACATTTTCTGAATTTAGCAAACAATTGCTTATCTCTCAATGTTTGTAATACGATCCTTAAATGTTCAGCATGCTCAGATTCATCCCGGGAATAGATCAGAATGTCATCAATGAATACAACAACAAATCTGTCTAAATACGGCCTAAAAATCTGATTAATCAAATCCATAAAAACTATATGAGCATTAGTTAGTCTGAAAGGCATAACAAGAAATTCATAATGTACGTACCTTGTTCTGAACGTAGTCTTTGGTACATCTGAATCTTTAACTTGCAATTGATAATAGCCAAATCTCAAATAAATCTTCGAAAATACTATTGCTCTTTTCAACTGATCAAACAAATCATCAATTCTCAACAAAGGATATTTATTCTTAATCGTAACCTTGTTGAGCTGACAATAGTCGATACACAATCTCATCGACCCATCTTTCTTCTTTATAAATAACACTGGTGCACCCCAGGGCGAAAAACTAGGTTGCGCAAAACCTTTATCTGTTAACTCTTGCAACTGAGCTTTTAACTCTTTCAATTCTATCAGAGCCATTCTATATGGAGCTATCGATATCGAAGATGTTTCTGGCACTAATTCAATAGCAAACTCGACTTCTCTGATTGGTGGTAACCCAAGCAACTCCTTTGGAAACACATCCAGATATTCAAAAACCACTGGCACTGATTCAATCTTCGATTCAGACACTTTTGTATCCAATACGTACGCAAAGTAAGCATCACAACCTTTTTTAACATATTTCTGAGCTAACATCGACGATATCATAACAGGTAATCCATTCGACTCATCAAATTCAATTCGAAGGATTTCATTATTCTGAAATTTCAATTCAATAGTCTTTCGTCTACAATTCACAACAGCATCATGCAGAGTCAACCAATCCATACCCAGAATCACATCAAATTCATCAAACAGTAAAAGCATTAAACTAGCCGAACAACAGTAACCCCGAGTCATCAAAGGACAATTATAGCAAACTTTATCAACTAGGACATACTTGCCTAAGGGGTTCGATACTTTAATAAAAAATTTGGTAGACTCAACAGGCAAACTCTTATTAGACACTAAATTTATACAGACATATGAATGAGTCGATCCAGGATCAATCAAAGCAATTACATTGGTGTCATAGAGAGAAAATGTACCAGTGATAACATTTGGTGACGATGTATCTTCACGAGCGCGAATAGCGTAAGCTCTGGCTGGTGCTCTAGCCTCGGATCTCACAGTAGAGTCCTTAGTTGTTCCTTTTCTACCGGTCACATTTCCTGTATTTCTAGGTGGTCTCCCCCTAGCAACCGTATTATTCGATCTTGTATTCTGATATCTATCTTACTTGGGTAACTCAGGACAATCCCAAATAAAGTGATCTTTCGAGCCACATTTAAAACAACCTTTGTTATTCATCCTGTGGTCTCCAAAATGTCGCCTTCCACACTATTGACATTCGGGTTTATTGTTTCTCGCACTACCCACACTCGATACTAAAGTAGCCTAAGCTTTAGGACTTGTGTATCGCTTCCCATGATCTCTATTTGAATATCCCGCTGAAGCTGTTGAACAATTATATGAATCCCATGATTTATTTGACGAGGATTGATAGGGTTTATTCATTGATATCTTTCTCAAATCTCTAACTTCGAAATCAGCTTTTTTTTTTTTTTTTGCCCAGTTCCTCAGCTTTGCATTCTTTTTCGACCAACATAACAAATTCTTTCAACTCTAGAATACCGACTAGCAATCTAATGTCTTCATTTAACCCATCTATGAATCTCTTACACATAAGTGCCTCTATGGAAACACATTTCTCAAGCATATTTACTGAGTCTCACAAACTCTCTCTCGTACTCAGTCACAGATATAAGACCCTATTTAGTTCTAGAAATTCTTTGCGTTTTTGATTGATAAATCGCTGGCTGATGTATTCCTTCCTGAACTCAGCTTCACCACTGATATCAAAGTATTCCACCACTGATATGCAGTGTCGCTCAGAAGTGATACGGCACATTTAACACATTCAGCAGGTGTGCAAGATAGTTTATCAAACACTCTGATTATATTCTCAAGCCAAAACTCGGCTCTCTCAGGATCGTCATCAACTGTAGCTCTGAACTCTTTAGCCCCGTATTTTTAGATTGTATCAACAGGCGGCTTATTCAATCGTAAATGTTGCACACCTTGAGGAGCTACGGGAACCGATTGGGGAATAGGTCGGGGTAAAAGTTGCTGAGCAGCCGGATTAGTTCAGAAAAACTTAGTGAACCACTCGTTCATCATTTGGAAGAAGGCTTCCTTGGCCTCTCCTCCCTGACTACTCGATATGGGTCTCGACTCAGATTGTGCTACTCCGTGAACGGAGGTCGGCACATTACCGTCAACATCATCAGCCACAGCTCTATTGGGATCCATTTACTATATGAAAACACGATTTCAAATGTCAAGAGATATCACACTATCACAGGTTATATATGGCATGTATAGCTAGACTCTCACATACACTACGTTAGTCTGAGAATCAACTAAACCGTAGCTTTGATACCAATAAATGTAACACCCCTCACCCGTATCCGTCACCAAAATAGGGTTACGGAGCATTACCAAACTTATTAAACAATCGAACATACATTTCTCATACGATTATCAAATTCAAATAAAGTCATTCATAATCATTCATCAAGTCCCTAATACGAGCCAATGAGGCCCAAAACATACTTAAAAAGTTGTTCGGGACTAAACCGATAACTCAGGAAATCTTTAGAAAAACTTAGAAAATTTTTCAAAATACAGGCGACACACGTCCATGTGGCTCGACCGTGTGAGACGCCCATGTCACAGGCTGTATGGACATTCAAAATAGGATTACATGGTCGTGTCCCAACCCATGTAACTCTCTGACTTGGGTTACATGGCCAACCACATGCCCGTGTGCCCATCGAAATAGCTACACATGCCCGTGTGTTAGGCCTTGTGCTAGGCCATGCCAAACCTGTAGGGTATATTGACTTATGCCACACGGCCAAGACACACGCCCGTGTGCTGGGTCGTGTGGAGCATACTGACTTGGTTTCTAATTAAACACCGGGGGACACACTATCGTGTCACCTGATTGTTTGTCACATACGGCTGAGACACACGCCCGTGTCTCTGCCTGTGTGGACAAAAATAGGCTATTTTCCAAGCCATCTTTCTCACCCAAAATTTACATACACCTATACAATCCAAATGGCACATAATATGGCATAAATAGGCATTCAACCAACCTCAACCAAGCATAATTCATACCATTTCCATAACAAAAACAACAAGGCACACAAGTACCACATTAGGCTATTCAATTTTATACCAAATTCACATTCTCAATTCAATTAACTAGTTAACTTCATATATTCAGTTTCGTTTATACATCACTTTACCTAAATCACAAGCATACCAATTCTCAATTATTAACTATATGATACTCAAATTACCAATTCACAGACAACCATTCACCACAAGCATTTATATATCAATTACCAAATGCATAACAAAGGCCATTTGCACATATATATACATCACCAAATATACCAAAATAAGCCAACTCTCATGGCTATACACAAAACCAAACACTTAACATTTAAAAGCCAATTCAAATGACTAAATTTATTACCAAACCATAAACCAAAATGACCATAATTCCTATACATGTATATAACCAAAACATAAGTTCAAAAGTACCAAAGTAATAGCTTAATAGTGTGATGAGATATTTGATGATTCCCAAATCTGAGCTAGCTTTGATATTCACTATAAAACATGAAAAAATAAACAAAGTAAGCTATAAAGATTTGTAAGCTCGTATGTTAAGTAAAATTTACCAACCAACAATTCGATAACATAAACATCATATAATGCAATTCAAATTTTAAAGCATAAAATAACACATGTATTGAATCCAAAAACTTAAACATAATTTCCATCAACTTCTTCGATTCGATAATTGTGTAGTTCACGTACAAACCTGTACAAGCTTGTATCAATCTCATACCCATCCATAACCTTGATATACCGGTTGAACCATTTCGAGAATCTCACACCCTAAGTGCCAATATATAGTCGAAGCTATCTCAATCTCATATCACATATAATGCTCACTCTCGAGCTATCAATGGGTCTGCTCACACAAGCTGACGGTCATGACGTAGCTATATGGTGCTGCTCACACAAGCTGACAAGAATCCACAACACATGCTGTATAACTCAGCCACCGGTAGGACGTACGAACCAAGACACAAATCACGTAACCCCTAATGACATGTCATTCGTTTCCTAATCTATTCTTAAGGTTCAACCGAGATTTCTCATAGTCGAATTATCGTCGAACATATCCGCAAGATTGTATTCAGAAATAATTCAATAATAAAGCATTTAAAACACAATTATATTAATGCTTATTAACATACGAACTTACCTCGAATGCAAAAATGATGAAATGAGTCGATTAGCCCAACACTTTATTTTTCTCCCGATCTAAATCTGAACTTCGCTTTTCTTGATCTATATGTAATCAAATTTAGCTTATTTAATTATCATTCTATTCAATTTAGCCCAAATTGCATATTATGACAACTTTACACTTTTGCCTCTAATATTTCAGTATTTTTACAATTTAATCCTTAGCTCATAAAAATACAAATTCATGCAATTAAGTCCCTACCCATGCTAGCAAAATTTCATATAGCCCCATAGCAGCCCATATTTTTCATTTATTTCTCAATTTAACCACAAAATTTACACATTTCACAATTTAATCCCTAATTGGCAATTTTACCAAAAATCACTTAATAAATGTTGTTTATCTAACAACAACCATACATTTTCTATCATCAAACATCAAAATACACCTATATTTATCAATGGAAAAACCCTAAACCTTTAAAATTTTTGCAAATTAGTCCTTGGGCTAGCTAGATTAAGTTGCAACAATCTCAGAAACATAAAAATCATTAAAAATGGGACAAAAATTACTCACCAATTTAACAATGAAGTAGCCGAACCAAGGAACCCTACAAATGGTTTCTTCTTCCTTCAATTTCAGTGGATGAATGCATGAAAGAAGATGACAATTTTGTTTTCTATATTTTACTTAAGTTAATTTATTAATTTACTATTTTAACCTTTAATTAAAACATTAAAAACACTTAATAATGTGTCCAAATATGTCCACTCACATTAACCATGGTCTAATTACAACATAAGGACCTCAAATTTAAGATTCCATAGCTATTTAACACTTTTAGCTAATAGAACACAAGTTTTACACTTTACGCGATTTAGTCCTTTTTATCAAATTAAGCATTTAAATGACAAAATTTCTTAAAAAAACTTTCACACAATCATACTATCATGCTGTAGACATTAAAATAATAATAAAATAAATATTTTGATCTTAGATTTGTGATCCCAAAACCACTGTTCTAATTTGACTAAAAACGGGCTGCTATAATAAAACTTACCAAATAAACATAATAAATAATTTAATAACTGTAATGCCCCAAATTTTGGGCCTAGAAGTATTAGGTTTTGAGCAAAAGGAGCTGTTAGAAGGCAGCACATAAATATTTAGTTGTGCAAGAAAGTGACACAAATTGCATGTTTGCTTTAATGGCTAAAGTGATTTAGGTGTGTTTGAGAAGCTTGAGTTCAAGTCTTGGCCTTTGCAAAATTTCTAAATTGGCTCTTAAATGAATCTGGACTCTAGTACATAGGCTTTATAAATAATTGCGCTTGTTTTAAGTCACAAAAAGCCTTGTGGTTTAGTGGCAAGGTGGCATGTAAAGGAACCTTGAGGTCTGAGGTGGAGCGTTGGCATAACGCAAATGAGGTATTTATTTTGCAGCTTGGTTCGGCCAGTGGTAGTGTTGTAGTAAAATTCTGATGGATAAGTGGTGGAGTGGTAGGTGGAGGATATCTAGGAGGAAATCATGGAGAGGATTGGGGAGAGATTTGTGGAGAGAAATTAGGAGTTTGATGAGTGTGGGGATGTTAGTGCCATTTGGTATCTCTAATTTGGCATTGGGAAAAAACTGACCATTTTTGGTATTTGTGAGTGCGGGGATGTTGGTGCCGAATATTCTTCTTCTCTAGTATTGGTAAATTATTTCGGTCTGCAAGTGTTCTGACAAATAGATAAGTGTTCTATTAAGTGATTTGACAAATTCGTTTCTTCTGTCTTCTTCTAAAAACTGAATACTCCTTCTCTTAGTATTTTGTGATTGCTGAATGGTGACTCCTTCCTCTTAATGTATGTTCATTTTTTTAAGTGTTTCCAAGGAGTGAAAGTGCAGAAATTCTCTAGCTATCGAAACCCTGTCACCCACTAATCGATTAAGGTAATTTCGGTACCCTGCCTTATGGGCATAGGTCGGATGGCCCTATTTTTCTGTAAGGTTATTATTCATGAGTTTAAGCCTCAACTATAATTGATTCCACCTATTAAGATCTTTTTTTATCGCAGTTTCTCAGCAAAGAAAGGTGTGAACGATTTAAACTATGATCTAAAGAAACAAGTCGTAGTTCGTACAATCGAGGTTTGTAGTATTGTTTATTTAGGTTAAGTGTTTTAAACACTGATAAATGATGGACTGACTGTATGTTGGGACGGTTGTAGGTTGGGTGCTTAAGGAGTTTGAAGTGGTTGCGTAAAGAGGTGTGCAATCGTACACCAATCTGTTACTAACAAAAGCCAAAAAGCTGTGTATTCACACCGCTCTTTACTATGAATCGGCAAAAGCCGAAAAGCTGAAACTTCAGCATTTGAGGCCTTACGAGCATGCGATCCCTTGTGTGGTGAGCCGATCCCACAAATCATGGGCGATAGACTGTAAAGGCCACCACAAGTGTTCTCGTGGGCTTAGGCCGTTATGGGCCTCGATGGGCCGAAATGAGCCGTGTAGGCCCAATGGGCTCATGGGCCCCACACGGATTAAAATTTACGAAAGATAGCAAATATTAGACTGGGATATGGAATTCACATAGCCGTGACTAAATTTGGGCTAAATGGGCCACACGAGCATGTGGGCCCACTTGGGTTGAATATTGGGCTTTGGGCCCATTACACTGTTTCAACCAATTGGGTTATCTGAGTCGCTCGAGGCCACTGTGGACCTTTGAAGAGGTCGTTATCTGTACCGAGACCCAAAAATAAGAAGATGATCAAAATACCCCTAAAAGGTAAAATTACTATTTTACCCCTAATAGTTGGAAATGACCATTATACCCCTAGAGGTAGGTTGACTGATGAGTGTATGATATTTGTATGACTGTATTGAGTATGACAATTTGCATACACGCAATATTCATGACATTATATACTACATGGGGATTGAGATTCTAATTTGGAGGAAGTACTGTACTGGTGGCTCTACCACGATTACTATTACGGGTGGCTTTGCCACATATATTGATACTGATAGCTTTGCAACATTTACTGTTACTGGCAGCTTTGCTGCGATATTGGTGTATTGGCCGGGTGCGTCGATTTTATCCCCACATGGTATGTTGGTTGGTACGGAGTGGTGTGTTGGCTGAATTGGGAAGGGTTGCATATTTGCAATCAGATCGACAATCAGATTGGGCTTAGGTCCACACTGCTTTCAGATAGGACTAAGGCCCAGTGTCATCATTCTTCGAATAGGGCTCTAGCCCGCATCACACTACATGCATTGTTTACTGTTTGACTGATAGGGGATTACACACTGAGTTTTCGTAAATTCACCCTTTCTTTTAACTGTACAGGTAATCCTCAGCCTTAGACGGTTTGGAGCTGCGAGGGACTCGGAGGTGGCTACACGATTGCTAATGTTCTACTTTTGACTTTATTTATTTAAATTTCATATTGGGTTTTTGGTTATGTAATAAGGCCATTTGTGGTTTTAACTTTTACTTTGGCTTTGATTATTTACCTTAAACTGCTAGACTAGGAAAAGATGAGTCTTCAAAATAATAACTATTTTCAAGGGAAACACACATTTTAAACTTCAAGGATTTTAAAAGCTTTCGCGATTTTATTCAGTTTAAGGAATCAACGGCGATAAATATCGCAATTGTTTTGACAAATTGATTTCAATTAGTAACAACTTAATTTGCCAAATTTTCTCAAGCAATAAAAAACAAAAAGGGTTTTAACTTAAGTTCAGATTCTTAACGACAAGTCTTATTTCTGAAAAGCACTTCGATATGACACGCCAGATTCGGCCGTAACGTCCAAGCCAGGTTTGGGGTTTTACAATAACAATGTTAATAGACATTAGTCCTGCCAACCACAATCAATAAATAGTGGGTTATATAGATATACATGTTGTATAATCAGTTAATTCAAACGAACTCAATAAATATCAAGTCATGATATACTATTAGAAATCAAGCAAATATTTTTACAATTCAATACGCAAGTCATTTAACCAATTTAAATATGCCTAATGAACAGTATAACAGATATGGATACACGGCTATCCACTGAAACACACCAAAATGATCCAACGAGCCAAACCAACCGAGAACACTCCTTGGCACTAATATCCTAGCTTGTAGGCTAACATCCCTCCAGAACACACCTCGGCACCAAGTTTCAAGCCCAAAGGCTTTACATTTGCCCCCAATAACACGCTAGAAACACTGTAAATATAACACGATAGTTTGCAACAAATGCTGGACTCTAGTATATTTAGTGGACAGGAATAAATCAAGAATCATCATCATCTCATGCCAAGTCAGACCCGTACAGCGTGCAATATAACCTATTGGTATGCCAATTGTATCCTACCCTATGTTCATTCGGGCTCGATACTAGTAATCACATAATATTTTACAAATCAATTACCTTTCTCACCTTGAATTAACTTTATGATTATATCATTATATAAATATATAAATATGAATATTCAACAAATCATAACTCACAAGCCAATATAATATTACCATTTATTCTAATTTAAACAATATGAACTTACCTGGATTAAACTATAGAGACAGTGAAGGTTCAGGGACTACTCATCAACTTTCCTTTTTTTCGCGGTTATCTATTTGTTCTTGATCTATAAAAGAATTTATTTCAATTTATTAACCTCAATTTCATATACTATTCAATTTAATAGATATGACTTCTTATTTACAATTTTATACATTTTTATCAAACTTTTACACTTTATTCGATTTAATCCCTAAACTCGAAACAAAATTATTTTTCAAAATTAAACCCTATTCCCATAGAACCGAATTTTTTACTATACTAAATCGATTCACACATGCTGAAAATTTACCAGAAAACCTTGCCGAAACTTTTTCTTCCCTTAACAAAGGTGTTTCGGTTCAACTAAAACAAAATGAAGAAAAAGAAGGCTTCTTACCATTTTTCCAATATCTTCCTCTTTCATTAAATCTCAATATTTAATAATCTTCTATAATTTCACTAATAATTATTATTATACATTTCGTCTATCACTTTTACTTACTTTAGAATTTAGACCTCATCATGATATTTTATGTAACAATGTCTTTCACTTTTAATAACGTATTTCATTTCTTAGTTTAATTTCCATATTTCACCAAGAATTCTTATTATCACATTTACATTTTATTTTACTTATCTTACAATTTTAATCCTTAGGTCATCAATACATGAAATAGAACTTTCGTATCATTTTAATACATGTAACATGTTTCGCTATTTAATATAATTTCCATAATTCATCACTTATTCATATCTTATCTACCTTATGCTACATTTACATTTTTATCAATTTTAATCCTTGTAACGATAGTTTATTTAACAATATTTCCTCTAAAAATAATACATGTATCATATTTCACATTTATTAATCTTCCATAATTTACTATTAATTCTTATTATATTTTTTTTCATATATCACTATTGCATACTTTGCAATGTAATCCCTTTCTTTCTCATATTTTATCATATAATCCTACAAAATTATCACACAATTGTACTCGTCAATTCCATACATATATAATTTCATATACTCTTTTTATTATTTATATAAAAAAATTAGTTCTATTAACTTTTGTACCTTTGATGAATTAGTCCTTTGTACACTTTTCATCTTTTCCTTACTTTTCCTTTATTTTCTCTATTACATTTTACTTAGTCAATTCATCATACATTATCACATTTTATTCTTTAATTATATAATATGTAAATTTCTAATTAAACACTATATCTAGATTTATACTCAACTAATTTTACTTAATAATTCATCACATATTTAAAATAAGTAAAACTTTAGTTGTACTTACAACTCAAAGCATGGAATCAAGCTTTCTTCCTCGTTTTCTTCCTTTAGCTCCTCCTTTGCTTTAATTCTCTACTTGTTTCTTACTTTCCTTCACTTTTTCTTCATTTTTCCATATCAAAATACACAATATTTACCCATTAAAATCATATTCACAGATCATATTTCATGTTTTTCAAATAAAACTAACATGTATTTCAAGAGAAGTTTAACTTTCTTACCTTAATCACTTGTATTCAACACTAATTCCTATTTTCTCTCTCTTCTGAGACAAGTATGGATGCATTTCTTTTAACAGTTAGGTAGTTATTACACTTCTCTACTGATTTTACTCACAAATCTTGAAGAAACTTGGAAGAAACTAGCTTAATTAGTTTGTATTTGGTGAAAAAGACTAAATTGAACGAAAAACAAAAGTTGAAAATGGTGGGGAATGGTGACTAACGTGAGAACACAATGGCTGATGGCTTTTTATAGCCATTCCATCCTTTCTTTTCTCTATTTCTCTAGTTTTTTCCATTAAAAATATCTTTTTTTATTTTATTTACCATTTTGCCCTCATTATTCACACTTTTTACTATTTATCCTTAATCATTACCTTCAATAATTATCTTTTCAATTCATTTACAATTTTAACCCTTCTTTTTTTTAGAATACCACCCATGTGTCCTATTTCCTTTTGGTATATTTTTACCTCTAGTCTCTCATCCTTTTTCCTTAATTTAATTTAATCCTTCAACACCCAAATTTCTCACCTTGTCCCAATACTTTCAATTAATTTAATCGGTTCCCCCAAATAAATTTCTCTTAATATTTATACTTTTCCAAATACCTTTTGCACCTGTCTAATTTCCAATTTTTTACTTTCTCAAAATTTCGGCTAATTTATTGTACATTTATCACTGATCAATATTTTCAAAAATTTTGAGAATGTTATACTTTACTCGACACAACTAAACCAAAATTCTACTCAATAAATTATCATCTCAATCTCTTTTATCTAGATCTTCCACTAGAGGCGTCAATTCTAATATATTAAGTATTTTGATACAATTGAACAAGAATCAGCCAAAACATAAATATTAATCTAGAATAGCAATTAACTTATCAATCGACCATTAAGAAAATTCAGCACAAAATAAAGCTCAAAATCGATACAATCATTTCACCATACAAGTGATAAACAAAATATAAAAGCAAGAGCTAAGAAATGCTCATTCATAAATGTAGATTCAATGGGGTACTAGAGCTTGAACAATCTCCATTTACAAAGCATCCAACAAGAACGAAGAAAAAGCTACAACAAAATATGGAAATGGAAACGTAAATCTATTTTCTATGAAAAAAGCTAAAAGAATGTAAAAGATATGAAAAGTCTCCCTAAAGTTTCTTCTAGTTTATCCGCATTTATGGAAATATACTAAGAAAATGGTTTATATAGGAATGAATCGAAATACCATTATGCCCCTATTAAGAATGCACTTTATAAATGTTGGGGGGCCAAAAATGACACTCAAGTGCCCTTAAAAACCTTTTCATACCTAGGCTCTACAAAGACGACATCACAATGTCGCAACCTGCTTCCATTATGTCTCAACTTGAAGAGCAATTTTCTCTTAGAAATGGCCTCGACGTCATGACTTCATAAGCAACTCAATGTGACTTGGTGGCATGACATTGTGACGTTAGGCTCCTCCATGTCGCGAAGTGACCTTTATTGTGCAAACAAATTATTTTCTAAACCGATTTTTCTTACACCAATTTAAAAAAAGTTGTCCAATTCAAGGTCTAAATATTATTTTATCCCTTTATATTTATAGGAACTTTACAAATTCTAAATAGTGATGATATGTAAGCCATTATAATTTCTAAAATCAAATATTTAATACTATTTTTTTCAAAATAAAATATTAATTATTTTAATTATCATTAACATTAACCTTAACATTAAAATCCTTAATAAATTAAAACTCCTTAATCAATTATTTTTAATATATTAAATATTGAATTTTTATATTATTTTTCTATTTAAATTGATGAAATAAATTATTTTTAATAAAATTTAAATTATTCATTTTCTATTTTTTTTTATTTGCAAAACATATATGCTTTTAACATTTAACTGGAAATTAATAAAGTAACTATTATATATTGATTTTTATTAAGTAAAATATTAATGATTTTTATTAAGTAAAATATTAATAATTTTTATTACCATTAAAATTAAAGTCTTTATTAAAGTAAAATTATTTAATTGATTTTTATTTTTTATTAATAAATGTATAAATAAATTTTCTCATATAAACTCCATTGAATATTGCTTCTTTTGCAAATTCACCCATTGAAATGGCATTGAATTGTTCCATATCAACTCCATTGAATATTGCGTTAAAGGCTTTGTAATTACCATGAGCAGCTTTGTGTTCTTCTACCATATATTTGTTTCTTTCTTTTGGTCTTACGGTGCCCTTAGTAGTAATGATTGTAGGTGACTACCTTTGGATATACAAACGTCCAGAGTGTGAATACTACTATAAAATATATGGAATTTGAGACGGTGCTCGGAAGTATACGAGTCAAGTTGTAATATAGTTTGTTTATAACGAAACACTTCACAAGTATTCCGAGGATTGTACCCAAGGGAGGCTAGTACTAATTAATTCTAACATAAACGCCAATAAATCTAATTAGTACTTTAAATAAACTATATTACGAATAAACATAAATAAAGGTTTTTTGGTTTTTATATTTAAAGAGCTAAAAATAACATAAATATAAGGAGTCTTCGGAAAACTGGATTATAAATTGGATCAAATGTAAATGCGAGTGATTAGATCACTTCGTTAATCTTATCAACTATGATTTTTGGGTTCCTCGTCAATCAATTAGTCACTATCCAGGTAGGATCTTCTGATCTTCCACTAAAATAATGAGTCGAAAAAGACTACTTATCTTCCGACCTCACAGTCCAGAATGGCTTGGGGTGAAGGTGTTCACAGATAGGCCATACCAATTTTGGGTTCATTCTCACCTTAATGATATCCTAGGGTTGTCAGGCCTAGGGTTTTAGGTTCTACCTCTCCCAAACAGCCAATCTATTAAGTATACTATAAAATAGTTAATAGATCATACCTCCACTCGTTGATCCCCTATAAGAGGATTAGTTCCTCATGGAATCAATAAACATCATAAACTTGGTATTGAATATATGCATAAAGAGTAAAAAAAAGAGTAGAGTTTAGAGAATCCTGTTTGTATTTGATATATGAAGTGCGAAAATCCTCAAATGTTTGATTGCGTCTACAAATCAAGTTCTCTGAAGAACACTAATGAAAAGAACTGAAAACTAAATTCTAAAAAGAAAACTAATAATATAAAAAGTTATCCATAACTAGTGTTAAATGAGCCTATTTATAGATTTAGGGTTTCCATCGTACTCAACCTTAGGTTAGCTGATGGTCTCGTGTTAAACATTTGATTGTGCAGACCAAAATGCCCCTAACTCGTAAGTGCTTCCGTACAGGACCGATGTCGTGAAATCCTTGTGCCTGTGTCGTGACATCAAGGGCAGTATGCTTATATTTAACGTATCTTCAGAGGTGTGTCACGACATCCTCAGGCCGTGTCACGACATCCTCAGGCAGTCTTGGAATTCTTCTATTCTGCTTCTTATGTTGCGACGTCAACCTCTCTGTGTTGCAACACAGTGACCAGTATCAAGTTAGCACGCCTTCTAATGGTCTTATACACACTCACAAAGTATATTAGCTTACCCTTAGGCCTCACTCAGTCCCTAAGGTCAATAAAAGACTCAAATTACACTTTTTATTGAATGTAAATGAAATTATGAAAACTTGACTAAAACATAACAAATTTCTTGTATTCAAGCTTTTCAAATGCAAAAACTAGTTTAATCTACTACATCGAATTACAGAAAATCAGTAGGTCGAGTCCATCCATCTTCTAATTCTAAACAAGCTACTTTGTCTATTGCCATGATGAATGCCCACAGACGAGTTTTTCGGAAAAACATGATTTGGCAAGTTAATCAGTAATGAGGCTCAAGAAATTTAACTACTTTCCTTCATAGATTCCATGTTTACAAACCAAACACAATATCACCTTTGTGTATGTCTGAAGCCAGCTTTAATACCAATTGAAAAAAAATTGGTTTGTCTTTAGTACAATATTGATGTTACGTTTGTTGTTTAAACAAGGAATCGAACAAGGATGAAATGCAAGATAAACAATGAGAGAAAGAAGATTTAGTCACCAAGTATTTTAACATAGTTTGGATCTAACAATCCTACCTTTATGAATCCTAGCTCAAAGAATAGATTCACTCAAGAAGTTAACTCGGTACAACTATTGATTTAAGCCCAATCTACCAAAATCCTCACCTTACAATCTATATACCTCACCAAGAAATGCTAAGTACAAGAGTATCAATACACCAAATATAAAGAGAATAAAATATCAAAGTAAACACAGTAAAAAAAGCACACTAAAATATGTAAAACCAATTTATAGGCTTTAAAAAATTCAACCAAATTCAGAATTAGATAAGGTAGCTTTTAAAATAAAATCTAATTAGCTCCTTATCCTTTAAGAAAGCAAAATAGAATCCAAATATTTTTTAACTCTCAAATTCTCTTCAAAATTTTTGCCAATAAATAAAGCTTTAAACCCCTTAAATCTAATTATCTTAATATAAAAAATTGTCCTCCATTTGTCCCCCAAATAAAACATTATTTAAGAGAATTAAACATAGGCAAGTCAAAATTATCAACCCATCAAATTCTTGGAATGTCAATACACCCCATAGTGATGAACAAATTCAAGTTGATAAAGGTTGAAAGTATACCTTAAAACAATCTAATAAGAGCAACACTGGTATAATTTGAAGCCTCTTTTGATATGACAAACCTCAACTGCAAAAAAAAAAAAAAAAAAAAATCCCAACCTCTACGTGATCCACCTGGCAACAATAATCGATAATTCTTAATCTTAAGATATACAGGTAGTTAATGAATAATTGAATCTTGGGATTCTTTGCTTTGCGATTTTATCTGATCTATTAGAAATTTGTATATCTTGTTTGGATCTATTGGATATTCTTTAAAACCTTTTTAGAGAGTTTTGGTTAATTTGAAAAACAGAATTGCTAGTTTTGTCTATTTTCGGGTAATGTTTTGAATGCCTTAAAGATTGATATCCTTTCCTTTTATTCAAAAATGCATTGTTTTATTGCACACAATCACATAACGATTATTAAGGGATTGCCATAAAACTATATTCTTTCTAAAAGAATATCAATATTTTAAAATCCCTTAAAATAATCCTTAACTAAAAATCACTAATTATCTAGTTAGTAATTTTGGTAATAGGATTTACCCAATTTAAGACATTGTATTTAATATTTAACTTTATCAAATTAAATTAATTATGAGAGCATTTCTTTAATTAATATAATTCAAGCATTAAGTTAAATATATAACTCTATTTTTCTCTATATTCGAATCGTTTTAACCATAGGGTGTAACCTTGTAGGATCTTGCAACATTGATAGTAATATTAGAACACTTCTAATGTTACAAATAGTGAGTGGCATCTAGCAATGCATCAATGCTACCCAAGTTTAAAAAAGTCGTGGTTCGGCGTAACCTTTCCGTGATAATGTCATCATGTAGTGTATTATTTTGTGCTTGATATCTAGATTGAACACAAGTCATGGAAAAATCACACTTCTATAGTCCAATCTCTTGTTTATTGATTTTCTGAGTAGAATAAGATAAACAAATGGGTGTGATATCTCATATCAACTCATTTGAGTTTGACCATGCATTTCTAGTTTCACTTGATCAAGATGCCTAAAATATTGCTACCATTATGTAAGAGGGATAAATCTTATCTTGATCACTCACATCCCACAACATGATTGCGACATGCCTAACATCGGTCTTTATAGTACAATCATTTACAAAAGACGTTTAGTTGTGCCAAAGCAAACGACTCACGATGTTAGGACTATGATAATTATCACTATGAGAAACGTTGAGACTATTACAAAATAATCCAAGAAGCATTCTCCTGGCAAATCAGTCCAATATATTATTATCTAACATATATTTATGTGTTAATTTGATATCACAGATCCAAAAAAAAAAAAAAAAAAAACTTGCCATCAATTAAGTACATATTCTTCTTAATGCATTATTATTGACTAAGACCACAATAACACTTGAGTAAGGATATTTAAAAATGTTCATATCATTCTTTGGATTTTATCATTATAGAATTTATTTTAACATAAAAACTATTACTGAAAACAATAATGAAAATATCTTTATTAATAAATATTTTATTACAATCATTATATAACTGGTCTTTGGCATACACAAACTATAATAACTTTTTTCGTAAAAAAAAGCTATTATACTTGTTGAGTGTTTTCCTGAGTCTATCTCTCATGGAGGCTAATTTTCCTATATTTATGATAAGGTTCCCAGATGTGAAGTTTGAGGTAGGCCTCTATACATGCCAACACGCATGCTATTCTAAGGTCAACATGTGTTCTATAAGTGTGGGTTCACTTGGAAGATGACGCGAACCCACCACGTGCGAACTTGTAACACCCTGATTTGGCAAATCGGGTCGAACTGGGAAGGCTATACTAGTATAGGATGCCTAGGTTATTGGATTTAAGACCAAATGAAGGTTGGTTACTATATGACAAAGTACTTTGTAGAACTTTGCCAGTGCGACAAGATATATTAGTGAGTAATGGCAAGGTAGAGATTAGGGCAGAGACCTTATCAGGCATACATTTTCGCTAATAAGATCGGTAGCCATGTTTTTACATATCGGTTAGAGTAAGTAAAATAATTTTTGGAATACATTTAAGTCATTTAACGTCCTATTGGAGGTAACATGTTGGGAATTAGAACACTTGGAAGGCCTCGTAGGATGTGATTAATTTGTGGAAGCGTGCAAAAGCTAGAAATGATTGGAGATAGTTTTGATTAGGATTTGTCCGAGAGTTAGCTATAAATAGGATATAGTAGTAGTGGAAAGAATATTTTTGAATTATCTTCTCCATTAGGCCTTGTTACCATCAAAGAAACTAGAAGAATTCTTCCTTGCTAATGAAGGTGTTAACTGTTAAAGCTTAGTAGAGTTTCTACGATAGTTGTTTACTAGTAAATTTTTAAACATTTCTTTAAGTTTATCAAATAGATAGATAAGTGATAACTTAAGAAATGTGGTAGTATATTTTGAATGCTTGGTATGAAAGAAACTTCTACCCAAAACTATTTGCATGTCTATAAATTCTTGCTATGTGATAGCCTTTTTATAGTTCTTGATGATTAAAGGAAGGTTTTCATTGTTTAGCTAAAGGCACGAGAGAAGGCCCCAATACCAAAGGCAAGGAACCAATAGAGTAGATAAAGCTCTAAAGTAAAATATTTTAGTGAGTTCTTTCGTATCTAGAGTTATGGTCTATATTATCTCAATTAACAGTTTCCATTTTTCAACAAGGTAAGTGGCATTGTCCATTGTCACTAGTATTCATGTCTACAAAAATATGTTCCCAAAGTTAGTTGCATGCATAGTTAATTACAATAAAAGAAATCAAAGACCTAATATATATTAAGTATAAGTACTCCTTTCTTAGTACATGAGCTCCGTATCCAGGCTAGAGTGAGGAGGTACAGGTGGAATGGTATGTACATTGATATTGAAGATCCAAAATGAAACGTTCACTTCCGGTAGGTCACGTAGATGCAGGCCATGATTGGTGAAAACTTGAAATTGTGGGGGAACATTTATGTGTCCAAAAATTGAGGGGAGGGAGGAGGATACAGAGGGAATATTGTGTATGGTTCGGTTGAGAAATTATGAAGATCCAGGATATAATAGGTTCTTTAGGAGCTAGGATCAAAAGCTAGCATTAGAAAGGAAGTACGTGGGAAAAAGAAAATGCTGCATGAATTGGTGCACATCATTTGAAAATTATAAATAGTAAACTCATTATTCATAAATGGGTTAAACCATGTAAGTAACATGTCTGTGAAATAGATGTGCTCGTAATTGTCATGCATAGGAATGTAAACTAGCGAAATACGCCAATGAGTGGAGTGATTCGTGGTAGGATTCACCACATGTCTTATGAGTTAGAGGGATGTGTCTACCAATTATGGAAAGTTCGTTGTCAACCTGAGTTTCTATTCCTTAATGTCTGCATTATTCATTAAGTTTAATCTTCCCAAGAAGTCACTAAGTTATGAAATGACCCCATTTTCCCCTTTCTTTCAGGTTCTTAGATTAAGCAAAGTGTCAAAGGGAATTCGCCAAACCTACAACCATTTGTAAGCCATCTTATTTTATGGGTAACATGTATTTGTTGGGGGTTATTAGGACTTATGTTAGATGCCATCCCTTGTTGAAATGTCATTTTTATTATACAAATATGTTGTAATCAATCAAAGGATAGAAGCTTTGTCTACTATCAAAGGATGGAAGCTGTCATTTTGGAGAAGAATAAGGTCCGAGACAAGTAAGCGTGCAACTTTAGGAGCTGTGCTCAATGTTAGGTTCAAGAGACCCAGAGATGCTCGAGTATACTCTACTGCTCAAGCAATGAAGTTGTAGAATATGGTCTTCCAATGATAAAGGAGTGTACGTCAGACGACGTCTATGGCTAGTATAGGACGACTACAGAGAATGAGATTTACCTTTTGTAAAATTTGCGAGAAAAATCATACTGGTGTATACTGGACAAATACTGGGGGTTGTTTTGGTTATGGAGCCCAAGATCATTTCAGAAACACTAAACAATCTATTCAGGTTGTTAAAGAACCTTAACCTAAAGTGAACACGGCGATAGTGGCTAGATCAAGGTCAATCCAAGGAACTCCTAAACGAAATGGAGACCCAGCCCAAAGGCTTCAACAAAAGTGTATGCTGAAGCACATGATGTCATCACGGGTAAATTCTCTTTATTCGACACCTACATACATGCATTGATAGACCCTAGGTGTACGTAATCTTATATTTGTGATAAGTTTGTAACTTGGAAGATTCTTAGAGTTGGTCCCATAGAGGTTAGCATGGTAGTCGCAAACCCTTTAGGTCAGAGTACAGTGGAAAATAGGGTAGTAAAGGATTATTCACTAAGTTTCGGCAGACAAGTATATTTGGTCGATTTGATGCTTTTAAGTTTCCATGATTTTGACGCCATATTGCAATTGGATTGGCTAATGAGACATAACGTAGTGGTAGAGTGTAAAACCCAAGGTGTATGGTTAGTATCCACCAACGGTGATAGAGTGTTTATCTCGGGAGTATAGCAAGATATCAGGGATAGCTTAGTCTCGGCGATGTCAACCCAAAAATTTTTGGTTAGGGGTAAAGATTCCTACTTAGTGTATATTTCAAAGGAATTATCGGGGATTCCACCAAATAGAGACGTCAAGTTCTCTATTGATGTAACACTAAGAACTGCACCCATATCAAGTGTGCGTTACAGAATAACTCTAGTTGAGTTAAAAAAGTTGAAACAAAACTGGAAGAACCGTTAGATAAGGGATTGATCAGACCAAGTGTTTCACCTTAGGGTGTACCAATATTGTTCTTTAAGAAGAAGGATGGGACCCTACGGCTATGTATCGACTATAAACAACTAAACAAGTTGACCATAAATAACAAGTATCTGTTGTCGAGGATTTAGGACTTGTTGAACCAGTAAAGTGGACCCAAGGTGTTTTTGAAGGTAGATTTTCAGTCAGGATATTGCCAAGTGAAGATAAATAGAGATGATATTCCAAAAACTACATTATACACTCGCTATGGTGATTATGAATCCTTAGTAATGCCCTTCAGTTTGGCCAATGTGTCGATAGTATTCATGGATTTGATGAAAAAGATATTTCAGCCTTACCTTGATCAATGTTTTGCTATCTTCATAAATGACATCCTGGTTTACTCTAAGAGTGAAGCGGACCACAAGGAACACCAACGGATATTTTTGGGTGTGCTTCGGGAAAATAAATTGTACGCCAAATTCAACAAGTGTGAATTATGTTTGAAGGAAGTCCATTTCTTAAGACATGTTATCTCCATTAAAAGAATCAAGGTGGATCATGAAAAGATCAATGCCATCCTAGATTACAATTCATCGAGAAACGTTATCGAGGTACGCAATTTACTTGGTCTAGCGAGTTATTATTGAAGGTTTGTGAAAGGGTTTTCAATGATGGCGATGCCACTAACTAAGTTGTTAAAGAACGATGAAAACTTTGAATTAGAAGACGTCTCTCATTTTACTCTTTTAACTTGCAATTCACTGCCTTATTTCCAAGTCCCACAGACTTGCTAAATAAACATCGATTTAGCTTTTTAACTTAGCTGATATCGAATCACCTTCCGATAAAGTAACTGCACTCAATACCCGTAAAGCAAAAAAAGATTTTCTGCTCCCAATATCTGTGACTACAATCACTTTCCCTAGATGATAATCAATTGCTAATCCATAATCCTTCCACAGTTAATAACTTTATTAACAAGTATCAAACCATTCAAAATTCACAAATGCAATAACTTTCTCCATCAAAATAACTTTAATTTATAATATCATTTCTGAATTAGATCTGATCCGATAGTTATAATTCTACACCATGTCTTCTAGAATATGAACTATTCATTAAGACTACCCGTCTGATCACTCTTGAGTGTACAAGATTTATTTTCCGAACCTACGGATAAACTCAAGTACATAAAATTCAATTACCTTTCAAGTGAATAACTCAACCAGATTAAACAAATAAGTCGATCTCTACTATCAATAATGCAGTTTGAAACAAAAGTGAAAATCAAATATAGTTCCAATAACAACCAATGCAGAATCACAACCTTTATAAATCCGAGATTTGTATAGCAACGTTACTATGATCAAACCATAAATTATAATCGAAGCAAATATAATTATATCTATTCAAAAAATATCTTTTACAGATAACCATATAGAATCATAAGAAAACTGAGATATTGTAATCCCAAATATAATACTATACTGAACTTTTTAAGAAAGCACCCATATCAAATGGTAAATATCTCGATGATGTCTCAGAGGAAATCCAGAAGTAAAGCATCACTCATATGCACTGGAATCAACGGTAATAGAAGCAATATAATCTTCATGTATATTCAACAAAACAATAACTAGTAGAAATAGAATACTAACATCATACAGATTTTACCATTAACCTTTTATCTATACAATGTAATAAAATACCAGAGAAAGATATAATAATGCCGATCATAACCCGAACAGCCCAACAACTCTTTCATATATCAATATATTTAGATAACGTTCTCATATAATAAAAATTTCATCTGAAAATATACAGCTTCACATACCTCTGAGGATAGAGGAACACATAGAATACCCAGAAGAAATCATCGCAATTTATTTCAACTATAATCGCTGCACTCAGCTATCAATACAATTCAAACATTATTTCACTGTCTAATCCTGTCATCACTATTCCTACATTATCTCCCCATTATTAAAAATCAATTCAGAAAAAATTCCGATAATACATTCTTTAATTAACATACCTGAATATCAGTTAACTGAAGTAAATTTCTTCTTTAACAACAACATTTGTAATCCAAATGATCTTCTAAGCAATCTGCTATCTCTTCTAGAACTGTCTTTACTTGCTGACGCTTTCTCATAAATGACCACATTATAAATCATTCAATCCTTGAACTCTTTGATTTCACACTTGGGAATTTATTAAATCCAAATATGGTAAATTTCATTATAACTCTATACTGGTAAGGGGGTGAAGGTCGTAAAGCATCATAATTTGACTCTTACATATATTCGCATATGTCATAACATTTATCATTAACATAATGTTATAAACTATCATTCATACCTTTATGAGTTTCAACTCATCACAAACACATTTTACTCAAATATTTAAGTATCACATTCAGTACTATCAAAATTAGCTCAGTTGGAAAGCACATCTGTCTAATTAAAACAATTATCATCAGAGTTAGGAGATATCACACTATCACTGGTTAAATATGGCATGTATAGCTAGACTCACATATGCTACGTTAGTCCTAGAATTGACTAAACCGTAGCTTTGATACCAATAAATGTAACACTACTAACCCAGAACCGTCGTCAGAATAGGTTAAGAGGCATTACTGGACTTGTAACTAAATTCAGAACAAACATTTATCAAAGATCATCTTATTTCAGTCAATATCATTCATTCACATTCAATAAGTACTTAACTCAAGCATACAAAGATTAAATCATGCATTCGGGACTAAATCGGTAACATATTACAATTTTGGGAACTTACAAAAATTTCAACATTTCAATGTCACATGCCGTGTGAACAAGCCGTGTGCCTCACACGGCTAGTAGACATGCCCATGTCTTAGATCGTGTGAAAATAGGGCATACATACTAACTTGTGTCATACGACGAAGGACACGCATGCGTGCCAGGCCATGTGAAAATTGGAGAGGTTACTGACTTGGGTCATAGGGCCAACTACACGCCCGTGTGTCTAGCCCGTGTGCCCTTCGAAATGACCACACATGCCTGTGTATCAGGCTGTGCCAAAACTGTAGGGTATACTGACTTGTACCACATGGCCGATCACACGCCCTTGTGTGAGGCTATGTGGAGCATACTGACTTTAATTCCATTTCAACACCAGGGGACACACGGCCGAGCAACATGACCGTGTGTCACACGCGGCTGAGACACACGCCCATGTCCCTGCCCGTGTGGACAAAAATAGGCTATTTACAAAGTCATTTCGCCACCCTATATACACAAGCATAAATTACCACATTTCATAACCCAATTGGCGAACATTTCATAACCATATCATATACAATATATACCAATTCAACTTGATACTCAATTAGATAATTAATACCATTTGTGCCATCAAACACATATCAAAACAATATGGCTTGTAAGCCAATATATGCATATAATCTATTCAATAATTCAAACAATTTGTATATCTTCATCTCATCAACTACTTACCAAAACATGCCATATTTAGTACACATATACATAACCAATATTTAACCAAGTTAAGCCAAATCACATGGCTTAAACACATCAATGCTTATAAGTTTTAATAGCTAAAATAACTCATATATCTCATATCATCAACTAGCCTATACATGTCATATTACCAATTTCAAAGAGTTCAAAAATACCAAATCAACTGCTGGATAGTGTGATGAAATCTTTGATGACTTCCAACCCAAGCGAGCTTTTAAATCACTATAAAATATGAAATATAAATAGAGTAAGCTAATAAGCTTAGTAAGCTCGTATGACTAGTATGTACCATATACAATTTAACAATTAATTCAGGATTAGAGGAACATGAGGACATATAAATCAACTCCATCAAAATCAACACGTAATACAATAACAACCTGGTAATTCCTATATGTATTCATCGGTTTTCACTTACATATCATATAAAATTATTAAAATATCACTTACTTGTAGAGCATGTCATGTATACCTGAACTGATTCATATCATCATTTCAATTCTTGTACCGTTATCTTCTCTGTTGAACCATGGAAATAACATCGAATATTCTATATCTTGCACACTAATGGGCTTATATGTGGTTAAAACACTTATATCTTGATTCACATATATAACATTTGTTCGTACGTCATTATAACCTATATTACCATTTCAATACAATCCAACCAAATTTGCCAAATGCATAAGCATATAAAATCATCAATACCATGTAATTCACATAACATTATGGCAATTCATTTCTATTCGTATAAATTGTAATTCATTCATATAACCAGTAGTTCATCCGTATAAACAGTAGTTCATCAGTAATAACAGTAATTCATCCGTATTAACAGTAATTCATCCGTATTAACACATATCTTATTCATATGATAAGTAACAGTAATTGTGCCCATTGAACTACGTAGAATATGGATAGATACTCGGGTGATACACACTAAGTATATTTATCGAAAATACATCAATTCATTATCATTTTCGCTCATTCGAGCCATAATTAGTAAGCTCTCTTGAGCTGAAACAGTAAGCTCTATCGAGCTGAACAATAAGCTCATACGAGCTGAAATGGTAAGCTCCAATGAGCGGAAAATAGTAAGCTCTTACGAGCCGATATATCAGTAAGCTCATACAAGCTGTGGTGAATTCGCAACAAATACAGGAGCTCGACCAAATCTGTAACCCTAGTGACATGTCACTCGTATCTAACAAATTCCTACAGTTCAAACGGAGCTTAGTAATTATCCAACTTCATCATTTAAGCATTTAATGATCAATAATTCAATTCCTCAAATCATATATATATTCAATTCAATTAAGTACATACATTTAAATACTCAATTCGCATACCTAATGCATATTATCATACCGAATCCCCATAACATATATAACAATTATAGCATTTCTCTTTTATTCATGTAAATAGTAATTTAATCATATAATCAGTAATTTGAATTTAAATTGGGTTATTCATTCAACTTATACACATTCATTTTAAACAATTACAAGTATTAATAGTTTGATTCTAGCTATACGAACTTACCTCGAGTTGCTCGAATAAAACTATTGGCTATTCGTCCAGTTTTCATTTTCCTTGATCTAGTTCTGATAATTGCTTATCTTGATTTAGATATAGTATCAAGTTCAGCATATTAACTTCCAAATTATTAAATTTAACATATAATAACATTTTGGCAAATTATGCTTTTGCCCCTAATGTTTTACATTTTTACAATTTAGTCTTTTTCACGTAAAA
Organism: Gossypium anomalum; assembly: GCA_025698475.1. Taxonomy (NCBI): domain Eukaryota; kingdom Viridiplantae; phylum Streptophyta; class Magnoliopsida; order Malvales; family Malvaceae; genus Gossypium; species Gossypium anomalum. The sequence goes on along the minus strand of CM046968.1, from coordinate 65,628,888 downwards.
TTGCAAATTAATGAAATTTAAGGACAACCCATGCTAGCCGAATTTTACCCATACTACTAGCGGCCCATATTTTCAATTTAATCACACATCTAACCATGAATTTTACACTTTTCTCAATTTAGTCCTTAATTGACATTTTTGTCAAAAATCACTTTATAAAACTTGTTAATCTAGCGTCAAACATTAATAATCTATCATAAAACATCTAAATATCCAAACATTCAACAATGAAATCATTCAAAATCTATAGCAATTTCGAAAATGACAATAGGGGCTAGCTATATTAAGCTATAACGAGCTCAAAAATGTAGAAATCATAAAAAATGAGCAAAAATCGTACCTAAATGAGCTTGAGAAGCTTGGCCGAGCCTAAAGCACTCCCATGGCTGGTTTCTTTTTCATTTTTCGGTGGAAAAATAATAGGTAGAAGATGATACCTTTATTTAATTTATTTTTACTTTACTTAATTACCAAATTACAAATCTAACATTAAAAATTCATTCAATTTACAACATTACCAAACCATTTTCAACCACTAACACATAATTGGATTAATTAACACATAAGGAATTCCTCTTTTAAATTCTATAGCATTTAAACACTTTTAGCTAATAGAACACTACTTTTACGCTTTACGCGATTTGGTCCTTTTTATCAAATTAAGCATTTAAATGGTAAAATTTATTTACGAAATTTTTACACAAGCATTCTATCATAATGTAAACTTTAATAAAATAATAAAATAAATATTTAGACTTCAGAGTGTGGTCCTGAAACTACTATTCCGATTAACCCTAAAAACGGGCTACTACAGTCTCTGATCCCTAAGCTAGCTTAGTGACACTATAAGACAAAAGAAAGGAAGGAGAGTAAGCTATAAAGCTTAGTAAGTTCCTATGCAAATAATAAGCATCTTAACCAATTAACATGATGAAAATTAGCATGAATGTTATTAAAATCTTATAGTCATAACTTACTCAATCACAACCTTACCAAGGTTTCCTCACATATCGAGCTTATTACATATGAGTTTTATGTACATACCTGTACCAACTCGCAACATATCCATAGTCTTTCACAACTTTGATGCTCCTGTTGAACATTCGGAATATTAACGGATACTCAGAAATCTTGTGCAAAAGTGCCATATATGTAGCCAAAGCTACCTCACATCTCATAATACATATAGGCTCGTTTTCGAGCTACACACGGGCCTGCTCACATAAGCTGTCAGTCAGGACATAGCTACACAGTGCTGCTCACACAAGCTGTCAGGTATTCGCAACACATGCCAGACTACCCAGCCACTGGTAGGAAGTACAAGACCAGCACCAAGATTACATAATCACATATACACATGGGTTCCTAGTGACATGTCATTCATATCCTATTCTATTCCTAAGGTTCAACCGAGATTTCTCACTTGTCAGAACTTTTGTCGAATACGTCCAAAGAGTCAATCACAATTCATACAATATTAAAGCATCTAAAACATAATTATAATAATGCACTATTTACATACGAACTTACCTCGGTACAAAATAGTAAAATTGGACCTAATCGCCAAACATTTTATTTTTCCCTCGATCTAGGTCTGAACCTTGTTTTTCTTGATCTATAATAAAAATTTAACTTATTTATTACTCACATTGTTCAATTCAGTCCAAAAACCATATTATGGCAAAATTACATTTTTACCCTTAACTTTTTAACATTTTTCATTTTAGTCCCTAGGCTCGTAATATGAAATCGATTCTATTTCTTCAAAACTCAAGCCTAGCCGAACCATTTTCATACTTATACCAGCCCACATTTTCCATTTAATCACACTTTTACTACTTATTTTATAACTTTTACAAATAAGTCCTTTTAAACATTTTTACCAAAAATCACTTAGCAAAAGTTGTTTATCATACAACTAACATAAATTTTCTACCATTAGGCATCAAAATACACAAATATCTATCATGGGTACAAATTTAGACTTTGATTATTCCTTAAATTAGTGGTAGAAATAGATAGATTGGGTTACAACGACTTCAAAAATGTAAAGAGCATTAAAAATGGGGCAAGAACGGACTTACAATCGAGCTTGGAAGATGAACAAACCCTATCTATGTATTCCTCAGTGATATTTAGCCATGAGACAAGAAGATAAGCAAAAGTTGGCTTTTATTTTGCTTATTAATTCATTTATTAACCAAATGACCAAAATGCCCCTATTTTAAAACATAAAATTTTTCTTACTTCATCTCCATTTTTGTCCATTAACTTAACAAATGGTCTAATTACCATCTAAGGGCCTTTAATTTAAAATTTCATAGCAGTTAGACACCTTTAGCTTATAGAGCACACATTTTGCACCTATTGCAATTTAGTCCTTTTAGCTAAATTAAGTGCCCAATCGATAAAATTTTTGAATAAAATTTTCACGAAATCATCCCATAAAATTGTATACCATAAAAATATAATAACAATAAATCTTTCTATGTCAGATTCGTGGTCCCGAAGCCACTGTTTCGACTAGACCCAGAATCGGGCTATTACAACTCTACCCCATTTAGGGATTTTCGTCCCAGAAAATCTTAGCAGAAAATAAGTTTGGGTACTGTTTTCTCATAGCTTCCTCGGGTTCCTACGTAGCCTCTTCAAACCCATGTCTTTTCCATAACACTTTCACTAAGGCTATACTTTTATTTATCAACTTTTTAGCTTCGCGAGCCAAAATCTTGATCGCTTCCTCACCATAAGTTATATAAGGTCGAATCTCAATCTCTGTCAGAGAAATCACATGTGAGGGATTAAAACGGTATCGTTGCAACATCGACACATGAAACACATTATGAATCCTTTCCAACTCTATCAGTAAAGCTAACTGATATCCCACTGGCCTTATTCTTTCAGTAATCTCATACGGCCAATGAAATGTGGGCTTAACAGCCTTTACGGCCAAATCTCAGAATCTTCTTTCACGGAGATACTTTTAGAAATACTTTATCACCGATCTAAAATTCAATCTCTTTTCTTTTCAAATCCGCGTACGACTTTTGTCGATCTGAAACGGCTTTCAAGCAATCGCGAATTACCATTACTTTTTCCTCAGTTTCTCTAACCAAATCAACCCTGTGAATCTGTCTCTCACTAAGCTCTATCCAATATAATGAAGTTCGACACTTGCGGCTGTACAATGCATCATATGGTGCCATCTTTATACTCAATTGAAAACTGTTGTTATAAGCAAATTCAGCCAATGGTAGATATTTCTCCCAACTATCTTCGAATTCTAGAACACAACATCGGAGCATATCTTCAAGAATCCGGAGCATATCTTCAAGAATCTGAATTACTCTTTTGGATTGACCATCGTTTTGTGGATGAAACACATTACTAAAATTCAATTTTGTGCCCAAAGCCTCTTGCAACTTTTTCCAAAATCTCGAAGTAAACCTCGGATCTCTATCCAAAATAATAGAAATACGCACTCCATGCAATCTCACAATCTCAAAAATGTACAATTCAGCTAACTTATCAAATGAGTAGTCAGTATGTACTGGAATAAAATGAGCCGATTTTGTCAATCTATCAACAACAACCCAAGCGGCATCTTTCTTTTTCGCAGTTAAAGGCAAACCCATTACGAAGTCCATCGTAATCCTATCCCATTTCCACTCGGGTACCATGTGGCTGAAGTAAACCTGAAGGCTCTTGGTGTTCGGTGTTTACTTGTTGACAAATCAAATATCTCGATACGAATTCAGAAATATCACTTTTCATACCTGTCTACCAATACAATTTCTTCAGATCATTATACATTTTTGTACTACCTAGATGAACTGATAAACAACCATTGTGTGCTTCGTGTAAAATTTTCTAAATAATCTCATCATTTTTTGTTACACATACTCTATCCCGGAACATTAAACAATCATCTAAACCTATCCGAAAGTCTGTATTACTACCCGATTCACACTGAGCTCTTTTGGCTTGCAATTCACTATCATTTTTCTGAGCTTCACAAATTTACTGAATAAATAACAGTCTAGCTCTCAACTCGGCCAAGATTGAACCATCATTAGATAAATTCAATCTCGTACTTATAGCTCCCAAAGAAAATAAGAACTTTCTGCTCAAAGCATCTGCGACAACATTCACGTTTCCCGGATGATAGTCAATCACTAGTTCATAATCCTTCAGTAATTCGAGCCATCTCCATTGTCGCAAGTTTAGATCTTTCTGAGTCATCAAATATTTTAAACTCTTATGATCAGTAAAGATATGGAATTTCTCACCATACAAATGATGACGCTAAATTTTCAAAGCAAAAATAATGGCGGCTAATTCCAAATCGTTCGTCGAATAATTCTTCTTGTGCGGTTTCAACTGTCTCGAGGCATAAGTTACTACCTTGCACTCTTGCATCAACACAAAACCCAAACCATTCAATGACGCGTCACTATAAATTACAAATTCTTTTCCTGATTCAGGTTGTACTAAAACCGGTGCCTCAGTTAGTAATGCTTTCAATTTCTCAAAACTTTGGTGACATTTTCAGACCATTAAAATTTAACATCTTTTTGCAACAACTTGGTCATAGGAGTACCAATCATAGAAAATCCTTTGACAAAACATTGGTAATAACCGGCTAAGCCCAAAAAGCTTCTAACTTCAGATACATTCCTCGGTAGTTTCCAATCAACAATTGCCAAAATCTTACTTGGATCAACCTGAATACCCTCATCTGAAACAATAAGTCCCAAAAATATGACTTCTCGGAGCCAAAACTCACTTTTAATAAATTTAGAAAACAATTTCTTATCCCTCAATGTCTACAATACAGTTCTCAAGTGCTTGGCATGCTCAGACTCGTCTCGAGAATAAATTAGAATGTCATCGAAGAATACAACCACAAACTTATCTAAATACGGTCGAAAAATTTGATTCATCAAGTCCATAAAAAGGACAGGTGCATTAGTTAGTTTTAAAGGCATAACAAGAAATTCATAATGCCCATACCTTGTCCTAAAAGCAGTCTCGATACATCCGACTCTTTAACTCTCAACTGATAGTAGCCAGATTTCAAATCAATCTTTGAGAACACCGTTGCTCCTTTTAACTGATCAAACAAGTCATCAATCCTCAGCGAATGATACTTGTTCTTTATAGTCACCTTGTTGAGTTATCGATAATCGATACAAAGTCTTATAGATCTGTCTGTCTTTTTTACAAATAACACTGGAACACTCCAGGGAGAAAAGCTCGGTCTCGTAAAACCCTTATTTGTCATCTATTGCAACTGAGCTTTCAATTCTTTCAATTCATTTGAAGCCATCCTATACGGAGCAATTAATATCGGTGAAGTCCTGGGTACCAAATCAATAGCAAACTCCACTTCTCTGACCAGTGGTAACCTTGGCAACTCTTCTGGGAACACATTCGGATATTCACAAACTATCAGCACTAAATCAATTTCCAATTCAAACATCTTTGTATTCAACACATAAGCAAGCGAAGCTTCAGAACCTTTCCTTACATACTTCTAAGCAGATAAAGACGAAATCACAATAGGTAATTCATTTAATTCGTCAGTTTCAACCCAAAGAACCTCACCATTTTCACATTTCAATTCAATAGTTTTCTGTCTACAATTTACTATGGCATCATTCAATGATAACCAATCCATTCCCAAAATAACATCGAATTCATCAAATGGCAACAACATTAAGTCAGCCGAAAAATAGTGACCTCAAATCATCCAAGGACAGTTCTTGCAAACTTTATCAACTAGCACATATTTGTCTAAGGGGTTTGACACTTTAATCACAAATTCAGTAGACTCAACAGGCAAACTCTTAATAGATATCAAATTCACAAAAACATAAGAATGAGTCGATCCAGGATCAATCAATGCAACAACATTAGTATCATAAAGAGAAAATGTACCAGTAATCACATTGGGAGATGACGCATCCTCACGAGCACGAATGGCATAAGCTCTAGCAGGTGTTCTAGCCTCAAATCTCACGGCTGTATCTTTCATCCCACCTTTACTGCAAGATCCATTCCCGGTATTTCTCAGTGGTCTACCCCTATTAGCAGTATTACTCGGCCTTGCATTTTGAAATTGTTCTTTCTCAGCCATCTCAAGACAATCTCGGATAAAATGCTCTTGAGAACCACACTTGAAACAAGCTCGGTCATTTGTCCTACACTCGCCGAGATGTCTTCCTCTACAATGCTAACATTTAGGTCTGTTAGACCTACATTACCCACACTTTCCATTGAAGTGGCTTTGGATTTAAAACTCAAATATTGCTTCCTGCAGTCTCTGTGCGAATACCCAGCTAAAACATTCGAATGAGAATAAATTTCTCTATATTTATTTGACTGAGATTGAAATGACTTACTCATCGACCTTTTTCTTGCATCTCTAGCCTCACTCTCGACTTTTCTTTTCTTTTTACTTAGCTCTTCTGTGACACCCCAAACCCGGCCTAGACGTTATGGCCAAATCTGGCGCATCACATTGAAGTGTTTTAGCGAAAACCGTGTTTTCATTAAAAACCCTTCTTAGAATAAAAGAAACCTTAACTATATATATATAAAAAACTTGTTCAAACATGAGATTGGAGGAAAATAAAGCACTTAGAAATTTAGTTGCGGAAATGTAGAAAACATACTATAATTTAAGAAATCCATGTTCAACTTCTCGTGGTTACAGTGAAAATAATAATAATTCAAGTAATCATAGCGTAATGAAAACCTTATTACAATCTCGTCTGAGCATACTTAAAAAGAAATAAGAACTTAAATGCTTAAAAAAACCAAATCTGAATTATCCAGCTAGTCGGCCACCTAGAGTCCCTCCTGACATTGAACCTTCTACTAAGCATCACCTGAAAATACAATAAAAGAGGGGGTGAGTTTTCGCAAACTTAGTCTGTACAACCCTCAATGAAAAACAAGCATTCAAAGAAAAATCATCAAACATGCAATACAATCCCATCCAACTTATCCGTCTGCTACATACCAACTTCGTCCCCCGTCACACCATGTAGGGATATAAATATAGACCCACCCAGCCCACACACCAATGGTAGCCCGGTTGCGGAACTATCTTCAATTACATATTGGGCTTTAAAAGCCGTCGGTGGATCCAAGATTGTCAGACAACCATGCGATCCTCATATACTTCCTCCGTTCCATAGTTCCCACCCCATATGTAACCTAAGCAGAAAATCATATGTACGCATGGCACATCCATAAAACTTACATTCAACACCTAGGGGTATTTTGCTCATATTCGCCCTTAGGGGCATTTCGGTAATTTTTCCTTAATTATGTTTTCCACTTACCTTGGCCCGTTAACAAGTCCCGCGAGCTAAGATGAACGAGTACTATGCACCAAGTAAGATTCCAGAGAAGAGGAGGTGGATCATTAAGACCGCTTAAGTACCAAGCTCTCCCTAGATCCAATCCTAGACATGTATATACCCGTTGCCACACCTTAACCCTATGACTTGCCCACGGACTCAATTAATTATGTCTTATGTAAATATCGTATGCTAGGCCCAAAACCCCTTACAAAGCCCAAACAAAGTCACATGCCTATATCCGGCCCATTAAGCCCAATCATATTCATATGGCCCATTAGGCCCAAATCACATTTATATGGCCCGCTTGGCCCAGTCACATTCATATTCGTGCACGCATACAAATTCCCATCACATAGCATCAATATTCAGTTTTTGCCTATATGGGCCCAACAGCCCATCGGGCCCATTCAGCCCATTCCGGCCCGTATGGCCAAATCACAACCCAAGTCCACGGAATCGCCTGTGGGTCTCAGGCAACCTATCGGTCTCCCCCTTACGATTATTCGCGCACTCACAAGGCTGTCGTAGCCAAACTTTCGGCATTTCGGTTTGGCTTTTGTCGATCTACCTGTGTATGCAGTGTAAGTACACACTTGGTAAGCAAGCATGATGCGATCTCCTTAGCCCAAACCTTCAGCCAAATCCTTAATCGCTTTTCCTTGATCACGTATCCTTAGATCTGCACCAATCTTAACTATTAAAACTTGAATAGTAGATGACTTGTATCTAACACAAGTCCCTTACCTTGCCTATGGCTATTCGGCTAACCTTAGTCAATGGAAGAGGAATACTTACCAAAACCGCAACACCTAAGGAACAATTCGGCCATAAGCTCAGATTCGAGATCCGATACTAATTCCCTACCACAGTTGATTTGAAAGAGTGAGGGACAATATACGATACTTAGCAAAGAAACCAATTGGAAGAACAACACTTACACTCGATTTGATCGAAGTAGAAGGAGTAGTGATTGCACTAAGGGTATTCGGCCAAAGAGGTTCGGCCCTTTATGATTTTGTATGGTAAAAGAGGGTTATTCGGCTCCAAGGAAAAGAAAAAAAAGTCAGCAATGAGGTAGAGAAGAAATAGAATTCGGCACAAGGAAGAAGAAAAAAAAAGAAGACAGAGAGTTTTTGGCTTTTAGAGAAAAAGGTTTCTAGTAACAAAGTGGAGTAAATTTGACATTAACTTCATACCCTAGTATTTGACACCTATTTATAAGCCTTATAGCCGAATTTTTTTATTCCCAATTCTCTATTCGGCTCTATCACTTCTCCTTTCTCATCTCCTGGTTTTTCTCCCTGATAACCCCTTAATCCCTTCCTTAATTTTCTCTCCTGAACACTTCCCTTGGAGTCCTCTTTCACTCCATTACCATCCTTCTAGAAGGCCAAAATTAGACTTCTAAAAAACACTCAGCTAGGATTCGAACCTTGGACCTCCTTGCTAGCTATTAACGCCACCTCCCTACACCCTAAGTGGCGTCACTTAGCCACTCTACCACTAGGCTTTTTGATGCTATTTTCCCCTAACTTTATTTAGAAGCCCACTACTTGCCAACCATGATTCTTTTAATAATTAAATTATAATTTCTTCTACCCCTTAATTCAAACTCAACCCTTAACTATGACCTACTAAAATTATCGCTTGGATAAGAATATTAAACACAATTTTTATCAAAACCAAAAATAAAGAAAGTTCGGGATTTCAGGATTTTTGGGGCGTTACAACTCTACGCCCTAAAAGAAATTTCGTCCTCGAAATTCACCTGATTCAAACAGTTGAGGATGTTGACGTCGCATCACTTCCTCAGGTTCCCAAGTAGCCTCCTCAACCTGGTGATTACGCCAAAGCACTTTGACTAATTGAATGGACTTCCTTCTCAGTACCTTAACATCACGACCAATTATTTGTATGGGCTCTTCCTCAAAAGTTAGGTCTGGTCTGACCTCGATTTCTTCAATCGCCAGGACATGGGAAGGACCGGAGCGATACCGTTTTAGCGTAGAAACATGGAACACGTCATGGATCTGGCTTAGTTCAGAAGGTAATTCTAGCTGATAAGCAACTGGCCCAATCCGCCTTACAACCCGATATGGCCCAATGAACCTTGGGCTTAGCTTTCCCTTTCATCCGAACCTTAAAACCTTTTTCCACGAAGAGACCTTAAGAAAGACAAAGTCTCCCACGGCATACTCTATCTCTCAACGCTTAAGGTTAGCATACGATTTCTGCCTATTCAAGGCCTCATTCAAATGATCCCGAATCAATTTTACCTTATCCTTAGTATCGGCTACTAACTCAGGGCCCAAAATTCTTCGTTCGCTCAACTTCGTGCAACATGTTGGAGTTCGACACCTTCGCCCATATAGTGCCTCGTATGGAGCCATCCCAATGCTTGCTTGATAACTATTATTGTACGCGAATTCGGCTAGCGGTAAATAGTCCTCCCAGCTACCTTGGAACTCAATCACGCATCCCCTCAACATATCTTCCAATACTTGGATCACCCTTTCCGACTGTCCATCTGTTTGAGGGTGGAAAGCCGTACTGAAATTCAACCTAGTTTCCAATGCCTCATGCAACTTCTTCCAAAATTGCGAAGTGAAACGTGGGTCCCTATCAGATATTATGGAGATTGGCACTCCATGCAATCTTACAATCTCCGCCACATACAGCCTAGCCAGCTTTTCCAATGAGTAATCGGTACGAACCTGTACAAAATGGGCAGACTTGGTTAACTGATCCACTACAACCCATATCGAGTCTTTCTTAGCAGGCATCAAGGGTAGCCCACTAACAAAGTCCATAGTGATCCTTTCCCACTTCCAGAGTGGAATGTTCACTGGCTGAAGCAATCCCGAAGGCAACTGATGTTTCGCTTTCACCTTTTGACAAGCCAAGCATTTACCTACGAACTCTATAACCTCGCGCTTAAGCCCAGGCCACCAATAAAGCTCACGCAAATTCTGATACATCTTGTTTCTGCCAGGATGCATTGCATAGAGACTGTTATGTGTTTCCTGTAGAATAGACTGCCTTAGATCATCGTCCTTTGGTATACACATTCTCCCATGAAAACAAAATACTCCTTCACTATTTATCCTAAAGTCCAATGTCTCCCCACTCTCCACTTGTCTAAAACGAACACTCAAAGCCTCATCCACTAATTGCTTACTCCTTATCTGCTCAACCCACACTGGTTTTACTTGAAGCTCCGCTAATAAGCTTCTATCATCCAACAAGCTTAAACGGGCGAGCATAGCTCTCAAGTCTAACTTAGTCCTATGACTCAACGCGTCGGCTACCACATTTGCTTTGCCAGGGTGGTATTCAATCTTACAATCATAATCCTTCAATAATTCCACCCACCTAGGCTGCCTAAGGTTTAGCTCCTTCTGGGTAAGGAGGTACTTCAAACTCTTGTGATCCGAATAAATTATGCACTTCTCCCCGTATAAGTAATGCCTCCATATCTTAAGTGCAAACACCACCGTAGCTAGCTCCAAATCATGGGTTGGGAAATTCACCTCGTGAGTCTTGAGTTGTCGAGACACATACGCAACCACCTTCCCTTCTTGCATCAATACACATCCTAAGGCCACATGCGACGCATTACTATAGACCGTAAACTCCTTCCCAGGCACTGGCTGAACCAACACAGGAGCCTCCATTAAAACTTTCTTGAGTTTTCCAAAACTCTCTTGCTGCTTGTCCGTCCAAACAAACGGTACCCCTTTTCTCAACAACTTAGTTAAAGGTGCAGCTATTACTGAGAAGCCCTCAACAAACTGCTTATAATATCTACCAAGCCTAGAAAACTTCGAATTTCTGATACTAACTTAGGTGTTTTCCATTCTAACACCGCTTCAACTTTCCGATGGTCCACCTTAATCCCCTCGGTTGACACCACATGTCCAAGAAAAGTAACCTCCCTTAGCCAAAATTCACACTTACTGAATTTGGCATACAGTTGCTTCTCCCTTAAAATCTGCAACACAATCCTTAAATGTGTATCATGCTCATCCTCATCTCTTGAGTACACTAAAATGTCATCTACGAAAACTACCACGAACTGATCTAGATAGGATTGGAAAACTCGATTCATGAGATCCATGAAAGCGGCAGGTGCGGTCGTCAGCCTGAATGACCTCAGTAAGAACTCATAGTGCCTATAGCGACTTCTAAAAGTTGTCTTGTGAACATCCGCCTCCATCACCCTCAATTGGTGATATCCCAAACGCATGTCAATCTTCGAGAAAATAGAAGCTTCCCTAAACTGATCAAAAAGCTCATCAATTCTCAGTAGAGGGTACTTGTTTTTAACAGTTAACTTGTTTAACTATCAATAGTCGATGCATATTTGCAAGGTTCCATCTTTCTTCTTCATGAATAACACCGGTGCTCCCCATGGAGACATACTTGTCAGATGAATCCTCGATCCAACAATTCCTGAATCTGTGCCTTAAGTTCCACCAACTCCTTTGGTGCAATCCGGTAAGGAGCAATAGACACCGGAGCCATCCTAGGTAACAACTCAATTCCAAATTCTACCTCCTTAATGGGTGGCAACCAGGTAGCTCCTCGGATAAGACATCTGAAAATTCCTTAACTGTTCTCAACTCCTTAACAGTAAGGCTCTTAGCCTCCGTATTACTAATATAAGCCAAAAAGGCTTTGCATCCCTTTCGTACTAACTTTTTAGCCCTTAATGCCGAAACCACGTTAGATAGATAATTCTGGCATTCACCGATCACCACTACTTCCTTATCCTCTACCGTTCTTAACACCATTCGCTTTGCAGCGTAATCCAAGGTGGCTCGATGCTTCACCAGCCAATCCATACCCAAGATTAAGTCAAACTTGCTAAACGGCAGCTCCATCAAATCCGCTAAAAAGGTAACCCCTTGGACTACTAAGGGTACCTCCCTAAACAACTTATTCACTCCTACGAACTGCCTTAATAAACTTATCACAGTCGTCTCATTCAGTAATTTCAAACATATCACCCAAAGATTCAGTCATATTGCATGCAACATATGAATGCGTCGAATCAATGCCGTGTAAGGTAACTCATAGATAAAGAACATACCAGTTATCACATCTGGGGCATCCCCATCTTCTCGGCAACGAGCAGCATAAACCAAAGCTGGCTGTCTCGCCTTAGCATGGCCTACATTTTTGCCTGGTGCTCCATGTCCACGTCCATTGCTGTTGCCACCCCTGGCCTGTCCACGACCCCTTGGCGGCAGCTGTCCACCCCTTGGTGTCTGAGCACCACCTTGACCCACAGCTGGCTCTCGACCTAGCATTTGAGGGCAATCCTTGATCCTATGCTCCTTAGACCCACAAGTAAAATACTCTCCTGTCCTCTTCCAACATTTGCCTTTATGGCTTTTCCCACAATTAGCACAAGGTGGCACCCCTGGATTAGCAGCAGGGGGCCCTGCCTAGCCCTAAGCCTCTGTCCACCACCTGGGGTCTCAGCCTCCCCCTTATTCTTACCCCTTTTTTTTCCCGATTTAAGCGCTCAGTGCGCTTAACCTCCTCCGCTATCTTTGCTTTCTCTACCAATTCTGAGAAAACTCATTCCCTTTGTGGAGCTATCAATACCTTAAGGCTATCTCTAAGTCCATCCTCAAACCTCACGCAACGCTCATACTCCATTGCCACCATTACTCTCGCATACCTACCAAGGCGTAGAAACTCTGCCTCATACTCCACCTCCGATTTGTTTACATGGGTCAAGTTCAGGAACTCCTTCCTTCTATCATCCACATAGCTTGCACCAACAAACTTCCCTTGGAATGCAGCTTTGAAAAGCTCCTAAGTGATCCGCTCTGGTTGGGTGCCCTTTTTCACCGTCAGCCACCACTGGTAGGCTTCTTCCCTAAGTAGTGACACGGCTACTTTTAACTTTTGTTTCGGTGAACAGTCCAGGTCCTCCGTTATCTTTTCAGTGGCCTCCAACCAATATTTCGCCACGTTAGGAGCCACACTAGCTACGCCCTTAAATATCTCAGCCCTGTTCGATTGAAGTCGCTCCAGAATGGACCCCCGATTTCCCATGCCATTGTTGGGCCCAGCAACCCTTTCCAAAAACCTTAGCATAGCCTGCGACAATACATCTTCTCCCGCGGCCCAATCATACGGTCCATTCCCAGCCACAGGTGAGGCCGAAGCCTCTTCTACTCCAACATCGGGTATATGGCCCGATGCCGACGATTCAGCCCTAACAATCCCGCGGCCTCGGCCACGGCCTCTTGCACCTCTTTTAGCACTCATCGTGGATTCGCATATTATTTGGATTAAAAATTTTATGAAGTTTTAGTTAGTTTAATAGTTAACCTGATGTTTTAGGGAAATTATTAAAGAAAAGATTGCTTTCGAAAATCCTCTACAGGTTCAAGTTCCTGCGGGTTTTGGTTCCATTCTTACAAGATCACCGAAAGTAGCCCTCTAGCTAACTACTGTATAACAATTTACACAAATTTAAGAATAAAAGTACTTACTTGGTTCGACGTCGGAGACTCGGTGTGTCGCTCAGCAAGACTTACCTTTTTCCAAAACATTGTGATTCAATCAATTTTTTTAAAACACAAAAAGAAACCAAGTAATAAGGCCCAATTCACAGCCCGAGTTTTGCAATTGGGCTCTGATACCACTAAATGTAATACCCCAAACTCGGCCTGGATGTTATGGCTAAATCTGGCGCATTACATTGAAGTGTTTTAGCAAAAATCGTGTTTTCATTAAAAATCCTTCTTAAAATAAAAGAAACCTTAACTATATATAAAAAAAAACCTGTTCAAACATAATATTTGATGAAAATAAAGCACTTAGAAATTTAGTTGCGGAAACATAGAAAACATACTATAATTTAAGAAATCCATGTTCAACTTCTCGTGGTTACAGTGAAAATAATAATAATTCAAGTAATCATAGCGTAATAAAAACCTTATTACAATCTGGTCTGAGCATACTTAAAAAGAAATAAAAACTTAAATGCTTAAAAAACCCAAATCCGAATTATCCTTCTAGCCGACCACCTAGAGTCCCTCATGACATTAAACCTTCTACTATGCATCACCTGAAAATAAAATAAAAGAGGGGGTGAGTTTTCGCAAACTTCGTGTGCACAACCCTCGATGAAAAATAAGCATTCAAAGAAAAATCATCAAACATGCAATGCAATCCCATCTAGCTTATCCGTCTGCTACACACCAACTTCGTCCCCCGTCACACCATGTGGGGATATAAATATCGACCCACCCAGCCCACACACCAATGGTAGCCCAGTTGCGGAACTACCTTCTTTTACATATTGGGCTTTAAAAGCCGTCGGTGAATCCACAATTGTCAGGAACCGTTCCATAGTTCCCACCCCATATGCAACCTAAGCAGAACATCATATGTATGCATGGCACATCCATAAAACTTACATTCAACATTTAGGGGTATTTGGGTCATATTCGCCCTTAGGGGTATTTCGGTAACTTTTCCTTAATTATGTTTTCCACTTACCTTGGCCCTTTAACAAGTCCCGCGAGCTAGGATGAACGAGTACTATGCACCAGGTAGGATTCCACAGAAGAGAAGGTGGATCACTAAGACCGCTTATGTACCAAGCTCTCCCTAGATCCAATCCTAGGCATGCATATACCGTTGCCACACCTTAACCCTATGACTTGCCTATGGACTCAATTAATTAAGTCTTATGTAGTTATCGTATGCTAGGCCCAAAACCCCTTATAAAGCCCAAACAAAGTCACATACCTATATCTAGCCCAATAAGCCCAATTATATTCATATGGCCCATTAAGCCCAAATCACCTGTATATGGCCCATTAGGCCCAAATCACATTTATATGGCCCACTTGGCCCAGTCACATTCATATTCATGCACGCATACAAATTCCCATCACATAGGATCAATATTCGATTTTTGCCTATTATGGGCCCAATAGCCCATCGGGCCCATTTAGCCCATTCTGGCTCGTATGGCCAAATCACAACCCAAGCCCACGGAATCGCCCATGGGTGTCAGGCAACCTATCGGTCTCCCCCTTACGAGTATTCGCGCACTCACAAGACTGCCGTAGCCAAACTTTCGGCATTTCGGCATTTTGGCATTTCGACTTTTCAGCATTTCGGCTTTTGCCGATCTACCTGTGTGTGCAGTATAAGTACACACCTGGTAAGTGTAACACCCCTAACCTGTATCCGTCACCGGATCAAGATTATGAGGCATTATTGATCAAAAACTCAGATCCAATGATATATATATTTCTTTTGCTTTCTTCCAATCAAGTCAAAACCCATTTATTAAAAATTAATAAATAGTCAACTTTCAAACTTACATTTCAAAACATATATTATTAAGTCATTAATGAGCTATGCATAACCATCAATTATCACAAGCTTACTCATATAATATAACAAGTCATAATATATCTAAATAAAATTCCTTACGCATGCAACTTAAGCCAAAATCAATTTTTAAACTTGCATGCTTGAACTTATATATGAAATGATACATCCAATCGGCACCAACCATACATTATATAATAATAAAAAAGAACTTACGTCATAGTCTAGCAAAAACCAAAATTAAACATAGACTTTAAAGCCATTTTCTCATGGCCTTTATGTACAATGTGATCAATTCAACAAAATCTCCCAAAATATTATCCTATACATGCCATAATGTTAACTTAGGATTAACCAAGAAAGGGTACCAAAACGTTGTAGGCTGGTGTGATGACTTCGACGACGATCCCGAGCACACAAAACATATTAAAGAGATCTAAATGAGAGACAAGTAAACACACCAAATGAGTATTCAAGCCAGTAAGTAATAAGCAATATAATACGGACTGTAAACTTAAGATTATAAGAAAAATAATATAAGATCAACTACTACTGCCATACCGAACTATGCCATAGCTACTTAGATTATCGATCCAACACAAGTCAAATCCTACTATACAATCAAAAATCAAATAAACTAATGATTTAAATCCAATCTCAAGATATGAAACTATGATGAACTAGACGAAACCATGCATATACGTTTAATGTCTCAAATTCGATATTTCCTAATAGTTCTATCACTATCTTCTTTTCCCGCATTATATTATATTATCAACCGAATTCGCACACATAGTGTTAATTGAATTCGCACACTTAGTGCCATACTAAACCGCACAAATAGTGCCTGGAATTTCCCTCATGTATCACCATCCAAATCAGCACACCTAGTGCCATTCAATCCCGCACACTTAGTGCCAAAGTTGACTCATTATAATATGGCTATTTACTTAATTCAAATAGCATTCATGGCCACATTAATAAATACGAATATTACTCCAAAAGAATACCTAACAAAAGAACTTCTTTCATGATTCACTAGTATTATTTATGTACAAAACTAATCAACTTACAATTGCTTAGGGACTTACCTGGTGTTGGATAAAAGGTTCCAAATCGGCTACTCGTTGATCTTCGCTTTGTCCTTGCTTGATTCCCCTCCTTTAAGTTCTTGTGCTTAATCAAAAGACATTAACTAATCTAACTACCTTGCTAGTTATTTATCTCCAATAATATTAATGATTACATAACACAAGAAACTCACGGTAATATTTTTATCATTCTACCTTATACTTTTATGCTATTCGGCTATCAACCACCTAATATCACTTTATTAACAATAATCCACTCAATACTTTAATTACATTCATATATAAACACATATATATATAATATATGCACGGTAACCACCCTAGCTAATTACTCACATATATATTTTATGATTTTCACTTCGTCTTACAACCATTATTGTTCAAAACATTAAAACCTTAACTAATATTTATAAAGTGTCACAAGGCCGAATGCATTCTTACTTCCAAAATAACATAACCTATGTCACTCCAATGTACATATTCATGAATCAAATTCAAGATTATAAGTCATTATCACTCATTTAGTCGATTATAAGAGATTAAATATAATATCACAAGTATATACCCTATATGGCCGAATATACCAAATTAAATTTAACATTACCTATGTAATTACCTATAAGTTCTTATACTTCAAATTTCATACATTTAACCTTTTAATGCCTCTTAATCATTCTTTTGATCTTAACCTAAAATAACAACTCCCATTCTCAATACTTCAACCGAATTATCCCTATCACCAAGACTAAAATTCGCACCTTAAACTTCATACATTTTTATTATGACTTTCATAATTCATTCGGTCCTATCAAAGAACCATTTAACATACAAGGAAAATAATCATAGAGAAGGAAATTAACATTCCAATTAGACTCAATATAACCGAATGTACAAGGTGCTATTAAACTACATGTTCAAAATCTTCATCCCATTCTATCATCCCCCTTTTATTCCATCCAACATGAAAATAATCCTCTAATTCTAACACTTAGATTCACGGCATGATGCCCAAACCACCATAAAAGTTTCAACTTTCTTGACATTACCAAGAGTGCATCCAAATATTAACTTATCATATCATAAAACTAAATCAACAATTCAAAACTTACCTCTTACTAGCTAAGAAGAATGCCGAATTGCTTTAGGGTGAATTTCCCCTTATTCCTTCATCTTTGTTTCGACTTTGAGAGAAGAAGAAGAAGAAGAACATCTTCTCTCTCTTCTCTTTCTTCTTTTATTCATTTTTCTAAAATTATTTAATCATTTGTTAACTTAAAAATTATATTAAATTAGAATTAGTGGAGCATCATCATTTCTTGGCCGGCCACTAAACATTTTATCGGTAAATTGACATGCAAAACCACTCTTTTTAATACATGCACTATTAGACCATTATAAAAATTAACCTATCACATTTCTAAAGTTTTTCATATAAGTCCATTTTGAATAAATTCACTAAAAAAATGACCAAATTAATGCATGAAACTTTCACACATGCATTTACTCACATCACAAACATAGAATATAACTTTTAATTATTTATAAAACTCAGTTTTTGTGGTCCCGAAACCACTTTCCGAATAGGGTCAAATTAGGGCTGTCACAACTCTCCCCCACTTAAGGAATTTTTCGTCCCCAAAAATCTTACCAGTGAAAATATTTGGGTATCGTTCTTTCATAGAGTTCTCGGTTTCCCAAGTAGCTTTTTCAATCCCGTGTTTGAGCCATAATACCTTTACTAACGGAACCTTTTTGTTTCGCAACTCTTTCACCTCGTGAGCTAGGATACGAATCGGTTCTTCTTCATAACTCAAATTAGATTAAATTTCAACCTCTGATGGATTAATAATGTGCGATGGATCGAATCTATAATGTCGAAGCATCGAGACATGAAAAACGTTGTGAATCTTTTCAAGTTCAAGGGGTAAAATCAATCTGTATGCGACTGGCCCAATTTGTTCGGATATCTCAAACGGTCCGATGAATCTCGGACTCAATTTACCTTTAAGGCCAAATCTAAGTGCCTTTTTCCAAGGTGAAACTTTCAGAAACACCTTGTCTCCGACCTGATATTCAATGTCTTTTCGTTTCAAATTCGCGATTTTTTCTCGGCCACGGTCTCAAGTCGCTTTCAAACTTTCACTGATTACTTTTACTTTCTGCTCAGCATCTTTAATCAAATCAACCCCGAAGATTTTATTTTCACTAAGTTCGGTCCAAAACAATGGTGTACGGCATTTACGGCCATACAATGCCTCGTAAGGTGCCATCTTAATGCTTGATTGAAAACTATTGTTGTAAGCGAATTCAATCAATGGCAAATACCTTTCCCATGAACCACTAAACTCTAGGATACAACATCTCAACATATCCTCAAGTATCTGAATTATCCGTTCAGATTGACCATCAGTCTGGGGATGAAAGGCGGTGCTAAAATGCAGCTTGGTACCCAATGCTTCTTGCAATTTCTTCCAAAATCGTGATATGAATCTCAGGTCTCTATCCGACACAATAAAGATAGGGACTCCATGCAATCGAACAATTTGGGAGACATATAATTCTGCCAATTTATCGAGCGAGAAATCTGTACGGACAGGAATAAAATGAGCAGATTTCGTCAAACTATCAACAATAACCCAGATTGAGTCTTTCTTACTCTGTGTCAATGGTAAACCAGATACAAAATCCATCATAACTCGATCCCATTTCCATTCAGGTATCATGATAGGCTGAAGTAATCCCGAAGGCACTTGATGTTCTGCTTTCACTTGTTGACATATCAAACACTTTGAAACAAAGTCAGAGATGTCTCGTTTCACACTAGGCCACCAAAATTGACATTTCAGATTGTTGTAAATTTTTGTACTACCCGGGTGAACTGACATTCGACTACTATGAGCCTCGCTCAAAATCATCGAAATAAGTTCTGAATTTCTTGGAACACATAATCGAATCTTGAACGTCAAGCAATCATTGTCGTCAATCTGAAACTCTGATTCCACATTTGAAACACATTCAGCTCGCTTAGCAACCAATCCATCGTCGACCTTCTGAGATTCAAGTATTTGATGAATCAATAATGGTTTGGCCTTTAATTCTGCTACTAACACATAATCAGATGAAACTGACAGGTGAACATTCATTGCTCTCAAAGCAAACAGCAATTTATGACTTAAAGCATCGACAACCACGTTAGCCTTTCTCGGGTGATAATCAATGACGAGCTCATAATCTTTCAACAACTCAAGCCAACGTCTTTGTCGCAGATTCAAATATCTTTGAGTCATCAAATATTTGAGGCTTTTGTGGTCCGAATAAACATGACACCTCTCTCCAAATAAGTAGTGTCGCCATATTTTCAAAGCGAATACAATGGCCGCTAATTCAAGATCATGGGTCGGATAGTTTTTCTCATGAGGCTTTAATTGCCTCGACGCGTAAGCCACAACTCGACCTTCTTGCATCAACACACAACCCAGCCCAAGTAAGGATGCATCACTGTAAATAACAAACTCTTTACAGTTTCTCGCCAGATTTAGCTATCTGAGCTTTAGTTAAATAGGTTTTCAATCGGTCGAAACTTTTCTGACATTTTTCTGACCATTCAAACTTAACATCTTTTTGAAGTAGTTTCGTCATCGGTGTGGCTATCATTGAGAAACCCTTTACAAACCGTCTGTAGCAACCTGCAAGTCCCAAAAAGCTCCTAACTTCAGTAATATTCCTCGGAGGCTTCCAATCAATTATGGATGAAATTTTGCTCGGATCAACTCGAATACCCGATGCGGATATCACATGTCCCAAAAAGCTAACTTCTCTCAACCAGAACTCGCATTTACTGAATTTTACGTATAACTGCTTGTCCCGTAAAATTTGTAATACCAATTTCAAGTGCTCAGCATGTTCAGATTCATTGCGCGAATAAATCAAGATGTCATCAATAAACACCACCACAAACCGATCCAAATACTGTCTAAAGATTCGATTCATCAAATCCATAAATACTGCAAGGGCTTTAGTGAGCCCAAACGGTATCACTAAGAACTCGTAGTGACCATATCTCGTTCTGAAAGCAGTTTTAGGTATATCCGAGTCTCGAATTCGCAACTGATAATAACCCGATCTCAAATCTATCTTTGAAAACACAGAGGCTCCCTTCAGCTGATCAAACAAGTCATCAATACGTGGTAATGGATATTTATTCTTTATTGTCATTTTATTCAATTGACGATAATCGATGCACATCCTCATGGTTCCATCTTTCCTTTTCACGAATAATACTGGTGCACCCCAGGGTGAAAAACTCAGTCGAGCAAAACCTCTATCCGTCAACTCTTGCAACTGAGTTTTTAGTTCCTTCAATTTCGTTGGTGCCATACGATACGGAGCTATCGAAATTGGTGTGGTACCAGGTACAAGTTCAATGCCAAACTCTACCTCCCGAACAGGGGTAACCCCGGTAATTCTTCAGGAAAAACATTCGGATATTCACAAACCACTGGCACTGATTCAAGCTTCTTTTCTGATTCTTTACTATCAAATACATATGCAAGATACGCTTCACACCCCTTTCTCACATATTTTTGAGCCAACATCGAGGATATTATTTTTGCTGGTAATCCGTTCAAATCAGTAGACTCAACTCGGATTATCTCATTATCTGCACATCTCAAATCGATAGTCTTACTTTTGCAATTTACAACTGCATTATGCACGGTCAACCAATCCATACCGAGAATAACATCAAATTCATCAAACGGTAAAAGCATCAAGTCGGCCGGAAAACAGGAACCTCGGATTATTAAGGGGCATTTCTTACACACTTTGTCAACGAGTACATATTGCCCCAAGGGATTCGACACTCGAATAACAAACTCAGTAGACTCAACAGGTAGAGTCTTACTGGATGCTAAAGTCTCACATACATATGAATGAGTAGAACCAGGGTCAATCAATGCAATCACATTAGTATCAAAGAGAGTGAAAGTACCAGTGATAACGTCAGGGGAAGATGCCTCCTCTCGTGCACGAATGGCATAAGCTCTGGCAGGAGCACGAGTCTCAGATCTAATAGCCGTATCAGAAGTTCCTCTCTGGCTACCACCCCTACCTCCTGTATTTCTCGGTGGTCTACCTCTATTCATTGCGCCACTCGATCTCATATCTTGCACCTTATTCTTTTCATCAGGTTCCATAGAATCTCGAATAAAATGATCCCGCGATCCACATCTATAATAGGCCCTGTTAATAGACTTACCCCAACACTCACCTACATGTCGTCTTCCACATTGTGAACATTCGGGTTTTTCCTGTCGATTGTTTCTAACACTAGCAATCGAGGTAGCTCAAGAGTCCGTTAATGGTCGTTCCCTAATAGAAATTCCTACAGTCGTCTTCACTTTATTAGCATCGTCTCTGAACCTTTTTGCAGCCGAGAAAGAAGTTTTACCCACCGATCTTTTATGAAAGTCTCAAGCTTCAGATTCAGCTTTCTTTTTCTCCTTTCCAAGCTCTTCAGCCTTGCAAGCCCGTTCAACTAGTGTCACAAATTATTTTATTTCTAAAATACCCACCAGTAGCTTTAAATCTTCATTCAATCCTTCTTCGAATCTTTTACACATAGCGACTTCATCAGCTACACACTCCCGAGCGTATCGACTGAGTCTTACAAACTCCTGTTCGTATTCAGATACCGTCAAACGACCTTGTTTAAACTCCAAGAATACTTTATGCTTTTGATCGATGAATCGTTGACTAATATACTTCTTACGAAACTCCGCCTGAAAGAAGTCCCAATTAACTCGTTCCTTCGGAGCAATAGAAATCAGAGTTCTCCACCAATAATAGGCCGAGTCCAGCAATAAGGATATGGAACACTTTAGACACTCATCGGGTGTGTAAGACAGCTCTTCAAAAACACGAATGGTGTTATCGAGCCAAAACTCGGCCCTTTCAGCATCATCGGTAGCTGTGGCTCAGAATTCCTCAGCCCCGCGCTTTCTAATCAAATCCACAGGAGGTTTACTCAGCCTAATAGGATCAGTAGTTGCTGTTATTATAGGCACCTGAGGCAGATTATTTAAATTCGGGAAAGGTTGAGCAGCCGGGTTAGTTCGGGCATATTGTGCGACCCACTCATTCATCATAGTAAAGAAGGCTTGTTTTGCCTCATCATCTTGATTCTTCGCAGATGATTGAGGTTCAACAGGCGGTATCCCTTGCGCGGGAGCAGCCGCTACACTTTCAACGTCATTAGCCAAGGCTCTCTCTAAATTGGGTTCTATTTACTAATCAAAACAATAATTTCAATCGTCAAAAGCCATCACACTATCATATACTAACATTAAGGCATGTATAGCTACACTCATACGCGCTACGGTAGTCCTAGAACCGACTAAACCGTAGCTATGATACCAATAAAATGTAACACCCCTAACCTGTATCCGTCGCCGGATCAAGATTATGAGGCATTATCGATCAAAAACTCAGATCCAACGATATATATATTTCTTTTGCTTTCTTCCAATCAAGTCAAAACCCATTTATTAAAAATTAATAAATAGTCAACTTTCAAACTTACATTTCAAAACATATATTATTAAGTCATTAATGAGCTATGCATAACCATCAATTATCACAAGCTTACTCATATAATATAACAAGTCATAATATATCAAAATAAAATGCCTTACGCATGCAACTTAAGCCAAAATCAATTTTTAAACTTGCATGCTTGAACTTATATATGAAATGATACATCCAATCGGCACCAACCATACATTATATAATAATCAAAAAGAACTTACGTCATAGTCTAGCAAAAACCAAAATTAAACATAGACTTTAAGGCCATTTTCTCATGGCCTTTACGTACAATGTGATCAATTCAACAAAATCTCCCAAAATATTATACATGCCATAATGTTAACTTAGGATTAACCAAGAAAGGGTACCAAAACGTTGTAGGCTGGTGTGATGACTTCGATGACGATCCCGAGCACACAAAACGGATTAAAGAGATCTAAATGAGAGACAAGTAAGCACACCAAATGATTATTCAACCCAGTAAGTCATAAGCAATATAATACGGACTGTAAACATAAGATTATAAGAAAAATAATATAAGATCAACTACTACTGCCATACCGAACTATGCCATAGCTACTTAGATTATCGATCCAACACAAGTCAAATCCTACTATACAATCAAAAATCAAATCAACTAATGATTTAAATCCAATCTCAAGATATGAAACTATGATGAACTAGACGAAACCATGCATATACGTTTAATGTCTCAAATTCGATATTTCCGTTAATAGTTCTATCACTATCTTCTTTTCCTGCACATATTATATTATCAACCGAATTCGCACACATAGTGCTAATTGAATTCGCACACTTAGTGCCATACTAAACCGCACAAATAGTGCCTGGAATTTCCCTCATGTTTCACCATCCAAATCAGCACACCTAGTGCCATTCAATTCCGCACACTTAGTGCCAAAGTTGACTCATTATAATATGGCTATTTACTTAATTCAAATAGCATACATAGCCACATTAATAAATACGAATATTACTCCAAAAGAATACCTAACAAAAGAACTTCTTTCATGATTCACTAGTATTATTTATGTACAAAACTAATCAACTTACAATTGCTTAGGGACTTACCTGGTGTTGGATAAAAGGTTCCAAATCGGCTACTCGTTGATCTTCGCTTTGTCCTTGCTTGATTCCTCTCTTTTAAGTTCTTGAGCTAAATCAAAAGATATTAACTAATTTAATTACCTTGCTAGTTATTTATCTCCAATAATATTAATGATTACATAACACAAGAAACTCACGGTAATATTTTTATCATTCTACCTTATACTTTTATGCTATTCGGCTATCAACCACCTAATATCACTTTATTAACAATAATCCACTCAATACTTTAATTACATTCATATATAAACACACATATATATATAATATATGCACGGTAACCACCCTAGCTAATTACTCACATATATATTTTATGATTTTCACTTCGTCTTACAACCATTATTGTTCAAAACATTAAAACCTTAACTAATATTTATAAAGTGTCACAAGGCCGAATGCATTCTTACTTCCAAAATGACATAACCTATGATATATTTCACTCCAATGTATATATTCATGAATCAAATTCAACATTATAAGTCATTATCACTCATTTAGTCGATTATAAGAGATTAAATATAATATCACAAGTATATACCCTATATGGCTGAATATACCAAATTAAATTTAACATTACCTATATAATTACCTATAAGTTCTTATACTTCAAATTTCATACATTTAACCTTTTAATGCCTTTTAATCATTCTTTTGATCTTAACCTAAAATGGCAACTCCCATTCTCAATACTTCAACCGAATTATCCCTATCACCAAGACTAAAATTCGCACCTTAAACTTCATATATTTTTATTATGACTTTCATAATTCATTCGGCCCTATCAAAGAACCATTTAACATACAAGGAAAATAATCATAGAGAAGGAAATTAACATTCTAATTAGACTTAATATAACCGAATGTACAAGGTGCTATTAAACTACATGTTCAAAATCTTCATCCCATTCTATCATCCCCCTTTTATTCTATCCAACATGAAAATAATCCTCTAATTCTAACACTTAGATTCACGGCATGATGCCCAAACCACCATAAATGTTTCAACTTTCTTGACATTACCAAGAGTGCATCCAAATATTAACTTAACATATCATAAAACTAAATCAACAATTCAAAACTTACCTCTTACTAGCTAAGAAGAATGCCAAATTGCTTTTGGGTGAATTTCCCCTTATTCCTTCATCTTTGTTTCGGCTTTGAGAGAAGAAGAAGAAGATGAACATCCTCTCTCCCTTCTCTTTCTTCTTTTATTCATTTTTTTAAAATTATTTAATCATTTGTTAACTTAAAAATTATATTAAATTAGAATTAGTGGAGCATCATCATTTCTTGGCCGGCCACTATACGTTTTATCGGTAAATTGACATGCAAAACCACTCTTTTTCATACATGCACTATTAGACCATTATAAAAATTAACCTATCACATTTCTAAAGTTTTTCATATAAGTCTATTTTAAATAAATTCACTAAAAAAATGACCAAATTAATGCATGAAACTTTCACACATGCATTTACTCACATCACAAACATAGAATATAACTTTTAATTATTTATAAAACTCGATTTTTGTTGTCCCGAAACCACTTTCCGACTAGGGTCAAATTAGGGATGTCATAGTAAGTAAGCGTGATGCGATCTCCTTAGCCCAAACCTTGAGCCCAATCCTTGATCGCTTTTCCTTGATCACGTATCCCTAAATCTGTACCAATCTTAAATATTAAAACCCGGATAGTAGATGACTTGTATCTAACACAAGTCCCTTACCTTGCCTATGGCTATTCGGCCAACCTTAGTCAATGGAAGAGGAATACTTACCAAAACCGCAACACCTAAGGAACAATTCAGCAATGAGCTAAAATCTGAGATCCGATACTAATTCCCTACCACAATTGATTAGAAAGAGTGAGGGACAATATATGATACTTAGCAAAGAAACCGATTGGAAGAACAACACTTACACTCAATTTGACCGAAGTAGAAGGAGTAGTGATTGCACCAAGGGTATTCGGCCAATGAGGTTTGGCCCTTTATGATTTTGTATGGTAAAAGAGGGTTATTCAGCTTCAAGGAAAAGAAAAAAAAGTCAACAATGAGGTGGAGAAGAAATAGAATTCGGCACAAGGAAGGAGAAAAAAAAAGAAGGCAGAGAGTTTTCAGCTTTTAGAGAAAAGAGTTTCTGGTAACAGGGTGGAGGAAATTCGACATTAGCTTCATACCCTAGCATTCGGCACCTATTTATAAGCCTTATAGCCAAATTTTCACATGCCCAATTCCCTATTCGACTCCATCACTTTTCCCTTCTTATCTCCTCATTTTTCTCCTTAATAACCCCTTAATCCCTTCCTTAATTTTCTCTCCTAAACGCTTCCCTTAGAGTCCTCTTTCACGCCACTACCATCCTTCTAGAAGGCCAAAATTAGACTTCCAAAAAACGCTCAGCTAGGATTCGAACCTTGGACCTCCTTGCTAGCTATTAACGTCACCTCCCTACACCTTAAGTGGCGTCACTTAGCCACTCCACCACTAGGCTTTTTGATGCTATTTTCCCTTAACTTTATTTAAAAGCCCTACTACTTGCCATCCCTGATTCTTTTAATAATTAAATTATAATTTCTTCTACCCCTTAATTCAAACTCAACCTTTAACTATGACCTACTAAAATTATTGCTTGGATAAGAATATTAAACACAATTTTTATGAAAACTGAAAATAAAAAAAGTTTGAGATTTCAGGATTTTTGGGTTTCGGGATTTTTGGGGCGTTACATCTTCGGCTTTGTAAGCTCGTTCAACCAATACAATAAATTCCTCTAGTTTCAAGATTCTAATTAATAGTCGGATGTCTTCATTCAGCCCATCTTCGAACCTTTTACACATAATAGCCTCGGAGGAAACACACTCTCTGGCGTACTTACTGAGCCTGACAAATTCTCGCTCATACTCTGTCACCGACATTCGACCCTGTTTTAGCTCAAGAAATTCTTTACGTTTTTTATTGATGAACCGCTAACTGATATATTTCTTTCGGTATTCCTCTTTAAAGAACTCCCATGTAACCCTCTCCATCGGTACCACAGATACTAGTGTCTTCCACCAATGATATATTGTGTCCCTCAATAACGATATAGCTTATTTCAAGCATTCGTTAAGTGTATATGATAACTCATCAAATACCCTAATAGTATTCTTAAGCCAAAACTCAACTCTCTCCGACTCATCATCTACATTAGCATTGAATTCTTCAGCTCCTTACTTTCGAATCTTATCAACCGGATGCTTATTCTATCTTACCAAATCCACACATTGAGGAACTACGGGAATCAGTTGGGGATAGGAGGGGTTAGAGGATGTTGAGCATTCAGATTTGTTCTAACAAACTCCGAATACCACTCATTCATCATGTGGAGGAAGGCTTCTCTAGCCCCTTCTCCCTTACTGACTGTGGGAGGTCTATTTTCAAACGACAATGCCCCTTGAGTGAGGGCCGGCGCATTACTTTCTACATTATTAGCTGCAACTCAGTCAGGATCCATTTACTATATGAAAACACAGTTTAAAATTGTCAAGATTCATAACACTATCATAGTTTTACCCATATTCAACACCAGAATAGGGAATGAGGCATTACCAGACTTATCACACAAAAAAACATACAATTTCGGGCTATAAATTTGCGTCCAAATTAAAACCATTTGCACTTAATCATAAATTCCCTGGTACTAGCCTACGAGGCCCAAAACATGCTTTGGAAGTGATTCAGGAATAAATCAAGAACTTTATAAATTTTCACAAAACTTAAAA
The DNA here is from genome assembly GCA_025698475.1 of Gossypium anomalum. Taxonomy (NCBI): domain Eukaryota; kingdom Viridiplantae; phylum Streptophyta; class Magnoliopsida; order Malvales; family Malvaceae; genus Gossypium; species Gossypium anomalum. The sequence goes on along the minus strand of CM046968.1, from coordinate 65,600,579 downwards.
AAAATTTCACTAAACAGGGGTCACACGCTCGTGTGGATATGGGACACGCCCGTGTGGGTTGGTCATCTGGTCACACACCCCCGTGTCCTGAACCTGTGTAACTCTCTGTTTGTCACCCAAGAACAAATTGAAGACACACAGCCAAGCCACACACCCACGTGCTAGGCTGTGTGGTCGATTTAAAATTTTCTAATTTTTCATAAAATAGGTGCAGACTTCACACGGCCAGGGCACACGCCCATATTCAAGGTCGTGTTGTCCACATGGCTATGACACACACCTGTGTACTCAATTCTGAGCATTCTGTTTCTCAAAATTTAGGTGTAGGGGACACACGGCCAAAACACATGCCCATGGGGTAGACCGTGTGTCACACACGGCCTAGACACACGCCCGTGTGGATAAAAATAAGGCTATTTGCTAAACCTTTTTGCCATCCTTCTATGCACACACCTACATAACGTAACATACATACATGCAACCAAATCAGCCACAACCAAGACATCAACACATCATTCACATGCTACCATCTATCATTCCTAAACATCACATACTCGTCAACTCAATTCATGTAAATTCCCACATCCATAAAAGGCATCATCATATAAATTACTTATACCAATAGTAGCCAATTTCAAATGACTTTATACAAAATGAACTTTCAACCAATATAAGCCAACACATTTAGGCAAAATAATTATGACACATAACAAAATGACCAAGTCCCTTATACATGCCATAATTCAAAATGTTGAAATCATTAGTATGGAAATAATTGTTGATAGTATGAGTTGATCTCCGACAGTCTCCGATCCCTTAGCTAGCTTAGTGACATCATAAGAAAAAGGAAATGAAGGGGAGTAAGCTATAAAGCTTAGTAAGTTCTTATGAAAATAATAAACATCTTAACCACACATTTAACATAAAATTAACATGATGAAAATTAGCATGAATGTTATTAAAATTTTATGGTTATAACTTACTCAATCACAACCTTACCAAGGTTTCATCACATATCAAACTCATTACGTATGAGTTTTACGTACATAACTGTACCAACTCGCAACATATCCATAGTCTTTCACAACTTTGATGTTCCTGTTGAACACTCGAAATATTAACAGATACTCAAAAATCTTACACACAAATGCCATATATGTAGCCAAAGCTACCTCACATCTCATAATACATATAGGCTCATTTTTTAGCTACACACGGGCCTGCTCACACAAGCTGTCAGTCAAGAGATAGCTACACGTGCTGCTCACACAAGCTATCAGGTATTTGCAACAAATGCCAAACTACCCAGCCACTGGTAGGACGTACAAGACCAGCACTCGGATTACGTAATCACATATACACATGGGTTCTTAGTGACATGTCACTCGTATCCTATTCTATTCCTAAGGTTCAACCGAGATTTCTCACTTGTCGGAACTTCTTTCGAATATGTCCAAAGAGTCAATCACAATTCATAAAATATTCAAGCACCTAAAACATAATTATAACAATGCATTATTTACATACGAACTTACCTCGGTACAAAAATAGTATAATTGGACCTAATCGTCAAACACTTTATTTTTCCCCGATCTAGGTCTGGACTTCATTTTTCTTGATCTATAATAACGAATTCAACTCATTTAATACCCACATTTTTTAATTCAATCCAAACATCATATTATGGCAAAATTACATTTTTACCCGTAACTTTTCAACTTTTTACATTTTAGTCCCTAGGCTCGTAAAATGAAATGGATTCCATTTATTCAAAACTCAAGCCTAGCTAAACCATTTTCATACTTATACCAGCCTGTATTTTCCATTTAATCACACTTTTACTACTTATTTTGTAACTTTTACTAATAAGTCCTTTTAGACATTTTACCGAAAATCACCTAGCAAAAGTTATTTATCATACAACTAACATGCATTTTCTACCATTAGGCATCAAAATACACAAATATTTATCATGTTTAAAAATTTATACTTTGATTATTCCTTAAATTAGTGGTAGAAATAGATAGATAGGGTTATAACGACTTCAAAAATGTAAAGAGCATTAAAAACGGGGCAAGAGCAGACTTATAATCGAGCTTGGAAGATGAAAAAGCCCTAGCTATGTCTTCCTTAGGGATATTCGGCCATGGGAAAAGAAGATGAGCAAAAATTGGCTTTTATTTTGCTTATTAATTCATTTATTAACCAAATAACCAAAATGCCCCTATCTTAAAACATAAAAATTCTTTTACTTCATCTCAATTTTTGTCCACTAACTTAACAAATGGTCTAATTACAATCTAAGGGCCTTCAATTTAAAATTTCATAGCAATTAGACACCTTTAGCTTCTAGAACACACATTTTGCACCTATTGCAATTTAGTCATTTTAGCTAAATTAAGTACCCAATCGATAAAATTTTCAAACGAAATTTTCACGAAATCATCCCATAAAATTGTATACCATAAAAATATAGTAAAAATAAATTTTCTACGTCAGATTTATGGTCCCGAAACCACTATTCTGACTAGACCCAAAATCGGGCTATTACAGTAAAACTCATATAAGTGAACTATGTAGGCTACCATTAGTAAAGTAAAGAGGGTCGAGTTGGTAATGGAGAACACCATAGCAATTTATCCTCTACCTAGTTCAAGAAGAGTTATAAAGTGGCTCTTTTGAGACCTTGATTAAATGAAGTAGGGAAAATTTTTAGAATGAAACTTATTGTATATGTAACAGCTCGTTTTTAGTGGAATAAAAAATAGTGGTTTCAGGACCACAAATCCAAAGTCAAAAAATTTATTTTATTATTATTTTATTACCTAAAATATGATAGAAATACCATATAAAAATTTCATTAAGAAATTTTACCGTTTACATGTTCAATTTGATAAAAATGACTAAATCGCGTAAAGTGCAAAAGTTGAGTTCTAATAGCTGAAGGTATTAAGTAGCTATAGGACTTTAAAGTGGAGGTATTTATATGGTAATTATACCATTTGTATGTTAGTGGATGATAATGGCTTGGCAATTGCGTAATTAGTAACAATTTAAAAGGTTATTAAAGTAAATTAGTAATTAAAGAAAAATAAAATAAAATAAAGTTATAGTAATTAAAGACAAATAAAATAAAATAAAGTAAAGTTATCATTATTTTGTTTCATCATCAACCGAAAATAAGGATTAGGAAGCCATTGGAGGAGCTTCAACATTCAGCTAGTCTTTTTCTAGATGCATGGTACGTATTTTAGTCCTCTTTTTTATGATTTCTATGTTTTCGGGATCGTTGTAGCTTAATCTAAATAGCCCGGGGACTAATTTGTGAAACTGTTAAACTATTAGGTTTTTACAATTGATGAGTATATATGAGTTTTGAAGTTTGGTGTTAGAAAATGAATGGTTGTTGTTAGATAAACAAAGTCAGACCTAGTATGGAGTTAGATCGAGGCAAATAGAAAATCTCAGATTAATCGTCTTCATATCTACGTATACTCATCGAGTTAAGTTTGTGTAATTAAATTGAATAATTATATGTATATGATTTGCATAATATCCATGTATAAATACCGATTGCCTATTCGGGGATGTACGACAATTACCGAGCCCCATTTGAACCTTAAGAATTCGTAGGATACAAATGACATGTCATTAGGGTTACCAATTTGGTTGTGGTCTTGCATGTGTTGCGGACACACCACAGCTCGTATGAGCTTACCGATTTTAGCTCATGAAAGCTTACTAATTCTCAGCTCATATGAGCTTATCGATTTCCAGCTCGTGAGAGCATACCGACTCATAGCTCGTATGTGCATACATGTACATGAATTGACAGATTATAGTTTAGTACACTATGTGTGAATTACTCCGCGTATCCAATGATATTCTAAATGGTTCAACGGGCAATGTTCTAATACTATTACATTTATACATATGAATTACATGGAAAATGATATTACATCGTATATAGGCATATGAAATGGATGATACAAGTATATGGAATTTGATTAATTGTTGAGTTCATCCATGACTTGGTATATATATGTGTTTACATGACTAACATGGTTGATGTATATGTGCTTAGACATTTGGCCAATATATGTTGGGATATGCTTTGTTTACTTACCTTATATGTGAATAAATGGTAAGTTAAATTCTATGTTATGCGAACTTTATTAAGCTTAAATGCTTACTTTGAGTAATTTCTGTGTTTTATAGTGAATCGAAAGCTCATTTGGGTTGGAAGCTTGTCAAAGCTATATCACACTATCCATTAGCTTTTTTGGTACTTTTGGTTTGTTTAATTTTGGTTATAATGGCATGTATTGTAACAGCCTGTTTTTAGTCAAATCAGAATAGTGGTTTCAGGACCACAAATCTGAATTTAAAATTATTATTTTATTATTATTTTAATGTCTATAGCATGATAATGTGATTGCGTGAAAATTTCATTAAGAAATTTTACTGTTTGAATGGTTAATTTGATAAAAAGGACTAAATCGTGTAAAGTGTAAAAGTGGAATTCCATTAGCTAAAGGTATTCAATTGCTATGGAATCTTAATTTAGAGGTCCTTATGTGGTAAATATACCATTGACATTGTGGGTGGACATTTATGGACACATTAACATGTGTATTAATGATTTATTACAAGGTTAAATTGGTAATTAGTTTTAAAAGTTAATTAAATTAAAACAAAACAAAAATTAGCTCATTCATCTTCTTCATTTTCGTTTTTTAAGGAGAGAAAAACACCATATTTAGGTTTTCATTTGGCTAGATTATCCTTGCTCATTAAGGTACGATTTTTGTTCTGTTTTTAATGATTTTTATGTTTTTGTGATCGTTGCATCTAGTACTAGCTAGGCCAGGGGCTATTTTGCAAAATTGTTAAAGATTTTGAATGATGCCATTGATGAATATGTATGAGTTTTGAATTTTGATGATAGATTTTATATAGTTGTTGATAGTTAAACAAGTTTTGTGAAAATGTAAAATAGGGATTAAATTATGAAAAGTGTAAAATTAGTGGTTAAAATGTGAAATAAATGAAAATTATGGGCTGCTAGGGGTATTATGGTAATTCGGCTAGCATGGGTATATTTGGAATTTCATTAATTTGTGATTTTATAAAATAAGGACTAAAAAATGTAAACTTGTGGGGCAAAAGTGCAAACATGTTTTAAAGTGTGTTTTGGATTATATTAAATGAATAGATGATTAAATAAGTTGATTCTAAATATATTTAGATCAAGAAAGGAGAAATACGGACTTGGATCGGGGAAAAGATAAAGTTATTGACTAATCAACTCGATTTGCCGTTTTAACATCCAAGCTAAGTTCATATGTTATAATTTTGTTTCAAATGTATTTTATATGCTTTGATATTGCATGAATTGTGATTATGTGGTTACGAATGAGTTTGGAAATGATTCGACAATTGGAGTCCCGGTTGAACCTTAGGAATAGTTTAAGATGCTAGTGACATGTCATTAGGTATACTTTGAGTTGGCTTCGGACCATTTTATTAGCACTTCAGGTGTGAGATATATTGATTTGGCTTTGGGCCATGCATATTGGCTAATTTGGCTTCGGGCCATGATATCAGAATTTTGGATAAGTTACCTTGATTTGGCTTCGGGCCATGGTATAGGTACTTATCGTATGAGACCTTGAGTATCCGACTTCTATTCCGAATGGTTCAATAGGTAAATGAAAGATGTGGTTGAGTATGAGATTGGTACGAGATGGTATAGGTACGTACGGTAATGAATTGAGTATTGAAACTATGGAATTGATAAGTTCTTTGGTAAGTTATGTGAATGATCATTTGATAGCTTTAAGATTTAATAAAATTATTGTATATTATTTTCTACTATTTGAATGATTAATGAATGATGATAGTTGTTTATTGTTAACATACGAGCTTACTAAGTTATATAGCTTACTTTGTTGCTTTTCCATGTTTTGTAGTTATTTTAAAGCTAGCTCGGACATAGGGATCGTTAAGGACTTCATCACACTATCCACTGACACTTTGGTACCTTTGAAACTATGTTTTGGGTCGTATGGCATGTATAGGGACTTTGGTCATTTTGGTTATAACTTGATAGTGAATTTGGCCATTTGTGTTGGCCTATAAAAGTTATGTTTATAATGTTGTATATGGCTATGTAAATTGACCTATTTGGTTTGGTTGGTGATGTATGTTTATAGGTATGCTAATGTCATTTTGTGATGTGTTTAATGTTTGCTTGGAAATGGTTGATAAAATGAGGTTTTTTGTGATTGTGGTTTAGGCTAAGAAATGCTTAGATGAAATGGTATGAATTATGTTTGATTTGGTTGTTTTGGGTTACCTATTATGCTTTGTTTTGGTGCCATATGTGTAGGTAAGGGTGTGTACCAAATGGGGTGGCAAATTGGCTTGGTAAATAGCCTATTTTTGTCCACACAGGCAGAGACACGGGCGTGTATCTCAACCGTGTATGACACGATTAAATACACGGTCGTGTATCCCCTGGTGTGGTTTTAGAAATCAAGTCAGTATGCTTCACACGGCCTCACACACGGGTGTGAAACTTGGTCGTGTGGCATAAGTCAGTATACCCTATAGGTTTGGCATGGCCTAACAGACGGCCTTGCACACAGGCGTGTGTGGCCATTTTTAGGGCACACGGGCTAGCCATACGGGTGTGTCTGTTGGCCGTGTGACCCAAGTCAAAGAGTTACATGGGGTCGAACACGAGCTGGGACACGGCCATGTGCTCCCATTTCGAATGTCTACACGGCCTATGACACGGGCGTGTCTGGTGGCTGTGTGAGATACACAGGTTGGTCACACAAGCGTGTGTCCCCTGTTTTGAGAAAAATTTTATGAGATTCTTGAAAGTTTAATAAGTAATTGGTTTAGTCCCGAACTACTCCTAAAGCATGTTCAAGGCCTCATAGGCTCGTATTAGGGACAAATTGATTGAGACTAATTGATGAATATATGAAATGTTATAATGTACATGAAAAGTATGTGTAAATGTGTTGGAAGTCTGGCAATGCTCCATAACCCTATTTCGGCGATGAATACGGGTGAGAGGTGTTACATATATAGGTTATTTTGGCTAATGTTAGCCTATGTGTTTTGGTTGTGGAAATGATCATTCGGTTGGTTTTCATTTTGGCATTGTGTTGGTGAAATGGTATATTTTGATGTGTATATAAGTTGTTTATATGGTTGAGGTATGGCTTGATATGGTAGAATGATGGAAGATGAAAATTGTGGTATGAATATGCATATTGAAAATTGTGGTATGGCTTGTGTTGGTGAAATGGTATATTTTGATGTGTATATAAGTTGTCTTATATTTTTATGTGTATATAAGTTGTCTTATATGAATAATGACAGGATTTAATTGTGGTAAATTGGTGCTTTGGTGGAAATGTATTATATGACCATTTAGAGCTAGTTTTTGGAAGTCATATATGGTACATTTTGGTATGTTTTTAAAGGGTAAATCAAGTGGTATAATATGGCTTAGTTTTGGTCAAGCCTTTGTTGGTTAAATGATTAAATTGTGTTTATATTTTCAAATGTTTATGAATTGTCTTTTGAGGTGCCTAAGGGCATATTGGTTGAATGTGAATATACTACGTGTTTAAGGCTTGATTTTGCTTGTTTTGGATACCTTAATATGGCTTATTTATATGCACAATGTTGAGTGTTGGTTGAAATCAAATTGGGTGAGAAATATGGCTTGTAAAATGACTTATTTTCGTCCAAACGGGCAGAGACACGAGTGTGTATCTTAGTCATGTGTGACATACAACTAGGTGACATGGCCGCATGTCCCTTGAAGTTTTCAAAGGGTTGCAAGTCAGGCTATTACACGACCTAGCACACGGCCTGGTACACAGGCGTGTGAGGTTACTTCGAAAGGTACACGGCCTAGCATACGGGCTCGAACATGGGCTAAGACACGGCCGTGTGACCCCTATAGCTTTGAAATTTTTCAATGTTTTTTGAAATATTCTCTGGGTTTTTAATTTAGTCCCAACTTGTTAAACTTTGGTAATACTCTGTAACCCTATTCTGGTGACAGATACGAGTTAGGGGTGTTACAGTATATGTCTTTCCTTTAAAATTGTTGAAGGGAGGTACAATTGTATGAAGTTTATTGGGCCTTCATTCTTGGATATGTGAATCACTAGGCTTTGAAATTCTTTCAAAGGACCTGGTTTCAAACCTAAGTATCGAACCATTTGGGTTTAAAATTTTTTAGAGGGAGATTCCGTTGAGAAGCACAATCATGATTCAGAGGTAAACTTTTTAAAATTCTCAAATATTGTCTTCTATTTGTTCTAGGTTTAGTTGGGCATAATGGTTAGGATAAAAGGAACTGATCGTAGTGGTCAAGTAAATCGTGGTGGTTCAGGGGGTAAACACTCACAACGTTGTGTAGCCAATGTTCCTATGGAGTTGAAAGCCTATGCTTGTACCACTAAGTATGAAGAAATGAGTCGTCATTTGGCAATTCGAGGAATTCAACTACCTAATTTTGCCTATGATTTCTCAATTGTTGAAGGCTCGATGTGATTGAGTGATACTAAAAAAGGTTTCCTGCTTTCTTTGCATGTGTTAGAAGAAGGGTTTCCTTTTCCTCTCCACCCTATTTTTTGCTATCTTCTTGATGTGTATGAGATAGCATCGGGGATATTATTCAGTTTCTGGTACGGGTCACGATTGCCTATTTCATTGATAGTTGTCACCGAGAGAAGGCACCGTTGATATTTGTTTTCCACCATTTGTATCAAATTAAAGCCTAAAATCAATAAGATTCTTTAGGTTTGTTTTATTTTACTCCTCGGGAAGGATGTGAGTCGATCATTTCTAACTGGTCTTCTAACTTTCGGCTAAATCATTGTAAGTATATACGATTGGGCAATAAAATCAGAGTTGGTTTTAATTTCTCAACTGAGTGGTCCATACCTAGCAACAGTCTGTGCTTGGGACAGCAAGCTATCACATCCAAAATAGGCTGGCTTAATTTGCCAAGCTTCATCGAGGTCACACACTGAAGCTTGAGGAGGTGTTAACTGCTAGAAATGTGTTTCACCATTGCCTTATAGAGCTAAACCGTAATGAGCGGCAGTTAGTATATGACAAGAATGGTGCTAACACTCTATCAATTTTGCTCGTAGAGTTCGTGTGGCCACAGGGAGCTATCGATGAGTTAGGGCTTATTCTATTAGGAAAAGTGAAGGAGCTTAAGAATTACTTTTCTACTTTTTGTAAATTAAAACCTCGCTCGTGGCCCTCCAAATTTATAGGAGATCAAGAAGGTAGCACGAACACCCCTATGATTGTTGTTAGTGCTAATAATAGACTTATTGGTGATGCAGGCATAGCTTGCATTATTGAAGAGTCTTCAGGAGAGTTAACAAGTTTATCCAAAAAAATCAACAAATACATGGGCGTACAGTCCTTTATGCAAAATGTGCGAGGTACTCCTTCTAGTGCTTCTGTTGGGGAAGGAAATAGGAGTAGTCGAAAGAAACAGAAGTATACTACTAGAGCTACCAACATTGTGTTAAGTAGAGAAGACGAGGGTAGTCCGCTGAGGGAACTTCGCCCAAAAAAGGGAAAGGATTGCACAACATCATCTGGTATTATGGTGACCACTATTACAATTTCTTTTGTGATTCCTTCTCCACCAGTGTCCTCACCTCCTCCAAGAACATCAACTGAAGATGCCTTTAGTTTTATTGTTGAACATGGTCCTTTTGAGGTATACTGAAGTTTATGTCTACTGGTGGCTAAGACCAAACATTGTTTCCCAACACCTAAATGTGCAGAAGTTTCCTTACTACCCTACTAAGGTGGGTAGAAAGTGGATAGAGTCAATGCCTCAAGAAACAAATGAGTATGTTTGCCCTTTTGCATTGTCTAACTATGTGAAGATGCCAGCACTGAAGGAACCTGTATTATCTCTTCAAATGGCTTTGGTTGAAGCTAGGATGATTAATGTGAGGCTCGCCGAAGGTATTGGCGCAAAGGAGGAAAATAAGATGGAGTTTGCAAATCCTTACCAATCCACCATGGGAGCCTTAGAGAGGGCTTGCGAACTGCACAAATAGTTGGAGGAAGATTATAATAAAATTGTGGAGCAAACTAAAATGTTAGAGGATCACCTCATCCTTTCTGAAAAAGTCAATGAGAAATTATATAAAGAGATCGGAGGCATGCGAGCTAAGAAGGTTATTTTCCAAGAGACCATCAAAGCCATGGGCAAGGAGCAAAAACTTGCTATGGCTAATTTGGAGAAGCATGATGAAGAATCCTTGGCAAAATATAAGGCAGAAATAGTACAAAATTTCTTGGATTATCTGCCAGATATGAAATCAAATATTCTGCTACGTGCCCAAGTTATTGGTAGACCCTTTGATGCTTTCAAGGTAAATTTTGATGCTCTAAGTCATCTTACAGGTTTCTATATTAATTTTAATATTTGTTTCCCTTCTAGAGCTACTTGGGAGGAATTTGCTGAAGAATGGAAAAATTCCAATAGACTTTATCTTGTTGAGTCTCTTGCTGAAACTAGTGCTGCCCCCGTTACTAGATGTGGAGGAAATGATAATGAATAGGTGGAAGAATAAGAGCAAACCGCTAATCCTAATGATACAAGTGCAAACTCTTAATTTTTTTGAATTTGTTATACTTGTTGCATTCCATTTTGAAATGAAAGGACTATCTTTTATTTAGTGCTTAAACATTTTGGTGATTGAATATAACTTTGTTTCAGTAAATTTCCTAATTAAGTTATCATCATAAATGAATTAAGAAAGTATGAATCCAATGATGATTATAAACCATCAAACTTCTCAACTTAAGAGTGATTTGAAATCAGTGAACCTAAACTGTGATCGTAAACCAGCAAGCTTTAATGATATCAGTCGTGATTGTAGATCAGCAAACTGTTTGAATGAAGTTGTGATCGTAAATCAGCTAACTCAGAATAAATTGTTCATGATTGTAAATCAGTGAACTTAGGTTGTGCTCGTAATTCAGTGAGCCTTAATAATATTAGTCGATCATAAATCAGCGAACTATTTGAATGGAGTTGCGATCGTAAATTAGCTAACTCAAAATAAAATGTTCATGATCGTAAAGCAGTGAACTTAGGTTGTGCTTGTAAATAAGCGAGCCTTAATTTTATTAGTTATGGTTGTAAATCAACGAACTGTTTGAATGGAGTTGCGATCATAAATCGGCTAACTCAGAATAAATTTTTCATGATCGTAAAGTAGTGAACTTAGGCTGTGATCATAAATCAGCGAGCCTTAATAATAGCAGTTGTGATCGTAAATCATTAAACTATTTGAATGGATATGCGATCGTAAATCACCTAACTCAAAATAAATTGTTCATAATCGTAAATCAATGGACTTAGGCTGTGATCGTAAATCAGTGAGCCTTAATAATATTAGTCGTGATCATAAATCATCGAATAGTTTGAATGGAGTTACGATTGTAAATCAGCCAACTCATAATAATTTTTCATGATTTTAAATCAATGAGCCTTAATAATATAAGTTATGATCGTAAAACAATAAACTATTTGAATAGAATTGCGATCATTAATCTGCTACCTTAGAATAATTTTTTCATGATCGTAAATCAATGAACTTAGGTTGTGATCATAAATTAGCGAGCCTTAATAATAATGTAACACCCTTAATCAGTCTCCGTCACTGGATTAGGGTTACGAAGCATGACCATATAATCGAAAACATTTAGACTTAATATCATTCTGTAATAGCCCGGTTTAGACCCTATTCAAAACAGTGGTTTTCGGACCACCAATCTGAGTCAAAAAAATATTTTAATATTATTTGTGGTGTCTACAGCATGTTAATTTATATGTGTGAAAATTTTTGTGAAAATTTTATCATTTGTGTGCTCGATTTAATTAAAAGGACTTAATCGTGTAAAATGTAAAACTAGCTAGCTAATAGCTAAAGTGCTACATTGCTATTGTTTTTATAATGTGGAGTCCTTAAGATGAAATTTCACCCTTGAAACCATGCATGGACGGTATTGGACTTGATATATGTAGTTTGGTTATTAAGTTAAAAAGGTTAATATGGTAAAAATGAAAATTAATAATGATATAATAAAACAAAAATTAAAAAAGCCGTGCATTTTGTGTTCATCTTAGCCGAAAGTTGAAAGAAAAAGAAAAGAAAAATGACTTTTTAGGTTCGGCCTTGTCCAAGTCCAATTAAGGAATGTATTTAGCTCGATTTTTGATAATTTTTACATTTATGAAATCGTTACTTTGTGTTTTAGCTAGCCCATGCTTGAATTTTTGAATTTGATGATGTATTCATGAATGGCCATTGTTAATAGCTTGATGAATTTTGTGTTTGATGATGGAAAATAAATATATGTTGTTAGATTTTTAAATTTAATTAAGTGATTTTTAGTAAAAATGCCTATTTAGGATTAAATTGTGAATTTTGTAAATTTAGGGATTAAAATGTAAAATAAATGAAAGAAATGGGCTGCTAGGGACCTTAGTGAAATTCGGCCAAGCATGGGTGTGGTCAAATTTTGAATATTTTGTGTTTTGTGAAATAGGGACTAAATTGTGAAAAATATGAAATGTCAGGGGAAAAAGTGTAATTTTCCCATTTATGTGTTTTTGATTAATTTGAATGAATGTGAGATTAAATAAGTCAAATTTGTATTAATTTAGATCAAGAAAAGAGGAAATCGAAATTGGATCGGGGAAAATCTAAAGTTGTTGAATAGTCGTCCCGGTTCATCTGTCTTTGTCCGAGGTAAGTTCATAAGTAAATAAATGTCATTAAATTCAATTGTATATATATTTTATTTGTGCCGAATTGAATTATTACTTGTATATATATGTTCAAGCCAAATTTGTATAAATATGGGAGAAGTATTTACGAGCCTGAGTTGATTGAGTTTTGAAGTTCGAAAACCCTGTACAAACCTTAGGAATAGTTAGGATACATATGTCATGACATAGGATTCCGATATGCAATTTTATGTAAGACAACGTCTGGGACGTTGGCATCAATTTTTGATTTACGTGTAAGACCATGTCTGGGACATCGACATCGTATATGAGTTCGTGTAAGACCCTGTTTGGGATAGTGGCATCGATATGTGATTACATGTAAGACCACGTCTGAGATGTTGGCGTTGTACGAGCTTTTCGACTATTCGAGTATCCTTATTAATTCCGAATAGTTCAACGGGCAATATCGAGTTAAGATCGAATGTGAAATCGAGCTAAAAGGTCAGGTATGTACTAAGTTAAATGATTGAGTAGTAAGGGAAGTATATACTTTATATGAATATATGAAATGTGCATTATGAAAGTGAGAGTTAAATATGCTTATGAATATATGTGTATTCGGCCAAGTGGAAAATTAAGGCTAAAGTATATGTATTGATATATGAAGTTGCAAGTTTGATAATTGTATATGTGATTATGGTTAGTATGATTCGGTTTAATTAAATTGAATTATGAATGTCATTGAAATGATTTATTTACTTATGACTTACTAAGCTATTCAAGCTTACTGTGTGTGTATGTTCTTTATTTTTATAGATTTTGGAAGCTAGTTACGAGCTCGGGGATCGTCAAAGAAATCCGTCACACTATCAATCACTTTTGTTGTATTTTATAAGTTTGAACTTGAACCCATGGCATGTATAGGCTAGTTAATAAGTTTGATTTTGAAGTATGATTATATTCAAGCTATGCGAAAATGGCTTGATTTTTATGCTTGAATTCAATTATGTTTGATCATGGTTTAAGCTCATTTTGGTTAAAATGCTACATGCCATGCATGAATGGTATTTGTGATATGCTTGGTATAAATGTGTTTTGGCATGAAATAATTGTATATGGCTTATGATTAGTTCTTTTAAAAAAAAATCTTGACATATATATATATATATATATATATATTTGTGGTTGATGAATGTGTTTGGATTATGGATTGTTTATGTACTTATGTATTCAGTTAGGTGATAAAATATAAGTGATGGTTATGAGCTAGTTGTGATTTAGCATTTATACTCATGAAATATGACGATGGTTTGATATTTGATTTGGTTTAGTATGGTAAAGAATGTTTATACTTTAAATGTTATGTAAGGAATTTATTGAGGATGTCCGAATATATATTGAAAGATGAATGGTTTTGTGTATGCATTATTGAGCATGAGAAGTAACATATGAATTAGGTACACTTATCATTGTTAAATGTGCTTAAAAGGGTTCATTTATAATATGGTCTTATGCACATAAAACATGTAATAAGAGAAGATGTATAATTGGTATAGTTTTAAAGTCACTTTATGTGTAATATATAGGGATAAGTGTAAATATCTTGTATATTGTGCATGTGAAATAAAATACTAGTAAACTAAGTATATTATGAATCTATCAATTGTGACAGAAAATGGTGATTGGTATAATAGTCAAATGGATGTAAATTATTGGTTAAATTGTTGGTTGTTTTAGTTCATAGTAAATGGATAATAATGGATATGACTTGTGCTTAAAGCTTGATTGGTGTTTTGGTTACGTGTTTGTATTTTAAATATGGTAATTTTTGGCATGTGAATTGGCGCATGGTTTTGTGACTTCAATAAATGTGTCAAGTATGTTTGCTCATAAAGACCATTATCAATGCCGCATATGATAATAGATATAAAGATTGATATGTAATTTGTTTGGTATTTACTTAGTATTCAAATACCATTATAACAATGAGCACCTAATTTATGTATGTATTTTTAAAGCATATTTATATGACTTTGAGGTATGAATTAAATTCGTGTTACGATTTATAATGTAGGTTTAATTTTTAATAGACCATATGCTTTATTTATGCTAATATGACCTATGTGAGTGTGAACGTTCTGAAGCTGTGTCTTGTTCGGTAATGTCTCAAAACTCTAATTCGGCGACAGATACGGGTTAGAAGGTGTTACACATTCAATAATTTAATCATGTCATAAAGCATTCATATACATGCATATTTTCCCTAAATTGAACCCTCGAGGCCCTAAAAATAGCTTAGAAGAAATTCGAGACCAATTTGAAACAACTAGGAAAGTTTAGGAAACATATACAAAATTTGCAAAACAGGGGTCACATGGTCGTGTGACTCACACGGTCGAGACACACACTCGTGTCTCAAGCCGTCTAACCTTTGAACTAGGGACACATAGCCGTGTCCCAGCTCGTGTCCTCACCCGTTTAACTATCTGAGTAGGGTCACACGGTCATGCCACATGCCCATGTGTCGGGCCGTGTAACTCACTGACTTGCACCCTAAAGAAATCATCAAATGACACACGACCGTGTCACCAGGTCGTGTGTCTCACACGGCTGAGTCACACGCCCGTGTCTCAGGCTGTGTAGACCCAAAACTACCTAAAATCAAGCCATCTCCAAGACCATTTCATGCATAACTATATAAACCATTTGTGCATACAATCAAAGGGCTCAAACACCATTCAAACTTGCATAAGGATACCATTTCAAGCATCCAAATTTACCTAACCAATATGTCACTCAAAGGCACTACAAACATACCAAAACATAACATGCCAACATAAGTTAGCATTACCTTATTTCAAGCATCATAGTCTAGCTTAATTTCTTACTAAAACATATATCAATTTATCCATTCTCAACCATTACAATACTACCAAAAGACCATACCTTTCAATAACTAAAAGGGGTTAAGATGACTTTACTTAACAAGCATTACAAGTCCATTATATAACATAAACTTTAAAGGCACAAGCATAATAAAACAACAATTATACTACCATGAGCAATCAATACAATAGACCTATACATGATAATATTGTCATTTCCATACATGATAACTTAGCTCAAAAATGAACTTAACCATGTCTCAAGTAATCATTTTCAATTTATTATCAACATGCCAAGATAACATTAAAAACAAGCACATTAAAGTAACCAATATCACATAACTTGGTAAGGCATCAAAATTTACAAAACCAATATAGCTTTCCAAAGCTTATATGTAACACCCCTCACCCGTATTCAACGCTGGAATAGGGCTACGGAGCATTACCAGACTTATAAAACAATTAAACATTCACTTTGCA
The DNA here is from genome assembly GCA_025698475.1 of Gossypium anomalum. Classification (NCBI taxonomy): domain Eukaryota; kingdom Viridiplantae; phylum Streptophyta; class Magnoliopsida; order Malvales; family Malvaceae; genus Gossypium; species Gossypium anomalum. The sequence goes on along the minus strand of CM046968.1, from coordinate 65,584,400 downwards.
TACATTTTCACATTTCATGCTAACATCGTTCAATCTCAATCAAATTGTCCCTACTACGAGTCTACGAGGTTTTAAACATGCATGGGTAGTGGTTCGGGACAAAATTGATAACTTTGGAAATTCTTAAAACACTTACAAAATATTTCTTAAAATAGGGGACACACGCCCGTGTGGCCTGGCCGTGCGTCTCACATGGCCAACAGACACGCCTATTGATAAACCGTAATTTATACATATTTATAACCCATTCTTAACATATTTTATGAATGATTTCTCCTTAGATTTGGTGAATTCGAAGCTCATAATGCCTTAATTTCATGTTTTATCCTTAGGTAAGCATAGGAGAGCGAAAGGAATGAGAAACGGGCCAAAAATGGAGAAAATGGGCCAAAGCATGAAATCAACATGGCCTAGACCTCCTCACACGGGCAGATCACATGGCCATGTCAATCTGGCAGAATTGAAGCACAATTCACACGGGCAGCTCACACGCCCGTGCCAATCTAACAGGCTCGAACACGACATGAAGTAATCGCACACGGCCGTGCCACACGGGCGTGTCCCTGCCGAACCCTAATTAAGCTTTATTCGGAAAAGGCCAAATTTTAGGGCTTCTTAACATTCCAAAGCCTATAAATACACCCTAAAGGAGGAAGAAAAGGGGGATAGAGAATAGGGAGTAAGGAATTACTTCGAGGAAGCCTATTGATCCATCTCAAAAGCCGGAGTCACCATCAAGACTGAAGATCTCTCCTCAACCTCCCCTTCAGGAGTTTTGGGTTTTCTTTATGTTTTGTAATTTTTATTATTCTGAGATGTGTTCTTGTTTAGTTATGAACTAAACCCCTAAATACCTAAGGGGGATGAAACCCATGACTAAACCTTGTTATTATTTTTGAATCGTATGATAAATATTTAACTTGTTCTTAATTACGTGTTCTTAATTCTTGTTTTGGTATTTCAGGACATCACTTCAAGTTACTACTCTTAGTTTGAGGAGGAATAAACCCTGACTAAGTGTAACTTTGTCGTAATTAAGCAGAGTTGATTGCGCGCCTAGAGATAGGGTGACAAGATTTTGTCAAATTAGGGTGAAACCTAATAAGGGTATCCATAGATCGAGTTAATGCAACCTTAGGGTGTTAATTAGAGATAACTCTCGGTTATTCAACCTAGGGATTAGACGTTGTTAGTCTCGAAAGGGATAATAATATACATTAGGGATTTTTACGGAACAAGTTGAATGAATAAATCGTCTGGTTCGGAGCCAGAATAACAAGTAAGAGTCTAGGTGGATTTTTCCTTAGGTATTGTCTCAATCAATCGTTTTCCCAAACAGTAATTACCCAATTTCTATTTTCTGCAAGCTCTTAGTTTAATTACTTAGTCAAAACAATCCTCTTTTATTCGGCTAGATAATAAAAAGACGGTCATTACTAGTACTCATGGTCCTTTGGGTTCGACAATCCGGTCTTGCTAAAGCTATACTACTATTCGATAGGTACACTTGCCTACATCGTGATCATAGTTAGTTTCAAGAATGAGTCATTACAAATTTATAAAACTTATCACATGAAAAATCAACGATCAAGTTTTTGGCACCGTTTCTGGGGACTAAGATATTAGGAACGCTCAATTTTTATTACTTTAGCCATTTATTTTCTTGCAATTTAACTTTAATTTTTACTTCACTAATTTTCTTTCTTTTTCTCCTAGCAGGTTCTTATAGTTTATGACTAGAAGAAACTCGTCAGGACCATTGCTTTTCGACGAGGAAATTGATCGTACAGCTCGTAGAAACTGACAAGAAATCAGGCACAGCTTAAGATACACAGAAGAAGAGCAAGAGGACAATATCTCAACTACTACTGAAGAGATGGCTGAAAATCAAGATAATCCGCTACCTCCAGCCATACCCACTGAATAAACAAATCAGAATCCTGCTCCTAGTACTATGTATGATTATGTTAAACCTAATTTTATAGGAGCTGAGTCAAGTATAGTTATACCTGCTATTGCTGCAAGTAATTTTGAACTGAAACCTAAGACGATTCAGATGATACAACAATTTGTTCAATTTGATGGTTTGCAGGATGAGAACCCCAACACGTACTTGGCAAATTTTCTAGAACTGTACGACACTTTCAAAATTAATGGTGTTTCTAATGATGCCATTCACCTTCAGTTATTTCCTTTTTCACTGAGGAATAAAGCTAAACAGTGGTTGAACTCACTACCACGAGGGTCCATTACCACTTGGGAGAAAATGACTGAAAAATCTCTATTAAAATATTTTCCACGGGCAAAAACAGCTAAGTTGCGTAATGATATTTCTTCTTTTGTGCAGATGGACTTAGAAATGCTTTACGATGCATGGGAGAGATTCGAGGGCCTTTTGCAAAGGTGCCCACACCATGGGTTACCTCTATGGCTGCAAGTTCAAATGTTCTACAACGGTGTGAACCCTTCGACAAGACAAATGATTGATGCGATTGCGGTGGAACCATCAATAACAAGACACACAAGAGGCTTACGAATTCATTGAGAGATGTCACCGAATAACTATCGGTGGCAAGTCATGAGGACTAAGCCAACGAAAAACAAAGGCGTTTATAACGTCGATTCGATCACCATGTTGTCAAATCAGGTAGAACTTTTGAATAAAAAAATTGATGGTTTACTTGGTTCTACGCAGGTACATCCAGTGATGAGGTGCGATTCAAATGGAGGAGGTGTGCCTACAGAATACCTACCATTCAATCCTACAACCAAAGAGGAACAAGGAAACTATATGGGTAACAATAATTTTAGATCTCAAAATAACCCATATAGTAATACTTATAATGCAGGTTGGAAGAACCACCCAAATTTCTCTTGGGCGATCAAGGAAATCAAAGGCCACAAAATCTTCAGGGTTTCCAATAGCCACCTTATCAACAGGAAAAGAAGCCGAACCTTGAGGAGATGCTATCCAAATTCATCTCAGTGTCAGAAACTCATTTCTAGTATACCAAGACAGCACTCAAAAATCAACAAGCATCAATTCAAGGGCTCGAGACCCAGATAGGTCAGCTATCCAAGTTAATATCCGAACTACCATAGAGCTTGCCTAGTAATACTGAACCAAACCTAAGGGAACAGCTCAATGCAATTGATGCTCAAGAAGGATGCGTTGGGACTGAGCCAGAACCAAGAAAAGAAAATGTGGAAAGTAAAGGTAATGGTGAGGTAAGTCATAATAAAATGATGAATGCAGAATACAAACCTCGTGTGCCATATCCTAATGCGACAAGGAAAGACAACTCAGACGAACAATTCGATAAATTCCTTAAACTTTTGAAAAAATTACATATTAACTTACCGTTTATTGAAGCGCTGTCACAGATGCCAAATGCAATGAAATTTCTAAGAGAGCTTCTAGCAAACAAGCGAAAGTTGGACGATTCGTCGTATGTTGAGCTAAACGCAGTTTGCTCAGCTATTCTACAGAACAAGCTACCCTATAAATTGAAAGATCCAGGGAATTTTATAATTCCTTGCTTAATTGGTAGTTTGGATGTAAATCATGCATTAGCTGATTTAGGGGCAAGTATTAACGTCATGCCTTACAAAATGTTTAAACAACTAGGTCTTGGGAAACCCAAACAAACTAGGATGAGCATTCAACTAGCAGATAAAACTATAAGATTTCCTAGGGGTATCATTGAAGATGTACTAGTGAAAGTGGATAAATTCATATTTCCCGTTGATTTCGTTATTTTAGAAATAGAGGAGGAGACCAACACCCCTTTGATTTTAGGGAGGCCCTTTTTAGCAATTACTAAAACAATTATTGATGTTGGCACAGGTGAGCTCACCCTTCGTGTAGGGGACGAGACGATCACCCTTCAAGCTCGTAATTCTGGCAACACATCGAAAAGTGAACGTAATTGGCCACATCAATCTGCTAAAACTGATAATATGACAAAATCCACTGTGCAGAAATTAAGTTTGAAAGAAGTACACGAGCCATGTTCCAACAACACTAGAAGACCCATTCATGAAGAACGAAGGCTACAGATAGAGGAACTAGACGAATGGCGAGCACATAAACCAAGAACACTCGATAAACCGAAACTACGCCAAAATAAGCTCGATACCTCTCCACATCAACTTAAGGTTGGAGTTCAAGTATTATTAGATGCCGCAGAGCCTCACATTATCACTCCCAATCCGAATGAAGAAACCCCTCTTACGATACTTAGTATTTTCCCGTTTGGTACAGTGGAGGTAAGTCATCCCAAGTTTGGCACTTTTAAGGTAAACAATTCCCGGCTGAAACTTTATTTTGATAAGAGTGATAGCAGGAATGAGGAGTACGAACTCCTTAAACCACTGTCACCATTCAACAGAGAGGTAAGCTGAGCTTAGACTGTAAATAAGCACTTCTCGGGAGGCAACCCGAGCACTAACTGTATTAACTTATTTAAATTTTAGTGTTTAACACTTTCCATGACTAACGTTGCTATTGAAAATAGTTTACACAGGGACACGGCCAAACACATGGGTGTGTGTAAAATTATGTGAAAACAGGGCAAAATTGCCTTGCGACATGGCCATCGGCGAACCTGCCAAAACAACATGGGCGTTCGACACGCCAGTGCTTGAGGACCATGGTCGAAACTGAGAAACTAACACGGGCGTGAGACGCGCCCGTGTCTAACACCCGTGGTTGACACTGCCAAAATAACACGGACGTGTGCATAGGAACATGGACGTGGAAGAAACGAACCATATTGTACACAGGCGTGTCTGAAGGCCGTGTGACAAACTCCCAATTCACGACCCATACGGGCATGTACGATGACCGTGCCACTTACAAAATTACATTATTTCTTTTACTTCCACTTTTATTCTTAATTCTTTTTTTTTATAATTCATGTATTCTCTAAACACGGCTTTTCTTTATGATTACTACCAGCTTATTTCTTCCTTAACATCATGCCCTACTCTATTATCAATCATCGTTCTCACAAAACTAGGACATTCATTCAGTACTCAGGAAGTTTCAATTCTCTCCCTATCTTATGATCTTATATTTTTCTTATATATCTAACCTTGTACATTGAGGGCAATGTACATCTTAAATATGGAAGTATTTATTTCATTATCTGAGAAATCCCTGAATATTGTTTTTTTCTCTTTTGAATCTCTCATATCATGTTTAAAATGAATTTTGATTGACTGATAATTTTGATTGATATATCTTAAATTAAAACATAGGCATTCATGCATTGATTGTTAAACTTTAAGACACTAGAAAATCAAGCATGATAAGATGATGCTTAAGAATTTAAAATTTTAAGTTGTTTCCCCAAATTTAGGTATTATCTTGAATTGAATCCCACAGATTTAAACATCAAAAAGCCATAATTTTTGTGAGATTTTTGAGCCTTTTGAGCATCTATTAATTTTTTCATGCTCACTTCTAATATTGCTTTGAGTGTGCTAATATTGAACTGTTGTTCTAGAACTTGCCTGATTATGCATGTTGAGACCACACTATTTGATTTGGTATATCAAAATGATAGAGGCACTTAGGATTAACCCACTCATGCCATGAAAAGCCTACCTCCATAATTAACCCTTAGTAAACCCCTTTGAGCCTAACAAACCATTCTTTGTATTACCCTCAATATTAACCCTTAACCCAATATTGTTGAAATCTCCTAAATTAATTCAATCCCCATTTTTTGTCGAGAATTGAGTTGGATAAATTGCTTAGCTATGTCTTGTTCTTAAAAATTAGTTATGATTATTTAACTTGTTCTTAAAAAAAATGTATACATATTAGCAGTTATCTTTTGTTATAAGCTTCATTATTCAAATTCCATAGTTAGAAAAGAAGCTATGTTGTACGCAAGTGGCGATTAAATATTTTTCTAGTTAAGTAATTTTTCAGTTCAATCTCGATTCTAACCTTTTCTTTCAGCTTGTGACCACACCCTCTAACCAAGCCTCATTACAACCCTTTAAGGATTTTTTTCCACAGAGAAACTTTTAGAAATACTTTGTCACCTATTTGAAATTCAATGTCTTTTCTTTTCAAATTCGCATACAATTTCTATCGATCTGAAGCTGCTTTCAAACTATTACGAATTACTTTCACTTTTTCTTCAGTCTCTCAGATCAAATCAACCCTGTGAATCTTTTTCTCACTTAGCTCAGTCCAATACAATGGAATTTGGTATTTGCGGCCATACAAAGCTTCGTACAGTGCCATCTTTATGCTCGATTGAAAGCTGTTATTATACGCAAATTCAACCAACGACAAATATTTCTCCCAATTGCCTTCGAATTCCAACACACAACAACGAAGCATATCTTCGAGAATCTGAATTACTCTCTCAAACTGACCGTTGGTTTGCGGATGAAATGCTATACTAAAATTCAACCTCGTACCCAGAGCTTCTTGCAATTTCTTCCAAAAGTGTGATGTAAACCTCGTATCTCTATCTGAAATAATCGAAACTGGCACTCCATGCAATCTAACAATCTCAGAAATATACAACTCAACCAATTTATCAAGCGAATAGTCAGTACGTACCAGAATAAAATGTGCAGATTTTTTCAATCGATCAACGACAACCCAGATAACATCTTTCTTTTTTGGAGATAGGGGAAAACCTTATATGAAATCTATTATAACTCTATCCCATTTCCACTCTAGTATCATCACAGGCTGTAACAATCCTGAAGGCACTTGATGCTCAGCTTTAACTTGTTGACACACTAAAATCTCGATACAAATTCTGAAATGTCCCGTTTCATACCTGACTTCCAATGCAGTTGTTTTAAGTCATTGTACATTTTAGTACTCCCCGAGTGAACTGATAAACAACCATCATGTGCTTCGTACAAAATTTTCTGAATGAGCTTAGAATTCTTTGGTACACAGATTCTGTTTTAGAACATTAAACAATTATCAATTCTGATCTGATAATCTGAATCACTATTCGACTCACATTGCACTCTTTTACTTGAAACTCGCTATCACACTTTTGAGCTTCACAAATTTGCTGAAGAAAAATCAGTTTAGCTTTCAACTCTGCTAGAATCGAACCATCATTAGACAAGCTTAGCTAAGTATTCATCGCTCTCATAACAAACAGAGATTTTCTACTCAAAGTATCTGGAACTACATTTGCTTTCCCCGGATGATAATCGATGACTAACTCATAGTTTTTCAACAACTCAAGCCATCTTCGTTGTCGCAAATTTAGATCTTTCTGAGTCATTATATACTTTAGACTCTTGTGATCGGTAAAAATGTGACACTTTTCACCGTACAAATGATATCGCCAAATTTTTAATGCGAACACAATAGCGGCCACCTCTAAATCATGTGTCAGATAATTCTTTTCATACGACTTTAATTGTAACGCCCTAAAATTTGGGGTCTGTAAGTTTGTTTGTTTTAACTTGATTTGCATGTTTGGTGAGGTGGATGAATGATTTGGGTGTGTTTAGGGTGTCAATGAAGCTCGGGGGTCAGGTTTTAGCTTTTTACGAAATGCTATTTTTCTCTCTTTAAAAAACCCTGGATGCTGGCACTTAGGCCTTTTAAATAAATGTGGTGATTTGCTAGCACAAGAAAGCCATGTGGCTTGCTGGCATGTGGAGTGTTTTGGCTTCAGTAAAGACTGGGGTTCGAATCCTATGTGCTACAGAGGATGTTAATTTTGCTGCTTAGGGCGGCAAGAGTTAGTGTTGGAGTTGAACGCTGGTGATGGAGAGTTTGAAAAGGTCTCAGAGGTTGTTGTTGAGGAAATCGAGAAGGGATAAGGGGAGTCTTGCTAATGCTGTCGTCATGTTTAAATTTTAAGGGTGTCGTTTCCTTTTCTTCTTTCTATAGTGGTCTCCCTTTTTAATCCCTTCCTTATATCGATTGTTGTTAGGAGAACATTCGTAACATTGCATACGTCGGTTGTAGGTTGTTCTCGGGTTGTCTGTAAGCAGACATCCTCCTCTCTTGGTCTACGTTTCGATAAGAAGTACACTTAGTTCAAGTATGCTACTTTTAGGGTTGCTTAATAGATGGGACTTTTGTGCAGATCGTTGCCAGTAGGTGGAGGTTGTTGGTTAAGGGCGGTTTGAACCCTGCTTGTCTATTAAGGTAATCAATAAGTGTTGTTTGAGGGAAATAGGTGTTCTAAAAGGGGGTTAACTTAGACAATTGAGAACTGACTTGGGATCATTATTTTGGTTTTAGGTTAAGCACGTGGTGTGTGGCGATCTCCTTTCTAAAAATGTGTGTACCGTACACCATGCTGTTATTGATCAAAAGCCAACATGCGTGTTGTCATACCCCTATTGATTGTGAATTGGCAAAAGTTAGAAAGCTGGAATGCCAAAATTTTGGTGGTTACGGCCTCGTAAGTGAGCGATCACTTGTGAGTAAATCGAGTCCACAAGCCGTGGGCGACAGATTATGGAGGCCTCCACGAGCATTTTCGTGGGCAGGGGCTGTTATGGGCTTCGTTGGGCCTAATGGCCCTCCTAGGTTGAGTAATAGGCATTGGGCCCATTTACGCCAATTCGGCCATATTGGGTTCGCTGAGTCGTTCAAGGCGACGGTAGACCTTTCGAGAGGTCGATATCTAAACTGAGAACCCGAAACAAGCGATATCACCAAAATACCCCTAAAGGGGTAAAATTACTAATTTACCCCTAATGGATGGAAATGACCATATTACCCTAGAGGTAGGTTGATTGATGAGTGTTTAATATATGTATGACTGTATCTAAGTATGAAACCTTACATACATGTAATATTTATGACATGACATTCTGCATTGGGGTTGGGATACTAGTTTGGAGGAAGTACTGTACCAGTGGCTTTGCCACGTCTTTACTGTTCTAGTGGCTTTGCCACGTGTACTGATATTAGTGGCTATGCTATGTTTACTGTTATTAGCAGCCTCGCTGCAATATTGGTGTGTTGGATGGTACGGGTGGTGTCTTAGTTGGATTGGGGTGGGTTGCATACCGGCACTATACTAGCACTGTTTTGGGTTTAGGCCCATCATCATCATCATATAAAGTGTGTGGTCCGGCATCGCATCATTCTTGTGTAGGGCCCAGGCCCAGACCATCACCCTTTCTTTTAACTGTGTAGGTAATTTCCAAACTTAGACGATTTTGAGCCGCAAGAGACTCAGAGGTGGCCACACGTTCGCAGATGATTTAATTTGGCTTAAATGATTCAGATTTTTTATATTTGGGTTTTTAATTATGTAATAAGGCCATTTGGGGGATTTTTAACTTTTATTGGGTTTTTGATTATGTATCATAAACTGCTAAAGTAGGAACACCAAGTTTTCAAAATAATAACATTTTTAAAGAGACACGTGCGTTTAAAACCTTAAGGTTTTCAACTAGAGAAACTTTCGCTGTTTTATTCAAATTAAGAAATCACCATTAACAAATGGTTTGATAAGTTAATTTCAGTTGTGATAAACGAAATTTACTGAGTTTTCTCAAACATTAAAAGCTAAATCGATTTTTAACTTGGGAAAGGTTTTTCACCAACGAGATCATGACTTAGACTGCACTTTGATGTGAGACGTCAGATTCAGTCGTAACGTTTAGGCTGGGTTTGGGGTGTTCCATTTTGTGGTATCAAAGCCAGGTTTAAAACTCGGCTGTGGAATAAATTATTCCTAAAACTTAGTTTTGGAAAAGATACTTTTCAACAAAATTTGACTTTTTTTTCAAAATAACGTTACGGGGAGTGTGGCACACCGAGTCTCCGGTGCCAAATCTGTAAGTCTTCTGATTTTGATTGTTACTATAAATTGTTATGTTATACTGGGAAATTGTTATAGGCAGTAGAACTGTACTAAAAAACCCTAGGAAGTGATGTTGATAATGAGACCTTGACTTACAAAAACGAGAACTTTAAGTACTGTTTGACATAAAACATTCGATAACAAATGCTGGAATTATACACTGATGACATAAAACTCTTAAATCAGATTAAGCGAATAGCGATATGAGCACTAGAGGTACTCGGGGAAGAGGTACATGAGGCTGTGGTAGAGGTCGAGGAAGTGCTAGGGCTGGGTCTTGACTTCGACACACACATGCACTGCTAGGAGGCAGGCACTGGCCCGATAATCGAGAGACAGGTCCCATGATCGAGTAGCTGGGGATGATGCTTTGTCCCAGGCAATGTTATGTGTTCTGGAAAGGGTTGCCAGAGCGAGTACAGGAACAGTGGGCCGGGGGTCAATTTTTGAGTGACTCCGGTCTAATGGGTTAGAAATCTTTAAGGGAGTTTCAAGTGTAGCTCCTGATGTGGCAGAATTTTGGTTGGAGGCTATGGAGCTGATAATAGATGACCTTGACTGTTCTGGAGAGCAAAAACTAAAAGGGGCGGTGTCCTTATTGCGGGACGAGGCTTATTAATGGTGGCTCACTGTGAGAGAGGGTACACAAGCTGATCATTTGACGTGGGGCTTCTTTAAGGTGGCCTTTTCAGGGAAATACGTGGGCAAGTTATGTGGATGCCCGAAGGAAGGAATTCCTAAGTTTGACCCAAGGGAATAAGACTGTGGCGGCATATGAGGCGGAGTTTTTGCGGCTGAGTCGGTATGCTTGGGGGATAGTGGCAACTGAGTATGAACACTGTGTGTGATTTGACGATGGACTTCGGGATGAGTTACGTGCACTGATAGCTCGACAGAGGGAGCGGGATTTTGCTACCTTGGTTGAGAAAGAAAAGATTGCAGAAGATGTGAAACACTCTGAGCGGCAGAACCGCGAGAAGGATAGGGGCAAACTTATGAGGGATTTTAGAACCTCGGGTTCTTCTGGGAGGTTTGCTAAGAGGGCCAGGTTTGATGGGTCGGTTGGTGAAAGTTTTGATTATCTTTTGCGCACCATGACCTTGCGCAGATTATGGGAGAGCTCACTTGGGTGAGTGTTGGAAACGAACGGAGGCATGCTTTAGGTGTGGGTTGAAGGACCATCTGGTTAGGAATTGTACTCAGGAGGTTACTTAGACACAAGCTACGGGCCAAGGTTTTGTGCAGCCTGTGAGAGGTGGTCAACTGCCACCGAGAGGCCGTGGTCAGGTTAGAGGTGGAAATGGGAGTGGACGAGGTCGTGGCACGCTGGGTAGAGGTGCAGGTAACACTGACGCGAGACAATCAGCTTTGGTCTACGCTGCTCGGCACCGTGAGGATGGTGACGCACCTGACGTCATAACCAGTACATTTTTAATTTATAATGTACCCTACACTGCCTTAATTGATATTGGGTCTACACACTCGTATGTTGCATACACTGTGACTGGGACATTGGGTATTCAGTCTAAGAGTATTGCTAGTGAAATGTTTGTGTTGAGTCCTCTAGGACAGCCTGTTTGGGTAAGCAAGTTATTCAGAGATGTGCCCTTAGAGGTCCAAGGAAGGGGTTTTCCGGCAGATTTGATAGAATTGCCATTTAAGGAGTTTGACATTATTTTGGGAATGGATTGGTTAGTGAAGCATCGTGCGAAGTTGGATTGTGCTGCTAAGCGGATGATGTTGAGGACCTTGGATGATGAAGAGGTTGTGGTGATAGGTGAGTGAAGGGATTATCTGTCTAACGTGATTTCAACGTTAATGGCCGAGAAACTGATTCACAAGGGTTGCGAGGCGTTCTTAGCTTATGTCGGCATAGCTGAGGTTAAAGGTTCTTTCATTGGAGAAGTTAGAACTGTGAAGGAATTTCCAGATATATTCCCTAAAGAGTTTCCTGGGTTGCCACCCGACCGTGAAGTCGAATTTGGTATTGAACTCCTGCCCGAAACAGCCCCAGTGTCTATCGCCCCTTATAGGATGGCACCAAAGGAGTTGACGGAGCTTAAGGCTCAAATCCAGGAGCTGTTGGATAGAGGGTTCATTCAACCGAGTGTGTCTCCGTAGGGGGCATCAGTGTTGTTTGTGAAAAAGAAGGATGGAACCATGCGTATGTGTGTTGATTATCGAAAACTGAATAAGCTGACTATTAAGAACAAGTACCCTTTACGGAGGATAGATGATCTGTTTGATCAATTGCGAAGAGCTGTAGTGCTCTCCAAAATAGATCTGCGGTCTGGTTACCATCAGCTGAAGGTTAAGGAAGCGAATTTGTATAAGACAGCCTTCAGGACTCGTTATGGTCACTATGAATTCCTAGTGATGCCATTTGGGTTAACAAATGCACCAACTGCTTTTATGGACATGATGAATCGGGTGTTTCAACCCTATTTGGATCGGTTCGTAGTAGTTTTCATAGATGATATTTTGGTGTATTCGAGAACCGAGGAGGAACATGATAAACATCTTCGTACGATTCTGCAAATTTTAAGAGAGAAGTAGTTGTAAGCCAAATTCAGCAAGTGTGAGTTCTGGCTACATGAAGTGATGTTTCTAGGTCACGTGGTGTCTGCCGAGGGGATTAGGGTTGATCTTTGAAAAATTAAAGTCATAATGGATTGGAAACCACCTAAGACTGTATCCGAGATTCAAAGCTTTCTGGGTTTGGCTGGTTATTATAGGCGGTTTTTGGAAGGGTTTTCGCTAATTGCCTCACCACTAACTATGCTATTGCGGAAAGGAGTGTCTTTTGTTTAGACTGATAAGCAGGAAGAAAGTTTTGAGAAGCTAAAGAAAGTGCTAACTGAAGCCCCTGTGTTGATACAGTCGGAGTTTGGAAAGGAATTTACTGTTTACAGTGATGCTTTTCACGTGGGGTTGTTGTGTGTGTTGATGGAAGACGGTAAAGTGGTTGCTTATGTATTCCGTCAACTTAAGCCTCACAAGGTGAATTATCCCACTCATGATTTGGATTTGGCCGCTGTGGTTTTCGCACTAAAGATTTGGAGGCATTATTTGTATGGTGAAAGAATGATTATTTACACAGACCATAAGAGCCTCAAGTACCTCCTTACTCAGAAAGAGTTGAACCTTAGGCAATGAAGATGGATTGAGTAGCTTAAAGATTATGACTGTTCAACTGAGTATCACCCTGGTAAAGCTAATGTGGTAGCGGATGCACTGAGCCGGAGAGTGGTGTCTGATTTGAGAGCAATGTTTGCTCGTCTCAGCTTGTACAGTGATGTAGTTTATTAACTGAACTGCAAGTGAGACCAACCTAGACGGATTTAATTAAAGGGAAATAGCTATTGGATGAGTTGTTGGCTCCTTGTTTTAGAGAAGTGGAAAAAGGTGAGACTGTGGATTTTGGGTTAAACGGTGAAGGGGTATTATGTTTCCGTGGAAGAGTTTGTATGCCAAGAGATCATAATCTGAGGCAGTCTATTTTGCGCGAAGCGCATAGCAGTCCATATGCTATGCATCCGGGCGGAAACAAACTATATCGAGACCTTCGTGAATTGTATTGGTGGCCAGGAGAAACAAAAAGTTACGGATTATGTGAGCAAATGCCTGACTTGTCAACAAGTTAAAGCTGAACATAAATTACCTTCTGGGTTGTTGCAACAAATTAAAATTCCCCTCTGGAAATGGGAGAGGGTAACCATGGATTTTGTAAGTGCGCTACCCTTGACGCCTACCAAAAGGGATTCAATATGGGTGGTTGTGGATCGGTTAACTAAGTCTGCTCATTTTATACCGGTTCGCACTGACTACTCATTACAAAAGTTAGCCAAGTTATATGTGGCTGAAGTTGTAAGACTGCAAGGGGTGCCAGTTTCCATCATATCTGACAGAGACCCCAGGTTTACCTTCCAGTTTTGGAAGAAGCTACACGAGGCTTTGGTTACAAGATTGGATTTTAGTACAGCGTTTCACCCTCAGTCGGATGGACAGTCTGAAAGAGTGATTCAGATATTGGAAGATATGTTAAGAGGTTGTGTGATTGATTTCAGAAGCAGCTAGGAAGATTATTTACCCTTGGCAGAATTTGCATATAACAATAGTTACCAGTCTAGCATTTGAATGGCACTGTATGAGGTGTTGTACAGTCATAGGTGTCCTACTCCTACTTGTTGGACTAAATTGGGTGAACGGCAGATTTTGGGGCAAGAATTAATTTCTGATACAGAGGACAAGGTGAAACTGATTCGAAATTGATTGAAAGAGGCGTCTGATAGGTAGAAGTGTCTTCCTTTATCGGAAAGAGATCGAGTACGCTGTGGGGGAATATGTCTTCCTTAAAGTGTCACCGTGGAAAAAGATCCTAAGGTTTGGCCAGAAAGGCAAGCTTAGCCCCAGATTTATTGGGCCTTACCGGATACTTAAGCGTGTAGGACTGGTCGCGTATCAACTTGAGTTGCCTCCAAAGTTGGATAGAACTCATGACGTGTTCTACATTTCAATGCTTAAGCGGTACCATTCTGATCCCTCGCATATCGTACCAATTAAGGAAATTGAAGCTAGGCCTGACCTATCAATCGAGGAAGAACTAGTGCAGATTTTGGCATGGGATGTTAAAGTTCTAAGAAAGAAATCAATTCTGCTAGTGAAGGTACTATGGCGCAATCACGGCGTGGAAGAGGCCACGTGGGAGCTGGAATAAGCAATGCGACACTAGTACCCTCATTTATTCTGACCAGGTAAATTTCAAGGCTGAAATTTCTTTAAGAGGGGTAGAGTTGTAACGCCCTAAAATTTAGGGTCTGTAAGTTTGTTTAGTTTAACTCGATTTGCATGTTTGGTGATGTGGATGAATTATTTGGGTGTGTTTAGGGTGTGAGTGAAGCTTGGGGGTCAGCTTTTAGCTTTTTGCAAAATGTTATTTTTCTCTCTTTAAGAAACTCTGGATGCTGGCACCTAGGCCTTTTAAATAAATGTGGTGATTTGCTAGCACAAGGAAGCCGTATGGCTTGGTGGCACGTGGTGTGTTTTGGCTTCAGTAAAGACTGGGGTTCGAATCCTATGTGCTGCAGAGGATGTTAATTTTACTGCTTGGGGAGGCAGGAGTTAGTGTTGGAGTTGAACCCTGGTGATGGAGAGTTTGAAGAGGTCTCAGAGGTTGTTGTGGAGGAAATCAGGGAGGGATAAGGGGAGAAAATCTTCAAGATTTTCAGGGAATTTGAATTGGAAGGAGTTGGAGCTGAATGGGGATGCTTGAGGGTGAAAATTAGGCCAAGGGGTTTTGGGGAGTGTCTTTTCGGCAATTTGGTAGAGAGTAGGTGCTGAATTCTCCCTTTCCTCTTTTCAGGTTTTGGTTCTTTTTCATTTTGGGTACCATTCTCTTTTGCCAACTTCTTTTTGTGCCTTTCGGGAAAAGCCTAAATCTTTGTTCCACTTTGTACCGAATGGTAAAACCTTTTTCTCTTTTCCTTCTCCTCTTCTAAGTTCTTGACTAAACACTACTCTGGTTCACACTCAAACCTGGGCCGAAATTCTCTTCTCCCTCTTCTTTCTCTCTAACTCTTCTTCTTTCTATCACATCTCTTTTGCGTTTTTTTCCCGAAAACTTTGGCCGAATACCATTTGCCTCTCTTTTACATCTCATTTGAGTTTGCTTCTGTGATTAGCCGAATATCCCCTTGCTCTGCCGAATCTTTCCCCACTTCGATCAAGGTAAGTGAGTTCCCCTTGGTTTGCCAGGTTTTTATCGGTTGTGGAGCCTTGTTAATGCTGTCGTCATGTTTGGATTTTAGTGGTGCCATTTCCCTTTCTTCTTTCTATAGTGGTCTCCCTGTTTAATCTCTTCCTTATATCGATTGTTGTCAGGAGAACATTCGTGACATCGCATACATTAGTTGTAAGTTGTTCTCGGGTTGGCTGTAAGCTAACATCCTCCTCTCTTAGTCTACATTTCAGTAAGAAGTACACTTAGTTCAAGTATGTTACTTTTAAAGTTGCTTAACAGATGGGACTTTTATGCAGATCGTTCCTAGTAGGTGGAGGTTGTTCGTTAAGGGCAGTTTGAACCCTGCTTGTCTATTAAGGTAATCAATAGGTGTTGTTTGAGGGAAATAGGTGTTCTAAAAGGGGGTTACTTGGACAATTTAGAACTAACTTGGGATCATTATTTTGGTTTTAGGTTAAGCATGTGGTGTGTGGTGATCTCCTCTCCAAAAAGGTGTGTACCGTACACCATGTTGTTATTGATCAAAAGCCAACATGTGTGTTATCATACCCCTGTATGATTTCAAATTGGCAAAAGTTCGAAAGCCAGAATGTTGAAATTTCGGTGGTTACGGTATTGTAAGTGAGCGATCACTCGTGAGTAAATCGAGTCCACAAGTCGTGGGAGACAGATTATGGAGGCCTCCACGAGCATTTTCGTGGGCAGAGGCCGTTATGGGCTTCGTTGGGCCCAATAGGCCCTCCTAGGTTGCGTAATGGGCCTTGGGCCCATTTACACCAATTCGGCCATATTGGGTTGGCTGAGTCACTCGAGGTGACGATAGACCTTTCGAGAGGTCGATATCTAAACTGAGAACCTGAAACAAGCCATATGACCAAAATACCCCTAAAAGGGTAAAATTACTAATTTACCTCTAATGGATGGAAATGACCATATTAGCTTAAAGGTAGGTTGATTGATAAGTGTTTAATATATGTATGACTGTATCTGAGTATCAAACCTTGCATACATGTAATATTTATGACATGACATTCTGCATTGGGGTTGGGATACTGGTTTGGAGGAAGTACTGTACCAGTGGCTTTGCCACGTCTTTACTGTTCTGGTGGCTATACCACGTGTACTGATATTAGTAGCTATGCCATGTTTACTGTTATTAGCAGCCTCGCTGCGATATTGGTGTGTTGGCTAGGTGGATGAGTTAATCTCCACATGGTGTGTTAAATGGTACGGGTGGTGTGTTGGTTGGTTGGGGGTGGGTTGCGTACACCACTCCGTACTAGCAATTTTTTTGGGTTTAGGCCCACATCACCTTCATATATAGGCTAAGGCCCGACTACATGCTATTATCGTGATAGGGCCTAGGCCCGCATCGTTCTATTTGCACTACTACTATATGATTGATAAGGGATTACACTCTGAGTTTTTCGTAAACTCACCCTTTCTTTTAACTGTGCTAGCAATTTCCAAACTTAGACGATTTGGAGCCGCAAGAGACTCAGAGGTGGCCACACGTTCGCAGATGATTTAATTTGGCTTAAATGATTCAAAGTTTTTATATTTGGGTGTTTAATTATGTAATAAGGCCGTTTGGGGGATTTTTAACTTTTATTGGGTTTTTGATTACGTATCATAAACTACTAAAGTAGGAACACCTAGTTTTCAAAATAATAACATTTTTAAAGAGACACGTGCATTTAAAACCTTAAGGTTTTCAACTAGAGAAACTTTTGAAGTTTTATTCAAATTAAGAAATCACCGTTAACAAACGATTTGATAAGTTAATTTCAATTGTGATAAACGAAATTTACTGAGTTTTCTCAAACATTAAAAGCTAAATCAGTTTTTAACTTGGGAAAGGTTTTTCACCAACGAGATCATGACTTAGACGACACTTTCATGTGACACGTCAGATTCGATCGTAACGTCTAGGCCGGGTTTGAGGTGTTACATTAATTGTCTAGAGGCATAAGCTATGACTTTTCCTTCTTGCATCAAAATGCAACCCAAACCATTTAATGACGCATTGCTGTAAATCACAAATTCTTTATCTAACTCAAGTTAAACCAACACTGGTGCCTCAATTAATAGTGCTTTCAACTGTTCAAAACTCTGTTGACATTTCTTGGACCACTCAAATTTTATATCTTTCTGTAGCAATCTGGTCATCGGTGTAGAAATCATCGAAAATCCCTTTACAAAACATCGATAATAACTAGCTAATGTAACAGTCTGGTTTAGACCCTAGTCAAAATAGTGGTTTTGAGACCACAAATCTGAGTCTAAAAAGTATTTTAATATTATTTTCTGTGTCTGTGACATATGAATTTATATCTGTGAAGTTTCTGTGATTTAATTTGTTTGTTTCTGTGCTTAATTATGAAAAAAAGACCTAATCGCGTAAAATGCAAAAGTTGCATGGTATTTGTTAATGGGGTTAATTGGCCTTGGCTTTTAAAATAAGGGTCCTTTCATGTCAAATTTACCATTTATGTTAATGGTGGACAATTTTGGACATGTGTTAGGTAAAATTTTATGTTAATTAGTAAAGGGCAAAATGGGAAATTGATTAATATGTTAATATTAATCAAAAACAAAACAAAATGTGGCCATTTTATTCATATTTCTCTACCAAAATTAGAACAGATGAAAGGGTTTTAAGCTTCATTTCATTTGGGCATGAATTTCTTTGATTAAGGTACGAATTTTTATCCGTTTTTTATAATTTCTATGTTTCTATGATCGTTGCTTCGCGTTCTTCAAAGCCCATGTCTAAATTTCTATTTCTGTTAAAGATTTCATGAAACGCCATTGTTGATATCATGAGTTTTGTGATTTTCTTGGATGAATTATGAAGCCTTGGTAGATAATTTATAAGTTTTGTCTTTGAATTTTTATGAAATAGAGCTACTTGGGCTAAATTGTGAAAATGAGGTTTTGAAGGACTAAATTGTGAATTAAATGTGTTATTTGGGCTTGTATGGAAGCCATGTATATTTGGCCAAGCTATAGTCTTGGTAAATTTTGCATATTTGTGATTTTGTGAAAAATGGACTAAATTGTCAAAGTGTGAAAATATAAGGGCTAAAGTGAAAAGTGCCCTAAATATGTGCTCATGGATTATTTTGAATGAAATAAATGACTGAATGGTTGAATCTGGATTGAAATAGATCAAGAACAAAGAAAATCAGAATTAGACTGAGGGAAGTCTAAAGTAGTTGAATAGTCGACTCATTTTCGTCCTAAATCCGTACGAGGTAAATCAAACTACACTTACGTGTTAAGTTGATTTAAATTCTGCATATATAAACTGTGATCTGCATTGGATGACCTTAAGAGCCTGATGAATAAACTCTAATAATATGCTGGTGTATGAGAAGCTCTATATGCTCCTAGAAGAACGTTGACATTTATCTGAGATATCGTGTAAGACTGTGTCTGGGACACAGGCCTCGATCTGAAATTTCATGTAAGACCCTATTTGGGACAGAGGCTTCGATGTCGAATTACATGTAAGACCACATCTTGGACGTACCACATCTTGGACGTCGACATTGTACCTGTATGTGAATCTCTATTCCGTTTCTGGATTGTCTGATGACAAAGTATGATATATGGAAATAAATATATGGAATGTGTAATTCATACAGGTACGTTTGCATCGTACTAGATTTCTGAATAGAAAAGTCGATGTTTCTATGAAGTAAAGAAATATTCTATGAGACGGTTGTTAATTCTGGCTATTAATTATTACTTATACGCTATATTAGTTGTGTAATTGTATTTGACTTACTAAGCTCTTTGTAGCTTACTCTGTGTGATTTCTATCTATTTTACAGTTATTGTAGCTACTGAAGGCTCGGGATAGTCGAGGATTGTCACCACACTGTCTATCTTATTTTGGTACCTTTGGAAATGTACATATTTATAAGTATGGCATGTATAGGCTAGAAGGTTTAAGATGTAAGCTTGATATGTATATATGTTATGCCATGTCAATTGGCTAGCAAATGATAAGTTTGAGCATAGTTTTAGTGTATGTTTGTAAAGTGCTATGTTCTAATGTGAATTGGTCATCTTTAAGCATGAAATTGGTTAAAAATGTTGATATGAATGTTGTATATTATTGCTGGTAGGATTGGACCCAAAGGGGTGGCAAATTAGCTTAAATCAAGCCTGCATTGTACCACACGGTCAGGGAACACGGGCGTGCCTTGTGTCCGTGTGAAAAAGTCAGTAGCTAGCTAAATTTTACAAGGTCATGGCACACAGCTGTGCTTATTGGCCGTGCAAAAAAGTCAGTATTGGACCTCTTTTTGGCACGGTTGGATCACATAGGCGTGTCTTGTGCCCATGTGAGTCACACGGCCTAGTCACACTGGTGTGTGACTTTGTCAGTTTTGAAAAGTTTGTTTAAGTTCTAAATATTTTGAATAGGTTTGGTTTAGTCCCGACCTTTCTTAAATGTATGTTATTGGTCTTGTAGACCATTTTATAGGATGGTTTGTGAATGAATGCCTATGTATTAATGTTATATGATATCTGTGATTCTGTATTGTTCTGAAATGCTCTGTCCGTCCGGTGATGCCCCTTACCTATTCTGACGACGATTATGAGATAGGGGTGTTACATTTTATTGGTATCATAGCTATAGTTTAGTTGGTTCTAGGACTACCACAGCATGTATAAGTCTAGCTATACATGCCATATGTCTGAAACTACGATAGTGTGATGAATCCTGACATTGAAATGTGCTTTCATATAGCAATGGATCCCAATAGAGCCGTAGCTGACGATGTTGAAAGTAATACGTCTGCTCCCGCGCAAGGGACGATGCAAGATGATTCTCAACTGGCTATGAGTAGTCGTGGTAGTAAGGCTAAACAAGCCTTCTATCAGATGATGAATGATTGGTTCACCCAATGCATTAGAACCAACCCGGCTGTACAACAACCTCCACCTCCGGTTAATCCTTCTCAAATTCCTATTATGACTTTCGTGAATCTAATTCAGTCTAGTAGACCATCAGTTGATAAGATTAGAAAGTATGGGGCTGAAGAATTTTGAGCTACAACGAATGATGATGCTGAAAGAGTCAAATTCTGGTTAAAAAATACGATATAGGTATTTGATGAAATGTCTTTGAATCCAGAAGAATGTGTTAAATTTGTCGTTTCACTTTTGACAGATACGGCGTACCATTGGTGGAAAACTTTAATATTTGTGGTTCCGAGTGAACGAGTTACTTGGGATTTCTTCCAAGTAAAATTTCGAAAGAAATACATTAGCCAGAGATTCATTGATCAAAAACGTAAAAAGTTTCTTGAGCTTAAACAAGGCCGTATGTCTGTTACTGAATATAAATGAAAATTTGTGAGATTGAGTCAGTATGCTACAGAATGTGTATCGAATGAAGCAGTAATGTGCAAAAGGTTTGAAGATGGACTAAACGAAGATATCCGTTTGTTAGTGGGAATTTTAGAGATTAAAGAAAGGGTAGTGCTCGTTGAGTGAGTTTGTAAAGCTGAAAAATTAAGCAAAGAGAAAAGAAAAGCTGATTCTGAAGCTAGAGATGCTAGAAAGAGATCTGTGAGTAAATCATTTCAGTCTGGGTCAAAGAAATTCTGAGATGATCAGAACCATTCAAATACTAATGTGGGACACTCGAACCGAGATCGAGCTAGATCGTATTCGAGCACCAGAGCCCCTGTTACTTCTGTTGCAAGTGTTGGAAATGTTCGATCTGAGAAACCTAAATGTAAACACTATGGTAAAAGACATCTGGGAAATTATAGATTGAATGACCGAGCCTATTTCTGATGCGGATATCTAGATCATTTTGTAAGAGATTGTTTTAAACTTGCTGAGCAAGAGAATGTACAGAATTTGAGACCGAGTAACACCTCAGCTAGAGATAGACCTCTCAGAAACACGAGAAATACAAGTGGTGATCAAAGAGACCTCTCAGAAACACGAGAAATACAAGTGGTGATCAAAGAGCTACTAGGGACACTGCTATTAGATCCAAGGCCAGAGCACCTGCCAGAGCCTATGCTATCTGAGCTCTTGAGGAAGCTTCATCACCAGACATGATTACTGGTATTTTCACTCTTTATGATACTTCTATGATTGTATTGATAGACCTTGGATCAACGCATTCTTATATTTATATGAATTTAGTACATAGTAAGACTTTGCCTGTAGAGTCTACTGAATTCGTAATTAGAGTATCGAACCCCTTAGGCAAAAGTGTCTTGGTTGATAAAGTGTGTAAGAATTACCCGTTATTGATTCGAGATATCTATTTTTTTGTTGATCTGATGCTTTTGCCTTTCAACGAATTTGATATAATTCTGGGAATGGATTGGTTAACTTTGCACGACGCTATTGTGAACTGCAAACGAAAGGTCATTGATTTAAGGTGTAAGAATGATGTGATAATTCGAATTGAGTCTAGTAATCTGAATGGACTACCAGCTGTGATATCTGTAATGAAAGCACGGAAATATGTAAAGAAAGATTGTGAAGCCTACTTAGCTTATGTGTTAGACTCAAAAGTGAATGATAAGAAAGTTGAATCTATGTTGGTTGTTTGTGAATTCTCTGATGTGTTTCCTGAAGAACTACCTCGTTTGCCTCCGATTAGAGAAGTCGAGTTTGGCATTAACTTAGTACCTGGTACTACTCTAATATCGATAGCTCCGTACAGAATGGCTCCTACTGAACTAAAAGAATTGAAATCTCAGTTACAAGAATTGACCGATCGAGGATTTGCTAGACCAAGCTTTTCATCTTGGGGTGCTCTTGTTCTGATTGTAAAAAAGAAAGATGGCACAATGAGAATGTGTATTGATTATCGCCAGCTTAATAAAGTGACTGTAAAGAATAAATATCCTCTGCCCCAAATTGATGACTTATTCTGTAACACCCCAAACCAGGCCTAGAAGTTAGACCCGAATCTGGCATGTCAAATTGAAGTATTTTTCGAAAACCATGTTTTCATTAGAAACCCTTCTTATTTAAAACGTAGTGTATTGAAAACAGTTGTAGTTTTGGAAAACCGCGATCTACTTTTAACCATTATAAAACATAGTAATTAAAATCCCAAAGTAAAATAAAAACAGAATCAAGAGAAGCCTTATGACAACCCAATTAAAAAGAAATACGCAACAGTAATAACAAATCTGAAAACATAAACAGTGTGTGGTCATCTCTGAGTCCCTCGTAGCACCGAACCACCTAACGCTGGGGATTACCTGCACAATTAATAAATAGGGTGAGTTTATGAAAACCCAGTATGTAATCCCCTCCTAACTAAAGCAGTTAGTAAACCGATTGAATCTGAGAATCGATGCGGGATGGAGCCCATTACGATGAATAAAGCATACAATGAATACCTGGGCTTGACCTATGCGATGACGATGTGTGGGCCTAAGCCCAAAATAATATAATCACAATGCAGGTATGCAACCCAACCCAATGCAACCATCATACCTCCCGTACCAACCATCACACCATGTGGGGATTAAATCAACCCACCCAACCAAACACACAATATCGCGCGTAGAAGTACTAATAATAACTAACACAAAGAAAAGCATAAAAATATATACGGCTTTAATCCTTCAATACCGGTCTTATTATTGGCATAAAGCCATCGGTAACTGTACTATGTTTGGCACATAGCCATCAGCGACGGTAATATAATTGGCACACAGCCTTCGGTAAATATGATCGAAATAGGGTCATCAGTAAGTATGTTAGGCACATAGCCACAGGTAAATATGTTTGGCACAAAGCCATAGTCAACATAGCATAGAGCCACTTTTAGTTTGGCATAGAGCCATAATCAGAATAAGTGGCACTAAGCCGTCCATCGGTCCACAGTCGTCTCATACGACCCGTGCGACCTTAACAGATCAATACTGGATCCACAGTCGTCTCGTGCGACCCGTGCGATCCTATCAGAACAGTACTTCTTTCATATCAAAGTCCCAACCCCTGCAATATGTCGTGTATGTCATGCTCAATCATCACACGTGTATGTAGAATGGCCATACTCAATAATAGTCTTTTAAAAATATAGTAAAAGCATATCAGTCGTACAACCACCTTCAAGACAATTAATTCACAATCGTACAATCACAAAATCAAAGCGGTTAAATCACGATCAGTACAATCACAGTCAAAACAATTAAATCACAGTCGTACAATCACAGTCAAATAAGTCAGATTCATAGTCCACGTCAGTCATTTACCTACAAGGCAAAACAGTTATTTTACTCATTAAGGCAAAACGGTCATTTTACCCTACAAGGGTATTTTGGTAATTTTACACTACAAGGGTATTTCAGTAATTTTATAAATCGAGGGTATTTCGGTAACTTTACAAATTGGGGGTATTTCAGTAATTTTACAAATCGGAGGTATTTTAGTAATTCTATAAATCGAGGGTATTTTAGTAATTTTACAGATTGGGGGTCTAAATGTAACACCCTAAATCTGGCCTAGAAGTTAGACCCGAATCTGACGTGTCAAATTGGAGTGTTTTTTCAAAAGTCATGTTTTCATTAGAAACCCTTCTTATTTAAAACGTAGTGCATTGAAAACTTCTTAATTTTATTTCCAAAATTCCTTTTTACTTTGCGAAAGCTAATTCTAAAAGTAATCGATTTACGACAAAGTGATGTTTAAAAGTTAAGTTGCAAACACGGATAAAATGTATGTTTAAATGTAACTCCCTAAACCCGGCCTAGAAGTTAGACCCGTATCTGGCGTGTCAAATTGAAGTGTTTTTCAAAAACCATGTTTTCATTAGAAACCCTTCTTATTTAAAACGTAGTGTATTGAAAACAGTTGTAGTTTGATACGCCAAATTTGGGTCTAACTTCTAGGTCGTGTTTGGGGTGTTACATTTAGTGGTATCAGAGCCAAGTTTTAAAACTCAGCTGTGGAATTGGTTTTAAAATTGGATTTTCGAAAGAATTATTTTAAAAAGGTTTGAAAAGATTTGAAGTATTTGAAATGTATTTTTGAAAATTTTCCTAAATGTGTGGTTACCGAGTCTTCAGCGTCGAATCCGTAAGTTTTCTGTTAGACTGTACTTAAAGTAGATTTTGTATTTATTTAGTGTATGTTCTGGAAATTAGATTTTTTTTTTAGTTAACAACAGTACTGTGATGGATTCCGAAGGCAAGCAAGGTTGCGAGGAGTTGCTTGTCTCCTCGGAACATAAGATGGTTAAGGAAATGGTAGTTGACGTAAGTCTGCCAACTTTAGGTAACAATGACCCAGAGTTTGGTACGGAGGCACTGACCCCGTTGGTAAAGGAGGTCCTGGAAGAGGTGTTCGAGGCAAGAGTTAAGGCGTATGGTGAAACACTTTAGGCTAGGTGCTTGGAGTGCAACAGAAAGAGGGATGACAGTCCGCTGAAGCAGGAGCATCGGGTTCGGGATTGCACAGTTCCTTTTAAGTCAGGTGTGTTTTGTTTGGATGTGATGTTTGAATATAATAATTGTATGCATGTGTGGTAAATATCTATTTGCTTCTGTGTTTAGATGTTTGGTTGGCTGTGAGAGGTTTTGAGATTAAATTAAAAGTGTATAGGTGTAGTTTGGAATTAGAGTGAGCAGCGGGAGCGTAGTGGTGTAGGTTGAGCTAAGCGTTTGTTCAGATAGTTGGAAATTTCATCCTCGAAATTTCTTTAAGGGGGTAGAGTAACGCCCCGAATTTGGGCCTAGAAGTATTGGGCCTTGAGTATGGGTCCGTAAGGAGGTTGTACTTAAATATTTAATTGTGTAAGGAAATGACACAATTGAATGTCTACTTTGGTGGTTAACGGTCCTGAGAGGTGTTGGAGAAATCTTGGGTTCAAACCTGGGCTTTAGCAAAATTTTGGTTTTAAGTGAATAAAACCCTAGATGCTTGGAAGTAGGCCTTTTATAATATTGTGAGAAATAAATGACACAAGGAAGCATGTGGTCTAGTGGTTGTAGCGTCATTAAGGTTGTAAGGGAGCCTGGGTTCAAGTCCTGGCTCTTGCAATTTATTTTGGTTTTTCTTTTAAAGGAACCTGGACTTTGGCCTATAGACCTTGTAATTAATTGAGGATAAAATACGACATAGAAAAAACCTGTGGTGGAGTGGCAAGGTGGCGTGTAGTGTAACTGTGAGGTCTGAGGTTCAAGTCTTGGTATGTGCAATGGAGTATTTATTTTGCTATTTGAGCTGCGAAGGAGGTGGAGTTGGACTGAAACTCAATGGTTGAAATGGTCATAAGAATGAGGAATTTTCCTATTGGTTGAAAGAAATCCCACATCGGGAAGCTAACATGAGAATTGGTGAGAAGCTGGCTTTAAATAGAGCAAACCAGATGAGTTGGGAAGGAGGATTCAATGCAGGATGTGCCAAGGTTGGTGATTGTGAACTTCGGCGCGTTCTCATAAACAGGTGAGTATTCACGCCCTTCTTTGTTGGAAGTCGATAAAAGCCGAAAAGCCGAAACCTCGGCATTCGGGGCCTCACGAGCATGCGAACGCATGTGGGGCAAACTTAGCCCACAAACCATGGGCGATAGACTGTAGAAGGCCGCCATGAACGTTCTCGTGTACTAGGGCCGTTTTGGGCCTCGATGGGCCCGTGGGCCTGCTTGTGTAAATCTAACTGCTAGGTGGAATATGGTTGGGCTTGTCATGTCGCGTACATGGCATAGGCCGTTCTGGGCCGAACTGGGTCGTGTGCGCCCATTGGGCTTGTGGGCCCACACGGATAAAATGTATGTTATGTGGTAGGATTTGGACTGGGTTACGTCATTCGTGTGGCCGTGTATAGTTCTAAGTTAAATGGGCCGTATAGGCCCAATGGGCCCATGGGCTCGCGTGGGTAAATTTCACTGTTAATCAGGAAGTAGATAGACTTGTCATGTCGTACACATGACCTAGTTTGTTTTGGGCCCCGATGGGTCGAAATGGGCCGTGTGGGCCCAATGGGCTCGTGGGCTCACATGGACAAAATTTGCGGTAAGTGATTATTAATGAACCGGGCTATGGTGTACACATAGTCATATCTAAATTGGGCTAAGTGGGCCACACGAGCATGTGTACCCACTTGGGCCGAGGAATGGGCCTTAGGCCCATTTGCATCGTTATGTCTGTTTAGGTTACTTAAGTCGCTCGAGGCGACAATGGACCTTCGGTTGGGCCGTTAAGGCCCCGATTTATAGAATTACTAAAATACCCCCGATCTGTAAAATTTTTAAAATACCCCCAATTTATAAAATTATCGAAATACTCCTGATTTGTAAAATTACTAAAATTTCTTGATTTGTAAAGTTACCGAAATACCCCCGATTTATAAAATCACTGAAACACCCTTGTAGTGTAAAATTATCGAAATACCCTTGTACGGTAAAATGATCGTTTTGCCTTAATGAGTAAAATGACTGTTTTGCCTTGTGGCTAAATGACTGACGTGGACTATAATCTGACTTATTTGACAGTGATTGTACGACTGTGATTTAATTGTTTTGACTGTGATTGTATGACTTTGATTTAACTGTTTTGACTGTGATTGTATGATTGTTAATTAATTGTCTTGACGGTGGTTGTACGACTGATATGCTTTTACTATATGTTTAAAAGACTGTTACTGGGTATGGTCATTCTACATACACGTGTGATGATTGAGCATGACATACACGACATATTGCATTGGGTTGGGACTTTGATATGGAGGAAGTACTGTTCTGATAGGATCACACGGGTCACACGAGACGACTGTGGATCCAGTATTGATCTGTTAAGTTCCACGGGTCGCATGAGATGACTGTGGACCGATGGACGGCTTAGTGCCGCTTATTCTGATTATGGCTCTATGCCAAACTAAAAGTGGCTCTGTGCTATGTTGACTATGGCTTTGTGCCAAATGTATTTACCTGTGGCTATGTGCCTAACATACTTATTGATGACCCTGTTTCGATCATATTTACCGAAGGCTATGTGCCAATTATATTACCGTTGCTGATGGCTACATGCCAAACATAGTACAGTTACCGATGGCTTTGTGCTAATAATAAGACCGCTACTAAATGCTTAAAGCCGTATATATTTTAGCAGCTTTGTTGTGTTACTATTAGCAGCTACGCTGCGATATTGGTGTGCTGGCTGAGTGGGTCTATTTAATCCCCACATGGTGTGATGGATGGTACGGGATGTGTGATGGTTGGATTGGGTTGGGTTGCATACCTGCATTGTGATTATATTGTTTTGGGCTTAGGCCCACACTATCACTGCATAGGGCTTAGGCCCAGACTATACTTTATTGAATAGGGCTCGGGCCCGCACCAGTTCTTGTATGCACTATTATCAATGGGCTCTATCCCCATCGATTCAGATTCGCCGGTTTACTAACTGCTTTAGTTAGGAGGGGATTACACACTGAGTTTTCATAAACTTACCCCGTTTCTTAATTGTGCGACTAATCCCCAGCGTTAAGTGGTTCGGTGCTGTGAGGGACTCGAAGATGACCACACATAGTTTATATTTTTAGATTTGTTATTACTGTTGCGTATTTCTTTTTAATTGGGTTGTAATAAGGCCTCTCTTGATTCTGGTTTTTATTTTACTTTGGGATTTTAATTACTATGTTTTATAATGGTTAAAAGTAGATCGCGATTTTCCAAAACTACAACTATTTTCAATACACTACGTTTTAAATAAGAAGGGTTTCTAATGAAAACATGGTTTTTGAAAAACACTTCAATTTGACATGCCAGATTCGGGTCTAACTTCTAGGCCGAGTTTGGGGTGTTACATATTTGATCGGTTGAAAGGTGCTACTGTGTTTTCAAAGATAGATCTGAGATCAGGTTACTACCAGTTGCGAGTAAAGGACTCTGACATTTCGAAAACTGTTTTTAGAACAAGGTACGGGCATTATGAATTTTTAGTTATGCCTTTTGGATTAACGAATGCACCTGCTATTTTTATGGATTTGATGAATAGGATTTTTAGACTATATTTAGATCAATTTGTTGTTGTATTCATTGATGACATATTGATTTATTCACGTAATGAGTCCAAACATGCCGAGCATTTGAGAATAGTGCTACAGACACTGCGAGATAAATAGTTGTATGCGAAGTTTAGTAAGTGTGAATTCTGGTTGCGAGAAGTTGGTTTTCTGGGTCATATTGTATCAGCCTCTGGAATCTGAGTTGATTCGAGCAAAATTTCAGCTATTATGGATTGGAAACCTCCGAGAAATGTATCTGAAGTCCATAGTTTTTGGGACTTGTGGTTACTCTAGAAGATTTGTGAAAGGTTTTTCGATGATTGCGACTCCGTTAACAAAACTACTACGGAAAGATGTGAATTTTGATTAGTCTGAAAAGTGTCAGAATAGTTTTGATCAGTTGAAAGCTTTGTTGACTGAAGCTCCTGTATTAGTACAGCCTGAATTGGGTAAAGAATTTGTAATTTACAGTAATGCTTCGTTGATTGGTCTGGGATGTGTGCTAATGCAAGAAGGTGAAGTCATTGCTTATGCTTCGAGACATTTGAAGCCACATGAAAAGAACTATCAGACATACGATCTCGAGCTAGATGCTATTGTGTTTGCCTTGAAGATCTGGCGTCACTATCTGTTTGGTGAGAAATGTCATGTGTTTTCTGATCATAAAAGTCTGAAGTATTAATGACACAAAAAGATTTGAATCTGGGACAGAGAAGATGGTTAGAATTGTTAAAAGACTACGAGCTAGTTATTGATTATCATCCGAGGAAAGGAAATGTGGTAGCAGAAGCTTTGAGTCAGAAATCATTTTCTGCATTGCATGTGATGAATGCTCATTTAGCACTGTCTGATGATACTTTGGTTTGTGCCGAACTGAAAGCAAAACCTTTGTTTATACAACAGATCTGTGAGGCTAAAAAATCTGACAATGAATTGATAGCTAAACGAGCTCTGTGTGATTCTGAATTCTGGGTTGATGTTAATGATTGTTTGAGATTCAGAAATAGACTTTGTGTTCCGAGAAATCTAGAGTCAATTCAGATGATTTTGAGTGAGGCTCATAGTAGTAGATTTTCTGTACATCTGGGGAGTACGAAAATGTATAACGACTTGAAACAACTATACTGGTAGTTGGGAATGAAGAGAGATATTTCTGATTTTGTTTCTAAATGTTTGATCTATCAGCAAGTTAAAGCTGAACATTAGGTGCCATCAGGTTTATTGCAACCGATTATGATTCCAGAGTGGAAATGAGATCAAGTGACCATGGATTTTGTCTCGGGTTTGCCCCTATCTCCGAGAAAGAAAGATGCAGTCTGGGTTATAGTTGACAGATTGATGAAGTCAGCTCATTTTATTCCAGTACGATCTAATTTTTCACTTGATAAGTTAGCTGAGGTTTATATTTCTGATATTGTAAGACTGCATGGTGTACCATTGTCGATTGTATTTGATAGAGATCCGAGATTTACATCGTGATTTTGGAGGAAATTGCAAGATGCTCTGGGTACTAAATTGCATTTCAGCACTGATTTTCATCCGCAAACAGATGATCAATTTAAGTAGATTATTTAGATACTCGAGGATATGTTGAGATGTTGCATTCTTGAGTTTGAAGGTACATGGGAACAATATCTACCTTTGGTTGAATTTGCTTATAATAATAGTTTTCAATCGAGCATTAAAATGGCATCGTATGAAGCCTTATACGGTAGAAAGTGTAGAACTCCGTTATAGTAGTTTGAGCTCAGTGAGAATAAGATTTATGGTATTGATCTGATAAAAGAAATAGAACAAAAAGTGAAAATAATCTAAGATAGTCTAAAAGCTGCCTCTGATTAACAGAAGTCTTATGCAGATTTAAAACAAAAGGATATTGAATATGAGATCGGTGATAAAGTGTTTTTGAAAGTATCTCCGTGGAAGAAACTGTTCTGATTTGGTAAAAAGGGCAAGTTGAGTCCGAGGTTCATCGGACCGTATGAAATCATTAAACGAGTTGGGCCGGTTGCTTATAGATTGGGACTACCATCTGAGTTAGAAAAGATTCACAATGTATTTCACGTATCGATGCTTTAGCGATATAGATCTGATCTTTCGCATGTAATTTCTCCGTCGGATATTGAAATCTATTCTGATATGACTTATGAAGAAAAGCTGATTTGTATTCTATCTCGTGAGATTAAAGAATTGCGTAATAAGAGAATTCTGTTAGTCAAGGTGCTATGGTATAAACACAGAATAGAAGAGGCTACATGGGAGCCTGAGGATGCAATGAAACAGCAATATCCGAATCTATTTAACGGTAAGATTTTCGGGGATGAAAATCCCTAAGGGGGGAGAATTGTAACAGTCCGGTTTAGACCTTAGTCAGAATAGTGGTTTTAGGACCACAAATCTGAGTCTGAAAAATATTTTAATATTATTTTCTGTGTCTGTGACATATGAATTTATATCTGTGAAATTTCTGTGATTTAATTTGTCTGTTTCTGTGTTTAATTATGAAAAAGGACCTAATCGCGTAAAATGCAAAAGTTGCATTCTATTTGTTAATGGGGTTAATTGGCCTTGGCTTTTAAAATAAGGGTCCTTGCATGTCAAATTTACCATTTATGTTAATGGTGGACAATTTTGGACATGTGTTAGGTAAAATTTTATGTTAATTAATAAATGGCAAAATGGGAAACTGATTAATATGTTAATATTAATCAAAAACAAAACAAAATGTGGCCATTTTATTCATCTTTCTCTACCAAAATTAGAAAAAAAGAAAGGGTTTTAAGCTTCATTTCATTCAGCTATGAATTTCTTTGATTAAGATACGAATTTTCGTCCGTTTTTGATAATTTCTAGGTTTCTGTGATCGCTGCTTCGTGTTCTTCAAAGCCCATGTCTAAATTTCTATTTCTGTTAAAGATTTCATGAAATTCCATTGTTTATATCATGAGTTTTATGATGTTCTTGGATGAATTATGAAGGCTTGGTAGATAATTTATAAGTTTTGTCTTTGAATTTTTATGAAATAGAGCTACTTGGGCTAAATTGTGAAAATGAGGTTTTGAAGGACTAAATTGTGAATTAAATATGTTATTTGGGCTTGTATGGAAGCCATGTATATTTTTGCAAGCTATAGTATTGGTAAATTTTGCATATTTGTGATTTTGTGAAAAATGGACTAAATTGTCAAAGTGTGAAAATATAAGGGCTAAAGTGAAAAGTGCCCTAAATATGTGTTCATGCATTATTTTGAATGAAATAAATGATTGAATGGTTGAATTTGGATTGAAATAGATCAAGAACAAAGAAAATCAGACTTAGACCGAGGGAAGTCCAAAGTAGTTGAATAGTCGACTTGTTTTCGTCCTAAATCTGTACAAGATAAGTCAAACTACACTTACGTGTTTTGATTTAAATTCTACGTATATAAACTGTGATCTGCATTGGATGGCCTTGAAAGCCTAAAGAATAAAATCTGATAATATGCTAGTGTTCTGTATGCTCCTGGAAGAACGTTGACATTGATCTGAGATATCGTGTAAGACCGTGTCTAGGATACAGGCCTTGATCTGAAATTTCCTGTAAGACCCTGTCTGGGACAAAGGCTTCGATATTGAATTACATATAAGACCATGTCTGGGACATCGGCATTGTACCTATCTTTGAATCTCTATTCCTTTTCTGGATTGTCCGATGAAAAAGTATGATATATGGAAATAAATATATGGAATGTGTAATTCATACAGGTACATTTGCATCGTACTAGATTTCTGAATAGAAAAGTCAATGTTTCTGTGAAGTAAAGGAATATTCTATGAGACGGTTGTTAATTCTGGCTATTAACTATTGCTTATATGCTATATTAGTTGTGTAATTGTATTTGACTTACTAAGCTCTTTATAGCTTACTCTGTGTGATTTCTATCTATTTTACAGATATTATAGCTACTGAAGGCTCGGGATAGTCAAGGATTGTCACCACACTGTCGATCTCATTTTGGTACCTTTGGAAATGTACATATTTATAAGTATGGCATGTATAGGCTAGAAGGTTTAAGGTGTAAGCTTGATATGTATATATGTTATGCCATGTCAATTGGCTAGCAAATGATAAGTTTGTGCATAGTTTTAGTGTATGTTTGTAAAGTGCTATGTTCTAATGTGAATTAGTCATCTTTAAGCATGGAATTGGTTGAAAATGTTGATATGAATGTTGTATATTATTGCTTGTAGGATTGGACCCCAAAGGGTGACAAATTGGCTTAAATCAAGCTTGCATTGTGCCACACGGTCAGGGAACACGGGTGTGCCTTGTGGCCATGTGAAAAGTCAGTAGCTAGCTAAATTTTATACGGTCATAGCATATGGCTGTGCGAAAAAGTCAGTATAGGACCTATTTTTGGCACGGTTGGATCACATGGGCATGTCTTGTGCCCGTGTGTGACTTTGTCAGTTTTGAAAAGTTTGTTTAAGTTCTAAAAATTTTGAATGGGTTTGGTTTAGTCCCGACCTTTCTTAAATGTATGTTGTTGTTCTTGTAGACCATTTTATAGGATGATTTGTGGATGAATGCCTATGTATTAATGTTATATGATATCTATGATTCTGTATTGTTCTGAAATGCTCTGTCCGTCCAGTGATGCCCCTTACCTATTCCGGCGACGGTTATGGGATAGGGGTGTTACAGCTAACCCCAGAAAACTTCTAACTTCAAATACATTTTTCAGTGGTTTCCAATCAACAGCTACAGAAATCTTGCTCAAATAAACTCTTATACCTTCCGCTAAAACAATGTGCCCTAAAAATCTGACTTCTTGGAGCCAAAATTCACATTTGCTAAATTTAGCGAACAGTTGCTTATCTCTCAAAGTTTGTAGCACAATTCTCAAATGCTCAGCGTGCTTAGATTCATCTCGTGAATAGATCAGAATATCGTCAATGAATACAACAACGAATCTGTCTAAATACGGTCTAAAAATTTGGTTCATCAAATCCATAAAGACTGTAGGAGCATTTGTTAATCCAAAAGGCATAACAAGGAATTCATAATTTTTGTACCTCATTCTGAAAGCAGATTTTGGCACATCCAAATCTTTAACTCGCAACTGATAATAATCAGACCATAAATCAATCTTCAAAAATACTGTTGCGCCTTTCAACTGATCAAATAAATCATCTATTCTCAGCAACGAATACTTGTTCTTTATTGTAAACTTGTTGAGCTGCCGATAGTCAATACACATTCTTATTGACCCGTCTTTCTTTTTTGCAAACAATATTGGCGCACCCCAGGGCAAAAAACTAAGTCGTGCAAAACCTCTATCCGTTAATTCTTGCAACTGAGATTTCAACTCTTTCAATTCTGTCAGAGCCATTCTGTATGGAGCTATTGATATCGGAGAAGTTCCAGGTACTAACTCAATAGCAAATTCAACCTCTCTTATCGGTGGTAACATCGGTAATTCTTCTGGAAACACATCCGGAAACTCACAAACTATCGGCACTAACTCAATCTTTGATTCAAACACTTTTGTATCTAGCACATACGTAAGGTAAGCTTCGTAACCTTTCCTCACACGTTTCTAAGCTGACATTGACAAAATCATTATAGGCAATTCACTCGATTCATCTGATTCAATTCGAAGAAATTCATTGTTCTAACATTTCAATTTAATAATCTTCTGTCTACAATTTACAACGGCATCATGTAACGTCAACCAATCCATACCCAGAATTACATCAAATTCATCAAAAGGTAGTAGCATGAAATCAACCAGAAAATAGTAACCCCGAATCATTAAAGGAAAGTTCTTTCAAACTTTATCAACTAGCACATACTTGCCTAAGGGGTTTGATACTTTCATCACAAACTTAGTAGACTCAACAGATAAGTTCTTACTAAACACTAAAATCATATAGATATACGAATAAGTTGATCCAGGATCAATCAATGCAATCACATTAGTTTCGTAAAGAGAAAATGTACCAGTGATAACATCAGGTGACGACGTCTCTTCGCTAGCGTGAATAGTGTAAGCTCTAGCAGGTGCTCTGGCCTCAGATCTTACTGTAGAATCTCTCGTAGTACCACGATTACCACTCACATTTCCCGCATTTCTTGGTGGCCTCCTTCTAGTGGTTGTGTTACCTGGTCTTGCATTTTGAATATTATCTTTCTTTACCAGTTCTGAGCAATCCCATATGAAATGATCTTGTGAACCACATATGTAGCAAGCTTTATTACTTTTATTCCAGCATTCTCCAAAATGTCGCCTCCCACAATTTTGACACTCAGGTTTATTGTTTCTCACACTGCCAACACTCGATACTAATATAGCTTGAGCTTTAGGACTTGAGAATTGTTTTCTACGATCTCTGCTCGAATACCTAATTGAAACATTTGGACGAGTGAACGAATCTTAGAATTTCTTTGATGAAGATTGATATGGCTTACTCATCAATCTTTTTCTCGAGTCTCTAGCCTCTAAATCTGCTTTTCTCTTTTCTTTTCTAAGCTCCTCGGCTTTGCAAGCTCTATCAACTAGAACAACAAATTCTTTCAATTCTAGAATTCCGACTAGAAGTTTAATATCCTCGTTCAGCTCATCAACAAATCGCTTGCACATGATTTCTTCAATGGATACATACTCCCGAGCATACTTGCTCAACCGTACAAATTCTCTTTTGTACTCAATCACAGTCATTCGGCACTGTTTCAATTCTAAAAACTCTTTGTGCTTTTGATTTAGAAACCGCTGACTTATATATTTCTTCCAGAACTCAGTCTGAAAGAATTCCCAGGTCACTCTTTCCTTCAATACCACTGATACTAGGGTATTCCACCATTGATACGCAGTGTCCTTCAATAATGAAATAGCACATTTCAAACACTCAGTTGGAGTACACGACAATTCATCAAATACCCGAATTGTGTTTTCAAGAAAAAATTTAGCTTTCTCGAGATCATCATCAACGGTAGCTCTGAACTCTTTGGCCCTATGTTTTCGAATCTTATCAACTGGAGGCTTATTTAGTCATTGAAGCTCCACAACTTGGGGAGCTA
The DNA here is from genome assembly GCA_025698475.1 of Gossypium anomalum. NCBI lineage: Eukaryota > Viridiplantae > Streptophyta > Magnoliopsida > Malvales > Malvaceae > Gossypium > Gossypium anomalum. The sequence continues at coordinate 65,548,760 of CM046968.1, read as the reverse complement.
TAGGAACAAGTTGAGGATTAGGTAGGGGTGGAGGTTGTTGAGTAGCCGAATTTGTCCGGACATATTGCGTGAACCATTCGTTCATCATTTGGAAAAAGGCTTCTTTAGCCTCTCCTCCATGACTACTTGATACATATCTAGATTCAGAAGGCGCTGCCCCTTGAGCAGGAGTTGGCGCATTACTCTCGACATCGTCAGCCACAGCTCGACCGGGATCCATTACAATTCGAAAACATAGTTTAAATTGTCAGGAGCCATCACACTATCACAGTTTATATATATGGCATGTATAGCCAGACTCTCACACACGCTACATTAGCCTGAAAATTGACTAAATCGTAGCTCTGATACCAATAAATGTAACACCTCATACCCCGTATTCAATGCCAGAATAGGGTAAATTAGCATTACCGGACTTATAAAACAATTAAACATTCACTCTGCATACATTTTCACATTTGATGCAAACATCGTTTAATCTCAATCAAATTGTCCTTAATACGAGCCTACGAGTTCCAAACATGCATTGGGAGTGGTTCGGGACAAAACTGATAACTTTGGAAATTCTTAAAACACTTACAAGTTTTTTTCTCAAAACAGGGGACACACGCTCGTGTGGCCCGACCGTGTGTCTCACACGGCCAACAGACACGCCCGTGTCACAGGCCGTGTGGACATTCGAAATGGGAGCACATGTCCGTGTCTCAGCCCGTGTCTGACCCCATGTAACTCTCTGACTTAGGTCACACGGCTAACACACACGTCCGTGTAGCTAGCCCGTGTGCCCTAAAAATGGCCATACACGCCTTAAAAATCACTTACATGCTCAAGATACCATGACTGAACCTTCAAGAGTATAAATATGGTGTTTTTCTTTCTTTAGTTTTGGCTAGAAGAAGATGAAAGCACCAAAAATTGTATCTGTTTTATTTTATTAACTTAATTACATAAATTACTAAATTATCCTTTAATAAAAACATTAAAATCACATAATACATGCCCAATATTGTCCACTCACCAATATAATGGTATAATTACTACTTAAGGACTCTTACTTTAAGGTTCTATAGGTATTGAATACCTTTAACTAATGGAACAACAGTTTTGCACTTTACGCGATTTAGTCCTTTATATCAAATTAAGCCTTTAAAAGATAAAATTTCTTAACGAAATTTTCAAACAAACATATTATCATGCTGTAGAAATTAAAATAACGATAATAATAAAATAATTATTTTGAATTCGGATTTGTGGTCCCGAAACCACTGTTCTGATTTGACTAAAAATGGGCTGTTACATTATACATGCCAACACACTATTCACACATACACCATAATACCATCACACAACGCCCTATATATGCCATTATAAACCTTAGCCAAATTACTCAAAAACTACCGAATTTTCCACTGGATAGTGTGATAGATCTCTGATGAACTTCCAAACAATTAAGCTTCCGATAATCTATAAAGGAAAGGAAAAATAACTACGTAAGCAATGAATGCTTAGTAAGCTCGTATAAACTTTAAACATAATATACCATATCAATAATGAACTTTATAAAATAAGTATAAACATTTATCAATGCCATAAAATTAATAAAGCCTATATAACACCATCAAACTCACAAGTCAGCATACTTGCTCATGATACATATGAAATCAACCATATATATATACTTGCTCATGATACATATGAAATCAACCATATATATATAAACATAACATTTAATTGATAATCGTTACCATATGATCATGTTTTTTTTTCCTTTAGCTTACTTACCGTTTCCAAATGCTTAGTATAATCCTAAACAACATCATCAAATCACAAGTTAGTACACTTGTCCATAATATAAATGAGTTCATCCATAGCACAAGTAGATTTCTCATATATAAGTATATCATTTAATTCATCAATCTTTTATATCATCATGTTACATCTCAATTATGAACTTACCGTTTTGTTCCCTTCACTTACCCATTGAACCAGCTAGAATTTCATCAGATACTCAGGAAAGCTCACACGAAGTATGCCTTTACATATAACCGTAACCTTTCCTTTACATCAATGCTCCCACGACCTGTGAAATAGGCCTGCACACACGAGTTCTGCTTCAGAATGTAAACTTCACGATATTGCTCACACAAGCCGTGGAGAATCCGCAATAAATGTAGGACCTTAGCCACCGGTAGGACATTCAAGAGCAGCACCCGAAACATGAAATCCCTAATAACATGTCATTTGTATTCTAAGAATTCATAAGGTTCAACCAGGACTCAATATTCGTCAATTCGTCACAGCGTTGATATTTTTATATTTTGATTCACTTACATTAAACGTAATAAATATTCAATTTAAACAACATTTAAATTATTACAGTTCATACGAACTTACCTGACTATATTGCAGTGATGACTAAGTTTAGGGACTATTTGGTAATTTTCTCTTCTCCTCGATTTTTCACTCGTTCTTGATCAAAATTAATAATTCCATTCAATTCATTAATTCTAATAGAAAAATCAATTCATTTTTTGCAATTAAATCATTTTTAACATTTTTCTAAAATTGCCCCCAACATTTTACTTTAATACAATTAAGTCCCTAAGTTCAAAACATGAAAATTAACATTTTTTATTCAATTAGTCTCATTCTAGAATTTAAAATAATTAATTTAGCTTATAACCCATAATAATGAAAATTTATAAAATTACCCTAAAAGTTTACCCTTTTTACAATTTAGTCCCTAAACCCGAAACTTACAATTTCATCATTTCTAAATAAAATTCATGCAAACTGATTTTTACCTATTTTTATTATATCCCATATTTATCATCTATTTTCTATATTTCCCTTTAATTTTACCATTTTCATAAATAAGTCCCTAAACTTGAAAATCATAAAAAATTACTTAACAAAATACTTATACTTATCAACCAAGCTTAATAATCTATCATAATATTTCAAGAACATAATAAATTCATTAATGGAAATGTTAGAGGTTTTTAACAATTTTGAAAACGAAGATACCTGTTAACTAAACCTAGTTGTAACGATCTTAAAAATATAAAAATTGCTAAGAATAGATTCGAAAATCGTGCCATGCAAGTATAAAAGAGATAATCAAAGCTTGAAAGTTCCTTTCCATAAAGTTTTCGGGGGTTGCAACCCAAAAATGAAACTGATGATATGTTTTTAATGCTTTTGTTTTATTATTATTATTAATTATTAATTTAAACATAAAAAATATAAAAATATAATATTAGCTAATGTCCAACCATCCAACAACTTATTATGGTCTAATAGCAACAGTAAGCCTCCCACTTTTACCCTTTTAACCCTTTAACTAGTAAAATTAAAAAATGACTGAATTTTACATTTTTTACAATTTAGTCCTTTTTAATTAATTAATCATTTAAACATCAAAATTTCTTAATGAAGCTTTAATACAACCTTAGTAACACTCCGTAAATATTTAGTAAAATATTTATAGCTTTGATTATAAAAACGAGATCTCAATACCTTATTTTCTAAAACCACTTGAGTTTAGGGTAAGACTACTTAAACCTAATTATTCATTCAAATAACATAAATTGCCAATTCAAAATTTATTTTAATACCATATCTGACTTGTAAATATTAAATAATAACATTTAAGAACTTACTCATCAGATTTGTGGCCCCAAAACCATAATTTTCGACACCACTGAAAAATGGGTTGTTACAAATACCATTCGTGGTCGTAAATCAGCGAACAGTTTAACATATTTCCAATTTGGAAAAATTAAACAAGATTACCAAAAGTCGTAAAATTATTGAAAATAAAGGATGGAATGTTCATACATATCAGTTGTTTCAAATGGCGAGCATTCATGTGCAAGTTAGGACCATCCATTTTTTCTCTATTTTATAAGCTCTAAAGCGTATTTTCTCCACAATTTTTGGGTCGTTCCCAATTTAAAGCAATTTTTCCTTGGTGTGATGCCAATAAATTGGCTTCAATATTTCTCAAGGCTAAATTGTCCACCTAAAATTGCTTGCTTTTTACCCTAGCGTTGTAATATTGAAAAACTTGCTGAGCTCTCATAGTGTTCCTGACTTTTTTTGCCTCTCTGACTTCATCGAGAATATCTAAATTGAGTATGATGCCTTCCTGGTTGGCATTTTCATCAAAATGAGATGTCTTGTGGGGTCACAAGCCTATTTTAGAATGGATTACTGTTTTGGCACCATATACTAATGAGAATGTTGTTTCCCTGGTTTTTTTGTGAGTAGGTGTTCTTAGGGCCCATATAATTCCTAGTAGTTCTTCAATGTAACAACCTAGATTTGGCTAAATCGAAACAGTGGTTTCAGAACCACAAGTCTGAGGTCATAAAATTATTTTAATATTATTTTTTATGTCTACAGTATGTGATTATATATGTGTAAAAATTTCGTGAAATAATTTTATCGTTTAAGTGGTTAATTTGAGAAAAGAACTAAATCGCGTAAAATGCAAAGTTGCATTCCACTTGTGAAAAGTACTTAATTGCCATGGCTTATTAAATGAGAGGTCCTTATGTTGTTATTAAACCTTTGATAGTGGAATTTGACATAAATGACCATTAAATGAATGATTTTAAATGGTTTTAAATCATGTTAAAATGGTAATTAGATTATTAATGTTATATTAAATAAAATCAAGTGAAATTATCATCATTTTTAGTTCATCCTAGCTGAAAATAAGAAGAAAAAGAAGAAATCCATTTAGGGCTTGTGATATTTGGCACACATTTGGCTTGATTAAGGTACGATTTCAGCTCAGTTTTTGATGATTTTTATGTTTTTGTGATCGTTGCTTTGAATACTAGCTAACTCGTACCCTAATTTCTAAAATTTTTGATGATTTTATGAAGTTCCATTGTTTAATTTATGAGCTTTGTGATGTTTAATGATAGATTATGAAGGTCTAATGATAGATATACAAGTTTTGTTAAGTGATTTTTGACAAAAATATCAATTAAGGATTAAATTGTGAAAAGTGTTAAATGTGTGTTTAAATGTGTGAAATATTGACAAATATGGGATTTTATAGAGTCTATAAAAATTCAGCTAGCTTGGGTGTAATTAAAATTGTTGAATTTTGTGTATTTTTGAAATAGGGACTAAATTTTAAGAAATGTAAAGTTTAGGGATAAACTGCAAAAAGGCCTAAATATTTGTTTGTGGACTAAATTGAATGTGTTGATGAATAAAAGAGTTGATTTTGAATGTATATAGATCAAGAATGAAAGAAAACAGATTTAGATCGGGGAAAATCGAAAGTTAACGAATAGTCGATTCAGTCCATTTATCTCGAATACGAGGTAAGTTCATAAGAAAATAAAGGTATTTAAATTGAATTATATGTGTTTACTTGGCATTGAGTTGTTATTAATGTTGAACGAGTAATTACAAGCAAGAATCTACGAAGTTACGACATCTAAAAGTCCCGTACGAACCTTAGGAATAGTATAGGATACGAATGTCATGACATTAGGTTACCGAAATGTGATTAAATGTAAGACCATGTCTGGGACATTGGCATTGTTAATCTATTTCGTGTAAGACCCTGTTTGGGATAGTGACATTGATATTAGATAACATATGAGACCACATTTGGGATATGGCATTGTACGAGCTTATGAGATTTTCGAGTATCCTTATCGATTCTGAATGGTTCAACAGGCAAAGTCAAGTCGAGAAAGAATATGTGAATGAGTTAAGTGACTCAGGTACGTATTGAAAAGGGAAAGTATTTGATGAACTTGATTAAGACATTGAATATATGTTCAATGAGAAAGGTTTGTAAATTTGAATGTGATTAGCTATGTTTAACATATATGAATTAATATACGTCTAAAGGTGATAGATTTATTAGTTTTAATTGAGTGAGAGCTAAGTAGCTTGTAGATACAATAATATATAAAATTTGAATAAGAATACCATACCTTGCAGCTTTATGTTGCATCTTGGCTAACTCTTTCTTGTTCAACTATTGACTTTCCCAGTGTAAGGTTTGTATTATAGGGGTCATCCATGTTTTCTCTTGGCTTAAATCAAGCACTTGTTATTTATCACATCTTGGAGTGACTCTATGGTCTAATAAAATCTTCTTCTTTTCTCAATAATGATCGAAGAAGCCAACTTAGATAAAGTGTCAGCTTTGGCATTCTCTGTCATGGATAATTGTCAAACTTCTGCCTTATTAAATTGAGTGAGCAGTTCAGCATCCATTGTGATACGAAATGAAGTGAAGGAAGCGGAAGAAGGACCGAATTCAAGTTGTTTGACTTGAAAAGGAAAGATTTGGATCTGATCTAAAAAAAATAAAAATAAACAAATTTATTAATAAAGAAGTCGAAAATAGTAAAAGAAGAAAGTTGAAAACAAATAACTAATAATAATATATATAAATAAATAAATAGACGAAATTTAAAGTGGAATATGGATTGAATAAATCGACGGTTATGATGGATAGAAGGATAAATGTCTAATTGAAACCTTTGAGATATAAATCCCAACAAACTCAACTAATGGCTCTAATCAGCCCTCCAAGAAATAATCCTTGGAAAATTGAAGGGTGAAGAATGAATTCCCATGACTCCTTGAAGAAAATTGAGAAAAAAACTACTTCTAAAAACCACAAAAAAGAAGTGTTGCACAAGAAACAAACTCCCAGAGCTGAAAATTTTATTAATAAAAATAATTGTCTGATTTGTGTACAATGCAAGGGCCTATATATAGGTTAGCTAAATAAATCTAAATAAATTTCTTAAGTATACAATAACTCTAATTGATCTAAACAAGAAGTAGTTTTAAACTAAACTTTCTTGCTGACATAAAACCCCTAAATGACTTAAACTACTTAGTAATTATTAGAATTTTGAAATAATAAAATAATAAAAGTTGATAAATACAATATTGGACTCATATACAATAAAAATTAAGCCTAAAACCCGAATCCAATAAACTTTAAACTCGAATTAGAAGCCTGAAACTCGTAATTCTAGTCATAATCTTGTCCAGAAATTTTGCTCACGTAGTCTTTATTAAACATTCATAATGTGAGTTCCTAAACTCAAAATTGAGTGATTCAAAGTGTGTTTCAAAGATAACAGATAGAGCTTTAAACTCCATTAAGACATCCTAACCAATAAATGCTTGGGTCCTATCCAAAAAGTCATCACAAATCTAATGATTTCCCAAACTTGAAACACATCCGTGCATGTATCATTCCCCCTTTCCTTAAAAAGATTCATCCTCAAATCTAGTCTTTGGTTGAAAAAAAAAATCTTTATCGTAGGTGGAATGATTTAATAGAGCTCCTCACAAAGGATCAACAAATTCTTGAAAGAATGTAACAAGTCCACTAGACAAATTCAAGTTAAGATTAGTGAAAACATAATAATTCCTCACTTTTGCTGGATATTTTCTTGCTTTTCATGTTCTTTTCCCATTTGAGAACTCTCCAATTTTACCTCATATTTATTTTCACTCACCAAAAGTGGACCATCAAGTAGATTTTTATCATACAAGGTCTCTTTTCTCTCTGTCTTTTTAATTTTTTTCTTTCCCCTTAACCATCTCACAGAATTTTGTCATTTTGAATTGGTCCTTATACACATTTGGGCTCCAAATGGGCTACAGTGTCTTTTTTTCCTTTAAATACAAGGGAGTAATGGTTTAATTTGCCATGGTGTACCACATCACGATCATTTTTCCATGGTCTTCCAACAAGCAAATGGACGGCATGCATGGGAACTACATCACACCAAACCTTATCAGAATAATTCCCAATTTTGAATATAATTAAGGACTGTTTAACTACCTTAACATTCAAACTTTCTTCAAGCCATTGTAAGTGATATGGCTTAGGATGATTTTGACAAGTTAAAGATAAAGTATCCACTAAAAAGATATTCACAACGTTGGCACAACTACCACTATCAACAATAAAAGAACACAACTTTCCTTAAATCAAGCACCTCGAGTGGAAGATGTTAGTCCTTTGCACTTCGTCAAAATCATCCCTTATGTGAATGCTAGAGGATTACCGTACTACAAGGTAATGGGACTCAAGTAAATCGTCCCTATCAGTAGGAGATTCCAAACCTCTTCCATACTATGTTTGCGTATTAATATTAGAGGCTGAAATAAAAATACTCAAAAAAAAAAAAACAAAGTTGATCAAAGAAAATTAAACATCACCATTGTACACTCGCAAAAAAAAAACTCTAAAATACAAAGAAAAAAAATTAAAATTTTCTCGCTTGTAACTTTTAAAGAGTAATCAAACTCAATAATATTCAAAAAGATGTAGGATCACTCTTTAACAAAGTTGACCTGTTTTTAGTAAAATCAGAACAGTGGTTTCAGGACCATAAATTCGATGAGTAAATTATTTTTTTTATTATTTTAATGTCTCTGGGATGTTAGTAAGGTCATATTAAGATTTTGTTAAGAAAATTTGATGTTTGCATAATTAATTACGTGAAAAGGACTAGATCGTAAAAAGTGTAAACATAAAGTTTCATTAGTTAAAAGGGTCAAATGGCTGAAAATTTAAAGTGAATGGACTTAGATGGTAATTATACCATTTTAATAGTTAGTGGATATTCATGGCAAGGTATTATTAAAATTTTGATTATTTTTAAAGGGCAAAAATGGTAAAATGGTAAATAAAAATAAAAACAAATAGGCTAAAATCATCATCTTCCTTCTGTTTGTTTCTTCTCAACCAATTCTTTAATGGAGAAATAGATAGGGTTTGGCCAATCATTGTTTCACTAGCATGGTATGTAGTTTTGTCCCATATTTAATGATTTCTATGTTTTGAGGTTGTTTTAGCTTAATCTAACTAGCCTAGGGGTCAATTTGTAAAACTGTTAAAGGTTGAGGGTTGTCCCATGAATTTCTTTTAATGGTTCTTGATCTTAAATGGTAGATTATGAATCCTTTTTGAAAAATAAACAAGTTTTGTAAAGTGATTTTTGATGAAATGTGTATTTAGGGATTTGTTTGTAAAAATAGTAAAAGTTCATGAAAAATTTATGAAATTATTTGTTTGGGTTGGATTAAGTCCCTAAAGAATTTGGTCAGCTTGAATGGGGGATTAAAATAATTAGATTTCAATTTATGAGCTTAAGGAATAAATTGTAAAAAGTTAAAATGTTAGGGGTAAAATAGTAATTTTGTATAAATATGAATTGTGGACTAAATTGAATGCTAGAGGTATTAAATGGATTGAAACTTGTCTATTTAGATCAAGATAGATCACGTATGGACCTAGATCGAGGCAAGGCAAAAGTTTTAGATTAGCTCGTTTTAACTTCTACACCCCTAGTTGTTGAGGTAAGTTCGTATGTACGGATGTTATATTCATGTTATTCAAATGTATGTTATTATATATTCATAACGTAATTGAATGATGTATATCCAAATCAAACGTTACGGCAGTTACCGAGTCCCAATTGAACCTTAGGAATTCATAGGATACAAATGACATGTCATTAGGGATTTCATGTTTCGAGTACTAGTCGTGAATGTCCTATCGATGGATAAGGTATTGCATTTGTTGCAGATACTCCACAGCTTGTGTGAGCAGCATAATCATTCCAACCCACAGCTCGTGTGAGCAAGCCATTTCACAGCTTGCGTGAGAAATGATGTTAAGGAAAGGTTACGATTATATCTTTAAGCACATTTCGTGTGAGCTTTCCTGAGTATCTGATGAAATTCTATATGTTTCAACGAGCATGAAAAAGGATTGAAATGGTAATTTTTCAAACAGAATTATGCATATGCACATGGAAAGCATGTTGAATCAAATGATGTATTTTCATATGGAAAATGACTTATCATAAGGTTTATTCAAATGAGTTATGTATAAATACACTAACTTTGTATTTGCTGATGTTGTATAGGCATTATGCCAAGCTTATGGTTTAGTTGGTATTACAATTATGCTATTTACATTATGCAAATGAAATGGTAAGTTATGTTTAAGTTATACGAACTTACTAAGCATTAATTGCTTATGTAGTTTCTTTCCTATATTTTATAGATTATCAAAAGCTCGATCAGTTTGGAAGCTTGTCAGAGATCTATCACACTACCAGTATTAATATAGGTAGATTTTGAATGTTTTGGCCCGATTATAATGGCATGTATAGGTGGACTTGTAATGGTATTTGGTTGGATGTTTAGATGATGATTTGGTATGTATAAGTTATGTAAGTTAAATTTGTTGATACATTTGAGCCTTGCTAGTTGTGTCATTATGGCTATCTTATGATACATGTTTGGAACGACTTCTATGGTATTATTGAAATGGCATGGTAGTGGTCAATTTGTGGCATGTTTGGTAAGTTTTGAACTAGAATTTGATGATTGAAATGTAGTAAAGTTTGTATGTTTAGGTGAGGGTTATTGAATGCATTTGAGGTGCCTTGAAATGGCATACTGATTAGTTGATTTAGGGTATTGGATTGGCATATACATATGTATGTTTAGGTAGGATTTGATGCCTTGAAGTGGTGCACAAATGGTCCAAATGTTTATGCATGAATTGGTATTGGAAATGACTTGTTTTTAGGCAAATTTATGTCCACACGGCTTGAGACACGGGCGTGTGACTCACCTATGTGTGGAACACGGCCTAGCGACTCATCCATGTTTCATCTGAAGGTTCCTTTGTACACAAGTCAGTGAGTTACACGGCCTAGCACACGGCCTGGCACAAGGACATGTGGCACGGCCATGTGACCCTACTGAGACAGTTACACGAGTAAGGACATGGGCTAGGACACGGTCATGTGTCCCTAGTTTGAAGGTTACACGACCTGAGACATAGACGTGTGTCTCAGTCGTGTGAGGCACATGGCCTGGCCACACAGTTGTGTTACCCCCTGTTTCCAAATTTTTTTGAACTTTTCTTAGACTTTTCAAATGTTTTCAATTTAGTCCCAAATTGTTTCTAAGGTATTTCTAAGGCCTCGATTTAAGGACAGTATGTGTATGTGTAATTGGTTAATGATATGATTATGTTAGCGAATGAAATTATGTTAAAATGTTTCATTTGTACGGTAATGCTCTATAACCCTAATCTGACGATGGAACGGGTTAGGGGTGTTACATTTAGTGGAATCAGAATCACACAGCCATGTGACCCCCTGTTTCCAAATTTTTGTGAACTTTTCTTAGACTTTCCAAATGTTTTCAATTTAGTCTCAAATTATTTCTAAGATATTTCTGGGGCCTCGAGGGCTCGATTTAAGGATAGCATGTGTCTGTACGATTGGTTAATGATATGATTAAGTTAGTGAATGAAATTATGTCTAAATGTTTTGTTTGTACGGTAATGCTTTATAACCATAATTCAGTGACGGATACGGGTTAAGAGTGTTACATTTAGTGGTATTAGAGCTACGATTTAGTTGAATCTCAGACTGAACATAGTAGGTATGGAGTCTAGAAATACATGCCATTATATAACCTGCAATAGTGTGATAACTCCTGACTCAAATTGAACTATGTTTTCATATAGATAAGATGTCATCCAACTGAGTCAATTCTGATGAAGTAGAAAGTAATGCGCAAGCCTCCATTCATAAGGCAGCTTCTAGTGGAAGTAGGCTCGTATTTGAGGGCCGGGGAGGGGAGGCTAAAGAAGCCTTCTTCCAGATAATGTCTGAGTGGTTTTCAGAGTTTATGCGAATAAACTTAATGGCTTAACAACCTCCACCCCCACCTGTACCCAACTGGTCCCCATGATTACTCAGGATTTGGAACCAATACGAGAAGCAAACCTTCAATTGATAAAATCCAAAAGTATGGGTACAGCCAAAGATGATCCAGAGAGAGCCAAGTTTTGGTTAAATAATACTGTAAAAAAAATTTATGAATTATCGTGTACACTAGTTGAATGCTTGAAATGTGCTGTTTATTTTTTGAAAGACTCAACTTATCAGTGGTGGAATACATTGATTTCAGTAGTACCGAGGGATCGAGTAAATCGAGAATTCTTCCAGTCAGGGTTCAGAAAAAATATGTTAGCCAACAATTTCTCGATAAGAAGCGTAAGGAATTTTTGAAATTGAAATAGGGTCGTATGATAGTAGCTGAGTACGAGAGAAAATTTGTACTACATAGCATGGGTTATTGAATGCATTTGAGGTTCCTTGAAATGGCATATTGGTTAGTTGATTTAGAGTATTGGAATTGCATATACATATGTATGCTTAGGTAGGATTTGATGCCTTGAAGTGGTGCACAAATGGTCCAAATGTTTATCATGAAGTGGTATTGGAAATGGCTTGTTTTTAGGCAAATTTATGTCCACACGACCTAAGACACGGGCGTGTGACTCACTCGTGTGTGGCACATGGCCTAGCGACATGGCCATGTGTCATCTAGAGGTTCCTTTGTATGCAAGTCAGTGACTTATACGGCTTAGCACATGGCCTGGAATGAGGGTGTGTGGGGCAACTCAGAGAGTTACACGACTTTGTGACATTACTCAAAAAGTTATATAGGTGAGGGCACAGGCTGGGACACGGCCGTGTTTCCCTAATTTGAAGGTTACACAACCTTAGACACAGGCTTGTGTCTCAGCCGTGTAAGGTATACGGTGTAACACCCCAAAAATTTCATATTTATGTTCTGTTAAAATATGGCACAACTGGACATCTGCTTCAGTGGTTAAGTGTTCTGGGTGTGTGTGAAGGGTCTCAAGTTCAAGCCTTGTCTTGAGAATAAGTTTTTGTATTTTTCTAAGTAAAGCCCTAACCTTGCTCAGTAGGCTTAAGTTTAATTTTTGTATTTTTGCCTCGGTTGACTGGAAGTGTTTGAGTGAAGTTGAAATTCTGTTTAGTGGAGTGTGGTGGACGATTGTTGGGGAATTTGAGGGCTAGCGGGAGTGGTTTGGGGTATTTGGATAGTTTTTGTTGTCTATTTGAATTCTGTTTTCAAAATTTTTTGCTTTCTCTCCCTCTGCAAGCTTCTGACACTAACTTCCTTTCTTTCCTTTTCAATTTTTTTTCGATTCTCATCTTGGTGCCTTCTTGTTGGTTCTCTCGACTGATCGTTGTTTTGCGTTTGTGGTTAATTTCATCTGGTAAGTAATCTCTTCGTTCTTCTTCTGTTAGAATTGAGACCTAGTAATGTTGGTTTATGGTAGTTGACGATGTATGACGTGTTTAGGAGAAGATCGGGGTGCTGGAGTCATTTTATCAGCGTTGTAACGTTCAAATCTTTGCAACTTGTCTTAAGTTAAAGGTTTTAGTTGTTTCAAGAGGGTTGTCTATCACTTTTCATTCTGATTAATGTCATTCTGAGCACTTACCTTGGGGTTCCTTTGGTCGATTATAGGTTCTAGAGTGCTTGGAAGTGTTTTCATGGTAAAATGAAACCAGGTATGTACCTGAAATGCAGGAAGCAAAATTCGGTGAAAAGCCAAAAAAGGCATTCTGTCGATGCCACACGGGCGTGTGGTCGCCCGTATGGTATGTAGTGTAATGGTACACGAGTGTGTGATCGACGAACCAGGCCATACTCACATGACACGACCGTGTGATGGCTAGAGAGGCCATGTGTGACACACAGGCTCAGCCAATTGGGCCGTATGGGCTACACGGGCATGTGGGCCCACACGAGCGTGTGGAATTCTAGGCCAGGCTGCATGATACTTACGGCCAAGGCTAATTTGGGTCGTGTGGGCCTACACAGGCAGACAACATGGGCGTGTGATCGACGAGCCAGGCCGTGCTCGCATGACACGGCCGTGTGATGGCTAGGTGAGGCCGTGTGTGATACACAGGCTAGGCTAATTGGGCCATATTGGTTACATGGATGTGTGGGCCCACACAGTAAACCACACGGGCGTGTGGAATTCTGGGCCAGGCCGTGTGATCCATACGACCAAGGCTAATATGGGCCGTGTGGGCCCATACGGGCAGACAACATGGGTGTGTGAGCCCATTTTCACTAATTTATTGCTAAAGTTGCACGGGTCGCTCGAGACGACTATGAACCTACTATAGGATCTGGATGTTTACCTAGACCTCTAATTGTATGAAACAACTGAATGACTGTTACACGTATATAACTGTTTGAGCATGATAATATTTCACTAAACTGATATTGTATGAACTGTTACTATGAGATAGCATGACATAATTGTATGTTGCATTGGATCGGGTTGGGGCTGATACTGATCGGAGGAAGTGTACTGGAAGGCTTCGAGCCTAACTGACTGGCAGCTCAGCTACAAATCATTGTCTAGTGCCGCATTCGGTACTATTTGGAGTGTAGGGATGGATGGGTTGATTATATCCCCACATGGAGTGTAGGGTTGGACGGAGATGGAGTGTAGAGGTTGGTTGGGTAGGATCTTGTAACTACATATCTGCTACTAAGATAGGCTAAGGCCCTAATGCTTACTGTTACTGAGATGGGCTAAGGCCAAACTGATACTGATATTGATATTGTAAAGGGCTTAGGCCCAGACTATGATTATCTCTTTACTGTCTGTTTGTTTGTATAGGGATTACACACTAAGTTTACATAAACTCACCCCTCCTACTTAAACTGTGCAGGTAATCCCCAGACATAGGCAGATCGGTGCAGCGGAGGACTTAGTGGTGGCCATACGTCTTCTATTACCTATTTATGATTTTACTTTTAACTGGGTTTATTTTGCTGTAATATGGCCTCTATGGATTTTTTTTCTTAAATTTGGTATCTTTACTAGTTTTGGATTACAATTGCTAGACGTTTAAAAACTCAGTTTTCAAAAATGCAAAGTTTTCTCTAAATACATGATTTACACAAAAAGACTTTTAAAAGCTTCCGCAACAAAATGTGTTAAAGCGATTGACTAAATAAGTAACGATTTTAAAGGCAAAAAGTGTAAACAAATGACAGTTATTTTATTGTGACAACTTAGTTTCAAACGCTATCATGTGACATCGCCAGATTCGGCCATAACGTCTAGGTCAGTTTCGGGTGTTACATTTAGTGGTATCAGAGCCAGGTTATAAAACTCGGCTGTGGATTTGGGTTTTAAAAAGAAAAATTTATTTTTAAATGATTTTTGAATACTAGAATATTTTCACCGAACGTGTGGTACATCGAGTCTCCGGCACCGATTCTGTAAGTTCTCTATAACTGTTAGATGTTTTGACTAAAACTACTATAGGTAGTATCTACTGAGACTACTATAGATAGATTGTACTAAAAACACTCAAAATAGAGTACATTGAGACTGTAGTTAAACTGATAGACACTACATTGTACGAAAATGAACTCCGAATTTCTAATACTCTTCTGCATAAAACTTTTGTTAATTATTACTGAAACTATACAACTGATGCATAAAACTGTTAATACAGATAAACACGATTAGATAATGAGCACACGAGGTACTCGCGGAAGAGGTACAAGAGGCCGTGGTAGAGGCTGTAGAGAGGCTCGAGCTGAGTCCTCTTTACTAGGCGGTATGTTAAATTTAGACACTAGCGAGACGCCGATATCGCCTGTTACAGAGACTGGGTCTGGGTCTGGGTCTCATGATCGAGCGGCTGGGGACGAAGTGCTATCCATGTTGAGGATTTTAAAGAGGGTCGTTGGGCCCAAAAATGGGGCTAAAGGCCACAGGTCAGTTACGAAACAACTCTGGTCTAACGGAGCTGCGCTTTTCAAGGGTATTGCTAGAGTTGCCCCTAATGTAGCTGAGTATTGGATGGAGGCCACAGAGAGGATCATGGACGATCTGGACTGCCCCCCCAAGTAGAAATTAAAGGGTGTTGTATCGCTGCTACATGATGAGACATATCAGTGGTGGCTCACTGTTAAGGAGGGCACTCACCCCGAGCAGAAAAATGGCTCTTTTATGATCTCCAACTACCGTGGACGGCGGCGCCACCGTCGGCAACCAGCGACCGCCACGGTGGCCACTTGCCGAAGCCCTAGGCTGGCCATGAGGGCCAACTGAAGAGAGGGAGAGGGTTTTCTGTTTTTTTTTAAGAAATGGTGATAATGTTTTATTTTTAAATTGACTTTTATAGGCTATAGCAAACGACACCGTTTAGGGCCTGTTTCAGTGGCCTCAAAACGGTGTCATTTTGGCCCCAGGATCCGTGCGTCGACCTGACCCGCCAGGGGATCCGCGCGTTTTCAACATTTGGGTTATTTATGCGATGAGTTCCTCCACTTTTTTACCTTTTTTAATTTAATCTTATTCCTTTCTTTTAGTTTTTAATTTTACCCCATGACTTTTGCCTTTGATTCATTTGGGTCCACATCGAAACGATGCGTTTTGAGGGCTTGGGATATTTGCCCAATCAGTCCCTCTCTTTTTTGCGCGCGTTTATTTGGATCCTTATTTCTGTTTCATCAATTTTTGCATTTTCTAATTTGTACCCCATACTTGTTTCCGATTGCAATTTAATCCTTAAGCTTTTATAACTTTAATTTCTTTTATTTTTTTATGTTTTAAAGAACTGTTTTATTTAATATTTCGTTTAATATTTTATTTATTTAATATTTATTTCTTTAACCCTTTTTTATGATTAAAATTATATATTGTCTATTATTACTATCATTATTATTATTTTATCTATTATTACTTATTTATATATGATTTATTTCAAATTGTAACTTTAATTTCATTTATATTCTACCTTGATTATTTATTTCCAATATTTTTACAAACTATTCTCCTTATATTTATTTATGTACTTATTTATTTGTTTCTTTGTCATATTTATATTTGTTAGTATTTTCCTTTTAGTGTGTTATTTTGTCATTATTATTATCATTGTTGTTATTTATGTTGTTTATTTCATTCACCTTTGATTGTTAATATTGGTATTAAGTTATATCATATATTGTCATTACGAATAATGAATTGTTTATTAGTAAATTATTATTGTTGTCATTCATGGGTATAATATTTTATTCACATACCATTTTTCTTTTTTAAAATATTGCAATAATTTTTACCTAAATTCGTAAAAAAGGGAATTTTAGAAAATAGGCAATGTTTCGCATTTTGGAGAAACAAGAAAGCGTACCCTAACTTACGAGGTCTCGATTTTCTCGTTGAACCTAAAATAGTCAAATATCCTTTCAAATTTTAAAACACATGAATTTTAAATAAAAATAAAGGCAATATTCTACGTTTAGAAACTCGAGAAGGTCGTGCCCTAACTTACGGGGTTTTAATTTTCCTCATTGGATCTAAACAACTGAATCCCCTTTTAAAAATCAAAGTACGAATTTTAAAATAAAACAATTTAAAGGCAAGCTTATTTTCGAGGGTTCAAATGTCGTGTCCTAATTTACGGGATGTGACATTTTGTTATCTCGAGACGAGAGGGCCTTTAATGTTGGTTTTAATTTATTCAAGCATTTTTGAAACCTATACTAATAAAAAAGATTGTATTTTAAATTTCTTTTTGAGTTTTTGACTTTCGACTTTAGGACATTAATCAGTCAATTTGGTAACAATTTTGGGCGTTCGAGGGTGCTAATCCTTCCTCATGCTAACCAACTCCAAAAATCGTTTTCTCAAATTTCGTAGACCCAAAATTATTGTTTTAGTAAATCAAAAATATTTTGTTAAAATGATCAATTATAAGGTGATCCAATCACTCCTCATAAAAAGGATCGGTGGCGACTCCCATTTTCATTTTCGTTTTCATAAAATAAAGTTGACCCCGTTTTTCAAAAAAAAGGTTTCGACAGCTTGGCGACTCCATTGGGGACACATTTAGACAGTCAAGCAATGATTTGATTAATTCTTGTCTTATTGAACAAAAATTGATAATTCAATTTAAAATTACGATCCTTTCATTGCATTTCATTCGTCATTTTTGTGATTTTTGCTTTATCAGTTCGAGTCTTGGAATGTTTTCACATATTGCATTGCATGTCCATTCGATCTTACCCATTTAAGTGAGAGTGAGAAGTTAGTCCTTCGTGAGGTCTTCACCTCCGTATAGGACAGTGGATCGCTTTCGGGATACATTCGTACCTATGTCTTCGTGAGATTTTCATCTCTGTATAAGCATAGGAAAATGTTTTCCCCTGAACTAAACTTATTCCATATGAGCCCATAATGGGTGAGGATCGAGGAATCTGCCAGTTCAAGTACCCTTTCTTTGGAATCAAACTGCATATAGTGAGCCGTAAGAACCCTACTTAAGTAAAGCCATACCGAACCATTAGTACTTACTCGAATAGGAACCTTATTATTTCTTGCTTACTTTATTCTTGTATAAAATGTACTGACTTGTTTTGCTTTGATTGTAATTGAATGACATTTTCATCATAAAAGGTGTCAATTCACGTTTGATTACTAAATAGAGAGCTTGCCAAGGAGAACGAATTTCTTGATAAAGTGGAGGATAATGGGGCTATCCAGATATGGTAATAGCCAAATATCCTTTCAAATTTTAAAACACATGAATTTTAAATAAAAATAAAGGCAACATTCTGTGTTTAGAAACTCGAGAAGGTCGTACCCTAACTTACGGAGTTTCGATTTTCCTCATTGGATCTAAACAATCAAATCCCCTTTTAAAAATCAAAATACGAATTTTAAAATAAAATAATTTAAAGGCAAGCTTATTTCGAGGGTTCAAATGCCGTGTCCTAACTTACGGGATGTGACATTTTGTTATCTGGAGACGAGAGGGCCTTTAATGTTCATTTTAATTTATTCAAGCATTTTTGAAACCTATACTAATAAAAGAGGATCGTATTTTAAATTTCTTTTCGAGTTTTTGACTTTCGACATTAGGACATTAATCAATCAATTTGGTACCAATTTTGGGCGTTACGAGGGTGCTAATCCTTCCTCGTGCTTAATCGACTCCCGAACCTATTTTTTCAAATTTCGTAGACCCAAAATTATTGTTATAGTAAATCAAAAATATTTTATTAAAACGATCGATCACAAGGTGACCCGATCACACCTCATAAAAAGGATCGGTGGCAACTCCCATTTTCGTTTTCATTTTCATAAAATAAAGTCGACCCGTTTTTCAAAAAAAGGTTTCGACACTAATATTAAGCGGTATTATGTGGTCGAATTGTAATACAAAAAGACAACTTATATTAGTAGATGAACCTAAATATATCCTTAATCTAATCGAAAATGAGTAAACAGATTGAAAGACTAATATGTCGTCTATTAAATCTAATTAGGGAGATGTCTTATCTTGGGCATCAGAGCAAATGACTCTCAAAAGATAGAGACATAGATGTGACTAACTGGACTAACAATACATCAGAAACGAGCCAAACAGAATAGATCCTGAATCCGTTTATAGATTTATTCACTTGTGAAATTGTAAAGCAGTTTGTGTAAGTGTACACAGTCGTTCAAGTAATAACTAAGTAAAAATGAGTTATCGTCTCCACAGGGACTATATATGTTAATCAATTATTTGTAAACTTATAAATTCACAATTTGATGTAAAAAAACTCAATAAATTTTGGATAGTGATGATTAAATTAACTAGATGCAAAGAGTGATCCCTAATGCAATTTTAATCTAGATGCAATTTACTTAAATGTATGAATGAATGGCATTAGCAACAAAAACAATCAACATTAAATGGGCTAGGATAATTATATTAATCAATTCAATTTACTTTATCATGCTTAACAATGTTCGGAAATATTTCCATGACAAATCAATCTTTCATGAGTTTGGAAACCAAATTAAGTTCTTTATGAGTCTTTTACTTAGTTAAATATGCATTTTACTGATCATATTAACTAAGAGTTTCTTAGAATTTATGTAAGGTCACAGAGACATTTACGTTTGCAACAGTTTAATTACATAAACCTAAAAACTATGCAATATAATAGAGCTAACTAAAGATATTATGAACCTCAACTTAGTCGAGTTTAAGGATCTAAATTGAGCATTGCACTTTTCAATTATGTGTCTATTAGTCGTCGTCTAGTTAGGGTCGTTCAACTAATCTGAGTGCACCCAATCACGTATGAATGAAATGCATCATGATATTAATTGAAAACACGATCGAGTGAGGCCTAAACACATTAAACATGAATAAAATAAATCTTATTGAATTAACATAATCATCCTAGCAAATAGGATTTAAAATATCATAATTGATGTAAAAAATAATAAACTCAAAGCAAGCATAATTAAAACAAATAAAAAGAGGAAAGAGTAAACTCTATTCAATTTGATAACCATTCAAATCTATTCTGACTGATTCAGTTCAACAGCCTTTCGGATCTGTTCTAACTAATGCGCTCCTCCGTTCTACTCGATGCTTCTTTGCTAAAGATTTCTTAAGGTGGCCAACCAAAGAATGCTTTTGTGGCTAAAAGATGGAAGGGATATGGTGGCTATGCAAGGGGAAAAGGAAAATGGAATGTAGAGAAAATGCTAATGAAAGAAGAGAAATGAGTTGTGAGGGGTGAGGGATGATTTGAGAAGAGAGAGGTGCATGGTATTTATAGATGAAGGTAACGGGTAGATTTTGCTAAAAATAGATTTCAAATTCCTTCCTTTTCTATCACACATGACCAGCCACATTTCAAGGAGAAGCGAATGACTTAGTCTCCTCATTCTGAATTCAAACCAAGGTTATTAATAGCTATAGGGTGGACGGTTTCAACAGCAAAGTTGTTGGGTTGATTTCTGATTACTTTCCAACTGTGAGAACCTTCAATTAAATACCCCAAAGCTTACTTTTGGGCTGCCATCTACTTGTGCTAAAACTGGGCTTTAATTCCCCCTTGTTGGACGGTTTCTCAATCCAATAATTTAGCGGACATGTCCATCTTTTAGCACATATTTTACTGGGTCAAATTATAAAACTCATGACCCAAGTTGCATGATCTTGCCGTCCACATGAATTGATTTGTGCATGTCCATGTTTCATTCACTTTAATTATATCTTTAATGGTCCTCTTACATAGTGAAAAATCACATATTAATAAATTAACATGAAATCATATAAAATATATGCAAAAATCATGTAATTAAGCACAATTATACTTTATAAATTCATGCCCAATATTACTAATTAAATAAAATTCACTTATTTTAATAACAATTACTCAAGATTATCATATTTATTAAGTAAAAATATGGTAAAAATATATAGAAAACCCTATATAATTTTGATTTTATAGACGTTCATAGTATGACATACCTAAATCCTAAGTGGACAGCGAACTATGTATGTGTTACTTGTACACTTTGGTGTAAGTAAAAGCTTGAGTTCAAATAGATAAAGAACCAAAAGCTGGTGCATTGGGTGTATGACTTCTGTAGTATGTAGCGTCATTCACAAAAGTGGAATTTATAGCCCAAACCATGGGTAAGTTATATCCTCTCATTGGCATTACATGGTTGATGAAAAGTAAACGTGGTCACGGGTCGTCCGTCTTTGTGATGGATGAATTCATCATTATTTAATAGTGATTGACTTTTCATGAAGGAATATATAATGGTTATCATGAGATAAAATAGGATCATATTGGGAGAACAGATATTATCCCAAAGAGATCAAGGATATCCTATGACGGTAACACACTTATGACAAGGTCATTGGACGAGTACTAAGTAGTTATGTTTGTAATGGTATGTCATTGGGAAGAGCTCAGTCATGATACTATAGTGGAATGACTTCGTTACTAAATGAGTTTATAATTAATAAGCGAAAATTTGGAACTTAATTATAAATCATTTAAGCCTCAACTATATATGTTCAATCGGTCCCCCCGCTAGCTCGTTGAAACCATAAATGAATTATGTGTTTGAATAGAAATGAACGTAATGAATAAGAAAAGAAAAATGGGAAACACTCAAGAATGATTATGGTTTTCTCCGGAATGGAGAAATTGAATCATTTAGAAATGAATTAGGTTTCCAAAAATGGAAATGGAAATGAAAATGAAAATGGAAATTATCCATTTGCAATCCTATATGGATTACCTAAAACATGATCGAAAGAAGGAGTTTATGTTTTTTGACTGTTCTGAAGCCCAAAAATGAAAATAAACCCTTTGGTCATGGTGAACATGTTGAGTTGTGAAATATTGAACATATTTACTCGAAATTTTACTAGCGGCAAAATGGTCAAAATTTGTTGGAGTAAAATAAGGATGAGAAAATTGTTTTATATATAAATATTAAAGTTTATTTTGGAAAATAGAAAAATTAAATCGGGTTAGATCACATTACAGAGTATTGGGTAAAAATGCCCAAAAAGTAGTTGTAATTTGACCGATGTGAGAGAGGCCCAAAAACACCTCATGAACATGAAAGGGGCGGCAACTTAGTAGGAAAATTAGGGTGTGTCGTCCACCCTAGTCCTATTTTAAGTAGGATATTGTTTTTCTATTTAAAATAAACCACTATAACTTAACAAGGGTTCTACCTTTTCTTCTTATAAATAGATGGCACCGTAGAACTATTAGCACAATTTTGAGAGTTTGTTATTTTTCCAAAAAATAGAGAGAATTTATTCTCAACTATTATATATATTTTTCAGGAATAAAAATCCTACTGGTTTCTTTTAAGAAGAGAGAATTTTCGTTTTCACCCCAAAAGAAGAGAAAACTTTTTCTAATTTTGTATTCCAATTCAATTGGTTTGAGCCCACACTCGAAGCAATTCATGGTAAAAGAATGGCGAAGAATATAGTTTGGTTGAAAGCTAGGAACAACAAACCCTGCTAAGCTAAAAACACAGGTACAATTTCGGTTAAGGTTTATTACTATAAATATCACAACTCAGGTCAATTTTTAAATTTTTAATTTTCCGCTGTACAAGAAAATCGTTTTCAAACCGAGGTTTTTTTCCATTAGAACATCCCTACGCAAAGCATCCATCTTATTTTTCCATGGCTTTGCATGTGCTTCAACGCCTCCTCCTAGAGAGGCGCAACATTTCCTGAATATCGGAATGGTCGAATTGCATCTTTCTCCTTTCCTCATTCTATTTTAGCAGCTCATAGTGAAACAGTTGTTGTTGCTCGAACCTGGTACTATGCTGAATCATTTGTTTTTTCATTAGTCGTAGTTGCTCTTGTAAACCAAAAAATTGTTGTGGAGATGCTCACTGATCAAAAGGAAAGGATGGCCTCTGACCAGAAGGAACATTGAGATCAAAAGAATTAGAGGCACCTCCTTGGCCTGAGTTACCTAAGTTTTCTGGTCAATCAGCAAACCAGCCAGCGAAAAGGTCCATCTCTCGGGGTTGATTGTCGGTATTAGAACCTTCAACTTGATTTGATATGAAGTTGCTAGGGAAGTTCTCATTAGGGTGAGTCATACTTGTTTTCTGATTTTCTGATAGTCGAAAGTTTGCCCACGCTCACCGCATCAAATTGTTGAGTGTTTTTGTGAGTTTCTCTCTCACGAAGGCTAATTCTCCTATTTATATGATACAATTCTTGGATGTAACATTCTAGGTAGGCCCCCATGCTTGCAAACGCGTACCATATTCTAAGGTCAACACGTGTTCCCTAAGTGTGGGTTGGCTTGCATGACAATATGAACCCACCACGTGCGAACTCATATAATCGAACTATACAAACTAGCACTACTAAAGTAAAGATAATCGGGTCAGCCCCATTCGGGTAGCCGTGTAGTGGGTTGGAAATGACGAACACCATAACAGTACTCTATATTATAACATAGAACAATAGAGTATAACATATAAAAGTTTCTAATAATTATGCTAAAGGTTTTCCATTCTTTCTATAATCGCTCTTTTTTTTTTCAAAGATCCCCTAGGTATATAGCTACCATTTAAATCAAATTCTATGGTAACTCGACCAGATTGTTGGGGAAAAGGTGTTTAGGAATATGAGCAATTGTGGAGGAGGATGCAAAAGCAACCTAATTACTGGACAAAAGGTTTGGACTATTTTCATGGCTCCATGCATGTCTTCCTTTAATCGTTTGGTGTGTTAGTGTTCTCTTCTGGTAGGGGCCTATGTCTATGTGGTGAAAGCTTCTCTAATTAGCTGTACGATGTCATGGTGTTTATATGTTCTTAGGATGTGTCGGGTTTGGGATGTTAATAGAATTTGGATTTGGAACCTCTTATAGTATGTTTTTAAGTTGTTTTTTCTCTAGTGGTTCGCTAGCTAGAGCTTGATTGTAACCAATTGGGTGTTTAATAAAATTTATTTGGCTTAGAAAATTAATTACGATTATAGATAATAGAAATTTTATTATTAACATTTTTCCTAAATAGAACCCTTCATGATATTTTATATATACGTGCAGTACGTAGTCAATGACGAAAAAGTCAAAAATATAAAAATAAAGAAATAATATCATGATGTAATCCAAATTTAATAATATATTATCAATTTTTTAAAAAATATATATCTTTTCAAATTAATATTATATATGTATAAATTAATGAATTAAACAATACCGTATTATTAAAAAAATATTTTACATAATTTCAAAGATTTTTTCATATAAATAAACAATTACATTACAATAAAAAAAAGAAAAAGAGTTTACAAATATAAAGACTGAATTTAAATCAAAACCTACACAAACACAAACTTATCAATAAGCCATTGGTGTGACCCTATTTTAGGAATAAGAAATATTTTGAAATACAGGAAGATTTATGCGGAAAAAGGGATGGACAAACGGGAAAGCGGAGGATTGTTCACATTGCTCACATGCTTCAGGGTAATAGCTGCCTGCCCCTGAGGAGGCACGTACTTGACAGGGTTTGGCCCTACGCTCACCACCTTCTCGCTTCGGCAGCTCAGCAACCCCCCATTCCCAGATTTCTGCCTTCCTCCTTTGCCAATTCCATTGTAATTGTAATTGCCATGCATCTCCTCTGCTTCTGATACCCCAACAGATCCTCTCTCAAGCCCTTCTGCCGTTGTCACGCTCCACTCTATGCTCGCCTCGCTCGGCTCGTAGCAGCAATCTGTCATCATTGATGAATACTGACACCCGAACCCTGAACCGTTGCAGGCTGCTGCTATCGATCTTATTGTATTAAAATTCAAGGCATCATCCAATGAATCTCGACGATTATTGTACATTGGATGGGACGTGGAGTGGCCCTGGGTGGTTGTGGATAAGCTCTCAATTTCAAACAAGTCCGAGCTGGTATCACTTGCAGCATCATCGTCCGCTATGGAAATTCTGGACACTAGTTTCTTTGGAACAGAAATAGATGAGTCGTCAGGAGGTAGGAACACATCCAACGACTCTCGAGGTGGATCTTCATGGTTATCAAGAGAACTACTATTTATATTCACTACCATTTTAACGTGGGATGATTTTGGTTGTACTTGATTAAGTATTGGAAAGGTGAAGCCAGCAGTCCCTGAACCATTACTTATCATCAGGGGTACTCTTGTTGTTGCTACCACACGCTGTACTCCTAAGCTTGAATGAAACTCATGATTCTCTTCTGAGATACTGCGAGGATTGCAGGTTTGTAGCATCTCTTGCCGTTTATGATCAATACCCGAGCTGGCACTTTGTGTCTCCGTGCTTCTCTGACCATCTACCTTAAAACTGTGGGGCTTATTGGGCTCAACTTGAACTGATTTCTTGCCCGAGCAGGGGCAACTTCGTCGCCAAAGCCTTCTTAACTGACCGGACCCTTTTCTCTTGTTATCGGTTGTGGTCATAGAAACTGCAATGGCACCAGGAGGATTTGCCAACAAACCAGTCTGGCTATTCCAGCTAGCCTCTGATGAAGGCGTTGGTGTGGCATGCAAGGAACGAACTCGGTAGGTCCTCCCATAACCACACCCGTCAGCAGCTGACGAAGCCGAAGAAAATCTACCGGCCAAGGCAGCCCCGGGCTCTGATGCAACATGAACCGGATTGAGTATGTTAAGGGGGGACACTCTTTTGCACACTCTTGAATCGCTGTTACTTTCACTGAAGTACCTTTTGGCATCAAAAATGCTAATCTCTGTATCCTCGTCTGCAGATACATCTACTCCAAGGTTGGTTTTTTGTTGTGGAAATGAATTAATATTGTAAGAAAGGGAGGGTTTCAGTTCCTCTTCCTCTTCCTGTTCCTGTTCCAGGAAATGTTCTTGAGAGCCTCCATCGTTCATTGTTTTCATTGCTCTTGCCTTTTCCATCATCATCGTCATCATCATCTGTAATAAAAAAAGAAAAGAAATTAATGGATATATGAGAGTAAAATTGCGTCTGAAATTCCATATTTTGCAGGTTGGGTACAAAGTTTGTCCAAAGCATCAATCATACATACTAATGCAAATATTCTCACCCCAGCAATGAAAGTTATATTCCAAATAAGGAAATCAGCATTCCCTATAAGCTATTTATTTCCTTATTAAAGGATTCAAACTTTAATCCACAACCACATGATGTAAGAGACCGGACCTACAGTAGAGAATGGACAGTGAGCACATAATTCACAACCATTAGAATTTCCAACATCCCATGGAAAATTATTGTGTATATTCCCCACAGAAACTGACTGATATATAGTCTAGTTTTTCCATCCTACTTACACCAATTAATTTGTGTTAGTATTATTTTTTTCATATATTTTAATTATTGGTAATTTTTAGTCATTTATATAACTTGTTTGTGAAAAAATAAATAAATTATTTATTTGGAAGAAATCTTACTTCTTATCAGAGTTTTTACTCTTTTTTTAACTGAATGTTTTAAAGTTACTTTAATTATTCTTTATTTTATGTCTAATTATTATAAAATATAAGTGTTAAATAAGTTTTTTCCTCATGTTATTTCCTTAATAACCAAATATAATATTAGTTTTATGAAAAAATATTTGATACATTATTAATAAAGTTTTCGGATGATAATAATAAAAAATGTCCTTTTTAAGCATAATAAAATATTAATATATATAATAAATTAGATGCATAATAATTTTTAAATCTATTTATAAAGATAAAAAATATAGTGCAAATGTATGAAATATTAAACTAATTTTATATGTTTTGCATTTTCTAAAAAGACCAAATGAGTGAACTAAATTAATATTCTACTTTTCAAAGGGTTTGGTTTGAGTCCAGACTCTATAAGATTTTGTTTGCTATGTTTAATTTAATCACGTGGTTTTTTTGTAATTTACACAGCCGTTTTATTTGACTCATTGGGTCTGTGGACATTGGAATGCTCATTTGCGACATGATTTTGATAAAAAAAATTTAAAAAATTAAAATGCTTCAAAATGAGAGAAGCATGAAAATAACACTTCTTTAGAAAATTTTCGATTAAAAATATACAATTTAATTTTAATAATTTATATTTGTATAATTTTTAAAAGATTAAATGAATCTATTATTATTATTTTTATGGAGTTAAAGTTTAATTTTATAATTATTAATTTAAAATTAATAATAAGATGTGAGAGACCCCGCGAATACCTTGGCTCCCGTCACTGACCACTACTAATGGTTTCTGAGGCGGAGTTGATGTTATGGATCTTTATGCGCAGTAAAAACCCATCATAGCATGAGTAAAAGGTAGGGCAGGAGAAAGTTGTTACGTCAGATAAAACGCTGATGAGAAGTCAAGAACCCCATTTCTTGGGTTCTTGAAGAAAAGGAAGCTGCTGCTGATAACAATATGCTGATGAATACAAAGAAACAAAACAACCCATTAGAAAAGGAGAAAAATTTAGACCAATCAAATTTTATTTTTTATTTTTAATAAATTAATACTCTTTTATAAAAAAGATTTTATTGTTTTTAAATTAAATTAATTTATAGATAAAGAATCTATATCCATATCTATATATTATATAAAACCAACTTCTAATAATAAATAAGGGTATAAGAAACTTTTAAATTTATTTTAATATATATTCTAAAAAATAAATAGAATTATAATAGACTTTTAGAGTTTATAATATTGTTTTTATATATACACACATCTTATTTGGTTCATAAGAGTTAATAGAATTAAAATTTTCATTTAATCTTAATTTCTTTTTTCCTTATCAAAATATTCATTTAATTTCAATAGGGTCAAATTATGGTTATTAATTTTTATTTAGGAGTGAATATACACAAATTAGATAATTCAAATTAATAATGAATTTAAGCATATTACAAATTACAATTTTGTTTCTATTTTAAATAAATATAAAAAATTTAAATCTAATCTAAATAAAGATGACATATTAAGATTTTAATATTTTTAGTAATCTCATGATAGCTTGATCTATATTTAAAATGGAGGAGGATAATAAATAAAAATAATGTGAGAGAAAAAATTGAGAAGGCGAAAAGCCAGGTCTTCATAATAAAATAATAATATTCCACCACATTTTCAATATGTGATTCAATACTATTGGTTTTTATAATTTAAAATGTTTCTTTTATTATAAATAGCTTTTGTATTCAGTCTTATTTTATGTTTTGAGTTTATATATTATATTTGATTTCATGTTTAGGTTTTGTAAAATAGATGTAATTTTTACTCTATTACTTCTTAATCTAATTATTTTTCCTATCTATTAACTCTTTTTTCTACTAGCTATGCATGGAGGAAATCTTTGGTGATGTTCATTTTTTTTACACTGGGTTATGAATCCTCTCGCGATATGTCAACAAGTTTGGGACAAGTGATTAGTAACATTAGGAGTCGACTTGAAAGATGAAAAATGCTCATTCATCCATGTTGCTAGAGCCATAAATAAAGAATCATATTTGCATGCAAAAAATGACTCCTTATTTGTAAGAACTTTGTGGAATATCTTCAACTTTGATCCTCCAACATTCACGACTTTTGTAACATCCCTCACTCGATCCGAGCGAGAGATGTTGCATTTAAACACTAAATTGACCACTTAAAAATATTCTTGTTTCATTACAATCGAGGTAACTTATATCACATAACATTATTATTCATACATAATTCACATCATTTTACTAATGAACCTAAGTACATATCAAACTATATATATATATATATATATATATATGACAAGGGTTTTCTAGGTCTACAAATCAAGTGCATGTTATATTCAAGTAATAAAATCTCAACAGTTCGAGGTCAATCCACAGGGAAGTTGACTAGAGCTTGCAAGATTACAAGTATTAAGCTAGAATAAATATTTAACACTTAACTTTGGAATGAGTGTTGAAAATGAAAGTACGAGCAAGAAACACTAGAAATAAAACTAAAAATCAATGAAAGAAATTTCTAGAAATAATAAAAACAAATACCTGGAAGAAAATATGTTGAGGTTAGATGATCAACTCTTGGTGTCATATTAAAATTAAAATTCAGTACTCAATGTTATTACTTAATTAGAATCCACACATAATGGAGGTCTCAATCGGATAATCTAGCAATGTACGTCCAATAATTAAACATATGAATCCATGAGAAAAGGTATGCCCATCAAAAAAGTGTCCAATATGATTTTCCAATAAGTCCAAGAGTTTAGCAAATGAATCTGTAAGCAAAGGATGGTGCAATATGAAAGTTCAACTGTTTAAGTTCAATCCAAAAATATAAGATATGCTATTATAATCACTTGATAACTTCAAAACTTATAAAAATGATTTAAAATATTTACTATGTCAATTTTCATATGTCTACAACAAATTAAGTTTAATTTATCCAAGCGTTTATTATGTCATCTATTGTATATAACAAATAAAAGCTCTTACTTTACAAGTATGATTATAACAAGTGATTGATAATTAATTTTAGCTCAAATGATGAGTATGGAATTTGCCTTAATATTTTCCAAAAGTTTCATCATTAAAAACTTAGAATAATAACAAAATTAAACAACTCAAACTTATATAAAAAAGACATATTAGATATAAAAAACTTGAGATTTTATACGAATAAGGAAACAAACAAAAGCTTAATAAGAAAATGATATTGATCTCAACTTCAGGATGCCTCCTATTTTGAAACAAAGACTATTCATAGCGGTTTTTGAAGAGGAAAATGACAATGCAAAGAACTTTCTAGCAATAAATTGCTAGGCCCACTTCTTTGTCATCTTTTGGAGTCATTTTTCACATGTTGATTGATGAATTTTTTTGTCCAAGTTAACGTCTCCCAACTAGAAAAAGTCCAAGAAAGTTGATTGAAGGTCTGAATCTTTTACATTCACTATAGAAATTTTAACTCCAAACTCCAAGTATGTTAAGAGATATGATCCAAACACGAAAATGCATCAAAATTGTCCATCAATTTGAAACTTATAACTTTTCATTTGTTTTTGAATTTCTTCCTAATGAATTTTGGAATTTGTGTTCCAATATTTGAATAGATCTTTAAACTCCCTTTCTGACGATATAAAGTACACCCAAAATAGAGTCTTAAAGCTCAAGAAATGATCAAAACACTAAGAAGTGTTTATGCTAGAAATTATGAATGTGTCCAAATTACAAAATTTTGAATCTTTAAGCATTGGGTAGTCACTCATCATCTTAGATAAACTTTAGGCTTAGTGCATTTAATCTCATAGTTCCATGTATTGACATCTTCTTCTCAAACCAGTTTTACCTGCAAATTCCACATAAAATATTTTATTGAAACTAAATGCGTGAAAAACACTAAAAAATACAGTATTTACAATGCAAATATAAAAAAGTCAGATCAACTAAAATGAATCTAAAATATATAAAAATACTCAAGAAAATAAGCAAATGTAAGTAAGATATAGCCCAAAATAATCATATGTGTCGAAACCTCTTTAAAATGGGTTTTAAAAAAACGAAAACGGGAGTCGCCACCAATCTTTTAAAGTGTGATTGGATCACTTTATAAAATGTTTTGGTCTACGAAATTATGAGAAAATAGGTTCGGGAGTCGGTTATGTGCGAGGAAGGATTAGCACCCTCGTAACGCCCAAAATTGGTACCAAATTGAATAATTTTACCTTAGTGTCAAAAGTTTGAAAGAATTTAGAAATGAGATTCCCTTAAAACCATAATGTTTTGAGAAAAAAATCAAGATTCATTCGTTTTAAAAGAGAACAAACATCACATCCAGCATGATTGGACTCGATATCTTTAAACTTTCGTAACTGAAATCATCTTATGATTTGTAAAACTCGTTTAAAAGGATATTTTAGATATTTAGACAAACGAGAAATCGCAACCCATCATGTTAGGGCACTAATTCTCGAATTCCTAAATATCAAAACTTTGCCTCACTTTTTAAAAATTCCTTTTGAATTAAATGAGATATTTTTGTTTTGAAGATATTGATGTATTTTACACTTTACAAGAAATTAACATTAAATAAACCTAGCTACATAATACATGCTTTATTATTTTATGCAAATATAGTATAAAGAGTAATAGATAATGGCATAATTTACATAATATACATTATTACTTTATGCATATATTATCATAAATAACATAAATATTCACGCATTATTGCTACATGCAAAATACAATGTAGTGCATAATAAATACAACAAATATAAATTGCTATATACATATATGATAATATTTTATGTAAATTACCATAAATAATTAATTTCATGCGTATATATAAAAATAAAACAAATGATACGTAAAATTTAACCTACTAAACAATAAAAGAAAACCAAAAATAAATAAGCAAATTAAAATGTACAAAATATAAATCAAATAAAAATAAGATATTTAGAAATATATTGAATAATATAAGAATGATAAAAGAGAACCCTTTTTAAAAATAATTAATATATAAGCTTTGTTATAGGAAATAATAACTTAATATATGTAAAAAAACAAAATGTACTAAATAGTAATATTGTACATATTTATTTAATAAAAACATATATAGTTAATGAGCAATAAAAGAATGTATATTTTATAATAAAATAAAAGTAATACAGGAATAATATATGGTAGAATATATAGTGTATAATAAAATTTATAAACAAGATGTATAATGACATAAACTATATGATAAATAATAATATAAAAATAACAATAAATGTATATATAGTAAAGGAAAATATTATAAAGAATATATAATAAAATGTGACATTTAATAAAATATAAATAAAATATAATGAAATACAAATACTATCATATAAATAAGGATAATATATATACAATTATTTAATAATAATTTTTTTTAAAAAATATTTAAAATTTTATACTATTAGTGAATAATAAAATAATACATAATTTATAATAAAAATACAAAGAATAAGGTATAGCAAGATATCATATATAATAAAATTTAATAATATATAATAATAATAATAATATAATAGATAATACAAAAATAATATGTACTATTTTATATAACTAATATTTAAAAAAAAAAAAAATATATATATATATATAAGGTATTTAGAATAAATAAAATATATAAAAAGGATTAGAATTGAATTTAATTAAAGAATCTGGGGTTAATTGCAAATAAATGAAAATTCTGGTCCTGATTGAAATGCACGTTAAATTCAGAGGACTCACTGGGCAATTAGCCCTAATCCCAAAAACGACGTCGTTCCCCAGAATAAATTATAATGGCCATTGGGACTAAATTGAATTAAATATAAGAAGTTAGGGCCAATTTGAAATAAAAATAAAATGAAATTATAAAATTTAATAAAACGGGAGGATCGATTGGGCAATTTACCCATTTATCAAAAACAGCGGATCCTCCCCGGGTCTTCGGGTCAACACGCGGATCCTCTGGTGAAACGGTGCCGTTTCAGTGCTTATTGGACTAAGCCAAAACGACACCGTTTTTGTAATGCTACATATGTCAAAAGTAAACCCGAGATTCATTTTTGTTATCAGTCTTAAAAAAAATTTTGTGAAATCCTCTGAAAGAAGAGGAAAGGGGAGCCCTCTGGCCCCGGCCTTCGGCCTCCGGCCACCGGACTGCAAGCGCCCACGTGCTGTACGCGCCTTCGTACATGGCGGGTTGGAAGGCTAAAAGCCTTTGTTTCCCTTGGCGAATCGTAGGTAACCTCTTATCCCTCTTAAACTTAACCGTTTTTTTTAAAAATGATTTATATGTGCTGAATAGAGAGAAAATATAACAAAATCACCTTTAAGTAAACAAGTACTTCTTATTTCTTTCTTCTGTGTATATATGTATGTATCCTTTTTGTATATCTGTAGAAAATCGGTCCCCCCTTTTACATCGTTCTGATTCAGGCTTTTATAGCCACTGTTTACAATATATTTACATCTTTATTTTATTTCTTTGCCATATTTGTTTCGTCTCTGTCGTTTCTTTCTTTTTTTGCAGGTGATCGAGGAAAATCCGGCGACGATCGTGCTGACGACATAGATCTACTGGTGGCGTTGATCACGGCGTGATTCGAAACCTGGAATCATGGCCTTGATGGTGGGTAGCTGGAACGACGCGAGACGAACCGACGTATTGATTGCGGTGCAAAACGAGGCTGATGTCAGCTACGATCACGAGGGAGCTTGTGGCGCGAACCCTAGCTAGGGTTTCTCAGAAGCTGAAACTCCTTAAGTCTATTGGGCTAGCTGGGCTGCGTTTGTTTGTTAGGTCAAAAGGGTATTTTGGGCCTAATTTGGGTTGTGAGTTTAGGTATAGGTGTAATAAGGTCAAATGTAAACGGGTAATGGGCTGTCGGGTTGTAACCGATCTGCTGGGTAGTTTAAGTATTCAGTTGGACTAAGAAATGTAATCGGGTCTTTGGGCTTTGTACATGGACTGTATAAAAACTATTATTTTTTTAAATTTATGTTTTTATTTTTATCCACTTATAGGCAGGGCAATATTTGGTTATTATAGTGCCCCTCTTTTGCTCATTCTTTAAATGAGAATAGAGCAAAGATATAAAAGAACAAATTTTGCCTGGGCTCACCGAGTCTTGAGTTCTTCGATCTTCTCCCCATTGAATACAAAAATCCCCAAATCATCTTGGATCTGCCTCGACAAAGGTCAGATCTACTATGTCTTCGATTTGCTCCCCGTCAAATACAGAGATGCCAAATCTGTCATCTTGGATCTGCCCTCTGACAATAAAGAGATGCCAAATCTACTATCTTCGATCTGCTCTCTGACAATACAGAGACGCTAAATCTATCATCTTCGATCTGCTCTCTAACAATACAGAGACGCCAAATCTGCTTCTTCAATTTGTTCTCTGACAATACTGAGATGTCAAATCATCTTAGATTCGCTTCAACGTAAACACGTAAAAGCCAAATCTGCTATGTCTTCGATCTGCTCTTTATAAGCGCAAGGATGCCAAATCATCTTGGATCTACCCTCTGACAATACAGAGATGTCAAATCTGCTATCTTCGATCTGCTCTCTGACAATACAGAGACGCCAAATCTGTCATCTTCGATCTGTTCTCTGACAATACAGAGATGCCAAATCTACTTCTTCAATCTACTCTCTGATAATACAGAGATGCCAAATCTGTCACATTCGATCTGCTCTCTGACAATACAGAGACGCCAAATCATCTTGGATCTGCTTTAGCATAAACACCTGAAGGTCCGATCTGCTATGCTTTAGCCTGTTACCCTACTGCTTAGGGGGTTAAGGCGCGTCAATCTTCATTGTCTCTTGAAGGACTTAACCTGTATAATGCGTATGAGTTCATGCCTAATGATTAGTATGCTATGATCGAAATGAGTCAAATGCTCCTAATTAAACCTGTTATAATGCAAAATGTTTATGAATATGACCCCTATTCCAGACATCACTACTCATTCCTTCGCCGAAGTTTATCCTTATTTCCCTCGAAGTAATATTTCTACTCAGCCTGTGAATTTGTACCCTTCTTCAAATGCTATGACCCACCAAAATATTTGTAAGATGATCCTCTCTTTAGGATTGAATCGTTTGTTTTGTACAATCATTATTTTAGAGTAAAGAAAGAATTTCTTTGGGTTCTTTCAAATCCTCACTTACGTGAATTCCTCGAACAATTGTTCTATTTTAGTTTCTTGTATTATCTAGAAATTTCCAGAGTAATAAGCAAAACTTTATTTGTGAAAATTATTTAGTTCATCTATCATTATTTTAATGCAACACACTTTAAGAATAATGGAAAATGAATTTAATCTTGAGAATAATTAGATTTGAATGAATTTGTCAAAAATACAAAGGAAATTAATCTGAAAGCCTATCTTTGAGAAGAAAGAGAATCTAAAGATAGCAAACAGGACAAAAGTTAGATGCCCTGGATATCACCGCTTGAGCGTCTATACACCAGCTCCATGAAGACTTTCTTGAGTTTAACATGTGTTTAAAGAGTCAAAGTACTTTTGTTGATGCACCAATATGCAACATGCTTCGCTCCTTGCTGAATCCGATATAGCAAGATTACCACGTGCTCTTCAAAATTCGAGCTACCCTTTCGAGGCTTTAACTCAAAACCCCTTTGGTCACAAGGGCCCTTTGCAGTTTTCACCTTAGCCTCTCTATTTTTTTTTATTTTTTTTCGAAAACTCAAGGCGCCCTTTGCGGGTTTTCACCTTAGATTCTCCTCTCCTTTAGACAAAGTACTTTTTTTCTAAGTCTGAATTCACTGGATTGGGTAAACTCTTCCCATCTATTTTCGTTAAGATCAAAACACCCCCAGAGAAGGCCTTCTTCACGAAATAGGGCCCTTCCCAATTCGGCATCCATTTTCCTCTAATGTCCTTCTGAATTGGAAGGATCTTTTTCAAAACAAGATCCCCCTCGTGGAATTCTCTTGGTCGCACTTTCTTGTCGTAAGCTCGCATCATGACTTCGTCCTTTATTTTCAATATGATATCTGGCCTAATTCTTCGTAACTTCTGTTGGACTGGCTTACAATCCTGTCTTATTAGAAGACGATGCACCACAATATTGGTATTTAACCCTGGCATATCTTGATAGGACCATGCGAAGATATCCTTAAACTCATGTAGCAACTCAATCAGTCCTTGCCTTATGTCCTTGGCAATACGCGTGCCAATTTTCACCTCTTTCCCTTGCTCTAGGGCTACATCCTCTATTGCCTCTTTCTCATGGGGCATGATTTGTTTCTCCTCCTGTTTTACCATCCTCAAAATATCCAGAGACACATCACAATCCTGGACATCTTCAAAATCCTGAGATTCTTCTAAACACATGTCTTGCTCACTAGAGAAATCAGGATTTGATATATCAGTGCCCATGTCATTGATATCTAGGGATCTATGAAGTATAAAGAATATACAAAGAATGAATGAATTTAAGAATGATTATTTATGTTCTATGAATGAAAGAATAAGAATTGCAAAATTTTACGGAATATTGGTTGATAAAAATGAAACAATACTCGATCAAATTGATAAAAAGTTATGTTTTATTAAAAATAATAGATGATCGTAAGCCTATTTCACAAATGTAACCCTATTACTCCTAGGCCCTAGAGTAATAAGAATGCTTCAAAAATTATTCTGAAAAATTCCTAAAGGCTATAGGAAGTTCCTCCGCAGTCCAATTGTTCAGAAAGCTTCCCGGTTCGTAAGGGCGAACACCCTCAAGGTTTCCTCGCTCTAATCCTTCGTCTTGTATAGCATTGATCTGATAACTTTCTTCTACGGTAACCCTCTCGATATGAAGGTTTGGGATATTGGAGGGAATGTCATCGGCTCCCACTCCACTTCTCTTCTATTAAGGCGCGCCTTTCTTCCCTCTTGGCGCTTCTCAACTTCCTTCCACATTTGCTTATAGTCTGGCTTGAAGCCTAGACCAAAGCGATCTCTCTTCTCTTTCAATTCTAGAATTTGAGCCCCTCCTTGCAGGTATTTTCCTAACCCTCTTCCTGGTAAGGCTCCTTTTCCCACCATCATTTGTAGAGCCATCCTCGTAGCTCTTGCTATTTTTGGCATCGGTAACTCACTCCCTTCTGAAATGAAGGTTGCATTCACAAATTCTAAAGAACGAAAGGAACACTCAATAGATTCTTCGTCTGTCTCGACATAAGGGGCCTTGCTAGTGACTGTGGCTATAATGTCCTCCTCCGCATTGATAGTTACTAACCGTCCATCCGTCACTAACTTTAATTTCTGGTGCAACGATGAGGGCACCGCTCTTGCTGAGTGTATTCACGGCCTTCCTAATAAGCAATTGTGGGAGGGCTTGATATCCATCACCAAGAAGTCTACTTCGTATATACCCAGCCCAATTTCTAAGGGGATGTTAATCCTTCCCATCACCTTCCTTTCTGTACCATCAAAGGCTCGTATCACATTTTGACATGTTTTCATGTGAGAACTGTCAATGGGTAATCTGTTCAATGTAGACAACGGTAGAACATTCAAGGCCGATCCATTATCGACGAGCACGCTTGGGAGTGTGTACCCCTTACATCGAGTGGTAATGTGCAGGGCTTTAGTTGACCCCCTGCCCCCTGGTGGGATTTCATCATCATTAAAATAGATGAAATTATCCGCACTTATGTTATTCACCAACCGGTCCAGTTTATTAACGGATATGTCATGGGTGACATATGTTTTGTTGAGTACCTTCATCAATGCATTCCGATGCACCTCAGAACTCAGAAGTAGGGCCAGTACTGATATGCGAGCCGATTGCCTACGCAACTGCTCAACCACGCTATACTCGCTATGTTTAAGGAACTTTAGAAATTCTTTAGCCTCCTCCTCCTCCTTTACTGGCTCCTTGACAGGCACTTCAACCTCTTTCTCTTTCTCTGTACTAACATTCTTTGTTTTTGTGGGCTCCTCTCTGATGCCCATCGTATCGTATCGTTTCCCACTCCGTGTATGAAAACCCACAACTTGTACATCTTTAGACGTACTGGTTATATTCTCCTCCTCCGGCACTGTCACACTGCAGTCATAACTCCATGGTACCCTCTTGCTATCTCTATAAGGGAAAGGCGTAGGCTTATGGATAATGACCTTAGGCACTGTTTGTGCCCCTACCTCATTGTTCCCCAACAAGGAAATAATAATCCTTGGCCGGCTAGTTCCTTTCTGTTCATCCTCAAGCGCACATACTTGTTTTTCACAAGAGTTACCTTCAAAAATTTGTAGCTGTTTATTGTCCATAAGGCATTGTATTAAGGCCTTAAACTCGTCGTATTCCTAGATCTTGTGCCCCTCCTCAGCATGGAACTCACAGTAGTCCCTTGCTCCTTTATTCCTCTCCTTAGAGATTATCACCTCTCTTTTCACCATTTCTTCCCAAATTATCTTCATCGGCGTTCTCACCTCAGCCACGCCTTCCTTCATTCCCCTCTCACTGGCTTTGCCAATAGCATTCACTCCTTGATCGCTATGATTTGGCAACGGGTTTTCAGTACTAGGGGTATTTTCGAACTTCACTACCCCCATCTTAATAAGCCTCTCTACTGTCTTCTTAAAATCGATACAGTTTTCAATCGAATGCCCCGGTATTCCAGCATAGTATTTGCATCTGGTGTTCGCGTCGTACCATTTAGGATATGGGGGTTGCAGTGGCTTCAGGTGAAAAAGAGAAATAGCATGTGCATCGTATAAGCTTTGATAGAGCTCACGATACGTCACGGGGATAGGTGTGAATTGCATCCTTTCATAATTCTGCCTTGTACCCGACTCCTTCTTTTGAGAACTCTGTTGCTTAACCACAGCTGTTTTAGGTTGACCAACTGTGATTGCCCTCGTATTGAAAGTGCTTGTGTTATTCACTTCACCGTCCTTTCTCCTTGGGGCCAATCTTTTGGTTGCTTCCCCTTCTATTTTGCCACCTCTTATGGCATTCTCGATCATCTCGCTCGCCATGACTATATCTGCAAAGCTTTTAGTGATGCTCCCGATCATGTGAGTGATGAAAGGAGCCTTTAAAGTGTTGATTAACAACATGGTAGTCTCTTTCTCCAACAACGGTGGTTGAACTTGCTTTGCTACCTCTCTCCATCGCTGTGCATATTGCCTAAAATTTTCATTAGGCTTTTTCTCCACGTTTTGCAGCGTGATCCTATCCGGAGTCATGTCAGTCACATGATTGTACTGTTGCATGAAGGCTTGTGCCAAATCTCTCCATGAACTTATTTTGGCCCGGCTCAGTTGATTATACCACTTGGCCGCTGCTCCAATTAAACTGTCCTGGAAACAGTGGACCAATAGTTGATCATTATTTACGTATCCAGTCATCCTCCTACAGAACATCGTAATGTAAGCTTCTGGGCAAGTAGTCCCATTGTATTTCTCAAATTCTGGCATCTTGAATTTGTGAGGAAGCACTAAGTCTGGGACCAAGCTTAGATCTTTGGTATCATTTCTATGACGCTCATCAGCATTCTCTAAAGCTTTAAATTTTTCCTCCAACCATTTGTAGCGTTCTTCCAACTATTTTGCAGCCTCATTTCTTAAATCCTCTTTTTCAGCCATGTCTAAATCAGGAATGACAGGATTTGCAGGATTGTCGCCCAAATTGAATCCTGAACTAGTTTGAAAGTTCATGGGTATTCCAGTATCAACTTGGCCCTGTTGAGGCCTTATTGTGACAGACGACCCTCGGGGATATGCCTCAGGTTGTGTTTGTACGTGAGGTGGAGTGAAACTAGGAGGATGACCCTCATTATCCTCTTCAGTGATAGCCATAGGAGCCTTCCCCTTATCAGTGGCCCTTAACAGTTGAGCCATTTCAGCCATCATGTTTCTTTGAGCCTCCAGCATTTACTCCATCATGTCGTTTTGCATTTTTGCCAATTGCTCTTGCAACTGGTCTTGCATGTCCTTCTATAACTGTTCAAATCTTTGGTCCATATTCTTTGACTTAGCACGTATACCGTAAGGATGTGTTGCTTCCAGATTTTCTTTCTTTTATTCTCCTTCTCCCTAATAATTTTAACTAATTAGGGTCTTTCTATAAACTTGAATGCATATGATGTGATGAAATGCAAATGCATGAATGCAAGAAGATGTCGATTCTGATTCAGTTTCATTTTAGAAAATGTTATTTAAGGAACAAAAATCTTTTCATAAAATGGATTACAAATACACTTTCGCCCGCAGGCCTAGAGTCTTAACCCTATCTAATAACAATGCTAACTCTCGTCCTCTGTCTGACGATGACTCATACATTATACTCAGGGTTCTAGCTTGTATTGCCAAATCCTGCAAGTGTTCAGCAACCTCTCGAATCTGAATTAAGGCCTGTTCCATGACATGATCTCTATCCCCCACTTGATCCCGAAGATGGTGAAGTTCTCCCTTCCACTGTTCTTCTCTTAGCTCGAGCTGCTCAATCCGTAGCTCACAGTCCTGTAGTGCTGCTTCCAACCCTCTAATATTGTGCTTCATTTCCTCGATCTTGTTTAGACTTGCTTTTAACTCGGCTGCGGAATTACGACTTCGATGATGATGAAGAGATCGTCCAAGCTCTGTCACCTTAACTTTTAATCCTTGATTTTCCTTTTCTAGGGCCTAATTACGCGACTGCATCTCTTGGAACTTTTTCTCCCAATACTCAACTTTGGCTCTTTCCTCTTGAATCTCTTGTTGCCACTGCTCTGAAGATCTCCCTAATCTGACCTTTTCTAACGTTACCTGGGCTTTCTTGTAGTGCGTCTTTAAATCATCTCGATCTTCCTTAATCTTCCTCTTTTCCTTTTTCACCTTCTCAACTTCCATCTTTTGAACATCGACATCGAGACTTAAGCACATTTTTTCCTCTTCGAGCTTCTCAATCCTTTTTCCAAGCTCCGAATTCTTTCTCTCGAACTCTTGCTTCATAACCTCCAACTCTGATGGAATCACTCGTAAGCTCTCCTCTAATGATCGAGCCACCCCCAAAACTGGCTTAGGGACATTATCATTGACTCTCCCACTAAACCACCCTTTATACTCAAGGGTTGACATCGAGCCTTCGGTTAAGATCTTCATATAGAAAGGCTTCTTTCAAGCCTCAGAAATCTCTCGCATCCTCTTCTTATAGTGATCTTATTTATAAGAGAAATCACTCTGAGCTAAACCCTGTGTAGCTGGTTTGAACTGCCTCGCTCGATACTGCCTTAGAACAAGTAATGGTGTATATCCAACAACTCCCCAAATTCCTGGGAAAGGGACCCAATCAAAACTGCCACATCGGTAAAGGACTTCACTAGGAACCAACCAAGGAGCCTTCCACATAACATCTTCCTCTCGAAGATTCTGAAGACTATCTATCCACCTCTCTTCTGAAATGTCATCTCTCCTAGGCATGTCCATTACTTCCTTTAAGGGAGAATAACCCTCGGAGAATACTCGACAAGGAACCCTATCAAGCTTCCAAAAATGGCTTTGAAACCAAACCAACAGCAACTGTGCACATCCAATGAACCTTCCTTCACCAGCTCTTCGACATGCGCTCAAGGATCTTAACGTCTCAGCTAAAATTGTAGGCACGGGTGTGTTCTGTTTAC
The DNA here is from genome assembly GCA_025698475.1 of Gossypium anomalum. Classification (NCBI taxonomy): domain Eukaryota; kingdom Viridiplantae; phylum Streptophyta; class Magnoliopsida; order Malvales; family Malvaceae; genus Gossypium; species Gossypium anomalum. Next base: position 65,507,398 of record CM046968.1, on the reverse strand, counting down.
CAAGTCAATCGAATAAATCCGTAACTGCCTCATCTATGTGCCCCAACGCCTTTGGGAAAATCACCATGCCGTAAATACTCAAAGCCAGGACGTCGACCCTTTTTTCCACGTCTGAATGCATCGATATCAAATCCCTCAAAATAGCCCATGGAATGCACTTGTTATCACCCTTTTGCTGCACACGAGCTACAGCCCACTGCTCACTCATCCCAGTAATCATTACCAACTTCTTCATAAAAGTTGGAAGGCTGGCGGGCCTAACATAAGCCTTATGATCTTGAATCCTCGGGCAATGTAGTAAAGTGGTATACTCCTCCAAAGTAGGTACAAGATCAACATCACCAAATGTAAAGCAACTATAAGCAGGGTTCCAGAATTGTACCATGGCTCGAAACAAGTGCCTATCCACTTTCACGTCTAGCAAATAGGGAAGATCTCCATAATTCTGATAGAAAAGTTGCTTAGCTTCGTCATCCCATTGGGCCCAAATGTCTCTCAACTCCTGAAACTCATTCTGTGTCGAATTAATACAAGTAAAGTCCCATAACTCTGATGTATACCCCTCGATGACACTATCTCCCTTGTCTAACTGGGTTTTCTCTGACCAAGTGCAGAGAAAGGCGTTGTCCTCCACTTTATTAAAATATTCATTCTTCATTACAAAACTTTCTAATCTAGAAATCAAACCTTGAACCGACACCTTTAGATGTTGAGTGACATGCAATAACAATAAAATAAAAATAGGTCAGTGTCATATATATAAAAAATGATAAATAAGTACTTACAAGGGTAGCTTACTAAAGGTTATCTCTATTTCCCTAGGGTAAGCACTTAAAGTTCACTATATGAGTTTTTCTTCTAAAGCAAGGTACTTGAACCAGCAGATTCCTCGGTCTTCACCCATTATAGGTTCATATAGACCAAGTTTAGTTCAGGGGGACACATTTCCCTATGGCCATACGGAGATAAAAATCTCACAAAGACATAGGTATAGTATCCCGGAAGCAATCCACTAGCTCATACGAAGGTGAAAACCTCACGAAAGCGTAGCTTCTCACTCCCACTTAAGGGTGTGACCACAACGGTCATGCAAGTGCAAAGTACGGTAATAAGGTAACAAACATATGCAGCAAACACATGTAAAGCAGGATCAAATTTTAAATCTTCCAAACTTCTGACATTAAGACATAAAATAATCAATTTCTTGGCTCGACTCTCTTAAGTCCCTAGCAGAGTCGCCAAGCTGTCGAAACCTCTTTAAAACGGGTTTTAAAAAAATGAAAACGGGAGTCGCCACCAATCTTTTAAAGTGTGATTGGATCACTTTATAAAACGTTTTGGTCTACGAAATTATGAGAAAATAGGTTCGGGAGTCGGTTACGTGCGAGGAAGGATTAGCACCCTCGTAACGCCCAAAATTGGTACCAAATTGAATAATTTTGCCTTAGTGTCAGAAGTTTGAAAGAATTTAGAAATGAGATTCCCTTAAAACCATAATGTTTTGAGAAAAGAATCAAGATTCATTCGTTTTAAAAGAGTACAACCATCATATCCAGCATGATTGGACACGATATCTTTAAACTTTCGTAACTGAAATCATCTTGTGATTTGTACAACACGTTTCAAAGGATATTTTAGATATTTAGACAAACGGGAAACCGCAACCCAGCATGTTAGGGCACTAATTTCCGAATTCCTAACTATCAAAACTTTGCCTCACTTTTTAAAAATTCCTTTTGAATTAAATGAGATATTTTTGTTTTGAAGATATTGATATATTTTACACTTTACAAGAAATTAACATTAAATAAACCTAGCTACATAATACATGCTTTATTATTTTATGCAAATATAGTATAAAGAGTAATAGATAATGGTATAATTTACATAATATACATTATTACTTTATGCATATATTATCATAAATAACATAAATATTCACGCATTATTGTTACATGCAAAATACAATGTAGTGCATAATGAATACAACAAATATAAATTGCTATATACATATATGATAATATTTTATGCAAATTATCATAAATAATTAATTTCATGCATATATATAAAAATAAAACAAATGATATGTAAAATTTAGCCTACTAAACAATAAAAGAAAACCAAAAATAAATAAGCAAATTAAAATGTACAAAATATAAATCAAATAAAAATAAGATATTTAGAAATATATTGAATAATATAAGAATGATAAAAGAGAACCCTTTTTAAAAATAATTAATATATAAGCTTTGTTATAGTAAATAATAACTTAATATATGTAAAAAAAATAATGTACTAAATAATAATATTGTACATATTTATTTAATAAAAACATATATAGTTAATAAGCAATAAAATAATGTATATTTTATAATAAAATAAAAGTAATATAGGAATAATATATGGTAGAATATATAGTGTATAATATAATTTATAAACAAGATGTATAATGACATAAACTATATGATAAATAATAATATAAAAATAATAATAAATGTATATATAGTAAAGGAAAATATTATAAAGAATATATAATAAAATGTGACATGTAATAAAATATATAAATAAAATATAATGAAATATAAATACTATCATATAAATAAGGATAATATATATACAATTATTTAATAATAATTTTTTAAAAAATATTTAAAATTTTAGACTATTAGTGAATAATAAAATAATACGTAATTTATAATAAAAATACAAAGAATAAGGTATAGTAAGATACCATATATAATAAAATTTAATAAAATATAATAATAATATAATAGATAATACAAAAATAATATGTACTATTTTATATAACTAATATTTAAAAAAAACAAATAATATATATAAGGTATTTAAAATAAATAAAATATATAAAAAGGATTAGAATTGAATTTAATTAAAGAATCTGGGGTTAATTGCAAATAAATGAAAATTCTGGTCCTGATTGAAATGCACGTTAAATTCAGAGGACTCACTGGGCAATTAGCCCTAATTCTAAAAACGACGTCGTTCCCCAGAATAAATTCTAATGGCCATTGGGACTAAATTGAATTAAATATAAGAAGTTAGGGCCAATTTGAAATAAAAATAAAATAAAATTATAAAATTTAATAAAACGGGAGGATCGATTGGGCAATTTACCCACTTATCAAAAACATGCAGATCCTCCCCGGGTCTTCGGGTCAACACACGGATCCTCTGGTGAAACGGTGCCGTTTCAGTGCTTATTGGACTAAGCCAAAACGACACCGTTTTTGTAATGCTATATATGTCAAAACTAAACCCGAAATTCATTTTTGTTATCAGTCTTAAAAAAAATTGTGAAATCCTCTGAAAGAAGAGGAAAGGGGAGCCCTCTGGCCCCGGCCTTCAACCTCCAACCACGGATCAGTAAGCACCCACGTCAGCCAGCTGCTGCCACAGACACGCACGGTTGGAAGGCTAAAAGCCTTTGTTTCCCTTGGCGAATCGCAAGTAACCTCTTATTCCTCTTAAACTTAACCGTTTTTTTAAAAAAATGATTTTTATGTGCTGAACAGAGAGAAAATATAACAAAATCACCTTTAAGCAAACAACTGCTTCTTATTTCTTTCTTCTGTGTATATATGTATGTATCCTTTTTGTACATCTGTAGAAAATCGGCCCCCTTTTACATCGTTCTGATTCAGGCTTTTATAGCCACTGTTTACAATATATTTACATCTTTATTTTATTTCTTTTCCATATTTGTTTCGTCTCTGTCGTTTCTTTCTTTTTTTGTAAGTGATAGAGAAAAATCCGGCGACGATCGTGCTGACGACGTAGATCTACTGGTGGCATTGATTACGGCATGATTCGAAACCTGGAATCATGGCCTTGATGATGGGTAGCTGGAACGACGCGAGACGAAGCGACGTATTGATTGCGGCGTAAAACGAGGATGATGTCGGCTACGATCATGAGGGAGCTTGCGGCACGAACCCTAGCTAGGGTTTCTCAGAAGCTGAAACTCCTTAAGTCAATTGGGCTAGCTGGACTGTGTTTGTTTGTTGGGTCAAAAGGGTATTTTGGGCCTGATTTGGGTTGTGAGTTTAGGTATGGGTGTAATGGGGTCAAATGTAAACGGGTAATGGGCTGTCGAGTTGTAACTAGTCTGCTGGGTAGTTTAAGTATTCAGTTGGACTAAGAAATATGATCGGGTCTTTGGGCTTTGTACATGGACTGTATAAAAACTATTATTTTTTTAAATTTATGTTTTTATTTTTATCCACTTATAGGCCGGGCAATATTTGGTTATTACAATATGATGATGACTTATCAATATACAAAAAGGCTTGAACTTGAAGCTTGTTAGAGATGTGGGAATTATGGCCACTACAAGAATGAATGCTACACAAAGCTACCAAAAGAAAAGGAAGAAAAGTCCAACTTTGTTAAATTGAAGGAGGAGGAGACACTTTTGATGGCCTTTCACACAATATAGGAGTTTGATCGAGAAACTTGGTATATAGATATAAGTTGCAGCACTGGTTGTAAGTCTTCTTTACTAAATTAGATGAAAGTTTTCATACACTCGTGAATTTTAGGGATAAGTCAACTATTCAGGTGATAGAAAAATGTGATATTCAGATCAGAACCAAGAATAATTTTATTGAAACAATTTCAAATGTTTTTTATGTTCCTAATTGAAAACTAATCTTTTGAGTGTTGGTAAGTTACAAGATAAATGATATAGGATCACAATTTTCAATGGAGAATGCGAGGTGTATGATTCAAAAAAAAATTCTATTGTTATTGTTAAAATGAGCGCAAACAAATTATTTCCTTTGAAGATTAAAATAGTTCACGATTGTCTGTTGGCTAAGGTAGATGATTCACTACGGAAGTGGCACTAAAGGTATGGTCATTTGAACTTTAATGGCCTAATGATTCTTCAACAAAAGCAAATGGTTACTAGTCTTCCTGTAATCATTCCTCCATCATAATCCCTGAGAAGAATGTATTGTTGGAAAGCAGTATAAGGATACTTTCCCAAGCGAAAAAGTTGAAAGAGCTCAAGTTGTTCTTGAATTAGTTCAATCAAACTTATGTGGACCAATCAATCCAACTTCCAATGGTAACAAAATATATTTTATATCATTGACTGATGAGTTTAGCTAGAAAACCTGTGTATATTTTTTTGTAGGAAAACTCTGAAGCATTTGATGCTTTCAAGAGTTTTTGTACCAGCCCGATTTAGGGCCTAGTCAGAACAGTGGTCTCAGGACCACAAATCTGGAGTCAAATAAATTATTTTATTATTATTTTGGAGTCATAGCATGTTTAATTTAGTGCATGAAATATTTGGTGGAGTAATTTTAACGTTTGTGAGCCCAATTGCGAAAAAGGACTAAATCGTATAAAGTGCAAAAGCCCTAATTTGATAGCTAAAGGTGTTATTTTGTTAGAGAATCAAAATTGGGGGATTTTAAAGGGCAATTAGACCTTTTTAAAAGACCATAGCTGGCCATAGAGTCAAAGAGGAGACAAACTTTTCAAATTTGGTGAGTTAGGTGACTTATTTTTTACTAAAATAGAAATAAATAAAGGAAGGATGATATAATCCCTTTTTTCATCTTTTTCTCTACCAAAAATCAGCCATTGAAGGGGGTTTGAAAGCTTAAAATTTTCAGCAACTTGAAGCACACACAAGTAAGTGATTTCCATGTCCTTTGTTTATGATTTTTGCATTTTTGAGACCTCAGAAGCATGAGCTTTCAAATGAGGGGTCTATTTTGCAAAATGATTAAAACTTTAGGGTTTTTCTATGAATGGATTTGTATTTTTTTTCTAAGTTTTTATGGAAGAGAATGAGTCTTGGTTGTTGAATGAACAACTTTTGTGAAGGAGTTTTTATAGAAAACCCTTATAGGACCATTTTGCAAAGTTTGTGAAATAAGTGATAAATGTGTGAAATAGTGAGAATTTGGAGTTTCTATAAGAGTAAAAATGGTTCGTCTAGGCCTAATACGCGAAGAAATTTGATAAAAATTAATTTTCGAGCATATGGGTAAAATGGTCATTTTGTCAAGTTCTAGGGGTAAAATGGTCATTTTACCGAAGATGTGAATTTTCGATTACCTAATTGTATTTAGTGACTAAATGAGTGCATTTTTCTATTATAAATCAAGAATTACAAAATCCAACCCTAGACCGAGGGAAGGCCAAGCAAGTAGATTAATTGACGAGTTATCTACATTTTGTAATCCGAGGTAAGTTATATGTAAATAATACAACTACATTGTTACTATATGTGTTTGAATTGTCATTGTATTGATATAGCATGAATTTCTTGATTGTGGGATTGAGAATGTATAATGATAATTGAGATAGTAGAACTCTCGTTGGAACCTTAGGAAGTAAACCGGATATTCATGCCATGACATTTGGGTCACTTGTGTGAGCTAGTGTAAGACATGTATACGACATGCATCGGCCACATTATGAGAGCCAGTGTAAGACCATGTCCAGGACATGGCATCGGCATTGAGACGAGTACAAGTGTAAGACATGTCTAGGACATGCATCGGCCTTAAGACGTAAGCCAGTGTAAGACATGTCTGGGACATCATCGGCTATGAGTTGTGTCAGTGTAAGACCATGTCTGGGACATGGCATCGACACGAATATGTAAGAGCTAGTGTAAGACCATGTCTGGGACATGGCATCGGCCTCGATGATGATAGCCAGTGTAAGACCATGTCTAGGGCATGGCATCGGTACCTTACCCCATGTTTGAGGCTTAATGAATATCCAGTAGTGTTCCGAATGGTTCAACAGTGAAAGTTATGATTTTGAGTTAATAAGAAAAGTATAATTGTGTTGTGAGTAGTACAAGTACCAAATTTGTTATACATGAGATGTGAGCTCAATATATATATGCTATGTAAATTGTATGGATGTTGATGAGTAAGTAATGCTTATGCCCACTTTGTATCATGAGCTCGTTGATGAATGGTTAAGTAGTTGTTGTATATTTATTTATATGCAACTTACTAAGCTATATGCTTACTCCCTTTCTTTCCATTTTCTTATAGTGCCGCCTAACTAGCTCAAGGATCAACGGTAGTCAGAGATATCGATCACACTATCAACCGAAGCATTCGGTATAGTTGGATTTATATTTTTAAAAATGGCATGTATAGGGCTTAGACTTTATTATTTTGTGTCATTGAGAATTGGCCATATGTGTTGGCTTGGGTTGGAAAACCTTCATTTTGTATTAAGCCTTGAATGATGGCTAATATTCATTTTGATTTTATAAAAGATACATTTACATGGTTGAATTAATGTCTATTGTGGCTAATTTGGTTGTATGAGTTATGTTTGTTTTGGGATTGGTTGGTTTTGTATGGAACTATCTATGTAAGGGTGGCAATGAGGCTTGGTAAATAGCCCTATATTGTCCACATGGATAGACACGCGGGTGTGTGTCTAGGCCGTGTATGACACACGGCTAGCCCCATGGGCGTGTGGTCCGGCCATGTGTGTCCTACACGTAAAAATTTCAAGTCAGTATGCATGGTAATACACACACGGGCAGAGACACAGCAGTGTGTCTCAGCCATGTGAAGGACACAGCCCGGTACACGGGCGTGTACCTTGGCCATGCGACGTTTTGAGCATGCTGACCTCAGATAGAATGTCCATGTTTTTGCACACGGGCTAAGACACGAGCGTGTCATGGCCGTGTGAGGGACACGAACCATGGACACGGGCGTGTGTCTGGCCTTGTGAAAACCCTTGTAGGTTCGAATTAGAAATTAATTCCCCACGGGTGTGGGACAGGGGTGTGTCCCTAGGTGCTTAGGCCGTGTGAGCCACACAGGCCATCAGCACGACCATGTTGAAATGGTCACACGGGCGTGCTGCCCTTTCACACAAGCGTGTCTCTGTTTTAAAGGCAAAAATTTTCATAGTTGATTTAAGGACCCGGAGTGGTCCCGGATAGTTTCTAATGGTCAATTTAGGGCTCGTGGGGTCATAATAAGAAGTTTAAAGTAGAAATTGAAAAAGTTTTAATTTGGATCGAGTCTTAGTGAGTTGAGATTGTTTGTGTGCATGAGATCAAGTTAGGTAATGCCTTGTACTCCACCCCGGCATAGGTTACGGGTATGGGGTGTTACAGTTTTAAAGCTCATGTCAAAAATTAAGTTGATAAGAAAATAAGAACACTTAGAATAAATCATGGAAGAGAATTATGCTCTAATGATTTTCTTGCATATTTTGAATCAAATGGCATAAAGAGACAATTGAATGATCCATATTCACCACAATATAGTGGTATATGTGAATGAAATAACATGACCATTCTCAATATGGTCAGGAGCTTGCTGGCTACAAAAGGAGTTCCAAAAAAATTATGGCTTGAAGTAGTGATGTGGTCAATTCATGTGTTAAACAAAAGTATAACATTGGCAGTAAAATACATGACACCTCAAGAGGCATAGAGCGATAAGAAACCCATTTTTTTATCATTTTAAGATATTTGGATGCATTGCATATGCACATATATCTGATGAAAAAAAGAAAGAAACTTGATGCAAAAAGTAAAAAATGTGTATTTCTTGGAGCTAGTGAAACTTCAAAAGCTTACAAGCTATTTAACCCCTCAACAAAGAAAGTGAGAATCAGTAGAGGCGTTGTATTTGATGAAGAAGCTAGATGGGATTGGGCTGATGGCAATTCAATTCCAAGTTTAATACCGGATGATAATGTCTGAACTGATGAGGTAGAGGCTGGTGAAATTCAAGATCAATAACTTGCATCGCATAAGCAACAATCAAATTAATCTCAAATTCTTGCTCAATCTGATCAATAATTAAAAAAATAAGAAGAAGAAAGGAAGGAGATATAATTTGAGGGCTAAAAACTCAAGGAAAAAAGCTTGCATGGGTGATAGAGTACGATGATATTTGTGCAGACGATGATCCTTATTTTGCATTATATGTTGATAGTGATCCAATCGCTTTTTATGAGGCTATGAAAAAGGAGAAATGGCAAGAGACAATAGATAAAGAAATTGAGTCCATTGAAAATAATCACACTTGGGAACTGGCAAATCTACCCGAAGGACAAAAAAGCATCAGTGTCAAATGGGTTTTTTCAAGATGAAGTTGAATGAGAAAGGTAAAATTGACAAACACAAGGCTCGGTTGGTGGAAAAAGGCTATAAGCAAGAGCATGGTATTGATTATAAGAAAGTTTTTGCCTCAATTGTAAAGCTGGATATAATCAGATTAGTGCTTTTGCTTGCAGCACAATATTCATGGTCAATTCTTCAATTAAATGTTAAGTAAACATTCTTGCATGGTAACTTATAAGAGAAAGTATTTTTTGATCAACATGGTAACTTATAAGAGGAAGTATTTTTTGATCAATCACCTGGTTTTGAAAAGAAAAGGTTAGAAAAGAAGGTTTTTTTACTAAAGAAAGCTCTCTATGGGCTAAAGGAATCACCAAGGGCCTAGTACAGTCGCATAGATGCTCATTTTTCAAAGTTGGGATTCAAGAACTGTCCTTTGGAGCACACCTTTTATGTCAAGTCTAATGGAGGTAAAATGTTTATTGTTTGTCTTTATGTTGATGACTTGATATTTACTAGTAATAATGTTAAGATGTCTAATAAGTTTAAGTTGTCTATGATAAAAGAACTTGAAATGACCGATCTAGGATTAATGTGATATTTTCTGAGATTAGAAGTCATTCAAACTATTGCTGGTAATTTTATTTTTCAGAAGAAATATGCTCATGAGATTCTTGTAAGGTTCAAAATGACAGATTGCAAGCCATTTGCTGCACCAACTAAATCTAGTTTGAAGCTGCACAAAGATGATGAAGGAAAAGAAGTAGACAACACTTATTCTAAACAAATAGTTAGCAGCCTCATGTATTTGACGTCTACCAGGCCCGACATCATGTATTTTGTGAGTTTAATTAGTAGATACATGGAAAAGCAGACCAAAATGCATATCAATGTAGCTAAAAGATTTTTGAGATATGTGAAGGGTACAATTGATTATGGTGTGTTTTACAAAAAGGATATTATGTTAATTTTGTTGGGTATACCGATAGTAATTATGCAGGGGACATTGATGATTGTAAGAGCACTTCCAATTATGTGCTCATGTTTAATTCAAGTGCAATATCATGGTTGTCAAAGAAGAAGCAATTAGTTACACTTTTAACAACCGAGGCTGAATTTTTTGTGGCAACTTCAAGTGCGAGTCAAGCGTTGTAGCTTAGAAATATGTTCAAAATACTTAGAGCTGAGAAAAAAAGTCCAAAAAATTATAAATTGTGATAATATGTCAATTATCAAGCTATCAAGAGATCCAGTGATGTATGGGAGAAGCAAACATATTGATGTTCATTTTTATTTTTTGAGGGAATAGAAGAAAAAGTTGCAATTTTGTAAGAGCAATGAACATATTGCTGATATCCTGACCAAACCACTTAAACAACTAGCATATGAAAAACTAAGAAGGATGCTTGGAGTTTGTTCTTCTCAAGGAATTGACCAAGGATTTGTCAAAACAAAAAAATCCTAAATTATTTTCAGCAAAAATTAGTTTAAGGGGGAGTGTTAATTAGATTTTTTTTTTTTTGTTATCTTAGTTGCGAGATTTAGTCAAATTAGTATCAAATAATTATCCTGATTTATTGATTATTTTGTTAAGTAAGAGTCCTAGTCTTTAAAGGTTGTTAGTATTCTAAGAATCTGCAAACTGTTATAGCAGATTATTTCGTTCTTTTATATTAACTCTGTAACACCTCGAACCCGGCCTAGACATTATGGCCAAATTCAGAGATGTCACATAAAATGGGTTTACAAAACAGAATTGTTATGTTAAACCATCACAGTCTACCATCTCAAAATCCTTTGTAATCATAATCGAAAACGTTAATTAATTTGATTAGTTTATTTACCAAAACCTATTTTACAATGGAAGTCGATTAAACAGATACATTTAGAAATCTGATTCGTATTTTTTTAGGAAAAACCACATTTTATGTGAAAATCGTCATTTCACAAAACATTTTAACCAAGCATGCGGAAAACCGATAAACCAATTTCAACAGTTTAAAACCAACAAGTCCAAAGAGTCTCAAATATTACAAACACTCAAAATAAATGCCAAAACATAAATAAAACCATGATTTACTAAGTTTAATCAATTTACGGTCATGTGGTCACCATAGAGTCTCTACCGCACCGATCCGCCTAAGTCTGTGGATTACCTGACAAAAACAGACAAACAGATGTGAGTTTACGTAAACTCAATGTGTAACCCATCAGAATTAAGCATGCAAACATACAAATCATCATATATACAATCGAAAATGTATCTGAGACTCAATTTGATTCGAATCTGAGATATGAAATTTAGATATGCCAAAATCCTACCCCCATCCTCTACACACCAACTCCGACCATCCCATCACACAATATGGGGTTAAAAACACCCACCCATCCCTACACACCACATCTTTCCATTAAGGCACAAATAAGATAATATGCAGCCAAGCTGCCAAAATATAGGTGATTAACGCCGAACAAAATACTTCCTCTATACATGTAAATCCCACCCCAATAACAGATACGGAATAACTAAATAAATATGCTCAACATGCTCATATACAGATATCGAAATAATCAGACATGCATAGTATTATCATACTCAGAACAGAATATCAGTCTATCAAATCCACAGTTTTAGGGTTTGGTTAGCCCTTACCGACCCTACGGTAGGCCCACGGTTGATCAGAGCGACATGTGTAACCCTAGGGAAAATTTCAAAATTATGGGCCCACATGCCCGTGTGAGCCCGCACGGCCTGGCCCAAAATCCACACGCCTAACTTGGCCATGCCCAGGCCACACTCAAGCCACCATACAGGCGTGTGCTGTGCATGGCCATGCCTTTGTCGACCACACGGCCTTCCACACGGGCGACCACACGCCCGTGTGGTGTCAACAGATTCATTTTTTGGTTTTTTCTTAAGCCTTGTTTTCTGCGCTTTGGGTACACACCTGGTATCGTTTTGATGCGAAAACACACTCGAGCCTTTTAAAACCTGAAAACAGTGTATTCCAACCTATTAGCAACCAAACCAATAATCTAAAACGATACCCAAACATACAGAATCGACTTACAACTAACGAAAATGATCCCCAACTCGATTCAAACTATTGAAGCGCGATTTCCTGCCTCACAACCTTCCCCTAGACATAAAGTGAACTTCATTAACCAATGATCCATTAGCCAAAACAAGAATCGTACCCCCCAAACTTACTGATATTGCATGAAAAGCATCGAAATAATAAGACGCAGAGATTCGCTAAAAGATAGCAAGACAAAAATTAAATCGACGACAAGACAGAAAATGGCAAACGGTAGAGAGTAGAAAGGAGAAAAATTTCACGTCAGAAACTTTGGGAATTTTGGAGTAGAGATGAAAATTTGAAAAAAAGAAAATCAAATAGATTAAAATCAAATATTATCAGATTCCCCCAAATTCTTCCCCACTAACCCCTCAAACTCAACTACCTCAAAATTCAAACCCCTCTGAAATTCTTCTAGAAAAATCGAGCAAAAAAAACTCTTGTGCTTGTGTGGGGATTCAAACACAAGACCTTTAACACACCAATTCCCTTACCACTAGAACTAACAAGCTCATTTTGATATGAATTTACAGACATTTAACTACAAGCCCACTGAACAGAGATAAGACTCAGACCAAAAATAACAAAGTTAACAATTTTGGGACTTGAACCCAAGACCTTATACACACACCTAGAACACCTAGCCACTAAAGTAGATACACGCTTATGTAAGAATTCAAAGAAACATAAATAAATTAATTGGGGGCATTACAAACTCTAAAAGAATACATTGATAATGAAGACAAGTTTTTATTTAGTCAAAGAGATCTTAAGTTCTCCTTCTTTACTATTAAAATTAAAAAAAATATCTTTTATTGAGATTTGATTCTATGGTGTTGCTCTGGTAGTAAAGCAGTCAGTATGGGTGATGTTGCAATTAAAGTCATTTTTAATATTTTAATTGATTATTGATTAAATTCATTTTATTACTATGATGTCTAATTTATCATAATTTTACTATTGTCCTATACATTGTGCAAGATTATTCTTTGTATTATATATTTTCAATTTTAAAGGAGTTTATAGGAGTAAATAAGATCAAAATAGAGTTTTCCCCTTTTTCATTTTTAATTTTGTTTACCTTTTATTTTTCCCTTTTCTTTTATTTTTTTATGAAATAATTAGTTTTAAATGCTTTTAATCTTTTTGAAAAAAGAGAAAGTTTCAATTGCATTTTATTAGATTAAATGTTACTAACTTGTTATGATTTTTTTATTGTCAATTATTAATTTTATGAATGTTGCAATAAGATTTTATGGTTTTACTATTTGATTTTTACAATAATTTAGATTTTATGCTTTAATTATTATTTCATGTCTAAAGAAATTTAACATTTATCTATATCTATATATTATATATTTTCAATTATTAAGGGAATGATAAAAATAGGTAAATATACATTTTGGTACTTAAATTTGACCTCAAGGTTCAATTTGGTACCTAAATTCTTTTGTCATATTAGTTATCTAGACTTTTTGGTTCAAACCGGTATCTAAGCTTCGCTTCATAGTTCAAATTGATTTAAATAACTAAGTACTAATTTGGATCAAAAAGCCAATTTTAAGTATCAATTTGAACCAAGAAGCCAAGTTCAGGTACCTAATTAGACCAAAATAAACTTTAGTTACCAAATTAAACCTTAAAGTCAAATTCAAGTACTTAATTGAACAAAAAAAAACCCTTAAGTATCAATTTGAATCATAAAGCTATATTCATGTACTAAAATGTATATTTAGCCAAAAATTGTTAAGGGAACCTATAGGAATCAGTCAAAATGTTTATATATATATATATATATATATATATATATATGATATATAATTCAAGCTCCCTATAAAGCAATTAGAAGCCAACAAGGAGATTACAAGTATTTTAATTAATTAATTGAGGTATTATAATGATTACAATCTCCTAGAAAAATAAATTAAGTTAAATATAAGGACAATAATATAATATTATATTTTAGATTTTGAATATTCATGAAGTATTGATTGTTTTACATTAAGTTAATAGATGAGGGTATTATCATAATATCTTCTTCCGAAAGCTGGTACATTGGGTGTACAACTTCTACATGATATATTTTCAATTACAATAGTAGAATTCATAGTTCAATAACAGGTAAATGATATTATCTCATCGGCATTAGATGATAGATGGAAAAGTGACATGACCATGAATCTTTCATCTAAGACAAATGATTTAATTTTTTTTTTTTTAGAAATTAATTTTTTTATGAAGGAAAATACAATAGTTGCCATGAGATAAAATAGGGTCGTATTGGGTGAACATATTTAAATTAAAGGGATTAAGGATATCTTATGAGGGTGACACACATATGACAAGATCATTGGACAAGTAGTTGATAAAGTAGCTTTCATAATAGTATATAATGTGGACAATACAGTCATGGTACTTTAGTGGAATGACTCCATGACTAAATAATGTTGTAATTAATAGATGAAAATTCAAAACTTAATTACATATGTAATGACCCAAAAGTCAATGTTGTCGAAAAATGCAATTTCAGGAGACTGTTTTCACAAATTGTGTTCGTAAAAATTTTAATTGCTTAATTAAGGTACAAGGACAAAATTGTAAAAGTCTTATCGCTATAAGTTTTTAATTGGCCAAAGACTAAGGGACTTAAATTGAATTAGCTAAAGGTCCAAAATGGAAATTGATAACATCACGAACTAACTAAAATACGAAAAAGGCAAGCGCACCTATCGAATGGTAGTATAGCTACGGTGAGTCGGGAATATCGTATCCACAAGGACTAAAAGTACTAGTAGTTACTATCTTTTTATTATCTAGCCGGACAAATTGAAGCTATTTATTTTAAAGTCTAAATTTAACTAAACTAATTACTAAACGACAGAGAGCAAATTGGGAAAGTACTCGAAGAAAACGTATGAGAGAGATAATACCCAGGAAAAAATCCACCTAGACTTCACTTATTATTCTGAATCTGAATTAAACGATTTATTCATTTGACTTGATCTGTAGAAATCCAAAAATTATATTAATATCTCTTTTGAGAGTAAAAATAACTGACTCTAGGTTGATTAATTGAAATCTCTTTCTAATTAAAACCCCTATCGTCGCATTAACTCGATCTATGGATTCCCTATTAGATTTGACTCTAATCTGGTAGATCTATGTCGTCCCATTTCTAGGATTGCATGCAACTCCACTCAATTATGCCAGATCTACTCTTAGACAAGGACTTTTGCTCTGCTGAATAAGCACATCAATCATGAATTAATATCCTGAAAACATTAAACATGAAGATAATAAAACATAATTGTGATCAAGAACAAATATTTATCATGTAATTCAGAAAAATCAAATAATAAGATCTATCATAGGTTTCATCTTCCCTAGGTATTTAGGGAATTTAGTTCATACTTGAAAAGGAAAACATCTCAAAAATAGGAAAACAACAAAACATAAATAAACCCAAAATCTTCGAGAGAAATTTAATAGAAATCTTCAGTCTTGAAGGAGATCCTCCTTCTGAGTTGAATCCTGTTGGCGTTCTTTGAGTCTTTTCTACATTCTACTCTGTGTGCTCCCTTAGGCCCTCTTCTAGTATGCATTTATAGACTTTAGAATGCTCAAAAACCCTAAAAATTGGCTTTTTTCGCGTGTTTGGGAAACAGGAAGCGATATCAACACGGGCTGCCACATGGGCGTATGGCCAGCCCATGTGTCTCACACGGGCGTGTGCTCAGCCCGTGTGGGAATGGTCTTGGCTGTATGGATCCTTAAGTCAGCCCGTTTTGTCCGTTTTTGGCCCATTTTCTGCTCCTTTTGTTTCCATATGCTCACCTAAGTATAGAAACATGAAATTAAAGGATTAGGAGCATCAAATTCACTAAATTATATAATAAATCATCCAAAAACATGCTAAGCATGGGATTAAAATGTGTTACTTTAATGGTTTATTAGAAATTAAACTATTTTGGAATATGTATTAGTGGATAGTGATGGATTATACATTAAAACATGATTATTTAGTGAATTAAGAAAGGTTAATTAAAATTAATCAAAATTTTAATTATGGTATAAAACCATTTTTGATGGAAGAAAGAAACAATTCTCTTCATCTTTAACTTTCAAACCGACCTCCACCATTGAATAATAATAATAAGCTTTCAAGGGTTCTAAGCTTTCAGTCCTTAAATAGTAAGTTCGATTCAGTTCAATTACGGGAGCTTGATTTAACTAGCCCATATACCAATTAGTAAAATTGTTAAAGTTTTTAAAATTTTCCATTGTTAATTTCTTGAAGAAATTGGTGTTAAATTAATATATTTTACGATTAGATTATGAAAAAATGACTAAATTATAATGTTTAATTGTTAGTTTTGCACATAAGGACTAAAGTGAATAAATTGCAAAATTGATGTAAAATTTCAATAATTATAGATAATAGAGAGTTCCTAAGGGATGTAATTGAAATAGATTTCAAAACTGAGGCTCAAAATTGAAAGATATAAGTATTTTGATTTTAGGAACCAAATTGAATAATTTGTAAAATATGTGCGATTTAGTATTTAATTCTGATTTGGTTCAAATTTGATGCTATATTACTATTGAACTATTATTCGTAGCTAAAGACGATGCAGGACCTTCGAGTTATAAAAGAAAGGTGAGAGCCGACGATACAGGACTGTCGAGAGAGAAAGGAGAGGTGACACGAGCTTTTGGTTTCTATCTCTATGACCCGAGACCAGTCTAGTTATTAAATATTCATGACATTTTGCATTACATAATATAGGAAATTATGTTCTGGTAGAAATTGAATATTGAGACAGAGACTAAATTGAATAGAATAAAAAATTGCATGACTTAACTAATATAGGAAATTTGTATGAAATTGAGTTGAATTATATTATATTATATGATGAAGTGATGAATTGAAGTTGAATTGAGAATGATGGGATGTGAATTGAACTATGTGATGAAATTGGAAATTGGTTATTCTATTAATTGTACAGGTCTATACTTCAGTTTACTCGATAATACACTTACATGCCAATATAATTGCTTCGGTATAACTGATGATGCACTTACGTGTTGGCATATTTTCTTTGGTACATCCGATGATTCACTTACGTGCCAGCATGAGTGCTTCAGTTTATCTGATGATACAATATGTGTGTCAGTATACATTCCTCGATTTATCCAATGATGCACTGTGGTGCCAGTTTGGGATGCATGTTGCCTAATTTGAGTATCCATCTTGAAAATTCAAGTCAGGTTAAAAGGATTATATAAATGTGATTTGACTATAGGGTAGATTGAATATGAAATGTTAATTTATTTGGTATAATTGCATACCTATGAAATGTGATATGTCATAGCATATAAAAGATCATGTGATATGAGTCGAAAACGAGCCCTAAGGATCGATTGAGTAAATGAGCTAATAAGCTTGAAAATTATTAAAATGAGATGAAATTAAATTAAATATTTATGCATATGATTGATGAACATATATGATTAAGCATATGTATACAAATGTGGTACAAAACGATTATGTAGTATGCAGAATATAATATGAAATGGATTGGCATTTAAGTATAAAGTAAAAAAAATGGATAAATTTATAATAAATTGATTGAATTAATGCCTTGTTATGTGATTGAAAGATGAGTAGCAGAAATATAGTTTTGACGATAATATTGAAATGTTAAGCAAATTGGCTTATTTAAGAGGATATCCATACTTGCATATATATATAAGTGAACTTATATAAGTTAAAATTTTGAGTTCACATGCTTATTGTCATGCTTTTATATTAAATTATAATCGCTTGAATCATAAAGGTACCACTAAGCCCTATTGCTCAATATACGGTTTGTTTTCTCTATTCGTAGGTTTAGGTATTTCTTGAAGCCTCAGAACATGAATTCAGCATCCAGACAATCATTTCTGACTCAACAAAGTTAGTAAAGTGCACTTTCAATTGTAAATGGAATGTACCTAAAGTTTAAGTTGGTTTTGTATCGAAAATGGTCAACTTGGAACTTAGTTTCTTAATGTCATTTTAAAATTTCGTTTTGGTATGTTTTGCCTCTTACGCTGTTGTGATAGTGTTTTTAATTGTAAATGAGATTAAACATGTTAATATAAGTCTCTTAAACTTGTTTCAAGATTGCCCTTCTTGAAAACAGTGAATCTCAAGATTGCCCTTCTTGAAAACAGTGAATCACGTCGCGACGTGAAATCTTTGACGTCGCGATGAGATACAGAGCAAAACTTTAAGTGGCAATGTCGTTACTCGAGGTCATGACGAGCATCAAACAGAGAGCCACGTCGTGATGAGGAAGCCCTAATGTCGCGATGTCAACCAAAGATTTTCAAATTGTTACAATGTGGTCCTAATTGACCTCGGGTTAGCAATACAGATTTCGTAAGCTCGTATAAGACTCTAAAATAAACCTGAAACATTTTATATACTTTTTTAACTTATATTGGGAATTTTCATGTTATAAATTGAACTATGAATTGATCACAGTTGCTCCGGCAATGAATGTAGCACCTTGTAACTCAGACCTAGCAACCGGGTCGGGTATAGGGTGTTATAACATATTATTTAAGTCATAGTTATATATGTCATCTCAGTCCCTCTGCTAGCTCGATATAACATTGATGGTGTGTATTTGAATCAATCGGATAAATGAATGAAAACGACGAATTAGAGAATTAGATCGCATGTATCACTATCAGTATTGAATGCACTTTCTCACTATGAACAAGAGATGACTTAGAGATTAAATTAATTTTTTTTGAATTATTATTTAATTGATCGATATTAAATAATTGAATTTCAAAGTACAAATTAAATTAATGAGTTATTGTAGTCTTATTGAACAAGTTAATTAAATTTATTTACTTATATTGTCTAGTACGTTAAAGTCGTCATGACCTTAACGAGATTCAAATTGGATTGAGAAAATAATTTAATTTATTTAATTAATTGAATAAATAATATAGGAAAATTGTTTATTAGGCTGGATAAATTATATGAGTTGGTTTAAAGACCAAATAACACGTATAATTGTACCAAATACATGAAAGGCCCAATGAAGTCCATTTACATGTGATGGGCGACAACCCTACGTATCCTAGAAGGGGGCATGTCACCCACCCTAGAATACTTCTAATAGGAGTATGCTTTTCTTATTAAAATATTATTATTTGGTTACACTTTCTTCAACTAAGGCTCTTATAATTTTCTCTATAAATAGAGGTTGTAGGCTAGGCCATCATAGTCACTTTACTAGAAAATAGTGCGATCTATTCTACCTAAATAAATTCTATTTTTTGTAAGAACTTGTTTTTGGTTTCTAGCCCACAGAGGTATATTGATATTCCCATTTAATATCAATTAAATTTCTCATTGTGTTCATCGGTTCGTGAATAAAGCCCACACTATAGCTAGCCAAGATCGAGAATAGTGGAGAAGGTCGAGTGGCTAAAAGTAGGGATTCGAATTAGACCATCTATTCAATAACGCAGGTACGAATTTGATAAAGAGGTTTATTACTAAAAATATCACAATGCTCGATCTTTAGAATAATTTTATTTCTCACCGTGGATCAAAATTGTTTTCTAAATTGAAATTTTCCAATATAAAGAACCTCATGAGCTGAGGAAATGACAAAGCGAAGATGCCAAAACTAAAAGAGAACAATGGAAGCTAAAGCAAATACACAAGAAAAGAAAGAACACAAAAAATAAAAAAATTAAAAGAATTTTCAAACTCCGATGAAAAAGCATGTAATACCCCTTACTCGTACCCGAGACTAGGACAAAGTACGAGGCATTACTAAACATAAATAGGGCATTTCCGAAAAATACGGGTTATAAAATTTCATTCTAAATTAAAACCAATCAAACAAAATCATATTGTCCTTATTATGGACCTACGAGGTCCAAAACATACATTAAAAGCGATCCAAGACAAAATCGAAAACTTAAGAAAATTATTAAAAAATTTCTAGGTTTAAGCCTCACACGCCCGTGTGGAGGCAGTGCACACGCCTGTGTGCTTGGGACATGCCCGTGTCCCTAGCCCGTGTCCCTCACAAGGCCTAGACACGCCCGTGTCATCGCCCGTGTCCCAAAACCTGGACATTCTATTTATGACGTCATCATTCATATAGGGGCACACGGCCAAGACACACGTTCGTATGCTAGGCCGTGTCCTCCACATGGTTGAGACACACGGCCGTGTCTCTGTCCTTGTGTTTACTACCATGCATACTGACCTAAAAATTTTAGGTATAGGGGATACACGGCCGTCTAACATGCCCATGGGGCTGACAGTGTGTCACACACGGCCTAGACACATGCCCGTGTGTCTACCCGTGTGGACCTTTTTGGAGGCTATTTTCCAAGCCTTTGGTCACCCTCAATCAATCATACATACTAACTTGATCTTTGGACATTTATCATGGTATAGTTATATCCCTAAAACTTTCTTGGCCAAGGTCATACATGTTACTTCATGTCTCATTTTAACCTATGATAACATTACCCTCTTTGTGTTAGGGTTACAATTTCAACAATCTCATTTTATACATAGCACATTTTATAACTCATACCCATTATGACCTAAATCATTTTCAAGTAATTTGGCCACAATTCACATGTTCATTCAAGGTATATCACAATAGGAATTCACATGAAACATTCAAACCTAACCATGCACATTTAGTAGGTTTGCAACCTACATCAAAATGAGCCATGTCTCATGGCCATATACAAAATGAATAAGCATACCATTTAAGCCCTTACATTGGCTAGCCAGATGACACATATAACAAATTGACTAAGAATCCTATACATGCCATTATAACAAAATAAAAGTTTCTATATACCAAAGCAAGACAAGCCGATAATGGTGACAATGCTCCAATTGTCTTCCAATCTTCACGAGTCCACGAGCTCTGTAAAACAAGGGAAATGAAAGGGGGTAAGCATTTACATGCTTAGTAAGTCCGGATAATAGGAAGGTAAACTTACCGGTTATTTAGCATGCAACCATAAAAGATATTCATGCCAAACATGCATAATATAATTTCCCTATCACATACACTCAACCATCAAGTTAGTCTTATGCCAATACATTATAACATTAGTCTTAGATGAGCTCATCAATTCATGCACTTTCATTTCCGTTTCTCGTTTTAATCCCATTGAATTTTTCAAAATCTCAATGGATATCCCATTTACCGTCAAATCATGCAAGTGATCATTTCAAGTACGCACTCCCGCGAACCTCACTCTTATGGCGGGATTACCAGTCCAGGCTAAATCCCCCATAGCATAAACTCATAGAGTACATGTCGGGATTACCAGTCCAGGCTAAATCCCTTACATTGACATATACTCTAATGAGCTCGGATCTGAATTACCCGTCCAGGCTAAATTCAAACTCTAATCGGATTACCTATCCGGGCTAAATCCCTAATGCACACATATTCTACGAGAGGCTAGATCACTATAGGATCACCCGTCTGGGCTAGATCCTTTCCATCATCTATTCATTTTTGGGAAAATCCATCATATATCTTTTTCATTCAACCGAGACATTATATCATAGCATCAATTTTTCATGAATTACTATACATTGAATATCACTATTATATTTCATACATGAACATACATTTTTAATGTATTTAAAAATAGTTTACATCCGAGTTATACGAACTTAACTGGTAATTACTTCGGTTTAGTATTTCGATTATTCTGAAACCTTTCGTTTTCCATGGTCAACCTCCGGAATAGGTTTCTCGGGGTCTATATCAATAAAAATAAATTATTAATACTACATATTTTTCATTTTCGGCTTAAGAATCACCCCCAGGCAAAATGACCAATTTGCCCCTAACCTTTCACACTTTTTACAATTTAGTCCTAAGGCTCGTATAATGAAATGCATGTAATTCCTTGAGTACTCAAGCCTAGCTGAATGTATCTTAAGCTCATACTACATTTTCCTCTATTTCACATTTCTACCACACATTTCATACATTTTACAATTAGGTCCCTTTTAGGTGTTTTCATGAAAAATCACCTAGTAAAAGATGTTTATCCAACATCTAACTTCCATAATCCTCCATAAATCATCAAAGAAAAATCATCTCATGCATGGGTAAATCTCTAAAAATGAACCCTAGCTTGAAATATGGGTAGAAATGGATAGAGCATGTTATGAGGATCTCAAAAATACAAAGAACATTAAAAACGGGGCTAGGGAACACTTACTATTGAGCTTGGAAATGTTGAAAACCCTAGCTATGGAGACCCTTCAATTTTCGGCAGCATGGAGAAGAAGAATGGCTGATTTTTTCTTTCATTTTCCCTTTTTATTTAGTTTATTACCAAATGACCAAAATGTCCTTCCTTACTAACTTTTCAAAATTTCTCATACATGCCCATTTTTGTCCAAAAACTTAGAAATTGGGAAAATTACACTTTAAGACCTTCTAATTAATAATTCAAAGAACTTTCATACAAATTTCTTCTAGAACCCAAGTTTTGTAATTTATTCAATTTGGTCCCTAATTTCCAATTGGACACCTTATACTTAGAATTTCTTCATGAAACTTTAACGCATGCATAATAATCACAAAAAAAATATTTTAACATTGAATTTGTGGTCCTGAAACCACTGTTCCTGTCGAAACTATTTTTAAATCGAGTTTTAGAAAATAGGAATCGACTTTAAGAAAAATGAAAATGGGAGTCGCCACTAATCTTTTTAGGTGTGATTGGATCACCTTATAAAATGTTTTGTTTTAAAACATTAATTTTGGTCTACGAAAGTCGAGAAAATGGATTCGGGAGTCGGATACGTACGAGGAAGGGTTAGCACCCTCGTAATGCCCAAAAAATTGGTACCTAATTGATTATCAAGTGTCTTTAATGTCGAAAATTTGAAAGTTTTAAGATGCAAACCTCTTTTAATTAGAATGTCTCAATTTTGAAAATTAAGGCTCACTTATTTCAAACGAGTCAAAACATCACATCCAGTAAGTTAGGACGCAACATTTTAAAACCTTCGAAACTAAGCTCATCTTTCAAAAATTTCTATCTCGAAACAACAAAATGCCATATCCAGTAAGTTAGGACACTATGTTTTGAAATCTCAAAATAATTGTTTAAGTTTTGAAAACGCAAAATCACTTAGAAGGGTGCTTGACTATTCGAATTCAACGAGAAAAGTCGCAACCCAGTAAGTTAGGGCACTACCTTTCTCGAAGTTTCCAAACATCAAGCATTGCCTTTTATTTTATTTTTTTTAAAAAAAAACCTTGGAATATTATTTTAAATGACGTTTTAGGATGACATATTAATGCATCATGAAGCATAGATGTACAAAATATTCTAACATTTCCATACAAACATAAATAATATCATTAAGACAAAACTAAATAACATGAACATACGTTTAATGAAAAAAATCATACTAGGGTAAATATAAGATAACAAACAAATAAAAACATGAGTAAACTAAAAGAAAAACATAATACATGCAAAATTATACAACAATATATATCATAAAATAGCACATAAAAGAAATAATTAAACATAGCATATAAAAAAAAATGAAACTATGCACAAATAAGATAAATGACATAAACTAAAAAAATGAATAAATAGAACATTTACAAATTATAAAAATATAATGCAATAGTTCAAAATACATGAAATGATAATATAATATATATATATATACATGCATAGAAAATATATATTTGAAAATAAACTATATAAAAAGATTAAATATTATAATATATAAAATACATAATCAAATGTATAAAAGATAGGAATAAATATACATATTTGAAAAATGAAGAAATTAAAATAAAAAAAGGTTGAAAAACTAAGATAGACGAAGAATAAAATAAGAACAAACCACAGAGAGTAAGAACGCAAGAGGGAGAAAATTTTGAGTGAATGCTCTTAAGAATTCTTATTGCTTCCCAAAACTCAAGTGATTTACAATGAAAGGAAAGGCCTCTATTTATAGTTGAGCCTCCCCAAATCCAACAGTACAGATCAATTACATCAACGGTTAAGATTAAAGGATATCTACAAATTAAATCTCTAAGATTACAAGATCATATCTTCGAGATTGCATATTATATCTAAGATTCCATATTATATCTAAGATTGTATCATATCTAAGATTGCATATCATATCTAAGATTGCATATCCTTAAATATTATATCTCCATATGAGTCAAGCTTATAGATGGACCTTAAATCTTTTCAAGTAATGGGCCATTCCGATTGGGCCAAATTATATGTTTGTAATTTTGTACTGGACTTGGACTTTGTTTTATTTTTATTTTTGGGGTTTATTATTTTAAATATTTGAAATGGGCCGGAAAAAATGGGCTATTACAATTTGCCCCTCTTTGCTCATTGTCGTGTAACGAGAATAGAGCAAAGACTATAAAAGGACCCATTTTGCCCGGTCTCATCAGCTTCAGACTTCATGGTCCTCAATCTGCTCCTTGCAAACTCAGGATTGTCATGTTGATATCTTCGATCTGCTCTCTGTCGAACATAGAGACGCCAAATCTGCTTTTTCGATTTGTTCACGCTGAAGCAGATCTGCTATGTCTTCGATTTGCTCCTTGTAAACACAAGAATGCCAAATCATCTTGGATCTGCTTCGATGTGAAAACATCCAAAGGTCAGATCTGCTATGTCTTCGATCTACTCTCCGTCGAATATGGAGATGCCAAATCTGTTTCTTCGATTTGTTCTCTAACAATACAGATATGCCAAATCATCTTGGATCTACTTCAGCGTGAACACCTGAAGGTCAGATCTGCTATGTCTTCAATTTTCTCCCTGTAAACACAAGAATGCCAAATCATCTTGGATCTGCTTCGATGTGAAAACATCCAAAAGTCAGATCTGCTATGTCTTCGATCTACTCTCTATCGAATATGGAGATAAGATCTATAATTTTAGCCTGTTACCCTACTACTTAGGTGGTTAATGCGAGTCTTCGATCTGCTCCACTACTGCTTAGGGAGATAAGATTTGAAAATTAACCTGTTACCCTACTGCTTAGGGGATTAAGGTGAGTCGTCGTCGATCTGCTCCGCTACTGCTTAGGGAGATAAGATCTGCGAACCTGTTACCCTACTGCTTAGGGGATTAAGGTAAGTCTTTGATCTGCTCCACTACTACTTAGGGAGATAAGATCTGCAAATTTAACCTGTTATCCTATCTTCAATCTGCTCCACTACTACTTAGGGAGATAAGATCTGCAAATTTAACATGTTACCCTACTGCTTAGGGGATTAAGGCGCTGAATTTTGTAATTTTCAATCAATCTTGCTACATTGTCCAATGGGGAATCCACCTGTAGAATTGATTTCCTAGAATTTATGCTTATGCCAAATAATTAAGATGCCATGATCGAAATGAGTCAAATGCTCCTAATTAGACATATTATGATGCAAAATGTTTATGAAAATAACTCCTATTTCGGACGTCATCACTCATTCATCTATCGAGCTTTCCACCTCATTCTTCTCGAAATATCAATCATACTCTGCTCGTATGCCTCGAATCTTCTCCATCAATTTGGTCTACCGTACCATTCCTCAAATGTTACGACCCACTGAAGATGTTTATGAAATGATCCTTTCTTAAGATCAATATTGCTTAAAACGTCCAACCACCTTTTGGACTGAAGAAGAAAATCTCTCGAGTATTTCCAACCCATACATATGAGAATTCCTTAAACAACTGACTTGTTTCAGTTTCTTGTATTATCTAGAAATTTTTAGAGTAATATGCAACACTTCATTTGTGAAGATATTTTAGTTCATCTATCATTATTTCAATGCAACATGCTTTATGAATAATGAGAGACAAATTGATCCTGAGGATAATTAGATTTGGACAAATTATAGGAAGGAATACAAAAAGATTAACCTGAGAACATATCTTTGCGAAGAAAAAGAATCCAAAGGTAGTAAATAGGACAGAAATCAGATGCCCCAGATATCGCCACTTGAGCGTCTATACACCAGCTCCATGAAGACTTTCTTGAGTTCAACATGTGTTTAAAAGATCCAAAGTAATTCGTTGATGCCTCGATATGTAACATACTTCACTTCTCGTTGAATCTGCAGTATAGCAAGGTCATCATGCATGACTTTCCAAATTTGAGTGCCCTTTCCAGTTTTCAACTCAAAACCCCTTTGGTCTCAAGGCGCCCTTTGCGGGTTTTCACCTTGGCCTCTCCATTTTTTTTTCTCTTTTTTTTTTTTTTTTGAAATAGAAGTCCCAAAGTGCCCTTTGCGGGTTTTCACCTTGGCTTCATTTCTCCTTCAGACAAAGTACTCCTTGACCGAGTCTGAATCACTGGATCAGATAAATTCTTCCTATCCATTTCTTCTCAAAATCAGTGCGCCTCTAGAGAAAGCCCTCTTCGCAACATATGGCCCTTCCCAATTTGGCATCCTTTTGCATGGAAAGGATCTCTTTCAGCACAAGGTTTCCTTTATGAAATTCTTTTGGACGAACCTTCTTTGTAATAAGTCTGTGTCATCCATTCTTGGTACATTTGCTTAGGATGAATACTTTCAAGTTAAGTTTACTAGAGGTATTCAATTCTTGACTCCATCAAAGCTTGGAAGAAAAATTTTGATTCATAAACCCATGAGAAAGGGATTGCCCCAGCAGCAGTCCTGGCTGTTGTTTGTCAAACCCTACAAAAAGATGGTTCAATGATTCTCAGCAGACAAGAATGAAGTTGCTGACTTTATCCTTCAACCTGGAAAGCTGAGGTACAGAGATTACTCCCGGAGCATACATCCCACCATGACTCGATGATGTTTCTGAAGTATCCTAATCTTCATAAATTGCCCCCAACTGTGAAGCTGCCAAATGAGCGTAGCAAATAGGAGCCATAACAAATATGGTTGTGGTGCTCTTTTGATACATATAGGATAGAGAGTGAACAAACTCTCGCAGATTATCAACCGAAAACCCAACCTGGTCTAAGAGAACATGATAGTGGGTCTGCCTCGTGATTCCAATCATTCCAGCATGGGTACCAAGGTAAAAATCATTGTTCTTTGGATGGCATACTTTGTTGTCAATGACAGTACCATGTAGCACATTGTTAGGAGATCCTTGCTGAAAAAACTTGGTATGATGGTTTTTTGTACAACAATAACCACAATCTTTAGGGTTCCACTTCTCGTCAAGGAACTTGCAAGCCTCAATAACTTGATCAAAACTTGATTGAATTGAGACTCGCTAACCCCATCCCTGAAAATAATGATTTGATCAGGTTTCCTCTTCCCTGAACTTGTATAGAAGTCTAAGAGAGCTTCCTTCATGATACCGTCATCCACTTTGTCAGAAACTGATTTTGAAGAAAGAATCTATCATTTTAAGCTTCAGAGACTGTGTGCGGCCTAATGCCCCATAGCTGAAAAATCAATGGCCACCGCTTGGAGCTAACCATCGCAGCTATTGACGGCACATCAGACTGCTCAGGAAAGCCAAACAATGCACCCATTCCAAGGATGATGGTTGGAATCTTTGAAACAACTAGAATTGAAGGTGAAGCATAGAGAGTAGGCGGTAGTTTCTTATGCATTGCCTTTTATTTTTTTAAAGAAAAAAAACCTTGGAATATTATTTTAAATGACGTTTTAGGATGACATATTAATGCATCATGAAGCATAGATGTACAAAATATTCTAACATTTCCATACAAACATAAATAATATCATTAAGACAAAACTAAATAACATGAACATACGTTTAATGAAAAAAATCATACTAGGGTAAATATAAGATAATAAACAAATAAAAACATGAGTAAACTAAAAGAAAAACATAATACATGCAAAAATTATACAACAATATATATCATAAAATAGCACATAAAAGAAATAATTAAACATAGCATATAAAAAAAATGAAACTATGCACAAATAAGATAAATGACATAAACTAAAAAAATGAATAAATAGAACATTTACAAATTATAAAAATATAATGCAATAGTTCAAAATACATGAAATGATAATATAATATATATACATGCATAGAAAATATATATTTGAAAATAAACTATATAAAAAGGTTAAATATTATAATATATAAAATACATAATCAAATGTATAAAAGATAGGAATAAATATACATATTTGAAAAATGAAGAAATTAAAATAAAAAAAAGGTTGAAAAACTAAGATAGACGAAAAATAAAATAAGAACAAACCATAGAGAGTAAGAAAGCAAGAGGGAGAGAAATTTGAGTGAATGCTCTTAAGAATTCTTATTGCTTCCCAAAACTCAAGTGATTTACAATGAAGGGAGAGGCCTCTATTTATAGTTGAGCCTCCCCAAATCCAACGGTATAGATCAATTACATCAACGGTTAAGATTAAAGGATATCTACAAATTAAATCTCCAAGATTACAATATCATATCTTCAAGATTGCATATCATATCTAAGATTGCATATATCTAAGATTGTATCATATCTAAGATTGCATATCATATCTAAGATTGCATATCCTTAAAGATTATATCTCCATATGAGTCAAGCTTATAGATGGACCTTAAATCTTTTCAAGTAATGGGCCATTCCGATTGGGCCAAATTATATGTTTGTAATTTTGTACTGGACTTGGACTTGTTTTATTTTTATTTTTTGGGGTTTTATTATTTTAAATATTGAAATAGGCTGGGCAAAAATGGGCTATTACAATTCCGACTAGGCTCAATTTTGGTATGTTACAAAGCAAAACGAAAATTCTTAAAAATATAGACCCCTAGGATGAAACGGCACTTTTGACACAAGCTTCCCCCTCCAATCGCAACAAGACATCTGTAACACCCCTTAACCCTTATCCGTCGCCAGAACAGGGTTACAGAGCATTATCGGACATTATAGATCATATACGAATAATTCATAATTATTTACACATAAACACCATAATTCAATTATATAGTCCTTTTATGAACCTTCAAGGCCCAAAACATGTATTAGAAACGAATCGGGACTTAATCGAAAACTCGGGGAATTTTTCTCGAAATTTTAAAATTTTTCCTAAGTGTAGGGCACACACGCTCGTGTGGTAAAGGGACACGCCCGTGTGACCATATGACATGCCCATCCTTCAGGCCATGTCCTAACCCTTGTAACTCTCTGACTTACCTCACACGGCCAAGCCATACGCCCATGTGCTAGGTCGTGTGCCGCACAAAATTGAGACACACGCCCATGTCTTTGCTCGTCTGGTAATACCTGAGCATTCTATTTTAAGTTTTTAAGATGTAAGGGATGCACGGTCTAACCACATGCCCATGTGTAAGCCGTGTGTCTCACACGATCTGGTCACACGCCTGTGTACCAAGCCATGTGGACTCAAAATAAGCTTTTTTCATCAAGTTTACCAACCTTGCAAATCTTGAACAACAAGCAACTCAAAATTCAATTGTTTAACCAATTCAAAACACATTCCAATGCTATTAATACATGCTAATTTCATCAACCTAAGGACCTAATCAATGTTCCAACATAGACACTTTACAAATACTTACTAACTCAATTCATTTAACTTCATTTAACTAATTCAAACTTTATATCAAATATCTACCTAAAATTTGCATTTGTTAAATTCATTCATACTTCAAGCAAAATATACCATTTATAAACTCTACATAACATATATAAGTTTATACATATATAACCAACCAATATCATCTTAATATATTATTTACGAACATTTCTCAAAATGACATATGTATAATATCTTAGGTACATGTCATTACCAAAAGAAATATACTTCACCACGTTTTTGAGTTCGAGATCAGCTTTAGATGCTAATTCCATGATCTGACTTTGACCTAACCTGTGCACGGAAACAAACCATACGCTGAGTATAAACTCAGTGGTATTTCTATAATCTAAACACTTATTAAACAAGAATTTTTAATATTTCTATATCTAAACTCACATAACAAAAATCATTCAACAAATAATCAATTTCATAACACATCATTCATAACACTTTCAATTCTCATCTCCTACTATTTCAATCTCATAATTGATATTCAAATAACTTTTCTCAATAGGATACACATATCATTTCACCATATCAATAACCATTTCATGAACTCATTGGTTCATACTTTTCAATTTCATAACTCAATTCAATATACCAATCCAATTCATGTTCAAAATCATCCAATATCATTTGTAATGTCAATTCATTTATTTACCCCTATTAATAGGATTCGGACTTTGGCGGATACACAAATCCAACCAAAACACATCAGTATGGCACCGAGTGCCTCATCAGATAATTCGAAGCAATAAGTTGACACCCAGTGTCTCATCGGCCATGCCGAAGTAAAGTGGTACCCAGTACCTCATCGAATTTATCCGAAGTATTAATTTGACACCCAGTGTCTCATCGACTTGAAGCTGAAGTAATCATTGAGCACTTCCAGTCCTATGGCATGCCAACTATATCCGACGCAGCCCGATACAGTTAATAGGGTTTTAAATCACTTTTCAATTTCCAAACAATATATACATTTCAATTCAAATAATCACAAATATTCATAAATTCAATTCAATTCATTTCAATACCATAATACCAATACTCACCTTTATCCACTTACCATACACATGAAATAATAATTACAATAATTAATTATCAAATTCAGATTATAGAAATACAAACCGTAATTTCCGAGCTAATCTTCGTTGACTTTGTATTTTCCTTTCCTAGCCGAGGTCTTCAGCTCAACGTTTACTACAGAACTAAAATAATTGAAAATCATCAATACAACAGAATTTAACATTAAATATTTCAATTTATACACAACTCTTGCCTAAATTTCAATTTAGTCTTTAAATCAAACTAACTCTTTTTCTTACAAAACTAATTACATTTCTTAATTCAATTTCCACTTTAATCTAATTTCAACTCCTTAATTTCACCATAAAACCCTAGTTTTGAATTTCTCTCAATTTATTCCCTAATACTTAAAACTTATGATTTATTTTACAATTAAATCCCTTTTCACTTCTAACTTGAAATTTTATCAATTTAACCCCTAATACTTCAAATTATTCAACATGAACAACTTCTAAAAATTCATTAACTTTCAAATTTTCAACTTAAACCAAGTAGTATTTTGTTCTAGGATTCTAAAAACATTAAAATTATAAGAAAGGGGA
This sequence comes from Gossypium anomalum, assembly GCA_025698475.1. Lineage (NCBI taxonomy): Eukaryota > Viridiplantae > Streptophyta > Magnoliopsida > Malvales > Malvaceae > Gossypium > Gossypium anomalum. The sequence goes on along the minus strand of CM046968.1, from coordinate 65,475,951 downwards.
TTAAATTGACTTATCAATCACACTTTGAACCTTAAAACCCTAAATTTTCCTTTCTTTCTTTCTTTCTTTCTTTCTTTCTTTCTTTTCTTTTTCCCCTGTTTCATTTTCTTCAATTCTATTTATCCTTTCTTTTTCATTTTTTTTATTCTTTTGTTTATTTACTTTATGTTTTAATTAATATAATAAAATATAATATAATACAATATAATATAATAATAATAATTCTTAAATAATAAGTAATGTATATAATTTGTACAAGTACATGTACATAAATACCACACATGTTATTGCCTATACCATACACTTGTAAAATTTTAGGTTTAATTGCTTATTTAGTCTCTTGACTATTCTTTATTCTATAATTAAGCTTCCACACTTTATTCAATTTAATCCTTTCACCTAATTAATCTTAAATCAAGTTAATTCACCAAACCAAAACCTAATTAACCACACAATTAACCTCGTAAATATTTATTAAAAATATTTACGAATCTATTTCACGAAAACGGAGACCCGAAAACACACTTTTCGATACCCATAATTTTGGATCGTTACAACACCTAGCGGCCTTAAAAGTTCAACGGAAGGAAAATCATTTGTGTCGATTTCCAATGGTCGTAAATATGGTGCCAACAATGCTCGAGATTTAACAAAACAAGGTCCAAATGTGCCCCTTATGCATAAGGACTTGCCTTTCCAACTTCAATACACCGTATAGTAGTGCTAAAACAATTTACTCCCTGGAAGCACACCTTTTCAAGAGCGAAACCTTCCCTAACCCTTTGAAAACATGACATTTCAACCTTTCGAAAGCAAGTCTTCCTCAACCCTTCAAAAACTCGTTTCCCTAACCCTTTGGAAGCATTACATTTCATTCAAAAAAAAACCCAAATATGTCTTAGGAAAGGTCATTATACAACCTCCCCCTTAACCAAGGGACAATTTTTACACCTTACTATGATAGCCCGATGGGCCAAGTCCACAAGCAATACAAATAGAGCCCCCAAAGGAACCCTTGCAAGAACCTTTTGACTTACAATTTTCCTAAAAAACAAACCCACTCATTAACTTGTTCCAAAATCGGTTTAGAAAATAATTATTATAGTTATAGCAGAATTTTTAAAATTTTTCTAAAATCGAGCCCTTTTATGATATTTATAGTACTAAAGCTTAACTAGAATTATACATATGCTTTGTGTGATGCGAACTTAAGCTGATCCTGACTTTCAACTGAACGGCCTTCTTCACTATCCTCATATCACAAATCACATCGAGCGTGGGCTCAAGCAACACAAACCAAAAGCACAAAAAAGAAATGATTTACTTACTTTTAGTAGGAAAGTAAGTTCTCCCTATAAACCGGTAAAACTCGTAATTCCTAGAAAATAGAATTTATTCTTTGTAAATAAATTATCACTACTTTTTGGCATAATAATGATGTATGGAATAGTGTGTAAATAGCTTAATCAGTGCTCTCTATTTATAGAGAGAAGTACAAGAGTTTTGATTGAATAAGTCTTGAGTAATATTACACACTCCTACTTTAATTAGAGTAGAAATGGGGCAACAGCACACTCCTATACACACTAGGGTTTGCCGCCCTCATGTATTATATGAGGCCTAATTAAGCCTTTCATGTATTGAGTCCAATTATATGTGTTTCTTGGACTTTTAATCCAACACGTTATAATTTTATCCAACCCAATATTTATTTTCTATTACCCAAAATAAATTTTATTTAATCAATTAATTTAATTAACTAAATTAATTTTTTAATTAAATAATTTTTCAACTCAACTCTAATTCCATTAAAGTCATAACAACTTTACCGTAATAAAATCTATGAGGAAATATATTAAATTTCCTTATTCAACAAATTTATAATGACTAAATAATTTAATTTCATCTTCGAGTTTCAATTATTTAATTACAATTAATTAAATAATAATCTAAATAACCTTAAATTAATTCTCAAGTCATTTTTGTACTTAGCATGAAAAATGCATTCACTGTGGACAGTGATACATGCAATCTATTTCTCCTACTTCATCATTTTCATTTATTTTTCTATATGCAATTTGTTTCTAGTTACCTTGAGCTAGCAGAAGGACCAGTTTGACATATATAATTAGGACTCAAACAATTTATAATTAAATTTTAACTTTTCGCCTATTAATTATAATATTATTGGTCATGAAGTCATTCCATTAAAGTATCGTGACTAAGCTCTTCCTTATTATATATCATTATGAAAGCTATTTACTAAGTGTTTCTCTAATGACCTTGTGATAAGTGTGCTACCCTCAAGGATATCTTTAATCTCTTTAGGATGAATTCGTGCTCCCAATTTATCTTATGGTAACCATTACATTTTTATTCATGAAAATTCAATTACTATTAAATAGTAATTAAATCATTTATCACAAAGACAAATGACTCGTGACTACATTTACTTTTCATCTATCATGTAATGCTGATGAGAGAATATCACTTACTGTAAAAGTCGTATACCCAACGTACTAGCTTTTCTTTCCTTATCTATTTGAACTCAAGCTTTCATTTACATCAAAGCATGCGAGTCACGCATATATAGTCCATCATCCGTTCAGAATTAAGGTATGTCACACTATAAATATCACAAGTGAATAAATCCACAAGCGAATCTAAGATCTATTTTACTAGGGTCTTGTCAAATGTACAGTCAGTCTAATCAGTCACATTTATGTCTCTATCATTTGGGAGTTTTCCGCTTTGATACCCAAGACAAGGTATCTCCCTAATTGGATTTGATAGACGACATATTAGTCTTTTAATTGGTTTGTTTGCTTCTGATTAGATTAAGGACATGTTTAGATTATTTACTAATATAAGTTATATTTTCGTATTACGATCCAACCACGTAATACCGCTTAGTATTGGTTAAATGTTAGATAATCAGTGAGTCAATATTTATTTTCATTTTGTTTTGCATGCAAAAACTGTTGAGGGAAATAAATAAAGAATATTAATATAACTTATGAATATTTTATTAAACTAATTTTTTTAAAAAGTATAAATATAAATAAACGAAAATACTACATAAAAGTATTAGATCCAATATAATCGCCATATCAAATATCAATTATCACATCTCAAATGACTCGCGGCACATTATAATGTCAATTTATTTAAGTTTATGACATTAGCCCACTTACTCCTAATCCATCCAATATAATATGACACAAGGCATGTTGAGACAAAGGATGACATATATAAAGTCTAAGACTAAGGACGAGACCAAGCTACTTTCACCTCCTCTTCTTAGTTACCTTCAGTATCCTCATCTCCTCTCTTTCTACTTCGATCTCCTTATTTATACTTGCTTTTTCTTTAATTCATTTAGTGTAGATATTAAACTGAATCAATGACTTTATAATATACAGTAAATAATTGGAATAATTAAATCGATCATTCACATGGCATACTAATCGTTTGGGTGTTTTTGTGGAGCCCAATATCCGCAACTGACAAAAACCTTGCAGCATGTGAATGTACAACAAGGAGTTGGTGGCTTTTATCCCAATCCCTTAGAAGCATGATTGATTTTGGGAGTTGTGCTTCTTCTATTTTAATTTTTTCTTTTTCGTTTTGGTTAGGTTATCATTGCTTCCCAATCTTCCCATAGTTTCGTTTTGCATCTAGAGTGCACTTCAACTTCTTTTAGGCTTCGTAAGATAAAAATAATGAAAACTTGATGTGAAATAAAGAAAATACTGAAAGAATAAAACAAATATGCTTATGATCATTATAGATTTTCAAGAATTAGATCAAAAGCAAAGTTAGAAATTTATTTTAAGGAGGATGATATTAAATTATATATTTTTATTATAATAAAAATATAATTTTATTATTTTAATAGTTTATATTTTTATAATTTTTAAATGATTAAATTAAATTTTTATTATTTTGAGGGATAAAGTACAATTTTATTATTATTAATTTAAAATGTTATAAATTATAAAGGGACTAAAAAAGAAATTTCTCATTTTAGGGGGTCAGGTTGGGATGGTAGAACTCGAATCGCCTAATGGATTCTGAACCGATATGCTTCGAATGGAACGGACTTTTTCTTTTGAAAAGTGGATGTGGGACGGGGCAGGTTGAATTTTATTTTTTTTTAGATAGTGGGTATGGATTGATTATGCTAATTGCTTGCCCCACCCCGACTCATTTCACTATATGAAATTATCATTTTATTCTTGTATATATAAGTTATTAAAAAAGGTAAAAATGTAATAACGTAATACAAAAAAAACCATATCTTTTATGTTTAAATATTTTTTGAAGAATTATGATTAAATATTTACTTGACATTAAAGGGATTGAAAATATTAAATATAAGTTACAAAATTTAAATTGAAATAGAGCAAGGTAGGGGGGGAATGGATGTATCCAACATCCACGACGATGATAGTGATTTTCAAGATTATACATTCATAGTGGAGCGGGGCGGATGGTGGAGCAAAACGTAGGGGTGTGCAAATTTTGGGTAAAACCGAATTAATTCGGTTAATCGACCGAATTTGGTTAATCTATCAGTTAACTGAATTAATTCGGTCGGGGGACGGTTAATAATTTTTTGAAAGTTCGGTTAACGGTTAAATCAGTTCAAAATCAATCGATTAACCGAATTAATCGAATTTAATAAATAATATTATAATATATAAGTATTCGATCGGTTCGATTAATTTTTTGGAAATATAAATTAATTGGTCGGTTACTTTTTTATATGTTTTATACTTGTTTTAACAAAAATATATATATAAATTTAGGTTAATTTGATTAACCGACCGAATTAACCGAAAAAGTTCGATTCGGTTAATTTTTTTTGAAAAAATTTCGGTTCGGTTAATGATTAAGGGTTTAAAAGGGTCGATTAATTTAGTTAATGGTAGTTCAGATCGGTTAACCGATTGAACACCCCTAGCAAAACGTGTCAACTATGGAGTAGTGATGGATTTAACAATATTCACCCTACCTTGCTCTATTGCCATCCTTAAAGCTAGGGCCTGTACCAACCCTTCTAGCTCTGTCCCTGTCCTTGAAATAGATGTTATTAATTCAAGTACGTATTTATACACAACTTATAATTATAAATGCATAGAAGAGGTATATTTAATAAGGAAATGCATCATTATGCATATATGAATTTGTATAATGCCATCTACTATTTGTGTACGTGAATAGCATTAATGCCCAAGTATAAAGTCATTCACTTCATGCAAATAATGCATGACGCTTTTCTTTGGATAATTATTTCTTATAAATATATCTCGTTAAAATTTTGTTATGAAATTTTTAGTGGAATAAAAACTTAACAAAGAAAAAAAAAAAAGAGTAGAGTATTTATAGAAAGCTTCTCCTAAAATGTAACCAAATATTCAACGCCTTTGTAACGATGCATCCATGTGTTAGGTACTTTTTTAATTTCAAAAATTTTCTAAAAATTCTAGATAAACATTATTTCAATAATTTTGTAGTAATTTTATAAGAGATTCAATAGTTTTGTAACAAATTCACTAATTCACAAAAGCTGTAAAAAAAAAATAGATAAACTTTAGTGATTTTGTAAGAGATTCAGTAATATTGTAATAAAAAGAAAAAAGAAATCAATAATTTTCAGGTTGTAAGAGATATAGTTATTCTATAAGAAATTCATTAATTTTGTAAAACAATTACTAATTTTATAGTAGACTGTTATAATAAGTTAGATACACATTACAAAGTCATAAAACATTCAGTAATTTTGTAAAAGTTTCATTAATATACATTGTTTTGATCGGTCTCCTTTAAATCATTAATGAAAAGGATGATCACACACTTAATATTCTATCAATTTTATTCTAATTTTAAATAATTCGACAAATTTAAATTATATTAATTTGGTCCTCAAACACATTTTCATCATGAATTCCAATCTAGAATTTATTAAATTAGACTCCACAAAACTAAAACTCATTAAATTAAAGAAAAAACAAATAATGCATTTAATTTAGTATTTTACTTTAAAGATATAATTAAGAAACACAAAGGAAAAACATTTGGTTAGAGGAACTAAACCAATATTAATCAGATAGAATGTATCCTAAAAATATAAATGCAAAGTTTCTAGAATGAACATTTATAAATTACAATCTTCATTTCATTGATTAACCAATTCCAATTTTTTGGATCAGTTTAAATTAAAGGGAAAGATAATCTTACAAAAATATAAATTTCGTGTTCACTATCTCACCTATTTTCTCTTTGCTAAACAAAAATATCCCAATCATACGTATATAAAAACTTAAATAATATTAATTTCATTCCAAGATAAATTGAAGCAAAAATTGTTAATCCATTTTTTGATGAATTAATTGTCTATTATCTATAAGAAATTAGTGGGGATGCCTTAGCTCCTCCCCTATACATGGCAAGCTTGAAGTTAGAAGTAGCACCAAGTTGAGAGAAGTGAAAATAGAGAGTTCAGGATGGAGTCCAAATGATTGTGACTTAATTATTAGGATGGGAGTAACGAGTGTGTTGCTGTTGCTAGAAGGATGTAGGTTGTTTAACATGAGATCATATCATGTCACTCATCATTCCAGAAAACCTAAATAAATTATTTAAAATATTTTTTATAATATTTTACCATTTCCAATAATTTTTACTTTTCTAAAAGCTTTTTTAACAATTCCAACGTATTTTTAAATTTAAAAAAAATATATTTAAATGTTTTTATTTATATTTATATTTTTTTTTATATTTTATAGAAGTGGCATCATTGTTACATCAACTGATGACACGTGCCAATTTATATTTGGATGAATATCTCAGGATTGAATCAGGAAAGGTTGATAATGTTATGGACCAAATCGGGAGCAGCTGATAACATTAGGAACAATGTGGGAAAATCAGTATAGTTTAGGCACCTACGCATTTTTTAGCAAGCTAACAGGGTTAATTGTTCTACTTTTCTGTTTAAGTTCTAAAATAGGAGGACCACTTTTGTAGCGAGGAAGTTAAGTAAATCCTGAATTTTGAACCCTCACAAATTTGTGATGCTATAATTAACAAAGATATAGCACCTTTAAACCCTCCCATGGCTCTGCTAACATAAAGTAGTATTACAAAGATCCTACAATTGTGAAATATCTTAAACAAGTTAAACCTCACGCTTTGAATAGTTTTCATGAAACTTGAACCTTACAGGCAGGAAACATTAACAAACATCTTACGATCGATGTTAAGAGGGTGCAAATACTTCAAAATATAAGTGGGATACCTACCTGGAATTAAAAAGTTTTCACAGCCAACGCATCAAACAAGAAATCTTACGAGTGATGGGGAAAAAATAAGCAAGATACATTATGGAACATGAAGAAAAGAAAGTATAACAGTACGACTTTCTTATGTAATTATGTTTTATCTTAAAATCAATATTTAACCAAATTTATAAGAACAAGATGAGAACAAAGAGTTCTCTAAATTTACAGAACACCATACTAGTACATTTGTATGTCCAGCGATTTCGTGACAACAATAAATAGCTCCAATTTCTAGAATATTAACCAAGTGAAACCAAACCCGAACAAAAGCCCCAGGTTCAGCCTTAACTCATGATAACAAGACTTAAAGTTGTTCAACTTTACCATTTGGCTTGACCCAAAATTGTTATTCTTGCTACAGCAGAAATATTAGCTGGAATAGTCAGAACAACATAGCAAGCAAGCACACAATTAGAAGCCTATGATGTATCAAATTATAATCTTGAAGAGAATCTTTATATAAGAATAGAAACTCACACGTGTATCAACAACCTTGAAACTTTAATATAATATCTCTGCCTCCAGAGTCTATGAAATGGCCCTCAGCAAGTGCTCCTCAACAATTTCAGTACCAAGTAACTCAGATGGTTTCTGAATTATAGAGACAGTGTAGGAGAGGAACATACAAAGACAAAGACAATTTAATTCATCTTACTGTCTTGAGAAAGCAAATCAAACTTGCACATTCAGTTAGGACATTATTAAAGCACATTGCAGGTTCTGATACCATTTACACAAAAATCATGTCATACATTCCATTTTTAAACCCTTCTTTTTTCTTTTCTTTTTTTTTTTTGAAAAAAACAAAAGGAAGCTATTATGAATCATACACACAAATTCTAATAAAATATGTCTGTCAGGATTTTCTTAACATGCTTGCATATGTATGTGGATGCATATTTCAGAATATTGAGATCCATAAATTTTAGGTATGAAGTTATACACAAAATGCTGTTTGTACGCAGCATCAAAAAATTGCATATATATTGATGATTGTTTCTCAAATCTCAAACATCGGAGGTAATTATGATTTTGATGAGACAAAAAAAAAAAAAAAAAAAGAATCTTCAACTAGAATCATTGGAATCACCTAGAATCCACTACAGTATACCGAGATTACCACTTAAGAAAAAGCAGGCAAGATTATGAAAATGATATCAGCTAACCATGAAGACATATTGTCAGAATTCATTAAACAAGGAACTATGGAAATATAAAGGATATTAACACAATTAGCTAGGGAATAAAACCTAAACCATCATTAGATTTGTTGCAAGGGCTAAATTTTTCAAGAAAATAAAATTACATAGGCTTATAAGAACTAGGGAATTAAGAAAATATAAAGCTCAGACATAAAACACTTACTCAAGAAATGGAAATGACCATACTTCAATCATGTGTAAGAACAACATTTTCAAAGACAAGAATAAGGACAGAAGTACATCAAATGCAAGGAAACCACATAAAAGTTACTAGAAATTCATGGGACACACAGCTAAATAAGTAGTAGGAAGAATTTTAATAAAATCAAGTTGACATGAACATGAAGCTTAGCCTAGATGGTTCATACTTTGTATTCAATGGGTTTGGGATTCAATTCCCAGAATCTGCATCCCCTTCCTAGGCTACGAGCTCTTTTGTACCATAAAAAGAAAAAAAAATTCAAAAGTTAACACCAACTTACATAGTACCTCTCTTATTTATACGATAGTATAGAAAAAAGTAATTATGTTATTTATGCTACTGTGGACTCTTTTTTTTTTTTTTTTTTTTTCAAGAAAGTAGTTGTGTCTAACATGACCACAAATTAGTTAATCAATATCATCTTCCAAATATATGGAAAAACTTGAATTTTTTAATATACGTCCTAGATAGATACAGTACTAAGAATTGCCCTAAGTCTGGTAAAATTGATGCTTACCAGCATTTCTAAAAAATAAGAAAAGAAATTGCTTGTATAAATGCAACCTAAACAAAAGAAAATAAAAAATTGAGATCATTAAAGTAAAAGAATATCATTTTATTTTTGTATATGTGCGATCAAATACTAGTGTTTATGTCTTAGAATTGAGCTATTCTATTTTTCACTTATAATTAAATATGTACTCATACTAATTAAGCAAACCCTTCAAGAAATAAAAATTAAGCCGTCCCTAGCCTCTGAAGGAAAACAAACGAAAAGCAAGAAAAGATAAAAAGTTTTAAGTAGAATAAACCTGAGAAATGGAGAGGGAACCCTTAGGATCAAAAGCGGTGCAATCACGGGGGATCTCGAACAAGGACAAGGAGAACTGCTTATCAACGACGCCGACATCGAAGTTGATCAAACCGGAGGTTGGATCATCGACGCGAATGTTAATGACAGGAAACCATAAGAAGAGTTCCTGTTGGGAGACACCAGACAAATTAGCGATCTTGCCGAAAGACAAGACACCGGAGATGTTGAAATCGTAATGGAGCTGGATCTCGAATTCGGAGTTGCAGGGTTGGGTTAGGTTGACGTGGAAACGGTTGGTGTTGGGGTCAATTGAGAAATCAGAAATCCCCTTAGGGAGGAGACCTATAGGGAGGCCGTTGTGTTTCAAGTGGTCGTATATTGAAGAAGGGGGTGAGTGTGCAGTGAGAAAGAAAGTCAGAAAAAGTGCGGGACAGAGAGAGAGAATTGGAATTCTCATGTTTAGGCTTTAATTTCTCTCTACTTTTTCCCAAAATGAAACAACTTCCTCTCTTCGATTGATTTTAAGGTAGGAGAAAGCAGAAAGAAAAAAGGGAACCAGAACAGGGAACGGTTATTTTCTAAGGGTTTGGATTTTTCCACCACTTTCCTCTACACGCCTCTTTTATTTTATTAACTACTTAATTAATTAATAATAACAAATATAATAGGTATAATATTAAAATGAAAAAATTAAACTAAATGGTGAGTAAACACATAAATATATTAAAAAATCAAATGAGTAATAACATTATTAATATATATACAACTGACAAAGGTAAAATAAAAACGTATAAAAAATATTAAAATGAAACTTTAATTGAGTGGTAAATTTGAAGTTTTATTTATCCAATTAACATGAGTTAAAAATTTCACCATAATTTATTTTAATTACAAAATTGTACATATCCCATTAAGCAATTTAAGACAGAGTTATCTTTAATATTGAAATTGAAACTCATTTGTAATGATAATGCTAACAATATTTTGCTCTTTCCGCACTTGTAAATGATTGCAAGTTTCTAATGCTTAACTTCACCTCCGCCTCACTCAAGCATATATTCAAGGAGGAAAATCAGGTTAGCTCGCTTAGGGAGCAATTTTCCATAGGATAATTCTACCACCTTTTCTAGTAGGAATCTTTTGTTTATTTGTAGACAACCCTGCTTTTATTGAGGCACTGTTGAAATTGGATGCATCGCCAACCTTATTTTGATTAATGATATCTGCTATATTTTGGTTAAAACTTAAAAAATACATACTAATATTTCCGTATTTTTTTAATTGAGTTGGTGTCCTATTGACTCGTGTCATCAACTCAAACTTAAATAATAATATCAATTATATAAAGGGGTGTTTCGACTTTTTCATCCCTTTATATAAATTTTATAATATAAAAAAAAAACAATTTGAAGTTCAAAAAAATATACCAACAATAAAATTTAAACTTGAACCATCAAGCATTTTAATTCTTTAACTTTATCATTTCAACGAAAGTCTCTTTATTATCTTATATGAACTTTTTGAATAAAATATGTTTTTCACCCGCATTGGGTTTTATGTATCTATACTATATATGAAAGGTTGATTGAGTTGTTGTCACCCTTCAACCGAGGTCTAACTCAATTAGGAAATTACCAAAAACTCATTTATTTTACAAAGAAGTATTTATATATTATTATATTTTGATAAATTTAGAAAAATGCATACACATAATAAGAATAATCCTTTTGATTTTTGAAAATATTTTTTTTTCATTTTTCACTTTTATTTTCAGAAAGTAGTTTTCATTTTCAATTTTTTTTAAACTACAAAATTGTTTTCAATAATGAAATGTTTGGTAAATATTTTCTACAATAGAAACATGAAAAATAAAATAAATATTTTTTACATTCATATGAGTTTGAAATAGGATACCAAAATTAATATTTGAAAAATTATTGGAAAGAAAAGGAGTACTTTTATGTTTATATGAGTTTGAATTAGGGTCAATTTATTTGAAGTTAAAACTTTTGTCTTCATCATTTCACTTTTACAAAGCGTTCTTAGTGGAAACAATGAAAATAACTTTTATTTTATTTTTTTACATATTTTTATTTTTTTTAAAATTTAAAATTTTCAACAAAATACATTTTATTCAATATTTTTCATTTTTTAAGAAAAAAAAACATTTTTTTCCAAAACCAAATAGGATATATTTGGTTTTGGGAAAAAATGGTCGTTTTCATTTTTATTTTCTTAGAAAAATGGGAAATAATGAAGAAAAGGTTAAAAAAATTTTTAAAAATTTGAAAAAAGAAAATAAAAATATGTGAAAAACTAGAGAATAAAAAACATATTTTCATTGTTTTCGATATAAATGTTTTAGGAAAACTGTAAAAAAAAAAAAAAGGGTTAAAAACAAAGGATTCTAAGCTTCTTTTGATGCATTAAAATCATCCGAGTTTGTCCTTTTAGAAACTAACTTTTTATTTTTATAACCTTTAAACCTTTCTTATTTAATTACGTTTTAGTTTTCCATATTTCAGTTATTTTTATTAATATTTATAATTATTTTATATCTTAAAAAATCCTATTAAATTTTTTATATACTTTTTAGAATTTTTAATAATTATTAATATATTTTATATATTTTAATTTTTTTTATAATTTTGCACTCGAATGAATATGTACAAATAGTTGTCTAGTTTTAACTAATTTTTTAATAATTTTGTACTCATTCAAAATGGTTGTTCAGATTCAAAAGAAACTTATAAAATCATTTTTCATATTCATTTTGGATGTGTGTTATTTTTAATCTTTTGTTATTTATTTATTTATTTATATTTTTACACATCTTAAAGAAATCTAAACAAATTATTGTCCAAGTTTAATTATTTGCCGAAATTCATTCAAAATGTGTACATTTTTTTATTTATTCAATTTTATATACTAAAACAACGTACATTCACGATAGCTTCCATCAACCACATTAGTTGTATTAACTTTTGATAGCTTCCATCAACCACATCAGTTACCGCTAACGATCAAACTGATCAACGGTTATTTAATTTTATTACTATTAAGTGCTTTACCTTTTCTGATAAAAGCTAATTAAAATTTCAATTTTTTATTTTACTGGTCTTCTTGTTATTTCCTTTATTTGAATATGATTTTAGTTTAATTCTATATTTTAATTTCATATTCAAAAGCATGCCAATCATATTCATTTTCAATCATTTTTGTGTTTGAATAACATTTTTATTTGAACAAGGGAAAAAAAGCATGAAGTACCCCGTACTTTCCTGTAAAAACATCTAATTTTTGTTATTCCTAATTTAGGGGATATCTAAATATTTTTAAAGATGCAAAATTTTGTTGAAAAGATTATAATGGTAAAAACTCATACAAATCAATCTTTTCCGCAAAAATAGTTAAAATTCATTTACTTTTCTTAAACAATATTTTAATTACTCCAACAAGATCATCACCGGAAATGGCATCCAAACACCTAGGATATTAGTTATAGTGAAAAGACTATTTACTAGAGTTGTAAGACTAGAAGTATATAATAAGCTACCAGACTACAAAAGAAGCTGCCCATTTAATGAATCCAAACTACATTACCAGGAAGAAAAATCCCACCAACTCAACCTGCTTGCCTGCCTGTCCTTCCTACCTTTTACTTTGCTACTCGACAGTCTTATTTCAAGGTTCAATCACGAACAGAGGCTGTAAAGATGACAAAAAAGCACGTCCGAGCAACAGAAAACCAAAACAAAAAGGAAAAAAAACACAATCAAATTTACTTCAAATCCACAATTCAATACCCAGCCATCCATCCATCCATATACATTATTTGGAATCAAGGTAGCAAAGAATACTCACCGTATCAACGCTGACTACTTTGCCATCTTCTACAAGGATCTCGACTATGGTTCCTGATTGATCAGCCTATTGAAACAATGATTTTTCAACTACAGTTAGCCATATAAGAGACAGTTTGACAATTTCAATAAACTATGGATGCAACAAAACAGCATCTTGATTAAGGGCTGTACAACAGATTACAGTGATACTGCAACTGCCAAGTGCAGTAATTATGGGCGGTAATCACTCATTGGCCAAACAAACAAAAATGCAGCTATCAGGTTGGTTGTTGAGAATGCTCCAAGAGGAAGAACTAATATGGAATCTATGCTTTCCACCAGCTGAATTTCAGTTTGCCTAAATGTGCTTGCATTATAACCAGCTAGTTTAAGCCAATCACCACATATTTCCCAATAAATTATATGAAAGAAAACATGGAAGTATATGCTATGAAACTTAAACACCGCCATCCATCATAAAGAACTTGACCATAGATTTTACCTTTGATAGGAAATTTAATATTAAGTCTCTTTAAGGTTAAAGTTTAATCAAGGAAGCATGACTGTTCAATCAAAAAATGGAAAACTAACTGGCCATCTAATTGAAACCTGCAGCAGAGTATCCTGATAACCAAAAAGTACCAGTCAAGCTTGCTTAGGTTTCTGCTCAGCATTGACCTTAGGGCCTGACACATTCAAGAATCCTAAAGATCTTAAAAGCAAAACTCTTGAGCCAACTACACGAATCTTTTCCTTCCATTCAGCCTCTGCTAAAGCATACTCTTGTCCCACACTTAACTTTCATTTCTTTTTTTTTCCAGATACTAAAAATCATTTTTCAACAGAAAGCATCTAAACCGCTTATGACCAAATTCATTAAAGCATCCTTTCTCCCAGTTTATATATGATTGCATCAACTTTAATTCTTTTTCTTTTTTTTTTTTAAGTCATTCTCATTCTATCTTTTTTTGGGTATCTTTGCTTATATCCGTTTCAATGTTTCCATTTGGATCACAAGCTACGTGTGCACATTTTCTCCACCTACACAGCTTCCTACCATTATGCATTACTGAGGATATAAAAGTTGTAAAAGATTTCAAGGTATCTTAAGATATTCTAGGCACTTGTAAATTTCGTCAGCCTCTTGCTGTTACCTGTTTTCTACATTTGATCAAACAGGTTTTTGTATACCAAAAATGATTGCCCTTAGGAACATCTTGATCGTCAATTTTCACTCTTCATTCATGTGTAAGTTTATTATACTTCATTCAACATACTTCATCTTGGCAGTTTTTGAATTTCTGCAAAGATTACCATTTTGTGATTATTGAGGATGAAGCTGAAGCCCATGCTTGGATAACTCAACTAAGCCATAACACCAGATTTATTGGAGTTGGTTACATGAAACCCATTTTGACAAAACACATTTGCAAGAATAGGAACTAGATTGTATAAACTAAGCAATCTAGTTGTTATTCTCTTCTCATTCTCCCAATTTTCCCATTATCTTTCTATCCAAAAGCACTAGAAAACTTTCAGTGCCACTACCACATAATTTGTTAGCCACAAAAGGCACTGTTACTATTAATCTAAAGGAAGTATTTAACCAATTTGTTTCTGAAAAAATATTGCACACATAAGATCTTATTCCTTCTCACCCTTACAATGCTCTAAGCAGCAGAGCATTGATTCTTTTGTGGAAGGGAACTGCACATTTGTCCAGCACCTTACATTAGCTGTCCTAACAAGTTATATGCCCAATAAAGATATTTGTAGTCTAACTCCTATGCATATTTTATTTGGAGCACTCAAGACATAAATTAAAAGACACTTCAAGTCTCCAAGAGCTTCGGGCTTTATCTCAAACTTTAGATCCATGACTCAGTGTTCAGACTTAAATAAGTCTATTTTATTCTATATAATAACAAGAAAAAAAATGTCAAGAAATGTTAACATTTGTATGACAAAACCTTTACATATTTTTCCAAGCAGAAAGAATAAGAACTTACTTCTATTTCATTCATCAACTTCATTGCTTCAATGATGCATAACACCTGACCCTTTTGCACTTTGTCTCCAACCTACAGGGAAAGCCTTTTGCATAAGTCCAAAGAGCCAAAGAGAAGCAACTGTAGAATAAACATAATGAGAGAGCAATGAAAATCCAATAAAACCAACATGTATGGATCACCTTCACAAATGGTGGTTCACCAGGACCCGGACTTGTGTAGAATGTACCAGCCATTGGACATTTAAGAGGTGGAAGCAAAGATTTGGCTGACTTGGGAGCTGGAAAAGATGGTGGAGTTGCAACAGCAGGTGCTTGACCAGAAGGTGTAGGGGCAGAGGCAGGGGTAGTTTGGGATGGAGGCCCTACTGGTGGTAGAGAGGATGCCTGCGACATAGCAACAGGAGCTGCAGAGGGTGGTTGGGGCAAGGCTGCATTTTTGCGAATTATCAGTTCACAGTCAAGTTGTTTAAGCTGCAACTCTACAATATCTCTCGAATCAACTAGCCTACAAGAAAACAGATAAAAAATATCAACTCGATCAAACTTAAGGGGAATGAAAAACAACACTAAGGGTATGGTCGGTTGAGTGAAAAAGTAGTAGGAGGGAGTGGAAAAGTGGAAAAAAAATAAAATTTGAGTGTGCTTGGTAAAAAAGAAAAATGAGAGGAAAGAAAACAAGAAAGACAATCATTTTCCATCCTAATGCATAAAAACAAATCATTCCAATTTGGAATGACAGAGAGAAAATGAGAGAGATAAATTAGTTCAAAATTATGCATTTTTCAAAAGTTCCATTTTCTTTCCTTTTATTTTCAACTCTACCAAGCAACCTATGGAAAGAAAATTACTTTTTCTTTCAATTTTTCCATCCTTCCTACCAACCACAACGCGAAAAGAAAAATCATATTTTCTATCTTTTTATCTTTTACTCTTTCAATTTTCCATCCTTGCAATTTTCTTTCAACTCTACCAAGCAAAGCCTAAACCTATCAAAGAACATCATACTTGACTAGACTTGAAACTTGATTAAGGAACTCTGAGATTGATTCTTCTGTGGCCAAAGCTGGAGGAGAGACATTACTTGATGGCTTAGCATCCTGTGGTGTGGATGACCCTGAATTGACTGGAGGGATAGTAGAATCATTTGATGATCCATCTACAGCAACCTTTAAGGCAACAGATGATCCCAAAGCATGTCCAGGAAGGGAGGAAAATTTGAAAACAGATCCTCTAGCCAAAATCATTTAAAGAAGCTTACCTCATTCAATTGGGCTTTCACCACTGCAGAATCGTTCTGACCAGTCTGCAAACTCTGCAGCTAATAAACAAGTAAAATTTTAGTCCAACATAGAAAAACAGAATTTAAAAAGCACTCAACAGAAAAACATAAAGTTTCAGCCTTTTTTTTTTAAATATATCTATATCACCATATGAGTAGGCAAATGCAACAAGAAAGAAAGTTTTAAGTCAGTACAAAGAAAAAGAAATCCAATTTCAATCATTAATGAGGCTCTCACTTCCAATATTATATTGCATGTAACATGTCCATAATACAACCAACTGCTTATTTCCAAATAACTCAAATAATTAGAAGCAAGAAAGGAGAGAGAAAATAATAATTTTAGAATTTATGAAAACTTCAACCACATCTTATTTGCATGCAATTCAGAACTCTGGCAACCATATTAGTCAACCATCTTAGTGCATGTTTTTCTTCGCATTATTTAGCCGACCATGTCATTATGTGAAATCACCAGTAAGGGAGTGAATTTGATTGTGTTCTGGAAAGCATTAAATGCATCATAAATGTATATCATTTAACTTCACACCATTATGAACGATACTGGCACGAATTCAACAATAGGGTAAAGGTGACAGTTTATTATATATTTCCCTGCTAGTCCTCCAAACAAAACTATCCTCCTCTGAAGATTTACCTCTGATTATGCAAATAATATCAACTGTATACAATTCAAATTAATTGCAGTTTTCCTTGTTACCTTTCTCTTACGTATGAGTATATTAAAAATTTTCATCTAATAATAACTATAACTACACTAACCTATAATTTATAATCATCCCAAGTGTCCTTCTGCCTTCACTCCAAATGACAGCATTACCATTTTTAGTCTCTTATTTTTGGCAGCTATGAACTTCTTAAATCCATGTAGCTTCTAAAGTTTCAACTTGAAAATTAATTTTCAAGTACCTCTTGCTCACAATCTATCAAAACATATAAAACATAAACAACTTTAATCATTTTGACCTCATCTATTCTGCATATTATATTTTGAGAGTTAATGCTCATGCAGAAGACAGATTTCTGATATGTCTGTTCCAAACCACAAAAAATTCTTAGGCAAATACATATGCAGAGTGTCATTCAGAAAAAGACCAGCTTAAGTTTAGTCAACTACGTTAATGGAATTATGTTGATAATGTAAATGGTGAAATATAAATTCAATAACAAACTTAACTCTTCCTTCAGGAAGAGGATTAACTACTTTCTTAGAGAAATCATACATATAATCCAATTTTTATAATAGATCTTAAAACAAAACAACAATTAGTAAACTTCTTAAATTCTGGGCATAATATATGATAACTGGAAGCACAATTTACCTGGTATAATAGATAAAATATGAATTCTATGACGAACCCCATCAAATGGCTTTTATAACGAAAGGATTAAAGCACTATTAGATTTGAGTGTCAAGAATTGATTATAGAACACATGGCAATAGCTTTTTAATATCTCTAACTGGCCTACTGAATTTGTTTATACTGCTAAATAACAACCCAGTAAATAGAACATTGATTCTAAAGAGGCAGGCCATTTCCAAGAACAAGCTGCATGACCTTATTTTTTATTGTCAATAGCACCTAAAGAACATTATACTCTCTATTAGTAATTTCTGTTACTGCATGGTTTTCTAAAACAGATTACAAAACATTGTACCCTAGCAATGGGATTTAGCACTTAACATATTATGAAGATTTAGGTCAAACTTCCATCTAAGGAAAACAAAAAATTAAAAATGCTTTTAGAACTAATAGTAGCTATAACTAAGAAGGCAATGGAGCTGATTTCTCAGCCACTGGAACAAATTTTGCTATGAACATTCTTGACCAGTGGATCCTACTAAACCAGCAAATCTCCAATACTTTAGAACATTCTTTTTCTTAGTAAAAATCTGGTTTTAGTCCTCTGGAATTTCCGCACATGATACCTTACTGCTTAAAGAGAAGTTATGTAATGATTACTGTGCTTGATTTGTAAAATATCAGTCTCCCTGAAGCACCAAAGCCAGTTGCATATCTGTAAATGGTCACCATCAGTGTTCCTTAAAGCAACATAACTAATTTCCAATCTGTATTTAGTTTCATATAACTCTTACAAAATGTATTTAGCTTAAATTACAATTTATTATAACCGAAACTAACAAGTTGAATTATCCCCAAAAAGGAGAGAGAAAGAAAAAGAAACTAACAAATTAATCTTTTTTAAGTATGATATATGAGATAACAATAAAAGTTTTAGTCCTCTGGAATTTCCGCACATGATACCTTACTGCTTAAAGAGAAGTTATGTAATGATTACTGTGCTTGATTTGTAAAATATCAGTCTCCCTGAAGCACCAAAGCCAGTTGCATATCTGTAAATGGTCACCATCAGTGTTCCTTAAAGCAACATAACTAATTTCCAATCTGTATTTAGTTTCATATAACTCTTACAAAATGTATTTAGCTTAAATTACAATTTATTATAACCGAAACTAACAAGTTGAATTATCCCCAAAAAGGAGAGAGAAAGAAAAAGAAACTAACAAATTAATCTTTTTTAAGTATGATATATGAGATAACAATAAAAGTTACTTATTTTTATGGTTGTAAATATCATGGTCCAGAGGTTTACCCTAAAAGATTATCAGTAGAACAATAATCTTTCACCTGCTCTACTGAATACTGATTCATAAGATTCTTCTGTTACACAAAAATGTATACTCAACCCACAGCGTAAAAAGCTACACTTCTAGCACCGCATACTTTTTGTTTCACCAATCAAGCTGTCTGGAGAGACGTGAAAAAATAAAAAAGCATGGCCATCAGCTCAAGCTGTTTGCTCTTGATGACGGAAAGGCCAGACCATGCTGCAAAGGGATGCTATTACTTTTTGCGGTACGAATATTTACAAATCAGAAAAAGGAACTAGAAAGTTTTTTTCATTTCCTTCCTACCTTCCTATCCATTTAGATTATTGGATAAACTACTTTTTGATTTCTATCATGGAAGAATGAAAGAGAAATGAAATGAGAAATGGAAAATTCTATTTAATTACAAACTCAAAGGAACAAGCATTCAGTCTTTTATTTTATTTTTTTCTTATTGATATTTGCTTTTACTTTTCCAAAAGTCGCTGAAAGAAAATTCACATTTGATTTAAACAAGGAGATAGCCAAAATTCCACATACATAAAAACATTTTTCTATTTCAAAACAGTATATACATTGTGATTCCTCAAAGTTATATTCAATTCAAATAATAACAACCAGAGCCTAAATTATTAGGGCATTATGCAAATAAAACCGCATCTGGCACATTTCTATCTGCTACTAATTTTATAAGCAAAAAACACAAATGTTGAAGCTTAACATTGATCACGCAATGTATATCTCAAAGGTACACTCCAATTCTCACAAAATTAAACGTAGCAACAGAAGAGGAAAATTTCTAATAAAAGATTCAAAGAATAAATCTGTTGTATATAAATCTGTTGTTAGAGAGAGAGAGAGAGAGAGATGGTTACCTTGGAGAAGAATCGGAGGTTTGGCCTCGAAGAGAAGCGAAAAGAGACCTTGGAGAGCGAAAGGAAAGGCAAGGTAGCGGTAGTTTTAACGACGGAAGAGAGGGAAGCGGAGGGTGGAGTTGAGAGTGAAGAAGCCATGTATTATTTGAAGAGACAGAGGAAAAGAAATGCGGCTGGATTTGGCAGGAGAAGAAGGCAAGGGCGAGGAAGTGGAATGAGGAAGAAGATTTAAAAGATAGGATTTAGGGGAATCCCTGGACTGGACTGGACAAAAAGGAGAAGGGGAGAAAGTGGATGAGCTGAAGTTTCTAGGCTTTAGGGGGTCGAAAATGGAAAAATCGAAATATACGAGCTTCGGGATGGTCTTCAATGACAGGTGTTGGTTTCTTCACTTTATTTAGGTAAAGGGTAAATTACACCATTAGTCACCCAATTTTGGGTAGCTGATAAAATAGTTATTTAAGTTTCATTTTAGTTACTCAACTTTTGAAAAGTTACAAAACAGTCATTAATATTATAAAAAAATGACAAAATAGTCACAGATTAATAGTTTTCGTTAAGGTGTTAACAGGACCGCTGACATGGCAAATTAACCAGTTGATGTGGCAAGTTAACTTGCCACGTCGGTGAAACGGCTTATGGGTTTTGGTTAGGGGCGGGTTTAGGGAAAAAAGTTGAAGGGTTGTGGGTTTAGGGGTAAAAAATTAGAAACATATTAGGATTAAGGGGATTTGGGGGAAAAAATCTATTTGTGAAAATTTCAATTGTGATCTGAGGTTTTTTAGGGTTAAAACTGATTTAAAAATCAATTAAGAAGGGTTTAGGGTTAGAAATCAATTCAATAATTGATTAACAGGGTATAAGGGTTTAGGGTACGATTGGTCTTTTTTGTTTGGGGAGAGAAGAAGACAAAACCAAAAACTATTTAGTGTTTTTGATTCTCGGAAGACAAAACCAAAAACTATTTAGTGTTTTTGATTCTCGGCGACAATGGGCAATAAAAGAAAAGCTACCAATGTTGTTACATCCACTTTAACGGGTAAGTTTATGCATTTAGTTTTTTTTTTTTTGGATTTCAACATTGTTATTTCAATTTAGGGCTATTTAAGGTTATTTCGATTTCAATTTTGATTTCGATTCTGATTTTGGTTTCGATTTTGATTTCAATTTTGAAACACTCACTGATTCTGATTTTGATTTCCATTTTGATCTCGATTTAGATTTTAATTTAGATTTCAATTTGGATTTCGGTTTGGTTATTAAAGTTTATGACATATAATGTGTATTGTATGCCATGTGCATGATGTTTATTGTTTGTATCTGCCATTGTATGAATGTCATTATCAAACTGATATTTATTGTGTATATCTGCCATTGTTTGTATCCAAGCTGCTATATTGTATGTGGCAATATCAAAATTTGTTATTTACTTTCTTTATTGTACTAGTTATTGTCTGTTATTGTCTGCCATGTGCATGACAAAAATGGTTGTGTTTGTATTAAATTATTTTTGTATTGGTTGTTGTCTGCCATGTGCATGACAGAAATGGTTGTGTTTGTATTAAATTATTGGGTACTTTGTATTGATTATTGTCTGACAGAAATGGTTAAAGTGTTTGCCTATGTTGTCTGCCTTTATTGATGAGTAATTTGTTTAGCAGGTTTAATTGATGACAATTTTAATGAGAATTAAGAAGAAATGTCTGGTAATGATGTGTCTGGTAGTGATGTGTCTGGTAGTGATGCATCTGAAAGTGATGTGTCTAATAGGATAAGAGTTAATTTAGATGGCTTAAACATGGATGGTATAGAAGTAGATGAACCGTGTGATAGTGATAATTTTGGGAGGTTAGATAGTGCATATGAATCTGACTCAGATGGCCAAAATTGGCCTAAGTTCAACCTAGAGAATGACATGAGTAATCTTACACTTAAGGTTGGAATGTTATTTAAGTCTAAAGACAGTTTAAAAGAAGCTGCTAAGCAGTATGGTAGGTTGAATAGTTATTTTATTAAGTTTCCCAAAAATAATTTAAAAATGTTAAAGGTAGTCTGCAGTGAAAAATGTTCTTGGTTCATATGGGCTTCTAGGCTAAACCCTAATGACCCTACTGACTAGACTTGGCAAATAGGAATGTAACCTCAGCTTGGATAGGTGAACGTTATAAAGAAAAATTTATTGTTGATCCCGATTATTCTCTGAAATCATTACAACAAGATGTCAAAAGAGATTTGTGTTGCATAGTCTCTCTAACCAAATGTAAGAACGCTAAACTTAGAGCATTGGAATTAATTGAAGGAGCTCATAAGGCTCAATATGAGAAGATTTATGAGTATTTGTTGGAGGTTAGGACCCAAAATAAGGGAACAACAACAATCTGTTATCTGGATTGTAATACCCCTATACCATGTTCTACTCAAGGAACCTAATATAGGAATATTACATTTGGTGCCAAAGTAATTCTTGGCTAATCACTAATATATTAGAACATAAAAACAGACACTTGGAACATACTTAATAGTTTTCCTAAGTACATGCCATTCTATTCAAAATTATAAAACATACCTTGTTGTTGCTTGAAAATGTGATGAGATGAAAGCTTGCAATCTCAAAATTCAACTCTTCAAAAATTCCTATACCTAATCCGGATTTACTCGATTATTCCTTGATAACCTTCTTCTTTCCTTTGTGTGCCGATGCCTCGAGTTCCTTGTTAGCTTTTAAAGTTTAAAGCTTCAAATCCCTAGTTTTTCCTTTTCTTTTCTTTTTCTCCTTTCTTTCTTCCTTTCCCGTTTTGCTCTCTGTAACTTTCTTTCTTTTTCTTTTTTTTTGTTTCATCTTTGTTTCTTTTATAATATATATTAGTTTATATTGATAATTGTTTTTATAAAAATCTATTTAATAACAAATATAATTAATACAATTGTACAATCATATGATTTACATTTGTCTCTATTTAATTTGTTTACCTCATAAAAATCTTATAATTTAATTAATTATCAAATAAACATCTTTTATTTAATAATAATAAATAATAAATATCTATTTAATTACTAATATTTGTATTACAAATGTTTTTATTTTAATTAATACACATGGACTTTATCTCAACCATACATTTGTCATAAATCTAATTTATTTATCAACTAAAAATCTCATATTGTAATTATTTGATTAATAATTATCTTTTACTTAATAAATATAAATACTAAATATCTATTTACTAATTAATTATTTGTATTACAATTGTATACATATATTTTCCTACATTTGTCTATTTTTATCACCTTACACTTGTCATATTCTAATTTATTTTTCTATAATAAGATTAAATAATAATAATAATAATAATAATAAAACAACAACAAAATTTCTAGACATTTCCTTATATGCCGCCTCAACCTCCAAATGTGGCTTAATTGCCCATTTGGTCCCTACTATTTTCTTTCAATCTATAATTAAATTTTTACCCTTTACTCAATTTAGTCCTTTTACTAATTACTCTAAACTAAGCTAAATTCATCTAATTTAAACCTAATTAAACACATCACTAGACTCATAAATATTTCTAATAATTATTTTCAAACTCATTTCACTAAAACGAAGGCTCGATAGTGCACTTTTCCAATGCCCGTGAATTTTGGGTCATTACATTTCTTCCTCCTTAATAAATTTCATCCTCGAAATTTACCTGAAAGAGATAGGGTACTGAGATCTCATAGTTTCTTCCTGTTCCCAAATTGCTTATTCTACACTATGACTTCTCCATAACACTTCCACTAAGGAAACCTGTTTATTCCGTAACTCCTTTACCTTCCGAACTAATATCTTCTGTAATTTTAGAGGTAATACTAAGCAATCGGCAACTAGCTCAACTCTTCCTATAATTTCTTACAGCTTAATAAAATGAAGACTCAGTTTTTCTTTTCAGCCTAATGTCAATATTTTCTTCCAAAGTGATACTTTAAAAATATTTTGTTGTCAATAGGATACTCAATATCCCGGTGTTTCAAATCTGTATACGATTTCTATCTGTTGAAGCTGCCTTTAGTCTATCTTGAATCTTTTTAACAATTTCCTCCATTTCTTGGATTAATTCTGGCTCTATCATTTTTATTTCATTCAATATATAGAAATATCGCACACCCTCATAATTTCCCTAATTTAAACTTCAACAAGTTTTTTTTTTTTTTTTAAAGTGACCAATCAGTTCTGACTGCTACAAAATGAGCTAATTTAGTAAACCTATCAACAATTACCCAAATAGCATTCTTTTTACTTACTGACAAGGATAGTCCTGTTACAAATATAGTGACACCATTCCCATTTCCATTCGAGAATGTTAATAAACTTAAGTAATCTAGTAAGAACCTAATATTCAACCTTAACTCATTGATAAGTTAAACATTTATCCACATACTCGACCACATCTTCTTTTCAATCCTGACCACCAATAAAATTTTTGTAAATCGTAATATATTTTCATTCCTTTAGGATGTAAAACAAAAGGACTATTATAAGCTTTATGAAGTATCAATTTTTTTTTTTTATTTTAGGAATCAAAAACCTTTAGTAGATTATCTTTGGAGTTATTCTTATAATCCTATATATATACTTTTAGGCTCTATTTTGTTATACTTTTATATTCTCATTTTCATTTCATTTGTGACAGCCCTAATTTGACCTTAGTCGAAAAGTGGTTTCGGGACCACAAAACCGAGTCACAAAATTATTTAAATGCTCTTTTCCATGTTTATTATATGTGAAGTTTCATGTGTGAAAGTATCGTGTCTTAATTTTGTCATTTGAATGTGGAATTAGCTAAAAAGGACTTGTTTGAGAAACTTTGAAAATGTGGTAGGTGAATGTCCAAGTGATTAATTTTGTAAATTATTAAAGTAGAGGATTTGCATGTCTATTTTACCACTTTATTTAAGTGTACGGTAGTGGGGTTGGTTTAATGCATCATGTGCTTTATATAATAATAAATTATAAACTTAAATTATGGTATAAAATAATATATGTTATTTTATAACATAAAATGAGGTGATAAAAACAAAGTTGAGCTTTATTTTTTATCACTTAGCCGAAACTAAAGAAAACAAAAAGAAGAAGAGAAGCTCTTGAATATTCTCACATCATTTGGGAGATAAATTCAAGGTAAGTTCATGGTAGTTTGCTTATATCTTGATGTTTATGAGTTCCTTTCTTGGTTCTACCTTAAACCCATGAAGTATATTTTTGATTTTTGGTGTTGTTGGAGGTTTCGGTCATGGGTAGAAAAATTATAGATTTTGAGATTTATGATAGAAGTTAATGAGTGAGAGTTGGATAGATATTATGATGTAAAATTATGATGAAGTGATGTTAAATGCTTTGAATATTGAGTATATATTGTTATAAGTTGAATTTAAGGTTTGTTAAATTGTCTTTGTCATTGCGGAATGTGTGTATAGTTAAAGAAAATTTGTTAAAGTGCTTAGTTAATTGATATTAGGTTAATGGTGTGTGTATAAATTATTTAAAATATAAACTTTTTATGAGTATTAAAGGTTGTATATGAATTCGGCCTTGGGAGAATTTTTAGTATAAAATGCTTGAATGTTAAATAGGTTATTGCTTTAATGACCAAATGTGCCAAAGGCTAATGCATGGACTAGTTGATTAATATGTGTTAAGGGAATGTGAATAAATATCTATTTGATGAGCTATATATTCGGCTATATGGTTAAGATATGTATATCAAATTATGATAAGCCATATGAGTTTTATGTTTGTGTATGTGAACTAGGTATACAATGAATATTCGGCTAAGAAGGTTAAAGGTTAAGTCATAGGAATTTTGGTGATATACATATTCGGTCATTAGGGTTATATGTACTTTGGCTATGTGGGTTATGTATTAAGGTAAGTTACTTATTTGATATGTGTATTCGGTCATAAAGGTGTACATGAGGAAATGTTAAATTAGTTGTATTAAATTGCTTAATGTAATTAAAAATGTGTATGACCATTTTGTATTTGAGCTAAAAGTAGCTATATGACCTATTAAATTTCTTGTCATATTCGGCCATAAGTTAGCATGATGGGACTTTAATAAGTTAAATTTGTTTGAATTAGCTCAAGATTATAGAGAAACAAGGTTGGATAGGGGAAAAGAGAAAGTAGTTGAATAGTTGATCCGAGACTGTTCGAAAATATTCGAGGTAAGTTTTAAGTAGTTAAACATAAATAATATTCGATAATGACATGACATATTATGAGAATTAAGTATTACTTGGAACGTATGTATATGGCCGAATGGCAAATATAATATGGAAGTAAAATGTGATATGCTTTTATGATCAAATGATAAGTGTTAGATGAATATGAGTGAGATGTTATGTGTAAACTATCAAATGATAAGTGTGAATGATGAAATGAAATAAAAGTGAATAAAATGTAGGATGATATATTCGAATGATGCTAGTACCTAATTTGGTGTGATTGTGTTATATGAAACTTGTTGATTTGAATATCGTATAGTACTATTCGGGCCTTTGAGCCTAGCAGGCTATGATGCCGGTGAGATATTATTCGGGCCTTTGAGCCTAGCAGGCTATAATGCAAGTGAGATATTATTCGGGCCTTCGAGCCTAGCAGGCTATAATGCCGGTGAAATGATATCGGGCTTCGAGCCTAGCAGGCAAAATGCCGGTGGATGAATTCGGGTTTAAAACCTAGCAGGCTAAATGCCGGTGATTTGATAAAAGTCTAAGACTAAGATACCTCGTGTTAGAATGACAAATGAATACATTCAATGCGTTAAGTTGGCCAGGTACGTATTATGTACTTATATGTGAGTTTGAGTTGAATTGAATCATAAGTGTATAATGTAATACATATGTGAATAAATGTTATAACTATATTTATGATCATGATACATTTGGTCAAGGTGTGAAAGTATGTGAAAGTATTTGATTTAATTATGTTATATGAATTCAGATTAAGTGAAATAAGAATGCTAAATGTGCATTATGTGCTTGTGTATATTCGGCCAAATGGCAATATACCTAGAAAATGGCCTATTGAGAAATTGAATGATCGAAGTATAATTGAGTTTATTTGTTTGCAATGCTTAAAACTTACTAAGCTTATAAAAGCTTACTCCGTTTGTTATGTTTCTCTATTTTACTCCAGCCACTTGCTCGGGGATCGTTAGCAACTCGTCACACTATCTATCTTTTTGGTATTATTATATTTTGGAATTCGTATGGCATGTATAGAATAGACTTAAGTGAATGATATTTTGAGATGTTGTTGTATATAAGCCACGTGAATATGGCAACTTTTGAATGTCAGTATAAGTCTGAATTTTGATCTTTGATTGTGTTTGGCTATGCATATAATTGCTAATAAACTTATGTAAATGTGAATGTACAAATGTAGTGTTTTGGATTGGTAACTCTTCATAACCCACTCCGGCGACGGATACGGGTTATAGGGGTGTTACATCATTTCCTTTCTTTTTCTTTTCAAGACAAACAATGATTTTTCCAGTTATGGATCAGAGTTATTACTCTTAATCCAAACCTCTTAGAAATCTATTGGCCCAGCTGCTGCCAATAGTCTCTCGAGGTAACTGTCCTTTCCAAAGTTTGCCTATTTTATTACACAATTTACAACTTTGCTATTTCTTCTTCTTCTTTTCACACTTTAGATCGCTCTTTATTCACTAATTCTTAAAATCATTTCTCTACCTTTTTATGCTCTCTAAAGTATTTATAATATATTTTATTTATTTATTTATTTTAACTAAGGCCTTTATTTCTTTCTATACTTCTTTTTAAAAAAAAATCATTTTCTAATCTTCATGATTGGAAAATATTACTATTCTATTTCCAAAAGACTAAACTTATATTAATATACCAAACTTTTTATTTAAAAACTCTAGCTTTTTAAGTTCTTATTCTATACATGTACAACTATATATATACATATATACTTATTTTCCTTCATATTCACTAGTCCCTAACTTTTAATCACTTAAATCCATTTCTATGTCTTCTTCCACCTCTAATTCTGTATCTTCCCCTCAAAAAATTCTCTATATTAAGTTCTAAATTCTCTTCAAATTCATCTTCTACAATCCAATTTGGAAATTCCTCAGGATCTTCTTCCTCTTCCATCTTTGTAACGGGTATTGAATCTAAAAATTCTCTTGGTAATTTCCTAACAACTAGTTTTTCCATCCATGGCATGTCAAAGACACTTTGCTTCCCATTCAACTTTCGTAAACCTACTCTCTGTCTCGCTATCTTCCTTGCTCCTTCAGAGATTATAAACTTCACAAAGTATATAACTATATTCCAATAAGTTTGTGGTACCAATGTCTTCCAAAGTTGGTCTAAAATCATTTGGTGATCTCGTTCTATTAATGTTCGTCTAAGGGTCAAGTATTGCACCTTATTATTTCTAATCAGTTCATGACCTTTCCATAACACTTCTTGCATCTTTCGATTTACAGTAATAAGATATTGAACAATGTCTTCTTCTGATTTCATTCTATAATCTTGTATTTCTCTCATGATCCTATCAACTTTCTCCTTCTGTGCTGAAGTTGTTATCTCATCAGGCAATATTAGATTTATTGACATTTCTTCCCATATCTATAACAGAAAATAAGTTTTTATCAAATTCCAATATTTATCTATTTCCCTCTTGAGTCATTACTAACTAATTCAAAATTATTTCCTTATAAATAATAATTCATATTTTCAAGCTTATCAATGCTTCTAATATTGATATCACATCTCATTACATCAATATATCCTATATGGCATGTACTTCTAGACTCGTTCTTTTCCCAGTAATCAGAAAACCTAGGTTCTGATACCACTAAATGTAACACCCCTATATCATGTTCGACTCAAGGAACCTAATATAGGAATATTACATTTGGTGCCAAAGTAATTCTTGGCTAATCAATAATATATTAGAACATAAAAGCGGACACTTGGAACATACTTAATATTTTTCCTAAGTACATGCCATTCTATTCAAAATTATAAAACATACCCTGTTGTTGCTTGAAGATGTGATGAGATGAAAGCTTGCAATCTCAAAATTCAACTCTTCAAAAATTCCTGTACCTAATCCGGATTTACTCGATTATTCCTCGATAACCTTCTTCTTTCTTTTGTGTGCCGATGCCTCGAGTTCCTTGTTAGCTTTCAAAGTTTAAAGCTTCAAATCCCTAGTTTTTCCTTTCCTTTTCTTTTTTCCCTTTCTCTCTTCCTTTCCCGTTTTGCTCTCTGTAACTTTCTTTCTTTTTCTTTTTTTGTTTCATCTTTGTTTATTTTATAATATATATATATATATATATATATTAGTTTATATTAATAATTGTTTTTATAAAAATCTATTTAATAACAAATATAATTAATACAATTGTACAATCATATAATTTACATTTGTCTCTATTTAATTTGTTTACCTCATAAAAATCTTATAATTTAATTAATTATCAAATAAACATCTTTTATTTAATAATAATAAATAATAAATATCTATTTAATTACTAATATTTGTATTACAAATGTTTTTATTTCAATTAATACACATGGACTTTATCTCAACCATACATTTGTCATAAATCTAATTTATTTATCAACTAAAAATCTCATATTGTAAGTATTTGATTAATAATTATCTTTTACTTAATAAATATAAATACTAAATATCTATTTACTAATTAATTATTTGTATTACAATTGTATACATATATTTTCCTACATTTGTCTATTTTTATCACCTTACACTTGTCATATTCTAATTTATTTTTCTATAATAAGATTAAATAATAATAATAATAAAACAACAACAAAATTTCTAGACATTTCCTTATATGCCGCCTCAACCTCCAAATGTGGCTTAATTGCCTATTCGGTCCCTACTATTTTCTTTTAATCTATAATTAAACTTTTATCCTTTACTCAATTTAGTCCTTTTACTAATTACTCTAAATTAAGCTAAATTCATCTAATTTAAACCTAATTAATCACATCACTAGACTCATAAATATTTCTAATAATTATTTACGAACTCATTTCACTAAAACAAAGGCCTGATATTGCACTTTTCTGATGCTCGTGAATTTTGGGTCATTACATGGATAACAGGTTGTTTCAAAGGATGTATGTCTGTCTGCAGGCATGCAAAGATGGCTATAGGGCTGGTTGTAGGAGGATAATAGGTTTAGATGGATGTTTCTTAAAGGGCTACTATAGTGGCTACTTGCTTGCAGCTGTTGGGATAGATGCAAATAATGGCATTTATCCTCTTGCATATGCTGCTGTCAAAAGTGAAAACCAAGCATCATGGCTTTGGTTCTTAGAGTTGCTTGCAATAGACTTGGAAACTGTAAGCTCATACCAGATATCTTTCATGTCTGACAAACAAAATGTAAAACTCCATTTATTTATTTTTTTATGTTGTTTCTATTTAGGGTTTAGGGTCTGTCAAAAAATTAAACTGTATTTGTTCTAATTGCCGGGACTTTTAAAAGCAATATGTATGTTGTTTCCTAATGCAGAAACAAGGCACTGTGTCAGACATCTATATGCCAATTTCAACAAAGGAATTGAAATATTTGCTTTGGAAAACTACTAGAACAAGCACTACAAGGGATTTTGAGGATGTCATGGATCAACTGAAGAAAACCAATCAACATGCTTATGATTGGATGAAGGAAAAAAGCCCTACTCACTGGTCAAGATCTCACTTCTCAGTTAGGAGCCCTTCTGACATGTTGGTGAATAATCTTTTTGAATCCTTTAACAAGGTAAACCCCTATGTTTTATGTTTCTTACTAATCATTAACAATTCACTAATAATTTATGTTGTTTACTAATAAATGATACTAGAAACAAGAGGGAAACCTATTTTGACCGTGATGGAAACAATAAGGACCAAGATTATGTTGCTTATTGTCAAAAAGAAAGAAGAAGCTGACAAATGGAAAGGAATGTTTTGTCCAAAGATCAAGAAAAAGTTGGATGTAAATATAAAAGATCCATTGAGGTAAAGTTACCATTTTTAATCTTTTTTATGCCTTTATTCTGACTTCATGTTACTGGTCACATGCTGTTTTAGTGAGTGTTTTTTAATATGCATGCAGTGATTGTTGGTGTGTTAACTATTTTTTAATATGCATGCAGTGAGTATTTCTTAATAATATGCATGTAGTGACTATTTTTTTAAAAGTGTGTGTGTATCATTGTTGGTTGGGCTGCCTAGACCACATTGTTTTAGTGATTATTTTTTAACCAAGCATGGTGACTGTTTTTTAGGTGTGTTCCATCACATGCTAGTGGGGACAAGTATTAGGTTAAATGTGGTCCAGGCAGCTAGCATGTGGTGGACTTAGTTGAGAATTCCTACTTCTGTAGGAATTGAGATCTCACTGGCATCCCTTGCATGCATGCTTTGGCTGTCACTCATCTAAAAGCTGAGTTCCCAGATACCTATGTACAAACCTGGTACACCAAGCAAACCCAGCTTCAAATTTACTCCAACTTTATAAGGCTAGTAAAGGGTCCTAAACAATAGGCTTTTTTGTCAAACATGCTGCCAATACTGCCTCCTACACTGAGAAGGTCACCTGGCAAACCTACTAAGGTGAGAAGGAAAGAACCTGATGAACCAAAAATAACAGAAAGGTTGAGCAAGAGAGGGGTGGACATGAGGTATAGTAAATGCAAAAGAATAGGCCACAATAAGAGGAGTTGCAAAGGGAAAGTTGACCAAAACATTCCAGTAAGTCATTTTCCTTAAGTTAAGTTATAGTATACTTCTGTTTATGAATTTTTTTGATAGATTTCACTTGTTCCTGTAGGTCAAAAGACATAAAGTTAGTGTCCCAACTCAGCAACAAGCTACCCCAAATCAGCAAGAGAGTACCCCAACTCAACAGGCTACCCCAACTCAGTTACAAACTGCCCCAACTCATCAACAAGCTGCCCCAAGAGAAAAGCTCTCATTCAAGAGAAAACCAACCACTGTTAGATGGATGCCTCCTACTCAAGAGTCATCCATGATAGACTATTGATGATGATGTGAACAGACCTTATTTTGTTAACTTTTTAAAATTGTGTAAATTTGCCTGCTACTGATTTATTAACTTAGGCAAATAATTTTTTGTAAATTTGCCTATGATTGCTACTGTTGAAAAACTTAGGCATATAGTCACTGAAATTTTTTATAAATTTCCCTACAATTAACATCTGTCAAATTGTGTTGAATTGTAGGAAAATTTGGCAATATTTTGCCCCTCATTCCTTTTGTTAACAATTTGGCGTTTTGGCCTTAATATATGAGCATTGATCCATGCTATTTGTGTTATCTCTTCTCTTCTAACATATGAGTATTAAAAAAACAAATGTGTGAGAATTGAGAAATACAAATGTTTTTTTTCCATCTATTATCTTTTTTTGATATATGAGTATTGATAAATACAAATGAAATGAAGATTAAACATTCTTTCTTACTGTTGTAAGCAACAAAAATATTACAAAACAATTTGTAATAAACAAAAATGTTCCATTTCAAGTCTTTGTAAACAACATGAGCCGATTAGCCATGTATACCAGCAGCCATGTATAACAACATAAGCAACAATATACTAGCAGCCATGTATACCAACATAAGCAACAATATACCAGCAACAATATTACAAAACATAAGCTGGTTTTTAATGCTAACAACAACAACATAAGCTAATTTTTAAGGTTTAAAAAATAACAAAATAGTTACAAATACAAGCACTAAAAACCAGGTTCTTCTCTCTCTCTTCCTTGCATCCTCCAATGTCCTCACTTTTCTCAGAAGACCCAACAACACAATTCGTGAACGAGGTGTCAATGGTGGAAGAACTAGCTGAAAAACCAACATGGTTTTTGAAATCCACTGCCAAATTTCTTACACCTAAAAAGCTTCCTACCTGGGTTGTCATTAGACCAAGACGTGTTTAATTTGGCTGGGTTTCCACAATAGCACACCGGAATCACTTTAGGCATCTCTATTTTTCCTCTTCTCCTTTATCTTTTTCTTCTTCTTCTCATCTTCATATTCTTTTTATTTTTCTCTAACCCTAAAATGTTACTGTAGGATTGTTAAAGTGAGAGTAATGGACCAGGTGGACTATTTTTTGACACCAACGACGCCGTCACCTGCCATGTCACTTTGCCGTGATGTCTGTGACGGAAAATGACAAAAAGGACTGTTCTATAACTTTTTAAAAGTTGAGTGACTGAAATGAAACTTAGGTGATTATTTTGTCAGCTACCCCAAAGTTGGGTGACTGATGGTGTAATTTACCAATTACACTGTAAAACAGTATGTGAACTTTTAAAAAATAACAAATCAAGTCACTAATCTTATCGAAAAGTGACAAATCAGTCATCCATTAACATTTTCTATTATAGACCTAACAAGACAGGTGACGTTGTCAATACTGATATCAGTTAACTTGACACGTTGGACATGGATGAGCAAAAGGGTCTTCTTCTCCTAACCATCAAAAGTAAAAATTGTTAAACAAAACCTATGGCATTTTTAAGGTCGCTGACCCCTACCACTATAATAGCCACTGCCTCTACTCTACTCTACCTGTCACCTTTGTTTTCCTTTCTTCTTCTTCCTCTTCTTCTTACAATTCTTCTCATTTCTCCAAACAATCAACAACCTAATTTCTTTTTCATTAACGCTCAATAATCATTTCTATTTTGTCTCACTTTCTTTCATTTTTCAAGCAACCAATCAAACTAAAAAAGAAAAGCATAAGAAAAATAATTAAAACAGGAGAAACAAATTAATTTATACTAAAAACAAATGAAACTCACCATCAATAGTGGTGTTTTGAGCCTTATAAACAACACATTCGACTCGATGCGGATTCTGAATTGCTGGTCTGGACGACTGAGTTAGCAATGCCGACCTCGTTTAATATTGAGACCATGATATTTTGAAAATCTAACGGGTGTTCTTCAATCAATAAGAAAAAAAAAGAAGGGGCAAAGACAACAACACCAATTAGAATCATGGAGGAAGTCATGGGAAGAAGAAAATATTTGGAGGAAAAAGGTTAATATTTCAAAGAGAATGAGGGATTAGATTATAGTTAATAAAGGAGAGATTTTTGGATGATGCGAAAGGAGAAGACAGGAAAACGTGGATGACGACCATTGGTTTTTAAGAGTGAAGGATTAGACGTCAACTCCATTTCATCTCTTCTTCATCTTCTTCTACTGCCCAGTTAGAGTTCTTAAAATGAGATTGTTTAAATGACAGCAAGCACTCCAACATGACTAGTTAAATGCCAGGTTAGTTTTCCGTTACATTTGTAATAGAAAATGGTTAGTAGGACTGATTTATTATTTTTTGAAAGTTGAGTGACTATTTTGTCATTGAGATAAAAATCGAGTGATTGTTGGTGTAATTTACCACTTTATTTATTATATTTTATTAGTTTTGGTGTGTTGTATAAGATGTGCTATCCTTTCGATACATATTTTTCATCTTTCTTTTTGTCTTCTAACAAGCATACAAAGCTAAAGGCTTATTCATATTTTTAGTAGAGGTGTGAATGGGCCGGGCCGGGCCGGGTTCGGGCCGGGCCCACAAAAAAATTTAGGCCCATTTTCTAGGCCCGGGCCCGGCCCGGCCCGAAATATGGGCCTAAAAATTTTCCCAAGCCCTACCCAAATAAAATTGTTAAGCTTGAGCAGGCCTGACCCGACCCATATTAAATTTTTTAACTTATTTTATTAAATAAAAATTTTAAAATATATTAAATAATCAAATACATTTAAAACAAATATTAAAACAAGAAACAAATAAAAATATATTAAAACAATTCTTAAAACAATACACAAATTGAAAAATATAATAAAAATTGATTATATTAAAATTAAAATTAAAATATAAATATAATTAAAAATAAAAATATATATTTATTATATAATTGGGCCGGGCCGCCAAAAAAATTTGTTCTGAGCCCGCCCCATTTTCTAAACGGGCCTCGTTTTTGTGCCCAAACCCATATTTCGGACCTATATTTTTACCCAAACCCTCCCATTTTTCTAAGTGGGCCTTGGGCTGGGCTGTAGTGTACCCATGCACACCTCTAATTTTTAGCCCTCAAATTTTTGAAAAAATCAATTAAACTCCTCTAAACTTTTTGCCCTAATTGATCTCCTGATGTAACAGAGCTAGCCAAATAAGCCCTTTGAATAACGTTGATAGTTACAAGACTAATGTGGCCATTAGCAGCAACAAGAGAAATTATTCCATGGACCATTCCTACCACATCATATATGATCCTATCCAATTATTTTATGCCACATCAACCACTTTTTCCAACTCAAATTTAAAAGATTAAAAAATTTCCAAGTGAGATTCAATTTCTTCAAGTGTTTTTCTTTACCCTCAGTTTCAATTTCTCCTAATTTTTTTCCTTCAAATTCAATTTCTTGGAGATTCTTTTCCTGATTTTTTTCTTTTCTCTCACCATGTCTTCACTATTAGAAGAAAAAAATTTAGGGTTTTGGTGATTTTTCCAATTTTTTCCATCTTTATTGTCTCCTCACTATTAGGAAAAAAGGATTTAGGGCTTCATTCTTTCTCAACATCAGCAATGGAAGGATTATAGACTAAAGCCAAAGAGAAATCTAACTTTCAAGTTTTCAATAGGAAAAAGAAAAAATACTGTCATTTTACTTGAATTTGTTTTATTTAGGAATTGGGTGCTTGAATCATATGATTGAAATTTTAGTCTTTGTTTGGTTGATTAGAAAGTGAAAGAACAGGAAGAAAATGTAAGGTAACGAGAAATTTTTATAATTTTGTCTCTTAACACCTCTAAATGTTATCCCCAAAATGTAATTGTATAGTCAAGGCTGAGCTTTTATGTAATGCTATCCCCAAAAGAGACTTAGTCTCATGGAATGTGATTATCTCTGGCTACAGTTGGAATGGGTATTCAAAAAAACTCAAAGTTTATTTAAGACACTGACCCATTAGTGTTTACAGTTGAGTTTTTCAGCTGCCCTGGCTATTATTTCGTCTTGCATTTCCCCTGATTCCCGTCATTTTTGTAAATCAATTCACTACCTGGAGATAAAGGTAGGGCTTTCAAGCAATATTCTTATGGTTAATTCCCTCATGCACATGTACATTAATTTTGGGGACTTATTAGCTGCTTTAATGTTGTTTGACACAGTTTTTACTGAAGAGGATATTGCCTATTGGAACACTATAATTGTTGGTTTTATAAATAATGGCCATTTTCGAGAAGCTTTAGCAACATTTAATTGGATGAAGCAGGTAATGGATGTTATGTGAGATTCTATCACCCTTGTGAATGTTATATCAGCTTCTAGAAATCTCTTGTTGATTTATAAAGGTAAATCCCTGCATGGCCTTGCCATTAAAACTTTTGTCAGATCAGAAACTAGTGTCTATAAGAATTTGCTTCAAGAGACTACTCATAGAGCTGGGTTAAATCTTTGAGTATAAACAACTATTCGATGTGGATTAAGCCATAATCGTACCTTTTCATACATAGCTGAGCCCTGTTTCTTCCATGAGACCGAACACTTAAGGGCCGACATCAACTAAAGTGCCTGCCCTGCTAAGAAGAATGAGAAAAGGAGCTCTGTCATTTTCAACTAGACCCAGGTTCAAAAGAACGAACCTTGGCGGTATGCATCCCACTTCTATGGCACCACTAATTAGAATAAGATCAGTTGTACCATTGGACTAACAATGTTTAACCATTTTGTTTTCAACTAGTTTGGCTTTGATTGGTTAAAGAAAATGTACGAATTTGACGAGTATATGAATTGAATATGTTCTATAATTATTGTAGTAGCCAAAATTTGACCGGGCTGTAAACCAATTAAATAAATAAATAATTGTTTTTAAAACAGTCCATATAACAGTCCATTTACATTGGCCTACTAATCTTTAAACCCAAAACCAATTGGCTTAAATCTTATGCCCGGTTACAACTCGGCAGATCCAAAACCCGTACTCCTAAGACCCATTACAACAAACCCAGGTGGACCCAAGGCTAAAGTGGCCCAATTGGCCCAAACCGTTACACCGAGGCATGAAACCCTAAGGTTTCTGCCTCTCTTTTTTTTCCTTGTGCCGCAAACAGAAGGATCCAGAAGCCAAGCCTCATGACCTTTCAGATTCTGCCGTTCCAGCTACCCCATCGAGGCCATCAATGCAGTCAAGGCCGGGACCGTCACCACCATCATCGAAGCCTTTGTCACCGCCACCATCAATGCGCAAAACACGCCAGAATCTGGCATTGGCTCCATTAGCGTGCAAACATCAGTGATTGAGAGAGATTCTCGTGGGTTATCTGCAAATAAAAAAGGAAACAAAAAAGATTCCAGCAGATCACAATCAAAGATATGATACAACAGACAAGAAATGGAAAGAAATCTTTGATTTCTTTCCAGTTTATGTAATCATAGTAGTGGCTATAAAAGCCAGAATCAAACATTGTAAAAGGACACTTTTTTTTTACAAAAGAGAAATATATATTCACAGATATTCATATCAACAGTCTCTCAAAAGGTGATTTACATCGCATATCTTGTGCTTTATTTTGAATATATATGAACTGTTCTAACCTGCATGAGTAAGGATCTGAGGGAAGAGAGATTACCTGTGGAAGGACGAAAGTTTTTAAGCCTTCAGACCACCGTGTACGACGGTGCGTGAGGCGCGTGTGTAAACACTGCACCATGGCCGGAGGTCGGAGCTGGGACCTCTCCCTTCCCTTCTGCAGAGCTTTTTTTTGGTTTTTTTTTTGAGACCAGTGTTAAAATGATCTTTAAGCTGCAAAGTTGGCTTATATAGCCTCTTCGAAACGACATCGTTTCTGCTTAACTCAATAAGCTCAAAACGGTGCCATATTAAGCCATAGAATCCGCGCGTTGACCCGATTACCCGGGGAGGATCCGCGTGTTTTTAGAATTGGGTTAATTACCCAGTCGGTCCTTTTACCTCTTTTAATTTATAATTACGTATTATTTTATTTTTTAAATTTGGCCTAATATTTTACATTTATTTCAATTTAATCTCGACAGTTGTTAAATTACATTCTGGGAAACGTTGCCGTTTTGAGGAATAGGGCAATTTGCCTAATAAGTCCCTTTTGTTTTATGCGCGTTTTAATTAGGACCTTAATTCACTGTTATTTCTTTTAAATTCGCCCTGTGATTTTATTGAACTCCAAATTTAACCTTATATATATTTATTATATTGTTATTCATTTTATTTTTAACCTTATTTTTTATACTATATATTATAAAATTATTTTATTATAGATTATTTATATTATTATTTATTATATATTATTTTTCACAAGTTATTATTATTTTACATCATTATTTATACATTATTATTATATTATATGTTTATTATATGTTATATATTATTTATATATATATGCTTTTATATTATATATTATAATTATTTCATATATTATTAAGTAATTTTTATATTATTATACATTTTTATCTATATATTATTATCATTAAAGATTTTAAACTTGTATTATATTTATATTTATTTATATGTTAATATTTATTTTTATTTATATTCTATTATTATACATTTTGAAGATATTATAATATTATAATACATAGATTTCATCATTAATTATTCATTTTAAACTTATATTTATATATATATTATACAATTATTTCATTATAGATATAAATTCTTTTATATATTTTATATTCTATACATTATTTTACTAAACCAATATCTTTTTTTTTAATTATTACTCTTATAAATACATTTTTATTATACATTATATTTTAAATTTATTATTAAATATCACATTTTATCATTTGTTTATGTTATACATATTTTTTTTATTATACAATATTTATTTTTACTTTAGCATTAATGTATTATTATTATGTTATACATTATATCTTAGACTTTTATATTTTATTTTCAAATGCATATTTTTGTTATATCATATATCATGCATCATTTATATGATTAAATATATGTTGAATTATATGTTTAGGGATTTTTACCTATTTCTTCTTTAATATGTATTCCATTTTATGTATATTTTCTTATTTAAAAATTGTCATGTTTTATTTCTTATATGTTGATTAGTGTATGATATTTATGCCGTTATGCTCTTACTTTCCTATCATTGTAACATGTTATCTCATATGTTATGTTAATATGCACCTTCATGCATCGATTTAAAAAACGAGACTTCAAACTTTCCAAAAATAAAAGGACAATGCTTGGTGCTTGGAAGCTTCGAGAAAAGTAGTGCCCTAACTTATTGGGTTGCGACTTTTCTCGTTGAGTTCGAATAATCAAGTACCCTTCTAAATTTTAAAGGTTTTCCAAATGTAAGCCACTATCTTAAAATTTCAAAGCAATATGTCCTAACTTATTGGATATAGCGTTTTGTTGTTTCAAGATAGGAATTTCAAAAAAAAGGGTTAACTTAATGTCAATACTTTGATACGAGTGAACCCCAATTTTCAAAATTAAAATATTTTAAAGAGGATTACATCTTAAAATTTTTGAATTTCCGACACTAAAGACACTTGATAATCAATTAGGTACCAATTTTTGGGCGTTACGGGGGTGTTAACCCTTCCTTGAAAGTAACTGACTCCCAAACCCGTTCTTTTAGTTCGTAGACCAAAACTAATGATTTTAAAACAAAATGTTTTAAAGGTGATCCAATCACACCTAAAAAGATTGGTGGCGACTCTCGTTTTTATTTTTAAAGTCGATTCCCATTTTCCAAAACTCGATTTAAAAATAGTCTCGACAGCTTGGCGACTCCACTGGGGATGAATAAGAGAGTCAAGCCGTGTAATTGATTATCTCTTGTCTTAATGTCAGAAATTAAAAAATTTTTAAAATTTAATCCTCTTTGCATTACATGTGTTTGTATTATTGCATGTGTTGCTATATTCTAATACGCATTGCATTTGCATGACCGTTGTGGTCACACCCTTAAGTGGGAGTGAGAAGCTACGCCTTCGTGAGGTTTCGGCTCTGTGCAGGATAATGGATCACTTTCGGGATACATCCGTACATATGGTTTCGTGAGATTTTCATCTCCGTGTAGCCATAGGGAAATGTATTCCCCTGAACTGAACTCGATTCAAATGAGCCTATAATGGGTGAGGATCGAGGAATCTGCTGGTTCAGGTACCTCAAACTTTAGAACGAACCTCATATAGAAAAAATCGTAAGAGCCCAACTTAGTTAGGTTTAAATTTTAGATATTACACTTATAAGTTATCGTTGAAATTTATTGATATCATACTGACTATTTCTTTTCTTTTGTTTGCATGTCATTTTGCATTTACAAAGATATCGATTCACGATCAGTTTCTAAGTTAGGAAGTTTTATTATGGAGAACGGACTTCTTGATAGAGTGGAAGGCAACGCCAACGTCCATAGATGATCCGAGCAAACTCAACTAGAAAAGAGAGATAGTATAGCTGAGGGATACGTGTCGAAGTTGTCAGATTACACTCGTATTAGCGTCACGCAGAATAATCTCCAGGAGCTTAAGGAAATTTGGGATCAGTGGGGCAAAGAGACTAAGCAGTTATTCTACGGTAATTACGGAGACTTACCTTACTTGCTTGATGTTCAGATAGACGAGCACTTATTCCGAGCCCTTGCTCAGTTTTGGAACCCGGCGTACAGTTGTTTCACTTTTGGGGAAGTAGACATGGTACCTACTGTGGAGGAGTACACCGCCTTGCTTCGTTGTCCTAGGTTTCAGAATGATAGGATCTATTCAAGAGCTGCTTGTGTCCCTACTTTTTGAAAGAAATTGATGATTATTACGGGGATGAGCGAGCAGTGGGCCACGGCCCGAATTAAGGAAAAAGGTGAGTGCAAGTGCATTTCGTGGGACGCCTTGAAAAATTTGATTCTGACACACCCTGATGAGACAAAGAAGGTAGATGTTTTTGCCTTAAGTTTGTATGGATTGATGGTTTTCCCTAGGGCTTTGGGATATGTGGATGAGGCAACCACGGATCTTTTTCATCGACTCAGTAAAAAGGTCACTTCTGTCCCTGTAATTTTGGTGGAAACATTCAGGTCCTTAGGTGCATGTAGGAAGGCTGGTGTTGGCAGGTTTATAGGGTGTGCTCAGTTGCTTTTAGCTTGGTTCCACAGTCATTTCTAGTTGATAGATAGGGTAGTTTGTCAGGTTTTCTTCGAGGATTATTCACCGTTGAAAGATATAGTAGCTTCAACTAGGAGAGTTGATATTCCCGAAGAGAATTGGATAGCTCTACTTCAGAACCTTCAGTCGAAAGATGTCGAGTGGAGGGCTCCGTAGATGATGCCTGGTAAGGTTCTTTATCGATGCGGCAGTTTTGATTGGGTACCCCTATTGGGAATTTGGGGTGCCATTGGTTATGCCCCTTTGCTCGTGCTGAGGCGGCACAGATTGAGACATTTCGTACCAGTGACTTAGGGGTTGGGTCAAAGTGAGTTTATATATAGAGGATCCGATTACAAGAAGAGGGTTAGTGAAGTTTCTAGTGCTTAGAAAAAGACTTGTTGGTTGAAAGGAGTAGCTATTAGCCCTGCAACCACGCCAGAATACATTGAATGGAGGGGTAGAAGGATCAATGATAATATCCCTAAGCCAAGTGTGAAAGGAGCTCGACCAATGGAGGAATATTTGCGAGTAAGGCCCTCAGAGTTAGAAATTATGAAGCAAGAGTTCGAGAGAAAAAACTTGGAGTTCAAGAAGAGGATAGAAAGGCTCAAGGAAGAAAAGATGTACTTGAGTTTGGATGTTGAGGTTCAAAATATAAAGGTCGAGAAAGAGAGAAAAGAAAAGAGAAAGATTGAGACGATCTAAAGGAGCATTACAAAAGGGCACAAGTATCCTTGAGGAGGGCAAGAGTAGGAGGATCTTCAGAGCAATTGTAGAAAGAGGTCCAAGAGGAAAATGCTAGAGCTGATTATTGGGAGAGGAAGTTCCAAGAGATGCAAGTGAAGAATTTGGCATTAGAGGAAGAGAATAAAGGATTAAAGAATAAGGTAATTGAGCTTGGAAGATCTCTGCGTTGGCACCAAAACCATAATTCTATTGTCGAGTTAAAGGAGCTAAAAAGCAGGGTTGATGATTTGGAGATAGCTTTGCATGACGGTGAACTCTAGGTCAAGCAGCTCAAAGCGCAAGAAGATTATCTGAAGAGAGAGCTACATCAAGCTAGAGGACAGGTCAGAGAAAGGGATCATGTCATTGGTGAGGCCATAGCTCAGATTCGAGAGGTTGCTGAGTATGTGCAGGACTTGGCAATTCGAGCTGATGTATTGAGTCTGATGTATTCAGTATCATCGGATGTAGGACGGGAGTTAGCCCTTTTATTAGATAGAGTTAAAGCTTTGGGCCTTAGGGCAAAAGCGTATTTGTAATCCTCCTATATGTAAAGATATTATTTTTCTAAATAAAATTTTCTAAATGAAGTTGAAATAGAATTGATATTCTTTTTGTATTCATGCATTTGCATCTCATAGCATTTCATCACATCATTTGCATTCAAAGTTATAGAAAGATCCTGATTAGTTAAAGTTTACTCTCAAAAGGTAGAAAAGGAAATCTGGAAATCACGCATCCTTACGGCACTCGTACTAAAACTAAGAGTATGGATCAAAGGTTCGAGCAATTACAAAAAGATATTCAAGATCAAATGCAAGAGCAGTTGGCTAAAATGCAGAATGAAATAAGGGAGCAGATGCTAGAGGCTCAGAGAAATATGATGGCTGAAATGGCTCAGCTGCTGAGAGCCACTGATAAAGGAAAAACTCCCATAGCGATCACTGAAGAGGAGAATGAAGGTCCTCCTCCGGGTTTTACTCCGCCTCATGTGTCACTGCAAACTAAGGCACCTCCTAAAAGGCCATCTATCACCGTGAGGCCTCAACATAGGCCAGTGGATGCTGGAATTCCTATAAATTTCCCATCTGGGTTGGGAAATAATTTGGGTGATAGCTCGATCAACCCTATCACTCCTGATCTAGATTTAATGGAGAAGGAAAGAATGGCCATTGAATCCGTGAAACAATTGGAAGATCGTTGCAGGTGGTTAGAGGAGAAGTTTAGGGTTTTAAAAGGCGCTGGCAATCATCATGGGATTGATGCCAAAGACTTAAGCTTGGTTCCAGATTTGGTGCTTCCTCATAAATTTAAGATGCCAGAGTTTAAAAAGTACAATGGGACTACTTGCCCAGAGGCACACATAACAATGTTTTGTAGGAAAATGACGGGTTATGTGAACAACGATCAACTATTGATCCATTGTTTTCAGGACAGCCTAGTGGGAGCAGCGGCCAGGTGGTACAATCAGTTGAGCCGTGCAAGAATCGGTTCATGGAGAGACCTTGCACAGGCTTTCATGCAACAGTATAACCATGTGACTGATATGATGCCAGATAGGATCACACTTCAAAACATGGAGAAAAAGCCTAATGAAAGTTTTTGGCAATATGCACAACGATGGAGGGAGGTGGCAATACAGGTACAACCACCATTGTTGGAAAAGGAAACTGCCATGTTATTTATTAATACTTTGAAGGCACCATTCATCAAACATATGATTGAAAGTACCACGAAAAGTTTCGCGGATATAGTTATGGCGGGTACGATGATTGAGAATACCGTGAGGGTCGGTAAAATCGAGGGGGAAGTAGCTAAAAGATTGGCCTCAAGGAGAAAAGATAATGAGGTGAATAACATGAACAGTTTCAACTCTAGGGCAATCATAGTTGGGCAACCTAAAGCAGTTACGG
Organism: Gossypium anomalum; assembly: GCA_025698475.1. Lineage (NCBI taxonomy): Eukaryota > Viridiplantae > Streptophyta > Magnoliopsida > Malvales > Malvaceae > Gossypium > Gossypium anomalum. The sequence continues at coordinate 65,431,848 of CM046968.1, read as the reverse complement.
GTGAACAGTAAAGTACTCAAAGACAGGAATCGGGTACAAGACCAAGTTCGGAGAGGATGCGATTCACTCCTATCCCTGTGACATATCGTGAGCTTTACCAAAGCTTATACGATGCACATGCCCTTGCTCTATTTCACTTGAAATCGCTGCAGCCACCGTACCCCAAATGGTACGATGCAAATGCTAAATGTGAATATCACGCGGGAATATCGGGGCATTCAATTGAAAACTGCACTGGGTTCAAGAAGGTCGTGGAGAGGCTCATTAAAATGGGGGTTGTGAAATTTGATAGTACCCCAAATATTGAAAATCCATTACCATATCATGGCAATCAAGGAGTGAATGCCATTGATGAAATAAAGAAAGGAAAAGTCAAGAAAGATATTGCTGAGGTGACGACACCCATAAAGGTAATTTGGGAGGAGATGGTGAAGCGAGGTATGCTGACCTCTAGAAAAGGAGAAGAAGGAATAGAGAACCATTGTGAATTCCATGGAGAGGTGGGTCATATGATCCAAAATTGTGAAGAGTTCAAGGCCATGGTAGAAGGCCTTATGGTTAACAAAGAGCTACAGGTTTCTGAAGGTAGCTCTTGTGAAGGACAAATATGTGTGTTGGAGAATGAATGACAAAGAACCAGCCAACCAAGAATTATTATTTCCTTGCCAGGGAATAATGAGGCGGGGTCACAAACTGGGCCCAAAATAGTCATCCATAAACCCAATCCTTTCCCTTACAAGGATGACAGAAGGGTGCCATGGAGCTATGACTGCAATATAACAATACCTGAGGAGGAGAGTATAGCTAGCGCGGCCAGGGACATGCAAAATGAAGGTTCCCATACACGAAATGGGAAACGTTATGATGGGGGGAATATCAAAGTGGAGCCCGTAAAAACGAAAAATGTCGAGGCTGAAAGGGAAAAAGAGACTGAAGTACCCATCAATAAGCCAGTAAAGGAGGAAGAAGCTACGGAGTTTCTAAAATTCCTGAAACATAGCGAGTATAGCGTGGTCGAGTAGTTGCACAAGCAGCCGGCACGTATATCAGTATTAGCCCTACTCTTGAGTTCTGAGGTGCATCGAGATACATTGTTAAAGGTGCTTAACGAAACATATGTCACCCATGACATATCCGTTAACAAGCTGGACCGGTTAATAAACAACATCAGTCCTGACAATTTCATCTATTTTAATGATGATGAAATTCCACCTGGGGGCATAGGGTCAACCAAAGCCCTACACATCACTACTCGGTGCAAAGGATACACACTTCTAAGTGTACTCGTAGATAATGGGTCTGCTTTGAACGTCCTACCACTATCCACCTTGTACAGATTGCCCATTGACAGTTCGCATATGAAAACATGTCATAACGTGGTGAGAGCATTTGATAGAACTGAAAGGAAAGTAATGGGGCAAATTGACATCTCTTTGGAGATTGGGCCGAATACGTATGAAGTTGATTTCCTGGTGATGGATATCAAACCCTCCTATAATTGTTTGTTGGGGAGACCATGGATACACTCGGCAGGAGCGGTGCCATCCTCACTACACCAAAAATTAAAGTTAGTGACAGATGGTCGCTTAATAACCATCAATGCGGAAGAGGACATCATAGCGGCAGTTACCAGCAAGGCCCCTTATGTTGAGGTAAATGAAGAGGCTATTGAATGTTCTTTCCGCTCTTTAGAAGTCATTAATGCCACCTTCATTTTGGAAGGAAGCGAAGTGCCAGTACCCAAAATGTCTGGAGCCACGAGGATGGCCCTGCAAATGATGATGGGGAAAGGGGCATTGTCGGGGAAAGGGCTAGGAAGACAGTTGCAATGAGGGGTTCAAATCCCAAAACTAATTGAGAAGAAGGACCGCTTTGGCTTGGGCTTCAATCCAGACCACAAGCACAAAATGCAGGAAATAGAGAAGAGCCAAACGAGAAGAAAAGCGCATTTGAATGGAAGAGAAGTGGAGTGGGAACCGATGACATTCCCACCTATATCCAAATCCTTTAAATCAGGAGGACTGTTGATAGAGGAAAGTCATCAAGTTAATGCTATACACAATAAGGGATCGGAGCAAGGAAGCCTTGAGGGCATTCGCCCTTACGAACCAGGGAGCTCTCTGAATAATTGGACTGCGGAAGACCTTCCTGTAGTCTTTAGGAATTTTTCAGAGTAATTCTCAAAACATGTCTGTTACTTTAGGGCCTAAGAGTAGTAAGATTATATTTTTGAAATAGACTTATGTTCATCTATAATTATTTAAATAAAACATAACTTTTATCAATTTAAACGAGTATTGTTTTATTTTTATCGGCCAATATTCCTTTAAATTCTAGCAATTCTTATTCTTTTATTCATAGCACATAAACGATTATTCTTAGATTCATTCATTCTTTGTATATTCTTTCATACCCCCACAGGTCTCTAGATATCAATGATACGAGAACTGGTACTGCAGCTCCTAATTTCTCTAGCGAGCAAGACATGTGTTTAGAGGAACCTCATGATTTTGAAGATGTTCGAGATTGTGACGTATCTCCCGATCTGTTAAGAATGGTAAAGCAAGAGGAGAAACAAATCATGCCACATGAGAAAGAGGTAATAGAGAATATATCCCTAGAGGAAGGGAAGGAGTTGAAAATCGGAACCCTAATTAGCGAGGACAAAAGGCATGGTCTGGTTGAGTTGCTTCGAGAGTTCAAGGATATCTTTGCCTGGTCATATCAGGATATGCCTGGATTGAGTACTGACATTGTGGTACATCATCTTCCGATAAGATAGGATTGTAAGCCAGTCCAACAGAAGTTGCGAAAAATGAGGCCAGATATCGTTTTGAAAATAAAGGATGAAGTCAAGAAGCAGTTCGATGCAGGATTCTTGCAAGAAGTGAAGTATTCCGAATGGGTAGCTAACATTGTACCAGTTTCTAAGAAAGACGGGAAGGTACGAATGTGTGTTGATTACAGAGATTTAAATAAAGCTAGCCCAAAGGATAATTTTCCTTTACCACACATTGACACTCTAGTAGACAACACAGCGGGATATTCGTTGTTCTCCTTTATGGATGGTTTCTCAGGATACAATCAGATAAAGATGCATCCAGAGGACATGGATAAAACCACCTTCATAACCTTATGGGGGACATTTTGCTACAAAGTAATGCCGTTTGGATTAAAGAATACAGGGGCAACATACCAGCAGGCCATGGTAAACTTATTCCACAACATGATGCATAAGGATATTGAGGCATATGTTGACGATATGATTGCCAAGTCATGTATAGAAAAAGAGCATATCGAGGTCTTGAGAAGATTGTTTATAAGGTTGAGAAAATTTCAGTTGAAGCTTAATCCAGCAAAGTGTACCTTTGGAGCCAGATCGGGGAAGTTGTTAGGCTTCTTAGTCAGTAAAAAGGGAATTGAAGTCGACTTAGACAAGGTCAAAGCCATACGAGAATTACCTCCACCACGTACTCAGAAAGAAGTTTGAGGATTTCTAAGAAGGTTGAATTACATTGCTCGGTTCATTTCACAACTAATAGAGAAATGTGATCCTATCTTTCGCCTCCTCAGAAAGCACAATGAAGGTACTTGGGATGAGGAATGCCATAATGCTTTTGGGAAGGTCAAGCAGTATTTGTTGAATGCTCCAGTGTTATCTCCACCTAGCCCGGATAAACCATTAATACTGTATTTATCAGTGTTCAGTAATTCTATGGGATGTGTGCTTGGTCAACATGACGAGTCGGGGAAAAGGGAGAAGGCAATTTATTATCTCAGTAAAAAATTCACTGACAGTGAAATGAGATATTCACCAATTGAAAAGTTGTGTTGTGTGCTAATCTGGACCACTCGAAGATTAAGACAGTACATGCTATACCATACCACTTGGCTCATCTCAAAATTGGATCCATTGAAATACATGATGGAGTCAACGGCTCTAAATGGGAGAATGGCGAGATGGCAAATTTTGCTTTCAGAGTTTGATATAGTCTACGTAAGTCAAAAGGCTATAAAAGGAAGTGCGGTAGCTGATTTCTTGGCTAGTAAAGCTTTAGAGGATTATGAGCGATTAAAATTCGATTTTCCAAATGAGGAGTTAATGTGCATAGCAATGATCCAAAATTCTCCTTGGAAGCTAAATTTTGATGGGGCTTCTAACACAGTCGGAAATGGAATGGGGCAGTCTTGGTGTCCCCGAATGGCGATCATTACCCTTTCACGTGCAAATTAAACTTTGATTGCCCGAACAATATGGCTGAGTATGAAGCATGCATCATGGGACTTCATGCAGCCATAGAGCGAGGTATAAAAACCCTAGAAGTATATGGAGATTCAGCGTTGATAGTTTATCAGCTTAGGAGCGAATGGGAGACAAGAGACCCTAAATTAATCAGTTATCGAAAGGTAGTTTTGGGGTTACTTGAGGAGTTTGATGACGTCACCTTCAATTACCTCCCACGAGATGAAAATCAGATGGCAGATGCTTTAGCAACCTTGGCCTCAATGATCAAGGCGAATAAAGAAGAAGAAATGAAGCCAATTCAAATGAGTGTTTACGAGGCTCTAGCTCATTGTTGTAATATTGAGAAGGAAGGAAATGACAATGACCCCTGGTATCAAGATATATTGCGATATGTGAGAGATCGTAAATACCCTGAACAGGCCAGTGAAAATGACAAACGAACTTTGAGGAGGTTAGCTTGTGACTATGTTTTAGATGGAGATATCCTATACAAGAGACGGAAAGACCAAGTACTTTTGAGATGTGTCGATGCTACGAAAGCTAAGCTAATTTTAGAAGAAGTTCATGAAGGTGTATGTGGGACACATGCAAATGGGTTCACGATGGCAAGGCAAATCATGAGGTTTGGCTATTATTGGGCCACTATGGAAGGGGACTGTATCAGCTACACCAAGAAATGCCATAAGTGTCAGATTTATGGGGATAAAATTCATGTACCACATTCACCTTTACATGTTATGACTTCTCCATGGCCATTTTCCATGTGGGGCATAGATTTCATTGGACCAATATCACCGAAAGCTTCGAATGGACATCAGTTTATCTTCGTGGTAATTGACTACTTTACAAAATGGGTAGAGGCCGCCTCTTATGCGAATGTTTCTAAGTCAGCAGTGAGTCGATTCTTGAAGAAGGAGATCATTTGTGGATATGGAATGCCTGAGAAGATCATATCTGACAATGCATTAAACTTAAATAACAAAATGATAGCGGAGGTTTGCGACCAGTTCAAGATCAAGCATCACAATTTTTCTCCCTATCGTCCAAAAATGAATGAGGTAGTGGAAGCTGCTAACAAGAATATTAAGAAAATAGTGGGGAAGATGACTAAGACCTATAGAGATTGGCATGAGAAGTTGCCATTTGCACTCCTAGCCTATCGAACATCTGTCAGAACCTCTACTAGGGCAACTCCATTCTCACTAGTTTATGGGATGGAAGCAGTATTACCTATTGAAGTAGAAATACCTTCTCTTCGAATTTTGATGGAGGTAAAGTTAGATGAAGCTGAGTGGGTTCAATCCCGGTATGACCAGTTGAACTTGATTGAGGAAAAGAGGCTAAAAGCCATTCGACATGGTCAGATGTATCAGAAGCGAATGATGCGAGCTTATGAAAAGAAAGTTCGACCAAGAGAATTCCATGAGGGAGACCTTGTACTGAAAAAGATCCTTCCTATTCAAAAGGATTTTAGAGGAAAATGGATGCCGAATTGGGAAGGGCCGTATGTCGTGAAGAAAGCTTTCTCCGGTGGAGCATTGATCTTAGCAGAAATGGATGGGAAAAGTTTACCCAATCCAGTGAACTCGGACTCAGTTAAAAAATACTTTGTCTAAAGAAGAAGAGAATCTAAGGTGAAAACCCGCAAAGGGCGCCTTGAGATTTCAAAAAAAAAAAAAATGGAGAGGCCAAGGAGAAAACCCGCAAAGGGCACCTGGTGACCAAAGGGGTTTTGAGTTGAAAACCCGAAAGGGCAGCTCAAATTTTAAAGAGTACACAATGATCTTGCTATATTTGATGCAACAAAGAGCAAAGAATGCTGCTAACTGGGGCATCAACAGAGTACTTGGGATCTTTTAAACACATGTTGAATTCAAGAAAGACTTCATGGAGCTAGTGTATAGGCACTCAAGTGGTGATATCTAGAGGATCTAACTTCTATCTTGTTTGCTATCTTTAGATTCTATTTCTTCTATAAGATAGGCTAGCATATTAATTTTCTTTTTGATAATTCATTCAAGTCCAATTATTCTTAAAAAAAGTATTCATCTTTCACTATTCTTTAAGTATGTTGCATTGAAATAATGATAGATGAACTAAATATGTTCACAAATGAAATTTTGCGCATTACTCTGGAAATTTCTAGATAACACAAGAAACTAAAACAGGACGACTATTCGAGAAATCCACGTAAGTAAGGGATGAAAGAACTAGAGGAATTTCTTTCTTCCAGTCCAAAAGGAAAATAGACAAAGCCAATAATTCGGTTCTTACATCCTCAGTAGATCATAGCATTGGAAGACGGCTTACAGGTTGAGCATGAATGAAACTTTGAGAAAAGAAAAAGATAAATAAAGGGATGGATGATGGTGTCTAGGATAGGGGTCATATTCACGACATTTTGCATCATAACATGTTTAATTAGGAACATTCGACTCACTTCGAGCATAGTATCCTAAATTATCAGGCATAATCATTCTACAGGTTATCGAAGACAGCGAGCTCTAAATCCCAAAAAAGTAGGATAATAGGCCACAGCATAGTAGATCTGACCTTCATCGGGGCAGATCTAAGATGACAGATCTTATCTCTCTGTATTCAGCGGGGAGCAGATCGAAGATATAGCTGATTTGGCTTTCACGTGTTTACGATGAAGCAAATCTAAGATGATTTGTCGTCTCTGTATTGTCAGAGAACAAATCGAAGTCTGGCATTTCCACTTTGATGGAAGGCAGACACATAGCAGATCCAACCTTCAGATGTTTATACTAAAGTAGATCCAAGATGGTTTGGCATCCTTGCGCTTACAAGGAACAAATCGAAGACATAGCTGATTTGGCTTTCATAGCAAATCTAAGATGATTTGTCGTATCTGTATTATCAGAGAACAAATCAAATTCTGGCATTTCCACTTTGATGGAAGCCAGACACATAGCAGATCCAACCTTCAGATGTTTATACTGAAGTGGATCCAAGATGGTTTGGCATCCTTGCGCTTACAAGGAGCAAATCGAAGACATAACTGATTTGGCTTTCACAGCAAATCTAAGATGATTTGTCGTCTCTGTATTGTCAGATAACAAATCGAAGTCTGGCATCTCCACTTCAATGGAGAGCAGATACATAGCAGATCTGACCTTCAGATGATTAGACTAAAGCAAGATCCAAGATGATTTGGCATCCTTGTGCTTACAAGGAACAAATCGAAGACATAGCTGATTTGGCTTTCACGTGCCTACGATGAAGCAAATCTAAGATGATTTGTCATCTCTGTATTGTCAGAGAACAAATGAAAGAAGTAGATTTGGCGTCTCTGTGTTCGGCGGAGAGCAGATCGAAGATATCGACATGACAGTCAAAAAGATTGAAGACTATGATAGGACCGGTCAAATTTGGTATTTCTAAATCTTTCGTCGATTCCCGTTATACAGCAATGAGTAAAGAGGGGCAGCTGTAGTAGCCAAAATTTGACCGGGCTGTAAACCAAATAAATAAATAAATAAATAATTATTTTTGAAACAGTCCATATAACAGTCCATTTACATTGGCCCACTAATCTTTAAACCCAAAACCAATTGGCTTAAATCTTATGCCCGGTTACAACTCAGCAGATCCAAAACCCGTACTCCTAAGACCCATTACAACAGACCCAAATGGACCCAAGGCTAAAGTGGCCCAATTGGCCCAAATAGATATTACAGAGGCATGAAACCCTAGGGTTTCGCTTCTCTCTTTTTTTTGTGTGCATAAAAATGAAGGATCCAGAAGCCAAGCCTCATGACCCTTCAGATTCTACCGTTCCAGCTACCCCATCGAGGCCATCAATGCAGTCAAGGCCGGGACCGTCACCACCATCATCGAAGCCTTTGTCATCGCCACCATCAACACGCAAGACACGCCAGAATCTGGCATTGGCTCCATTAGCGTGCAAACATCAGTGATTGAGAGAGATTCTCGTGGGTTATCTGCGAACAAAAAAGGAAACAAAAAAGATTCCAGCAGATCACAATCAAAGATATGATACAGCAGATAAGAAATGGAAAGAAATCTTTGATTTCTTTCCAGTTTATGTAATCATAGTAGTGGCTATAAAAGCCAGAATCAAACATTGTAAAAGGACACTTTTTTTTTTACAAAAGAGAAATATATATTCACAGATATTCCTATCAACAGTCTCTCAAAAGGTGATTTACATCGCATATCTTGTGCTTTATTTTGAATATATATGAACTGTTCTAACCTGCATGAGTAAGGATCTGAAGGAAGAGAGATTACCTGTGGAAGGACGAAGGTTTTTAAGCCTTCAGACCACCGTGTACGACGGCGCGTGAGGCGTGTGTGTAAACACTGCACCATAGCCGGAGGTCGGAGCTGGGATCTCTCCCTTCCCTTCTGCAGAGCATTTTTTTGGTTTTTTTTTTAATACCAGTGTTAAAAAAATCTTTAAGCTGCAAAGTTGGCTTATATAGCCTCTTCGAAACGACATCGTTTCTGCTTAACTCAATAAGCTCAAAACGGTGCCGTATTAAGCCATAGGATCCGCGCGTTGACCCGATTACCCGGGGAAGATCCGCGTGTTTTTAGAATTGGGTTAATTACCCAGTCGATCCTTTCGCCTCTTTTAATTTATAATTACGTATTATTTTAATTTTTAAATTTGGCCCTAATATTTTGCAGTTATTTCAATTTAGTCTCGACAGTTGTTAAATTACATTCTGGGAAACGTTGCCATTTTGAGGAATAGGGCAATTTGCCCAATGAGTCCCTTTTGTTTTACGCGCGTTTTAATTAGGACTTTAATTCACTGTTATTTCTTTTAAATTCGCCCTGTGATTTTATTGAACTCCAAATTTAACCCTATATATATTTATTATATTGTTATTCATTTTATTTTTAACCTTATTTTTTATATTATATTGTAATGACCCAAAATTCACGGGCATCAGAAAAGTTCATTAACGGGCCTCCGTCTTAGTAAATTGAGTTCGAAAATAATTGTTAGAAATATTTATGAGTTTAGCGATGTGTTAAATTAAGTTTAGATTAGGTGAATTTAGCTTAATTTAGGGTAATTAGTAAAAAAGGACTAAATTAAATAAAATGTGAAAGTTGAATTATAGATTAAAAGAAAATAAAAGGACCAAAATGGCAATTATGCCATTTGTCCTAAGTGAGGAAGATAAACATAAAAATCTGAGATTTTTATGTGTTAAAATATATATTAAATTATTATTATTAAAAGTAAAGTAAATAAAAAGGAAATAAAAGAAAAGAAAGATAAAAAAAAAAAGAAGAAGAAACAGAGAAGCTCACGAAACAGAGAAAGAAAGAAAGAAAGGAAGAAAGAAAAGGAAAAATTGGAGAATTGAAGCTTGAAAGTTAAATTGGTAAGTTAATTAAGCCCTTTCCTTTCTAATTTTGGTATTTTTGAAGCTTTAGAGAAAGATTTTCTTAAATTCATGAGAAAATATTGAAAATTAATGAAGGTTTGATTAGGGTTTATGTTGAAGAAATGATGAAATTAGGGATTAATTTGATAAAATTTTGAATTTGAATTGAATTAGGGACTTAATTGTAAAACAAGCCATAAGTTTTGAGTTTTAGGAATTAAATTGAAAGAAATTCGGAATTATAGAAAAATGATGAAAATTTGATAGTTATATGAATATTTTGATGGAAATTGAATAGAAATAAAGTGTGAATTGGTGTTATAAACTAGGTTATTACCATTTTACATCAAAACAGTTTTGGGAAGTAGCAATGGTCTGATTTTGAAAATTCACTAAAAATTGTAGGAATTGAATTAGAGGATGAATAAGATATGAGATTAAAACTTATTGGGTCTAGTTTCTTATAGTAGAAACAGTGTAAACAATGAATTTATGAATCAAGAGATATTTGAAATTTTGTAAGACTGGTTCAGGGTAATTTCGAGACACTCTGTTTTGACTTTGAAAAATTATTAAAAATTGTATAAAAATAATTATGGGTTGGAATTCACATGGTTAAAATCCTTAATGAACCTATTTTCAAGATAATTAAACAGAAACATTTTTCGAATCTTGTACAAGGAGATAAATAATTTTAAGTGAAGAGTGGTCAGAACTGTTGACAGCAGAACAGGGGCAACTTTAAAGAATAAACTGTATTTATTGGCTAAACCAAAAATTCTAAAAATTTTATGGTAAGAATATATGTGAGTCTAGTTTCAGGGAAAATTAACGGATCTTAAATTGGAGTTTCTTAGCTTAATATATAAATGATTTAGTAACAATGACTCAAGTAGACAGTTTTGAATGAACATATAAGTAAATAGTAGAATTATATGTACAAAATGGTTAAAATTGCATGTTTAGGCTCATGGATTAAATTAAATTGTGTTGTATTGATGGTTATAAATTATTATTATTTTCGTAGTTAACAAAGAACCCAAGATATCAGCGCACAAAGGAAAGGAGAAAACGACCGAGGATTAAAACGAGGAACTCACGGTTTGTATTACTATAATTCAAATTTCTTTTTATTAAATGTTTTATATAAATTCTATACTTAATAAGTGAGTTATAGGTAAGTATTGATATTGAGTTGAATAAGAATTGAATTGAACGGTGAATGTGTATGCATTATTGAATTGTAAATTGATTTGAATGTGAAAATTATAATTGAAAAATAATCTTGGATTGGAAATGAAAGTGAATTTAGAATTGAAATACCCTATTAACTAGTCGGGCTAAGTCGGATATAATTGGCATGCCATAGGATCCGGAAGTGTACGGATTTACCGCTTTATCGATCGGCACTTTATGTGTCGTATTTTTCGTGCACCTCGTGTGTCGATTTCGTGCACCTCGTGTGTCGTATTTCAGCACCTCGTGTGTCGTGATCGTGCACCTCGTGTGTGTCGCTTTAGGCACTTTATGTGTCGATAACGATCAGTACTATGTACCGCTTTAGGCACAATGTGCCGTACTGGTGTGTTTGGGTTGGAATCCGTGTATCCGTCAAAGTCCGGGTTTGTTAATAGGGTGAACATCTAAAGTGAGAATTAAAATAAATTGATTGGTTATGTTATTGAAATATTGAAAGAAATGAGAAAGTTGAGTTATGGATTGAAATTGAGATTGTAAATGGAAGGCATGAATCTAATGTTCATGTAGTGATTGAAATTGTTACATGTGATATGTGATGAATAAGATATGAGATTAAAACTTATTGGGTCTAGTTTCTTATAGTAGAAACAGTGTAAACAATGAATTTATGAATCAAGAGATATTTGAAATTTTGTAAGACTGGTTCAGGGTAATTTCGAGACACTCTGTTTTGACTTTGAAAAATTATTAAAAATTGTATAAAAATAATTATGGGTTGGAATTCATATGGTTAAAATCCTTAATGAACCTATTTTCAAGATAATTAAACAGAAACATTTTTCGAATCTTGTACAAGGAGATAAATAATTTTAAGTGAAGAGTGGTCAGAACTGTTGACAGCAGAACAGGGGCAACTTTAAAGAATAAACTGTACTTATTGGCTAAACCAAAAATTCTAAAAATTTTATGGTAAGAATATATGTGAGTCTAGTTTCAGGGAAAATTAACGGATCTTAAATTGGAGTTTCTTAGCTTAATATATAAATGATTTAGTAACAATGACTCAAGTAGACAGTTTTGAATGAACATATAAGTAAATAGTAGAATTATATGTACAAAATGGTTAAAATTGCATGTTTAGGCTCATGGATTAAATTAAATTGTGTTGTATTGATGGTTATAAATTATTATTATTTTCGTAGTTAACAAAGAACCCAAGATATCGGCGCACAAAGGAAAGGAGAAAACGACCGAGGATTAAAACGAGGAACTCACGGTTTGTATTACTATAATTCAAATTTCTTTTTATTAAATGTTTTATATAAATTCTATACTTAATAAGTGAGTTATAGGTAAGTATTGATATTGAGTTGAATAAGAATTGAATTGAACGGTGAATGTGTATGCATTATTGAATTGTAAATTGATTTGAATGTGAAAATTATAATTGAAAAATAATCTTGGATTGGAAATGAAAGTGAATTTAGAATTGAAATACCCTATTAACTAGTCGGGCTAAGTCGGATATAATTGGCATGCCATAGGATCCGAAGTGTACGGGATTTACCGCTTTATCGATCGTGCACTTTATGTGTCGTATTTCGTGCACCTCGTGTGTCGTATTTCGCACCTCGTGTGTCGTATTTCGTGCACCTCGTGTGTCGTGTCGTGCACCTCGTGTGTGTCGCTTTTAGGCACTTTATGTGTCGATATCGATCAGTACTATGTACCGCTTTAGGCACAATGTGCCGCATCGGTGTGTTTGGGTTGGAATCTGTGTATCCGCCAAAGTCCGGGTTTGTTAATAGGGTGAACATCTAAAGTGAGAATTAAAATAAATTGATTGGTTATGTTATTGAAATATTGAAAGAAATGAGAAAGTTGAGTTATGGATTGAAATTGAGATTGTAAATGGAAGGCATGAATCTAATGTTCATGTAGTGATTAAAATTGTTACATGTGATATGTGATGGAAATTGAAGAATAGTTAAAGAAATTTTATTGTTATTATTAATTAATGAAAGTTTAAGAACGAATTGATATTGAGGAATTAAATAGCTACATGTTTAGTAATTGTGATTCTTTATTGCTATTATATTTTGAATTATGGTAATACCACCGAGTATGAAATACTCACCTGCGGTTGTTTCCGCAAGGCAGTTAATAGGAGTCTAGTGTCCCGCATACAAAGATCCGAACGATCCCGACTCAAAAGAAATTTTTGGTGACGTTTTCTCTCTTAATTGAAAGTGGCATGTACTAGGTGTTGTATATTTTATATAAATATGCTTATAATGTTGGTTGTAAGAATGTTATATCATATTTTGTTACTAGTTTGATAAAATAGTAAAGATTATATTATATAAATTGGTATTTAGTTAGAATGGAAAAGGAATGAAGTGATTAGTTAATTTTTATTAATATTATGAATGTTTAGTTATTAAATAATTATGTTAATGAATTGGTTATGATATTTGTATAATTAGGTTTAATTGTTTTTGACTATGTCATTGGTTTGAATTTGTTGGTTTTGATGGAATTTGCAGGGGTTTATATAAAAAAAAGGGGATATGTCATGTAAAATTTAAAAAAAAAAAAAAAAAAAATCTATATATATATATTCTGGAATATTCGAACAAGTCCTGCCTTCTTCTATTTTAATACATGTGTTGGGCTTCGAGAGTCAAATTTAGGGACTTAATTCTTAAATTTTACTATTAATGTTATAATAATTGTGAATTATTCGTAAGTTGTCTGATATATATCTGTAATGCCTCGTAACCTGTTCGACGATGGTTTTGGGTTAAGAGGTGTTACAATTATTGGTATCGAGCTATCGTGTTTAGTGATTCTCGCCAAATCGGGCTCGAAATTGAGTCTAGAAGTACATGCCACTTTTGAGTCAAAACTGAGTCGGGATTTTTGGATGCTGACCTATTTGTTTGTTTCTGTTTTATAGATTAAAGATGTCAGATGAAAGAATAGAAGCTACCGATCAGGAAATGTATACCGGTGATGAAGAGTCGTATGGATTAGATGAAATCGAGTCGGTAACACCTAACATAAATCCTGTAAGAAATCAACCACCTAGAGTTGATAGAAGAAATGATAGAGACGATTCTGATATATTGAGAAAAATTGCCGATGTATTACAAAGACTAGCGGAAACTGTTCCCGCTACGACTTCAATTCCAATTCAAAGACGGGCCCCGATAAAAGAATTGAGAAAGTATGGTGCCACAGAATTTATGGGTCTGAAAGGAGTCGATCCATCTGCAGCTGAAAATTGGATGGAGTCGACTAAAAGAATTTTACAACAATTAGATTGTACCCCCCGAGAGTGTTTGATTTGTGCTGTATCGTTGCTACAAGGAGAAGCTTACTTATGGTGAGAATCAGTAGTTTGACATTTACCAGAGAATCAGATAACTTGGGATTTATTTCAGAAAGAGTTTCAAAAGAAATATATTGGAGAAATGTATATCGAAGACAAGAAACAAGAGTTTTTGACGTTACAACAGGGTGACATGTCAGTAATAGATTATGAGAGGGAATTCTCGAGACTCAGCAGATATGCCTCAGAGTTTATTCCAACTGAAGCTGATAGTTGTAAGAGATTTTTACGGGGTCTACGAGATGAGATCAAATTACAGTTGGTATCTCAACGTATTACTGAAATGGTAGACTTGATTGAACGAGCTAAAATGGTAGAGCAAGTGTTGGGCTTCAATAAAAAGACTGAAAGTGATCGACCAGTTGGGAAGCGTCACGAAACTAGCGATTCGAATCCTCACCGAAAAGACCAAAAGAATCTCAGGGTGGTTGGAGATTCAGTTTTAGATCGGACAGAGGTGGAAGAAGCCGGGGAAAACAGACGATGGTATCTACTGGTAGTATACGAGGTCCACCTCGAGATATGGATATTCCAGAATGTGGACATTGTGGAAAGAAACATTTGGGTGAATGCCGAAAGTGACCGGAGGTTGTTTCCGCTGTGGGTCGACTTGAGCATTTTGTTAAAGATCACGAAGATTAAAAATGATACTCCTGTCACATCACAGAGATCAGTATCTACCACTCGAAGTAGAGGTTCAGGCAGAGGCATTCTGTGTCTAGAGGTGGAGGTGTCAGAAGAAACAATGATATAGTTACACAACGATCGAGGCCGAACGCATGGCTAGAGCGTCGTAGTCCTGGACTCGTGAGGAGGGTAATGCACATGATGTTGTTACAGGTATATTTCTATTGTATTCTGAGCCTATTTATGCTTTAATTGATCCGGGTTCGTCACATTCATATATAAACTCAAAACTAGTCGAATCAGGGAAATTAGAATATGAAATGGCTAGAGTTTCTATAGAAGTGTCTAGCTCTTTGGGACAAACGGTGTTAGTAAATAGAGTATGTCGGAGGTGCCCGTTAATAATATATGATAAAATGTTTCCTGTGGATTTGTTGATCATGCCTTTTGGTGATTTTGATATAATATTGGGTATGGATTGGTTATCCGAATATGGGGTAATTTTGGATTGTTACAAAAAGAGGTTCAGTATTCAGACAGAGGATGGGGACAGAATTGAAGTACGCGGCATCCGTGCCAGTAGTCCGACACGCATCATTTCAGTGATGAAAGCTAATAAATTACTGCAACAGGGTTGTTCAGCATTTTTGGCATATGTTATTAATTCTGATTCAGTTGGAAGTCAGTGTAGTCAGATCAGGACTGTATGTGAGTTTCCAGATGTATTTCCAGAAGAATTACCGGGCTTACCACCTGACAGAGAGGTTGAATTTGCTATTGAAGTGTATCCGGGTACAGCACCAATCTCTATACCTCCGTATCGAATGTCGCCCACTGAGTTGAAAGAGTTGAAGGTGCAATTACAAGATTTACTAGATCGTGGATTTATTAGACCAAGCATTTCACCCTGGGGAGCTCCAGTGTTGTTTGTTAAAAAGAAAGATGGTTCTATGCGGTTATGCATTGATTATCGATAGTTGAATAAAGTGACAATCAAGAACCGGTATCCGTTGCCTCGTATAGATGATTTGTTTGATCAACTTAAGGGAGCTTCAGTATTTTCAAAAATTGATTTGAGATCCGGTATTATCACCAAGAAGGTGAAGGAAAGTGATGTGCCTAAAATCGCTTTCGTACTCGTTATGGCCATTATGAATTTTTGGTAATGCCATTTGGATTGACAAATGCTCCAATTTGCTTTCATGGATCCGATGAACCGCATTTTTCAACCGTGACTTAGATCGGTTTGTGGTGGTTTTATTGATGATATATTGGTATATTCAAGACAGAGGCGTAACATGAACAACATCTTCGAATAGTTCTACAGATTTTGCGAGAGAAATAGTTGTATGGAAAGTTCAAGAAATGTGAATTACGGTTATCGAGGTTGTATTTTTAGGACATGTAGTATCGCTTTGGATTAGAGTTGATCCAAAGAAGATCAAGCAATTGTTCAAAGGAAAGCACTAAAGAATGTATCGGAGGTACGTAGTTTTCTCGCTTTAGCCGGGTATTACAGAGATTTGTAAATGGATTCTCAAGATAGCACTACCAATGACTAAACTATCGCAGAAAAATGTTCCTTTTATCCGGGATGATCGATGCGCGAGAAGAGTTTTGAGACTTTGAAACAAATGTTGACAGAGGCACCGGTATTAACATTACAGTCGTCATGAAAGATTTTGTCGTGTATAGTGATGCTTCTCTGAAGCGGTGCAGGTTGTGTATTGATGCAAGATGGGAAGGTTGTAGCTTATGCATCTCGACAGTTAAAACCACATGAACGTAATTACCCAACGCACGATTTGGAGCTAGCTGCAGTAATTTTTGCTTTAAAGATTTGGAGGCATTATCTATATGGTGAAAAATGCTACATTTACACAGATCATAAAAGTCTTAAATATCTTCTGTCGCAGAAGGAGTTGAATTTAAGACAAAGACGGTGGATCGAACTTCTAAAAGATTATGATTGTGTTATAGACTATCATCCGGGAAAAGCAAATGTGGTAGCAGATGCATTGAGTAGAAAAGTCGATTGAATTACGGGCAATGTTGCTCACTTTCGGATAAATGATTATGGTAGCTTGTTAGCTGAGTTAAGGGTTAAGCCGGTGATATTTGATCAGATTAGAGCAGCTCAGATGAAAGATGATAGATTATTGAAGAAAAGAGAAATGGTTCAGAATGGTACAACCGAGAATTTTAGTATTGACGAGCATGATTGTTTGAGGTTTCAAAATCGGGTTTGTGTTCCAAATATTACAACTAAAAGAGTTAATTCTCCGAGAAGCACATGATTATGCTTTTGCTTTGCACCCTGGAGGAACGAAGATGTATCGTGATCTACGAGAATTATATTGGTGGCCAGGAATGAAGAAAGATATAGTTGAATTTGTCGGTAAATGTTTGACATGTCAACGGGTAAAAGCAGAACATCAAGTACCGACAGGTTTACTTCAGCCTATTAGTATTCCTGAGTGGAAATGAGATTGTATTACTATGGATTTTGTTACAGGATTACCGATATCGGCAAGTAAAAAGAATGCTATCTGGGTAATCGTTGATCGGCTTACAAAGTCAGCTCATTTCATAGCAGTTAGAACAGACTGGTCGTTACAGAAACTTGCTGAGATTTATATTCGGGAAATTGTAAGACTACATGGTATTCCTACATCAATAATTTCCGACCGGGATCCACGATTTACTTCTAGATTTTGGAGGCGATTACACGATTCTCTGGGAACTCGGCTCAATTTTAGTATGCAAACTTTCCATCCACAAACAGATGGACAATCGTGAGCGGGTAATTCAAATTTTAGAAGATATGCTTGAGCTTGTATCATCGATTTTGAATCGGGTTGGGAACTATATTTGCCATTAGCGAAATTTGTTTATAACAATAGTTTCCAATCTAGTATTCAAATGGCTCCGTATGAAGCATTATATGGTCGAAGGTGTCGATCACCAGGTATGTTGGACAGAATTGAATGAAAGAAAAATGATTGGGCGAAATTGATTCAAGAAACAGAAAGAACTGGTTAAGAAGATTAAAGACAGATTGAAAGTAGGCTTTGATAGGCGTAAATCATATGCACTGAAACGGCGAGACATTGAATATTCTCATGGTGATAAAGTATTCCTCAAAGTATCACCTTGGAAGAAAGTTTTGAGATTTGGCCGAAAGAGTAAGTTAAGTCCACGTTTTATTGGGCCGTATGAAATTGTGGAAAGAATTGGGCTCATTGCCTCACCGATTAGCTTTACCTCCGAATTACGAGAAAATTCATGATGTTTTTCATGTTTCGATGCTTGGAGATATAGATCGAGATCCTTCTCATGTTATTCCTACAAAATATTGAAATTCGGTCTGATTTGACTTATGAAGAAGAACCGGTTCAAATATTGGCTCGAGAAGTAAAAGAGTTGAGAAATAAACGGGTTCCTCTAGTAAAAGTGTTATGGAGGAGTAATAGTATGGAAGAAGCGACTTGGGAACCGGGAAGAAACGATGAGAGCACAATATCCTCATCTATTTTCGTAGTAAATTTCGAGGACGAAAATTTATTAAGGGGGAGAAATGTAATGACCCAAAATTCACGGGCATCAGAAAAGTTCATTAACGGGCCACCGTCTTAGTAAATTGAGTTCGAAAATAATTGTTAGAGATATTTATGAGTTTAGCGATGTGTTAAATTAAGTTTAGATTAGGTGAATTTAGCTTAATTTAGGGTAATTAGTAAAAAAGGACTAAATTAAATAAAGTGTGAAAGTTGAATTATAGATTAAAAGAAAATAAAAAGGACCAAAATGGCAATTATGCCATTTGTCCTAAGTGAGGCGGCATAAACATAAAAATCAGAGATTTTTATGTGTTAAAATATATATTATTATTATTATTAAAAGTAAAGTAAATAAAAAAGGAAATAAAAGAAAAAGAAAGATAAAAAAAAAAGAAGAAGAACAGAGAAGCTCACGAAACAGAGAAAGAAAGGAAAGGAAGAAAGAAAAAGGAAAAATTGGAGAATTGAAGCTTGAAAGTTAAATTGGTAAGTTAATTAAGCCCTTTCCTTTCTAATTTTGGTATTTTTGAAGCTTTAGAGAAAGATTTTCTTAAATTCATGAGAAAATATTGAAAATTAATGAAGGTTTGATTAGGGTTTATGTTGAAGAAATGATGAAATTAGGGATTAATTTGATAAAATTTTGAATTTGAATTGAATTAGGGACTTAATTGTAAAACAAGCCATAAGTTTTGAGTTTTAGGAATTAAATTGAAAGAAATTCGGAATTATAGAAAAATGATGAAAATTTGATAGTTATATGAATATTTTGATGGAAATTGAATAGAAATAAGGTGTGAATTGGTGTTATAAACTTGGTTATTAGCATTTTACATCAAAATAGTTTTGGGAAGTAGCAATGGTCTGATTTTGAAAATTCACTAAAAATTATAGGAATTGAATTAGAGGATGAATAAGATATGAGATTAAAGCTTATTGGGTCTAGTTTCTTATAGTAGAAACAGTGTAAACAATGAATTTATGAATCAAGAGATATTTGAAATTTTGTAAGACTGGTTCAGGGTAATTTCGAGACACTCTGTTTTGACTTTGAAAAATTATTAAAAATTGTATAAAAATAATTATGGGTTGGAATTCACATGGTTAAAATCCTTAATGAACCTATTTTCAAGATAATTAAACAGAAACATTTTTCGAATCTTGTACAAGGAGATAAATAATTTTAAGTGAAGAGTGGTCAGAACTGTTGACAGCAGAACAGGGGCAACTTTAAAGAATAAACTGTACTTATTGGCTAAACCAAAAATTCTAAAAATTTTATGGTAAGAATATATGTGAGTCTAGTTTCAGGGAAAATTAACGGATCTTAAATTAGAGTTTCTTAGCTTAAGATATAAATGATTTAGTAACAATGACTCAAGTAGACAGTTTTGAATGAACATATAAGTAAATAGTAGAATTATATGTACAAAATGGTTAAAATTGCATGTTTAGGCTCATGGATTAAATTAAATTGTGTTGTATTGATGGTTATAAATTATTTTATTTTCGTAGTTAACAAAGAACCCAAGATATCGCGCACAAAGGAAAGGAGAAAACGACCGAGGATTAAAACGAGGAACTCACGGTTTGTATTACTATAATTCAAATTTCTTTTTATTAAATGTTTTATATAAATTCTATACTTAATAAGTGAGTTATAGGTAAGTATTGATATTGAGTTGAATAAGAATTGAATTGAACGGTGAATGTGTATGCATTATTGAATTGTAAATTGATTTGAATGTGAAAATTATAATTGAAAAATAATCTTGGATTGGAAATGAAAGTGAATTTAGAATTGAAATACCCTATTAACTAGTCGGGCTAAGTCGGATATAATTAGCATGCCATAGGATCTGGAAGTGTACGGGATTTACCAGCTTTATCGATCAGGCACTTTATGTGTCGTATTTCAGGCACCTCGTGTGTCGTATTTCGTGCACCTCGTGTGTGTCGTGTCGGGCACCTCGTGTGTCGCTTTTTAGGCACTTTATGTGTCGATATCGATCAGTACTATGTACCGCTTTAGGCACAATGTGCCATACCGGTGTGTTTGGGTTGGAATCTGTGTATCCGTCAAAGTCCGGGTTTGTTAATAGGTGAACATCTAAAGTGAGAATTAAAATAAATTGATTGGTTATGTTATTGAAATATTGAAAGAAATGAGAAAGTTGAGTTATGGATTGAAATTGAGATTGTAAATGGAAGGCATGAATCTAATGTTCATGTAGTGATTGAAATTGTTACATGTGATATGTGATGGAAATTGAAGAATAGTTAAAGAAATTTTATTGTTATTATTAATTAATGAAAGTTTAAGAACGAATTGATATTGAGGAATTAAATAGCTACATGTTTAGTAATTGTGATTCTTTATTGCTATTATATTTTGAATTATGGTAATACCACCGAGTATGAAATACTCACTGCGCAGTTTGTTTCCGTGCGCGCAGTTAATAGGAGTCTAGTGTCCTGCATACGAGATCCGAACGATCCCGACTCCAAAGAAATTTTTGGTGACGTTTTCTCTCTTAATTGAAAGTGGCATGTACTAGGTGTTGTATATTTTATATAAATATGCTTATAATGTTGGTTGTAAGAATGTTATATCATATTTTGTTACTAGTTTGATAAAATAGTAAAGATTATATTATATAAATTGGTATTTAGTTAGAATGGAAAAGGAATGAAGTGATTAGTTAATTTTTATTAATATTATGAATGTTTAGTTATTAAATAATTATGTTAATGAATTGGTTATGATATTTGTATAATTAGGTTTAATTGTTTTTGACTATGTCATTGGTTTGAATTTGTTGGTTTTGATGGAATTTGCAGGGGTTTATGTAAAAATAAGGGGATATGTCATTAAATTTAAAAAAAAAAAAAAGAAAAATCTATATATATATATATATTCCCGGAATATTCGAACAAGTCCTGCCCGTTCTATTTTAATACATGTGTTGGGCTTGAGAGTCAAATTTAGGGACTTAATTCTTAAATTTTACTATTAATGTTATAATAATTGTGAATTATTCGTAAGTTGTCCGATATATACTGTAATGCCTCAAACTCTGTTCAATGACTTGTTTTGGGTTAAGAGGTGTTACATATATATTATAAAATTATTTTATTATATATTATTTATATTATTATTTATTATATATTATTTTTCACAAGTTATTATTATTTTACATCATTATTTATACATTATTATTATATTATATGTTTATTATATGTTATATATTATTTATATATATATGCTTTTATATTATATATTATAATTATTTCATATATTATTAAGTAATTTTTATATTATTATACATTTTTATCTATATATTATTATCATTAAAGATTTTAAACTTGTATTATATTTATATTTATTTATATGTTAATATTTATTTTTATTTATATTCTATTATTATACATTTTGAAGATATTATAATATTATAATACATAGATTTCATCATTAATTATTCATTTTAAACTTATATTTATATATATATATATTATAAAATTATTTCATTATAGATATAAATTCTTTTATATATTTTATATTCTATACATTATTTTATTAAACCAATATCTTTTTTTTTAATTATTACTCTTATAAATACATTATACATTATATTTTAAATATCACATTTTATCATTTGTTTATGTTATACATATTTTTTTTTATTATACAATATTTATTTTTACTTTAGTATTAATGTATTATTGTTATATTATACATTATATCTTAGACTTTTATATTTTATTTTCAAATGCATATTTTTGTTATATCATATGTCATGCATCATTTATATGATTAAATATATGTTGAATTATATGTTTAGGGATTTTTACCTATTTCTTCTTTAATATGTATTCCATTTTATGTATACTTTCTTATTTAAAAATTGTCATGTTTTATTTCTTATATGTTGATTAGTGTATGATATTTATGCCGTTATGCTCTTACTTTCCTTTCATTGTAACATGTTATCTCGTATGTTATGTTAATATGCATCTTCATGCATCGATTTAAAAAACGAGACTTCAAACTTTCCAAAAATAAAAGGACAATGCTCGGTGTTTGGAAGCTTCGAGAAAAGTAGTGCCCTAACTTATTGGGTTGCGACTTTTCTCGTTGAGTTCGAATAATCAAGTACCCTTCTAATTTTTAAAGCTTTTCCAAATGTAAGCCACTATCTTAAAATTTCAAAGCAATATGTCCTAACTTATTTGATATAGCGTTTTGTTGTTTCAAGATAAGAATTTCAAAAAAAAAGGGTTAACTTAATGTCAATACTTTGATACGAGTGAACCCCAATTTTCAAAATTAAAATATTTTAAAGAGGACTACATCTTAAAATTTTTGAATTTCCGACACTAAAGACACTTGATAATCAATTAGGTACCAATTTTTGGGCGTTAGGGGGGTGTTAACCCTTCCTCGAACGTAACCGACTCCCGAACCCGTTCTTTTATTTCGTAGACCAAAACTAATGATTTTAAAACAAAATGTTTTAAAGGTGATCCAATCACACCTAAAAAGATTGGTGGCGACTCCCTTTTTTGTTTTTAAAGTCGATTCCCATTTTCTAAAACTTGATTTTAAAAATGGTCTCGACAATTATTTCTTTTAATTTTGGTTTTGTATGTTCTTGAGCTAATATTGTTCTAGAATTGTTACCTATTGATTTGATGGTGTAGTGATTTCATTAATGAAATTATACGTTTTATCTTCCAAAAAAAAGGGAAAATAACTCATTGCAAAAAATCTTGATAAGATCCAAGCATGGGATATAAGAAATTAACATTAGAATATAAAACAAAAAAAAAACATTTTAAAGTTCATTACGGAACACCAAAAAAACATAGCTAAAGAATTTAACACTTAATGAAAGAACCTCAAATAAGGAAGTGCAAAAAAACATTTAGTCTAATATCAACTGTCATTAAGCACCAAATCTAGACTTTGTTGTAACAATATGTTTCTAACTTTCAATAAGACAATCCAAGGCTTTATCCTACATCATTGGAACAAATACATAAAAAAAAAAAAATTAGATACAAAAATAAGTCATTGATAAAAGAATAAGCACTAATATGAAATAAACCTGTGATTAATGGTTAGGATCTAGATATCCCTTATTACGTGTAAGTGATTCCTATAATTAATTGATTAAAATAATTAAATTCACAAAAGTAAATTTTAAAGGAGTTGTTTAACGAAAAAAATTCACTTGACTATTTGATGTAAAATTAAACATACTAAATACCTACAAATAAAATAAAAAATGAATACCTGACACGAATTTGGAGCTATTACACCAGTAGCTTGTTGCATGCTATTATAATGTAAATTTGAACCACTTAAACACCAACTGCTACTTGGGGTCTTAAAAGAAAAACAAATAATTTTATTTATATGGCATTCTAAGAAAATATAGATATAACATAACTATCAGTTGTGGTTACCATTTTGAAAAATTGCACTGGATTTTGACATGGACATGCATAGATATTGTTTACTGGCATCATCATTGAAGGAATGACCTATAATATCGACAAAAAAAAGGAGTTAATAATGTATAACAACAATAAAAATACTTCTATAATAAAAATACCTAGAGTAAAGCCAATGGGTACATCTAAGGATTCTTTGATTGTTGATTGTTTTCTTTTTTCTATATAAAATATAACATTTACTAAAATAAATATAATTAAAAAAACAAATTTACCATAAAGTGTAACTTTATAATCAAGTTACTTATTGGGTTTGTGCAATCGGGATGCTTTAGATTTTCTTTTCTCAAGGCGACCTTTAAGTCTAGAATTAGAGACCCCTTTAGGCTTAGCACATGGTGGATCTAAGATTGGAGAAGTTTTACAGTCACCCTCTTTTACAACATGGTTATCATTGCTCGATAATTCTTCAATTATTGACATTTTCACGTTTTCTAAATTAAAAATAAAACAATTATCACTTAACGTAAGAAAAACATAAATCATTTAAAATTCTTGATTATATAGATACTTACTAGATCGAATGATTGCTCTTGCATTTGTCTCATTCTCTTTGAGCTCATTATTCTTAGAGACACATAACTTTGTCATTTTTTTCTCAACTTCCATGTCGCCTTCATATAAAATCTTTTGAAAAAATTGTCTTGTTTTTTCATTTTCTTGACTTTTTATAATCAAATAATAAGCAATTTGAATCATACGATTATGAAATACAACTTCAGCCTCCGTATTATACTGTTGTGAAAACTCAGTAACATTACCACCATACATGTCTTTTTTAGCATCTTTAGTCCATCTTCGAGAGATATACCGATCAGAAATTTTCTTAACATTTTTTACACTAAGAATCCGTAAAAGTATGAGAGCAAAGATAGCCACAAAAAAGCAAACTTCTTGCAAGTACAATGAATCTCTATGGTAGCTATGTTAAAATGGAAGCTATGTTAAAATGGACTGTTCGAACTCTTGAACTTTTTTCATCCATCATTAGTTGAAAAGTATAAGTTGTACCATTTTGAGCAACTTCTCTCCATATCAATGCAACACCATCAAGAATTTTTTTCTCAAAGTACTTGTATATTTCATGAGTATAAACTTTCGATGCATGAGACAAAATACCACAATTTTTAAGTGCACATGTGATTGAGCCATTTCTGTACTGAAAATCCTTCTCATCTTTGGAAGAATGCCATCTTGCCACTAAATTCTCAAATTCAACAAAAAATTCACTAAGAGAAGTAGTGGCTTTAGAAATAACATGCAAAACATTATTTGTAACCTCAGACCTTTTAAAAGATTCAATTTGAAAAGAAAATATATCGATGCTAAAAGTAGTACTCCATTTTTCACGACATTTGTACAAACCTTTCAACCATGAATGATTTTGAAGATTATGATCATTTATCATTTTTTTCCAAGTCTTCTCAAATTCTATTTCGGATTCACAACCTTGGATGCACTTATAAAACAAAGCATGGAAAGTAGCATTTCCATTAGGATTACCAAGATATGAAGGGGCATTCCTAGAAATGTGCCATAAACATAATCTGTGACATGAATCAGGAAAGATTTCTCCTATTGCTTTGCTAATTGCATGATCCTAATCAGTTATTATAGTCTTTGGTGATTGACTACCCATTGATTGCAAGAAAGACTTGAACAACCATGCAAAGGAAACAACAGTCTCATCTAGCAAAAATGAACACCCAAACATTATTGTTTGTCGATGATGATCAATACCCACAAATGGAGCACATATTAGGTTATATCTATTGGTACGATAAGTTGTATTAAAAACCACAACATCTCTGAAGCAATCATAATCAATTCTTGATCTACCATCTCTCCAAAAGAAGTTTGTCATTCGATTTTCTTAATCCACTTGAACTATGTAAAAAAAAAAAAATTGGATCTTCACTTACTTTAACCTTGAAATGGTTAAGTAAACTTTGTCCATCTCTGGCTTTAATCATCATCATCTTTTGTTTGTTAATGTAATTATAACAATCTCATTTTGTAAACCCAACATTTTTAGTTCCACCTACTTCATTTGACATGTAATAGTAAACATCTGTAGGATGTATACCAGCACTAACCATTGAATTAATGACATTAGCTTTAGGGATCGGAATTGATCAAGCTTACCTGAGTAGATGTCTTTTTGAAGGAGTTGCTAACTTATGATTATGCTCAGAAATAAAACGTGTGACTATCCATTAGTCATCTTGTACTGTAAAGCAGATCATTTTCGGACATCCAGTTCTTGTTTCCAATTTGTTATGCTTTTTTGTATCCGCAACATCTTCAAATTCTTTGAAACCTTGTTTGGAACAATAAAAGTCTTTAGTGCGAATAATCTGTGCTAGAAAGATACCTAGTTTTTACTTTTGGAACACTAAAAGCAATGCGATGGCCATAATCTGTTTACAAATTATAAGTTTCATCTTCACTATTCACCACAAGTCCCTTCAAATTAGTATTAACAATTTCTATCCTTTCTATCTAAGTAAAACTTTGAAAATTTTCCTCATCCATATCATGAAACATACCTGCATCAAATTAATCATATAATTATATAGAACAATTACAGAATATAAAAAATTCAAATTACTCAAATCAATAACGAGCATGGATGATGTGGTAAGAAGGATTCATAAAAAAAATTATTGTTCACCTAGATATTATGCAAAATTAAAAAAAGTAAAAAAAAGAGACAAAATTAGAAAAAAAAATCTTGTTCACCTCAAACTCGAAAAAGACCTTACATTTTCTTCTTGTTCTTTCACTTTCTAATCAACCAAACAAAAACTAAAATTTCGATCACATAATCCAAACACCTAATTCCTAAATAAAAAAAATTCCAATTGTAATACCTCAATTTTGCCCGGCCCATTGGAAGCCAAGGCATAGTCCAAAATAATAATAAAAGTTTTTTAATAGTCCTGTAGCCCAAATACACAGATCCAATAAACCCTAAACTAAACCATTACCCTAACCCGATTGCAGTAGCCCAAATATTAACCAAATTAAACCCAAACACCAACACTACCCAACCCGTTACAAAGACCCAATAAGCTGCATCTCGAAGGCCCAAATGCTTAACCCCAGGTCAGGAACCCTAGGGTTTCTGCACCTTTCAGCGCCGCAAGCAGACCTCGTGTCGAACCGCTATCAGCTCCCTCACCGTCGCCGTGATTCGTGCCGTTTACCTGCAAGAAGGGAAAGGAATGACAGACATGGCAAAGAATCAGGGAATAATTTGTTATGCCAAATTTGTACACTAAAACAGAGGCTATAAAAGCCCTTTTGAATCTGTAAATAAGGAAGGCGGTGGGAGAACCAAATAAATGTAAAGTATATACGGATATTACAGAGAAAAAGAATAAAAATCAGATCTGAGGTGATTTTTCAGAAACTACCTTTCGTTCTCTTTTCTATTTTTTTCATTTTTTATTTCAAAGATTTAAATCGTTTTTGAAACAAAAGAACTTTTAAAACGGGAAGGAAAGAGGATATTACTGTCGGATTGGGCTTTGGGAAGCTTTAAGGAGCGTAAAACTCGCTTTTGGGATCTCCGACCACCGTGAACGGTGGTGGAGACGGCAGAGGACGGCGAGGCCTGATGATCGGAGTTCGATCGAAGGTCAGCGGGCATGCAGGCTCTTGAGAGCATTATTCGTGAGTTTTTTTTTTTTAGGAGGAGGTGAAAATGAAAATTTTTGAAAGAAAATTGGTTTTTAAAGCGCCCCTATACGGCACCGTTTCGTAGTGTGTAAAAGGGCCCTAAAACGACGTCGTTTTGGGGCCAACCCGATTGCCCGACCCGGTACATTTAGAGATCCGCGTGTTTTTTGGCTACAGGGATATTTATCCCTTTAGTCCTTCCTCATTTTCAGCTTTTAAAATTAATTTTTTTTAAATTAGCCTTATAATTCTATTTAAATTTAATATTAGCCCTTTTCTTTATTATTTTATTATTCTTTTATATATAATTTATTTATTATAAAAACTACACATATATTATTATTAAAAATACCATTTATATATCTATATAAATTTTTATTTATCATATATTATTCTCCTATATATTTATATTATATTATGTAACATTCATTTTTTTATTTTTATTATATTACTTATTATTTATTATAGTATATTTTTATCACATAATGTTTATATATCCTTATACTATTATTTTACATTGTAACAATATATTTTTTCATATTATTATTCATTATATATTATTTTTCACAAATTATTTTAATTATTTTACATTATGCCATTTTTATACCATTATAGATATTTATCTATATGTTATTATCATTAAAGGTTTTAACTTGTATTATATGCGTACCTTTATTTATATGTAAGTAATTACTTTACTCATATTTTATTATTATACATTTTGAAGATATTATAATATTATAATTTGTATAGTACATGTATTTTATCGTTAATTACTTATTTCATATTATTCAAAACTTATACTTATATATATATTATATAATTATTTTATTATAAATATAAATTCTTTTACACATTTGATATTTTATATACCAATATATTTTATATTTTTCACATAATTATTATTTTTATAAATATTTTTTATTATATATTATATTATTAAATATCACATCTTTTATATACGCTCATTCTATTTATCAATTGTTTATATTATACATATATTTTCTTTTAAACTTACGTTTTATACAATATTTACTTTACTTTAGAATTAATTGCTATGTTATGTATTTTTTAAATATCTTAGACTTTTATAATTTATTTTCAAATGTATATTTTTGTATGTATATAGATTGGTATATTGTATTATATGCATCATTTCATTTGATTAACACATTCATGTGTACATGAAATTATAGGATTGTATATTTCATATTTTATGTAGATTCTATTTATCCATTTTCTATGCATGACATTTTTACTCATACATATTTTACACATTAATATTTACCATGTATTTTGTATATTATTTAAAATATAATTAGTGAGTTTATTAGGTTTTCTATTGGGTATATTCCTATTTACTTAGCATGATTATTTTCATTATTCTATTTTGCCCTCTATATAGTGATTGCATTTGTATAAAGTGTTATAATACTTTGTAATATACGTTATTTGAATATTTATGTTTTGTAATACAAAATTGTCACTCTAAAAAGTCATTTAAAAACAACGTTTAAAAGTTTTTCGTAAAAATATAAAGGCAATGCTTGGTGTTTGGAAATTTCGAAAAAGTAGTGCCCTAACTCATTGGGTTGCAACTTTTCTCGTTAAGTTTGAATAGTAAAGTACCCTTCTAAGTTTTTAAAGGTTTTCAAAATATAAGTGACTGTCTTGGAACCGCAAAGTGATATGTCCTAACTTACTGGATGTAGCATTTTGTTGTTTCGAGATAGAGATTTCTAAAAAGGCTAACTTATAGTCAATACTTTGATATAAGTGAACCCAAATTTTCAAATATTTCAAAGAGGATTACATCTTAAATTTTTAATTTTCGACATTAAAGATATTTTGGTAATCAATTAGGTTACCAATTTTTGGGCGTTACGAGGGTGCTAACCCTTCCTCGTACGTAACCGACTCCCGAACCCATTCTTTTGATTTCGTAGACCAAAACCAACGATTTTAAAACAAATATTTTAAAGGTGATCCAATCACACCTAAAAAGATTAGTGGCGACTCCTGTTTTGTCGTTTTTTTAAAAGTCGATTCCTATTTTCCAAAACTCGATTTTAAAAATGGTCTCGACAGCTTGGCGACTCAACTGGGGACTAATAAGAGAGTCAAGCCGTGTAATTGATTATCTCTTGTCTTAATGTCGGAAATTAAAAATTTTAAAATTTAATCCTCTTTGCATTACATGTGTTTGTATTATTGCATGTGTTGCTATATTCTAATACGCATTGCATTTGCATGACCGTTGTGGTCACACCCTTAAGTGGGAGTGAGAAGCTACACCTTTGTGAGGTTTTCGCCTCCGTGCAGGATAGTGGATCACTTTCGGGATACATCCGTACCTATGGTTTCGTGAGATTTTCATCTCCGTGTAGCCATAGGGAAATGTGTCACCCTGAACTGAACTCGATTCGAATGAGCCTATAATGGGTGAGGATCGAGGAATCTGCTGGTTCAGGTACCTCAATTTTAGAACTAAACCACATATAGAAGGACCGTAAGAGCTCAACCTAGATAGAATTATACCCTAATAATTACCCTTGCAGGTTATCTTTGAGTTTATTGTTATCATGTGATACTAACTATCTCCTTTCTTTTGTTGCATATCATTTCGCATTTAAAAGGTATCGATTTTCGGTCAGTTTCTAAGTTAGAGAGTTTTATTATGGAGAACGGACTTCTTGATAGAGTGGAAGACAACGCTAACGTCCATATATGGTCAGAGCAAACTCAGTTAGTAAAGGAAAATAGTCTAGCCATGGGATATGTGTCAGAGCTGTCAGACTACATTCGTATCACAGAGGATAATCAGCATGAGTTAAAGGAAATATGGGATCAATGGGGTAGCGAAGCCAAGCAGTTGTTCTACAACAACCATGGGGACTCGCAGTACTTGCTAGACTTGGGAATAGACGAGAATTTGTTTCGGGCCATCACTCAGTATTGGAATCTTGTATACAGTTGCTTTACGTTTGGAAAAGCCGATATGGTACCCGTGGTGGAGGAATATTCAGTTTTGTGGCGTTGTCCTATGATTCAAGTTTACTCAAAGGCTGATCGTATTCCAACTTTTATGAGGAAGATGATGAACGTCATGGGGATATGTAGTGAGCTAAAATGGAAAGAGCAGGAAGGAAAATGGGCAGTCTTGGAATTCCTACCTCTTCCGCCACTGGCGCGTCTTAATGTTGTTTCTAATCAAAGCAGAATTGGATACGAAGAAGATTGTTCGACACTCTATGGCAAGGCGTGCTGCAGGGCAAAAGGTAATGTACTCATCAGTCATTTTAAGGTGAACAAGAAAAGTATTGATGGACATTTCCACCATTACAACATTTCTCTTTCGTAGGAAGATGGTCGACGGAAGGAAAGTGATTGACAGAATGAATGGACCTACAAATGTGAGTTAGGTGGGAAGAATTGTTTCTATGATGGTAAAAGGCTTATTTATTATAGGATTAAACAACAAGCATGAGTTTACTATGTTGCACTTATCAGAGAAATGCAAGCCTTGATGGTCTGTCAAAATGGATGCAAAAGAATGAGATTAAAAGAAGTCTATATCATTTAAAAGACCTTTAAAGTAGAGATTAACTATGCTGAGAAGATACCGATGTAAGCATTTCAAAATGCTTTGCGTGGACAGGAATCTAAAAGCTCTCAAGAAACACTAAAGGTGTTGGATATCATTTTAAGGTAGCATGTCAAGTAGGAATGCCCACTTGTTTGACAATCTTTCTTTCAAGATAATCAGAACAACTTCACAGACATTGGAAGAGGTGTCCATAGATGTAGGGATTATCTCATGGGTGAAGCCATAGCTCAAATTCGAGATAGTAGTAGATCATTTACGGACCATGAAAGTACAAGCTGATACGTTGAGCATGAAATACAAGCTACAGTCAGATCATGGTTAAGAGTTAGCTTTGTTGAGTTAAAACTTTAGGCCATAGGACGAAGGCGTATTTGTAATCCATTCATATGTAAAGATATTCTTTTTCTAAATAAAGTTTTCTAAATGAAATTGAGTCGAGATCGATGCCTTCTTGCATTGCATTTGCATTACATTACATTGCACCATATACATTTAAGTCTATAAAAAGACCCTAATTAGGCAAAATTATTTCAGAAAGTTAATCGGGGATATGGAACAAAGATTGGAGAGATTAGAGCAAAGCGAATCTGAGATGCAGGAGCAGTTGACCAAAATTCAACAGGATATGCGTGATCAAATGTTGGAGCTCCAAAGCAATGTAATTGGCCAGCTGGGACAGTTACTAGTCGAGGGGCTTGAAAAGAGGAAAAGCCCATTGGTCAATACTGAAGATGATAATGAGGTCATCGTTTATTCCCCAAATCTTACTCCAATAGAGGTCCAGACTCAATTAGACGCACATCCGTGAGGGATACCAGTTATTATCAAACCCCAATTACATCAGGCTGATATGTTGGCACCAGTAAATAATTCGGTAGGTTCAGGTCCTAATTCGGGAAGTGATTCAGCCAGTCTTGTCATCATTAGAGAAGTAAGGAAGGCTAGTGTAGAGCGTCCAAAACAGTGTGAAGCTCTTAAAAAGTAAGATTAGAGCTCCCGATACAATTCCTCGAGAGCAATGATAAGAAAAGAAAATAAGGAGAAGCTGTTGACTGTAAGACAACAGAGAATGTCAATTACCGGCCATCAGGTTCCTCAAAAGCAAGGGTCCAATCCGAGACCGAATCCGAAAAAGTCCCTCTACGCCAATTTCAGTGTCGTATAAGGAGCTATATCATAGATTATTTGACGCACATATAGTGTCTCCGTTTTACATAGAACCGTTACAGCCCCTGTACCCCAAATGGTATGATTTAAACGCTCAATGTGAATATCATGCAGGACGCACAGGGCACTCAATTGAGAATGGCATTGCTTTTAAAAAGATGATCGAAAAACTCATCGAAATAGGTGTTATAAGTTTTGATTATCCATCTGGAGCAAAGAATTTACTACCTAATCATTTAGATAGGGAGATGAATTCCATGATGGAAAGGGGCATAGGATCCAAGAATACACCAAGTTTCAGGGCTTTTGAGCAGGACTTGATGTTGGGGAATCCGAATAACGTATCTGAAGAGGAAACCAAGGAATAAAACCCTTGTATATTTGGGAATGTTTTGAACAATGAAATTGTGGAAGTGATCCTTGTATTTTAAAGTTAATTTAGGGTAATGTTTAGAACACACTTGTTGTTTTAAAGCCTAGAAACAACAAGATTTCATTTGTGAAATAGGCTCATGTTTAGACATTGTTGTTTCAATAAAACATATCTTTCATGATTAATTTGAGTAATTGTTCCTCATTTTTTTCTCTTCTTTCTTCATTCATAACGTAAATAGTTATTCTTGAATTCATTTATTCTTTGTATATTCTTTGTGCCTATCGAAAATCCCTAGGTATCAATGACAGGGGCAACAATATTACAGATTCAGAGTTTCTTTTGAGCGCTACATGTGTTTAGAGGAATCTCAGTACTCTGAAGATGACAGAGATTGCGATTTGTTTCTAAATTTGTTGAAAATGGTAAAGCAAGATGAGAAATAAATTCTACTCCATGAAGAGAGGGTAAAAGATATAGCCTCAATAAGAAAGGAAAGGCTGTAAGATGAAACAAAGCTAGTTTTCCTGTACCTTACGTGGGTGCCTTGGTGGACAATAGTGCTGGATACTCGGAGCTCTATAGTTTGTTCTCTGTTTACTTCACGATAAGAAGGACTCTGATTTTTTATGAGCCATGGAAATATGTCTGAGTATGACATCGTGACTCAGTGTATGGCGCTTGCTAGGGTGAAGGATCAGTGTTTTACAAAATTGCTTCTAAAATCAATGCACAGCTTAGAGGACTGGATTCCATGTTAGAAATTGAGCAAACACTTTCAATTCCAGTTGTTTCAAAGGTTCCAACCATCATCCTTGGAATGGGTGCATTGTTTGGCTTTCCTGAGCAGTCTGATGTGCTGTTAATAGCTACGATGGTTAGCTCCAGGCGGTGGCCATTGATTTCCAGCTATGGGGCATCAGGCCATATACAGTCTCTGAAGCTTAAAATGATAGATTCTTTCTTCAAAATCAGTTTCTAACAAAGTGGATGACGGTATCATGAAGAAAGCTCTCTTAGACTTCTATACAAGTTCAGGGAAGAGGAGACCTGATCAAATCATTATTTCCAGGGGTTAGCGAGTCTCAATTCAATCAAGTTTTGATCAAGTTATTGAGGCCTACAAATTCCTTGACGAGAAGTGGAACCCTAAAGATTGTGGTTATTGTTGTACGAAAAACTATCATACCAAGTTTTTTTCAGCAGGGATCTCCTGACAATGTGCTACATGGTATTGTCATTGACAACAAAGTATGCCATCCAAAGAACAATGATTTTTACCATGATAACTATGCTGGAATGATTGGAATCACAAGGCAGACCCACTATCATGTTCTCTTAGACCAGTCTGGGTTTTCGGCTGATGATCTGCAAGAGTTTGTTCATTCTCTATCCTATATGTATCAAAGGAGCATCACAACCATATTTGTTGTACCTCCTATTTGCTACGCTCATTTGGCAACTTCACAGTTGGGGGCAATTTATGAAGATTAGGGATGCTTCAGAAACATCATCGAGTCATGGTGGGATGTATGCTCTGGGAGTAATCTTTGTACCTTAGCTTTCCAGGTTGAAGGATAAAGTTAGCACCTTCATTCTTGTCTGCTGAGAATCATTGAACCATATTTTTTTAGGGTTTGACAAACAACAGCCAGGACTGCTGCTGGGGCAATCCTTTTCTCATGGGTTTATGAATCAAGATTTTTCCTCCAAGCTTTGACGGAGTCAAGAACTGAATACCTCTAGTAAACTTAACTTGAAAGTATTCATCCTAAGCAAATGTACCAAGAATGGATGACACAGACTTATGACAAAGAAGGTTCGTCCAAAAGAATTTCATAAAGGAAACCTTGTGCTGAAAGAGATCCTTCCCATGGAAAAGGATGCCGAATTGGGAAGGGCCATATGTTGCGAAGAGGGCTTTCTCTAGAGGTGCACTGATTTTGACAAGAAATGGATAGGAAGAATTTATCTGATCCAGTGAATTCGGACTCGGTCAAGGAGTACTTTGTCTGAAGGAGAAGGGAAGCCAAGGTGAAAACCCGTAAAGGGCACTTTGGGACTTCTATTTCAAAAAATAATAATAATAAAAGAAAAATAAAAAAATAAAAAGATAAAAGATAAAAAAGAAAAAGAAAAATGGAGGGGCCAAGGTGAAAACCCGCAAAGGGCGCCTTGAGACCAAAGGGGTTTTGAGCTGAAAACCCAAAAGGGCAGCTCAAATTTTGATGAGCAGCAATGACCTTCCTATACCAGAGTCAACAAATAGTGAAGTATGTTATATACCGGGGCATCAACAAAGTACTTTGGGTCTTCTAAACACATGTTAAACTCAAAATAGTCTTCATGGAATTTGTGTATAGAAGCCAAGCTGCGATATTTAAGGCATTTGACTTTTGTCTTGTTCACTATCTTTGAATTCTCTTTCTTCTCAAAGATTAATCTTCTTTTGATAAATTATTCAAATTTTTCTTCAAGATCAATTTATTATTCATAAAGTATGTTGCATTGAAATAAAGATTGATGAACTAAATATCTTTACAAATGAAGTTTTGCATATTACTCTGGAAATTTCTAGATAATATAAGAGATTGAAACAAGACAATTGTTTAAGGAATTCTCATATGTATGGGTTGGAAATACTCGAGAGATTTTCTTCTTCAGTCTAAAAGGTGGTTGGACGTTTTAAGCAATATTGATCTTAAGAAAGGATCATTTCATAAACATCTTCAGTGGGTCGTAACATTCGGGGAATGATACGGTAGACCAAATGGATGGAGAAAGATTCGAGGCATATGAGCAGAGTATGATCGATATGTCGAGAAGAAAGAGGCGGAAAGCTCGATAGATGAATGAGTTATGACGTCCGAAATATGGGTCATATTCATAACATTTTGCATTATAACATGTCTAATTAGGAGAATTTGACTCACTTCGATCATAGCATCCTAATTATTAGGCATGAACTCATACGCATTCTACAGTTTATGTCTTTTATGGGATAATGTAGATCAAAGGAACAAGATTTGGCATCCCTGTGTTTATAGGGAACAGATCAAAGATAGCAGATCTGACACTCCTATGCTTACAGCAAAGCAGGTCGAAGATTTCAGCATGGCATCCCTGTGTTCATAGGGAACGAGTTGAAGATAGCAGATTTGACTCTCAGATATTCTCAGATATAGTAGATCTAACCTTCAGATATTTATACTGAAGTAGATCCAAGATGATTTGGTATTCTTGTATTTACAAGGAACAAATCGAGGACATAGCAGATTTGACTCTCAGATGTTCTCAGATATAGCAGATCTAACCTTCAGATATTTATACTGAAGTAGATCCAAGATGATTTGGTATTCTTGTATTTACAAAGAACAAATCGAGGACATAGCAGATTTGACTCTCAGATGTTCTCGATATAGCGAATCAAGCCTTGAGATGTTTATAATCAAGTAGATCCAAGATGATTTGGTATTCTTGTATTTACAAGGAACAAATCGAGGACATCGCAGATTTGACTCTCAGATGTTCTCAGATATAGCAGACCAACCCTTCAGTTTTTATACTTGAAGTAGATCCAAGATGATTTGGTATTCTTGTATTTACAAGGAACAAATCGAGGACATAGCAGATTTGACTCTCGATGTTCTCAGATATAGCAGATCTAACCTTCAGATATTTATACTGAAGTAGATCCAAGATGATTTGGTATTCTTGTATTTACAAAGAACAAATCGAGGACATAGCAGATTTGACTCTCAGATGTTCTCAAATATAGCAGATCAAGCCTTCAGATGTTTATACTGAAGTAGATCCAAGATGATTTGGTATTCTTGTATTTACAAGGAACAAATCGAGGACATCGCAGATTTGACTCTCGAGATGTTCTCGGATATAGCGAATCAAGCCTTCGGATGTTTATACTGAAGTAGATCCAAGATGATTTGGTATTCTTGTATTTACAAGGAACAAATCGAGGATATCGCAGATTTGACTCTCAGATGTTCTCAGATATAGTAGTTCAAACCTTCAGATGTTTATACTGAAGTAGATCCAAGATGATTTGGTATTCTTGTATTTACAAGGAACAAATCGAGGACATCGCAGATTTAACTCTCAGATGTTCTCAGATATAGCAGATCAAGCCTTCAGATGTTTATACTGAAGTAGATCCAAGATGATTTGGTATTCTTGTATTTACAAGGAACAAATCGAGGACATCGCAGATTTGACTCTCAAATGTTCTTAGATATAGCAGATCAAGCCTTCAGATATTTATACTGAAGTAGATCCAAGATGATTTGGTATCCTTGTATTTATAAGGAACAAATCGAGGACATAGCAGATTTGACTCTCAAATGTTCTCAAAAAGACAAGATAACAAACCTTATCTCTCTGTATTTGACAGAACGCAGAACGAGGACATAGCAGATTTGACTCTCAAATGTTCTCAAATAGATCCAAGATGATTTGGTACCTCTATATTCGACGGGGAACTGATCGAAGAATTCAAGACTCGGCGAGCTCGGGCAAAATTGGTTCTTTTATATCTTTGCTCTATTCCTGTTATACAGCAATGAGCAAAGAGGGGCAGCTGTAATACCTCAATTTTGCCCGGCCCATTGGAAGCCAAGGCATAGTCCAAAATAATAATAAAAGTTTTTTAATAGTCCTGTAGCCCAAATACACAGATCCAATAAACCCTAAACTAACCCATTACCCTAACCCGATTGCAGTAGCCCTAATATTAACCAAATTAAACCCAAATACCAACACTACCAACCCGTTACAAAGACCCAATAAGCTGCATCTCGAAGGCCCAAATGCTCAACCCCAGGTCAGGAACCTTAGGGTTTCTGCACCTTTCAGCGCCGCAAGCAGACCTCGTGTCGAGCCGCTATCAGCTCCCTCACCGTCGTCGTGATTCGCGCCGTTTACCTGCAAGAAGGGAAAGGAATGACAGACATGGCAAAGAATCAGGGAATAATTTGTTATGCCAAATTTGTACACTAAAACAGAGGCTATAAAAGCCCTTTTGAATCTGTAAATAAGGAGGGCGGTGGGAGAACCA
This sequence comes from Gossypium anomalum, assembly GCA_025698475.1. NCBI lineage: Eukaryota > Viridiplantae > Streptophyta > Magnoliopsida > Malvales > Malvaceae > Gossypium > Gossypium anomalum. The sequence continues at coordinate 65,394,012 of CM046968.1, read as the reverse complement.
AATAAATGTAAAGCATATACGGATATTACAGAGAAAAAGAATAAAAATCAGATCTAAGGTGATTTTTCAGAAACTACCTTTCGTTCTCTTTTCTATTTTTTTCATTTTTTATTTCAAAGATTTAAATCGTTTTTGAAACAAAAGAACTTTTAAAACTGGAAGGAAAGAGGATATTACCGTCGGATTGGGCTTTGGGAAGCTTTAAGGAGCGTAAAACTCGCTTTCGGGATCTCCGACCACCGTGAACGGTGGTGGAGACGGCGGAGGACGGCGAGGCCCGATGATCGGAGTTTGATCGAAGCTCAGAGGGCAGGCAGGCTCTTGAGAGCATTATTCTTAAGTTTTTTTTTAGGAGGAGGTGAAAATGAAAATTTTTGAAAGAAAATTGGTTTTTAAAGCGTCCCTATATGGCACCGTTTCATAGTGTGCAGAAGGGCCCCAAAACGACATCGTTTTGGGGCCAACCCGATTGCCCGACCCGGTACATTTAGAGATCCGCGTGTTTTTTGGCTACAGGGATATTTATCCCTTTAGTCCTTCCTCATTTTCAGCTTTTAAAATTAATTTTTTTTTTAAATTAGCCTTATAATTCTATTTAAATTTAATCTTAGCCCTTTTCTTTATTATTTTGTTATTCTTTTATATATAATTTATTTATTATAAAAAACTATACATATATTATTATTAAAAATACCATTTATATATCTATATAAATTTTTATTTATCATATATTATTCTCCTATATATTTATATTATATTATGTAACATTCATTTTTTTATTTTTATTATATTACTTATTATTTATTATAGTATATTTTTATCACATAATGTTTATATATCCTTATACTATTATTTTACATTGTAATAATATATTTTTTCATATTATTATTCATTATATATTATTTTTCACAAATTATTTTAATTATTTTACATTATGCAATTTTTATACCATTATAGATATTTATCTATATATTATTATCATTAAAGGTTTTAACTTGTATTATATGCGTACCTTTATTTAAATGTAAGTAATTACTTTACTCATATTTTATTATTACACATTTTGAAGATATTATAATATTATAATTTGTATAGTACATGTATTTTATCGTTAATTACTTATTTCATATTATTCAAAACTTATACTTATATATATATATTATATAATTATTTTATTATAAATATAAATTCTTTTACACATTTGATATTTTATATACCAATATATTTTATATTTTTCACATAATTATTATTTTTATAAATATTTTTTATTATATATTATATTATTAAATATCACATCTTTTATATACGCTCATTCTATTTATCAATTGTTTATATTATACATATATTTTCTTTTAAACTTACGTTTTATATAATATTTACTTTACTTTAGAATTAATTGCTATGTTATGTATTTTTTAAATATCTTAGACTTTTATAATTTATTTTCAAATGTATATTTTTGTATGTATATAGATTGGTATATTGTATTATATGCATCATTTCATTTGATTAACACATTCATGTGTACATGAAATTATAGGATTGTATATTTCATATTTTATGTAGATTCTATTTATCCATTTTCTATGCATGACATTTTTACTCATACATATTTTACACATTAATATTTACCATGTATTTTGTATATTATTTAAAATATAATTAGTGAGTTTATTAGGTTTTCTATTGGGTATATTCCTATTTACTTAGCATGATTATTTTCATTATTCTATTTTGCCCTCTATATAGTGATTGCATTTGTATAAAGTGTTATAATACTTTGTAATATACGTTATTTGAATATTTATGTTTTGTAATACAGAATTGTCACTCTAAAAAGTCATTTAAAAACAATGTTTAAAAGTTTTTCGTAAAAATATAAAGGCAATGCTTGGTGTTTGAAAATTTCAAAAAAGCAGTGCCCTAACTCATTGGGTTGCAACTTTTCTCGTTAAGTTTGAATAGTCAAGTACCCTTCTAAGTTTTTAAAGGTTTTCAAAATATAAGTGATTGTCTTGGAACCGCAAAGTGATATGTCCTAACTTACTGGATGTAGCATTTTGTTGTTTCGAGATAGGGATTTCTAAAAAGGCTAACTTATAGTCAATACTTTGATATAAGTGAACCCAAATTTTCAAATATTTCAAAGAGGATTACATCTTAAATTTTTAATTTTCGACACTACAGATATTTTGATAATCAATTAGGTACCAATTTTTAGGCGTTACGAGGGTGCTAACCCTTCCTCGTACGTAACCGACTCCCGAACCCATTCTTTTGATTTCGTAGACCAAAACCAACGATTTTAAAACAAATGTTTTAAAGGTGATCCAATCACACCTAAAAAGATTGGTGGCGACTCCTGTTTTTTCGTTTTTTTAAAAGTCGATTCCCATTTTCCAAAACTCGATTTTAAAAATGGTCTCAACACCAATTATTATGATAAAAGAAAATTTAAACCAATACTATCTTTTTATTTTATAACAGTAATTAAAAATTTATTTTTCTAAGTTGGTATTAGCATTAATCAAATTATTAATTTCATTTTAAGAATAAAAACTTAACTTACAAAATTGTACCTAAACCATACTCCATTTCCCGTCTTGGTACCTATTTCTTTTTTAATCTTAAGTGGTACCTAAACTACTTTTTTCCCAAATTGATGTCTCGTTTAGTCAAACTGCTAAATCTAGTTTGAAAAAATGGCTTAACTCACAAATTAGTAATAAAGCTATATCCTTTTTCCCCAAGTTGATACCTATGGTCATAAGTGGTCTCTAAATTATTCTCCTGTTATTCATTTTACACAAAAATGTTATATCCATTACAAAAAAATTCATCCAATATAGACTGCAACATCATATAAATTTATTTAAAAAAATATTTTTCTTTTACATTATTTCTTTTTCTAGGTTTTTTTTTTCTTCTTCTTTTATAATGTTTAATAATACCATCAATACTCGAAATTCGCCTCTTCATATTGAGCACTAACTAATATTTTCCCATCCAAATTTAAGCATGTAACAACTCATAACATGAGTATTTGTTTTATCGAGCCACCATAAAATAACAAGAAATATCTTCAAGTGATAGAAAATCAATTGCTTGAACATAAAACTAGGGACCAACTATTCTTCTAATTTCAAATTATTTACAAACGTGTCACGATAACATCAAGTTTCGAAAATTATTTCTAATAAAAACCTTAAAAGAACACACAATAATTACATTCATGGACTGTCAACCCCCAATCAACAAAGTGATTGTTTTAATTCAAAAACTTGGGTGCATAGAGCAGCATTAGGTGATATCAATCATGACTACTTCTGCTTTTTCCCTTGACTCTTCCAACAACTTCACATCCTCTATACAAGGGTATATAATTTCAAATTAGTCAAATCAATAACGAGCATGAATGGTGTAATAAGAATGCATTTAGAATGTAAAAAAATGACAATTTTTTTAATTAAATTTTAGTGATAAAATGCCACTAGTAAAGTTAGTAGTAGCATCTCCCCATTTTTTTCAACAATTAAATTTTGAGCTTTTTTTTAATACCCATTCCGGCTATAGCCAAAGATCATCACATTCCATGAGACTAAGTCTCTTTTGGGGATAGCATTAAATAAAAGCTCAGCCTTGACTATACAATTACATTTTAGGGATAGCATTCAAAGAGGTGTTAAGAGACAAAATTATAAAAATTTCTTGTTACCTTACATTTTCTTCCTGTTCTTTCACTTTCTAATCAACCAAACAGAGACTAAAGTTTCAATCACATGGTTCGAATACCCTATTCCTAAATAAAACAAATTCAAGTAAAATGACCGTATTTTTTCTTTTTCCTGTTGAAAACTTGAAAGTTAGATTTCTCTCTGGCATTAGTGATAATTAAAAAAAACAACAATTGTAAATTCTAAAATTTAGACAAATCAATACCAACATATGTTTCCAGTAAAAAAAAAGAAAACCCACCACCAAGCTCTCAACAACAACAACAAAGGGAAAGTAAAAAGAAAACCATTATTCTCCCTTTCTTTGTACCATTATTCTCCCTTTCTTTGTTCATTGTCATCCACTGGTCTTATTGTTCACTTATCTTTTAATCTCTCTTTTATCAAATGGCAAAAACCCAGAATGATAATCAACCCGCTATATAAAATGCAAAACCCTTATTGACAAAGAGAAAAGATTTGAGATACAAGAAGCTAGTCACTCCCCACTGCATATATATTGACAGAAATTTCAAAAGGTTGCTCTTCATAATTTTACTTAAATTTTGCTTCTTTTTTTCCAATAAATAAATAAAAATTGTTATGAACGAAAATAGGAACAAACTAGATTTTGTAATCCCTCCATTTTTTTGCTCAGCCTTTAATCCTTTCATTGCTGATGTTGAGAAAGAATGAAGCCGTAAATCCCTTTTTCCTAATAGTGAGGAGACGATGAAGATAGAAAAAATTGGAAAAATCACCAAAACCCTAAATTTTTTTCTTCTAATAGTGAAGACGCGATGAGAGTAAAGAAAAAAAATCAGGAAAAGAATCTTCAAGAAATTGAATTTGACGAAAAAAAATTAGGAGAAATTAAAACTGACCTTAAAAAAAAGCCTTGAAGAAATTGAATCTGACTTGGAAATTTTTAAGGAGTTGGAAAAAGTGATTGATGTGGCATAACATAATTGGATGGGACCATATATAATGTGGTGGGAATGGTCCATGGAATAATTTCTCTTAGCAACAATGATGTGGTGCACCATGTCAACGACAATTGCTGATGTGGCACCGTCACATCATCTACCTCGTCAGGAAAATAAAATAAAATTAATTTTTTTAAAAAATAAACATTTATTTTTTTACTAGAATGAACTTGGATATATGATTGATTGTTTAGTTTTATTCGTTTCAAAGCTTAATTTTTTTTAAAAATTAAAAAATATATTTTTAAATTTTTTTAAAAAATATAACTTTGTAAAACATTATTAAAATATATAATAATATTAAATAAATTTCAAAAAATTCAAAAATTCAAAAATAATAATTAATAAATATCATTTAAAAGTTAAGTCCAGATTCACATTGAATCAGGACAACCATTTGTCAATATTCATTCAAAATTATTTTTCTAAATTATATAAAATTTAAAAAACATTTAAAAATAGTTTTCTTTAAAAATTTGATATGAATCAATATTTTAATTATATTGGTACCTTCTAGGAAAAAAATTAAATATATATTTTAGAAAATAAATAAATATAAATAATTTTAATTTTATTAATTGTACGTGTAAAATTATTTTTTAAATGTATGAATATGTCCAATTAAAAAATGTGTCTAAATTATCTTATTTTATGTGTAGAGTAAAAGGTGTATCAATTATTTTCTTTCATGTGTAGCCTAAAAGGTTTAAATAATTGGACGTATTCGCACATTTAAAAAAAAACTTAATAAATTGTAGGTACAACTAAGAATAATGAGTATTCACTTTGTAAATTAATATTTTTTAGAATTTAAAAGTCTGTTGTACTAGCACGTATTTGTCTGCTTTTCTAGCAAGTTTTGGCTTCTAGGGTTTTAGTGCGCTTGTTTTGGACGGTAGTATAGAAAGCAGTGGTAGAAGCATGGAGAATGACTTGGCTAATCTTACGTTGGAAGATTATGAGGATGAGATCTTAGTAGTTGGTAGCGATGTACATTCGAAAAATGAGGTTTATGATTTGTGTTTGGTTGGGTGTTTTTTCACGGTAAGTGTAATTCATTTCCCGTTAATGAGAATTACAAAGGAAAATTTGTGGCATCCCGTGAAGGGAGTACAAATATCATATTTGGGAGAAAAACAGTTTTTGTTCCGATTTTTTCATAAAATGGATTTGGAAAGAGTGCAAAGTGGATTGCCACGGATTTTCAATAATCATCTTTTGGCGCTGCATTGTATGGTAGAGGGGGAGGATCCACTAAAAGTCCCATTATTATCTGTTTGTTTCTGGGTGCATGTCCATGATATGCCCCTAGTATTCTTTTCTGAACGAGTAGCAAGATAATTTGGATATTTTGTGGGGGGTTTATGGAGTATGATACAAAAATTTTGGAAAGGGTTTCAACAATTATATACAAATTCATATATTGGTTAATGTTCAATGATTATTAAAAAGAAAGAAGAGGCTCATGTTCTCATCGGGTATCTGTTCATACGTCAGTTTCAATTATGAACGGTTAACCCTGTTTTACTTTTATTGTGGATGTCTGGGTCACAGTGATTCTTTCTGCCAAATAAGGATGGAGATTGAGACTGATGTTGTGGAAATAAGATGGGATTTGTCAATATGTGCTCAATCAAGAAGGGCTCTGGCAATAAACAATATATGGATAAAAAGAGAAGGAGGAAGAGGGTGTGGAGGAGCAATGTCTGATAAGGTTAATCGTGTGTTGGGGGTGAATTTGGAAGGAGAATCAAATGGTGGGTCGGGTCAAATAGAAATGGAACATGATTCTGAGGAGTGTCCTTTTGAGGGTGTGAAGGGAAGAAAGGGCTACAATGGGAAGAAGGTTCTCGAAGTGGATCGGGATTAGATGACTCTAGGAAAGGAAGAAAAGGAATGATGGTAGTTAAACCTCATTATTTATCGGCGGCTACCAAGAGGTAAGCCGACCGGTCGCAATGAAACTCCTAAGTTGGAATGTCTGTGGGTTGGGGAACCCACAGACTGTTAGAAGACTTTGGCATATGCTGAAGACATCTAATCCCCAACTAGTCTTCTTTATGGAGACAAAACTAAATGGTAAAAGAATGGAAGCAGTAGGGAGACGATGTGGTTTTGTTAATAGGATTGAGGTGGGGGTTTGATGGTTCTCGTGGAAGCCTCTGTTTAGCATGGAAAGAGGACCTAATTATCACTTTACATAGTTTATCTATGAACCATGTAGATGTGAAGGCAAAAAGGAAAAAGAAAGAGGGGGATTGGAAATTTACAAGTTTTTATGAAACCCCGTTTATTAGGAATAAAGCGATTTGTGGAATGTTCTTATGAATTTGGGGAATTATCAAGATCTTCCATGGTTTATGTGTGGGGATTTTAATGAAATTATATATTCTTTTGAGAAAGTGGGGGTATTCCAAGGGACAAACGGAGAATAGAGACGTTTCGGGAAGTTTTGGAGAAATATCATTTATTGGATGTGGGTAATTCTGGGACATGGTTTACTTGGGAGAGACGAAATTTGTCAAAAAAAATTTGGGAACTATTGGATAGAGGTGTGGCAAATGATGGTTGGTTGGGAAGATTTCTAAATGCTAGTATTTATCACATACCCTATTCTTTCTCTGACCATTGCCCTCTTTTAGTTCATATGGATATGCAAGGAAATGTGAGGGGTAATAAAAAATCCGCTTCGAAGCTTAGTGAACAATGGAAGAGTCTTTCAAAGGAGAAATAAAACAAATTTGGGAATTGAGTAGAGGGATATATTTGCTCGGTTAGAGAGTCTTCGAGTAGAACTAAGGAGTTGGGCAAGACGAATAAAGGAGAAACGACACAGTTTGAAAAAGTCTTTGACCAAGAAATTGGAGTAATTATTGGTCTCAGATCGGGATGATGGAAATTTGGAAAAACTTATTGACATAAGAGTTCATTTGAATTGAGAGATTAACAAGGATGAAGCTTTCTGGGAATAAAAAGGAGAGTCAATTGGTTAAAGTTAAGGGATAGAAACACGACTTATTTCCATAATTATGCTTCACATCGCATGAAAAAGAATATGGTTAAATGTTTAGAGTATGGAGATGGAAGGGGAACTAGGGAAGGTACGGAGATGGTAGAAATTGCAAGGGTTTTTTTTTTGAAGACTTATTTGTGGCAAAAGGGGTGGGTGAGTTAACTTATATTTTGTCCAAGGTGGGGAGATGTATTACTAATGACTTGAATATGATGTTAACAGGGACATACACAAAGGAGGAAGTCTATGCGACCTTAAGGGATATGGGTCCAATTAAGGCACCAAATTTAGATGGCTTTCCGAAATTATTCTATCAGAGATATTGGCATATTGTGGGACGTGATGTAAGTCTCTATTGTTTGGGGGTTTTAAATTATGGTAAGGAACTTGACCCTATGAATGTTACAAACATTGTTCTCATACCAAAAAATCCCTCACCCACTAATATGACGAATTTTAGACCCATCAACTTATGTAATGTTTTATATAAGATAATTGCAAAAATGGTGGCTAATCAATTTCAAAAGACTTTTAATGTTTGAATTGATAGTGCTCAAAGTGCGTTTGTGTCAGGACGTCTAATTTCGAGTAATCCATTACTTGCATATGAGATTTTGCATACTTTCAGGAAAAAACGAGTTGGACGAAAGGGTTTTATGGCTTTAAAATTGGACATGAGCAAGGCGTATGATCGAGTTGAGTAGGGTTTCTAAGGGCAATGATGGAACAAATGGGTTTTCCACAAGACTAGGTGGATACTGTGATGAAGTGTGTCTCGACGATCTCATATTATGTTAGTATTAATGGGATCGTGGGAGAGTTCTTTCGGCCTTTTAGAGGACTATGATAAGGGGACCCTTTAAATCCATTTTTATTTCTAATCTACAGTGAGTGACTGTCTTCTGTAATAAGACTTGCAATTAAAGATGGCTTGACAAAAGGAGCAAAGGTGAGTAGGAGTGGGCCTCAAATTTCACATCTACTCTTTGCAAATGATTGTGTTCTTTTTGAGGGAGGCTTCAGAGAGGGGTGTACATGTCATTAAACAGATTTTGGAAGAATATGAAGTATGTTCTGAACAATGTATGAATTTTGGAAAATCTATGGTTTTTCATAGCTGTAATAACCAAAATTTGCTCGGACTATTAAAACTAAAAATTAATGGATAAATAAATAAATATTTATTTATTTAATTTAAACAGTCCATAAAAGTTTTTTTTACAAAGCCCAAATACACAGACCCAACAGCCAAATTTTACTAGACTAGCCCAGCCTAAACTAAGTCCCAAACAGTTGCAACCTAAATGGACCCGTTACAGACTGGTAGCCCAAAACACCTCTACCCATTACAAACCAAAAATTCCTAGAGGCCCAATTGGCCCAAATAGTTGCAGACCCAAGCAGGAAACCCTAAGGTTTCTGCCCTCTTTCTCCTCGAGCCGCAAACAGAAGCTTCCAGAAGCAATTTCAAACGAGCGCGTCTGCTCGTCTCTCACGACGTTTCAGTAACCCCCCTTCAGTGCCGTGATTCGACCTCCGTGATCAGTGCGCGCATCTACACCAGCACGGTCACTACCGGATCCCTCGCTTGATTACCTGCAAGAAAAGGAAACAAGCAGCAGATACGCGAAAAAGTAGAGCACAAAATGGCAAGAAAATCACAGCATAACAATCAGAAATACAGTAGACAAGAAATAGAATCGGAGATTTCTTTCCTTATGTAATGAATCCATGGCTATAAAAAGTCCTTTGTAACCCTTGTAACGGGACGGACACAAAAAAAGAGATACAGAGTAAAAAAACGAATACAAACAGTTTCAAAGGTGATTTTTGTTTTTATATTTTTACCTTTCATTTTTTTATTGTCAGTATTGAAACATCTGAATATTTATATGTATATATATACAAAAGTACATTTAAAAAAGAAAAGAGAGGAGGTTACCTAATGAACGAGGAGCGAAAGGAAGGATTTTTCAAACCCTAGCCACCGTGTACGGTGGTTCTTAGGGTGGCGCGTGCGCGTGTGACTGAAGCGTGGCCGATGGAGGCCAGAGCCGGAGTTCCCCTCCTCCCTCTCTCTTTCAGAGAATTTCTTTGAGTTTTTTTTTAGCAGGCTTCTAAGTGTTTTTTAGTCGAAATATGATTTATATAGCCTACATAAAACGGTGTCGTTTTAAAACGACTGGATCCGCGCGTTGACCCGATTACCCGGGGAGGATTCGCGCATTTTTTTAAATAGGGATAATTGCTCAGTTAGTCTTTTTATTCTTTGTTACAATTATAATTACGTTCTATTTTATTTATGATTCGGCCCTATTGTTTTGTTTCAATTTTGATTTAGTCCCTACAGTAACTGCCATAAGTCCAAGATTAAAACGCAGCCGTTTTGGGAATGGGGCAATTTGCCCAACGAGTCCTTTTGCTTTACGCGCGTTTTAATTGAGACCTTAATTCAGTTTATTTCTCTTAAATTCGCCCAGTAACTTTGCTAAACTTTAAATCTAACCCTTATATATTTATTATTATTATATATATATTCCATATACTATTTTTTTTATTTTTATACTATATATTATAAGATTATTTTACCATATAATTATTTATGTTATCTATTATTTTTAACAGATTATTATTATTTTATATCATTATTTTATTTTTACTTGTATTATATATTATTTATACATATTATTTTTATATAAAAACTCTCATTATTTTATATTATGTCTATTATATTTCTAAGTTATTTTTTAGCATTTATTTTATTGCTATTACTTATTTTTCCCTATATATGTTACGTGTATCATACATTATCGACTATATTATTTATGTTTATATTATTCATTATACTATTTAAAATTTTAAGATTTGTAAATTAAACTATTTTTTTTAACTCATACTATATATATATATATTAAATTATTAATTAATTATTTATTATGTATTATTTTATTTTAAAATGATGTTATTACATTATGTGTTATTTTATAAAATCTTTTACATATTTTATCCCCCTTTTTTAAAGAAAAACTCAATATATTTTATATATAATTATTATTCTTTTATAAATATTTTATTATGATGTTTTATATTGTATAGCAAATACTATTTCAAGAATTATTATTAAATATCGTGTCTTTATTTGTGTTATATGTATACTTTGTTAATAATAACTCATTTCATTGGACTTTATTTTGTATATACCATGTGTTAAATGTTATTTCATCTATTATTTGATATTACATTTCACGAACATGTACATTGATATAACATTACTCCTTTTTGCATATCATGCATTATTTAATTATTACTTTGTATGTTTGTATATTTATTCATTCTTAACACGTGTTATATATCTTTGTATGCATATTGTAATATTTGCTTTATATGTATTATTCTTTATATCATTGCCATCATTTTGATTAAATGCATGTATTATTTACCTGTTACAATAATATGTTACTAGGTATGATTTATAATGCAATACAATTCCCTATGTAAAAGGGGCTCCAAAGTTTTTTTTTTAAAATAAAGGCAATGCTTGATATTTGAAAATTTCGAGAAAGTAGTGCCCTAACTTATTGGGTTGCGACTTTTCTCGTTGAGTTCGAATAATCAAGTACCCTTCCACGTTTTTAAAGGTTTTTAAAATATAAGCAAACTATCTTGGGATTGCAAAGCAACATGTCCTAGCTTATTGGATGTGGCGTTTTGTTGTTTCAAGATAGGGGTTTCCAAAGGACTAACTCAATGTCAACATTTTGATACAAATGAGCTCCAATTTTCCAAGTTAAAAATATTAAAAGAGGATTGCATCTTAAAATTTCTTATTTCCGACTTTAAAGACATTTGATAATTAATCAGGTACCAATTTTTGGGCGTTACGAGGGTGCTAACCCTTCCTCGTACGTAACCGACTCCCGAATCTGTTTTCTCAACTTTCGTAGACCAAAATTAATGTTTTAAAACAAAACATTTTGTAAGGTGATCCAATCACACCTAAAAAGATTGGTGGCGACTCCCGTTTTTATTTTTCTTAAGGTCGATTCCCATTTTCCAAAACTCGATTTTAAAAATGGTCTCGACAGCTTGGTGACTCCACTGGGGACGTTTGAGAGAGTCAAGCCGTGTAATTGATTATCTCTTGTCTTAATGTCAAAAATTAAAAAATTTAAAATTTAATCCTCTTTGCATTGCATGTGTTTGTATTATTGCATGTGTTGCTATATTCTAATACACATTGCATTTGCATGACCGTTGTGGTCACACCCCTAAGTGAGAGTGAGAAGCTACGCCTTCGTGAGGTTTTCGCCTCCGTGCAGGATAGTGGATCACTTTCGGGATACATCTGTACCTATGGTTTCGTGAGATTTTCATCTTCGTGCAGCCATAGGGAAATGTATTCCCCTGAACTGAACTCGATTCAAATGAGTCTATAATGGGTGAGGATCGAGGAATCTGCTGGTTCAGGTACCTAAAACTTTAAGAACCAACCTCATATAGAAAAAACCGTAAGAGCCCAACTTAGTTAGTGTTAAACTTTAGATATTACCCTTATAAATTATTGTTGAGATTTATTGATATCATGTGATACTGACTATTTCTTTTCTTTTGTTTGCATGACATTTTGCATTTACAAAGGTATCGATTCACGGTCAGTTTCTAAGTTAGAGAGTTTTATTATGGAGAACGGACTTCTTGATAGAGTGGAGGGCAACGCTAACGTCCATATATGGTCAAGAGTAAATATCATAATTCACATCCCAAAATAAATTCAAATAGTCCAGAGAATCCATAAATTACAAAACTCCTAGAAAACAATCCATAATTAAATAAGTAAATATCATAATCTTGAGCAGTACGAACATGTGGTCACCGCGAGGCTCCGTCACATTAATCCGCCTAAGTCTGTGGATTACCTGAACAAAACAGACAAACAGATGTGAGTTTTCGTAAACTCAGTGTGTAACCCAAAAAAATTAGACATGCTTTTCATACAGATAACACATACAGAGTCGGTTCAGCTTCATATTCGGACTTAATTCCTTTACGGATACAGATACAGATACAGATAACAGAGTCAGATACGAAGAATCCTATCCCTTATCCTCTACACACTAACTCCGACCATCCCATCACACCATGTGGGGTTAAAAACACCCACCCATCCCAACACACTATATTGTGTCATTACGACACATATAAGATAATTATGTAGCCATGCTGCTAGAGTATAGGCAAAGGTCGCCCTACAGAACACTTCCTCCATATATACAAAACCCACCCCAGTCACAGATACAGATGTACAGATACAGTAATCCTATGCATAACATGCTCGTAAATAGATGTCATATAAAAATAATTAACAGAATAATCATACATGTATAACAAAGTCCAACTCAGAACAGAATATCAGATCTCACATAATTATAGGGTTTGATTAGCCCTTACCGACCTTACGGTAGGCCCATAGTCAATCGGAATAACCCGTGTGACCCTAGGGAAAATTACAAAATTATGGGCCCACATACCCGTGTGACGGCCATACTCATACCATCCACGGCCGTGTTTATGCACGACCATGGTCTTGTCAAACACACAGCCATGTCTTGTACACGGCCAACCACACGGCCGGGCACACGCCTGTGTGGCATCGACAGAATGCACTTTCGGCTTTCACCGAAGCTCAATTTTGGTGTTTTGGGTTCACACCTGGTACATTTTTGCCGCGAAACCACCTCCGAGACCACCAACACCTAAAAATAGAGTACCCAATACCTTTAGCAACCAATTTACAAGCCTAACACGATTTAACCAAATACACAAAAACTGACTCACGCCTCACCAAAAACAACCACAACCTTGAATCAAGCCGTTGAAGTGAAATTTTCTGCCTCACAACCTTCACATAAACATAGATTTCATCGATCAATCACCAATTAATGGTTTCTAATTAACACTACTAATATCTCAAACCAACCGTAACGATAATAGAGTTCCACTTACTAAACCAAAAGGAGAACTCGACAATTCTAACAACGCGATCGAACAACGGATTCGTGAACCAAATTGAAGAAGAAACAAAGCAAAGGTTTGCAGAGAAGGAGAAAAGAAATGTCAGAAAGGGGAAAACAGAATAAATTTGATGTCAGATTCTTTTTGGAGGAGAGAGAAAATCTTTAACAAAAAGAACAAAAATAAAAGATATCCTACATATTCCTTATTTTTCTCCCACTAACCCACTAACTCATAACTTCCTCAGACTTTTAGCTCAACCGAAACTCTATCAGTCAACTGAGCAGAAATTAACACCTATGTTAATGCAAGGATTCGAACACAAGACCTCCAACACACTAACTCCTTTACCACTCGAACCACCAGGCTCATTCTGATATGAATTAACAGAGAATTCTATGTAAGCCCACTCTACAAGGGTAAGGCTTGGATTAAAAAAAAATAAAATTTGCTAAAGGTGAGACTTGAACCTAAGACCTCATACATACAACCAAAACTCTTAACCGCTGAAGAAGATACACACTTGTGCCAGATATTTACAGAAACATAAATAAATTATTTAGGGCATTATAACTTCACCCTCCAAAAAAATTTCGACCTCGAAATTTAACTGATCAGAACAGATGAGGATACTGTTGACGCATCAAGTCCTCAAGTTCCCACTTGGCTTCTTCGGCGCCATGATTCTGCCACAAAACCTTTACTAACAGAATAAACTTGCTCCTCAGAACATTAACATTTCGATCCAAAATCTGAACCGGTTCCTTCTCAAAAGTCAAATCCCGTCTAACCTCGATCTCCTCAACAGAGACAACGTGAGATAGATCAGACCGATACCGCCTCAACATCGAGACGTGAAACACATCATGGATATGGTCTAACTCTGGAGGTAACTCCAACTGATAAGCAACCGGTCCCACACTCTTTAGAATCCGATGTGGCCCAATAAACCTAGGTTCCACTTGCCCTTACTATCGAATCTTAGAACTTTTTTCCACGGAGAAACCTTAAAAAAAATGAAGTCCCCCAAAGAGTACTCAATATCTCTCCTCTTCATATCTGTATAAGACTTTTGTCTATCATAAGCTGCCTTCAGATGATCCTGAATCAGTCTAACCTTATCTTCAGTCTCGAAAACCAACTCAGGACCCAAAACCCGACGCTCACCCAACTCAGTCCAACTGGAACAACCCAGTTTAGGCCCTAGTTAGAATAGTGATTTTGGGACCACAAATCAGAGTCAGAAAAATATTTTAATATTATTTTCGGTGTTTACAGTATGTTTTTGAACATTTGTGAAAGTTTCGTGTGAAAATTTTATCATTTGTGTGCTTAATTTGATAAAAGGACCTAATAGCGTAAAATGTAAAACTGACCTTCTAATTGTTAAAGTGCTTATTTGCTATGTCTCCTTAATTGTGAGGTCCTTATGTGGTTATTTGACCATGGATTTTATTAAATGACATAAATGGACATTAGTTGGTAGAATTTTAATGATATAAATAAGGTTATTTAAGTAAAATATATATTAATGTTATTAGATTAATTAAACAAACATGAAAATTTAGCCATTATCATCATCTTATTGCCGAAATTCAAAGAAAAAGAAAAGAAAAAGAGATAGCTAGGGTTCGGCTAGTTCAAGCATCAATTAAGGTATGAGTTTTGTTCAGTTTTTGATAATTTCTACGTTTTTGTGATCGTTGCTCTGTAGAATATCAAGCCCATGTATGAATTTTGGAAATTATTGATGATTTTAAGTTGTTCCATTGTTGATAATATGAGTTTTATGAAGTTAGATGATAGAAAATGAAAGATATGTGTTAGATTACTATGTTTTGTATTGGGATTTTTTATGAATTTGAGTAATTTGGACTAAATTGTAAAAATGAGAAATTGAGGGACTAAAATGTGAAATAAATGATGGGTTAAGGGTGTTACTGTGAAGCACACTTTCATTCGTGTATCACTGACCCTGGTTGCATTATACAACCTTGCTTTGAAGATTAGGAGTCTTTTTATTTCCAGTTCAAGAACGATTTGGGTTTGGTCGACATTTTGAAAAGATCGAGTTTGGCTTGTAACGGGGCCTGGAGAAGAAGGTATGGTAAATACAAGTCAAGGTGGAGGTTTGTGGGGTGTGCCTCGCATTTATCGGACAGTTTGCAGGCACTTAACAAAGACAAAGGCGAAATAGGCACGACTTCACGACGTGGATGCCAAAGTCATGATGAGGGGTGATGTCACGACGAGGGACGTCAGGACATCGTGGTGACGCAACGAGTTCTCCAATTGGCGGAGAGGGCGACATCGTGACGAGCATGCATGGGATTTCACAACGACACGACATATTCCTTAAGTAATATAGCGCATTTTGACAGCCAAGCAGAACTTCTTCTTCCAATTGAACTCTAATTACTTCTGAGATATTTTAGTCATTTTAGCCCTTTAAACTTAGCCTATTTAAAGGGGCCTTGTATCCCTATTTCGAAAGGCAATTAAAAGATGTAGTACTATAGAGCTTTTCTTTTGGGGGTAAAAGATTTAGTCGCAGATGAATTTTGGTGAGAGTTTTCATGGTAACTATGGAGAGAATTTTGTACCCATTTTGAGAGAACTCTATGAGAAATAAGGTTTTTTTCGGGGTTTGAGTTTGTATTCTTAGTACATTTATGTTTATTTTCTCCATATTGTACTCTCGTTTGTTTACTCATTTAGTGAAAAACTGAAACCTCCTTTGCCCATGGTTGTTATGCTCGTTGGAGGAGTTTTCTACATAAAATTTGTATTAGATCTTCTCTACCTTTTTCTATTTCATTGTTTATCCGGGTCAATCCCAAACAAAACGTAAATAAAAAGATGTTATCTCTTTTCTACTACAAACTCTCTTGTTATTTCAATGGATTCTTCGAAAGTTTTTGTTCTCATTTTTTTCGAGATCCATCTTTAATCATCTACAATGCTTATTGTTTAAATATTATATTTATTTTCTATTGTTTTCATCTCTTTCCCTTTTGTATATTAATTGAAAATTCAATTTTATTATAGTATTCATTCTAAAACAAGATGAATTTGAAATACTTTGATTTCAATTAAAATTATAAATTTAAATAATAATTTTAAAAATTATCAATTAAAATATTATTATTAAATATTTAATTCAAAGATTTATTATAATAAAAATATTGTAACATATTAAATACATCAATATTATTTTAATCTAATAGGAATAAATTTGTAAATTATCATTACATTCCAAAAAAAAAAATTAATAAACTAAAGATAATAATATAACTTTACAATTTATTTATTTATTTTTATGAAACTTTACAATAATTTTAATCAAATAACTTTCTTAGAATAACATCAATCATGGAATGATAAAATGAAAAACATATCAGAAGCTACTTTAAGTTCTAAATTTAGGAGGTTAATAAAGTAATAGTGCAACCGAACCCTAAGAAGTTTTAGTCCCTGCCTTTTTAAAACCCTTGTTGCCCTTCGCCACCCTTTCTTCTTCTCAAGACCGTTTCTTCTCACGAATCCTCCAGATTTAAGACAATCTTCCTGAGTTATTAGAGGTAGAATTTCACTGTTTTCAATTTTTTCAGTTCAATTATCCGTTGTAGAGGTAAGCGTTGAACGCGGTTTTTGCCGATGATATTTTTCTTTTTATTAGGATTTTCCAGTTTTTAATAATCCGAGATTAGCTCCTTCTATCACTTTTCGCTCATTTGCAAGGCTTCCATAGTGCTTCTAAGTGTTGTTGCCTCTTTCGATTCTTTTTTTTTTATTTATTAACTTTGAGATGAAATTAGCTATGAATTAAATTTGCAAATAACGAAAATGGAAATCTGGTGAAGTTATCTTGGACAAGATTTCAATCGTTTAATTACATTTGTTTTTTGGTTTTATCGTTTTTTGTCAATGAGCTTGATCTAAAATTTACCCTTTATGTTCCCTTTAGGGTTTTATGAATGTTTTGCGTTTCGGATGTTTAGGATTGATCTTAAACTTATTGTTTAATGTACCTTTTTCTGGGTTTATATGGGGAAACTAGTTTATTATTAATCATGAGTGAACTTTAGTTATATATTTTGTTTCAAATAATTCAGCTTTAATTGAGATTCAATGGATTCATATATTTAACTGTTGTTTTCTATCATGAGTGACAGTAACTTACACAATGCGATCTTCAGTTGAGTTTTTTTTTTTTTTGTTTTGAGATGCTGATATAATCAGTGCTGAGTTTTGAATAGTCTGGTGGAGAACAACCTACGAGGAGTATAAAATAATTGTTATTCAACATTTCTAGATAATATTTACTTTTTCACAGCCTTTGTGTGGTTAATATTTTCTAAAATTACTTAACTAATTGCTTCTTTCTTCTTATAATTTAACAGGTTTATCCTAACAAATCTGTGAAGGGTTGAGAAAAAATAAACAACTTTTTTTAATGGCATCTAGAGTTTCATTAAAGACTAAAGGCAAAGGAGGGAAGGGGTCTAAGGGCTCGGATGAGAAATCAACTACGCAGTGCTTGAAAGAGTGGAGCACATGGGCTATGAAGAAAGCCAAAGTGGTAACGCACTATGGCTTCATTCCTCTGGTGATCATTATCGGCATGAACTCTGAACCCAAGCCCCAACTTTATCAATTGCTAAGCCCTGTCTGATTCAGTTGCTTATTTCTTAACCACCCAGATCTTGGTTTAACTATGTAATTTGTTTGTTGCCTATCTGTCGAAACTACATGGTATTATGTTAGGCATATGCTTTATATGATGTTGACTGTTCTATTCTATGTGCTTGAGAATACATTTTATGTAGTTCGAATCTTATTTGAGTTTCTCAATATTTTCTTTTACTCATTTCCAGCTTCATGACTTGTATATCTATGCTGCTGTGCCTATAACTTGGATAGTTAATCAAAGCTTGAGACGAAATGACCCTTTTCTCGTGCCATTCATATTTCATAGTCTTGGGGACGGGTTTCTTTCCCTGTATGTATGATATAATGGTCAAAATGCTCAATTTGTTTCTATAGTTTTTGCACGTGGCATCGTATATTACAAGTATTCTTTAAATTAAGTTTTATAGCAGAACAGTTGGCTTTGGGAGAGAGTACCCCTTTTTGAGATGGCTTTTACATTAAGGACACAGACTTATGTTTCAGATATTCAGTTAATGTGTCTTCCTTTTGATGGTTCGTTTTATTAGAGTGGAGGTGTCTTAGCAACAGGGTTTTGATCTGATCAGAGTTGGTAAATATTGTCATCCTAACTCCCCTTTATTCCCCAATTTGAGTTGTTTTAATATATGCGGTTAAGGCATATTCTTTATGTTTTGGATTATTTCATAAGATCATGTTTTAAATCTGACTTTGGAAAGTGATAAAACTGGCATATGCTGATCTTATTTCTCATATTTGAATGTTGGTAAAAGTTCCATGGATACTTTTGAACTAGGAATTGAATTTCATTGTACTCTATTTAAAAAAAAAAGAGTAAATTAGTCTTTATACTTTAACTAAAAAAATCAAATGAGTCTTTTTGTTAAAAAAATTATCTATTTTTATTTTTAAGTGTTGATGTGATTAAGGGAACAAGTAGGTAGACATTATCTCATGTTGAAGTGACAAAATATTAAAAAAATCTTGCTAATAAATAAAATTTTTAGAAAAATTATGTCTAGGATTAACCTGAGCAAATGGTTGTCCTTGTTTATTTTTAACATAATTTTTAAATAATTATTAAAAAATAAAAATATTTTTAAAATATTTAAAATTACAATGAATTGAAAATTAATTATCATAATTGAGTTACGATTCATTTAAATATTTAATAATTATTATGATGAATTATTATAAATATAAAAAAATTGAAATATCAAATAACTAGAAAATAATGTAAAATTTAATGGAAGTGAAAGCTTTTGTTTTAAGATGTTTGCCTGCTAAGAGGACCAATATGGAGAAATGTGTTACAAATTTGTAGGGGTGCTCAAATAATCGAATCGAATTGATATTAATTGAATTAATTAAACTGTATAATCTTTTAATCATTAATCAAATTAAAATCTTTTCAAAAAATATTAACCAAACCAAAATATTTCAATTAATTCTGTTGGTTAACTTAACTAATCGAATTTATATGTTTTTGTCTTTTGGTTAAATTAAGTATAAAACATATAAAAAACACAGTTATATTGTTAATTTGTCTTGAAAGTTAACCGAATTAACTGAAATTTTAAGTCTTGAAACACTACATAATTAAAAACACTACATAAGTATTGAAATTAATATATAATTAGAATGTAATAGTCTTTAATATTCTCTATTTGCATCCATTTCTTCTCTCCAAAAGATCTTCATTTGCATTATACCTACAAAATATGTGAAAAATGAGCATATAATAGAAATATATGCATTTAAAAAATCAAATGATATAAACAAAGGAATCGATTTTAAGTTAACAAGAATAACATAAAAAGCATACCCTTCAACTCATGAAAGCTCATGAATTTGGGGTAGGCTCGGATGCATTTCAAGAAAAATCTAAAGATCGAAATGATTAAATAAGTTAATGTAGAAGTGATGTGGTAAAAAAATCGAACTATTAAATTAAAAATAAATATACCATTTTCAATATTGTTAAGCTCTTGGATTTGTTCTTCAATCTTCTTAACGTCTTCTTTTGATGATGATTTCCAAATCCAATCTTGAGTACACATAAGAGCTTATACAATTTTAAGAGTTAAAGAACTCCTAAATTGATCAAGCACACGCCCCTGGTGCTAAATGTAGACTCTGAAGCAACCATAGAAATCAGTATAGCTAACACATCTCTGGCCATATTTGAAAGAGTGAGAAATCTAGGGCTATAAACTTTCCACCACAATAAAATATCAACATTTTCAAAAAAGTTCTCATTAACCTCAACTAGATATTTATCCAATTTAGACATTTTGTCCTCACCACCATTTTCTAATTCACGCTTTTTATACAAAGCTTGCATATGCCTTTTTATTTTTTGTTGTGGTTTACAGAGAGAAACATGTGCTACCACATTTGATTGGCTACAAGCATTATAAAGTGGAGGCTTATACTTATCAAACAAATCATACAAAGCTTCCTTCAAACTTTTGCATCATTTTATAAGCTTTTCCAACATTAGACATTTCACTAAGTGCAAATTCTCATTTTTTGTCTAGGATCTAAAACACAAGCAACAAACACAAACAAATTCATCTTATCAATATCACCCCAATACTTATCATACTTGTCTTTCATCTTCATGGGCATAAAACTAAATTCAAAATTAATATTTGATTGAGCATCTCGTAAAAGGATATCAATTTCAGAAAGCTCATCAAAAAAATTATTGGATGTGACATATCAAGTGCCGAAAACACTCAAAGTGACTTCGTTAAAGTGTTCCAAGAAATCCCTCAAGTTTCTAACACTAGCCCAATCATCCGCATTAGGCCAACCCTCCCCTCATTCAAGTTCAGCCCTAAAGTTTGTATCTTGCTCCTCAAATTTCTCAAAATTGTGAGTAGTGTCTAACATTGAGTAGGTCATGTTCCACCTAGTACAAACATCAAGACATAACATCTTCTTACACTCTATCTTTTCCACCAAAGCACACTTAAACTTTTGTAATCTAGTTGGAGATTACCTTACATATCTAACAACCCTCCTAACATGTTCAACAGATTTATTCATTCCTTTAAGCCTTCAACAATAATCAAATTCAACAGTAATTTGTGAAGGATGAAACATAGGACATGCCACGAACAAAAATTTCCTAAAGCCTTCACTTTTAACAAACTTGAAAGGTAATTCATCAATCACAATCATTTGTGCCAACCCTTTCCTGCATGCTTCTTGATCAAATCTCCAAGTTGAAAGATGCCCTTCCCCCATTTCAATTCCCTTACTAGGTAAAACTAGTTGTCCTTGGCTAGTGTCAACAATATTACTAGGATTTTTCTTATATGAATTGTTATGGTATTTCAATAACCTCGTACCATTTTTTTTCCATCATAACAAAATTCCTTTTCACAATGATTGCATTTAGTCTTACTTGCACCATTACTATTAATAATCTTAGTAAAGTGAGACCAAACTTCTGACCTTAGAGGGATGACTTTTCTTTTCCCAATAGTCTCATTTTTTTGGCTTTAAGCTTCACGTACCGATTTTCCAGAATCTGTTGAAGTAAAAGGTGTAATAGTATCCTCAAAAAATGTTGGTTTGATGGACATTCTGCAAGAATAAAAATTATATAATAGATTAAAATACATTTATATACAATATATAAATGGATTAAAATGCATACACATTCTTGCTTGGTCAATTGGTAATGGCACTAGTATCCGTTGTTGGGAAGACTCTTAGATTCCGAAAGTTGGCCCTTTACTATCTAAAATCCCGACACATTTTAACATCATCTCGCAATGCCTGCTTTGAGATATGGTATTGCCTAATGGTGGTTGGAATCTTGATCTTTTTCGTATGCAGCTTCTTGAGGATATTATCAAACACATTGTCAGTATACTTCCCCCACACCCTGATTCAGGACCTGATAGGATTGTTTGGGCTAGAACGGCTTCAGGTACCTTCTCAGTTCTCCGTGCTTTCTGGTCTTTAAAGGAGGCATCCTGGGAACCTAAGGATGAACGCTGGAATCACATCTGGAAATATAAAGGACCACAACGTGTTAGATTTTTCCATTGGCTAGCTTCCAAGCAGAGGCTCTTTACAAATGTAGAATGTGTTCGTGGGGGCCTTACTAATAACATTTGTTTTTCTTTGTGTGGACATAGCACTGAGGATATTATTCATGTTCTTCATGATTGCCCAACAGCTAAGAATGTTTGGATCCATGTGCTACCGCTAGATCAACAAAACAGGTTCTTTTCGAAACCTTTTCAATATTGGCTATCTTCTAATCTTGGTTCTCATTTACTTTTGCAGGATTTTCACACTTCTTGGTCAAGCCTATTCGACATAATTTTCTGGCACATCTAGAATAACAAGAATTTGTTCATCTTCCAAAACATCACTTGGACGGTAGATGAACTCTTTAAAGTTTCCCTTAGCTGGGCTCGACAATATGAAGCAACCCATAAAGACTCCTAAAACAGTAGGCATAAGCTGAATCTGAACCCAGCCTCGAATGGTACTCTTGTTCACTTACACAATGATAAAGTTGTGGCTACTTCATCCGGGGACACAACGGCTAGTGGAGTGGCTCGTGATCAATAAGGAAATTGGATATTGGGCTTTAACCATTTCTTGGGCCGCTGCACACCCTTCGAAGTTGAACTATGGGGTATACTTGATGGGGTGCTTATTCTTCTCAACAAATGATTAAAAAAAGCTATAATTCAATTGGATAACCTTGAAGTCATTAAAGCATTATTTGATAACTGGTCGGAAGATTCGAGTATTACAGTGCTTAGAAGGATACGATGTCTCTTGAATGCAGAAGGTCAATGGTGGCTAAGGTACACACCTAGAGAACACAATTCAATTACGGATCACTTAGCCAAGTTGGGGCTAGCTTGGAAATCAAGTCTTTAATTACTTGATAGCATTCCTGATGTAGTCTTAGATTTACTCTAGCAAGATAAAGTCAGGAGTGGTTTTGGTTTTTTAACTTGATGTATTAGTTAGTCTTATTCGCCAAAAAAAATGCTTACATGTTTATATACATTTACGTACATTTATAAAGAATTATGTTAAGTGATTAAAATGGTCATATCTTGGTCAACTTTGTAGCTTGGATATTTATGAGTTTTAAAATGATATTGATAATTTAGATTGAATCAGATCGATTCAAATTAATAAAAAAATGTATTCAAAGCTTGATTTATAATGATCTGAAGGATAACATAAAACCTTGTCACATCTACTAACTAGAAATAATAATTATAGTATGTTTTACCAAATTTTAAAGTTAAATATTATTTTATCCTAATATTAAATATTAATTGCAATTTTTTTACCAAAAATTGACTTGAGAGGGTGAGTTATTGAAAATGTACACCTTTATAATATTTTAAATGACAAATTAATCTCCTTTTCCATCTTTCTCTAGAATTTCACCTTCTTCTTTAATGGCGGTGATCATATTAACAAAAATAAAATAAAATAATCAAAATAGAAACAACCTAATGTTTAAAGTGATTAACAAAATAGTTTACACTAAATAATTTTGTGTTTCTCTTAGATGTAATTAGAAGAAGTTACAAATGTAAGCAAGCAATAAACAATATTTACCATATAAGTTCCTACCATATTTTATTGCATCTTTAAATTCATACATCGGTATCAAATCATTAATAAGAGAAAAGTTATAAAAGTAGATAAGCCGAAAGTTATGAATCTAAATATATGTTAGGGAATTTAGTAAATTGGATTTACAAAAATAAACAAACTAACTATTTTCATAAAATATATTAATAAATATATGTTAGGGAATTTATTGAAATGATATTCTATCAAATCTTCGGACTTCTCTTCAATTATGGATTTTCAATCAATTTAAAGTATTTAAATACTTCTTAGAGCATAAAAAATCTCTAAATTCTCAACGAAATATGAAAAAAAAAGCGATTGAAAATTTCAAAAGAAAAACATATCGAGATTCAGAGATCAGACCAAAGATTTCAAAGACGTACGACAATATACAATTTCATCAGGTTTCAACGAGGTAATTGATTTTATTTTCATATCTTTTTATAAAAAAATAGGTTTTGCAAAGTAATTAATTTGTTAAAATATGGGTTCTACAAAGCAATGATGATGGTGAGTGGTGACTTAGTGGACGTCGGACGGTGATAAGTGTTTCGGGCTGTCGGGTTAAGGCATCACTCGAAGGTGAGTGCCGAACGGTGGTGAGCGAAATCAAACTTGAAGGTGCGCCACTGTGTTGGGTTAGAGCATGAAAGACGATGACGGATGAACGTCGAACCATGATGGTGACCTCGTGGACGGTAGACGGTGGTGACTAGTGAGCGTGTTGGGTTGTCGGTGGTTCGTAATGGAATTTGCGAGTATTCACAGTCGTTATCAAGTAATTAGTAAGTAAAAAGAGTATCGTCTCCACAAGGACTATGTTGATAATCAGTACCTATAAAATTAATGTTTTACAAGTTGGTTAAGAAAACACAATATTTAAAGGTGATGGATGTTAAAATTAAATTACAACTAATATGCAAATGAATAAAATAAATGCAATGAAATGGTTTAGCAACAATTCACAAGTTTTAAAAGCAATAACATGAATAAGCTAGAACAATGACAACTCTTAATTCAATTCATTCTTTATCATGTTTAACAATGTTCCGAAAAAATTCCATGGCAACTCGATCATTTATGAACTTGGAATCTAAATCGTAAGCTCTTTTGAGATCTTAGATTTGTCACTTGGAATTTTTATGTCACCATTTAACAAAGGATTCCTTAGAATTTATGTAAACTAATAGGGATGTATTATGTTTGAAATAATTTAATTACATAAATCTAAAGTTATGCAAGGTAATATTGTTCTTTGGGAATTATTAAGAACCTTTAATTCGTTTTTGTTCGGATATAAATTAAGCATGTATCTTCCAATTATTACGTCCATTAACCACCATATGGTTCGAATTAAGCAATTAATTCTTATGCAGTCAAACATATCTTAATGCATGAACAACATGAATGATTTTAACTAGAAGCATAAACAATTAAGGCACCAAACAATATAAACATGATTTGAATGAATCAAATCAAGGCATTGTAACCATCCTAGTTGAAACAAATTTAAGTCATTATTATTAATGAAAAAAAATCAAGTAATTTTCAATCATGTTTATAAACTAAGAATAATTAAAAGAGAAAGGAAGAAGAAACCCTAAGATTAATTCGATGATTCCCTGAGAACTATCCGTGGTGGCTTCCTTTGATTTCTATCATTGCTCCGACGAAAATTACTCCTTAAGGTAGCTGACCAAGAGAGATTTTTTCTCAAGAACTACTTACTAGGGAAACTCTCAAAGAGAGTGTATCAGCCCAAATCTGCCCGGGCCTTGAAACTAAAAACAAAAAATAAATGAATAAATGAATAATTATTTATTTTAAAAGTCTGTTAAAAAGTCCAAAACCAATAACCCTTACAAACAGACCCATTACCCAAACTAATTTGTTACAGACCCAAGTCACTCGGGCCCAAAAGGCCCAATGACTTAAAACATCAGTAGGAAACCCTAGGGTTTCCTTGGAACCTCAGCGCCACAGGAGTAGTTCCAGAAGCTTCGCCACTTCAGAGTCGTTCCAGCTCCCAAAGCAAGGGCCATCAATAGCCTTGTCCCCTCACGTCACCCCAGCTGGCCCTCATCAATGCTGTTCAGATCGATGGTCACCTCGCACGAGGTCCCATCAAAGCATTGACCAGAGGCTTTGGGCACTCTGAACGTCACCGCCGTTTGCCTCACAACGATCCAGTGGCTTAAACATCACCACCATCAGTGCACCGTGATCTCAGGCCTCACCACTGACCTTTACGCCTCTATTGGTGCCGAGATCTTCGCAGCAGAGGCCGTCTTGTGGTCACCAGGCAAGATTCGCATCCACAACGCGATCTTCGCCAGATTTTTGGTACCTGCAAGACAAAAAAAGGAAACCAACAGACACGGAAAAGAAAACCAGAGTAGAAAAGGAAACCAAACAGAAAAAAATGGCAAGAAATAGCAGCAGATAAACTGAAACAAACAAGGAAAGAAATCAAAGATTTCTTTCCTAAACATGCATAGTCTAAAGGTTATAAAGCCTTTCTTTAGATTTGTAAAAGGGAGGTTTTTTTTTTTTACATACAGATTCAATAAAAAAGGAACACGTTTTATACAAAAAGAAAACCAACAGTCGACTGGAGTATAGAGGTGATTATTTATTTATTTCTTCCTCAAAATACATACTGATAGTATAAAAAATAGAAAGAAGAGGACGTACCTTTGGATCTGCAGTGGAAAGTGAAACTTTCAAGCCTCCGGCCACCGTACGTAGTGGGGACGACGGAGGCACGTAGGCGCGTGTAGGCCCCTAGACGGGAGCTCGATAGAACTCCGAAGGCCGGCCCTAGATCCTCTCCAGAGGATTTCTTTATTTTTTTTTAAAACTGGGTTTCAAAATGAATTTAAGCTTAATGTTTGGCTTTTATAGCCTTATAAGAACGACGTCGTTTAGCTTAAAACGATAGGCTTCAAAACGGTGTCGTCTTAGGGCCAGGATCCGCGTGTTGACCCGTGACCCAGGAAGGATCCGCGTTTTTCGTTTAAAGGGCTAATTGCCCAATTGGTCCTGCCATATTTTTAATATTTATGAATTCATTTTATTTTATTATGATTTGACCCGGGCCTTTTATATTAGTTTCAATTTAGTCCTAGTTGCTATAGTAAGACTTATTTTTTAAACGGTGTCGTTTTGGGGATTAGGGTCAATTGCCCAGTGAGTCCCTCAGTTTTTAATGCGCATTTCGATTGAGTCCAAATTTTTATTTGTAATTAGCCCTAGTTTTAAATTAAATTCGATTCTAGTTTTTTATATATATTTAATTTATTTTAAATAATATATGCATTATTTAAACATTAGTTATATGAAAAATAATATATATTATTCATAATATTATATACATTTTTATAAACTTTTTATATGTTATATTTTTATTATATATATTATTTATTCTATTATATTCATATTTTATTATATGTTATATATTTTTACTATATATTATTTATTTTATTATATTTTACTTATTATATTATTTTTATTATTTTTATATATTATTTATCATATAGTTTATATCATTATATATTTTGTTTATAAATTTTATTATATGTTATATATTTGACCCTATATTATTTCCTTACATTATTATCATTTTATTATGAAATATACATTATTTTATTACTCATTAATTATATATTTTTAATTTCATTACTAAATAAATATGTGTAATGTCAATATTTACCATATTATTTTTTAATATATTTAAGTTATTATATCCTATAATATAATATATATTAATTTTTTAAAACAAAGATTCTACTTATCATTCTTATATTATTCTAAATATTTTTAAATATCTTTATTTTTTATTTTAGTTGATTTATATTTTTACATGGTTAGAATTTGCATATTCATTTTTGTTTTTTTAGTATTGTTTTAGTAAGTTAAATTTTTATAGATTTATTTATTACTTTATGTTATTGTTTTTACATATTTGCATGAAAATTAATTATCTAAGTTACATTTGCATGAAATATTATCATATATATGTATTATGCAATTTATATTGTTGAACTCATTATGCTCAACGTTGTATTTTGCATGTAACGATAATGCATGTATATGACCATGTATAAAATGATAACGTATATTGTAATCTATACCATTATTCATCATCCTTTATATTATATATGCATAGAATGTTAAAGTAAGTATTATGTAGGTTAATTTATATTGATTCTTGGTAATATATTAAATGCATCATCACTTTAAAGAACTTTTATATTTCATTCAATCCAAAAGAACTTTAAAAATAAGGCAATGTTTTTGGTAGTTAGGAATTCGGGAAATAGTGCCCTAACATGCTGTGTTCTGATTTCCCGTTTGTCTAAATATCTAAAATATCCTTCTAAATAAGTTTTGAAAATTACAAGATGATTTTAGTTACAAAAGTTAAAAAATATCGTGTCCATTCATGCTGGATATGATGTTTATATTCTTTTGAAGCAATAGAATCTTAATTCTTTTTAACTCAAATTATTACGGTTTTAAAAGAGAACTTATTTCTAAATTCTTTCAAACTTTTGACATTAAGACAAAAATATTCAATTTGGTACCAATTTTGGGCGTTACAAGGGTGCTAATCCTTCCTCGTACGTAACCGATTCCCGAACCTATTTTCTCGTAATTTCGTAGACCAAAATGTTTTATAAAGTGATCTAATCACACTTTAAAAGGTTGGTGGCGACTCCCGTCTTTCAAAAATCTCATTTTAAAAAAAAAAGAGGTTTCAACAGAGAGGATGGGAAAAATGAAGGGAAATGGAAGGCTAGGCATGGGAGAGGAGAGAATGAATCTTTGATTGAATGAATTATGAGAGTTGAGAGGTGAATGAGGGTGGTATTTATACATGAGGGAAGGCTTGAGGGTTTTCTAAAAATAGCATGAACATCCATTAGAAACCTCCCATGCATGGCCGACCATATTTCATGGAGAGGGGGTTGATTTTTTCATGATTCAAGCTTGATTCTTGCTTGATTTGTGGCATAGATTGGATGGCGACTATAGTGTTTGACTAGGGATGATTTGTGATTTTATTACACACGTAAGGACCCTCAAATAATTATTCCAAAGTACATTGGGATGCTCTATCAAATCATTATCGAATTTGGGCTTCTTGCCCCCTTAATGGACTGTTTGGGCTCTAATGTAGAAGGCAGACTTGTTCTTTTCAGCATCCCACTTCCAAGCCAGGTTAAAATAATTTTATTGAGTCCAAATGCCTTAGCTTGCCATCCCATTCTGATTAATATTCAAGTCACATGCATGTGAGTCCCATACAAGCTTTGAACATCGAACAAATCAGTGTAGCAAGTTGCAACAATTATAGCACAAATCTTGAACATTTCAAAATGCAGCAACATAGAGTAGAATTATGTGAATTTAACACCAAATTACTAAAAAAATTATAATCTTGCTTTAATTGTGCCAACATTCTCAATATGTACTAAAAACACACAATTAGTTGTCGAAATACTCTATATTTTCATAAATTCTAAGTAAAACGGTGTTCTAAAAAATCTATATAATTTAGAGTTATCACACCCCCAAACATAATCCATTGCTCGTTCCAAGCAATGTTTCATGCAAATAAAAAATTTCAACAGGGCAATCTTGCATAATATTTAAGCAGAATCAATTCTTTACATAATCATGCATTAACAAATTTATGCCCACAAACCTTTCTTACTAATAAGTTGCTCACATGCAAATGTAATTTCGAAATCTTATATCAAGTAAAATAAGATGTTAGTAATAATAATAATTCGCATGCTTTTTCGAGCCATATGTAAATCTTACCATTCAATTTTTCTTCCTTATTTTAATTAAACAAAACAATCCTAAGGTTTAATAATGGGCTTCATATGTTGAAGTTAGTAATTTCTCTCCACTAATGTAGTCGACATAATTATCAAAATCAATAGGTCTTTTACAGGGTTGTAATGGGGCTAGGCTTAAGGTAGGAATAAAGAGAAGTAATTTTTAGGCTAAATAACCTTAAACTTACCTTGGATCTTTGTAGCACAATCCACCTTACTAATTGGGTTAACACCCCCAAACTTAATTTTGAACTCATGCTTCTGAACACTTTGATCATAACACTTGATTATACATCAACATTTGATCATGCCTTTTTTTTTTGAAATGTGTACCTTCTTCTGACTTCTTTATCAAGATTTCTTTTCACCAAAGCAAGTAAAGTTAAAATTGGTGTAAAGATAATGTAAAGTTTAAGAGAAGAAGGTAAGATGGCTGTAGGCAAATCAAATAACAAAGGCCATATAGCTCAAAGTAGGGTTTCAAGGGTTAATTATAATATGGTAAGCTTGAAAGGCTCAAACGATCCAAGCAAAATGTGCCTATATCATTTTTAGATTCTTATGCCTACTTGGATTTTGCCTCAAGAAAGTTACTAAGACAATTCTAAAGACTTAAACCTTAATGCATGCCTAATTCTAAGGAAAAATAAATTTTCGTGGCTAACATACATAAGACTTAGAAAACACAATCATATCATGATTAAGCTTACATAATTTCAAAAAAAAAAAAAATACTTGAATAGAATCAGAAATTATACTTTCATACGAGCTAATTTATTAACAAAAAGTTTCTCAGAGCATTAATTTATTTCAACATGCTTATGTGTGAAAATTGAAAATTTTTAAAAATCATGCAAGAATGCCTTTACGCCTTTTAAAAAGAAGCAATGTCCTCATTGTAAAATAACAAAGTAGTGAATGTGAACTGTGCACTAGGTAGGATTCTAGGAAAGATAGGTGAGTTATGAAGATTGCTTAAATACCAAGTCTTTTCTTGACAAATCCAATCCTAGACATGTACATTCGCATGACCATACTACTTTGCTTTTACTAAAAAAAAATGGAAATGCATCGACTTAATTTGTTCATAACTTGCAATTATTTAATTTTATTTTGTGAAAGCAAAATACGACCAATGTAAATATAAAAATGTGTTAAAAGAAATACTAAGAAAAAGAAATTTCCCCATTTTATTAATTGTATCATCCCCTTTTGTCTTGCTCCTTCGTGTTCTCGTTCTTACTTGAATTCTCGAACTCTTCTTGCCTTGAATCTTGCTCCCATGACTCGAAGACATGATCTGGAAACTCAAGAATGAAAGTAGACAGATTATTAGAGAAATTCTTAACAACATTCCTTACGGAGCCATGTCTAATTTTTGCATATTTCCAATAAGTTTGTTGCTGGTTATGTATATATTTCCACATATCCATCATAGTTGAAAATTTTGATTTATTGATGCTTGAAGGAGTGGCCATCGGAATGGTCAACTCAAGATTAGCAGTTGTCTCAACTAGTTTAGCAACATTCGGTTCCATTCTTGGTTCCGAGCTATTCGGTTCTCCTTCGAATTTTGCTTTTTCTAGTTCATTTGCTGAGTCAGCATGAGGTTTAGAATTGGTCGACGACTCTTCAGAATTTGGTTCTTCTTGTTCAATCTGATTCAACTATTCAACATTATCCACTAATCTTTCAAGGTCCTGTTTTGTTATGCAGCCATGAACATATCGACCTTGCAGGTTTGCTTTCGATTTAACTTGTGCTTGCAAACAAAGTGAAGTAATCAATGATGGAAACTAAACACTTTCTACCTTTTTCCTAGCACAATCTTTGATTACCTTGAGAATAATTCTCCCCACATTGATAGAATTTTCAATCCTAATGGCATACAATAAAAGCATTCATTCCATCAAGATGGTTGAACTATGTGAGATAGGCATGAAGCTATGTCGTACAAAGTAGAACCATACCTTAGCCACTGGTTTTAAGTACTCCTTCGACAAGAGATACTGTTGTATTTTCTTATTATCCATTGGGATCTCAGATTTGCAACAACATTAAGTACTTGTTGAAGAAAATCCCAATTGATATTCCTCATCATGGTAGTGTATTCATCTTCTTCAACATGAGGCAAATTAAACAAATCGTTAATGAATTTAGATGTAAGAGGTACCTATTGGGAGATGTGTCCATATTGTAGTAAACATGTAACTATTCTATATTGAACAATGAATAAATAAATTTAATTTCACATTTCACTAATATGTTTTTTGTATTTATGTCTTTTATAATTTGCATGCATAGAAAAATTGTGAGAAGCAAATATTAGCTCATTGATTGTCTAAGTTCAAACTGAAGATAAGTGGCATTGTAAAGAACATTTACATTGCGAGAAAAACAACTTGCTTCAGTAGATAATCTAAATGAGTCCGTAATCTTGTAAAAGAATCAAAGTGAGCATTTGATTCAAATGCTGAGAAAGATTATTATGTTGTCTACAATTCAAATTGGGGAGATGACTAGTCTTGGATATTGGAGCAGTTGACTCCATGAGTATAGACATATATGTATTCATTGGTAGAATGATACATTAGACTGGACTCAAGATGAATTAATTCTGAATCCGTTTGTGAATTAATTCACTTGTGACGTTCTTGGTGTAATTTACCTAAATCCCGAGTTAGTCATTGACTATGTGTATGCAACTCATGTGATATAAGTGGAGGCTTATGCTTTAAAGATGATTGAGCCCATAACTGGTATGTTGGGTACATGACTTGTGTATGGCATGGTTTTACTAGCAACAGTGGAATTCATAGCTCAATTAAAGAGTTAATGATATCCTCTCATTAATATTGTGTGAATTGATAAATATGGAACGTGGCAACGGGTTGCTTATTTTTGAAAGAGTAATTTATCACAGTCATTTGTTGACAGTGATCAAATTAATCATTAAGAAGATACAATGGTGACAATGAGATAAAATATGATTGTATTGAGTGAACGAATTTAACTCAAAGGAATCAAGGATATCATATGAGGGTAATACACACATGATGAGGTCATTGGACAAAGTAGTTGGATGCATTGCTTTCTTCAAAGAGTATACAATAAGGAGTTTTCAATCATGGTACTTCTTATGGACTGACTCCATGATTAAGTAATGGCGAATTATCGGAATGATGCTTCTGGAAATAATTGCAATCACTAGAGCCTAATTGTATATATCTGATTGGTCCCTCTGCTAGCTCAACAAAAGCTCGATCGGATTGCATTTGAATCAAAAGAAAATTCTACGACTTTGGGAATAATTTAATTGAGCCGATTTATTTGATATAGAATTAAATTAGGTGGTCGTGAGAATTGTTCAACTAGAGAATTTGATTAAATAATTTTCTTGGAAAATCTAATTGATTTAAAAACAAAATAATTTTGATCAAGTAAAATTAAATTAATCAAATAAATTAAAATTAATATGATATTTTTGGAAGTTAATTTTCAAGTCAGACAATTGGCTCAATGGGTAATTGAACTTGAAAATTGAACTTGAGATCATAAATTGGACCCAGGAGTAGAAAACCGAGACCAAAACCCAAAAACTGGTCGAACTTGACTCGGTATGTGAAATCGTGCTGACGGTCCAATCGGTGGCTGGACCAAACCGAACTAAACTGGCAGCAGCTGAACTGGCTCGGGGTGCCATTGGGGTGTCGCACTTGCATCACTGGACACGGCAGTGCCGATGGCTACGATAGTAGCGTCCTGGTGGCCGGCGACGGTTGGTCATCGGTGGTTGAGTAGTGGAAGAGTTACACTCCTACTGGAGTTCTACTGGAGAATTTGATTTCAGATTAATTATTCCAAAAATAATATTATTTTAATAGTTTAATATTAAATTTAATTTAATATTTATCTTGATAGTATTTTATTAATTTAATATTAAAGTGATTATCTTAATATTAAATTAAATTTAATGTTTATCTTGTAGATAAACATTTTATTATTTTAATAAGATTTAGTATTAAATTTAATCTAATATTTATCAAGATAATATTAGGTTAAATTTAATATTAAAGTGATTAAGTTTAATCATAGTTGAACTCTGTAAACTCTCCCTATATAAAGAGAGCATTGGGTCATTATTTTACACACTTGAATCAAGAGAAAGTTGTAGAGAGAAAATTCTCTAAAGAGATTGTTTCAGAAAATTTCTAGAGATATTTTTTCGATTTACAACTTGACCCAAAAGTTTAGAGAGATTACAAAATTACCCCACTGGTAAATTTTGTGATTTTTTTTGATTCGAAGCGAGCCCACACTCGGAAGATGTAAGCTTGAGGATAGTTGAGAAAGCTACTTGGTCGAAGTGCTCATCCTAGATGAATCGAGAAGCTACAATTTTGATTAAGTGTTTACTAATTTAAATATCACAACCAAGATATTGTTTTTGAAAAAAAATTAAAACATTGGTTTTTCCCTAAATTTATTTTTCGCTGCATTTTTCAAACTTGTTTTCCAATAATTGGTATCAGAGTAAGGTTGTGTGCTATTTGTAAGTATAAACAGATAATCAAAATAAATTTCTCTTATTCTTGAATGATTTGATTACATAGAAAGTGACATTCTTTAGATCTTATGCTTGTTTTGAGTTATATTTAGGAATGGATGCTATATTATATATTTGTTATATAATTGTTTTTATTTCTGAGGTTGTGGTTATTAGGAAATAGAACGTGGACTATCATATCCACGTAGGGCTATATTTTTTTAAAATTCATAGAATTTTCTTGAGCCGAAAATGGACATAGGGCTTAAATGTAATTTTTCCAAATGAGTCCTTGACGAGGAAAATATTTGATGCGGTTGAAGACCCAAAGAATTTCTTGTGGTGAAAATTTATGTAATTTTATTTTTCCATTTATTTTCTAGAAATAGAACCATAGAAACCTTAGCGGATAATTTTATTTTAATTACCTATCTCCTTATATATCTGTTTCATAATTGTTTATAATATTATGTAATGTTATAATTGTGATATATATATATATATATATATATATATATATATATATATATGAGATGATCTATAGTTGATCGATTAAAATAAGAAGTGTGGTAATGAGAAAATACATGTGTTGTATTGTTCTATTCACTTCTTTAGGTTATTCGATAATTGTGAGAAGTGTGGTAATGAGAAGGTGCATGTCTAAAATTGGCTCTGGCTAGGAAAGACTTGGTTTTTAAGCAGTAAAATTTGACTCACCTAGTAACACCCCAACCCGTATCCGACGTCGGAACAGGGTTATGGAGCATTACCAGACTTATAAATCAAACAATCATACATTTCATATTCAAATCTCATTCCAAAAAAATAACTTTTCAAAACCAATCGTATAATCCCTAATATGAGCCATCGAAGCCCAAAATAGACATTAAAAGTAGTTCGGGACTAAACTGAGTACTTAAGAAATTTTTAGAAAAACATGAAAAATTTTCAAAGTGCAGGGGACACAAGCCCGCGTGGCCAGCCTGTGTGTCTCACACAGCCAAGGGACACGCCCGTGTCTCAGGCCGTGTGAGCATTCGAAATGGGATAACATCGCTGTGTCTGAACCCGTGTAACTTATTGACTTGGGTCACATGGCCAACCCACACACCCGTGTGCCAGGCTGTATGCTAGGCCGTGTGAAAACTGGAGATTATACTGACTTATACCCCACGGCCAAGCCACATGCCTGTGCGTTAGGCCATTTGAAGCTACTGACTTGATTTCTATAGAAGTATCAGGGGAAACACGGTCGTGTCACCTGGCTGTGCATCACACACCTGTGTCTCTGCCCGTGTGGACAAAAATAGTCCATTTTCCAAGCCCTATTCCTCACCCACATTGGTACCAAACTATACACATCAATTTGCATATAACCATGGCATAAATAGGCACTCAAAGTCAACCAATCTCAAGTTTATAACATATACTTTCACACATAGAACATGATACTCATAATCACATCCATTGACCACTTTAACACATACCAATTATGCTTCCAAAATATACCTAAATTGTCACACTCATATAAGAGACATAGTGCCTAAACTTAACATGTATGATATATATAAATCTAAACTATTTGGTACCCAAAATATCAATTCACAACCAAGGCATTCATATGGCATTCATTCAACTCATACCATGGGCTATTTACATATTTACATAACAAAATATATGCCCAAATTACAAGCCAATTCAAATGGCTAAAACACAACAAAACATGTAGACTATCATTAGCCAAAGCGACCTATACATGCCATTATAACCAAAATTATAAAACCATGAGTACCACAATAATCGATAGATAGTATGATGATATCTTTGACACATTCCAACCTGAACAAGCTTTCGATACTTAGGTACACAAAGAAATTAACATAAAGTAAGCATGAAATGCTTAGTAAGTTCGTAACTCAAATATAAAATTTACCACTTCAATTTATAAGCGTAATCCATTTAAGTCAATCCAATGTGTCTTGGCCTTAGCCTAAACAACAATAACCTCTCAAAGTTAAATATCACAATAACTAGCCAATTCATCTCAAGATATCATGACATAAGTACCCACTACTTATGTGCATATATATAATCCAAGCTTATGGCTAAACATATTTCAATCATCCAAAAACTCATACCTTTCCATGCTTTCATAACAATTTTATTTGCCCAAAGCATAACACATGTTCATCAACCAAGTTAGCCATGTATTTATATAAAATTGAAATCATGTATGAGTTCAACAATGATTTTGATTCCACGTAAGTTAACATCTATTCCATGTATACGTATATCATATATGAACCACTTCTCGTATTTCACATAAATACCTGCAATAGTTCATATCGAACTCAGTAACCTCAAATCATCACTGTCCCTGTTGAACCATTTGGAATACTATCGGATACTTGGTTATCTCACACACTAAGTGCCAATACGTGGTCGAAACCACCTCTATCTCATATCTCATATCTCATATAGATCCTCACTTTCGAGCCATTACTAGTTTTGCTCACACAAGCTGTGAGTCAAGGCGTAGCTACACGGTGCTGCTCACACAAGCTATCAAGTAACCACAACACATACAGAAAACTCAGCCACCAGTAGGACGTACGAGACCAACACCCAAAACACGGTAACCCCTAATGACATGTCATTTGTATCCTATCTATTCCTAAGGTTCAACCGAGATATTTACGTCATCGATACTTCGTCGAACATTTCTTTGGAGTTGTAGCATCACAATTCTAATAATAAAGCATTTAAAAAACATATAATTTAATGCTTATTAACTTATGAACTTACCTCGAATTAATACGGAGAAAAACGATCGATCAATCCATTACTTTATCTTTGCCTCGATCTAATTCCGAACGTGGCTTTTCTTGATCTAAATCATCAAATTTAACTACTTTAATCATTATCTTGTTCAATTCAATCCAAAATTCATGTTTTGGCAAAATTACTATTTTACCCCTATACTTTTGACCTTTTTACAATTTAGTCCTTAGGCTCGTAAATTAAAATTCATGAAATTTCATCCATACCCAAGCCTAGTCAATTTTACTACATGCTCATAACTGCCCATACATTCTTCAATTTCACACATTTAACACACAATTTTCACATTTCTCAATTTAGCCCTTATTTGACAGTTTCATTAAAAATCTTTTAACAAAAGTTGTTTAATTAACACCACAGATTCATTTTCTTCCATTAAACATGAAAAACCTATTATAATCATCAATGGAAAATCTTAAACTATTCAATAGTTTTGCAAATTAGTCCTTTAGTTAGCTAGGTTAAGCTACAACGCTCCTGAAAATATAAAAATCAACAAAAACGGGACAAGATAACACTTACATGCATGGGGCTTTCTTTGCAAAATTTTCAAGATTTTCCAAAGCTCTTCTTTTCTGGAAAAATTAGCTCATGCATGAATGAAAAAGACGACCCCTTTTTGTTTTATTTAATTTTAACCTTTAATTACCTCTTTACCAATTTACCCTTACCTAACTTTAAAATTTCATAATTGCCAAGCCATGCACATCCACTATCACCTTTAATGGTCCAATTACCATATAAGGACCTACCCTTTAAATTTATATAGCTATTTAATACCTTTAGCTAATAAAACACAACTTTCGCAGTTTACGCGATTTAGTCATTTTCATCAAATTGAACATGCAAACGGTAAAATTTCTTAACGAAAAGTTTATACTATAATATTATCATGCTATAAACCTTAAAATAATATTAAAATAAATTTTTTGACTTCATCTTTGTGACCCTGAAACCATTATTCAAATTTTTTCGAAAACGGGCTGCTACACACCTCCCTTTCTTGGGACCCTACCTGGTGCACGATTTACATTCACTTCTTTAGTTTTTCCCTTAAAATAAAAACTATTGGGAATCAAAATTTTTTGTTTTTATAATTGATTGATTCTTGGAATGAATGTGAATATTATAAAATTTCCATAGCATGCCATCCATATATTGGAAGCATGTTATTTAGATTAGGTAAGAATGCCACTAGGACTATTATATGATCATTCTTGAAATTTGGGGTAAAAAACCTTACATGTTTTTAAAATATTTAATGGGTGAAGGCCCTTGAACAAGACCTACAGCCTCCATTGATGGTCCCTAAGTGATAGCATGATAAAGTTTCGAGCCAATTCCTACCTTGCCGCACCCCAAAGTAAACTTTGTCATGTGGGTTCACTAGATGGGATTTCCTTTTAAAGAAAACTAGTCATGCATGACTTTCAGAGAGATTGTTGTCCTAAGATGACTCACAAATGAGAGCATGTTCATGATGGTTGTTGAGTCAATGGTTACACACTCAAAATCATCTCTTATTAAATAGTTTCCCAAGAATCGATATTTAAGCTAGAGATGATGACCAAACGTTAAACAGTCGTTAGTCCATGTGGAGTCTTGAGAATTAAGATTCACGAAATGATTGGATATAATCCATGTTCTTGCTAGTTAATCATGGGTCCCTAAGGTGACATGGTTTACGGGTGTGAAAATGATCGTAACAATGAATTTTTTTCAAGGTTTTAATACAAGACGCATGCATCATACTACATTCTTGATATGTTGCTAAAATGAAAAATATTTGCTTAATACAAAGATAGTAATTTGTGAAATATTTATTTTTTTAGTTCAAATATGGCTCCTACTCCTCTTATTAGTATTCTTACTGAGATTAAATTAAATAGGGATAACTTTTGAGAATGGAAATGAACTTGCTGATAGTTTTCAGCTGTGAGAAACATAAATTCGTTTTTGATGAAAAGTGCCCTCTTGAAGCTCAGTTCAAAGAGAGAAATCTCTGGAGAGATTCAGACTCGATCACTCGATGTTATATGTTAGTAAGCATGAGTAGTTTGTTGCAAAAGCAACATGAGAATTTTTGTACTGCCAAAGAGATCATGACAAATTTGGAGGATTTTCTCGGAGGCCAAGTCACATTGGCTTAACAATCCACTAGTACAAATTTGATGAATTCTCAACAAAAAATCGGCACTCCAGTCAAGGAACATATGCTTAAACTTATGGGATTCTTTGTGGAAGAGGAGGACAATGGGGTTGAACTAGATGTGAACACGCAAATTGAAATAGTGTTCAAATCCTTAATGAAGGAGTTTGTTGGTTTCAGGACCGCTACAACTTGGGGAACAAGACGCTTACCTTGAATCAACTCATGAAGGAATTACAATACTATGAGTTGATGCTAAATGGTGGTAAATCAGTTCATGCGGTGCAGTGACAAAATACAACTATAGAGGGTGGTTGCTGACCTGCCGTAATTCAGTGTAGTAGATTAAACTAATTATTGCACTTTAGTAGCTTGAAAACAAGCATTTTCAATAGGCTTGAATTATGTTTTCTTAAGTTTTTAATAAGTTAATAAAATGTGAAAATTGAGTCTTTTATTGACCTTAAGGGCCGAATGAGGCCTAAGGGTGAGATAACACACTTTGTGAGTGTGCAAGAGACTTTTAGAAGGCATACTAAACTGATACTGGTCGCTACACCGCAACATGGGATAATTGATGTCGCAATAGAGGGAGCAGAATAGAGAAATCTCAAGACTGCCTTCAATGTCTCGACATACCCCTCAAGATAGCCCAAGAGGAGTATAATAGTTGCCATGTCACGACACAGGTCCTGGT
This sequence comes from Gossypium anomalum, assembly GCA_025698475.1. Taxonomy (NCBI): domain Eukaryota; kingdom Viridiplantae; phylum Streptophyta; class Magnoliopsida; order Malvales; family Malvaceae; genus Gossypium; species Gossypium anomalum. The sequence goes on along the minus strand of CM046968.1, from coordinate 65,353,901 downwards.
GTGTCTCAACATCAACTCTGGAATGGAAATTAAATACGAAACATGGGAGTTTTGGTATGCACAATGAAACTTAAAGCTCGAGAACGTCAGCTAAGCTATAGTTAAGGATGACAACCATTTAGAATCTATAAATAGACTCATTTGGCATATGTTACAGACATCATTCACTTAACCTAGATTTTCTCTTTTAAACTTAGTTTAGTTTTATTTCTTTATTAGGTTTTTAGAATTTTTTTTCAGTTGTTCTTTGTTTTCAAGAGATCTGATTTGTAAAGATCGTCAAACTATGGATTCATTTTCATATTTAATACAAATTAGACGCTTTCTTAAACTCTACACTTTAATCCATTTATCATGTTTTCTCTTTACATCAACTCTATATTGTTTATGAAAGCCATGAGGAACTAATCCTCCTGTAGGGGATTAGCGAGTGGATGTATGATCTATTAACTATTTTGTAGGCTTACTTAACAAATCAACTATTTTGGAAAGGAAGAACGAGAAATAATTCCTAGACCTAACAACCCTGAAAAGTCATCAAGGTTGGAATTAACCCAAAATTGGTATTGTCCATTCGTGAACACCTTCACCTTAAACCAGTCTAGACTGTGAGGTCGAAAGATAAGTAGTTATTGCTGACTTATCATGTTAGTGGAAGATCGGAAGATCCTACTAGGGTAGTGGCTAGTTGATTGACGAGGAACCCAAAATGATAGTTGATTGGGATTACCGAAGTGAACTAATCACCCATAATCAAGATTTGATTCACTCTACTCTTCTATCTCTTAAAATTTGTTTCTTTTATGTTATTTTATTTTATCATTATAAAAACCTTTTTAAAAAAACCCTTTAATTATGTTCTCTTACTATAAATAATTTCAAGTACTAATTAGATCTTTTAGTGTTTAGGTTAGAATTGATCTAGCACTCGCCTCCCTTGGGTACGATCCTCAGAGTACTCATCTACTCCGTTGTAAAATTATATTACAATTTGACCTGTATACTTGCGAATATTGCCTTGTATTTCTATATTTTATTGCAGTATTCACACTCTGGACATTGGTATGTCCGGAGGCAGTCAAGTTGTTGGTGCTGTTGTCGGGGAGGCAACTTCAATAGATTGGTTTTAATCGTTGCATTTATAAAGAACAATTAAGAAATTTTTCGGTTATAGATATGATCTTTACTTTATTTAACTAACTAACTTTACTATTACTAATCTATTTTTCATAAGAAGACTCTAGTGCATATTCGGTACTAGAACTACAACTTCCATAATTAAAGGAAGTCGGTCAAAATAAAAATGGATTATATGTGGTCAGACGAAAAATTAGATTATGATGCTAATATTTACGAAGAAGGAGTCTATGAAGATTGGGAAATACAAGAGAACCAATGATTACTAATGCTTGAACTAAGTCAACTCAGAGGAGAAACCCCAGTTCTTTCCCAAGACAATAACGACCAACTTGGTATATCATCAGAAAGGTACCAAGAGGTGCTAAGTTTGGAGTTGAAAAAAGAAGAGAATGTCACTATAGACACATATGAAGAAGGAGAACTCCCAAACTATTATCCATATCAACAGAAAGAAGAATATTTAGACAAATTAAAAGCAACTAAAGAAAGAGAAGATATAGAGATAGTAGGGGAAATGGTCAGTGAACCAAAGAATCAGATAAACATGGAACTCATGGTCCTAGAAATCTTGGGTTCTGCCAATAAGGCTGGAACACAAGAGTAGTATAATGCAAATCAACCAATAGATATAATGGTAATTATGGCTTATCTAATGGAAGTGTGTCTGTCGATTCAGGAATTCCCAGAGTAAAATGAAGAGATACTAATTGTCCCAGCTGACGAACCTGAATTGACTATCATTTACATGACCTTAGTTCTAAACTAGGCACCCCAAATATTTGACGACCTAGGAATTTTCAGGATGCTGAAAAGAATTGGAATATATATATATATATATAGGATCTGTAATCATTGTAACGTTCAGGTTTGTGCAAGTGTACACAGTTGTTATCAAGTAATAAGTAAGTATTGAGTTATCGTCTCCACAGGGATTGTATTCGTGCTAAGTCACTCAATTATAAAAATATTATTAACAACTAGGTAAATAGAAACACAGTTTGATTTGGAAGGATTGATTAAAACTATGTAAAATTAATCTAGATGCAATGATCCCTAATGTGATTTATCCTAACATGCAACTATATGAATGAAATAGATTTTAGCAGAATTAACACAATATGAAACAATTATAACATAAATAAGCTAGGACAATTACTTTAATTAAACTCAAATTATTATCAAAATGCTTATCAATATTCGAAAAAACATTCAATGGCAACTTGATCTTTCATGAGTTTGGAAACCACATTAGGTCCTTTTGGAATCCTTTACTTAGTAAATACACATTTTACTGATCCTTATTTACTAAGGGTTTCTTAGTATTCGTGCGAGGTAACAGGGATGTGTTAGGTTTGAAACAGTTTAATCACACAAATCTAAAAACTATGCAGTTAACAAAGCTTGGTTAGGGTTGTTATGCAACCTGCAATTTAGTCGGGTTAGGATCTAAATTGAGCATGCACATTTCAATTATGCGTCCATTAGCCGTCGTCTGGTTAGGATCACTCAGCTAATTCAGGTGCATTTGAATCACGTATGAACGAAATACAGACTTGATTTTAATTGAAAACATGATCGATTGAGGCACAAACATTATAAGAATGAATCAAATAATTATTATTTAATCAAAGCAATCATCCTAACTTAAATAAAATTAAGCTATGATTGTTGTAAACAAGAACAGTGAACCAAATCAAAGTGGCTGTCACCCAAGACTCTGACTGACGAGGGCTCCTTTATTCCTTCGCTTTGCTCCTTTTTTGATGGCTCTCCGAGGTGGCCGACCAAGGGCTCTTTAAGAGGCTAATTTACTAAAAATCCTTATGCAAAGATAATGATAAGCGTGAGGGAGAAAGAAAGCTGATAAATGGGGTCTTATTTATAGGTGAGACAAGGGAGCTAGTTTGCTAAAAATAGGAGTGTCCATCATTTGAAACTTCATCCAAGTATGGCCGGACATGATTTGTGGAAGTGTGGCTGATTTTTCCTTGATATAAGTGCCACAACATCATCAAGATCAAGGCTCGGTCAATTGCAAATCTCTGGATAAATCTTCGATTTCTTCAACTCTTCAAGGACCTTGAGTAATTAAACCAAAATTTGATTTATGAACATCCATATGCAGCCAAATTTTGGGTTGACTTGGTCCTCCATTTGGATGGTTTTGTAATCAAAATAAAGCTCTTAGACCTGTCTAAAAATAGTAGATAATTTAGAGGACCAAAGAATATAATTTAACCACTTTAATTAATCAATTTACATAATTAATTAAAACCCAATTTATTTATGAAATATATTAAAGTAAATCATTAAATATAACTTTATATTTTATTATTTAATTTAATCATGCATGAGCCACTTTATAGCTTGAAAATATAATATGCTCAAATTAATATAAAAGAAGCCATTTTCTGCATGACAACTATATAATAAAGCATAAAATCACATTTGAATAATTTATATGTCCCAATTTCATATTTTCATATATTTCATTAATTTATTAAACAATTACTTGGTTTTAACAACAAATTTAAGTAAAAAGATGATGGATTATATAAGAAAAATCCTATATATATTTTAGTTTACACATCCCCAAACTTAAATCATTGCTTGTCCCGATTAATGTTCATGCACAACACAAGGTCTAGCTAAGGCAGAATTGCTAAAAGTGTAAGCAACATCAATTCTTGCCTCATAATCATGTATTAATAAATTCATGCTTATATATTTTCTTTATTAACAAGTAAATCATAAGCAAACATTTTGAAAATTTTATACTAAGTTTCAAGATATGCCAACATGAATCATAGTATGTATATATGTCATAGCTGTAGATAATATTCTTCATTCAACATAATTTCTCATCAATCAAGCAAAACAATCATAAGGCTTATTTATGATCTTCATATGTTAAACTTAGTACTTCCTCTCTACTAATGTAGGTGACATAATCATCAAATCAATAGGTGTTTTATAAGGTTGTAATGGGGCTCGGTTAGAGGTAAGGATTGAAGAGATGGGACATTTCGTTTTCAAAATCTTAACCTTTAACTTTCTCTTGAATCTCTCGAAATTCCATCTTTTTCTTTAAGTGATCCTTTGGAATACCCCCAAACTTATTTTGAACTCATGCTGATACATTTTTCTTTGTGGAAACTGAGCAAACTTGTTTTTTAAGCATGAGTGTCGAAACCTCTTTTTTTTTTTAAAAAATGAGATTTTTGAAAGACGGGAGTCACAACCAACCTTTTAAAGTGTGATTGGATCACTTTATAAAACATTTTGGTCTACGAAATTACGAGAAAATAGGTTCGGGAATCAGTTACATACGAGGAAGGATTAGCACCCTTGTAACGCCCAAAATTGGTACCAAATTGAATAGTTTTGTCTTAATGTCAAAAGTTTGAAAGAATTTAGAAATAAGTTCTCTTTTAAAACAGTAATAATTTGAGTTAAAAAGAATCAAGATTCTATTGCTTCAAAAGAATATAAACATCATATCCAGCATGATTGGACACGATATTTTTTAACTTTTGTAACTAAAATCATCTTGTAATTTTCAAAACTTATTTAGAAGGATATTTTAGATATTTAAACAAACGGGAAATCGCAACCCAGCATGTTAGGGCACTATTTCCCGAATTCCTAACCACCAAAAACATTGCCTTATTTTTAAAGTTCTTTTGGATTGAATGAAATATAAAAGTTCTTTAAAGTGATGATGCATTTAATATATTACCAGAATCAATATAAATTAACCTACATAATACTTACTTTAACATTCTATGCATATATAATATAAAGGATGATGAATAATGGTATAAATTACAATATACGTTATCATTTTATACATGGTCATATACATGCATTATCGTTACATGCAAAATACAACATTGAGCATAATGAGTTCGACAATATAAATTGCATAATACATATATATGATAATATTTCATGCAAATGTAACTTAGATAATTAATTTTCATGCAAATATGTAAAAACAATAACATAAAGTAATAAATAAATCTATAAAAAATTTAACTTACTAAAACAATACTAAAAAAACAAAAATAGATATGCAAATTCTAACCATGTAAAAATATAAATCAACTAAAATAAAAAATAAAGATATTTAAAAATATTTAGAATAATATAAGAATGATAAGTAGAATCTTTTTCTTTTAAAAAATAATTAATATATATGTTATATTATAGGATATAATAACTTAAATATATTAAAAAATAATATGCTAAATATTGACATTACACATATTTATTTAGTAATGAAATTCAAAAATATATAATTAATGAGTAATAAAATAATGTATATTTCATAATAAAATGATAATAATGTAAGGAAATAATATAGGGTCAAATATATAACATATAATAAAATTTATAAACAAAATATATAATGATATAAACTATATGATAAATAATATATAAAAATAATAAAAATAATATAATAAGTAAAATATAATAAAATAAATAATATATAGTAAAAATATATAACATATAATAAAATATGAATATAATAGAATAAATAATATATATAATAAAAATATAACATATAATAAAGTTTATAAAAATGTATATAATATTATGAATAATATATATTATTTTTCATATAACTAATGTTTAAATAATGCATATATTATTTAAAATAAATTAAATATATATAAAAAAAACTAGAATCGAATTTAATTTACAACTAGGGCTAATTACAAATAAAAATTTGGACTCAATCGAAATGCGCATTAAAAGCTAAGGGACTCACTGGGCAATTGACCCTAATCCCCAAAACGACACCGTTTAAAAAATAAGTCTTACTATAGCAACTAGGACTAAATTGAAACTAATATAAAAGGCCCGGGTCAAATCATAATAAAATAAAATGAATTCATAAATATTAAAAATATGGCAGGACCAATTGGGCAATTAGCCTTTTAAACGAAAACACGCGGATCCTTCCCGGGTCACCGGTCAACACGCGGATCCTGGCCCTAAGACGACGCCGTTTTGGAGCCTATCATTTTAAGCTAAACGACGTCGTTCTTATAAGGCTATAAAAGCCAAACATTAAGCTTAAATTCATTTTGAAACCCAGTTTTAAAAAAAAAATAAAGAAATCCTCTGGAATGGATCTAGGGCCGACCTTCGGAGTTCTATCGAGCTCCCGTCTAGGGGCCTACACACACCTACGCGCCTCTGTCGTCCCCACCACGTACGGTGGCCGGAGGCTTGAAAGTTTCACTTTCCAGTGCAGATTCAAAGGTACGTCCTCTTCTTTCTATTTTTTATACTATTGGTATGTATTTTGAGGAAAAAAATAATCACCTCTATACTCCAGTCGACTGTTGGTTTTCTTTTTGTATAAAACGTGTTCCTTTTTTTATTGAATCTTGCCTGGTGACCACAGGACGACCTCTGCTGCGAAGATCTCGGCACCAATGGAGGCGCAAAGGTCAGTGGTGAGGCCTGAGATCACGGTGCACTGATAGTGGTGATGTTTAAGCCTCTGGTCAGTGCTTTGATGGGACCTCGTGTGAGGTGACCATCGATCTGACCAGTATTGATGAGGGCCAGCTGGGGTGACGTGAGGGGACAAGGCTATTGATGGCCCTTGCTTCAGCAACATCTTCCTTCATTCTCCTCTCACAGGCTTTGCTAATGGCATTCACTCCTTGATCGCTATGATTTGGAAACGGGTTTTCAGTATTAGGGGTATTGTCGAACTTCACTACCCCCATCTTAATAAGCCGCTCTACGGCCTTCTTAAAACCGGTACAGTTTTCGATCGAATGCCCTGGTATTCCAGCATGGTATTCGCATCTGGCGTTTGCGTCATACCATTTGGGATATGGGGGCTGTAGTGGTTTCAAGTGAAAAGGAGAAATAGCATGTGCATCGTATAAGCTTTGATAAAGCTCACGATACGTCATGGGGATAGGTGTGAATTGCATCCTTTCAGAGTTCTACCTTGTACCCAACTCCTTCCTTTGAGAACTCTATTGCTCAATCGCGGCTGTTTTAGGTTGACCAACTGTGATTGCCCTCGTGTTGAAGGTGCTTGTATTATTCACTTTACTATCCTTTCTCTTTGGGGCCAATCTTTTGGTCGCTTCCCCCTCGATTTTGCCACCCCTTATGGCATTCTCGATCATCTCTCCCACCATGACTATATCCGCAAAGCTTTTAGTGGTGCTCCTAATCTTGTGAGTGATGAATGGAGCCTTTAGAGTGTTGATGAACAACATGGTAGTCTCCTTCTCCAACAACGGTGGTTGAACTTACATTGCCACCTCTCTCCATCTCTGTGCATATTGCCTAAAATTTTCATTAGGCTTTTTCTCCATGTTTCGCAGCGTGATCCTATCCTAAGTCATGTCAGTCACATGATTGTACTGCTGCATAAAGGCTTGTGCGAGATCCCTCTATGAACTTATTTTGGCCCGGCTCAGTTGATTATACCACTTAGCCTCTGCCCGAACCAAACTATCCTGAAAACAATGGATCAATAATTGATCATTGTTTACATAACCAGTCATCCGTCTACAGAACATGGTAATATGGGCTTCCGGGCAAGTAGTCCCATTGTACTTCTCAAATTTCGGCATTTTAAACTTATGGGGAAGCACCAAATCTGGGACTAAACTTAAGTCCTTAGCATCCATTCCCTGACGATTATCTGCGTTTTCTAGTGCCCTAAATTTCTCCTCTAACCATTGCAACATTCCTCTAATTACCTTGATGATTCGAGTCTCATTTATTCCCTCTCAGCTACATCTAGATCGGGGATAACTGGATTGATAGGATTGTCTCCAGGATTGAATCTCGAACCAGTTTGAAAGTTTATGGGTATTCCAGTATCGACTTGACCCTGTTGAGGCTTTATTGTGACAGACGGCCCTCGGGGATATGCCTCAGGTTAGGTTTGTACGTGAGGTGGAGTGAAACCAGGAGGATGACCCTCGTTATCCTCTTCAGTGATAGTCATAGGGGCTTTTCCTTTATCTGTTGTTCCCCTTAATAGCTGAGCCATCTTAGCCATCATATTCCTTTGAACCTCTAACATTTAATCCTTCATCTCTTATTGGATTTTTGCCAATTGCTCCTGTAACTGCTCTTGCATTTCTTTCTGAATCTGCTCAAGTCTTTGATCCATATTCTTTGACTTAGCGCGTGTACCGTAAGGATGTGTTGCTTCCAGATTTTCTTTCTCTTACTCTCTTTCTCCCTAATAATTTTAACTAATTAGAGTCTTTCTATAAACTTGAATACATATGATGTGATGAGATGCAAATGCATGAATGCTAAAAGATATCGATTCTGATTCAGTTTCTTTTTAGAAAATGTTATTTAAGAAACAAAAATCTTTACATAAAACGGATTACAAATACGCCTTTGCCCTCAGGCCCAAGGTTTTAACCCTATTCAACAACAAAGCTAACTCTAGACCTCTATCTAACACTAACTCATATTTTGTACTCAATACATTAGCTTGTGCTGCTAGGTCTTGTAAATGATTAGCAACTTCTCGAATCTGGACTATTGCTTCTCCCATGAGATAATCCCTATCTCCCACTTGATCCCGAAGATGGTGAAGTTCTCCCTTCCACTATTCTTCTCTTGCCTCGAGCTGCTCAATCCGTAGCTCACAGTCCTGTAGTGCTGCTTCCAACCCTTCAATATTGTGCTTCATTTCCTCCATCTTATCCAAGCTTGCTTTTAACTCGATGGCAGAGTTACGACTTCGGTGATGATGAAGAGACCGTCCAAGCTCATCCACCTTAGTTTTTAATTTTTGATTTTCCTTTTCTAAGGCCTGATTACGCGACTGCATCTCTTGGAACTTTTTCTCCCAATACTCGGTTTTGATCATTTCCTCTTGGATCTCTTGCTACCACTGCTCTGAAGATCTCCCTAATCCAACCCATTTCAACGTTACCTGGGCCTTCTTGTAGTGCGTCTTTAAATCATCTCGATCTTTCTCTTTTCCTTTTTCGCCTTCTCGACTTCTATATTTTGAACATCGACGTCAAGAATCAAGTATATTTTTTCCTCTTCGAGCTTCTCAATCCTCTTTTCAAGCTCTAAATTCTTTCTCTCGAACTCTTGCTTCATAACTTCCAACTCTGATGGAATCACTCGTAAGCTCTCCTCTAATGATCGAGCCACCCCCAAAATTGGCCTAGGGACATTATCGTTGACTCTCCTACTAAACCACCCTTTATACTCAAGGGTTGATGTCGAGGCTTCGGTCAAGATCTTCATACAGAAAGGCTTTTTCCAAGTCTCAGAAATCTCTCGCATCCTCTTCTTATAGTGATCTCCTTTATAAGAGAAATCACTCTGAGCTAAACCCTGTGTAGCCGATATGAACTGCCTCGCTCGATATTACCTTAGAACAAGTAATGGTGCATATCCAACAACTCCCCAAATTCCTGGCAGAGGGACCCAATCAAAACTGCCACAGTGGTAAAGGACTTCACTAGGAACCAACCAAGGAGCCTTCCACATAACATCTTCCTCTCGAAGATCATGAAGAATGTCTATCCACCTCTCCTCTAAAATGTCATCTCTCCTAGGCATGTCAACTGCTTCCTTTAGCGGAGAGTAGTCTTTGAAGAACACTCGGCAAGGAACCTTATCAACCTTTCAAAATGATCAGAAACCAAACCAAAGAAGAATCGTGCACATCCAATGAACCTTCCTTCACCAGCTCTTCGACATGCGCTCAAGGATCTAAATGTCTCAGCTAGGATTGCAGGCACATGTGTGTTCTATTTACCAAATTGATCGAATAAATTTGCAACTGCCTCATCTATGTGTCCCAAAGCCTTTGGGAAGATCACTAAACCATAAATACTTAAAGCCAGGACATCAACCCTTTTCTTTACGTCTGGATGTGTCGATATCAAATCCCTCAAAACAGCCCATGGAACGCACTTACTATCACCCTTTTGCTGCACACGAGCTACAGCCCACTGCTCATTCATTCTAGTAATCATTACCAACTTCTTCGTAAAATTTGGAAGGCTAGCGGGCCTAACATAAGCCTTGTGACCCTGAATCCTCGGGCAACGCAGTAAAGCCGTATACTCCTCCAAAGTAGGTACAAGATCAACATCACCAAATGTAAAGCAACTATAAGCAGGGTTCCAAAATTGTACCATAGCTCGAAACAAGTGCCTATCTACTTTGACGTCTTGCAAATAGGGAAGGTCTCCATAATTCTGATAGAAAAGCTGCTTAGCCTTGTCATCCCATTGGGCCCAAATGTCTCTCAACTCCTGAAACTCATTCTGCGTCGAATTAATACGGGTGAAGTCCCATAACTCTGATGTATGGCCCTCAGTGACACTATCTCTTTTCTCTAACTGGGTTTTCTCTGACCAGGTACAGATAGAGGCATTGTCCTCCACTTTATCAAGATATTCGTTCCCCATTACAAAACTTTCTAACCCAGAAATCGAACTGTGAATCTATACCTTTGAATGTTGAATGTCATGCAATGATAGCAAAACAAAATAAATTAGTATCGTATAAAAGTATAACAACAAACACTTATAAGGGTAGTTTACTAAGAGTTATCACCATAATCCCTAGGGTAAGCGCTTAAAGTTCACTATATGAGTTTCAGTTCTAAAGCGAGGGTACCTGAACCAGCAGATTCCTCGGTCCTCACCCATTATAGGCTCATATAGACCAAGTTTAGTTCAGGGGGACACATTTCCCTATGGCCATGCGGAGATGAAAATCTCACGAAGACATAGGTACAGTATCCCGGAAGCAATCCACTAGCTCATACAGAGGTGAAAACCTCACGAAAGCGTAGCTTTTCACTCCCACATAAGGGTGCGACCAAAACGGTCTTGCAAATGCAATGTACATCAACAGGATAACCAACATATGCAGCAAACACATGTAAATTTTTTTTTTAAAATTTCCAAACTTCCGACATTAAGACAGAAAATAATCAATTTCTTGGCTCGACTCTCCTTATGTCCCCAGCGGAGTCGCCAAGCTGTCGAAACCTCTTTTTTTTTTAAAAAGAGATTTTTGAAATACGTGAGTCGCCACCAACCTTTTAAAGTGTGATTGGATCACTTTATAAAACATTTTGGTCTACGAAATTACGAGAAAATAGGTTCGGGAATCGGTTACGTACGAGGAACGATTAGCACCCTTGTAACGCCCAAAATTGGTACCAAATTGAATAGTTTTGTCTTAATGTCAAAAGTTTGAAAGAATTTAGAAATAAGTTCTCTTTTAAAACTGTAATAATTTGAGTTAAAAAGAATCAAGATTCTATTGCTTCAAAAGAATATAAACATCATATCCAGCATGATTGGACATGATATTTTTTAACTTTTGTAACTAAAATCATCTTGTAATTTTCAAAACTTATTTAGAAGGATATTTTAGATATTTAGACAAACGGGAAATCGCAACCCAGCATGTTAGGGCACTATTTCCCGAATTCCTAACTACCAAAAACATTGCGTTATTTTTAAAGTTCTTTTGGATTGAATGAAATATAAAAGTTCTTTAAAGTGATGATGCATTTAATATATTACCAAGAATCAATATAAGTTAATCTACATAATACTTACTTTAACATTCTATGCATATATAATATAAAGGATGATGAATAATGGTATAAATTACAATATACGTTATCATTTTATACATGGTCATATACATGCATTATCGTTACATGCAAAATACAACGTTGAGCATAATGAGTTCAACAATATAAATTGCATAATACATATATATGATAATATTTCATGCAAATGTAACTTAGATAATTAATTTTCATGCAAATATGTAAAAACAATAACATAAAGTAATAAATAAATCTATAAAAAATTTAACTTACTAAAACAATACTAAAAAAACAAAAATAGATATGCAAATTCTAACCATGTAAAAATATAAATCAACTAAAATAAAAAAAATAAAGATATTTAAAAATATTTAGAATAATATAAGAATGATAAGTAGAATCTTTTTTTTAAAAAAATAATTAATATATATATTATATTATAGGATATAATAACTTAAATATATTAAAAATAATATGCTAAATATTGACATTACACATATTTATTTAGTAATGAAATTCAAAAATATATAATTAATGAGTAATAAAATAATGTGTATTTCATAATAAAATGTTAATAATGTAAGGAAATAATATAGGGTCAAATATATAACATATAATAAAATTTATAAACAAAATATATAATGATATAAACTATATGATAAATAATATATAAAAATAATAAAAATAATATAATAAGTAAAATATAATAAAATAAATAATATATAGTAAAAATATATAACATATAATAAAATATGAATATAATAGAATAAATAATATATAATAAATATATAACATATAATAAAGTTTATAAAAATGTATATAATATTATGAATAATATATATTATTTTTCATATAACTAATGTTTAAATAATGCATATATTATTTAAAATAAATTAAATATATATAAAAAAACTAGAATCGAATTTAATTTAAAACTAGGGCTAATTACAAATAAAAATTTAGACTCAATCGAAATGCGCATTAAAAGCTGAGGGACTCACTGGGCAACTGATCCTAATCCCCAAAACGACACCATTTAAAAAATAAGTCTTACTATAGCAACTAGGACTAAATTGAAACTAATATAAAAGGCCCGGGTCAAATCATAATAAAATAAAATGAATTCATAAATATTAAAAATATGGCAGGACGAATTGGGCAATTAGCCCTTTAAACGAAAACACGCGGATCCTTTCCGGGTCACGGGTCAACATGCGGATCCTGGCCCTGAGACGACGCCGTTTTGAAGCCTATCATTTTAAGCTAAACGACGTCGTTCTTATAAGGCTATAAAAGCCAAACATTAAGCTTAAATTCATTTTGAAACCCAGTTTTAAAAAGAAAATAAAGAAATCCTTTGGAGAGGATCTAGGGTCGGCTTTCGGAGTTCTATCGAGCTCCCGTCTAGGGGCCTACACGCGCCTACGCGCCTTCGTCGTCCCCACCACGTACGGTGGCCGGAGGCTTGAAAGTTTCACTTTCCAGTGCAGATCCAAAGGTACGTCCTCTTCTTTCTATTTTTTATACTATCAGTATGTATTTTGAGGAAAAAAAATAATCACCTTTATACTCCAGTCGACTGTTGGTTTTCTTTTTGTGTAAATTGTGTTCCTTTTTAATTGAATTTGTATGTAAAAAAAAACCTCTCTTTTACAAATCTGAAGAAAGGCTTTATAACCTTTAGACTATGCATGTTTAGGAAAGAAATCTTTGATTTCTTTCCTTGTTTGTTTAAGTTTATCTGCTGCTATTTCTTGCCATTTTTGTCTGTTTGGTTTCCTTTTCTGCTCCGTTTTTCTTTTCCGTGTCTGTTGGTTTCCTTTTTCTATCTTGCAGGTACCAAAAATCTGGCGAAGATCGCATTGTGGATGCGAATCTTGCCTGGTGACCACAGGACGACCTCTGCTGCGAAGATCTCGGCACCAATGGAGGCGCAAAGGTCAGTGGTGAGGCCTGAGATCATGGTGCACTGATGGTGGTGATGTTTAAGCCACTAGATTGTTGTGAGGCAAACGACGGTGACGTTCGGAGTGCCCAAAGCCTCTGGTCAGTTGTAACACTCCTAATCCCGTATCCGTCACCGGAAGGATTTAAGAAGTATTACCAAACAAGTAGATAATTCCATTTGAATACCAATAGACAATGAGTCATCGTAAGTTAATAATTATCTCGATTCCTTTATAAGTTCCATTCGATCAAAATATTTAAAACATTAATTACATATCAACTACACATACATACTAACTAGATGGAACTTATATAATAACTTAACAAGCCATTTTTACATGGCTATATATATATATACACATCACCAAAAAGATACGTATTTAACATCAAAAGTCAATCCTATACATGCCACTTTTAAAGTTCAACTACAAGGTACCAAATGGGCTTAGATAGTGTTGATGACTTTGTCTTTGAAATCCCCGAGATCGATAGCTAACGAACGAGATCTATAAAACAGAGAATTTAAACGACAGAGTAAGCATTTCGATGCTTAGTAAGTTTAAGTAATGAAATCATTTACAACTAAATCATAACATTCATAAGATAAATAAATACATAAGCATAAAACTCCATGATCATGTTACCTCACACTTCAATCATTATATTCATACGCACGAGTCAAATCGACTAAATTTCATTTAAGTCAACAATTTCAGTACTTGAATAAGCTAAATATTTCATAAAACCCTAAGATCCAACCCGGAGTTCACTAATCCATTTAACGAATACATTTAAAACCAAATCAACCTTTACAATGTATATATATATATATATATGAAACATACCTTATCATCTTAGAATTTCGAGCGCACTTATTTGGAATTATTACAGCCGTACCACAATTTCTAAATCAGCACGAATGTCTTCGGGACTTAGCCCGGATGTAGCAACTAGCACAAATGCCTTCGGGACTTAGCCCGGATATAACAACTAGCACGTATGCCTTCGGGACTTAGCCCAGATATAACGACCAGCATAAATGCCTTCGGGGATTGACCCGGATATAACACTCACACAAGGCCTGCGGGTCTTAGCCCGGTTAAAATCCCAATTTATCATGCACATGTCTTATCATCATAACACATCGGTATTTCATTCACATTACTAGAACACAAGCACAACAAGCTTAATAACCATTCCACTTTCGGTTCAATAGACACATATAAGGGCACGATTTCGATTTGCCATTCAACACAATTTCAATAACTATTCAATTATAAATCATGAGTACAAGCTATTTATCTCACTATATAAATCAAGTAGAACCATTATGTCATAGACTAATTGTTATGCTTAAATATGATCATGATTTATCAACTCATAAACTAAGTTCCAATACTCGAAGACTTACCTCGGATATACTTGAGCGGTTTGCGGAGTGGCTACTCGGCTACTTTCTCTTTCCCCTTATCCAAAATTGCCCCCTATGCTCTTGAGCTTAAGTTCAACAAATTTAAACTAGTCATTAATCGATTATTAAAGTATTACTTTCAGAATGTAATACATATAGATTCGGCTTTCACACATATAGATTATAGTAAGCTTTAGAAAAATTGATAAATAATTCATTAACAAATTTTCTTTAATGCTTACAATATAATTACAATTTCCCTATAAGCTAATTTCCTGAGCAACAGTCAGTAAAGTATTTATAATTGGAGTTACGAAACTCCAAATCGATTGCCGTAAATTTTTCTTGACAGAAGACTCATTTATCTATTATCCATAAAATTTTTATAATTTTTAGTTTAGCCCAACAATACCAGATTTTTCTTAAAGTTCACCTTGTTTCACTGCTTGACTAAACTGACCACTCTTCACTACGAATCAAATTTCTCATTGTACAGAATTCAAAATATGTTCTCACTTATTTCATTTGAAACTAGACTCATTAAGGAGTCTAAGAATAAAAAATTTATTCTAAGACCATTTTTATACATTTTATAGTGATTTTATAAAAACAGAACAGAGGATCTAGAAGTCATTTTGACTCTGTCCCACATTACTTCAAATATCTCATGATCGGTAATTCTTTTACTTTGACAGTTTCTACTATAGAAAACTAGACTCATCAAGCTTAAATTACATAATTTAGTCAGCATCTAATTCAACTCCTACAATTTATAGTGATTTTCTAAAATCACCTTACTGCTGCTGTCCCAAGTAGATTATCACTAATTTACTCCATGCATTTATATTACCCTAGTGCTATACATTCAAATCTATATAACCGATTGTACATGTATCCATGGTGTATATGTATTTTATGACTACATCCTTAATATAAGTCTAATATAAACTTTGCCCTTTATATTCGGCCATCTCAAAACATAGCTACGCACATGATATACACTTACTCGTATACCAAAGATATACTTAACCTTAATGAAACAAAACACATTACTTAGTCACTTAAACTAATCATAACCCACATACGACATTGATCACTTAATAAAATAAAAATCATATTTACCAATACACTTCTAATCATTATTATTTATCACCTTATGTAATGTTAGCAAAATGGATTAATTACACATCAATATACCATCATAGCCGAACATAATGTTTTCACCCATGCCTCAACATTATTCACATTCTATTTCTTGCATTATTCAAAATCATACCATTGGAGTTCATGTATAATACCGAACCTCTAGACATTCAAACTTTTACCTTTTCTTTTCAAATCATCTAAATGATAATACTCACCTTCTAGTATTTAAACACAAAACATTTGTGCAAATAACTAAGCAAATCCAATTTCGGCTATTACACATATAAATACTATCAAATTAAATTCTTACTAGTTCAAACTTCTCTCATCAACATTTATTCATCTAAACATAAAGAAAGTGATCATATCTCTTCATTATCAACTATGACCGAATGCTTCATTCACCATCCAAATCCAAAATTTCAACATGGGCTAAACAAAGAACTTAGCAACTAACTTAAAATAAGCTAAAATTTCAAAATTTAACATGAATTACTAACCTTCTTTTGAGCTTAAGATGACCGAATGCTATATCCCCTTTCTTCTTTAACATTCGGCTCCTAAGGGAAAGATGAAGACCAATATTTTTGTTTTTCTTTTGCTTTTCTATTACTCTTTCTTATTTTACTAAATTTCTTTATTTCATAAATTAAACCATTATCATAAAATTTTATTAAACAATACATATTTTGCTTGCCATCATTAACATGGTTTACCACTACCACTAAAGTGGGATATTAGACATGCAAACCCATTTATTTACACTATCTATTATTTGGCCACTACAAAATGACCTACCATATTTCAAAATATCTCATATAAGTCCTATTTAATAAATTTCACATGAAAATGACAAAATTATAGCATGAAACTTTCACACATACTTTTACACATATAATAAGCATAGAATGTAACGGTTAATTATTTTTGTGTCTCGGTTTTGTGGTCCCGAAACCACTTTCCGACTAGGGTCAATTTAGGGTTGTTACAACTCTCCCCCACATAAAGAATTTCGTCCCCGAAAATCTTACCAGTGAATAAGTTAGGATATCGCTCTTTCATAGAGTTCTCGGGTTCCCAAGTAGCTTCTTCCATCCCGTGTTTGAGCCATAATACCTTTACTAACGGAACCTTTTTGTTTCGTAACTCTTTTACTTCGTGAGCTAGGATATGAATCGGTTCTTCTTCATAACTCAAATCGGACTGAATTTCAACCTCTGTTGGATTTATTATGTGCGACGGATCGGATCTATACCGTCGAAGCATCGAGACATGAAAAACGTTGTGAATCTTTTCAAATTCAGGGGGTAATATCAATCTGTATGCGACTAGTCCAATTCGTTCAGATACTTCATACGGCCCGATGAACCTCGGACTCAATTTGCCTTTACGACCAAATCTTAGCATTTTTTTCCAAGGTGAAACTTTAAGAAAAACTTTGTCTCCGACCTGATACTCGATGTCCTTCCGTTTTAAATCTGCATATGACTTCTGACGATCTGAAGTTGCTTTCAGACTTTCACGGATTACTTTTACTTTCTGTTCAGCATCTTTAATCAAATCAACCCCGAAAATTTTACTATCACTGAACTCAGTCCAAAATAACAGTGTACGGCATTTACGACCATACAAAGCTTCGTAAGGTGCCATCTTAATGCTAGATTGAAAACTATTGTTATAGGCAAATTCGATCAAAGGTAAATACCATTTCCACGAACCACTAAACTCAAGAATGCAACATCTCAACATATCTTCGAGTATCTGAATTATCTGCTCAGATTGGCCATCAGTCTGAGGATGAAAAGCGGTGCTAAAATGTAGCTTGGTACCCAAGGCTTCTTGTAATTTCTTCCAAAATCGCGATGTGAATCTCGGATCTCTATCTGATACAATAGAAATAGGTACTCCATGTAACTTTACAATCTGAGATACATACATTTCAGCTAGCTTGTCAAGGGAATAATCCGTATGTACAGGAATAAAATGAGCTGACTTCGTCAGTCTATCAACAACAACCTAGATCGCATCTTTCTTGCTTGATGACAATGGCAACCCCGATACAAAATCCATCGTGACTCCATCCCACTTCTATTCTGGTATCATGATCGGTTGAAGTAATCCTGAGGGTACTTGGTGTTCCGCTTTTACTTGTTGACATATCAAGCACTTCGAAACAAACTCAGAAATGTCTCTTTTCATACTACGCCACCAAAACTGACGTTTCAGGTCGTTGTACATTTTCGTACTCCCCGGGTGAATTTACATTCGGCTACAGTGAGCTTCATTCAGAATCATCGAAATAAGTTCTGAATTTCTTGGAACGTACAATCGACTTCTGAACCTCAAACAATCGTCATCATCTATTTGAAATTCAGATTCCATATTCAAAACACACTCAGCCCGTTTTGCGACCAATTCATCATCGACTTTCTGAGCTTCACAAATTTGATAAATCAACAATGGTTTGGCCCTTAATTCTGCTACTAACACATTATCAGATAAAACAGACAGGTGTACATTCATTGCTCGTAAAGCAAACTGTGATTTACGACTTAAAGCATCCGCAACCACATTAGCCTTACCCGGGTGATAATCAATGACAAGCTCATAATCTTTTAACAACTCAAGCCAATGTCTTTGTCGCAGATTCAAATCTCTTTGAGTCATCAAATATTTGAGACTTTTGTGATTCGAATATATATGGCACTTCTCACCAAACAAGTAATGACGCCATATTTTTAAAGCAAAAACAATGGCAGCTAGCTCGAGATCATGAGTCGGATAGTTTTTCTCATGCGGCTTCAATTGTCTTGAGGCATAAGCTACCACCTGACCTTCTTGCATCAATATACAACCCAGCCCAAGCAAGGATGCATCATCAGTAAATGACAAATTCTTTCTGGATATGAGTTGTACTAATCTCGGGGCTTGATCAAATAAGTTTTCAATTGATCAAAACTTTTCGACATTTCTCGACCAATCGAACTTAACATCTTTCTGAAGTAATCTCGTCATTGGTGTGGCTACCATCGAGAAACCTTTTACAAAGCGTCTGTAGTAACCGGCAAGTCCCAAAAAGCTCCGGACTTCAGTAATATTCCTTGGGGGCTTCCAATCAAGTATGGCTGAAATTTTGCTCGGATCAACTCTAATACCCGATCTGGATACCACGTGTCCCAAAAGCTAACTTCTCTTAACCGAACTCACATTTACTTGAACTTAGCATACAACTCGCTTATCCCGTAAAATCTGCAACACTAATGTCGTGCTCGGCATGTTCGGTTTAAATCGCGTGAATAAATCAAGATGTCGTCTATAAACACAACCACAAACTGGTCCAAATATTGTCGAAAATTCGATTCATCGGATCCATAAATACCGCGCAGGGGGCATTAGTAAGTCCAAACGGCATCACTAAGAACTCGTAGTGACCGTATCTTATTCTCAAAGCGCGCTTTGGGTATATCTGAGTCTCGAACTCGCAGCTTGATAATAACCCGATCTCAAATCTATCTTTGAAAACACTGAGGCTCCCTTCAACTGATCAAACAAATCATCAATACGTGGTAACGGATATTTATTCTTTATGGTCACTTTATTCAATTGACGATAGTCGATGCACATTCTCAAGGTTCCGTCCTTCTTCTTTACAAACAAAACTGGTGCACCCCAAGGTGAAAAACTCGGTCGAGCAAAACCTCTATCCGTCAACTCTTTCAACTGAGTTTTCAATTCTTTCAATTCCGTTGGTGCCATACGATACGGAGCCATTGAAATTGGTGTGGTACCAGGTACTAGTTCAATGCCGAATTCAACTTCTCGAACGGGTGGTAATCCTGGTAACTCCTCAGGAAAAACATCTGAATACTCACAAACCACTGGCACCGATTCAAGCTTCTTTTCTGGTACCTTACTATCAAGTACGTACGCAAGATATGCCTCACACCCTTTTTTAACAAATTATTGGGCCAGCATCGAAGATATAACTGCTGGCAATCCGCTCATATCAGTAGACTCAACTCAGATTATCTCGTTGTTTGCGCATCTCAAATTAATAGTCTTTCTTTTAGAATTCACAACTGCATCATGGACGGTCAACCAATTCATACCGAGGATAACATCAAATTCATCAAATGGTAAAAGCATCAAATCGACCGGAAAATAGGAACCTCGGATTTCTAGGGGACATTTCTTACACACCTTATTAACAAATGCATAATGACCGAAGGGATTTGACACTGGGATTACGAACTCGATGACTCGATAGGTAGAGTCTTCTTCTTGGATGCTAAGGTCTCACATACATATGAATGAGTAGAACCGGGGGTCTATCAAAGCAATCACATCGAGATCAAAGAGAGTAAAAGTACCGTAATAACATCTGGCGAAGAAGCATCCTCGCGTGCGCGTATAGCATAAGCTCTAGCTGGAGCACGAGCCTCAGATCTGGTTGTAGCATCTCTAGATCCTCTCTGACCGCCGCTAACATTCCTCGCATTTCTAGATGGTCTACCTCGAGCGATAGTAGCACCCGGTTTCCCACTGCGCTTTACATTCTCGCTCGAGGCGCCTCGGGCAATCCTTGATAAAGTGGTCAGCTGATCCACACTTATAGCAGGAGCGGTCATGGAATCTACAACTCCTCGAATGCCATTTACCACAATACTGACACTCTGTCCTGTCCCGACGATCATTTCCCACACTGGCAACCGAAGTGACTCGCGTACTCACAAGGGGTCGTCGCGATCTCGTCTGGAAAAACCCGAAGTGTCTTTGGATCGGCCAGAATCATCTCTAAATTTCTTCGATGACTGTTGAAAGGGCTTTCCCGAAGATCTCTTACGAAACTCTTTGGCTCCCATTTCAGCTTTTCTTTTCTCCTTACCGAGCTCTTCGGCTTTGCAAGCTCGCTCGACAAGTACTACGAACTCTCTGATCTCTAAAATGCCAACATACAACTTTATATCTTCATTCAAACCATCTTCAAAACGTTTACACATTATAGCTTCTGAAGAAACGCATTCTCGAGCGTACCGGCTAAGCCTCACAAACTTTCGTTCATAATCAGTAACCGTCATGGAACCTTGTTTAAGTTCAAGAAATTCTTTTCGTTTTTGATCAATGAATCTCTGGCTGATATACTTTTTCCGAAACTCGGTTTGGAAAAACTCCCAAGTTACCCGCTCTCTGGGCACAACAGAAATCAACGTATTCCACCAATAGTAGGCAGAATCACGTAGCAAAGAGATAGTACACTTTAGGCATTCCTCGGGTGTGCAAGATAGTTCATCAAGTACCCGGATAGTGTTGTCCAACCAAAATTCAGCTTGCTCGGCATCATCGTTGTCTGTAGCTTTAAATTCGATGAGCCCGCGCTTTGGATTCTCATCACCGGGGCTTGTTTAACCTCATCTGGTCGATTACCGGAGGTACCGCGGGTGCAGGGGATGTATTAGTCGGGAGTGGGGGTTGTGGAACAGCCGCATTAGTTCGAATGTATTGGTTAAACCAATCATTCATCACATTATAAAAGGCTTGTCTAGCCTCGTCATTTTGATTGCTCGCAACAGGTTGAGAGTCCATCGGCGCCGTCCCGTGCCCGGGAGCAGGCGCTACACTCTCCACATCGTCAGCTACCGCTCGATTAGGATCGGGATCCATTACTAACAAAAACACACATTTTAAACTGTCAAAAATCATCACACTATCGTATTAACACTTAATGGCGTGTATAGTTAGACTCACACATGCTACGGTAGTCCTAGAATCGACTAAACCGTAGCTCTGATACCAATAAAATGTAACACTCCTAATCCCGTATCCGTCACCAGAAGAATTTAAGAAGTATTACCAAACAAGTAGATAATTCCATTTGAATACCAATAGACAATGAGTCATCGTAAGTTAATAATTATCTCGATTCCTTCGTAAGTTCTATTCGATCAAAATATTTAAAACATTAATTAAATATCAACTACACATACATACTAACTAGATGGAACTTATATAATAACTTAACAAGCCATTTTCGCATGGCTATATATATATATACACATCACCAAAAAGATACGTATTTAACATCAAAAGTCAATCCTATACATGCCACTTTTAAAGTTCAACTACAAGATACCAAATGGGCTTAGATAGTGTGGATGACTTTGTCTTTGAAATCCCCGAGATCGATAGCTAAAGAACGAGATCTATAAAACAGAGAATTTAAACGACAGAGTAAGCATTTCGTTGCTTAGTAAGTTTAAGTAATGAAATCATTTACAACTAAATCATAACATTCATAAGATAAATAAATACATAAGCATAAAACTCCATGATCATGTTACCTCACACTTCAATCATTATATTCATACATACAGAGTCAAATCGACTAAATTTCATTTAAGTCAACAATTTCAGACTTGAATAAGCTAAATATTTCATAAAACCCTAAGATCCAACCCGAGTTCACTAATCCATTTAACGAATACATTTAAAACCAAATCAACCTTTACAATGTGTATATATATATATATATATATATATATATATATATATATATATATATATATATATGAAACACACCTTATCATCTTAGAATTTCGAGCGCACTTATTTGGAATTATTTCAGTGTACCACAATTTCTAAATCAAAGATTTAATGTCTTCTTGGACTTAGCCCGGATGTAGCAACTAGCACGAATGCCTTCGGGACTTAGCCCGGATATAACAACTAGCACGTATGCCTTCGGGACTTAGCCCAGATATAACGACCAGCATAAATGCCTTCGGGGATTGACCCGGATATAACACTCACACAAGGCCTGCGGGTCTTAGCCCGGTTAAAATCCCAATTTATCATGCACATGTCTTATCATCATAACACATCGGTATTTCATTCACATTACTAGAACACAAGCACAACAAGCTTAATAACCATTCCACTTTCGGTTCAATAGACACATATAAGGGCACGATTTCGATTTTCCATTCAACACAATTTCAATAACTATTCAATTATAAATCATGAGTACAAGCTATTTATCTCACTACATAAATCAAGTAGAACCATTATGTCATAGACTAATTGTTATGCTTAAATATGATCATGATTTATCAACTCATAAACTAAGTCCCAATACTCGAAGACTTACCTCGGATATACTTAAACGGTTGCGGAGTGGCTACTCGGCTACTTTCTCTTTCCCCTATCCGAAATTGCCCCTATGCTCTTGAGCTTAAGTTCAACAAATTTAAACTAGTCATTAATCGATTATTAAAGTATTACTTTCAGAATGTAATACATATAGATTCGGCTTTCACACATATAGATTATAGTAAGCTTTATAAAAATTGATAAATAATTCATTAGCAAATTTTCTTTAATGCTTACAATATAATTACAATTTCCCTATAAGCTAATTTCCTGAGCAACAGTCAGTAAAGTATTTATAATTGGAGTTACGAAACTCCAAATCGATTTCCGTAAATTTTTCTTGATATAAGACTCATTTATATATTATCCATAAAATTTTTATAATTTTTAGTTTAGCCCAACAATACCAGATTTTTCTTAAAGTTCACCTTGTTTCACTGCTTGACTAAACTGACCACTCTTCACTACGAATCAAATTTCTCATTGTACAGAATTCAAAATATGTTCTCACTTATTTCATTTGAAACTAGACTCATTAAGGAGTCTAAGAATATAAAATTTATTCTAAGAACATTTTTATACATTTTATAGTGATTTTATAAAAACAGAACAGAGGATCTAGAAGTCATTTTGACTCTGTCCCACATTACTTCAAATATCTCATGATCGGTAATTCTTTTACTTTGACGGTTTCTACTATAGAAAACTAGACTCATCAAGCTTCAATTACATAATTTATTCAGCATCTAATTCAACTCCTACAATTTATGGTGATTTTCTAAAATCACCTTACTGCTGCTGTCCCAAGTAGATTATCACTAATTTACTCCATGCATTTATATTACCCTAGTGCTATACATTCAAATCTATATAACCGATTGTACATGTATCCATGGTGTATATGTATTTTATGACTACATCCTTAATATAAGTCTAATATAAACTTTGCCCTTTATATTCGGCCATCTCAAAACATAGCTACGCACATGATATACACTTACTCGTATACCAAAGATATACTTAACCTTAATGAAACAAAACACATTACTTAGTCACTTAAACTAATCATAACCCACATACGACATTGATCACTTAATAAAATAAAAATCATATTTACCAATACACTTCTAATCATTATTATTTATCACCTTATGTAATGTTAGCAAAATGGATTAATTACACATCAATATACCATCATAGCCGAACATAATGTTTTCACCCATGCCTCAACATTATTCACATTCTATTTCTTGCATTATTCAAAATCATACCATTGGAGTTCATGTATAATACCGAACCTCTAGACATTCAAACTTTTACCTTTTCTTTTCAAATCATCTAAATGATAATACTCACCCTCTAGTATTTAAACACAAAACATTTGTGCAAATAACTAAGCAAATCCAATTTCGGCTATTACACATATAAATACTATCAAATTAAATTCTTACTAGTTCAAACTTCTCTCATCAACATTTATTCATCTAAACATAAAGAAAGTGATCATATCTCTTCATTATCAACTATGACCGAATGCTTCATTCACCATCCAAATCCAAAATTTCAACATGGGCTAAACAAAGAACTTAGCAACTAACTTAAAATAAGCTAAAATTTCAAAATTTAACATGAATTACTAACCTTCTTTTGAGCTTAAGATGACCGAATGCTATATCCCCTTTCTTCTTTAACATTCGGCTCCTAAGGAGAAGATGAAGACCAATATTTTTGTTTTTCTTTTGCTTTTCTATTACTCTTTCTTATTTTACTAAATTTCTTTATTTCATAAATTAAACCATTATCATAAAATTTTATTAAACAATACATATTTTGCTTGCCATCATTAACATGGCCGGCCACTACCACTAAAGTGGGATATTAGACATGCAAACCCATTTATTTACACTATCTATTATTTGGCCACTACAAAATGACCTACCATATTTCAAAATATCTCATATAAGTCCTATTTAATAAATTTCACATGAAAATGACAAAATTATAGCATGAAACTTTCACACGTACTTTTACACATATAATAAGCATAGAATGTAACGGTTAATTATTTTTGTGTCTCGGTTTTGTGGTCCCGAAACCACTTTCCGACTAGGGTCAATTTAGGGTTGTTACATCAGTGCTTTGATGGGACCTCGTGCGAGGTGACCATCGATCTGACCAGCATTGATGAGGGCCAGCTGGGGTGACGTGAGAGGACAGGGCTATTGAACGGCTCTGACGTGGCGAAGCTTCTGGAACTACTCCTGCGGCGCTGAGGTTCCAAGGAACCCTAGGGTTTCCTGCTGGTGTTTTAAGTCATTGGTCCTTTTGGGCCCAAGTGACTTGGGTCTGTAGCAGATTAGTTTGGGTAATGGGTCTGTTTGTAAGGGTTATTGGGTTTGGACTTTTTAACAGACTTTTAAAATAAATATTCATTTATTCATTTATTTTTTGTTTTTGGTTTTAAGGCTCGGGCAGATTTGGGCTGCTACAATGAGCATGTACATTCTCTGAAAATTTCCTCAAATGTCATTTACCAAGACAACTTTAGTAAAGATGGGTACACAAAATTAGGATAACTTCAAAAGATGGAGATATAGCTTGTAATGTAGGTTCATTGCAATAAACAGGCTTTTAAGCTCAAAATTATAGTTTCAAGGGTCTAATATCATAAGGTGGGCTTGAAAAGGCTCAAATACTCCAAAGAAAATGATGCCTATATCATCTTAGATTTTAATGTCTCTTAGGATTTCGCCTCAAGAAAGTTACTAAGTCAATTCTAAAGATATAAACCTTCATGCATGTCTAATCTCAAAAGAAACTAAGTTTTCATGGCAAACATTATCGAAGACTAAGATCATACAATCATTCCGTTCTTCATGATAACATATAATCACTCTGACAAAATCATCATTCATGCTTGCATACAAGCTATCTTATTAACAAAGAATTTCTCTAAACATTCATTTATTAAAACATACTCATGAAAGAAATGATTGAAACATACTTGAAAATTTTAAAGATTATGAGTTGCCTTACCCCTTTTAAAAAAAAGCAATGTCTTGATTGCAAGAACAAAGTAATGAATGAAAACTGAACACCAGGTAGGGTTACAAAGAAAGAGAGGTGAGTCATTAAGACTGCTTAAATACCAAGTCTTTCCTCATAATCCAATCCTAGACATGTTCATTCCCATTACCACATCACTTAGTCTTTTTCTTTCTAAAGAAGCATTTTTTCATGCTTGCTATATTTTATTTTGTAGAAATTAAATCCTAGTTACTAAAGAAACAAATTCCTAAAGACCTAAAATAAATAAATAGACGTGAATCCCCCATTTTATTTTTCTGACTCCTTCCCCTTGTCTTTTTTAGCTCCATCTCCGCTTGTATAATCAATATCTTCCATCCATGTCTCAAAGATATCATCTGGGAACTCAGGAACAAAAGTGTTAGAGATATTCTTAAAAGTATTTCGAATCGAATCATCTTTAATTTTTGCATATTTCCAGTAAGTTTGTTGTTGTTTATGCATGAACTTGCACAAATCCATCATAATTGACAACTCCGATTTCTTTGAAGTACTTGTAGAAGTCAGATTTGGAGTTGTAAATTCATGTTCAACACTTAGCTTGACTTGCTCTTCTTTTGGCTCAACTGTAAGTTCAGGTTTTGTAGATCCTTCAGCTGGTTGAGGACTGTTCGGTTCCTTATCAAACTCTTCTTCTTCAGTGTCTGTAACTAAATCAGCTTCAATTTCATTTTTATTTGTTGATTCTTCGGTATTTGGCTCAGTTGATTCTTTTTGCTCACCTTGATTCAGCTCACGCACCTTCTCTACTAACCTTTCAAGATCATGACTTGTAATGCACCCTTGGACATACTGCCCCTTCAGATTTGCTTGTGTTTTAACATGGGCCCTTAAGCAAAGTGAAGTGATTAATGATGGGAAATAAGCACTTCCTGTCTTCTTTTTAGCACAATCATAAATCTCCTTGAGGATAGTTTTCCCAACATTAATGGACTTTTCCGTCAAGATTGCATATAACAAGAGCAACCGTTCCATTGAGATGGTGGAACTGTGTGAGATAGGTACAAAACTGTAGCGAATGAAATAAAACCATACCTTTGCTACTGGTTTTAGGTATTCCCTTCGACAAGAATGGCTCCCATACTTTTTTATAATCCATTGGGATCCCAGATTTGTCACAACATCAAGCACTTGTTGAAGAAAATTCCAATTGATATAGTTCAGCAAAGTGAAGTGATTAATGATGGGAAATAAGCACTTCCTGTCTTCTTTTTAGCACAATCATAAATCTCCTTGAGGATAGTTTTCCCAACATTAATGGACTTTTCCGTCAAGATTGCATATAACAAGAGCAGCCGTTCCATTGAGATGGTGGAACTGTGTGAGATAGGTACAAAACTGTAGCGAATGAAATAAAACCATACCTTTGCTACTGGTTTTAGGTATTCCCTTCGACAAGAATGGCTCCCATACTTTTTTATAATCCATTGGGATCCCAGATTTGTCACAACATCAAGCACTTGTTGAAGAAAATTCCAATTGATATAGTTCATCATAGTGTAGTACTTATCTTCTTCAACATCATGTAAGTTAAACAAATCATTGATGGACTCAAAAGTAAGAGGTACCTTTTTCTTCTGAACAATGACCTCAGTAGCATCTTGTGTGGTCAAACTTGCATAGAACTCTCGAACTAGTTCATCATCGGGAAGTGAACGAGTATCACAAAATTGTTCCTACTTGAGAGCATTGATTGTCTTTCTAATTGGCACAGAGATAACCATCAAATCATTACTCTTCAAGTTAAAACCTTTTTCTAGCATCATAGGTTGTTGCTTGAAAATTGAATCAAATCTCTCTTTTACTTCTTCATTTATCACAATCAGGTTTTCAGGAGTAGTCTTCAACGATCTAGTTTTTTTACAAGACATGGTATTTTCCCGAAAATTTGGCAAAGTTCTGTTTATAGAGGAAGAAGAGAAATCAATAAGTGGGTAGGATTTTCTTCGGCGAACCTTGTGATGGCGAAGAGGTTACAGCGGCGATGGCAACGTGCGGCAGTAATGGTGGTGTGCGGTGGCTATAGTGGCTATGTGCAGCAACGACGTTGATGCTTCGACGATTCTCTTGCGGTGGCACTAAATGGTTTCGATAAAAGAAAAGAAGCAGACTAGGGTTTTCTTTCGGGATTTGAGGCTAGTACATCCTTCATAAACTTCACATAGTTCAGCATTTGTTCTAAAGCCTCCACCAATGGGATATTGAAGTGTAATTGCTTCAGAACATCCAAAAACTTCTTGATTTGCACCTCCTATTTTTGCTTGTGTTGCTGCAATCTTTGTGGATAAGGAGGTGATGAAACTTTCGGTTGAACTGGACAACTTTTCCGAGTAGGTAAATCTGCATCCAAAGAAGATGTTAAAGTATATGAGTTCACTAAGTTAGGGTTTACCTTGTCAATCTTTGCAATTGTTGACTCTTTTGGTGTAGGAACTTCAATAGTTGGTTGAATTTCCCCCTTTTCAACAGGCTCGTCTTCGACATCAATCAATCGGGGTTCCAAAATTTTACCACTTCGTAATGCCACTGCCTTGATATGTTATTTACCCAAATTTCTTGGATTCTCAGCATCACTTGGCAAGGTTCCTTGCGGTCTATTACGGAGCTTCGTAGCTAATTGACCCATTTGGTTTTCCAAATTTTTCAGTGTTGCTGCTTGGCTTTGGATCAAAGCATCATTCTTTGCCATGTATGCTTTTAACAAGTTCTCTAAACTATTTGATGGCTCAACTTGAGCTGGTTTTGGAGCTTGCTAATTAAACCCTTGAGATTGGTTGGGTCTATGCTGCATAAAGTTATTGTTTGGTCCATTTCCTTGGTTGCTCCAAGAAAAGTTGGGGTGATTACGCCATGAAGGATTATAGAAGTTAGACTGAGGTCCTTGTCCACTCCTATTTTGATGTTGGTTTCCCACATAGTACACTGACTCGGGATTCAATAGGTAATTCTCGAAAGAATGACCTTCCCCACAGTACACATAGGAAACTACTTCAAACAGACTTGGTGGCTGAGCTGCAAAATTATTAGCACTATTAGCGGTAAATTGCTTTAACAAAGAGGAAATAGACGATACCTGAGCTGATAATGAAGTGAGGGTGTCAAATTCATGAACCCTGGCTACACGTCTTCCTGAAGCTGTTCAATTTGTTGGCCGTTGATAGTTATTACTCGCGATCCTCTCGATGATCTCTTAAGCCGCATTATAAGACTTAGACAAAATTGCACCATTCGCAGAAGAATCTACCATCAATCTTGTATGTGCATTGAGACCATTGTAGAATGTCTCCAACTGGATACAATGAGGAATCCCATGATGAGGACACTTACGAAGTAACTCCTTGAATCATTCCCAAGCCTCATACAAAGACTCGTCATCCAATTGTTGGAAAGTTACTATCTCGTTCCTCAACTTAGCGTTTTTGCTAGGCGAGAAATACTTAACCAAAAATTTTTCAGCTAATTCTTGTCATGTAGATATAGAACTTGGTGGCAATGAATTGAGCCATGCTCGTGCTCGATCTCGCAACAAGTACGGAAACAACTTCGACCTTAGTGCGTCTTTAGTTACGCCGGCTATCTTGAATGAATCACTCACCTCCATAAACAATCGAAGGTGGAGATGTAGATCTTCCGTAGGCATACCACTAAATTGGCCCACTGTTTATAGCATTTGAAACATTACTGGTTTCAATTCGAATTGGGTTGCCTCAATATCTAGCTGTCTAATTTTGGGATTTAACTTATTGAAAAGCTGCACAGCATATTGTCTGATGCATCGATCCCTATCATCGGCAATGAGGATAGGATTTCGTACATGTTCAGCTTCATTACCTTGGTCTTGATTTTGATTTCCAAGGTCCATCTAGTTTTGTCTCTGAGCTATTCGTTCACGTCTTCTTTGTTTGCAAGTTTGCTCAATTTCAGGGTTTACTGGGAGTAAATCGATAATCCGATCTATGCTCATAAACACCTAAAAAGAAAATTACAAAATTAAAAAGAATAAGTTAGTACTGTTAGAAATAACCAAATTGAAGATAAATAATTTCACAAAAAAAAAGACTATGGCAACAGTTGATAATCCCCGGCAATGGCGCCAAAAACTTGTAACGCTCGGGTTTGTGCAAGTGTACACAGTCGTTATCAAGTAATAAGTAAGTATTGAGTTATCGTCTCTACAGGGATTGTATTAATTAAATTTTAATAGAATTAACACAATAAGCAACAATTATAACATAAATAAGCTAGGACAATTACTTTAATTAAACTCAAATTATTATCAACATGCTTATCAATATACGGAAAAGCATTCCATGGCAACTTGATCTTTCATGAGTTTGGAAACCACATTAAGTCCTTTCGGAATCCTTTACTTAGTAAATACGCATTTTACTGATCCTTATTTACTAAGGGTTTCTTAGTATTCATGCGAGGTAATGGGGACGTGTTAGGTTTGAAACAGTTTAATCACAAATCTAAAAACTATGCAGATAACAGAGCCTGGTTAGGGTTGTTATGCAACCTGCAATTTAGTCAGGTTAGGATCTAAATTGAGCATGCACATTTCAATTATGTGTCCATTAGTCATCGTCTGGTTAGGATCGCTCAGCTAATTCAGGTGCATTTGAATCACGTATGAACAAAATATAAACTTGATTTTAATTGAAAACATGATTGATTGAGGCATAAACATTATAAGCATGAATCAAATAATTATTATTTAATCAAAGCAATCATCCTAACTTAAATAAAATTAAGCTATCATTGTTGTAAACAAGAACAGTGAACCAAATCAAAGTGGCTGTCACCCAAGACTCTGACTGACGAGGGCTCCTTCATTCCTTCACTTTGCTCCTTTTTTGATGGCTCTCCGAGGTGGCCGACCAAGGGCTCTTTAAGAGGATAATTTGCTAAAAATTCTTATACAAAGATGATGATAGGAGTGAGGGAGAAAGAAAGCTAAAAATTTGAGAGAGGAGAGAATGATGAATGAGTGAGGGATGATTAGAAAAGTGAGAAATAGGGTCTTATTTATAGGTGAGGCAAGGGAGCTAGTTTGCTAAAAATAAAAGTGTCCATCATTTGAAACTTCATCCAAGTGTGGCCGGCCATGATTTGTGGAAGTGTGGCTGATTTTTGCTTGATTTAAATGCCACAACATCATCAGGATCAAGACTCGGTCAATTGCAAATCTCTGGGTAAATCTTCAATTTCTTCAACTCTTCAAGGACCTTGTGTAATTAAACCAAAATTTGATTTATGAACATCCATATGCAGCCAAATTTTGGGTTGACTTGGTCCTTCATTTGGATGGTTTTGTAATCAAAATAAAGCTCTCAGACTTGTCTAAAAATAGTAGATAATTTAGAGGACCAAAGAATTAATTTAACCACTTTAATTAATCAATTTACATAATTAATTAAAACCCATTTTATTTATGAAATATATTAAAGTAAATCAATAAATATAACTTTATATTTTATTATTTAATTTAATCATGCATGAGCCACTTTATAGCTTGAAAATATAATATGCTCAAATTAATATAAAAGAAGTCATTTTCTGTATGAATACTATATAATAAAGCATAAAATCACATTTTAATAATTTGTATGTCCCAATTTCATATTTTCCTATATTTCATTAATTTATTAAACAATTACTTTGTTTTAACAACAAATTAAAGTAAAAAGGTGATGAATTATATAGGAAAAATCCTATATATTTTTCAGTTTACAATCATATAACAAGATCCAATCAAGATGGACAACTAATGAGCATAGGTCTTGGGTTGTAGGTATCACAGAATGTTCAGACATTGCGGGAGCCATGCAAGAAAGCTATCTGTAAATTTTACCATTTAATCCTTTTTACTTAATTAACTATTTAAACGTTAAAATTTCTTAATGAAAATTTAATATGACATTAATAAATACCCGTAAATACTAAATTAATAATATTTACTGACTCTCTTATTAGAATTATGCTCTCAAAACAACTGTTTCTAACACCACTGAAAATAGGCTATTACACCACCACTCCATAAGGATAGACTTTATGAATGATGAATGGTCTAGTCTATCGAGATTTGAGCTTCCCAAGGAAAAACCTCAATTTTGAATTGAACAACAAGACCCTTTGACCTTCTTTGAATTCCCAAGTTTGTATACATTTTTCATGCAATCTCTTGGTTTTTCCTTTGTACATCTTGGCATTCTCATATGAAGATAACCTCAATTCTTCCAACTCTTCAAATTGTAACATCCTTCTTTCACCAACTTGTTTTAGGTATAGATTTAATTGTTTTAGGGCCTAATGAGCTTTATTCTCCAATTCAAGCAGAAAATGACAGTTTTCCCTGAGACTAATCGATAAGGAGTCATTCCTAACGGTGTTTTGAAAGATGTCCGATAGGCCCATACAGCATCATCGAGCCTCTGGGACTAATCTTTTCTATTAGGTCGAACCACCTTCTCAAGAATTCCTTTGATCTCATAATTTGCAAGCTCAACTTACCCATTCGTTTGTAGATGATAGGCAGTAGCTACTTTGTGTAATACTTGTCGAGCAACCACTTAAGCCATTTATTTACAAAGTAAGATTCTTCGTCGCTAATTATAGATTTAGGAGTCTTAAACCTTGTAAATACATTCTTATGTAGGAATCACATGACTACCTTAGCATCATTTTTTAAGTATGCCTCAACTTTCACCCACTTGGTTACATAGTCCACAACTACTATGATGTACCTGTTACCATAAGAAGAAGGAAATGAGCCTAAAAAATTAATACCCCAAACATCAAATAATTCTACCTCTAAGATTTTCATCAAAGGCATATCGTTCCTCCTGATATGTTTCCAGTCCTCTGGCATTGATCGCAATTCTTCACATATACGTATGCATACTTAAACACTATAGGCCAAAAAAATCTAGTTTGGAAAATCTTCACTGCAATGCGGGAACCTCCAAAATGTCCCCCACTTGGAGATGATTGACAGTGGTATAGGATCTTGTTGATCTCGCCTCCAACTACCCACTTCCTGATTATATGATCTGCACATTACTTAAGCAGAAACGACTCCTCCTAGAAGTAATACCTACTATCACGAAGGAATTTCCACCTTTGTTGGTATGTCATTCTAGGAGACATTATTCCATGTGCTAAGTAATTTGCAAAATTGGCAAACCAAGGAGTTTCAGGATTTGACTTACCTTGCAAATATGCTCATCTAGGAAATTTTATTAATATAAACAAGTGAGTGAGTTACCTTGTGTTGTTCCAATCTCAATAGATGGTCTGTAACACCCCAAACCCGGCCTGGACGTTATGGCTGAATCTGGCGATGTCACATTGAAGTGTTTTTTGTAAAGTGGGATATCATTGAAAAACCCGTTCTATATTTAACCTATTAATGATCTTAGCGATGATTCTAGGATGTCTCGTTCATTTTCAAAATGTAAGTCGTTTGGCAAAAAGCTAATCATACTAAGACGTCATTAAATCTTTAAAATGCTATTTCTTATGGAAGCTCTTAAATCAGGTTATGTATTCGTGGTATTTTTTGTAAAGCATTTATCTTTTTGAAAAACCCGCGTCTTACCCTATTATTAGCAGTTATAAATCTAATCAAATAAAAACCCAAATTAAAGTAAAAATCCATAAAGGCCTTATTACAGTAAAAATACCCAAATAAAATTACTTATAATTTAAAAACAAAAAATGAAAGTATGTGCGGTTGTGTGGCCACCTTTGAGTCCCTCGTAGCACCGATCCACCTGAGACTGAGGATTACCTGTACAGATAAACAAATGGGTAAGTTATGAAAACTCAGTGTGTAATCCAATACCAACAGCAAACAGTGCATATACAGTCTGGGCCTAAGCGTAATTCAATAATGGTTCAGTCTTAGTTAGAGCCTTAGCCCATTACAATATCAGTATCAGTTTGGGCCTGAGCCCATCTCAGTGACAGTAGCAGTACAGATATGCAATCAGAAGATCCTACCCAACCAGCCTTTACACTCTATCTCTGTCCAATCCTGCACTCCATGTGGGAATATAATCAACCCACCCATCCTTACACTCCAAATAGTACCTGTTACGGCACTAACAGTATTTGCAGCAGAGCGGCCAGTACAGTACACTGCCTCCAATCATAATAAAAACCCACCCCATGCAACACATCATGCATCATGTCAGGTCATGTCATAATATCATATACGTACTCAATACGTCTAAAATGGCATGCTTATCACAATCATACATCATATAGGGGCATAACAGTTATTTTATCAATTAAGGGGTCTAGGTACACTTACCGACCCAACAGTAGGTCCACAGTCGTCTCGGGCGACCTGTGCAACCTTAACAGTCAAACAGTGAAAATGGGCCCACACGCCCGTGTGGCCCACATAGCCTAGAAATGGCCTCGGCCGTGTGGATTACACAGCCTGGCCCAATATTCTCCACACGTCCGTGTGGTTTACCCGTGTGGGGCCCACATACTCGTGGGGCCCACACGACCCAGTTCGGCTCGAAATGGCCCACAACGGACTCAGCCCATGAAATAGCTCATGGCCAGCCTTGACGATCAATCGCCCATGTTCAGTCACATGAACCACCACATGAGCGAGCATACGCCGTGTAGTGTCATCATTCACTTATTTCGGCTATTGTCGATTTCCATAGTTGAGATTGTGTTTACACACCTTGTTTACGAAAATGTACAAAAAGCCCACGAGCACCAAAACCTATATTCAATCAAGACATTCTATTAATCATTTGACACTAGGGTTAAACAATCCCTCTTAACACTTATCCCAAAATATTAACTATTACTTGCCTTGATTGAACGAATGTGACTTAGCCCACTTAAACCGCTGCCAAAGATTGATTACAAACTCCTTGGCGAATATCTGCAATACAACCGAATTCTATTAACCAATATTGCTCATACACATAGCTTGAAACAACCGCATACCAACTTACAGAACCACAAATAGGGGAATGAGGCAATCGGCCTACACCCAAAAGCGTAAGCCGAAATGCCAGAGCTGAACACGTGATAATTAAGGACAAAGTTACCTTTGATCGGGTGAAGAGAGAGAGGTTACGACCGCTTCAATATCAGTGAATAATCCTTCATTTCTTGAAAAGTCTTAGAAATCGAAAGGAACACCACAATAAGAAAGAGAGGAAGAGATTCAACAATGAAAGAAAGGAAGAGATGGATAAAGGACAGGCAAGGTTCAGTTACAAGAAGAGAAGATATTCGGCCACAACAAAATGAGATAAGGAGAGGAGAATTTACTAAAAATTGAATGAACTAAGAGAGGAGAAAAGAAAGGGTATCCGGCCAAAGCAAAAATCAATAGGGAGAGGAGAAGGGTATTCGGCCAAGACCAGAAAGGGAAGGTACATTTGATAGAAGAGTAGAGGAAGAATAGGGAATCAGTAAACGAGAAGAATTGCAGGGAAAAACAAAGTTGAAACAAAAATAAAAATGAGAGATACAAGCAAAAACCCCCTAGCACAACCCAGCCACCAAAAGTGAAAACAAAAATTGCTAGAAATTGAAAAACTGCAGAGAATAACCAACCTCAGCCGAAATTCTTGAGTGCCCACAATTCAAATTCAGTACAACACTCCCTCTCACCTCAACTTCCCATAATTTCCTCCCCTAATCCCTCCATGCCATCCACTCCTCCCTCAACTACTCAATTCAAAATCCACTCAAACACTTCAATAGTTCAGGTTGACTAGAACTCCCACACGGCTTTAGCAGCAAAATAAAACACTCCCACTGCTCAAAGTAGGACTTTAACCTTAGACCTCATGGAACAACAACACGCCACCTATCCCTTAGACCAGCAGGCCTTTTCTGACATAAAATACCCATATTTATTTAAAAGTCTACTGACTAGAGACAGGGTTTGTTCATATAAAAAAAACTTTTGCACAAGCAAGGCTTGAACCCAAGACTTCTTAGACACTCCCCAGTACACATAACCACTAAAGCAGACAGATATTTGTATACCACAAACATATAGAAATAAATACTTAGGATTTTTGGGGCGTTACATGGTCCGCTACTTTATTTTCAACTCCTTTTTTATCTTGGATCTCAGGGTCAAATTCTTGGAGTAAGAGTACCCATTGAATCAAAATTGGTTTAAAATCTTTCTTTATGAGTAAGTACTTGATGGCTAAATGATCTATGAAAACTGTGAGTTTTGTACGTATAAGATATGAATAGAACTTGTCAAAAGCAAAAACGATAGCAAAAAGTTCTTTTTCAGTTACTGTATTATTAAGTTGGGCTCCTATCAAAGTTCTGCTTGCGTAGTAGATCAGATAAAATACTTTTTTTCTTCTTTTCCCCATCATAACTCTCATAGCAAAATTGCTTACCTTAGACATCAACTTAAAATGAGAGTTCCAATATGGTGTAACGATTATTGGAGCTGAGATTAACCGATTTTCAATTCTTTAAAAGCTTCCAAGCATGCTTTGTTAAGCTCAAAAGTTGTGTCTTTCTCTAATAGCATATACAAAGGCTTGGAAATCTTTAAAAAATCATTGATAAACTGTTGGTAAAAATCGACATGCCCCAAGAAGCTTCTAACTCCTTTAATACTGGCTACGAGTGCTAACTTTTCATTTACATCCATCTTTGCTTTGTCAACTTTGATCCCTCTGCTGGATATTTAATGTCCTAAAATAATCTCTTCCTTAACCATAAAGTGACATTTCCCCAGTTAAGGACAATGTTTGTCTCCTCACATTTCTTAAGTACCAAGACAAATTACTTAAAAAAATATCATACGAATCACCAAAAATTGAAAAATCATCCATAAATATCTCAAAAAAAATTCAACCATATCAGTAAATATTGCCATCATGCATTGTAGAAATGTTGTAGGTGTATTACATTAACTGTAAGGTATTCATCTAAATGCAAACATACCGTACGGGCAAGTAAAAGTTGTTTTGTGGTGGCCTTCTGTGGCTAAAACTATTTATTTGTACCCAAAATACCCCTCTAAGAAACAATAATATTCTTTACCTGCTAGTCGATCTAACATTTGGTCCATGAAAGGAAATGGGAAATGATCCTTTTGGGTTGCCTTGTTCTACTTTCTATAGTCTACACAGATTAAATCATTCTGCTCATTCTCCACAATTGTGATTCCACCTTTCTTTTGCACACACTGTACCGGACTTACCCATGAACTATCTGAAACGGGGTAAATAATTCTCGTATCTAACCATTTGATAACTGGAAACACAAAAATTTATATAATTTTTCATACCCAATTTGACTTAAATTCATGCAAATCCAGTTAAATTCTTGTCGAAAAATAATTAAATATTATAAAATAATTAAATCGTGTTAAAAATATGAACATGGTGAATTTATTTAATTTTATACTTAATTCTGATTAATTTTGACTATTTTTTGACAGATTCGCACAAAGGGCGAAAATTGGCTCGGCTGACACTGCTGAAAGCACAAAACCGAGAAGCAATTTGAAGTATCGAGGCACTTTAATTTCCAGCCTAAGACGGTCCAAAAATGTGTATTAATTCATAATTTATTTAATTTTAATTTATTCCCCATTTAATTTGGGTTAAATAAATTATTTTTAATTAATTATGGAGAAAGGGTCCAGTTGAACCGCACCGGTCGAGCCAAATTGAGTGAACCGAACCAGCCACTAAATGGGCAGCCCAGAACCGTCCATATGCTGACCCAAATCAGCATTTTAGCTGATTAAATATGCTTGCAAAAAGGCCCTCAAAAAACTTTTAAATTGCATTCAAACCCCACCTTAATTTATGGCTTTGTAGATTTACCCCAAGCCTAAAATAGCAAAGTTGAAACTCTCAACTTTGCCATGTGTGTGGCCGGCCAAGGGAGGTCTCTTTGGCTGCTGGAATTTGCTATTTTTAGCAGCCACAATCAGCTATAAAAGCCACCCCTTGCTGATCATTCAAAGCATCCGTCACTTCACATCATTCTCTCATTCCCTCTCTCACTTTTCTCTCATTTTTTCCATTCCATTCCCTCTTGTTCAAGTGTCGATTTCTTCCCTTGGGAAAGAAACTTTCATCAGCCATTTGGAGCAGCAATTTAGGTGTTCATAAGCCACCTTGATAGCCAAGGCCAACGAAGAACGAAGAGCGGAGCAACTAGTCAAGCCACGGAGAAACACCGGATTTGCTTCTTGTTCCCTATCTCTTTAAATTTTGTTGTTGTTTTGACGAACATGATTATGAATATTTATGATATTGAAATGGTTATTTTAATCAATTCAGCTTAGATTATGTTTGTGTTGGGTTGATTATATTCTGCCTGCTTGAATTGCTAAAATCGTGTTTATGTTGTTATAAGCCTCGGAAAGATGCTTGATTAGGTAAAATCATGCCTAAGTTATTCTTGCGTTACAACTGTGAGGTAACTAATGAATTAATTATTTAAATAGATTTCAATTGTAATTAATTGGCACAGTACTTAATTAGTGCATGTTTATTCTTCTAAGGTAGCTAAAGGTTAAATTAGCAATGTATCTGGCGATATTATTGCCTTGCATAACTTGCAAGATTATTGTGATTAAATTGTTTCAAGGTAGGGATGCCTTGTTACATCACATAGTCTTTTATATGCTTATTGGATTTTATTAATCGTTTGAATTAACATAGGGATATCCAAGAGATTAGTTCAATTTAATGAGTATGTACGTGCAATAACATGTTGCTTGCTAGAGTATGTTTAGTCGGTTGAATTGACATAGGGATATGTCAAGAGATGGATGGATTTTTGTCTGTAAATTTATTCATAAGTTAGCAAATTATCAGGTTGCTGTGAATTTATTCGTAAAAATGAAAACATGAGTTTAATAATTCTAAGTTAAAGAAATATGATTAATCCAACACAAGTATGTTACATTGATTAAATCTTGTTTGAAATCATGCATTAGAACTACCTTATTTTATTTTAATTATTTACTTAGTTTTTAAATAGTTTTTGACCATTTTTCAAAATCAAATTATTTTTACCTCGCCAAAGTGTTTTACAATTAATTTCATAAATAATACTTTTTACAGTCCCTGTGGGTACAATAACTCGGCATTTACTTGTCACTTTATTACTTGTTGCGATTGTGTAGACTTGCACATTTTTCCGTCGTTACAAGTTTTTGGCGCCGTTGCCAGAGACTGTTCTAAAAAAAAGCCATTATTTGCGAATTTCTTAGTTTTACATTTTGGTTTATTTTCCTGTTTAATTTTCAACTTAATTAATTTTTCTTTAATAATTTCAGGTGTTTATGAGTATTGACCAGATCAGTGACTTACTCGCTGTAGACCCTGAGATAGAACGAACCTTTCGACAGTGAAGAAGACAAGCGAATCAGAGAAGGACTGAAGGAATGAATTTTGAGAATATGAATCAAGGGAATGGAGCAAACTTTGCTCAAAATCCTATCCTTATTGAGGATGATAGGGATAGAGCCTTTAGACAATATGCTGTGCAAGTATTTAACTATCTTAATCCAGGCATTAAGAGACCCGAAATCGAGGCACAACAATTTAAGCTAAAGCCAGTCATGTTTCAGATGCTTCAGACAGTGGGACAATTCAGTGGAATGTCTACTGAAGATCCTCATCTTCACCTAAGACTATTTATGGAGGTGAGCGACTCTTTCAAATTAGCTGGAGTTACCGAAGATGCGTTACGATTGAAGCTGTTCCCGTACTCACTAAGGGACAGAGCTCGAGCCTGGTTGAATTCATTGCCACCAAACTTAATTTCTACATGGCAAGAGTTAGCCGAAAGATTTCTCATGAAGTATTTCCTGCCTAGCAAGAATGCTAAGTTAAGGAACAAGATCACTGCCTTCCAACAAATGGATGATGAGTCCTTGTATGAGGCATGGGAACGTTACAAAGAATTATTACAAAAACGCCCTCATCATGAAATCCCACATTGCATCCAACTTGAGACATTTTATAATGGTCTCAATGCTCATACAAGGATGGTAGTGGATGCTTCTACTAACAGTGCTCTCCTTTCTAAGTCTTATAATGAAGCTTATAAAATTATCGAGAGGATCGCTAGTAACAATTATCAACGGTCGACCAATCGAGCCGTGTTAGGAAGACGAGTCGCTGGAATACATGAAGTGGACGCTCTCACTTCACTCGCATCTCAGGTATCTTCAATATCCTCAATGCTTAAGAATCTTACCACTAATGGGTCTAACAGTTTTGTAGCCTAACCACCTCACCAATTTGAGAGTATAGCCTGTGTTTATTGTGGGGAGGGACATTTGTTCGAAGAATGTCCATCAAACCTCAAATTCGTATATTACATGGGTAACCAGAACCAAAACCGAGGAAGGCAAGGACTGCAATCCAACTTCTACAACCCATCGTGGCGAAACCACCCGAACTTTTCCTGGAGTAACCAAGGGGCTAGAACCAGTAACAACTATGCTCAACCTAGACCGACTCAGCTGCCTAGCTTTTCCCAACAAGTTCAGAACCCAGTTCAAGTTGAACCATCCAATAGTTTAGAGAATCTGCTGAAAGCATACATGGCGAAGAATGATGCCTTAATTCAAAGCCAAGAAGCTACATTGAAGAATCTGGAAAACCAAATGGGCTAGCTTGCAACTGAACTTAGGAACTGACCACAAGGTGTTTTACCTAGTGATACGGAGAATCCAAGAAATCTAGGGAAGGAACATTGAAAAACGTTAACACTGAGGAGCGAAAAGACAGTAGAGCCCAACACTATCAAAGCTGAAAAGGAGCCAGCTGATGCTCAAGACTCAGAGGAAGTTCAACCGAGTATTGAAATTCCAGTTTCACAAGAACCAGAATCTGCAAAACCCGACAAGGTAATTCTAGAACCAACTAATTCTGATCAACTAACAACTCCGTTAGATGCAGAATTGCAGCAGAAAACGAACCAACCAGTTCCAGTAAAGAAACCACCACCACCCTACCCTCAAAGACTTCAGAAGCAAAAGCAGGAAATTCAATTCAAGAAATTCCTAGACGTACTCAGGCAACTTCACATCAACATCCCGTTGGTTGAAGCATTTGAACAAATACCAAACTACTTCAAGTTCATGAATGATATCCTGTCCAAAAAATGAAGACTCGAAGAATTTGAGATGGTAGCTCTAACGAAGGAATGCAGTGCATATCTTCAAGACAAACTACCCCCCAAAGCTGAAGGATCCTAGATGTTTTACCATACCTTGCAACATTGTTGTAAGGCATTATGTAACTTGGGTGCAAGTATAAACTTGATGCCTATGTCAATATTTAGAAAGTTGGGGATAGGTGAAGTCAGACCTGCTATGGTTACACTTCAACTAGCAGATCGATCCTTAGCACATCCAGAAGGAAAAATCGAA
The DNA here is from genome assembly GCA_025698475.1 of Gossypium anomalum. Taxonomy (NCBI): domain Eukaryota; kingdom Viridiplantae; phylum Streptophyta; class Magnoliopsida; order Malvales; family Malvaceae; genus Gossypium; species Gossypium anomalum. Next base: position 65,311,988 of record CM046968.1, on the reverse strand, counting down.
GACATATTGGTACGTGTAGATAAATTTATCTTCCTTACTGATTTTGTTATCCTAGATTTTGAAGCAGACAAAGAAGTGCCAATTATCCTAGGAAGACCGTTCTTAGCAACCGGAAGGACCCTTATAGATGTGCAGAAGGGCAAAATTACGATGCGTGTTCAGGATAATCAGGTAACATTTAATGTTTTTAAGTCTATGCGATTTCCTGACACAATTGATGATTGTTCTGCAGTATTCGATTTAGAAGATTTAATAGTGGAAAAGGAACTCAACTATGTTGAAGATCCATTGGAACAAATTTTGACATCAGACCCTCCAAATGATGAAGAGGAGGATGAACACTTAGCTTTGTTAGAAGCTAATCAAAGGGAATTTAATCCACAATCCCGTTTTGAATCTTTGGAGTTAGAGAAAAGAAAGTATGCCCAACCAAAAGCATCAATTGAGGAACCACCTAAATTAGAACTCAAGGTATTACCTTCACATTTAAAATACGTTTATTTAGGTAAATCTTCTACTTTGCCTGTGATTGTTTCAGCAGAATTAACTACTAAGCAAGAAGAGAAACTCATATTGGTGTTGAAACAATTCACGAAGGCTATCGGATGGACCATAGTCGATATCCGTGGTATTAGTCCATCTGTATGCATGCACAAGATTATCCTGGAAGATGGCAAAAAAGGGACGATTGATGGATAACGAAGACTGAACCCCATCATGAAGGACGTGGTGAAAAAAGAGATTATCAAGTTGTTAGATGCGGGTATCATTTATCCTATCTCAGATAGTTCGTGGGTAAGTCTGGTCCAGTGCGTGCCAAAGAAGAGAGGAATCACAGTCGTAAAAAATGAGAGCAATGAGTTGATACCAACTAGAACAGTTACGAGATGGAGGATCTGCGTCGATTACCAGAAGTTGAACTAGGCGACTAGGAAAGATCACTTTCCTTTGCCGTTCTTGGACCAGATGCTAGATTGACTCACAGGGCGAGACTATTACTGTTTTCTTGACGGATACTCGAGGTATAATCAGATTACAGTAGCACCAGAAGATTAGCACAAGATAACGTTCAACTGCCCAGACGGTACATTTGCATTTAAACGCATGCCATATGGTTTATGTAATGCACCTGCTACATTTCAAAGATGTATGATGTCTATTTTTACTAATATGGTTGAAAAGTTCTTGGAAGTTTTTATAGATGACTTTTCAGTGTTCAGAGATACTTATGATGATTGCTTAGCCAATCTAGCTAAGGTACTAAGATGATGTGAAGAAACAGACCTAGTACTTAACTGGGAAAAGTGCCATTTCATGGTACGAGAAGGAATTATTCTAGGGCATAGGATAACGAGATATGGAATCGAGGTAGACAAAGCAAAGGTAGATGTTATTGAGAAGCTTTCACCTCCAACATCTGTAAAGAGTGTTAGGAGCTTCTTGGGTCACGCCAGGTTCTATCGAAGATTTATCAAGGAATTCTCCAAAATTGCTAAACCCTTATGCAAACTATTAGAGAAGGACACGACGTTCAAGTTCGATGATGAATGCTTAAAGGCTTTCAAGGATTTAAAGAGTTGATTAGTTATGGCACCCATAATTGTCACACTAGACTGGGATCTACCATTTGAATTGATGTGTGACGCAAGCGATTTTGCGATAGGAGCTGTCATGGGCCAACGAAGGAACAAAGTTTTTCATCCCATCTACTATGCAAGCCGGACTCTTACAGGAGCTCAACTAAACTATATGGTAACAGAGAAAGAGTTACTTGCTATTGTATTTGCTTTTGACAAGTTTTTTAATATTATCTTGTAGGTACCAAAGTAACTGTTTATACGGACCACTCGGCAATTAAGTACTTACTTGTCAAGAAAGATGCTAAGCCGAGATTGATCCGGTGGGTGCTCCTACTTCAAGAGTTCGATCTAGAAATTCAAGATCGAAAGGGAATAGAAAACCAAGTAGCAGATCACTTGTCTAGATTGGAGCCACAAGAAGGGAATTCTCCTAATATACCGATTCAGGAAAAATTCTCAGATGAACAAATACTGAAGGTAAGTCATGTCCATAATACCCCTTGGTTTGCTGATATTGCTAACTATTTAGCTTGTGGTTTGATACTAATTGATAAGACGTATCAACAAAGGAGAAAGTTTCTTCACGATGTGAAGTACTACTTCTGGGAAGAGCCATATTTGTTTAAAAGGTGTGCAGATCAGATGATCAGGAGATGTGTGGCAGAAGATGAAGTACAAAAGATTTTATACCATTGTCACTCAGCTCTGATTGGGGGACTTTTTGGAGGGACTCGTACGACGGCCAAAGTATTGCAAGCCGGATTCTTTGGCTGACACTATTCAAGGATGCATATGCATACGTAAAGAGTTGTAATTGATGTCAAAGGGTCAGAAATGTCGCCAACAAAAATAAGATGCCTCGAAAAAACATCATTGAGGTAGAATTATTCGACGTTTGGGGTATTGACTTTCTTGGTCCATTCCCTCCATCTTTTGGTCACAAGTATATATTGGTAGCAGTAGACTATGTGTCCAAGTGGGTCGAGGCTGAAGCTTATCCGACAAACGATGTTAGGGTTGTAATTAAGTTATTACAGAAACATGTGTTCACAAGGTTTGGAACCCCAAGAGCTATCATTAGTGATGAAGGATCCCACTTTATGAACAAGTGGTTAAAATGGTTATTAAACAAGCACGAAGTGAAACACAAGGTTGCAACAGCTTACCATCCGCAGACGAATAGGCAAGCTGAACTGGCAAATAAAGAGATCAAAGGCATACTTGAGAAGGTAGTTTGCCCAAACCGACAAGATTGGTCCAAAAGGCTGGATGATGCCTTATGGGCTTACCGAACAGCATACAAGACACCTCTAGGGATGTCACCCTATAGGTTGGTCTCTGGGAAAGCATGTCATCTACCCTTAGAGTTAGAGCACAAGGCTTACTCGACTCTTCGACAACTCAACTTGGATCCTAAGCTTGCTAAAGAGAAATAGATGCTCCAACTTAATGAGCTAGAGGAATTCCGGCTATTCTCTTACGAAAATGCCAAATTACTCAAGGAGAGACTTAAGAAATGGCATGACAAGCACATTCGAGTTCGAGAATTTGAAGCAGGTTAGAGAGTTTTGTTATTTAATTCCAGACTAAAGTTCTTTCTAGGTAAGCTAAAATCACGTTGGTCCGGTCCATTTACGATTCATCGCGTCTATCCATACGGAGTTGTCGAGCTTCAAGGTAAGGGAGGTAATTTTCAAGTTAATGCTCGGCGCCTGAAACACTATTGGGGAGATAAGATTGAACGGAAGGAAATTTCGTTCATTTTATCGGATGTTTAAAATTTTCTTATTTTCCGTTTTAATAAAAGATTTAGAGTATATTTTCGAGATTAATATGTTTAAATAAATTCTGTCTAGGAGATTGGAACTTAAGCGGGACCGCTTGTGACCCCTCCAATCTTTCCTGGGAATTGATTTTAACATAATTTTCCTAAAAATGATTCTCTAAATAGAAATTTTAATCTTTGATTTTTCAAATAAAAAAGATCAATTTTGATCTGAGCCTTAAATTGCAACTCAATTCCAAATTTTCGTTAAGTCTAGGGACTTAATTGAAACATTTTAAAAATTTGGTTGCTCTTTTCGTAAATAATAAAAACGAGATGCCTCTTTTTGTAAATATTTTCAAAAGGCTTCTAGAATAAATGTTTTTAGTTAAAAAAAATGATAATTATTAATATATAATTATACCCATTATAATATATATTAATTATTATCAATTTTTGGATTTTATTTGATAAGTTTTTATAATAAGATAATAATCTTTAATATATAATTATATCTATTATAATTTATATATTAATCTTTATCAATTTAGCATGAAATTAGGATTTTATCTTTGTTTTAATAAATTAAATATCAATTAATAGTTAATATATGCATTTATCTAATTATTAATTATTGTTATCTTTGTTTAGGATTAGAACTTTGAATTTTTATTAATTAAATTATTTTAAGAATTCTACTCTAATTCCTATTTCTTCCTCTATAAATACCACCCATCTTCCCATTCATCTAACACTTAAAACCCAAAGCACCAAAATACCAAAGTGCCGAAACCCCAAGCAACAGCAGCACCAAGCAATCGGCCAGCATACGCCCAGCTCCCACACGCATCACGCCCACACACGCTAGCTGCTTGTGTGGCACCCCTTTTCCATCCACCCTAAGCCACAAACCCTCCAACCCTTCTTTTTAAATTCCCATCTTTTTCTTCATTATTATTATTAATTTCTAGAGTTCTTATATTTTTACAAAAAAGGTGGTAAGACCTAGTGTCTCTTAATTTTTATTTTTAATTTTATTAATTAATTTTTCAATTCATTGAATCGTTAATAATTTTTATTAAATTTTATTGAGAAACTAATTTTTTTCATCTTGTGATCAGATTAAACATGCCTCGTAAGAGAACTCCCGCTTCCGCTCAAATTGATGAAACACAAAACAAATTCCACTGTGAAAAAGCCAAAGTGAGATACGAAAGTATCTTCAAAAATCAACAGATGCATCCAGAAAAAGGCTTCAATTTAAAGGAGAGCAACTACTGAGAATTTATGGCACGTATTCGTCAAGTTGCTGAAACCCTAAATTGGGAGTTGTTTTGTGAAAAGAGACCTAGTGTGGATGAAGAACTAGTTCATGAGTTCTATGCAAACTTAACTTCAAGCGAGATGACAGAAGTTCCAGTTCGTGAAATCATGGTACTGATAAATTCAAATGCTATTAATGAGTTCTTTGAATTACCAGATTTCGAAAACGATGAATATTCCACATTGATGAGCAATATCAAGCCTGAAAATTTGCAAGAAATTTTTGAGGAACTGACAGTTACAGGTTCTACATGGACTGTGTCAAAATAAGGAATCCACACTTGTCGAAGAGAATATTTAATGCCACTCGCAAAGGTATGGTTTTACTTCATCCGATTCAGCCTTATGCCTAGCTCACATGGGACTACAATCTCATTACATCGAATGGTCTTATTGTACTCGATCCGAACTGGTAAGACCATTGATGTGGGGAAGATCATCTTGAGGGAGATATGTAATTGTGATGTTAAACGCTCTGGCCTTGCCAATTTCCCCTTTACGATAACAATTCTATGCTTGAAAGCTGAGATTCTTGCAAATGTAAGGAAGACAGGGTATAGCCAAGGCAAAATCACAGATTGAGACCTTTATCGAGTAGCCGGAGACTCAGTTCTACAGCAACGAGTTGAAGTAAGTGAGGAACCGGAGGACCCTGATGAAGAAGAAGATCCCACGATGCAATCATTTGAAGTCCCTAATAAAGTAGAATCAATGGAGCCAGAAGCTGAACCTGATGCTGAAACTTCAATGTTTAGAGCTCAATCGCCGAGCCCAGACCTTCGAGATGAGCTATCAAAACTGATGGACTTAATGCAACATATGCAATGGCAACAACAAGCCTACTGGAGATACTCAAAAATAAGGGATGACTCGATAAGAAGTGCTTTTAAGAAGATATACAATGACCCATTTATTTTTGTGCCTGAGTTTTCAGATTTCATATTTGAACCATGGAGTTCATTATCAAAGAAGGAGCGAAGCGATTCATGCAAAGGCAATAGTGATGGAGCAAAGGATGAGTCAAACTCGGAAGGGTCTGCAAATAAATAAATAGAGGATCTTGACTTTATTTTATTTCTGTTCTTAGGTCATTTTAGGATTAAGTTTAATTAGGAATTTTTTTTATTTTTTTTATTTTTTGCATAATAAAACAAGAGAGGAAAACCACTAATAAAATGTGAGCAAGTCACAAAGTATAAAGTGTGGCAATAGATATATACATGTCTAGGATTGGATTTAGAAAGAGCTTGGTACTTAAGTAGTCAAATTGACTCACCTTCTCTTTTCTAAACTCCTACTTGGTGTATAGTATCTATTCACTTTAAACAATGAGAACATTGTTCATTTTAAGTTGGGGGGACCGAAAAATTGAATTATTATTGAATTATTTCCACTCAGAATAAATTTTTTCTTTTAATTATGATTAGGATATATTTTGTTCAGAAATTTGAATTCTGTTAAGTATGCTCAATTTGAGTATGAATAAAATTCTATTATTTCAATAAATTATTATGTTAGCTTAATAATGACATGAATGCATTTTTAATAAAGCATGCAAATTCGTACCATAAAATTTTTAGATCTTCAGGAAAGTTAGGTATGCATGAAAGTTTAAGTCTTTAGGATTGACTTAGTAGTTTCTTGAGGCGAAATCCTAGGGAGCATGGAACGTTGGAAATGATTTAGGCAATTATTGTTTGGACCGGTTGAGCCTTTCAAGCCCACCATGGTAAATTTTATCCTTTGAAACCCAACTTTGAGACTATATGGCCTGATTTTATTTCGACCCTTACAATAATTAGCCATTACTTTTCGCTTAATGATCTTAAAATTGTCCCAAACACTAGACTCAGTAATATTCTAGATGTTTTTCAAAAATAAGTTTAGGGGAGTTGAAAAGAAGTATCAATTACTCGAGAATTGCAATACACAAAGTGAGTGCTCGTGTTATTCAGCTTTAAAAAAAAAAGAAAAGAAGAAAAGAAAAGAAAAGAAAAGAGAGCACATGTATTTGAAAGAGATGTACAAAAGAGCATATCAAACTCAAGTTGGTGTATCTAAGGTAAAAACTCTGAAGGTTCAATTGACGCTGAGTCTAGGGTTTCTTAAACCAAAATTTATCCATCTTTCACCTACCCCTAGCCTAGCCACGTTACAACCTGGATAAAGGCCTATTGATTCAAAGTCCTCATGCTACCTACATTAGTGGAGATAAATTGTTACTATCAATATATGAAGACATAAGTTAAGCTTAATGATTGCAGCTTAGTCTTGAATAAAGGAATAAAAATCAAATTGGTAAGGGTTGACATGTCTTTGTTACTAAAAGCATTTAGTCTAAATTTTTCTATTATAATAAGATGTTGAAATTAATTTGAACAATATGCATACTTAAGTAGCATAACTAATAGATTTCTTGTCTTTGAGCATAAGTATTTTAAGTTCATAATTTTGGGAAAAATATTATTCTGAAGAAATTTTTCAATGGTGTTTTCAAGAGATTCTTTTCAAAATTTGTGCATTCTCAGGATGAGCAATGAATTAAGTTTTGGGGTGTGGAAACACAAAAATTTATATAATTTTTCATACCTAATTTGACTTAAATTCATGCAAATCCGATTAAATTCTTGTCGAAAAATAATTAAATATTATAAAATAATTAAATCGTGTTAAAAATATGAATATGGTGAATTTATTTAATTTTATACTTAATTTTGATTAATTTTGACTTTTTTTGACAGATTCGCACAAAAGGCGAAAATTGGCTCGGCTGACACTACTGAAAGCACAAAACTGAGAAGCAATTTGAAGTATTGAGGCACTTTAATTTCCAGCCTAAGACGGTCCAAAAATGTGTATTAATTTATAATTTAATTAATTTTAATTTATTCCCCATTTAATTTGAGTTAAATAAATTATTTTTAATTAATTATGGAGAAAGGGTGCAGTTGAACCGCACTGGTCGAGCCAAATTGAGTGAATCGAACCAGCCACTAAATGGGAAGCCCAGAACCGTCCATATTCTGGCCCAAATAAGCATTTTAACTGATTAAATATGCTTGCAAAAAGGCCCTCAAAAAACTTTTAAATTGCATTCAAACCCTACCTTAATTTATGGCATTGTAGATTTGCCCCAAGCCTGAAATAGCAAAGTTGAAACTCTCAACTTTGCCATGTGTGTGGCCGGCCAAGGGAGGTCTCTTTGGCTGCTGGAATTTGCTATTTTTAGCAGCCACAATCATATATAAAAGCCACCCCTTGCTGATCATTCAAAGCATCCGTCACTTCACATCATTCTCTCATTCCCTCTCTCACTTTTCTCTCATTTTTTCCATTGCATTCCCTCTTGTTCAAGTGTCGATTTCTTCTCTTGGGAAAGAGACTTTCATCAGCAATTTGCAGCAGAAATTTAGGTGTTCATAAGCCACCTTGATAGCCAAGGCCAACGAAGAACGAAGAGCAGAGCAACTAGTCAAGCCAAGGAGAAACACCGGATTTGCTTCTTGTTCCCTATCTCTTTAAATTTTGTTGTTGTTGTGACGAACATCATTATGAATATTTATGCTATTGAAATGGTTATTTTAATCAATTCAGCTTAGATTATGTTTGTGCTGGGTTGATTATATTCTGCATGCTTGAATTGTTAAAATCGTGTTTATGTTGTTATAAGCCTCGGTAAGATGCTTGATTAAGTAAAATAATGCCTTAGTTATTCTTACGTTACGACTGTGAGGTAACTAATGAATTAATTATTTAAATGGATTGCAATTGTAATTAATTAACACAGTACTTAATCAGTGCATGTTTATTCTTCTAAGGTAGCTGAAGGTTAAATTAGCAATGTATTTGGCGATATTATTGCCTTGCATAACTTGCAAGATTATTGTGATTAAATTGTTTCAAGGTAGGGATGCCTTGTTACTTCACATAGTCTTTTATATGCTTATTGGATTTTATTAATCATTTGAATTGACATAAGGATATGCAAGAGATTAGTTCAATTTAATGAGTATGTATGTGCAATAACATGTTGCTTGCTAGAATCTGTTTAGTCAGTTGAATTGACATAGGTATATGTCAAGAGATGGATGGATTTTTGTATGTAAATTTGTTCATAAGTTAGCAATTACCAGGTTGCTGTGAATTTATTCGTAAAAATGAAAACATGAGTTTAATAATTCTAAGTTAAAGAAATATGATTAATCCAACACAAGTATGTTACATTGATTAAATCTTATTTGGAATCGTGCATTAGAACTACCTTGTTTTATTTTAATTATTTACTTAGTTTTTAAATAGATTTTGACCATCTTTCAAAATCAAATTATTTTTACCTCGCCAAAGTGTTTTATAATTAATTTCATAAATAATACTTTTTACAGTCCTTGTGGGTACGATAACTCGACATTTACTTGTCACTTTATTACATGTTGCAATTGTGTACACTTGCACATTTTTTCGCCGTCCCAATAACATCCTTTCGAACTACCTCTTTCATGATAGGATTGAGTTTCTTTTTTCAATTGATTCTATCTTGCTGGCCCTTCTCTAATATAATCTTGTGCATACAAAAGGAAGGGCTTATTCCTCGGATATCAACTAAAGTCCAACCAATCGTGTTTTTAAATTTCTTAAAAACTTAAATCAGTTGCTTCTCTTAGAGTTATGTTAGTTCTACTGAAATAATCACAGGTAAAATATAACAGTTACCTAGATAAACTTATTTCATATAAGAAGGAAGTACCATTAGTTCAAGTTTGGATAGTTCCTCGATTGACAACTTTGGTTGTGTGTATTATTGAGTTTCCAACTCCAATGGTTCAAAATGTGCTGGGCAAACATAGTCCTCTAGATTGGCTTCCATCAAAGCCATATTTTCATTACCTTGCTCATCTTTTAGTGGCTCATATGATAAGCTGTTTCCAATGGGTCTTCTACAAAATTGCACTCCCATTCTATAGAGACTAAGGATTCTAACTCTATTACTGAGCATTCTTCCATCGGATCAGGGAATTTCATGGCTTTAAAAACAGTAAAAGTCGCCTGCTTATCTTGAACTCGCATAGTGAGTTCACCTTTCTGCGCATCTATTAATGTTTTCCTCGTTGATAGAAAATGTCTCTCCAAGATGATTGATACTTTCTTATTTTCTTCAAAATCTAAAACAATAAAATCATTTGGAAAAATAAACTTATCTACACATAATAAAACATCCTCGATCTTTCCTTTTGGGTGTGCTAGAGATCGATCCGCCTGTTGGAGTGTCATAGTTGTTGGTCGAACATCACCTATATCCAACATCTTAAAAGTAGACATTGGCATCAAGTTAATGCTCGTTACTAGATCGCATAGAGCTTTACAACAATAAGATTATCTAATGTTACAAGGTATAATAAAGCTCTAAAGGTCTTTCAATTTCGGAAGTAGCTTATTCTGTAGGAATGCACTACACTTCTTTGTTAATTCTAGAGTCTCAAACTCCTAAGCCGCTTCTTCTTGGATAGAATGTCCTTAATGAACTTGACATACTTATGCATTTATTCTAAGGCTTCTACCAACGGGATATTGATGTAAAGATGTTTAATAATGTCCAAACATTTCTTGAACTGTACCTCATGTTTCTATTTCTTGAGTATTTGTGGGTACGGAGGTGGTGGAACCTTGGCTTGCATCAGAAAACTTTTCTGATGTATTGTATCTACATCTGACAAAGGTGTCATCTAATCAGAATTGACTAGTTTAGATTTTACATCTTCAGATTTTTTAAAATCTGGCATCTATGGTGTAGGAATTTCAACAGCCGGCTGATTTTCCTTTCTCTTGGCAGGTTCATCTTCAACCTCAACTTCCTTAGGTTCCAAATTCCTTCCACATTGTAAAGCAACTGCTTTGCAGTGTTCCTTACCCATACTCCTTGATGTTCCATGTCACTTGGTAAGGTTCCTTGTGGTCTATTGTGAAGCTCTATAACTAACTGACCCATTTGGTTCTCCAAATTTTTCAATGTTGTTACTTGGTTTTGGATTAAGGCGGTAATCTTAGCCATGTATGCCTTCAACAAAATCTCCAAAATATTGGATGGTTCAGTTTGTGGTGGTTACTGAACTTGTTTTTTAAAACCTAAAGGTTGATTTTATCTATGTTGCATGTAGGTGTTGTTCGGTCTAGCATCTTGGTTACTCCAAGAAAAGTTTGGATGTTTTTGCCATGAAGGGTTATAGAAGTTGGACTGTGGTCATTGTCCACTACCATTTTGGTTTTTGTTTCCTACATAATAAATCGACTCGAGATTTGATGGACAATTCTCAAACGAATGTTTGTCCCTACAGTATATGCAAGAAATATTATCAAATTGACTTGGTGGCTGAGCTGCAACATTGTTTAAACCATTAGTAGAAATATTTTTAAGCATTGAAGAAATTGAAGATACCTGTGTTGCAAATGAAGTGAGAGCATCCACTTCATGTACTCCTGTTACTCATTTTCTTGAAGTTGTTTGATTAGTCAGCCACTAGTAATTGTTACTGGCTATTCTCTTGATAATTTCATAAGCTTCATTATAAGATTTATAAAGGAGAGCACCATTCACAAAAGCATCTACCACCATCCTAGTGTGTGCTTTTAAACCATTATAAAATGTCTCCAGTTGGATGCAATGCGGAATCCCATGGTGAGGGCATTTACGTAGTACTCTTTAAATCTTTCTCATGCCTCACATAAGGATTCGTCATCCAATATTGAAAAGTGGTCATCTCATTCTACAACTTAGAATTTTTGCTATGTAGGAAATACTTAGCCAGAAGGCATTTTTTTTATTTTTTCCATGTAGAAATTAAGCTTAGTGGCAATGAATTAAGACATGCTTGTGCTCTATCTTGCAATGTGTATGGAAAAAACTTCAATCTCAATTCATCTTCAGTTACACCGACTATCTTGAAGGAATCACTCAACTCCATGAACAGTCGAAAGTGAAAGTGCAGATCTTCTGTGAGCATTTCACTAAACTAGCCCATTGTTTGAAGTATCTGGAACATCACAAGCTTCAACTCAAACTATGGTGCCTCGATCTCCGGTCTCCTATTCCTAGATTAAGCTCATTAGAAAGGGGTATAACATACTACCTTATAGCTCGATCCTTGTCATTAGCAATAAGGATTGGATTACAAGCATAAGCAGCTCCATTCCCTTGAATTTTGTTTTGATTTTTAGGGTCCATTTCTGTAGCTTGTCTCTGGGCTAGTCCTTCTTGTCCCATTTGTCTAAATGTCTAGTTAATTGGGTCTACATGGAGTAAATAGATGATTTGGTCTATGGTTATAAACACTTGAAAAGAAAATCACAAAAAATAAAAGACTAATTAAATAAAAAATAAAATAAAAAAAACCAAATTGCAAGAAATATTTTCACAAATAATGATTAAATTAACAATCCCCGGTAACGGCGCCAAAAACTTGTTTTGTAATGGAAGGTGCAAGTATACATAGTTGTTATCAAGTAATAAGTAAAAAGAGGAACGTCTCCACAGGGACTATGTTGATAATCAATAGCTATAAAATTAATGTTTTACAGGTTTGTTAAGAAAACACAATATTTGAAGGTGATTGATGTTAAAATTAAATTACAACTAATAAGTAACTGAATGAACTAAATGCAATGAAATGGTTTAGCAACAATTCACAATTTTTAACAATAATAACATGAATAAGCTAGAACAATTACAAATTTTAATTCAATTCATTCTTTGTCATGTTTAAGAATGTTCTGGAAAAATTCCATGGCAACTCGATCATTTATGAACTTGGAATCTAAATCATAAGCTCTTTCAAGATCTTAGATTTGTCACTTAGAAAAACGTGCATATTTCTATGTCACTGTTTAACGAAGGATTTCTTAGAATTTATGCTAAGTAAGAGGGAAGTGTTAGGTTTGAACCAATTTAATTACATAAATATAAAGTTATGCAAGGTAACAGTGTTCTTTTAGAATTATCACAAACCTTTATTTCATTCTTGTTCGAATATAAATTAAACATGCATATTCCAATTATTACGCCCATTAACCACCATCTTGTTCGGATTAAGCGATTAATTTTGATGCAATCAAACATATCTTAATGCATGAACAACATGAAAGATTTTAATTGGAAGCATAAATAATTGAGGCACAGAACAATATAAACATGATTTGAACAAATTGAATCAAGGCATTGTAACTATCCTAGCTAAAACAAATTAAAGTCATTATTATTAATGAAAAACCAAACAAATAATTTGAAATCATGTTTATAAGCTAAGAACAGTTAAAAGAGAAAGGAAGAAGAAACTCTAAGATGAATTTAGTGATTCCCCGAGAATTATCTGTAGTGGCTTCCTCTGATTTCTGTCGTTGCTCCGATGCAAATTACTTCTCAAGGAGGCCGTCAATGAGAGCTGTTTTCTGAAGAATTGCTTACTAGAGGAACTCTCAAAGAGAGATGGAAAAAATGAAAGAAAATGGAAGGTTAGGCGTGGGGGAGGAGAGAATGAATGTTTGATTCAATGAATTATGGGATAAATTAAGAGGTGAATCAGTGTGGTATTTATACATGAGGGAAATCTTGGGAGTTTTCTAAAAATAGCATGAACATCCCTTAGAAATCTCTCATGCATAGTGAACCATATTTCATGGAGAGGGGGTTGATTTTTTCATGATTGAAGCTTGATTCTTGCTTGATTTTTGGCATAGGTTTGATGGCAACTATAGCATTTGAATGGGGCTGATTTGTGATTTTTTTACACATGTAAGGACCCCCAAATAATTATTCCAAAGTTGATTAGGGTGCTATATCAAGTCATTGTTGAATTTGGGCTTCTTTTCCCCTTAATGGATGGTTTGAGCTCCAATGTAGAAGGCTGACTTGTTTTTTTCAACTACCCACTTCCAAGCTGGGTTAATATAATTTTATTGAGTCCAAATGCCTTAGCTTGTCATCCCATGCTGATTGATATTTAGCTCACGTGCATGTGTTACCCATACGGGGTTCAAATATCGAACAAATCAATGTATCAAGCAGCAACAATTATAGCACAAATTATGAAATTCTCAAAATGCTGCAATATAGAATAGAATTATGTGAATTTAGCACCAAATTACAAAAAATTTATAATCTTGCTTTAATTGTGCCAACATTTTCAATATGTACTAAAAACGCAAAATTAGTTGTCAAAATACTTGGGATTTGCATAAATTCTAAGTAAAAATGTGTTATAAAATCTATGTAATTTAGAGTTATCAGTCGACAGTAGGTATCTTGGGAGATTTTAGATTATGGAGTTTCAATTTTTGGATATCATATTAGAGTTAGGGATTTTCTATGTTTTTTTTTTCGTTTTTAGAATTTTTAGGTTTTTTTATTAAATTATTAAATTATTTTTACTTTTTAGGATTGGGTTGAGTTATAAATGTATATTATTGGGTTTATTTTCGGAAGGAGTGTTGGGGGGTGGGTTGGTGGTTGGGGCTTGGGTGGGCAGTGGGCTATTACATATAATATATAATATTAATTATGAAGTTTGGTTAAATATCAGATTTCGAACTGAATTAACCAATAATTGACCTTCAACGAACTAAGTTTGGCTACCGACCAATTAACTAAATTAGACCAGTTTGGTCGGTTAATTCGATTTTAACTGAAGTTTGAACACCCTTACAAATTTGGACAAAAAAAAACATTTAAGAGAATATGGTTAAAGTAAATGGCGTGAAATATGAATGCTCAATCATAATAACCTTTTGCTTAAAATCAAATTTGATTACAAAATTTAAATAAAAAACATAACCAAAATAACATGCCATATATGTACCAAGAATCCAAAACCAACATAGTGATTCAATCTTTAACCAACACATATTAATGTTCATACTAGGATCCTAGTACATGCCCAAACTAAGCAGAAAAGTGCTAAAATTCATCAAAAATTAGAATTATAGCCTAAGTTCCCCCTCCACTGACCTTGCTTGACCCTTTCGAATTATGAAATCTCAATGCCTACACATGGAAAACAAATCCACCTACTGAGCACACAATGGTTAGTGGATTTTAGTGTTTTTAACAAAATTTTGTTGGTATTGTGACCGAATAGGCTGACACGAGCCATAGGTTGTGCTAATTGGTTCAATTGAGTGTGTAACATGGAGATATAAAGACCCAATTAATGTGAAAGCAAGGGTTGAGTAATGCACAAGCTTTTCGAGCCGTCAAAGAACCAAAAGAACGAAATTAGGATGAAGTTGCATTTTGTGTCGTGCCATGCAAAGGGTGTGGCATGACACAAGGCCCGACGTGTTGCCCAAGTTCATTGAGGTTATTTTTGTCCGCGCAATCAAACTTATACAAAGACCTAGGACATGTCGAAGACCTAAATTAGGCTAACAACACCTCTATAAATAAGATATTAGGGGATTGATGTAATTAAGTCATCCTAGACCCATTCAAAAACCCTCTTAGTTAGAAGTAGATTTAGTTTATTTTCTTTTCAGCTTTTGAACACGTTCTTGCTTTCCTCTTGAAATCAGTGTTTGATTTAAGAGTTTATTTATAGTATTCAAGCATTTCAGTTTATGTTCTTTTGCATTCATTTTATTTCTTTATTTCAATAAAGAGATTTACTATTCCTTTCCCTATTCTGTAATACCCCACGCCCGACCTGTCCGTCGAATTTGGGTATAGAGCGTCACAAATATACCTATAGTTAATTTTAGTTAACTTAACTATCAATAAACAGTCTGAAAATAATACTATCTATTAACGAAGTTAAAAATATTTTCTTACATCGAAGGCTCTATGTCTATTTCTACTCAGACTACTAGTTTACAAAATAATTCCTAAAATTTGGCCAAGTGCTAGCTGATTCAGATTCCAAACTCTAAAGACATCTTCTGGGCACACCATAATAAATCTTGAGGCAAAGCCTCTAATAGTAACCCTTCCTAAGTCCATGAAACTATCTTGATGTGATCCCCGCTCTCAGCAACATCTGGCTTGGTCCCTCATTTAAGTCCTCGATCAACTTCGCAAATCCTGCGAACACCATACAAACTATTGTAAATTTAGATAAATTTCATGAGTTCTTTTACTACGCCATAATTAAACCCTATCATACGAGGGTAATTAAAATAAAAATAAATACTCCCTACTCACTCAAGGCAAGTATATCTTTATCGGTATCGGGGTGGCGGACTTCACCCGATTCTTTGAGCTACACAACTCACTACTAGACCTTCCTTTGGACAAAATCTACACTTGACTGATATTCAAACACCTCGTCTCATTAGCAAGACCTAATCTTACTTTCCATCATTTCTTCCTTCCATATACCCCACATACAGGGTGTTCGTTGACCTTTTACTTAGTTATACGCCTTCATTGGCGAACTCCCTCTTCCCTTACGCTAACCAAGGACTTTGTTAGCATTAACTTACCATGCTAACCCTCAGCATGATTCACCACTTTGGCGAACCCATTCTTCTTCCACCATATTATTTGCTAGTGGGATTACTTCTAGTAATCCCTCCTTCATTCTAGCCCTTACTTGGGGACTCGTCTATTTCATACGTGAGGATTGCTCTGCCTAGCTGAACTAGCAGGTTACCCTCTCTTCAACTATACGAGCTTTCCATACCATTTTCCTATTTCTTTCCTACGGAGCTATACTTTCTGCAGTGTACCTACACTAAACTTTCCTCAGAGAAGAATAGTCTTGACAGACATACTGCCTATTGGACTGGACAGTATCCTTATCTTGAGAGTAGAATTCCCATCCCTTCATGAGGTTTATTTCTCAGGTACAACTTCATTAAGCACTTCCTGGTGGCTCTTAATTACGGATCTTTCATTGCGGTCATTGGATAATTTCCCTTACCATATTTCCCTAATTAGGTTAGCTCCTGCATGACCTATCTTTCTCTATTTCTTGTTGGGTCTTCTCCAATGCCCTATCAGCTTTCACATCTACCTTTACTACTTTCTTTATACTCTTTATCCAATTACATGGTCTCTCATTCTTGGTGCACTGGCCGTATACTCCTCACTTAAGGTCTTGGCGTACTTTCTCCCTCTATTCCATGGTGGACGCTAGGGGTTTTCATTACCGGGCTATGGTTTTATGCCCTTCTCACCTCAATTCTCACATCCCGATGGACTTACCTTGTGTTTACTAGCCCAGTGGAATATCTTTATTATGTGTTTATTGTCTTGATCGGTTGTTTAACGTCATAGCAATAATGTGCAAGTATACACTGTCGATGCAAGTATAGTAGATAGATATGAGTCTGTCGGATATCGATCCCACAAGAATGGTTGTCTTTTGTCTATCAATGTCAGTGCAATAAATAGATAAAATGAGATAAATTGTGAGAGTAGTTGTCAAAGCAATAACTTGAAAATAATAAGATAAAATATGATAGTGAGAAACTGGGATCCCCAACGTGAATATTCAACAGAATGCTAAGTGCTCACAAGGTAAAAATGATAGGTGATTGTCGATGCATTAAACTGCAATGAATATCTTACCAAGCTTAACTTCTATATTTAATCTAAGACTTAAACATGCACATTAACCACACCTTTCGATGTTGGCAATGGAACACTATTAAGAACAAGTGGATTAAAATCCTCTAATCTTCAAGCAACTTCTGTTGTCATGCTTGTTAGCTTGAACTGTCGTTACACTTTCCAGTGTCAGTGATCGCAATAACACTTCCATTCTAAAAACATTCAAACCCAAAGATTAAACAGTAGAAGCAAGATTAAATAAAATAACATTTAACCTAGAAATCATGTATACTTCTGTACAGACATGAAATAGGAAATAATCACCATCGTTTAGAAAAGAAATATAAAAGAAACAAGTGGAGAGTACAATTCCTAAAAAATATCAAAGTTGATCTCTCAACTCTCTCTTGTGTTGCACTCATGACTCCTCGTCAAGAGATAATCTTTATCCCTTTCACATTGGTTCACCTAGAGGAGACTTAAGCCACCGTTGTAGAAAGCTTCAAAAGATAGGTTGAAGAAGATTTTCTTTTCTCCTATTTCTTTTCACGTTCATATTAATATTTATCCAAATAGTACAAATGTTCTTTGATCAAAATCATGCTACCTCTGTTTGTACAAGTTAATTGTACCAGACTGGATAGCTCACATCTTTTTGTTATTATTCAGACAACTATCAGGTGCGGTGACAATTCTGGGTGCAATCTGAAAATACTCAAGCAGTGACATTGGTACTAAAACATGACAAAAATTAAGGATAAATAGGCTAAAATCCACTGAGTTATAAAATGCAACTTACTGAACTAAAAATGCTAAAATATGTGCTAAAGATAACTAAATGAGTGCAAATTAACCAATTAGTAGGGGGAAAACATATGCTCTTTCTAGTATTACATGTCTCGATGTACTATCTCTATTTCATGTTTACTATCTCGACAGACTATCTCTATTTCGTGTTTATTGTCTTGGCAGACTATCTCTATTCCATGTTTACTGTCTTAGTGGACTATCTCTATTTCGTGTTTACCGTCTCAGTAGACTATCTCTGTGGATGCCATGGAGTCTTTCATTAGTGGTCTTACATCGGTTCGCCATCCTGGCATACCTAACTTCTATAACATCTTTCATCTATGGTCTTACACCGTATACCATATACCAGATTGCCATAGCCTCTTTCATCTATGGTCTTACACCACATATCATCATCACGGTGTCACCTCGAAGGATCATTTGATACCACCGTCGTGGTAAATACCATCCCATAATTTCATTTCCCAAATCCTCCTCCTATTACCTCTTTTATACCACTTAAACATGATGTTCAAACACCGCAGTGTTCCATCCATAAGGTTTAGAGCTTCGCCTGAGGTGGTAAGTAATGGGTTCTCTCTCAATTTCCCTTTCTATCTTCATCTACCCCTTGAGTTTTCTCATAGTCATGCAATGCATGCTCATATCATCACATTTCATGCTTATGAAACTATGGCACACTTAGACAGCGTAAACCATAAAAGCATGTTTAGGGTCGAAATCTCACCTGAATACTTATCGTTTCCATAGCTTATTCCTTCTCTTTGAACACTAGAGCTTCCCTTCCCTAGGGAATAGCTTCCAATCAAAAGCCCACTGGTTAAACTTAGGCTACATCTTAAAAGCTTAAGCTTCCATCAGCATGCAGAACCCTTAAAATGGTTCTGATGTTCCATAACTTAATCTTGTGCACACAGAAGGGTTAAGAACTTTACTTGCTTGCTGGTTTCCCTGCTTTTCCAGTTCCATCCTCATGAGAATAGTCCATCGCTAATTATGATGTCTCTCACTAAGAAACTGGCTGGTTCTATTATATCCAAACTAGAATTAGATCTCAACAATGTCCAATCCAGTTTCTACCTTTTTTTTTCTCCCAATATAGGCCACCAACTTGCATTCTTTTTCATTTTAGTCCCTTATTCATACTAAATTTCTAGGTTATTAGAAATTTAGGGGTTAGAACTCCTCCCCCTAAAAATAAATTTCGTCCTAAAAATTTCACATCACACCAACCTTAGAGGTAAACTTAGGGAATCCTTCATTGTCCTTACCCTCACGAGCTTCCCTACAAATTCATCAATCATTCTCACAAGTTCTCCTAACTTGGTTCCTTCTTGTACATTCTAGTTTCCTTTCAATGCCGCTCAATTGGTGGATTTCTTATATACCTAACGAAGTAGAGGTTGTTACTCCTTGACGAATACATAGTTACTCTGTTGCAGGTACCTTCCATTCTACAATGTCTCCTCACTATCTTAATTTGGTAGGTGTTCCATGGCAAACACCGCCTGTTTACTAACTTTTCGACCTCATCTTTGGCGGATACTTCCGTAAATCCTAAATTTGCTTATGCTCTAACTCCATCCATCTTGCACAATCCTTAACAATGGTAATCTCAGTTTTTAGCTTGTTGGCAACTTTTGATCTTCTAACTACGCACTCTGATCCATAATCCTTTCTGCAAGCCTCTAACTCTGATGTGTATTCAAAAATGAGCACCGATTAACTTAACACTTATTTTATTACGACATAATATTTTAAAATTCTTTAGCTCGTTCTTACACTAACTCTGCCCATCTTATGAGTCAATTCTTTCACATCACAGGGCAACAAAGCTTGTCCTTAACACATCCTATATTACTATCTTAGTGAAGTGTTAGAGTGACTACTCTGACTTCGATATCCTACTCTAATTGTAACAAAAGGCTTTTTACCTTACTTAAAAGGGTTGCTATTGAACAATCTTATAACTGGTTCTTCCTTATCGGAGACTACTCTCCTTTGGAAACAGTTAGGATCTATTCCCGCACTGAGACTTCCAAAAGACGCTTCCATCTTCAACAAAAGACTTAGACAAAGCGATGATTCCTATTTTACTAGGGCTCTTCCATTAAATATGACATGGTAGTGTATCAATCAACCTAGGGAGGTCTAATTTCCTTTCTTTACTTCACTTCTAGTTAACCCAGAATGTAGTAAAAGCCCTTTTCAAGAACTGGAGAGGTTTCTTCCCTGCAACTAGTCCATTACGGATCATTCTGTAACATGGTGAGGAAACCATGTCAACCCTGCTCACCTCCCTACCCCCTTTGCACCAAGGACTCTTCACCCACCAGTAGCAACCTTGGTGACTTCCTTCTACTATCCACAATGTGGGAAAAATAATCCCCACAAGCCAATTCCAGTCGGAGGGATGTTAGATAGGTTGAACTCAAGAGGGTCACCCGCTTTGGCGGACGATGAAGTGTACAGCTCCCTATCATCCATCCGCCAGGATAGAAAGGCACCCATCTTTCCCCATTTGGGGTTTTAATTCAAGCTTGCACAATTGTCTTCTAAGCAAACTTTCAGGTCGTGACTATATTTTTTTCCCATTGCACACTCTTCTCGTAGACTTAACCAACCCCATCCTTGAATTCCACATCCACAAAGGTCAAGCGGGGTCATTCCTATGTCTTCTTGAAGAACAAATAAGAAGCAAGATACCATCAATACGACTGCCCACATAGCAACTATTAGTGCTACAATTCTTTTGTATTTTTTATCTAATGGAATTTTCTTTTTCTATTGTTTATACTTTTATTCTATTCACTCACTTTTACTTTCCATATTTATCTACTTGTATCTCCTCATTTATAGTTATCCTTATATCCTTTCAATATACATTTACTAAAATTTCTACTATCGTATTTTCTCATTTATACTTTCTACGAATGTTTATTACATTCAACTACTGGTACATACCTTTCAATTCGCTAATCTAGGCACATGCGTTTATATACCACATATATTCTTTTAACAATGCCGATGACTCGAGGGACTTAGCAAGTTCAATCACTATGTACATAGAGGTACCTCTTCAAATCTTCTAGGTTAGAGGATCGATTAAACTTATGCTCTGATACCACTCAAATTGTAACACCCCATGCCTGACCCATCTATCGAATCTGGGTATGGAGCATCACAAATGGACCTATACTTAATTTTAATTAACTTAAATATCAATAAATAGTCTAAAAATAATACTATCTATTACCAAAATTAAAAATAAAGTTTCTTACACTGAAGGCTTTAAGCCATTGAATTCTTAATCCTTCGAACTATATCCATCTCTACTCAAACTGCTAATTTACAGAATAATTCCAAAAATTTGGCTAAGGGCTAGCTGATTCGGATTCTAGACTCTAATGACATCGTCTGGTTACACCATAATAAATCCTTAGGCGAAGCATTCAATAGTACCCCCTTCCTATGTGCATGACTCTATCTTCCTACGATCCCCGCTCTCAGCAACATCTGGCTTAGTCACTCATTTGATTCCTCGATCAACTTTGTAAATCTTGCAAACACCATACAAATAGTTGTGTGTTCAAACGAACTTAGTGAGTTCTTTTATTGCGCCATAATTAAACCCTATCATACGATGATAACTAAAATAGAAATAAATAATCCTTGTTCACTCAAGGCGAGTATATCTTTATCGGGGTGGCAGACTTCACCTAATTCTTTGAGCTGCACAACTCACTATTAAACCTTCCTTTGGTCGAACTCTGCACTTGACTGATATTCAAACACCTCACCTCATCAACGAGACCTAATCTTACTTTCAATCTTTCTTTCCTTCTATACACCCCATATATAGGGTGTTTGTCGACCTTTTACTTAGTTGTACGCCTTCATTGGCGGACTTAGGTTGACCAGTCCTTGGTGGACTCCCTCTTCTATTACTCTAATCTCGAAGGACTTTGTTGGCATTTCATTACCATGCTGACCCTCAACATAACTCGCCACTCTAGCGAACTCATTATTGTTCTACCTTATTATTCACTATGTGGATTACTTCCAGTAATCCTTTTTTCATTCCAGCCCTGACTTGGGGACTCGCTTATCTCATACGTGAGGATTGCTCAGCCTAGCTGAACTAGCAGGTTACCCTCTTTACTACTATTCGAGCTTTCTATACCATTTGCTCATTTCATTCCTATAGAGCTATACTTTTTGTGGTGTACCCTCATTAGACTTTCCTCAGAGAGAAATAGTCTTGACAGACATACTGTCTTTTGGACAATATCCTTATCTTGGGAGTAGAATTCCCATGCCTTTCACGAGGTTTATTTCTTGCATACAAATTCATTGAGTACTTACTGGTGGCTCTTAATTGTGGATCCTTCCTTGCGATCCTTGGATAATTTCCCTTATCATATTTCCCAAATTAGGCCAGCTCCCACACGGTTTATCTTTCTCTATTTCTTGTTAGATCTTCTCCCTTGCCTTGTCGGCTATCACATCTATCCTTACCACTTTCTTTATACTATTCTTCCACCTGTGTGGTCTCTCATTCTTGATGCATGGGCCGTATACTACTCACTTGAGGTCCTACCATACTTTTTGCATCTATTCCATGGTGGACGCTAATGGTTGTCGTAACTGAGCTAGGGTCTTATGCCCTTCTCACCTCATTTCTCACATCCTGACAGACTTACCTAGTGTTTTTTGTGTAACCCCTTAAACTCGACCTAGACGTTATGGTCGAATCTCGAAGATCACATTGGCCATGTTATTGGCGAAAAAAATATTTAAAGTATTTTCTCTTTAATAATTGTCATCATTTTAAAACATCATTTTGATTTGTTTAAAGAAAAGCCAAGTATTGTCGAAATTATTTATCTTTAGAAAAAATCAAGTATTAATGGTTTACTAAAAACATCATATTTCAAGTAAATGTTACAGTGGAAAAATAACATAACACATTCGTCATTTTGAAAACATATGTTTAATATATCTTGTAAAATTTTAGTTTAATGAGTAGGTAGTGTTGAGTTTCAAAAACGAAGTATTGAGTTTGAAAATACAATCATTGAGTTTAGTTTGGCATTATTATGAAAAATTCAATTTTACTTATTAATTTCATAAATTGTCTTAGGCGATAGTTTAAACATTCAAATCAAGTGAAACAATCCAAAAGAAAGTCTTAAGCCACAGTTCACAGAACTAAAAAAAAAATCCCAAAACATCAAGTACCAAAATATAATAGTTTTCTAAAAATTTCCGAGTGCACCTCCATAAGCTGAGCCTATCCTAACCTTAATTATTATCTGAGAAGTCAGAAACTTAAAGGGGTAAGCTTTTTGAAGCCTAGTGTGGTTACAAATCATATCAATAGAAATTAATAGAGAACATCATCAATTTAACAAATCACATATATTCATAACTATAGAACCACAGAATCACATTTATTAGAATGCATAATGACAATGTCAGTGCAATGCCTTTTCAGAAATAGTGCAGATTTTTCAGAAAATAGTTAGTACCCATCTTCACTACACACCATAATGAGTTCCCCAGAACTCATTCATCCAATAACACGCCAAAAACGTGGACAAGCCACCAGATATTGCAGTTGAGCTGCCAACAACAAAAAAATGTGGTCAACCCACCAGATAATGCAGATATACCGCCAGATACAAAATATTATGGTCAAGCCACTAGAAATTTTAGATTATTAATCTACCAAAATCTTCCTCTGTACAACATTATGCCAACTCCATGCATGTGATATGGCATGCAACACAAAATTTGAGTAGGCATGCTTTACAAACGAATCGGATCTTATAACAATTTATCACAGTGATATGTTTAACATAAGAATCAGAATCAAAATAATGGCATGCTTAACATGTGAATCATAATCAGACTAATAGCATGCTCAACATGCGAATTAGAATATCAATAAATCAATTGCATGTTTATAATACATGCATAACCAATATCGCTATATATCACATATTATGAGTATTAGGACAACATACAATATCACATTTATCAGAAAAATCACATAATCAAATACAAGCATCACAAATATGAAGTTTCAGAATCACTTACTTGGAATCCTTTTTATTGGATTTTATCAATCCATATGAATACTTAGCGTATTCGCTCATTTTCACTTTTCAGAAATTTTATTAAACAATTATTTAATCATTTCATATATATATTTATCTCGAATAAAAACAATATCATATATTTTATCAAGGAAAATCCCCACACCTGATTTCACAAATCTGATGACAATGACCCCATTTCCAACTTTTAAAGGAAGAGATCAAATCTTGAATCCTTACATATAAACAATTCATACCGTATTAGAACAAGTTATTTTAATGAATAACCCTCAATTTACAATTTGGTGAAATACTTATGTAATTGATTGTACAATCGCACATTTCCAAAAGTAGGGGTACGAATCCGAGATTTTTGAATAGCATTTCATAATATCCAATAAACCGAATGGTTAGTATTGCCCTTATCGAATATATATATAAATAAATGAAAAAATATCGTAGATGGAGGATCATCCAAACTTACATAATTTCAAAGGAATAGGGGTTCAACAACTTCCCACAGATAGTTGACTAGAGAGGAGGATTCGCAACTAGACCGAAAATAACATAATATAAAAAAAGAAATTGAAATAGGATTTGATATAATCCTTTTTATGAACAAAATATTAGAATTTAGGGATTAGAAAATCAGTTACGAGAAGAGTAGGAGAAAAGAAGAAGAATCAGAGAATTTAGGTGTGGTCGATGGCAGCGACATGGCGGCGGTGGTGAGGTGGTGGTTTGGTGGCCTTTAGAGGTGGTGGAATGGTAGAAAAATAGGGAGAAGGGCTGGTGGAAACAAAAGAAAATAGGTGAAAGGGAAGGAACAAGGAGGAGGGGCGACTAAAGGGAGAAGAGAGAAAAGATGAGAAAAAAATAAAAATAGAAGTGTGTCTAGGTTTGACTGCCTTCGGACGTGCTAAGGTCCAGAGTGTGAATACTGCAGTAAGATATAGAATGACAAGGCAGTATCTGCAAGTATACGGGATGAGTTGTAATATAGTATTTCAACGAAGTAGGTGAATACTTCGAGGATCGTACCCAAGGGAGGCGAGTGCTAGATCTATTCTAACCTAAACACTAAAAGATCTAATTACTACTTTTAATTAAATTATTGTACGAGAGCAAAAAGAGGGTTTTTATTGATTTTATAATATTATTAAAATAACATAAAATAAATAAAAATCAAATGATAAAAGAGTAGAGTAAATCAAATCTCGATTATGGGTGATTAGCTCGCTTCAGTAATACCCATCAACTGTTGCTTTGGGTTCCTCGTCAATCAACTAGTCGCTACCCTTGTAGGATCTTCCTATCTTCCACTAACATAATGGGTCAACAAGAACTACATATCTTTTGACCTCACAGTTCAGACTGGCTTGGGGTGAAGGTGTTCACAAATAGGTAATACCAAATTTTGGTTAATTCCTACCTTGATGACTTCCTAGGGTTGTCAGGCCAGGGTTTGTTTCACGTTCTTCCTTTTTCAAACAACTGATTCATTGAGTGACCCTACAAAATAGTTAACATATCATACCTCCACTCGCTAATCCCCCATAGAGGGATTAGTTCCTCATGACTTTCATAAACAACATGGAATAGATGGAAGAATTAATCATAATGAATGAATTGAAATAATGAGTTTAAGAAAAGCCTGGTTGATATTGATAATAAATGCGAATCCACAGAAGTTGATCTTCTTCACAATTTAGATCTCTTGAAATAAAACAAAGACAAATAAACTAAAGTCTAGAAAACCTAAGAAAGCAAGAAAACAAAACTAAAACTAAAGAAAGAATCTAAGTTAATAGAATGGTCTTCATAATATGTGCTAAATGAGCCTATTTATAGCCTTCAAGTGGCTGTCGTCCTTAAACCTAGGTTAGCTGACGTTCCCGAGCTTTAAGTTTGATTGTGCGGACCAAAACACCCTTGCGTTGTGTTTAATTTCCATCCCAGAGTCTATGTCGTGACACACTAGGACCTGTGTCGCGATAGATGTGGTAGTATACTCCTCCTTGAGACGTCTTTAGGGGTATGTCGCGAACCTTCAGTCTGTATCATGAAATCAAAGGCAATTTCATACTTTCTTTATTTTTCTCTCTATGTTGCGACATCGGGCCTCCCATGTTGCGACATAGTGTCTAGTTTCAGTCTAAAATGCCTTCTAATGGTCTCTTGCACACTTACAAGGTACGTTAGCTCTCCCTTAGGCCTCTTTTGGCCCTTAAGGTTACTAAAAGACTCAATTTTCACATTTTATTGAATATAAGTAAAGCCAAAGAAATTTTGGAACATGTGTTCCAGGATTGCCTGCATTCAAAGGAAATTTGGTGTCAACTTGGTATTGTGAGACAAACAACGACAACTGAGATACCAATTATAGATTGGGTTTACCAGTTTTTTGGCCAAAACTCTATGTATTTTTGTCGTGTGTTCTATTTTGCAATGTGGGGGATTTGGAATATGCGCAATAAGCTTTTGCATAAAGGCCAAAAGTCTACGACATCAGAGATTGTGAGCTTTATAAAAAAATTTTGAGTGAAGTGCATGGTGTGAAAGAAAAACCAACTACTTGTCAAGTTCCTCTTGTTTACTGGCAACTGCCACAAAACCATTCTATCAAAATAAATTTTGATGCAGGATTTTGTCAACAAAATAAAAAATCGTGCTCAGGGATTATTTTGCGAGATGATTCTGGTATTGTTCTTTAGTCAAAAGCTATAATGCTTGTCAATGTACCTTCTCTTTTTGCAGCGGAGGCAATGACATGTGTTGAGGTGGTAGAGATGGGCTTACAGTTTCGTTTCTAATAGTAGATATTGAGGGTGACTCTTTGGCTGTGATCCAAAAATTGAAAGCAGAATGAATTGAAAGATCAATGATAAGGGCTTACATTTCCAATATAAAGACAATATGTGAACGATATCAAAAATGTGTTTTCCATCATGTATCAAAACATGCAAATGGTGCAGCACACTCTTTAGCTACAGAGGGTTAAAAATATATGATACTTATCTTTTTAGAGGAATTCCTCTCTTTACGCAAAAGAGAGTTAAGACAGATATGCGACATTTGTGCTCCTTATGACCTGTATGGCAAAAATTTAGCTTCTTTGGTCAAGAAATTGAAGTTTCAACTTAAGGGTCTATTTCAGGTTTGGTGTTTGTGAGGAATTTTTTGCTGAATCGAGAAGGTTCCCTTCAGGTTTTTCTATTTTTTTAGCAGATTTGTGGAGGTTTTTCTTTACTTCAATATGAGCATCTGAAGAGGTCTATGTTTTAGATGCTTTGGAATATGGATAGTCTGCTTGGGTGGTTAGGTTTTGTTGCTTTTTATGGTTTCGTTTATTGCTTTGTTGGTTGATGTTTATCTACTTAGTTCTTTGGGTTTTAGACATTTTATTATTGTGTTTTTTGGGCCTTTACTGATCTTTGGGCTCTATTTTATTTTAAATGAAATCCAGCCATTCTACTTTCAAAAATAAAAATAGTAAAGCCAAAGAAACTTAACTAAAATATAATAAAAATACTTGTATTCGAGCTCCTTAAATGTGAAAAATAGTTTAATCTGTTATACTGGTTTACGACAGATCAAGGTGCTTAGCTGGCCAAGGTATGGTAAGGGAGGGAAAAAGCCAATAGGGAGAACAAAGGCACCAAAAGTGGATCATGGGAGTGAAAAGGGAGGCTAAGTAAGGTAAGTTGACTAGAAAGAAAAAGGAAAGTAATCTTTGCTCACAAGGCAAGTAAGGTGGATGGTTAAGGGGGTTTGACCTACTTGGAATTGTCAAAAATTAAATAAAAAAATGTGTAAGTGTAGGGGTTTGAATATGGGACCTTTTGGAAATAATTCACACACTTAACCACTAAGCTACTTAACTCTTTGTGTCATAAACTAACGTAATAAAATAAATAAAATATAGGGTTTGACAACTCTACCACCCTTAAAATAAATTTTGTCCTTGAAATTTACCTGGTCCTAACAAGTGAGGGTATAGACGACACATCAATTCCTCGGGTTCCCAAGTGCTTCGTTAGCACCATGATTCCGCCATAAGACTTTTACTATAGGAATTTGCTTTTTCCTTAATGTCTTGGCCTCACGGTCCAAAATCTGATCTGGTTCTTCCTCATATGACAAATTAGGTCTCACCTTGACCTTATCTATCGGAATCACGTGAGATAGATCAGAATGGTATCTCCTCAACATAGAAACATGGAACACGTCATGAATATGGTTCAATTCTAGAGGTAACTATAATGATAAACTAATGGTCCAACTTTTTTAAAAACTTTCTAAGGTCTAATGAATCTCAGGCTCAGCTTGCCATTACGTCCAACCCTCAGTACATTCTTCTATAGTGAAACCTTAAGGAAAACTTGATCTCTAACACTAAACTTAATATCCCTCAACCTTAAGTCAGCGTAAGATTTATGTCGATCAAATGCTACTCTCAATCAATCCTGAATCTGTTTCACCACATTCTTGGTTTTTTGCACCAAATCTGAACCCAATACTTTATTTCCCCCAACTAGTCCAACACAGAAGTCTACAACATTTGTGACCATACAATTTTTCATAAGGAGCCATCTGAATGCTCAACTGAAAACTATTGTTGTATGCAAACTCGGCTAACGTTAAGTGTTCCTCCCAACTTCCACTGAAGTCAATCACATAACCATTTAACATGTCCTCCAAAATCAATATTACTCACTCAGATTGCCCGTCAAACTATGGATGACAATTTGTACTAAATTTTAATCGAGTTTCAAAAGCCTCGTGCACCTTTTTCCAAAATTGAGATGTAAACTGAGGATCTCGATCGAAAATGATGGCCAATGGTACCATGAAGTCTTACAATCTCTAAAATGTACAACCTTGCCAACTTATGTAACCAATAATCAGTACAAATAGCTAAAAAGTGTGTTGACTTAGTTAGTCGATCCACTATAACCCAGATCTAATCTTTATTAGTAGGTTTCCAAGGTAACCTACTAACGAAATCCATGGTCACCCGTTCCTACTTCCACTGAGGAATCTAAATAGATTGTAACAAACTAGAGGGAAACTGATGCTCTGCTTTAACTTGCTGGCATGTCAGACACTTACCACATACTCGGTTATATAATGCTTTAGCCCTAGTCACCAATACAATTCCTTCAATTCTTAGTACATCTTACTCTCTCTAGGGTGCATAGCTATGAGCTATTATGTGATTTTCAAAGTATACACTGCCTCAACTCTTGATCATCCATCACACAGTATCTCCCACAGAAGCACAAAACTCCAACAGAATTAACACTAAAGTCGGTAGTCTTACGTTCCTCAACCTGCCTGAATCAATATGCGGTCTTACTTGCAACTCCACAAGTAAACCTCCATCATCAGCCAAGCTCAACTTAGTGAACATCATTCTTAAATCAGTCATCGATTTCCTACTCAGTGCATTGGTAACAACATTCGCCTTTCCCAGATGGTAATCAATGGTACAATCATAATTCTTGAGCAACTCAATTCTTGAGCAACTCAATTCAACTTTTTTACCTCAATTTAAATGTTAACTTATCATCTTAAACTCTCATGGTGAGTTCTCTATTTTGCACATCTATCAATGTTCTTCCCATGGCTAGGAAAGGTCTCCCTAAGATGATTAGAACTTCCTTATCTGCTTCAAAATCCAATACAATGAAATCAGCAGGAAAAATAAATTTATCAAATCTTACCAAAACATCCTCAGTTTTCCCTTCGGGATATGCTAACAATCGATTCGCCAGTTGAAGTGTCACAGTAGTGGGTCTTACTTCACCTATTCTCAATAGCTTGAAAATGGATTTGCATATCAAGTTGATGCTTGCCCCTAAATCACACAAAGCTTTACCACAATATGATTCACCGATGTTGCAAAGTATCGTAAAGCTTCTAGGTTCCTTTAGTTTCGGAGACGGCTTGTTCTGTAAGAATAAACTGTACTCCTTCTTCAAAGCAACAGTCTCATATTCACTAAGTCATTTCTTCTTTGACAAAATATCCTTCATAAACTTTACGTAGTTGGGCATTTACTCTAAAGCCTCTACCAATGGAATATAAATGTGTAATTGCTTTAAAACATCCATGGACTTCTTGAATTGTACCTCTTGTTTCTACTTATTCTATTGAAGTCTTTGAGGATATGGAACTCTAGGTTTATATAGACAACTTTTCTGAGGAGTTAAATCTACAAAAGTAGGTGTTAGCTTTTCAGAATTCACTAGTTTAGGTTTACCTCATCAGATTTTTCAATATTTGAATTTTCTGTTGTAGGGACTTCAACTTTTGGTTGACTTTTCTCCTTTTCAATAGGCTCATTTTGAACTATAACCTCAATAGGTTCCAAAATCTTACCACTTCGTAACTCGACTACCTTGTAATATTCCTTACCCAAATTTTTCAAATTTTCTGTATCGTTTGACAAGGCTCCTTGCGATCTACTACAAAGCTTAGTAGCTATTTAACCCATCTGGTTCTCCAGATTTTTCAGTGTTGTTTCTTGAGTTTGGATTGTTGATGCTTGACTTTGGATCAAGGCGTCGCTTTTCACTATGTATGCTTTCAACAAGTCCTTCAAATTGTTGGATGACTCTACTTGAGGTGGTTTTAGGACTTGTTACTTAAACCCTTGCATTTGGTTGTCTATGCTACATCTGATTGTTGTTCCATCCATTTCCTTGGTTACTCTAGGAAAAGCCCGAATGATTCCACCACGAAGGATTGTAGAAGTTAGACTGTGGTCCTTGTCCACTTCTATTTTGATACTTTTTCCTTACATAATAAATTGATTTAGAATTTGAAGGGGAATTCTCAAAAGAATGACCATCCCCATATTATACGCAAGAAACAACAGCATACTGACTTGGTGATTGAGCTGCAAAATTATTTAAACCATTAGTGGTAAACTATTTTAACATAAAGGAAATAAAAGATATTTGATCAAAGAGTGAAGTCAATGCGTCCACTTCATGCACTCCAGCTACTCGTCTTCCTGAAACTGCATGATTTATTGGTCATTGGTAATTGTTGCTTGCAATCTTCTCAATGATCTCATAAGCCTCGTTATAAGATTTAGATAAAATCGCACCATTTGCAGAAGCATCTATCATTAATCTTGTGTGTGCATTGAGACCGTTATAAAATGTCTCCAATTGGATACAATGAGGAATCCTATGATGAAGACACTTATGAAGTAATTCCTTAAATCTTTCTCATGCCACAAATAAAGACTCATAATCTAATTCCTGGAAAGTAGTTATCTCATTATGCAACTTTGCATTTTTGCTCAGTGGAAAATACTTAACCAAGAACCTTTCTACTAATTCTTGCCAAGTAGATATTGAACTTGGTGGCAATGAATCCGGTCATGCTCGTGGTCGATCTCGCAACGAGTATGGAAAAAGTTTTAACCTCAGCACGTCATCAGTCACACCAACTATTTTAAACAAATCACTCACCTCTATGAACAAAAGAAGGTGTACGCGTGAATCTTCCACAAGCATACCATTGAACTGACCTACCATTTGGAGCATTTAAAACATCACTGATTTCATTTTGAATTGGGGTGCCCCGATATCCAACCTTCTAATTCCCGGATTTAACTCATTGAAGAGTGGCACAACGTATTATCTGATGGCACGATCCTTATCATCAGCAATAAGGATTGGGTTTTGCACTTGTTCGACTCCATTACTTGTCCATCATTTTAATTTCCAAGGTCCATCATGGCTTGTCTTTGAGTAGATCTCTCAAGTCTTCTTTGTCTAAAAGTTCACTCGTTTTCAAGGTCCACGAGTAATAGATCAATAGTTCGATCTATGCTCATAGAACACCTGAGATTAAATCACAAAAATTAAAGAATAAATTAGTGCAGTTAAAAATTAAATAAAAAATAAAAATCAAACTGTAAAAATAATTTCACGAAAGAAATTATTAAGGCAACAGTCTCCGGTAACAGCGTAAAAAACTTGTAACAGGGTTTGTGCAAGTGTACACAGTCGTTCAAGTAACAAATAAGTAAAAATAAGTTATCGTCTCCATGGGGACTATATAAGCTTAACCGATTGATTGCAAAATTATAAATAATAATTTGATGTAAAAACTTAATAATTTTGGATAGTGATGATTAAATTATCTAAATGTATGAATGAATGGCTTTAGCAACAAAGACAATCAACATTAAATGGGCTAGGGTAATCATATTAATCAATTCAATTTATTTTATCATGCTTAATAATGTTCGGAAATACTTCCACGGCAACTCGATCTTTCATGAGTTTGGAAACCAAATTAAGTCCTCTTGAAGTCTTTTACTTAGTTAAATATGCATTTTACCAATCCTATTGATTAAGCATTTCTTAATAGTTATGTAAGGTCACAGGGACATTTACATTTGCAACAGTTTAATTACATAAACCTAAAAACTGTGCAAGATAATAGAACTAAAGATATTATGAAACTTAAGTTAGTCGGGTTTAAGGATCTAAATTGAGCATTGCACTTTTCAATTATGCATCTACTAGTCGTCGTCTGGTTAGGATCGCTTAGCTAATCTGAGTGCACCCAATCACGTGTGAATGAAATGAATCATGATATTAATTGAAAACTGATCGACTGAGGCACAAACATGTTAAACATGAATAAAATAGATCTTATTGAATTAACATAATCATCCTAGAAAATAGGATTTAAAATATCATCATTGATGTCAAAAACAATAAACTCAAAGCAAACATAATTAAAATAGATAACAAGAGGAAATAGTAAACTCTATTTGGTTCAGCAGCCTTTTATATCTATTCTAATTGATGCGCTTCTCTGTTCTACTCGATTCTTCCTTTGCTAAGGAGTTCCTAAGGTGACTGGCCAAAGAATTTTTTTGACAAAGCCTTTGTTTGCTAAAGAATGGAACAGAAATGGGCCGCTATGCAAGGGAAAAGAAAAGGGAAATAGAATGTAGAGAAATGCTAATGAGAGAAGAGAAATGAGATATGAGGGATGATTTGAGAAGTGATAGGTGCATGGTATTTATAGGTGAATATAAGGGGTAGAGTTTGCTAAAAATAGAATTTAAATTCCTTCCTTTTTTATTACACATGGCCGATCACATTTCAAGGGGAAGAAGATGACTTAGGCTCCTCATTTTGAATTCAAACCAAGGCTATTAATAGCCATAGGGTGGACGGTTTCAATAGCAAAGTTGTTGGGCCGATTTTTTCTTATTTTCCAACTGTAAGTGTAATACCTCAATTTTGCCCGGCCCATTGAAAGCCAAGGCATAGTCCAAATCAAAAAATAAATAATAATAAAAGTTTTTTAAACAGTCCTTTTGCAAATGTAAAAACCAGTGACCCATTTAGCCTAAACCCAACAGACCCGTTACACCCAGCAGGCCCACTATTACTATCCAAAACCCCAAAGCAATCCCGTAGCCCAAATGTACAGACCCAAACCCTCGGAGGCCCAAGATTTAAAAGCATTCAGCTAGGGTTAGAAACCCTAGCCCTCTCTTCGCGCCGCAAGCACACGAGGAGTCATGCTTCTTCAAATCTCGTCGTTTTAGCTACCCTTCGTCGACGCCGTGGTTCTGGGCCCCGTGTTACACCGTAATCGACGCGTATCAATCCACCAGAGATTTCGCCATAGATCTGCAAAAGGGAAACAAGAGGGAATAGAATCAACAAAATATGGCAATGAAATAAAATAGGGATGTAGATACACTGTAAACAGAGGCTATAAAGCCCAGATCTAAACATTGTAACGGGGGGTTTCTTTCTTTTAAAAGGGGGAGAAGGCTAAAAATCGGGGGATCGGAAACAGAGTGTAAAACAGACACGAGTATTATACATATACAAGGAATAAAATTAGATCTAAGGTGATTTTCAGAGATTATTCTTCGTTTTCTCTTTTTCATATTTCGTAGATTTGAATCGATTTCGAGGACAAAATGCTTTTAAAATAGAAAGGAAAGGGGATATTACCGTTGGATTAGGCTTCGGGAAGCTTTACGGAGCGTAAAACTCGCTTTTAGTAACTCCGACCACCGTGAACAGTGGCGGAGACGGCGGAGGACGGCGAGGCCCGATGATCGGAGCTCGACCGGAGCTCAGAGGGCAGGCAGGCTTTTGAGAGCATTATTCTTGAGTTTTTTTTTAGGAGGAGGTGAAAATGAAAGTTTTTGAAAGAAAATTAGTTTTTAAAGCACCCCTATACGGCACCGTTTCGTAGTGTGCAGAAGAGCCCCAAAACGATGTTGTTTTGGGGCCAACCCGATTGCCCGACCCGGTACATTTAGAGATCCACGTGTTTTTTTGGCTACAGGGATATTTACCCCTTTAGTCCTTCCTCATTCTCAGCTTTTAAAATTAAATTTATTTTATTTTTTAAATTAGCCTTATAATTTTAGTTAAATTTAATCTTAGCCCTTTTCTTTATTATTTTAAATTTTGTTATTCTTTTATATACATAATTTATTTATTATAAAAAACAATACATATATTATTATTAAAAAATACCATTTATATATCTATATAAAATTTTTATTCATCATATATTATTTTCCTATATATATTTATATTTTATTTTATTATGTAACATTCATTTTTTTATTTTTATTATATTACTTATTATTTATTATAGTATATTTTTATCACATAATGTTTATATATCCTTTTACTATTATATCATTTTACATTGTAACAATATATTATTTCATATTATTATTTATTATATATTATTTTTCACAAATTATTATAATTATTTTACATTATGCCATTTTTATACCATTATATATATTTATCTATATATTATTATCATTAAAGATTTTAACTTGTATTATATGCGTACCTTTATTTATATGTTAATAATTACTTTACTCATATTTTATTATTACACATTTTGAAGATATTATAATATTATAATTTGTATAGTACATATATTTTATCGTTAATTACTTATTTCATTACTTATTTCATGTTATTCAAAACTTATACTTATATATATATATATATATTATATAATTATTTTATTATAAGTATAAATTCTTTTACACATTTGATATTTTATATACCAATATATTTTATATTTTTCATAATTATTATCTTTATAAATATTTTTTATTATATATTATATTATTAAATATCACTTTTTTTATATATGCTCATTCTATTTATCAATTGTTTATATTATACATATATTTTCTTTTAAACTTACGTTTTATACAATATTTACTTTTACTTTAGAATTAATTGCTATGTTATGTATTTTTTTTTATATCTTAGACTTTTATAATTTATTTTCAAATGTATATTTTTATGTATATAGATTGACATATTGTATTATATGCATCATTTCATTTATTAACACATTCATATGTACATGAAATTATATGATTGTATATTTCATATTTTATGTAGATTCTATTTATCCATTTTCTATGCATGACATTTTTTATTCATACATATTTTACACATTAATATTTACCATGTATTTTGTATATTATTTAATGTTTTATTTATAATATAATTAGTGAGTTTGTTATGTTTTTTTTTTTTGGGAATATTCTTATTTGCTTAGCATGATTATTTTCCTTATTTTATTTCGTCCTCGACGGTGATTGCATTGTATAAAGTGTTATAATACTTTGTAATATACGTTATTTAAATATTTATGTTTTGTACTACATAATTGTCACCCTAAAAATCATTTAAAACAATATTTAAAAGTTTTTTATAAAAATAAAAGCAATGCTTGATGTTTGGAAACTTTGAAAAAGGTAGTGCCCGAACTTATTGGGTTGCCACTTTTCTCATTGAGTTCAAATAGTCAAGTACCTTTCTAATTTTTTTTAAAGGATTTCAAAGTACGGGCAACTGTCTTGAAATTTTAAAACGTCGTGTCCAAACTTACTGGATATGATGTTTTGACATCTCAAGAGAGGGATTTTTCAAAAATGGTTAGCTTAGTTTCAAATACCTTAAAATGGTGCATCCTAACTTATTGGATGTAATGCTTTAATTCATTTGATACAAGTGAATCTTAATTTTCAAAATCAAAATATTGTAAAGAGGATTACATCTTAAAATTTCTAATTTTCGACCTTAAAGACATTTGATAATCAATTTGGTACCAATTTTTGGGCGTTACGAGGGTGCTAACCCTTCCTCATACGTAACCGACTCCCGAACCCGTTCTTTTGATTTCGTAGACCAAAACCGATGATTTTAAAACAAAAATATTTTAAAGGTGATCCAATCACACCTAAAAAGATTGGTGGTGACTCCTGTTTTTGTTTTTCTTAAAGTCGATTACCATTTTCAAAAACTCAATTTAAAAATGGTCTAGACAGCTTGGCGACTCCGCTGGGGACTAATAAGAGAGTCAAGCCGTGTAATTGATTATCTCTTGTCTTAATGTCGAAAATTAAAAATTTTAAAATTTAATCCTCTTTGCATTACATGTGTTTGTATTATCGCATGTGTTGCTATATTCTAATACGCATAGCATTTGCATGACCGTTGTGGTCACACCCTTAAGTGGGAGTGAGAAGCTATGCCTTCGTGAGGTTTTCGCCTCCGTGCAGGATAGTGGATCACTTTCGGGATACATCCGTACCTATGGTTTCGTGAGATTTTCATCTCCGTGTAGCCATAGGGAAATGTATTCCCCTGAACTGAACTCGATTCAAATGAGCCTATAATGGTTGAGGATCGAGGAATCTGCTGGTTCAGGTACTTCAAACTTTAGAACCAACCTCATATAAAAAAACCGTAAGAGCCCAACTTGGTTAGAGTTGAACTCTAGATATTACCCTTATAAATTATTGTTGAGATTTATTGATATCATGTGATACTGACTATTTCTTTTCTTTTGTTTGCATGACATTTTACATTTAAAAGGTATCGATTCTCGGTCAGTTTCTAAGTTAGAGAGTTTTATTATGGAGAACGGACTTCTTGATAGAGTGGAAGGCAATGCTAACGTCCATATAAGGTCAAAAGCAAACTCAGTTAGTAAAGGAAAACAGTCTAGCCATGGAATATGTGTCAGAGCTGTCAGACTACATTCGTATCAGTGTCACACAGGATAATCAGTATGAGTTAAAGGAAATATGGGATCAATGGGGTAGCAAAGCCAAGCAGTTGTTCTACAACAACTATGGGGACTTGTAGTACTTACTTGACTTGGGAATAGACGAGAATTTATTTCGGACCATCACTCAGTATTAGAATCTTGTATACAGTTACTTTACGTTTGGAAAAGCCGATATGGTACCCATGGTGAAGGAATATTCGATTTTGTGGGGAGAAGGAGTGAGCTAAAATGGAAAGAGCAGGAGGGAAAAGGGGCAATCTTGGAATTCCTACCTCTTTCGCCACTGGTGCGTCTTAATGTTGTTTCCAATCAAAACAGAATTGGATACAATGAAAATTGTTCGACACCCTATGGCAAGGCGTGCTACAGGAACTAAAGGGTAGAAAGTAATGTACTCACCAATCATTTCAAGGTGAACAAGAGGAGTACTGATGGACATTTCCACCATTACAATATTTCTCTTTCATATGAAGATGGTCAATGGTAAGAGTGTTGGAAGGAAAGTGATTGACAGAATGCATGGACCTACAAAGGTGAGTTGGATGGGAAGAATTGTTTCTATGATAGTAAAAGGCTTATTTATTATAGGACCAAACAACAAGCATGAGTTTACTATGTTGAAATTATCAGAGATAATGGAAATGCAAGCCCTGATGATCTATCAAAATGGACACAAAAGAATAAGATTAAAGAAGACCATATCAAGACCTTTAAAGTAGAGATTAACTATGCTGAGTGGATATCATTTTAAGGCAGCATGTTAAGTAGGAATGCCTACTTGTTTGCCACTCTTTCTTTCAAAGATAATCAGAACAACTTCACAAACGTTGGAAGAAGTGTCCATAGATGTAGGTATTATATCATGGATGAAGTCATAACTCAAATTCAGGATAGTAGTAGGTCATTTACAGATCATAAAGGTACAAGCTGATACATTGAGCACTAAATACAAGCTACAGTCAGATCATTGTCAAGAGTTGGCTTTGTTGAGTTAAAACTTTGGGCCATAGGATGAAGGCGTATTTGTAATCCATTCATATGTAAAGATATTCTTTTTCTAAATAAAGTTTTCTAAATGAAATTGAGTCGAGATCGATACCTTTCTGCATTCATGCATTTGCATTACATTACATTGCACCATATGCATTTAAGTCCATAAAAAGACCCTAATTAGGCAAAAATTATTTCAGAAAGTTAATCGAGGATATGGAACAAAGATTGGAGAGATTAGAGCAAAGACAGATACAAATACAGTAGCAGTTGACCAAAATTCAACAGGATATACGTGATCAAATGTTGGAGCTCTAAAGAAATGTAATTGGCCAGCTGGGACAGTTACTAGTTAAGGGGTTTGAAAAGAGGAAAAGCCCATTGGTCAATACTGAAGATGATAATGAGGTCATTGTTTATTCCCCAAATCTTACTCCAATAGAGGTCCAGACTCAACTAGACGCACATCCGTGAGGGATACCAGTTATTATCAAACCCCAACTACATCAGGCCGATATGTTGGCACCAGTAAATAATTCAGTAGGCTCAGGTCCTAATTCGGGGAGCGATTCAGCCAGTCTTGTCATCATTAGAGAAGCAAGGAAGGCTAGTGTGGAGCATCCAAAACAGTGTGAAGCTCTTAAAAAGCAAGAGTGGAGCTCCCGATATAATACTTCAAGGGCAATGACAAGAAAAGAAAATGAGGAGAAGCTGTTGACTATAAGACAACTGAGAATGTCAACTACCGGCCATCAGGTCCCTCAAAAGCCAAAACCCAATCTGAGACCAAATCCTGAAAAGCTTTCCTTTATTTCACTTTCAGTGTCGTATAAGGAGCTATATCATAGATTATTTGACGCACATATAGTGTCCCCATTTTACATAGAACCATTGCAGCCCCCATACCCCAAATGTATGATCTAAGCGCTCAATGTGAGTATCATGCGGGACGCACAGGACACTCAATTGAGAATTGCATTACTTTTAAAAAGATGATCGAAAAACTCATCAAAATAGGTATTATAAGCTTTGATCATCCTTCTGGGGCAGAGAATTTATTACCTAATCATTTAGATGGGGAGATGAATTCCATGATGGAAAGGGGGCATGGGATCCAAGAATGTGCCAAGTTTCAGGGCTTTTGAGCAGGACTTGATGTTAGGGAATCCGAATAACGTATCCAAAGAGGAAACCAAGGAATAAAACTTGTGAGCCCTTGCACATTTGGGAATGTTTTGAACAATGAAATTGTGGAAGTGATCTTTGTATTTTAAAGTTAATTTAGAGTAATGTTCAGAACACACTTGTTGTTTTAAAGCTTAGAAACAACAAGATTTCATTTCTGAAATAGGCTCATGTTTAGACGTTGTTGTTTCAATAAAACATATCTTTCATGATTAATTTAAGCAATTGTTCCCTCTTTTTTTTTTTCTTTCTTCATTCATAACGTAAAAAGTTATTCTTGAATTCATTTATTCTTTGAACCTATCAAAAATCCCTAGGTATCAATGACAGGGGCAACAATATTACAGATTCAGAGTTTCTTTTGAGCGCTACATGTGTTTAGAGGAATCTCAGTACTCTGAAGATGACAGAGATTGCGATTTGTTTCTAAATTCGTTGAAAATGGTAAAACAAGATGAGAAATAAATTCTACCCCATGAAGAGAGGGTAAAAGATATAGCCTCAATAAGAAAGGAAAGGCTGTAAGATGAAACAAAGCTAGTTTTCATGTACCTTATGTGGGTACCTTGGTGGACAATAGTGCTGAATACTCGGAGCTCTGTAGTTTGTTCTCTGTTTACATTAGGATAAGAAAGACTCTGATTTTTTATGGGCCATGGAAATATGTCTGAGTATGACATCGTGACTCAGTGTATGGCACTTGCTAGGGTGAAGGATCAGAGTTTTACAAAATTGCTTCTAAAATCAATGCAAAACTTGGAGGACTGAATTCCATGTTAGAAATTGAGCAAACACCTTTAATTTCAATTGTTTCAAAGGTTTCAACTGTTATCCTTGGAATGGATGCATCATTTGGCTCTCCTGAGCAGTCTGATATACCGTCAATAGCTGAGGTGATTGGTTGCATAAAATGGCTGTTGATTTCTGCCTGTATACAGTCTCTGAAGCTTGAGATGATAGATTCTCTCTTCAAACCAGTTTCTGACAAAGTGGATGAGGATATTATAAGGAAAGCTTTCTTAGACTTCTATACAAGTTTAGGGAAAAGGAAGTCTGATCAAATTATCATATTCAGGGATGGAGTCAGCAAGTTAATGTTCAATCAAACGTTGAACATTGAGCCGGATCAAGTAATTGAGGCTTGTAAATTTCTTGATGAGAGTTGAAACCCTAAGTTTGTGGTCCTTGTGGCACAAAAAAAAAACAAAAAAAAGAGTTTTTCAGTAGGGATCTCCTGACAATGTCTCGCCTGGAACCATTATAAACAACAAAATTGGTCAACGACTTCTATCTTTGTGCCCATACGGGAATAAGTGGAACCACGAGACTTACTCATTATCATGTTCTCTTAGGTCAGATTGGGTTTTCGACTGATGATTTGCAGGAGCTAGTTCATGCCATATCAAAAATGCCACAGACATATCTGTTGTGACCCCTATTCACTAGGCTCATTTAATAACTTCACAGTTAGAGCAGTTTATTGAGTTTAAAGATACTTGAGAAACATCATCAAGACATGGTGGAATGACAACTCCGGGAGCGTTTTCTTTACTTCAGCTTCCCAGAATGAAAGATAATGTCAGCGGCTCTATTGAACTATTTTTTATCTAGAACCTCTAGATTTTACCCACTATTCGCTTTCTTTGTTTGACAAATGTCAGCCCGAATTTTGCTGGGGCAAAAGAATTTCATGAGGGGGAACTTGTCTTACAAGAGATTCTTCCCATGCAAAGGATTTCAAAAGGAAATGGATACCAAATGGAAAGACAACAAAAAAAAATCCCTCTCTAGCGATGTGAAAGATTTACCCAATACAGTGAATTCACAATTAAGGAGTATTTTGTCTGAAAATAAAGGGAAGCCAAAGTGAAAACCCGCAAAGGGCACTTTGAGACTTCTATTTCAAAAAAAAAAAGTAAAAAAGAAAAGAAAAAGAAAAAGGAAAAGAAAAAAAGGAAAAAAAAAAAGAAAAATGGAGAGGCCAAGGTGAAAACCCGCAAAGGGCGCCTTGAGACCAAAGGGCTTTTGAGCTGAAAACCCGAAAGGGCAGCTCAAATTTTGATGAGCAGCAATGACCTTGCTATACCAGAGTCAACAAATAGTGACGTATGTTACATACTGGGGCATCAACAAAGTACTTTGGGTCTTCTAAACACATGTTAAACTCAAAATAGTCTTCATGGAATTTGTGTATAGAAGCCAAGCTGTGATATTTAAGGCATTTGACTTTTGTCTTGTTCACTATCTTTGAATTCTCTTTCTTCTCAAAGATTGATCTTCTTTTGATAAATCATTCAAATTTTCCTCTAAGATCAATTTATTATTCATAAAATATGTTACATTGAAATAATGATTGATGAACTGAATATCTTTACAAACGAAGTTTTGCATATTACTTTGGAAATTTCTAGATAATACAAGAAACTGAAACAAGACAATTGTTTAAGGAATTCTCATATGTATGGGTTGGAGATACTCGAGAGATTTTCTTCTTCAGTCCAAAAGGTGGTTGGACGTTTTAAGCAATATTGATCTTAAGAAAGGATCATTTCATAAACATCTTGATGGGTCGTAAACATTCGGGAATGATACGGTAGACCAAATGGATGGAGAAGATTCGAGGCATACGAGCAGAGTATGATCGATATGTCGAGAAGAATGAGGCGGAAAGCTCGATAGATGAATGAGTGATGACGTCCGAAATAGGGGTCATATTCATAACACTTTGTATTAAAACATGTCTAATTAGGAGAATTTGACTCACTTCGATCATAGCATCCTAATTATTAGGCATGAACTCATACGTATTCTACAGGTTATGTCTTTTATAGGATAATGTAGATCAAAGAAACAAGATTTGGCATCCCTGTGTTTTTAGGGAACAGATCGAAGATAGCAGATCTAACCTTCAGATGTTTATACTGAAGTAGATCCAAGATGATTTGGTATTCTTGTATTTATAAGGAACAAATCGAGGACATAGCAGATTTGACTCTCAGATGTTCTCAGATATAGCAGATCTAACCTTCAGATGTTTATACTGAAGTAGATCCAAGATGATTTGGTATTCTTATATTTATAAGGAACAAATAGAGGACATAGCAGATTTAACTCTCAGATGTTCTCAGATATAACAGATCAAGCCTTCAGATGTTTATACTGAAGTAGATCCAAGATGATTTGGTATTCTTGTATTTACAAGGAACAAATCGAGGACATACTAAATTTAACTCTCAGATGTTCTCAGATGTGGCAGATCGAACCTTCAGATGTTTATACTGAAGTAGATCCAAGATGATTTGGTATTCTTGTATTTACAAGGAACAAATCGAGGACATAGCAAATTTAACTCTCAGATGTTCTCAGATATGGCAGATCAAACCTTCAGATGTTTATACTGAAGTAGATCCAAGATGGTTTGGTATTCTTATATTTACAAGGAAAAAATTGAGGACATAGCAGATTTGACTCTCAAATGTTCTCAAATATAGCAGATCAAGCCTTCAGATGTTTATACTAAAGATGATCCAAGATGATTTGGTATTCTTGTGTTTACAAGGAACAAATCGAGGACATAGCAGATTTGACTCTCAGATGTTCTCAGACATAGCAGATTTGACCTTCATCAGGGTAGATCCAAGATGACAGATCTTATTTCTCTATATTTGATGGAGAACAGATCGAGGACATAGCAGATTTGGCAGATCTAGCCTTTATATGTTTATACTGAAAATGATCCAAGATGGCTTGGTATTCTTGTGTTTACAAGGAACAAATCGAGGACATAGCAGATTTGACTCTCAGATGTTCTCAAAAAGAAAAAAAGATCCAAGATGATTTGGCTTCCTTGTGCTTACAAGGAGAAAATCGAAGATATAGCTGATTTGGCTTTCGCATGCTTACACTGAAGCAAATTTAAGAGGATGACTTGGCAATTCTATATTCGATGGGGAGCAGATCGAAGAATTCAAGACTCAGTGAGCCCAGGCAAAATTGGTTCTTTTATATCTTTGCTCTATTCCTGTTTCACAGCAAAGAGCAAAGAGGGGCAGCTGTAATACCCCAATTTTGCCCAGCCCATTAAAAGCCAAGGCATAGTCCAAATCAAAAAATAAATAATAATAAAAGTTTTTTAAACAGTCCTTTTGCAAA
Source organism: Gossypium anomalum (assembly GCA_025698475.1). Taxonomy (NCBI): domain Eukaryota; kingdom Viridiplantae; phylum Streptophyta; class Magnoliopsida; order Malvales; family Malvaceae; genus Gossypium; species Gossypium anomalum. The sequence goes on along the minus strand of CM046968.1, from coordinate 65,268,428 downwards.
TGTAAAAACCAGTGACCCATTTAGCCTAAACCCAACAAACCCGTTACACCCAGCAGGCCCACTATTACTATCCAAAACCCCAAGCAATCCCGTAGCCCAAATGTACAGACCCAAACCCTCGGAGGCCCAAGATTTAAAAGCATTCGGCTAGGGTTAGAAACCCTAGCCCTCTCTTCGCGCCGCAAGCACACGAGGAGTCATGCTTCTTCAAATCCCGCCGTTTTAGCTACCCTTCGTCGACGCCGTGGTTCTGGTCCCCGTGTTATATCGTAATCGACGAGTATCAATCCACCGGAGATTTCGCCACAGATCTGCAAAAAGGAAACAAGAGCGAATAGAATCAACAAAATATGGCAATGAAATAAAATAGGGATGTAAATACAATGTAAACAGAGGCTATAAAGCCCAGATCTAAACATTGTAACGGGGGGGTTCTTTCTTTTAAAAGGGGGAGAAGGCGAAAAATCGGGGGGTCAGAAACAGAGTGTAAAATAGACACAAGTATTATACATATACAAGGAATAAAATTAGATCTAAGGTGATTTTCAGAGATTATTCTTCGTTTTCTCTTTTTCATATTTCGTAGATTTGAATCGATTTCAAGGACAAAATGCTTTTAAAATAGAAAGGAAAGGGGATATTACCGTTGGATTAGGCTTCTGGAACCTTTAAGGAACGTAAAACTCGCTTTTGGTAACTCCGACCACCGTGAACTGTGGCAGAGACGGTGGAGGACGGCGAGGCCCGATGATCGGAGCTCAACCGGAGCTCAGAGGGCAGGCAGGCTTTTGAGAGCATTATTCTTGAGTGTTTTTTTTAGGAGGTGAAAATGAAAGTTTTTGAAAGAAAATTGATTTTTAAAGCACCCCTATACGCACCATTTCGTAGTGTGCAGAACGGCCCCAAAACGACGTCGTTTTGGGGCCAACCCGATTGCCCGACTCGGTACATTTGTAGATCCGCGTGTTTTTTTGGCTACAGGGATATTTACCCCTTTAGTCCTTCCTCATTCTCAGCTTTTAAAATTAAATTTATTTTATTTTTTAAATTAGCCTTATAATTTTAGTTAAATTTAATCTTAGCCCTTTTCTTTATTATTTTAAATTTTGTTATTCTTTTATATATATAATTTATTTATTATAAAAAACTATACATATATTATTATTAAAAAAATACCATTTATATATCTATATAAAATTTTTATTCATCATATATTATTCTCCTATATATATTTATATTTTATTTTGTTATGTAACATTCATTTTTTTATTTTTATTATATTACTTATTATTTATTATAGTATATTTTTATCACATAATGTTTATATATCCTTATACTATTATATCATTTTACATTGTAACAATATATTATTTCATATTATTATTTATTATATTTTATTTTTCACAAATTATTATAATTATTTTACATTATGCCATTTTTATACCATTATATATATTTATCTATATATTATTATCATTAAAGATTTTAACTTGTATTATATGCGTACCTTTATTTATATGTTAATAATTACTTTACTCATATTTTATTATTACACATTTTGAAGATATTATAATATTATAATTTGTATAGTACATATATTTTATCGTTAATTACTTATTTCATTACTTATTTCATGTTATTCAAAACTTATACTTATATATATATATATTATATAATTATTTTATTATAAGTATAAATTCTTTTACACATTTGATATTTTATATACCAATATATTTTATATTTTTCATAATTATTATCTTTATAAATATTTTTTATTATATATTATATTATTAAATATCACTTTTTTTATATATGCTCATTCTATTTATCAATTGTTTATATTATACATATATTTTCTTTTAAACTTACGTTTTATACAATATTTACTTTTACTTTAGAATTAATTGCTATGTTATGTATTTTTTTTTTTATATCTTAGACTTTTATAATTTATTTTCAAATGTATATTTTTATGTATATAGATTGACATATTGTATTATATGCATCATTTCATTTATTAACACATTCATATGTACATGAAATTATATGATTGTATATTTCATATTTTATGTAGATTCTATTTATCCATTTTCTATGCATGACATTTTTTATTCATACATATTTTACACATTAATATTTACCATGTATTTTGTATATTATTTAATGTTTTATTTATAATATAATTATTGAGTTTGTTATGTTTTTTTTTTGGGAATATTCTTATTTGCTTAGCATGATTATTTTCATTATTTTATTTCGTCCTCGACGGTGATTTGCATTTGTATAAACTGTTATAATACTTTGTAATATACGTTATTTGAATATTTATGTTTTGTACTACATAATTGTCACCCTAAAAATCATTTAAAACAATATTTAAAAGTTTTTTATAAAAATAAAAGCAATGCTTGATGTTTGGAAACTTTGAAAAAGGTAGTGCCCTAACTTATTGGGTTGCCACTTTTCTCATTGAGTTCAAATAGTCAAGTACCTTTCTAATTTTTTTTTTAAAGGATTTCAAAGTGCACAGCAACCTGTCTTGAAATTTCAAAATGTCGTGTCCAAACTTCACTGGATATGATGTTTTGACATCTCAAGATAGGGATTTTTCAAAAATGGTTAGCTTAGTTTCAAATGCCTTAAAATGGTGCATCCTAACTTATTGGATGTAATGCTTTAATTCATTTGATACAAGTAAATCTTAATTTTCAAAATCAAAATATTGTAAAGAGGTTTACATCTTAAAATTTCTAATTTCTGACCTTAAAGACATTTGATAATCAATTTGGTACCAATTTTTGGGCGCATGAGGTGCTAACCCTTCCTTGTATGTGAATCCGACTCCCGAACCCGTTTCTTTTGATTTCGTGAGACCAAAACTGATGATTTTAAAACAAAAATGTTTTAAAGGTGATCCAATCACACCTAAAAAGATTGGTGGCGACTCCCGTTTTTGTTTTTCTTAAAGTCGATTACCATTTTCAAAAACTTAGTTTAAAAATGGTCTCGACAGTAAGGACCGTCAATTAAATACCCCAAAGCTTGCTTTTAGGAAGCCATCTACTTGTGTCAAAACTAGGCTTTAATTCCCCATTGTTGGACTACTTCTGAGTCCAATAATTTAGCAGACATGTCCATCTTTTAGCACATCTTTTACTAGGTTAAATTGTCAACCTCATGACCCAAGTTGCATGGTCTTGCAATCCACATGAATTGATTTGTGCATGTCCATGTTTCATTCACATTAATCACATCATAAAATTGGGTCATTGGAACACCCCCGAACTTATTTCGAACTTATGCTGAACTCTTATTTTTTTCAAACTTGGGCAAACTTTTCTTTACTTTTTATTCTTTTGAACAAAATTACCTTTGTTCTTTCATTCTTTTCTTTTCTTTCATTCTTTTTTTTTTCAACATGGGAAGCGCATGTACATCTTTTCATATTACTCTTCAAACTTTGAACACCAAGACAAATTTAGTCAAGATAGGTGTAAAAGAATAGGATAACATCAAAAATATGATAATACGGCTTATAATATGATAATATAGGTAGGGTTGCAAGAAAAGAGAGGTGAGTCATAAATACTGCTTGAGTACTAAGTCTTTCTCCACAATCCAATCCTAGACATGTTCATTCCCATTACCACATCGCTTTATTCTTTTTATTGAAGAGACATTGAGCTTATTTATTCATGCTTGCTATTTTATTATGCGAAAGAAAAATTCTAACTAAGAAATAAAAAAATAAACACCTAAAAAGAAATAAAAACTAAAGACAAGAAATTCCCCCTTTTATTTATTTGACTTATCCTCCTCGTCTTCTTCCTTTGATGTTTCATCCTTGCTTTCATTCTCATTTTCCTTTCATGACTCGAAAATATAATCTGGAAACTCGGGAACAAAATTGTTAAAGATATTTTTAAAAGTATTTCTTACAGAATCATCTCTAACTTTTTGCATATTTCCAATAAGATTGTTGTTGGTTATGCATAAATTTCATCATATCCATCATAATTGACAAGTTTGATTTCTTCACAGTATTTTAATAAGGGGGCATAGGAATAGTCAAATCAAGATCAACACTTGGTTCAACTGGCTCTTCAGCATTAGCTCCTCTCTTGGTTTAGAGATTTTCAGTTCCTTTATTGCTTCCAAATTGTTCGATTATTCCTCAGATTTTGCTTCTTCTATCTCATCAACTGAGTCAGCTTCTGTTTCATATTTGTTCGATGACTAGTTAGTTTCTAGTTTGGTTGGTTCAATGGGTTCAATTGGGTTTATCTCATGGACATTCTCCACTAACCTTTCAAGATCATGGGCTGTGATGCAACCTTGAACATACAGACCCTTCAGGTTTGCTTTTGTTTTAACTTGGGCCCTTAAGCAAAACGAAGTTATAAATGATGGAATGTAACCACTTCTAGTCTTCTTTCTAGCACAATTGTGGATTTTATTGATAATGATCTTTCTAAAATTGATAGACCTTTCTGTCATAATTGCATACAACAAAAGAATTCACTCTATCGAGATTGCGGAACTGTGTGAGATATGCATGAAACTATATCAAACAAAGTAGAACCATACCTTAGTCAACGACTTTACATATTCCCTTCGACAAGAGTGACTACCATACTTTCTTATAATCCATTAGGATCCTGGATTTTCCAAAATATTAAGCACTTGTTGAAGAAAATCCTAATTTATATTTGTCATCATGACAAAGTATTCATCTTCTTCAACATCAGGTAAGTTAAACAAATCATTATTGGACTTAGAAGTTAGGGGTACCTTCTTTTTACAAACAAGAACTTCAGTCGCATCTGGCTTAGTCAAATTGGCATAGAACTCTTGAACTAACTTTTCTTTGGGCAATGGTCGTGTATCGCAAAAATAATTCCAATTGAGGGCACTAATCGTCTTTCGAATTGGCAAAGGCACAATAAATCTTATCATTGCTTTCCAAGTTGAAACCTTTTTTCCAGCATCATAGGTTGAGTTTTTAAGATAGAATCAAACATTTCTTTCACTTCCTTGTCTTGAATCACAATGGGGTTTTCGATAGAGATCTTGGAAGATTTAGTTCTTTTGCGAGACAAAGTGATTTTTCCCAAAAAATAGGCAAAATTTTGGCAATGGGAAGGGAAGAAAAATCGACAATGGATGAAACAAGGGATTTGCGGTGACGATTATTTAGCGGTAGCGACGGGCTTGCAGTGGAGTAAAGCTTGCGACGATCAAAGGATTTTGCGGCACTAAGAGTGCGACGACCATAGGGTTACTCTGACAAAAAGCTTGCCACAAGCTTTTTGTGACAAAAGAATAATTTTTGGGAGAATTTTTGGGATTTAGGCCGACGACTAAGAGGAAGAAGAATGAGTGGCTGGGGCTTAAGCTAATTTCTTGAAGGGTTGTGAAAAATATGGTGGTAGTGAGGGGTTTATATAGTAGCGAATTAGGGAAATTTTGTAGCAAAATTTTAGCTACTTTAAGTGACTTAGGTAGCAAGAAAAGATGGAGGAAAAAAGTGGTGGGAAAATTAGGGTTTTAGGGAACCCTTATGGATGGCAACAATGGTAAGTTTCTCCTCTTTGCTGTTCAGACTTTAAGCCCAAACTGCATTTACAAACTAGACTGTTTAAAAATAAATAAATTGGTTAGTAATTGGGCTAATGTGACCCCCTTATTAAACATAAACAAAATTAAAATTAAAGGCAAAGATAAAAATGAAAAATAAAACTAAAAATAAAAATTTTAAAATTAATTAGAAATTTTGTTCTCAAAAAATTACATTAAATTAATTCCCAGGAAAGGTTGGAGAGGTCACAAGGGTCCCGCTTAAGTTCCAATCTCTTTAGATAGAATTAATTAAATGTAGTAATTTAAGAAAATAATTTAACTTTTTATTAAAATGTAGCTTTATGAAAAATTAAGGGTCTAATAATTTGAATGAGGTTTTAATTCCCTCAACTTCACCATCCAAATAGTGCTTGAGACGTTGACCATTAACTTTAAACTTACCTCCATGGTTGTCGTACGATTCTACAGCTCTATATGGATAAACTTTGTGGATGGTATAAGGTCATTTCCATCGGGACTTGAGTTTTCCAGGAAATAACCTTAGCCTTAAATTAAACAACACTTTCTAACCTTCTTTGAATTCATGAGGTTGTATATGATTATCATGCCATCTCTTTTATTTTTCTTTACACATCTTGGCATTTTCATAAGAAAATAACCTCAACTCTTCCAACTCATCAAGTTATAACATCCTTCTCTCACTGGCTTGTTTAAGATCCAAACTCAATTGCTTCAAAGCCTAGTGAGCTTTATCCTCCAATTCAAGCGGCAAATGACATGCCTTTTTAAAAACTAACCCATAGGTAGCCATTCCTAACAGCATCTTAAAAGCAGTTCGATAGGCCCATAGTTCATCTTGAGCTTTCGAGACCAATCTTTTCTGTTAGGGCGCATCATCCTATCAAGAATACCTTTGATTTCTCAATTCACCCTTTCAACTTGTCCATTTGACTATGGGTGATAGGCAGTCGCAATTCTATGTTTCACGTCGTACTTGTAAGCAACCACTTAAGCCACTTATTTACAAAGTGAGATCCTTCACTACTAATTATAGCTCTAGGAGTCCCAAACTGTGTAAATACATGCTTATGTAGGAACCGCATGACTACCTTAGCATCATTTGTTTGGTACACCTCAGCTTCAACCCACTTGGATACATAGTCCACAACTACTAAAATATGTTTATTACTATATAAAGAAGGAAACGGGCCTAGAAAATCAATGCCCCATATGTTGAATAGTTCGACCTCTAGAACATTTGTCAAGGGCATCTCTTTCTTCCTTAATAGATTTCCGTTTCTTTGGCATCGATAGTAGTTTTTCACACATGCATAAGCATCTTTGAACACTGTAGACCAAATGAATCCAACTTCTAAAATCTTTGCTGCTGAACGGGAACCACCAAAGTGTCCCCACTTCGAGATGAATGGCAGTGTAACAAATTCTCATCAATTTCACTTCCAACTACGTACTTCCTGATTATGTTATCTTCACATTGTTTAAACAAAAATGGATCCTCATAGAAATAATACCGACTACCATGAAGGAATTTCTTCCTTTGTTGGTATGTTATTTCTCAAGAAATTATTCCTGTAACACCCCTATCCCATTTTCGTTTCTGGGTTAAGGTTATAGAGTGTTACCGATCAAAACAGAACAATTCACTTTATTTTAGAACAATTAAACAATTAATTTATAAGCATATAACAAACAAAATCTATTCATGGTATGAATACAATTATGGGCCTTGAATCGGCTTACGGGACCCTAAAAATAGTTTAGGAACAATTTAGGATTAAATCAAAACAAAACAGAAAATTTCAGGAAAATTTGAAAATTTAAAAAGCAGGGGTCACACAGCCGTGTGACATAGCTCAAACCGTGTGAGCATTCAAAATAAGGATACACAGCGGTGTCCAGACCCGTGTGTTTGACCGTATAACTTACTGACTTGGCACACACGTCGTGTCGCAGGCCGTGTGCTAGCCTGTATAACCCACTAACTTGAGACACATGGATGTGTTTCAAACCGTGTCTTAGACAGTGTGAAACCTGCACTTAGAATAATAAAGCACACACGATTCTGTGGGGTGAACAGGTGTGACATACGACTGTGTGACAGCTCGTATCCTAGATCGTGTACTCACCATTTAACCCCTAATTCAAGTCAAATCAATACCAAATCTTGCCCAAGAAGGTACACCAATATCACATACATTCCTATGATCAAAACACTTTTAGTACATTCTTAAACATGTCAAAACAATCAACCTAAACCTTCTAACCAATGTACCATTCATGGGCACCTTAATTCATAACTAAAAATTCAAATAACCTAACAAGACTTTGTTTAATACCAATTTCCAATTTAAGCTCCCAAAATTAACTATATTATTATTACCTTTTGAGCATGCTACAAATTTTACCAAATAAACATTAGGATTTCCATTTATACATAAGATTTTGTATTCCAACATCACAAAACATACCCAAAAGAAGCTAACAAATCTTCTTAATCATTTGTTACATTAACATTAATAACTTTGAAACAAACCTATATACACATTCCACAACCCAAAAAGAGATACAAAAGCTACCACAAAAGGGAGTTGGATAACGTGAGCTTTTCGGTCAATCCGTCCGTTTGGTTTAAAATTAGTATCTACAAAATAGCATAAAAGAAACTAGTAAGCTTAGTAACCTCATAATATAAACGTTTACTTGACTTACACCATAAAAATAAATACATAAAGAAATATCATACCATCCCTAATCATCCATACCAAAACATGAATTATAATATTACTTGTACCCATATTCAAATGGTTTTTAACCTTTTACTTCTCAAAAGCTTATCGTAGTGAAATCACACATACTCAAAGTGACATTCCATCTACCTGTATAGATCATACATTGTTATATTTTCACTTATCAAGCCCATTACATATAAATAAACCAAAACATACAAGCATATAACTAACTTCTAAATCTCCCTATCATTTAGTTCATCGAATCAAATAATTTGACTCAAATTTTTTAGTAACAAAAATCACACCAGGGGCACCATAGCTGCATAACAGGGGCACCAAAGTGCAACCAGGAGCACGAATGTGCGATTAGGGGCACTGAAGTGCAAACAGGGGCATAGATGTGCATTCAGGGGTACCGAAGTACAAAATAAGGGCACGTATGTGCATTCAGGGGTACCAAAGTACAAATAGGAGCACATATGTGCATTCAGTAACATTTTATTCACTTCCGACTACATACTTAAATTCATTTCATTCTTATATAATTCTAACATCGTTCCAAGAAAAACACTACAATATTCTCTATCAATTTCATAGATACAAAATATTTGTAACTTTCATAGTTATTTATATCTATCCAAACTAAATTCACCTACTAACATATATTCACCAATTAATTAAAGAAAATTAATATAATTTACTAGAAAATTACATTTACATATTGAAATACTATGAACTTACCTAGATTACACTTTCGGTTGACTCATAAGGACCCATCAACAATTTTCTTTTTTCCCCAGTTAACCTCCGTATGATTTAATTCTAGATTTATATAATGACTAAATTTAATATATCAAATTCAAATAAATATTTCAACTCATTTTATGCATATAACCCTTAAGTTTTATTAATTACACATTTTCCCTAAACTTTTACATTTCTCACAATTTAGTCTCTAAACCCAAAATTTCAAATTTAACAAAATTTCTAAAATACCCAATGCTAGCCGAACTTATTTCTATTTTAACACAGTCCAAAAAAAATCACAATTCACAATTTCATGTAAATTTTAATATTTTATCGAATTAATCCTTTAAATAAATTTATCAAAAATTACTTTACAAATTAATTCTAACTAACAACCAATACTTCAAATCCATCATTTAACATCAAGAATAACCAAGATTCATCAATGGAAAAACCTAAAACTTTTAACAATTTCAAAAACGAAGATACGAGCTAGCTGGATCTAGTTGCAATGATCTCAAAAACATAAAAATTATTAAAAACATATCAAAGTTACACTTACATGCAAGATCTTGGTTTGGCCAATCTCAAGGCTTCAACCATGGTTATTTTTAGGTTTTAGTTCCAGTGAAACAAAGGAACATGAAAGATGATGACAACTTTTCTTTTATTTATGTTTTAATGTTTTATTACTTATTTTCATCATTTTAATTTTTAACTAATGAATAAAACAAATTAAAAGTTCACTTGCCGTCCATGTTAAATTAAAATCACATAACTGTTTTATAGATCCTTCCACTTAGATTGATTAAGCCATTTAATCATTAAAAATCAATTAGCGATTAAGTTTTACATCTTTGACAAATTAGTCTTTTTTTTCTTTAATTAACTAATTAAACGTTAAAATTTCTTAATCAAATTTTAATACGACCTTAATAACACTCAATTTAGGGTTCAATTTATATAAACGAGATCCCGATACCTCATTTTCTAAATCCACTTAACTTTACGGACACCACTTAAAACTAAATTATTCATTCAAATAACATAAATTACCATATAAATAATCAAATATAATACAATATTTGACTTGAAAATATTAAATAATAATATTTATGGACTCACTTGTCAGATTTGTGGCCCTGAAACCACTGTTTCTGACACCACTGAAAAACAGGTTGTTACAATTCCACATGCTAAATAATAGGCAAAATCAACAAACCAAGGTGTTTCATAGATTCAACTTACCTTGAAGATATGCTTATCAAGAAAATTCTCATTAATTGGAACAAGTGAAAAAGTTACCTCATTTTTTTCCAACCTCGAAAGATGATCAGCTACTTGATTTTGAACACATTTTATGTCTTGGATCTCAAGGTCAAATTCTTGGAGCAAAAGTATACATCAAATTAGCCTTGGTTTAGCATATTTCTTCGTGAGTAAATACTTAATGGCAACATGATTGGTAAACACTGTAACTTTGGTGCCTATAAAATATGAACGAAACTTGTCAAAAGCAAAAACTATAGTAAAGAGTTCTTTTTTAGTTACCATATAATTGATCTGAGCTCCTGTTAAAGTTCTACTTGCATAGTAGATAGGGTGAAACACTTTGTTCCTTCTTTGACCTCTCACAGCTTTAACAGCAAAATCGCTTGCGTCACACATCAACTCAAAAGGTGAGTTCCAATCAGGTGTAACAATTGTTGGGGCTGAAATCAATCGATTTTTCAATTTCTCTAAAGCTTCAAAACATGCTTTGTTAAAATAAAAAACAATATCTTTTTCTAAAAGCAAACATAAAGGTTTAGAAATTTTTGAAAAATCCTTAATAAGTTTACGATAAAAACCGGCATGGCCTAAGAAACTTCTAAATCCTTTCACATTAACTGAAGGTGGTAATCTTTCAACTACGTCCATCTTTGCTTTATCCACTTCAATTCCATTCTTGGAAATTTTATGTCCTAAGACAATTCTCTCCTTAACCATAAAATGGTTTTTCTCCCAGTTAAGGATAGGATTCGTCTCCTTGCATCTTTTTAGTACCTTAGCCAAATTACTCAAACAAACATCATAAGTGTTACCAAAAACAGGAAAATCATCCATGAAAACCTCGACAAAATTTTCAACCATATTAGTGAAAATCGCCATCATACATCGCGGAAATATGGCAAGTGCATTACATAAGTCAAAAGGCATTTGTCTAAAAACAAATGTACCGTATGTGTAGGTAAAAGTAGTTTTATGTTGGTCTTTCGGGGCTACAGCTATTTGGTTGTATCCCAAACATCCATTTAAAAAGCAGTAAAATTCGTTACCTACCAGTCGGTCTAACATTTGATCCATAAAATGCAATGGAAAATGATCCTTACGAGTGGCTTTGTTCAACTTTCTATAGTCGATACAGATTCTCCAACCCGTGATAGTTCTCGTTGGTATTAACTCGTTTTGTTCGTTCTCGACAATCGTGATCCCACCTTTCTTTGGTACACATTGTACCGAACTTACCCAAGAACTATCTGAGATGGGATAAATAATTCCCTCATCTAACCATTTAATCACCTCATTCCGTACTACTTCTTTCATGATAAGGTTAAGTCTCATTTGTCCATCAAATTTACCTTTTTCACCTTCATTTAAAATAATTTTATGCATACAGAAGGAAGGCCTTATACCTCGTATGTTAGCTATGGTCCAACCAATTGCTTTTTTAAATTTCATTAAAACAGCAATCAACTACTCCTCTTGATGTTCTGTCAAGTCCGCTGAAACAATCACAGGCAATGTAGAACTATTACCAAGATAAAAGTATTTTAAGTGGGACAAAAGTAGCTTTAGTTCAAGTTTAGGTGGTTCCTCAATTGACAACTTGGGTTGTGTAAAATCCCAAACTTCCAACTCAAGCAATTCGAACCATAATGGTTGATCATAATTCCTTGGATTAGCTTCCATCAAAGCCAAACCTTCATTACCTTTTTCGTAACACCTCTAAGCCGTATCTGTCGCCAAAATAGGGTTATGAAGCATTACCGTAAAAACATAAATCAAACCATTCATTCCTAACATTTCATAATCATTGTAAAATCCAATCACCGTCCATTTTTCAAGCCCTCGAGGCCTTATAGACACTTTAGAAACGATCCAGGACTAAATCGAAAACATTTAAAATTTCTTGGAAAAAGATGGAAAAATTCTCACTGCAGAGGTCACACGGCTGAGACACACACCCATGTCTCAGGCCGTGTGGACATTCGAAGTAGGGACACACGACCGTGTAGTAGCTTGTGTCTATGCTTGTGTAACTCTCTGACTTGGGTCACATGTCCAAGCCACATGACCGTGTGCTAGGCCGTGTAACTCTCAAAATGAAACCTTTAAAAACCTACAAGGGACACATAGTTGTGTCGCATAGTCGTGTGTCACACACGATTGAGACACACGCCCGTGTCTTAGGCTGTGTGGACAAGAAATAGGCCAATTTCAAGCCATTCCTTTCACCCATATCAAGCTCACACCTACAAGACATTTGCACATATAATCAAGCTTTCAAACATACCAAAGCATGCATATTAAGACCAATCCATTAGGTCATTTATCCTTATAACAATATGCCATATAGGCACCTCAAATGCAAACATACAATTTATCTAAACATATATATGTACTTAACACATTCCATTCATCAACACTTAATTCATTTTCCATTTCAAAACTCATCATAGACTGACCACATTTATACTATTACAATTAGTTCATATTTACCTAAAAGTATAACTCCACTTAGACTTATATAAACATGCCAAACATGGTCATTCCAAACATATCTAAACATGTGCATGTTTAAGCATACCATACTTGGCTTATACCATGTCAATATAACTTATCATTTGAATCATTATTACATGTATCTCAAATACACGTATAGCTAATTTAAATATATACATGACCATAACTCATCCATATATATATTTAGCTTCATTTCATATCAAGTTATACCATAATTGACCATAAGCCAAATTCACATTCAAACATACCAAATGGGTCATAATTCAACCAATTATACTTGACTAAATTCCATATAAAATCATGCCCTAAATGATCATTTTGCAAACATGCTGTAGCAGCTTAAATCTGCCCGGGCTCGTGAGATAAATGAACAAACAAATAAAAATAAATAAATAAAAGTTTATTTATTTCAGTCCAGTTTACAAAAGCCCAAGTGTTTGTGGCCCAAATACTTAAAACCTCAGACCATTACCCACTCAGCCCAATAATTTTCAAACCCAAACTTAAACTAAACCCACACCTAAACCCGTTATACAATTAGCCCAAGACTAAAGCAGCCCAACTGGCCTAGCCTATTACACCAAGGCAGGAAACCCTAGGGTTTCTGCCTTTTTTCTCCTCGAGCCGCCACTGCTTCTGGAAGATTCGGGGGGTGTCTATCCAGTTCCCCAAAATCGAGACGGCCATCAATGGTCATCAATACATTGTCCCAGGCCCTTCAACGCACCACGACCCTTCAGCTCGGCCACCGATCACACCTCCACTAGTGGGCTAAATTTTCAGCACCGTGTTAGGGCCATTTCCACCGGTCGTGCTGAATCATTGTCAGCACAAGTCCATGCCAGCAACCACCATGATTTTTGTGATCACATGCAAGAAATGGAAGGAAATCAAAACAAATAAAATCAGCGATAAACCTAAACAGATATGGAAAGAAATCTAAGATTTCTTTCCAAAACAGAACAGCTTCCAGGCTATAAAGCCTTCTTCAAACCTGCAAAGAGCAGGGGACTGATTCTTACAGTTTTGTAAACATACACAAAGATTCAATAAAAAGCATAGTTTTTTTTTTTTACAAAGATACGGTACCAACAGTCAATCAAAAGTAGAGGTGATTCATTTTATTTTTCTTTTGTTCTAAATATATACAGATAAATACTAAAAGATAATAAGGTTACCTTTTTTTTTCACCGTAAAAGATTCTTATTCTGACCGCCATACTCGGCGAGGTCGGCGACTGCCCGTGGGCGCGTGTGTGTCCAATGGCCGGAGCTTGGCCTGACGGAGGCCAGAGCCCGAAGGGCCTTTCCTCCCCCCCTCTCTTAGAGAATTTTTTAGTTTTTTTTTAAACTCAGGTTTCAAATGAATTTTGAGCTAAAATTTGGCTTATATAGCCTAAAAGAAACGGTGCCATTTTGGCTTAAATCAATAAGCCTAAAAACAACGTCGTTTTAAGACTTGAGGATCCGCGTGTTGACCCGTGACCCGGGAAGGATCCACGTGTTTTCATAAAATGGGTAAATTGCTCAATTGACCCTTTCGTGTTTTAATTTTTTTATTTCATTTTATTTTAATTTTAATTTAGCCCCAATCTTTTATATTTATTTCAATTTAATCCTAGCGCCCTTTTAAAATTAGTTCCAGAGAACGACGTTGTTTTGGGATTAGGGTTTAATTACCCAATGAATCCTTCGACTTTTAGCTTGTGTTTTAATTAAGTCCAAAATTTCTTATTATTTTGCAAATTAATCCCAAATTCTTTAATTTAATTCAATTTTAATCCTTTTATATTTTTGATTTATTTTAAATACTTTATATATTATTTATTTTTATAAATACCAGTTATATATTATTTTTATTTATATTATCCATTATATTATTATTATTATATATTTTATCTATAAATTACATTTTATTATATATTTTATTATATATTTCCTTATATTATTTTATAAAAATTATGTATTATTATTCCTTAGTATTATAATTTTTTTAGTTTTTTTAAAATTATTATTAAATAAAAGTATATATTATCCTTATTTATAGTATTTATATTTTATTATATTTTATTATATATTATTCCTTAAAATATTTATCTTTCTTTTATATATATTATATTACGTACATTTTATTATATATATCTTTATTACTATATGATTTATATTATTATGTATTTTTATTACGTTATACACCATATATTATACTATATTTCTTTACATTACCTTTATTATAAAACATACATTATTTTATTATTTACTAATCATATACATTTTTAAAATTTTATAAATAAATGTAATATTAATACTTAGTACATTTTTATATATAGTTGTTATACCCTATGATATAATTTATATGTATGTATCATTTTTTTTAAAAAAGGGAGTTCTCTTTTATCATTCTTATATTATTCAACATATTTTTAAATATCTTATTTCTATTTAATTTTTATTTTTACATTTTAATTTACTTATTTATCTTTAGTTTTCTCTTATTTTGATATTGTTTAGTTGGTTAAATGTTACATATCATTTATTTTGTATATTAGCATGAAATTAATTATTTATGGTGATTTGCATAAGATATTATCATATATGTATATTGAAATCTACATTTGTTGTATTTATCACGCATTATATGGTGTTTTGCATGGAATAATAATGTATGAATATTTATGTTATTTATGATGATATATGCATAAAGTGATAATGTATATTGTGTAATTTATGCCATTATAACTATTTTCTATACTATATTTGCATGAAATGATAAAACATGTATATTGTAATTTGATTTATTTAATTCCTCATAATATACAAAATACATCATTACTTTTAAAACCAAAAGATATATTTTATTTAATTCAAAAAGGGACTTTAAAATGTGAGGCAATGTTTTGATATTTGGGAATTCGGAAGTAGTGCCCTAACATGCTGGGTTGCAATTTTTCGTTTCTCTAAATATCTAAAATATCCTTTTAAGCGAGTTTTATAAATCATAAGATAATTTCAGCTATGAAAGTTTAAAGATATTGTGTCCAATTATGCTGGATGTGATATTTATACTCCTTCAAAACGAATGAATCTCGATTCTTTTTTAATTTGAATTATTATGGTTTTAAGGAAATCTCATTTTAAATTCTCTCAAATTTCTGACATTAAGACAAAAATTATTCAATTTGGTACCAATTTTAGGCGTTACGAGGGTGCTAATCCTTCCTCGAACGTAACCGACTCCCGAACCTATTTTCTCGTAATTTCGTAGACCAAAATATTTTATAAAGTGATCCAATCACACTTTAAAATATTGGTGGAGAATCCCGTTTTCGTTTCTCAAAATTCATTTTTTAAAAGTGGTTTCGACAGCTTGGCGACTCTGCTGGGGACTTAAGAGAGTCAAGCCAAGAAATTGAGTATTCTTGTCTTAATGTTAGAAGTTTGGAAAATTTAAAATTTGATCCTTTTTACATGTGTTTGCTGTATATGTTTGTTACCTTATTGCTGTACATTGCATCTGCATGACCATTGTGGTCACACCCTTAAGTGGGAGTGAGAAGCTACGCTTTCGTGAGGTTTTCACCTTCGTATGAGCTAGTGGATCGCTTTCGGGATACTGTACCTATGTCTTCGTGAGATTTTCATCTTCGTATTGCCATAGGGAAAAGTGTCCCCCTGAACTAAACTTGGTCTATATAAGTCTATAATGGGTGAGTACTGAGGAATCTGCTGGTTCAGGTACCCTCGTTTTAGAGCTAAAACTCATATAGTGAACCTTTAAGTGCTTACCCTAGAGAAATAGTGATAACCTTTAGAAAATTACCCTTGTAAGTATTTGTTTATCATTTTCTTATATACCTGATGCTGACCTATTTTTATTTTGCTATCATTGCATGTCATTTGGCATTTAAAGGTGTCGATTCAAGGCTCGATTTCTAGATTAGAAAGTTTTGTAATGAGGAATGAATACCTTAATAAAGTGGAAGACAATGCTTCTGTCTGTACCTGGTTAGAGAAAACCCAGTTAGAAAAAGGAGATAGTGTCACCGAGGGATATACGTTAGAGCTATAGGACTTTACTCGTGTTAATTAGACGCAGAATGAGTTGTAGGAGCTGAGGAATATTTGGACCCAATGGGATGACGAGGCTAAGCAGCTCTTCTATCAGAATTACGGAGACCTCCCCTATTTGTTAGATGCCAAAGTAGATAGGCACTTGTTTCGAGCTATGGTACAGTTCTGGAACCCTGCTTAGAGTTGCTTTACATTTGGTGATGTAGATCTTGTACCTACTTTGGAAGAATATATGACTTTACTGCGCTGCCCGAGGATTTAGGGTCACAAGGCTTATGTTAGGCCTGCTAGCCTTCCAACTTTTACGAAGAAGTTGGTAACAATTACTGGGATAAGTGAGCAGTGGGCTGTAGCTCGTGTACAGCAAAAGGGTGATAGTAAGTATATTCTATGGGCCGTTTTGAGGGATTTGATACGCATCCAGACATGAAGAAAAGGGTCGACATCCTGGCTTTGAGTATCTATGGCATGATGATTTTTCCAAAGGTGTTGGGGCACATAGATGAGGCAGTTGCGGATTTATTTGATCGAATTGGTAAGAACACACCTGTTCCTGCAATTTTAGCTGAGACGATAAGATCCTTGAACGCATGTTGAAGAGCTGGTGAAGGAAGGTTCATGGGATGTGCACAGTTGCTGTTGGTTTGGTTTCATAGCCACTTCTGGAAGCTTGATAAGATTTCTTGCCGAGTATTCTTTGAGGGTTATTCTCCCTTAGAGGAAGCAGTGGATAGGCCTAGAAGTGATGACATTTCAGAATAGAGGTGGATAGATATTCTTAAAAATCTTCGTGAGGAAGATGTCATGTGGAAGGCTCCTTGGTTGGTTCCTAGCGAAGTCCTTTACCGTTGTGGCAGCTTGGATTGGGTCCCTTTTCCAGGAATTTGGGGAGTTGTTGGATATACACCATTGCTTGTTCTAAGGCAGTATTGAGTGAGGCAGTTTATACTGGCTACACAGGGTTTAGCTCAGTGCGATTTCTCTTATAAGGGAGATCACTACAAGAAAAGGATGCGAGAGATTTCTGAGGCTTGGAAGAAGCCTTTCTGTATGAAGATCTTGACTGAAGGCTCGATGTCAACCCTTGAGTATAAAGGGTGGTTTAGTAGGAGAGTCAACGATAATGTCCCTAGGCCAATCTTGGGGGTGGCTCGATCATTAGAGGAGAGCTTACGAGTGATTCCATCAGAGGTGGAAGTTATGAAGCAGGAGTTCGAGAGAAAGAATTCAGAACTTGAAAAGAGGATGGAGAAGCTCGAAGAGGAAAAGATGTGCTTGAGTCTCGATGTCGATGTTCAAAAGATGGAAGTCGAGAAGGTGAAAAAGGAAAAGAGAAAGATCGAGATAATTTAAAGACGCACTACAAGAAGGCTCAAGTAACCTTGAAAAGGGTCAGATTAGGAAGATCTTCAGAACAGTGGCAGCATGAGATTCAAGAAGAGAGAGCCAAAGCTGAGTATTGGGAGAAGAAGTTCCAAGAGATGCAGTCGCGTAATCAGGCCCTTGAAATGGAAAATCAAGGGTTAAAAGTTAAGGTGACAGAGCTTGGACGATCTCTTCATCATTACTGAAGTCGTAACTCTGCGATCGAGTTAAAGCTAAGCTTGGATAAGATCGAGGAAATGAGGCACAATATTGGAGGGTTAGAAGCAGCCCTACAGGATTGTGAGTTATGGATTGAGCAGCTCGAGACAAGAGAAGAACAGTGGAAGGGAGAACTTCACCATCTTCGGGATCAAGTGAGAGATAGAGGTCATGTCATGGAAGAGGCCCTAGTTCAGATTCGAGAGGTTGTTGAACACTTGCAGGAGTTGGCAATACAAGCTAAAATGCTGAGTATAATGTATGAGTCATCGTCAGACAAAAGACGAGAGTTAGCATTATTATTGGATAGGGTTAAGACTCTAGGCCTACGGGCAAAAGTGTATTTGTAATCCGTTTTATGAAAATATTTTTGTTCCTTAAATAATGTTTTCTAAAATGAAACTGAATCAGAATCGACATCTTTTTGCATTCATGCATTTGCATTTCATCACATCATATGCATTCAAGTTTATAGAAAGACCCTAATTAGTTAAAATTATTAGGAAAAAGGAGAGTAAAGGAAAGGAAATCTGGAAGCAACACATCCTTACGGTACACGCACTAAATCGAAGAATATGGGCCAAAGATTTGATCAGCTACAGAAGGACATGCAAGACCAATTGCAAGAGCAATTGGCAAAAATGCAAAACGACATGAGGGAGCAAATGTTGGAAGCTCAGAAGAATATGATGGTTGAGATGGCTCAACTACTGAGGGCCACTGATAAGGGAAAGGCTCCCATGGCAATCATTGAAGAGGAGAACGAGGGTCATCCTCCTGGTTTCACTCCACCTCACGTACAAACCCAACCTGAGGCATATCCCCGAGGGTCATCATCACAATAAGGGCTCAACAGGGTCAAGTCGATGCTGGGATCCCCATAAATTTTTCAACTGGCTCGGGATTCAATTTGGGTGACAATCCTGCAAATCCTCTCATTCCTGACTTGGACATGGCTGAAAAAGAGGATTTAAGAACTGAGGCTGCAAGACAGTTGGAAGAACGCTGCAAATGGTTGGAGGAAAAATTCAAAGCTTTAGAGAATGCTGATGGGCATCATAGAGTTGATGCCAAAGATCTAAGCTTGGTCCCAGACCTGGTGCTTCTTCACAAATTCAAGATGCCAGAATTTGAGAAGTACAACGGGACTAATTGCCCTGAAGCCCATATCACGATGTTCTGTAGGAGAATGACTGGGTATGTGAATAATGAACAACTGTTGATCCATTGTTTCCAAGAAAGTTTAATTGGAGCAGCAGCTAAGTGGTACAATCAACTGAGCCGGTCTAGAATAAGTTCATGGAAGGATCTTGCACAAGCCTTCATGCAGCAGTACAATCATGTGACTGACATGACTCTGCATGTGATCACGCCAAAAACATGGAGAAAAAGCCTAATGAAAATTTTAGGCAATATGCACAGAGATGTAGAGAGGTGGCGATGCAAGTTCAGCCACCGTTGTTGGAGAGGGAGACTACCATGTTGTTTATCAACACTTTAAAGGCTCCATTTATCACTCATATGATCGGAAGCACTACTAAAAGCTTTGCGGATACAGTCATGGAGGGAGAGATGATCGAGAATGCCATAAGGGGTGGCAAAATCGAAGGGGAAACAACCAAAAGGTCGGCCTCAAGGAGAAAGGAAGGTGAAGTGAATAACACAAGCACTTACAACACGAGGGCAATCACAGTTGGTCAACCTAAAATAGCTGCGGTTGAACAACAAAACTCTCAAAAAAAGGAGTCGGGGCAAGGCAAAATTTTGAAATGATACAATTCACACCTATACCCGTGACGTATCATGAGCTTTATCAAAGCTTATACGATGCATATGCTATTTCTCCTTTTCACTTAAAACCACTGCAGCCCCCATATCCCAAGTGGTATGACGCAAATGCCAGATGCGAATACCATGCTGAAATACAGGGACATTCGATCGAAAACTATACCAGTTTTAAGAAGGCCATAGAAAGGCTTATTATTGTAGGGGTAGTGAAGTTTGATAATACCCCTAACACTGAAAACCCGCTGCCAAATCATGGCGATCAAGGAGTGAATGCCATTAGCGAAGCCGATGAGAAAAGAATAAAAGAAAATGTTGCTGAGGTGAGGATGCCTATGAAGGTGATCTGGAAGGAGATGATGAAGAGAGGTATGTTAACCTCTAAAAACAAGAGGGAAGAAACAAGGAACTATGGTGAATTCCAAGAAATTCAAGATTCTGAAGAATTCAAGGCCTTGGTGCAAGGCTTTATAGACAATAAAGAGTTACAGATTTTTGAAGGCAGCTCTTGTAAAGAACAAGTATGTGTGCTGGAGGACGAACAGTAAAGAGCCAGTCGGCTAAGGATTATTATTTCCCTGCAGGGAAATAATGAAGTGGGGGCACAAATTGTGCCTAAAGTCATTATCCATAAACCTGTGTCTTTTCCTTATAAGGATAACAAGAGGGTACCATGGAGTTATAACTGTCAGGTGTCAATGCCGGAGGAGGATATAGCCAGTACATCTAAGGATGTACAAGTTGAGGGTTCCCACACACGGAGTGGGAAACAGTATGATATGGTGGGCGTTAGAGAGGAGCTCATAAAAACAAAGAATGCTAGTGCGGAGAAAGGAAAAGAAGCTAAAGTGCCTGTCAATGAGCCAGTAAAAGAGGAGGAAGCTAAGGAATTTCTAAAGTTCCTTAAGCATAGTGAGTATAGCATGGTCGAGCAGTTGCGTAGACAACCGGCTCGCATATCAGTACTGGCTCTACTTTTGAGTTCTAAGGCGCATAGGGAGGCATTGATGAAGGTGCTTAACGAGACATATGTCACCCATGACATATCTGTTAACAAGCTAGATTGGTTGGTGAACAACATAAGCGCGGATAATTTCATCTACTTTAATGATGATGAAATCCCACCGGGGGGCAGGGGGTCAACTAAGGCCTTGCATATTACTACTCGATGCAAGGGGTACACACTCCCAAGCATGCTTATTGACAATAGATCAGCCTTCAATGTCCTACCATTTTCCACATTGAATAGATTACCCATTGATGATTCTCATATGAAGACATGTCAAAATGTGGTAAGAGCCTTTGACGGTACAGAAAGAAAGGTGATGGGAAGGATTGATATCCCATTGGAAATTGGGCCGAACATATATGAAGTAGACTTCTTGGTGATGGACATCAGGCCTTCTTATAATTACTTATTAGGCAGGCTATAGATACATTCAGCGGGAGCGGTGCCCTCATCATTGTACCAGAAATTGAAGTTAGTGACGGATGGACGGTTAGTAACCATCAATGCGGAGGAGGACATTATAGCCACAGTCACTAGCAAGGCCCCTTATGTCGAGGCAAGTAAAGAGTCTATTGAGTGTTCTTTTCGCTCTTTAGAATTTGTAAATGCAACCTTCATTTCAGAAGGGAGTGAGCTACCGGTGCCAAAAATAGCAAGAGCTACAAGTATGGCTTTACAAATGATGGCAGGAAAGGGAGCCTTACCAGGAAAAGGGTTAGGAAAATACCTACAGGGAGAGATTCAGATCCTAGAATTGAAAGAGAAGAAAGATCGCTTTGGTTTGGGTTTCAAGCCAGACTATAAGCAAAGGAGGAAAGAAATTGAGAAGCATCAAGAGGGAAGAAGGGCGCGCCTTAATAGAAGAGAAATAAAGTGGGAGCCGATGACATTCCCTCCAATATCCCAAACCTTCATATCGATAGGGTTACTCATAGAAGGAAGTCATCAGATTAATGTTGTACAAGAGGAAGGATCGGAGCAAGGAAACCTTGAGGGCGTTCGCCCTTACGAATCGGGAAGCTCTCTGAACAATTGGACTGCGGAGGAACTTCCTGTAGTCTTTAGGAATTTTTCAGAGTAATTTTGAAACATTCTTGTTACTTTAGAGCCTATGAGTAATAGGATCACATTTGTGAAATAGGCTTACGATCATTTATCATTTTTTTTAATAAGACATAACTTTTATTAATTTGACCGAGTATTGTTTCATTTTTATCAACCAATAATCAGTTAAATTTTGACAATTCTTATTCTTTCATTCATAGCACATAAATAATCATTCTTAAATCCATTCATTCTTTGTATATTCTTTATACTTCACAGATCCCTAGATATCAATGACATGATCACTGATATTACAAATCCTAATTTCTCTCGTGAGCAAGACATGTGTTTAGAAGAATCTTAGGATTTTGAAGATGTCCAAGACTATGATGTGTCTTTAGATCTTTTGAGGATGGTAAAGCAAAAGGAAAAACAAATCATGCCCCATGAGAATGAGGCAATAGAGAATGTAGTCCTAGAGGAAGGGAAAGAAGTGAAAATTGGCACGTATATTGCCAAAGACACAAGGCAAGGACTGATTGAGTTGCTACGTGAGTTCAAGGATATTTTTGCATGGTCCTATCAAGATATGCCAGGGTTAAGTACTGATATTGTGGTGCATCGTCTTCTGATAAGACAGGATTGTAAGCCAGTACAACAGAAGTTACGAAGAATGAGGCCAGATATCGTATTGAAAATAAAGGATGAAGTCAAGAAGCAGTTTGATGCAAGATTCTTGCAAGAGGTGAAGTACTCCGAATGGGTAGCTAACATTGTACCAGTTCTTAAGAAGGATGGGAAAGTAAGAATGTGTGTTGATTACAGAGATCTGAACAAAGCTAGCCCAAAACATAATTTTTCTCTACCACACATAGACACTTTGGTGGACAATACAGTGGGATATTCGTTGTTTTCCTTCATGGATGGTTTCTCAGGGTACAATCAGATAAAGATGCATCCTGAGGACATGGAAAAAACCACCTTCATAACATTGTGGGGTACCATTTGTTACAAGGTAATGCCTTTCGGGTTGAAGAACGCAAGGGCAACATACCAGAGGGCTATGGTGACCTTATTTCACGATATGATGCACAAGGAAATTGAAGTGTATGTCGATGACATGATTGCCAAGTCTTGAACGGAGGAGGAACATATTGAAGTTTTAAGGAAACTATTCTTGAGATTAAGGAAGTTTCAGTTAAAACTTAATCCAACAAAGTGCACTTTCGGAACTAGGTCAGGGAAATTACTAGGCTTTGTGGTCAGCAAGAAGGGAATAGAAGTTGACTCAGGCAAAGTTAAAGCCATACGAGATTTTCCTCCACCACGTACTCAGAAGAAAGTTTGGGGTTTTCTTGGAAGGTTGAATTATATTGCTCGGTTTATTTCACAATTAACTGAGAAATGTGACCCTATATTTCGCCTCCTTAGAAAACACAACCAAGGTACTTGGAATGAAGAATGCCAGAATGCCTTTGATAAAGTCAAGCAATATTTGTTAAACGCTCCATTACTATCTCCACCTAGTCTAGATAAACCATTAATTCTGTACTTGTCAGTGTTTAGTAATTCCATGGGATGTGTGATTGGTCAACATGACGAGTCGGGAAGAAAGGAGAAGGCGATATACTACCTCAGTAAGAAATTTACAGAATGTGAGATGAGATATTCGCCAATTGAAAAATTGTGTTGTGCTTTAATCTGGACAACCCGAAGGTTAAGACAATACATGCTATATCATACTACTTGGCTTATTTCAAAACTTGATCCTTTGAAGTATATGATGGAATCAACAGCGTTAAATGGGAGAATGGCGAGATGGCAAATTCTGCTTTCAGAGTTCGACATAGTCTATGTGAGCCAGAAGGCTATAAAAGGAAGTGCGATAGCGAATTTTCTAGCTAGTAGAGCTCTAAAGGACTACTAGCCGTTGAATTTCAATTTCTCAAATGAGGAGTTGATGTGTGTAGCAACTACAGAGGATTGTCCTTGGAAGTTGAGCTTTGATGGGGCATCCAATACAGTGGGAAATAGAATTGGGGTAGTCCTCATATCCCCAAATGGCGATTATTATCATGCACATGCAAGTTGGATTTTGATTGCACAAACAATATGGCTGAGTATGAAGCATGCATCATTGGACTCTGAGCTGCTATAGAGCGAGGAATAAGAACCTTGGAAGTATATGGAGACTCTGCGTTGGTAATCTACCAGCTTAGAGGTTAATGGGAGACAAGGGATCCTAAACTGATCAATTATCGAAAGGTAGTTTTAGGGCTACTTGAGGAGTTTGATGACATCACTTTCAATGATATCTCACGGGATGAAAACCAAATGGCAGATGCTCTAGCAACCTTGGCTTCAATGATTAGAGTGAATAAAGAAGACGAGATGAGACCCGTTCAAATGAGTATCTTTGAGGCTCCAGCTAGCTGTTGTAACATTGAGGAAGAAGAAAAGGATGATAATCCTTGGTATTTGGATATATTGCGATATGTGAGAGATCGTAAATATCCAGAACAGACGACTGAAAATGATAAGCAAACTTTAAGGAGACATCTTGCACAAAAGAAGAAAAGACCAAGTACTGTTGAGAAGTGTTGATGCCGTGGAGGCTAAATTAATCTTAGAAGAAGTTCACAAGGGTGTTTGTGGAACACACGCTAATAGTTTCACGATGGCTAGACAAATCATGAGGTTTGGATATTATTGGTTTACTATGGAAGGGGATTGTATCAACTACACCAGAAAATGCCATAAATGTCAGATTTACGGAGATAAGATTCATATACCACCTTCACCTCTACATGTTATGACTTCTCCATGACCTTTTTCCATGTAGGGCATAGATTTCATTGGGCCAATATCACCAAAAGCTTCAAATGGACATCGCTTTATTTTTGTGGTCATTGATTACTTCACGAAGTGGGTAGAGGCTGCTTCTTATGCAAATGTTACTAAGTCGGCTGTAAGTCGTTTCTTGAAGAAAGAGATCATTTGTCGGTATAGGATGCCTGAAAGGATCATATCAAACAATGCTTTGAACTTGAACAACAAAACAATAGCAGAAGTTTGTAGTCAGTTCAAGATTAAGCATCATAATTCATCTCCATATCGCCCAAAGATGAATGGGGCAGTGGAAGCTGCTAACAAAAACATCAAGAAGATAGTGGGGAAAATGACTGAAACCCTCAGAGAGATTGGCATGAGAAGTTACCGCTTTGCACTCTTAGCTTATCGAATGTCCATCGAACTTCTCTTGGGGCAACTCCTTTCTCGTTGGTTTATGGGATGGAGGCGGTGTTACCTATTGAAGTTGAAATACCGTCTCTCCGAGTCTTGTCAGAGATAAAGCTAGATGAGGCAGAGTGGATTCAATCGCGATATGACCAATTGAACTTGATTGAAGAGAAGAGGCTAAAAGCTATTCGCCATGGTCAGATGTATCAGAAGCGAATGATGCGAGCTTACGACAAGAAAGTTCATCCAAGATAGTTCCGTGAGGGAGACCTTGTGCTAAAAAAGATACTTCCTATTCAGAAGGACTTCAGAGGAAAATGGATGCCAAATTGGGAGGGGCCGTATGTCTTGAAGAAGGACTTCAGAGGTGCATTGATTTTAACAGAAATGGATGGGAAGAGTTTACCTAATCCAGTGAATTCAGACTCAGTCAAAAAGTACTTTGTCTAAAGGAGAATAGAATCCAAGGTAAAAACCCGTAAAGGGCGCCTTGAGTTTTCAAAAAAAAAAAAGAAGAGAAAATGGAGAGGCCAAGGTGAAAACCCACAAAGGGCGCCTTGTGACCAAAAGGGTTTTGAGTTGAAAACCCGAAAGGGAGCTCAAATTTTGAAGAGTACACAGTGATCTTGCTATATTTTGATTCAATAAAGAGCGAAGCACGTTGTATATTGGGGCATCAACAAAGTACTTTAGATCTTTTAAACACATGTTGAACTCAAGAAAGACTTCATGGAGCTGGTGTATATACGCTCAAGCGACAATATCTAGAGCATCTAACTTTTATCCTGTTTACTATTTTTAGATTCTATTTCTTCTTAAAGATAGGCTTTCAGATTAATTCCCTTTGTATTTTTGATAAATTCATTTAAATCTAATTATTCTCAAGATTAAATTCATCTTCCATTATTCTTAAAGTATGTTGCATTAAATAATGATAGATGAACTAAATACTTTTCACAAATGAAGTTTTGTTCATTACTCTGGAAATTTCTAGATAATACAAGAAACTAAAATGGAACAATTGTTCGAGGAATTCACGTAAGTAAGGTTTGAAAAAACACGAGTGAATTCTTTCTTTGGTCTAAAATGATGATTGGACAAATCAAATGATTCGATCCTAAGAGAGGATCATCTTACGAACATTTTTGATGGGTCATAGCATTTGAAGAATGGTACAAACCCATGGGCTGAGTAAAGAATGATATTTCGAGAGAAATAAGGATGAGCTTTGATGAAGGAATGAGTAGTGACGTCTGAATAGGGGTCATATTCATAAACATTTTGCATTATAACAGGTTTAATTGGGAGCATTTGATTCATTTCGATTATAGCATCCTAATCATTTGCCATGAAATCATACACATTATACAGGCATGTCCTTCAAGGGACAATGAAGATTGGTACGCCTTAGCCCCCTAAGCAGTAGGGTAATAGGCTGAAGCATAGCAGATTTAACCTTCAAGTATTTACACTAAAGCAGATCCAAGATGATTTGGCATCTCTGTATTATCAGAGAGCAGATCAAAGATAGCAGATTTGGCATATCTCTATCGTCAGAGAGCAGATCGAAGATATCACATTTGGCATCTCTATATTTGGCGGAGAGCAGATCGAACACATAGCTGATTTGGCTTTCACGTGTTTACGTTGAAGCAAGTCTAAGATGATTTGACGTCTCTGTATTGTCAGAGAGCAGATCGAAGATGACAGATTCGGCATCTCTGTATTAGACGGGGAGCAGATCGAAGACATAGCAGATCTGACCTTCAAGTATTTACATTAAAGCAGATCCAAGATAATTTGGCAAATCTGTATTCGACGGAGAGCAGATCGAAGACATAGCTGATTTGGCTTTCACGTGTTTACGTTGAAGCAAGTCTAAGATGATTTGGCATCTCTGTATCGTCAGAGAGCATATCGAAGATAGTAGATTTGGCATCTCTGTATTGGCAGAGAGTAGATCGAAGATAGCAGATTTGGCATCTCTGTATTCGGCAGAGAGCAGATCAAAGACATAGCTGATTTGGCTTTCACGTGTTTACATTGAAGCAAGTCTAAGATGATTTGGCACCTCTGTATTGTCAGAGAGCAAATCGATGAAACAGATTTGACGTCTCTGTATTGTCAGAGAGCAGATCGAAGGTAACAGATTTGGCATCTCTGTATTGTCAGAGAGCAGATCGAAGATGACAGATTTGGCATCTCTGTATTGTCAGAGAGCAAATCGAAAATAACAGATTGGTGTTCCTGAGTTTTCAAGAAGCAAGTTGAAGATAGCCAATTTGATACTTCTAAAGATATCAGAATACCCTTGAGGAAGATGAGGTCAAGATTTTGAGATTTAGCCAGGCCGGGCAAATTTGGTCCTTCTATAGTCTTTGCTCGATTCCTATTACACAGCAATGAGCAAAGAGAGGCAGCTGTAGCAGCCCAAATCTGCCCGGGCCCGTGAGATAAATGAAAAAAATAAAAATAAATAAATAAAATTTTATTTATTTCAGTCCAGTTTACAAAAGCCCAAGTGTTTGTGGCCCAAATACTTAAAACCTCAGACCATTACCCACTCAGCCCAATAATTTTCAAACCCAAACTTAAACTAAACCCACACCTAAACCCGTTATACAATTAGCCTAAGACTAAAGCGGCCAACCGCCCAAATTATTACGCGCAAAGGCGAGAAACCTGGGGTTTCGCGCTTTTTTCTTCAAGCCGCCACTGCTTCTGGAAGATTCGAGGAGCGTCTGTCCAGTTCCCCAAAATCGAGACGACCATCAATGGTCATCAATACATTGCCCTAGGCCCTTCAACGCACCACGACCCTTCAGCTCGGCCAGTGATCACGCCTCTACCAGTGGGCCAAAATTTTAGCACCGTGTTAGGGCCATTTCCACCGATCGTGCCGAATCATCGTCAGCACGAGTCCACGCCGGCAACCACCGTGATTTTCGCGGTCACCTGCAAGAAATGGAAGGAAATCAAAACAAATAAAATCAGCGATAGACCTAAACAGATATAGAAAGAAATCTAAGATTTCTTTCCAAAATGCAATGCGACTTCGTGTTATAAAGTCTTCTTCAAACCTGCAAAGAGCTGGGGACTGATTCTTACAGTTTTGTAAACATACACAAAGATTCAATAAAAAGCATAGTTTTTTTTACAAAGATACGGTACCAACAGTCAATCGAAAGTAGAGGTGATTCATTTTATTTTTCTTTTGTTCTAAATATATACAGATAAATACTAAAAGCTAATAAGATTACCTTTTTTTTCATCGTAAAACGAATCGATTCGTATTCTGACCGCCGTACTCGGCGAGGTCGGCGACGGCGCGTGGGCGCATGTGTGCCCGATGGCCGGAGCTTGGCCTGACGGAGGCTAGAGCCCAGAGGGCCTTTCCTCCCCCCCTCTCTCAGAGAATTTTTTTTTTTTTTAAACTCGGGTTTCAAATGAATTTTGAGCTAAAATTTGGCTTATATAGCCTCAAAGAAACAGTGTCGTTTTGGCTCAAGTCAATAAGCCTAAAAACGACCTCGATTTAAGACCTGAGGATCCGCGTGTTGACCCGTGACCCGGGAAGGATCCGCGTGTTTTTATAAAATAGGTAAATTGCCCAATTGACCCTTCTGTGTTTTAATTTTTTTATTTCATTTTATTTTAATTTTAATTTAGCCCCAATCTTTTATATTTATTTCAATTTAATCCTAGCGCCCTTTTAAAATCAGTTTTAGAGAACGATGTCGTTTTGGGATTAGGGTTTAATTACCCAATGAATCCTTCGGCTTTTAGCTTGTGTTTTAATTAAGTCCAAAATTTCTTATTATTTTGAAAATTAATCCCAAATTCTTTAATTTAATTCAATTTTAATCCTTTTATATTTTTGATTTATTTTAAATACTTTATATATTATTTATTTTTATAAATACCAGTTATATATTATTTTTATTTATATTATCCATTATATTATTATTATATATTTTATCTATAAATTACATTTTATTATATATTTTATTATATATTTCCTTATATTATTTTATAAAAAAATTATGTATTATTATTCCTTAGTATTATAAATTTGTTTTAGTTTTTTTAAATTATTATTAAATAAAAGTATATATTATCCTTATTTATAGTATTTATATTTTATTATATTTTATTATATTTTATTCCTTAAAATATTTATCTTTCTTTATATATATATTATATTACGTACATTTTATTATATATATCTTTATGACTATAGGATTTATATTATTATGTATTTTTATTACGTTATACACCATATATTATACTATATTTCTTTACATTACCTTTATTATAAAACATACATTATTTTATTATTTACTAATCATATACATTTTTAACATTTTATAAATAAATGTACTATTAATACTTAGTACATTTTTATATATAGTTGTTATACCCTATGATATAACTTATATGTATGTATCATTTTTTTTAAAAAAAGGGAGTTCTC
The DNA here is from genome assembly GCA_025698475.1 of Gossypium anomalum. Lineage (NCBI taxonomy): Eukaryota > Viridiplantae > Streptophyta > Magnoliopsida > Malvales > Malvaceae > Gossypium > Gossypium anomalum. The sequence continues at coordinate 65,238,362 of CM046968.1, read as the reverse complement.
TTTTATCATTCTTATATTATTCAACATATTTTTAAATATCTTATTTCTATTTAATTTTTATTTTTACATTTTAATTTACTTATTTATCTTTGGTTTTCTCTTATTTTGATATTGTTTAGTTGGTTAAATGTTACATATCATTTATTTTGTATATTAGCATGAAATTAATTATTTATGGTGATTTGCATAAGACATTATCATATATGTATATTGCAATCTACATTTGTTGTATTTATCACGCATTATATGGTGTTTTGCATGGAATAATAATGTATGAATATTTATGTTATTTATGATGATATATGCATAAAGTGATAATGTATATTGTGTAATTTATGCCATTATAACTATTTTCTATACTATATTTGCATGAAATGATAAAACATGTATATTGTAATTTGATTTATTTAATTCCTCGTGATATACAAAACACATCATTACTTTTAAAACCAAAAGATATATTTTATTTAATTCAAAAAGGGACTTTAAAAAGTGAGGCAATGTTTTGATATTTGGGAATTCGGAAGTAGTGCCCTAACATGCTAGGTTGCAATTTTCCGTTTCTCTAAATATCTAAAATATCCTTTTAAGCGAGTTTTACAAATCATAAGATAATTTCAGCTATGAAAGTTTAAAGATATCGTGTCCAATTGTGCTGGATGTGATATTTATACTCCTTCAAAGCGAATGAATCTCGATTCTTTTTTAATTTGAACTATTACGGTTTTAAAGAAATCTCATTTTTAAATTCCCTCAAATTTCTGACATTAAGACAAAAATTATTCAATTTGGTACCAATTTTGGGCGTTACGAGGGTGCTAATCCTTCCTCGAACGTAACCGACTCCCGAACCTATTTTCTCGTAATTTCGTAGACCAAAATATTTTATAAAGTGATCCAATCACACTTTAAAAGATTGGTGGCGACTCCTGTTTTCGTTTCTCAAAATCCATTTTTTAAAAGTGGTTTTGACAAATGCCAGCACTTACCACTTTGGCCATAAAAACCAGGCATTAATTTGATCATATAAACACCAACCATTAAGCATCAAAATGCCAAAAGCACACCAACCATCAAAGCATTAAAATAACATAAGTTTCACAAATTCATAGCAATATTACATGCCAATATCATCAACTAAACATTAGACATAGTCCACCTATACATGCTATTATAACCATGACCAAAGTATCAAAATCTACCGATAAAATTGATGGATAATGTGATGGATCTCCGACTAGCTTCCAACCCGATCGAGCTTTCGATAATCTATAAAGTAAAGGAAAATAACTACGTAAGCAATGAATGCTTAGTAAGTTCGTATAAACTTAAACATATCATTCCATTTCAATAATGAACATTATAAGTTAAATATAAACCTATACTAATGCCTCAAGATTTATCAAACCATAACCATCAACTCACAAATGAATAAGTTCATTAACATGATAGGATTTCATGAGACATAATATATAATCATCAACCTTTTTATAAGATTATATATCTTTTTATTTACTTACTTTCCATTCTGTTCCCAATGTTTATCATAAACCTAAACAACATTATTAATTTCTGATTCAGTGTATTTATACATGACAGGTAGATTCGTCCATAACACAAACAATTGGCTCACATACAATTACATCATTTATCACGTTAAACCTTTTATAACATCATAACACATCCCAATTACATACTTACCATTTCATTCACTTTTCTTACCGTTTCATATGCATAGTACAAGCATAATCATAAACATCAATCATATCCACAAACTTGGCATAAGCCTAAGCACATCAACAACACATGTTAGTTCATTTAAACATGATTCATATGAATTTGACATGGATAACCATTATACTTGAGCATGATTCAATTGGATTTATCATCCATCTCAACATAACATATTTTTCATGTAGCTTATCATTTCAAAATCTTTCATACATACATGTCTTGGTTCCTATTGAACACTTACCATTTCATTTGCATAACACATAACATTAACCATAGCCACAAGCTAGTGATTAAACACATAACTTTACAATATCATCATATGGTAAGATATGGTACATAAACATAACATCACTTAAACCATACTTTTCATAAACATGAATGTTCATACTTTAATCATTGATACATCATACCTTTTGATAATTTTCATAGTGAAATCAATCGAAACCCTTACCGAAGCTTAACAAAGTGTGCTAAACAATGGTCGAAACCATCCATTTTCTTTAATTGATGGTTGAAACCTTCCCTTTTCATATTCGATGAACACTATAAAGACGATTGAAACCCCAGTACACGTTTCATATTGTGCCATAGTCCAACTATGGTCTTACATAAGCACTGTAATGGCCTTGCCATAGTCTTACGTTCATAGTGTCATAACCCGGTTATGGTCTTATCATTAGAATGCCATAACCCAGCTATGGTCTTACTTATATATATACACTGCCATGATCCAACCATGGTCTTACGTTTGAAAAACTTCCATAGCCCAGCTATGGTCTTACGTAAACATTGCCATAGTCCAACCATGGTCTTGTACATTTTTATGTTGTGTTGCCATAGTGTCTTTCAACCCTAGTTTTATTCGTTTCCTTCAAGCTAACAAATTTGATTCACATATATACACAAATACATAATAATTTATCAAAAAAACAATTAATTGTACTAACAAAGTTACGAACTTACCTGGCTAAATTGTAGAAATGACAAAGTTCAGGGGCATTTTGGTAATTTTTATTTTCCTCGACTTTCCACTCAATCTTGATCTAAATTAATAATTTTATTCAATCTATTAATTTAGACAGTAAAACAATGTATTTTTATGTAAATTAGTCATTTTTGATATTTTAAAAAAATTGCCCCTAACCTTTTACTTTTATTCAATATAGTCATTGAGTCTAAAACATGCAAATTAACCATTTTTATTGAAATTTCACACTAATAGAGTATTCATAGCCTCCATATCAGCCCATTTTTGCAACAATTTCACATCAAATCATTGTAATTTTATTATTTCAATAATTTAGTCCCTAATCGAAAAATTCATCAAAATTACTTAACAAAATACTTTTAAATAACAATTAATATTTCAATTTCATCATTTAACATAAAAAATCACTAGATTCATCAATGAAAACATTCACAATCTTTAACAGTTTCAAAATTGAAGGTACGGGCTAGCTGGACCTAGTTGCAACGATCTCAAAAACATAAAAATTATTAAAAACGGATGAAAAATGGCTTACCATGTATCATCCAAAGAAGAACCGAAGCTTGAAGCTTTTCCTATGGTGTATTTCAATAATGATCAAGCCAAAATGAAGAAGAAACTTATGTTTTCTTATTATTATTATTTTAACATTTATTCATTACTTTAATAATAAAATAACTAATAAAACTTATAAAATTAAAAGAACATAAAGCATCCACCGCCCCACTATCTTAGGTATGGGTAAATTACTTATTAAGGCCATCCAATTATAATTCTTTAAGCAATTAACACCTTTAAACTAATAGTGATTGACTTTTTCAACTTTTATAATTTAGTCCTTTTCGTTTAATTAACTATCGAACGTTAAAATTTTTCAACGAAACTTTAATACCACCTTAATGACATTCTGTAAATATTTATAAAAATATTTATGGTTTGATTTATAGAAACGAGGTCTTGATACGTCATTTTCTAAAACCACTTAACCTTAAGGTTTTACCACTTGAACTTAATAAATCACTTACATAATATAAATTATCAAATTGAAAACCTTTTTAAAACCATATTTGACTCGTAAATATTAAATAATAATATTTACGAACCTACTCATCGGATTTAGTGGCCCTGAAACCACTATTTTTGACACTATTAAAAAATAGGTTGTTACATTTTTCATCTTTTAAATGGTTTAGACCCTAAAGTGTTCTCTAACGAGTCTTTTTTAGATTTGCTTTCCATAGAAACTAAGGTTTCTAATTAAACACTCTTCCATTAAATTGGGAAATTTCATCGCCTTTAGAATGTTAAATGTTACCTTATTGTCTTGAACTCTCATGATGAGTTCTCCTTTTTGCACATCTATCATTCTTCTCGTGGCTAGGAAAGGTCTCCCCAGGATGATCGGAACTTCTTTATCTGCTTCAAAATCTAATACAATGAAATCAGTAGGAAAAATAAATTTATCAAGTTTTACCAAAACATCCTCGATTTTCCCTTCGGGATATGCTAATGATCGATCAACCAGTTGAAGTGCCACAGTAGTGGGTTTTACTTCACCTATTCCCAACAGCTTGAAAATGGATTTGGGTATCAAGTTGATGCTTGCCCCTAAGTCACACAAAGCTTTATCGTAATATGATTTACTGATGTTGCAAGGTATCAGAAAGCTTCCAGGGTCTTTCAGTTTTGGAGGTAGCTTGTTCTGTAAGAACGCACTGCACTTCTTCGTCAAAGCAACAATCTCATACTCACTAAGTCATTTCTTCTTGGACAAAATATCCTTCATAAAATTTACTTAGTTGGACATTTGCTCAAAGCTCTACCAATGGAATGTTAATATGTAATTGCTTTAAAACATCCAAGAACTTCTTGAATTGTACCTTATTTTTCTACTTATTATGTTGAAGCCTTTGAGGATATAGAACTCTAGGTTTATATAGACAACTTTTCTGAGGAGGTAAATCTACAAAAGTAGGTGTTAGCTTTTTAGAATTCACTAGTTTAGGGTTTACCTCATCAAATTTTTATGTTACAGGGACTTCAACTGTTGGTTGACTTTCTTCCTTTTCAGTAAGTTCATTTTCAACAATAACCTCCTTAGGTTCCAAAATCATACCACTTAGTAACTCGACTACCTCACAATGTTCCTTCCCAAATTTCTCAGATTTTCTATATCGCTTGGCAAGGCTCATTGCAGTCTACTACGAAGCTCAGTAGCTAACTGATCCATCTGATTCTCCAGATTTTTCAACGTTGCTGCTTAACTTTGGACCGTTGTTGCTTGGCTCTGGATCAAGGCGTCATTTTTTGCCATGCATGCTTTCAATAAGTCCTCCAAACTGTTTGATAACTATGCTTGAGATAGTTTTGGGGCTTGTTGGTTAAACCCTTGGGTTTGGTTAGGTCTATGCTGTGTCAGGTTGTTGGTCGTCTATTTCCTTGGTTACTTCAGGAAAATTTCGAATGGTTCCACCACGAAGGATTGTAGAATTTGGACTGTGGTCCTTGTCCACTTCTATTTTGATATTGGTTCCTTACATAATAAATTGATTCGGGACTTGAAGGACAATTCTCAAAAGAATGACCATCCCCACATTATACACAAGAAACAACTTCATACTGACTTGGTGATTGAGCTACAAAATTATTTAAACCATTAGTGGTAAACTGTTTTAACATAGAAGAAATAGAAGATACCTTAGTAGAGAGTGAAGTCAGTGCATCCACCTCATGCACTCTAGCTACTCGTCTTCCTGAAACTACTTGATTAGTCAACCATTAGTAATTGTTGCTTGCGATCCTCTCGATGATCTCGTAAGCCTCGTTATAAGACTTAGAGAAAATCACACCATTCGCAGAAGTATATACCATTAATCTTGTGTATGCATTGAGACCGTTATAAAACATCTCCAATTGGACATAATGAGAAATCCCATGATGAGGACACTTACGAAATAATTCCTTGAATCTTTCCCATGCCTCATATAAAGACTCATCATACAATTGTTGGTAAGTAGTTATCTCATTATGCAACTTTGCGATTTTGCTCGATGGAAAATACTTAACCAAGAACCTTTCTGCTAATTCTTACTAAGTAGATACTGAACTTGGTGGCAATGAATTCAAACATGCTCGTGCTCGATCTCACAACAAGTATGGAAAAAGTTTTAACCCCAGCACATCTGTAACACCCCTTACCCGTACCCGAGACTGGGATAGGATACGAGGCGTTACCGAACACATACACAATCATTCACTCAAAACCGGGCTATAAAATTTTACTTTTAAAAGAATTTCATTCATACATACACAAATTATTCTTAATATGCACCTACGAGGTCCAAGACATATATTAAAAACATTTCGGGACTAAACCGAGAACTTACGAAAAATCTCGAGAAAATTTCTAAGTATAAGCCTCACACGCCGGTGTGGAGGCAATGCACATGCCTGTGTGCTAGGGACACGCTCGTGTCTCTTACCCGTGTGGAATTATTTGAATTTATTTTCCAAGTTTGAACCTACAGTGGTTTTCACACGGCCGAGCTCACGCCCGTGTCTCTGGCCCGTGTCCCTCACACGGCCTAGACACGCCCGTGCCATCGCCCAGTGTTCAAAAACTAGGATATTTTTTTTATGACGTCAGCATGCATTTAGGGGCACACGGCCAAGACACACACCCGTGTGTTAGGTTGTGCCCTCCACACGGTTGAGACACACGGCTGTGTCTCCACCCGTCTGTTTACTACCATGCACACTGACTTGCAAAATTAGGATACAGGGGACACACGACCATTTGACATGCCCATGGGGCAGATCGTGTGTCACACACGGTCTAGACACATGCCCGTATGGACCATTTAAAGGTTATTTTCCAAGCCAATAGTCACCCTCAAACACCCATACATTCAAACATAATTTATAACATGAAACATGACATATTTAGGCTCTCAAATATTCCAAACTATAACACTCTCACATCTTTATAAAGTCATCCTATTGTACAATTTTTTTATTTCACCATTTACAGGCATTCCACACCAATTTCATGCATTATTAAACTTGTTTCCATAACTTTGATTTCTTGTGTTCATGTCTATAGTTAATTTAAGTAATTAAGTCATCTCTTACCCTTTAGCATCTAATCCATACTTTATCATACACTATCAAGACAATACCTTTGGAATATTCTTACATATGTTAGAACTATCAAGTGAGTGGCATGTATAGGGACCTAGTTTTATGACATGTGTTATTATGATTTGGCCAAATATATTGGCCTATTTTGAGCTATTGAATATGACCATGAGATGTGGCTTATATTGATTATGGCTTGTAAGTCTAGCTAGTCATGTTATGATTTATTGCATATGATGTGAAGATATGATTATGTTTATTTGTCATGCATGGTTGGCAATATGTCATGTGTGTTGAATGCATGTTTTATGACCATGAATTAAATTTGTAATATAGAGATAAAATAATAATGCTTTGAACATGGAAGTTTGATGATAAGTTAAAATAAATTGGCACAAAGATAACTATGGTATGACAAGCTCATAATCCTTTAGCAATTCAAGCCATATTCATTTCCTCAAATTCAAGTCCCTTTGAGTCATCAAATATTTAAGACTTTTATAGTCTAAATAGACATGACATCTCTCCCCAAATAGGTAGTGTCGCCAAATTTTCAAAGCAAAAACAATGGCAGCTAACTCTAGATCGTGCGTAGGATAATTTTTCTCATGAGGTTTCAGCTGCCTCGAAGCATAAGCCACTACCTTGCCTTCTTGCATAAGGACACAACCCATTCCATTTAAGGATACATCACTATAAATCACAAATTCCTTCCCTAATTCTGGTTGTACTAACATTGGTGTCTCGGCTAACAATGCTTTCAGCTTCTCAAAACTCTTTTAGCACCTTATGAAGCATTGTATAGGCAAAAATGCCGCACACCATTGCATTGGACTGAGCTTAAAGAGAATAAGATTCATGGAATAGATTTGATTAAGGAAACCGAAGAAAAAGTGAAAGTAATTCGTGATTGTTTGAAAGCGGCAACAGATAGCCAAAAGTCATCTGCGGATTTAAAGAGGAAAGAGATTGAGTATCAGGTTGGTGATAAGGTATTCTTGAAAGTATCCCTATAAAAAAAGGTCTTGAGATTTGGTAAAAAAGGAAAGTTGAGTCATCGTTTTATAGGACCGTATGAGAACATCGAAAGGATAGGGCCCGTTGCTTATCGATTGGCTTTACTGCCTGAGTTAGAAAAGATCCACGATGTGTTTCATGTGTCCATGTTGCGCCAATATAGATCTGATCCTTCACATGTGATTGTGCCGACAGAGGTTGAAATCAAACCGGATATGACTTATGGTGATGAACTTGTTAAGGTTTGTTCAACATTTTCAAGCTTGATTTTAAGTACTTCCTAGTCCCGTTTTTAATGTTCTTTGTATTTTTTAAGTCCTTGAAGCATGATCTACCCATTTTTAGCTATATTTTGAGCTAGGGTTCATGTATGAAATTTGACCCATGTACAACATGCATGTATTTTGTTGATTAATGGAGGAATATGGATGTTTGAGGCATGATAAACATCTTTTACTAGGTGATTTTTAGTGAAAACACCTAAACAAGGGACTTGGTTGTAAAAGTGTAAAAGTAAGTAGTAATAATGTGAAATAAAAGAAAATATGGGCTGATATGAGCATGGTAAAGATTCGCTAGGCTTGGGTAACCAAGAAAATGCATGCATTTCATTTTACGAGCCTAGGGACTAAATCATAAATATGTGAAATTTTAGGGGTCAAAACATAAATTTGTAAAAGCATGATTTATGGACTCATTTAAATAATGTGAATAATAAATAAGTTAAATTTGGCATTATAGATCAAGAAAAACGTGAACCGGGTCTTGATCGAGGGAAGAATAAAGTATACGACGATTAGGCTCGATTATCATCATTTTGTACCGAAGTAAGTACATATGCAAATAATGTGGTGTTGTAATGTATTTTAATGCTTTAATATATATATTGTGATAATTGCTCTATTTTGGTCATGAGTTATATGTTTATTGATGGTTGTGAAAGCATGAATAATATTATGGTTGTTATCCATGATATTACGAGCAAAGTACGATAAAGATGCCATGTGCAATAAGAAAAACCCCGTTTGAACCTTAGGAATAGTTTAGGATACAAGTGACATGTCACTAGGAATTAAGAAGTCTGAACTTGTTGAGTGGTCCGGGTTTATGGTATTTGTGGCATCCGAGCTCGTTGAGAGGTCTGAGTTCATTATGAATACAAGCATCCGAGCTCGTTGAGTGGTCCGATTTCATAATGGATGTGGTACATGTAACATCTGAGCTCGTTGAGAGGTCCGAGTTCATTATGGATGTATTACATGTTATAAGGTAGCTTTGGCTACGTATGTATATGAGGCACTTATGTGCAAGTTCCGCGTATCCAATAGTATTCCGAGAGTTCAACGGGTAAAGCAATGGATGTAATGAAAGTCCCGAGGAGGGCATGTCAAAGAGGTATGGTTACATGATGTATGTTATGATAAATACAGGTACGTAAGCTAAACTTATGAATGATGCCTTAGTAAAGAATGATTCATGATGAGAAAATCTATGTATACATGTGATAAGTAAGTAAAAAAGTGTAAGTGATGGATAATCTTTAAGTATATATTACTATGTTTTTGCATGATTATTTGTGTTTAAGTCTGGTAATGCCTCGTACCCTGTCTGGCGTAGGACATGGGTAAGGGGTGTTACAACGTCTTCAGTCACACTAGCTATCTTGAATGAATCACTCACCTCCATGAACAAACGAAGGTGTAAGTATGGATCTTCCGTGGGCATACCACTGAACTGACCCACCTTTGGAGCATTTGAAACATCACTGGTTTCATTTCAAATTGGGGTGCCTCGATTTCCAACCTTCTAATTCCCAGATTAAACTGATTGAAGAGTAGCACAGTGGAAACACAAAAATATACACACTTTTTCATGCCCTTTTTAACTCAAATTCATGCAAATTTAAAGTAATTCGTGTCGAAAAATATATAATAATTATAAAATAATTAAATTATACTTAAATTATTAACATGTTGAATTTTAATTAATTTTGTAATAATTTTGATTAATTTTGACCATTTTCGACAGATTCGCACGAAAGGCAAAAATTGTCTTGGCAGACACTGCTAGAAGCGCAAAATTGATAAGCGATTTTTAAAGCATCAAGGCGAATTAATTTTTCAGCTGAAGACAGTCCAAATTATGAATAACAATTTTATTTAAAAACTCAATAATTTTGGATAGTGATGATTAAATTAACTAGATGCAAAGAGTGATCTCAATGCAATTTTAATCTTAATAAAGTAGCATCAATCTTCGCACATAATCATGCATCAACAAAATCATGCCGAAAAAATACTTTTTATTAATAAGTAGCTTGAATGCAAATATTATTTCCAAACTTTATACTAAGTACATCTTAATATCAACATGAATCATAGTTTGCATGCATTTTCAAAGTCATACATAACATTCACCAATCAATATGCTTTCCTTATCAACCAAACATAGCAATCCCAAGGTTTAATTAGTGGTCTTCATAAGTTTAGCTTAGTAATTCCTCTCCACTAATGTAGTAGGTATAATCATCCAATCAGTAGGTCCTTTATTATGTTGTAATGGGGCTAGGCTAAAGGTAGGGACAAAGAGAAGTGAATTTTGAGGCTCAATCATCTTAACACTAACTTGTCTTGGATATTTCTATGCCGTAACCTTCATAAAATTAAGTCTTTGGAACACCCCCAAACTTATTTCGAACTCATGCTCAACTCTTATTTTTTTCAGACTTTGGGCAAACTTTTCTTTGGTTTTTATTCTTTTGGACAAACTTTCCTTTGTTCTTTGATTCTTTTCTTTTCTTTCTTTCTTTTTTTTTTAAAATGGAAAGAGCATGTTCATCTTTTCATATTATTCCTCAAACTTTGATCAGCAAGACAAATTTAGTTAAGATAGGTGTAAAAGAATATGATAACATCAAAAATATGATAATACGACTTATAATATAGGTACTTTGCAATAAACAGACCATTAAGCTCAAAAATTAAGTTTCAAGGGTTAAATTAATAAGGTTAGGCTTGAAAGGCTCAAACGATCCAAACAAAGTGTGCCTATATCATATTAGATTTTTATACCTCCTAGGATTTCGCCTCAAGAAAGTTATTAAGTCATTTCTTAAAACTTAAACCTTCATACATGTCTATTTCTAAATAAATCAGATTCTCATGGCAAATACTACATAAGACTAAAGATCATACAAGCATTCCATCACTCAAGATAACATAGGAATAACTTAGATAAAATCAGAAGTCATGCTTGCATTTAAACATACATCTGAACAAAAATTCTTTCTGAATATTCATTTATTTCAGCATACTTAAGTAAAAAGATTGAAACATACTTTAAAAATTCATGCGAAATGCCTTATTTAAAAATTCATGCGAAATGTCTTGCCCCTCTTTAAGAAGAAGCAATGTTCTCATTGCAAAAACAAACTAATGAATGAAAACTAAACATTAGGTAGGGTTGCAAAAAAAGAGATGTGAGTCATAAAAACTGCTTAAGTATCAAGTCTTTCTCAACAATTCAATCCTAGACATGTTCATTCCCATTACCACATCACTTTATTCTTTCTATTGAAGAGGCGTTGAACTTATTTATTCATGCTTGCTATTTTATTATGCAAAAGCAAAATTCTAACTAAGAAATAAAAAAAATACCTAAAAAGAAATAAAAACTAAAGGCAAGAAATTCTGCCCTTTTATTTATTTAACTTATCCTCATCATTTCCTCCTTTGATGTTTCATCGTCGCTTTCATTCTCATCTTCTTTCCATGACTCGAAAATATAATCTAGAAACTCAGGAACAAAATTGTTAGAGATATTTTTAAAAGTATTTCTTATAGAATCATCTCTAACTTTTGCATATTTTCAATAAGCCTGTTGTTGGTTATGCATAAATTTCATCATATCCATCATAATTGACAATTCCAATTTCTTTACAGTATTTGAATAAGTGGGCATAGGAATAGTCAACTTAGGATCAACACTTGGTTCGACTGGATCTTCCGCATTTAGCTCCTCTTTTGGTTTAGAGATTTCCGATTCCTTTATTACTTCTGGATTGTTCGATTCTTCCTCAGATTTTGCTTCCTTTGTCTCATTAACTGAGTCAGCTTCTATTTCAGATTTGTTTGATGACTCGTCAGTTTCTGGTTCACTTGGTTCAATTGGTTTTAGCTCATGGACATTCTCCACTAACCTTTCAACATCATGGGTTGTGATACAACCTTAAACATATAGGCCCTCAGGTTTGCTTTTGTTTTAAGTTGAGCCCTTAAGCAAAGTGAAGTTATCAATGATGGAAAGTAAGCATTTCCAGTCTTTTTTCCAACACAATTGTGGATTTCCTTAAGAATGATCTTTCCAACTTTGATAGACCTTTCTGTCATAGAAGGCGTGTTTTCAACCCGATCAACCACTAGCTTAGAATGAGTCACAAGTTCATGTGTGCGCACTTGCGATGCAGATGAATCATCTTTGCTATCAGATTTCTAAGTTTTTTTGAAGTTTTATCTGACAGTTAGAAACGAGCTTTCATTATTATTTCAGAATGTTTTCAATTCTTAAAGTTTTGTCACCATAGTTTTAGAATCTAGAGTTTCACAATCTATAGTAAGCTATAGTTTCACATTCTAAAGTTTCACAACTTAAAAATTCAGTAAGTCAAAAGTACTTTTCTTGGGCTAGCTTTAAAGTCTCAGATTTTCAAAACATAACAAAAATTTAGTTCGAAAGTGTATGGCATGGATTTTTCCTAAAACACCTTCTTTACAAATATGCATACATTTTCAAAAATAAACCACGGTCCAAATTTTAAACCCAAACTCTGATACCACTAAATGTAACCTCTTAAACCCGGCTTAGACATTATGGCCGAATCGCGAAAATCACGTTGGCCATGTTGTTGGCACAAAAAATCTTTTAACTATTTTCTCCCTAATAATCATCATCATTTTAAAACGTCATTTTGATTTGCTTTAAGAAAAACCAAGCATTGTGGAAATTGTTTATCTTTTGAAAAACTCAAGTATTGATGGTTTACATAAAAAATCATATTTCAAGTAAATGTCATAGCAAAAAAATAACATAACACATTCTCATTTTGAAAACATATATTTAATATATCTTGTAAAATCTCAGTTTAATGAGTAGGTGGTGTTGACTTTCGAAAATGAATATTGAGTTTTAAAATACAATCGTTGATTTGAGTTTGGCATTATTATGAAATATCCAATTTTACTTATTAATTTCATAAACCATCTTAGGTGATAGTTTAAAAATTCAAATCAAGTGAAACAATCCAAAAACCAAAATCCAAAAGAAAGTCCCAAGTCACAGTCCACAGAAATAAAAACAAACCCCAAAATATCAAGTACCAAAATATAATAGATTTTCTAAAATATTTTGAGTCCACCTTCGTAAGCTAAGCCCATCCTAACCTCGATTATTATCTAAAAAGTCAGAAACTTAAAGGGGTGAGCTTTTTAAAGCCCAGTGTAGTTACAAATCATATCAACAGAAATTAATACAGAACATCATCAATTTAACAGATCTCATAAATTCATAATTATACAACCACAAAATCACATTTATCAAAATGCATAATGACAATGTTAATGTAATGTTTTTTTAGAAACAGTGCAGATTTTTCAGAAAACAGTTCCTACCATCTTCGCTACACATCATAAAGAGTTCCCCAAAACTCGTCCATCCAATAACACACCAATAATATGGACAAACTACCAGATATTGCAATCGAGCTACTAGAAAAATAATATTGTGGTTGAGCCACCAGATAATGCATATATATTGTCAGATATAGAATATTATGGTCAAGCCACTAGAAATTGCAGATTATTAATTTTCTAGAATATTCCTCCGTACAACATTATCCCAACTCCAAGCATGCGATGTAGCATATAGAACATAATTTCAGTAGGTATGTTTTACATGCGAATCAGATCTTATTACAGTTTATCACAGTGGCATGTTTAACATGCAAATCAGAATCAGAATAATGGCATGCTTAACATGCGAGTCATAATCAAAATGATAGCATGCTTAACATGCGAATCAGAATATCAATAAATCAATGTCATGTTTATAATACATGCATAACCAATATCGTCTTATATCACATATCATGAGTATTAGGAAAACATACAATATCACATTTATCAAAAAAATCACATAATCACATACAAACATCATAGATCTGAAGTTTCAGAATCATTTACTTGGAATGCTTTTTTTATCGGATTTCATAAATCCATATGAATACTTAGCATATTCGTCCATTTTCACTTTTTAGAAATTTTATTAAACAATTATTTAATCCTTTTATATATATTTATCTCGAATAAAAACAATATCATATAATTTATCAAGGAAAATCCCCATACTTGATTTCGCAAATCTGATGACAACGACTCTGTTTCCAACTTCTAAAGAAAGAGATCAAATCTTGAATCCTTACGCATAAACAATTCATATCGTATTAGAACAAGTTATTTTTTATGAATAACCCTCAATTTATAATTTGGTGAAATACTCACGTAACTGATTATACAATCGCACACTTCCAAAAGTAGGGGTATGAATCCGGGATTTTTGAATAGCGCTTCATAATATCCAATAAACCGAATGGTTAGTATTGTCCTTATTGAATATATATAAAAATAAATGAAACAATATCGTAGATGAAGGATCGTCCAAACTTACATAATATCGAAGGAATAGGTGTTCAACAACTTCCCACAGAGAGTTGATTAGAGAGGACGATTTGCAACGAGACAGAAAATAACATAATATAAAAAAAGAATTAGAAATAAGATGTGATATACTTCCTTTTACGAACAAAATATCAGAAGGGATTAGAGAAATTGGTTATGAGGAGAGGAGGAGAAAAGAAGAAGAATCTGATAATTTAGGTGTGGTCAATGGCGGCGGCGTGGTGACGGTGGTGAGGTGATGGTTTGGAGGCCTTTAGATGTGGTGGAATGAAGGAGAAATAAGGTGAAGGGGTGGTGAAAACAGAAGAAAATAGGAAAAAATAGAAGTGCAAGGAGGAGGAGAGGCTAAAGGGAGAGGAGGAGAGAAAAGATGAGAAAATAAAAATGTTTAGGTGCATTGCCGGCCATTGTATGGTAATGAAGGGAAAAAGACAACAGGGGGACAAAGGCACCAAAAGTGGATCATAGGAGTGAAAATGGGGCTAAGTAAGGGAAGTTGACTAGAAAGAAAATGAAAGGAATCCTTGCCTACAAGGCAAGTGAGGTTGAAGGTTAAAGGGGTTTGACCCACTTGGAATTGTCAAAAATTAAGGGTACCTTTGGTTCACTATAATGGAATAGAGTCATGCTTGAATAAAATTTGTAATGGAATAGAGTCAGATGTCGAGTAATTTCATTGTTTGGTTGAATGGAATAGAATAGAGCTGTAATAGTATTCTTATGTTTAGTTGAATGGAATACATGTTGTAATAGTATAACGAAAAATGATTAGATGACCAAAGTACCTTTAGCAGATTTTTTTTAGTAGGTGATTGTTGTTATTGTTATTAAATTTTAATCAAATTATTGTTAAATATATTTTAATAAAAATAATAATAAATAGCTTAATCATATTTTAACATAATTAATATTAAATACAATTTAATAAAATAATATACAATTTAATAACATTCTTAATATAATTATTATATGAATTAAAAATCATAATATATAATATTATAAAAATAATATATAACCTACTTTATTATTTTTAAACTGTAATACATATTTAATGTGCTAAAATATCATTAGTGAAACAAATAATTTAATTATTCTACAATAAAAACAAAATATTAGAAGTAATAAATAGCTTGTGATTAAAAAAATTTAGACATTGAAATAGAAATAATGATACAATTTAAATGTTAATTTACGAGTTAAGTAATAATTTTAATCGATACTTTGTTACATTTAACAAACATTATAATGTTACATTTCATATTCTCATTTCATTTAAATTGTGACAGAAAAAATTTTAAACACCGCATTCGTATAAACTATTCTACTTTAATTCATCAAATCAATGGGAATATGTGTGATCATTTCGAATAATAAGGCAATGCATAAATTTAGACCGGAAGTAATTGTTATTAATTTAATAAAAAATATTACATTTAAATTTAATTATAAAAAATATAAATATCAATATAGAAAGAAGATGAATGAATGATTAACAACAATTTGACTTTAGGAAAGCCCCTAGAGAACACTTATCTATGTACTAGCCCTCAAAAGAAAGAAATGGGAACTATTGTCAAATGTTCAGCTCACATGTCGTATTCTCAAAAACATAAGATTGTACTTGATACCAATATAAATGAACAACATTAACAATTAAATTCAATGATAAAACATAATGAACAGCATGTTTTGATACCCTTTTACATGTTAATAACACAAAATACCATCATCTTTCATTGTTAAAATGCTATTAATGTATAAAGAGCTAAATAGTGGGAAAGAATCAACAAAGAGATGTATTACTTGTCATATCATATCCATGTTAGTGATAGTCTCTAATGTAGGATTAAGCCTTGAAGTCTACAACGACTGTTGCACATTTACTTCAAATCAAATATGGAAGCTAGACTGTTAGAATACTATAATACCAGGAAAATAAGAGAGAGAAAAGGGTGAGAGGAGAGAAATTTCACCTACAAAATTTTAGTTGAAAAAGAGAAGCTATACCAACAAGGTAAATGATGATAGAATAAGTAGAAAATTATCATGAGTTAAAAAAATTTCTTTCTAAAATCAATGAAAGAAATATATTAAGATATTCAGAAAATAGAATGATGGTAGATGGCACATCATGCTATCATTCTTCAGAGTGATACCAAAAAGAAGAAAAAAAGGTACCTAGGTAGAATAAGCTAATGGTATGATCGTCACGGTAATGGCTCTAGACAATGAAACCCAGATAATTAAGACTGCTAAGAGATAAACAGTAATTTAATATCTTCCTTAACAACTAAAACTTGGCCTAGTGAAGAAGGGATTCACCAAAAATATGCCAATGGAAGTGTAAAATATAAGACTTGAACACAGGTGCCAACAACATAATAAAAAAAAATGTAGTCACAGATGACTCCGAGTAGCAAGGGGAAAAAGAAATCAAAGAATAAATTCCACGCTACCTCCAGACAAGTTCTACTAAAAAAGGAAATTGAAATGAAAACCTAACTGAACTTAAGCATTACGAGAGTTTGTTCTTTGACCTCTATAAGATGTCTCAAGCACGAATCTAACGGTTTATTTCACATATAATATGTTGTATATTTTGCAAGTCATGTTATATACTTTTTGATTCATTACAAACAACTTATACATCAGAACATTTCAAGATAAGAAACCACAAAGTAAAGTTCCTCACCAATATCCTCCAATGTCAAAGGTTCTATCTCTGTACTCCTACTCTTATCTCCATTGGATTTACCTTTAATCCCATCATTCTTTTTATAATTATTTGGTCTAAGATCAGGACCAATATTCCTTACCCAACTTGCAGTATAAATCCTAGAAGCCTCTTTCAAGACCTAAAGAAGGATGACAGGTTTTTACTAATTATATACTAAAAATAAATGCCTCTTATTCCCCAATGCATAGGCAAATAATAGGCTCTTGAGCATTATTTGACATTCAAGTGGTTAAGTTAACCATCAAGTAAGTAGAACAGTACATAAAAGTTAATTATTTCAATATCCCAATGATCTAATTTCCACTTGATCACCAGCTAGCATTTGTGAGATTTCAAATTCCCATTTTGCTTCTTTAAAATTTGTTAAATGGAACAAAAAGTATATATATTATAGAAAGGAAGTGGCAAAATCATCATATTTGAGTAGAAATTGCTAATAGTTCAAACGTAAAGTAAAAAAACCATGCATTTTTTTCTTCCAAAAAAAGGTTTCAGAATTCTAAAATGTTCTGCTTATAGCAATAGCAACGACGCAAAAAAAAATTACAAACTAAGATCTTTATAATGTTTTACTATGATGGGGAAATGAAAGAGCCATGCTCTTTAAACTGGAAGTAATATCTAAACTACAATCCAGTACTAATATAGATTCTTCATCATATAAACCATAAAAAAATACAATTATATAAAGGAAGGGGGAAACCCAAAATCTAACAACATTCATCATTAAAACCCAGAAATCAAAAAGCAAACAAAACTCTTACTGCAGAAGAGAAATTGGAAAAGAAAAGTACCAAGGAGCGCTCGTGCCAAGTCAATTTTCGGCCTTTTTTATGTGGGGAGGATCAGGCAATGAAGAAGGGAAAGCTATTTTTTTTAGATCGTATTGGATGTAGTCATACAGCTTCCTGCACAAAAATTTTATCTTCATTTTAAATTGATATAAGAGATACCTAATTTGATTAAACTAATGAATTATCTGATACGACTACGCCCCGGGTCACACCAAGCTTGAGCAAGGATCTTTTGGAGCTGCCACAAGGACCTATCACCCGAGCATGAGCTAAGCAATTCAAAGAGGCCATTTCGGCCTTAGTAAACCAAGTGTGGGGTGAGACATTGGCTAGTTATCCCATTCACACATTATGGCTTTTCGGTTCAATGCATTCACATATGGATGGCCCTTCAAGTTAGGTTTTCACAATTCAAATGCCTTATGCAATAACCAAGCTACTCATTAATTTCACAAACCATTCAGCTGAACAAGGCATTGCATTTAAGCCTCTTAAAACACCATAGCCGAACATAGACATGGCCAATCAGCTACCATTTACTCCAAGTTCATTTCAACTGATTATACATCATTTAGAAGCTGTCCAATGATGTTTTCAAGGTTGAAGAAACCTCTTGGAACTTTCATGAATTATTCTGGAATTTTCAGCTCATTGAAAGCTAAAACAAAATAACTATTTAACTACTTGTTTACCTATTTGGCTAGCCTTAGGATTTTACTATAAATATTCACTCGTTTGCTGGTTGTATAGACTTTTGGCTTCTTGAATGAATTTTGTTATTTGTGAGGTTTTCATCTCTCAAATTTCATCCAAGACTTAGCTTGACTTATCTGCTAGTCAGTGGCATCAACATGTTTCTTCTATCGAACTTATCACTCTCGTAGTGTAGTGTTCACCCAAAACTGATACCTTTGGTTCTTACCTTCTTAAGTAACGGGTCAAGGTCTTCTTTCCATCACCTATTCACCTTAAGGTCATATTAGTCCCGGGTCAGCACTTAACTATAGTGTTGGTTCATTCTTGACACTTAAGCTCGTTTTCCATCCCACCCAAGCTATCACTTATCCATTTCAATTCTTTGTTAGCTGAACCTATAGCAACAAATACTTAGCCATTTTTTAGCCTATTCTTAATACCTATCCCCATACTTAGCCGAATACACACATTGCTTACAATCGGAATGATACTTCTATGTTTGATGATCGGGCACATAAATGACTCGAGCATCTCAACGAGGCTGAGATCACATCATTATCTTTTTTGTTCCACGGTCTAAATATTTAGAAGAAATAGGCTATTAATAGGGTTTGATGGTACTGAGGCCAGAGGGTATTTGTTTATTTATTTGATTTTCTTTTTTTAACCTTTTCAAGGTTTTCAGGCGCTAGCTCAGATTTGGGAAGGTAAGCTGTTTGGTCCTGCTTAGGTCAAAGATAAAGAAACCAAAGTTAAAGCATGGAAAATAAATAAAATTCAAACAAAGAAGAAAAGGAGGTAATGCTTTCTTCAATATCAAAAGACGATCATAAAATAAATAGATGAGGATTTTGATTCATCACAGCCAGAAAAACTTGAGTTACTAAACTAAACTTTAGGAACGAAGAAAATGAAAAACAAAGTAAAAGAACTGCAAACAGTTCGTAAGGAGCAATGGTGTTTAGGTCTTTGTAAATGGAGAAGGTAGTGAACATGGAGGTTGTAGTTGAAACTGTAGAAAGGAGATGATCATTAAACAATAAGGGCAAAAATGAAAAAAAATCTTTTAGCATTCCTACCGTGCTCTGAATGGCAATTCAAAGGGTGAGGTAAGGAATGTTATTCAGCCTCTATTTAACGTTTAGTGGGAATAGAAAACTAAACAGCAACATCCGTAATAGACATTTCATTGAACCAAACAAGGGTTTATGGTGGGCCCATGGAATTGAATTGTAATGGCATAACCATTACATTGAACCAAACAGGGTGTAAATAAAAAAAATGTAGGAGGGGGGCTTAAACATGGACCTTTTTGGAAATAATTCACACTTAACCACTAAGCCATTTAACTCATTGCATCATAAACTAACGCAATAAAATAAATAAAATATGAGGCGTGACATTTTGTGCTGACAGACTATCTTTATTTCATGTTTACTGTCCCGATAGACTATCTCTATTTTGTGTTTACTGTCTCAATGGATTATCTCTTTTCCATGTTTAATGTCTAGACGGACTATATCTATTCTGTGTTAACTGTCCATATGAATTATATCTATTTCGTGTTTACTGTCCCAACAGACTATCTCTGTGGATGCCATGGAGTCTTTCATTCGTGGTCTTACACCGTTTTGCCATCTTGGTGTACTATCGTATGATGTCGTGGAGTCATTCATCCATGGTCTTACTCATTATACCTAGCCATCATAACATCTTTTATCTACGGTCTTACACTGTATACCTTATACTAGACTATCATAGCCTCTTTAATCTGTGGTTTTATGCTACATATCGTCGTTATGATGTCACCTCGAAGGACCGTTCAATACCGCTATTACGGTAAATATCATTCCATTATTTCATTTCCCAAATCCTCCTCTCATTACCTCCTTTACACCATCTAACCTTGATGTTCGAACACCATAGTGTTCCCTTTGCAAGGTCTAGAGCTTCACCCGAGGTGATAACTAATGGGCTCTCTCACTATTTCCCTTCCTATCTTCATCTACCCCTTAAGGTTTCCCACTGTAATACAATGCATGCTCATATATCATATTTTATCCTTATGCGACTATGGCATACCTAGATAGCGTAAACTATAATAACAGGTTTAGGGTTTGAAACTCACAGAAATCCTTATCATTTCCATAGCTTATCTCTTCTCTTCGAACATTATAGCTTTCATTCCCTAGGTAGTAGCTTCCAACCAAAAACCCACTAGTTAAACTTACACTACATCTCAAAAGCTTAAGCTTGTATAAGCATGTAGAACCCTTAAAATGGTTCTAATGTTCCAAAACTTAATCCTATGTACATAGAAGGGTTAAGAACCTTACCTGCTTGCTGGTTTCCCTACTTTTCTAGCTCCATCCTCATGAAGTTTCCTCTATGTAGAACCTTACATGGTTTCTCCTTCTTCGAGCGATCGAAGAAAATGGAGAATGGGAGAAATTGAATAAGATCAGGAAGAAAATCATCCCTGAGGCCCATCTCTCAGCTATTTATAGCCCTCCCCGTGTTAATTCCAATCCTATAAGAACTGTCCATTGTTAATTATAATGTCTCCCATTAAGAAACTGGCCGGTTCTATTCTAACCAAACCAAAATTAGATCTCAACCATGTCCAATCCAGTTTTTAGCTTTTCAGTTTCTCCAAATATAAGCCACTAACTTGGGGTCTCTTTCACTTTAGTCCCTTATTCATTCTAATTTTTTAAGTTATTAACTATATCGGTGTTACATATTCGATATTCAATCCACGATTATTAAAATATCTTTTCGTCTCTAAATCGGTTGTGTTTTTCACATGGTTTATTTAATTAAAATTGAGATTATAAATAACATGAGTGGCTAAATCCCTTAGGGAAGATTAACAAATGGATGGGGATGTGATTAATGGAGTATTTAGAGTTTTTCTAAAACGATTAGCTGGCATAAATTATGTGTTCTTAAAGTGTTAGGTTTGACAACGCTAATAAGTTATCATAGGCTAGACGAGGTCAGGAGATAAGTTGAATCGAGTAAATTGTAATTTATCCTTGTTGAAAAAGTGAGGTTAAGAGATAAGTTAGTAACAACCATTTGATTAGTTAATTAGAGGTCAGGAGGTAATAATTGGCTAATCGATGGCTAATCTACCCTAAAACCCTAATCTAAAATTAGGTATAAACCCTGAAGCAAGTTAATATTCCTAATTGGTTTATTGATTTATTTGATTTGTTTATTTTTTTTATTTTTTTCATTATTTATTTCTTTTTATCTTTTCAACTCATTTTATGGTTTATTGTATATAAGAACTAATTACTACTACATAGACTTGTTATTGAAAAAATATTTTCATTATTTATTCCATCCTCCATTGGGTACGATCCTTGGAATACTTCCAAGTATTTCATTGTACAAACTATATTACAAATTGACTCGTGCACTTGCAGACACCATTGCTCTTAATTCTTATATTTTTGTATTATATTTATTCTATAAAAGGTAATGCATTTATAGGCAATCAAATTTTTGGCGTCGTTTTTGGGGAGGTTTCGATAATAAATTGTGAATTGTTTTACAATTAATAAGATAAGTAGAAACGTTAGGACCTATAAGTGTGATTTTAAATTTTGTTTTATTTTTATTTTTATCTTCTTTTTATGCCATTTATGACCTAAAGCTCCAGCACTCTGATCAAACCATACCCAAATCTAGAGCAACTAATTCGACGCAACCGTCCAGTGATGAATATCGATCCACCTTATTTGTTGTAATAAGCTGTAGCAAATTAAACTAGTTTTTGTACTTAAGGAGCTTGAATACAAGCATTTTTATTATATTTTAGTTAAGTTTTCTATATTTGCTTTGAATTTAATAAAAAGTGTATTCTGAGTCTTTTTATGACCTTAGGGTTCGAATAAGGCCTAAGAGTGAGCTAACATACTTAGTGACTGTATAGGATACCATTCAAAGGCATAGGAATTCAAGGTTGGTCGTTGTGTTGCAACATGGGAAGTTTAATGTCACAACATAGGGAGTAGAATACAAGAATTTCAAGCCTACCTCTAATGTCGTGACACAGTCATAGGATGTCGCGACATACCCTTGAAGCCAAACTTGAACCAAAACGACACCAGCCCTGTACCAGAACAATTATGATCAATGGGCGTTTTGGTTTGCACAATGGAAATTACACGAAAATGCTAGCTAACCTAGGGTTGAGGACGACAGTCAACCCTAAATCTATAAATAGGTTCTTTAGACACTTGTTTAAAGACCACTTTTCATATTCTAAGTTTTTCTCTATAATTTTAGTTTCATTTTTCCTTTCTTTTAGGCTTTAGGTTTATTTTCAATCTTTTTTGGTTTGTGTTCTTCGAAGAACTTGCTTTGTAAATGAGATAAAACATTTAAGGATTACTGAACTAAATCAATCGAATACAAATAGGATTCTCTAAACTCTATTCTTGATTTGTTCTTTCTGCATTTTTTTATTATCAAGTTTATTATATTTATGGATTCCATGATGAACTAATCCTCTTATGGGGGATTAGCGAGTGGAGGTGTAATTGACTAATTGTTATGTAAGGTTTTCTTAGCGGATCAGCTGTTTAGGATAGGAAGAACTTAAACCCTAAGCTTAACGACCCTAGGAAGTCATTTAAATGGGAATTAACCCAAAATTGGTATGGCCTATCCGTGAACACTTTAACCTCAAACCAGTCTGGACTGTGAGCTCAAGAGATAAATAGTTCTTGCCGACCCATTAGTTTATTGGAAGATCGAGAGGTCATGCTAAGGTAATGACTAGTTGATTGAATAAAAACCTGAAATAGGAATTAGTTATGACTACCAAAGCGAGCTAATCACCCATATTTAGATTTGATTGAGTTTAGATTTTAGTTATTCGAAGTTCACTTTATTTATGCAATTTTTATTTGTTATTTATAAAAACCAAAAATCTCTTATTTATGTTTACTCGTAATATAATTTATTTAATTCACTAATTAATTCTATTTACATTTAGGTTAACTTTAATTTAGTACTCGCCTCCTTTAGGTACAATCCCCAAAATACTCGCCTACTTTGTTGTAAAACTATATTACAACTTGACCCATATACTTGTAGACACAGCCTCAATTTCACGTCTTTAGTTGCAGTATTCACAGTTTGGACGTTAATACATTTGGGGGCGGTCAAGTTGTTGGCGTCGTTGCCAAGGAAGAAACATTACTAAGTTGATTTTAACCTTTGT
This sequence comes from Gossypium anomalum, assembly GCA_025698475.1. Classification (NCBI taxonomy): domain Eukaryota; kingdom Viridiplantae; phylum Streptophyta; class Magnoliopsida; order Malvales; family Malvaceae; genus Gossypium; species Gossypium anomalum. Next base: position 65,214,289 of record CM046968.1, on the reverse strand, counting down.
GTTTGATAGAGTAATTAGTAAATATTTAAATAATAGATATGATTTTTATTTTTACTAACATCTTTTATTTTCTTTTTGGGGTTAGTGTATGACTCGTAGTAGGGAACACTGATAGAGTCGGCCACTGATCTAGAAAGAATAATCCGTAGAAATTATCAACAGCAACAAGAAATGTAAAATCAACTGCCTCCTGTAGGTAATCCACTGCGCCAGAACCCGTTGTTCGACAAGGTTGACAACGTTAACATAAAAAAATTACCACCACCACTGCAACAACCAACAAATCCACCTATAGCGCAAGCAGAAAGAACCTTAAGGGATCTGGAGATGGTTCAAGGAAGCATCACAAGTCCAGCTATCACGCAAATAACTAAAAAATCAAATCGGCCATGATCCAAATAATCCAAAATAATTTTCAATTCAAAGGCACAATGACAAAGGACCCAAACCAGTATCTAAAATAGTTTCTTCAAATTTTTTATACATTTTAATACAACGGGGTTACTGGTGATGCTATACATCTTTGACTATTCCCCTTTCTCCCTGGTTGATGACATCGTTACTTGGTTAGACTTGCACACACTAGGATCTATCACGACTCAGAATGAACATGCAAAGAAATTTCTACAAAAGTTTTTTACTATTAGCAAAATAGTCCAACTAAGGAGAGAGATCGCTACATTTAAGCAGCAAGGGTTACCTCTAGACCGCGAAGTAGAGTCCGCCATTAAGTTGTATCCTAGTAGTTCACCAGTTTCAGTTACATTGTATCACATGACACCCAAAGAGCTTAGGGACCTAAAGATATAACTTTAGGAGTTACTCAATAAAGGCTTCTTACAACCAAGCATATCGCCTTAAGGTTCGCCAGTGCTGTTTGTGAAGAAAAAGGATGGTAGCCTAAGGATGTGCATCGACTACAGGCAGTTGAACAAATTGAATCTAAAAAACAAATACCTTTTGCCAAGAATTGATTATTTGTTTGACCAGCTACGAGGTACCAACTTAAGGTGAAAGAGTCTGATGTGTTGAAGACAGTGTTTAAAATGAGGTATGAGCATTATGAGTTTCTGGTGACACCTTTTAGGTTAACAAATGCACCTGTTGCATTCATAAACCTGATTAATCGAGTGTTCTATGAATACCTGGATCATTCTGTGGTGGCATTCATAGATAAAATTCTAGTGTATTCGTGAACTGAGGAAAAGCACGATACTCATTTGCGAACTTTGTTGCAAATTCTGTAAGAGAATTAACTATTTGTCAAGTTCAAAAAGTGTGAGTTTTGGCTTAAGGAAGTTGCGTTTCTGGGGTACATAGTTTTAGCTGAAGGGGTTTGCGTAGACCCAAAAAAAATCGAAGCCATTGTGAAGTGAGGATTTCCAAGAAGTGTTACTGAAGTGCAAAGTTTCTTAGGGTTCGCAAGGTACTATTACAGGTTCGTTAAGGGGTTTGCCACTATAGCGACACCCTTAACAAAGTTGCTCTAGAAGAAAGAAAAGTTTGAATGGATAGAAGAAAGTAAGAAGATCTTTGACAAACTTAAAGTGATACTTACTAAAGCAACCGTGTTGATTCAACTAGAACCAGGGAAGGAATTTATGGTGTATAGCGATGTCTCACACATAGGGTTAGGTTGTATGCTAATACGGAAATGAAATGTGGTATCATATGCTTCTAGGCAACTGAATGATGATGAGTGAGACTACCCAACCCACGATTTAGAGTTAGTCATAGTAGTGTACACACTTAAAGTTTGGCGACACTACTTATATGGTGAGAAGTGTACCATCTATACAGACCTCAAGAGTCTCAAGTACTTGCTCACACAGAAAGAGTTGCTAAAGTATTACAACTACATGATAGAGTATCACCCTGGCAAGGCTAATGTGTAAGCTGATGCACTGAGCAGAAAGTCCGTAAGTGAGCTACGAGCTCTGTTCACGTAACTAAGTATAGCAGGTGATGGGGATTGCTCACGGAACTGCAAGTGAGACCAATATTGTCACAACAAATCAAGGAAAAGTAAGCCTTAGATGAGGGTTTGGCAAAGAGGGTTTGCCAAGTGGAACAATGAGTGAGAGGGGACTTCGCACTAAAAGAAGAAGGGGTACTAGGTTTTCGTGAAAGATTTTATGTGCCAAGTAATAAGGAATTGCAACAAGTTATCCTTAGTGAAGCCCTCAATAGTCCTTATGCAATGAACCCATAAAGGAATAAGATGTACCTTAACTTCTGCGAACTATATTGGTGGCCAAGATTGAAGCGAGTTGTTACAAACTTTGTGCAGAAGTGCCTAACTTGTCAAAAAGTGAAAATAAAACTTTAGTATCCTTTAGGACTGCTTCAACCACTTAAGATTCCAAAGTGGAAGTGGGAAAGAATCACCATGGATTTTGTGTTAGGTTTGCCACTAACTACAACCAAGAAGGATGCAATTTGGGTTATTATAAATCTCCTTACCAAGAATGCATATTTCTTAGTTATTTGTACAAGCTACGTTTTGTAAAGGCTCGAAGAAATTTACATTGCTGAGATAGTGAGACATCATGGCATGCCAATTTCCATTAGTTCTGATCGAGATTCTCAATTCACTATGAGATTTTGGAAGAGTCTACAAGAAACTTTGGGTTTGAAGCTTAACTTCAGTACTATTTATCACCCTCAATCAGATGGCCAATATGAGAAAGTGATACAAGTGTTGGAAGATATGTTATGAAGTTGTGTTTTAGAATTCTCAGGAAGCTAGGAAAATTATTTACCTTTGGTAGAGTTTGTATATAACAACAGTTACCAAGCAAGTATTCAGATTGCACCCTTTGAAGCATTGTATGGAAAGAGGTGTCAAACACCCCTATGTTGGGCTAACTTGGATGAGAAAAGAATTGTTGGACTTAAGCTAGTTTACGAGACAAAGGAAAAAGTAAAGATGATATGTGAAAGGTTAAAAGCTGCCTCAGATAGACAAAAGTCATATGTTGACTTGAAACGGCGAGATGTTGAGTACCAAGTGGGTGAACATGTGTTTTTAAGGTATCGCCATGGAAGAAAGACCTAAGGTTTGGACGTAAAGGAAAGTTAAGTCGACGAGATTCATTAGTATTGATGAAGTAGTAGAAAGAATTAGTCGTGTAGCATATCAACTCAAGTTGCCCAGCGAACTTGATCGAATTCATGATGTGTTTCATGTATCCATGCTGAGGAAGTATCGTGTAGACCCATCTCATGTAGTATCAACAGATGCCATTAAAGTACAGTCCTATTTAATTATGAGAAGGAACTAGTGAAACTTATAGCTTGCAAGGTGAAAGTCTTATGAAACAAGAAGATTCCTTTGGTCTAAGTGTTGTGGCAAAACCACAAGACTAGTGAAGCTACTATTAGAGTATGCCCAAAGACCAATCATGAGATGATTGTAATCACATACTCGTTTTACCTTGTTTATAAATATAAGGCATTGATATTATTATTCAGTTTCTTTTTCTATGTATATAAATAAATGAATTGTAATAAAAATATGATTATTCTTAAAAAGGTCATTAGTCGAGTATTATTGTGGGCTTAGACAACAATAATGCAAAGAGACTAATGTGTAGTTGATTGATGACAAAGAATTGTCATTAACATAGGGATGTCAAAATCAATACATGAGTATGTGTCAGAGAACAACATATTGGACTGACCCACTATAAGTATGTTTCTTGGATTATTATGTAATAGTCACAATATTTCTCATAGTGATAACTATGTATATGATCCTCAGACTTGAGATCAACATTGTGAGTTGTATATTTTGATATAGTCAAAACGTCTACCGTAACATGTTGTACTATAAAGACTGATATTGGATATACCACAATCCATGTAGTGGGATATGGTTGATCAAGAAAGGATTTATCCTTCTTACATAATGGGAGTAATATCTTAGGCCTCTTGATGGAGTGAGACTAGAAATGCATGACATGCTCGAATAAATTGATATGAGATATCACACTTATTTGTTTATTGTAGCTTGTTTAGAAAATCAAGAAATATGATATTAGACTATACAAGTGTGACTATTCCATAACTTGTGTCCAATCTAGATATTAAGAATAAAAGGATATAATACATGAAAAGATTATCATAGAAAGGTTAGGTTGAATCACGACTTCTTCTAACTTAGGTGGCAATGATGCATTGCTAGATGCCACTCATTACTTGTCATGTTAGAAACGTTCTAGTATTACTACTAACGTTACAAGAGCCTACAAGGTCACACCCTATAGTTGAAACGTACAGAATCCAAATACATTTGGTATTGTATTTAGTTGTCACATGAATTAATTTAATTGTTGAACTAATTTAATTTGATAGTTAAATATTAAACACATTATATGTACAAACTTGTTGTACATAAAAAGAGAACATAGATATAATTAATGTATGAATTTGATTCATACAAATATCAATTGTATATATTTTACCGAATTTATTAATATAAATAGTTATATTAATTAATTTCTGTCAAAATATAAAAGACATGGAAATTAATATTCTTTTAGAAAGAATATAATTAATATATGAATTTGATTCATACAAAATTTTAATTGTATATATTTTACCGAATTTATTAATATAAATAGTTATATTAATTAATTTCAGTCAAAATATAAAAGACATGGAAATTAATATTCTTTTGGAAAGAATATAATTAATATATGAATTTGATTCATACAAAATATTAATTGTATATATTTTACGTAATTTATTAATATTAACAATTATATTAATTAATTTTGATCAAAATATAAAAGACATTAGAAAGAATATAATTTTGCTTTCTAACTTTCCATTTGCCTTCTTTACTAATAAGGGAATAATCATATATTCTTTTGGAAATAATATAATTTATTTTTCTAAATAATATAATTCATTTTTCTAACATTTCATTTGTCTTCTCTATTAATAAGAGAATGATCCTAGTTTTCCTTTTTAATCTATGATATCAAAGAGGATAAAATGATGATAATCCCTTAGTGTATTAAGGTTACCAACTTAATAATTTAAAAAAGGTCTAGTAATCATTTTCAATTCTCTCTGAAAAGTTTAAGAGAAAGTGGTTGTTCATCTTTGACGGGGTGGACTATGTAAAGGCCGAGACTTTTTCGTTGTGGCTTGGAATCGGCAGCAAATCAGCATCATCATTTCAATGTTTTCAATAAAGAAGGTATATTTTCAACCCTGTTTCAACATAATTTGTTCCTCATACATGGATTCTTGGCTGTTGATATCTGGAATATTTTTTCTACTGTGCCACGGAGTGTACCGACAGTCCCAACAGCTACTTGGGAAATAGAAGAAGCAATGAAGCAACAATATACTCAACTGTTTGAAAGAGAACATTTCAAGGAAAAAATGCCTTAAGTGGGAGGAGGGTTGTAACATCCCCAGATAGGGCTTGGAAATTTTGGCCTCACAAGTGAGGATTCACTAATGTATAATAAATTGAGGGTTTTCCAAAAGAATATCAATAAGAAGTACAGTAAGTAGTGTACGCCAAAAGATGCGGTAAGAGGGTTCATTAGATTCATTACAAGTTCGGTTCGCTAGTTGATTTGGCGAGCTAGGGTTGGCCAGATGGTTTAGCGAGCTGGGGTTCACCAATTAAAGTCAAGTCAGACTTAAATTAGGAAACTAAGATATTGTGTATCTAGGATACTTTTCATGCACGTAACCTTCTTCTAAACTAAATAGGGTTTTGTAAACTGAAAAATATATAGGATTTTTCCTATATAATTCGTCACCTTTTTACTTAAATTTGTTGTTAAAGCCAATTAATTGCTTAATAAATTAATGAAATATATGAAAATATGAAATTGGGACATAGAAATTATTAAAATGTGATTTTATGCTTTATTATATAGTTTTCATGCAGAAAATGGCTTCCTTTATATTAATTTGAGCATATTATATTTTCAAGCTATAAAGTGGGCCATGATTAAATTAAATAATAAAATATAAATTTATATTTATATTTAATAATTTATTTTAATATATTTAATTAATAAATTGGGTTTTAATTAATTAAGTAAATTGATTAATTAAAGTGGTTAAATTATTTTCTTTGGTCCTCTAAATTATCTACTATTATTGGACAGGTCTGAGAGCTTTATGTTGATTATAAAACCATCCAAATAGAGGACCAAGTCAACCCAAAATTCAGTTGCATGTGGATGTTCATAGATCAAATTTTGGTTTAATTACACAAGGCCCTTGAAGAGTTGAAGAAATTGGAGATTTACCCGAAGATTTGCAATTGACTGAGTCCTGATCTTGATAATGTTGTGGCACTTAAATCAAGCAAAACTCAGCCACATTTCCACAAATCATGGTCGGCCACCCTTGGAGGAATTTGCAAAAGATGGACACTCCTATTTTTAGCAAACTAGCTCCCTCGCCTCACCTATAAATAAGACCCCATTTCTCACTTTTCTAATCATCCCTCACTCATTCATCATTCTCTCCTCTTTTAACACTCTTAGCTTTCTTTCCTCTTCACGCCTATCATCATCTTTGCATAAGGATTTTTAGCAAATTAGCCTCTTAAAGAGCCCTTGGTCGGCCACCTCGGAGAGCCATCAGCAAAAGAGCAAAGCGAAGGAACGGAGGAGCCCTCGTCAGTCAGAGTCTTAGGTGACAGCCACTTTGATTTGGGTTTAATCTTTCTTTACTTTAATTTAATTCAAGAATTTTTGCTATGTGTTCACCGTTCTTGTTTACAAAAATGATAGCTTAATTTTATTTAAGCTAGGATGATTGCTTTGATTAAATAATATTTATTTGATTCATGCTTATAATGTTTGTGCCTCAATCGATCATGTTTTCAATTAAGATCAAGTTTGTATTTCATTCATACATGATTGAAATGCACCTGAATTAGCTGAGCGATCCTAACCAGACGACGGCTAATGAACACATAATTAAAATATGCATGCTCAATTTATATCCTAACCTGATTAAATTGCAGTTACACGTAACAACCCCAACAGTGCTCTTATTATCGCATAGTTTTTAGATTTGTGTGATTAAACTGTTTCAAACCTAACACATCCTTGTTACCTCGCACGAATACTAAGAAACCCTTAGTAAATAAGGATCAATAAAATGCATATTTACTAAGTAAAGGATTCTGAAAGGACCTAATATGGTTTCCAAACTCATGAAAGATCGAGTTGCCATGGAATGTTTTTCCAAATATTGATAAGCATGTTGATAATAATTTGAGTTTAATTAAGGTGATTGTCCTAGCTTATTTATGTTATAATTGTTGCTTATTATGTTATTTTTGCTAAAATCTATTTCATTCATATTGTTGTATGTTCAGACAAAGAAAACGTGAATGAATAGCTCAGAGACAAAACAAGATGGACCTTGGAAATCAAAATCAAGACCAAGGTAATGAAGCCGAACATGTACGAAATCCTATCCTCATTGTCGATGATAGGGATCGTTGCATCAGATAATATGCTGTGCCACTTTTCAATGAGTTAAATCCAGGAATTAGAAGGCCAGATATTGGGGCAACCCAATTCGAATTGAAACTAGTAATGTTTCAAATGCTACAAACGGTGGGCTAATTTAGTGGTATGCCCACGAAAGATCCACATCTCCACCTTCGATTGTTTATGGTGGTGAGTGATTCATTCAAGATAGCCAGTGTGACTAAAGACGCACTGAGGTTGAAGTTGTTCTCGTACTCATTGTGAGATCGAGCACGAGCATGGCTTAATTCATTGCCACCAAGTTCCATATCTACATGGCAAGAATTAGCAGAGAGATTTTTGGTTAAGTATTTCCCACCTAGCAATAACGCTAAGTTAAGGAACGAGATCACAACCTTTCAACAATTGGATGATGAGTCTTTATATGAGGCTTGGGAACAATTCAAGGAGTTACTTCGCAAGTGTCCTCATCATGGGATTCCTCATTGTATCCAGTTGGAGACATTTTATAATGGTCTCAATGCACATACAAGATTGATGGTAGATGCTTCTGTGAATGGTGCAATATTTTTTAAGTCTTATAATGAGGCTTATGAGATCATCTAGAGGATCACCAGTAATAACTATCAATGGCCAACAAATCAAACAGCTTCAGGAAGACGTGTAGTTAGAGTTCATGAAGTTAACATCCTCACTTCGCTATCAGCTCAAGTATCGTCTATTTCCTCTATGATAAAGCAGTTTACCGCTAATAGTGCTAATAATTTTATAGCTCAGCCACCAAGTCCGTTTGAAGTAGTTTCCTGCGTGTACTGTAAAGAATGCCATTCTTTCGAGAATTGCCCATTGAATCCCGAGTCAGTGTACTATGTGGGAAACCAACATCAAAATAGGAGTAGACAAGGACCCCAGTCTAACTTCTATAATCCTTCATGGTGTAATCACCCCAACTTTTCTTGGAGCAACCAAGGAAATGGACCAAACAACAACTTTATGCAGCATAGACCCAGCCAATCTCAAGGGTTTAATCAGCAAGCTCCAAAACCAACTTAAGCTGAGTCATCAAATAGTTTGGAGAACTTGTTGAAAGCATACATGGCAACGAATAAAGCTTTGATCCAAAGCCAAGTAGCAACACTGAAAAATTTGGAAAACCAAATGGGTCAGTTAGCTACGGAGCTTCGTAATAGACTACAAGGAACATTGCCGAGCAATATTGAAAATCCAAGAAATTTGGGTAAAGAACATATCAAGGCAGTGGCATTGCAAAGTGGTAAAATTCTGGAACCACTATTGATTGATGTTGAAGATGAGCCCGTTGAGGAGAATCAACCAGCTGTTGAAATTCCTACACCAAAGGAATTAGAATCTGCAAAGACTAACAAGGTAAATCCTAACTTAGTGAATTCAGATACTTTAACATCTTCTTTGGATGCAGATTTACCTACTTAGAAAAGTTTTCTGGTTCAACCGAAATTTCCATCACCTCTATATCCGCAAATATTGCAGCAACACAAGCAGAAATAGGAGGTGCAATTCAAGATGTTTTTGGATGTTCTGAAGCAATTACATATCAATATTCCATTGGTGGAGGCTTTAGAACAAATTCCAAATTATGTGAAGTTTATGAAGGATGTACTATCCAAGAAAAAACAACTGAGTGAGTATGAGACTGTCGCTCTGACAAAGGAGTGCAGTGCATTCTTGCAGAACAAGCTGCCACCGAAATTGAAGGATCCAAGAAGCTTTACGATACCCTATAACATTGGTGAATCTTATTGTGGTAAAGCTTTGTGTGACTTAGGAGCAAGTATCAACTTGATGCCTAACTCTATTTTCAAGATGCTAGGGATAGGAGAAGTAAGACCTACAACTGTGACGTTCTAGCTAGCGGATCGATCTTTAGCATACCCCAAAGGAAAGATCGAGAATGTTTTGGTAAGAGTTGATAAATTTATTTTTCCTATTGATTTCATTATTCTAGATTTTGAAGCAGATAAGGAAGTGCTAATTATCCTTCGGAGACCTTTCCTAGCTATGGGAAGAACGTTAATTGATGTGCAGAAAGGCAAACTCACCATACGAGTTCAAGATGATCAGATAACTTTTAACATTTTTAAAGTGATGAAATTTCCCGATCCGACAGAAGAGTGTTCAGTTATGGAAGAAATAGAAACCTTGATTTCTATGGAAAGCCATCTTGAAGAAGATCCATTGGAGAAAGCCTTAGGGTTTGGCCCTTTGGAGGATGAAGAAAGTAAAGAAAACATGGCTGTGATGGAAGCCAATCTGAGAAATTTTATCAATCCACATGGTTTGAACTATTGGAGTTGGAAATCAGAGAATTTGTGCAACCTAAATTGTCAATCGAAGAACCACTTACACTAGAACTAAAGGTAATTCCTTCCCATTTGAAATACGTTTATTTAGGTGATTGTTCCACTTTGACTGTGATTATTTTATCAGAACTGACAAAAGATCAAAAGGAGCAACTAATTTCTGTTCTAAAGAAATTTAAGAAAGCAATTGGTTGGACCATAGCTGATATTCGAGGTATAAGCCCTTCATTTTGCATGCACAAAATTATTCTAGATGAAGGTGAAAAAGCTCGAATTAATGGGAAAAGGAGGCTCAATCCTATTATGAAGGAAGTTGTGAGAAAGAGAGTGATCAAATGGTTAGATGCATGAATCATCTATCCTATTTCAGATAGTTCGTGGGTAAGTCTGGTGCAGTGTATCCTGAAGGAAGGGGGAATTACAATTGTTGAGAATGAGCGTAACGAATTGATCCCAACAAGGACTGTTACTGGTTGGAGAATTTGTGTTGACTACAAAAAGCTGAATAAAGCCACTCGGAAGGACCATTTTCCGTTGCCTTTTATGGATCAGATGTTAGATCGACTGGCAGGTAATGAATTCTATTATTTTTTAGATGGTTATTCAGGATATAACAAAATAGTTGTAGCTCTGGAAGACCAACATAAAACAACCTTTACTTGTCCATACGGTACGTTTGCTTTTAGGCGAATGCCTTTTGGTTTATGCAATGCACCTGCAACCTTTCAATGATGCATGATGGCAATATTCACTGATATGGTTGAAAATTTTGTTGAGGTTTTCATGGATGATTTTTCTATTTTTGGTAACACTTATGATATTTGTTTGAGTAATTAGCTAAGGTACTAAAGAGATGTGAAGAGACAAATCTTGTCCTTAACTGGGAGAAATTTCATTTTATGGTTAAGGAAGGGATTGTCTTAGGGCATAGAATTTCAAAGAAAGGAACTGAAGTCGACAAAGAAAAGGTGGACGTAATTGAAAGATTACCGACCCCAATGAATGTGAAAGGAGTCAGAAGTTTCTTAGACCATGCCGATTTTTACCGAAAGTTTATCAAAGACTTTTCAAAAATTTCTAAACCGTTATGTTTGTTGTTAGAGAAAGATGCAGTGTTTGATTTCAACAGAGCATGTTTAGAAGCTTTTGAAGAGCTGAAAAAAGGGTTAATCTCAGCCCCAATAATCATTACACCTGATTGGAGCACACCTTTTGAGTTGATGTGAGATACAAGCGATTATGCTGTAGGAGTTGTGATGGGTCAAAGAAGAAATAAAGTGTTCCACCCCATTTACTATGCAAGTAGAACCTTGACGAGAGACCAACTTAATTATACGGCAACTAAAAAGGAACTATTTGCTATAGTTTTTTCTTTTGACAAATTCTGCTCATATCTTATCGGTACCAAAGTTTCAGTATTCACTGACTATGCGGCCATTAAAAACTTGCTCATGAAGAAAGATGCAAAACCGAGGCTAATTCGTTGGATACTTTTACTCCAAGAATTTGACTTTGAGATCCAAGACAGAAAAGGTGTTGGAAATCAAGTAGCTGATCATCTGTCGAGGTTGGAGCAAGATGAGGTAACTCGATCACATGTGCCTATCAACAAGAATTTCCCAGATGAGCATTTATTTAAAGTGAGTCAAATTCATGAAACACCTTGGTTTGCTGATTTGCCAATTATCTTGCTTGTGGAATAATTCCTCTAGAAATGACATACCAACAAAGGAAGAAATTCCTTCATGATAGTCGGTATTATTTCTGGGAGGATCCGTTCTTATTTAAACAGTGTGCAGATAATATAATCCAAAAGTGTGTAGCTAAAAGTGAGATTACTGAGATCTTATATCATTGCCATTCATCTCCAAGTGGGGGACACTTTTGTGGTGCACGTACCACAGTAAAGATTTTGCAAGTAGGTTTCTTTTAGCCTACACTATTTAAAGATTCTTATGCTTATGTGAAGAACTGCGATAATTGCCAAAGAACCAAAAATATATCATAGAGGAATGAGAGCCCTTAACAAATATTTTGGAGATTGAATTATTCGACGTATGGGGCATTGACTTCTTAGGACCATTTCCTTCTTCGTATGGGAACAAATACATCTTAGTTGCTATGGATTATGTGTCCAAGTGGGTTGAAGCTGAAGCACACCCTACAAATGATGCTAAAGTAGTCAAGCGATTCCTACATAAGCATGTGTTTACACGATTTGGGACACCAAGAGCTATTATTAGTGATGAAGGTTCTCACTTTGTGAACAAATGGCTTAAGTGGTTGCTTGACAAATATGATGTGAAACACAAGATTGCTACTACTTATCACCCTTAATCTAATGGGCAAGTTGAAAGAGTGAACCGTGAAATCAAAGGTATCCTTGAAAAGGTAGTATGCCCTAGCAGAAAAGATTGGTCTCGAAGGCTCGATGATGTATTATTGGCCTATCGAACAGATTTAAGACACTATTAGGAATGACTCCTTATTGGTTGGTTTTTGGGAAGGCATGTCATTTGCCATTAGAGTTGGAGAATAGAGTCACTGGGCTTTGAAGAAGTTAAATTTTGATCTTAAGCAAGCCGGTGAGAGGAGGATGTTACAATTGGATAAGTTGGAAGAGCTGAGGTTGTTTTCCTATGAGAATGCCAAAATGTGTAAAGAAAGATAAAAAAAGATGGCATGATAGTCATATATGACCTCACGAGTTTAAAGAAGGTCAAAAGGTTTTGTTGTTCAATTCAAGGCTGAAGTTATTTCCTGGGAAGCTGAAATCCCGATGGAAAGGACCTTATACCATCTATCAAGTGGATCCTTATGGAGCTGTTGAATTATATGACAATCACGGAGGTACGTTTAAAGTTAATGGTCAATGTCTCAAACATTATTAGGATGTGAAGTTGAGCGAGTTGAATCCTCGTTCAAATTAACAGACCCTTTATTTTTCATGAACTCATTTTGTAAATAAATAAATAATTAGAATTTATTTTCTTAGTTTAGTACATTTAATTAAGTCTATCTAAAGAGATTGGAACTTAAGCGGGACTGCTGTGACCCCTCCAACCTTTCCTGGGAATTAATTTAATGTAATTTGTTAAAAAGAAATTTTCTAATTAAGATTTAGAATGTTTTTCTAGTTTAATATATTTTGTTTAATTTAAAATGTTTATATTAATAAAGGGGGTCAAATTTGGCCCAAGTACTAATCAGTTTCTCTTTGTTGAATAAGTTTGTAAATATAGTCTGAATTTGAAGCCCAAGATAGCAAATAGGAGGGAAAAATCCACACCTATTGCCGCCACTTCCATTGCTTGCAGCCCAAGTAACCTTAATGTAGCTAAGTTTTTGCTACATGTTGCCCTAATTTTTCCCTATCTAAACCCCTCTTCATTCTACTATTTTTCATATCCCTCAAAGTAATTTGCTTAAACCCCAAAAAGCCCTAAACTTTTCTCTTGTGCCACTAGCCTCCAATTTGAAAAGAAACCCCCAGTCTTTTTTTTCTTTTGCTGAAACCACCTAGGGTCGCCGCAAGAGAATCGTCAGAGCATCAACGTCGCTACTGCACATAGATGCTATCGCCGCCACATACCACAATTGTTTCCGCACGTTGCTGTTGCCATCATAACCTCTTTGCCATCGTAAGGTTCACCGAAGCAAATCCTACCCACTTGCCAATTTCTCTTCTTCCGCTGTAAGTAAAACTTTGCCGAATTTTCGAGAAAATACCATGCCTTGCAAAAGAACTAGATCGTCGAAGACTACTCCTAAAAACTCGATTGTGATCGATGAAGAAGTGAAAGAGAGATTTCATTCAATTTTTAAGCATCAATCTATGATGCCGGAAAAAGGTTTTAACTTGAAGAGTAATGATTTGATGGTTGTCCCTGTGCCAATTAGAAAGACAATCAATGCTCTCAAGTGGGAACAATTTTGTAATGCTCATTCACTTCCCGATGATGAACTAGTTCGAGAGTTCTATGCAAGTTTTGTAACACCCCAAACCCGGCCTGGACGTTATGGCCGAATTTGGCGCATCACATTGAAGTGTTTTAGCGAAAATCGTGTTTTCATTGAAAACCCTTTTTAAAATAAAAGAAACCTTAACTTTCCTTAAAAAAAAACTCCTTTCAATCACTTGTTTAAAATATATGATTTTATGAAAACATGTCATTTTAAAATGTAGTTGCGAAAACGTAGAAAAGTCATACTATAGTTTAAGAAACCATGTTCAACTTCTTATAATTACATCACATAAAAATAATAATCTAAATAATAATAAAGTGGAAGCCATATTACAATCTGATTTGAAAAGTACTTAATAACATAGAAAATGATAAACTTTAAAAAGAAAAACAAGTCCAAATTATCTTGCTAGCTGGCCACCCAGAGTCCCTCCAAACATCGAACCTTCTACTGAGCATCACCTAAAAATAAAATAAAAGAGGGGGTGAGTTTTCGCAAACTCAGTGTGTACAACCCTCGACGAAAAAAAGCATTCAAAAATCATCATACATCAAACATGCAATGCAATCCCATCCAAATTATCCATCCGCTACATATTAGCTCTGCCCCTCGTCACACCATGTGGGGATATGAATATCGACCCACCCAGCCCACACACCAATGGTAGCCCGGTTGCGGAACTACCTTCATTTACATATTGGGCTTTAAAAGCCGTCGATGGATCCACGATTGTCAGGCAACCATGTGATCCTCATATACTTCCTCCGTTCTATAGTTCCCACCCCATATGCAACCTAAGCAGAACATCATATGTATGCATGCCACATCCATAAAACTTACATTCAACACCTAGGGGTATTTTGGTCATTTTCTCCCTTAGGGGTATTTCGGTAATTTCCCCCTAAGTATGGTTTCCACTTACCTTGGCCCGTTAACAAGTCCCGCGAGCTAAGATGAACAAATACTATGCACCAGGTAGGATTCCCGATAAGAGGAGGTGGGTCATTAAGACCCCTTAAGTACCAAGATCTCCCTAGATCCAATCCTAGACATGCATATACTCGCTGCCACATCTTAACCCTTTAACCTGTCCACGGTCGCAAAATATTAATTAAGTCTTATGTAGTTATCATATGCTAGGCCCAAAACCCCTTACAAAGCCCAAACAAAGTCACATACCTATATCTGGCCCATTAAGCCCAATCATATTCATATGGCCCATTAGGCCCATATCACCTGTATATGCCCATTAGGCCCAGTCACATTCATATCCATGCTCACATACAGATTCCTATCACATAATATTAATATTCAGTCTTTGCCTATTATGGGCCCAATAGCCACCGGGCCTATTTAGCCCATTACGGCCCGTATGGCCAAATCACAACCCAAGTCCACAGAATCGCCCGTGGGTCTCAGGCAACTTATCGGTCTCTCCCTTACGAGTGGTCGCGCACTCGCAAGACTACTGTAGCCACACTTCGGCTTTTCGGCATTTCAACATTTTGGCTTTTTGGCATTTCGGCATTTCTGCATTTCGGCATTTTGGCTTTTGCTGATTCATAGTGTGTGTGCAATGTATGTAAACACCTGGTAAGCAAGCGTGATGTGATCTCTTTAGCCCCAAACCTTGCGCGATAAGTATAACAACCCCTTCTTAAATCTCTAACCACGATCAACTCCCAGATCTGCACCAATCTTAACTATTAAAACAGAATAATAGGTGACTCGTATCCAACACAAGTCCTCTTACCTTAACTATGAACAATCAGCCACTTTAGCCAATGGGAGAGGAATACTTACCAAGATTGCAAACACTTAAACAGAAATTTTGACAAAGAGTTAAGATCCGAGATCCGATACTAATTCCCTACCACAGTCAATTAGAAAGAGTAATGAACAATATTCGATACTTAGCAAAGAAAATCGATTGGAAGAGTAACACTTACACTAGATTCGGTCAAAGAGTATTCGACTCTAGAGAGCTGAATGGAACAATTGCTTATTCGGCACTAAGGGAGAGAGGAAGAAGAATCGGCTAACCCAAAAGTGAAACAAAGAAATCGGTACAAGAAAAATAAAAGGAGAATAAGGGTTTTCGGCTTTTGGAGAAATCGACAGAAAGAAAAGGAAGAAAACAAAAGGGTTTTCGATAACAGGGTGAAGGAAATTCAGAATTAGCCTGGCAACCCTACATTCGGCACTTATTTATAACCCTATAGCCGAATTGCCTGGCCCTCAGTTCCCCATTTAGCTCCATCACTTCCCCCTCTCATCTCCTCGTTTTTCTCCCTGATAACCCATTGATCTTTTTCTTAATTTTCTCTCCTAAACACTCCCCTTAGAGTCCATCTTCACGCCACTTCCAACCTTCTAGAAGGCCAAAATTAAACTCCTAAAAATACTAAGTTAGGATTTGAAACTAGGATCTCCTTGCTAGCCACTAATGCCACCTTCCTACACTCTAAGTGGCGTCACTTAGCCACTCCACCACAAGGCTTTTTGATGCCATTTTCCCCTATCTTTATTTAAGAGCCCAACTATTTGTCAACCCTGATTTTTTTAATAATTAAATTATAATTTCTTCTACCTCCTAATTCGAACTCAAACCTTGTCCAAGACCTACCTTTGCGTAATTAACACTTAACTGGAATTACTAAGCACAAAAAGAAAAAATCACGACTTCGAGATTTTTGGGTTTCGAGATTTTTGGGGCGTTACAAGTTTGACCACACAAGATGCTACTGAGGTCATTGTTCAGAAGAAAAAGTTACCTCTTACTTCTAAGTCCATCAATGATTTGTTTAACTTACCTGATGTTGAAGAAGATGAGTACTACCCTATGATCAACAACATAAATTAGGATTTTCTTCAACAAGTACTTGATGTTGTGACAAATTCAGGATCCCAATGGATTATAAGAAAGTATGGCAGCCATTCTTGCCGAAGGGAATACCTAAAACCAGTAGCAAAGGTATGGTTTTATTTTGTTCGCTATAGTTTTATGCCTATGTCACATAGTTCCACCATCTTGATGGAACGAATGCTCTTGTTATATGCAATCTTGACAGAAAAGTCCATTAATGTTGGGAAAATTATTCTCAAGTAGATTTATGACTGTGCTAAAAAGAAGACAGGAAGTGCTTCTTTCCCATCATTAATCACTTCACTTTGCTTAAGGGCCCGTTAGACAAACCCAATTTATCCCGGGGCCCATAAACAGAACCAAACTTAAACCACAGACTAGGCTTAACTAAACTAAACCAACAAGCCCAAAACCGAAGCCCAACTTTTAGACCCAACTAAACCTAATTACCCTAGCCCAATACAGCCCAAACCTTAACAAAAAATAAACCCTAGCCCCCCTAACACAAGTGGCGCCGCAACCTACCCTAGCCATCACATAGCCTTACTGACACACAATGCACACCACTATCATCTTACCACCATCTACTTGCACCGCCATCTACAAGAAATAAAGACAGAAGTGACAACAACAATAAATTAATCTTGTAAAATGGCTATATAAGCCAAGCCAAAAACGATTATAGTGGTTCTACAGATAGTTTTTGGGAATAAAAAAAAGGAGATCAATTCAAATATTGAAGGTTATCATCTTATTTTTTTTTTTTTTTTATATTTCTTATTCAAAATTACTTACATATACCTATATTTTTTAATTTTTTTAAAAAACAAACCTGCTTTATATATATGTTCATCAATAATATATAAGAAAAAGGGAAGAAAATTACCGTTTTTTGAGCTCGCCGTGTGTGTGTGATGTGGTCATGATGACAGACAGCATTGCTTGAGAAGTCGCCGGAGTTCCTCCTGCAGAGGCTGGTTGATAGAAAACCTTTTTAGGGGATTTAGTTTTTTTTTTTTAAGTGAAATGAAAAAATAAAGGTTTTTTGTAAAAATTTTAACTTTTATAAGGGATCAAAACGGCGTCGTTTTGGCCTAAGCTCATAAGCCTTAAAATAACGTCGTTTTGCTCTGGCCGACTCCAGGCCTAGGATCCGCATGTTTTTTAATGGAAGGGCTAATTGCACTTTTAGCTCTTCCACTTTTTTATGGATTTACAATCAAGTTTTTTTTATTTTAATTTTACCCTGTAATTTATTTCGATTTTCATTTTGGTTCATATTTAAACGACATCGTTTTGGAGGGTAGGGATTATTGCCCTTTTGGACCCTCCTTGTTATTCGCTCATTCAAATCGGCCCATTTCCTCTTTGTTTATTTTGGATTTGCCCCAAAACTTTGTTTTTAGATTCGATTTAGTCATTTTCGTTACTTTTGTTGTTTTATTATATTATTACTATTATTATTATACTTGTGTTTATATTTATTTTATTCTAATACCATTATTACTACTACTTCTATTTTTTTTTACTATTATTATTTTTCATACATATATATTATTATTGTTATTGTTGTTATTATACTATTATTAATATTCTTATTAGTGCTATTATTATTTTTACTATTATTACTATTTTTATTTTTATTTATACTTTTATTATTATTAATTTTATTATTATCATCTTATTTTATTACTATTATCATTTTTGTAATTACTATTACTATTATTTTTTTAACTACTACTATTTTTTTTTTTGTTTTTACTTATACATTATTATTATTATTAAATTAATTAATTTTGCATTATTTCTTTTTATATCTATTTACCTAATAACTTTAAATACATTTGTTTCATTTTATCTCATAATTTTATTATTTATTTATCCATACCCTTTTATAATTATAAGCCTTAGATTGTTCATAATTTCTTTTATAATTAATATTATTCTCATTATTAACACAATTTTTTTAATTTATTTTACACAATATCTATTTGCTCATTCGTTTAATATCTTTTAGTTTCAAGTTTTCAGTTAACTTATCATTTTTCCTTTTTATTTTCGGCTTGTTTGTTTATTTTATTTTCGATCTTATATATTGTCATTTATATTAACGCATTTATCATGTTATGCATGTTAGTACCGTAATTCATTTTTACATTTTACTATCAAATTGTGTTACATCTTACCCGACACATTAAATTTTGTTTTTAAAATAATTGATATTTCGTATTTCGAGATTTAAAAAGTCGTTCCCTAACTTACGGGGTTTCGATTCTCTCGGTAAATCCAAACATACGAATGTTTTAAAATTTTTAAAATAATCTCAGTATTAAGAAAAGATCGTATTCTAACTTACGGAGTATGATTTCTTTCTAAAACCGAGAAAATCAAATATCTTTCAAAAATAAATAATTTTCGGTGTTTATTCTCGTTTCGGGGATTTAAAATATTGTGTCCTAACTTACGGGACATAATTCTTTTTCTCGATTAACGTGAAACACACTTTTTTCTCAAAAAAATTTCAATTAAGTAATATTTTAACAAAGGATCGTACTTTTAAAATCTTCAAAGTTCTCAAATTTTCGACACTAAGACATTAATTAATCAACTAGGTACCAATTTTGGGCGCATCGAGGGTGCTAACCCTTCCTCGTGCGTAACCGACTCCCGAACCCGTTTTCTGGATTTTGAAGACCAAAAGTCATCGTTTTAATAAATTTAAATTTTTGTTAAAATGACTGAATTACCAGGTGATCCGATCACACCTAAATAAAAAAGGATTGGTGGCGACTCCCCTTTTTTCGTTTCCATTTTCAAAATCAAGTAGACCCCGTCTTTTAAAAAAAGTGGTTTCGACAGCTTCGTGACTCCGCTGGGGACGTTTTTAAGAGAGTCAAGCCACGAGTTGATTAATTTTTGTCCTTTTGTTAAAAATTGCAAACTCGGTTTAAATGTACGATCCTTTCGTTGCATTTCATCCATCTTTGTTACGATCTTCATCACTATGGTTTACAATTGATGTGTTGTTTATGTTTTTGTATCTGTTTGCACATTGCATTGCATGATCAATTGATCTTAGCTTTTTAAGTGGGAGTGAGAAACTATTCCTTCGTGAGGTTTTCACCTTCGTGTAGGATAGTGGATCGCTTTCGAGATATATATGTACCTATGCCTTCGTGAGATTTTCATCTCCGTGTAGCGATAGGGAAATGTATTCCCCTGAATTAAACTCAGTCCATAGGAGCCTATAACAGGTGAGGACCAAGGAATCTGACGGTTCAGGTACCCCTTTTTTAGAACCAAACCACATATAGTGAGCCCTAGGAGCGCACCCTAGGTAAAGCCATGCCAAACCCTAGTGGTTACCCAAATAGGTGCTCTATTCTTTTTTCCTTGCTTGTTTTTACTTTGTACTAACCTGTTTCATTTTTTGTTATGATTGAATTGCATCATCATAGAAAAGAGGTGTTGATTCACGTTTAGTTGCTAAATAGAGAACTTGTCATGGAAAATAGATTTCTTGGTAAAGTGGAATATAATATGGCCGTCCGAATATGGTTCGAGTAAACACAACAAGAGAAGGCTAATAGTCCGTAG
Organism: Gossypium anomalum; assembly: GCA_025698475.1. Classification (NCBI taxonomy): domain Eukaryota; kingdom Viridiplantae; phylum Streptophyta; class Magnoliopsida; order Malvales; family Malvaceae; genus Gossypium; species Gossypium anomalum. Next base: position 65,194,037 of record CM046968.1, on the reverse strand, counting down.
AGGAATATACGACTATGCTTCGAAGATTCAAGCCGACCCGTCAACTTTCTTAAAGAAGATAACAAGCCTCACGGGGATAAGTGAGCAATGGGTCGCAGTCCGGATCAAGCAAAAAGGAGCTAGTGGAGGAATCCATTGGGAAGTTCAGGAGATTTCATCTTAGCATCCGAATATGAAGAAAGGGATCGATGTCTTCGCCTGGAGTATGAAGGCAAGGTCGTATATGTTTTCGCTTTATGTAAAGAGATTTGTTATCTAGAAAAGTTGTTCTAATAGAATTGAATCAGAATCAACGTCTCTTTTTGCATTCATTTCATGCATCTGCATTGCATTTCATCATATGCATTAAATGTCACAAAAAGACCCTAATTAAAAAATCATTTCAGTAATCTAGAAACCGACAAAAATCTACTGAGTACGCATCCTTACGGTACACAAAGAAAAGCTAAATCAATGGATAAAAGACTAGAAAAGTTGGAACAAATGCAGAAGGAGATGCAAGAACAGATGCAAGCACAAATGCAAGAGCAATTAGCTAAAATCCAGCAGGACATGAAGGACCAAATGATGGAATCACAAAGGAACATGATGAACCAACTAATACAACTACTGACTTGTAGACAGGAGAAGGGAAAGGATCCTATGGACGATACTAGAAATGACAATGAAAATCCCCTCTACCCTCTGGGTTTAACTCCAACGAATGTTCAGATATAACCCGAAGCATACCCACGATGGCCATCTGTTACAATCATGCCCTAACAGTTTCAGGCCGATGTTCCGGTACCGACGAACTACCAAACCGGCTCAAGCTCTAATCCAAGGGATAACCCAACTAACCCTGTTGCCCTCGATCTCGATGATGTGATTGAAACAGAAAAGACAAAGGTAGAGCTCTCAAAATAACTCGAAGAACGGTGTAGATGGTTAGAAGAAAATTTTAAAGAAATGGAAAACGCCGACTATTGTGGTGGAATCGATGCTAAGGAATTGAGCTTGGTTCCGGACCTGGTACTTCCCCTCAAGTTCAAGACTCCTGAGTTCGAGAAATATAACGGGACTATTTGTCCCGAAGCTCACATCACCATGTTCTGCAGGCGAATGGCAGGCTATGTCAATAATGAGCAATTATTGATTCACTGTTTCCAAGAAAGTCTGGTTGGGGCAGCATCCAAATGGTACAACCAATTGAGCTGTACCTAGATCAATTCATGTACTCAGATGAATTCATAGAAAGATCTAGCACAAGCTTTCATGAAGCAGTATAGTCACGTGATGGATATGACTCCTGATAAGATCACCTTGCAGAACATGGAAAACAAATCTAATGAGAGCTTCCGACAATACGCCCAAAGGTGGAGGGAGGTTGCTATACAAGTCCAGCCACCTCTTCTAGAAAAAGAGACCACCATGCTATTCATTAATACCTTAAAAGCTCCATTCATCACTCATATGTTGGGGGGCGCCACTAAAAGCTTCTCAGATATAGTGATGACCGGCGAAATAATTGAAAACGCAATAAGGAGCGGAAAGATAGACGCGGGAGAAGAACCAAGAAGTCAACCCCGAAGAGAAATGAAAATGAAGTGAATAATATGAGTAAGGGGTATTCCAAATCAGTCACTGTAGACCAGTCGAAGATAGTAACCACCAACCATTAGACCCCTCCGAGACAAACAGAAAGGCTCCAATTCACACCCATCTCGATGACATACAAGGAGCTGTATCAGAAACTGTTTGATGCGCATGTGGTGTCTACGTTCTACTCTAAACCCGTGCAACCTCCGTTCTCAAAATGGTATGATGCGAATGCCCAATGCGAGTACCACGCTGGAATAGCGGGGCACTCAATCGAAAACTGCACTATATTTAAAAAGTTGGTCGAAAGGTTCATTAAAATGGGAATTGTGAAGTTCGATGATTTATCAGAACCTAATCGCTTTGATGAGACAGTAAATGCGATAACTGAAGGTGGTGGCAAGAGAGTTGCGATCCCTTAAAAAAGAAGCCCGGAGGAAATATCATGGAATCTGAACATTAACGATGTATCCAAAGAGAAAACTGGGGAATAAAAGTTTCCAAGCGTCTGCCCTTGTATACTTGGGAGTGTTTTGAACAATAGGGCTATGGAAAAGATCCCTGTATTTTTAAATTTAATTTAGAGTAATATTCAAAACACGCTTGTTTCTCTAAGCCTAGAGGCAATAAGAATTCTTTTGAGAAATAGGCTTGTGTCCAAAATCTTTATTTCAATAAAATGCATTTTTGTTTGAGCAAATATTCTTTTATTTCCATTTATAGATTCTTGTGTTCTTTGAACTCTCTTTCAAATATTCTTTTATTCTTCATTCATGATCATACCATACAAATAATCATTCTTAGATTCGTTTATTCTTTAAAAATCTTCCTTCGTACGTGCAATAGGTAGCCAGATATCAATGACATGAGCAACGCCGCTACTGACCCAGAATATCCTTTTGAGAAAGATATGTGTCTAAAAGTATCTCAGAACTTTGAAGATGACAAAGATTGTAACATATCTCCTGATTTGTTAAGGATGGTAGAACAAGATGAAAACAGATCCAACCTTACAAAGACTCAGTGGACAGTAAGCCTAGGACAAGAGAAAGAGGCAAACATCAGAGACTGCATTACCACAAAGACAAAGCGAGACGTCATTGAGTTGGTCCAAGAATTAAAGATGTTTTTACATGATCACATCAGGATATGCCTGGGCTACTAAGACGTATGGATGCTATCAAGGTTAAGGAAATCTTAGAAGAGGTCCATAAGGGTGTCTAAAGAACACGTGCTAATGGTTTTACAATAGCCAGGCAAACCATAAGATTTGGGTACTATTGGTCCACCATGAAAGGGGATTGCATCAGTTATACCAAGAAATGCCATGAATGCCAAATTTATGGATACAAGATTCATGTGTCTCCTTCATCTCTTCATGGACTTTCACTATAGGGGGTATGGATGTCAGTGGGTTGACATCGCCAAAAGCTTCTAGCAGGCATCGATTCATCTTTGCTGTCATCAATTACCTCACTAAATGGGTAGAAACCGCTTCATATGCTAATGTCATAAAGTCGACAGTTAGCAGATTCTAAAAAAAAAAAGAAAAAAAAGGAACCATTTCGTGTCGGTATAGAATGCCAAAAAGGATCGCAGACATCAGAAGTTTGCAGTCTATTCAAGATCAAACATCATATCGCCCGAAAATAAATGGTGTAAATAAAAAGTAATAAAAATCATGGGGAAAATGATTGACTCATAAAGATCAGCAAGAGAAATTACCATCTATGCTTACCGAACGTCGGTCAAGACCTCTACCGAGGAACACATTTCTCATTGAAGTGGAAGCAGTTTTGCCCATTGAAGTCGAGATTCTTTCTCTCTGAATTTTGGCTGAGCTGAAGCTGGATGAAATAGAATGGATTCAATCCTGATATTATCAGTTAAATTGGATTAAAAGTTATCCATCATGGTCAAATGTACCAAAAATGAATGATACAAGCTTACGACAGAAAGGTTCATCCTAGAGAATTCCACTAGAGGGACCTGGCATTGAAGAAGATCATTCCCATACAAAAAGACTTCAAAGGAAAATGTATGCCAAATTGGGAAGGACCTTATGGGGGTAAAGAAGGCCTTTTCTGGAGGAGCGTTGATTTTGACGAAGATGGATGGTAAAAACTTACCCAATCTTGTAAATTTGGATTCAACCAAAAAGTAATTCACCTAAAAAGGAGGAGAGGCCAATAAGAAAACCCACAAAGGGCACTTTGAGACCTTCTAAAAAAAAAGGAGAGGCCAAAGCAAAAACCCGCAAAGGGGCGTCTTGAGACCAAATGGGCTTTGAATTGAAAACTCGAAAAGGGGCCATTCAAATTTTGATCGAAAGTGGGGTATGTAGTAGTCCTGCTACACCTGAATTAACAATGAAGAAGTATGATACATCTTGGGGCATCGACAAAGTACTCTGGATCCACTAAACACAGATTGAGCTCAAAATAGTCCTCAAGAAGTTAATATAGAGAAGCTTAAGCTGCGATATTTGGGGCACCTAGTTTTCCATTTTACCCATTTTTGAATTTGCTATCTTTGATTACCTTTTCTTTTTAAGATACGTCCCAATAAATTTTCTTCTTAATTGCATTTGCTATCCTTGATTAACTTACTTGCTTTGAGCTATGCTCCTAATTAATTTCCTTCCGGTCTATTGTTATGATCTTTTTCAAGCATTTTACATTGTAATCACGATTTGTGGACTAATAATACTTTCATAAAAGGAGTTTCGCATATTACTTTGGAAGCTTCTAAAAAATACAAGAACCTGAAACAGGACTATTGTTTAGAACTCACCAAGCCTAAGGGTTGGAAATATTGGAGAAAGATAATTATCTCTTTGGACTTTTTTGGTTGAACAAAAAGATAAGACATTTTTTCGGTGATACCACCTCGACAAATAACGAGCAATGTCAACCCAAGTATAAAAGGGGATCATTCTCGGGAAAAGAAAAATGATACTCTGCATTCATACAAATATCAGACATGTACATCTGGTCATTACACCCAGGGAATGGTGTAACAGATCAAATTGATTGAAGATGATACAAATCCTATACCTCTGAGTTACAGCAAGATGGATGGAAGAAACCAAATGTTATTCCTCTGAAGTTGTAGTGGGAGATACAAACTTTATGTCCCAGAAGGTATAGTGGAAGAGACTCTGAAATTACAGCGGGGCAAGCTTGCTAAGTAGAATATGATTTTTTTTGGGTTTTCTGTCAAGAATACCAACCGAACAAGATGGCAGCATAATACGTCAGTGATAATGCCCTGATGAACAACGAACGATGATACCTTAAGAATTTAAAAAAAAAAAGGTTCATTCTCATTTCTGCATTCATATATCATTCATAAAACATCTAGTTAGGAGCATTTGATTCATTTCGATCATAGCATCCTAATCATTTGGAATAAGCATAGGTACATGAAATTGATTCTACAGATCATGTCCCTAGAGGAGGATGTAACAACCTCGGTGATTTCACAGATCTTGTCTCTATGAGGTAGCAATGGAGCAGATCGAAGATGGTGAATCTTATCTCCCTAAGCAGTAGTGGAGCAGATTTAAGTCACCATCCTATCTCCCTAAGTAGTAGTGGAGTAGGCTGAAGATTGCAGATCTTATCTCTATGAGGTAGCAATGGAGAAGATCGAAGATGGAAAATCTTGTCTCCCTAAGCAGTAGTAGAGCAGATTTAAGCCACCATCCTATCTCCCTAAGCAGTAGTAGAGTAGGCCAAAGATTGTAGATCTTATCTCCCTGAGCAACAGTGGAGCAGATCGAAGACGATGAATCTTATCTCCCTGAGGTAGCAAGGCAGCAGATTTTAGCCACTAGCCTTGTCTCTCTGAGCAGCAATGGAATAGGCTGAAGATTGCAGATCTTATCTCCATGAGGTAGCAATGGAGCAGATCAAAAAAGATGAATCTTATCTCCCTAAGGTAGCAAGGGAGCAGATTTAAGCCACTAGCCTTGTCTCCCTAAGCAGTAGTAGAGCAGGTTGAAGATTGTAGATCTTGTCTCCTCGAGATGGCAGTGGTGCAGATCGAAAGCGGTGAATCTTATCTTCCTGAGGTAGAAGGGGAGCAGATTTTAGCCACTAGCCTTATCTCCCTGAGGTAGCAAGGGAGTAGGCTGGAGATTGTAGTCTTATCTTCCTGAGGTAGCAAGGGAGTAGACTGAAGATTGTAGATCTTGTCTCCTCGAGATAGCAGTGGGGCAGATCAAAACAAACATTATCTCCCTGAAGTTGCAGTGGAGCAGGTTGAAGTTAAAGTCTTATATTCCTGAAGTTACAGTGGAGCAGACTGAAGATAGCGAATCTTATTTCCCTAAAGTTGCAGTAGAACAGATTGAAGCTATAAATAAACAAATCTTATCTCTCTAAATTTGCAGTAGAGTAGATCATAGCAAACCTTGTCTCCCTGAAGTTGCAGTAGAGTAGGTTGAAGTTAAAGTCTTATCTCCCTGAAGTTGCAGTGGAGCAGACTGAAGATAACGAATCTTATTTCCCTGAAATTACAGTGGAACAGATTGAAGCTAAAAATAAACAGATCTTATCTCTCTGAAGTTGCAGTAGAGAAGATCATGGCAAACCTTATCTCCTTGAAGTTGCAGTGGAGCAGGTTGAAATTACAAGTCTTATCTCTCTGAAGTTGTAGCTGAGCAGATTGAAGACAACTAATCCTATCTCCCTGAAGTTGCGGCGGAGCGGATTAAAATGATGAGTCCTATACCTCTGAAGTTGCAGTAGGTCAGATTAGACCTAAAACCACAAATCTCACATTCTTGAATTTGCAGTAGAGTAGATTAAAACTACAAGTCTTATCATTCTGAAGTTGCGATGAAATGGATCAAATCAACAAGCCGCAGTGGACTGGAATGAAGCTACCTGAAGAAGAGGAGCACCAAAGAAGTCAAGACTCGATAAGACTGGGCAAAATTTCTTTCTTAAAAGTCTTTGCTCTATTACCGTTACATGACAATGAGCAAAGAGGGGCAACTGTACAAGCCCAATTTAGCCCGGGGCCCATAAACAGAACCAAAACTTAAACCACAGGCCAGGCCTAACTAAACTAAACCAACAAGCCCAAAACCGAAGCCCAACTTTTAGACCCAACTAAACCTAATTACCCTATCCCAATACAGCCCAAACCTTAACAAAAAAATAAACCCTAGCCCCCCTAACACAAGTGGCGCCGCAACCTACCTTAGCCACTGTCAGAGCTTGACGCTGCCGCCGGCCACTATCACTGCTACCACCATCCACTTGCACCGCCACCTGCAAGAAATGAAGACAGAAGTGACAACAACAATAAATTAATCTTGTAAAATGGCTATATAAGCCAAGCAAAAAACGATTGTAGTGGTTCTACAGGCAGTTTTTAGGAATAAAAAAAAGGAGATCAATTCAAATATCGAAGGTTATCATCTTCTTATTATTATTTTTTTCTTTTATATTTCTTATTCAAAATTACTTACATATACCTATATTTTTTAATTTTTTTAAAAAAAACTGCTTTATATATATGTACATCAATAATATATAAGAAAAAAGGAAGAAAATTATCGTTTTTAGAGCTCAACCCACGGTAAAAGTGATGGTCGACGAGGCGACAGCGCGCAGAAGTCGCCAAGTTCCTCCCCGCAGAGGTCGTTAAGAGAAAACTTTTTAGGGGATTTAGTTTTTTTTTAAGTGAAGTGAAAGAATAAAAGTCTTTTGTAAAAATTTTAACTTTTATAAGGGATCAAAACGGCGTCGTTTTGGCCTAAGCTCATAAGCCTTAAAGCGACGTCGTTTTGCCCTGGCCGACCCACTCGAGGCCTAGGATCCGCATGTTTTTTAATGGAAGGGCTAATTGCACTTTTAGCCCTTCCGCTTTTTTATAGATTGGCAATCAAGTTTTTTTATTTTAATTTTACCCTGTAATTTATTTCGGATTTCATTTTGGTTCATATTTAAACGACACCGTTTTGGAGGGTAGGGATTATTGCCCTTTTGGACCCTCCTTGTTATTCGCTCGTTCAAATCGGCCCATTTCCTCTTTGTTTTTTTTGGATTTGCCCCAAAACTTTGTTTTTAGATTCAATTTAGTCCTTTTCGTTACTTTTGTTGTTTTATTATATTATTACTATTATTTTTATACTTGGGTTTATATTTATTTTATTCTAATACCATTATTATTACTACTTCTATTTTTTTTACTATTATTATTTTTCATACATATATATATTATTATTGTTATTATTGTTATTATACTATTATTAATATTCTTATTAGTGCTATTATTATTTTTACTATTATTACTATTATTATTTTTACTTTTATTATTATTAATTTTATTATCATCTTATTTTATTACTATTATCATTTTTGTAATTACTATTACTATTATTTTTTTAACTACTACTATTATTTTTTTTGTTTTTACTTATACATTATTATTATTAAATTAATTAATTTTGCATTATTTCTTTTTATATCTATTTACCTAATAACTTTAAATACATTTATTTCATTTTATCTCATCATTTTGTTATTTATTTATCCATACCCTTTTATAATTATAAACCTTAGATTGTTCATAATTTCTTTTATTATTAATATTATTCTCATTATTAGCACAATTTTTTTAATTTATTTTACACAATATCTATTTGCTCATTCGTTTAATATTTTTTAGTTTCAAGTTTTCAGTTGACTTATCATTTTTCCTTTTTATTTTCGGCTTGTTTGTTTATTTTATTTTCGATCTTATATATTGTCATTTATATTAACGCATTTATCATGTTATGCATGTTAGTACCGTAATTCATTTTTACATTTTACTACCAAATTGTGTTACATCTTACCCAACACATTAAATTTTGTTTTTAAAATGATCGATATTTCATATTTCGAGATTCGAAAAGTCGTTCCCTAACTTACGGGGTTTCGATTCTCTCGGTAAATCCAAACATACGAATGTTTTAAAATTTTTAAAATAATCTCAGTATTAAGAAAAGATCGTATTCTAACTTACGGAGTATGATTTCTTTCTAAAACCGAGAAAATCAAATATCTTTCAAAAATAAATAATTTTCGGTGTTTATTCTCGTTTTGGAGATTTAAAATATTGTGTCCTAACTTACGGGACATAATTCTTTTCTTCGATTAACGTGAAATACACTTTTTTCTCAAAAAAATTTCAATTAAGTAATATTTTAACAAAGGATCGTACTTTTAAAATCTTCAAAGTTCTCAAATTTTTGACACCAAGACATTAATTAATCAACTAGGTACCAATTTTGGGCGCATCGAGGGTGCTAACCCTTCCTTGTGCGTAACCGACTCCCGAACCCGTTTTCTGGATTTTGAAGACCAAAAGTCATCATTTTAATAAATTTAAATTTTTGTTAAAACGGCTGAATTACCAGGTGATCCGATCACACCTAAATAAAAAAGGATTGGTGGCGACTCTCTTTTTTTCGTTTTCATTTTCAAAATCAAGTCGACCCTGTCTTTTAAAAACACTGGTTTCAACACCCATATTAAAACAAAAGAAAATTTGAAGGGGCAATATGTCCAAGGGTGCATTACAAGTCATGATCTTGAAAGGTTAGTAGAGAAGGTGCAATAGCTGAATCAAGGTGAGCAAGAAGAATCAACTAAGCCGAGATCATCGAGGAGTCAAGAAATGAAATTGAAATCAATCGATTCTGACCATCAAGAAGAAGAATCTGATAAGGAACCAAACAATCCTAAACTAGTTGAAGGATCTAAAAACCCTGAACCAAGGGTTGAGCCAGAAGAAGAACCAGTCAAGCTAAGTGTTGAACCCGAATATACAACTCACATGCCGATTTCTGCAAGTACTTCAAGGAAATCAGAGTTGTCAATGTTGATGGATATGTGCTAGTTCATGCATAATCAACAACAAACTTACTGGAAATATGCAAAAAACAGAGATGATTCACTTCGAAATACTTTTAAGAATATTTCTAACACTTTTGTTCCTGAGTTCCCAGATGCTATTTTTGAGACATGGATGGAAGATGTTGATTATACAAGCAGAAAAGGAGCTAAAGAAGACAAGGGGAAGGAGTCAAAAAAACAAAAGAGGGATTCTCGTCTATTTATTTATTTATTTTAGGTCTTTAGGAATTTGTTTCTTTAGTAACTAGGATTTAATTTCTGCAAAATAAAACATATCAAGCATGAATAAATGCTTCTTTAAAAAGAAAAAGACTAAGTGATGTGGTAATGGGAATGAACATGTCTAGAATTGGATTATGAGGAAAGACTTGGTATTTAAGTAGTCTTAATGACTCACCTCTCTTTCTTTTTAACCCTACCTAGTGTTCAGTTTTCATTCATTACTTTGTTCTTGCAATGAGGACATTGCTTCTTTTTAAAGGGGGTAAGGCAAATAATTGCTCAAAATCTTTAAAATTTTCAAGTATGTTTCAATCATTTCTTTCATGAGTGTGTTTTAATAAATGAATATTTAGAGAAATTCTTTGTTAATAAGATAGCTTGTATGCAAGCATGAATGATGTTTTTATCTGAGTGATTGTATGTTATCATGAAGAATGGAATGATTGTATGATCTTAGTCTTCGGTAATGTTTGCCATGAAAACTTAGTTTCTTTTGAGATTAGACATGCATGAAGGTTTATATCTTTAGAATTGACTTAGTAACTTTCTTGAGGTGAAATCCTAGGAGACATAAAAATCTAAGATGATATAGGCACCATTTTCTTTGGATTGTTTGAACCTTTTCAAGCCCACCATATGATATTAGACCCTTGAAACTATAATTTTGAGCTTAAAAGCCTGTTTATTGCAATGAACCTACATTACAAGCCATATCTCCATCTTTTGAAGTTATCCTAATTTTGTGCACCTATCTTAACTAAAGATGTCTTGGTAAATGACATTTGAGGAAATTTTCAGAGGATGTACGTGCTCATGCTTAAGAAAAAAAAAAGAGCGAAGAAAAGTTTGCTCAGTTTCCACAAAGAAAAATGTATGAGCATGAGTTCAAAATAAGTTTGGGGGTATTCCAAAGGATCACTTAAAAAGTGGAATTTCGAGATATCTGAGACAAAGTTAAAGGTTAAGATTTTAAAACCGAAATGCCCCATCTCTTAAAACCTTACCTTTGACCGAGCCCCATTACAACCTTATAAAAGGCGTATTGATTTGATGATTATGTCACCTATATTAGTGGAAAGGAAGTCCTAAGTTCAACATATGAAGATTATAAATAAGCATTATGATTGTTTTGCTTGATTGATGAGAAATTATGTTGAATGAAAGAATATTATCTATGGATATGACGTATATACATACTATGGTTCATGTTGGCATATCCTGAAACTTAGTATAAAATTTTCAAAATGTCTGCGTATGATTTACTTGTTAATAAAGAAGATCTATGAGCATGAATTTTTTAGTACATGATTATGGGGTAAGGATTGATGTTGCTTACACTTTTTAGCAATTTTGCTTTAGCGAGACCTTGTGCTGTGCATGAACATTACTCAAGACGAGCAATGATTTAAGTTTGGGGGTGTGTAAACTAAAAAATATATAGGATTTTTCTTATATCATTCGTCAACTTTTTACTTAAATTTGTTGTTAAAGCCAAGTAATTGCTTAATAAATTAATGAAATATATGAAAATATGAAATTGGGACATTAAAATTATTAAAATGTGATTTTATGCTTTATTATATAGTTTTCATGCAGAAAATGGCTTCTTTTATACTAATTTGAGCATATTATATTTTCAAGCTATAAAGTGGGCCATGCATGACTAAATTAAATAATAAAATATAAAGTTATATTTAATAATATATTTTAATATATTTCATTAATAAATTGGGTTTTAATTAATTAAGTAAATTGATTAATTAAAGTGGTTAAATTATTTTCTTTGGGCCTCTAAATTATCTACTATTATTGGACAGGTCTGAGAGCTTTATGTTGATTACAAAACCATCCCATCCAAATAGAGGACCAAGTCAACCCAAAATTCGGCTGCATGTGGATGTTCATAAATCAAATTTTGGTTTAATTACACAAGGCCTTTAAAGAGTTCAAGAAATCAGAGATTTACCCGGAGATTTGCAATTGATCGAGTCCTGATCCTGATGATGTTGTGGCACTTAAATCAAGTAAAAATCAGCCACATTTCCACAAATCATGGCCAGCCGCCCTTGGAGGAATTTGCAAAAGATGGACACTCCTATTTTTATCAAACTAGCTCCCTTGCCTCACCTATAAATAAGACCCCATTTCTCACTTTTCTAATCATCCCTCACTCATTCATCATTCTCTCCTCTTTCAACTCTCTTATCTTTCTTTCCCCTTCACGGCTATCATCATCTTTGCATCAGGATTTTTAGCATATTAGCCTCTTAAAGAGCCCTTGGTCGGCCACCTCAGAGAGCCATCAGCAAAGGAGCAAAGCGAAGGAACGGAGGAGCCCTCTTTAGTCAGAGTCTTGGGTGACAGCCACTTTGATTTGGGTTTAATCTTTCTTTACTTTAATTTAATTCAAGAATGTTTGCTATGTGTTCACTGTTCTTATTTACAACAATGATAGCTTAATTTTATTTAAGTTAGGATGATTTCTTTGATTAAATAATAATTATTTGATTCATACTTATAATGTTTGTGCCTCAATCGTTCATGTTTTCAATTAAAATCAAATTTGTATTTCATTCATACGTGATTGAAATGCACCTGAATTAGCTGAGCGATCCTAACCAGATGACGGCTAATGGACACATAATTAAAATGTGCATACTCAATTTAGATCCTAACCCGATTAAATTTCAGGTTACATAACAACCCTAACCAGGCTTTGTTATTTGCATAGTTTTTAGATTTGTGTGATTAAACTGTTTCAAACCTAACACGTCCCTGTCACCTCACACGAATACTAAGAACCCCTTAGTAAATAAGGATCAGTAAAATGTGTATTTACTAAATAAAGGATTCCGAAAGGACCTAATATGGTTTCCAAACTCATGAAAGATCGAGCTGCCATGGAATGTTTTTTCGAATATTGATAAGCATGTTGATAATAATTTGAGTTTAATTAAAGTGATTGTCCTAGCTTATTTATGTTATAATTGTTGGTTATTGTGTTAATTCTGCTAAAATCTATTTCATTCATATAGTTGCATGTTAGGATAAATCACATTAGGGACCATTGCTTCTAGATTAATTTTACATAATTTTAGGCAATACTTCCAAATCAAATTGTGTTTCTATTTTCCAAGTTGTTAATAATATTTTTATAATTGAGTGACTTAGCACGAATAAAATCCCTGTGGAGACGATAACTCAATACGTACTTATTACTTGATAACGACTTTGTACACTTGCACAAACCCGACCGTTACAGGTTTCCTAAGTCAAGTAGGGTATCCTAAGAATACTTAGACACTTAATGCCTATAAATAAGCCTTTTTTCCATGAAAATTCCGTCATCGATTATTCTGTTGTCAAGTCTTTGTTCAAAATTAAGTTTGTAGCAACCAGGGTAAGTCTCTGTTTTGCTAGGTTTGATTGTCCAATAAGTTAGGTTCGTATAAACTGAAAAATATATAGGATTTTTCCTATTCAATTTGTCACCTTTTTACTTAAATTCATTGTTAAAACTAAGTAATTGTTTAATAAATTAATGAAACATGTGAAAATATAAAATTAGGACGTAAAAATTATTAAAATGTGATTTTATGCTTTATTATATAGTTTTCATGCTAAAAATGGCTTATTTTATATTTATTTGAATATATTATATTTTTAAGACATAAAATGGGCCATGCATGATTAAATTAAATAATAAAATATAAAATTATATTTAATAATTCATTTTAAAATATTTCATTAATAATTTGGGTTTTAATTATTTATTTATTTTATTCTTTGGTCCTTTAATTTATTGATTTATTTTGGACAGGTCTGATAGCTTTGTTGGATTACAAAAATCGTCCAAATTGAAGACCAAGTCAACCCAATTTTGGCTACACATGGTTGTCCACATAAACCACTTTTTGGTTTAATTACACAAGGTCCTTGTAATGTTGAAGAAATTAGAGATCTGCCCGAAGATTTACATTTGACCGAGTCTCAGTCCTGAGTTGTTATGGCATTTAAATTACTTAAAAATCAAGCAAAATTCAACTCAAAATCCACTAATCATGGCCGGCCACTCATTGAAGAAGCTTGAAGAGACTAAACCCCTCTATTTTTAGCAAATACTCTCCTCTCTTCACCTATAAATAAGACTTCATTTCACCATTCCTAATTATCCCTTATCCCTCATCATTCTCTCTTTTCTCTCAATTCTCTTTAGCATTTTCCATTCCCCATGCCTAGCATCATCTCTTCATAAAGATTTTAGCAATTAAGACTCTTAAAGAGCCTTTGGTCGACCACCTCAGAGAGCCATCAGCAAAGGAGCTAAGCGAAGGAACGGAGGAGCCTCGTCGATCAGAGTCTTGGGTGAAAGCCACTTTGATTTGGGTTTAATCTTTCTTTTCCTTGATTTAATCTGAAAATGTTTGCTTTGTGTTCTTTGTTCTTGTTACAACGATGTTATCTTAATTTTATTTACGCTGGGATGATTGCTTTGATTAAATAATATTTATTTGATTCATTCTTATAATGTTTGTGCCTCAATTGACCATGTTTTCAATTGAAATCAAGTTTGTATTTCGTTCATATGTGGTTGAAATGCACCTGAATTAGCTGAGCAATCCTAACCAGACGATGGCTAGTGAACACATAATTGAAATGTGCTTGCTCAATTTAGATCCTAACCCGATTAAATTGTAGGTTGCATAACAACTCTAACCAAGCTCTGTTATCTGCATAGTTGTTAGATTTGTATGATTAAACTGTTTCAAACCTAACACGTCCCTGTTACCTCGCACGAATGCTGAGAAACCCTTAGTGAATAGGGATCAGTAAAATGCATATTTACTAAATAAAGGATTCTGAAAGGACTTAATACTGTTTCCAAACTCATAAAAGATCGAGTTGCCATGGAATGTTTTTCTGAATGTTATTAAGCATGTTGATAATAAATTGAGTTTAATTAAAGTAATTGTCCTAGTTTATTTATGTTATAATTGTTGCAAATTGTGTTTAATTTTGCTAAAAATTATTTCATTCATATAGTTTGCATATTTAAGATAATTTGCATTGGGGATCATTGCATTTAGTTTAATATATTTAATTTCAATCATCACTCTCAATCATATTGTGTTTTTATTTACCAAGTTATTAATATAATTTTACAATTAAGTGATATAACACAAATACAATCCCTGTGGAGATGATAACTCGATACTTACTCATTACTTGATAACGACTGTGTACAGCTGCACAAACCTACGTGTTACAGTTCACTTATGTGTTAGTGTGTGTTCTATTTGTTCAGTAATTTTTGTGTGTGTTTATGTATGTTGTGAACCAGCCGGACCATACTCCAGTAAGGATAAAGACAAAGCAAAACTCATTTAAAGTCCTCAGCTTTTCAGTGAGTGTCCAGTGATTGCCAGATATGTGTTAACTATTATGTTTTTCAGTATGTATGTATTGTTATGCTTCAAAAAACTTAAGGTTTTAAACTAAGATCCAAGAGAAAGATTTTCTATAAACTATGTTTTCAAGTTATGTTTTATACGTGCTTCTATGTGAGCCTATGTTTTAAATATATGTTTTTAAAGTACTGTAACAACCCTAACCCGTATCTATCGCTGGATTAGGGTTAAGAGGCATTACTAAACCATTCATAACATATTACAAACATATCACATACATAACTTACACAATATCAAATCACATTCAATCATATTCACAATGTTCCTTAAATAGGTCTACGAGACCTTAAACATGCTTTGGAGAAGGTTCAGGACTAAACTGATCTCATACAAAATTTCTCGAAACTTAACAATTTTTCTAAGTTACAGAGGTCACACGCCCGTGTGAGCAGGCCATGTGCCTCACATGACATTAGACACGCCCTGTGCCTAGGCCGTGGCAAAACAGGGCATACATACTGACTTATCCACACGACCATAAAAAATACCCCTATGCCAGGCCGTGTGAAATCTAAGGGGTATACTGACTTATGTCACACGATCAGTCACACACCTGTGTGTGAATCCGTGTGACACACACGGCCAGTAGACACTTCCGTCTGTCTAGACCGTGTCAAACCTATAGGGTATACTGACTTAATTCAAAAGGGTACCTCAGGGGACATGCCGCCGTGTAACGTGACCGTGTGTCGCACACGGCTGAGACACATACGGCTGAGACACTCGCCCGTGTCTCTGCCGATGTGGACAAAAATAAGCCATTTGAAAAGCCAATTTGCCACCCTAAAAAGGGTCATCCCTACAAGCATCAACCAAAGCATAATTCATGACTAAAAGGCAACCAAAACCATAGCCAAACCTACATAGTTTTATCCACAATATCACCAATCAATTTCATACTTAATTTCCTATCAAAGCATACCAATTTCATGTACTAATATCATACTAATCCATTTGTCTCAAACAATATTTAATCAAACTCAAAATCATATCAAAACCATACCAATTCAACTACCGAATTCATACCATGATGGCTGTAACACCCCTAACCCATACCCGTCGCCGGAGGGTTAAGGAGTATTACCAAACAAGCACAAAATTCCATTTAACTTTATTCGAATATCAACCACACATTCACATTAACTATGTGGAACACATATAGTAACTTAACAAGCCATTTTCGCATGGCTAAACATATATACATCATCCAAAAGATACTTATTTAACATCAAAAAGTCAAGCCTATACATGCCATATCAAAGTTCAGCTACTAGAGTACCGAATGGGCTTAGATAGTGTGGACGACTTCGACTTTGAGATTCCCGAGACCGTAGCTAACGAACGAGATCTATAAAGTAGAGAATTAAGGGCAACAGAGTAAGCATTTCTATGCTTAGTAAGTTTTAAGCAATGAAATCATTTAAAATTTAAAGCATAGCATTCATAAGGCTTATCATCTTTTTTGACCGAATGTAACCATGACTAAATATACCACTATTGTTCATGCATGTCATTTTAAATTTTTCCTTAAACACAAATTCATATCACGTAGATAAATTCGTTTTATCCAACCAACTTCATCATTTGGCCGAATACATCTAATTCAATTACAAGGCTAAATAAATATATATATGCATAATCACATATTCATGTTACTTCACACTTCAACAAATATACTCACATGCTTAGAGCCAATCTTAACATATTTCCACTTGAATCAAAATTCATGTATCCTGAATAAGCTATAGACTTCATACAACCCTAAGCAATGGCCGGAAGAGCACTATCCAAATGAATAATCACAATTTAAATCGAATCAAATTTTACAACATATATACGGTACATACCTGACCATCTTAGGGTTGTGAGCACATTAATTGGAATTATTACAGCAAGATCACACATTTCCAACACAAATGCCTTTGGGACTTAGCCCAGATATAACACCAGCATGAATACCTTTGAGACTTAGCCCGGATATAACACCAGCACGAATGCCTTCGGGACTTAGCCCGGATATAACACCAGCATGAATGCCTTCGGGACTTAGCCTAGATATAACACCAGCACGAATGCCTTCGGGACTTAGCCCGAATATAAATCTCACACAAGGCCTGCGGGTCTTAGCCCGGTTGTAATCCTCAATTATCATGCACATATATATATCACAACACATTAGCATTTCATTTACATTACTAGAACACAGGCACAACATGCTTATCAACCATTCCACTTTTGGCTCAATAGCCACATATAAAGAACACGATTTCATGTCGCTATCCAACATGATTTCTATAACCATTCGGCTACAAGTCATATACACAAATTATTTATCTCACTACGTAATTCAAGTAGAACCATTAGGTCACAATTTATTTATTATGCTTATATATCATGATTTTATCAAGTCATAAGCTAAGTTCCATTACTGAAAGACTTACCTTGTATCTTTCTGAAAAAATTTCGGGTTGGCTATTCCGTGACTTTAGCTTTTCCCTTATCCGATGTTGCCCCTCTATGCTCTTGAGCTATGTTAAACAAGTTTAATTATATTAAACCTTATTCAGACCTCTCATTCAATAATTACACTTTCATTCCAATATGACACACACACACAGACACACAATTTTTCCTTTACATACACATTCGGCCAAATACAACTATGTTACAAGTCACAACTAAATTATTGATTAGATCAAGTTTACATAATCTTTCAATCAAACTCATTATTCATAACATAATAATCATCAAGAGCCGAATATGTGATCACTTAGTAAGCTTAAATTCATGTGAACTTAAGTGTCAAAAATGTCTATGAAATATTTACTCACTATCTTCTATCTTTAACTCAATTTCCTAGCTCCCAATTGGCACACTAGGACCATCTTAATTCATTTCTCATCTTGTTAACATAAACATGGAAAAGCTAATTCCCATAAACAATTATCATCAATTCATTCATTCTCTAGGGACAAAGCTGAACGTTCAATAAGCAAATAAGGCACATAAAGCATGACTTCTTCAAAATTTCAAATACAAGGTATTTAGCACCTATACACTT
This sequence comes from Gossypium anomalum, assembly GCA_025698475.1. Lineage (NCBI taxonomy): Eukaryota > Viridiplantae > Streptophyta > Magnoliopsida > Malvales > Malvaceae > Gossypium > Gossypium anomalum. The sequence continues at coordinate 65,175,792 of CM046968.1, read as the reverse complement.
AAACCGAATTAGCAAACACCTATAGACTTTGGCCGAATGCCATTAAACACAGGTCATTAAAAATCTTATTATTTATCACCTTATATTAATATATATTAGCAAAAATGGATTAATTATACATATATACTACAAAAGCCGAATATAAAATTTTTACCTAAGCATAACATTACTCACATTCCAATACTCATATTATTCAAAAATCAAACTCTTAAAAATTATGCACAATGCTGAACCCTTAGATGATCAAACATCTAATTTCCTCAATTCAAAACGCCTAAACGGCATTTGTTCAAGACATTAAGCAACTACATGTTCGGCTATTACACATATGAGCATTAACAATTCATACTTTTAACAAGATCAACTTCTTTCATCAATAAATTCTTCATCAAAACTTAAAGGCTATAATCAAATTCCTTCCTTATCAACCATAACTGAATGTTCAATTCATCCATCAAAATTCAAAATTTTGGCATGGGCTAAGTAAGAAACAAGATGATTAATCTAAAACAAGCTAGAATTTCAAAAATCTAACACAATTTACTAACCTTCCTTATGTTTCAAATGACAGAAAGTCTTCCCCCTTTTCTTTCTTTCAATTTAGCCAAGAAGAACAAAGATGAAGCTTTTTTTTCATCACCCATTTTTCTCTTATTTTTATTCATTAATAATATAAAATATAAAGCCATTTTAACTACTAATTAATACATATTTTTTTATATAAAGCATTATCATGGCCGGCCACTATAAACAAAAATGGATATTTGACATGCAAGTCTAACCTTTTTATAACATGCATTAATAGACCACTTTTAAATTTACCTATCACATTTCACAATTGTCTCACATAAGTCCTATTTAATAAATTTCACATACAAATGACAAAATTAAAGCATGAAACTTTCACACATGCATGTACACATACAATAAGCATAGAATATAACGGTTAATTATTTTTATGACTCAGTTTTGTGGTCCCAAAACCACTTTCCGACTAGGGTCAAATTAGGGCTGTCACAACTATCTCCCACATAAAGAATTTTCGTCCCCGAAAATCTTACCAATGAATAAGTTAGGATATCGATCCTTCATAGAGTCTTCCAGTTCCCAAGTAGATTCTTCAACCCCATGCTTAAGCCACAGTACCTTCACTAATGAGATTTTCTTATTTCGTAGCTCTTTTACTTCACAAGCCAAAATACGAACTGGTTCTTCTTCATAACTCAAATCAGATTGAATTTCAACCTCTGATGGATTAATTATGTGCGATGGATCGGATCTATAACGTCGAAGCATCGAAACATGAAAAACGTTGTGAATCTTTTGAAGCTCAGGGGGTAAAATCAGTCTGTATGCGACCAGCCCAATTCGTTCAGATATTTCATACGGCCCAATGAACCTCGGACTCAATTTTCCCTTACGGCCAAATCTAAGCACCTTTTTCCAAGGTCAAACTTTAAGAAACACTTTGTCTCCAACCTGATATTCAATATCTTTTCATTTTAAATCCGCATACGATTTCTGACGATCTGAAGCTGCTTTCAAACTTTCACGGATTACTTTTACTTTCTGCTCAGCATCTTTAATCAAATCAACCCCGAAGATTTTACTTTCACTAAGCTCGGTCCAAAGCAACGGTGTACGGCATTTACGGCCGTACAAAGCCTCGTAAGGTGCCATCTTATACTTGATTGAAAACTATTGTTGTAAGCGAATTCAATCAAAGGCAAATACCGTTCCCATGAACCACAAAACTCAAGGATGCAACATCTCAACATGTCCTCGAGTATCTGAATTATTTGCTTGATTGACCATCAGTCTGGGGATGAAAAGCGGTGCTAAAATGCAACTTGGTACCCAATGCTTCTTGCAATTTCTTCTAAAATAGCGATGTGAATCTTGGATCTCTATCCGACACAATAGAAATAGGTACCCCGTGTAACCTTACAATCTGAGAAACATACAATTCAACTAGCTTGTCAAGTGAATAATCCGTACGTATGGGAATAAAATGAGCCGATTTTGTCAGTCTATCAATAACAACCCAGATCGCATCTTTCTTGCTTGATGACAATGGTAACCCAAATACAAAATCCATCGTGATTTGATCCCATTTCCATTCGGGTATCATGATCGGCTGAAGTAATCCCGAAGGCACTTGATGTTTTGCTTTCACTTGTTGACATATCAAACACTTCGAAACAAAGTCAGAAATTTCTCGTTTCATACCAGGCCACCAAAACTGACGTTTCAGATCGTTGTACATTTTCGTACTACCCGGGTGGACTGACATTCGACTACTATGAGCCTCGCTCAAAATCATCGAAATAAGTTCCGAATTTCTTGGAACACACAATCGACTTCTGAACCTCAAACAATCGTTGTCGTCAATTTGAAACTCTGATTCCACATTTGAAACACATTCAGCTCGTTTAGCAACTAATTCATCGTCGACTTTCTAAGATTCACGTATTTGATGAATCAATAATGGTTTGGCATTCAATTCTGCTACTAACATATTATCGGATGAAACGGACAGGTGTACATTCATCGCTCATAAAGTAAACAGTGACTTTCGACTTAAAGCATCAGCAACTACGTTAGCCTTTCCCGAGTGATAGTCAATGACAAGCTCGTAATCTTTCAACAACTCAAGCCAACGTCTTTGTCACAGATTCAAATCTCTTTGAGTCATCAAATATTTGAGGCTTTTGTGATCCGAATATACATGACACTTCTCTCCAAACAAGTAGTGCCGCCAGATTTTCAAAGCGAATACAACGGCCGCTAATTCAAGATCATGGGTCGGATAGTTTTTCTCATGTGGCTTCAATTGCCTCAACGCGTAAGCTACAACTTGACCTTCTTGCATCAATACACAACCCAGCCTAAGTAAGGATGCATCACTGTAAATGACAAACTCTTTACCGGATTTGGGTTGTACTAGCACTGGAGCTTCAGTCAAATAAGTTTTCAATTGATCGAAACTTTTCTGACCTTTTTTTGACCATTCAAACTTAACATCTTTCTGAAGTAGTTTCGTCATTGGTGTGGCTATCATCGAGAAACCCTTTACAAACCGTTTGTAGTAACCAACAAGTCCCAAAAAGCTCCAAACTTCAGTAATATTTCTCGGAGGCTTCCAATCGAGTATGGTTGAAATTTTGGTCGGATCAACTCGAATACCCGATGCGAATACCACATGTCCGAAAAAGCTAACTTCTCTCAACCAGAACTCACATTTACTGAACTTAGCATATAACTGCTTATCCCGTAAAATCTGCAACACTAATTTCAGGTGCTCGGCATGTTCGGTTTCATCTCGCGAATAGACCAAAATGTCGTCGATAAACACAACTACAAACTGATCCAAACACTGTCTGAAGATCCGATTCATCAAGTCCATAAATACTGCAGGGGCATTAGTGAGCCCAAACGGCATCACTAAGAACTCATAGTGACTGTATCTCGTTTTGAAAGCAGTTTTAGGTATATCTGAGTCTCGAACTCGCAACTGATAATAACCCGATCTCAAATCTATCTTTGAAAACACTGAGGCTCCCTTCAGCTGATCAAACAAATCATCAATACGCGATAATGGATATTTATTCTTTATTGTCACATTATTTAATTGTCGATAGTCGATGCACATTCTCATGGTTCCGTCTTTCTTTTTCACAAACAATACTGGTGCACCCCAAGGTGAGAAACTCGGTCAAGCAAAACCTCTATCCATCAACTCTTGCAACTGAGTTTTTAATTCCTTCAATTCAGTTGGTGCCATACGATACGGAGCTATCGAAATTGGTGTGGTACCAGGTAAAAGTTCGAAACCGAATTCTACCTCTCGAACGGGTGGTAATCCCGGTAACTCTTCAGGAAAAAATCTGAATACTCACAAACCACTGGCACTGATTCAAGTTCCTTTTCTGACTCTTTGCTATCAAGTATGTACGCAAGATATGCTTCACACCCCTTTCTCATATATTTCTGAGCTAACATCGAGGATATTATTGCTGGCAATCCGTTCAAGTCAGTAGACTCAACTTGGATTATCTCATTATTTGTACATCTCAAATCAATGGTCTTTCTTTTGCAATTCACAACTGTATCATGTAAGGTCAACCAATCCATACCGAGAATAACATCAAATTTATCAAAAGGTAAAAGCATCAAATCGGCCGAAAAACAGGAACCTCGGATTATTAGGGGGTATTTCTTACACACCTTGTCGACAAGCACATATCGACCCAAGGGATTCGACACTCGAATTACGAACTCAGTAGACTTAATAGGTAAAGTCTTCCTGGATGCTAAAGTCTCACATACATATGAATGAGTAGAACCGGGGTCAATCAATGCAATCACATTAGTATCAAAGAGAGTGAAAGTACCGGTAATAACATCTGGCGAAGAAGCATCCTCGCGTGCGCGTATAGCATAAGCTCTAGCAGGAGCACGAGCCTCAGACCTAGTCGTAGCATCTCTAGACCCTCTCTGACTGCCACTAGCATTTCCTGCATTTCTAGAGGGTTTACCTCGAGCTGTAGTAGTATCCGGTTTCCCACTCTGATTTACCTTCTATTCAGACAGTCTCGGGCAATCCTTGATAAAGTGGTCAGTTGATCCACACTTATAACAGGAGCGGTCATGAAATCTACAACTTCCCGAATGCCATTTCCCACAATACTTGTACTCAGTCCTATCCTGACGATCGTTTCCAACACTGGCAACTGAAGTGACTCGCGTACTCACAGGGGGTCGATCACAGTCTCGTCTGGAAAAGCCCGAAGTGTCTTTAGATCGGCCTGAATCCTCTTTAAATTTCTTCAGTAACTGCTGAAAGGGCTTTCCCGAAGATCTCTTACGAAACTCTCTTGCTCCCACTTCAGCTTTTCTTTTCTCTTTACTGAGCTCTTTGGCTTTGCAAGCTCGCTCGACAAGTACTACAAATTCTCTGATTTCAAGAATGCCAACATACAGTTTTATATCTTCGTTCAATCTATCTTCGAAACGTTTACACATTATAGCTTCTGAAGAAACACATTCTAGGGCATACTGGCTAAACCTCACAAATTTTCGTTCATAATCCGTAACCGACATGGAACCTTGTTTAAGTTCAAGAAATTCTTTCCATTTCTGGTCAATGAATCTCTAGCTGATATACTTTTTCCGAAACTCAGTTTGGAAGAACTCCCAAGTCACTTGCTCTCTGGGCACAACAGAAATCAACGTATTCCACCAATAGTAGGCAGAATCACGTAGCAAAGATATAGCACATTTTAAGCATTCATCAGGTGTGCAGGACAATTCATCAAACACTCGGATAGTGTTGTCCAACCAAAATTCAGCTTGCTCAGCATCATCGCTATCTATAACCTTAAATTTAGTAGCCCTGTGCTTTCAGATTCTGTCTATCGAGGGCTTATTTAACCTCGTCTGATCAGTTACCGGAGGTATCATAAGTGCAGGGGGTGTATTATTTGTGAGTGGGGGTTGCGGAACAGCCGTATTAGTTCGAATGTATTGGTTGAACCAATCATTCATCACACTATAAAAAGCCTGTCTAGCCTCATCGTTCTGATTGCTTGCAATAGGTTGAGAGTTCATCAGCGCGGTCCCGTGTGCGGGAGCAGGTGCTACACTCTCAACATCATCAGCGATCGCTCTATCGGGATCAGGATCCATTACTATACTAAAAAAATGTTTTTAACTGTCAAAAATCATCACACTATCGTATTAACACTTAAAGGCATGTATAGCTAGACTCATACGTACTACGTTAGTCCTAGAATCGACTAAACCGTGGCTCTGATACCATGATGGCTGTAACACCCCTAACCTGTACCCATCGCCGGAGGGTTAAGGAGTATTACCAAACAAGCACGAAATTCCATTTAACTTTATTCGAATATCAACCACACATTCACATTAACTATGTGGAACATATATAGTAACTTAACAAGCCATTTTCGCATGGCTAAACATATATACATCATCCAAAAGATACTTATTTAACATCAAAAAGTCAAGCCTATACATGCCATTATCAAAGTTCAGCTACTAGAGTACTGAATGGGCTTAGATAGTATGGACGACTTCGACTTTGAGATTCCCGAGACCGTAGCTAACGAACGAGATCTATAAAGTAGAGAATTAAGGGCAATAGGGTAAGCATTTCTATGCTTAGTAAGTTTTAAGCAATGAAATCATTTAAAATTTAAAGCATAGCATTCATAAGGCTTATCATCTTTTCTGACCGAATGTAACCATGACTAAATATACCACTATTGTTCATGCATGTCATTTTAAATTTTTCCTTAAACACAAATTCATATCACGTAGATAAATTCTTTTTATCCAACCAACTTCATCATTTGGCCGAATACATCTAATTCAATTACAAGGCTAAATAAATATATATACGCATAATCACATATTCATGTTACTTCACACTTCAACAAATATACTCACATGCTTAGAGCCAATCTTAACATATTTCCACTTGAATCAAAATTCATGTATCCTGAATAAGCTATAGACTTCATACAACCCTAAGCAATGGCCGGAAGAGCACTATCCAAATGAATAATCACAATTTAAATCGAATCAAATTTTACAACATATATACGGTACATACCTGACCATCTTAGGGTTGTGAGCACATTAATTGGAATTATTACAGCAATATCACACATTTCCAACACAAATGCCTTTGGGACTTAGCCCAGATATAACACCAGCACGAATACCTTTCGGACTTAGCCCTGATATAACACCAAAGATTTAATGCCTTCTTCTGACTTAGCCCGGATATAACACCAAAGACGAATGCCTTCGGGACTTAGCCGGATATAATACCAAAGACGAATGCCTTCTGGACTTAGCCTAGATATAACACCAGCACGAATGCCTTCGGGACTTAGCCCGAATATAAATCTCACATAAGGCCTGCGGGTCTTAGCCCGGTTGTAATCCTCAATTATCATGCACATATATATATCATAACACATTAGCATTTCATTTACATTACTAGAACACAGGCACAACATGCTTATTAACCATTCCACTTTTGGCTCAATAACCACATACAAAGAACACGATTTCGTTTCGCTATCCAACATGATTTCTATAACCATTCGGCTACAAGTTATATGCACAAATTATTTATCTCACTACGTAATTCAAGTAGAACCATTAGGTCACAATTTATTTATTATGCTTATATATCATGATTTTATCAAGTCATAAGCTAAGTTCCATTACTGAAAGACTTACCTTGTATCTTTCTCAAAAATTTTCGGTTGGCTATTCCGTGACTTTAGCTTTTCCTTATCCGATGTTGCCCTCTATGCTCTTGAGCTATGTTAAACAAGTTTAATTATATTAAACCTTATTCATACCTCTCATTCAATAATTACACTTTCATTCCAATATGACACACACACACACACAATTTTTCCTTTACATACACATTCGGCCAAATACAACTATGTTACAAGTCACAACTAAATTATTGATTAGATCAAGTTTACATAATCTTTCAATCAAACTCATTATTCATGACATAATAATCATCAAGAGCCGAATATGTGATCACTTAGTAAGCTTAAATTCATGTGAACTTAAGTGTCAAAAATGTCTATGAAATATTTACTCACTATCTTCTATCTTTAACTCAATTTCCTAGCTCCCAATCGGCACACTAGGACCATCTTAATTCATTTCTCATCTTGTTAACATAAACATGGCAAAGCTAATTCCCATAAACAATTATCACCAATTCATTCATTCTCTAGGGACAAAGCCGAATGTTCAATAAGCAAATAAGGCACATAAAGCATGACTTCTTCAAAATTTCAAATACAAGGTATTTAGCACCTATGCACTTAAACCGAAGTAGTAAACACCTATAGACTTTGGCCGAATGCCATTAAACACAGGTCATTAAAAATCTTATTATTTATCACCTTATATTAAAATATATTAGCAAAAATGGATTAATTATACATATATACTACAAAAGCCGAATATAAAATTTTTACCTAAGCATAACATTACTCACATTCCAATACTCATATTATTCAAAAATCAAACTCTTAAAAATTATGCACAATGTCGAACCCTTAGATGATCAAACATCTAATTTCCTCAATTCAAAACACCTAAACGACATTTGTTCAAGACATTAAGCAACTACATGTTTGGCTATTACACATATAAGCATTAACAATTCATACTTTTAACAAGATCAACTTCTTTCATCAACAAATTCTTCATCAAAACTTAAAGGCTATAATCAAATTCCTTCCTTATCAACCATAACCGAATGTTCAATTCATCCATCAAAATTCAAATTTTTGGCATGGGCTAAGTAAGAAACAAGATGATTAATCTAAAACAAGCTAGAATTTCAAAAATCTAACACAATTTACTAACCTTCCTTATGTTTCAAATGACCGAAAGTCTTCCCCTTTTCTTTATTTCAATTCGCCAAGAGAAAACAAAGATGAAGCTTTTTTCATCACCCTTTTTCTCTTATTTTTATTCATTAATAATATAAAATATAAAGCCATTTTAACTAATAATTAATACATATTTTTTATATAAAGCATCATCATGGCTTTACACTATAAACAAAAATGGATATTTGACATGCAAGTCCAACCTTTTTATAACATGCATTAATAGACCACTTTTAAATTTACCTATCACATTTCACAATTGTCTCATATAAGTCCTATTTAAAAAATTTCACATACAAATGACAAAATTAAAGCATGAAACTTTCACACATGCATGTACACATACAATAAGTATAGAATATAACGGTTAGTTATTTTTATGACTCGGTTTTGTGGTCCTGAAACCACCTTCCAACTAGGGTCAAATTAGGGCTGTTACAATGGCCATTCACACAAGACCATATATATATATAACTTAACTCATATAAACTTATCATGATCAAAATCACAACCATCACCACATTAACATCAAATAACTGAATCATAAAACAAATACATCACACATATGTATCATGAAACATACTTCCCAAAATGAGCTTATACCATTACCGAATATTCACAATCATTAGCAACATGATCAAGCCATTTTCGCATGGCTATATATATACAATTCAAAACCAACCATATCAAGCTAGACTATACATGCCATATGTCATAAATACAAGTTTCCTTTTAAGGTACCAAAATAGATATCGATAATGTGATGATGTTTCTCGATGATCCCGAGCTTGAGCTAGCTTTCAAAATCTATAAAACAACGAATAAACACACAAAGTAAGCTTGGAAAGCTTAGTAAGACATAAGCAAATAAATTAACACAAGAACATTCATAATTTATTTTGAAACAACCAAACCTAATTAATTCCATACACATATATAATCCCATTTCTCATAAAGTTTACATGATCACTTTAATCATCAACACTTACCCTTTTCTTTCAAGATTTGTATAAAGTTAATACATACTTGAATCGTTTAAATCGAACTCACATTCGGTCTTGCCATGTCTTTGCCCGTTGAACCATTCGAAATTGTTAATGATACATAGAAATCATATAAGCTTGTACAATACCATATCCCAGATATGGTCTTACATGCGATCACATATCGATGCCACTATCCCAGACAGGGTCTTACACGAATCATATACGAAGACAATGTCCCAGACATGGTCTTACACATTTTCTTGCTTCGATACCAATGCCTCAGACATGGTCTTAAAAGAATCACACATCGAAAGTCCTAATGTCATGGCATGCGTATCCTAAGCAATTCATATAGTTCGTACAGGGCTTTCGGACATAATCCAATCAATTCAAGCTCGATACAAGACATTCCTTGCTTATATCAATTCGGCAATGTATGTATATATATACAATTCAATTTGACATTATAAAATGTATTCACATGAATCTAAACACATTTATTTACTTACGAACTTACCTCGTACGAACATGAAAGGATAGGAATGATTATTCGACAACCTTCGACTTTCCCCGATCCAAATCCGATTTCCTCTTTTCTTGATCTAAATAAATTCAAATTTGACTAGTTAATAACACATCTCATTTAATTCAATCCATAAACACATAATTCGGGCATTTTACACTTTAGCCCCTAAATTTTACCTTTTTTGTACATTTTAGTCTTTAATACAAAAATACACAAAATTCATCAAAATCATGCCTTAGTCGAATTTTCCTAAGGTCTCTAGCAGCCCATGTCTTTCATTTATTTCACATTTTAACCTCTCAATTTATCATTTTTACAAATTAGTCCATAATTAGCAAATTAATCAAAAATCCCAATACAAAATATATTTATCTATCATCAAGCTTTCCTATTTCACCATTTAGCATCACAAAGCTTAAAAAATTAACAATGTCATAACTCAAATTCATCATCAAATTCTAAAATTTAAGCACGGGCTTGATAAAACACAAAGCAACGATCTCAAAAACATAAAAATTATCAAAAACCGAACAAAAACGGACCTTTAATCAAGCTTGGAAGTAGCCAAATATTAAACATATGAGCCCTAGCTTTTATTTCTTCAATTTCAGCAATAATAGATGAACATAACACTAAATTCATGTTTTGTTTTATTTAATCAACATTATTTAACCATTTACCATATTAACCTTAATATTTTAATAAGAAAACTATATATGATAAACCCAGAATCGTCCACTCAAATAACCAAGGGTCAAATAACCACTTAAGGGCTTCATAATTAATTAATCATAGCAAATAAACACTTAAACAATTAGTATGCCACTTTTGCATTTTACGCGATTAAGTCCTTTTATCAAATTAAGCACACAAACGATAAAAATTTCACACGAAATTTTCACACATATTAATTCACATACTGTAAACACCAAAAATAATATTAAAATAATTTTATGACTTCGAATTTTTAGTTCTAAAACCACTGTTCTGATTTAGCTAAAACCAGGCTGTTACAAGTACGGTTTTATAAACCGTGTTTTTATGAGCTTTTATGCGAGCTCTTTATGAACAAGTGTTTTCAAGCAAGCTCCCTTTACGAGATCTATGTGATACGTTTCTGTGTGAGCTCCTTCGTTAGCCCTTATGTTTGATATATTAGTATACCAAAGGATTGTGAGTACTCACCCACAAGTTCTGTGATTTGGGTGTTGAGGCCTTGGAACATGTGGAAAGATAACGGAATGTCGAGCTATACTCCATTCTATAGGACATGTTCACGTAAAAGTGAGTGTTTAGCTTATACTACACTTATGGGACATATTAAGGAATCTCTGAGTCTTTCTAAAATGTTATAAGGAGATCCATATATCCAACAGAAAAGATAAGATAAGTGCTGACAGGTGTCGAGGTTTTAAGTATGATTTTCAACAAGCACATTTGAAACTATTTTACAAACTTATATGTTTTCTAACAAGCAATATCTACAAATTGAGTCTCACATCTTCACGATAAACCCAGCACACGATTCCAGACTAAGTTTCCCTCTATTTTAAACTCTGTATTTTAAGCATACTCTAATGTTTACTGAATATTCACTGAGTTCTCAATGAACTCACCCACTCCCCTCTTACTTCGCAGGTAAGTAGGTTGCGGATGGTAGTGGCAAGCTAGATGACTTGACGAGGCACATCCTTAAATAGGTATCCACAAACCTGGGAAATCGGCGATTAGGTTTTATTTATGTGGGTTTAGATTTATCATAAATTGATTCTGTTATTAAAACAACTTCCTTAAAGTTTAAGTTTATTTTTGTTTTGTGAACCATAAAGTTAAACCTTTGTTGTTAGTTTCTTCTCAACATAAATAAAAGTTTGATGTTTCTCCATTTCTCCGTGTATGTGTACCATGTTGTATTCTTTCGATTTTTCCAAAGTATTTGTTAATATCATATGTAAGCCAGTACTATTGCAAAGTATTATTTTCTATGACCTTTGTATATTTGTGACCCCTTATATGCATGCGAACCCTCAGGAGTGTTAACCTTGCTATTTAGCGAACCATATTAAAGCATGAAAACCCTTGCATGAATGAACTCTTTTATTGCGAAGCTCGATTGCATGCGAACTTATGTAGTTTGCGAACTTGTGCTTTTGTGCGAACTCATGTTGAACTTTTCTATGTGAACTTATGTACGTGAACCCTTCCTCTATTTGTTTGTTAAGCTTGTATGTTTTACATTCTATGTATGAAATTATTCCACTAATATGTTATAACTTATCACAATATATGTTGTAAGTGGTGTGCTGGAGGTTAGGTTGGGAGTTAATGGAAAGTTACTTTAGTGGCTAATGTAACTTGCCAAATTTAAATCAAACCTACTCGGCCAGGTTTAGGATGTTACAAAGATACAATGTAATAAGGTTCCTACCCATCAATTTACTACACACCATGAGTTCCCCAGAACTCGTCTACCAAACACCAAACAATGTGAGCCAAGCTCAAAGTGGTAAAACTATCAGTATAATAATGCAGATATACTACCGATAAATATGCAGACAAGATGCTAATGTCATGGACAAGCCACTAGTAATGCGATAAAATCGTCAATCACCTTAGTACTTTAGGTACAAAACACTGACAACAATAATACGAGTTTAATCTATTGTCATTACTCCATGGAACTTCTCTGTCAACCACAATAACCCATCCCATGTAGATGCAAAATGGCATTCAATCAGTGAGCAAACTATTCTATCATTATCAATCTTAGTACAAGCGGCAGCAACAGGGGCAGCTCAAAAGTTTAGAATAGCAAAAGCAAAATGGAACAAAAATTGAGAAAAAAAAAAGAGGTTCCAAGAATGAATGACACCAGTTTAAGGATGAGAATAGGGCGACACACTATAGTGAAAATAATAGACCTTGGGCAGCACAAGGTAGGGGAAGAAGGAAAAAGAAACTATGAGAGGAAGAGAAGATGGAGTGGGATGGCTATTAGAGTGAAACAATTAAGAAAATAAATTGGTCATTAAAAAATAATTTAGTATTTAAACCTAGGTTAACTAGGTGGGGTAGCACAATAATAGGGGAAGGGAAAAAATAGCAAAAAATTAACAATTTGTAAGGGAAGAGATTTGAACTCAAGTCTCAAGGTCAATCACTAACTCTTTACCATTAGGCCAATTACTAAATCTTGACACAATATTACAAATTATTAATTAAAAGAAATTTGGGATGTTATAGTGTCACCTCGAAGGAATTATATATCGTTTACACGGTGTCGCCCTGAAGGACCAGTCGATAACTATCGTCGTGGTGTCACTTCATAGAGTCGATAGATCGTCGTCATAGTGTTTCCCTAGTGAGCCATTAGATACCATTCCACGATGTTGTCCAAACTCCTTTGAATCCCCATTTCAATCTGGCCATTCCCCCATTACGCCAATTTCTCCTATCTTCAACTAACCCACCAATATAATTCCCTTTTTACTCTGCATACAATAAACATGCATATCACTCAAGTCATTATACTTATTACTATATCATACAGTACGCCATTGATTAGTCAATACATTTAACGTCTAATGTACACAATTACACAATATTATTCATATTTAGCATGCTATTTACCTTTTTTCATACACAACAATAGTTTCAAACAAACTTAGACATAGATCATCCAAACAATGTGTAGCATCTCTAACCCGTCTTCATCACCAGATTAGGGTTATAGAGCATTACCAATCAATAAAAAAAATTTTAACATAACAACATTAAACAAATTAATCTTATTAAAAACCAATCAATTATATGTATTTTGTCCCTAATCGAGCCTTTGAGGCCCTAAAAATAACTTAGAAGCAATTCGAGACTAATTTGAACCAAAACAGAAGATTTGGGAAAAAGTTGAAAATTTTGAAAATATGGGTCACACCGCTGTGTGGCCAGGCCGTGTAACAATCAAATAAGGGACACATGGCTGTGTCCCAGCCCGTGTCCTCACCCATGTAACTCACTGAGTTGGGTCATATGGCCGTGTTGCTGGCCGTGTGCCAGACCGTGTAACTCTCTGAGTTGTAGCACACGGCCGTGTGTTATGCGGTGTAACTCACTAACTTAATATGCTAAGAACTTACAAATGACACACGGCCGTGTTGCTAGGCCATGTATGTCACACAGCTATGTGACAGCCCATGTGTGTCACACAGCCATGTGATCTATAAATTAACCCTAAATTCAAGCTATTATAAGGTCAAATCATACTTAACCAACCATTCCATTTGTGCACATATTCAAGAGACTTAAACATCATTCAAACACACTTCAACATACCATTTCAAACATCCTATTTTATCTAACCAATATGTCATTTAAAGGCATCACATATGTATATCAAAACATCATTAACCAACAAATCAATTTGACCATATTTCAAGCACAAAACCAAGTTAATTTAGCTACCACGTGATATCACAAATAACCATTTCCAAGCCATCACAAACATATCAAAAGAGTTTTATATACAAGCACTTAAGAATGGTCAAAATGACCTAACTTGGCAAGTTTTCAAAGCTCACTAAAACCATCATAAACTTCAAAAGCATATACAAACCAAATCAACCATTACACATACAAGAAATACCATTTATACGATCCTATACATGCCATCTATAACCTTTTCCAAAATGCACCCAAAAACTACCAAAATGGTTTATGGATAGTGGGATTAATCCTCGACAAGCTTCCAAGCGATTGAGCTTCCGATAATCTATAAAACAAAGGAAAGTAACTACGTAAGCAACTAGTGCTTAGTAAGCTCGTATAAACTCAAACATATCTTACAATTTCATTAGCACAATTTATAGAATAAGCATAATATCATTACCAAGACCATAAGCTTAGTAAAAACCTATACAAGCATCATCAAACTCACAAGTTAGTAAGTTCATCTATAATACATATGAATTCAACCATAATGTAAGTAGATTTCCATATGCACATCATTTATTTCATTAGCCTTTTCATAGATCATGATTCAATATCCCAGTATGTACTTACTATGCCATTCCTTTACTTACCTGTTGAACTATCTAGAATTACATCGGATACTTAGGAATGCTTACACATAGTGTGCCTTTCCTTTTATTTGTAACCTTTCCTTTCCAATAGTACTCACACGAGTTGTAAAATAGGCTTGCTCACACGAGCTATGGGTTGGAATGTTAGTTACATGATGCTGCTCACACGAGCTGTGGAGAATCCGCAATAAATACAGGACCTCAGCCATCGATAGGGCATTCAAGACTAGCACCTGAAACATGAAATCCCTAATGACATGTCATTCGTATCCTAAGAATTCTTAAGGTTCAAACAGGATTCTTATCTATCAATTATTCAAACATCCATACATATACAATTTCAAGTCCATTTATATCAATACAACATAGCAAATAATCAATTTAGCTAACATTAATATGATCATAATTCATACGAACTTACCTCGATAGCTTTGGTCGTAGAAGTATAGTTGTAAACTAATCTGAAGATTTAGCCTTTCCTCAATTTAAGTCCAATTGTAGTTTATCTTGATATGCAAGATAGGAGCTTGGTCGAACCAAGTTTCTTCCTTTGGCTATGGCTTGTTTGGTTTTAACAAGAAAAAAGAAAGAAGGAAGATGATGATGCATTTTTATCATCTTTTTACCTTATTTACTACTTACTTATTTACCATTTTAACATTTAAAATCCATTGAAATTTCATTAAAACCTATCCATAAACATCCACTAACCTATAACATGGTATAATTACCATATAAGTCCATTAGTGTTCCTTTCTATAGCCATTTAGCCCTTTTAACTAATAGAATTCAACTTTTACACCTTTTACGATTTAGTCATCTTTACTTAATTAATCATTTAAACTTTAAAATTTTTTAACGAAACTTTAATACAACCTTAAAATAATCCCGTATGCATTGAATAAATATTAAAATAATAACTCACTTGTCAGAGTTGTGGTCTCGAAACACTTTCTGACACCACTAAAATTGGGTTGTTACACAGTACATTATCAATGATCACCCAAAGGCAGAGCACAGAAATTCACCTAAACTTCTTCTCCTCATCATCTTAGCTTTTCCAAATGTTAGAGACTCCATCATCATGGTAGCTAAGCACGATAACTAGATATCAATTAAATTAAAGGCATTCAACCCTTAAAACCCATAACCCTTTTACAAAAACTTATTAGGAAATCCTTACTCTTACCTTCCCCCAGAATCCATAAGTATAGAAAGGTAGGAAAGCTTATCGGTTCCTTAAACTCTCTACTTCCAGACTTCAATCTCATGACTATTGTCTTATGCAGAGTCCTCCTAAAATTTCCTCTTCTTCAGAACAACTGAAGAAGATGATGTAGATGAGAGGAAATTATAAATAGAAGTGAGAGGAATTGTAACAGCCCATTTTTAGTCAAATTGAAATAGTGGTTTGATCAAAATATTTATTTTATTATTTTAAGGTCTACAGCATGAATGTATGATTGTGTGAAAGTTTCGTTTAGAAATTTTATCATTTGAATGGTCAATTAGGTAAAAAGGACTAAATCACGTAAAGTGTAAAAATGTTGTTCTATTAGTTAAAGGTATCTAATAGCTATGGAATTTTAATTTAGAAGTCCTTATGTTGTAATTTGACTATTTGAAACATAAGTGGACAAAGATGGGCATGGTTTATATGAAATGCTAATGTTTTAGTAAAGGGTAAATAGGTAAAATAGTAAATAAATGATAATAATTAAAACAAAAACATAAAATTTTCATTCATTCATCTTCCTCAGCCGAAATTTTGAAGGAATGAATAGCCATGGTTAGGTTTTCATTCGGCCAAGCTTTCCTGGCTCATTAATGTACGATTTTTGTCCCGTTTTTAATGATTTCTATGTTTTTGAGATCGTTGCAACTAGGTCTAGCTAGCCCAGGGACTATTTTACAAAACTGTTAAAGATTTTGAAGGTTTTCATTGATGAAAATATGTGTTCTTTGATGTTTGATGATGAAATATGAAATTTTGTTGCAAGATTTACATATTTTGTAAAATGATTTTGTGTAAAAATGCAAAATAGGGATTTATTTGTGAAAATGTGAAAATATGTGGTTAAATGTGTGAGAAGCTGATAAATGTGGGCTACTAGGGGCATTATAGTAATTCAGATATCATGGGTATTAAAGAAATTTCATGAATTCATGATTTTGTGTAATAAGAACTAAATTGTAAAAGTTGTGAATTTTTAGGGGTAAAAGTGTAAATGTTCTTAAATGTGTGTTTTGGATTAAATTGAATAGAGAGATTATTAAATAAGTTAATTTTGAATATATTTAGATCAAGAAAAGCAGAATTCAGATCTAGATTGGGGGAAAACTAAAGTTATCAACTAATCAACTTATTCCGTCGTTTTCACATCCTAGGTAAGTTCGTATATGATAAATTTTAGTATAAATGTATTTTAAATGCTTTGATATTATATAAGTTGTGAATACGAGACTTCGAATAAGTTCGACAATGACTCAATGGAAATTCGGCAATTCGAAATCCCAGTTGAACATTAAGAATAATTTAGGATACTAGTGACATGTCATTAGAGGATACATTGAGTTGGCTTCGGGCCATGATATTAGCACTTCGGGTGCAAGTTATACCTATTTGGCTTCGGACTATGAATATTGGCTGATTTGGCTTTGGGCCATGATATCAGTACTTCGGATATAAGCTACCTTTATTTGGCTTTGGGCCATAGTATAGGTATTTAGTGTACAAGACTTTTGAGTATCTGACTTCTATTCCGAATGGTTCAACGGGTAAATGAATGATGTAGTTGAGAATGAGATTGGTACGAGATGATACAGGTAAGTGCATAAACCATATTAGCTTTGAATCGAAGAAATCGTGATGAAAGTATATAGTTTTGTGAATGAGTAATTGAAAGGTTTGATAGTTGATGTGAATTCATGTATCTATAATCAATTGTTGAATTATGCGGTTATGATTATATCAAGTTTATTTCATACGAGCTTACTAAGCTTTATAGCTTATATCGTTTATTTTTCTATGTTTTATAATGAATTCAAAGCTAGCTCAGATTCGGGGATCGTCGGAGATCGCTTCACACTATCCACTTATCACTCGGTACCTATAAACTTTGGTATTTTAAGTATATGGCATGTATAGGGACTTTGGTCATGTTGGTTATGTTTTGGTAATGATTTTGGCCATTTGAAATGGCTTGTAAATGTATATGTCTTGGTTTGTATATAATAGCCATAAGAGTTGTCTTATTTTGAATAAATTTTCTTGTGTATATGTGTATGTGCATATAGTTCATGATATGTAAATTGATGTTGGCTTTGATGATGCTTATTAGTAGTTACTATTATGAAAGTGAATGTTGATATTTGAGATGTTATGTGTTTGTGAATCAAGGTAAAGAATGCATGTTTTAAGTAGCCATTTTGATGAACTAAGTTTATGAGATTTTAGGTATAAATGAATGGGTCTATTTTGCAACTTGTTTATATTGAGAAATGTGGTATTGAATATGCATGAATTAGGTTTGAATTGGCTGGTTTAAATGCCTATTTATGCCATGGAATGGTGCAAATTGATGTGTTATAGGTACATTCAAATTTAAGTGGCAAATTGGCTTGGTAAATAGCCTATTTTTCTCTACACGAGCAGAGACATGGCCGTGTGTCTCTGCCGTGTGCGACACACAGTCATGTTACACGGCTGTATGTCTCCTGATGTTGAAATTAAAATCAAGTCAGTATGCTCCACATGGCCTCACACACGGGCGTGTGACTTGGCTGTGTGGTATAAGTCAGTATACCTTACAGGTTTGGCACGGCCTAGCAAACAGCCTGACACACAGGCGTGTATGGCCATTTTTAGGGCACACGGGCTAGCCACATGGGCGTGTGTGTTGGCCGTGTGAACCAAGTTAGAGAGTTGCACGGGGTTGGACATGGGCTGGGACACGACCATGTGCTTCCATTTCTAATGTCCACACTGCCTGTGACACGGGCATGTCTATTGGCTGTGTGAGAGACACGGTCGGGCCACACAGACGTGTGTCCCCTGTTTTGAGAAAATTTTTCTAAATTTCATAAAAATTTCTTGAGCTATCGGTTTAGTCCCGAACGACTCCCAAAGCATGTTTAGGGCCTCGTAGGCTCGTTATAGGGACATTATGCTTGAGTTTGAATAATGTTTGCGTGGAAAGTGAAATTATATGTGAATTGAATATTTAAATGTTTTGTAAGTTCGATAATACTTTGAAACCTTATTCCGGTGTTGAATATGGGTGAGGGGTGTTACAGGAATTCCTTTAGCATGAATATCCTTTCTCACCTAAATATATAACTTCTCTACACGGTCTCCAAATCTATTTGATCTAATCACCGACAATCATTATGTCTCCCTCTATGGAATCAGCCGGTTCCATCTTAACCAAACTAGAATTGAAACCTAACTAATTACCCATCAACCACTAAAAATTCTAAATTTCCTAATAGAGCCTGCCAAGTTCTATTTCTATTCAATAAGCTCTCCATTTCTTCTTTAAATCCAGGTCCTTAGGAGAATTGGGCATGACATGTACCAATAAAGAATATATTGACCTTTAATCAACCCTCTTAATTTACTTGAATTGGGCAAGTTGAAGTTATGATGAACCTCTTCAACAATCTTTAAGAATTGAAGCAAAAGTTCTATCAATAAAGAAATAAGAAACTAGTCTTGTAAAAAAATCTCCCTTGGAGTATTTTATTAATAAAAAATCAAGCATAATATATATTATGGTAGTTGGTCATATTTAGTTATTTATAAGCATGTTTAAGTCCTACTTGAACCTTAAGTAATTACTAAACCTCCTAAGATTTAGTCAATTATTTTGCAAAGTAACATAAACCTCCTTAGACCTAGTCAAACTCTTATTAATCTAAAATATTAAAAATTTGAAAAAAATAAATTCAAAAAATATAACACTTGATAAATACATTCTTTGGATCATATGTAATCAAAATAAAGCCTTAAAATTGAAATCAATATGCTTTAAAAGCTGATCCAACATATAAAACTTGAAATTCATAATTTATTCATGCATAGAAAATCCTACATATGTTGTCTTCACTAAAACAACCATATCTTGACCTCTTGAAGTTGAAATAAGGTGATTTAAAATACGTTTCAAAACTAATAAACAAATTTTTCATTGATTAGAAGACATCTTAACTAGAAATGCCTAGATCACCTCCCAAATTGCGTTGCAAGTCAATTGATCTTTGAGACTTGAAAAACATCAACAAGCTTTACTTGGGTGATGGTCCTTCAATTACAAGATTCTTTTAGTTGAATGTCTTGAAAATTCTTTGAAACAAAATCTTGTACATAAACGTTAAATTTGGACTTAAATTGCTTCGACTTTGACCTTATTGATTGATCTACGAGGAAAACTTAGATTTGAATCCTTTGAGTCCATTGTGCATGCATAAAAAAGTGCAAGAAAATTTAGGGGTTTCAAGGATGCGACGATTGTTAGTGTCTAGTGATGTTCCTTGAAACTTTATATTGAATTTGTTTTGCATGAACTTTGTATCTTTCTTAATTCATAGATGCAGACATTATTCAAGGAGAGATTTTGAGCAAGTTCTTAAAGCTCGTAAGTTACCATTTTTAATATATAACTTTCTATGATTTTTAAATTTTAAAAATTTTCTAATGTGGATGTTACAATGATGTCATTATCATACATGTGGTAGTTCCACATTTTTTTATCATGGCATTTGTTTTAGATGTTACAATGATTTTTAAGTTTTAAAAAGTCAATATTTTAGTGAATGGTTGAAAATGTTGGAGGCTAAAGTGGGAAAATAATAATAATAAAGGACTAAAGTGTAAAAAAGGTATATTTTAGTGACCAAAGTAGGCATTAAGCAATATATATTAATTTGTTTTTCCTGTAACTTCATAATGTGTTCCCAAGCTTATATTCTTTCTTTCCCTTGTCCTGTCGCATTTCAACTTTAATTCGTTTTGATTTTAGGGTTTCAGATCTCTTCTTCTCAGGTATTTTTACGAATTCCTTTAAATCAATTTTCCTTTAATCAAGTTTTCGGATTGATAATTACTTTAACGACTCCCAAATCGATCTGTTTTCTTCATTTCCTAATCCTTTGCCCCCCCTTTTTCCTTGCGCCCACTTTATCAGTAACCAAACAGGGCAGTTGATTTGAGATGTCGAGGTTCCATGTTGGTGGAAAAGTAGTGGACAAAGTCGATTTGCTTAGAAAGAAACACGCAGCATGGCGATTAGACGTTTGGCCTTTCGCAATGCTTTATCTCCTTTGGTTAACTATGGTAGTTCCCAGCATAGATTTCGTTGATGCAGCCATCGTCTTGGGCGGCCTTGCTGTCACACACATATTGGTCTTGCTTTTCACCACATGGTCCGTTGATTTCAAGTGCTTTGTTCAATATAGCAAGGTAATACATATTCTTTTGCACAAGTTTAGGATTGATTTAGTGTTGTTTTTATCTTTTTGAATTTTGGACTATAATGGTATGAGCAGGTTAATAATATTCGCCTTGCTGATGTCTGCAAAGTTACTCCGGCGAAGTTTTGTGGTTCGAAAGAGGTAGTGCCGCTTCATATTCGTAAGCAGGCAAGTTTTTCTTATTTATATGTTTGTTTTTTTTTTTTAATTATCTAGGTAGTTTACTTTTTTTTTCTTGCTTTTTATTTTTTACCATGCAAGTAGAAAAGCAAATTGTGCATTTCAGTGGGAAAAATGAATTGTATTAGTATTATCAATAATAACAATAGTATGTAGTTTCCTTTTTTCCGCAGAACCAAATGCATGATTTTAGTTTTATATAAAATATTTATGCCAGAAATGGTTTTACATTAAGTTTTTCCTTCTGGGACTTTTGTTTGTATAAACTGTGCGATTTAATTATTGCCTCTCTGCTTGCCCTTCTTTTGCGCCCTTATTTGGATCTAAAGACTTTCTCCCCCATTCAACTCTCTCGTATTACATATAAATTGTGCGATTCAGATTTTGCTTCCTTTGCTCCTACTTTTCCCCTCCTTCCCCTCTGCTTTGGTTTCTTATTTTCTTTTTCTTTGATTGATTGCATAGATAGCAAGTTCTTCATCTGTGAAAGATGTGGAGGAGATTTACTTTGATTTCAGGAAGCAGTGTTTCATCTATTCTGAGGAGGAGGATACCTTTTGCAAGCTTCCGTATCCTACGAAGGAAACATTTGGCTATTACCTAAAATGTTCTGGCCATGGCTCTGATGCTAAAGTTCTTGCTGCAACTGAAAAATGGGGCCGGAATGTGTATGTTGCTATCATAATAAGATTCACTTTAGCCATTTAAATTGTTTCAGTTTGACTTGCCCTGGTTATGTATGACTATTGAAAGTAACCTTCTGATTGTAGTCTACTGCCCTTGGAAATGAACTAATGGTTTTACTGTTGGATTCTTTGGAGTGTCGATGTTTACTTGCTCTAATGTTTTAATTTTGTTTTGATTCTTACCTAATTTAATTTACAGATCACGATACTTTACCCTTTCCAACTTTCTATGTCTCTTCAAACATATCAGTCGTGAACAACATTTATAGACAATGCCAATTTTGGTTATCTTTTAATTTTTTATGATGATATTACTGTTTCACGTTCACATGGATGTGTTTCTTGATGCAGATTCGAATATCCACAACCTACTTTTCAGAAATTAATGAAAGAGCATTGCATGGAGCCCTTTTTCGTCTTTCAGGTTTTCTCCTTTTTACTAGTTCATTGTCTTTAATATGTCTAGTATTTTTTTCCTTGATGATCAAGTTTCTTTTTGGCATTTCATCTTGTCTGTTGTAGGTCTTCTGTGTTGGTCTTTGGTGTCTGGATGAGTATTGGTATTACAGTTTGTTCACCTTATTCATGCTGTTCATGTTTGAGTCAACAATGGCAAAAAGTCGGTTGAAGACTTTAAGTGAGTTAAGACGTGTTAGAGTGGACAGCCAGACTCTAATGGTGCATCGATGTGGGAAGTACGGTTCTATAAACATGAATTTATTGTTTTGTATAGTTTTCTTTTTGTGTGGGAATTTGTTATTATTCAGAGTTGTAGATTTATCGTTTAAACATTGGGAGCTGCAGGTGGGTGAAACTTTCTGGAACAGATCTATTGCCTGGAGATGTTGTCTCCATGGGTCGGTCATCTGGTCAAAATGAAGAAGATAAGTCTGTTCCAGCAGACATGCTTATACTAGCTGGAAGTGCTATTGTGAATGAAGCCATTCTCACAGGCGAGTCTACTCCCCAGTGGAAGGTGGATCTCTTCTTCTTAATTCCTTTCTTGTTTCATATTTTAGTTTTCAACAATGACTCTCCTTAGGCATCTGATATTTGATGTTTACTTGTATAAAATCTTTTTTGTGGAAGTTCAATTGTTGGATGTAAAGTTTCTATAGTAAAACTAGCTATATAACTCTTTTATGGTTAGTAATGTAAACTTATTTCGTCTTGAAAATTTTGTATCGCCTAAGTTTACTTCTGCCTTTTACCTTTAAATGCTTTCCCTATAGCTTTAGATTGTATATTAGATCAATTGGTGTGTATGTCTTGCACTTCATATGGGGTTGTTTTCTGGATTAATTCTCTCATTGAAGCTGAAAGAGCAATACCTTGTTGAGTAACATCTGAACAGTAACAGTTTACACAAGATAAAATTTTTTCTTAGGTTTCTATAGCAGGCAGGGGAATTGAGGAGAAGCTATCTGCCAAACGTGACAAGAATCATATGTTATTTGGTGGGACTAAAATATTGCAGCACACAGCTGATAAGGTAGGTTATACCAAAATTTATTAACATATCTCATTTGTTTTTTCCTTTTATTTATATTTCTATAATTCTAATTGGAGCCAGAGCTTCCCCCTGAGAACTCCAGATGGTGGGTGTTTGGCTGTAGTTCTGCGCACTGGGTTTGAAACAAGTCAAGGGAAACTTATGAGGACAATTTTGTTTTCCACAGAGAGGGTAATTTCTTATTGATGCTTTCTCAGTTATACTTTTGAGTTTTTTGTTTATCTGTATTCATCTTGTATTTATTTTTAAGTAGCTTATTTTCAATTACATGCTGTAGGTTACTGCTAACAGCTGGGAAAGTGGCCTCTTTATCTTATTTCTTGTTGTATTTGCAATAATTGCGGCTGGTTATGTACTTAAAAAGGTAAATTAATTCTTGAGGTATTGGAGACAATATTAGGCGTACATGTTTGCTAGGTGCATGATAATGATGTCTTTTTTACGTGTAGGGGCTGGAAGATCCTACGAGAAGCAAATACAAGCTCTTCCTCAGTTGTTCTCTTATTATTACTTCTGTGATTCCCCCAGAGCTACCGATGGAATTATCAATAGCTGTTAATACATCCTTAATTGCCCTTGCACGCCGCGGAATATTTTGCACAGAGCCTTTTCGCATCCCATTTGCTGGAAAGGTTTGTACAATCTATTCTTTTTCTGGGCTAAGGCCTGGCAATTTTGCATGAATTAGTTAGAGGAGATAGATTGTAGCTTTAGCATCCATGGTTGCAGGCCATATATATACTTTTGTACTTTTCCAATTCTTTGTTTTGGCTAGATTTTGTGGTAATTGATGCTTTACAATACCTTCATCCTGCTCTACATTGTATTGATTTCAGTACTTCCTGCTATTTCTTTCCACAGGTTGACATATGCTGTTTTGATAAAACTGGAACACTGACATCTGATGATATGGTATGCTACTAATAGAGCTAGTAGTGATTTTTTGTAAGAATTTATTCTCATTTAATGAATTCATTTTTCTTTGCTTTTCTCCAGGAATTCTTTGGAGTTGTTGGGTTAAATGACAGTTCAGAATTAGAATCTGATATGACTAAAGTTCCTTCCCGCACTGTTGAGATTTTGGCTTCTTGTCATGCCTTGGTATTTGTAGACAACAAGCTGGTATGCGAGTTTAATAAGCAAAACTTATAATCCCTGTCTTTAGGTTCTTGTAATTACTCTTTGGAATGCTATTTTTTCATTATATCTGATGATAAGTAGTTTTGTGACATATGGTTAGAGATTATGAGAATCCAGTATTTCTTGTTGAATGTCTAGTTTGTGTTTTGCTTATTTATTTTTTTGGGGCAGTTTTTTTCTTTTGTTACAAAGAGGTTATTTAGTTTGTGGAATGCGCAATATTACCTATCTAATACATATTAAAACATTTAGAAGACCAGAATGTCTATGAAATTTGTGACTTTTAAACAAGGCATTTATAACAATCCTGTGCATCTACTTTTAGCTTCTTATTTTTTTTTTTTCCATAGAACTATGTAATTCATTCACATCAGGATTCTGGGTCTTGATGTATTCTGCTCTTGAGTGTGAGCATATTAAATGTCTTTGAGAGCCTCATTTTGGATTTTCCTTAAGTTGTCTATTACTCGTAGGATTTTGGTAAAGTTATGCATATTTTACAATTGTAAGTTACTTTTAGTTCTGCAAATGCTTGTAGGTCGGTGATCCTCTTGAGAAGGCTGCACTAAAAGGAATTGATTGGAGTTATAAATCTGATGAGAAGGCTATTCCAAAAAAGTAATGTGCAAGCTCACTAGTTAATGTTATTTTTTTTATTGATTTATATGTTTGCAATTTCTTTCTACTGTTTATTTTGAGCTGGCTTCTAATTTTTGATGCCTTTTCATGCATTCTTGATTCTCTTCGTACTTCACACAAGTTTATGTACTGCCCTTTCTAGGGGAAGAAAGAGATTCCTGAAAAATTCTGACCATGGAAGAGGACAAAATTTCATCCTAGAAAATGCCTGAACTTATGCAAGTGTTGCATATGTTTCTCATTTGTTAAGGTTGTGAGGATGCTGTTTGCAGATACTGTGCTGATTGAACTGACCCCATCTCATACAGTAACAAAAATTACATTTTGCAGTTATAGACTTGAGCTACTGGAACTCTAATGATAGTTATTGGGATTCCTGATTCTAGAGAAGAAAAAAGGTTGTTCCTTTAAATAAATCATCATTTGGTTAAAAAAAAAAAGTAGGCTTGTAAATGTGGGAAATCTCCAAATATAAGGTAGTGCTTTGCAGATTTCTATGTTTAGGTCTTTTTGGGGTACCATGTTTAGGTGGTTTGCCAGTTAACTGTTGCTTAAATTTGCAACAAATTGTTAACGGTGAAGTAAATGTGGTCTGGAAGTTGAACAGAGGTGATAAAAATAATTGTCAAGAAGAACATACAGATCATAAGGTATAAGGAAAGTTTGGGATAACCAAAGAGGGCATCTGACGGACAAGGAAACGTTGATTCACACCTGCTCTTTTTAGATAAAGAAAGAAGAATTAACAATAATTCAACATATAAATGCTTTTTTTTGGGTGCAACAGCAGCTTGATGTATTGTGTCTGAACAACAAAAACAAATATAAGTGTAATTTGAGAAAGTTACTGTCACTAAAGTTTATATAAATAATAGCTGATAAAGGTTGGCGGATTCCTAGATGGTATCTGATTCGATGGACTAAGTCTCTTGATAAAATTAGGGTTGACACATTTTAGTAGCTCCATTTTACCTACGCTTATGTATGTTAATTTTTATCTAACCTGCTGGGTAATTAATTCATTGGTCCAAAATTTCTTACAAAACGCTGTCCTATGTTTGGAACCTGCAGTTGACTGTTAATTGTTTTTGACTGGACTGATGAATAATGGTTGATATTATTTAGAATATACCTTTAGATGTTAATATATAAAACCAGTGTCAGTAGGGTGCAATTATGATATTGCACATTTGTTTATGTTTCATGCATTATACGAATGCAATATACCTTTAAATGTTAATATATAAAACCAGTGTCAGTGGGGTGCAATTATGATATTGCATGTTTGTTTATGTTTCATGCATTATACGAATGCATCTTGTTCTTCCTGCTTTTTGTGATTTTAATCATTCATTATTTTAGAAGCTTGTTTCTTTATGAAGTTATGGTCTAAGACACTCTTCTCTTGTATGTTACGAACTTCAGAGGTAGTGGCAATCCTGTGCAGATTGTGCAGAGGCACCATTTCGCATCGCACCTGAAGCGAATGGCAGTTGTTGTTCGTGTCCAGGAGGACTTTTTTTCTTTTGTCAAGGTCTGTTAGCTATCGTCTTTTATTTTTAGTTTTTTAAAGATGTATGGTTTTGCTACCAGCTTCTTGCCAAGTGCCAACCATACCCTGTTCATGGAGATGAGGTGTTATAGGTTCCTGAAATGCAATAAAACTACCGTAAACATTTCCATGCCAAATAAGAAGCATCTCACCTGTCACAAATTTTTTTTCCTTAGGAATATTTGGAGCACTGTTACCCATTAAGGGCTGACATTTGTTATGTATATTAAAGTTAAAGCAATTTTTCCTCCCTTCTACGGTGTGCCATCTTGCTAATGGGTAATAATTGGATCTTCCTTAGAAAGAAGAAAATATTTAATAAACTTTCTCATTAGTGTGAACTTATGCTTGTAGGGTGCACCTGAGACTATCCAAGATAGACTTATTGATTTGCCTCCAACATATGTTGAAACCTACAAGAAATATACACGCCAAGGGTCCCGTGTGCTGGCCCTTGCTTACAAGTCTCTTCCAGATATGACAGTAAGTGTTCTTTGGATTCAATATTGAACACCCCCTCCCGTCTGGTCTTTTTATTTGTTTCTTTTTCTCAAGCAAAGTAAGATGTGCAATAGCTGTGAATCCCATAACACTGCTAGCAATGTTGTTTCAATTAGATTATAACTGATTGCTGGGTGGCGCTTCTGGCCCAATTTTGGAAATTCTGTTTTTTTTTTTTTTTTTGTGAGAATTTCCATAAATCTAACATCTGTTTATTTTAAAAAATAACTGAAATTGTTGGTAATAGAGTTATTTGTTCCCAACATTTGGTAACATTCTGAACAAATTTCATGCACAGTGGACAGTCCTTTTGCAATAACACGGCCTCTTTTCAGGGTAGGGAAAAAAAGGTGAAGAGATTTGACTAGCATCAGCTTGTGTAATTCAGTTAACCAATTGCCAACTTAACTGAGTTAATTCATCTATCACTGATCTTATTCTTGCCAGTTACCGAAATTAATCTTAGGAGTATCAGTTTCTGGATAAATTGATCATTTGAAAAGCCAAAAAGCTTGAAATTTTATCTGAAACTAGTAAAACACATATCTAAATGTGCCTAATCTACTTACATAATCTCAATTTGTTCGAGTTTATCCGTGTTGTTTACCTAACATCAATTTGTTAGAATTTGTTGAAATTTTGAACTTCATGAATGTGTTATCTTTTTCTTCTAACTAGAGTGAAAATGTCAATACAATTCACATATATGAGAACTGTGACTGAATTAAATGAAACATTTCAGTTGGTTAAGTTAGATTTCAAAGAATTTTTGTTTGGTGATAGGTTATGAAAAATAACATGAACCTCCTTTTTTAGTTTTAACCAAACCGACCATATTCCTTACGGGTTATGGTCATACTCCTAAGTCTTAACCACTTAGTTACTTGGCCAGTGGCTCACTCTGGTGCCGAACTCTTGCAACACTTACTTAGTTTTTAGATGGTTTGAAACTAGTTTTTACTTGGGATTAGTCCTCTCATTTTATATCTGAGGACTTTATTAGATGATCTCAAATCTAGACAAGAGACCTTGACCATTAAAATTGTTTAGACACCGTCTTCCCGAGGATAAAACCATAAGTAGGAAAGAGTGAAGCTTATCAATATATTATTTAAGATCATAAGTTGGTTTGAATGCATGACAATTCACAATCACTTGCTGTTTTGACTTCTTCCTTTTTCTTGTAAATTTTATGACCTTCTGATCTCAAGTGTTTAGGTATTTTGTCATGTCTTCTGCAGGTTAGTGAAGCTAGAAGCATGGAGAGAGATACTGTAGAGTGTGGCCTTACATTTGCTGGTTTTGCGGTAAGCATTAAGCAATGAACTCTTTCACCTTTGTATGTTTTTTTTTTTTTTTTTTGATTTATTTGCTGGACGCATTTGCCCTGTTTAGATGTTTAGATCAATTTTCTAATACTAGTTACCTTATTTTCACTCAACTTCTCGAAACTTAATTTTCAGGTATTTAACTGTCCTATTAGAGCAGACTCTTCCACTGTTCTATCTGAATTAAAGAATTCTTCACATGATTTGGTAAGTAGCACCATCTTCCGGACATATCTCCCTAAATGTTGTGGTGTTCTTCCACTATTAAAGATGTGGTAAGAAAAGTGATTGGTTTTGCAAATTGTAAATCTTGGAAATTCTTTAATTGCTATCATTTAAGTCACTTTGCTATTGGATTTTTGAAAAATTTTGTGCCTATACAAGGTCATTTGTACCTCCATATATGGAACATTTAAGTTCCTTATTAGAGTTTTGGTTTGAGGTTTCAGAGTATGTAAGAAGTATTTACTGGATGCAAACATGTTATAGATTTTTGATATCATTTAAGTCACTTTGTTATGGGACTTTTGAAAACTTTTGTGCACACACAAGTTCATTTGTACCTCCATATATGCAACATGTAAGTTGCTTATTAGATTTTTGGCTTGAGGTTTCAGAATTTGTAAGAAGTATTTGCTGGAATGCAAACATGTTGTGGAATTTTGAAATCATTTAAGTCACTTTGCTATAGGACTTGTGATGACTTTTGAAAAGTCGGCTTGTGTTTTTGGTAATTGGTAGGATAAATAGAACAATAAATGGAACGGGAAAAGATTTCTTTTTCTTGCTTGCTAGGGTAAAAGATTAGTAGAAAAGAAGATGAAATCTTTAGATCCTTTTGGTTTGTATCAGTAATGCCTACATCAACATTTAGATCCCTTTTACCACGATATACAATTTTGTTGCCAATTTGCATTAAGTTGCATGTATATAAAAAGGAAAGAATTAATTTCTGAAGTACCTTAATGATGAAGTCAATGATGAATACATATATGTTTATAGACCTCCAAAAGGTAACTGTGCCAGATCATATCACCAAAACTTGGGTAGATTGGGTTATGGGCCCCATTTTCCATCTTCCATTTGGTCTTCCTATGAAACATGTTTTCCTTCGAAAAATACTTTGTTCCATTTTTTTTGTAACATATCGCTGTTAGGTTTTTAGGGTTAGTGGAAAATACTTGCAAGCATGTTCTTTATGCATTACCATGTTACCTTCCTTTAAGTGGTGAAGTCCTAGATCAGGGACTTTGTTTTTATCTGAAAATAAATTTTTTTAATTTAGGTGATGATAACTGGTGACCAAGCCTTAACAGCTTGCCATGTTGCTGGCCAAGTTAATATTGTATCAAAACCAGCATTGATTCTTGTTGCTGTGAAGAATAGTAAAGGATATGAGTGGGTATCACCAGATGAGACAGAGAGGATTCCCTACAGGTTATGTTTCTCTGGTTACTATCAACTCTATTTTCTGACATATAATTTCCTTGTAGGCTTTTAGTGGATTTAAGTTCTGATAAACTCACCCAGCATAAATCTTGGTTCTTCCATATATATCTAGGTTCTTTTTTTGGGCATGTGTATCAAGTTTCGATCATACATTTTCTTTTCTGGAACTAGTCATATTGATCTGCTGATTAGGTGTGTTGTACTCATCAACTTTTCATTCTTCTGGCCAACTTGACTGATCAAAGGGTTTTACCTGATATCAGTGAGAACGAGGTTGAAGCTTTATCTGAGACTCATGATCTTTGTATTGGAGGAGACTGCTTTGAAATGTTACAACAGACTTCTGCTGTTCTAAGAGTCATTCCTTTTGTTAAGGTTGCAACTCTACCATCCATTTGTTTTTGGTTTTCTGCATAACTCTTAAGTGATTGGCACCACAATGTCATTGTAGGTTTTTGCAAGAGTTGCTCCGGAACAGAAAGAACTGATCATGACCACTTTCAAGACAGTGGGAAGGTTGACTTTAATGTGTGGTGATGGGACCAATGATGTTGGAGCTCTTAAGCAGGTAATATTTTACTCAAGGAGTTTTCATTGGTATCTCATTTTACCTATATATGTAGGCTATATTATTTAACAGGTTTATTGTGCAGCCATTATGTTTAAGGCCTTTCAGGTTTGGGAACTTATTTTTCCATCCGTATTTAGCACAATGTATCAACTGCCATCACTTGTCAATCTACTATTAACCCAAAAATGGAGGGGAAAAAACTCAGAGAGATAGTCTGAATTAAGCCTCAAGTTGTTGATACGATCTGCTTTGTAAAATTGATAAAGTTGAAAACAAGGTTTTAACTTTAAATTTAATTAATGAATTGGCTTTGGTTCAAACCCATACAAACACTAAAATATTATTTTTCTTCAACAATTTTTTAAATATCAAATCTTTTATCTTGGTTCGAATCTATATGAATGTAGGAATTTTTTTTTATTTTATTTCTATTATAGGAAAATAGGTACCAAACATGTTATCATATTTTCATTATTTAAAACAATTTTTATTTCTTATTTTCAATATTCAAAAAATAGAAAATGAAAATTAGAAAATAAAAATGAATATATTTTCATGACGGAGCTTAGGTTTTTTTTCCTTCTCTCCCCTAAAGACAGCTTTAATTTTTCATATTACCATTTTATATCTGTATTTTATTATGAATTATCTTGTACTGCTTGTTTTCTATTTTTTACACAAATATAGATTGATTTTGTGTACATGTGTTTTTTTTAATTAAATCCAATAATAAGTTTGTTCTTTAAGAAAATTAACATCAATTCATCAATGTTTTTGGTGATAGAAATTTTTATGCATACAGTTGTTAATTGGAATTGCTTCTTAATTTTTATCATTTACATATTTAGTTACTTTAGATTGGTTTAAGGTAACAGAAAAGTTAATTGTTCCCAGAATTTAAGATAGCGGGAAAGCATGGGCATGTAATACTCTTACCTCTTTTTTCAGGCCCATGTAGGTGTTGCTCTATTGAATGCAGTGCCTCCAACTAAAAGTGAGAGCTCATCGGGAACATCTAAAGATGAAAATACAAAGTCATTGAAGTCAAAGAAATCTAAGCCCACTGTAGAAGCAACGGGCAATTCAGAAGCCTCTTCAAAAGGAAAGGTAGTCCCCAGATCAGAATCTAGCAACAATGCAACCAGTAACCGGCATCTTAATGCTGCAGAGAAGCATCGACAGAAGCTGAAGAAGATGATGGATGAGCTGAATGAGGAGGGTGATGGTCGCTCTGCTCCTATTGTCAAACTGGGGGATGCCTCAATGGCATCACCATTTACTGCAAAGCATGCATCAGTTGCCCCAACCACTGACATAATTCGTCAAGGACGCAGTACCCTTGTGACTACCCTTCAAATGTTCAAGATACTTGGCCTTAACTGCCTTGCTACAGCCTATGTTTTAAGTGTGATGTACTTGGATGGTGTCAAGCTGGGTGATGTTCAGGCAACTATTAGTGGTGTATTTACAGCTGCTTTTTTCCTGTTTATCTCACACGCTCGCCCACTACCCACCCTTTCAGCTGCACGGCCCCACCCGAATATTTTCTGCTCCTATGTCTTCCTTTCTCTCATGGGACAGTTTGCTATGCACCTGTTATTCTTGATCTCTTCTGTGAAAGAGGCTGAGAAACACATGCCTGAGGAATGCATTGAGCCAGAATCGGAGTTTCACCCTAATCTTGTGAACACAGTTTCATACATGGTGAGCATGATGCTTCAGGTAGCAACATTTGCAGTGAACTACATGGGTCATCCTTTCAACCAGAGCATCCCTGAAAACAAACCATTCTTGTATGCTCTTGGAGCTGCTGCTGGTTTCTTTGTGGTTATAACTTCTGATCTATTTAGGGATTTGAATGATTGGTTGAGCTTGGTTCCTTTGCCTGTGGGATTGAGGGATAAGCTCTTGCTATGGGCTCTATTAATGTTTCTGTGCTGCTATGCTTGGGAGAGGTTGTTAAGATGGGCATTCCCTGGTAAAATCCCAGCTTGGAGGAAGCGCCAACGTGTGGCTGCTGCTAGTTCTGAGAAGAAGCTGGTCTAAGTGAACAGAGAATTCTCCCTCTACTAATGATTTTGGAAAAGGATGACACCGGTCAGATTATTATATTTAGTGAATTAGCTCAAGATATGCAACACCTTTTTTTTATTTGATATTTGTTAAATCATGTTTTGCTTAATCCTTTAGGACGTGGAATCTGTCAAATGGTATTTTGCTCAGAGAATGAGGAGGTTATTCTTTAGGAAAGCATAAACTTTGATTTTGTTATTTTTGCAAAGCCGACTTGAAAGAATAGTTGTTTCAACACTTAAAAGAAAAACAAATTGTAGTTGAGCTCATAAGCCATATTTTGATTAGATTTATTGAATTCTAGCAAGTCGGTTACAGAAATTAATTTATCCTATTAATGTGCTGCATCCAATTTCTTAGGATAATGTTTTCTTCTGCTGTCAGGTCAATCTCATCCTCATGTGAAATCTATGAAGAGCAAAATTTTATAGTGTCTACTGATATGTTATTGTTTCTAGTAATGCATCATCATAGGTAAATTGAGAGAAGAAAGACCATTATTGTTTGGAATGATGATTTTGTATTTTTTTCTAACTTTTTCTTTTGCGTAAAGGGATGATTTATGCTTTTATGGTGTTATTTGTCCACATTATTTTAAATCAAATTTGTTTTATTTTTTTTGGCCAGACATTTGTTCTAGTCACCTGCATTGCTTGATATTCATATATTTATTTCTATCTATACTATTATTTAAATTGTATCGTGAATTAATTGGGCATTACTTTAGTTAAGAAAATATTAGATATAATTGCTATGCTTAGTGTGCGACTCGTTGGAGGGTTTTTTAGGCTTAGGATTCAAAAAAAAAAAAATGGGCGGACCACAGTATAAGCTAATAACTATAGCACTAATAACCAATTCATCGCTTTGGATTATCTGGATCCAAAGAATCAGTCAGATTATCTGGATCCAAAGAATCAGTCAAGATATGTTGGTCATAACAGTATAGCAATTGAATTTTTTTTTCATTAAGTAAAAGACAAAACCAATAAATCGAAATTGTGAAGCAAAATAAAAAGTATGTGGATAAATAGAAGGATTAGAGAAAGAGAAAAACATAAATAGCAATGAAATGATATAGGATTCCAATATGTAAGGTTTATGAAGCATCTTATAAAGAGAAATGTAACAGAGCATCAATAGAGATTCATCAATAATTAGATGAATATTTGTTCATTGAAGAAAAGATGAAAAACTATTTTCTGTATTTAAAATCGGTTATATCATTTAAGGTTGGATTAATTTTTTTATTTAAAAAATAAAAAAAAGTGCATATGACGAAATTTGAACTTCTAACAGTATCAAAAATGCTTTGAATTTAAGGTTCGAACAAAGTTTTATTTTAATATTTTTTTATATTTTAATTTTATTTTGCACATTTTATGACATCCATCAATTATATCTGTATATTATTGTTTAGATCCCTAACTGAATTTGTATAATAATTCATTTGGACAACAACTTGGTTAGAGAAGTTATTAAAATAATTTTTCTTATTCAAAATAAGTTTTATTATTCAAAGTTACTTTAATCTTTTGATTGAAAATAATATAAAAATATACATGTGGTGGAATT
This sequence comes from Gossypium anomalum, assembly GCA_025698475.1. Lineage (NCBI taxonomy): Eukaryota > Viridiplantae > Streptophyta > Magnoliopsida > Malvales > Malvaceae > Gossypium > Gossypium anomalum. The sequence goes on along the minus strand of CM046968.1, from coordinate 65,141,059 downwards.
TGGATTCATGCCAATTGCATTAGAAAATTCTTGAATGAGTCAGTGTTCTGAGTCAATTAGGCACCAACTTTATTAGAAAAATTATTCAAATATTATTTCGCATTTAAATAAATTATGTTATTTGAGATTACTTTAGTCTTATTTTTTTTTAAATTGTAAACAGTGGCATTTAACCCATACTAATTGCATTAAAAACTTAAAATTTACTACTCAATCAAAATTTTATTTTAATATTTTTATACATTTTAATTTTATTATGTACATTTTATTACTTCCATCAATTGTAAATATTAATAATATTGTTTATTGAGTTGGTGTCACATTAACTCAACACCAACTAAAGATGAATGACAACACCATGATAAACAATTGTATTAGTTTAGTATTATTAATTTGATGTATTTATATGTTTAAGTTTTTTTTACTCAAAATTTAATCTATTTTTCTATTATAATAATGTACATATTTGTTGTGTTATTATTAATTAGTTTCAAACTATACTTCTCATTATTTATTATGTGTTACTTTTAAACACATCTCTATGTTCTGAATACGTGGTTTTCAAACACATACGCATGTGATGAAATTTCTTATTAATGATGTCATTGACTGAGTTAGTGTCACAAATTAACTCGGCACCAACTTAGGATTGATGATATCGCTATGATAAGCAATTGTATTGAGTTACTATTCTTAATTTAACATATATACATATTTAAATTTTGTTTTACTCATAATTTAATCTTACCTTTTTTTTCATTTTAATATCGTATGTATTTCATGTATTATTAATTAGTTTAAGATAAAATAAAATTTTCAAAATACTATATGAATAGAATATAAAATTTTGGAATAGTATTTTAAGAGAAAAGTCAATGTTAGGCCTGAAAATTCCAAAAGATGGGGTGAATTGGTATTTTAAAATTCTTTACAAACTTTTTTAAATAACGAGAAAAGAGAAGAAAAACTTGGACAATTCGATTTATAGTGTTCGGCTCCAATTGCCTACCTCCACTCCCTTGATATATGTTAGAATTAAGTGACCCGAATCCTTATTTAAATAAAATATAGTGGTAAAATAAAATAAAAGTAAAATCTATATAGAACTACACTTCTTTTATTTTATTTTAGAATAAGGTTTTTTAAACCTTATTAAACTCCATCTATTTGATATTGATTAGAATAAGGTGTTTCAATCTTGCTACACTCCTATTAGAATATGGTTTTACAAGCCTATAAATAGACATAGTCTATTCCTCTTGTAATCATTCGAATTCGACATAGTGAATTCTTTTTTCTCCTCTGCCCGTGATTTTTCTCCAAAAGGGTTTTCACGTAAAAATCTGCGTGTTCTTTATTTTTATTTTCTTTGAGATATATTGTCATTACAGATATTTTATCTATTTTTGACAAATTGGTATCAGAGCTTCCAGGTTGTTCATCTCGATTACGGTAATGGCGTCTTTGAAGTATGAAATTTCACTATTGGATCACAACACTAGATTTGCATTGTGGCAGATTAAGATGCAAGCAGTTCTTGCACAAATGGATCTGGAGCATGCCCTATTAGGGATAGATAAGATGCCTTCAACATTAACGGATGAAGAGAAGAAGCGTAAGGATCGAAAGACGTTAACACAATTACATCTGCATTTGTCTGACGAAATTTTATAGGATATGATGAATGAGAAGACCGCCACTGCATTATGGAAGAGGCTGGAACAAATATGTATGTCGAAAACTCTAACCAGCAAATTGCATATGAAGCTGCGTCTTTATGCTCATTGTTTGGAGAAAGGTGCGCCTGTGCATGAACACTTAACAGTGTTTAAAGAAATTCTCTCAAACTTGGAGGCCATGGAGGTTCAGTATGATAAGGAAGATCTAGGGTTGATTCTACTTTGTTTGTTGCCTCCGTCTTATTCAACCTTTAGAGACACGATTTTATATAGCCACGAGTCTCTTACAGTTGATAAGGTCTATGATTTTTTAACCTCGTATGATAAGATGAAGCATTTTTTGGTTAAAATCGACTCTCAGGGAGAGGGTCTCATTGTTCGTAGGAGACAAGATCGGAATGCTGATGATGATCGTGGAAGAACACAAGAGCGAAATCCTCGTGCTAAATCTAAGGTAGATTGAAGTCTTTAAATAGAGGTAAAACTTGAAACTTCTGCAAGAAGAAAGAGCACATTAAATATGAGTGCTATAAGCTACAGGAAAAGATCAAAATGAAGGTTATGAATCAAAAGGGAAAACAACCAAAAAAATTTGGTGAAGTTGATGTTGTAGAAGACTACAGCGATAGTGAACTTCTAGTCGCTTCTGTCAACAATTCTAAAGTGAGTGAGGAGTGGATCCTTGATTCAGGCTGTACCTTCCACATTAGTCACAATCAGGATTGGTTTACAACTTACAAAATAGTGTCTGAAGGTGTTGTTTTGATGAGAAATAATGCTTCGTGTAAAATCGCAGGTGTTGGAACAATTAAAGTTGAGATGTTTGATGGAGTTGTTCAAACACTTAGTGACGTACGACATGTTCTAGAATTAAAGAGAAATTTAATTTCGTTGAGTACTCTTGATTCAAAAGGGTACAAATACACAGCTGAAAGTGGAGTTTTGAAGATTTTCAAAGGTTCCCTAGTTGTAATGAAAGGGCAGAGAGAGACTGCCAAGTTATATGTTTTGCAGGGTTCTACTGTTATTGGTGATACAACTGTCACTTCATCTTCCTTGTCAGATGATGATATTACTAAACTTTGGTATATGCACCTAGGGCACATGAGTGAGAATGGTATGGCAGAATTGAGCAAAAGAAGACTTCTTGATGGGCAAGGAATTTGCAAATTGAAGTTTTGTGAGCATTGTGTTTTTTGGGAAGCAAAAGAGAGTTCGATTCACCAGAGGAATCCATAACACGAAGGGAACATTGGAGTATATTTATTCTGATCTGTAGGGGCCATCAAGAGTGCCTTCGAGAGGTGGAGCTAATTATATGCTAATTTTTATTGATGATTTTTCCAGAAAAGTTTGGGCATTCTTCTTGAAGAACAAAAGTGATGTATTTTCTGTATTTAAGTCTTGGAAAACTATGATTGAAAAATAGAAGGGAAAATAAATAAAATACCTTCGCATAGACAATGGCTTAAAGTTCTATTCTGATGAGTTTAATAAATTGTTCAAGTAGAAGGGATCGTGAGACACTTTACAGTTCGTCATACTCCACTGCAAAACAGCATTGCAGAACGAATGAACAGAATGATATGGAGAAGGTTCGATGTATGTTGTCAAATGCCAACTTACCAAAATTGTTTTGGACCGAAGCAGCCTCTATTGCATGTTTTTTGATCAACCAATCTCCATCCGTTGCCATTGAGAAAAAGACTTCACAGGAGGTATGGTCTGGTAATCCTGCTGACTATTCTGATTTTAAAAATCTTTGGGTGTCCCGTGTATGCTCATGTTGATAATGGAAAGTTGGAACCGAGATCCATAAAAATGTGTTTTTCTTGGTTATAAAGCTGGTGTCCTAAAAATAGAAAAGTTGTGATTAGCAGAGATGTTGCTTTGATGAAACTGCTATGCTACCTAACTTATCTCTTAAAGACTTTTCCAATAAAGAAAATCAAAAGCAGGTGGAACATCAGATTAATCCAGAATCTACAACAGAGTCGACTCCTCAAGGCAGTACGAAAATTTAGAATAGATTTGCTTCTTCACCACAATACTCTATTGCCAAAAATAGATCTAGAAGAGAAATTAAACCTCCAAAAAAATATGCCAAGGCTGATCTAGTTACTTATGCATTAAATGTGGCTGAAGATATAGATGTAAACCAAGAGCCATCTAATTATTCTAAGGCAGTTAGCTATGAAGACTTAGAAAAGTTGATGTTTGCTATGCAAGAGGAGATGCAATCACTCCACAAAAACAAAACATAGGATCTTGTGAAACTTCCTAAAGGTAAAAAGGTTGTTCGTTGTAAATGGATGTTTAAAAAGAAAGAAGGGACTCCAAGAGTTGAAGAACCCAGCTATAAAGCAAGGCTTGTTGCAAAGGGTTACAGTCAAATTCCAGGAGTGGACTTCACAAACGTGTTCTTCGTAGTTGTGAAGCATAGTTTGATTCGAGCTTTTCTTGGTATTGTGGCCATGCATGATTTAGAGCTTGAGCAGTTAGATATAAAAACTACATTTTTGCATGGAGAACTTGAGGAGGATATTGACATGCAACAACCAGAGGGTTTTACAGTCTCATAAAAAGAGGACTATGTTTGCTTGCTGAAAATGTCCCTTTACGGTTTGAAACAGTCACTAAGGTAGTGGTACAAAGGTTTGATTCTTTTATGACTTCTTATGATTTCAAAAGAAGTATCTTTGACAATGGTGTTTACTTTAAGAAAAATAGTGATGGTTCTTTTATGTATCTACTCCTTTATATTGATGACATGTTGATAGCAGCGAAAGATAAATGAGAGATAAGAAAGGTCAAAGCCTAACTAAGTGAAGAATTTGAGATGAAAGATTTGGGACCAGCAAAGAAGATACTTGGTATAGAGATTCTCAAAGATAGAAAAGCAAGTAAATTGTACCTAAGTCAGAAGGGGTACATTGAGAAAGTTCTTTACAGGTTCAATATGCAGAGTGTTAAGCTTGTTAGTACTCCTTTAGCAGCCCATTTCAGACTTTCATCGGCTTTGTCCCACAATCAGATGATGAGATTAAGTACATGTCACATGTTCCATACTCTAGTGCAGTGGGATCTCTAATGTATGCTATGGTTTGTTCATGTCCAGATTTATCATATATAGTCAGTGCAGTTAGTAAATACATGGCAAATCCGGTAAAGAACATTGGAAAGCAATTCAGTGGATTTTAAGATACTTACAAGGTACTACTGATGTTTGCTTACAATTTGGAATAACTAGAGATGGAGTCATTGGGTATGTTGATGTTGATTTTGTTGGAGATCTTGATAGAAGAAGATCCTCACAGGTTATGTCTTTACAATAGGAGGTTGTACAATCAGTTGGAAAGCCACTTTGCAAACTATAGTCACTTTGTCTACCATTGAGGCTGAGTACATGGCGATTACTGAGGCTTATAAAGAAGCTATTTGGTTGAAGGGACTCTTTAGTGAACTCAATGAAAACCTTCAAATCAGTACAGTATTTTGTGACAGTCAGAGTGCCATCTTCCTTACAAAAGATCAAATATTTCATGAGAGAACAAAATACATTGATGTTTGGTATCATTTTGTTCGTGATATTATTGCTCGTGGCGATATTGTTGTGAGCAAAATTGGTACTCATGAAAATCCTGTAGATATGATGACTAAGTCACTTCCTATAACCAAGTTTGAGCATTGTTTAGACTTGGTTGGTGTTCATTGTTGAAGTTAAACCCTTAAGGGGTTTTATGGAAGAGGTGGAGAACTTGTTCGTTGAGAGTTTGCGATGAAGAACTTGTTCATTGAGAATTCGTGTCAAGGTGGAGATTGTTAGAATTAACTGACCTGAATCCTTATTTAAATAAAATACAGTGGTAAAATAAAATAAAAGTAAAATCCATATAGAACTACACTTCTTTTATTTTATTTTAGAATAAGATTGTTTAAACCTTATTAAACTCCATCTATTTGATATTGATTAGAATAAGGTGTTTCAATCTGGCTACACTCCTATTAGAATATGGTTTTACAAACCTATAAATAAACATAGTCTATTCCTTTTGTAATCATTCGAATTCGACATAGTGAATTCTTTTTTCTCCTCTGTCCGTGCTTTTTTGCCGAAAGGGTTTCCACGTAAAAATCTGTGTGTTCTTTATTTTTATTTCTCTTTTCTTTGCGATATATTGTCATTACCGAAATTCTATCTATTTTTCACAATATATCTGAACCAAGAATTTCTTAATTCACTATAATTGAATTGATATCATTCAAGGACAAGGTATGACTTTAACAATCTCTATCTTTTTCACAAGGCTAAGGATGGAACCTTCCACTTAGTTTTTATAGTTTAACTAGAAACCTTCCTAATTTTTGTGACTCAACTAAAACCCTCCCAGTTTATAATTGGTGAAATGAAATAGAGTAAACAAAGAGACCTCTACCAGGTATGTGTTTACAAAAAATAAGCTCTTAAAGAAACGAAATGAGAGTGGTAAAAGACCCAACAATAAGCTCCTAGAGAATATTTACAAGACAAATGAAAGAATAAATATTTGAATACTTTTATGTTGATCTTGATGCTTGTATATCTCTCTGTTCAGGCTTAAAGTGTTCTTGAACTGTATTTATATCAATGAATAAGTTTGTGAACATTTATGGTCGTTGGGGATGGATTTTAGTTGTTATAAGTATTAATTTCGAGCTTAAAAAATAGTCTCTGCAACATATGTCTTGAGATTTGGCAAGATGTCTTGAGACATGGCTGAAAAATAGCAGTTATATAGTCGTTGGCAAGTCATGTCTCGACAATCTGCCAATTGTCTCTAGAAATAATGCACAATGTCTCACGATAAGCAGCTCTTGAAGTAGATTTTTGCTTCGAAGTTTTCATGTCTTGAGACATATAGTTGCATGTCTCAAGACTTGCATACCAAAGTCCCTTAAAACATTTTAAATACTTTAGAACACTTTGGTATTAACCCAAAAACAATTAGATAAACTGGAACACATTTAAAACATATTTTTGAGTATTTTGCATGTCTTTGAAAATTCTTTGAAATGTTTGATAAAATTTTCAATCGTATTTTCACCAAATGATTTAGGACATATAATACATATAAAATTTGTCTTAAATGTTGTTATATCAAAAGTTTGGGACATCAAAGCTAACAATCTTTCCCTTTTTGATATAACAAAAATTTAAGAGAAATTTTCATTTTGAAAAATCTCCTTTTAAGTCATTTAGTCATTTTCAAAACATAACTCCCCGTTAATAAAATATTCCTTGAAAAATTTTAAGCATAAACACTGTAACACCCTCTACCCAATCCAAATCACTGGATCAAGTTATTGGGTGTTACAACTCAAAACCCTTAACAGAAAATTAAAACTACCATCGAAAATTATATTTAAACATATTCATTATTTATTTTGAATTGTTATTTAATGTAAGAGAGGATATTCAATAATTACATTTCAGTATCAAACAATGTATATCGTTACAGTATAAACTTTTATTAAGAATAGACTCTTTATGACGTAGAGAACTACACGCCATACTCCTAAAATGTCCTCTGTATGCATAATATCCCAACTTGCTGCTACCCCAGTGCATTCCTGGCTTGGTCTCTTCAAGCGAACTCAATCTTACAGCAAAACCTATGACAAGAACAAACACTTGTAAGTGCAAGAAAACTTAGTGAATTTTATTCAAAATTACCTTGAAACCTTTCCAGTTGAACTTCTCATATTGAAGAATTTGGATTTCATCTCTGTCTTTGGCAGATACTTTGTTATATCGGCATATACACACTCATCAACTTTTGGACTTGACTAATCTATTCACAAATCACCCTTTTGACTGGTTCTAGATTTCACCAATCACTACTAATCTCATTTCTTTCTTTGCAAATGTACATCACAAAAGAATATCCATATAGAACCTACCATCGATAGATTCTTCTTCAAACATACATTGGATAATTTTCTCCTAATATGATTACTTACAGACACTATTCTTAGCAGATAATGAATACTTCTCTCCCAGGATAGTTACTTACAGACACTATTCTTGGTAGATAATTAATCTAGCTGATCTTTTAAGAAAAACTCCATACTGACCTTACCTTTGGCGGATTCTCATACTAACTCCGATAACTATTAGAATACAAATCAGATCATATCTGAAATCAACCCAAAACCATAACTTATACTCATAATGAAATTTTCTAAATTATTTAAAAGAATTCCAGACAACTATATTACATATCACGAAAACGCCAAACTTGACATAACAGCTCAAATTCAAGATGGTCTTTATACATGACATGAAAATTATTTGGCGGTTACCAGATGACTCAGATTACTTCCTTGAATAGCGTAGTCAAACTCAAGCCTAGCAAACACTTAAACCTTTCATAACTAAGAATACGCCAATTTCCTGTACTAGCAGACTAATATGGCAGATTCACCCTTCAGATAGTACTGCTAGAGACTCTTTCAGAAGTCTTACTTATATCATATTCAGATTCTGGTAAGATTATCCAGGTTGTGAAGGGCAAGGTAAAAGGAATTTCAGGACCGACCAAAGGTTCCGAAGATGAGGACCATTAGTTACATGCCTTTGCATTTTTATTTGTATTTTATTTTATGCGGCATGTAAACTATTTAAACAACTAAATTATTTTTTGCATTTTTTTGTGGATTTTTTTATTTTATTATTATTTGCTTGGATGTTTTTGTTTGTTTTTGTCTTATGTATAGTCACTCAACCCAGAAGCTACACTACATTTTCGAGCTTCAACGAAGAGGTGGATAACCCGAGCTAGTTTGAAGCTCCATCTAGGGAAGTCCGGTAACCTCTTAATATTTAGTTATGAAGACATTGGGGACAATGTATAGCTTGAGTGTGGGGGGATGCGCATAATTTTTATTTTCCTTGTTTTTATGTGCTTTGTGTGTTTATTTTCTGTTTTATGCAATTTTTCAAAATTTCAAAAATATTTTTCATTTATTTTGTGTGTTTTATGTTGCTTGAACAATAATTGGAAATTAGGTTATTAGTTGTAAATATCGAATAAGTATTTTGAAGTCTCAAGCATGTAAATTTTGAATGATACTAGATAATTTGATATTCTTAATTGTAGACTAATTAGTTCTTTTAGTTGATCTATATAATAGATTAGAGACAATAACCTTAAATGAAATTGTACGAAATGTTTCCCAACAATGTGTTGTAGGATGAATGAAGTGTGTGGATCCTTGTAGATAAATAAATTGAATTATTCATTGTTCATTTGAATAGATGTATGGATGATTGAAATTATGTTTTGTGAATGATTCAGGAAAGACCTTAGGCATTGTTTGATTTAGCCTAGAGCCTAAAAGCTTTACCCTTTTGCTATATGCCGCTAGTTCCTATGTTTTGAGCCTTATTCTCCTCTTCTTGTTAGACCTTAATATGGAAGCCTTAAGCCTAAACGAGTAGAGAACTCAACCCTCCACTATCCCTTACACCAAAATGCAATATATAATAGATGCGGGGCCATAGATATTGAGGGTTAGGTAGAGACATATCATAGGCTTCTTGCGCGATAAAAGAAAAAGAAGAGACTCTGCGATCTAGCATGTATAGAGCCTTGCTAAGTCAAATAAAAAAAAATTGTGTGTCGAATGATAAAACCAAGGTGAGGATTAGAAACATTGCATGGTATCTTCAGAAATTTTAGAGAAATAAGGTAGGTGAGAGAAAGAGAAATACAAAGGTGAGTTGTAAAAAAAAAAAAAGGAACGAGTGGGACACAATTTCATGTGATTAACCATTTCTAGTGCTTCAAACTATTTTGAGATGAATTTTTTTTGAACTTTGAATCATCCTAAGCTGCCGAATGTTACAAGCCTAGAAGGCCTTTGGGGCCTGAATAATTCACTAACGCAATATTTCTTGAATTGCTTGCATTTGTAAGGATGAACATGACAAATTCTTTTTAAATATCTATGTGCGATCCACATAACTCATTTTGATGGATAACATTTGTACATACTTTGATTTTAATTGCCTCTATAGTTATTAGCACTTTAACTTCTCGAACTAATTGTGTTTGCATTAAGAATACCTAATTTAACTAGATATCCCTCATAAGTTGTGATCTACCACAAATCAATGTGGAAAATTAGGATTTTTTGACACATTTAAAAGAGCTTTTTCTCGAACAAAATAGAGTTTTTAGCTTAGTTTTTCATTATTTTCATATTTTTATATTTTCAGGTAATAGGTGAAAATATCTCATTTTGTTTAATTTTTTACCCAAATTGGTCGATAGTGCCATTAGGAGGTCTAACGTGTTTTTGAGTGACGTAGGGACATCTCAGAGGTAAAAAATGAGCAAGAACGACATCTAGGGCAAGGGTATCACGATATCCAACCCTTGGAATCACGATACCTTCGGCAGTATAGAAGACCAAGGAGACCCTTCAGTGGTATCACAACATCCTCCTTGGATATCGCGATATCCACCTCTCAAGGAAGACCCCCACGTTCGATATTGCACAAGATATCGCGATATCCTCTTCTAGGTATCACAATATCACTTTTGTCATAGTGACAAACTTGGACAAAAAAGGCAACCTTTGTCTACCCGACCCACCAATCACACAGGGCCCGTGTAAGGACAATTTTGGCATCAAAAAGTCATCAGAACACCCTTCAAAACAATAAAAAATTAATGAGGAGGAAATAGCCACATTTTAGCTTAGTTTTAAGTTTAGTTTTCTCTAGGTTTTCCTTAGTTTTTCTTTGCACTTTTCTAGTTTTCTCTTCTTCTACCTTAGATTAGAGTTTATTTTTCTGCATTTACTTCTTATTTTTGATGTCCTTTATCTTTGTTAAGTTAGTTAATGTTGTAGCTAAGGTTTACTTACATTTTCAAACCATGTACCTTGTTTTCAAGACTCTTTAAGCTTTAGTTTAATGTATTTCAATTTATTTCACTTCAAATCTGTTAAAGCTTGTGATGCAATCCCAACCGCATCATGTTTCGATACAACTCGACGACACTGGAATTGGCCTAAAACGAGGGGCCCAAGTGCAATATGAAGCTTAATTTCATCTCAACGAGCTCAATCTTAGTTTTCCCTAGCTTATCTAGCTCGCTCCTAGCTCATTGAGCTCGATTCTATCTCATTTTAGTTTATGCATTTTAGCTGCTGGAATAAAACATTAATTATGATTTAGTTATTTTTAGTTAATTATAGTTGAGTCTTAAATATGTCTTAAGTCTATTAATGCATGTTAATTAGTACATCATTTTAATGTGTCTTAAGTTTAATTAATATGTTATAATAAGTACAGCTTTTTAATGTGTCTTAGATTAAGATATCTTAATTGTGTTTATAGTTTAGACAAATTAAATGGTGTCTAAATTGAGTCTTAATGTTGCATTTAACCGAGTATTAATTTGTCTTGTAGGCTGTTCACCTTGGAGGCTGAATATGCATATAAATTAAAGATACAATAGACCGAATTGAAGGAGATACATACACATACGAATTTTAAAGAAGTCTCCATTCATGTTCACATGTGTGACCGATTGGTGTCCCAAGAGTGACCCTTCAATTAACCGAATGCATGAACACAAAAGCTACTAGAACCCTTTAAGAATCAGCTTCAATGAAGGTGCATTGTGACCGATCACATGGATGCTCAAATTCATGTCATGTGTGTTTCTTAAAGATGAAGAATGTGGCTGTTCATTCTGTTAATGCATGAAATTAATCAAGAGGGACGAATCTGTCCATCCATGCACCAAAAGGGCTTGTATGGTTTTAACGGCACACATTGAATTCACAAGGCACATGCCTCAAGTTCATGAACAAGTAGCTCAATTAATTTAGCCAATATACCAGTACATACATGCAACGAAATTAGGGAATAAAATAGCTCAATGCAAACTTGTAACACCCCCTACCCGTATCCTTTGACGGAATAGAGTAAGAAGCATTACCGAGTAGTACGAAACACTTACAGATAATTTAAATATATTCTCGTAACAACTTGTCTCGATTTCATACTATTTCATATTTAAGCTTTATTCACCAAAGTATTTGAAATATCATCTTTATGCAAATAGCACACATGAGGTACATAATTCCATAATTATGAATGAACACATTTATCAAACATAATCCACATTCTTATATCAATGTCTCATGTCTCCAGATATCAAAAACCGTCATTTTTCTTGTTTTTCAGATAATTATGTGTAACCATTCATAAGCATGCAATTCAATGTTTCTTCCTGTTAATCACAATTTCAAATGACAAAATCACATGATTGAGCTCAATAATGATAATGATAACATTACTTACATTTCTTTTTCCACACATTACATTTACGACTTACCAACTTGTACATTCAAGGACGGCTTACGGATTTGAGTACATCGTGAACTGAAGCCCGAAGTCTAGCTGAAGCACATAAGTGCTAAACGGAAGCCCGAAGGCTAATTGAAGCACGCAAGTGCTAAACGGAAGCTTAGAAGGCTAATCAAGCTCATCGAGTGAATCAAACCCCAAAAGGGTTAACTGAAACTCATATGAGTTAACGAAAGCTCATAGGAGCTAAACGAAAAGCAAACACGAGAATTCGCAACAAATGCTGAATCTCGGTTTACTTGGGTAATTTACCGTCAATTCGTCTTTTTCATTGAAAGATCGTACTCATTTCCTGCATTCCGTTCCTCCGAAATACTCAGTTCAAATTTCATAACTTTTGCATATAATTTTCTTATTTTCGACAATTAACATACATAAATATTAATCACCATTCATAAAATAATATTGAAATTTAATAATATTAACAAATGGTCACTAAAATTTAGTTATATAAACTCACAAGTTCGATTTTTGTATTATAGCGATAATCATAATTTCATAATAAATATTCCAAAAAAAACATTATATCATTTCTAATTCAACATTTATCGATTATAATCGGGCATGTGATCAAGTCATTCATATATATATATTTACTTTTTTCCTCCTCCTCCTCTCTATCCACATCCTTAGTATAAATAACACATTTGTAAGTAACATTGTCCATAATTTTCACTATTTACTTATGTGAATATTCAAGCTGTCCATCTGTGTCATAGTTACTAAATTATTTTTATCTCGAGCTACAGAACTCCAAATTAAGATCCATAAATTTTTCCAAAAACTAGACTCATATGTCTTCCTACCATAAAAATTTCATAATTTTTGGTTGGGTTAATTAATACAGTTTATTCATTGAATTTTCCCCTGTTCTGCTATCTGACAGTTCCGACCTTTCTTCACAAAAAATTAATTATCTTCTTGTGCAGGATTCGAATGATGTCCTCATTTGTTTCTATTGAAAATAGACTCATTAAGGATTCTATAAATATAAATTTAAAACCCTAGTTATTTTTATTCAATTTTTATGATTTTTAAAATTCAAAACAGGGGAACCCGAAATCATTCTGCCCTTGTCTCAAAAAAGTTATTGTATCTCATGATTTACAATTCCATTGCTTACATAATTTATTTTATAAGAAACTAGACTCAATAAGATTTAATTTCATATTTTATTCATACTCTAATTCGATTTCTAAAATTTTTGGTGATTTTTCAAAGTTAGACTACTGTTGCTATCCAAAACAGTTTTAGTGCAAAATATTGATTTCCATTTTGCCCCAAATTTCATAGTTCATACAATTCAATCCTTTCTCAATTAACCCCTAAATTATGTTAATTTTTAGCATTTAATACTTTATTCTATCATTTTAAACTACTTCATAACCCTTGAAAACCAGAACTTTAACACTAGACCTTAATTCCAAACTCTTTCACAATTAGGTCCTAAAACCAATTTTCATCAATTTTACTTGATAAAATCACCATATATCAAAATTAAAGCTTCAATTATATGTTTATTCATCATGTGATTTCGATACTCATCCATAAAAACTTAAAAAATTAGCCATGGAATCAAAAACTAATGAAATAGTAAGTTGGACCCAATCGTAAAAGTCCAAAAAGATAAAAATTTCAAGTAGAAAGCAAGAATTAAACTTACATGAAGCTAGAGTATGAAAACCAGCTTGAACCCTCCTCTATGGCTGTTTTTTAGCTGATGAATATGAAGAGAAATGAAGAGAATTCTAGATATTCCAATTTAGTCCCATTTTTATTTAGCTCATTTTGGCAATTTTCCAATTTTGCCCTTATTTCACCCATTTCCTGATTTTTCTCAGCTATTGCCGCCCAAAATATCTCCTTTGTGCTTATTTCACTTTAGGTCCTTCCTCATTTGACAATTGAGCTATTTAATCCTTTTAGCAACTTTTACACCTTTTTCAATTTAGTCCTTTTTATTTAATTAACCACCCAAACGTCAAAATTTTCTGACGAAATTTTAATACTACCTCACCAACACTCCATAAATATTTTTAGAAATATTTATGGCTCTATTTATAAAGTCGAGGTCTCGATACCTCATTCTCGTCCCAATTTACCTAATTAATTCTTTTAATCACCAAATTCACTAATTCAAAAATACTTCTATATTCACATTTGACTCATAGGTATTATTTTATTAAATTTTCAACTCACCCGTCGAATTTAGTGATCTTAAATCTCTATTCCCTACTACTGAAAATTAGGCAGTTACAAAACTGCCCATTTATGTGTTCAAGACGCAATTAAAGCTTCAATTAGAGGTGATGCATGTCCCAAGCATCTAAAATTTGGCTGAATCATTTGGGAGGCTATTAGAGTGCCCAAGCTGCCATTTAAAGTCCAAAACAATTTATCTATTCAAGGCAACCCCTTAAAGGCTGTTCACATCTCTTGGCTGATCATATTTAGCTCCATTCATCTCATATTTCTTCAATTAATCAAGCTAGCCTAGGAAGCATCAAGGGAAATTTTGGTAGGTTTAAGGAAGTTTCCAACTTAATTAAGCTGGAGACAAAGCTGCCCATTCGGTTATCTGAGTGACCATATAGCTAGCTTATGTATTGAGCTATAAATATAAAGTTCATTAGTTGTAATGGGGACGTTTCATACTTTTATGAATGTTTATAACATTTGTGAGTTATTCAACTCTCTTATTTCGTTTAAGACTCAAGTTGACTTATCTAGCTTGCTGACATCATCCTTGTTTCTGTGAACTTATCACTCTTAAACTGAGTGTGGCGTTCACCTTTAATACCTTTGGTTCCTATCTCCTTATAGTGGGTCAAGGTCCTTCTACCATCTTCTATCCATCTTAAGCCTCATATAAGGTTCAGGTCAATACTCTCTATAGTATTGGTTCTTCCTTGGCCTTAAGCCAATTTCATCCAACTATCCACCTTTAAACTTACTTTACTTCTTATCTAGCCAAAACTAGACTTGTTCTATCTTAACACTCTTGAAAACCCCTTTTGCTTAAGCCTACATTTAGCCAAATTCAACTAAACTCCGAATTAAACGAAACTTCTCCATTTTACGATTGGCCATCTAAGCGACTCGAATAACTTCACCAAACTGAGATCATATCATTTGGTATCAAAGTTAGCAAAATCGAGGAGTACGGACGTTCGAGCCTTTCCGGTGTAAGTTTGTGAAAAAAAATTTGAAAAAAAATCATAAAAATAAGAGAATTTCAAAATTAAAAAAAAGAAAAAAAAAGATAAGGCTAGTTTCTGAAAGTCATTATTTTCCCGAGTTCCAATTACATTTTACAAACATTTGTTGCCACACTTGACTACCCATTCTATTCTTTCAGCCTACCCAACACCGAAACAATATTTACCTTTGCACCCCTTTGAAGCCGACCCCTAGACTAGCTCATAAGTCTAAACGAGTCTTCTACAAAATTTGAGAGGAGAATCGAGTGGTAAAGGGCACGAGAGTGTGAGCTCATTAGAGTAAGGAAAAAAGCCAAATAGTGAGTGTAAACACGAGTGGAGTGCCATCTACTTTTATTTTTGAGTGAAACGCGAGGTTTTGTAGTGAGGATCAAAATACTATGTCCCGAAGTGCCGAAAGGATTGTTGATGATGGTGATATTTTGTCTGACCCAACATATTAAGCATTTATTCATGAGGTGGGTCAAATGTTACAAAGACGTCTAAAACCATTGTGAAAATCCATTTACAGCAGCCTTGTCATCTGTGTAGCTATCATAGAAAATCCATTTACAAACCCTCTATAATATCTGGCCAAGCCCAAAAAGCTTCGAACTTCTGTCACATTCCTCGGTGGTTTACACTCAACAATAGCCGAGATCTTGCTTGGGTCAACTCTAATCCCATCTCTCAACATGATATGTCCTAGAAATCCGACCTTCTTCAGTCAGAATTCGCTCTTACTGAATTTGGCGTGCAATTGTTTGTCTCTCAAGGTCTATAACACAGTTCTCAAATGCTCCGTGTGTTCACCCTCATCACGCGAGTAAATCAATATGTCATCAATAAAAATGACGACGAACTTATCCAGAAACGACCGAAAAATGCGGTTCATCAAATCCATAAACACCGCTGGGGTATTAGTCAAACCAAAGGGCATGATGAGGAACTCATAATGCCCGTATCTTGTCCGAAACGCAGTCTTCGGTACATCTTACTCTTTAACCCTTAGTTGATAATAGTCAGACCTCAAATCAATCTTAGAAAACACAGTGGCTCCCTTCAACTAATCGAACAAATCATCGATCCTTGGCAAAGGACACTTGTTCTTTACAGTTACCTTGTTGAGTTGTCTATAGTCGATACATAAACTCATCGACCCGTCTTTCTTTTTCACAAAAAGTACTGGAGCACTCCATGGTGAATAACTCGGTCTCGCAAAGCCCTTATCCGTTAACTCTTGCAACTGTACCTTCAACTCTTTCAATTCCGTCGGAGCTATCCTATACGGAGCGATTGAGATAGGTGCCGTACCAGGGACCAACTCGATACCAAATTCAACTTTCTTAGTTGGAGGTAATCTAGGCAATTCTTTTAGAAACACATCTATAAACTCACCAACCTCTGGTACTGATTCAATCTTCAACTCAGACGCTTGACTATTCAGCACAAAGGCGAGATATGCCTCATATCCTTTTCTCAAAAATTTCTTAGTAGTCAAAGACGATATTACTACAGACAGGTTGTCCGAATCATCTGATCCAACCCAAAGAACATTTCCGTCTTCACATTTTAAATCAATAACTTTTCTCCCACAGTCCACTACAACACTATGAGAAGTCAACCAATCCATCCCAAGGATTACATCGAATTCATTAAACGGCAACAACATCAAATTGGTCGGAAAACATTGACCCCTAATTGTCAAAGGACAATTTCTACACACTTGGTCTACTTGTGACAGCCCTAATTTGACCCTAATCGAAAAGTGGTTTCGGGACCAAAAAACCGAGTGGTATTAATAACTAACCGTCATATTTGATATTTATTATACGTGAATATGCATGTGTAAAAAAAAAAAAAGTCTCATGCTTTAATTTTGTTATTTGTATGTGAAATTTTTAAATAGGACTTAAGTGAGACATTTGTGAAATGTAATGGATAAATGTTAAGGTGGCTTATTTATGCATGTTGCTAAAAGGGTGGACTTGCATGTCTAAATAACCATTTTTAAGATAGTGGCTGGCCATGATAGAAATTAATACATATTATAAGTATTATCTATTAAAATTTTAAGGTACAAAATGAATTAATGATTAAAGAAAAAGGAATTAATAGTTAGTGGGAGGAGAAACCAAAGTTGGCTCATTTTACTCCTTCATTGCCGTAATTAGAAGAGAAGAGGAAGAAATCCTTGTGCTAAATTCGGTTATGGTGTTTTGCTTAATTAAGGTATGTTCAATGTTATTCTTGGAAGCTTATACACCTTTTGGATGATTAGTCTAAAATTCTACCTATCTCATGGTTTGAATTTAAGTTATTTGGAGAGTTGAGATTCGGCTAAGGAGCTTAAACTTTCTAGTAGATGCTTTGATGATTTTAGCATGGTTAGTTAGGTAGGATGTGTTAAGTTGCTGGTCATGTTAGCATAAAAGTTGAAGTTATTAATTCAAATTAGGAGGTGCCAAATTTAGATTAAAAAAAAAAAAATTGTTTAATGTGTTATAAGTTCAATATGGGAGCTTGTAAGTGAATTTGAAGATTGGTAAGATGGGGATGAGAGATGCCGAATGTAGTTTTTGAAATTGGCTTAAGGAATAATAATTTGGTGGCTTGAGTTTAGTAACATTCGGCTAAAGATTTTAGGTGCTAGTAAGTTTTTGCATTTTTGTATTGGATGTCTTGATGGATGAAGTCTATTAAAATGGATGTTTAAACAATGTATGTGATTATATCTCACAATGGAATAATTAGCTATTGTATTCGTTAATAAGAAAATAAATAGAGGGGGGACTAAAATGTTAGGGTTGTACCTTAATTGTGGTTCACAAGCAGCATGTATATTAGGTCAATGTGAGTTCATTTATAGGATAATGCTATAATGGTAAACTTAGTTGAACTTTAGCATTTTGAGTGATGCATTTGATTTTTGTGTCTATCTTGGATGATAAGTTAAAATGTTTGCGTAGTAATTATGAGTATATGTGTAATTGATTGTTTGATGATATTTTGGCTTTGTAAATGAAACATGAAATACGAATGTGTCTTGAAGAAGATGTCATATGTGCTTATTATAGATATATGAGTATTCGGCTAATGAATTAGATTTAATGTAGCATAAGTTACCAATGTTCTTGCCGAATGAGTGTTTAATAATCAAGGAGTTTGTTAATTAATGTTTAAATAAATTGGATAAGGTTTAATGTGACTAAACTTGTTAACATAGCTCAAGAGCATACAGGGGCAACATCGGATAGAGGAAAAGCTAAAGTCACGGAATAGCTAAACCGAGATTTGTTGTAAGGATTTAAGGTAAGTCTTGAGTAATGGAACTTAGTTTATGATTTGTTTAAGTTACAACATATAAGCATAACAAATAAACGGCGATATAATGATTCTACTTGAGTATATATTGAGGTAATTAGTTTATACTTATGACGGGCAGCCGAATGCGAATAGAGATCATGTTATGAAGCAAATCAAAATCATACTCTTAGAATGTGGCTATTGGGCCGAAATTGGCAATGGTTGATAAGTGTCTTGTGTTTGAGTTCTATTAATGAAAATGAAATCTAGATGTGTTATGATTTATGATATATGTGCATGATTATTCAAATTATATCCGGGCTAAGTCCCGAAGGCATTTGTGCTAGTGACTACATCCGGGCTAAGTCCCGAAGGCATTTGTGCTAGTGACTACATCCGGGCTAAGTCCCGAAGGCATTTGTGCTAGTGACTATATCCGGGCTAAGTCCCAAGGCCTTTGTGCTAGTGGGATCGTATCCGGGCTAAGACCCGAAGGTTTTTGTGCTATTGACTATATCCGGGCTAGGACCTGAAGGCATTTGTGCGAGTTGCTATATCCGGCTAAATTCCGAAGGTACTTGGATTTTGGAAATGAGTGATCTTACTGTGATAATTTCAATTAATACGCTCATAAAAATCCAAACGATAAGGTATGTTTTGTATATGCATCGGAAAAGTTAATTCCTTTCTAGATAGTATTCGCTCTATTGATTAACAACTTCCACCTTTTAGTAGGTTTGATCCCTTGTGTATGAATATACCGATTGATGTGTGAAGTAAGTATGATTTTGGGGAATATGCGTATATGCAACTACTCATTTAGTCACATGAACACTATCTTCATGTCGTAAATAATTTCATTACTTGAACTTACTAAGCATTAAAATGCTTACTCTGTTATTTTGATTCTCTGTTTTATAGATTTTGTTAAATCCACCATCTCGGATTCGGGAGGGTCAAATTCAAGTCATCCACACTATCTAAGCCACTTTTTGGTACTCTCTTAGTTCTATTTCAAAACGGCATGTATAGGATTAACCTTGTTGTTAACTAAGTACCTTTTTGGTAATGTATATATATTCGGTTGGCCATGCGAAAATGGCTTATATATTTTGAGCATAGCGTTATAATCATTTTGTATATATATATGGTTATAGAGAGGTATGGAAATGCCTGGTAATGGTTAGCCATTGGAATGGTTAATCCCGATCATAATTGGTGCCATGTATGTCAAATAGCTAGTTGAATTATGGAAACTAGGAAATAGGTGAAATTGGCCTTAAAATAGATGCTGACAGCAGCAGTGGTATGAGTTTGAAAAATCATTAAAAATAGTAGAAACATAATTAATTAATGAATAAATTATGTAATCAAATCTTGGTGAGTCTATTTTCATATGGAAGAAGCGAAACGACCATATGAGCCGTATTTTATGAGATGTTTAAGTTTTCGTGAAACAGGGCCAGAGCGATTACTGGATCCCCTGTTCTAACTTTGGAAATTCACCATAAATTAACCAGAGATAATTAGAAGTCATGCCTTATATGTACAGATTCCTTTCTAAGTATATTTTCATTAGAAATAAACGGCATATGTATTGGAGCCCTGTACAGGAAGATATCTAGGTCGTAATGTATGAAGGTCAGAATAGTCGAACCCTGAAACAGGGGAGACTTTAAATAATAAAATTACTAATTTGCCTGACCAAAAATTCTAGAAAAAAAATATGTAGATGGATATATGAGTCTAGTTTCAGGAAATATTTACGGAATCGATTTTCGAGTTTTGAAACTCGAGATATGATTTTTGAAGTGACTGTGACGCAGTTAGCCAGCTTGTCTGGAAATTTAAAATGAACTGTGTAAATAAAAGAATTGAGTCCGTTAACACCTCGTGTTTGACTCCGGCAACGGTCTCGGGTACGGGGCGTTACACTAATAGCACATATCTCCCTAAGGGGTTGGACACTTTTATCACAAATTCTGTGGGTTCTACTAAAATGTTCATACAGGATATTAATTCTATACAAATATAGAAGTGGGTAGACCCCGGGTCAATTAAAGCAACTACAAATATACCATGGATAGAAAAGGTAACCGTGATCACATCGGGAGACTCTGCCTCTTCTCGTGCACGTATAGCATAGGTCCTTACTGGTGCTCTGCCCTCAGACCTCACTGTAGCATCTCTTGGCGCACCTCTACTGCTAGTCCAGCTTTCGGGGTTCTTTTGTGGCCTACCCCTCAATGGAGCACTACTTGCCTTCACTTCTTGCTTTTTCTCTCTCTTTTATTTCGGGACAGTCTCGGATGAAATGGTTCAGTGACTCACATTTGATGCACCCCCTTTCTTTACCTCGGCACTCGGTGAAATGGTGCCTACCACACTGTGAACATTCTGGCCTATTTGGCCGAACACTACCGACACTCGCGATAGAAGCAGTCTGAGCTCTAGATGTCGTGTTCTGCCTGTTTTTGTTTCTATTCAAGAACCTTACTGAAGCATTCGATCGGGTCGTGAACTCTCTTGATCTTTTAGATGAGGACTAGTGTGATTTCCCTATCTGTCTCTTCTTTGAATCCTGTGACTCAGTAGCCGTTTTCCTCATTTCTTTTACTAGCTCCTCTGCCTTGCATGCTCTTTCAATGAGCACTACAAGTTTTCGTATCTCTAAAATACCAACAAATACTCGGATATCTTCATTGAGGCCATCCTCAAACCTCTTACACATGGTGGCTTCTGTGGACACGTACTCCCGCGCGTACTTACTGAGCCTCACAAATTCACGTTCATATTCTGTCACTGTCATATGGCCTTGCTTTAATTCTAGAAATTCCTTCCCCTTTTGATCTATGAACCTCTAGCTGATATACTTTTTTCGGAACTCTTCTTGGAAGAATTCCCAAGTGATCCTCTCTCCCGGTACAACAGACATGAGAGTATTCCACCACTGGTAAGCTGAGCCTCATAGGAGTGACACTGCACACTTCACGCACTCCTCAGGCATGCACAATAGTTCATCAAATACCCTAAGGGTATTTTCCAACCAAAACTCTGCTTTCTCTAGGTCGTCATCTATGTTAGCCCGAAATTCCTCGGCCCCTTGTTTTTGGATCTTGTCTACCAGAGGCTTCTCACTCCTAAACACGTCCGCTCCTGCGGAGCTACAGGGGCATACTGAGGAATCGAAGGAGGTGGGGGAGGTGGAGTGTTCGGATTTGCACGAACGAACAAGCATCCATCATTCGGAGATAGGCTTCTCTAGCCCCTCCGCCTTGGCCCATAGCCATGGGCTCACTCTCAACTGGAGTGGTACCTTTAGCGGGAGCCGGCGCGTTACTCTCCACGTCATCCACTGTAGCTCTATCAGGATCCATTTACTATATGAAAATACAATTTATAATCGATAGAAGTCGTCACACTATCAATATACAGTTATGGCATGTATAGCTAGACTTGTACTCTCGCTAGGTTAGTCCTAGAACCTACTAAACCATAGCTCTGATACCACTAAATGTAACACCCCATACCTGTATCCTATGCCGGGACAGAACACGAGGCGTTACCTAACTTGAACTTGTGCTTACAACCATTTTTGCTAGTCTCTAAGACTTGGGAAAATTTAAAGCTTCCTCAAACTTATCAACACATCCTTAATATGGGCCTACGAGGCCCAAAACACACATCGAAAATCATTCAGGAACAACTTGGGTCCTTTACCCAACTTTAGAAAATGAAACTTGACATAGGGGCACACGCCCGTGTGAGAAGGGCAACACGCCCGTGTGACCAGCTTGACATGGTCGTGCTATTGGCCCGTGTGGAATTAATTCTAAATGCACACCTACAGGGGTTTTCACATGGCCTGGCACACGCCTGTGTCCTTCACACGGCCATGACACGCCCGTGTCCTAGCCCTTGTGCAAAAACATAGACATTCTGTTTTTGACGTCAGTAACCCCAAAATGTCACACAGCCAAGGCACACACCCGTGTGCTAGGCTGTGTCCGTCAAACGACCATGTCTCTACTCGTGTGTTTACTACCATGCATACTGACTTGAAATTTTTACGTGCAGGGGACACACGGCCGGACCACACGCCTATATGGCAGACCGTATGTCACACACGGTCTAGACATACGCCCATGTGTCTGCCCGTATGGACAATATGAGGCTATTTACCAAGCCTCTTTGCCATCCTTAATTACACAACCTACACAAAAACATTCACAACCAACACAAGCCTATCTTATACAACCAAATCAGCCATAATAGACAACATTTCATTTGTGTATTTTACTCATTTATGAAAATAACATCTTTGCATATAAATCAAAATGATATTAGCCATCATTCAAGGCTTAATACAAAATGCGAGATTTATCCCAATCCAACATATTTTGCCAAATTAATAATAACACAAAACACAAGACTAATTCCCTATACATGCCATATTCAAAAATATGAATCAAACTATACCGAATGCTTCGATTGATAGTGTGATTGATGTCTCTGACATTTGTTGATCCTTGACCTAGATAGGCGGCACTATAAGAAAATGGAAAAGGAGAGGGAGTAAGCATAAAGCTTATTAAGTTGCACATAAATAAATAAACAACACAACTTTACCATTCATCAACAAATATCATAATACCCTAGTGGGCATAAGCAAAACTTACTCATCAATGTTCAATACACACATATAGCATATATTGAGCTCACATTTCATACATACTAAATAGGTACTTGTATCACTCACAACACGGTTATACTTTCCTCATTAACTGGAAATCATAACTATCACCGTTGAACCATTTGGAACATTATTGGATATTCCATAAGTCTCAAACATGGGGTAAACTGCCGATGCCATGTCCCAGATATGGTCTTACACTGACACATTTCATAGCCGATGAATGTCCCAGACATGTCTTACACTGGCTTACATCTCGAGGTCGATGCATGTCCCAGACATGTCTTACACTAGCACTCGTCTCAATGCCAATGCCATGTCTCGGACATGGTTTTACATTGGCTCTTATAATGTGGCCGATGCATGTCCCAGACATGTCTTACACTAGCTCACACAAGTGACCCAATCGTCATGGCATGAATACCCGATTTATTTCCTAGGGTTCAAAAGGGAATTCTACTATCTCTATTCTCATCACATTTTCTCATTTCCACAATCAAGCAATTTATGCTATAATAATTTTAATACAATTCAAACACATATATTATCAGTGTAGTTGTATTATTTACATAGAACTTACCTCAGATTACAAAATGTAACGACTAGTCAATTTAGTGTATTTGCTTGGCTTTCCCCCGGTCTAAGTTTGGATTCGGCATTTCTTGATCTATAATAAAAAAAGGCACTTATTTAATCACTTTTACAAATTAATCACTGATTTAATCTAGGCACTCAACAATTCATAATTGGTCAAAATGACCATTTTGCCCCTAGACTTTTACAAATTGATCGTTTTACCCCTTGGCCCGAAAATTGATTTTTATCAAATTTCTTCGTATCTTAAGCTTAGCCGAACCCTTTTTAGTCTTATAGCAACTCCAAATTCCCACTATATCACACATTTAACATCTATTTTACAACTTATGCAATATAGTCTTTTTAGGTGTTTTCATGAAAAATCCTTTCACAAAAGTTGTTTATTACACAACCAAGCTTCATATTCTTCCATAAAATTTCAGAAAAAATACTAAATGCTCTCATGGAAAAACCCTAAACATTCATCCATTTTGCAAAATAGTCCCCCTGATTTGAAAGCTCATGCTTCAAGGGTCTCAAAAATGCAAAAATCTTTAATAAAGGGCATGAAAATCACTTACTTTTAGAGATAATAAGCTGCTGCAAATTTCAAGCTTCAAAACCCTCCTATGACTGGTAAAAAATCGGTGAAGAAGAAGAAAAATAAAGAGGATATGGCCTTTGTTTTATTTTAATATTAAAGTTAGTCAAAATTGGTGACCAAACTCACCTAATTTTGACTTTCTCAACAATTTGCCTCCTATGGCCGGCCAAGCTATCTCAATAGGGTCTAATTTCCCTTTAAAGACCCCCAATTTTTATTCTCTAGCTATTTGACTATCAATTTAGGACTTTTACACTTTATGCAATTTAGTCCTTTTTTCGCTAAAATTACTTCACCAAATTTTTCATGCACTAATATAAACATGCTATAACCCTAAAATAATAATAAAATAATTTATTCGAGTCCAGATTTGTGGTCCTGAGACCACTAGTTTGGCTAGGCCCAAAATTGGGCTGTTACAAAGAATTTGAAAAAGGAAAGAAAAAAGCGATTGAGATTGAAAAAGAATGTGAGCAAGAAAAGAAAATTAAAAAAAAAAAAG
Organism: Gossypium anomalum; assembly: GCA_025698475.1. Taxonomy (NCBI): domain Eukaryota; kingdom Viridiplantae; phylum Streptophyta; class Magnoliopsida; order Malvales; family Malvaceae; genus Gossypium; species Gossypium anomalum. The sequence goes on along the minus strand of CM046968.1, from coordinate 65,116,073 downwards.
ATTAAGCTTGAAGAAATAAAACAAAGTGTTAGTGGAAAGAGTGTCGTTGTTGAAAAAGAAAGTGAAAAAATTGAAAGTGGACGAGAAAAAGCGAGGAATGTTTTTACTAACCTACATGCGAGTTGTCCTAGTATTGTTTCTTCTTTTTAGGTTCTTAGAGGTTCAATTGACAAGTTTCAACTTCATTACCTTCCCAATGAGAGACGATTTCAATTGATCGAGAAACATAATGTTGAAGGTGAATTTAATCCACAAGTGCTTAAAGGTAAGCAAGGTAAGGAGTTTTTAGCCAATGAATCACGACAATCAAATTTGAATGCTGTTGAGAAAATTGCTGGTGACTTAGTCTTCAAAAGATCTCCCCACTTTGATTTGATTAATTGCCATTCTGTGATTAATGTTGATGATTTCGTTCCAACTAGTGCCATGAAGAATTTTTCTTATGATGAGTTTTGTGTTGGTAATTCTATTGATAAAGTTAAATTAAATTGCCTTATACAAAATTTGGTCATATGTGATAAAGAGTTTTCGCGTAAGATGTTTAATCTGTTAGATTGCGATGATAATGCAAAATCTATAAATCCTTGTGTAAAATACTCATGCATTTACATGCCAGTTCGAAAGAGATATGAGAGGCTTGATTGTTTGCATATTTGTATGCTTAAATCCTTTTCATTTGGCATGTGTTATTTATTGATGAAAACGAAATTCTTGCTACATTCTAGAACGAGTGACCAACACCATGTGTTTAAACCGGAGCCTATGTTCCTAAGTTACTGCTAAGAAAAGGTGAGCATCGTAATTTTATTGTGAATAAATGTGTTGAACCCTTTCAATTGCTCCAAATTTTATCATTATATTTGAACACAAAGCATGTGAATTTTGTTGGCTTGCAAAGTAAAAATTAGATTTTTTATTCTGGAAATTGTTTTACATTATGGTTTAAAGGAACCAAGCATGATTTACATATTTGTAACTTACAATTGCTTCATATTTGGTATGATTATGACTTTCAATCACTCCATGATCCTTCTATGCTGCCGACCATGAAATTTTCGAGTCAGATTGAAATGGTAAGAGACTCGGTGATCATTGTTCTTTATTATTGTTTAAGGGATTTGAACCATGGAATTTTGTTTTCCAAGATTATAACTTTCAAATGCTTTGTGGTTTTGGTTTATTGCCATGGATGAATTTCTTGATTCGTTATGGTAAGGTAAGACCAACTTCTATTTTTGATCCCGACATTGGTTTATGCTTCCCAACTTTGAATAAGATTTCGAAAAGTTATTTTGTGTTTATAATTCCTAATGTCATTAATTTATTTCATTCTTGTGTAGGTGACACACTGAAATGGTTCCCTCCTAAAGAGAGAGGGCATGCAAGTAACCCACTTTCTTGTCAAACCCTTTGTGGTTCTCAGGTTTTTGGAAATGATTCTGTCAGGTTCATGAGCAAAAGAGTTCGTGACTTTCAAAGATTTTTCGCGAGCAAATGGCCCGATTTGAGGACAAATCATTTTAAAGAGGGAAGGAATGATACGATCTCAGCTGCATCATGTTTCGATACAACTCAACGACACAGGGATTGGCCTAAAAAAGAGGGGCCCAAGTGCAATATAAAGCTTAATTTTAGCTCAACGAGCTCAATCTTAGTTTTTCCCAGCTTATCTAGCTCGCTCCTAGCTAATTGAGCTCAATTCTATCTCATTTTAATTTATGCATTTTAGTTGCTGGAATAAAACATTAATTATGATTTAGTTATTTTTAGTTAATTATAGTTGAGTCTTAAATATGTCTTAATTATATTAATGCATGTTAATTAGTACATCATTTTAATGTGTCTTAGATTAAGATATCTTAATTGTGTCTACAGTTTAGACAAATTAAACGGTGTCTAAATTTTGTCTTAATGTTGCATTTAACCGAGTATTAATTTGTCTTGTAGGCTATTCACCTTGGAGGCTGAATATGCATGTAAGTTAAAGATACAATGGACCGAATTGAAGGAGATACATGCACATACGAATTTTAAATAAGTCTCCATGCATGTTCACATGTGTGACTGATTGGTGTCCCAAGAGTGACCCTTCAATTAACCGAATGCATGAACACAAAAGCTACTAGAACCCTTCAAGAATCAGCTTCAATGAAGGTGCATTGTGACCGATCACATGGATGCTCAAATTCATGTCATGTGCATTTCTTAAAGATGAAGAATGTGGCTGTTCATTCTGTTAATGCATGAAATTAATCAAGAGGGACGAATCTATCCGTCCATGCACTCCAAAGGGGCTTGTATAGTTTTAATGGAACACATTGAATTCACAAGGCACATGCCTCAAGTTCATGAACAAGTAGCTCAATTAATTCAGCCAATGTACCAGCACAAACATGCAACGAAATTAGGGAATAAAACAGCTCAATGCAAATTGCCCATTTATGTGTTCAAGACGCAATTAAAGCTTCAATTAGAGGTGATGTATGTCCCAAGCATCCAAAATTTAGCTGAATCATTTGAGAGGCTATTAGAGTGCCCAAGCTACAATTTGAAGTCCAAACTATTCAGCTATTCAAGGCAGCCCTTTAAAGGCTGTTCACATCTCTTGGCTGATCATATTCAGCTCCATTCATCTCATCTTTCACTTCAATTAATCAAGCTGGCCTAGGAAGCATCAGTGGATGTTTTGGAAGGTTCAAGGAAGTTTCTAGCTTAATTAAGCTGAAGACAAAGCTGACCATTTGGTTATCTTAGTGACCATTCAACTGGCTTATGTATTGAGCTATAAATATAAAGCTCAGTAGTTGTAATGGGGACTTTTGATACTTTTATGAATTTTTATAACATTTGTGAGTTATTCAACTCTCTTATTTCGTTTAAGACTCAATTTGACTTATCTAGCTTGCTAGTGGTGTCATCCTTATTTCTTTGAACTTATCACTCTTAAATTGAATGTGGCGTTCACCTTCGATACCTTTGGTTCCTATCTCCTAATAGTGGGTCAAGGTCCTTCTACCATCTTCCATCCATCTTAAGGCTCATATAAGGTTCAGGTCAATAACCTCTAAAGTATTGGTTCATCCTTGGTCTTAAGCCAATTTCATCCAATTATCCACCTTTAAACTTACTTTACTTCTTATCTAGCCGAAACTAGACTTGTTCTATCTTAACACTATTTGAAACCCCTTTTCTTTAAGCCTACATTTAGCCAAATCCAACAAAACTCCGGATTGAATGAAACTTCTCCATTTTATGATTGGGTATCTAAGCGACTCGAATCACTTCACTGAAGCGACATCGTATCAGCTTGTTCCTTTTATGTTTCTTACTTTAGATTGCTTTGTTAAATGCTGTTTGTTTCATGCTATTTAAGTTTTCTTGCATAAAAATCTCAACTTTCACATTTTTATAAAGTTTTACTTTTATTGTTGTTGTTTTTTCCATTGTTATATTAATTTTCTTAACTTTGAGCATGTGTAGCTAAATCCTTCAAGAGGTTAGTTGATAGAGATGTGGATAAACTAAAATCTTTGGACAAAGGACTAAATTGTAACAAATTGGACTAATTTGAATAGAACTAATAACTTAGGTAGTGACGCCCCTAAGGGAATATTAAGATAAAGTTAGACTAAAAGGTAATCTTGTCGTGCACCAGCTCGTTAATCCCGAATTAATTGGTGAGATCAGAAGATAAACTAGACCTAATTCGTCTATGTTGGTAAAATTGAGATCGGAAATCAACCAGCCCCCATTAGTCATTTGCGCGATTTATATTTCTAGTCCAAGATTTGGTGAACCACATCGAAGTCAACCAACCCCCATTAGTCATTTGCTAGACAATCCATCTGGTTTACATTTCTTGCAATTTAGTCCCTGGAGTAGAATATTTAATTTTCTTGCAAACTTATGTTTTATGAATCGTCGTAATATAAAATCATATTAGTAGCCACTTATCCTCTATTGTGTATACTAGTTATTGCTTAATCACCTCTTCCTTTGGGTTCAATCCTTGGAATACTTTGATGTTTTATTGTAACACTATAAATATTACAATTGACCTGTATGCTTGTAGTAAAATCAAACTTTAAAAATTTTTTATAAATTATTTATTTTAATGCGCACGTGAGTAGCCGGTCAAGTTGTATGTGAGGTAATTCTCGTGCAAGTTTGATGTTTTACCCTTATGTGACCTAAGTGGCTGGCTTAGTCCAAGGGTCGTCTTTTTGCATGTTTTGTGTGTTTGCTTAAGGACAAGAAAAGAGTTAAGTGTGGGGGAGTTTGATCTGTTGTAATTTGATATGTCAAATTAGGCTTCCCCATTATACTTAAGGAGCATATTTTCGAGTATTTTTATGTCTTTTCTGCATTTTTTAAGTTTCAAATGAATAAGTGAAAATTGCCTCATTTTACTCATTTTTGAGACCCAATTTGGCAATCGTCCCACTAGGTGCCCTAACCTTCGTTTTAGTCGTGTAGGTACTTACCAAAGGCCTGCACGATATCAAGGCATCAAGGCATTAGAATCTTGATACCCTCATTAGTCTCAGGATCAGGAGTGATATCCAAGTGATAAGAAGACCCCCCATTTCAAGACTAACAACAATATCACGATATCACTGTCATCAGGGGGCAAAAAATGACACCAGAGTCAATGTTTGTCTATTCGAAGCACCAATCAGGAGAGGCTCATTCAAGGGTATTTTGGTCATAGTTTTGGGCCAGAATTGCTGCTAAAATCAACGAAAAATAGTTGAGGAGAGAGAAGGCCACACTTAGGATAATTTTTGCTTTAGTTTTCTTAAGTTTTCTCTTAGTTCTTCTTTTTTCTAGGGTTTCATATTTTCCATCTTCTTACTTAGCTGTAGATTTAAACTTTCTTCAATTGCCTTCTTGTTTTAGTTGTTCTTAGTGTTAGTTAAGTTAGTTATTATTGTAGCTAGGGTTTTTTTGCACTTTCATTCCATTTCTTCTTTTTAATGACATTTTCAAGTTTGTTTAATGCATTTTCAGTTTCCTTTAGTTTTAGTTGTTAAAGCTTTCATCTTTTATGTTCCTTTCTTCTTATGTTACTATTAGATGTTTATCTTTACTTTGCATTTAAGTTCTTTCCATTCAAAATCTCAACTTTCTTATTTTTCTTAAGCTTTACTTTAATGGTGATCATGTTTCTATCTTTTATGCCTGTTAGTTTAGGTTTTATCATAAGTAACTAAATTCCTAAGGAGGTTGGTTGATGGAGATGTGGATAAAGAAGGCATTCTAGGATAAACTGTTTGAATTTTCCAATGGGAGTTTGGCATTTATAAAAAAAGGGGTAAGCGTAATATGTCCATACTCAAGAGTTCTCCGTCAAAAATTTGATTTCGTTTAGGAGAGCAGTCTGATAATATCTTTTAAGACTTTTGGGGAGTATGACAGTAAGAAGGAAAAAAATTGAAATGTGTGTAAAGGAATTTGTGCCACCACTGATTTTTGGTTGGTGAGGACAACTTAATTAATTTTGGAAATTGAGATTCTTAGGAAAAAGAACATTTTGGGGACAAAATTCCTTAAGTGGGGAGAGTTGTAACATATCGCCCAGCGAAACTCTAGTGTTCAAATGATGGCTATGGAAGTAAGGCAAAAAGAGTAAGTTTTGAGTGTGTGTTAAGTATAAATGTAACAACCCGTTTTCAGTGAAATCAGAATAGTGGATTTGGGACAACATATTCGAGTCCGAAAGAAAATTTATTTTACAATTATTTTATGGTCGGTATTACGATAGGAACATCGTCTAAAAATTTCGTTAAGAAAATTTTACTGATATCATGATTAATTTAGAACAAGACTAAATTGCATAAAATGCAAAAGTTGGATTCTAGTAGCTAGAAGGATCAGATAGCTATGGGATTCAAAATTTGAGGTCCTTATATAGAAAATAGACCATTAAGAGGAGTTAGTAGATAAGTTTGATGATTCATCCATGAAAAATTAGAAAAGGAAAAGGATAAAATTGGAAAGATAATAAATAAAGATGATAAATAATAAAATAAAGAAAATATCATCATTTTATCATCATCTTTACCAAATAAAATATGGAAACTCTAGCCATGGAGAACTGAAGAAAGAGAAAACTTTTTTGGCCAAATTAGGTGAGTACTCTAGTCCCGTTTTTAGTAATTTTTATATTTTTGAGATCGTAATAACTTAATTTAGCTATCTCGGGGATTAATTTGCAAATTTATTAAAGTATTAAGGTTTTTCCATGGATGAGTAACCACGAATTATGAAATTTATGGTAGAAAAATGAAAGGTTGTTGATAGATAAACAACTTTTGTAAAGTGAATTTTCATGAAATTGTGGTTTATGGACTAAATTGTAAAAGTGTAAAATTCATGGAAAAATTTTGAATTTTATGAATTACATGGGCCGAAAATGTTTTGTGTAAAAATCGGTTAGGCTTGGAATAAGGATTAAATTGTATGAATTTCATTTTCTAAGCCTAGGGACGAAATCGTCATTAATTAAAAGTATAGGGGCAAAATGGTGATTTTGCCTAGGATGTAAATTGAATTGAATTGAATATGAATTGTATTAAATTGAGTTAAATTTACTCGTATAGATCAGGATAGATCAAATACGGAGTTAGATCAAGGTAAAGAAAAAGTACTGGATTAGTAGCATACAAGTTCACAAACATTGTCGAGGTAAGTTCATGTAACTAAATTGTGTATATTTATATGCTTGAATTTAATGTTGTGTATGTGATTGTATTGTTGTTATGAATATGAAAATTAATATTATATTCGACAATGCCTGACAAATATCAAGTCCCAATTGAATAAATGAAATTCGTTGGATATAGGATTTCCCGAATTGGTTGCGGTCCTGTATATGTTACAGACACACCATAGCTCGAAAGAGTGTCCCATTGTTAGCCCTCTTGAGCTTCCCGTTATATGGTTCTTGCGGCTTCCTATTAATAGCTCTTCGGACCATCCTAATCAATTGTGATCCTGCATGTGTTGTGGACACGGCACGGTTCTTATGAGCGTCTAGTTATATGGCTCTTCATGAGCTTCCTAATTAAAGGCTCTTTATGACCTTCTTGATTAAAGGCTCTTTGTGAGCTTCCTGATTAATGGCTCTCCGGAGCTTCCCACTATGGCTCGCTTGAACTTCCCTATACATGGCTATCTAGAGCTTCCCGTTAATGGCTTTTCAGAGCTACCCATTATTGGCTCACATGAGCTTCTCGATTATGGATCTTATGAGCTTCCTGTTATACAGCCCGGATAAGCCTCCCGTTACATGGCTTACATGAGCTACCTGTTTTATGGCTTGAGAGAGGGTTTCCCGATTATATGTTCTAATGTGCACTCCTGAATATAAATTGATGGATTACAGTTTATACCCTTCAAGTGTACTACCTGTGTATCCATTGATATTTCAAATAAATTCAACCGGTAAAGTTCTGACATGGAATAATCTGAACTTAAGATGAATTATTATGGAAATGTACATGCTATATGGATATATGAGGTGGAAAGCATATGTATATGAAAATTTTTACATGATGAGCTCATCATTGTTTCTTGATGTTCACATGAAATACATGACTAACATGTTTCTTGAGGTTATATGTGTTTAGGCAAATTGCCAAATTTTTTTGGATGAATTTTGCATGCTTACTTTAAATGTAAATGATTGGTAAGTTAATTTCCCATTATAAGAACTTACTAAGCATAATATGCTTACTCTATTTTATTTCCCTCTGTGCTGTAGTAATTTGGAGGCTCGTTGGGTTGGAAGCTTGGCGAAGATATCATCACACTATCTATCGGCTTATCTCGGTATATTTAGTAAATTAACTCTGGTTATAACGGCATTTATAGGTTAACTTAGCCAATGTTGGCATATAAATGTTTTGGTTGTAATTAGCCATTGTAGGTGGAAGACAAGTTTGGGTGAGAAATGTGGCTAGGAAATGGCCTTATTTTGTCCACACAGGCATGTGTCTCAACTGTGTGTGACACACAGCGTAGCATATGGGCATGTGTCCCCTGCATCATTAAAAATTTAGAACAGAATGTTCAAGATTTTTCACACGACTTGGCACACGGGCGTGTGGTTTGGCCTTGTGACCCCTGTACTTACACACGGCCTAGCACACGGGCTTGTGACTTGGTCGTGTGACCTAAGTCAGAGAGTTACACGAGTATGAAACGAGCTAAGACACGACCATGCGCCCTATTGCGATTACCCACACGACTAGAGACACAGGCGTGTCTCTTGATCGTGTGAGCCACACGGCCTGACCACACGGGCGTTTGTACCCTGCAATATAGAAAAATTATGATATTTTGTAAAAAATTCTCTGAGTACCTAATTTAGTCCCGACTTGTTTCTAATGCATAAATTAAGCCTTGAGTGCTTAAATAAGGGACAATATGATTGTATATGATTAATTTCTAATATGATTGGCTAATGATATTAAATATCTGTATCTAATCTGTAAATTTTGGTAATGCTCCATAACCCTATTTTGGCGAAGGATAAGAGTTAGGGATGAATTGTCTTGTACACTAGCTGAATGTCTTGTAACGCTCTGTAACGCTATCGGGATTCTCAATGAATTGTCTTGTACACCAGCTGAATGTCTAAATTGTGCTATATCACTGCTAAAAACTCAGCTTACTAGTGGTGGAACACTTTACATTTTGTTGTACCAAAGGAGATGGTCACTTGGGACTTTTTCCAAACTTAATTCAAAAAGAAATATATCAGTCAGAGATTCCTTGATCAGAAATGGAAAAAAATTCTGGAGCTTAAATAGGGTTGTATGACGGTATCTGAATACAAAAGAGAATTTGTTCGACTGAGTAAGTATGCCAGAGAATGTATCCCGACTGAAATAGCCATGTGTAAGCGGATTGAATATGGTTTAAATGAAAAGATAAAGTTATTAGTTGGGATCCTGGAATTAAAAGAATTTTTGGTATTAGTTGACCGAGCACATAAAGTCAAAGAGTTGAGTAAAGAAAAGAAACAGGCTGAGATGGAAGCCAGAACTTCGAGTAAAAGATTTATGGGAAAGTCACAACAGTCGACTTCAAAGAAATCGAAGAAATATCATGACCGTTTTACCACTTCTACGGGGTATTTTAGGAAATACAGAAGTATTCAACGTTCTAATCTGAGATTTCATGCTACATCTCTAGCAAGTGCAGGCTGTGACAGAAACACCAAACCCAAGTACAAACATTGTAATAGATTCCATTTTGTGGAGTGTAGCATGAGAAGCGGAGCATGTTTTAGATGTGGTTCTTTTGACCACTATCTCAGAGACTGCCCGAAAAAGTTTGAGAAAGATATTGTACAGACTTCAAAGCCGAGCAACTCCGCTACAAGAGGTAGACCACCTCGTAACCTCAGCAATGTCAGTGGTAGTCGAGGTAAGATAAAATATTCAACTATTAAATTTGAAGCACGAGCACCGGTAAGGACATAGCTATCCGAGCACGTGAGGATGCCTCTACACCAGATGTTATTACTTGTACTTTTTCTCTTATTGATACTAATATAACTGTTTTAATTTATCCCATTCAACTTATTCATATATCTGTAAAAATTTAGTGTCTATTAAAAATTTACCTATCGAGTCCATTGAATTCATGGTTAAAGTATTAAACTCCTTAGGCTAGTATGTGATGGTGGATAAAATTTGTAAGAACTATCCGTTAATGATACAGGGCGGCCGATTTAATGTTATTACCGTTTGATGAGTTTAATGTAATTCTAGGTATGGACTGGTTAACTCAGTATGATGTTGTAGTAAATTGCAAACAAAAGTATATTGTGTTGAAATGCTAGAATGGTGAAATGATTTGTATTGAATTTGATAATTTGAATGGGTTGTCTAATATGATATCAGCCATGTTAACACAGAAATATGTCAGAAAGGGTTATGATGCTTATCTTGCCTATGTATTGGATACTAAAGTGTTTGAATCCAAGATTAAATCAGTGCAAGTAGTCTGTGAGTGTCCTGATGTGTTTCCGGAAGAATTACCTGGACTACCACCGGTCAAAGAAGTGGAATTTTCTATAGATCTTATTCTGGGAACAAAACCGATATCTATAGCACCAATACAGAATGACCCCTACAGAATTAAAAAAATTGAAAGCACAGTTACAAGAACTGACTGACAGAGGTTTTGCTCAAACTAGTTCTTTTCCTTGGGGTGCGCCAGTTCTGTTTGTTAAAATTAAAGATGGATCTTTGAGATTGTGCATTGATTATCGACAGCTTAATAAAGTTACAATCAAGAACAAGTATCCACTGCCTCCCATTGACGACTTGTTTGACTAGTTAAAAGGTGCTATAGTGTTTTCAAAGAATGATCTCCGTTCTGGTTACTATCAGTTATGAGTGAAAGACTCGGATGTATCAAAAACATCTTTCAGAACTAGGTACAGGTATTATGAATTTCTGGTAATGTCGTTTGGCTTAACTAATGTATCTGCAATATTTATGGATTTAATGAATAGAATTTTTAGACGGTATCTAGATAGATTTGTGGTGGTATTTATTGATGATATTCTAGTATATTCCTGAGACAAAACCGAGCATGCTGACCATTTGAAAATTGTTCTGCAAACTCTGTGTAAGAAACATTTGTATGCAAAAGTCAGTAAATGTGAATTTTGGCTTCGGGAAGTTAGTTTTCTTGGAAATATAATATCTGCTAAAGGCATCAAAGTTGATCCGAATAAAATTTAATCAATTATTAATTGAAAGCCACAGAAAAATGTGTCTGAAGTTAGAAGTTTTTAGGGATTAGTCGGTTATTATCGGAGATTTGTATAAGGGTTTCAGATGATAGCTTCGCTGATGACACGGTTGTTACAGAAAGATGTGAAAATTGAATGGACTGATAAATGTCAGCAGATTTTTGACAGATTAAAAGCCTTGTTGATTGAAGCACCAGTTTTGGTTCAGCTTGAATCAGGTAAGGAAATTGTGATTTACAGTGATCCATCGTTGAATGGTTTAGGCTGTGTATTAATGCAAGAAGGTAAAGTAATAGCTTATGCATCTAGACAGCTAAAACCACATGAAAAGAATTATCCGATACATGACTTGGAATTAGCAACTATTGTATTTGCTTTGAAAATTTGGTGACACTACTTGTTTGGTGAAAAATGTCACATACTCACTGATCACAAAAGTCTAAAGTATTGATGTCACAGAAAGATTTGAATATAAGACAATGGAGATGGCTTGAATTGTTAAAAGATTATAACTTAATAATTGATTATCATCCGGGAAAAGCAAATGTGGTTGCAGATGCTCTAAGTAGAAAGTCTTTATTTGCTTTACGAGCAATGAATATTCGATTGTCACTATCTAATGATGGTTCAATCTTTGCTGAGTTAAAAACTAAGCTGAAATTTCTACAGTAGATTTGCGAAGCTTAGAAAAGTGATAATAATTTACAAGTCAAATGGGTACAGTGTGACTCGACTTTCGATTCAGAATTTCAAATTGGATTCGATGATTGCCTGTTGTACAAAAGTAGAGTATATATATAGAAAAATTCAGAGCTTGTATAGAAGATTTTGCATGAAGCTCATAGTGGTACTATGTGTGTTCATCCGGGGAGTAATAAAATGTACAATGATTTGAAACAGATGTACTGGTGGCCAGGAATGAAACGTGACATTTCTGAATTTGTAACTTAATGTTTGATATGTCAGCAAGTTAAAGCTGAACATCAGGTACCCTCAGAACCGTTACAACCAGTTACAATACAGAAATGGAAATGGGAAAGAATTACCCTGGATTTTGTGTTAAGATTACCCCTATCTCCGAAAAAGAAAGATGTTATTTAGGTAATCGTTGACCGTTTGACGAAGTCTGCACACTTTATTCCGGTACGTACAGATTTCTTCCTGGATAGATTGGCTGAGTTATATGTTTCTGAGATTGTCAGATTACACGGTGTACCAGTTTTTATTATTTCTAATAGAGATCTGTGGTTCACATCCCGATTCTAGAACAAATTACAGGAGGCCCTGGGTACACAATTGCATTTTAGTATCGCATTTCATCCTAAAACTGATGGACAATTCGAACAGGTAATATCGATTCTAGAAGATATGCTTCGGTGTTCTGTTTTAGAATTCAAAGGTAATTGGGAAAAGTATCTGCCCTTAGTCGAATTCGCATATAATAATAGTTATCAGTCAAGTATTAAATGACACTGTATGAAGCTTTGTATGGTCGTAAATGTAGAGCTCCATTGTATTGGACTGAGCTCAGTGAGAAAAAGATACATGGAGTTAATATGATCCATGAAACTAAAGAGAAAGTGAAAGTGTCCAAGATAGTTTAAAAAAAAGTTTTTGATCGTCAGAAATCCTATGCGGATGTTAAACGGAAATAAATAGAATTTCAAGTTGGTGATAAGGTATTCTTGAAAGTATTGCCTTGGAAGAAAGTTCTTCGGTTTGGCTGTAAAGGTAAATTGAGTCGCGATTTATTAGGCCGTATGAGGTTATTGAAAGAATCGGGCCCGTTGCATACCAATTGGCACTACCACCAGAACTTGACAAGATTCATAATGTTTTTCACGTGTCTATGTTACAATGATATCGATCAGATCCTTCACATGTTATCTCTCCGACAGAGGTTGAAATCCAGCCTGACATGACTTATAGTGAGGAACCAATCAAGATCCTAGCACGTGAGATGAAAGAATTGAGAAATAAAAAAGTAGCTTTAGTAAAAGCCCTTTGGCAACGACATGGAATACAAGAAGCTACCTGGGAATCAGAGGAAACTATGAGAAAGTAATATCCAAACCTCTTTACTGGTAAGATTTTCAAGGACGAAAATTCTTTAAGGGGGAGAGTTGTAACAGCCCGTTTTTAGTGAAATTGGAACAATAGTTTTGGGACCACAAATCCGATTCTGAAAGAAAATTTATTTTAATATTATTTTATGGTCTGTATTATGATAGGAATATTGTATAAAAATTTCGTTAAGAAAATTTTACCAATATCATGATTAATTGAGAAAAGGACCAAATTACATAAAATGCAAAAGTTGAATTCTAGTAGCTAAAGGGATCAAATAGCTATATATTCAAAATTTGAGGTCCTTATATGGCAAATAGACCATTAAGAGGAGTTAGTAGATAAGTTTAATAATTCATCCATGGAAAATTAGAAAAAGAAAAGGATAAAATTGGAAACATGAAAAATAAAGACGATAAATAATAAAATAAAGAAAATATCATCATTTAATCATCATCTTTCCCAAATAAAATATGGAAACCCTAGCCATGGAGAATTGAAGAAAGAGAAAACTTATTTGGCCAAATTAGGTGAGTACTCAAGTCCCGTTTTTAGTAATTTTTATATTTCTAATATCGTAATAGCTTAATTTAGCTATCTCGAGATTAATTTGCAAAATTATTAAAGTACTAAGGTTTTTCAATGGATGAATATGCATGAATTATGAAATTTATGGTAGAAAAATGAAAGGTTGTTGATAGATAAAGAACTTTTGTAAAGTGAATCTTCATGAAATTGTAGTTTATGGACTAAATTGTAAAGATGTAAAATTCATGAAAAAACTTTAAATTTTATGAATTATATGGACTGCAAATGTTATGTGTAAAAATTGGTTTGGCTTGGAATAAGGATTAAATTGCATGAATTTCATTTTCCAAGCCTAGGGACAAAATCGTCATTAATTAAAAGTATAGGGGCAAAATGGTCATTTTGCCTAGGATGTAAATTGAATTGAATTGAATATAAATTATATTAAATTGAGCTAAATTTACTCGTATAGATCAAGATAGATCAGATATGGAGCTAGATCAAGGTAAAGAAAAAGTAACGGATTAGTAGTATATAAGTTCACAAACATTATCGAGGTAAGTTCGTGTAACTAAATTGTGTATACTTATATGCTTGAATTTAATGTTGTGTATGTGATTATACTGTTGTTATGAATATGAAAATTAATATTATATTCGACAATGCTTGACAAATATCAAGTCCCAATTGAATAAATGAAATTCGTTGGATACAGGATTTCCCGAATTGGTTGTGGTCGTGCATATGTTGTCGACACACCATAGCTCGAAAGAGCGTCCCGTTATCAGTCCTCTTGAGCTTCCCATTATATGGTTCTTACGAGCTTCCCATTAATAGCTCTTCGGAGCATCTCGATCGATTGTGATCCTGCATGTGTTGTGGACACGACGCACCTCTTATGGGCGTCCCGTTATATGGCTCTTCGTGAGCTTCTTGATTAAAAACTCTTTGTGAGCTTCTTAATTAATGGCTCTCCAGAGTTTCCCGATATGGCTCGCTTGAACTTCCAGATACATGGCTATTCAGAGCTTCCTGTTAATAGCTCTTCGGAGCTACTCGTTTTTAGCTCGCATGAGCATCCCGATTATGGCTCTTATGAGCTTCCTGTTATACAGCCCGGATAAGCTTCCCGTTACATGGCTCACACGAGCTTCCTATTATATGGCTCGAGAAAGGGCTTCTCGATTATATGCTCTAATGGGCACTCCTGAATATGAATTGATGGATTACAGTTTATACACTTCAAGTGTACTACCTATGTATCCATTGATATTTCAAATAAATTCAACGGGCAAAGTTCTGACATGGAATAATCTGAACTTGAGATGAATTATTATGGAAATGTATATGTTATATGGATATATGAGGTGGAAAGCATATGTATATGGAAATTGTTACATGATGAGCTCATTCTTGCTTCTTGATGTTTACATGAAATAGATGACTAACATGTTTCTTGAGGTTATATGTGTTTAGGTAAATTGCCAAATTTCTTTGGATGAATTTTTCATGCTTACTTTAAATGTAAATGATTGGTAAGTTAATTTCTCGTTATACGAACTTACTAAGCATAATATGCTTACTCTGTTTTATTTCACTCTGTTCTATAGTAATTCGGAGGCTCATTGGGTTGAAAGCTTGGCGGAGATGTCATCACACTATCTATCGGTTCATCTCGGTATATTTAGTAAATTAACTTTAGTTATAATGACATGTATAGGTTAACTTGGCCAATGTTGGCATATAAATGTTTTGGTTGTAATTAGCCATTGGAATGACTTGTAATGGTCATGTTTTGGTATATATATAGTATTATCATGTTTGAAGTATGAAATTGATTAAGCATATATGCAATTGGTATCTAGGTAAGTATAAATTTTGGAATGACATATTAATAAATTGTCTATTAGGGTGCCTAAAAGCACATTGGTTGTAAGTGTAAAATGTCAAGTTTAAGACATGGTGAAACACCCTCACCTGTATTCACGGTTAGAA
Organism: Gossypium anomalum; assembly: GCA_025698475.1. Taxonomy (NCBI): domain Eukaryota; kingdom Viridiplantae; phylum Streptophyta; class Magnoliopsida; order Malvales; family Malvaceae; genus Gossypium; species Gossypium anomalum. Next base: position 65,100,709 of record CM046968.1, on the reverse strand, counting down.
TAGGGTTACGAGGTATTACCGATCAATACACATCATTTATCATACATAACTCATACATTTAAGCATCCATATTCAAATACCATTCAACATAATCACATTGTCCCTTATAAGAGTCTACAAGGCCAAAAATATACTTTAGAATTGGTTCGGGACTAAACCGATAACATATGAAAATTTGGAAACTTAGAAAAATTTCAAACATACAAGGGTCACACGCCTATGTGAATAGGTCGTGTGCCGAACACGGATCCAAACACGCCCGTGTCTCAGGCTGTGTGAAAACAGGGCATACATATTGACTTGGGTCACACGGCCGACCACACGCCTGTGTGTCTAGCCCGTGTGCCCTTTGAAGTGGCGACCCACGCTTATGTGCCAAGCCGTGTACTAGGCCGTGCCAATCTTGTACGGTATACTGACTTATGAAAAACGGCCAAGTCACACACACATATGCTAGGCTGTGTGCCATTTAGGGGGTATACTGACTTGTGCCACACGGCCAGTCACACGCCCGTGTGTGAGACTGTGTGGAGCATACTGACTTCAATTCAATTTCATCACCAGGGGACACACGACCGTGTAGCATGACCGTGTGTCATACACGGTTGAGATACACGCCCGTGTCTCTGCCTGTGTGGACAAAAATAAGCCATTTGCAAGGCCAATTTGTCACCCCTTTCTCATCCTCACCTAACAACCAAAATAGTACCTTATTATCATATAATAGGCAACCAAAATCATCATCCAAATGCACATTTCATACCATATCCAAATCAACCAAATTCAACATTTAAATCAATGCCAAATACCTATTGAAATACTTATCAACTCAACTTCTAAAATTATTCTTCATCAAATGTATTTCATAAGTATTAACTCCATAATTCAATTAACCATTTGCAACTATAAAACCACAACCATTTTCATACCAAACATGCCAAAATAAGCCATCACTCATGGCTATATACACAACCAAAACATCAAAAGTAGTCTATACATGCCATATACCATAAGCACAATTCAAAAGTACCAATTTAAATGTCTGATAGTGCGATGATGTTCCCGACGACTCCCGGATCCAACCTAACTTTGATTTACTATAAAACATAGAAAAATAACATAAAGTAAGCTTCATAGCTTAGTCATTTCGCAAGTGAATAACTCAATTCATCAAATAAATGTAATTCAATCAATTACACATTATCAAATCATAACCACATTAACTACAAACCTTTCTCATTTCTCAAAACATGATTAAGTACCATCTCATTGAACTTTATCTATTTAATACACGAATAGGTTCTGTACATACCTGTGTCACCTCGTACTAACCTTTTTCTCAACCACATCATTTGTTTACCCGTTGAACCATTCGGAATAGAAGTCGGATACTCAAGGATCACAATCGATAAGTACCTATACCATGGCCCGTAGCCAAATCAAGGTAACTCATCTCTGAAATACCTATACCATGGCCCGTAGCCAAATCAATGTATCATTCACATCTGAAGTGCCAATATCATGGTCTGAAGCCAACACAATAACCTAATGACATGTCACTAGCATCCTAAACTATTCCTAAGGTTCAACCGGGAAGTTTCACTTGTCGATTTCATCGTCGAATACATTCGTAGAGTCGTATTCACAATTCAAACATTATATGTAATCTCATAATCACAATTTTTGCTATATCAAAGCATTTAACATACATTTATATTGAAATTACCACATACGAACTTACCTCGGGTATGAAAACGGTGAAATGAGCCAATTACTTGATAATCTTGCCTTTCCACCGATCTAATTCTTGATTCCTCTTTTCTTAATCTAAATGTATTCAAAATTAATTCATTTAATCACCTATTTATTCAATTTAGTCCAAAACTATACATTTTGGCATTTTTACACATTGGCCCCTAAATTTTCACATTTAATCAATTTAGTCTCTATTTCATAAATATACAAAATTCACACAATTTAACTTAACCCATGCTTAGCCGATTTATACATAAGCCTCTAGCAGCCCAAAACTTTCATTTATTACACATTTCAACCACTCAATTTGCATATTTTACAATTTAATCCCTCTTTAACATGAAAATCTATCATCAAACTTTCATAATCTATCATCAAACCTCAAAAACACATAGATTCAACAATGGAAACTCTCAAAATCTTTAACAGTTTCAAAATTAAATGTACGGGCTAGCTAGAACACGAAGCAACGATCACAAAAAATATAGAAATCATTAAAAATCGAGCTCAAAACACTTACCAATCAAGCCTTGCAAGTGCCAAATATCACAAGCCCTAATATGATTTCTTCTTCCTCTTATTTGGCCAAAGAAAGATGATAATCAAACTTAATTTTGGTTTTATTTTAATATTAACCTTATTTACTAATTTACATTTTTAACCTTATTCATAAACCATTAAAACATTTATATTATGCCCATAATTGTCCACCCAATATAAAAATGGTCTATTTATAACATAAGGGCCTTCACTTTAATAAGCCATAGCTATTAGACACATTTAACTAATAGCACACAAATTTTACACTTTACGCGATTAAGTCTTTTTTCTCGAATTAACCACTTAAATGATAAAATTACTTCACGAAAATTTCACACCTTCATACTTTCATGCTGTAAACACATAAAATAATTTTTTGACATTGGATTTTTGGTTTCGAAACCACTCTTCTAACTTAGCTAAAACCGGGCTGTTACACATGGTTTTGTTTTGTTTTAAGTGCTTTGATATGGTTTGTGAAATTATTTAAGTATTATTGTAGGTGGAAGACAAGTTTGGGTGAGAAATGTGTCTAGAAAATGACCTTATTTTGTCCACACAAGCGTGTGTCTCAGCCGTGTGTGACACACAGCCTAGCACATAGGCATGTGTCTTGGCTGTGTGTCCCCTGCATTATTAAAAATTCAAAACAGAATGCTTAGGATTTTTCACATGGCTTGGTACATGGGTGTGTGGCTTGGCCATGTATCCCCTGCACTTACATACGACGTAGCACACAGGCGTATGACTTGGCTATGTGACCTAAGTCAGAGAGTTACACGGGTATGGACACGGGTTGAGACACGACTGTGTGCCCTATTTCGATTACCCACACGACCTGAGACATGAGCATGTCTCTTGACTGTGTGAGCCACATGGCCTGACCACATGGGCGTGTGTACCTTGCAATATGGAAAAATTATGAGATTTTGTGAAAAATTCTCTGAGTACCTGGTTTAAACTCGACTTGTTTCTAATGCATAAATTGAGCCTTGAGGGCTTAAATAAGGGACAATATTATTGTATATGATTAATTTCTAATATGATTGACAAATGGTATTAAATGTCTGTATCTGATCTGTAAATTTCGGTAATGCTCCGTAACCCTGTTCTGGCGACGGATAAGGGTTAGGGGTGTTACAATAAAAATTTGACTAAAGATAAGAATTCTTTGAGCAAGCCTATAATGCCTCGGCTTTGGCGAGCACAAGGTTGGGCGTACTCTTTAAAAAGCACAATTGGCGAATTGATAATCGCCCAAGTGCTCTTTCTAGCATTTATGGGCGTGGACACAGTTTTGTGTTCAAGATGATGAGAACTCCACGCCAGGTTATTGTGATTTTTTGGAAGAAAGATGTGGTATGGTAAATAGATCATAAAGGTATCAGCTTAGGTCAGAATTAGTACACCCTTTTCCCCATGACACTGTACAGGTTAAGTTATAAGGTAAGTTGGTTAGGAATTAATCGAACATGAACCAAGATAGTTAAAAGAGAAAAGGAATGTACTCATTTATTTTCCTCAAAATTTGTAAACCCTAGATAAGACAATTTAGTAGTGATGTGACATTTGTCAAGTTCCAATAAAGACTTGGACTATTTTAATAGGTCTTCAAGTTGAAATAAAGGGAGTTCTCTTCTTCTCTTTTGAAATATTGAAATCTAAGGCTAGAGGAAAGAAAAAATCATTTTTCTTTAAGTTAGATCTGAAGCTCTGGATTCTTCTAGAAATTTCTCCATGTTGAGGTTAGTTTTATGGATCTGAAAAGTAGATCTGCATGAATATCGAAAGAAGTAAGGCTTTGTTTATGGGTTATTTGTGTTTAAGATAATGGAAAGGTTATTTGAATGGGTTTTTATAGTGTTCTTTAGTTTTAAGAGGCAGTGGTTGTTGCAATTCCTGAAAGGATCATGGATCTAGAGCTCAAGCTACAATATATTCTTGTCAGGTGAGTCCCTAAGTTGACTCTTGTATATATGATTGTGCATCTTAGAAACTTCTGTGAAAAGTAAATAAATTATGGAACTGAAACTAGAGAAGTATAGTGTGACGATCCTGCGTATAATAATTGTTTGATGGACCATGTATGTATAAATTGCATGAGATATGATAAACTAAGGATATGATGTGAATCTAGAAATAGAAGGATCGATTGGAATGTATAAGTGTATGTTGAGGGCATGTTATGATTTATGTTTGTCAAGAGTGAGTCAGAGTATGATGAGTCTGTACCTATCTCCATGGAGTCATTTAAAGGGGTCCACTGAGATTTTAAACAGGATTCTCTGAAAGGAAAAGTTTATGGCACCATATTGAGTAAGACTATAACTGGTGGGTTATGGCATCATATGGAAATAACTAAAGAAAGATTATTACCTAATGGGGTTTTCTGCGTGACCCAAGATAATGAGGGTCAAACCTCACATAATATGAGTCTAGGCGAATCCCTATCATGAACACGCCATAAAAAGGAAGCCTTTGTGGCAATATATGAAATGAAAGCCTTTGTGGTGATCTCTGGAAAGGAATGCCTTCGTGGCGTATTCTAAAGTAATGGCAATCATCTTAAAAAAATGGTAAATACAGTAAACCCTAGAAAAATGATATATATGCCTAATGTAACACCCCAAACCCGGCCTAGATGTTATGGCCGAATCTGACGTGTCGCACGCAGTTTTAAAAATCCATGTTTCGTTTTATTATCTAAAAACTGACTATTGATGGGCTAACCAGAGTGAATGGAGGCTGGGCACCAGGTAGGTATCCGTAACAGAGGAGGTGAGCCATGAAGGCTGCTTAAGTACCAAGCTCTTGATTGGATCCAATCCTAGACATGCCCACCAACATTGCCACACTTTGGTAAACGAGTTGAAGTTAATTTAAGTAGTTATCTTTGTTATTCCAATTATGTGTGTCGTGTTGTTATTTTGAAAACAAGTATCATTTGGAAAACGCGTCCTAAGACTAGCCCAATTATTATCAACTAGTTTAAATAAAATAATCCCAGAAAAGAAAAGAAATAAAGTTAAAGTTAAAATGGCCTTATTACAACCCATAAATAGATAATAAATAAAATAAACTTAGTGAAAACCAAATACTTATTCAAAAGCCCAAAAGCGATCTCCGTGGCCACTCTGAATCCACTCCGGCTCCAAGTCCCCAAATCAAGGCTCACCTGTAAAGATAAGAAAGAAAGGGGGGTGAGTTTGGAAACTCATTGTGCAACAAGCCCTTTTCAGAGCCCAAAACAATATCAGCCTACTGGGCCTAAGCCCAAATCCAATCTCAACAAATACTGGGCCGAAGCCTTTTCATATTTCATATTTCATAGTACTGGGCCGTAGCCTTAATCAGATGTTCAGTATAGCCCGTAGGCCCATTTCAATGTCACCTATAATGTCAATGCAAGAGTGAATGCAAGCCCGTTGGGAGACTACTCAACCCACCATCCGCTACTCTTCACCCGTACCAACCAAGACACCATGTGGGATTTACTCGACCCACCCCGCCATAATCTCTCCACCGGCAAAGATAGCTTTTTATCATATAACTGGAGGCCTAGCCTCTTTTTAATAATTGGGGCAAAGCCCTTTTAATAACTGGGGCATAAGCCCTTTTAATAACTGGGGCATAAGCCCTTTTACACTTCCTCCATCCATATAAAAACCCAACCCAATGCATTTATGAATACATCATGTGCATATCATACATATCATGTGCATATCATACATGTCATGTGCATATCATACATACCATATTTATCAAAATCCCATGTATTAAATTCATACTTAACCCCAGGGGTATAATGGTCATTTTTACCTAGGGGCAAAACGGTCATTTTCATATTATAAGGGTAATTCTATAATTTTACCAAATATCAGGGTTTCTATATTCATTAACGGTTACTAACAATTTATGGGTGCAAACAGTGATTCTAGCCCATATTTAGCGAAATCAAATTATTGAGCCTAAAAACCCTTAATGGGCCCTACTTAGCCAATTTCGTCATCTAGGCCCACTTAGCCTATATTCCATAATAGTTTTATCAGTCTCGATGCGGAATATAACCAGTTTTCATATTCTACCAATTTTACCCAAATGGCCCCAAAAGCCTAATGGGCCCCACTTTGGCCCCTCGGGGCCCAACTTACCGAGAACGCCAAAAATCACATTCTTACCGTTTCCATTATTCCCGATCATCATCTCATCGATTCTAAGTAACTAGTGAGCGTTCGCTTGCTCACAAGTCCTCGAAATGCCAGAATTTCGGCATTTCGGCTTTTCGGCATCTATCGCTTTAAGCTATGAAAAAGGGTTCGGTACACACCTGTTTGGCGATATTCCTCGACGAGATCTCCTACACGATTTCTCCTATATTCCACCATTAATAAATCAGCTTCCATTAATTGACCCAAAACAAGAACCATCTTATATTAGTACTTACACATTCGGCCACCATCCAAAATGGCCTTAAGAACCTTACCTTGCCGATATTGATTGACTAGATCTAGCCACTCCGGAGATCCAAGCTGATTCAAGTCAACACTACGCCTTGCTGCTCCTCCACTATAGAAATCATAAAAATATTAAAATAAGAACCCCCAAAAACCTATACCCATATTCTGCCACCTCCCTAAATTATAGGGTTTCAGCTTTTGCCAACAATTACTCTAGGAGTCATTTAGAGTTTGAGCACTTACCACAGTCTTTCTTCTCTTGAACCCACACGCCTAAAAGGTAAAGGAATTGAACACCAACAATTGAAAAGGAAAGAAAAGGTTGCTGGTCACAAAGAATCGGCACCCCCTATCTTCACTGATTTCGGCTTTTGCGGTATTTCAGCAGAAGTAGAGATAAGGGAAAGAAACAATGGTGAATGGAGGGAAATAGTGGGCTGGTTTGAAAGAAGGATAAGGAAGAAAAGTGGAAGAAGAGATGGTAGATTCGGCTGCAAAAGAAAAAGAGAGAAAAAGACTAATCCTCCAGGGAGAAAACGGAACAAAAATACCTAAGTGCCGAAAATCCCTAACTAAACCTATCTGCCGAAATTCCCTCTCCAATCTCCCTTATTCGGCCAACTCTATCTTCATATCAAATCCCTACAATCTCTCCCCTTATCCCTCCTTAATCCATGCATTTGACTGATTCAAACTCTCCTCTAGCAGAATCCACTTGGGCTCCAACACTTACCCTTCCTGCACATAAAAATAAATGCATTTATTTGCCAACACAGGGATTTGATCCCATGTCTTCCCTTAAGCTCCACACGCCACCTTTTTAGGAGCTTAGTGGCGTCACCCTAGCCACTTTACTAAAGCTCTTTTTGTGATACATTTCTCCCACAACTTTACATAAGGTCACCTAGCCAGAACCCCTAACTCTTAAGTCCAAAATTCAGAAATTCTACCGGGTTTTGACCAACACATGGGCCTTCCATAAGCCCATTTACCTACTCAAAATATGAATTTCACAACCAAATACCAAATTTTAAAAAAAAAACTTTACCAAAATATTGAGAACCGCGAATAAACCCAAAAATTAGGATGTTACAACTCTACCCTCCTTAAAGAAATTTCGACCTCGAAATTTTACTTGATCCAAACAGTTGAGGGTACTATTGATGCATCGCCTCTTTGGTCTCCCAAGTAGCTTCTTCCTTGCCATGGTTCCTCCAAAGTACTTTCACTAATGGAACTGACTTTCTTCTCAATACCTTGACGTCGTGATCAAGTATTTGCACAGGTTCCTCTTCGAAAGTCAAATCTGACTATACTTCGATTTCTGCAACTGGTACGATATGAGTTGGGTCAGAACGATATCGCCTCAGCATGAACGCATGAAATACGTCGTGGATACGATGCAGTTCCGGTGGTAACTCTAGTTGATAAGCCACCGGCCCTATCCGCTTAATAATTCGGTAAGGCCCAATAAACCGTGGGCTCAATTTACCCTTCTTACCAAATCTCAATATCTTCTTCCAAGGCGAAACTTTCAAAGAGACCATGTCCCCTATAGCATATTCAATATCCTTACGTTTCAGATCGGCATAAGACTTTTGTCGATCCGCTTCCTCCTTTAACCTATTCCTGATCACCTTAGTCTTTTCTTCGGTATCTACTACCAACTCTGGCCGAAGGACTTGCCTTTCTCCCAACTCTGTCCAACAAGTGGGCGAACGACACCTTCGCCCATATAGTGCCTCATAAGGAGCCATCTGAATACTCGCTTGGTAACTGTTGTTATACGCGAACTCTGCCAATGGCAAACGGTCCTCCCAGCTGCCCCTAAACTCAATAGCACAACCCCTCAACATGTCTTCTAAAATCTGAATAACCCTCTCTGACTGCCCATCCGACTGGGGGTGAAAAGCCGTACTGAAATCCAATCGCGTTCCTAGTGCCTCATGCAACTTCTTCCAAAATCGAGATGTAAACCTTAGGTCTCGGTCTGAAATTATCGATAGTGGCACACCATGCAACCGCACTGTCTCTGCTACATACAACTTGGCCAACTTCTGAAATGAGTAATCGGTTCGGACAGGTATGAAACAAGCAGATTTTGTGAGCCTATCCACAATCACCCAAACCGAATCCTTCTTAGAAGGTGTCAATGGCAACCCACTTACAAAGTCCATAGTTACCCTTTCCCACTTCCAAAGTGGTATTTTTACCGGCTGTAACAATCCCGAAGGTAGTTGATGCTCGGCCTTCAGTTGTTGACATGTCAAACATCTCCCTACAAATTCGGTCACTTCTCGCTTAAGCCCAGGCCACCAATATAGCTCTCGCAAATCTCGATACAACTTACTCTCTCCTGGATGCATAGCACAAGGTCTATTATGTGCCTCTTTCAAAATCAGCAATCTCAAGTCAAAGTCCTTCGGCATACAAATTCTTCCTCGAAAACAAAGAACTCCCTCGCTATTTAACTCAAAGTCAGGATTTTCCCCCTTTTCCACTTGCTGAAATCGAGAAACCAACGACTCATCTTCCAACTGTTGCTTCTTAATCTGTTCTACCCAAGTCGGTCTCACTTGTAACTCTGCCAATAAGCTTCCATCGTCATACAAACTTAGACGAGCAAACATTGCCTTCAATTTCGCCACAGTCCTACGACTTAACGCATCAGCCACGACATTTGCTTTACCCGGATGGTACTCAATCGAACAATCATAGTCCTTTAACAACTCTATCCACCTTCGTTGTCTAAGATTCAGCTCCTTTTGAGTCAACAAGTACTTAAGACTCTTATGATCCGTGTAGATAATGCATCTTTCCCCATACAAATAGTGCCTCCATATCTTAAGCGCGAAAATCACCGCTACCAACTCCAAGTCGTGGGAAGATAGTTCACCTTGTGTAGCTTAAGTTGTCGTGAAGCATAAGCGACCACCTTACCCTCTTGCATCAACACGCAGCCCAAACCTATATGTGACGCGTCACTGTAAATAGTGAAGTCCTTACCAGACTCTGGCTGAATCAATACTGGTGCTTCCGTCAAAACCTTCTTCAGCTTCTCAAAAGCCTCTTGCTGCCTATTAGTCCACACAAAAGGTGCTCCCTTCCTTATAAGTTTTGTTAACGGTGCTGCCAACACAGAAAATCCTTCCACGAATCTCCGATAATAACCTGCTAACCCCAGAAAACTTTGAATTTCTATTACCGACTTCGGTGGCTTCTACTCCAGAATTGCCTCAATCTTTCAAGGGTCTACCTTGATCCCCTCAGTAGACACAACATGCCCCAAGAAAGTGACTTCCCTTAACCAAAACTCGCACTTACTAAACTTTGCATAAAGTTGCTTTTCCCTTAGCACTTGCAGCACAACACGAAGATACTCCTCATGCTTCTCTTCTGTTTTCGAATACACCAAGATATCGTCAATAAAAATGACTACGAATCGATCCAAGTATGGCTAGAAAACCCGATTCATTAAATCCATGAATGCCGCTGGTGCATTAGTCAAACCAAAAGGCATTGCCAGAAACTCGTAATGACCATATCGAGTCCTAAATGCAGTCTTATAAATATCCACCTCTTTAACCCTCAACTGATGATATCCTGACCTAAGGTCGATTTTAGATTGTCTATTCTTGGTAACGAATACTTGTTTTTGATCGTCAGTTTATTCAACTGCCGATAGTCAATACACATTCACAGGGTCCCATCTTTCTTCTTTATGAACAACACCGGTGCACCCCACGGGAAAACACTTGGTCTTATAAACCCTCTGTCCAACAGTTCCTGAATTTGAGCTTTTAATTCCACCAACTCCTTTGGTGCCATCCTATAAGGCGCAATGGACACAGGAGCTGTTCCAGGTAACAAGTCAATTCCAAACTCGACTTCTCTGTTTGGAGGTAGCCCAGGAAGTTCTTCCGGAAATACATCTTGGAATTCCTTAATGGTTCTCACCGACTCCATGGTCATCTCCTCAGGTTCAGCTTGACTCACAAATGCTAAAAATGCCTCACCACCTTTTTGAATCAACTTCTCGGCCCTCAAAGCCAAAACAGCATTAGCTAAATAATTCCTTCGCTCACCTATGACCACTATCTCCTCATCCTTGGCAGTTCTTAGCACCATTCTCTTAACAGCACAATCTAACACCGCTCTATGCTTGGTTAGCCAGTCCATTCCCAAAATAAGATCAAATTCTCCAAATGGCAGCTCCATCAATTCCCCTACAAATATCTCACCTTGCGTCTCTAAAGGCACATCCTTAAAGAGTTTATCCACCCTAACCGAGTGTCCCAAAGGGCTTATTACTGATACCCCACTCACGGTCTCCTCAGGAAGCACACCCAATGCCCCAGATACATCACAAGTAACATACGAGTGGGTAGAACCCACATCAATCAAAGTAGTGTAAGGCTTGCTATGAATAAGAAATGTACCGGTTATAACATCAGGAGCGTCGCCCTCCTCACGACGTCGTGCCGCATAAACCAGCGCCAGCTGTTGAGCTTCAAAGATGTCCAAAGACTCCCACCCAAAAGTGCCCCACGTCCTCATCCATTTCCGTTGCCACCTCTACCTTGCCCACGACCTCTTTGTGGTGGTGGTCCTCCTCGCTGTGGTCGAACATCCCTTTGTTCCGCAGCTAGTTCCTGAGCTGTTCTCTGAGGGCACTCTCGAAACTTATGCTCCTTGGACCCATATCGAAAACATGCTCCAGTTCGTTTCCAGCACTCCCTCATATGCACCTTACCACAATCCCTGCAAGCCTACGGTCTAAAAGTATTTACTGGAATTGCTCGAACCGGTTCCTCCATCCTTGCTCTTTTAACATTTCGATTCGTGGCACTTGAGGGTCTAAAATCCCTCTTGAATCTGGGTCGATCCTTCTCACGATTCTGTCGCTCAGTCAGCTTCACCTCCTCAGCTATCTTAGCCTTCTCTACCAATGCAGCAAAACCACGCTCCCTCTATGGAGCTATCAATATCCTAAGCTCATCGGGGAGACCATCCTCAAATCGGACACTGCGCTCATATTCAGTTGCCACTATCCCACTAGCATATCGACTCAGCCTCAAAAATTCTGCCTCATACTCTGCTACAGTCTTATCACCCTAAGTCAGATTCAGGAATTCCTTCCGACAAGCATTCACATAGCTTGCTCCAACATACCTCCTTTTAAAAGCAGTTTTGAACAATTCCCAGGTTACTTACTCAGTTGGGGTACTCTCTCTTACGGTGATCCACCATCGGTATGCCTCGTCACGTAGCAGCGACACAGCTCTTTTCAACTTTTGCTCCACTGAGCAGTTTAGATCGTCCATGATCCGCTCTGTTGCCTCTAGCCAATATTCTGTCACATTTGGGGCTACTCCAGATACACCCCTGAATACTTCTGCCCCGTTGGCCCGGAGTCGCTCCGTTATAGACCCCCTATTCATTGTCCCAGTGCTAGCTCCAGCAACTCTTTCTAAAACCCTTAACATGGCTTGGGACAAAGCGTCATCCCCTGCAGACCGATCATAAGACCCAGTCTCTGTTGCCTGCGGCACGGATGCCTCCCCAGCTGGCCTATGCCCTGAGGACGAAGATTCAGATTACATCCTGCCGCGACCACGTCCGCGGCCGCGTCCACGAGTTCCTCTTGTACTCATATCGACCTATCTGATTACGAATTTTATTAGTATAATGTTCAACTATTTATTATAAGATGTTTTATGGAAATACAGCAGTTCAAGGGTTGTTTTTGCATCGTCGTGGTGGCCTAGCTACTGATCTCATTTCTCTTGCTTTTTCACACTCTCTGCCCCTATCTAAAGTATCATAGTAGGGTCTCAGTTCTATTCATCATATCATTATCACATAATGTAAAAAGAATATACTTATAGACTTGGTGCCGGGGATTCAGTGCGCCACTTCTTTATCAGTCCATAAAAAAAACTCAAAAACATGTTTTTGTTCACCGAAAAATAAAGATTTGAAAACGCCTTTATTTTGAAACTCTTGATTTTAAACCCATTTAAAAACAGAAAAACTTGAACATCTTTGAAAAACTTACCATTTCCCAAAAATACCCTTCTTAGGCCTAAGTTTCGAAAAAAATTTCAAACCCGATCCACAGCCGAGTTGTTACAACCGGGCTCTGATACCACTAAATGTAATACCCCAAACTCGGCCTGGATGTTATGGCTGAATCTGACGTGTCGCACGCAGTTTTAAAAATCCATGTTTCGTTTTATTATCTAAAAACCGACTATTGATGGGCTAACCAGAGTGAATAGAGGCTGGGCACCAGGTAGGTATCCGTAACAGAGGAGGTGAGCCATGAAGGCTGCTTAAGTACCAAGCTCTTGATTGGATCCAATCCTAGACATGCCCACCAACATTGCCACACTTTGGTAAATGAGTTGAAGTTAATTTAAGTAGTTATCTTTTTTATTCCAATCATGTGTGTCGTGGTGTTATTTTGAAAACAAGTATCATTTGGAAAATGCGTCCTAAGACTAGCCCAATTATTATCAACTAGTTTAAATAAAATAATCCCAGAAAAGAAAAGAAATAAAGTTAAAGTTAAAATGGCCTTATTACAACCCATAAATAGATAATAAATAAAGTAAACTTAGTGAAAACTAAATACTTATTCAAAAGCCCAAAAGCGATCTCCGTGGCCACTCTGAATCCCCTCCGGCTCCAAGTCCCCAAATCAAGGCTCACCTGTAACGATAAGAAAGAAAGGGGGTGAGTTTGGAAACTCAGTGTGCAACAAGCCCCTTTCAGAGCCCAAAACAATATCAGCCTGCTGGGCTTAAGCCCAAATCCAATCTCAACAAATACTGGGCCGAAGACTTTTCATATTTCGTATTTCATAGTACTGGGCCGTAGCCTTAATTGTAACGGTATGGCCCGTAGGCCAATTTCAATGTCACCTATAATGTCAATGCAAGAGTGAATGCAAGCCCAGTTGAGGAACTACTCAACCCACCATCCGCTACTCTCCACCCGTACCAACTAACAAACCATGTGGGGATTAACTCGACCTACCCCGCCATAACTCTCCACTGGCAGCATAGCTGCTTTATCATATAACTGGAGGCCTAGCCTCTTTTAATAACTGGGGCAAAGCCCTTTTAATAACTGGGGCATAAGCCCTTTTAATAACTAGGGCATAAGCCCTTTTACACTTCCTCCATCCATATAAAAACCCAACCCAATGCATTTATGAATACATCATGTGCATATTATACATATCATGTGCATATTATACATGTCATGTGCATATCATACATACCATGTTTATCAAAATCCCATGTATTAAATTCATATTTAACCCTAGGGGTATAATGGTCATTTTTACCTAGGGGCAAAACGGTTATTTTCATATTATAAGGGTAATTCAGTAATTTTACCAAATATCGTGGTTTCCATATTCATTAATTACTAACAATTCATGGGTGCAAGCAATGATTCTGGCCCATTTTTAGCGAAATCGAATTATTGGGCCTAAAAACCCTTAATGGGCCCTACTTAGCCAATTTCGTCATCTAGGCCCACTTAGCCTATATTCCATAACAGTTTTATCATTCTCGATGCACAATTTAACCAGTTTTCATATTCTACAAATTTTACCCAAATGGCCCCAAAAGCCCAATGGGCCCCACTTCGGCCCCTCGAGGCCCAACTTACCGAGAACGCCAAAAATCACATTCTTACCATTTCTATTGTTTCCGATCATCATCTCATCGATTCTAACTAACTAGTGAGCGTTCGCTTGCTCACAAGTCCTCGAAATGCCAGAATTTCAGCATTTCGGCTTTTCGGCATCTATCGCTTTAAGCTATGAAAAAGGGTTCGGTACACACCTGTTTGGCGATATTCCTCGACGAGATCTCCTAGATGATTTCTCCTATATTCCACCGTTAATAAATCAGCTTCCATTAATTGACCCAAAATAAGAACCATCTTATATTAGTACTTACACATTCGGCCACCATCCAAAATGGCCTTAAGAACCTTACCTTGCCGATATTGATTGACTAGATCTAGCCACTCTGGAGATTCAAGCTGATTCAAGTTGACACTATGCCTTGCTGCTCCTCCACTATAGAAATCATAAAAATATTAAAAGAAGAACCCCCAAAAACCTATACCCACATTCGGCCATCTCCCTAAATTATAGGGTTTCGGCTTTTGCCAATAGTTACTCAATGAGTCATTTAGAGTTTGAGCACTTACCACGGTCTTTCTTCTCTTGAACCCGTACACCTAAAAGGTAAAGGAATTGAACACCAAAAATTGAAAAGGAAAGAAAAGGTTGCTGGTCACAAAGAATCAGCACCCCCTATCTTCACTGATTTCGGCTTTTGCGGTATTTCGGCAGAAGTAGAGATAAGGGAAAGAAACAATGGTGAATGGAGGGAAATAGTGGGCTGGTTTGAAAGAAGGAGAAGGAAGAAAAGATGGAAGAAGAGATGGTAGATTCGGCTACAAAAGAAAAAGAGAGAAAATGACTAATCCTCCAGGGAGAAAACGGCACAAAAATACCTAAGTGCCGAAAATCCCTAACTAAACCTCTCTCCCGAAATTCCCCCCTCCAATCTCCCTTATTCGGCCAACTCTATCTTCATATCAAATCCCTACAATATCTCCCCTTATCCCTCCTTAATCCATGCATTTGACTGATTCAAACTCTCCTCTAGAAGAATTCACTTGGGCTCCAACACTTACCCTTCCTGCACATAAAAATAAATGCATTTATTTGCCAACACAGGGAATCGATCCCATGTCTTCCCTTAAGCTCCACACGCCACCTTTTTAGGAGCTTAGTGGCGTTACCCTTGCCACTTTACTAAAGCTCTTTTTGTGATACATTTCACCCACAACTTTACTTAAGGTCACCTAGCCAGAACCCCTAACTCTTAAGTCCAAAATTTAGAAATTCTACCGGGTTTTGACCAACACATGGGCCTTCCATAAGCCGATTTACCTACTCAAAATATGAATTTCACAACCAAATACCAAATTTTAAAAAAAACTTTACCAAAATATTGAAAACCGCAAATAAACCCAAAAATTAGGATGTTACAGCTAACTTTGAAGAATGGTAATTATAAATCCTGAAAGAATGATACGTGTGGCTACCTCTAAAGGACTGTAGATATGGTAAACTCTAAGAGAATAATATATATGGTGAACTCGGAAGGAATAGTACGTATGGCGAACTCTGAAGGGACGGTTCTAAAGTAAATGTTATGGTTTATCCTGCGTAGTCTTAAGATATGAATAGAGAAGATGGAACGCACCAAGCTATGTGGTGAATTCATAGTATTAACCAAGTAGACTAGAAGAACAACTCGATCAACAGTGTTTTGTATTGATGAGTCCCAGAATGGGAACAGTTAAGGAATCACAAGAGGGTTGGGCGAAGAACATAAGTAATGTACTAAATATGCGAAGGGATTGGCATGGTCACAAAGCAAGGTATGACGTCTATGGTATGAAGAAGAGAGGTACTCGCCAAAGTCAAGTTGAAGAATAAAGAATAATGAGTTGATAATGAAATTCCTAGATGCATGTATTAAGACAATACAGGTAAATAGAGTTTAACACACTAAGTTCTCATAAACTTACCTTTGTGTATTGTGTTATAGATGAGTTGATTGGGTTTATGCCAGGAGAGACAACACCAAGGCTGCGACAGAGGTGGTGAAAAGGGCTATTATGCATACAAACGTGTTGGCAACACAATTGTAGTTAGTATTATCACTAAGGGCTATTATGCATAAAACAAATAGAATAACATATTTAAGTTATGATATTCACTTGTAAGTCCTTGCTATTTGAAGTCTTGTACAATGATTGTAAATATCTACAGTACATCCAGCTGTAAGTTGTAGGAACAATATTCTTAAATAAGATGTAAATGTTGAAGAAAAAGTTTTGTATGTTCTTTTTTTTAGTAAGTTTGTAAATAAAGGTGTAACACCCAAGATTTAAATCCAACAAATCAGATCAAGTTGAGGGCTTGGAACTCTTTGGTTTGGTGTAATTACCTATATATCCGAATTTATTTACTAGAGTTCATCGAGCTAATTGGTATATGAAAATTGAGAAATGAAAAAGATATGATATTTTATATATATAGATAGTTTAACGTAGAATGAATATTGGAAATTGTATTGCATTGATGACTTCATGTGAATAATACTGAATTGAGATGTTAAATGCTTATATTGTACTAAGATATGTTACACGATGAAGTCACCTTGTTGAATTGTGTTACCATGTTTAGGCCTATTTGTCAAGTTAAATTACTTATTGTACTTATGTGTAAAGTGAGACAAGTTGTTATTTTATGCCTATGAACTTACTAAGTATTTCAAAATGTTTACTCTTTTGTTGTTTCCTTTTTTTTTTGTAGTTTGTCTGTTTGAGGAATGTGTCGATTGGATTACTTTAGAGCTCACACTATCCAGCTACCTTTTTGGTAGTCTTATTAATGTTTTACGTCCGGTTAGGTGGCATATATAGAGGTGTATTGAATGTTAGCTAAACTTATAGTATATGTATCTGTGAATTGCAATATGGCTTTGATATGGTATATGTGAATATATGAATTTGATTTTGTCATGGATTCAAGTTGGCAATTTTGCTTGAATAATGGTCTAGTTGGATGGATAGCATAACGTTGAATGGAAATGCATGGGAAAAGAATGACATGAAAAGGCTAAATGCATGGTTAAACTAAGTTGATTGTGTGGTTTTGTACCGAATTTTAGCATATTAGCTTGTTCAAAGCATTTGAGTTAGAACATGGTATGTGGTGTGCAAACTGTTATTCAATTGTGAATTTTGTAAGTTGGAAATGTTGTGATTAAATGTTTATATGATTTGTGCATGTTTTGAAGTGGTTTATGTAGGTTGGTAATGTGCTTGCAAGCACAAATTAAGTTTGTGATAGTTTGGGCATGAAAAATGGACCACATTGCAAGATTTTGATATAATTGGCATAAGAGTATAGATACCATAGATGAAGTATCGATACTTAGTATTTTTCAGTTAATTTTTCAAACATTGAATTGAAGAACGATATCGATACTAGAATTCAATATCGATACTTGTAAAATGAGTATCGGTACCATAATTCTAGTATCGATACTTGTTGATTCAAGGATGAATTTTCCAAACATTAAAACTAAATTTAGTATTGGTACCTTTCAGGGGGTATCGATACCTATTCTGAAATTTTAAAAATTTGCAATTTGGCCCTATTTCATGTTCAGGTTAACAATTAAGCTTTTATATATTCAGTTATGTTCCAGAAAGTCTATTGATCGTATAATGACTGAAATTTTGAAATTTTTATACGTTTGAAAGATTTATTATCAATTTTTTTTACAGTAATTGCTTCGAAAATGACTGTAGTATCCCGTAACTTGAACCAGACAATCGGGTTAGGCGAGGGATGTTACAAATATAATACATCAATGGATGAAAATATCATTAAAGTATTGGTTTCATTCTATGCATATCTATAATATATTGTTGGCCAGTATATGATCCATGCTAGCCTTTTGTATCATTGGCAATGAAATTTTTGGTTCTAAGTATTTGTCCATTGCTTTCATTTTCAATTTGATACTCAAAATAATGTCATTTAGTCAAGTTAGGTAATTCCTTCGCTCTTTCATGCATCTATGTACAAATTTTTCTTGTTTTGGAATTTTCTTCAGAGTGATCATATATATCCTAATTTCCAGTAATCAAATCTAAAAAAAAATATTTAAAAAATCGCAATAAAACAAATATATGCATAAGTAGTTTAAAATTTTCAAGCAAGCCAAAGGAAAAGGTTAATTCATTAAAAGTATTCCAATTATCACAACCATTTATAAGAACCAATTTAATATGAAAAAATACATACATTAAAAGCACAACCATTTATCACAATTTCACAATTCATATAATTATTGAAAAAACACGCTAGTTTGCTGCAAGCTTAGTTTGATTGTTCAATGTCATGTTCAGTTACAATATTGATCAGATAGTAAATAAAAACGAAAAAATAGAGAAGTAAAGAGAGATTTTGCACAAAATCATTTGTTAACGCAGTTCAGAAACAATCTTACTCTATAGAGCCTCACTCAATGAATGATTCTTATTCAACAATATTTGAGATCATTTATTGGTTTAAGCCCAATCTACCCTTACATAGAGAAGTAATTGCAACCCTAACACTAACCACGATTGTTACAAATCACTTAACCCAAAAACCTCTCTTACATCAAATATAAACTCTCTAATAAAATCCTAACACAAGAGTGAAAAAAATACCAAGTAAAAGATAAAAAAAATAACCAACCAAAATCACTCTAAAATCCACCTACAAATGTATATGCACAATAGCCTATTTATAGGCTAAATTCGATATCTTCTCTATGTAGAGTTGATAAAGTAAAACTCTCAATTTGAATATGAATAAAACTTCTTGAATTATCTCTAATAATTATCCAAGATAAAGTAAATTTAATCTCCTTAAAATTAGTCATGAAACACATCCTTGAGATTGAGAAAAACTTTCACCATAATCCAAGTCAAACTCAAACTCTTAAACATACTTAAACTCTTCACAAATATATACCACTTTAATTTCAGCTTTAAAAACTAGAAGTAGAACATCCAAAAAGCTCATTTTCTTATTAAAACAACATCTAATAAGACCTAAGTAAAAAAAGGCTAACATATAATATGCTCTAGCTGTAACACCCCTAGCCCGTCTCTCTCGCCAAATTAGGGTTACGGATCATTACATTACAAATAAAGACATTTATCATCAAACAGAAACAAGATAACATTCAATATCTTATAAACATCAGGGTAAAAATACACTTACGGGCCTTAAATCGAGCTTATGGGGCCCTAAAAATAGTTTGAGAACAATCTGGGACTAATTTGAACCAAAATAGAAAAATATGTAAAAAATTTGAAAATTTTGGAAACAGGGGTCAAACAGCCATGTGGCCAGGCTGTGTGGAATAGCCTAGGCCGTGTGGCTTCACACATGGCCATATGGCTTCCCCACACGCCCATGTGGCCAAACCATGTAACTAACTGTGACCATGTGGAAAATCCTGCACCTAAAAATTAATAAGACACATGGCCGTATGTGTCACATGGCTGTGTGGAATAGCCCTGGCCGTGTGCACCTTAAAAAGCTTCTAAAACAAGGCAAACTTTCATCCAACACTTAGGTTCCAAGCCAAATCAAAATCAGCCATTCCCATACTTTAAAAACACAATTAAACAAGCCTAAAACATGCCAAAACAATCAACTTATAGGTTCTAACCAATATGACATTCAAAGGCACCTTAACTTAAAACAATTTACTATCACTTCATAGCCTAAGCTTACTTCACTACAACAATAAACATGTCTAAAACAACATTTACATGTCATTAAAAGTGACCAAAAGACACTTATTTACAAAGCTTTACAAGTCCACCAAAAAACATAATCTCTAAAAGATATGATGAAACCAAGTTGACCAAGTAACATATTCATGACACCTTTCACATATGAGCCTTACACACACCAAACGCACATCACACACTCACCATTTTGTTACTTCATTCTCAAATTATATCACTTAGTCACATTCCTTCACAAGACACACATAAGAGACCAAACTCACCTATTAACACAAGCATATACCACTTATTTCAAAACACATATATATATATATATATATATGCAAGTATGTTAGGCACAGGCTCAAAACATAACAAACTAACATACAACCCTATACATGCCATTTATAATCATTAGCCCAACTTATTCAAAAGCTACCAAAATAGTCAATGGATAGTGTGATTGTGCTCCGACGAAGATTCCAACCGATCAAGCCTTCCGATGATATACAAAACAAGGAAAATAACTATATAAGCAACTAGTGCTTAGTAAGCTTGTATAAAGGAAACTTAAACTTACTAAACATATTAAATTAAACAACCAACATACTTTCATCATGTCATATACCAAACTTCCTTTCCTATACACACCACCTCTAGTAAGTATAACATTACATATAAGTTCCAAGTAAATCATGGCATATAAATAATAAGAATTTAGGATTTCTATATCATCCATCACATATATATATCCATTACACATTTTTCTAATTTTAATCCACATAATTAGTAGATGATAAGTAAACATAACATCTGTAGAACATAACATATATTAAGAAATAAATTCCATGCATATTTCATCCATGACATGATAAATTTTCATCATTTTCATTTCATATATGCATATCCATCTTTCCATTTCATATGAACATTAGTAACATTAATTTTTTATACAGGCCTTTCCATTAACCTTTACTTACCTGTTGAACCATCTAGAATTTCATCGGATACTCGGGAATGTTCATGTAATAGCCCGATTTTAGCTAAATCAGAATAGTGGTTTTGGAACAATAAATCTGAGGTTGTAAGGTTATTTTAATATTATTTTTGGTGTTTATATCATGTGAATATATATGTGTGAAAACATCGTGAGCTAATTTTATCGTTTAATAGCTCAATTTGATAAAAGGACTAAATCGCGTAAAATGGAAAAGTTACTTCTTAATTGTTTAAGTGCTTATTTGCTATGAATAATTAAATGTGAAGTCCTTATGTTGTGAATAGACCATGGATAGTGGGAATTTACATGAATAGCCATCCATTATATGTTTTAAATGTTTATAAACTAAGGTTAATTTTGTAATTTAATAATTAAACATAACATTAATAAAACAAAAGCCAAAATCATCTTTATTCCCTTCATCCATAATCGAATATGAAAATAAAATAAAGCTTTGGAGAGCATTTAGGGTTCGGCACTTATCTAGCTTGATTAAGGTATGTTTTGATCTCGGTTTTTTTTATGATTTCTATGTTTTTGTGATCGTTGTATTGAGTACTAGCTAGCCTAGGGACTAATTTATAAAACTGCTTAATGTTTTGAAAGTTTCCATTGATGGATTCATGTGTTTTTGAATGTTTGATGATGAAATATTAAATCTTGATGATAGATATTTATGTTTTATAAAGTAATTTTGAGTGAAAATGCTTAAATAGGATTAGATTGTGAAAAGTGTAAAATATGGGGTTAAAGTGTGAATAAATGATAAATATGGGCTGATATGAGAACTAAGAAAATTCGACTAGCATGTATTTGAAAGAAATTTTGAAATTTTATGTATTAGTGAAATAAAGACTAAATTGTTAGAAATGTAAAAGTTTAGGGCCAAAGTGAAAATTGGATAAAATATGTGTTTGTGGACTAAATTGAATGTGTTGATGAATAAAAGAGTTAATTTTTAATGTATATAGATCAAGAATGAAAGAAATCGGATTTAGATCGAGGGAAATTGAAAGTTATCGAATAGTTGATCCGGTTCCTCTATTTAGACTACGAGGTAAGTTCATTTGCAAATAAATGTCTTTAAATTGAGTTATATATGTTTATTTGTCATTGAACTACATTGAATGTCAAAAGATCAAATATGAGTAAGAATCGATAGAATTACGACGTCCGAAAGTCCCGTACGAACCTTCGGAATAGTATAGGATACTAATGTCATGACATTAGGTTACCGAGATGTGATTACATATAATACCATGTTTGGGACATTGGAATTGTATTGTGATTATGTGTAATACCATGTATGGGACATTGGAATCGTTAATCGATTACGTGTAAGACCCTGTCTGGGACAATAGCTTCGATATGTGATAACATGTAAGAACATATCTGGAATATGGTATTGTATGAGCTTATGTGATTTTCAAGTATCCTTAACGATTTCAAATGGTTCAACGGGCAAAGTCAAGTCGAGAAAGAATATGTGAATGAGTTAAGTGACTCACGTACATACGAAATTCATATGAGTATTGAAAAGGGAAAGTATTTGATGAACTTGATTAAGACATAGAATATATGTTCAATGAGAAATGTTTGTAAATTTGAATATGATTAGCTATGTTTAGCATATATGAATTAATATGCAAATGTTCATGTGATAACTTTATTTTTATATGGCTTACTAAGCTTTAAAATCTTCCTTTGTGTGTTCTTTCCCTGTTTTATAGATTATCGAAGCTAGTTCAGACTCGAGGATCGTCAGGAAACGTCATCACCCTATCGATCTTCTTGTTGGTATTTTTTTGGGAGCTTTGTATATATGGTATATGGCATGTATAGGCTAGTGTCATTTTGGTATGTTTTGAGTTATAATTATAGCCATGAGATTTGGCCTGTAAATGTTGGTATATATATGGTCATTTAAGTTGGCTTGAATTGTATTTGGTAAGTGATATATATATGATATATATAATGCCTTATATGTTGGCTTGTTTGGTGTGGTTATGTGCTGGTTATCTTGGATAGTTGTAAGTTCGTGTATTAATGCTTGGAAGACTGGCATATAGTAAATTGATTGAGATGATGATGAGTTGTGTTATGTGTCTTGAATTAGAAGATAAGGTGATGAATAAATGCAATTATAAGATATGTGATTTTTGACGATTTTGGTATAATGATTTGGTATGTTTTTTATTATGGAATTGAGAATTAGAAATGGTTGATGATAGATGGCATGATATGCTTTTGAATTGGTATGTTTTGGCTGCCTATATATGTGTTAAAATGATACCATTTTGATGGCTAGGTGAGCATGAGAAAAGGGTGGCAAATTGGCTTTTCAAATGGCCTATTTTTGTCCACACGGGCAGATACATGGGCGTGTGTCTCAGCTGTGTGTGACACACAGTCATGCTACATGGCCGTGTTTCCCCTAGGGTACCCTTTCGAATTAAGTCAATATACCCTACAATTTTGACACGGCCTAGACACACGGGCGTGGCTATTGGCCGTGTGTGGCACACGGGCTGGCACATGGGTGTGCGGCCAGTCGTGTGACCTAAGTCAGTAATCTCCCAAGTTTTCCCACGGCCATGACACACGGGCGTGCCTCCAGCCGTGTGGTGCAAGTCAGCATGTATACCTTGTTTTCACACGGCTTGTGACACAGGCGTGTCTGGTGACCGTGTGAGGCACACGACCTGTTCACATGGGCGTGTCCCTTATATGTTTGAAAATTTTCTAAGTTTCCCAAAGTTTGCAAATATTATTGGTTTAGTCTCAAACCACTTTTAAGCATGTTTTAAGGTCTCGTAAAGCCTTATAAGGGAAAATGTGAATGAATTGAATGAATTTTGATTATGAATGCTTTAATGTATGTAATTGAGGT
The DNA here is from genome assembly GCA_025698475.1 of Gossypium anomalum. NCBI lineage: Eukaryota > Viridiplantae > Streptophyta > Magnoliopsida > Malvales > Malvaceae > Gossypium > Gossypium anomalum. Next base: position 65,076,663 of record CM046968.1, on the reverse strand, counting down.
GTATTATCAAGTAATACCTCGTAACTCTATTCCGGCAACGGATACGTGTTAAGGGTGTTACAGTTCACACATAGTGTGCCTTTTCATGTAATCATAAACTTTCCTTTATGCTCATACGAGCTGTAAAATGGGCCTACTCACATGAGCTGTGGGTCAAAATGTTAGCTACACGATGCTGTTCACACTAGCTGTGGAGAATTTCGCAACAAATGTAGGACCTCAGCCATCGATAGGACATTTAAGACAAGCACTCGAAACCGTATAAACCCTAATGACATGTCATTTGTATCCTAAGAATTCTTAAGATTTAAATGGGACTTTTACGTCTTAAATCCTTTACTTCCATTACATAATAAAATTTCTATATATCATCATGATTTTCACAATTCTCAATTACAAGCTTTAAATAAACTAACCTTACAAATCAATCCATATTATTAATTACCAAACAATTTACAAATCAAGATTTTAATTTACATAATTATTTATAGTAACTCATTTAAAACATCAAATAACAATTCTAAATCTATACAAGCTTACTTGTACCAAAATGATGCCCTAAAGTGATCCAATGACTAATCCGTTATTTTGGATTTTTTCGCGATTTGTGTCTATTCAAATTGTTTCTTGATCTAGATAAATATTTTTATTCAATTAACCTCATTCTAGAATTTAAAATAATTAATTTAACTTATAACCTTAATAATGAAAATTTATGAAATTACCCTCAAATTTTACCTTTTATGAAATTTAGTCCCTAAACTCGAAACTTGCAATTTCACCATTTTTAACCATAAATCATGCTAGCCATTTTTTACCTAATCATACAATAGCCCATATTTATCATCAATTTACAATATCTTCCTTGAGCTTTACCATTTTCATAAATAAGTCCTTATACCTTAAAATCATCAAAATTACTTAACAATATATGTCTATTTAACAATTAAGCTTAACAATCTACCAAAAACTTCAAAAACATATCAACTTCACCCATGGCATAGTTTATAAAATTTAACAGTTTTACAATTTGACCCCCAGGTTAGCTAGATTAAGCTTATACGAGTTCAAAAACATAAAAATCATTAAAAAGGGGATCAAAATCACATACTTTTCATCAAGAATCAACTTGGTCGAATGCTTTCTACTCAAAAATGGAATTTTCTTCCTAGTTTCGGTGGTGATAGTCTTTTTGAATATGATAGCCTATTTTAATTTCTTTTAATTTTTGTTTTATTTATTTAATTACTAATGCAACCTTTAAAATTCATGAAATTTACCATGCAGCCTATCCATAAATATCCACTAAATTTAAATATGGTACAATTACCATTCAAGTCCATTAGTTTATCTTTTTAAAGCTTTTAGATCCATTTGACTAATGGAATTCAACTTTAATATATTTTATGATTTAGTCATTTTTGATTAATTAACTATCTAAACATTAAAATTTCTTAACCAAATTTTAATATGACCCTAATAACACTCTGTAAATATTTTATTGGCTCGGTTTATAGAAACAAGGTCCCGATACATCATTTTCTAAACCCATTTCACTTTAGGGACACACCACTTAAACTTAGTTATTCATTCAAATAACATAATTTACCATATCAAAATCAAATACAATACAATATTCGACTCATAAATATTAAATAATAATATTTATGGACTCACTCATAGGATTTGTGGCCCCGAAACCACAGTTTTCAACACCACTAAGAAACGGGTTGTTACACCGATTGCCTCGTGTATTGACTAACAAGGTCTTTGACTGATCAGGTAACTAAACAAACATTGCTAGACAACCTTACCTCTAACAATATGCCCCATTTGGTTTTTTGACTCTCCCTATCAACATGCCATCAGTACACAAGAGATACCTAGGAGAAAACTAACATAAATCTCAAATTCCTAAACCATAGTCAACACAAACATCAACCATACCATTATCAAAATCAACAAACTTATTCCCTTTTACTCTATGCTCCTCTTGTTTGTTTTTCTCAAGTTTATTCAAGGGGGTTAGATACAACCTTTTCAACAACAAGGACTATAATTCGTGGAATAACAAGTGCCTTTTCCAAGAGATGGAGTATGTTTGATATTTAAAGTCTCTTCGATATCATCAACATAAGCTACAATCTCACACTTCACATGAGCATCAATAATTTACTGATCTTTAAAGCTCAAATATGGCCGATATTTTCTCAACCAAACTTGTTTCACATAAAATCATCTTGTTCTTCTGTCTGTTAGAGCAACTATTTGATAAGTTGTTGAACAATCATTGCACCAGATTTAATTTTCCACAAGTCTATTTGCAACTTGTAACAATAAGGCTTCATATGACCAGCCTTCCTATAATAGTGGCAAATCATCCTCTTGTTTTTGGTATTCCCTTTCTTCTTGTTGCGAACATATTGTTGTCTAAGTGATTTTTTGTTTAGTGTTGCAACATTAGATTGAACAAACTTTGTTTTCATTTACTTTTGATATTTCCTCAGCTTGTAATAATGAGATCTAATATGTTCGGCCTTTCCACAATAGTAACAAACATATGTTATATTCTTTTTTTTTCACGAAGTTTATCATGACAATATTTGGATCTCTCAATGGAAAATATCTTATCAATTTCTTTGATATTTCATCAAGCATCTCATTAGCCTTTTTAAGAACAACAATGTATCATCTTTCTCTTGCACTTCCATTTTGAGCTTCTCATTTTCTTCCTTTAAAATGTGCACATCATCTATTAAGTCATCATTCATCTGACACAATTTCCAGGTTTTAACCATTTCGAAATATTCATTTTCAAGGGTACCAATATCATAGTCTGATGCATTAGGATTTTCATCATCTGTTTGAACAAGTGACTGAACACATAATTTCTTATCTCTTCATCAAAATTTGAAAATTCACTTTTATCCTCCTCATCACTCAAGGTAACAACTAAGGGTGTAACAACCCGTTTTAGGGTCAAATTAGAATAGTAGTTTTGAGACCACAAATCTAAAGTAGAAATGTTAATTTTATTATTATTTTAAGGTCTAGAGTATGATTGAATGATTGTGTGAAAATTTTGTTAAGGAATTTTATCGATAGGGTGTCCAATTTGACTAATAGGACTAAATTGCAATAGGTGCAAAATGTGTGTTCTACAAGCTAGAGGTGTCTAATTGCTATGAAATTTTAAATTAGAGGTCCTTACATGGTAATTATACCATTATACTTTAAGTTGGACAAAAATAGACATGGTTAGGTGAAATTTCAAAGTTTTAAGTGAAGGGTATTTTAGTCATTTGGTAAATAAAGACAAAAATTAACAAATAAAAGATGCCATCTTCATCAAATTAGTCCCCATAGCTGAATTTTATAAGGAGAAGCCATAGCTAGGGTTTGGCCAACTTCCAAGCTCGATTGTAAGTCCGTCTTTGTCCATTTTTAATGATTTTTATGATTTTGTGAATGTTGTAATGTATGTTTAGTGTTAGATAAACAAATTTACCAAGTGATTTTTGATGAAAATGTCAAATAGGGACCTATTTGTAAAAGTTATAAAATGTGTGTAAAAATGTGAATGAATGAAAAATGTGGGTTTTTATGAGCAAGGAATAGTTTCGGCTAGGCTTGGGTGTGATGAAATCGAATGAAAATCATTTTACGAGCCTAGGGACTAAAATGTAAAAAAGTTAAAAAGTTAAGGGAAAAAATGTAATTTTTGCCATAAGGTGTTTTTGGGATTAAATTGAATAATGTGATGATTGAATAATTTAAATGTGGTATTATAGATCAAGAAAGACGAGGTTCTGACCTAGATCGGAGAAAGAACAAGGTTGTGGACTAAATCAAACTATTAGCCATTTTGTACCGAGGTAAGTTTGTATGCTAAAAATAAGCTTTAGAATAATTGTACTTAAATGCTTAAATATTGCATGAATTGTATGTTTAAGTATGTGAATGAGTATAATTCTACGAACGAGTTCGACGACGAATCGGCAAGTGAGAAATCCTGTTGAACCTTAGGAATAGATTAGGATAAAAGTGACATGTCACTAGGGTCATTATGTGTTATGTGATTATGTGATCCAGGTGCTGGTCTTGTATGTCCTACCGGTGGCCGAGTATACAGGCATATGTTGCGGATACTTGACAGCTTGTGTGAGCAGCACCACATAGCTACGTCCTGACTGACAGCTTGTGTGAGCAGGCCCGTTGATAGCTCGAGAGCGAGCAATTATGTGATATGAGATTGAGGTAACATTGGCTACGTATGTGGCACTTAGTGTGCAAAAATCCCAAGTATGCAACATTATTATTCCGAATGGTTCACGGGTATGTCAAAAATGAGAATATGTGTAAGTTTATTTCAAAATGGTTCAGGTATGTACGTAAAGCTCATGTTTATTAAATGCTTGAAATGATGAAAATGAGGCAAATTTTGTGATGGAATGAATTATGATCATGATACTATGGTAAATTTACATTTAATTATGTTATAATATTTAAATGTTATATGCACGGTAAGGTTGCTTATTTCTTGTATACAAGCTTACTAAGCTATATAGCTTACTCCGTTTATTTTCCATGTTTTTATAGTGTCGCCAAGCTAGCTCAGATTGGAGATTGTCGGAGATTTGAATCACACTATCAAACTCTCATTTTGGGTATTGATGATCTTAATATTTGAAAGTATGGCATGTATAATGACTTGGTTGATTTGGTATCTTGTCATGCTAATTGGCTTATTTTGGTTAACATGGTTGTAAGCCTAAGTATATTGATATATGTGTCAATGTCATTGGTGATGTGGTTATGATAAACTTGATGAATGACGGAATGTGATTCATAGCATGAATGTGTTATGTTAGAAATGTGATTTATTGGTGAGATGATTATCTTATGCACAAATAGGTGTCTTGAAGGTAGTTTAATGATACTTAATATATATGAAATTAGCATGATTAATTTGGGATATAATAAATGTTGTGAGCATGATAGTGGATGGTGTTGCATTGATATGTATTAGTCTTGATTGTGGATGTTTGGTTATCCAAATATGCTATGTTAAATGACATCAAAGTTGTGAAAGGGTTTATGCTAATAAGGGTGGCAAATAGCTTGGTAAATAGCCTTTATTTTGTCTACACGGGTAGATATACGGGTGTGTGTTTAGGCCGTGTGTGATAGACGGTCTGCCCGATAAGCATGTGTTTTGGCCGTGTGTCCCCTGTACCTTAATTTTGAGAAATAGAATGCTCAAAATTAAGCACACAGGCAGAGACACGGGCATGTGTCTCAGCTATGTGGATGACACGACCTCAGGCACAGGCGTGTGTCTTGGCCGTGTGAAGTCTGCACCTATCTTGTGAAAATTTAATTATCCACACGACCTAGCACACGGGCGTGTGACTTGGCCGTGTGACATCAATTTGTTCATGCATTGCAAAACAGAGAGTTACACGGGGTAGGGACACGGGCGTGCCCCATATCCATACGGGCGTGTGACCCCTGTTTAGTGAAAAAAAATTTTAAGTTTTGTAAAAATTTCTAAAGTTCTCGATTTAGTCCCGGACAACTTCGAATGCATGTTTTAGGCCTCATACGCTCGTATTAGGGACTTTATGATTAATTGCAAATGGTTTTTAATTTGGACACAAATTTATACTCGAAATTGCATGATTGCATGTGATGTGAGTCCAGTAATGCCTCATACCCTGTTCCAGTGTCGAATACAGATAAGGGTTGTTACAAAGGGCTTCTTCTTCTTCTTCTTCTTCTTCTTCTTCTTGGTATTTGCACATTTGGACTAAATGTGGTCTTACCCTTTGCATTCAAAACATTGAATAACCTTTTTTTTCAGCTAAGAATTCTCCCTCTTCATATGAATCTTCATTGTCTCACCAGAACCTAATTTTGTTCCCTTCTTAGAGGATCTCTTCATGCTCTTTGTGTGTAAGGATAATTTATTCTTGATCTCATCAATAGCCTCTTCAGTCTGCTTTTGTAACATCTTGAAAATCGGGGGTTAGTAGAACTAGGTTTGGGAATCGAGAGAGAGTGGCCATGCCTTAATTTTTAAGATTATCTATGCATTTTTAGGAAATAAATGAGGTATTGGTTTGTTGGCTAAGTATTACTGAAACGTTCCTTGAAACCCAAGTTCAACTCCCTTCTCTCTCACCATTTTTATCATTTTGCAAATTTTGCCTTAAACCCTAGTATTTGACATGCCTTGCTTTTAAAATAAATATTGCAAAATTATTTCAAGGAGGAAAAAGCCTAATGGTTAAAAGAAATATGAGAAAGCATGGAAATTAAATGAGGTCCCAAGTTCGAATCCCTTCCCTTGCGAAATAATTAAATTTTTCAAAATCCCTTGTTTTTTTAATATATGTGCCATCCATACACTTGAACCCTACATATAAATATAACTTTTTATTTTATTTTTCAGCCTTTAATTAAACTTTTACCTACCCAAGCCGTTCACCCTCTTCCTCTCCTCTTTTCTCATCAATTTTCATTCTTTTTCCCATTGTTGTCGTCACCTACACCTAGTTTTACCATCTCTTTCTTCTTTTTCTTTTTTGCCACAAGATTTGTTAACATATTCTCCACCATATTTTTGTCACTTTTCCTCATTGAAATCAGCCCTAAATCTGAAATCTTGAACTCCAAGATCGATCCTGAACATTGCCAAGAAAGTGTCATTGCCGTTTCTCTCGACTAGCTTGGGTAAGGTCTCTTCTCTCTTTAATTTCTTAATTAATCTTGTCCATTAAAAACCTAAATTTCCAGATCTAGAATTTGGGGGATTTTAAATGATTTCAAAGGCATTTTTCCATATTCCAATGAGATCTCAAACCATTTTAAAATTCAGCCCCAATTTTGGCCATCGCGAGTAGTGGTGCGTGCACTTATGAGCAAGAAAAGGGGTTGTTTTGTTTCTTGGTTCTTGCCTATATTTTTCCAAAATTAATTTGAGTTCTTGAACCCTCATAATTAGCTTTTAAATCCATTTCAATTAGGGAAAAATATTCTTGATCGATTGGCCATTCGAATTCCACAAATTGTGAAGCGTAAGTGCAATTAAGGGTAACTAGTTTGTTATATAGACATAGTTGTTGGGTAAAGGTTAGGATTTGATTAAATGAAGGAATTTAATCATTAATTAGCTACTGATTTTCCAGTATATTATTGAATTAGGTGCTGACCGAAATGCCTCAAATCATCCGCAAAGGTGAAGAATGATTGTACGTACGATTTGCATCGATACAGTGTAAGGTATCTAACTAGTTTTGTAACAGCCCATTTTTAGGGTTAATCGAAACAGTGATTTCGGGGCCACCAAATTCGACGAGTAGGTTTGTAAATATTATATTTAATATTTATGAGTTAATTATGATTTTAAAAAAGGTTTTTGATATTGTGATTATTGTTTTATAATCTATTTACTAAGTTCAAGTGGTATGACCCTAAGGTCAAGTGGGTTTAGAAAATGAGGTATCGAGACCTCATTTCTATAAACCGAGTCGTAAATATTTTTATAAATATTTACGGAGTGGCAATAAGATGGTATTAAAGTTCCGTTGAAAAATTGTATCGTTTTGATAGTTAATTAAGCAAAAAGGACTAAATCGCGCAAAGCGTAAAAGTTGTGTTCTATAAGTAAAGATATTAAATGGCTATGGAATTAAATAGAGGGAGTTCTTAACTGGTAATTATTCCATAATTGTTGATAGTGGAATTCCATAGCTTGGTATAATGGAAATTATTAATGTATATTAAGGTTAAATAAGGTATTTGGTAATTATAATAGAATAAAATAAAACAAAAGTCAAATTACATGCTATCATCTTCATCAATAGCTTAATGCGAGAAAGAAAATAACGTTCTCAAAGCTTTGAAGGTTCGTCCGTGGTTGTTCATGCATGTAAGTCCATTTCGTCTAGGTTTTTAATAATTTTTACGTTTTTGAGATCGTTGCTTTGTGTTCTAGCTAACTGGTACCTCCGATTTCAAAATTGTTAAAGTATTTGAACGATGTCATTGTTGAATATTTGAGTATCTTGATGTTTAATGATAGAAAATAAATCTTTGATGGTATATATTTGAGTTTTGTTAAGTGAATTTTAGCAAAAATGTCAATTTTGGACTAAATTGTGAGGTAAAAGTGTGAATAAATGAAAAAATATGGGCTGATATGAGCATGTATGAAATTCAGATGGCTTGGGCTATGATGAAATTGACTAGATTTGCATTTTACGAGCTTAGGGACTAATTTGTAAAAAGGTCAAAAGTGTAGGGGTAAAATAGTAATTTTACCAAAATATGAAATTGAGTTAAAATGAATAGAATATGAATTGAAATAGCTGAATTTGATTGATTAGATCAAGTTAATCCTCGTACGAGTCTATATCGAGGGAAAAACAAAGTTTCGGACTAGTCGATCCATTTCAACGTTTTGACGATCGAGGTAAGTTTGTATGTATTAAGCATTGTTAAATTTATGCTTCTAATGCTTGATATTGTATAAATTGTCTATACGTGATTATTGTTATGATTAACGACTTATTGGCTAAAACAGCACTTAGTGTGCGGTTCGAAATAGCTTCAGCTAAAAGTGGCACTTGGTGTGCAATTTGAGATAGTTTCGGCTATATATATAAATGGCACTTAGTGTGCAAAGTATCAAGGATGGCACTTAGTGTGCGAAACATCCAGAATAGCACTTAGCGTGCGAGGCTTCGAGTATGGCACATAGTGTGCGATACATCGAAGATGCAATGGCATTATGTATATGTATGAAATGGTAAGGATCGGTACAGGTATGTACAGAAACTCAACTTAATATGAAATCCATGAATGGTAAGTCCATGAGCATTGTGAAATGATGTTGTGTTAATTTGGTGAATAATGATATATGTTTATAAATGTATGGATTTCTAATTGAAAGAAAGGAAGGTGTGGTAAATTTAGTTATTATCATTTTCTTACTAAAATAGTTTTAGACAGCAGCAGCAGTCCAACTTTGAAAATACCCCAAAAATAGTAGAAAGTGAGTTAGAGATTGAATAAAATATGGAATTAAATATTATTGAGTCTAGTTTCTTATAAAAGAAACAGTGTAAGCAAAAGAATTTCATATTATGAGATATTTGAAGTTGTGTTAGATAGAGTCAGATCGATATCGAAATCCCCTGCCCTGATTTGAGAAAATCATTAAAAATTGTAAAAAAATATTTATGGGTTATAATTTATATGCCTATAATTCTTAATAAGTATATTTTCAGTAAAAATAGACAGGAACATCATCTGAGTCATGTACTATGAGATAATTAATTTTTAGTGAAGAAAGATTGAAGCTGTGAGGCAGCGAAACAGGGGTGATTTTAAAGAATAAACTGTACTTATTGGATAAACCAAAAATTTTAAAAATTTTATGATAAGAATATATGCGAGTCTAGTTTCAAGGAAAATTAGCAGAACTTAATTTGGAGTTCTTTAGCTCTAGATATAAATAAATTAGTGACTGTGACTTAAGAAAACAGCTTGACCTAAACATAAGTAAAAATGCAAATATGGTTGTATTACCTTGATAAGCAAGTTAATAAATTGCTTATTATTTTCATATGAACTTACTAAGCTTTATAGATTAATCCCCTTCCTTTTCATTTCTTATAGGATTATTTAGCTAGCTCAGGTTGGAGATCGCCGGAGATTCAATCATACTATCAAGCTACCATTTTGGGTATAAGTATTCAAATACTTAAGTCTATGGCATGTATAGGGGCTTTATCTTTTGTAATTATGTCATTACTAATGTGGCCAAATGTGTTGGCCTATAATGGTTATAGTTCAATTTGTGTATAGCCATGAATGGTGGCTTATGTTGATTGTATGATTATGCATGTGCCTATGTCATGGAGATAAGTCTTGTGATCGTGTGTATGTAATTAGTTATATTGTTGGTGGTGAATGCTTGATGGTTTAATTGAGATGAGATGATGTGTTGATAACTAAGGCTTAAATGTGTGATATGGGAGTAATCTTATAAACTTTGATGCATGAGAATTAGTAAATTTGAGCTTGACTAAGCATGATGTTTTAAGTATGTAAAATATGATATGAGGTTACCATGATCTTGTATTGTTTGTGGATGATTGAGTGTTCAAATGTGCCATGTTAATGGTCAATAAAAGTAAGCATGTGAGTTTGTTATTGAGGGTGGAAATTGGCTTGGAAAATAGCCTAAAAATTGTCCACACGGACCGTGTGTCCCCTGCATCATGTACTTTAGTTTCAAATTGGCCACACAGGCTGTGACACGGCCATGTGTCTCAGCTGTGTGAGGGACACAGCCTGGAGGCACGGGCGTGTGCTTTGGCCGTGTGCCCTTATTTTTGTGATGACATCATAAACAGAGAGTTACATGGGCTGAGGACACGGGCGTGTGACCCTGTTTCATGATGAAATTTTCTAAGTTTTCCAAAAGTTTCCAAAGTTCTCGGTTTAATCCCGAACCACCCCCGATGTATGTTTTGATCCTCGTAAGCCCGTATAAGAGATTTTATGCATGTGTATGAAAAGTTTTAATTTAGATGAAATTTTATTGCCTGGTTTTTTATGAATGTTTTGATGTAAGTCCGATAATGCCTTAAACCATGTTCTGACATTGGATACGGGTAAGGGGTGTTACAAGTTTGGATTCATAAGAGAGTTATAATTTCAACGATTGGTTTGAACTCATAAATGGGTGTTTGGGGGCTGGTTTAATGGTAAATTGATTGAATTCGTACAAAATTTTGGTTTAGGTTCGTTTAAGGAATTATTAAGGAAAATTGGAAGATTCGCTAGTGCGCTACGGGGAAGCGAAACATAAAGTGTGGGTCCTAAACTCATAAAACTATTTGAAAATGTTAAATATCATGTTATATATGATAAATTAGCTTGCTGGTTGGATTGTCTTAATAGCCAAATTATTGATTTTGTGAGTGGCCGAACCAGGTATGTTTCGAGCCTTAAAAGATTGACATGTTGGCAAAATTGCTAGTTTGATAGTATGGATGTTTGATTGAGTTTGTAATTGCATATTTGAGTTATGAGATATGAGAATGTTTGACTGGATGATATAATGTGTTGAGATATTAAGAATTTGTATGATTTAAATGCATGAGTTATTTGTTATATTGTGTATTTAAAGGGGTGCTATTTATACAAAATGAAAATCTGTAAAGTATGTGAAATTGAATGATATTGGTTGATACCAACACAATGGTAATTTGAAAGATTGGAACACTGTTTCCATTTACTGAAAGTATGTGATTATTGAGGACATGCTGAGCATGTGAAATGAATGTGAAAAGTATTAGGATATGATTATGTATGAGATTGCGTGACATATTGCATATGCATTGGGTTGGGATTTTGTGGTTGGCAGAGGAGTTCCGTGGAGTACTGGCGGCATATTAAGTCCGCATTTTTTGTAGTTAGTGCACTGCACTTGGAGTACCGAGGGGATTGGCAATTTTATCGCATATTATATGTTATTGGCAATTGTATCGCACTATTTTATATCTGGCAGATTTTCTGCATTATTGATTATTCGGTGGTTTAACCACATCGAGTTATGCTCATAATGTTTTGGAGTTTGGCAGATGGGTTCTAGGGAACTCATGGTGTGTAGCAGATGGTATGGGTAGGAACCTTTTTGCATTACATCATGTGCACGACATAGTTGAGTGTTATTAATTTAAGCTACGCATTATACTTTGTTGTATTGAATGGTATCGAAATTAATGTTTGTTAATCGAATGAATGATGACCTATGCTCATACACCATTTGACATAAATTTGATAATGGTTATGTAATGACATGAAATTCCTATTATAGTTCTATTTTCTTCTGTTAATGCTAATATGTTTCACTATATTTGATGTTTTTGCCCGTTTAAATAATTATTCGACTCACACTGAGCTTTTCATAAGCTCACCCCCAATAGTGTTTAACTTTTTAGGTAAACCTCGAAATTAGGACCAGACTCGGCATTCGGAGAATTACCTTGGACCTCAGACTATTCTTAATAAGTATTATTAAGTCTTTATTGGTTTTGGCTTGTAATTTTTAAATATCTCTGATCTGTGGCTTGGTAACTTTTCTTGCGAGAACTTTTGCATGCATAAATTACTCAAGTATAATAACCGAATAATGCATTATATCTGGCTTAAGTAAAATTTGATATTGTTTCCTAGTTTCCACTACATTACAAATGAATTGTTTTGAAAAACAAATCGATAAGGCAACTAATTTTCCAAAATGACTTGAAAAATGGTTTTTCCACTGCATTAGTTTAACTTTGAGTTTTTTTTAAAGAAGAGCGTCAAGCAAACGGTTTTTCTAAAGTAGCACTATGAACAATAAAATGAATCCTAAGCATACACGACCTAATGAATGAATGCTTTTAAGCTAACTCAAAGTACAACTACGGTTTTCTCTAAAATGAGTTTTTTTAGAAGTCTTAAAAAGTAACGTAAGTTAGTTTAGCCATTTCGGTAGCTAATGTAGCCTTCTCAATCTAGCCATAACATCTAGGCCGGGTTTGGGAGGTTATAGCTTTTCTGCCTGAACAATAGGTTGAACATCAAAGGGAGTGTTCTTTTGAGGTCTCAATTTGTCATGCATTCCTTATTCTAGATTTAGCTCAAAAGTTCTAAGAGAACCTATCAATCCATCCAGTCCGAGAGTGGTGATATTCTTGGCTTCTTTAATAGATGTGACTTTACTAGCAAAATATTTTGAAAGATACCTCTAAAATTTTTTTTACCAGTTTCACCTTGAAAATATTGTTCACCAAGACAAAAAGCATCGTTAGATATGTCGCATAGTCTTGTACGAAAATCTGAAATAGTTTCATCTTTTTGTATTTTCAAATTTTCAAACTTGGTAGTCAAGATTTGTGGTTTGGACATTCTGAAAATAGTCGCCCTTTCATATTGCTTCTTTTCCTGACCAACAAGTGAAAATCATCTTAAATTTCTCGATGTCAACTCCATTGAATATAACATTTAGAGCTTGTGGGTTTTCATGAGCAACCTTTCTTTTTTCTAGTAGTATATTTGCTTTTATCTTTGGGATGTGCAGTGCCATCAACAAAAGTCACAATGGGTTGAGTCCACCCTTCTTCAATAGCTTTTCAGGTGGCTTCTGTAACACCCCTCATCCATCTTGGTTGCCAGACCTGAGTTATGGAATGCTACAGCAAACACTAGAATATTCACACATAAATTATTACATTGAATTCAATTAAAATCATCAAATTAATCCAAATTCATGCTTAATAGAAGTTATTAGTAAAGTAGGGACTAAATCGAGAATACAAACACACACACACCTATATAATATCATTTAAAACATTCCAAAACATATTACATATCATCCTATGAATGCCTAACCAATCTGCCTCAATGCGCCATCACAAACATGTTATTACATTATCAAACATTCCATAATGTCAAAAAGCATATTCTACTAATATATAACTTGTCGAATTCCTACCTTTAATCATATAAAACTTACCATATCTCATAACATCTTGACCTATAGGTCTAGCATCACAACTACCATAAGCATATAAACCATAATAATCTTTAAGTTCAATCTTATAAGACAATCATTGTAAACACCTTACAAATTTAAACTTTTAAATTCAAAACATAAACCCAACATAGCCTTATTCATTTATAAACCTTATATACATGCCAAATTATCATAAATCTCCCTTTCAAACCAACTAATCTAACATTCCACAATTTAGCATTAAAACATATCAAATTTACTTAAATAAACTCAACCTTATCAACCAAGTCTTTTATCCACACCATGAAATCTTATTACCTATGTAATTGCATACCCAAAATGCCAATTCAAATACCAAATGCACAATTTAAACCATCTACTATATGCATAATTTTTCAACTAAGCATATTCTTTGTCATACTCAGACCAACAAGGATTTCAAGTCCTACCAATATACAAGTGAACCAAAACAAATCCTAAGTACATGCCACACATAATTGAGTCTTAATATGGTCAAAAGACTACCGAACTGATACCGAGATAGTGTGAGCTTCTTGATGATCCACCTAAGACATTACACAAGTTGACCATTTACAGGGAAAAGGAAACCAAAGGAGTAAGCATTAGAAATGCTTAGTAAGTTCACAGGTATTTAAAATCAAATAACTTACCTTAGGTTATAATTATACCTTACATGTTACTTAGCTTGGTAAAGTTTGCCTATTATGGCAATTCAAATATAAAAAAAAAATGTGAGTTCGACATTTATCATACTATATAGTAACTCAATCATACAACAATTCAATTTAACATTTCATCATCACTCATAAAACAAATAATCATCTAATCAATCCACTATCTTAATCATATCATACAATCTATTTACCTATAATACATCCCATTTCAAATGATTGTCAAAATAGTATTTTCATTTCATAATTTAAATTCTCAAACCAAATCATGTTAAACCATATGAATTTCATTCTCATTTCATATTAATTCATATTTGAACCATATAAACCAATTGTCAGTTTATTTTCAATTACTACTTCATTTCATAATACGAATATCTATTCACATTCATTGATTTTTCACGTTTCCATATTTGCCCTCTGGCTTATATAACTAATTCTCAATATGTATATGCATAATCTGATCATTGTATCAAATCAATCTAAAGATCATTTATTCCAATTACATTATACATATCCCTATTAACCTGACTCGGACTTAGACGGATACACGGATCCAACCCACACACCAATTTGGCACCCAGTGCCTGATAGATAAATTTGTAATAATGAATTGCACCTTGCGCTGGCCGGTAAAACCGAAACATAAATGTGCCTAGCATTGGTCAGTATAACCAACAAATGAGGTGTCCAACACTCCTTGACACGTCGTATAACCCTAAACTGTTTCTATCCTATGGCATACCAATTATACCCAACCTGCCCGAACAGTTAATAGGGTAACAAGTTTTTCATATTCGTTTTAAACCAATTCTCAATTTCAATATCGTAATCTAAATCAACCAAATCAAGAATTCCATATATATATATATATATATATATATATATACCATAATTCATCACCACATTTGTATAATTCCATATTTCAATTAATATTTAATATTTTCAAATTCATTCAATTCAATTCTCTTCACATACAACCAATTTAAATGGAATCAATTCAACATTTTTGATCAAATCATCACTTTATCACATAACATATCCTATTTCAGTCCAATTCAAAGTCAATTCCTTAATTTATCGAATTATACTATCTTTAATTTTGTTCAAATTAATCTTCGATCTCAACTTTTTGTACTGAATTGTAAACAGCCAAAATTTCAATTAAACATATTTATAACTATAATTTTAAATGCACAACAATTTAACACAACCATATCGTATGAACTTACCAGGGCTAAACAGCGAAAATTACAATGGTAGAAACTAATAATAAATTTTCTTTTCCACAATTATATATCGGCTCTTTATCTAAATAGTAATTTATTTCAACTATTAGCCCAAATACTTAATAATAATCCATTTAATGCATATGACTTCTTTATTGACATTTTTCACAATTACCTTAAACTTTTAGTTTTTATTCAATTTAGTCCCTAATATCAAATAAGCTTATTTTCACAATTAACCCATAAACTCATATGGCCAAATTCTTAAACATCCACAATCAGCCCTCTAATATTAATATTTTACAAGGAAACCATGCCAAATTTAACATATTTTCAATTTAATCCTTAAGCTCAAAACCTATACAAAATCATTTTACAAAATAGTCCTATTTCAACATCAAGCTTCAAACTAAACCATTAGTAACTAAAAAGTTCCAAAACTATCAATGGCATGTTTTGCAAACATTGACATTTTAAAAATGGAGGTACGAGTTAGCTTGACCTAGTTGAAATGATCTTAAAAACATAAAAATTACAAGAAATATACTTGAAATCTTACCAAATTGAAGGACCAAATGTCCAAAGCCCCAAGAACTTTTTTTTTCTTTCGCTTCATGATGAAAATGAGCAAATGAAGGAAAAAAATGGTTGTTGTCCTTTTTTTATTTAATATATATATATCTATATCTTTAATTAAAAATTAATTAATCATAGTTTATTTAATTAAATATATTTAACTAATATTAAAATCAATAAAAAAAGTTAATGGATAACAATTGGATTTCACCACCGTTTGGCATACATAATAAGGTCCAACTGCCCAATTGGTCTTTCATTTAATTAAAAATTCATAGTGATTGAACTTTTATCACTTTTACAATTTAATCCTTTTTTATTAATTAACAATCCAAACATCAAAATTAATGGACCAAACTTCAATCCTCTTATACTAATATTAAGTACGAGCTCGGTCTATGAAAATGAGGTCTTAATACCTCATTTTCGAAAACCACTGACTTTTGGTACATACCACTTGTACCTTAATGTAACACCCCTAACTCGTATCCGTCGCAGGAATAGGGTTATGAAGCATTACCGAATAACACACCTCAAATACCTACATTTAAGCATTCATAATCAAAATTAATTCAAATCATTCACATTGTCCCTTATAAGGCTTTACGAGACTTTAAAGCATGCTTAGAAGTGGTTTGGGACTAAACCAATAATATTTGCAAACT
Organism: Gossypium anomalum; assembly: GCA_025698475.1. NCBI lineage: Eukaryota > Viridiplantae > Streptophyta > Magnoliopsida > Malvales > Malvaceae > Gossypium > Gossypium anomalum. Next base: position 65,059,925 of record CM046968.1, on the reverse strand, counting down.
TAGGGAAACTTAGAAAATTTTCAAACATTTAAGGGTCACATGCCCGTGTGACCAGGCCGTGTGCCTCACACGGTCACCAGACACGCCCGTGTCATAGGCCGTGTGAAAACAGGGCATACATACTGACTTGCACCACACGGCTGAAGACACGCCCGTGTGTCACGACCCTGGGAAAACTGGAGGGGTTACTGACTTGGGTCACACGGCCGACCACACGCCCACGTGCCAGCCCGTGTGCCACATACGGCCAGTAGACATGCCAGTGTGTCTAGGCCGTGCCAAAACTGTAAGGTATACTGACTTAATTCGAAAGGGTACCCCAGGGGACACACGACTGTGTAACATGACCGTGTGTCGCACACAGCTGAGACACGCCTGTATCACTGCTCGTGTGGACAAAAATAGGCCATTTGCAAAGCCAATTTGCCACCATTTTTCTCATGCACACCTAGCCATCAAAATGGTATCATTTCAATACATATATGTATAGCCAAAATATGCCAAATCACACACATATCATGCCAACTATCATCAACCGTTTCAACTACTCAATTCCATAATAAAAAACATACCAAATCAATATACCAAAATCATCAAAAACTTACATATCTCCTAAATGAATTTTCTCATCTTTTTATCAACCAAATCATGCTTATCAACATACCAATTCATCATCTATAATTCATACCATTTCTTAAGCATTAATATATTAACTAATAACTAACCAAAAGAGCATCCATACAACCATTCCAAACAAACCAACACTTAGGACATTATAAACATCACATATATCATTTATCCAACATATAATTCAAGCCAACTTAAATGGCCATATTCCAACATTTACAAGCCAAATCTCATGGCTATAATCACAACGCAAAACATACCAAGATGACACTAGCCTATACATGCCATATACCATATATGCAAAGCTTCAAAAGTACCAACGAGATGATCAATAGTGTGATGATGTTTCTCGATGATCCCCGAGTCCGAGCTAGCTTCGATAATCTATAAAACAAGAAAAGAACACACAAAGTAAGCTTTAAAAGCTTAATAAGCCATATACAAATAAGCTATCACATGAATCCTTGCATATCAATTCAAATATGCTAAACTTAGCTAATCACATACAAGTTCACAAACTTTTCACATTGAATACATATTCAATATCATAATCAAATTCGTCATTTACTTCAATTCTCAATACTCGTATGGATCTCGTACGTACCTAGTCACTTAATTCATTCACATATTCTTTCTCAACTTGAATTTGCCCGTTGACCCATTCAGAATCATTAAGGATACTCAGAAATCACATAAGCTCGTACAATGCCATATCGCAGATATGGTCTTACATGTTATCAAATATCGATGCCACTGTCCCAGATAGGGTCTTACACGAAATCGATTAACGATGCCAATGTCCCAGACATGGTCTTACATGTAATCACAGTCTCGATAACCTAATGTCATGACATTCGTATCTTATACTATTCTTAAGGTTCATACGAGACTTTCGGATGTCGTAACTTTGTCGATTCTTGCTCGTAGGTACTCGTTCAACATTCATAGCAATTCGATAACATTTAATCATGTATAATTCAATTTAAAGACATTTATTTGTATATGAACTTACCTTGTAGTCGAAATAGGGGTACTGGATCAACTATTCGATAACTTTTGATTTCCCCTGATCTAAATCTGATTTCTTTTGTTCTTGATCTAAACACATTCAAAATTAACTCATTTATTCACCAAACAATTCAATTTAATCCACAAACACATATTTTGGAATTTTTACACTTTAGCCTTAAAGTTTCACATTTCTTACAATTTAGTCCTTATTTCACAAAACACAAAATTCACACAATTCAATTTAAACCCATGTGTGTCGAATTACTATAGTACCCTTAGTAGCCCATATTTGACATTTATTTCATAATTTAACCCCTTAATTTACACTTTTCACAATTTAATCCCTAATATGCATTTTTACTCAAAATCACTTTACAAAACATGTATATCAAACACCAAACTTTCATATTTCATCATCAACACTCAAAAACATCAAGCTATCATTAATGGCATTTTACAAAATCACTAAAAAACTTAAAAATTAAGGCACGGGCTAGCTAGAACACGAAGCAATGATCTTAAAATTGTAAAAATCATAAAAAATGGGACAAAAAATGAACTTACATGCAAGGTTAAACTATGGCCGAATATTTTAAGCTTCATCCATGGTTTTTTTATCAACTTCAATTGGTTAGATGAGAAAATATGGACTAAAATGATTTTATTAAACTTATTAATTCATTATTAAACCATTTACAATTATAACCTTTAATATAATCATATAAAAACACATAATAGATGCCCACTAATGTCCATCTACACTATCAATGGTCTAATTACAACATAAGGACCTCACATTTAATAAGTCATAGCAATTAAGCACTTTTAACTTATATCATGCTACTTTTGCATTTTACTCGATTTAGTCATTTTTCTCAAATTGAGCTATTAAACGATAAAATTAGCTCACGAATTTTCACACATATATATTCACTTACTATAAACACCAAAAATAATATTAAAATAATTTTATGACCTCAAATTTTTTGTTCCGAAACCACTGTTCCAATTTAGCTAAAACCGAGATGTTACACTTAACTAACTGACCAAAATCATGTTTTACTATAACATTATTTTTAACTCGTAAAAATTAAATACATAATAGTTACTAACTTACTCATCGAAATTGTGATCCCGAAACCACTGATTTCAACACCATTGGAAAATGGGTTGTTACAACTTTATTACTAGACATGATGAACACCCTCATATGAGCCTTCCAATATGCATAATTTTCTAAATCAAGTAACAACGGGAATCGAGCAATTGAACTACCTTCCCTAACGGATTCCATAATTGCAAACCAAATACATGATGACCTTCAAATAACTCTTAAAGCCTGCTTTGATACCACTTGAAAAAACACATTAGTTTGCTGCAAGTTTAGTTTGATTGTTTAAAGTCATGTTTAGTCACAGTATTGATTAGACAGAAAAATAGAAACAAAAAATAGAGAAGTAAAGTGGGATTTTGCATACAGTCATTTGTTAACGCAATTCGGAAACAATCCTACTCTGTGGAGTCTCATCCAGTGAATGGTTCTTATTCAACAAGCTTCCAAATCACTTATTGTTTTAAACCCAATCTACCCTTACACAAAGAAGTAATTTTAGCCTCAACACCGACCCTAATTGTTATAAATCACTCACCCTCAAAATCTCACTTACATCAAATATAAACTCTCTAATAAAAGCCTAACACAAAGGTGAAAAAATACCAAGTAAAAAAAAAAAAACAAATAACCAATCAAAACCACGCCAAAAGTGTGTGTACAACAACCTATTTATAGGCTAAATTTGACATCTTCTCCATATAGTCTTTGATAAAGTAAAACTCTCAATTTGAATCTGAATAAAACTTCTTATATTATCTCCAATAATTATTCAAAATAAATTAAAATTAATCTCCTTAAATCAACCATGAAACATGTCCTTGAGATTGAGAAAAACTCTTACCATAATCCAAATCGAACTTAAACTCTTCAACACACTTAAACTCTTCACAAATACACACCACTTCAATTTCAACTTTAACGACTGGAATAAGAATGTACAAAAAGCCCATTTGCTCAAGTAAAGCATATAAATATGCCTAGACTGTCTCGTATCTTGATTGATCAGGTATTTAATTGATGGGTAACTGAACAAGCATTGCTGGACAACCTTGGCTTTAACAATTATATTTGAAATTTCTTCGAAAATACACATTAATCCAAATAATTTCAAATAAAAGAGGATATGGAAAGATAAACAATCGCCACTGAAAACAAACATGAAGCATTAAGCATATGATGAAATAATTGAAGAGAGAAATGGGTATTGATTATCAAGAATACCAAATAGGAACAACAAAGTAACAATAAACTTTTTTTCTCTGAAAATAATCGTACATCAAATTCTATACTTCCCTAAGAAAATAATTGAACACAAATGTCAACTTCAGCCAATATTTCACTAAATCATTATAACATTTCCTATAAAAACTGCTAAAAACATGTTAAAACGCAAGAATAGATTAATGAAGTTTATCACTTCCTCTCCTTTCCTTAATCAAAATGTTTAAAATCGTCTAACCATTTCCAAAATGATGTTTTCCTAATATCCTATATTATTCTTAAAATTGTTGAACAATACAAAACACTAACTTTGCAAAAGAAACAATGGGGGAGATTTAGATTAATTAAAGGGTAAATTACACCATTAGTTATTAAATTATGAGTACAATTTTGTTTTGATTAGTTAATTAAAAAAAGTTACACTTTGGTCACTCAGTTTTCTAAAATTATTTTTTGTGGTTGCTTAATAGTTAAGTGGAACTTTTTTAGTTGGTATAATAATAAATTTAGTCCTTAACTTTTATATTTTTTGTCAATTTGACCCTAGTTCTATATAAAAATTATAAAAAAACTTAAAATCATTTTAAAAATAGAAAATTCTATATAAAAATTGTAGATAAATAAAATCTATAAAATATTATTGTTGAAAAACTAATATATATGGGAAATAAAAATAAAAAAAAACTTATACTTCAATAGAATCCAATAACAAATAAAAACAAAATATAACAAAAAAGTTAAATCATTACATGTTTCCTCAATGTTTCTTGAAACCAAATTAGTAACATCTTCTAGTCAAGTTCCATGCCCTTAAAGAACATCCAAAATTGATATTATCTAAGCTTGTGAAATCGAATTTGATACAAATTTTTTTAGCAAAAAAATATAAAATATACCATAAAATATTCCTTTTCCAGACTCAATTCAAAATTTCAATTCATTTAAATTAATATCTAAACTGTAAACAAAAATTATATTCTAATTTAAAAAAAAAAAGTCATGGTAAGAAACAAAAGAGGTAAAAAAAGCAATAATTTGTCTTAATGTTTTTTTTTTCTATTTTTTAAAAAAAATGGGTATTGTATTTGGAGGGTTTAAAAACAAATTTATCTCATTTTCTCACTTTATCAATTTTAAAAATTTTTATTTACTTTAATTTTAAATTTTAGAATTTTCTAAATTTTTGTAAAAGAATTTCAAATTTTATTATTTTATATATAATCAAAGTCAAATTGATAGAAAGTATAAAAATTAAGTACTAAAATTAGTATTATTCAAATTAAAAAAGTGCCACTTAATAGTAGGATAACTAAAAAAAAACAATTTTAAAAAATTTAGCGATTAAATTGTAACTTTTTTTAATTAAGTGATTAAAATGAAAATTTAACTATAATTTATTGACCCTTAACTAAAAAAATGGTTTCTTTTCATTGTTTTTATATAAACACAAGAAAACAAGTATTTTACAGAAACACATCCCTACCTATTTTGGTGAAATGGTTTTTTGGTCAACCTCGCCTGACAACACCTCTTCAACAATATTTAGTCGGTGGCATGTTTTTCGTTCTTTTAACAACTTAATGATTTTCATTTATATTTTAAGAATTATGCTTGGCCGTCATATCATCAAAGGATTATTCCAAAGGAACTGGTTTTTTATTTTTTTTGGGAATTAATTGGACGACATGTTTTGTGTAAAGGTCTAATTTGAAATTCATTCCCTGTTTTATGAAAACTAAGAATAAGCCTCTCTAGCCTCAAAAAAAAAGAATAAGCCTCTCTATTTTAATTTATTAAAATTCAATCCTCGTATGTATAAAAAGTAAAAAAAGAATCCAATTGAGGGAGGGAGCGAGGGAGGGATGAAATTGAGAATAGAGGTGTTGTAATTTATCGGAAGGAAAAACTGTAATTGTAGTTATGTTACTGCGGGGTATGCGGCTGAAAGCGTGAATAACTAACTAAATGTCGCTCCAGAGTCAAATTTCCTCCTCACTTATTCATTCTCTAACCAATAACACACTAGGTTCTACATTCCCACATGGACGCCAACGACGACGTTCCCGATCTTAGTCCCAGAATCTTCGACCGTTACGCCTCCTCTTCCGACGATGATTCGCATCCGTCTTACCCTTCCCTCCACTCCACCAACCGACGCCTCGACTACATGATCCAATTCCTTGACCGCAATCTTCTACCGCAAAACACCTCTCGTCCCAAACCCTCCCTACCTGAGTTTGTGGCTAAAGGCGGTGGCCAAGGCATTTTCATCCTGCCTGATCGCAAACCCCTCCTCCCTAATCGCCCTCCCTACCTCCAGCTTCGACCACATCCCCTCAGGGAGACCCAATTCGGCCGCTTCTTGAAAACGATTGCCTCTACCGACCGGCAGCTTTGGGCCGGCAGCGAGAGCGGGGCTGTCAGGGTTTGGGAATTGAAAGATTTATACGAGGAAGGTGAGGAGGAGGAGGCTGCGCCGTTTAGGGAATCTTCGGCGATATTATCGAATGGGAACGGGAATGGGAATGCGGCGGTGATGTGTATGGTGGGGGATGAGGGGAATGGAGTTGTCTGGAGTGGGCATAAGGATGGAAAGATCAGAGGCTGGAAGATGGATTGTGAGAGTGGTGGGTTTAAGGAAGGGTGGTGTTGGCAGGCTCATCGCGGCCCCGTGCTTTCCGTTGTTTTCACTTGTTATGGTCTGTTTTCCCTTTTGCTTTTCTCTACTTATGCTTTTTGGTTTTCTCCCTATTAATGTGGATCCACTGCCATAACATTTACAAGAAATTAATAGATTACTTGTAATAGTAATAATGAGAACTCTCAATCTAACCTCTATTGAATGTGTTACGTGCTATTTTGATGGACGGTTGATTAATAATAGATTAGCATATTTTTAGATTTTGGAAGTTTTAATTATCACCACCTTGCCTCTGAAAAGCCAAGGAGCAAACACATAGCCTGGCATGAATCTAGAAATTTTTAGTTTAAAAACTCCATCCTCCATAAACTGTTTATTCTTAAAACTGAAATTCGTCTCTAATAAATACATGTCAAGAAGAGCAAAATGGATCTTCAAGAACCATTTATGCATCCCTACTCAAAGTTTCCTGTTACAATTGCTTGCTCGTGTCCAGTGGTAAGAATGATGATCTCTTTTGACATAATCTTATTTGCTTTAATTTTTGTTTTTGTTTTACTTTGATTCAGGGGATTTGTGGTCTGGTTCAGAAGGGGGTAATATCAGGATTTGGCCATGGGAATCTATTAACAATGCACTCTCTCTGTCAATGGAAGAACGGCATATGGCTTCTTTGTTAATGGGGAAATCATTTATTGACCTTAGGAGTCAAGTCGCTGTAAATGGCTTCAGTTCTATATTAAATTCAGATATCAAGTGCCTTCTTTCTGATAATATTCGAGCTAAAGTATGGAGTTCTGGTTATCTTTCTTTTGCATTGTGGTATGTCTAGACCGTGGAAACTGCACCCTTAAAATTAACAAAGTTCTGTTGGCATATTGTTACATGTTCAGTTCCTCTTTGATAAATAATAAGTTATAAAGACCTTCCACATCTACTCCCTTATTGATAGTCTAGATCAGTTATGATGATCTTGTACCTCTTGCTAATACACTGTTCTTCTACGCACTGTAACCTGTCAGTTTCTAAATATTTCTACAAGACATCATCATTCCTTTATCACAGTTCTTGGACAGAGGCCCTTGCCATTTAAGATTTGTAATGAAATAAAAAGTCAACTATTACAAATGGGATCTCACTTTGAAATCTAATTTATTTGCTCTGTGCACGAAAGGAGATAATTGTATAATTTTTTTGTGAAAAATGTAACACTGAAAGCCTTTTACATGTAAAATTGTTAAAACTTATCATTTTCTGTCCAAATATGGGAATTTTTAAATTATAAGTAATAGATCAATCTGATTTTACCCTAGATGTTGGCTCTATTTCTGTTCCTGTTCATAGGTTAGAAGGATATAGAGATTCTTAATGTATTTTTGTTTATTTTTGAGATATTTGAGGTTGCAAAATCAAGAATGTGGATCTTAATTAACTTCTTGCACAATTAGAATTTCTAGTTACTTTACTTGTATTAATTTAGCTCCAATTTGAATTTAGATCATCTTATCTTACACCGCTCTTGTAAAAGATTTCGTTTTTTGTCTCCTTTCTGTTACTTTTGTTAGGTTTTCTCAGAATTTCAAAATTTCAGGGATGCTCGGACGAGGGAGTTACTCAAAGTCTTCAACATTGACGGTCAAATTGAAAATAGAGCAGATTTGTCATTGGTTCCTGACTTTGCCATGGAAGATGAGATAAAGATGAAGATTGTTGCAAGTTCAAAGAAGGAGAAAACACAAAGTTCCTTTGGTTTCTTTCAGCAGTCACGTAATGCTATAATGGGAGCAGCTGATGCTGTTCGTCGAGTTGCAGCAAAAGGGGGCTTTCTTGATGATAGTCGGAGGATTGAAGCACTCACAATAACTATTGACGGGATGATTTGGGTTGGCTGTGCGAATGGTATGCTTATTCAGTGGGATGGAAATGGAAATCGTATTCAAGATATTCAGCCTCATCCTTCTGCGGTTCTATGCTTATGCAGCTTCGGATCAAAAATATGGGCTGGTTATGCAAGTGGTACTGTCCATGCTCTAGACCTTGATGGTAATAAGCTTGGAGAATGGGTTGCTCACAGCAGTCCTGTACTGAAGATGGCCATTGGCGCTGGTTATATCTACACCCTGGCAAAGCATGGTGGTATACGTGGATGGAGTATCACATCCCCTGGACCTCTTGATGGCATATTGTATTCTGAATTGACTGCAAAAGGATTTCTATATACAAGGATGGAAAATTTAACTATATTAACTGGTACATGGAATGTTGCGCAAGGGCGAGCATCTAAGGGCTCGCTTGAATCTTGGCTACATTCTGCTGTTTCAGATGTTGGAATTATTGTTATTGGATTGCAAGAAGTTGAAATGGGTGCAGGTTTTCTTGCAATGTCTGCAGTGAGAGAATCTGTAAGATATCTTCTTCATTATGGTTTACAATGCATTAATGTTGTGTAAGCTTAGCATTATGATTCTAGAGTAATATTTCAGAAACAAAGAACAGGCCTCAGTTGCTGAATTGATTTCAGTACAAAGTGGTAATCTGTTGCATGTGATCTCTTTCAGTCAGCGAAACATGTTAAATACATGCTGTTTCATAACATAATCATACAAGGGTTAAGAATGTCTGGGTTTCGGTTGGACATAATGTTTCACTGAACAAGTGCACAATATAGCTTGTGTATGGTGGAGTGCATGCATATCTGTTTTATGTTACTAGTATTAAAGAGGAAAGATATATGTTAGGTTTATGAGCAATTAACATTCATTGTGCAGACTTGTGCGAATGAAAAGAAGGGGGGTGGGGTGGGAGGGCATTTTGGGACAAGTTTCATGTTTCACCATTGTCTTCTGCTTAAACAAGCAAAGTATCTAATCAGTTTAAGTAAAAATGTAGAGATTCCAAGGAAGATGATTAAGAATTATGGGAGAAACAAAGAAATAGATATCTAAGCAACTTGTGCTTTTTTCTTTTCTCAGAATGCTCTTTATTTTTAATTACTTTGCCATTGGAAGAGATGGCCGACGGTTAAGTGATCATTTTTATGCTGAAATCAATGGCTATCTTTAAAATTGGGGTAGAAAATAACGCAGTTGATAACTTTAGTTCGTATAAGGACAGTTGGAATGAAGCAGGTTTTATTTTCCCTTCCTATAAAGCATGCTGTAGTTCTCCCTATCAAACTAGCTGTATGTATAATCAGGTCAGTCTGGGTTTTTGTAATGGACCTTTCCTGAAGGATTAAGACCTAGAAGGAGAACAGCACTGAAAATAATGATTTATGGAAGAGATGCCTATCATTTTAACCATAAGCATTATTGAAGCTACATGCTGAACATGAAGGCCAAATCCTTGTGCATACGAAGTCTGCATTTTTTTTAACACTCTATTTATGACAACTTATTTACCTATCCCATTTACCATAGGTGGGGCGTGACGGGAGTGCTGTTGGACAGTGGTGGTTGGATATGATAGATGAAACATTGCATGATATGATGGAAAGAAAATCACAGGATGTGATGGGAAAGCAATCGCATCAGTGGAGAAAATTTGAGCGTGTTGGATCTAGGCAGTTGGCAGGCATGCTTATTGCTGTTTGGTGAGTGTCCATCATGTTTTTCTGTTATTCTTTTGCTCTTCTCCTGTTGAAGTTTCTTTTTTGGAACTATAGTTATGTTAGATATACAGGAATACTTGTTCTTATCATTTGTTTCTTGCAAGGCTGAAAGGCATTTCAGGATTGCTGAATATTTTTTTATTCTAATGTCTTAATTTTTATTTCGTGTGAAAATAAGGAACTCTACAGGAAATAAGTTTTGCTGTAAAACTGAAGTATCTGTGTTCCAACCCATAAATTAAAACTCTAATACAAGGATATCTCACTTTTGTTTTCTCATTTTCTGTAAGAAAGGTTGTTTTTTATTCTTTTCCTCAAAAAGTTTCTAAAAGGGTTGTTTTTGAGACTCTTCCTCTAGAAAATTCTAAGAAAATATAGTTTTGAGTCAGATCCATTCTTTTCTAAAATTAAAAATTTGAAATAATTATTGCTGATTTGATTGCAACGAATATCGTTCATTCTAAACTGAGGTAATCCTGTTTATGTGAATGATCTTTCACCATTGCTATATGTTATTTGATTCTTTCTCAAATCAGTGAGGAAAGAGAGTGATAACGAGATTGTGCAGTTTTAATGACGAATTAGACTTCAATGCTCCATGCATGCATTGTTTATCAAAGGAACTATTTCGAAGTATTTGCTAACTAGGCTTCTAAGGGGTCACATAGATTCTAAGCTATTACATGCCACGTAGACGTATCTTTGAATAAAACACAAGAGGAAATGAATTACTTCCCAACAAATTTACAGTATTTAAAAATAAATAGAAAAGGAGTTCGAACTTGCTGATTGAATGATTTGAATTCCATAAGAGTCATTCTGTCTTTATCTGCTAGAACTAGTCTTGTTATTGATCTGTTTCTTTATTCCTTATCCATTTACTCAAGTTCGCTTTCATGTTTTATTTGTGCTCTGTTTCCTGAATTTTTATATCTAATGGTTGAATTTTTGTTTTAGGGTCAAGGATAACCTTAAACCAGATGTTGGGGATATTGATGCTGCTGCAGTCCCATGCGGCTTTGGGCGTGCGATTGGTAACAAGGTATTATTCTTCCTTAAATAGGCATGATATGTAAATTCGTTCTGTGTAACAGAGATTTTAATAAATATCAGTATAGTTAGTATATAAGCATAATCTTTTTCTTCATGAGCAAATATACATATTTATATTGGACTTGTTTTTCATACATATCATCATAAAAGTTTTAGTGCAAATTCTAGCTGCAAGGTATTTTTCATCCCTAAAGAGGCATGTGATAAGTGAATGATTTTCTATATAATGTAGATATTAATAAATCAGCCTAATATAATTTATAATGCGCAAGAATGTTTTCTTATGTTAGAAATGTATGTTTTCTTATGTTAGAAATGTATACAATGCATTTCGGCATAAAAGTTTTTAGTGAATGAAATACTAGACTCAATGTTAAACTGAATTTTAGAGTACTATGGAAATGGATATATGGTTTCTTCTTAGTATTCTAGTGATTCTTAGGTTAAAGTCTGGAGAATAGACTATAATTGCATATGAGAACTTTGTCACTGTTTCTTGGTGCTACTTTATCTAGTTCCTAAACTCATAAGTATGATGGATTAGAATTATTGAAAATGTTATACTTTCTCTCTAGATATTTGGTTTGCACATGGGGTTCTGATTGACTATGAAAGTTATAAGAAATATATTGCTTTTGGCTTGTGAACTAGTTGGCTTAGAAAAAATAAATTTTAACAATTGATAGGTTTTCGTTTAACAATATTATACATTTGCTTGTGCACCCAGGGAGCTGTTGGTTTAAGATTGAGAGTGTATGATAGAATCTTTTGCTTTGTTAACTGTCACTTTGCTGCTCATTTGGAAGCTGTCGGTCGTCGCAATGCTGATTTTGACCATGTATATCGTACAATGACGTTTAGTCGACAATCTAATCTCCTCAATGCTGGCGCTGGTATGGTGTTGTACCTGTTATTGTGTTGCACGCTTGCCTGCTCAATATATTTATTTTGGCTTGTTTATAGATCTAGCTTGCCATTGGTCCTTTCTATTGCAGCTGGTGCATCATCGGCCGTTCAAATGGTTCGTGGAGCTAATGTATGTATACACCTTGGTTGCTATAATAGCCACCATTTTTGATTCATTTTCCTTCTAAAATATTCATCCCTTCTGGTTAGTGTGTAAGGGTTGATGCTTTTACAGGCTACAGGTGCCAACTCTGTTGAAGGAATGCCTGAATTATCTGAAGCAGACATGGTTGTATTTCTTGGCGATTTTAATTATCGGCTTGATGATGTGTCATATGATGAAGCAAGAGATTTTATATCTCAAAGAAGCTTTGATTGGCTCAGAGAAAGGGATCAACTCCGAGCAGAGATGGAAGCTGGAAATGTTTTCCAGGGAATGCGGGAAGCAGTTATTACTTTTGCTCCCACATACAAATTTGATAAACATGTAGCTGGTTTATCAGGTATCTTGTATATTAGTTATGAATTCCTCATCTTATTTCTAAACTCTGTATCAGCTAAGTCACATGTTGTTTGTTTTAACAATCCACCTTCTGCTGTGCATTTTATGATTCATAAAGTGGTTCAGCAATTGCTCTTGTTAAAGTTTGATGTAGTCTATTAAGATGTTTTTCACTAGGGGTTCAGGAAAAGGGTTTCTTGGTATGACTGGTATTATAGTTTTTCTAGTAATTTCACATATTTAATTGGCTAAAAGTACCTTTACAATGCTTATTTTTAAAGGCTACGATTCTGGTGAAAAGAAGCGCATTCCTGCCTGGTGTGACAGAATCTTATATCGTGATAGCCGGCGAACATTGGGATCTGAATGCAGTTTAGAGTGTCCTGTTATCTCTTCAGTATCACGGTAAGTTCTGATTGGTTTCTGTTTTGGCAATATTTAGGGATAGTTTAATTTCTTTCAAATAATTGCATGCTATGATTCTCTTCCATAATCTGTTGTGATCCTTTCTGTTGAAGGCAATGCTTTAACAGCCTTATGTGCTTATCAACTTTTTCAAAAAGGTTTTCACACATTGATTATTTTCTGATCCAGATATGTAATACCAGGAGTAAATTGCACCATTTAGCAAATTTCTTTTGTCTTCCATCTGAGATCTAAAATGACTCGATCATTTATTCACAGCTTTTTTAATTTGTTCCAAATCTATCTATCTATCCCATCAACCTGGTATCAGAATATGGACAGAATTTTCTACATGTTATGCCGACTAAGGTGGCTCATGGCAAATTCCATCCGTTTGCTGACATGTTAATGGACAGATGGATTTTGAATAAATTCAAAGAGTCACATATTATGGCAGACTAATCAACTTGTGATTTGTTTTCCTGAAAATGAACATTGTGAAAAGGTCATGGCAGACTGGTTGTTCTCTTGTCTTGTCTCCTTTTTTCTCTTTTTTTTGTTGTATGTGGAAAAATAGGTATGCTTGTTAATATTACCATTTCAATACACAGATTTTGTATTTTCAGGCCAGACTGCATTTTTTTCCCCTTATCATCTATTTTTTTGTTATCAATAATTATCTTGAATAAATCCTGATGTATCTCTTGAATAGGTACGAGTCTTGCATGGATGTGACAGACAGTGATCACAAACCTGTCATTTGCTTATTTTCTGTTGAAATTGCTCATATTGATGAGTCAGTAAGGAGACAAGAATTTGGAGATATAGTGAGATCAAATGAGGAAGTTAGATGCAAGATTCAAGAATTATGCAAAATTCCAGAAACAATTGTCAGCACCAACAATATTATCCTCCAAAACCAGGACACATCAATTTTGCGCATCACAAATAAATGCACAGAAAGCATTGCTTTGTTTGAAATAGTTTGTCAAGGTGAATCTACAATCAAGGATGATGGACAGGCATCATATCATCATCCAAGAGGTTTCTTTGGCTTTCCACGGTGGCTTCAGGTAGGTTTTCTTTTTGATTGAAGAGAAATTATTTTACCCTTAATGGGGTAAGAATTGCTGCTGGTTCATATTGCTAGGGATTTGAAATCCTTTGTATTGAAAGAAAAAAATCAGTCGGGGGAATTGTCTTTGGAATCTTTCTACTAGGTTTTACTTTACTGGCAGTGAGCTTTAGGTGCAAATTTGATTATCTTTGGATCAAAGTTGAACTGCTGCAGATTTATGGAGCAAATTAAAAGTTGTTTGTGGCCTTGGCAGGCTGCTCCTTTTTTTTCCTGTTTAAAGAAGGCCTTTTCTTTTAAGTTACTAAATATTTCATGCTTAGGGATCAATTTTGTTTGCAAACTCAAATTCATGTCCATCTTGTAATGTTGAATATGGTCAGACATGGTTACAAGCTTCAATAGGGCGTTATTTTTTTTTATTTTTTTGCAAAAATATGAAGTAAAAGAAGTTCATATTCATGATCTGGAGTGTTCTGCTTGTTAGTCTTTGAGATAAAAGTTATTAACATATATGTGATGTTTGGCCCAGGTTACTCCAGCTGCTGGCATAATTAAACCAGATCATGTAGCAGAGGTATCGGTTCATATTGAGGCATTCCACACCCAGGAAGAGTTTGTCGATGGTGTTCCACAAAATTGGTGGTGTGAAGACGACAGAGATAAGGAAGCTCTATTGGTGGTTAAAGTTCATGGCAGGTATACGATGGAGACAAGGAATCATCGGATCCGTGTTCGGCACTGCTGTTCAACCAAAATGAGAAAGACAGATCCTAAGCCTAGAGATTCTGTACAAACTCAAGGAAATCTCCTTCACCGTGCTGATTATCAAAAGCTTAGTGTTTCCTTTGATGTGGTTGATCATCTCCGGAATTTGCATAGTCCATAAATTAACAGTGGTAAGATGTCCACAAATCACATGCCATTGTTGTGTTGTGGTTGATAATGCAGCTAATGGAAAATGTTCAGTCTTCCTTTTTTTTTTTCTTGTTTTTCTGAATGATTTTCATATTTAGCGTGAATAGAAATTTTATTGAGTCAAGCTGGTGCCGATTTTTTATGTCACCAGTACTTTGTTTTTGTAAGAATGTCATTTATATATTGTACAGTATGAAAGAATGCAGTGAGCATGAGAGAAATGTGAAGCATTTCGCTTTTTTTTTTTTTTTTTTTTTTTTTATAACACTAATTTCCTTTTAATTTATGGATATTACTATTTATATGATGAATTTCTTCACGGGGAAAAAATGCTTTGATCAAGATTCTTGATTTCAATTGATAACTCACAATTATGGATGTGTTGAATAAAAGGTTTGATAATTGGAAATTTCAATTGATCTGAGTGCCATATTAGGTAGCTTGGCTGAGTCTAGGGCAGAGGCATGGTGGATCTTTGTTGGACCCTCGCCGTCCTGAAGTAGGGGTATTTCATCATAGCTATCTGGGTTGTGAATGGAGGTGTTTTTCATTTTGGGGCTTGCTTTTGTCGTTGCATCTTGGGTTTGCGGTGGCTGGCTTTCTTCAGAGCGTACAAGGATGGAGTTTTGACACCCATCTATACTGTCACAGTAATGAGGGAGTGGATATCTCTGGGAATTTTGTACCTGCGATGCCTCGTACTTGGATTGATGAGTGGAAAGCTGCATTGCTTTAGACGTCCATCTAAAGGCTGTTACGCTCCGAAGGGGTATGCTCCCTTTGTTCTTTTTTTTTTTCTCTTTTTACTGTGTACTGAGCCTGGAAACCTTGGTTACTTGTTGGGCTCCCTTTTGTCTGGACCTAAGCTCTCTCGTAATCGGATCTTTATGCAATAAATTGCTCCCTTTTTTCTATAGTCATACACAAGTAGACCTGCCCATGGGCTAGGTCACCCGGCCTAATTTGGCCTAATTTGGCTTGAAGGTTCGTTCGAAAAGTGTGTGGGTGTGGGTAAAAATATAAACTTAAAAAATAGACTTTGATAAAAAATAAGGCCTATTTAAAAAATGGGTTGGACATTGGGTAAGGCTTTTTCAGCCTAGGCCGGCCAGAATATGCAGTTTTTTTTGTTTCTGTTTTTTTAATTTTTTTGTTACTATTTTCTTTTTTTTTCCCACTATTTTGTTACCTTTTTAATATTATGTTACTATTATTTTATTGTTATTGTATAACTCTTATTTTATTGTTAATTTTGTTATTGTTCTATCTTTTAGTATTTCTGATGTATTATATTTTTTAAAGAAATTTATATTAAAAAAAATAATATAAAAAATAGGTCAAGCCCGGGTTTAACATTTTTATCCGAGTTAAACTTGGACAAAATTTTAGGTCCATTTTTAGTGGTAAGCCCAACAAATAGGCCTAAAATTTTAGTTGGGCTTGGCTCGGCCCATAAGCACCTCATAAGTACTTGAATTTGACAACTTGTATTTATTTAGCACATTTTTCTTGGACTTGACTAGTGCCTAAATTTGAAAATCATAAGTTAACTTAGTACTTTTTTATGTGCCCAACTAATATTATTAAAATGCACTGATGTGGTACTGACGACTAATAACAATGTGACACACGGCGGCTTACATTTTGCTATGGCAAAAAAAAAAAAAAAATTATCACATATTAAAATGTGAGATTACCACGTGTTATCATGCTATTGGTCATTAGCACCATGTCAGTGTACTTTAACAAAGTTAGGTACCTAAAAAATATTAAATTAACTTACTATTTCTAAATTTAAGTACTAATTAAAATTTAAAATTTAGGTGCCAAATAGGTAGTTGAAGTAACTATATATATTAACCTCTTATGAACAATAAATTACCGTTTGAAAATAAAAATAAGTAATATTGAGCTGACAGATCTTGAGTTTAGGTTTTTATGAATTGAAATTTAAGTTGGACTTTTAGTCGGTAATTTCAAGTCTAAATTGTTTAATTATTTTAAATCTATTGTAAATTTGAAATCCAATCGTGAAGCTGGGGGATTCTTTTTCAATTAATTTAGGCTTAAATTATAAAATAGTATTTAACTCATATCTTTTTTTCTCAAATTGGTATTTTAATTCTCTTTTTTGTCACTTATTTAATTAATTTAGGTTTAAATCATAAAATGGTACTTAATTTATATCATTTTTCTTAAGTTTAAATTTTTTTTTTTGGTCACAAGTGGTACTTAAACTATACTTTGTTGTCTAAATTGGTTCCACTGTTAAAAGAATCTCTTAGCTAATCATTTTGTGATATATGGCACTTTTTAGTTAATTTTTTTAAATTTAAAGAAGATTAAATATTATTTCCTTATAAATATATTTATCTCTTTTGTTCTTCACTCTAAAATTGTGGTGATGAAAAATTCAAAAACATGTTGAAGATCTCATCTACACCAGTTTTTAGTGACAAAATTCATAATCTGGCGAGTTTCTTTTTTGTTTTTAAACCTCAATTCCAATTCCTTTTTCACCTCAATTTAAAACTCATGTATTATTTTTTCTTAAAAATAACTTTCTCTTTTCCTTTTTTATATTTTGTATAAAATAGTTAATTGTTGGATAAGCCTCTCTAATGGAAATAACCCATATAATGCATGAAATCCAAATATTAGGAAGAAGCTAAGTAGCAAAAGAGAAACAAATATAAGAGGATTGTAAAGAAGAGTTATGTAACAATTAAAAAAACTGCACTAGAAGAGAAGAAAGAATAGTGAGAAGAGTGGGTGTAAAAAAAGATTAGTTTTAATTTAATTTAAATTTTTTTATTAAGATAAAAGAAAAACAAATATAAAAGGATTGTAAAGAAAAGTTATTTAATAATTAAAAAAATGCATTAAAAAAAAGAAAGAAGCTTGAGAAGAGAGGATGTAAAAAAAGATTAGTTTTAGTTTTAGTTTAATTTAATTTTTTTATAATTTAATTATGTTCTTTTAATTTAAAATTATTAAGTGTCACAAAATGAACAACCGAGGTAATTTGGGTAATAAAAGCATAGTTTAGGTACTATTTACGAAAAAAAATTTAGATTCCATCTTGAGAAAAATGATATAGTTTAGGTATTATTTTATCAATGTAATTGACATCAATTGAATTAACCTTAATTTTTTTTAACATTAATCTCATTATAGGTTATTATCATATTTGCTCTTTTTGATACAATGCCTATAACTACCCATAGCCCTTCCCCAACCCTTCAATAAGAGGATAATGTACTTTAGTGCACTCGAACCTATGTCCTATTTCATTGACAACAATGCCTATGTCAATCGAATTAACCTTAGCCAAACAAACCATTTAAAATATTTTTTATATTAAATACAATAAGCATTTAATAAAATATCTATTTTATTAAATTATACAAACTTTCATATAAGTTCAAGTGTCACGGGCTAAGGTTCAAAGCTCGTTACCATAGCACAAAATGCATCCCATGGAGGTTTATTGGTTAGATGAGGCTCATTTGACCCATGAGAATCGGTCTGATTCAAATAACTTACAGAACTATTTGAAGCCTAGGTGGCCCAATGAAGCAAATATAGAAAATTAGGCTACATTGGTAAAGAAGGAAATTAATCTTAGAAGATTGAAAGGAATAAAATCTAATAAGATTAGATTTATTTTGATTGTGTAAATCTTGTAAATCTCTTAATTGAAAGGATAAACTTCATCTCGTTTATCGATGTAAATTTAGCTAGACCATTGGATTTAGGGGAGCTCAACTATAAATAGAGAGCCTCCCCCTCAATTGTAAATTATCCATTTTAAGGAACCATTGTATTCCATTCTTTTTTCTTGAGTTGATTCATCTATAATTTGGTGCCTTGGAGGAATTTTGCAAGAATCCTCACTTTACGAAAGTTAGGTTGACTTAGGCGTATTTGAAGCGAAGGTATCACCTAAGGCAGTATAGATTACAAGACTGAAAGTCTAGCCCTGTGAAAAATGGTATATGAGCTAAGGTGTTGAAGGCACCATTGAAAGATGTTAAAAGAAGTTGTCGAGCAAGTTGAGCAAATAGAGACCCTTGGGAGGGCAAAAAAAGCAAACCTATTGAGGGACATGTTGTTAACTTTAGAAGAACGAGTGGTCAATCTCGAGGAGTTCATAGGGGACGTGATAGAGATGCTCGAGTTGGTCAAAAGACTCACAGGTGAGTTTGACTCAAGGAGGGAGCAGTTTAGGGATTTTATGTTGGAGTCTCTCTGTTTCAATGTGGAAAAGGTACAAGGGGTACTGAATTCCACTAGGAATAAATTGATAGAGAGGAACGATGCACTTGAAGCCATGGTAATGGCTTTGAAGGAGGAAACAATGGCTACGATGATGGCTTTGAGCAGAATAATTGAGGAGCTCAAGGAAGAGGTTGTCTTGTGTCGAGTAGTTGTGGGTAAATTAGTGTTGGGTGCAACACTCAATTGTGAGGTAGATGTCCTAAAGCTGAAAGAGTTTGTAGGGATAAGGTCCAGAAGAGATGTTGACAACTTCTTGTAGAGAATGGAGCAACACTTTCATGCCAAAAGCATCACGGACGATGTTCTTAAGGTAAACATTGCATTCATGTTTCTTATTGATTTTGCACTTTTATGGTGGCGAAGCAAGTCCACAGATAAAAGGCATAGTAAGATTAAATGTAACAGCCTAATTTTCAATGATGTTGGAAATAGTGGTTCGAGACCACTAAATTCGGTAAATAAGCTCGTAAATTTATTTATTTAATAATTACGAGCCAAATGTGATTTTTGAGAGATTTTTTTAATTAGTAATTTGTGTTTTATAAAGATTTATTAAGTCAAGAAATTGAGGAAAAGAGGTATCGAGACCTCAATATTATAAATCGAGCTGTAAATATTTTTATAAATATTTACGGAGTGTCAATAAGGTAGTATTAAAATTTCATCAGAAATTTTGACGTTTGGGTGGTTAATTAAATAAAAAGGACTAAATTGAAAAAAATGTAAAATTTGCTAAAAGAATTAAATAGCTCAATTGTCAAATGAGGAAGGACCCAAAGTGCAAATAAGCCCAAAGGACATATTTTGGGCTACAATAGCTGAGAAAAATCAAGAAATGGGTGAAATAAGGGAAAAATTGAAAAATTGCCAAAATTAGCTATATAAAAATGGGACCAAATTGGAAGATCTAGATTTCTTTTTATTTTTCTGTATTCTCATCAGTAAAAAAGCCATGGAAGAGTTTTCTTAAACTGGTTTTTCATATTTTTACTGCAAGTAAGTTCAATTCTTGATTATTTCTTGAAATTTTTGTGTTTTTGTGACTTTTACAACTAGGTCCACTTGTTGAATTTATTAGTCTTTGATTCTATGAAAGAAATTGAAAGTTACTATGAATATGTGCTGGAAGTATATGATGATTTGGCATGGAATTAGAGCTTTAAATTGTTTATATGATGATTTTATTGAAAGAATTGAATAGAAAGTGAATATTTGGGACCTAATTGTAAAAGAGTTTGAAGTTAGAGTTTTATGTGGAAATCCTGAATTTCAATAGTTGTGAAATAACTTATAATGTCTAGGAAAAGTATTAATTGAGAAAATTATCTTAATTGAGGGGTTAATTGAGCAAGGACTGAATTGTATGAACTGTGAAATTTGGGGCAAAATGGAAATCAACATTTTGCATTAAAACAGTTTTGGACAGCAGCAGTTGTGTGAATTTGAAAATTCACCAAAAATTATAGAAATCTAATTAGAGGATGAATAAAATATGAAATTAAAGCTTATTAAGTCTAGTTTTTTATAGAAGAAACGGTGTAAGCAATTGAATTGTAAATCATGAGATATAATAAATTTTGTGAGATAAGGTCAGAATGATTTTGGGTCCCCCTGTTCTAACTTTGGAAAATCATCAAAAATTGTAAAAAAGTAATTATGCATTATAATTTATATGCTTAAAATTCTAAATGAGTATATTTTCAAGAGAAACAAACAAGAACATCATCTGAATCCCGTACAAGGAGATAATTAATTTTAAGCGAAGAAGGTTCAAAATTGTCAGGCAACAAAACATGGGTGAATTTAAAGAATAAACTGTACTTATTGGTTGAACCAAAAATTCTGAAAATTGTTTGGTAAGAAGATACGTGAGTCTAGTTTTAGGGAAAATTAGAGGATCTTAATTTGGAGTTCTATAGCTCAAGATAAAAATAATTTAGTGACTATGACACGGATGGATAGCTTGAATATTCACATAAGTAAATAGTGAAAATTATGGATAATGTTACTTACAAGTGTGTTATTTATACTAAGGATGTGGATGGAGAGGAGGAGGATGAAAAATATATGAATATTCAGTTAGTATGAGTTTACTTTAAAAATGGAAAATTTGAATGTTTTAGGTTCATAGATTAAATTGAATAAGACTAAAACTTTAGGGGCAATTCTGTAAAAATATCAAAAATGACCAAATTGAAGAAAACGAATTATTTTAGAGTTGAAATTAATAAATTGAATGAAATTATTAATTTAGATCAAGATCGGGTGAAAAATCAGAAAAATAAAAAATTACCAAAATGCCCTTAAATCTTGATATTTTTGTAATTTAGCTTGGTAAGTTCATATGGGTGAATTGTGTGATTATTTGTTAAACTAGAAATGATGTGATGTTATTTACATATTATTATTGTATCGTTGATAATGAGAAATATTGTAAAGATCGGATTGGAAGTTCAAGTTAAGGAAAAACGCAGGATTGAGTACATTCGTGACGATGCCAGTGATGAATTGACGGATGAATTGACGGATAAGACCATGGTTAACCCGTGGCAAAGTTATGATATGTAGGTATGGTATCAACCATACCGAGCTTGATACATAGGTATGGTATCAACCATACTGAGTTTGATACGTAGGTATGGCATCGTCCATACTGAGCTATGACACGTAGGTATGGCATCGTCCATACTGAGCTATGGCATCGTCCATACTGAGCTATGACACGTAGGTATGACATTGTCCATACTGAGCTATGACACGTAGGCATGGCATCGTCCATACCGCATTATGAAACGTAGGTATGGTATTTTCCATACCTAGTATGAAATGTAGGTATGGTATTTTCCATACCGAGTTGTGAAATGTAGGTATGGTATTTCAATGAGGAAAACCATACTGAGTTGTGAATCGTGGCACTGAACAAACGATGAACTCAAATCCGTAATACGTTCTCTAATTTTACAAAGATTGGTAAGTGACATATGAAATTAGTATTGGAAGACTTATGTTTATTATTGATATTGATCTGAAATAAGTGTACCCATTGATATTTAAATGATTCAAGGGGTAAAGTTCTGATATAGGATAATATGAGTTTGAAATGAATTATTACCGGTATATACCTGAAATATATGGAAATGATGGTACATGAAATATTGATATAATAAAATGAATGATATATGTTTATAAAGAAACAACAAAAGAATGATATGTATCATGATATGTAAAAACGTGATTATCTTTAATATGTTGTTACAAGGAAATTATGTATGTTGAGACAAGCAATAAACTCAAGTGTGATATGATGAGAAAATAAGTTTATCTATGTTGAATTTATATGAATATGTTCAAGTATGCTAACAAGTGTTGCTGTTGATGCTTAGACAAGTGCCAAGCTATTGGTTAAATGGTAATATGTTTATCTATATGATGTGTTAAAAGGGTGAGTGCTCAAATGAAAATATACTTGTGCTCATCAGAGAGAGTGGCAAGTTTTAAGTTATGCAATATCTTATGAAATAACTTGTCATGTGATTAATTGAAAAGGGTTATGTTCAAATGCACTAGCTTGTGGGTATGATGGTATGGTATGCTTATGACCGGTGTGTTATCCATAAAGAATGAGTGTGGAAAGTAAAGAAATACATATGAAAATAAAGAAACTCAGAAGAGTTAAAATTATTTAAAATCTTACTAAACTAGAGATGATATGTATAAGTAGTGCTGTGCATTTATTCACCTTGTGAATTGATGAATATAGCTTCATGAGTATTGTGTGAACCACACGGCCTGGCCACACAGCCGTGTGACCCCTACAGTGTTGAAAATTTTTAAATATTTTCGAAATTTTTTTTGAGTTCTCAGTTAAGTCCCGATATATATTCTGGGCCTCGATGGCTCACATAAGGGACACTATGATTAAATTTGATTGATTTCAGGTATGAATGTTATGTGAAGTGAAATTTCTGTTAAATGATCTGTAAATTTTGGTAATACTCTAAAACCCTATTCTGGCGACGGATACGGGTTAAGGGTGTTACATTGAAACTTGGAAGGAGTTCTAGAATGAGTTGAAGGGGTATTTTTATCCAAAATATGCCAAGGAGGAAGCTTGAGAAAAGTTATGACGAATTATACAATGAGGCACAATTGGGGAGTATGTGCGAGAGTTCAGGGAATTCATGCTCCAAATTTCAGATGTGAATGAGAGTGAGGAGTTTCTTGCCTTCAAGAATGGGTTGAAGCCATGGGTCAGACCAGAATTAGAATATGGAGGATTCCAAGAGCTATCAAAAGCCATGACAGTAGTAGAGTCCGTAGTCAAGCTGGGTATAGGGAAAAACAGGCTTAAGTCTTCCAAGTCCAAGGAAAAGGGGAAATGGTGGAGGAGACTACGAGGATGATATTGGCAATGGCAACAAAAATGGTGGTAATGTGAAACCACGAAATGGGAAGAGGAGACCCAACAACCTGAAGGAAAAGAGGAGGAAGGTAAAATGTGTCCTTTGCAATAGTTCACATGTGGTGAAGAATTGTCCAAAGAGATCCATGCTTTCTAGAAATGACAAGCTAGAAGGAAAGGCCAAGAGACTTGGTTCAAGCACAAGTGGTGCTAAAGCCGAGAAGGCTAAAGAGAGCGAGAAGAAGCTAATGGAGTGTTTCTTGTGTCGTGGTCCACATAGGTTATGGAACTGTCCAAAAAAGTATGTTATTGAAGGCGACAGCGGGTCAAACAGAGAGCCATTGATATTTTTTTCGATCTTGAGAAGAGTTGAAGCGAAGAGGGCAAAAAGGAACAAGAAGAAGCAAGTGAAATGTTTATTGTGTTATGGTCCGCATGAGTTGCAGAACTGTCCAGAGCAATCCAAGTTATCCATGGTCAAGAGAAAAGCAATGAAGCTTATTAAGCTGTCGGAGAGGCTTCCACCCAAGGAAGAGGTGAGTTATGCATCAGACTTCGAGGAAAAAGTAGCGATGCAAACATTGAGGCTAGGATCAATGAGGCTTAATTCTAGTAAAGCATTTGTTGAATTATCGGGAGAGATTTTACTCGAAGCAAGAACAAAACATCACACTAACGAGGAAAGTGCATGGAATTTTTGCAAGGAATCACGATCCTTTCAATAATGTTAAGGGTTCCAAACCAAATTTTTATTGTTCCTATTTATCTTGACACAAATTGCTCGATAGTTAGTTAGATAGTCTAGTTAGAAAATTTGTCAAAAATGCTTCCGAGAAAAACTAGGAGAACTAACGAACCTGAACCATTGACGGCTACAAACCTCGCCAATTTTCCAAATCCAAACAATGAAAAGTTATTTTTAGAACTTCAAGGAAAGATGTTTATCCAAGAACGCGGCTTTAAATCGTCGGTGATTCTATGTGAGGATATATGGCCACTAGTCTAATATTATAGGCAGGAATGTTTCGGTGTAACCCCTGAAGACTCTGCTGTGGACCTAGTGGTACAAGAATTTTATGCATCTTTTAGAGACCAAGAGTCTAGAAGATCATAGAGTGCCACGTGGGAAACAGTACCAGTACGATGGAAAAAGGTACGAGTCACCCCTCAGGCTATTTGTGAATTTTATAACGCTCTATATTATGAAAATAACTTTGGGGAAGAAAGTGACTTATAATATTTTAGATACATTAATATGGATAACATTATAAATTATTTAATGTAGGGTAAGGATGAATGGAAATGTCGCCTCGATACTGATATTCCCACGTCTTTTAATCAAGCAATTATGTTCCCTATTGCAAAGATGTGGATACAATTTGTATGCACTCGAATTGCTCCTGCCTTGAATGTTACTAATGTCAATAATTTTTTAGTAGTTTTGTTATATGTTGTTTTGCAAAAGAAATAGGTGTGCGTCGGGACATGGATCTACCATTATATGAAGTGGTGCATTAGAGGCCAGAAAATCGAGCTTTTCTTTCCCCACTTAGTGACGGCTTTGTGCAAAAAGGTCAGAGTTCCAAAAAAAACCACTGAGCAATTTAAGAAACCATCCAAGAGTCTCACAGGAGATTCATTATATAAACAATATACGGAGCTTCAACAAAAGCAAACAAAGGACTGGAACAAACACTGAAATGAAAAGGTGGACGTTCTGGCTTCGCTTAAACAAAAAGCAAGACCGACATCTCGAAAAAAATTTGGCAAGAGCAACATTCCACAAATGGAATGTATGAGAAGATGGATGCAAGAGACAGACCCAATTTTTCAAGAATTTGCGCAACAAAACAATGTGAGAATACCAAACTATTTACCAAACATGTTTGGTCTGATGCATTCCCATCATGAAGTAAAAGAGCAATAAGCGAGGAAAAGGAAGACAGTGAAGATAGGAAGGTGAAGAGGAAAGGGATGAGATGGATTCCCAAGAGGAGGAGGATGATTGACCAAATTTTTAAAATTTATTTTTGGATTGTAATTAATTTGGATAATTTTATTTTTATTGCTTTAGGAGTAAAAGTAACAATAGATTTCTCTCCCTCTCTCTCTCTCTCTCTATATATATATATATTTCTGTTCTCGAATTTTCTATGTAGGAACCTCACATAGAAGAAGCACGACATTTACGAGCTTTCAACGAACAAGGAAGCATCCACCATTAGACTACAGTAATGCCATAATCAATCGGGTAATTTCTTTTTTTATCTATTTAGGGTTGCTAATTAGAGACAATGTGCTATCTAAAGTGTGGGGGGTAACATAGGGAATTTTTGTTTTTATGCTTTTTTCTTCTAGTTTTCTTGTCAAAGTTTGCTTGAGCTTGTAGAAATACAAGTGATTGGTTAGGAGCATATATATAGGTTGATTGTGTTTACTATAAATTTGGCATAATAGTGAATGATTTTCAATTTTCAAATTTCAATTTTTAGACTAATAAGTTCTATATATTACATTGTAAATAAGCATTAAGTAATTAAATATACCAAATGACATAAAAAATATAGAGAAACTAGCATGCTAGTATGAATGATAAATTGTTAAATTTGTGATTTCTTGATTAAATTTGTGAATATTGAGATACCTTGGGATGACCTTAGGCATTTTTTGGTATAACCTAGAGAAAAAAAACTAACCTATTCATCAATCCTTTGTACCAATTTTGAGCTAGAAAACTCTTCTTGATGAACCTCTATACAAAAACTGAGCCAAAACATCAATTTGTACTTACCCTTTTTCTTTGGTCCCAGAATCGCAAATTTAGACATTTGGGCATATGTATTGAGGGTTAGGTAGATACATCATGGTGAATTTTGTAAAAATTAGAGTGAAATAGGAAGAAACAGTGTGATATAGTGAACCAACATATTCGGACCAAAGAAAAAAAATAAAAAAAGTACTTGAGCAATGGAAAACAAAATCCTTGTGAGTAAGATGTGTTGAAAAGAGTCAAAAGTGACAAAGTCATAAAAGTAAAAATAAACTCAATCATTAGTGCAGAAAAACTCGTGAGCTAAGCCTTAGTTATTTTATCATACTGTGACTTCATACATAGAGAAATAAGGAAGGTGAGAGAGGAGAAATAAGGCAGTGAGAGAGGAGAAATAAGGCGGTGAGCGGGCAAGGGTTATTAAGGAGAATAATATGGAACTATACAATGTGCCAAACTACTTTCATGCTTGAAATTATTTTGATGCTTCCTGTTCTTGAATTCCATATTTAGAACGTTACAAGTTGAAAAGCCCTATGTGATCTAAGTAAATCTATTCATGAATTGACCTCATATTAAGTAAATATAATGACGACTATTTATATTTGGCTAGGATAATCGAAATACCTGTATAATTTATTGATGGATCCATATATTTGAGGACCTTACTATTTGTATACTTTGTAATATATTTATGTGTTTGAGAGTGAAAATAGTAAGTCGTTTACATATCATGCCAGAATTATGTGTAGATATGAATATGCCTAGTTATGTATTCCAAAACTAATATTTTTATCATATTTGTTCAAGGTTCATTTTATTTTTCATTTTATCTTTCTTTGCTTGAGGACAAGCAATGACTTAAGTGTGGGGGAGTTTGATATGCCGTAATTTATTGTAGCAGATTAAACTAGTTTTCATACTTAAAGAGTTTGAATATGAGCAATTCTATTATGTTTTAGTTAGTTTTTGTACTTTAGTTGCAATTTAATAAAAAGTGTAATTTGAGTTGTTTTATGACCTTAGGGGCCGAAAGAGGCCTAAGGGAGGACTAACGTACTTAATAAGTGTGTAGAACACCATTCAAAGGCATAAGAGCTTGAGGCTGGTCACAATGTTGTAACACAAGAGTCAAATGTCGCAACACAGTGGATAGAGTGCCAAAATTTCAAGACTGCCTTTAGTGTTTCGACATGGCCAGTGGATGTCACAACACACCCCTAAAGCTAAATCTGAACCTGAAGCCAAGCAAACTACTTTCGATGTAGGGACACAGGCCCTAGATGTCACGACACTGACCCTGTACGTGAAAACATTATCTAGTTGAGGGCATTTTGGTCCACACAATGACATCAACTTAAAAACATTAGCTGACCTAGGGTTAAGATGACGACCAACCCTAACACTATAAATAGACTCATAAGACATTTGAGAAAGACGACTTTCATCACTTAGAATTTTCTTTATAATTTAGTTGTCAGTTTTCAGTTCTTTTTAGGCTTAGGATTTCTTAGTTGTTTGGTTCATGTTTATTAGAAGATTTGATTTTTAGATCCAACATGAACTATGTGGATTTTTGTGCATAAATTAAATACAATTTAGGATTCTTCTTAAATTGTTACTCTTGATTCTTTCTTTATGTTTATCTTATTTATCAAGTTTACTATGTTTATGGAATTCACGAGGAACTAATCCTCTTATAGGGATTAGTGAGTGGAAGTTTGATTAATTAATTTCTATGTAGGGTTTTTCTTAAAGGATCAGTTGTTTGGGATAGGAAGAACTTAAACCCTAGGCTTGAAAACCTTAGGAAGTCATCTAGGTGGGAATTAACCCAAAATTAGTATTGCCTATTAGTAGACCCTTTACCCAAATCTGATTTCGATTGTGAGGTCAAGAGATAAGTAGGTCTTGCTGACTCGTTAGTTTAGTGGAAGATCGAGAGATCTTGTTAGGGAAATAACTAGTTGATTGAATAGAAACCCGAAACATGAATTAGTTATGGCCATTGAAGCGAGTTAATCACCCATGCCTTGGATTTGGTTGATTTACATCTTAGTTTTCCGTGTTCACTTTATTTTGTATATTTATTTCTTTTCTTATAAAACATAATTTTTTTATTTATGTTTAATCGTAATATAATTTATTTAAATTACTAATTAGATCTATTTTTTTTAGGTTAATATTAATTTAGTACTCACCTCCCTTGGGTACAATCCTCAGAGTACTTACCAACTCTGTTGTAAGCTATATTACAACCTGACCCGTATACTTGCGGAAACCACCTAAAATTTCATATATTTAGTTGCAGTATTCACACTCTAGACGTTAGTACGTTCAGAGGCGGTCAGATCCTTAGAATACTTACTGGTGTACCATTGTAACACTTCTATATTACAATTTGACTCTTACGCTTGTGGACACCCCCGATTTAATTTCTTATTTTTTT
Organism: Gossypium anomalum; assembly: GCA_025698475.1. Classification (NCBI taxonomy): domain Eukaryota; kingdom Viridiplantae; phylum Streptophyta; class Magnoliopsida; order Malvales; family Malvaceae; genus Gossypium; species Gossypium anomalum. Next base: position 65,030,940 of record CM046968.1, on the reverse strand, counting down.
TATGATCTTTTTAATATAAACGATAACATGTTTAAAGGAAATCAGGGATCAAACTGCTAGATCTGATACAACTCCATATAAAGGTAGATGACCTAAGAACAATAGAAACTTTGGATCGAACTAGGGAAAAACTACTGATACAATAGATCGATTAGAAGCTAGAGCACCAGCAAGGGCTTATGCCATTAGAGCTTGCAAGGAAGATTTTGCCCCGGATGTTAGCAATGGCACTTTCTTTCTTTTTTGACGTTAATGTATATGCATTAATTGACCCTAAGTAAACTCATTCCTTTATATGCAGTACATTAGTAAAAAAATAAAAGAACATACCAGTAGAGTTAACTGATTATACGGTCAGGGTAACAAATCCTCTAGGTCAGTGTGTCTTAATTAATTAGACTTGTAAAATGTGTCCATTGAGAGTTCAGAGTTATGATTTTCCCATTGATTTAATGCTACTGCCGTTTGATGAATTTGATATCATTCTAGGTATCGAATGGTTAACTGAACATGATGCGGTAGTGAATTGTAGATAGAAACAAATTATGCTGAAGTGTTAGAGTGACAGATCTATTCGTGTTGAAGCTAGTGGAACAGATAGCTAAACTAATATTATATCAAAATTATCGACCTAGAAATTGATCAAAAAAGGTTGTGAGGCGTATCTCACTTATATCCTTGATATGTGAGTGTCAGTGGAACGTCCTTCAGCCGACCTGATTCGTCAGGTCCGGATCTTAGGTGTTACTACACATATTATTAACAAATTGAACAAAACATTCTAATATTTCTCATTATCTTAAATATTTTATTTATTATTCTAACTGAATAACTTAATGTTCTAAAACAAGAGAAATATTTTAAAATAAGTAGTTACACTTGACATGAATCATTACAAAATAGAGGTTTATTAAAGACTTATACAGATGGTGTAAATCTTAGATTACGCCACTTTTCCGTTTTATGCATAATAGCCCACTCCGACACTATCTTGTTGTGCTCTTTTCGTTGTCCCTCTGGGGAAAGTCTCTTCATATATACCTGAGAAACAGTAACAAACCTTGTAAGTACAATAGTACTTAGTGAGCTTTATTACAGAGATACCTTAATGAATATTTTGCATTCTTGTATGAATTACTGTGCGCCAACCATTCTTCTTAACCATTTATTTCGAGCGGATATCATTATAGTTGTAACATACACTTATACGCCAACTATCATGATCTTATCATTCTCATATCTTCCTTATCTAAATAATTGACGATCCTTCCAAACATATTCCACGTCTCTTTAACACATATATTTCTCAACAGAACATATCCTCCGACTCCACTTTTAACAACCCATGCTTTAACATATACACTTATCTCAAACGGTTGTTCACAGACATTTGTCATGGGCGAATACATATATGTTTGGTGAATACTTATGGAGAACCAGATACCATTAAATTCAAACTCAGACATACCCTGATTCGATACCATACATACCTATACTGATAATGTACCATAAACCACTCATGTGAATTCAATATCATTTTATCTCAGAATCCCATAAGCTTAAATAACACTAACTCAGATTCATAATAATTTTAGAAGAAAATACAATTCAATTCGGATATAGTGAATACCACATAAATCATATTCAACCCTCACATAATATGGATCAACTCATTTAATAATTGTTTAAGACTCTCATAACTATGAGTACACCCATTTTCAATATTTACAGTCATCACGGCGAATACTCTTCTTATCATATAGATATGCATCTCTTAATGCAAAAATGCTTAAGACTTATTCAATTATATCATAGATCCCATTCAACTCTTAACCCTAATCATATCAATACCTTACTTTAGCCATACTTATTATAGAACTAACATAATTTATTCATATCTTACTAGTCATTCATTATAGATTACGCCACAAAAACCAAACAGTACATGTCATAAAGTCTTTATACACAACCTCATGTTTACTGTCCCAACGGACTTCACAAATACTGTCATGGGTTTCTTCCTTATGGACTTCTTCGGAGTTTCATGTATCATGATCTACCAATTGAATTTTCTCATTATAGAAGGCTACACCATGAACATACAGTCATATCATATCGTGCCATGGGTCTTAACCAAATGGTCTTATACACATTCATGTATCATGCTTTGCCATTCCAGTTTCATCTTACTAGAGGCTAGACCATGAATGGTTCCAATTCATACCAAGCTGCAATGGGCTTATACCTAATGGGCTTACACCTGTTACTAATATGTGATATGCCAGTTTGCTTAGAAATATAACTGCCCTACCAAAGGCTTCCCAATGGAACATTTCTCATTTCTTACTTACCCAATTGTGATCGTATTTTGGAATGACATTCTTTTTGTATCACAACTATACTTGCATTCTTACCAATCAGTATTCTTCTCAATAGAACCTTACACATATCACCTAACACTACTTCACCTCTACTATAAGAATGCATTTATTGATTAATATAGGTATCATCATGTTTTGTATATAAATGCTTTTACTTGAAAAGTTTACACAAAAGAGTCAGGGTAGAGACTCACCTGATTCTCACCTACTGCAATTCTAAGCTCCAAACTCAATCATCCCTCTCGAACCAGCAATAACCACTGCTTAGAAATAGAATTTCACTATTGTAACTCTTATACATACAATTTCCTCATTATCTCAATCGCTGAAAACCTCATGCAATACCTTGCACTTACAACTTACTGTTCAAATACAACATACTGACTTACTCATTCAGAACTTAGCATGTAGAGCTAAATTACTTACCTTGAGATGGAATAACTACTCATGGTTAAAGAATCATAGCTTCTAGATTATTGAGGAAGAGATATATTTAGATTTAAGGAACGAATCAGTGAATACCACTTAAGAAAGAAGAAGAAGAAGAAGAAAAAGAAAAGAAGAACCTCCTTCATAACTGATCTTACACATATAAATATGACTTAACTTACTTAGTGGAATTTAACAAGTGTCATACATTTCAGAATTTGCCTTAGCTTACAGTTTTTGAGAGAAATATAAAACAAAGACTCAAACATTTCCTAAACACTTTTGCTGAATCATTCCAAATCCCTAACCTCTTTTCCACTCAATCCTTTATTTTTTATCATCTTCAATCTCGGATTTCTTAAAGATAATCTTATCTTCTCTTCACTCCCTTTCTTTTTTCCCAATTACATTTTGTGATGTCTAGAAAAAATACACGAGGCAGAGGTTGAAACCAAAGTAGTTGAATCATTACTCCCGGAATTTCCTTCTCTTTTGGTCCACAAGGTCCCAATGATACTCCCCCACACACATCAACTCCCTAACATGCCAAACCCCATCCTTTAAAAAGATCCAAGTATGACGTGTCACTACTTACTAATCAATTTATATCTGAAATGAGTTCTAGTGTAAACTTTGCATAACTTCAGTATTTAAATAAAACCTTTAACCGATCAAAGATAGCAATACATAAGCCATGTGGCATGTAAGTTTGAGTATGATATTTTCATCAAGTAAAGTATAATTCTTTGAAAAAAAACCATAAAACTTTTAAGAGACTTTATTAAAAACATAATTTAACAGATAATTTTTCTTTATACAAGTTCTTCTCAAAATACTCAAAGATATCACCCTCACATATCATGCCAAGTACCAACAAAATAGATATCTCACAGCAGCAATAACGCTCTTATGTAGCCCTTCAAAAAGATCTTCTTCTAACCAAGCTTGAGAAGGAAAAGGTAACGGTGTAAGTTCATAAGAACTTAGTGAGTCCCAAAGATACCTGAAATAAGAATACTAACTAAATAAATGGGCCTTTCAAAAAGGATTCAACAAAGAATAACACAAAGTACGCCTAATGGCATGTATAGTTCACAGACAGGCATAATACGTCGATGGCGTGTCATATAGGCGAATTCTATATGCCAACTCAACATAAATCAAACAATCCATTTTCATGTCAGCCGCATACCCCATTTACAGAATCAGATACATACATATAGGTCCATTTCATTCCTAAACATTCTCCCCCCTTAACTTCTAATTTCAGTATCATATGGCATAGCATGTTTTATCTTGATCTGGCAATCTAGTTTGCAATATATCTTCCCTATCAGAGGCTACACAAACATATCTCCTTATCTTAATCTCTTCATATTAGATCATTTCATATATTTCATATAAGAAGCAGAAGGTAGTGGCTTAACATTAGAATGACTTTCACTTCATAACGCAAACATACTTAACTCAAACCAACAACTTTGGACAATCAAAGTTCACACAAACATACACTTTTCATTCCGCACAGAGAAAGAGTATTTACCTTAATCAACTATCAAATAAAGAAAACCATAACACATGGAAGTAAGAAGGAACTCATTAAAAATAATAGCAAAGTTTATAAAGTAGGTCCTTTTCCTTTATCACTCGGACCTTCAATAGCTTCTTAAGCTAAAAATAAGGATAATTAAACATATCAGACCACTGATCTATCAAATCTAAATATGCATGCAAGAAACATCAACTCTTAATCCAGAACTAGAAAGTTTCTTTCCTTACATACCATTATAATATTTATGCATGCAGAATCAAAAACATGTAAATAACTTTAAGAATATTATAGGGTTCATCAACAATTATTAGTGAGCTAAAATGAATGTTTAAGTTAGTTGAATACAACGAACCCAACTGGAGAGGTTTTCTGGACTTAAGTTTTCATAGAGTTCAAAAAAAATCAAGGAAAATAAGAAAACAAAGATAACACAAAGGTTTTCAGAGAAGACACTATTATTGTTATATACTTAAGCTCGGAGACAGGGTTTAGTGGGAAAATTAGATAATTTTACTAACACTATTGATTCTCATGATTAAGTGTCCTTATAATAATTTAAGTCTTTTCATCTACAGTAGTTAGTTCCATTCTAACTAAACCTCAACTTAACTAACTAAATTAGCTTACTAAACTATTAAAATAATAATTAAATATATTCAACTGTGGACCTAATGAGTTCATTAGGCTATCTGGGGTGGCATATTCTTAACAAGAGGATCCATTAAACCACAGATCTCACCAAAATTAAGAGTTCGCCAAGTGGCGCATACATAGAATCCTATACTTAGTCAAACAAACACTTTACTCACTCATCTCTACGCTTATTTTACCAAAACGCACCAAACAATAACCATATATAGAGACTTCGTCAGGTAGGTGTAAACGGAAAAATATATAGGATTTTTCCTATGTCATTTATCACCTTTTTACTTAAAATTTTTCTTAAAACTAAGAATTGTTTAATAAATTAATGAAATATGTGAAAATATGAAATTAGGACATAGAAATTATTAAAATGTGATTTTATGTTTTATTATATAGTTTTCATGCAATAAATGGCTTATTTTATATTAATTTGAATAAATTATATTTTTAAGACATAAAGTGGGCCATGCATGATTAAATTAAATAATAAAATATAAAATTATATCTAATAATTCATTTTAAAATATTTCATTAATAATTTGGGTTTTAAATTAATTAATTAAATTGAATAAATTTTATTCTTTGGTCCTCTAACTTGTTGATTTATTCTAGACAGGTCTGATAACTTTGCTGGATTACAAAACTGTCCAAAATTTGGCTGCATATGGCTGTCCATAAACCACTTTTTGGTTTAATTGCACAAGGTCCTTGAAGAGTTGAAGAAATTAGATATTTACCTGAAGATTTGCACTTGACCGAGTCTCAGTCCTGAGTTGTTGTGGCACTCAAATTGACCAAAAATCAAGCAAAAATCAGCTTAACTTCCTCAATTTATGGCCTGTCACCCATGGAAGATGCTTCAAAAGATGAAAACTCCTATTTTTAGTAAACTATCCCCCTCTCCTCACTATAAATAAGACCTTATTCTCACATTTCTACTCATCCCTCATCATTCATCATTCTCTCCTCTCTAAATTCTCTTAACTTTCTTCTTTTCTCCCTACGCCTCTCATCATCTTTTCATAAATATTTTAACATTTGAGCCTTTTAAAGAACCCTTGGTTGGCCACCTTGGAGAGCCATTAGTAAAGGAGCGAAGCAAAGGAACGAAGGAGCCTCGTAAGTCAGAGTCTTGGGTGACAGCCACTTTGAATTGGGTTTAATCTTTCTTTTCTTTAATTTAATTTAAAGATGTTTGCTATGTGTTCTTTGTTCTTGTTTACAACAATTTTAGCTTAATTTTATTTAAGCTAAGATGATTGCTTTAATTAAATAATATTTATTAGATTCATGCTTATAATGTTTGTGCCTCAATCGATCATGTTTTCAATTAAAATCAAGTCTGTATGTCATTCATACATGATTGAAATGCACGTAAATTAGCTGAACGATCCTAACCAGACGATGGCTAGTAGATGCATAATTGAAATGTGCATGCTTAAATTAGATCCTAACCCGATTAAATTGTAAATTGCATAACAACCCTAACCAGGCTCTATTATCTGCATAGTTTTTAGATTTGTGTGATTAAACTATTTCAAACCTAATACGTCCCTGTTACCTCGCACGAATACTAAGAAACCCTTAGTAAATAAGGATCAGTAAAATGTGTATTTACTAAGTAAAGGATCCCGAAAGGACCTAACATGTTTTCGAAACTCATGAAAGATCGAGTTGCCATGGAATGTTTTTCCGAATATTATTAAGCATGTTGACAATAAGTTGAGTTTAATTAAAGTAATTGTCCTAGTTTATTTATGTTATAATTGTTGCAAATTGTGTTTAATTTTGCTAAAATCTATTTCATTCATATAGTTTGCATACTTAGGTTAATTTGCATTAGGGATCATTACATTTAGTCTAATATATTTTAATCATCACTTCTCAACTAAATTGTGTTTTTATTTACCAAATTGTTAATATAATTTTACAAATTAAATTACTTAGCACAAATACAATCCCTGTGGAGACGATAACTCGATACTTACTTATTGCTTGATAACGACTATGTACACTTTCACAAACCTACGCGTTATAGTAGGCTGTTACAATTCTCCGCCACATAGAAAATTTCGCCCTCGAAATTCAGACCTGTAAATAATTGAGGATATTTCTCTTTCATTTGACTTTTTCTTTCCTATGTAGCTTCTTCTATATTATGATTTCTCCATAATACCTTTAGTAATGGAATCCTCATATTTCTTGGATCTTCTACCTCTTTTGCTAAAATACGAATGGGCTCTTCTTTATAAGATAAATTTGGTTTAACATCTAATTCTTCAATCTTCATAAAATGATTTAGATTTGATTTGTGTCTTCTCAGCATAGATACATGAAATACATTGTGAATCTTTGATAACTCAGGAGGAAGAGTTAATATATAAGCTACTGGTCCAATTTGCTCTACAACTTCATACGAACCTGCAAATCGTGGACTCAACTTTCCTTTCAGACCAAATCTGATGATCTTCTTCCAAGGAGAAACTTTTAAGAACACCTTATCACATGCTTCAAAAGTAATTCCTTTTATTTTCAAATTAGCATACACTTATTGCCAATCTTGTGTAGCTTTTAAATGACTACGAATAACAGAGACTTTTTCTTTTGTTTCACACACTAACTCAAGACCTATTAACTTTCTTTCATTGAGCTCTATCCAACAAATGGGTAATTTACATTTTCTACCATATAGACCTTCAAATGGAGACATTTTTAGACTAGCATGATAACTATTGTTGTAAGCAAATTCAACCAAAGGAACATACCTTTCCCCATTCAACCCAAAATCAATTACACAACTTCTCAAGATATCCTTCACAACTTGAATAACTCTAAAATTAATCTGAGGTCTGGATATTATCAAGTGAATATCAAAGGTAATGATGTGTCTAAAACTACTTTTTGGTCGAGGTATAGTCACTATGAGTTTTTAATAATGCCCTTTGGTTTGGCTACTACGCCTGCAATATTTATGGACTTAATGAATAGACTATTTCAGCCATATTTGGATCAATTTGTAGTGGTATTTATTGATGATATTTTGGTCTACTCTAAGAACAAAGTTGATCATGAAGAACATTTGAGAATTGTATTGAAAAGTCTACGTGATAATCAGTTGTATGCTAAGTTTAGTAAATGTGAATTTTGGCTCAGAAAAGTACATTTTCTAGGCCATGTGATTTCTGCTGATGGTACTAAAGTAGATCTTTCTGGTGTAGAGTATACAATTTATGCAGATGCATCTTTAAATGGGCTAGGCTGTGTACTTATGCTAAAAGGTAAAGTTATAGCTTATGCATTGATCTTTTGTAATATAGTGTAGCAGATTAAACTAGTTTTCGTACTTAAGGAGCTTAAATACAAGCATTTTTATTATGTTTTTATTAATTGTTCCATAATTGCTTTGAATTTAATAAAAAAGTTTATTTTGAGCCTTTTTATGACCTTAGGGCCCAAATGAGGCTTAAAGGTGAGCTAACATACTTGGTGAGTCTGTAGGATACTATTCAAAGGCATAAGAACTCAAAGTTGGTTGTTGTGTTGCAACACGAGAAGTATGATGTCACAACATAGGGAGCAAAATACAAGAATTTCAAGTCTGCCTTTGATGTTGCGACATATCCTTGAAACCAAACCTAAACCAGACATATTACCTTCAGTGTCGCGACACAAACATTAGGGTGTCGAACACAGGTTTTATACAAAATAATTATGAGTGATGGGAGTTTTGGTCAGCATAATGGAAATTAACATGAAAACATCAGCTAAGCTAGGGTTGAAGACGATGACCAATCCTAAATCTATAAATAGGCTCTTCAAACACTTGTTTAAGATAATTTTTATTTGTAATTCTAGTTTCAATTTTCCTTTCTTTTAGGCTTTAGGTTTATTTTCAGTTCTTTTATGTTCATGTTCTTTGAAAGACTTTCTTTGTAAACAGGATCAAATGTTTCAGGATTATTACACTTCATTAATCGAATACAAACAGGATTCTCTAAACTCTATTCTTGATTTATTCTTCATGCATATATTTGTTATCATGTTTATTATATTTATGGATTCCACGAAGATATAATCCTCTTATGGGGGATTAATAAGTGGAGGTGTGATTAACTAATTGCTATGCAGGGTTTTCTTAGCGGATCAACTATTTGGGAGAGGAAAAACTTAAACCCTAGGCTTGACGACCCTAGAAAGTCATTTCTGTGGAAATTAACCCAAAATTTGTATAGCCTATCCATGAACACCTTAGCCCTGAATCGGTCTGAACTGTGAGGTTGAGAGATAAGTAGTTCTTCCCAACTCATTAGTTTAGTGGAAGATCGAGAGATCTTGCTAGGGTAACAATTAGTTGATTGAATAGAAGCCTAAAATAGGACTTAGTTATGACCACCGAAGTGAACTAATTACGTATGTCTAAATTTGATTAAATTTAGAAATTAGTGATCCGAAGTCCATTTTATTTATGCAATTTATTTATTTATAAAAATCCAAAAACATTTTCTTTATGTTTTATCATAATATAATTTATTTAAATTACTAATTAATTCTATTTGCGTTTAGGTTAACTTTAATTTTGTAATTGCCTCATTTGGGTACAATCCTCAGATTACTTACCTACTTCATTGTAAAACTATATTACAACCTGACCCGTATACTTACGGACACTGACTCAATTCCACATCTTTAGTTACAATATTTACACTTTGGACGTTTGTACGTCTGGAGGCGACCATGCATCACATCAGCTTAAATCTCATGAGAAAAACTATCCAACACATTATTTGGAATTTGCAGTAGTGGTATTTGCATTGAAGATATAGAGACATTATTTACATAGAGAGAAGTGTCATGTGTTCTCTGATAATAAGAGTTTTAAATATTTGATGACATAAAAAGATCTAAATTTACGCCAAAAAAGATGGCTAGAACTATTGAAAGATTATGATCTGACTATTGAGAATCATTCATGGAAGGCGAATGTAGTGGTAGATGCTTTGAGTAGAAAGACAATGGTAGCACTAGTATCTCTCTGAGTGAAAGTAAGTATGATTGATAATTGATCATTATTAGCAGAATTAACTGTGAAGCCTACATTTCTTTCTTAGATTTTAGAAGAGTAGATAAAAGATGCACAGTGTGATTTGTATAAACAACGAATGATATTTGGCCAAGCAACAAATTTCATTTTAGGTAAGGATGGTGAGTTAAGATTCATGGTATGAATGTTTGTACCACCTAGGAATGATTTAAAGAAGAATTTGTTAAGAGAAGCTCATCAAGGACCCTTTTCACTCTATCTAGGGAGTATCAAGTTGTACCGAGATCTGAAAAGCTTGTATTGGTGGCCTGGGATGAAAAGAGAAATTGCAAAGTATGTTTCAACCTATCTAACCTATCAAAGAGTTAAAGCAGAGCACTAAGTTCCCTCGAGTAAGTTGTATCTTCTAGAGATACCAGAGCGAAAATAGGATATAATTAGCATGGATTTTGTGTCAGGGTTACCCCTCAGCTCTTCAAAGAAAATTTTAATTTGGATAATAGTTGATAGGCTTATTAAATTAGCTCATTTTCTTCCAGTAACATTACTTATTCTCTGGAAATGTTAGCTGAACTTTATATTTCTAAGATAGTATGCCTACATGAAATCCTGTCTTCCATAGTTTCAGATAGGGATCCAAGATTTACTTCAAGATTCTAGAAGCAACTGCATGGATCATTGGGAAATAAGTTACAATTCAGTATTGCATTTCATCCTTAAATGGATGGTCTATCTAAAAGAGTTATTCAAGTTTTTGAGGATATGTTGAAAAGTTGTGTAATTGATTTTGGGTTGAATTAGGAAATGTATGTTCTTTTGGTTGAATTTGCTTACAACAACAGTTATCAAATCTAGATCATGTTGTGAAGATTGAAGAATTAGAGGTGAATCGAATTTACCTTATGAAGAAGAGCCCATTTCTATTTTTGCAAAAGAGGAAAAAGATTTAAGAAATACAGGGATTCCATTAGTAAAGGTATTATGAAGTAATCATAGTACAGAAGAAGCTACATGGGAAAGATAAAGTCAAATGAAAGAGAAAAATCCTTAATTATTTATAAGTATGAATTTCGTGGATGAAATTTTTTAAATGGGGGAGAATTGTAACAACCCATCTGATGAAGTCCCTGTATATGGCTACTGTTTGGTGCGTTTTGGTAAAATAAGCGTAAGTAAAGTGTTTGTTTCACTAAGTATAGGATTCTATGTATGCGCCACTTGGTGAGCTCTTAGTTTTGGCGAGATCTATGGTTTGGCAGATCTTTCTGTTAAGAATATGCCACCCCAGATAGTCTGGCGAACTCATTAGGTTCACAATTGAATAGATTTAATTATTATTTTAATAGTTTAGTAAGGTAATTTAATTAGTTAAGTTGATGTTTAGTTAGAATGGAACTAAGGTACTGCAAATAAAAATACTTAAATTATTATAAGTGCACTTAATCACGAGAATCAAGAATGTTAGTAGAATTATCTACTTTTCCCACTAAGCCTTGTCTTCAAGCTTAAGTATATAAGAGTAACGATGTCTTCTCTGAAAACCTTTCCATTATCTTTTTTTTCTTCTTTTCCTTAATTTTCTTTGAACTCTTTAAAAACTTAATTCCAGAAAACCTCTCCAGTTGGGTTCTCTGTATTCAACTAACTTAAAAGTTCGTTTTAGCTCACTGGTAATTGTTAATGAACCCTAGAATATTCTCAAATTTATTTATGTGTTTATGGTTCTACATGCATAAATACTAGAATGGTATGTAAGGAAAGAAACTTCCTAGTTCTGGATTAGAAGTTGATGTTTCTTGCATGCTTGCTTAGATTTGATAGATCAATAGTCTGATATGTTTAATTATCCTTATTTTTATCTTAAGGAACTACTGAAAGTCTGAGTGATAAAAGCAAAGGATGCTTTATAGATTTTGCTATTATTTCTAGTGGATTCTTTCTTACTTCCATGTGTTGTTGTTTTCTTTATTTGATAGTTGAGTAGGGTAAGTACTCTTTCTCTGTAAGGTATGAAAAGTGTATGTGTCTAAATTGTGATTGTCCAGACTTGTTGGTTTGAGTTAAGTATGTTTGTGTTATGAGAGTTAAGTATGTTTGTGTTATGAAGTGAACTTCTTATGTTCAATCGCTACCTTCTACTTCTGATATGAAGTATATGAAATGATATGATATTAGGAGAAGAAGAAAAGAAGATATGTTTGTGTAGCCTTCGATAGGGTAGATATATTGTAAATCGGATTGGCAGATCACAATAAAACATGATATTCCGTATGATACTGAAATGAAGAGTTAAGGGAGGACAATGTATATAAATGAAATGAAACCGTATGTTATGTATTTGATTCTGTAAACAGGGTATATGGCTGACATGAAAATGGATTGTCTGAATTATGTTGAGTTAGCCTATAGAATTTACCCATATGACACGCCGTCGGCGTACTGAGTCTATCTGTGAACTATATACGCCATTAGGCGTACTCTGTGTTATTATTTGTGAAATCCTTGTTGAAAGGACCATTTATATAGTTAGTATTCTTATTTAATATCTTTTCAGAACTCACTAAGTTCTTATGAACTTACACCGTTACCATTTCCTTCATAGACTTGTTGTGTGAAGGAAGATCTTTTTGAAGGACTACACTAGGGCGCTATTGCTGCTTTGAGATATCTATTTTGTTTGTACTGTGCATGATATGTGGAGGTGACATCTTTGTGTATTTTGAGAGGAACTTGTATAAAGAACAATTATCTGTTAAATTATGTTTTTAATGAAATCTCTTAAAAGTTTTATGGTTTGTTTTCAAAGAATTATACTTTAGTTGAAGAAAATATCATTATCAAACTTACACGCCAAATAGCTTATATACTGTTATCTTTGATCTATTAAAGGTTTTATTTAAATACTGAAGTTATACAAAGTTTACACAAGAACTGATTTTAGATTTAAACCGATTAGTAAGTAGTGACATGTCATTCCTGGATCTTTCTAAAGGATTGTAACGCCTTCTACCTGACCCAATTCGTCGAATCTGGATCTTGGGTGTTACTACTCATATTGTTAAAAAATTTAACAAAAGATTATAATATTTCTCATTATCTTAAATATTTTATTTATTATTCTAACCGAATAACTTAGTGTATTAAAATAGGAGAAATATTTTAAAATAATTAGTTACAACAGACTTGACATGAATAATTACAAAATAGAGGTTTATTAAAGACATATACAGATGACATAAATCTTAGACTACACCATTTTTTAGCTTTATGTATAATAGCCCACTCTGATACTATATATCTTGATGTGCCCTTTTCGTTGTCCCTCTAGGTGGAGTCTCTTCCCATATAACTGACTTAGTGAGCTTTATTACAGAGATACCTTAATGGATAATTTGCATTCTTGTATGAATTACTGTGCACCAACCATTCTTCTGAACCATTTATTTCGAGGAAATATAACTATAGTTTTAACATGCACTTATATGCCAACTATCATGCTCTTATCATTCTCATATCGTCCTTATATAACTAACTAAATTTCCATACAAACATTTTCATACGTCTCTTTAACACGCATATATTTCTCACCAAAACACATCCTCGGAGTCCACTTTTAACAACCCATGCTTTATCACATACACTTATCTCAAACGATTGTTCACAAACATTATACATATGTTTGGAAAATACTTATGCAAAACAAGATACCATTAAATTCATACTCAGACATACCCTGATTCGATACCATACATACCTATATTGATGATGTACCATAGACCACTCATGTAAATTCCATATCATTTTATATCAGAATCCCATAAGCTCAAGATAACACTAACCCAGATTCAGAATAATTTCAGAAGAAAATTAAATATAATTTAGATATAGTGAATACCATATAATTTGGATTCAACTTTCACATAATATGGGTAAACTCATTTAATAATTTCTTAAGACTCTCATAACTATGAGTACACTCATTTTCAATATTTACAGTCATCACGGTGAATACTCATGGACATATTCAAAGTTTCTTGTATCGTGATATACTAATTTGATTTTCTCATTATCGAATACAAAACCATGAAAATTCATACAATCATATCATATCATGCCATGGGTTTTAACCACATGGTCTTACACACATTCTTGTATCGTGTTTTGCCATTCTAGTTTCATCTTACTAGAGGCTATACCATGAATGGTTCCAATTCATACCAAGCTACCATGGGCCTATAGCTCATGGTCTTACACTCATTTCTAATCTGTGATATGCCAGTTTAGTTAAAAATATAACTGCCCTACTAGAGGCTTCACAGTGGAACATTTCTCATTTCTTACTTACCCAAATGTGATCATATTTTGGAATGACATTCTTTTTGTATCACAACTATATTTGCATTATTACCAATTAGTATTCTTCTCAACAAAACATTACACATATAACCTAACACTACTTCACCTCTCTATAATCATACATTTACTGATTAATATAGATATTGTCATGTTTTGTATATAAATGCATCTACTTGAAAATTTTACGCAAAAGAGTTAAGGTAGAGACTCACATGATTCTCACCTACTACATTTCTAAGCTCCAAACTTAGTCACCCCTCTCTAATCAACAACAACCACTGTTTAAAAATAGAATTTCACTGTTACAACTTTTATACATATAATTTTCTCATCATCTCAATCGCTGACAACCCTTTGCAAAACCTTGCACTTACAACTTACTATTCAAATACCACATATAGGCTTACTTATTCAGAAGTTGGCATGCAGAGCTGAATTACTTATTTTGAGAAGGAATAACTACTCATCGTTAAAGAACCATAGCTTCCAAATTATCGAATAAGAGATACATTCAAATTTAAGGAATGAATCAATGAATACCACTTAAAGAAGAAGAAGGAGAAAAGAAGAATCTCCTTTGGAACTCATCTTATGCATATAAATATGAGTCAACTTACTTAATACAATTTAACAAGTGTTATACATTTTAGCATTTGCTTTCTTAATGGCCTATAGTTTCCGAGAGAAATATAATTAAGTACATTGTATTCACAATTATCAGGCTAGGCTATCTAGTTGATTTCTAACAATGTTACTTAAAATCTAACCAGCACAGTATTTCATACAAACCAGACATATTATACCCTTGGCAGTAACTTAATCCATACTTACTCTTTATCACATAACACAACACAAATATCTCATAAACATAGAAGAATATCTTGGTATAATATCTTTACTCACTGATGTGGCGGTGACAATGCGCCTACACATAAACACCATAATAAGTCATTGTGTGGATTACACATTTCTAGAGAGACTATTCTCCTACTATACGCTAAAACATTAGGGAATGAATTTTCTAAACACATTTCCAGAGAGACTATTCTCCTACTATACGCTAAAACATTAGGGAATAAATTTTCTAACATATTTCCTAAAGAATTACTAGGGTTATCACCAGTAAGAAAAGTTAAATTTGCGATTGAAGTTGCACCTAGAACAGCTCCTATTGCCCCATATAAAATGGTTCCTACTGAGTTGATAGAGTTGAAAGCAAAGTTACAGGAGTACTTAGAGTTTTGTTTTATTGAATCGAGTGTCCTATCTTGGAGTGCACTAGTATTTTTATTTTTGAGAAAGAAAGACAAGTCGATGAGATTGTGTATAGATTATCGGTAGTTGAACAAGATCACGATAAAGAATAAATATGCGTTTCCTTGAATTGATGATTTGTTTGATTAGTTGAAAGGAGCTATTGTATTTTCAAAAATCGATCTCTAATTTTTTTATTATCAATTGCGAGTTAAAGAGCCTAATGTGTGAAAAACTATGTCCAGAACTCATTACAACCATTATGGGTTTCTAGTAATGTTATTTGGTCTAAACAATGTCCCTACTTCATTTATTACTTGATGAATTGGGTTTTTCAGTGCACTTAGATAGATTTTTCATTGTTTTTATCAGTGATATTCTGATATATTTGATGAATGAATCTGATCATGCTGAACATTTGATAATTTTTTTATAGGCTTTACGCGAGGAACAATTATACGCAAAGTTTAGTAAATATGAGTTTTGGCTTCAAGAGGTTGAATTTCTAGGACATGTGATCTCCACATATGGTATCCATGTAGATCCTTGTAAAGTATCTATAATTGTCAATTGGAAAACCTCGAGAAATGCTTTTAAGGTACGTAGCTTTCTGGGCTTAGTTGGGTATTACTGATGATTCGTTAAAAACTTCTCGATAATAGCATCCTCGATGATGAAGCTATTGCAAAAAGATGTCAGTTTCATTTGGTCTGAAATATGTCATAAAAATTTTGAATAGTTGAAAACCATGTTAACTGAAGCTCCATTTCTAACTCAACCTAAAATCAGGAAAGAATTTACTATTTATAATGATGCCTTACTTAGCAGTCAAGGTTTTGTTATGATGCATGACAAAAAGGTAATAGCTTATGCCTCATGATAATTGAAACCTCACGAGAAAAAACTATTCGACACATAATTTGGACTTAGCAACGATTGTTTTTTGCCCTGAAGATCTTGCAACATTATCTTAACGGTGAAAACTGCTACGTTTACAGAAACGTAGGTAGCTTGAACTATTAAAATATTATGAGTTGGTAATTGATTACCATCCCAGAAAAGCGAACGTGGTAAATGTGGTAGCTGACACTTTAAGTCGATAGTCTTTGTTTTTCGTAATAGCAATGAATGTGAGTTTGACTTTAGAATGTGGTGGTTCTATTCTGGCCGAATTAAAAGTTAAACGAGTGTTCTGAGCAAGAATTCGAGACTTACAAAATAATGACTCAGATTTGTTGGAAAAATGAAAACTAATGGTTAGTGGACACACTACTGATATCAGAATCGGTGTTGATGATTACTTGTAGTTCCAAGATTATGTGTGTATTTCAGATAACTCAGAGTTGAAGCAAGACATGTTGAACAAAGCCCACAGGAGTGCTTATTCAACTCATCATAGATGCACCAAAATGTATAATGATTAGAAGCAACTTTACTGGTGGTCGGGAATGAAACATGAGATAACTGAATTCATGCCTAAATGTTTGATATGTCAGTAAGTAAACGTCAAGCATCAGGTTTCGTCAAGTTTGTTACAGCCTATGATGATTCCTGAGTGGAAATAGAAGTGAGTTATGATGGATTTTTTTTCAAGATTGTCATTGAATCCGAAAAAGAAAGATTGGATCTAGGTAATTGTAGACAGATTAATGAAGTCTGCATACTTTATACCTGTCAGGACTGACTAGTCGCTTGAAAAGCTAGCTGAACTGTACGTCTCAGAAATTGTTAAATTGCATGATATGCCATTATCTATTATTTTCGATTGTGATATGAGATTTACCTCTAGGTTTTGGGGTAAGTTACATGAGGCTTTGGGTACCAGATTGAATTTCAGTACTATTTTTCATCCGCATATAGACGGTCAATCTGAACGAGTGATTTAGATTCTGGAAACATGTTACAGTGTTGTATAATTGAGTTTGAATGTAGTTGGGAAAAATAGTTGTAGTTGGCTGAGTTTGCTTATGATAATAGCTATCAGTTGAGTATAAAAATAGCAATTTGTAAAGCTTTATATGGATATAAATGCAAAAACATGTTATACTAGTCAGAGTTGAATGAAAGGAAGATAGCTAGGAAAGATCTGGTTTGGAAAATTGAGGACAAAGTTAAAATTATTAGAGATAATCTGAAAGCTTCCTCTGATCATCAAAAATCATACGCCTATCTGAAAAGAAAAGATGTAGAGCTTAATGTCAGTAAGAAATTATTTCTAAAAGTCTTGCCCTGGAAAAAAGTTTTATATTTTAGTAGGAAAGGCAAACTTAGTTCAAGGTTCATTAGATCGTACAAGGTTTTGGAAAGAATTGGACCTATAGTTTATCGACTAGCGTTACCTCTAAAACTCAAAAGGATTTATAATGTTTTACTCATTTCAATGCTACATCATTATCGTTTTGGTCCGTCACATGTAATATCTCTCAATGAAATTGAGTTACAGCCTGATTTGTCTTATAGTCAGAAAGTAGTTAAAATTTTAGATCTGGAAGTGAAAGAATTACGAAATAAACATGTACTATTGGTTAAAGTATTATAGCATCCACACGGAGTTGAGGAAGCTATGTGGGAAATGAAAGAATCCTTGAAATCTTATTACCCAAACTTATTTTCAAGTAAGAGATTTCGAGGACAATTTTTTTCTTAGAGGGGAGAGTTGTAACAACCTATTTTTTAATGGTATCAAAAATGGTGGTTTCAAAACCCTATTTTTCAATGATTGAGTCATTAATTATTAATTATTAATATTTACCAGTCTATTATAGAGATATATAAAATTTTGGTTCGATAATTTTGTTGTTTGTGTGGTCAATTAAGGTATAAGGAATAAATCGTAAAAACTATAAAACTTGATCGCTATTAAACTTTTTGTTGATAAAAGGGTTAATTAGGATTTATTAGGGGATTTAAATGGTAAATTGCCATTTTTTTAAGATAGTGGGATAGTTTGTATTTGATTTCTTATAATTTTACATGTTATTTTAATGTTAAAATAAAAATAATAAAGTTAAAACATGAAACATAATGCTCTTCTTCTTCATTTTTCTTTTCTCCCATCGAAACCACCATTGTTTAAGGGTTTAAATCAGCCAAGCTTCTCCTAGTTCCATGTAAATCCAATAAAGCTAACTCAAGGATTATTTCGTAAAACTGTTAAAGGTTTTAAAAATTACTATTAGTTAATTATTGAAGTTCTTGATGTGTAATGGTAGACTTGTAAGTTTGGTTATTAAATAAGACTAATTTGTAAAGTGATTTTTCTTAATTTTGAGTTTAGGGACTAAAGTGATAATATGCCAATTTTAGCATAAAATTTTTGTAATTTTAAAAGATTGAGAACTATATAAAGATAAGTTTGAAATTAGATTAAAATTTAGGGTTTAAAAGTGAAAGATATAAAGGTTTCGATTTTAAGGACTAAATAAAATAAAATATAAAAGTTTAAGGTCATGTTGTAAAAATAAAATTAATAGGTCATATGCATGTATTTGAATATGTTAAGGTATTTGGATTTGATATTTTGAACTTAATTATTTTTTAGATCAAGAATTGGTACAATTGGTTGATAAACGAGGAAAAGGAGAAATTGTAGAATAGTCCCTACGACCCAACTCGATAGCTGATCATACTAGGTAAGTTCATAGGGTATAATTAAGACTTTATTTGGATTAAATGCGGATGTTTGATGATTATATATTTTTAAATTGAAATTTTATAATGTTTACAATTTAGTACGAAGAGTGAGAAATGAAGTATCAAATTGTAAAATTTGTATACTTGATAAATATGGCTCATGTGGTTTGCTGAATGGATCTGATCTAGTAAAGGTATGTGACTTGAAAGTATGGAAGTGCCCTGTTTTGGTAAAGGGTTTGAATTTTGTATAAATGTTTGTTTGAACGTAGTAAACAATTAGGATACGATTGGAATGCCAATAGGGTTAGATGCACGCTTATGCTATTTTTACTTCGGTGCCCCTGTATGCACATTTGTGCCCCTATTCAGGATAATGGTGCTCCCTGATATATTTACCTGAGTATTTGAGTTACTTTTGCTATTGTTCATTGGGCTATCCAAATCTGTGAAAAAATGGAATAAAGATGTTTTGATAATTGATGATGCTATGTGATCGAAATAGCTTGAATGACATGAATAAAGTTGAATTACTCAGTGAATTTG
This sequence comes from Gossypium anomalum, assembly GCA_025698475.1. Taxonomy (NCBI): domain Eukaryota; kingdom Viridiplantae; phylum Streptophyta; class Magnoliopsida; order Malvales; family Malvaceae; genus Gossypium; species Gossypium anomalum. The sequence goes on along the minus strand of CM046968.1, from coordinate 65,011,103 downwards.
CATACGACGAATTCACTTGTTTTCTTGTGAATTGATAGGTTAGGTTTTAGTATCATGTTATTTACTTTATTGCAAATATGCAACTCAAGGTAAGTTTAAAAGCAGATTTAGTCCTGTGAACTTACTAAGCTATTAAAAGCATACTCTATTTCATTTCCTATTTTCTGTAGTTGACATTTTGCGGAACAAGGCTGTTGGATCAACTTCAATGCTCACACTATCAAGATTCAGTCTCGGTAGACTTTGAATTTGTTTTTACTTCGATTATGTGGCATGTATATAGGCTATTTTGGGATTATATCTTAAGCTTAAAGGTTGATGTTGAAAAGTGTTCGTAATGCTAGACATGTAAAGTTGAATTTTAAGCTTTCTATGGCATGCTTATATGGTAAATGATGAATGTTTGTGTAGTAAAGGTATGCTTGATCTTAAATTATGAAATGTATGAAAATGGTAATGCTTGGCTGAAATACGTGGCATATGTGATAAATGGTAGTTGTAACGTTTGAACTTATTAGATCAAGTTGGTTTTTTGATATGGTAAGTTTTGGTATATTTCATGGTAGTTGTATGTTTCATACCTAAATGGTCAAGTTTGGTTTGTCACTTCATAAACTTAGGCAAATGGACTTTGATGCTAAATGAATGGTATCATAGGTATCATGCTTTTGAAATGATGAATGGTTGATAATGTATTAACTTGGTTGTGATGGTGCCAAAATGACATATTGGTTAGGCACTATTAGGATGCTTTTGTGATATGTTTTGGTTATGACATGTAGCTATTTGAACAGGTTTTTAAAGTTGATATAGTATATATACATGTATGGTTGTGTTGTCATGAATGGTAGGTTGTGATCTAGGCTTATTTAAGGTATGTTTTAGGTCACACAGTTTACTACACGGTCGTGTGTCACACACGGGTGGTTGACATGGTCATGTGTCATTAGATTTTAGGTAACAAATAGGTTACACGGTCACAATTAGTTACATGGCCCAATGACACGGCCGTGTGACTTTTATTGAAAATTTTACGTATTGACCCATATGGCCTCAGTGAGTTACACGGCCTCAGCCTTTCACATGGCTTGGCTACATGGCTGTGTGACCCCTATTTTGCACGTTTTTCTCTCTTTTGTGTAAATTTTCATATTAGTCCTTGTTTGTTTCTGAATTGATTTAAAGCTTTCGTAAGCTCAATTTCAACTTGAACTTGTATGCAAAACACATTTTGTTGAATGATTGAGATTTAATGAATGTTTTGATGAATCTTGAATTAAATTCACATGTTCCTATTCTGTCTATTTTTGTAGCATCTTGTAACCCGATTTCGGCATCGGTGATGAGTGAGGAGTGTTACATATTTGAAGAGTTTATTCGTTGTATTGTGAGGTATTTGGGTGAGTGATTTTAGACAATCCAATTTGGTATTGGGGTTGTAATTATTTTTTTGTGTAAGAGTATATTGGGCTTAAGTTAATAGGTGATCTAGACGATTGTTGAATAAAATCATTCACTGGGTGAGGCTTTACAGATGTAGGACCATTATGTCTGACCTATGTTAACAAAGATCAATTGTGTCGACTTTTTTATACTGTATTTGTTTCACTGCCTATTTTCGTGTTCACTACCGTTACAATGAATGTTAAGCAACATTGATTTATCATATCTGCAAACTAATTATTTTTTCAAAGATAATCAAGTTTCGCTTGCCAGTTTAAGGGAGAAAGACATCATCTTGATTGGGATATATCGAGTTGGTAGCTCATTGTCCTTTTTAGATATGTTTTAATATTGTGTGCTTAAAGGGTTTGATAATGAGAACCGATTCCTAGTGTCTTTATTAAGTATTAAGGACAATATCATTTTCATTGCCAACAACGGAAGATACAGGTGGTTAGTCCATTAAAAGATGGAGTTAGAATTTTGGAATTAGGCATGACCCTTGTTTTGGATGACTAGGGGATTATGTATCAATTCTCACTATCTAATGGAATTTAAAATGTTGTAATGGGTTCCGTTTTTGGTTTTTTTGAGGGTTTAGATTTATAGATATGCATCTGGTGAATTTGGTTGATCCAGTCTTTATATATAAAAGACTAAATAACCCAATTAAAATGATGGAACTAACCCAAATTTAGATCCAAAACCAAATTAACCAAATTGATTTTTTTGGTTTGGTTTTGTCGATTTTTGTAGCTTTAAAAAGATTTATTTATAAAATTAATTGATTAATAGAGTTGAGTTGGGTTGAGTTTTGTTATGTTATGTTTGAGGGTAAACTAAGGCCTATAGATTGATTTTTTTTAAAAATTAGGGTTTTGGGCTAGTTTTAACTTTTAAATTAATCGATTGATAAAATTGAGTTGGACGCACTTTCCTATTCTCTCTCCTAGGGTTAGGGTTTTGATTTTATTAGGGTTAGGGTTTAAGGTATTTTGAAAGTGTTTAGAGTTTTTGACGAAAATTCTTAGGTAGTTTTGAGGGGTCGGGAATGTAAAAACATGCCTCAACACACATACATTTCATATATCATGACGAGATAAGACTATGACCTTAGAAACCCATCGTGGAGAAATTCGATTTCGTTGTAATAATGCTTGATACAATTAGGGGTTGAAGTCAACGTGAAGGTCCCAGTCGAAGGTCATCATGCAGTCATGGGTTCGAGTATAACCGAGGACCAGGTTGCGATTGTTATGCAGTCAAGAGTTCTGTAATAGTCCAGTTTAGACCCTAGCTGAAATAGTGGTTTCGGGACCACAAATCCAAGTTAAAAAAATATTTAAATATTATTTTTCGTGTTTACAGTATGTGGTTAAGCATGTGTGAAAGTTTCGTATAAAAATTTGATCGCTTGTGTACTCGATTTGATAAAAGGACCTAACTGTGAAAAATGTAAAAGTTGTTTGTTGTTTGTTAAAGTGCCTATTTGATGTCTCTCTTTAATTATGAGGTCCTTATGTTGTTATTATGCCATTTACATGGTAAGTGGACAATTATAGCCTTATATGTTAATGTTTTGAATGATTTTAATGATGGGCAAAATGGTAAATGATGTATTGTTAAGTAAATAATAAAACAAAAACATGAATTTGGTGTATTTATCATCATCCTTGCTGAAATTTTGAAGAAAGAATTAGGGTTCTTGAGCTTTGAACATTCGGCACTTACAAGCATCAATTAGGTATGTGTTTTTGATCAGTTTTTGATGATTTTTACATTTTTGAGATCGTTGCTTTATGTTTTATAAAACCCATGCTTAAATTTCATAAATTGTTGATGAATTTGAGTTGAGCAATTGATGAAACTATGAGTTTTATGAGGTTTGATGATAGTACATAGAAGCTTGATGTTACGTTAACATGTTTTGTCTTTGAAATTTTTGATGAATTTGAGTAATTTGGATTAAATTGTGAAAATGGTAAATTGAGGGGTTGAATTGTAAAATAAATGAATGTTTTGGGCTCTTAAAAGTCCTTATGATATTCAGCTATACATGAGTTCATTGAAATTATGTGTATTTTGTGTTTTTGTGAAATAGGGACTAAAATGCTAAAATGTGAAAATGTGAGGGCTAATTTGTAAAATGCCCTAAATATGTGCTTATCGATTGAATTGAATGATTTTTTGAATAAAAAGGTTAATTTTGAATACATATAGATCAAGAAAAGAGGAGTTCAGATTTAGACCGAGGGAAGTCGAAGGTTATCAAGTATACGGTCCGAATCGACAATTCTGAGTACGAGGTAAGTTCGTATGTGGTAAATGATGTTATAGTTATGTTTTAATGCCTTAATGATGCATAAATTATATAGACATTTGATTACAATTTAAGCATGATGAAAAATCAACTATGTTTGGCACTAAGTGTGCGGTTTGAAATAGCTTCGGCTACAAATGGCACTAAGTGTGCGAGTTGGAATATCTTCGGATATGAGGCACTAAGTGTGCGATACCGATATAGCTTCGGTTCATTGAATTGGCACTAAGTGTGCGAGATTGTTACGGCTTCAGTAAATCACTGATGCACTAAGTGTGCGAAATCTTAAAGCATGGAAAGATTTCCAAATGAATTAATGTATTTGAACGAGAGGTGAGAACGAAATGAATAGATACGTGAAAGTTTAGGTATGTTTGTTACCTATATGGTAGATAATACTGTGTGTATGAAGCTTGATGAATTTGTATGAACTGTGAATTGAGGGATGAATTATGAATTACTAAGTGTTTATTTGTTGATGTTTCATATAATATAAATTGTTGGTTATTTATGGTGTGAACTTACTAAGCTATAGGCTTACTGTGTGAAATGTTCTCTGTTTTACAGTGTCATAAAGCTAGCCAAGGATCGTCAGCGACTTACTCACACTATTGGACATCTATTTTGGTACCATTTTGAGAGTTGTATATATGATATATGACATGTATAGGCTAGGAGTATTTGGATATGTTTTGTAATGTATATATTATGCCATGTGATATGGCTAATTTGTGTTTAAACTTATGGTTTGATACTGATATGTGTTATGTGATGCAAATGTGCCATTTTGATGTGCTCTTGGTTGGCCAAAGGAAATAGTCAATCTGGTAAGGTTTTGGCATGAGATGTGTTTGTATGGTTGGAGTTTATGAAACATATGTATTGGTATGTTTTTGGCTTATAGAATGACATGAATTGGTATGGGTTACAAGCATGAATTTGTTGTTAATGGTATTTCATGAATGATATATGTTTTGGTATTGAAATTGGCTGAAATTATAGTACAAATATGCTTGGTTTGATACTTGTAGGTTTGACCAAATTAGGGTGGCAAATTGGCTATTCAAATGGCCTATTTTTGTCCATACAGGCATAGACACAGGCGTGTGTCTTAGCCGCGTGCGACACACATTGTCATGTTGCACGACCGTGTGTCCCCTAGGGTACCCTACGATTTTAATTCAGGCTTGGGCACGGTCAAGGAAAATAGGCATGTGGCTAGCCGTGTGACCCAAGTCAGTCTCGACCACGAACAAGGCACGCGGGCGTGTCTTGTAGCCGTGTGTGCAAGTCAGTATGTACGCCCTGTTTTGACATGGCCTAGACACACGGGCGTGTCTACTGTCGTGTAAGGCACACGGCCTGTTCACACGGGCGTGTGACCTGTACAACTTTGAAATTTTTTAAGTTTTGAAAATTTTTGTATGTGCTCGATTTAATCTCGACTCTCGTTGACATTTATAAAGGACACTATATTGATGTTTGATCTTTGATACTATGATGTTTATGAAATGAATGTTAAACATTTCGGTTTACCTGGTAACGCCTTTAACCCTAGTCTGGCGACAGATATGGGTTAGGGGTGTTACATTTTATTGGTATCAGAGCTATAGTTTAGTCAGTTTTAGGACTATCATAGCGTATGTGAGTCTAGCTATACATGCCATATATATGAATTTTGATAGTGTGATGATTCTTGACTGTTAAAATGTGTTTTTCATATAGCAAATGGATCCCGAACAAGCAATAGCTGATGATGTAGAGAGCAATGCGCCTGCTCCCGCTCAAGGGACAGCGCCGGCTGAATCTAGGCTGATATCTAGTAGTTAGGGAGGAGAGGCTAAGCAAGCCTTCTTCTAAATGATGACTGAGTAGTTCACAGAATTCGTACGAACGAATCCGGATGCTCAACAACCTCCACCCCTACCTGTTCCTCAAGAAGTCCTGGTTGTACCACTAGTAGTAGATCCGATTCGACTGAATAAGCCACCCGTTGATCAGATTCGTAAACACGGAGCTGAAAAGTTTCGGGCTACGGTTGATGATGACGCTGAAAGGGATGAGTTCTGGCTTGAGAACACTATCTGAGTATTTGATGAGTTGTCCTGTAATCCAGATGAATGTATCAAATGTGTAGTATCCTTGTTTAGAGACAATGCATATCACTGGTGAAAACCATTGACATCAGTGGTTCTTAAGAAACGAGTTACCTGGGAATTCTTTCAGACCGAGTTCCGGAAGAAGTATATAAGCCAAAGATTCCTCGATCAGAAAAATAAAGAGTTTTCGAAATTGAAATAGGGTCGGATGACGGTAACAGAATATGAAAGAGAATTTGTCTGTTTAAGCAAATATGCCCGGGAATATGTGTCTACTGAAGAGATCATGTGTAAAATATTTGTTAATGGACTGAATGAAGATATAAAACTGTTAGTCGGGATACTTGAACTGAAAGAATTTGTAGTCTTTGGTTGAGAGGGCTGTAGAAGTCAAGATCTCGATAAAAGAAAAGAAAAGCTGATTCAGAGGCTAGAGATTTGAGGAAGCGATCGATGAATAAATCTTATCATTCCTCGTCAAAGAAATCTAAAAATTTTAATGATCAACCGACAGCTTCAGTGGGACATCAGAATAGAGATCGTGGAAAGCAATATACCAATCCTAAAGCTCAAACTACCTCAGTATCAGGTGTTGGTAATGCAAAGGATGAAAAGCCTGAGTCTAATCAATGTGGAAGACAACATTTTGGAGATTGCTGGGGAAAATGTAATAACCGAGCTTATTATAGTTTTGGTTCTCGAGATCACTTTATAAAAGATTGCCCAGAGTTAGCTGAAAAAGGTAATGCTCAGAACACGAGGCCGAGTAACACTGCAGCTAGAGGTAGACCACCGAGAAACATGGGAAATACGAGTGGTGGTAGAGGTGTGACGTGAGACACTGCAGCGAGATCTGATGCTAGAGCACCTGCACCAGCCTATGCTATTCGAGCACGAGAAGAAGCATCATCTCCAGATGTTATTACTGGTACTTTTACTCTCTATGATATTAAAGTTATTGCGTTGATAGATCCAGGGTCTACTCATTCGTATATATGTGTGAATTTAGTATCCAGTAAGAATTTGCCTGTAGAGTCTACTGAATTTGTAATTAGAGTATCGAACCCCTTAGACAAGTGTGTTTTGGTTGATAAAGTGTGCAAGAATTGTCCATTGATGATTCGGGATAATTACTTTCCGGCCGATTTGATATTGTTACCATTTGATAAGTTTGTTATAATCCTGGGTATGGATTGGCTAACGATGCATGATGCTATTGTGAATTGCAAACAAAAGATGATTGATTTGAGATGTCAAAATAATGAGATTATCCGTATCAAATAAGATGATATGAATGGTTTACCGACAGTGATATCTTCGATGTTAGCTCAGAAATATGTGAGAAAATGTTATGAAGCTTACTTTACGTATGTGCTTGATAGTAAAGTGACCAAAAGAAAGATTGAATTAGTACCAGTTGTGTATGAGTATCTGGATGTGTTTCCTGAAGAATTGTCGGCTTTACCACCTATCCGAGAAGTAGAGTTTGGTATTGAATTAGTGTTGGGAACGACTCTGATATCGATAGCTCCGTACAGAATGACACCTACTCAATTAAAAGAATTGAAAACTCAGTTGCAAGAGTTGACAGATAGAGGTTTCGCGCAACCAAGTTTCTCTCCCTGGGGTGCACTAGTTTTATTTGTGAAAAAGAAAGACGGAACTATGATAATGTGTATCGACTATAAACAACTCAATAAGGTGACTATAAAGAATAAATATCCGTTACCATGGATTGATAACCTGTTCGATCAGGTGAAAGGGGCTACAGTGTTTTCAAAGATAGATTTCAGATCAGGCTACTATCAGTTGCGATTTAAAGACTCTGATGTGCCAAAGACTACTTTCTGAACGAGGTACGGACCCTATAAGTTTCTAGTTATGCCTCTTGGACTTACTAATGCACCTGCTGTTCTCATGGATTTGATAAATCGGATCTTTAAACAGTATTTAGATCAATTTGTGGTTGTGTTCATAGATGACATTTTGATCTATTCCCGTGATGAAACCGAGCATGTAGAATATTTGAGACTTGTGTTCTAGACTTTATGAGATAGACAATTGTATGCAAAGTTCAATAAAGGCAAGTTCTGGTTACGTGAAGTTAGTTTTCTGGGACATGTTGTATCAGCATCGAGTAGTCGGGTTGATCCGAGTAAAATTTCAGCTATACTTGATTGGAAACCTCTGAAAAATGTTTTTGAAGTTCGACGTTTTCTAGGACTTGCTGGTTACTATAGACGATTCGTGAAACATTTCTCTATGATTGCAACCCTGATGACGAAGCTATTACAGAAAGATGTTAAGTTCGAATGGTCAAAAAAGTGCCAGAAAAGTTTTGATCATTTGAAAGCCCTTTTGACCGAAGCTCTAGTGCTAGTTCAGCCAAAATCAGGTAAAGAATTTGTTATCTATAGTGATGCATCTTTAAATGGTTTGGGCTATGTGTTAATGCAGGAAGGCAAAGTCATAGCTTATGCCTCGAGACAGTTATAGCCGCATGAAAAGAACTATCTTACACACGACCTGGAATTGGTAGCTATTGTGTTTGCATTGAAGACATGGCGTCATTATTTATTCGATGAGAAATGTCATGTTTATACTGATCACAAAAGTTTGAAATTTTTGATGGCTTAGAAAGATCTGAATCTATGATAGCGAAGATGGTTAGAGTTGTTAAAAGATTACGAGCTTGTAATTGACTACCATCCGGGAAAAGCTAATGTTGTTGTTGATGCTCTAAGCCGAAAATCACTGTTTGCTTTGCATGCAATGAATGCGCATATGGCTCTGTCTGATGATGGTTCGGTTATGGCTGAGTTAAAAGCAAGACTGTTATATATTCAACAGATTTGTGATGCTCAGAAAGTTGATAATGATTTGCTAGCAAAACGGGGCCAAAGTGATTCGAATGTTGATTCAGAGTTTCGAGTTGATGCTGAGTTGTTTAAGATTCAGAAATCGAATATGTGTTCCAAAAAATCCAGAATTGATTCAAATGATTTTGAACGAAGCTCATAGTAGTTGGTTATCTATACATCCGGGTGGTACCAAAATGTATAATGATCTGAAATAGCTTTGCTGGTGGCATGGTATGAAACGAGACATTTCTGACTTTGTTTCAAAATGTTTAGTCTGTCAGCAAGTAAAAGCCGAGCATTAGGTACCTTCTAGATTACTTCAGCCGATCATGACACCTGAGTGGAAATGGGATAAAGTCACGATGGATTTTGTATCCGGTTTACCATTGACACCGAGCAAGAAAGATGCGATCTGGGTTATTGTGGATAGATTGACTAAATCGGCTAATTTTGTTCCGGTTCGCACAGATTACTCACTTGATAAGTTAGTTGAATTGTATGTTTCTTAGATTGTAAGATTACATGGGGCACCTATTTCTATTGTTTCGGATAGAGATCCGAGGTTTACATCACGATTTTGGAAGAAACTGCAAGATGCTCTAGGTACGAAATTACATTTTAGCACTGCTTTCCATCCGCAAACAGATGGTCAGCCCGAATGAATCATTCAGATACTTGAGGATATGTTGAGATGTTGCATTCTCGAGTTTAAAAGTACGTGGGAATGATATTTACTCTAATTGAATTTGCGTACAATAATAGCTTTCAATCGAGTATTAAAATGGCACCTTACGAGGCTTTGAGCTCGGTGAAAATAAGATATACGGGGTCAATTTGATCAGAGAGACTGAACAAAAAGTAAAAGTGATCCGTGAAAGTTTGAAAACAACGTCAGATCGTCAGAAATCATATGCTGACTTGAAACGAAAAGATATAGAGTTTCAAATCAGGCACAAAGTATTTTTGAAAGTCTCACCGTGGACGAAAATACTCAGATTTGGTCGTAAAGGCAAATTGAGTTCGAGATTTATTAGGCCGTATGAAATAATTGAGCATATTGGGCCGGTTGCATACAGACTGTTGTTGCCACTTGAGTTAGAAAAGATCCATAATGTATTCCATGTTTTGATGCTTCGTCAATGTCAGTCTAATCCTTTGCATGTGATTAATCCGTCAGAGATTGAGATTAAGTCTGATATGACCTATGAAGAGGAAACGATTCGTATTTTGGCTCTCGAGGTTAAAGAATTACGAAATAAGAAAATTTCGTTAGTGAAAGTACTACGGCATAAACAAGGAGTTGAAGAGGCAACGTGGGAGCCAAAGGATGCAATGAAAGAATGTTATCCGAACCTATTCACCGGTAAGATTTTCGAGAACGAAAATCCCTAAGGGGGAGAGTTGTAATAGCCCGATTTAGACCCTAGTCAGAATAGTGGTTTTGGAACCACAAATCTGAGTCAAAAAAATATTTAAATATTATTTTCTGTGTTTACAGTATGTGGTTAAGCATGTGTGAAAGTTTCGTATAAAAATTTGACCGTTTGTGTGCTAGATTTGATAAAAGAACCTAATCGCGAAAAATATAAAAGTTGCATGCTGTTTGTTAAAGTGCCTATTTGACGTGTCTCTTTAATTGTAAGGTCCTTATGTTGTTATTATGCCATTTTCATGGTAAGCGAACAATTATAGCCTTATATGTTAATGTTTTGAATGATTTTAATAATGGACAAAATGGTAAATGATGTATTATTAAGTAAATAATAAAACAAAAACATGAATTTGGTGTATTTATCATCATCCTTGCCGAAATTTTGAAGAAATAATTAGGTTTCTTGAGCTTTGAACATTCGGCACTTACAAGCATCAATTAAGTATGTGTTTTTGATCAGTTTTTGATGATTTTTACGTTTTTTAGATCGTTGCTTTATGTTTTATAAAACCCATGCTTAAATTTCATAAATTGTTGATGAATTTGAGTTGAGCCATTGATGAAACTATGAGTTTTATTAGGTTTGATGATAGTATATGGAAGCTTGATGTTAGGTTAACATGTTTTGTCTTTGAAATTTTTTATTAATTTGAGTAATTTGGATTAAATTGTGAAATGGTAAATTGAAGGGTTGAATTGTAAAATAGATGAAAGTTTTGGGCTCTTAGAAGTCCTTATGATATTCGGCTATGCATGAGTTCATTGAAATTATGTGTATTTTGTGTTTTTGTGGTATAGGGACTAAAATGCTAAAATATGAAAATATGAGGGCTAATTTATAAAATTCCCTAAATATGTTCTTATGGATTGAATTGAATGATTTGTTGAATAAAAAGGTTAATTTTGAATACATATAGATCAAGAAAAGAGGAGTTCGAATTTAGACCGAGGGAAGTCGAAGGTTATTGAGTAAACAGTCTGGATCGACAATTCTGAGTATGAAGTAAGTTCGTACATGATAAATGATGATATAGTTATGTTTTAATGCTTTAGTGATGCATAAATTATATAGACATTTGATTACGGTTTAAGCATGATGAAAAATCGACTATGTTGGCACTAAGTGTGCGGTTCGAAATAGCTTCGGCTACAAATGGCATTAAGTGTGCGAGTTGGAATATCTTCTGATATGAGGCACTAAGTGTGCGATACTGAGATAGCTTCGGTTCATTGAATTGGCACTAAGTGTGTGAGATTGTTACGGCTTCGGTAAATCACTGATGCACTAAGTGTGCGAAATCTTAAAGTATGGAAAGATTTCCAAATGAATTAATGTATTTGAACGAGAGGTGAGAACGAAATGAATAGATACATGAAAGTTCAGGTATGTTTGATACCTATGTGGTCGATAATACTGTGTGTATGAAGCTTGATGAATTTGTATGAACTTTGAATTGAGGGATGAATTATGAATTACTAAGTGTTTATTTGTTGATGTTTCGTATAATATAAATTGTTGGTTATTTATGGTGCGAACTTACTAAGCTGTAGGCTTACTGTGTGAAATGTTCTCTATTTTACAGTGTCATAAAGCTAGCCAAGGATCGTCAGCGACTCACTCACACTATTGGACATCTATTTTGGTACCATTTTGAGAGTTGTATATATAGTATATGGCATGTATAGGCTAGGAGTATTTATATATGTTATGTAATGTATATATTATGCCATGTGATATGGCTAATTTGTGTTTAAACTTATGGTTTGATATTGATATGTGTTATGTGATACAAATGTGCCATTTTGATGTGCTCTTGGTTGGCCAAAGGAAATGGTCATTTTGGTAAGGTTTTGGCATGAGATGTGTTTATATGGTTGGAGTTTATGAAACATATGTATCGGTATGTTTTTGGCTTATTAAATGACATGAATTGGTATAGGTTACAAGCATGAATTTATTGTTAATGGTATGTCATGAATGATATATGTTTTGGTATTGAAACTGGCTAAAATTATAGTACAAATATGCTTGGTTTGACGCTTGTAAGTTTGACCCAATTGGGGTGGCAAATTGGCTATTCAAATGGCCTATTTTTGTCCACAAAGCATAGACACAGGCGTGTGTCTTAGCCGTGTACGACACACGGTCATATTGCACGGCTGTGTGTCCCCTGGTGTACCCTACGATTTTAAGTCAGGCTTGGGCACGGTCAAGGAACATGGGCGTGTAGCTAGCCGTGTGACCCAAGTCAGTCTCGACCACGGCCAAGGCACACAAGCGTGTCTTGTGGCCGTGTGTGCAAGTCAGTATGTATGCCTTGTTTTGACACTACCTAGACACACGAGCGTGTCTAATGCCATGTAAGGCACACAGCCTACTCACAAGGGCGTGTGACCTGTACAACTTTGAAATTGTTTAAGTTTCAAAAAATTTTGTATGTGCTCGGTTTAGTCCCAGCCCCTTTCTAAAGCAAGTTTAAGGTCTCGTTGACCTTTATAAGGGACACTGTATTGATGTTTGATCTTTGATACTATGATGTTTATGAAATGAATGTTAAACATTTCGATTTTTCTGGTAACGCCTTTAACCCTAGTCTAGCGACGGATATGGGTTAGGGGTGTTACAAGTTCAAGCTTTTCAATTCCCGCAAACAATGACCTATATATACCATACATAATATTAAGGTCATAATCATACGGAAAAACTCTGGGACTTCTGCTGTAATCAACGTTTTTTTTCTCTATTTCTAACTAGTGATTATGTCTAACCTTTCATTCTTGTCCAAAGGCTGACACTGAGGTGGACAAAAGAGGGCTCTTAGGGGGAGAGTGGATGTTTCAGCATAGTAGAAGTCAAACTCAAGTCGGCACGATAGCGGTTGTAGTTATTAATGGATTGTGTAATAACGAAAATAATTGTCACTCTGAAAGGAGCATCACCTTTACTGCGCTATGACAGTCGCTTCCCATTTGATAGTCCTCTTGTGTCCACGGCGGTGCCAGCCTTCAAACAAGAATGAAGGTTAAAGGTATCGGTTGCCTAGAAATGGAGAAAAAAATTACACCGATTATAGCTAGAAGCCCTAGAATTTTTCCGTATGAATATGACCTCAAACTTCTATATGGTATTTAGAGGGCATCATTTGAAAGTATTTCAAAAAGATTGATCTCGAGGCCGCATAACGATTGTCAATTGGCTGCCTCAATATACCCGATTTATTAACGTATAATGATCGTTGATTGAGACATCCACGTCGACTTTCACCCATGAGTGTAAAAAGCAAAATCACCTCATAACTGACTTCCCTAGGATAGGCTTCAGAGGAATTGATCCCATCTCGACATGATATATGAGATATGTACGGCTCGAAGTGATATCGCATCACTGACGACTTACAAATACCTCGAATGTAAACGAAATATCCTTCGTGATGGAATTTTTAAGACCGGGAAATGGTTTATAGTGGACAAATAGAATAGATTGGAGAGAAATTACATGAGTGAGGGATGATGAAGCTTGGTATGTGAAAGCTAATTTATAAGCGCATAGAGGGGTCTACTTGTAAAGAAAAACCTTCAAAACCGCGGTGGAACAAATTCTAAATGTGTTGAAGTGTTTAGATCGTTCGAAATATTCAAAGTGTCAGGCTTTTTAGGCTGGGAAATAGTAAATTTGTTAGAGGAAGCTCCTCCAACTTCAATAGTACCATACTCATACGGATCTACTGTAGGAATTTTGGGGCTGGGCAAGCTTCCTCTATCAAATTTACTACCCTCCAGGCTGAAAGTACCTTTTGGTATGATTGTTGTGCATGTTATTTTCCTCGCAAAATCTAGATAAAATTATATGAGTTCTAAATGTGTGGTGAAAATTATTTGCACTATACAGTATGCAACGAATATGTGCATTCTCTTTCTTCTTACGTAATTCTCTTATAAAAGGGGCGTAATTTTCATAACATTTACACACATCAAGTTAATATCAAACAACTCTCTACTTATTTTTTGCGTTTATTCATACAAACCGTGACTGGTATTGAAATAAGTCAACAAGTGAAGCCGACGGTCAAATCTGTAATACAGAGTTCAGAGTGGTGTTTGTAGGAGCGAAGCCGATGGAATTAGCATTCAATAGTACCATTCAAATGCGTGAGCTACGGACCAGAATCAGGAGGAAAATTGGGGGATCGAGCCAGGGAAAAATTACGAGGTATTCGATGTGATCAGCGAGACGTATCTCGAGGTGATCATATCATCGCACATCTCAAGAGGAAATGTTGTTATTGAATTATATGTTGCGGTGAATACTAGTATCAAAGATCAAGCAGAAATTCCTACATAGTTGTGCAATGGGTTTTCTAGCCTCCTTGAAAGCGGGTACTATGAAGTTCCCGGAACAACCATGGGCAGACACTCATCGGATTATGTATCGATCTAAACTTCAGGGATCAGTACCATTTGGGTATCATCATAACCCAAATGTAGACACTCGGGCTTGACATTCAATCGGTTCATTCCATTTCAACTTCGGCATTGGGTTGATGTTATAGGCAGAAGCATTTATACCAGGTGATTGGAACGATGAAAATGTGCAAATGTACACAATCGCAACAAGTAATAAAGTGACAAGTAAATGTCGAGTTATCGTACCCATAGGGACAGTGAAAGAAAAATATTTATGAAATATAAAGTTAAACACTTTGGTGATGAAAACAATTGTTGATTTGAAGGAGTGATCTAAAAACTAAAACTAATTTCACTATGTAAATAAAAAGTAAAATAATCCAATGCACGATTTCTAAATGAGTTTAAATCAAGATGCATACATGTGTTAGATCAATTACATTCTTTAACTTAAAATTACTACACTCATGTTCATACTGTTACGAATAATTTCACAGCAACTTGGTGTTTTTCTAACTAATGCATATACAAACTTACTAAACCAATTAATCTCTTGAACATATTACTATGTCAATTCAAACAATTAATCAATTTTCATAAAAAATTATAAGATTAAGTGAAGTAACAATATAGTCATATATTGAAACAATTTAATCACAATAACCTTGTAAGTTATGCAAGGCTAATGTACCGTTTAATATCGTCGCTAATTTAACCTTCAACTACCTTAGAAGATTAAACATGCATCAATTAAATACCGTGTCAAGTAATTACAATTTTAATACGATTAATACTTAATTCATTTGTTACCTTACAATTATAATGCAAGTATAACATAGGTATGATTTTATTTAATTGAACAAACTACCAAGGCCTAATAACAACATGAACACAATTATAATAATTTAAATGGAAAGAATACAATCAATCTAACACGAATTAAATTTAAGTCATTTTAATTAAATAAAGAATAACAATACAACTAATATACATTCTCTTGATCACAACATAAACAAGAAAATTAAAGAGAATGGAACTAGAAAGCAAATCCAGTATTTCTCCAAAGCCAGACTAGTGGCTCATCTCCTTCTCTGCTTGTTCTATCGATCCAAGGCCTTCACTAACACTTGAATGCTACTACTCCAAGGTGGATGAAAGCTCTTTTTCAAGAGTGAAATCGAAAAGGGAATGAAACAAGAAAAATGAGAAAACAAAGAAGGGAACGGAAAAGTGAAAGAGAGAGATGTGTGAGAATGAATGGTGTGTGAAATGAGGAAGGGAAAAGGGGTATATATAGGTGGGAATGGTTGCTAAGAATAGAAAATAAATTTCGGCCACTCCTCTTCCCTTGGCCGGCCAAGCATGGTGCAAGTTTGAATGGCTCAAACTTGTTATTTTTAGCTTGAGGCAAAAGGTGGAAGGCATGAAAAGTGAAGGGGCTTGAACGTGATTTAAGAAAACCTCAAGGGATCTTTTGCAACTAATAAAATAAGCTAAATAAGCTGATTGGATCAGCTATAATGATAGCTTTGGGCTACCCATTTTCTTGGTGGATTAGTCTTCTTTACGTAGCACAACTAGGGCTCCTTTCTCCTTTGGACTTTATATTAATTTTTAACCCAATTAATGTTGGATCAAAATTATATATAAAGTATGTTTAAAAAATAGTTTTGGACCACCCATGACTAAAAAATTAATTAGCCTTGCTCTTGATTCACTTGATGCATAAAATTGCCCCAAAAGTTCAAGCCTCTTGAGGTGTTTGCCAAACCAATTTTCACCTTTTGTGCAAAGCTGTCGAAAATAAATCAAATTTATGAAAATTTATTATAAAAAGAATTAAAATTCATTATTTTAATAATTTAAGTGAAAATTAATTATTTTATAATTAAATTATGAATTTCGACAAAAATTACTACGAAATTGCATGAATTGGAGCTCAAAAGGTGCTGAAAAAGTCTATATATTTTTGTGTTTCCAATGATCATCGATGTACACCGGACATCAAGCCATGATTATTCTGGCGGGCATGTAAGCTCCAAACCCGGCCTAGACAATATGGCCAAATCGTGAAAGTCACATTGGACACCTAAGTGTTGAACCTACTCTAATGATAGTTAAAAACCTTCAAGTACTCTTTTTTTTTATAAAACCGTGGTTTCTCTTGTTAATTTTTAGAAAAACGTTGTCGCGTGTGGATATGATATGTAAATTGTGCCAGTATACACGTCAAATCAAGTAATAAATTGATAAGTGAGATCGTCTCCACAGGGATCGAATAGGTATAAAATGGTTAGGTTATTATAGTAAAGTGAGATTAATGCTAGGGAAAAAACAATAATAACAATGCAATGGCAATTAGGAGAATAATGTTGTATAAAATGTGCAAAACAAACAAGTAAACAATTAGGGATGCAAAAATAAAGATGCTACGAAAAAGGTTAAAGAATCTATGATGTTGACTTGGAATGTTGGGTTTATTGACAATCTACCCTTGTTAACCAAATGTGTCTCGGTAAAATTAATCTTATTCTACTACTCGGAAGAGATCTAAAATGGCCTACTTCTTTCGAGAGGAAGACCTCAAGTTACCATGCCGAAAGTGATATATGTCTATAGGCCTTTAGCATAATACCCAGCACTGTTTTGTTTTCTTTCCGTATGGGACACTGCTCTATGTCTAGAGACTAATACAAGTATTTAGTTGAATACTTATGCATATCATTCAATTTCGATCTAACTAACCTAACCTTGTCAGTATTAGATTAATTTCATAAACATGTTGCACATTTATCTATGGCTAGAGATTATATGCATGCAATTCATAAATACCATTAAATGATTCAATAAATTAAACCTAATCTAGGCTTTACTCATTAAAGGAAATAAAGGCTTCATTAAGCAATCCCAAACCTATGATATTAGTTCATGGGCTAGAAAATAGCATTCAAATTCAGAATAACATTCAGCGTCATTCTTCTCAATTCAATTCACAAAACAATAAATAAAGAAGTAAAAGAAGAACTTAAAGAAGATGGCTTTTGCCTATCCAGCCCTACAACTTCGGCGCCATAATCTAATATTGGCCAAAAGGAAATGCCTTCTTCTTCTTCCTTACATATCTGCCTCGATCTCAACTATTATCCTCTACTCTCGTCCAAGGAATTTTTTTCCCAATTGTCTCATTAACCATCCATCTCTCTTTTCTTTTTCTTTTTGGGTTTTATATCTCTTCCTTTAGAGTAGGTCCATTATCCCATGATCCCATGATCTTTCTCCTCTTTTTTAGGCTAATTTTTCTGGTATATGTACAACATGGCTAATAACGGTTGGGTATTGATTGGGTCTCTTCTTAGTATTTCCACGGCATTCATGTTGGAAAACTGTCCAGCCTTTTGCCACAACAAACTTTCACTCCTTTACATCTTTTCCTCATTATACACCTTCCTCTCAATCAACAAATAAATCCTTCCCGCAAACAATTAAAACTAGCATATAATAACATTTAAGCACAGTCCTTTTTTTCTTCTAACTTTGAAAGTATCGATAGATACTATCGAAAAGTAGATGCTATGAATCAATTAATTGAAATTGAGTTCATTTTTCAAAAAAAATCATCGAAAAAAGTGATCTATTTGTTGTCATTTATACGACCAAAATATTATGATCATGATCATTAAGAATTCAACAGGACCCTTCCTCACGAATCAGACAAAGAAAGAGGAGGCGGGCCCTGTTGAGTTCTTACACTTTCATGCCTATAACTTAGTTCGTCCCATTATCCATTATTCCATATTATAGGGATGAACCCAATCCAGAATATGAACCATAAAAGAAAATACCTATTAAACTGATCACAGGAATACCAGTTACCGTACCTATTATCCAAAGAGGAATCCAAGCTCCCTAATGTAATGCCCTAAAAAATACTAATATAATATCCTAAAATGCAACTAAATTCACCTAAATACAAATAATTAACCAAGTCTAAAGGCATGAAATATAACTCTTTTCAAGAGTTATCACACCCCCAAACCTGAGTTATTGCTTGTCCTCAAGCTAGATATGCATGAATGCATGAATGTATGAATTGCCATAGCAACATAATCACCTTTGTGCTATTAGACCATCAAAAGAGCATCCTGTACTTCAGTTTTTAGCAATCTTCTATGTCTAAAAATTTGATCAAGTTTCATAAGCTTATTCAGCAAAGGCAGTGTAGAAAATATTGCCCTAAGTACTCATGCAACTTTCACTATAACAAGTATCTCCTAATTTACTTAGTTCATCTTTTAAATAAACTCAAGGTCCTTTTTAATGGCATTTTCTTTTCTTTTTTTTATGAAACAGGGGTTTTAGCATGTCACACAATTCTTTGACTCGATAGTTAAAATGGAGAATACATTAAATTACTAAGTACTCAACCATGTCTCAATTTGCATAAAAATCACTCATGAAGCTAAAGCTTTTAACTTAGAATATGGTTGGAGCAAACAACTACCTTCTTAGTTACTCAGCCTGTTGCTACAGTGGAGTGCCCTCAATTTTCTTTACTTTATTACACACTCTTGCTTCAACTTACTTTTCTAGCCAATAGCACGATAGAGCAAACAAAATGCTACTGACTTACTTGGCAATCTAAGTATTGGAGTATCACTATTATCTTTTTAAATAATTATTTGGCAATTTTTTTTTTTAGTTTAGCTACAAGAATCTCTAAGTTTATTAAAAGAAATTCGCTATAGTCCAAATATAACTAAATTCATGACATCACAAGTAAAAGTTGTACTCATCATAATCGAAACAGTCCTTGTCAGTTACTTGGAAAAACAGAATTCACTAAAATGAGCATGCTTACTAAATATAAACAAAGTGTTTACTAAATAGAAAATGCATCCTAAAGGCTCAATACACTCACAAACCTAAAGGGTGCATTATCCTCAATGTATGTACATGCATGAAACATGAATGCAAGAAGATATATATGTACAAAAAATGAAATGAAAAAACAAAAGGAAGAAGACTTTCCCTACTTGGAGCTTAGTATGGTTACTTTATTTGGTTACTTCATTCTTTTCTACGGATGGATTTGTATGCACTGTACTTATAACACGTTTTCCTTTTTAATGATTGGAGTGGTACGTCCTTCCATTCATCATCGAATTTGGTGATTTCATAAATAATCTGATTGATCTCGCGATCTTGTTCAGTTATGGGTTCAGTAAAGGGAGGTGAAATAGCTGCAGTGCTGTCCACTTGTGTTGTAGGTGTGGGATTTGCTTTTTCTTCCCCATGATCAGTCGCAATGCTGACTAATTCCATTTTCTCTATATCTTCCTCTAATATTTTGGTTTCTTTCTCAGCAATGGCAAGGTCTATGGGAACAAGGTATATTTCAGTTGGTTGGGCTTCACCAACCCCTTTTTGCTACAAGACCTTTCTAGAGCAACGTCCCTCCTCTCCACATAGGCCTAATAGAGAACCAAGTTGTCCTGCACTTTATCCAAATTTACAGCAAGCTAAATTTTTTGAGTTTCAAAAAGATTATTTTACTTCTGTAACTTCACCAATGAACTGAGTACTTGTTGCCTAAATAAACTGTTAGAAGTGGAGGTGGTTGCAATGGCAAATGTTGGTGTAGAGGATGTTGAGGTTGAGCCAGGAGGCTGTTGTCGTGGCAAATCCTTTTAAAAAATCTTTGCAACAATCGATCTTGCAATGGACCTTTTATTTGGGATAACATTCTCATTGGCTTGGACTGAGACATTAACACGTTGGCAAAGCACGGTGATTAAAGAAGGAAAGTTTAGACTCCCAGCATTCTTCTGCGCACATCGATAGACTCCATTAAATATAATCTTACCCACATTAATCTTTCTACCCTGCATGATGGAATGGAGTAACAGCATCCGCTTTTTAAAAACTATTGAGTTATAGGTAGAAGGAGTAGGCACGCCTTAAGGAAGTGATACCAAACCCTACACTTGGGCTTAAAAAATGACCTTTCTACGGTGTAACAATCTTGCCTCGACACAGCCTATTCAGTTCCCACCACACATAGGTCTTGAAGAACCTGAGCCAACCCATCAGCAGTGATGGTTGCAACAAACTCAGTATGCTCATCTTGGATATTAGAAAGACCATATTAAGCATTAATGGTGTCTTCATCAAATAAAACCAAGATTCCTCATACATATATAAAAGCAATATTTGAGGAAGTAAGTTGAGCATAGAAGTCTCAAACAATCTTAGTCAGAACATCCTCTGAATGTAAACAAAAAATTTGCCATCCATGTTGCTCGATGATAAAAGAAATAGAAACGCCATATCCCATGAACCGTCTTTAAAAGCAAAACCTTTTTCCAAACAAAAAGGTTGCTTGGAGATGTTTTGATACCACTCTTCTGCCGTAGTATTAAAGAAAGTACGAGGTGGCATAGCAAATGATTAAAGAATAGATCATCTAGCCATTCATAAAAGTTAAGGTAAACGTTTGTGTAGCAGAGAAAGGAGAAAATTTACAATTTGTAAAGAAGCACAAGTAAGTGGGGAGAGAAAGAAGATTTAAGGTAACTGTAAAAAGAATTGAAGAGATTAGGTTAAAATAAAACGACGACAATGTAAGGAGTAAATGGGGTATGATGTGGGTGATGGGAGGGTGGTAATTATGGCCTGACTTTGGTGTAATGGATTTTAGAATTAAAGTGAAAAAGTGGAAGGCCCAAATATTTGGAAAACAAATTCCGATGGCCCAATGAGTAACGTATGGCTTGACCTCACTTTTGCTATTATGAAACAAATATACCTGCAATACAAAGAAATAAATTTATTAAACAAAATAAATAAAATAACTAAGAGAAATTTAAAATTAGAAAAAAATAAAAATGAATTATCGAAATGTTGAAGTTAAACATCTCGGAGACTAATAGACTGTTTATCTCGAGTTACACGAGAAACCTAGTAGTGCTTCAGGTGTTGTCCATTAACTTTAAATGTAACCTCTATTTTCATATCTTTGACATCAACAGCTCCATAAAGGTATACTTGAGCCATTTTTAAAGGGACCTGACCAATGAGATTTTAGTTTTCCAGTGAACAATTGAGCCCAGAGTTGAACAACAACACCTGTTGTCCTGGTTCAAATTGCCTTGGGATAATCCTTTTATCATGTCAATGATTGGTCTTCCTCTTGTACAGTTGAGCATTCTCATATGCTTGTGCCCAAAATTCCTCCATTTTATTTAGTTCTAACAACCTTTTATAGCCAACAGCGATCCAATCCATATTGAACTTTTTAATAGCCTAAAATGCTTTATGCTCTAGCTCAATAGGTAGGTGTCATGGCTTCCCATAAACCAACTTAAAAGATGACAACCCCAATGGTGTTTTAAATTCCAAACAAAAAGCCCACAGGGTTTCATCCAGCCTAGAGGACTAATCCTTTCAAATTGGGTTCGCCACTTTTTCCTGAACCTATTTAATTTCTCTATTAAAGATCTCCGCTTGTCCATTTGTTTGGGGATGATATGTCATGGCAATCTTATGCCTCACCCCATGCCTTTGCAAAACATTAGCAAATAATTTGCAATCAGAATAACAACCTTCATCATTGATAATGACTCAAGGTGTACCAAATCTTGTGAAAATGTTCTTGTGTAAGAACTTCATCCCTGACTTTAAATCATTAGCAATGAGGGCAACAGCTTTGAACCACTTAGAGAAGTAGTCCACTACTAAGAGTATGTAGAGATTACCTAATAATGGTGGAAATGGACCCATAAATTCTATTCCCCAAACATCAAACAACTCAATCTCTAAAATGTTTTGTAGCGGCATTTCGTGTCTCTTAGACAGATTTCCTGTCCTCCTAGCAGCAGTTCTCATTCCTCCAAAGTGTCCTCCATAAGGCGTTGAGTGACAATGCTGTAGAATGCTATGTATTTCATCATCAGGGACACACTTTTTAATTATTTGATAAGCATAATGCTTGAATAGGAAGGGTTTATCCCAATAATAATGCTTGACACCATGAAGGAACTTTCGTCTTTTTTTGCTGTTGAGATCAGGTGGCATTAAACCACTTACTAAGAAGTTCACTATATCGACATACCAAGGTAATGCCATGCCAACCAACATTTTATCATTTGGAAAATCTTCTTTAATAAGTTGAATTTTGCCATCTTCATTTCCAGCTTCTAACCTTGACAGGTGATCAGCCACTTGATTTTCAGTCCCCTTTCTATCTCGAATTTCTAAATAAACTCTTACAGAAGTATCCGCCAAATTAACCTTGGCTTGGAATCTTTCTTGGTCACCAAATACTTAATAACAGACTGTTCTGTCTAGACAGTGACTTTAGTGCCAACTAAATAAGATCAAAATTTATCGAATGTGAATACCGTAGCCAATAACTCCTTTTCCGTGGTGGTGTAGTTCAGCTATGCATCCATCAGGGCCCTGCTCATATAATCGACTACATGAAATACCTTGTCTTTTTGCTATCCCAACACTACTCCCACAGCATAATCGCTGGTGTCACACATAAGTTCAAAAGGCAGTGTCTGTTCTAGCACTATTAAATTGGTGCCACTACAAATCTTTTCTTCAATTCCTCAACAGCAATCAAACAAGGTTTATCAAAATTGAAAGGTCTATTTTGCTCCAGCAAGGCACACAAAGGTTTAGATATCTTTGAGAAATCCTTAATGAATTTTCTATAAAATCTCGTATGGCTTAGAAAACTTTTAATACCCTTAATACTGGTCGAAGGTAGAAATTTTTCTATTCCCTCAATTTTTGCTTTGTCAACTTCAATCCATTTCTGTGATATCTTATGCCTTAGCACAATACCTTCACGAACCAAGAAGCGGCATTTCACCCAATTCAAGACAAGATTTGTTTCTTCACAGCGGTGGAGAACCACTTCTAGGTTTGAAAAATAGTTCTCAAAATTATTTTCAAAGATAGAGAAATCATCGATGAAGACTTGAAGAAAGTTTTCCACATGTCAAAGAATATGGCCATCATCCAACGCTAAAATGTTTTCGAGTATTACATAACCCGAATGGCATTCGGCGAAATGAAAAAGTACCATATAGACAAGTGATAGGTGTCTTCTCTTGGTCGATAGGAGTTATAGCAATCTGATTATACCCTGAATAACCATCCAAGAAATAGTAGATGGCTTTCCCAACTTAGTAAAATTTTATCCATACAGATAGCAAGGCTAATTCCCTTGATGTCGGTAATTGTCTATCCCAATGCCTTCTTAGATCGCAGAGTATGTCCAACAACCTTACCTCTTTATCGGGTGTCAACTCTACAGAAATAACTACTAGCAAAGTGTTATTCTCCCCCAAATAAGCATATTTTAAGTGCATTGGCAAAGGTTTCAGCTCCATCATGGGGGGTTCCTATATAGATGGTTTAGGAGGCTTGAAAGAGTGATCTGATAAATCCAAGGATTCAAAATTCTTTCCTTGTCTATCCACAAACTGCTTGGCTTCCGTAAGTTCACTAAGGTCCTAAAAAATTATTGCATCACTTCACTCAAGTGAGTCTTCATCACTATTAGAATTGCTGTGGCAAAATCTTGTGAACTCTTCTTCAACTACTATTTCTATCAAATCAATGGCATGGCATTCTTCATTATCATCAGAACATTTCAAGGCATCGAATACATTGAATGTAATCTGCTATTCATTTACCGTCATAGTCAGTTCACCTTTCTGCACATCAATTACGGTCCTGCCTGTAGTAAGAAAATGACTTCCAAGAATAATTGGCACATCATGGTCAGCTTCATATTCTAAAATAAAAAAATCTGCCAGAAATATAAACTTGTCTACTCCTACCAGCACATCTTCAATTTTACCTTCCGAATATGCATAGGATTGACCAGCTAGTTGCAACGTAACCGTAGTAGGTCTTACTTTCCCAATTCCCAGCATTCTGAAAATAGACATAGGCATTAGATTTATATTCTTTCCTAAATCATATAATGTTTTTCCAACATAATGATTTCCAATTGAAGAAGGGATTGTAAAACTCTCTGGGTCCTTCAACTTTGGAGATAATTTATTAGTCGACATTGGTGTGCACCCTTCAGTGAGAGCAACAGTCTCAAATTCTCCTAAATAACGCTTCTTTGATAGTATGTCTTTCATATATTTCACATAATTAGGCATCTGTTCCAAAGCTACTACCAATGGTATGTTGATGTGAAGTTGCTTAAGGACATCTAGAAATCTCTTGAACTAGGCTTCTTCTTTACAATTATGGAATCGCTGAGAAAATGGTGGAGGTGGTCGTCCTTCAAGTTGCTGATGCTATTTTGTTGTATCATTTCTATCAATAAAATGATCTGATCTCTCTACATGAG
The DNA here is from genome assembly GCA_025698475.1 of Gossypium anomalum. NCBI lineage: Eukaryota > Viridiplantae > Streptophyta > Magnoliopsida > Malvales > Malvaceae > Gossypium > Gossypium anomalum. The sequence goes on along the minus strand of CM046968.1, from coordinate 64,986,163 downwards.
TGTATTGTTTAGCCTTTCCAGTTGCAATGTGATTTTTAGATGTTTCTGAAATCTTTCAATGGTTGTACTCTAAATTTCCCTCCTCTGCAATGGCATCTTTAACAATTTCATTCAGCTAAGTCCCACTTCTGAGAGTGATTACCTTGCAATGTTCATTCCCTTATTATCCTGAATTCTCAATACCACTTGGTAGAGCTCCTTCAGGTCTCGAATTCAAAGTATTTGCTATCTGTCCCACTTGATTCTCAAGAGCTCGAAAGGATGCAGCTTGACTCTGGATCACATCATCATTCTTGGCCATATACTCTTTCAACAAAGCTTCAATAGGTGATGATGTTGAAGGAACCGATGCCTTACCTTGTTGGGCATTCTACCTCAACATAGGTTGAGTATAACTAGGCGGTGCACTGATGGCACTCTATCTTGTAGTATTGTTAAAATTCCTCGCACCTTGATTATTCCAACTAATGTTTGGATGTTGCTTCCACCCTGGATTGTAGGTGTAACACCCCATACTCGACCTGGACGCCAAGCCAAATATCGAGATGCCACACCACTATCTCACTACTTGTTCATCTAAAACGACATGTTAATTCTCATGCTTTTTCTTCTTCCCTTTTTTTGGTTAATAACAACATAACATTATCATGAATTATAAACCATACAATCACTTTTTGTTGATAAATCACGCCAAGAATTAATAAAATAGAATAACACAGGTGTTAATCATGCATTAGGACCACTTATCAAATTTTCCCAAAAATGTTATATAGGTATCGGTACCGCCTCTATGGTATCAATATTTCCTTTAAGTTGTATTGATACCACTTAGAAAATAGATACAAAATAGTATTCTATTTCTCGCCAAATTTCAAAACATCAGAAAATATCGGTACCATTTGCAAGGTATTGATAATTACATCCCGAGTATCGATACTCGGGCCAGGGTATCAATACCAAATTGGTATTCTAACTCCCTGCACTTTTGAAAATATAGAGGTATCATTTTAAAATCCTTAATATCGATACCTCTACTTTAGGTTAAAAAAATTCAGCATACAAGAGCATTTAAACCTTTAAAACTTATTCGTTAAAAGCATCAAAATGTCTAAATTAATAGTCCAATTACCATATCCAAATCCACATGCTTCCAAACATACATAATATGCAAATAATCTCAAACACGTCTTAAAAATCTGATAAAAATGTCTACCATATTTCCTTTTTATTCCTTATAACTAGAATAAGAAAAATGCCTACTATAATGAATAAAGAATGGCTTGGATCAATCCCTTGACGACCACACCGCTCACACCAGTAATGCAACTACTCTGCAAAGGACAAAATATAGTAGGTGGGCTTTACAAGCTCAGAGAATACCTAAAACAACCACTACGCAAACAAATCATCATGCATCAACCAACCAACATACAACATATTCCTAAACCATCATTAACTAAGTGTTGTAATTCACATATTTAGCCACATTCCATGCATACTTTCACACATTATTTATACGAATGTTTAGGCATATATATATTTCACATTTACTAATGACATATAAGCACATATAATCACATTTAGTCACAATCTATGATAATTTGGCTCTTGAGATTATGAAACGTAAAATGGACTCTATCACTACTCATCGGATACACAGATCTCCATCACACCACACATAGATTCATAGAGTTAACCATATCACGTAAGCGCAGCATATAGCTAACACTCTTTAACACACCACACACGCATATCTCAATGAATAGAGCTTAGCTCGCATTCCCTTATCTCTCTAACATTGCCCTTTGTAACGCATAGGTTTGTGCAAGTGCACAAAGCCGTTATCAAGTAATAAGTAACTATCGAGTTATCATCTCCACAGGGATTGTATTTGTCCTAAGTCACTTAATTTGTAAAATTATATTAACAATTTGGTAAATAAAAACACAATTTAGTTGAGAAGTGCTAATTAAAATATATTAGACTAAATGCAATGATCCCTAATGCAAATTAACCTAAGTATGCAAACTATATGAATGAAATAGATTTTAGTAAAATTAAACACAATTTGCAACAATTATAACATAAATAAACTAGGACAATTACTTTAATTGAACTCAACTCATTATCAACATGCTTAATAATATTCGGAAAAACATTCCATGGCAACTCGATCTTTCATGAGTTTGGAAACCACGTTAGGTTCTTTTGGGATCATTTACTTATTCAATACGCATTTTACTGATCCTTATTTACTAAGGGTTTCTTAATATTCGTGCGAGGTAACAGGGACGTGTTAGGTTTGAAACAGTTTAATCACACAAATCTAAAAACTATGCAGATAACAAAGCCTGGTTAGAGTTGTTATGCAACCTGCAATTTAATCGAGTTAGGATCTAAATTGAGCATGCACATTTCAATTGTGCGTCCACTAGCCGTCATCTAGTTAGGATCGCTCAGCTAATTTAGGTGCATTTCAATCATGTATGAACGAAATACAAACTTGATTTTAATTGAAAACATAATCGATTGAGGCACAAACATTATAAGCATAAATCTAATAAATATTATTTAATCAAAGCAATCATCCTAGCTTAAATAAAATTAAGCTAACATTGTTGTAAACAAGAACAAAGAAAACATAGCAAACATCTTTAAATTAAATTAAAGAAAAGAAAGATTAAACCCAATTCAGAGTGGTTGTCACCCAAGACTCTGACTGACGAGGCTCCTTTGTTCATTTGCTTCACTCCTTTGCTAATGGCTCTCCAAGGTGGCCGACCAAGGGTTCTTTAAGAGGCTCAAATGCTAAAATCTTTATGAAAAGATGATGATAGGCGTGGGGAGAAAAGAAGAATGCTAAGAGAATGAATGAAGAATGAGGGATGAGGGATGAATAGAAATGTGAGAATGGGGTCTTATTTATAGGTGAGGAGAGGGGGATAATTTACTAAAAATAGGAGTTTTCATCTTTTGAAGATCTTCCATGGGTAGCCGGCCATAAATTGAGGAAGTTGAGTTGATTTTTGCTTGACTTTTGGTCAATTTGAGTGCCACAACAACTCAAGACTGAGACTTAGTCAAGTGCAAATCTTCAGGTAAATCTCTAATTTCTTCAACTTTTTAAGGACCTTGTGCAATTAAACCAAAAAGTGGTTTATAGACAGCCATATGCAGCTGAATTTTGGGTTGACTTGGTCCCCAATTTGGACAGTTTTGTAATCTAGCAAAGCTATCAGACCTGTCCAGAATAAATAACAAGTTAGAGGACCAAAGAATAAAATTTATTCAATTTAATTAATTAATTTAAAACCCAAATTATTAATGAAATATTTTAAAATGAATTATTAAATATAATTTTATATTTTATTATTTAATTTAATAAGCATGGCCCATTTCATGTCTTAAAAAATATAATTTATTCAAATTAATATAAAATAAGCCATTTATTGCATGAAAACTATATAATAAAGCATAAAATCACATTTTAATAATTTCTATGTCCTAATTTCATATTTTCACATATTTTATTAATTTATTAAACAATTACTTAGTTTTAACAACAATTTTAAGTAAAAAAGTGACAAATGACATAGGGAAAATCTTATATATTTTTCCGTTTACACGCCCCCAAACTTAAATCATTGCTCGTCCCGAGTAATGTTCATGCACAGCAAGTCTTGCTAAGGCAAAATTTCTAATTGTGTAAGTAGCATCAATCTTTGTCTCATAATCATGCATTAATAACTTCATGCTCATCAATCTTCTTTATTAACAAGTAATTCATATGCAAACATTCCTTAAGATTATACTAAGCTTCAAAATATGTGATCATGATTTCCCGTGATAAGTTTTATAAATTTATAATTAATCGTTCTTGAAACTAACTATTATCACGATGTAGGAAAGTATACCTATCGAACAGTAGTATAGCTTTAGCAAGACCAGATTGTCGAACCTAAAGGAACTAAAAGTACTAGTAATGACTGTCTTTTTATTATCTAGCCTAAGAATAAAGGGGTTTGTTTTAATTAACTAATTAACTAAACTAAGAAGTTGCAGAAAATAGGATTGGGAAATTACTTTTGGAAAAACGATTGATTTAGGACAATACCTAAGGAAAAATCCACCTAGACTTCACTTGTTATTTTGGCTCCGAATCGGACGATTTATTCATTTAACTTGTTCCTTAGAAATCCCTAAGTTATGTTATTATCCCTATTCAAAACTAATAACGTCTAATCCCTAGATTGAATAATTGACACTTTTCTCTAATTAACACCCTAGGGTTGCATTAACTCAATTTATAGATCCCCTTATTAGGTTTCACCTTAATGCGGCAAAATCTTATCACCCTATCTCTAGGCGCGCAATCAACTCTGCTTAATTATGATAAAGTCACTCTTAGATAGGGACTATTCATCCTCCAACTAAGAGCATTAACTTGAATCGATATCCTGAAATATCAAAACAAGAATTAAGAACACATAATTAAGAACAAGTTAAATATTTATCATACAATTCAGAAAATAATAACAAGATTCGTCTTAGGTTTCATCCCCCTTAAGTATTTAGGGGTTTTAGTTCATAACTAAATAGGAAAACATCTTAGAAGAATAAAGAATACAAAACATAAAGAAAACCCAAAACTCCTGAAGGGAAATTGAGGAGAGATCTTCAGTCTTTATGATGAATCTGGCTTCTGAGATGGATCAATCAGCTTTCTTGGAGTAATTCCTTGCTCCCCACTCTCCGTCTCCCTTTAGTCTTCCTCTAGGGTGTTTAAATAGGCTTTTGAATGCCTAAAAGCCCTCAAACTTTCCCTTTTTTCTGAATGGAACTTAACTAGGGCTCGGCAGGGACACGCCCGTGTGACACACTCCCGTTTGCGATTACTTCAGGCCATGGTCGAGGCTGAGAGATTAACACGCCCGTGGTTGGATTGTTTTAGGCCGTTGTCGAGCCTGTTAGAATGGCACGGGCGTGTGTTATGCCCGTGTGAAGAAGTCCAGGCCGTGTTGTTTTCCCACATCGGCCCATTTTCTTTGTTTTTGGCCTGTTTCTCGTTCTTTTCACTCTTCTATGCTCACCTAAGTACAAAACATGAAATTAAAGGATTAGGAGCATCAAATTCACCAAATCTAAGGAGAAATCATTCATAAACGTGTTAAGCAAGGGATAAAAATATATATAAATTACGGTTTATCAAATACCCCCACACTTAAGCGTTTGCTTATCCTCAAGCAAAATTCTCAATTCACAATTAAGAATTACTTTTGCTCAACTTATAATTCCTATCAATAAGATCTCAAACTAATCCATGAGTAATCATACATTGAGAATTCAGCTAAAAGAATATTAAAGCTTCAAACATTCCAAGTTGAGTATTTAATCACGAAAAACTTAGGCATCTCCCCTCATCTAAGTAGTTACCATCGATTCGAAATCTCACAGAGTTTAACATTTTCACTAAGTATTCACTCAAATCACTCGAAGTATTTAAGAACAATGAAATTAACACTCATTAGTCAATATGAAAAGTTATTACCATAGGCTTGCACGAAAATCAAATCTCCACCACTATAAATTGAGATGATACATCAATCAAAAGGTCTTTAGATGGTTGTAACGAGGGTTGGTTAGGGGGTGTGGTCACAAGCTGAAAGAAAAGGTTAGAATCGAATTGAATTGAAAAATCACTTAACTAGAAAAATATTTAATCATTACTTGCGTACAACAGAGCTTCTTCTCCGAATTATGGAATTTAAATACTTAAGCTAAAAAAAAAAAGATTTCTACTACTAATATGTATACACATTTTTTTTAAGAACAAGTCAAATAACATAGACTAACTATTAAGAACAAGACATAGCTAAGCAATTTATTCAAATCAAATCTCGACAAAAATAGAGATCAAATTAATTTAGGGGGTTTCAACAATAATGGGTTAAGGGTTAATATTAACGGTAATACAAGGAATGGCTTGTTAAGCTCAAAGGGGTTCACTAAGCGTTAATCGTGGAGGTAGGCTTTTCATGGCATGAGTGGGTTAATCCTAAGTGCCTCTATCATCTTGACATATCAAATCAAATGGTGTGGTCTTGACATGCATAATCAAGCAAGTTCTAGAATAACAATTCGATATTGACGCACTCAAAGCAGTAATAAAAGTGAGCATGAAAGAATTAATAGATGCTCTTAAAGGCTCAATAATCTCATAAAAATTATGGCTTTTTGATGTTTAAACTTGTGGATTTCAATTCGAGATAATACCTAAACTTGAGGAAACAACCTAAAATTTTAAAATTCTTAAAAATCAACTTATCATGCTTAATTCTCTAATGTCTTAAAGTTTAAATAATCAATGTATGAATTCTTATGTTTTAATTCAGGATATTTCAATACAAATCATAAATCAATCAAAATTTATCCTAATCATGATATGAGAGATTTACAAGAGAACAAGGCAACATTCAGGGATTTTTCTGATAATGAAATGAATATCCCCCCACACTTAAGATGTACATTGTCCTCAATGTACAAAGATATATAGAAAAATATAAATATAATATCATACGATAGGGAGAGAATTGAAACTTCCTGAGTGTTAAATGAATGAATGGAATCCCTGGATTAGCGAGAGCGAGGATTGGAAATAGAGCTAGAGGGAAAACATGATTCTGAGGGAGAATTAAGGGAATAATCTAATAATTATCATAAAGATAATCCGTGTTTTAAAAACAATTGAGTCTTTAAAATAAATAAAAATAAAAAATAAAGGTAAAAAAAAATCGGAGAGATAGTCTAAATTTTTTTTTCAAGTGGCACGGCCGGATAACACGCCCGTGTGGATCGTGTCCAGCCCGTGTTTGTCACGAATTGAGATATCATCACACGACCGTCGGACACGCCCGTGTGTCTAGGCCGTGTGGCTACATGATCGTATCACACGACCATACAGGATGTGGTTCGCTTCTCCCATGGCCGTGCACCTATGCGCACGCCCGTGTTATTTTGGCAGTGTCGACCACGGACGTGTCGCACACCCGTGTCGTTTTGGTAGATTTGCCCACGGCCCGCTCACACGATCGTGCTAATTTATCGCATCCCGTGTTTTGGTAAAAATCTTTGCCCTATTTCCACACGGCCATATCACACGGCCGTGTCTCTTCTCGTGTTACGGGCATGGCCTAAGGCACACCCGTGTGCATGGCCGTGTGGATTTTGTGGACCTGTGTTCAAAGATTCAGTTAGTGATCTAAATATTAAAAATTTTGAAATTTAAATAAAATTTAAGTAAATGAAAACTATTAGTACCCGGGTTGCCTCTCGAGAAGCGCTTATTTATAGCCTAAGCTCAACTTTCCCTTGTTGGTGTATTCAGGGAGGATCGTGTAGTCGTAGCTCCTCTCCATCGTCCTTAAAATTCTCACCGTTATAAATTTTGAGACGATGGTCGTTTACCTTGAAAGTTCCTTGTGATGGGTGACTTATCTCTACTGTGCCATACGAAAAAATAGATAGAACTACGAAAGGTCCTGACCATCGTGATTTAAGTTTCCCAGGAAACAATTTGAGTCTCGAATTATAGAGAAAGAAAAAATCTCTGACTTCGAATTGTTTCCGTTGCTTTAAACGAGTGTCATGGCACCGCTTTGTTGCTTCCTTGTATAAGCATGAGTTTTCATATGCATTGGCTCGCCACTCATCTAACTCGTTCAACTGCATCAACCTATTTTTACCTGCAAGTTCAGGATCAAGGTTTAGAAATTTAATAGCCCAAAAAGTTTTATGCTCTAGTTCGAATGGTAGATGACAATATTTTCCACAAACAAGTCTGTAAGGTGATGTTCTTATAGGAGTCTTAAAAGCAGTTCTATAAGCCTATAAAGCATCATCTACTTTTATCGCCCAATCTTTCCTATTTGATTCTACTGTCTTTTCAAGAATCTGTTTGATTTCTCGGTTTGGTACTTCGACTTGTCCACTAGTTTGAGGATGGTATGGGGTGGCTGTTTTGTGATGAACTCCGTATTTCCTAAGAGTTTTCTCAAATTGGGTGTTACAAAAATAAGTGTCACTGTTACTGATAATTGCTCTAGGTGCTCTAAATCTCGAGAAGAGTTTCTTAAGGAAACGTACTACCACTCTAGCATCATTAGTAGGTAAAGCTTGGGCTTTTACCCATTTGGACGTATAATCAACTGCTACTAAGATGTATTTATTCCCAAATGAACTAGAAAATGGACCCATGAAGTCGATACCCCAAACGTCAAATATTTCACATGAAAGCATATAGTTTTGAGGCATTTCATCACGTTTGGAGAGGTTACCTGTCCGTTGGCATTTGTCACAAAAAGTCACATACCTGTTAGCACCTTTGAATAACGACAGCCAATAAAACCTGATTCAAGTATTTTATGTGCGGTCTTATTTCCACTATAGTGTCCTCCAGTCGGTCCTGAGTGGCAATGTTCTAGTATCATTGATGTTTCTGACCTTGTAACAGATCTTCTAATTACTTGATCTGTACATATGAGGAAAAGAAAAGGGTCGTCCCAAAAGTAGTTTTTCACATCATTAAAGAATCACTTCTTTTGCTAGTGTGTCAATCCTTTTGGGATAATATTAGCGAATAAAAAATTTGTGATGTCTACAAACCAAGGTACCTCAGAATCAGATATAGCAAAAAATTATTCTTCAGGAAACGAATACTTTATTTCAAATTCATCTAGTTCTTTGGTATTTGAGTTCTCAAGCCTGGAAAGATGATCAGCCGTGAGATTTTCAGCCCCTTTCTTATCCTGAATTTCTAAGTCAAATTCCTGCAACAACAAAATCCATCGAATGAGTTGAGGTTTTGCATTAGTTTTAGTTAGAAGGTATCGAAGGGCAGAATGGTTAGTGTAAACAACAACTTTAGACAATATGAGATATGACTGAAATTTATCAAATGCAAAAACCACAACTAGCAATTCTTTTTCCGTGGTAGTGTAGTTTTCTTGTACGGATGTCAAAGTCTTGCTAGCATAATAGACAGTTGAAAGTTCTTGTCTCTTCGCTGTCCCAAAACTGCACCTACTACAAAGTCACTTGCATCGCACATTAATTCAAAAGGTAAATTCCAGTAAGGTGCAATCATGATTGGAGCATTAATTAATTTATCTTTTAAGGTGTTAAATGCTTTAAACATTCCTGATCGAAATTAAAAGGTATATCTTTTTCTAGCAATTTAGTTAAAGGCTTAGCTATTTTAGAAAAATCCTTAATAAATCTTCTATAAAAACCAGCATGTCCTAAAAGCTTCTAATAGCCTTGACTGAAGTAGGAGGGGGTAATTTTTCGATTGTTTCAATTTTAGATTTGTCCACTCCAATCCCTTTACTAGAAATTTTATGCCCTAATACAATACCTTCTTGAACCATGAAGTGACATTTCTCCCAGTTAAGGACAAGGTTCGTTTCCTCACATCTTATTAAAACTCGTTTTAAATTTTTAAGGAAAAGATGGAAAGAGTTACCGAATACCGAGAAATCATCCATAAATACCTCCATGCTGTCTTCCACAAGTTCGTCAAAAATGGCCATCATACAGTGCTGAAAAGTGGCAAGAGCATTACATAATCCAAAAGGCATTCTACGATAAGTGAACGTACTATATGGGCATGTGAATGTCGTCTTTTCTTGATCTGCAGGAACTATTGGGATTTGGAAATAGCCAGAAAGTTCGTCTAAAAAGCAGTAATACATGTGCCCGGATAATCTTTCCAGCATTTGGTCAATGCATGGCAAGGGAAAGTGATCTTTTCTTGTGGCATCATTCAGCTTACTATAGTCAATACAAACTCTCCAAATTGTGACTGTTCTTGTCGAGATTAATTCATTCTTCTTGTTGGTCACAACCGTCATGCCTCCTTTCTTAGGAACAACCTGCACTGGACTTACCCAAGAACTGTCAGAAATAGGATAAATAATTCCCGCATCTAGAAGTTTAATTACCTCAGCTTTAACAACTCCTTTCATATTGGGGTTCAGTCACCTTTGAGCTTGCACACATGGCTTATATTCATCTTCCATTAAAAGTTTATGGGTGCAAAAAGAGGGGCTGATCTCTGGCCTTTTTATGTTCTCTTAATACTTGGATTAATTCCTCTTTTTCCTTGGGTTGTAGGTTAAAAGCAATAATCACTAGTAATGTAGAATTATTTCCAAGATATGCATATTCCAAGTGATTTGGTAATTGTTTAAGTTCCAGTTTGGGAGGTTCTTCAATAAAGGGTTTTTGCTTAAGTTTATCGTTTATCTTGATACCCTCATATTCTGTTTGTCTTGAGGAATGTTCATTGGATTTATCATTAGCCTCCTCTCCTTGAGCTATATACAGTTCCATCGTGTCCTTCAGTATAATTTCCTGAAAAGAGTCTTGAGTAGCATGATCAATAGAATTAATAAAATAACATGAATCATCTTTTTCCCTAGAATATCTCATAGCGTCATAAATTTTAAAGATAATTTCTTCATCACCTAGTCTAAGTACCAATTTGCTGTCACCCACATCAATTACAGCCCTAGCAGTAGCTAAAAATGGACGCCCTAAGATTAAAGGCACTTCCACATCTTTGTCCATGTCAGGCACAATAAAGTCAACAGGGAATATGAATTTATCTACTTTCACAAGTACGTCTTCTATAATACCCCTAGGATATTTAACAGATCTATCGGCTAGTTGAATACTCATCCTAGTGGGTTTAGGTTCCCCAAGACCAAGTTGTTTGAACATTTTATGTGGCATCAAATTAATGCTAGCGCCTAAATCAGCTAGTGCTTTCTCAACATTCAAACTACCAATTAAGCAAGGGATAGTAAAACTTCCTGGATCTTTCAATTTGGTTGGCAGTTTATTTTGGAGCATGGCTGAGCATTCCTCATTGAGTTCCACTGTAGATAAGTCCTCAAACTTCCTTTTATTTGTTAGGAGCTCCTTCAAAAATTTTACGTATATGGGCATCTGCGAGATGGCTTCAACAAAAGGTAAGTTGATATGTAATTGCTTAAAAAGTTCAAGAAACTTACCAAATTGTACATCCATGCGGTCCTTTTTTAACTTTGCTGGGTATGGAACTGGTGGTTTATATTCTTTTGGTACTGCTTTGTCACTACTTTCTGGTTTTTTCTCCTCCTTTTCGCTTATCACGGCTTCTTGTGCTAGCTTCTTTTCAGATTCAGCTAACACTTTCCCACTCCTTAGTGTAACTGCTTTCACATGCTCTTTTGGATTTGATTCGGTATCACTAGGTAAACTTCCTAATGGTCTTTCAAAAATTAGTTTGGACAGCTGGCCTATCTGAGTTTCGAGCCCTTGCATCGAAGCTTATTGATTTTTAAGTGCTATCTCGATATTCTAGAAACGAGTTTCTGACATTGAGATGAATTTGGACAGCATCTCCTCAAGGTTCGATTTCTTTTCCTATTGATAAGGCGGTTGCTGAAAACCTGAAGGATTCTGTGGCCTTTGATTCCCTTGACCACCCCAAGAGAAATTTGGGTGGTTCCTCCAACCTGCATTATAAGTATTACTGTAAGGATTATTTTGAGGTCGAGGATTATTACCCATGTAATTTAATTGCTCATTCTCCATGTTGTGGCCATAGGGTTGATATTCTGAATTGTTCGATCCACCTCCGCTTGCTTCGCATTGCATTACTGGATGGACCTGTATAGAACCAAGTAAACCATCAATTTTTTTATTTAAAAGTTCTACCTGATTTGACAACATAGTAACCGAATCGACGTTATAAACGCCTGCTGTTTTAGTTGGTTTAGTCCTCATGACTTGCCACTGATAGTTATTCAGTGACATCTCCTTAATGAATTCGTAAGCCTCTTCAGGTGTTTTGTTGTTGATGGTTCCACCAGCGGCTGCATCAATCATCTGTCATGTTGAGGGATTCACACCATTGTAGAACGTTTGAACTTGCAGCCACAGAGGTAACCCATGGTGAGGGCACCTTCGCAGTAGGTCCTTGTATCTCCCCCATGCATCATAACGTGTTTCTAAATCCATTTGCACAAAAGAAGAGATATCATTATGTAATTTAGCTGTCTTAGCTGGCGGAAAATATTTTAATAAAAACTTTTCGGTCATTTGTTCGTAAATAGTGATGGACCCTCGTGGTAACGATTTCAACCACTTTTTAGCTTTGTTCCTCAGTGAAAAAGGGAATAACCGAAGACAAATGGCATCATCAGAAACGTCATTAATTTTAAAAGGTCGCAGAACTCTAGAAAATTCGCCAAGTGAGTGTTGGGATCCTCATCCTGCAAACCATCAAACTGAATAAATTGCTGTATCATTTGAATCGTGTTAGGTTTCAGTTCAAAATTATTTGCAGAAATAGCAGGCCTAACTATACTTGACTCAGTTCCTGTTAATGTAGGTTTAGCATAATCATACATACTACGAGGAGCAAGATTCTGATTTGATAGATTAGCGGGTATCGCAGGAAGTAACTGATTTTCCTAATTTTCAGTCATCTCCTCGGTTGTAGTTGAGATATCATCCTCTTGCTCTTCCTCTGTGTATCTTAGGCTTCACCTTATTTCTCGTCGATTTCTACGAGCTGTACGATCAATTTCTTTGTCAAATAGTAATGGTCCTGACGGGTTTCTTCTAATCATAAACTATAAGAACTTGCCAAAAGAAAAAGAAAATTAGTAAAATTGAAATAAAATTAAATTGCAATAAAAATAAATGGCTAAAGTAATAAAAATTGAGTTTTTCTAATATTTTAGTTCCCCCGTAATGGCGCCAAAAACTTGATCATGATTTCCCATGATAAGTTTTATAAATTTATAATTAATCGTTCTTGAAACTAACTATTATCACGATGTACGCAAGTGTACCTATCGAATAGTAGTATAGCTTTAGCAAGACCAGATTGTCGAACCCAAAGGAACTAAAAGTACTAGTAATGACTGTCTTTTTATTATCTAGCCTAAGAATAAAGGAGTTTTTTTTAATTAACTAATTAAATAAACTAAGAAGTTGTAGAAAATAGGATTGGGAAATTACTTTTGGAAAAACGATTGATTTAGGACAATACCTAAGGAAAAATCCACCTAGACTTCACTTGTTATTTTGGCTCCGAATCGGACGATTTATTCATTTAACTTGTTCCTTAGAAATCCCTAAGTTATGTTATTATCCCTATTCAAGACTAATAACGTCTAATCCCTAGGTTGAATAATTGAGACTTTTCTTTAATTAACACCCTAGGGTTGCATTAACTCGATCTATGGATCCCCTTATTAGGTTTTACCCTAATTCGGCAAAATCTTGTCACCCTATCTCTAGGCGCGCAATCAACTCCGCTTAATTATGACAAAGTCACTCTTAGACAGGGACTATTCATCCTCCAACTAAGAGCATTAACTTGAATCGATATCTTGAAATATCAAAACAAGAATTAAGAACACATAATTAAGAACAAGTCAAATATTTATCATACAATTCAGAAACTAATAACAAGATTCGTCTTAGATTTCATCCCCTTTAGGTATTTAGGGGTTTTAGTTCATAACTAAATAGGAAAACATCTTAGAAGAATAAACAATACAAAACATAAAGAAAACCCAAAACTCCTAAAGGGAAATTGAGGAGAGAACTTCAGTCTTGATGATGAATCCGGCTTTTGAGATGGATCAATCGGCTTTCTTGGAGTAATTTCTTGCTCCCCACTCTCCGTCTCCCTTTAGTCTTCCTCTAGGGTGTTTAAATAGGCTTTTGAATGCCTAAAAGCCCTCAAACTTTCCCCTTTTTCCGAATGGAACATAACTAGGGCTTGGTAGGGACACGCCCATGTGACACGCCCTTATGCGATTGCTTCAAGCCGTGGTAGAGGCTGAGAGATCAACACGCCCGTGCTTGGATTGTTTTAGGCCGTGGTTGAGCCTGTTAGAATGGCACGGGCGTGTGTTATGCCCGTGTGAGGAAGTCCAGGCCGTGTTGTTTTCCCACACCGGCCCATTTTCTCTGTTTTTGGCTCGTTTCTCATTCTTTTCTCTCTCCTATGCTCACCTAAGTACAAAACATGAAATTAAAGGATTAGGAGCATCAAATTCACCAAATCTAAGGAAAAATCATTCATAAACGTGTTAAGCAAGGGATAAAAATATGTATAAATTACGGTTTATCAATATGCCAATATGAATCATAGTTTGCGTGTATGTAACAGTCATAAATTACATTCTTCATTCAACATAATTTCATATCAATAGAGCAAACAATCATAAGGCTTATTTATGATCTTCATATGTTGAACTTAGGACTTCCTCTCCACTAATGTAGGTGACATAATCATCAACTCAATAGGTATTTTATAATGTTGTAATGGGGCTCAGTTAAAGGTAGGGATTTTAAAAGATGGGATATTTCGATTTTAAAAATCTTAACCTTTTTCTTTAAGTGAACCTTTGGAACACCCCAAACTTATTTTGAACTCAAGCTCATTCATTTTTCCTTTTTTGGAGACTAAGCAAACTTTTCTTCGCTCTTTTTTTTTTTAAGCATGAGCACATACATCTTTATGAAAACTTCCTCAAATGTTTATTACCAAGATAACTTTAGTTAAGATAGGTACACAAAATTAGGATAACTTTAAAATATGGTAATGTGGCTTATAATGTAGGTTCATTGCAATAAACAGGCTTTTAAGCTTAAAATTTCAGTTTCAAGGGTCAAATATCATAGGGTTGGCTTGAAAAGGCTCAAACGATCCAAAGAAATAGTGCCTATATCATTTTAGATTTTTATGTCCCCTAGGATTTCGCCTCAAAAAAGTTACTAAGTCAATTCTAAAGATATAAACCTTCATGCATGTCTCATCTCAAAAGAAACTAAGTTTTCATGGCAAACATTACTAAGGCTAAGATCATACAAGCATTCCATTCTTCATGATAACATACTTTCACTCAGATAAAATCATCATTCATACTTGCATAAAAACTATCTTATTAACAAAAAAAAATAACTCTAAACATTCATTTATTAAAACATACTTATGAAAGAAATGATTGAAACATACTTGAAAAAAAAATTTAAAAGTTCGAGCAATTTATTTGCCTTACCCCCTTTAAAAAGAAGCAATGTCCTTATTGCAAGAACAAAGTAATGAATGAAAACTAAACACCATGTAGGGTTGTAAAGAAAGAGAGGTGAGTCATTAAGACTGCTTAAATACCAAGTCTTTCCTAATAACCCAATCCTAGACATGTTCATTTCCATTACCACATCACTTAGTCTTTTTTTTCTAAAGAAGTGTTAAGTTTATTCATGCTTGCTATGTTTCATTCTGCAGAAATTAAATCCTAATTACGAAAGAAATAAATTCCTAAGGACTTAAAAATAAATAAATAATAAGATAAGAGTCCCCTCTTTTATTTTCTTGACTCATTCCCCTTGTCTTTTTCAACTCCATTTCTGCTTGCATCGTTAGTATCTTCCGTCCATGTCTCAAAGATAGCATCTGGGAACTCAGGAACAAAAGTATTAGAGATATTCTTAAAAGAATTTCGAATTGAGTCATCTCTAATTTTTGCATATTTCCAGTAAGTTTGTTGTTGATTGTGCATGAACTTGCACATATCCATCAAAATTGACAACTCCGATTTCTTTGAAGCACTTGCAGAAGTCGACATAGGAGTTACAAATTCAGGTTCAACACTTAGCTTGACTGGTTCTTCTTCTGGCTCAACCCTTGGTTTAGGGTTTTCAGATCCTCTAACTAGTTTAGGACTGTTCGGTTCCTTATTAGATTCTTCCTCTTCAGTGTCTGTAACTGAATTAGCTTCAATCTCAGTTTCATTTGTTGACTCCTCGGTATCTGGCTCAGTTGGCTTTTCTTGCTCTCCTTAATTCAGCTCATGCACCCTCTCTTCTAACCTTTCAAGATCATAAGTTGAAATGCACCCTTGAACATATCGCCCCTTCAGATTTGCTTATTTTTTAACAATCTCCTTTAAGCAAAATGAAGTGATTAATGATGGGAAATAAGCACTTCCTGCCTTCTTTATAGCACAATCGTGAATCTCTTTAAGGATAATTTTCCTAACATTAATGGACTTTTCTGTCAAGATTGCATATAACAAGAGCATACGTTCCATTGAGATGGTGAAACTATGTGAGATAGGCATAAAACTGTAGTGAAAAAAATAAAACCACACCTTTGCTACTAGTTTTAGGTATTTCCTTCGACAAGAATGGCTCTCATTCTTTCTTATAATCCATTGGGATCCCAGATTTATCAAAACATCAAGCACTTGTTGAAGAAAATCCCAATTGATATTGCTCATCATAGGGTAGTACTCATCTTCTTCAACATCAGGTAAGTTAAAAAAATCATTGATGGACTTAGAAGTAAGAGGTCCCTTTTTCTTTCGAGCGATGACCTCAGTAGCATCTTGTGTCATCAAACTTGCATAGAATTCTCGAACTAGTTCATCATCGGGAAGTGAACGAGCATCACAAAATCGTTCCCACTTGAGAATATTGATTAACTTTCTAATTGCCACAAGAACAACCATCAAATCATTACTCTTCAAGTTAAAGCCTTTTTCCGGCATCATAGGTTGATGCTTGAAAATTGAATCAAATCTCTCTTTCACTTCATCATCGATCAAAATCGGGTTTCCAGGAGTTGTCTTTGATGATCTAGTTTATTTGTGAGACATGGTATCTTTTCCCAAAAATTTGGCAAAGTGTCTGCTTACTGGAAAGAAGAGAAATCGGCAAGTGGGTAGAACTTGCTATGGCAAAAATCATGCAACGACAGCGTACGACAGCAACGGCAATGTACGGCGGTGACAACGGCGATGTACGATAGCAAAGTTGGTGCTTCAGCAATCTTCTTGCGGCAGCAATAAGCAATTTCGGCAAAAAAGGAATAGAACTAGGGCTTCTTTCGAGATTTGAGGTTGACGGCACAAAAGGGAGATTTAAGGATTTTTAGGGTGTAAGCAAATTATTTTGAGGGATATGAAAAATAGTAGAATGAAGAGGGGTTTATATAGGAAAAATTAGGGCAACATGTAGCAAAAATTTAGCTACATTAGGGTTACTTGGGCAACAAGCAATCAGAGTGGCAGCTAGGTATGGATTTTTCCCTCTTTTTTTGCTATCTTGGGCCTCAAACTCAAACTGTCTTGTCTCAAGAAAAAAACTTATTAGTACTTGGGCCAAATTTGACCCCCTTTTAAAATTTAAACAAAACAAATGAAACTTAAAAAATTTAAATCTTAATTAGAAAATTTCTTCTTAACAAATTACATTAAATTAATTCCCAGGAAAGGTTGGAAGGGTCACAACGGTCCCGCTTAAGTTCCAATCTCCTTGGATAGAATTAATTAAATGTAATAAGCTAAGAAAATAAGTTCTAATTATTTATTTATTTACAAAACGAGTTCATGAAAAATCAAGGGTCTGTTAATTTGAACAAGGATTCAACTCGCTCAACTTCACCATCCCAGTAATGTTTGAGACGTTAACCATTAACTTTAAACGTACCTCCTTAATTGTCGTATAATTCAATAGCTTCATAGGATAAACTCGACATATGGTATAGGGTCCTTTCCGTTGGGATTTAAGCTTCCCAGGAAATAACTTTAACCTTGAATTAAACAACAAGACCTTCTAACCTTCTTTAAACTTGCGAGGTTGTATATGACTATCATGCCATCTCTTTGATCTTTCTTTACACATTTTGGCATTCTCATAGGAAAACAACCTCAGCTCTTCCAACTACTCAAGTTGTAACATCCTTCTCTTGCCAGCTTGCTTAAGATCAAAGTTCAACTGCTTCAAAGCCTAATGAGCTCTATTCTCCAAATCTAATGGCAAATGACATGCCTTCCAGAAACTAACCGATAAGGAGTCATTCCTAACAGTGTCTTAAATGTTGTTCAATAGGCCCATAATGCATCATCGAACCTTCGAGACCAATCTTTTCTACTGGGGCGTACTACCTTTTCAAGGATACCTTTGATTTCATAGTTCACTCTCTCAACTTCCCTATTGGACTGGGGGTGATCGGCAGTAGCAATTTTGTGCTTCACATCATATTTTTCAAGCAACCACTTAAGCCATTTGTTCACAAAGTGAGAACCTTCATCAGTAATAATAGCTCTTGGTGTCCCAAATCGTGTAAACACATGCTTATGTAGGAATTGCATAACTACCTTAGCATCATTTGTAGGGTATGCTTCAGCTTCAAGCCACTTGGATACATAGTCAATAGCAATAAAGATGTATTTGTTCCCATATAAAGAAGGAAACGGGCCTAAGAAGTCAATGCCTCATATGTTGAATAATTCAATCTCCAAAATGTTTGTCAATGGCATCTCATTCCTCCTTGATATATTTTCGGTCCTTTGGCATTTATCACAGTTCTTCACATAAGCATAAGCATCTTTAAATAGCGTAGGCCAAAAGAAACCTGCTTGAAAAATCTTTGTTGCAGTACATGAACTACCAAAGCGTCCCCCACTTGGAGATGAGTGGCAATGATACAAGATCTCAACAATCTCACTTTTAGCTACACACTTTCGGATTATATTATCTGCACATTGTTTAAACAAAAACAGATCCTCTCAAAAATAATATCGACTATCATGAAGGAATTTTTTCCTTTATTGGTATGTCATTTCTTGAGGAATTATTCCATATGCAAGATAATTGGCAAAATCAGCAAACCAAGGTGTTTCATGAATTCAATTTACCTTAAATAGGTGCTCATCTGGGAAATTCTCGTTGATAGGCACATATGATCGAGTTCCCTCATCTTGTTCCAACCTCAACAGATGATCAACTATTTGATTTTTGACACATTTTCTATCTTGGATCTCAAGGTCAAATTCTCGGAGTAACAGTATCCAACGAATTAGCCTCGGTTTCGCATCTTTCTTCGTGAGCAAGTATTAATTGGCCGCGTGGTAAGTAAATACTGTAACTTTGGTAGCTGCCAGCTGATCTAACATCTGATCCATAAATGGGAACGGAAAATGGTCCTTCCGAGTGGCTTTGTTCAATTTTCTGTAATCAATACAGATTCTCCAACCGGTAACAATTCTCGTTGGAATTAACTCATTACGCTCATTTTCGACAATCGTGATTCCAACTTTCTTAGGCACACACTGTACCAGACTTACCCACAAACCATCTGAAATAGGATAGATGATTCCTACATCTAACCATTTGATCACTTTCTTTCTCACAACTTCTTTCATAGTAGGATTGAGCCTCCTTTGCCCATCAATTTGAGCTCTTTCACCTTCTTCCAAAATAATTTTATGCATGCAAAAAGAAAGGCTTATACCTCGAATATCAGCTATGGTCCAACCAATTACTTTCTTAAATTTCTTTAAAACAACAATTAGTTGCTCCTCTTGATCTTTCGTCAGTTCTGCTGAAATAATCACATGCAAAGTAGAACAGTCACATAAATGAATGTATTTCAAATGGGAAGGAAGTACCTTTAGTTCGATTTTAGGTGGTTCTTTGATTGACAACTTGGGTTGCACAAATTCTCTGACTTCCAACTCTAATGGTTCAAACCGTGTGGATTGAATAAAATTTCTCGAATTGGATTCCATCAAAGCCATGTTTTCTTCACCTTCTTCATCCTTCAAAGGGTCAAAATCTAAGGCTTTCTCCAATGAATCTTCTTTAAAATTGCTTGCCATATAAACCAAGGTTTCTATCCCTTCCATAACTGAACACTCTTCAGCCGGATCGGGAAATTTCATTGCTTTAAGAATGTTAAAGGTTACCTGATCGTTTTGAACTCACATTGTGAGTTCACCTTTCTGCACATCAATTAACATTCTTCAGGTGGCTAAGAAAGGTCTCCCAAGGATGATTGGTACTTTCTTATCTACTTCAAAATCTAAGAAAATGAAATCAGCAAGAAAAATAAATTTATCGACTCTTACCAAAACATCCTCGATCTTTCCCTCGGGATATGCTAAAGATTGATCCGCTAGCTGAAGCGTCACAGTAGTAAGTCTTACTTCACCTATCCTTAACATCTTGAAAATAGACTTAGGCATCAAGTTGATACTTGCTCCTAAATCAAACAAAGCTTTATGACAATAAGATTCACCAATGTTACAGGGTATAGTAAAGCTTCTTGGGTCTTTCAATTTCGGTGGCGGTTTGTTCTGCAGGATTGCACTGCACTCCTTTGTCAAGGCAACAGTCTCATACTCACTAAGTCGTTTCTTCTTGGATAGTCATAATTTGGCATTTGTTCTAAAGCCTCCACCAACGAAATATTGATGTGTAATTACTTCATAACATCCAAAAACTTCTTGAATTGCACCTCTTGTTTCTGCTTGTATTGCTGTAATCTTTGCGGATATGGAGGTGATGGAACTTTTGGTTGAACTGGACAAGTTTTCTGAGTAGGTAAATCTGCATCCAAAGAAGATGTTAAAGTATCTGAATTCACTAAATTAGGATTTACCTTGTCAGTCTTTGCAGATTCTGATTCCCTTAGTGTAAGAATTTCAAGAGCTGGTTGATTCTTCTCAACGGGCTTATCTTCGACATCAATCAATCGGAGTTCCAGAATTTTACCACTTCACAATGCTACTGCCTTGATATGTTCTTTACCCAAATTTCTTGGATTCTCAGTATCGCTCGGCAAGGTTCCTTACGGTCTATTACAAAGCTCTGTAGCTAACTGACCCATTTGGTTTTCCAAATTTTTCAGTGTTGTTGCTTAGATTTGAATCAAAGCGTCATTCTTTACCATATACACTTTCAACAAGTTCTCCAAACTATTTGATGCCTCAACTTGAGGTGGCTTTGGAGCTTGTTGATTAAACCCTTGAGATTGGTTGAGTCTATGCTGCAATAAGTTGTTATTCGGTCTATTTCCTTGGCTGCTCCAAGAAAAGTTAGGATGATTACATCATGAAGGATTATAGAAGTTAGACTAGGGTCCTTGTCCACTCCTATTTTGATATTAGTTCCCTACAAAGTATACTGACTCGGGGTTTGATGGACAATTCTCAAAAGAATGACCTTCCCCACAGTACACATAGGAAACTACTTCGTACGGACTTGGTGGCTAAGCTGCAAAATTATTAGTACTATTAGCGATAAACTATTTTAACATAGAGGAAATAGACGATACCTGAGCTGATAACGAAGTGAGGCGTTAACTTTATGAACTTCGGCTACACGTCTTCCTGAAGTTGTTCAATTTGTAGGCCATTGATAGTTATTACTCACGATCCTCTTAATGATCTCATAAGCCTCATTATAAGACTTAGACAAAATTGCACCATTCGTAGAAGCATCTACCATCAATCTTGTATGTGCATTGAGACCATTATAGAATGTCTCCAACTGGATATAATGAGGAATCCGATGATAAGGACACTTACGCAGTAACTCCTTGAATCGCTCCCAAGCCTCATACAAAGACTCGTCATCCAATTGTTGGAAAGTTATGATCAAAGACTCGTCATCCAATTGTTGGAAAGTTGTGATCTCCTTCCTCAACTTAGTGTTTTTGCTAGGCAGGAAATACTTAACCAAAAATCTCTCTGTCAATTCTTGCCATGTAGATATGGTACTTGGTGGCAATGAATTGAGCCATGCTCGTGCTCGATCTCGCAACGAGTACGAAAACAACTTCAACCTTAGTGCGTCTTCAGTCACACCAGCTATCTTGAACGAATCACTCACCTCCATAAACAATCGAAGGTAGAGATGTGGATCTTCTATGGGCAAACCACTGAATTGGCCCACCATTTAGAGCATTTGAAACATCACTGGTGTCAATTCAAATTGGGTTGCCTCAATATCTAGCCTACTAATTCCTGGGTTTAACTCACTGAAAAGTGGCATAGCATATTGTCTGATGCATCGATCCCTATCATCGACAATGAGGATAGGATTTCATACATGATCGGCTTCATTACCTTGGTCTTGATTCTGATTTCCAAGGTCCATCTTGACTTGCCTTTGAGCTGTTCGTTCACGTCTTTTTTGTCTAAAAGTCCTTTCAATTTCAGGGTCTACAGGGAGTAAATCGATAATTCTATCTATGCTCATAAACACCTGAAAAGAAAATCAGAAAATTAAAAAGAATAAGTTAGTCATGTTAAAAATACATCAAATTAAAAATAAATAATTTCACAAAAGAAATGACTATGGCAACAGTTGACAATCCCCGGAAACAGCACCAAAAACTTGTAACGCGTAGGTTTGTGCAAGTGTACACAGTCGTTATCAAGAAATAAGTAAGTATCAAGTTATCGTCTCCACAGGGATTGTATTTGTGCTAAGTCACTTAATTTGTAAAATTATATTAACAATTTGGTAAAAAAAAACACAATTTAGTTGAGAAGTGCTGATTAAAATATATTAGACTAAATGCAATGATCCCTAATGTAAATTAACCTAAGTATGCAAACTATATGAATGAAATTGATTTTAGAAAAATTAAACATAATTTGCAACAATTATAACATAAATAAAATAGGACAACTACTTTAATTAAACTCAACTTATTATCAACATGCTTAATAATATTCGGAAAAACATTCCATGGCAACTCGATCTTTCATGAGTTTCGAAACAACATTAGGTCCTTTCGGAATCCTTTACTTAGTAAATACGCATTTTACTAATACTTATTTACTAAGGATTTTTTAGTATTCATGAGAGGTAACAGGGACGTGTTAGGTCTGAAACAGTTTAATCACACAAATCTAAAAACTATGCAAATAACAGAGCCTGGTTAGGGTTGTTATGCAACCTGCAATTTAATCAAGTTAGGATCCAAATTGTGCATGCACATTTCAATTATAAATCCACTAGCTGTCGTCTAGTTATGATCACTAAGCTAATTCAGGTGCATTTCAATCACGTATGAATGAAATACAGACTTGATTTTAATTGAAAACATGATCGATTGAGGCACAAACATTATAAGCATGAATCTAATAAATATTATTTAATCAAAGCAATCATCCTAGCTTAAATAAAATTAAGCTAACAATGTTGTCAACAAGAACAAAAAATACATAGTAAACATCTTGATCGTCGATTTTCCATGTGTGATAAGTTTTATAAATTTGTAATGAATCGTTCTTGAAACTAACTATGATCACGACATAGGCAAGTGTACCTATCGAACAGTAGTATAGCTTTAGTAAGACCAGATTGTCGAACCCAAAAGACTATGAGTACCAGTAATGACCGTCTTTTTATTATCTAGCCAAATAAAAGAGGATTGTTTTGACTAACTAATTAAACTAAGAGCTTGCAAAAAATAGAAATTGGGAAATTACTTTGTGGAAAACGATTGATTGAGACAATACCTAAGGAAAAATCCACCTAGACTCTTACTTGTTATTCTAGCTCTGAACCGGACGATTTATTCATTTAACTTGTTCCGTAGAAATCCCTAATGTATATTATTATCCTTTTCAAGACTAACAACATCTAATCCCTAGGTTGAATAACCAAGAGTTATCTCTAATTAACACCCTAAGGTTGCATTAACTCGATCTATAGATTCCCTTATTAGGTTTCACCCTAATCCGGCAAAATCTTGTCACCCTATCTCTAGGCGTGCAATCAACTCCGCTTAATTACGTCAAAGTTTCTCTTAGTCAGGGTCTATTCCTCCTCCAACTAAGAGTAGCAACTTGAAGTGATATCCTAAAATACCAAAACAAGAATTAAGAACACATAATTAAGAACAAGTTAAATATTTATCATACGATTCAGAAATAATAACAAGGATTAGTCATAAGTTTCATCCCCCTTAGGTATTTAGGGGTTTAGTTCATAACTAAACAAGAACACATCTCAGAATAATAAAAATTACAAAACATAAAGAAAACCCAAAACTCTTGGAGAGGAGGTTGAGAAGAGATCTTCAGTCTTGATGGTGACTCCGGCTTCTGAAATGGATCAATCGGCTTCCTCGGAGTAATTCCTTACTCCCTATTCTCTGTCTCCCTTTTCTTCCTCCTTTAGGGTGTATTTATAGGTTTGGAATGCCTAAGAAGCCCTAAAATTTGGCCTTTTTCAAATGAAGCTTAACTAGGGTTCGGCAGGGACACGCCCGTGTGGCACGGCCGTGTGCAATTACTTCAGGCCGTGTTTGAGCATGTTAGATTGGCATGGGCGTGTGAGCTGCCCGTGTGAATCGTGCTTCGATTCTGCCAGATTGACACGGCCGTGTGATCTGCCCGTGTGAGGAGGTCCAAGCCGTGTTAATTTCGTGCTTTGGCCCATTTTCTCCATTTTGGCCCGTTTCTCGTTCCTTTTGCTCTTCTATGCTTACCTGAGAATAAAACATGAAATTAAGGCATTAGGAGCATCGAATTCACCAAATCTAAGGAGAAATCATTCATAAAATGCGTTAAGCATGGGTTATAAATATGAGTAAATTACGATTTATCAAATACCCCCACACTTAAGCGTTTGCTTGTCCTCAAACAAAATTCTCGGATCACAGTTAAAATTTCCTTTTTCTCAACTTATAATTTCGATTAATATTATCTCAAACCATCTCATAAGTAATCATACATCGAGAACTCAACTATATTTAATCCTGAAAAACTTAGGTATCTCCCTTCATCTAACTAGTTATCATTGATTCGGAACCTCACAGAAGTTAACATCCTCACTAAAGATTCACTCAAATCACTCGAAGTGTTTAAGGACAATGAAATTAGCACTCATTGGTCAACATGAAAAGTTATTACCATAGGCTTGCATGAAAATCAGATCTCTACCACTATAATTTGAGATGATACATCAATCAAAAGGTCTTTGAAGGGTTGTAAAGAGGCTTAGTTAGGGGGTGTGGTCACAAGCTGAAAGAAAAGGTTAGAATCGAGATTGACTTGAAAAATTACTTAACTAGAAAAATATTTAATCATCACTTACATACAACATAGCTCCTTTTCTGACTATGGAATTTGAATAAAGAAAACTACTAATATGTATACACACATTTATTTTAAGAAGAAATCAAATAATCATAACTAATTATTAAGAACAAGACATAACTAAGCAATTTATCCAACTCAATTCTCGACAAAAAATAGGGATCGAATTAAATTAGGGGATTTTAAAAATAATGGGTTAAGGGTTAATATTGAGGGTAATATAAGGAATGGTTTGTTAGGCTCAAAGGGGTTTACTAAGGGTTAATTGTGGAGGTAGGCTTTTCATGGCATGAGTGGGTTAACCCTAAGTGCCTCTACCATTTTGATATATCAAATCAAATAGTGTGGTCTTGACATAAATAATCAGGCAAGTTCTAGAATAAAAATTCAATGTTGGCACACTCAAAGCAATAATAGAAGTGAGCATGAAAGAATTAATAGATGCTCAAAAGGCTCAAAAATCCCACAAAAATTATGGCTTTTTGATGTTTAAATCTGTGGGATTCAATTCAAGATAATACCTAAATTTGGGGGAACAACCTAAAGTTTTAAATTCTTAAGCATCATCTTATCATGCTTGATTTTCTAGTGTCTTAAAGTTTAACAATCAATGTATGAATGCCTATGTTTTAATTTAAGATGTACCAATCAAAATTATCAGTAAATCAAAATTTATTTTAAACATGATATGAGAGATTCACAAGAGAACAAAGCAATATTCAGGGATTTTTCAGATAATGAAATAAATACCCCCTACACTTAAGATGTACATTGCCCTCAATGTACAAGGTTAGATATATAAGAAAAATATAAGATCATAAAATAGGGAGAGAATTGAAACTTCCTGAGTACTGAATGAATGTCCTAGTTTGGTGAGAAAGATGATTGACAATAGAGTAGGGCATGATGTTAAGGAAGAAATAAGCTGGTAGTAATCATAAAGAGAAGTCGTGTTTAGAGAATACATTAATTATAAAAAAAGAATTAAGAATAAAAGTGGAAGTAAAAGAAATAATGTAATTTTGTAAGTGACACCGTCATCGCACACGCCCGTGTGGGTCGTGAATTGGGAGTTCGTCACATGGCCTTCAAACACGCCCGTATGCGATATTGTTCATTTCTTCCACGCCCATGTTCCTATGCACACGCCCGTGTTATTTTGGCAGTGTCGACCACGAGTGTTAGACACGGGCGTGTCTCACGCCCGTGTTAGTTTCTCAGTTTCGACCACAGTCCTTAAGCACGGGCATGTCAAACGCCCGTGTTGTTTTGGCAGGTTCGCCCACGGCCATGTTGCACGGCCGTGGCGGTTTATCGTTGCCCATGTTTTGGGAAAATCTTGCCCTGTTTCCACACGGTTTTACACATGCCCGTATGCTTAGCCATGTCCCTATGGTAAACCTGTTTTCAAGGGCAATGTTATTCATGGAAAGTGTTAAACACTAAAATTTAAATAAGTTAATACAGTTAGTGCTCAGGTTGCCTTCTGAGAAGCGCTTATTTATAGTCTAAGCTTGACTTACCTCTCTGTTGAATGGTCAAGGTGGTTTAAGGAGTTCGTACTCCTCATTCTGGCTATCATTCTTATCAAAATAAAGCTTTAGCCAGGAATTGTTTACCTTAAAAGTGCCGAACTTGGGATGACTTACCTCCACTGTACTGAATGGGAAAATACTAAGTACCGTAAGTGGGGTTTCTTCATCCGGATGAGGAGTGACAATGTGAGGGTCTGCGGCATCTAATAAGACTTAATCTCCAACCTTAGGTTGATTTGGAGAGGTATTGAGCTTGTTTTGGTGTAGTTTCGGTTTATCGGGTGTTCTCGATTTATGTGCTCGCCATTCGTCTAGCTCTTCTATCCGTAGCCTTCGTTCTTCATGAATGGGTCCTCTATTGTTGTTGGAACATGGCTTGTGTACTTCTTTCAGGCTCAATCTCTGCACAATAGGTTACGTCATATTGTCAATTTTAGTAAGATGATATCGATCATTACCTTCCATATTCGATGTGATGCTAGAATTACGAGCTTGAAGGGTGACTGTCTTGTCTCCTACACGAAGGGTGAGTTCACCTGTGCCAACATCAATAATTGTTTTAACAGTTGCTAAAAAGGGCCTCCCTAAAATGAAAGGGGTGCTGATATCCTCCTCTATGTCTAAAACAATGAAATCAACGGGAAATATAAATTTATCCACTTTCACTAGTACATCTTCAACGATACCCCTAGGAAATCTTATAGTTTTATCTGCCAATTGGATGCTCATCCTAGTTTGTTTAGGTTTCCCAAGCCCTAATTGTTTAAACATTTTGTAAGGCATGACATTGATACTTGCCCCTAAATCGGCCAATGCATTATTCACATCTAAACTGCCAATTAAGCAAGGAATTGTAAAACTCCCTAGATCTTTCAATTTATTAGGTAGCTTATTCTGTAGAATAGCCGAGCACACTGCGTTTATCTCTACGTGTGATGCTTCATCCAACTTCCGCTTGTTTTCTAGAAGCTCTTTTAAAAATTTCATTGCATTTGGCATCTGTGACAGAGCTTCAATAAACGGTAAGTTAATATGTAATTTTTTCAAAAGTTTAAGGAATTTACCAAATTTTTCATCTCAGTGGTCTTTCCTTGTCATGTTAGGATATGGGACACGAGGTTTGTATTCTGCATTCACTGTTTTATTATGACTTACCTTACCATCACCTTTGCTTTCCACGTTTTCTTGCCTTAGTTCTAGCTCAGTCTCAATGCATTCTTCTTGAGCATCAATTACGTTGAGCTGTTCCCTTGGGTTTGGTTTAGTATTGCTTGGCAAACTACCTTGTGGTCATTCAGATATTAACTTGGACAGCTGACCTATTTGTGTC
The DNA here is from genome assembly GCA_025698475.1 of Gossypium anomalum. NCBI lineage: Eukaryota > Viridiplantae > Streptophyta > Magnoliopsida > Malvales > Malvaceae > Gossypium > Gossypium anomalum. The sequence goes on along the minus strand of CM046968.1, from coordinate 64,958,327 downwards.
TCAAGCCCTTGAATTGATGCTTGTTGATTTTTGAGTGCTGTCTCGGTATTCTGGAAACGAGTTTCTGACACCAAGATGAATTTGGATAGCATCTCCTTAAGGTTCGGCTTCTTTTCCTGTTGATAAGGTGGTTGTTGGAAACCCTGAGGATTCTGTGGCCTTTGACTTCCTTGATCACCTCAACAGAAATTTGGGTGGTTCTTCCAACCTGCATTGTAAGTATTACTATATGGGTTATTTTGAGATCTGAAATTATTGTTACCCATATAGTTGACTTGTTCCTCTTCGGTTGTAAGATTGAATGGTGGGTATTCTGTAGGCATACCTCCTCCACTTGAATCGCACCTCATCGCTAGATGTACCTGTGTAGAACCAAGTAAACCATCAATTTTCTTATTCAGAAGTTCTACCTGATTTGACAACATGGTGACCGAATCGATGTTATAAACGCCTGCTATTTTCGTTGACTTAGTCCTCATGACTTGCCACTGATAGTTATTCAGTGACATCTCCTCAATGAATTTAGAAGCCTCTTCAGGTGTCTTGTTATTGATGGTTCCACCGGTAGCTACATCAATCATTTGTCTTGTCGAAGGGTTCACACCGTCGTAGAACGTTTGAACTTGCAGCCATAGAGGTAACCCATGGTGTGGGCACCTACGCAAAAGGTCCTTGAATCTCTCCCATGCATCGTAAAGCGTTTCTAAGTCCATCTGCACAAAATAAGAAATATCATTACGCAACTTAGCTATTTTTGCAGGTGGAAAATATTTTAATAGAAATTTTTCAGTTATTTGCTCCCAAGTGGTAATGGACTCTCGTGGTAATGAGTTTAACCACTGTTTAGCTTTATTCCTCAGTGAAAAAGGGAATAACCGAAGGCGAATTGCACCATCAGAAACACCATTAATTTTGAAAGTGTCGCATAGTTCTAGGAAATTTGCCAAGCGCGTGTTGGGGTTCTTATCTTGCAAACCATCAAACTGAACAAATTGCTGTATCATCTGAATCGTGTTAGGTTTCAGTTCAAAATTATTTGCAGCAATAGCAAGTCTAACTATACTTGACTCAGTTCCTATAAAATTAGGTTTAGCATAATCATACATAGTACGAGGAGCAAGATTCTGATTTGCTAATTCAGCGGGTATGGCTGGAGGTAGCTGATTGTCTTGATTTTCAGCCATCTCTTCAGTAGTAGTTGAGATATCATCCTCTTGCCCTTCCTCTGTGTATCTTAAGCTGTGCCTGATTTCTTGTCGGTTTCCACGAGCTGTACGATCAATTTTCTCATCAAAAAGCAATGGTCCTGATGGGTTTCTTCTAATCATAAACTATAAGAATCTGCCAGGAGAAAAAGAAAGAAAATTAGTAAAGTAAAAATTAAAGTTAAATTGCAAGAAAATAAATGGCTAAAGTAATAAAAATTGAGCGTTCCTAATATCTTAGTCCCCGGCAACGGTGCCAAAAACTTGATCGTTGATTTTTCGTGTGTGATAAGTTTTATAAATTTGTAATGACTTGTTCTTGAAACTAACTATGATCACGACGTAGGCAAGTGTACCTATCGAACAGTAGTATAGCTTTAGCAAGACCGGATTCTGGAACCCAAAGTACTATGAGTCTAGTAATGACCGTCTTTTTATTATCTAGCCGAATAAAAGAGGATTGTTTTGACTAACTAATTAAACTAAGAGCTTGCAGAAAATAGAAATTGAGAAATTACTGTTGTGGAAAAAGATTGATTGAGACAATACCTAAGGAAAAATCCACCTAGACTCTTACTTGTTATTCTGGCTCTGAACTAGACGATTTATTCATTCAACTTGTTCTGTAGAAATCCCTAATGTATATTATTATCCCTTTCAAGACTAACAACATCTAATCCCTAGGTCGAATAACCAAGAGTTATCTCTAATTAACACTCTAAGGTTGTATTAACTCGATCTATGGATTCCCTTATTAGGTTTCACCCTAATCCGGCAAAATCTTGTCACCCTATCTCTAGGTGCGCAATCAACTCCGCTTAATTACGACAAAGTTACTCTTAGTCAGGGTCTATTCCTCCTCCAACTAAGAGTAGTAACTTGAAGTGATATCCCGAAATACCAAAACAAGAATTAAGAACGCGTAATTAAGAACAAGTTAAATATTTATCATACGATTCAGAAATAATAACAAGGATTAGTCATAGGTTTCATCCCCCTTAGGTATTTAAGGGTTTAGTTCATAACTAAACAAGAACACATCTCAGAATAATAAAAATTACAAAACATAAAGAAAACCCAAAACTCTGAAGGGGAGGTTGAGGAGAGATTTTCAGTCTTGATGGTGACTTTGGCTTCTAAGATGGATCAATCGGCTTCCTCGGAGTAATTCCTTACTCTCTATTCTCCGTCACCCTTTTCTTCCTCCTTTAGGGTGTATTTATAGGCTTGGAATGCCTAAGAAGCCCTAAAATTTGGCCTTTTCCGAATGAAGCTTAACTAGGGTTCGGCAAGGACACGCCCGTGTGGCACGGCCGTGTGTGATTACTTTAAGCCGTGTTCGAGCCTGTTAGATTGGCACGGGCGTGTGAGTTACCGGTGTGAATTGTGCTTCAATTCTGCCAAATTGACACGGCTGTGTGATCTGCCCGTGTGAGGAGGTCCAAGCCGTGTTAATTTCGTGCTTTGGCCCATTTTCTCCGTTTTTGGTCCGTTTCTCATTCCTTTCGCTCTCCTATGCTTACCTGAGAATAAAACCTGAAATTAAGGCATTAGGAGCATCGAATTCACCAAATCTAAGGAGAAATCATTCATAAAATGCGTTAAGCATGGGTTATAAATATGTATAAATTACGGTTTATCACATCTTTAAATTAAATTAAAGAAAAGAAAGATTAAACCCAATTCAGAGTGGCTGTCACCCAAGACTCTGACTGACGAGGCTCATTCATTCTTTTGCTTCGCTCCTTTGCTGATGGCTCTCCAAGGTGGCCGACCAAGGGTTTTTTAAGAGGCTCAAATGCTAAAGTCTTTATAAAAAGATGATGATAGGCGTAGGGAGAAAAGAAGAATGCTAAGATGCTAAGAGAATGAATGAGGAATGAGGGATGAGTAGAAATGTGAGAATGAGGTCTTATTTATAGGTGAGGAGAAGGGGATAGTTTACTAAAAATAGGAGTTTTCATCTTTTGAAGCATCTTCCATGGGTGGCCGGCCATAAATTAAGGAAGATGAGCTGATTTTTGCTTGATTTTTGGTCAATTTGAGTGCCACAATAACTCAGGACTGAGACTCAGTCAAGTGCAAATCTTCAGGTAAATCTCTAATTTCTTCAACTCTTCAAGGACCTTGTGCAATTAAACTAAAAATTGGTTTATGGACAGCCATATGCAGCCGAATTTTAGGTTGACTTGGTCCCCAATTTAGACGGTTTTGTAATCCAGTAAAGCTATCAGACCTATCCAGAATAAATCAACAAGTTAGAGGACCAAAGAATAAAATTTATTCAATTTAATTAATTAATTTAAAACCCAAATTATTAATGAAATATTTTAAAATAAATTATTAAATATAATTTTTTATTTTTTTATTTAATTTAATCATGCATGGTTCACTTTATGTCTTAAAAAATATAATTTATTCAAATTAATATAAAATAAGTCATTTATTGCATGAAAACTATATAATAAAGCATAAAATCACATTTTAATAACTTCTATGTCCTAATTTCATATTTTCACATATTTCACTAATTTATTAAACAATTACTTAGTTTTAACAATAATTTTAAGTAAAAAGGTGATAAATGACATAGGAAAAATCCTATATATTTTTCCGTTTACACCATTGGGCCTCACAGCCCTATATATCACAGTACATATAAGTGAGTACTCATAATCCTATGGCATGCCAACAATATCCAATGGTCTCATTACGTCACAAGGACAAAATATTCATAATGTCATCAAATATTACTTACCCATTATCCACACATATTCACCGCATAATCATATCATTGGCACATTATACACACTGTCACATGGCATGAATAACATACCCTCATATTTACCGTCACAACAATCACTACAATATGTTCATATTTTATCACATTATAATTCTTTTTATCACAATTTACAAACATATTTATCAAATATTTAGAATAGGTAAAAGAACACTTACACTAGGAATTTAGAGTAGGAGTTTAGGCTACCTCTAAATTCCCAAATACATAACGAATCATCTATGAGCAGTGATTTTAAAACACTCATCGATTATCAACTTTCACAAAAAATCGAGACCTTGAACTAGCTCTTCCTGGAACTCATAGTAGGCTCTAATGAATCCAAGGCTTCACCTACAATAATCACACGATATACACAGTCAAGTAACAACCAAGGACTCACTTAAACCAACCTAAATACAAGTCTAAACTACATTCTCATATAACTAAACTCTTTAGCATGACAACCTTAAAATTCAAATAACTTATTCTGTGCTTAATATTTTCACACGAAATGAATTCCATTCATCTACATATTCATCTACGACCAATTCTCAACCTTTAAACTCACAAAACTACGTGTTTTCTGGTATCAAAATTTTTTGACAAGTTTTTGGCCACAACAACAAAAATTTATTAAAACCCGAGAAATCCTTGACAAAATTTCAAATTTACTTTAGAAAGCTTCTAATTAGGTTAAAAATAATTTAAAAACACTTTAAAACTAAGTTTTTATCCACAAACTCAAAATTCACCATTAAAGACCCGATTTTTAGCTTTTAATCAAAACATGCGATTTAATGGCTAAAAATTTAGTTTCAAAGATCCAATAACATTAAAAACTAATGAGAATGCGAATGGTTACCTTTAGTGAGAGGAATAACGAGTTTTTGATGCAAATCTAAAAAACCTACAATTGGGGAAGATGATGAGATTGGTGATATTTTTGGGTGTTTTCTTGGAATATTTTAAAGATAAATGGCTTGAGAATTGACAGAAATCAAAAGGAAGAAGATTTGGCAACCAAAGTCAATGAAGAGGGCTTAAGAGAGCAAAAATGGCACAAGCAAGAAGAGAGCAAAGCTTTTTCGTGAAACAAGCTGGAAGAGGGTTTAGGTTGATTTGAAAATTTGATTTAATTACTTCATAAAGACTCACAGCTTTGACCCTTTTACAAATCAGACCCTTTTACAAAATTAATAACATTTAAACCTCGTTTCCAAAAATTGATTTAACTTTATGAAAACTATTTTCAAAAACATTATCAATACCAACCTTATGAAATTTCGAGCTCATATAAGCCAAAATTCCTAAAATACCCTCGAAACTCTTAGGCCCTATTTTAGGGTGTTACAGTAGGTGTTGGAATAGGGGTTATTATTCTTATTGAAATTACCCATGTAACAAATAGATGTTGGGTTCAATGGGCATTTGTCAAACACATGGTCTTTGCCACAATAAATACATGATAGCTTGGCTGATTTCATCTCTTGAGTTATAGTTGGCTTCTTCATTGCTTTGATCATATCAGTTAAAGATGATACTTGTGCAGTCAATGAAGTGATTGCATCAAGTTCCACGGTGCCAGCAGTTCTTTTACCTATCCCAACTCGCGTGGTAGGATAGTGATCATCATTGTTGGCAATCCTTTCCAAAATCTCATAAGCTTCATCATAAGATTTATATAACAAAAAACCATTGGCAGAAGCATCAACTACCATCCCTGTATGTGTGTTTAACCCATTAGAAAACATCTCCATCTGAATCCAGTGTTGGAACCTATGCATCAAACATTTCCACAGTAATTCTTTAAATCTTTCACAAGCTTCGTACCATGTTTCTTCTTCTAATTACCGAAAAGAAGTGATGTCATTCCTAAGATTGACATTCATGTTTGGCGAATTATACTGTAACAAAAACCTCTGATAAAGGTCATTCCATGATGCCACTGTCCCTGATGACAAAGCATTAAGCCACGCTCTTGCAAGATCTCTCAAGGAATATGGAAACAATTTAAGCCGCAAGGTATCTTCACGAACACCCTATTGTCTGAATGAGCCACAGACTTCTAAAAAAAGTCTTTAAGTGCAGTCTTGGATCCTCATTTGGTAACCCACTGAATTGTCCAACAGTTTGCACCATCTAAAACATTACTGGTTTCAATTCAAATTACTGAACTCGTAATTGTGGTTTGACTATTACTAAATTCAAATCACCCACAATTGGAACAACATGTTTCCGAGTTAGTCTGTCTTGGTCATCTATCACACGATGAATAGGAAGATCAACATCCTGACCATTTGGATTAAATAGATCATTTAGACCAGGATCGTTCAGACGAGGATCATTCTCGTTCCTAACCATGTTACGCACTTATCTTCTTATTCTTTGTAAAGTTCTCTTGATCTTTCGGTCAAAAGGATATTCTTCGTTAGTAGGAATGCCTCTACTCATGCACTAACGGCGAACATGTAGAAATTAAAAATAACTAAGTTAAATAAAACTAATGGAATTAGCAAAATAAAAAAACCAAATTTCACCAAATTTTTTATCCCCAAAAACGGCACCAAAAACTTTTCGCGTGTAAAATTGATATGTGAATTGTCTAAGCATACACGTCGAATCAAGTAATAAAGTGATAAGTGAGATCATCTCCACAGGGATCGAATAGGTATAAAATGATATGCGAATAATGTTGTACAAATGGTGCAAAATAAACAAGTAAACAATTAAGGATGCGAAAATAGAGATGCTACGAAAAAGGTTAAAGAATCTACGATATTGACTTAGAAGGTTGGGTTTACTGAGAATCTACCCTTGTTAACCAAATATGCCTTGAAAAAATCAATATTATTCTATTACTCAGAAGAGATCTTAAATGACCTGCTTCTTTCGAGAGCAAGACCTTAAGTTACATTACCTAAAGTGATATATGTTTATAGGCCTTTAGCACGGTACCTAGCACTGTTTTGTTTTCTTTCCGTATGAAACGATGTTCTATGTCTAAAGACTGCTACAAGTATTCGGTCGAATACTTGCTCATATCATTCAATTTTGATTTAAATAACCTAACCTTGTCAATATTAGATTAATTTCATAAACATGCTGCACATTTATATATGGCTAGAGATTATACGCATGCAATTCATAAATATCATCGAATGAAACAGTAAATTAAAACTAATCTAGGCATTAGCCATTAAAGGAAATAAAGGTTTCATCAAGAAATCCTAACCCTATGAGATTAACTCATGGGTTGGAAAATAACATTCAAATTCAAAATAGCATTCAACGTCATTCTTCTCAATTCAATTCACAAAACAGTAAATAAAGAAAAAAGAAGAACTTCAAGAAAATGGCTTTTGCCTATCTAGCCCCACAGCTTCAACGTCACAATCTACTGGTGGCCAAGAGGAACTGGCTTTTTCTTCTCCCTTACTATTTTGCCTCATTCTCAATCATTATCCTCTAATCTCATCTAAGCAACTTTTTTTCAATTGTCTCCTCAACTGTCTACCTTTGTTTTCTTTTTCTTTTTAGGTTTTATATCTCTTCCTTTAGAGTAGGCCCGTCATTCCATGATCCCATGATCTTTTTCCTCTTTTTTTGTACCACCCCTCGCCCGTATACGACTTCGGGATGGGGTTCGAGGTATTACCTGACTAATACTTAATCAACTATATAAAACCAGGCCATGAAACCTCAAACAATTTAAAACTTTTCCTTTCTCAAGAAATCTGTCACAAATATGGGCTTACAAGACCCAAAACATACATTCGAGGTGGTTCAAAGCCCAATCAAGAACCCGTTTAAAATTTAGAAAAATTTCATGCAACAAGATCCTACACGTCCGTGTGGGTATAGAGCACACGACCGTGTGCTTGGGACACGCCCATGTCCCGAGCCCGTGTCTGAAAACCTGGGCATTCTGCCAAAATAACACGGCCCAAGCACACACCCGTGCCCTGCAACTTTGTCCTTCACACGGTCGAGACGCATGGCCGTGTCTCTTTCCTATGTGCTACTAGCATACATACTGACTTTATGGCACGGCATGGACACACGCCCGTGTGGCCTGCCCGTGTGTTAAAATAACTTAAAGTTTTAAGTGCAGGGGACACACGACCATAACACATACCCATAGGCGTGAACCGTGTGTCACAAACGGTCTAGACACACGCCCGTGTGTCTTACCCGTGTGGACAAACTAGGCTATTTCCCAAGCCTTTTTTGTCACCCATCTTGCACAACCTACACAAGATCATTTCAATATACCTATCTCATCACAATGGACATTAATTCAACCATAGAAAGGGCATCATATGCATTCATCAATATGAATAATAGCCATTATTCTAGGCTTGATACAAAATAAGGGCTTTTGACTTAAGCCAAAATATATAAAGCTAGCTAAATAACGCTGAAAGAAGAGGGAAAGGAAAGAGGGTAAGCATATAGCTTAGTAAGTTGCATATAAATAAATATACAACAACAATCTCACCACTAGATGTCATGCTCAAATGTAAACATAACTCAACCTCCTCTTTGTCATCTACTCGAGTCACATTTTCTAAATTAAGCTCGTTACTCATACTTATCATATAGGTACCTGTAACACTCACAACATGATTATTCTTTCTTTATTAAGATTGATCTATAACTCTCACCATTGAAACATTTGGAATACTACTGGATATTCTCTGAACCTTTAACATGGGATATATTGCCGATGCGTGTCCCAGACACGTCTTACACTGGCTATCTCGATCGAGGCTGATGCATGTCCCAGACATGTCTTACACTGGCACTCATATATGAGTGATGATGCATGTCCCAGACATGTCTTACACTAGCACAAACACAACTCTTAGCCAACACGTGTCCCAGACACGTCTTACACAAACTATCACTATATGACTGATGTATATCCCAGACATGTCTTACACTAGCCCTCGCCTGGATGCCGATGCCATGTCCCAGACATGGTCTTACACTAGCTCTCAGAATGTGGCCGAAGCATGTCCCAGAAATGTCTTACACTGGCGCACAATCCACCCAATGCCTTGGCACGAATATCCAGTTTGTATCCTAAAGTTTCAACGGGATATCTCTATTATCTCAAATATTACTAGGCATTCTCAACTTATAACTTAGCAACTCATACAATATCAATTCAAAGGCAATATGAATGCAAGTATTAATAGTGTAGTTGTATTATTTACATACAACTTACCTCGGTTTACAAAAAGTACTTGACTACTCGGTTTAGTCGGTTTGCTTGGCCTTCCCCCAGTCTAGGTTCAAATTTGGTAAATCTTGATCTATAATGACAATATGCACTCATTTAGTCACTAATTAGGATTAAGCAATCATAAATTCACACCTTTGGTAAAATGACCATTTTGCCCTTAGACTTTGACAAAATGACCATTTTGCCCCTATGCTCGATAATCGATTTTTATCAAATTTCTTTGTATTTCAAGCCTAGCTAAACTCTTTTTACTACTATAGCAATCCCAAATTCTCAATATTTCACACACTTAACATCTATTTTGCAACTTATGCAAAATAGTCCCTTTAAGTGTTTTCATGGCAACACCTTTCACAAAAGTTGTTTATAACCCAACTAGGACTCATATTCTTCCATAAAGACTCAATAAACATCACAAAAACATCCATGGAAAAATCTTAAACTTTTAACCATTTTGCAAGATATCACCCTCATTTGAAAGCTCATGCTTCAAGGGTTTCAAAAATGCAAAAATTATCAACAAAGGGTGTGAGAATCACTTACTTGTGAGGGCTTTAAGTTGCTGAAAATTTCAAGCTCTTAAACCCCAATTATTTGCTGATATTTTTGGCTAATAAGAGAGAAAAATGATAGCTTTTTCCTTCTTTTCTTTTTTCTTTTTCTTTTATTTAAAATGAAACTAGTCAAAATTAGTGACATAAGCATCACCAAACTTTGACAATTTTGTCTCCCCTCACACCATGGCCGGCTAGGCTATTCAAAAAGGTCTAATTGCCCTTTAAAGACCCTAAATTTAAGTTCTCTATCTATTTAACACATTTGGGTACTAAAATGTAACTTTTGCCTTTTATGCGATCTAGTCCTTTTTCGCAATCGGGCTTGAAAACATTAAAATTAGCTCACCAAGTTTTTCATGTACTAATAGAATCATACTATAACCTCATCAAAATAATAAAATAATTTTTCTAACTTCAAATTTATGGTCCCGAGACCACTGTTCTGACTAGACCCTAAATCGGGCTGTTACATTTCTCCCTCCTTAGGGATTTTCGTCCTCAAAAATCTTACCGATAATAAGTTTTGATACTGCTCCCTTAGAGACTCTTCGGGTTCCTATGTAGCTTCCTCGACCCCATGTCTATGCCACCAAACTTTCACAAGTGGTATATTCTTATTTCTTAACTATTTAACCTCTCGAGCTAAGATCTTGACTGGTTCTTCACCATAAGTCATATCTGGAAGAATCACAACTTCAGTAGGCGTAATTACGTGCGAAGGGTCAGATCTGTGTCGGCGTAATATAGATACGTGAAACACATCGTGAATCTTTTCTAACTATAGCTGTAAATTCAATCTATAGGCAACAGGCCCTATTCTCTCGGTAATTTCATAAGGTCCTATGAAACGAGGACTCAACTTGCCTTTTCTACTAAATCTGAGGACTTTCCTCCAAGAGGAAACTTTTAAGAATACTCTATCACCAACCTCAAACTCGATCTCCTTTCGTTTCAAATCCGCGTAGGATTTCTACCTATCCGAAGTGGCTCTTACGCATTCCTTAATCACATTAACTTTTTCCTCAGCTTCTCTAACTAAATCAACCCCGTGAATCTGACTCTCTTTCAATTCAATCCAATATAAGGGCGTCCGGCACTTTCTCCCGTACAAAGCCTCATAAGGTGCCATTTTTAGACTTGACTGGTAGCTGTTGTTGTAGGCGAATTCAACCAATGGTAAGTATTTTTCCCAACTTCCTTGAAATTCAAGGACGCAGCACCTCAGCATGTCCTCTAAGATCTGTATTGCTCTTTCCGATTGTCCATCCGTCAGTGGATGAAAAGCCGTACTGAAACTTAACTTGGTTCCTAGAGCCTCTTGTAACTTTTTCCAAAACCTCGAGGTGAATCTCGGGTCTCGATCTGAGACAATTGACAATGGTACATCATGAAGCCTCACAATCTCGGAAACATACAAGTCAGCTAATTTCTCAAGAGAGTAGTCGATGCGTCTTGATCGGTACGGCGTGGGTGACTTTAGTTAATTTGTCGATAACAACCCATACAGCATCTTTCTTTTTCAGGGTTAATGGTAAACTGGTCACAAAATCCATGGTGATACGATCCCACTTCCACTCTAGAACCATAATAGTTTGAAGTAGCCCAGAAGGTACTTGGTGTTCAACCTTTACTTGCTGACATACTAAGCACTTGGAAACAAACTCTAAAATATCCCTCTTCATTCCCGAGCACCAATACATTTTTTTCAGGTCATTATACATCTTTACGCTACCCGGGTGAACGGATAAATTACTACTATAAGCTTATCGTAAAATCTTCTGAATGAGCTCACTATATTTAGGCACACAAATTCTATTTTTGAACATTAAACATCCGTCGATACCAACCTGAAAATCTGATTCAACACCTGACTTACACTGATTTTTCCTGGCTTGAAACTTCTTATCATTTTTCTGAGCTTTTTGGATTTCATGAAGAAAAGTCGGTCTAACTCTCAGTTCTGCTAAGATCGAACCATCCTCAATTTTAGTCAACTGTGTATTCAAAGCTCTCAAGGCAAACAACAACTTTCTACTCAAGGCATCAGCGACTACATTCGTTTTTCCCGGATAATAGTCGATGATCAACTCATAATCCTTTAATAGTTCTTACCATGGACGTTGCCTCAAATTCAATTCCTTTTGAGTCATCAAGTATTTTAAACTCTTGTGGTCGGTAAATACTATACATCTCTCTCCGTACAAATGGTGTCGCCAAATCTTCAAGGTGAACACTACAACTGCTAGTTCTAAATCATGGGTCGGATAATTCTTCTCATGTGGTTTTAGCTATCTCGAGGCATAGGCTACAACCTTACCTTCTTGCATGAGTACACACCCTAAACCATTTAAGGAGGCATCACTATAAATTACAAATTCTTTATCCGACTCTGGTTGCACTAAAATTGGGGCTTCGGTCATCAAAGCCTTTAATTTGTCAAAACTTTGCTGACATTCTTCTGTCCATTCAAACTGGACGTCTTTCTACAATAGTCTCTTTATCGGAGTAGCTATTATAGAAAATCCATTTACAAAGAGTCTGTAATACCCTGCTAGCCCTAGAAAACTACGAACCTCTGTTACATTCCTCGGCGGTTTCCACTCCCAAATAGCTGAAATCTTATTTGGGTCAACTCTAATCCCATCGCTCGACACAATGTGTCCTAAGAATCCAACTTCATTAAGGCAAAACTCGCTCTTACTAAACTTAGCATAAAGCCGTTTATCTCTTAGGGTCTGTAACACAGTCATCAAATGCTCCGCGTGCTCATTCTCATCACGCGAATAAATCAGTATGTCATCTATGAAAATAACAACGAACCTATCCAAGTACGGCCTGAAGATGCGGTTCATCAAATCCATAAACACTGTTAGGGCATTTGTTAGTCCAAAAGGCATAACAAGAAACTCATAATGCCCATATCTCATCTGAAAAGCAGTCTTCGGCACGTCTTGATCCTTGACCCTTAACTAGTAGTAACCCGATCTCAGATCTATTTTAGAAAATACTGTGGCTCCCCTCAGTTGATCGAAGAGATCATCGATCCTCAGAAAGGGGTACTTGTTCTTCACTGTCACCTTGTTAAGCTGTCTGTAGTCGATACATAACCTCATCGACCCGTCCTTCTTTTTCACAAAAAGTACTGGAGCACCCCATGGAGAATAACTCGGTCTAGCAAAACCGTTATCTGTTAACTCTTGCAACTGTACTTTCAACTCCTTTAACTCGGTAGTGGCCATCCTATACGGTGCAATCGAGATTGGCGTTGTACCTGGAGCTAACTCGATATTAAACTCAACCTCTCTCTCTGGGGGTAACCCTGGTAACTCCTCTGGAAAGACATCTATGAACTCACAAACCACCGGTACTGACTTAATCTTTGACTCGGACACTTGGGTATTCAACACAAAAGCTAGATAAGCTTCGTAACCTTTTCTCAAGCATTTTTCGGCGGTTAAAGACGATATTACTACAGGCAGATTATTTGACTTATCTGGCCCAACTCGTATAACACTACCATTCTCACATCTTAACTGAATTACTTTTCTTCCATAATCTATTACAATGCTATGGGAGGTCAGCCAATCCATCCCAAGAATTACATCGAATTCATTAAACGGCAGCAACATCAAGTTGGCCGAAAAATAATGGCTTCTAATCGTTAAAGGACAATTTCTACATACTTGATCCACTAATACATGCTTGCCTAACGGGTTAGACACTTTCATAACAAACTCAGTGGACTCTATAGGCATGTCTATACGAGGTATCAAATCCATACATACTCTGCCTCTTCTCGAGCTCGTATAGCATAGGTCCTCGCTGGCGTCTTACCTTCAGACCTCATCGCAGTATCTCTCGGTGCACCTCTACTACTAGTCCCACTCTCGGGGTTCCTTTGAGGCCTACCTCTCAAGGGAGCACTGCTTGCTTTTGCATCTTGTTTTCTCTCTCTCTCGTCCATCTTAGGACACTCGCGGATAAAGTGGTCAAGTGACCCACACTTGAAACAGCCCCTCTCATTCACTCGGCATTCACCCAAGTGACATCTTCCATATTGTGAACACTCTAGTCTATTTGGCCGAGCGCTACCAACACTTGCAATTGAAGTAGCTTGGGCTTTAGATGCCATGTTATGCTGATTCTTATTTCTCTTTGAACACCCCACCGAAGTAGTCGATCGGGTAGCAAATTCTTTTGACCTCTTAGAGGAGGACTGATACGCTTTCCCCATCTGTCATTTCTTTAAACCTCACGACTCATTGGTCACTTTCCTCCTTTCTTTCACTAACTCTTCTGCTTTATACGCTCTCTCAATGAGCACTACAAATTCTCTTAACTCCAGGATGCCCACGAATACTCGAATGTCTTCATTGAGGCCATCCTCAAACCTCTTACACATGGTAGCTTCAGGGAATACGTATTCTCGCGCATACTTGCTGAGTTTCATGAATTCTCGCTTATACTCTGTTACAGTCTTATTACCTTGCTTCAACTTTAGAAATTCCTTCCTTTTCTGGTCTATAAACCTCTGGCTAATGTACTTCTTTCAGAATTCTCCTTGGAAGAATTCCCAAGTCACTCTTTCTCTCGGTACTACTGACACGAGAGTGTTCCACCACTGATAAGCCGAGTCTCGTAGGAGTGACACGACACACTTTACGCACTCTTCAGGCGTGCATGACAGCTCATCGAATACTCTCAGGGTATTCTCTAGCCAAAACACCGCCCTCTCTGGGTCATCATCTACACTAGCCCGAAATTCCACTGCCCCATGCTTCGGGATCTTGTCTACAGGAGGCTTCTCTCGTCTGAACACATTCGTACCTTGCGGAGCCATCGAGGCATATTGAGGAATCGGAGGAGGTGGGGGAGGTGGAGTGTTTAGGTTCGCACAAACAAACTCCATATACCAAGCATCCATCATTCGGAGGTAGGCTTCCCTAGCCCGTCCACCTTGCCCCATACTTACGGGCTCACTCTCTACTGGCACAGTCCCTTCTGCTGGAGCCGACACATTACTTTCCACGTCATCATCATGGTTCTATCAGGATCCATTACTATAAAAACAAAATTTATAATCATCAGGAATCGTCACCCTATCAATATGCATATGCGTGGCATGTATAGCTAGACTCATATTCTAGCCAGCTTAGTCCTAGAATCGACTAAACCATGCTCTGATACCACCAAATATAACACCCCTCGCCCGTATCCGACGCCGGGATAGGGTTCGAGGTATTACCTGACTAAAACTTAATAACTATATAAAACCGGGCCATGAAACCTCAAACAATTTAAAACTTTTCCTTTCTCAAGAAATTTGTCCTAAATATGGGCTTACAAGACCCAAAACATACATCGAGGTGATTTAAAGCCTAATCAAGAACCTGTTTAAAATTTAGAAAAATTTCATGCAACAAGATTCTACACGCCCGTGTGCTACTAGCATACATACTGACTTTATGGCACGACATGGACACATGCCCGTGTGGCCTGCACGTGTGTTAAAATGACTTTAAAGTTTTAAGTGCAGGGGACACACGACTATAACACACACCCGTAGGCATGAACCTTGTGTCACACACAGCCTAGACATACGCCCGTGTGTCTTACCCGTGTGGACAAACTAGGCTATTTCCCAAGCCCTTTTTGTCACCCATCTTGCACAACCTACATAAGACCATTTCAATATACCCGTCTCATCACAATGGACATTAATTCAACCATAGAAAGGGCATCATATGCATTCATCAATATGAATAATAGCCATTATTCTAGGCTTGATACAAAATAAGGGCTTTTGACTTAAGCCAAAATATATAAACAAATCTCATGATGTAATATCCTAGTCTAGCCCTATACATGCCACCTTCAAAAATATAAATCAAACTATATCGAATGCTGCAGACGATAGTGTGATCGATATCTCTGACTTTAAGGGATCCTCGAGCTAGATAAATAACGCTAAAAAAAGAGGGAAAGAAAAGAGGGTAAGCATATAGCTTAGTAAGTTGCATATAAATAAATATACAACAACAATCTCACCACTAGATGTCATGCTCAAATGTAAACATAACTCAACTTACTCTTTGTCATCTACTCGAGTCACATTTTCTAAATTAAGCTCGTTACTCATGCTTATCATATAGGTACCTGTAACACCCACAACATGATTATTCTTTCTTTATTAAGATTGATTTATAACTCTCACCGTTGAAATGTCTGGAATACTACTGGATATTCTCTGAACCTTTAACATGGGATATATTGCCGATGCATGTCCTAGATATGTCTTACACTAGCTATCTCTGTCGAGGCTGATGCATGTCCCAGACATGTCTTACACTGGCACTCATATATGCGTGCTGATGCATGTCCCAGACATTTCTTACACTAGCACAACTCTTAGCCAACGCGTGTCCCAGACACGTCTTACACTGGCTGTCTCTGTATGGCTGATGCATATCCCAGACATGTCTTACACTAGCCTTCGCCTGGATGCCGATGCCATGTCCTGCACATGGTCTTACATCGCTCTCGAGAATGTGGCCGAGCATGTCCTGCACATGTCTTACATCGGCGCACAATTCACCCAATGCCTTAGCACGAATATCCAGTTTGTATCCTAAAGTTTCAACTGGATATCTCTATTATCTCAAATATTACTAGGCATTCTCAACTTATAACTTAGCAACTCATACAATATCAATTCAAAGGCAATATGAATGCAAGTATTAACAGTGTAGTTGTATTATTTACATACAACTTACCTCGGTTTATAGAAAGTACTTGACTACTCGGTTTAGTCAGTTTGCTTGGCCTTCCCCCGGTCTAGGTTCAGATTTGGTAAATCTTGATCTATAATGACAATATGCACTCATTTAGTCACTAATTAGGATTAAGCAATCATAAATTCACACCTTTGGTAAAATGACCATTTTGCCCTTAGACTTTGACAAAATGGCCATTTTGCCCCTATGCTCAAAAATCGATTTTTATCAAATTTCTTTGTATTTAAAGCCTAGATAAACTCTTTTTACTACTATAGAAATCCCAAATTCTCAATATTTCACACACTTAACATCTATTTTGCAACTTATGCAAAATAGTCCCTTTAGGTGTTTTCATGGCAACACCTTTCACAAAAGTTGTTTGTAACCCAACGAGGACTCATATTCTTCCATAAAGACTCAATAAACATCACAAAAACATCCATGGAAAAATCTTAAACTCTTAACCATTTTGCAAGATATCACCCTCATTTGAAAGCTCATGCTTCAAGGGTTTCAAAAATACAAAAATCATCAATAAAGGGTGTGAGAATCACTTACTTGTGAGGGCTTTAAGTTGCTGAAAATTTCAAGCTCGTAAACCCCAATTATTTGCTGATATTTTCGGCTAAGAAGGGAGAAAGATGATAGCTTTTTCCTTCTTTTTTTTCTTTTTCTTTTATTTAAAATGAAACTAGTTAAAATTGGTGACATAAGCATCACCAAACTTTGACAATTTTGTCTCCCCTCACACCATGGCCAGCTAGGCTATTCACAAAGGTCTAATTTCCCTTTAAAGACCCTAAATTTAAGTTCTCTAGCTATTTAACACATTTGGGGTACTAAAATGCAACTTTTTCCTTTTATGCGATCTAGTCCTTTTTCGCAATCGGGCTTGAAAACATTAAAATTAGCTCACCAAATTTTTCATGTACTAATAAAATCATACTATAACCTCATCAAAATAATAAAATAATTTTTATAACTTCAGATTTGGGGTCCTGAGACCACTGTTCTAGCTAGGCCCTAAATCGGGCTATTATATTTTTAGTCAATTTTTTCTTATATACGTACAATAGGGCTGATAACGATTAAGTTTTGACTGGGTCTCTTTTTGGCATTGCCACGACATTCATGTTGGCAAATAGACCATCCTTTTCCTACGAAAAACCTTCACTCCTTTACTTATTTTCCTCATTTTGCACCTGCCACTCAATCAACTAACAAATTCTTCTTGCAAAAATTAAAAGTAACATATAATAACATTTAAGCACAGTCTAAGCTCCCTAATGTAACGTCCTAAAAAATATTAATATAATATCCTAAAATACAACTAAATTCACCTGAATCTAAACAATTAACCAACTTTAAAGGCATGACATATAAATCTTTTCAATAGTTATCAAACGTTCATTTAATTAACCCAACCATGTTTAGGTCAAATTAGTGAATTAGGTGTAGTTTTTGTAAAAACTTAGTACTCAACATTGCCTTTAAAAAACATTTTGATTAACCTTTTCGCAGTAGAAAATTACTATTTACTAACCAAAATATTAATAACTTAGCCCAATAACATGCATAGTCCAATTTCAATGTATATAAATCCGTCGATCCATCTTAAGAATGAAAAACATGCATGCACGAAAATTCCCAAAATAAAACAGTCCCAAACCACAATTTTAGTAATTTTACAGTCCAAAAACTGAATAATTTTAATGGGAAAATAAACTAAAAATTAAAATAAAATAAAGTAATATGATGAAATTGAGTCTAAAATCCGTCGTACATCTACATGCCAATTTCGATCCTAAGTTCGTTCATTACCTGAGAAGTTAAAGTAATGGGGCAAGCTTAACAAACTCAGTATGAGTCTAAACAAATAAGCAATTTTCATTCATTCAAGCAATTTCACATGAAATCCAATAGCACAATCAAACATCATCAATAGCAGTTTTATTAAACATGATCGTGAAAAAATCCAAATATGAGATCCTACCCATACTTTCCACTACACACCACTAGTTCCCTAGAACCTGTCTTCCAAATTACAATGAATGCGAGCATAGCTCGATGTGGTAAAAACTACCAATAATCAATAATGTAGTAAAATTGTCGAATAATAATAATGCGATATAATCACCAATCCCCTCGGTACTCCAAATGCAGTGCACTGACTCCTAATAAATGAGAACTTAAAATGCCGTCGGTACTTCAAGGAACTTCTCCGCCATCCACAAAATATCATATCCCAATGCATATGCAATATGTCATGCAAACTCATACATAGTCATACTTCAATATCTTTCACATTTAATTTACATGTTTAACACGTCCTCAATAATTGAATATTTTCAGTAAATGGAAAATGTTTTCCAACTTTCAAATTACCATTACGATGGTGTCTATCAATATCATCAATTTCACATATTTCACGGATTTCATTGTGCATGAATAACAACCTTTTCAATATAAATCATAGAAAATATCTTATGCAATTTTATCATGCATAAACTTAATATTTCAGAAAAACATGTTATTCAAACAACCAATCTTATACCATATAACATAATCATGTATCACAATCCCAATCACATAGTCACAGTGTCAAACTAGCAACTTTGTTAACACATCAATCTTTTAGGGGCTACTTATAAAATTAATTATTTAGCTATTAAGTCAATCCAATCAACAAACTAATTTATCAAATATAACATGATAATTATCAATTTTGAAAAAGCTTATGAGTTTAGGACCCACACCTTATCTTTCGCTTTTTCGCAGTACCCTAGTAAATCTTACGGTTTCTTTAATAAGCCTTAAAACGATCCTAAATAAGAAATAATTATAAATTCAATTAATTCACCTCTAAAATAGCCCATAAAACCCCACTTAAGGGTCCAAACCAATCGTCACAATTCCAACTATTTTACAAATCCAAACTAGTTAAAATTCTTACACTGCTTTGATGTGGATCAAACACGCAAACGTCCTTTGGCTTTATGGTTGATTTGGGGCATTTGCGTCAGCACCTAACACAATCATATACTGGAAAATTAGTTTCTAATATTGATTAAAATCCCTCATTTAATCAATCCATAACCTTTACCAAACAACTATGTCGAAATAACAAACTAGTTTACGTTTAATCGCACTTACGCTTCCCGATTTGTTATATCAGAATAGCCAATTGATCAAAAATATTTTTCCCTAATAAATATGTGACTAGAGGATAATTAGGAGGGTTCAATAACACAATTTAATGCCAAAAATAAGTGGGCAAGATTTAAGAAACAAAATATCCCCCTTTTGCCCATAGACGCATATACCACCACCCGTGGTGGCCAAAATTGAGGCTGCTTTAAATACGATTTAAAGACCCATTAAAAAGTTGGATAAATATAGTTAAAATTATCAAAATTCCCCAAAATTATAAATCTAGAAATTTAGGTTTTTAATTGGTAAGATTAATCAAGAAATTGAAGAAAGAAGAGCTCTTACCCAAGCTAGTTGAGAGAAATGGCAACGGCACTTTCTTGGCAATGTTCGGGATTGATCTTGCAGTTCAAGATTTGAGATTTTTGATTTAGATGAGGATAAATGGAATCAATATAGTAAAGGAGATGGTGCATAATTTTGATGCAAAAAGAAGAAGAAAAAGATAGTGAAAAGGGAGGTGTAGGCCACGACAACAATAGAGGAAAGGAAAAAAAAAATAAAATCAATAAGAAAAAGAGGAGGAAAGGAATAACTTGGGCAATCAGGAGGAGGATTAAAGGCTGGTTATTTGTGAAAAATTAATACTTATACTTAAGTTTACTAGGCTGGGATGGCACACACATCAAAACAAAGGGTTTTGGTCAAAAAATTAAATTATTTGCATAAAAAGGGACTTGAACTTGAGACCTCAAATTAAATTCCATACCTTCACATTTAATCACTAACCACTTAACTAATTCCTTATTTTGATATAATCCTACATTCTAATTAAGCTAAATTTTAGGATGTTACAGGACACATGGGTTATAGGAGAACTGATGACCTACTCATTTTGAAGGGAGTCAGCAAAGGTACGTCCAACACCATGCTCGAAAGTGACACTGAAGGTACAGATGAGGAAGGATATGTAAGTTATGCACGGTCCTGATGGTTCAGAAGTGGAACTATTTTCTAAACTAGATCCAGTTACAACGGAGCCGGAACCTTGCGAGTCTAACGATGAAGCATCCGACAATGCTTCAGACCCAGTTCTGTGACTTAAGGCATATGAACCTCCTCCCCACATGATGAACATTGACCTATTGATTGAAGGTGGTTTAAAGTTTTCTTGACTTCTGCACAGAACATCTGGTCATGTAAGCATGGTTCGTGATGTACGACTTCTGGAAGTTGGAATGGAATACCCCAATAAAGATGGTTTTCTTACTGCACTAAAGCAGTAAAGTATCAAGAACGATGTAAACTACTATGTCACGAAATTCCACTCTGAAAAATTTGAAAGAAAGTGCACAACGAAGTACATGAGGTGTAAGTGAAAAATCATGGTGTCGTACACAAAGAAATTTGGGCTATGGACGATAAAGAAGTATACCAGTCCCTATATGTGTATTGCGACGGGTGCAAGTCAAGACCATTCTAGGCTAGACACGGACACGATTGTTGACATTATTCTACCAATAGTGAAGGCCAATCCTTGGGTTGAAATAATGGTGTTGATGGCGAACATACAAAGCTAGTACAAGTATACTCCAACGTACTACAAAGTATGGGTTGCAAAATAGAAGGTTATGGAAAAGTTCCATCACGGGTGGGAGGTTTCGTATAACTATCTATGACAATTGTGTTAAGTATTGAATCGGTACGTACCAAGTTCTGTAATCGATTTTGAAATGTGCCCAAGGTATTCTGGTAATCAAATGGTCCTTGGGAAAAAAGTATTCCACCAGTTCTTTTGGACCTTTGAGAAATGTAGAGAGGCATTTTAGCATTGTAAGCCTATGGCCCAAATTCATGGAATCTGGCTATACAAAAGGTATCTACAGCATTTATTGCTTATAGTTGTTTAGGACGGTAATCAGAAGATTCTGCCTATAGTGTTTACAATAACTCCCAAAAAACAACAGATGACTGGGATTTCTTTCTAAGCTGGTTGCGCAGGCTCGTTTGTCCATAGCCTGACATATGTTTCATATCGGACAGGGGAATTGGAATACTCTCTGGGATTGATCGTCATAGATCTTTTGGGATCGCACTCATCATCGGTACTGCATTCGACATGTGGGATCCAACTACTACCAAAAATATCCTTTAGTGACTGAGCGAGATCTAATCATTGACATAGGTTTGTAGTTCTAACCCTATATTCACTGCAAATAAGAATTACGGGGTTATATTATTGTACGAATTGGTACCTATTTATCAATATGTTACGAACTCGTCCAACATAT
This sequence comes from Gossypium anomalum, assembly GCA_025698475.1. NCBI lineage: Eukaryota > Viridiplantae > Streptophyta > Magnoliopsida > Malvales > Malvaceae > Gossypium > Gossypium anomalum. Next base: position 64,936,318 of record CM046968.1, on the reverse strand, counting down.
TTTCCATCCAAAGTTAAACAACTTGAGCACCATTAACGCGTAAAGTGCGGCTTATCTTTCAAATATACCGTTCAAACAGTGGACGTAGTCATACGATGGGGGTCTATGATACGGGCACATGACATCAAATTTGGCAGAGTGCATCAATTAGGTACTGAAGGGGACGTGTCATTTGCCGGTAACATCGGTTGTGAAAGAGGCATACTTTCAACTTGCTACTTTGTTTCCTAATAGGGAGTCGGCGCATGCTAGACAAATAGAGGTTGATGGTACATTCTGTGGTAATGTGATGAAAGAGATTTGAAAAAGTACAGTGAGAGCGAACATGATGTATGTCGTGTGTCACTCACGTTGAAACCTAGATTTTTGAGCCACCGAGCATGCTAGGCTCGATTAGGAAATGTTGAGTACATCGCATCGTGTGAACCTAATGGAAGGGACCTATGATTACGGGAGCACTTTAGTTTTCATTAGCACATGCAATTACTGCATGTGGGGATATACGGATTGAGTACGCACCTTACATCAATGACGTCTATCGACTACAACGCATTCGAAGTGTGTGGAGTCCTGTGTGTCGTCGTCATCTTCCCTCATTTCATGTCCAATATGAAACATATGTGTTTGTACACTGTGACCAGCGTGTTGTCGCTTGTGTCTAGTGGCCTTCTAAGTGATTGTATCTTCGGGATCGACACCGTCATCATCTTCTCTCGTGGTCGATTGTTGCGTCGTCCTCGCTTGCCATCATGTATCTGCGACACCCTCGTCCACCGATTGCGATGATGAGCCACTCGCTTAAAATATTGATGCATACGGTGTTTAGGTCACTATAGGCGTGAAACTATAAGGTGCCCCAAATCCCGAGTACGTTGGAAAGGCACTGGGTATCGACTGCTCATGAGCGCTTGCATCGGTGGCGGTGGATACGTTGGTAACTGCCCTGACACGGGGTTCGAGATCGACATCTGGTAAGGGTGTAGTATGTGAAGGACATTGATGCAGCAAAATATGTATATGTGGGAACAAAATAATCGGTCACGTACGGCGGTGGTCCGTAGTGTGGTGGTGCTTGTGAATAATACACATGGTTAGGTAATTGAATGAGAATACTTAAAGGGAAGTGACTCGAATATTACGAAGCCATATATAGCGCATTTTCTACTGGAGCGAATGGTGAACCCATCTTGCGACCGTGTCCCCTTCTAGTTTACTATGGAGGTCGACGTAACCTCTTCACCCAAATTTGCCAACTTCTCTCCTCCGGTGATAATAAATACGACTTACCGATGGCTCTAAACCATGCTAAGTAATCATCAACTACTGCCATGTCTGCTGAGAAAAATTATTTGTGAACAGGAATGGATTGCAGCATACGATCCCACGCCTCAATGTGCTGCTCATGCCACACTGACTAGTCAATATTGTCCTTCTCTCGTATTCCATCTTGTGCAGGTCCTTTAGGTCTTACGGTGGTGGCTCTACTCGAACTACCGTAACACCAGGTTTATTTTGTGCATTTCCACCACCGCGTACACTATCAACGATACCTTCGTATCCCACATCTGTTGATTGTGCAACACTTTCGGCGGGATGCAGGATATGACATTGATGTCGGCGTACGACATCCATTCAAACTGATAAGCAAAATTGTAAATATCGTTATTTATGAATTTCTTTTTTTATGAATAATTACATAATTAATATAGGTTTAAAATAATAGGTAACTAACATTGGCTTCCAACCGTTGATCTAACAATAACCTAATATCTTCTAGAACCTCGAGCAGTCCTACATAGCTTGGCCCATGGTTCCACCTGTACAAGCGATATGTTAGTCGAAATGCTACAAACTACGTATTTGTTAATAAATAATGTTTACCTTGTCACCAACAGGAACATATATGGGTCGGTCACCTTAGGGCGTAGAAACGATAGTCGTCACCAAGCCCACGACTGTAGCAGGAGTAGACAACCATTGATTGACGCCGACCTCAGGTTCGTGGCCCGACACATCTCTCGATATAACGTGGACAATACGAAAGATCCCCAACTTAGTTTCCCGCAATCATTAAAGTCCACGTGATGTAGTAGCCACCTTACGTGCACCAAATTTTGAGATTTTTTGGGTATTAAAATGCCCTCGATTAACCTCATGATGTATGCTTAGGCGTATTGTTATATCACCTTCTACATTCGGTTTCCAGGGTCTTTAGGAAGCTCGTCAAAATTATCCTTAAACTAGTTCATCGATATCTAACCACTATCCAACTTGTCCAGGACCTTCCCTAACAGTGATCGGCAGAAGGTCACTTTAGCCAAAACAATCCCAGATCCAGTGATGACTGGCTCATCCACTAGTAGACCGAGTTCTAGCACTACGTTTTCGAGTGTGATTGTACACTCACCACATGGAAGATGGAAAGTGTATGTTTCGAGCCTCTATCTTTCCACCAATGCACTAATTAGTTGCAAATTGAGTTTGCAGCCCCCAGACATGTTAGACGCATATAAGAATCTAGCTGATTGCAGGTAGCCATGAATTTTAGGAATCGCACGCTTTCTCATATTATGGATGAAGCCCTCTAGAATACGATCATTTGCCTATTTACACACACACAAAAATATAATTATAATAAAAAATTAAATTTAACATTTTTGAACTTAATGAAATTTAAATTCCGGTCTTACCATTACTAATTGGTGGTAGAAATATGCTTGTCGTCGAAGCGAATTAGGGAGGTGACCATTGTAAGAAATCATTTAAAAGAATAAAAACGAGATAATTAGAAAAATAATATTTTTAAATAAAAATATAAAAAATTATTAAAAACGAGAGAGTTGAGAGACTTGAAAGGGTTTGAGAGAATTTGACAAAATTGAGAGAGTTGAGAAAATGATATGAATGAAAAAAAATAAAATTTGAAGGGTATTTATAGGGTAAAAAAAGTTACTGTTGGAGTTTTATTTTTTTTTACCATTGGCGGCAACGTTCAAAAAGGTGTTGGGATTTGACCGTAATTGGACACGTTTTTTAGAAAATCGGCCTATAACCCTAATTAAAATTAAAACTGACCCAAAACTCTAAAAAAAAAAAAATTGGCCTATAAGGCTTATTTTTCCTTATTTAGTTATTTAATTTTATATTTGGGTAATTAATTGGGTTAGTTTTTTAAGGTAATTTCGGTGATTTATTGAAATTAAGTAATTTGGTTATTTTATAATTAACGATTTAATTTTATATTTAGATTTAAATAAATAATTAGATTGAGTTATTTTTATAATTTAATAATTAGTTAAGTTATTTTATATTTGTGTTTATTTATATGCGAGTAATTGGGTTTTAGGCTAAATTTAGGGTAATCTACAAAAATAGTCACTTTTGTTTGCCTCAAGTGACATTTTAGTCACTTATGTTTGAAATGTTACATTTTAGTCACTTATGTTATTATTTTGTTACGAAGTGGTCACTCTACGGTTAAGTTTCGTTATCTCTCTAACGGTAATCCTACGTGGCAGTCCAACTCGATTTTAGGTTCCAACTTGGATTTCTAAATGGGATGAAAATAGATTTTTAATTAAAAAAAATTAATTAATTAAAATTTTTAAACCTAAACCTTAACTAAAAAAACTGTTCATCTCCTCTTTTTAACCTGCACATTTCAAGCCAAACCCAGAAGAAGAATGCACTAATTAAAGAGAGGAAAACATAAAATAAATTCGAATAAAGCCATGCGGGAGATAACCAATATAAACAATATTATAGAAATGATCTTAAAATGGAAGGAATTGCTTTTTTGGGAACTATTAGACAAAAAGGCAGCAATGGAAGTGAAGTGCATCCTTGTAGGAGCTAGTAGGAATTTGATACAAAGTTTTCAAGTGACAGAAATCAATAACATGCATTATGAATGGTACAAACACAAACTATTTCCAAAATAATACCCAAGATAGGAATAGGATAAATACACAATGGGTGAGCTGATAACTATTTAAACAAAGGTTTCAAGTTGTACCTATTAAAGTGTCTTAAAGGAATAAGAGAAGGCAAGTAAAGAACAAGGTATTTTTAGGACAGATAACAGCATAGCTAACATGATACTCATAGCATTCAGCAAAGCCCCAAAGGTGCATCTTAGCATTCTCTAACTCCAAGGTTTTACATGGCCAAAAAGAATCCAAGGCTGTACCAGCAAAATAAACAAGAAATAATAGCTCAGTTCTAAATTTCGAATGCATACATTTATTGGGCTTGGTCATTATGTCATAAGCTTTTAGGTCAAGAAAATCACATTTTATTACCAATGGCTATTAGTCATGTCACTGCAACTCCCAGCCATTGTTCTTACCTTATTCATCATTTTGTCTCTTAAGAAGGTATACGAACTGCCATTGTTAACAAAAGAATCGCAACAAAAAAATAAAGGAGAGATTTCTGTCAAAAGTTTTTTAGAAACAAAGACAGGAATGGGAGGCAAGGTCTCATATGACCATGGAACAAAAGTGAATAGCTGGCAAATAAGTGTAAAGTATCCTAGCAAGAAACTATCATAAAATGATAGCTTGTGCAGAGAAAGGAAATTACCAAAACAAGTCCAATTATATTTGTTGGGTTTTCTTAATACACTGGAACTTTGCTATGACCCACTGCCATTACTTTTTTTTCAATGAAAAAAAAGGACCATTGAAAAAAAGAAGAGACGGAAGAAAAATTAAAAAGAGGAGATGAATAGTTTTTTTAGTTAAGGTTTAGGTTTAAAAATTTTAATTAAAAATCTATTTTCATCCCATTTAGAAATCCAACCTAAAATCTAGTTGGACTGTCACGTAGGATTACCATTAGAAAGATAACGGAACTTAACGGTAGACTGATCACTTAGTAACAAAATAATAACATAAGTGACTAAAATGTAACATTTCAAACATAAGTAACTAAAATGTAACCTGAAGCAAACAAAAGTGACTATTTTTGTAGATTACCCTTAAATTTAATACTTAGGGTGCGTTTGTTTACTAGGAAAATATTTTACGGAATATATTTTCCTGGTTTTCTAGTGTTTGGTTGCCTGAAAACATTTTCCATTTGCAAAATGATTTCCAAGACACGGGTAAAATGTCTTACGTTTTAGGGAAATTGTCTTACCAATTTCATTCTGTAAGACATTTTCCAGTCCCTCCATCTAGGTAAAAGTCTCTCCTTCTTCCTTTATTCATTTCTTTTACTTCTTTTGCTCTTCATTTTCTAGTCCGTCGCATCTCAGGCTGCTGTTTCATTTCCTCTGTTTCTCTTTTTCACAGGATTATACCATTCCTCTTCGCTGGGAGTTGGATTAAGGTATGAACCAAAGCTCTTTTTTTTCTTCTTCTTCCTTACTTCTCCATAGATTTTATGCCTGAAATTTTATGCTTTCCTCTGTTTCTTTAGCTAGGGAAGAAACCTGAATGATTTAGGGATTCCCAAACTCAAATTTTTAGAAAAGAGAAATACCGAAAACAATCTTAAAATTGAAACCAATCTGTTTCAAAAATCTCTAATCTTTGTTCTTTTCGTTGTTGATAAAAAAATGATAAAAATAAAATCTCTAATCTCTATTTCTGTAAGGTGATTTTCAAGTTTGTTTCTGTTATGCTTTGACTCAAATGTGTTAGTGACAAGTCAAAAATAGATGAATTGCCCATAACCCCTCTATTCTTCATTCTCCCATTAAAAACAGACTTCAGGAATCAAATGCTCAGTGCCATAAATGGTTTCTCAATGTCCAACCAAAATAGTTTATTCATAAATTCTTGTTTTGCTCACTGCCAGTCAAAGAGACAGGACATATAGTATGCAAATGATTCCCCTCATATTGGAAACAAGGTGTAATAGCTCAAATTTACCCGGGCCCGTGAAATGGAATAAAACAATAAAATTAATAAAATAAATTTAAAAGTTTGTAAAGTCTAGTTTACAAAACAAGCCTAAAGGCTAATGACCCAAGACCCAATTAGCCTAAGAACCTATACCCGGTTACACTTAAAAAACCCACTAGCCCGTTACACCCTTGACCCAAATCAAAAGCCCAAAGAAAGCTCAATCCTAAAATCAAACCAGAAACCCTAGGGTTTCCAGAAGCTTTGCGCCGCAAGTACCACGCCCTTTCGTCTTACGCCGTTCCAGTGGGCTTCATCAGCGCCGTGACTCCGGCTTCATAGCACGCCGTAATTGACGCACAAATTAATGCCAACACTCATCGCCATGAGATCCTCGTTGATACCTACAAAAAAGAAAGAACCACGACAGAAAAGAGGCAAACTTGGAAAGAAGTCGAAAGATTCTTTCCCCAAAATGTAACCGGGGTTATAAAAACCCCTCTTTTTTTAATTTGTAAAGACAATTTTTAGGAGATATACACACAGATTCAATAAAAAAGACGTATTTACACACATATAAAGAAAAAGAGAATCACAGATTTGAGGAACACAAAGGTGAATATATTTTTTTTCTCTCTAAATATATATAGATATTGTAAAAATAAAAAAATAAAAAGGAAAAGGGAATGTACCGTTTTGATCCGCGTTGGAAAAGGGAAACTTTCCAGCTTCTGACCGCCGTACGTGGCGGCGTTGACGGAGGCGCATGAGCGCGTGCAAACCTCCGGACGGAGGCTCGATAGAGCTCAGAGACCCCTCCCCCAACCCTCTTTCAGAGGGTTTCTCTTTTTTTTTTTTTTTTAAAACCAAGTTTCAAAATGATTTCAGGCACAATATTTGGCTTACATAGCCCTATAAAAACGGTGCCGTTTTGCTTAAAAACAAACAGCTTCAAAACGACGTCGTTTCAGAGCCCAGGATCCACGTGTTGACCCGTGACCCGGGGAGGATCCGCGTGTTTTTGGTAAATGGGCAAATTTCCCAATTGATCCTTCTGTTTTTTCATCTTATAATTTCATTTTATTTTTATTTTAAATTGACCCTAACTTTTATATTTGTTTCAATCTAGTCCCAATGGCCATTAAAACCTATTCTGAGGAACGACGTCGTTTTCTAAGATTAGGGTTAATTGCCCAGTGAGTCCCTCTGATTAAACGTGCCTTTCAATTAGGCCCCAAAATTTTCATTTATTTGAAATTAACCCTAAATTTTTAATTAAATTAAATTTTAATCCTTTTTTTAAATTCAATTTATTTTAAAATACTATATATTTTTATAAATATTAAGTTATATGTAAGATAGCATATATATTATTCTTATTATTTATTATACATTATTATATATTATATTACATATATTTTATTATATATATTATTTTATATATTATCTATCATATTGTTTATATTATTATATATTTTGTTTATAAATTTTATTATATGTTATATATTTTACCATATATTATTCCTTACATTACTTTTATTTTGTTATAAAATATGCATTATTTTATTGCTCATTAATTACATATTTTTTTTAAATTTTTATTATTAAATAAATATGTGTAATATCAATATTTAGCACATTTTTTTATATATTAAGTTATTATATCTTATAATATGATTTATATATATATCATTTTTTTTAAAAAGGTTCTCCTTTATCATCCTTATATTATTCTAAATATTTTTAAATATCTTTATTTTTATATTTTATATGTTTATAAATTGCTTATTATTTTTGTTTTTTTATCTTTTAGTATTGTTTTAGAAGGTTAAATTTTTATAGATTATTTATTATTTTATGTTATTGTTTTTTACATATTCACATGAAAATTAATTATTTATGTTGATTTAAGTTACATTCGCATGAAATATTATTGTTATGCAATTTATATTGTTGTATTCATCATGCTCTACGTTGTATTTTGCACATAACAACAATGCACGTATATTTATGTTATCTATGATCATATATGCATAAAATGATAACGTATATTGTGTAATTTATGCCATTATTCATCATTTTTATATTATATTTGCATAGAATGTTAAAATAGGTATCGTGTAGGTTAACTTATTTAATATTGATCCTTGGTACTATGTTAAATGCATCATCACTTTAAAGAACTTTTATATTTCATTCGATTCGAAAAGAATTTTAAAAAATAAGGCAATGTTTTTTGGTAGTTAAGGATTCGGGAAGTAGTGCCCTAACATGCTGGGTTGCGATTTCTCGTTTGTCTAAATGCCTAAAATATCTTTCTAAATAAGTTTTGAAAATCACAAGATGATTTTGGTTACGAAAGTTTAAGAATATCATGTCCAATCATGCTGGATGTGATGTTTATATTCTTTTGAAGCGAAGGAATCTTGATTCTTTTTAACTCAAATTATTACGATTTAAAAAGAGATCTTATTTCTAAATTCTTTCAAACTTTTTGACATTAAGGCAAAATTATTCAATTTGGTACCAATTTTGGGCGTTGCGAGGGTGCTAATCCTTCCTCGCACGTAACAGACTCCCGAACCTATTTTATCATAGTTTCGTAGACCAAAATATTTTATAAGGTGATCCAATCACACCCAAAAAGGTTGGTGGCGACTCCCGTCTTTCCAAATATCCTGTTTTCAAAATTCTCGTTTCTATTAAATGGGGAGGTTTCTACAGCTTGGCGACTCCACTGGGGACAATAAGAGAGTCAAGCCAAGAAATTGATTATTTTCTGTCTTAATGTTGGAAGATTGGAAAATTTTAAAAATTGATCCTTTTTACATGTGTTTGCTGCATATGTTTGTTATCCTGTTGCCGTACATTGCATTTGCATGACCGTTGTGGTCGCACCCCTAAGTGGGAGTGAGAAGCTACGCTTTCGTGAGGTTTTCACATCCGTATGAGCTAGTGGATTGCTTCCGGGATACTATACCTATGTCTGCGTGAGATTTTTGTCTCCGCATGGCCATAGGGAAATGTATCCCCCTGAATTGAACTTGGTCTATATGAGCCTATAATGGGTGAGTACCGAGGAATCTGCTGGTTCAGGTACCCTTACATTAAAACTAAAACGCACGCTTGTAGTGAACTTTAAGTACTTACCCTAGGGAGTATAGTGATAACCTCTAGTAAATTACCCTTATATGTATTTGTTTACTATATATTTATATATGATACTAACTTATTTTATCTTGTTATCATTGCATGTCATTCAGCATTTAAAGGTGTCGATTCACGGTTCGATTTCTAAATTAGAAAGTTTTGTAATGAGGGACGAATATCTTGATAAAGTAGATGACAATGCCTCTGTCTGTACCTGGTTAGAGAAACCCAGTTAGAGAAAGGAGATAGTGTCACCGAGGGGTATACATCAGAGTTATGGGACTTCACTCGTCTCAATTCAACATAGAATGAGTTTCAGGAGTTGAGAAATATTTGGGCCCAATGGGATGACGAGGCCAAGCAGCTTTTCTATCAAAATTATGGAGATCTTCCCTATTTGCTAGACATCAACGTGGATAAGCACCTATTTCGAGCTATGGTACAGTTTTGGAACCCTGCTTATAGTTGTTTTACATTTGGAGAGGTAGACTTAGTGCCTACTTTGGAGAAGTATACAACTTTGCTTCGTTGTCCGAAAATTCAAGGTGACAAAGCTTATGTCACCGCTGCTAATCTTCCGACTTTCATAAAGAAATTGATGATGATCACAGGGATGAGTGAACAGTGGGCCGCAGCTCAAATCCAGCAAAAGGGTAATGGTAAATGCATTCCTTGGGCAAGTTTGAGGGATCTAATATTGGCACACCCAAGTGCGAAGAGGAGGGTCGATGTCCTGGCCTTAAGTATCTATAGTTTGGTGATTTTTCCAAAACCTATAGGACACATAGATGAGGCAGTCGCGAATTTAATCGGTCGACTAGGTAAGCAAAATACACCTGTGTCTGCAATCCTAGCTGAGACATTTAGATCCTTGAATGCATGTCGAAGAGTAGGGGAAGGAAGGTTCATTGGATGTGTACAGTTGTTGTTAGTTTGGTTCCATAGTCATTTTTGGAAGGTTGATAAGGTTCCTTGCCGAGTGTTCTTCAAAGACTATTCTCCACTAAAGGAAGCAGCAGCTACGTCAAGAAGGGATGACATTACAGAGGAAAGGTGGATAGAAATACTTCAGAACCTTCAAGAAGAAGATGTTATGTAGAGAGCCCCTTGGATGACCCCTAGCGAAATTCTTTATCGGTGCGGAATCTTTGATTGGGTACCTCTTCCCGAAATTTGGGGAGTTGTCGGTCACATACCATTGCTTGTCCTAAGGCAATATAAGGCGGAGCAGTTTATACCGGTAACACATGGACTAGCTCAGAGTGACTTCTCATATAAAGGGGATCAGTATAAGAAGAAGATGCGAGAAATTTTTGAGGCTTGGAAGAAGGTTTGCTGTATGAAGATTCTAACTAAAGGACCGACAACAACTTTTGAATACAAAGGGTGGTTTAGTAAAAGGGTTAATGATAACATCCTTAGATCGAGTTTGGAGGCTACTCGATCGATGGAAGAGAATTTACGAGTGATTCCATCAGAGTTAGAGGTCATAAAGTAAGAGTTTGAAAGGAAAAATTAGGAGCTTGAAAGAAAGATAGAAAGGCTCGAGGAGAAAAAGATGTACTTAAGCTTGGACATCGACGTTCAGAAAATCAAGGTTAAAAAAGTAAGGAAAGAAAAGAGGAAGGTTGAGGAAGACCGAGATGACCTGAAGACATAGTATAAGAAGACACAGCTATCATTGAAGAGAGCTGGATTAGGGAAATATTCAGATCAAAGGCAACAAGAGCTTCAAGAAGAAAAAGCCAAAGTTGAGTATTGGGAGAAGAAGTTCCAAGAGATGCAAGCGCAGAATCAGCCCTTAGAGAAGGAGAATCAAGGACTAAAAGCTAAGGTGATAGAGCTTGGATGATCTCTTCATCATCATCGAAGTCATAATTTTGCGGTCGAGTTGAAAGCAAGTCTGAACAAGATCGAAGAAATAAAGCAAGACATTGGAAGGTTGGAAGCAGCATTGCAGAACTGTGAACTACGGATAGAGCAGCTCGAGGCAAGAGAAGAACACTGGAAGGAAGAACTTCACCATCTTTAGGATCAAGTTGGAGATAGGGATTATCTCATGGGAGAAGCCATAGTCCAGACTCGAGAGGGTGCCGATCATTTACAAGACCTAGCAGCACAAGCTAATGTATTAAGTACAAAGTATAAGTTAGTGACAGATAGAGGTTTAGAGTTAGCTTCGTTGTTGGATAGGATTAAAACTCTGGGCCTGAGGGCAAATGCGTATTTGTAATCCGTTTTGTGTAAAAATTTTGTCTCTTAAATAACGTTTTCTAAAAGGAACTGCATCAGAATTGATATCTTTTAGTATTCATGCATTTGCATCTCATCGCATCATATGCATTCAAGTTTATAGAAAAACCCTAATTAGTTAAAATTATTAGGGAGAAAGAGAGAGTAAGAGAAAGAAAATCTAGAAACAACATAGCTTTACAGTACACGCGCTAAGTCAAAGAATATGGATCAAAGACTTGAGCAGATTCAGAAAGAAATGCAAGAGCAGTTGTAGGAGCAACTGGCAAAAATCCAACAAGAGATGAAGGATCAAATGTTGGAGGCTCAAAGGAATATGATGGCTGAGATGGCTCAACTGTTGAAGGGGGCGACAGATAAAGGAAAGGCCCCTATGACCATCACTGAAGGAGATAATGAGGATCCACCCCATGTGCAAACTCAATCTGAAGCATATCCTAGAAGGCCGTCCATCACAATAAGGCCTCAACAGGGGCAAGCAGATGCCGGAATACCCATTAACTTTTAAACTGGCTCGGGGTTTAACATAGGAGATAACCCTGCTAATCCAGTTATCCCTAATTTAGATGTAGCTGAAAAGGAAGAGATGAGGCTCGAATCATCAAGGTAATTGGAGGAATGTTATAAATGGTTAGAAGAGAAGTTTAAGGCATTAGAAAACGCTAATAATCGTCAGGGAATCGACGCTAAAGACTTAAGTTTGGTCTTAGATTTGGTGCTTCCCCATAAGTTCAAAATGCTAGAGCTTGAGAAGTACAATGGGACTACTTGCCCTGAGACCCATATCACTATGTTTTGTAGACGGATGACTAGCTATGTAAACAATGATCAATTATTGATCCATTGTTTTCAAGACAGTTTGGTTGGAGCAGCGGCTAGGTGGTATAATCAATTGAGTCGTGCAAAGATTAGTTCTTAGAGAGACTTAGCGCAAGCCTTTATGCAGCAATATAATCATGTGACTGACATGACTCCTGATAGAATTACCTTGCAAAACATGGAAAAAAAGCCTAGTGAAAGTTTTAGGTAATATGCCCAGAGGTGGAGGGAGGTTGCCATGCAAGTTCAACCACCGCTCTTGGAGAAAGAAACTACTATGCTGTCCATTAACACTTTGAAGGCCCCATTCATTACTCACATGATTGGAAGTACCACCAAGAGTTCTGCTGATATAGTTATGGCAGGAGAGATGATTGAGAATGCCATAAGGGGTGGCAAGATAGAGGGGGAAACTGCCAAAAGATCGGCCCCCCGGAAGAAAGATAATAAGGTGAACAATATAAGTAGTTATAATCCAAAGGTAGTTGCGGTTAGTCAGCCCAGAGTAACTACAGTTAGGCAACAGGATTCTCAAAAGCAGGGATCTGGTTCGAGACAAAATTCTGAGAAGGTCTCATTTACGCCTATCCTAGTGACGTATCGGGAGCTTTATCAAAGTTTATTTAATGTGCATGCAATAGCTCCTTTTCATTTGAAACCCTTGCAACCTCCACATCCTAAATGGTACGATGCAAATGCCAAATGTGAATACCATGCAGGGATATCGGGGCATTCGATCGAAAATTTCACTAGCTTTAAAAAAGCAGTAGAAAGACTTATTAAGATGGGGTTGTAAAGTTTGATGACACCCCAAGTAATGAGAACCCGTTGTCAAATCATGGTGATCAAGGGGTAAACGCAGTTGGGGATACTGGTGCAAGAAGGATTAAAGAGGGCGTGGCCGAAGTGAGAACGCCGATGAAAGTGATTTGGGAAGAAATGGTGAAAAAAGGGATGATAATCTCTAAAGAAGGGAATAGAGGAGTGAGGGACTACTGCGAGTTCCATGCTGTAGAAGGACACCAGATCCAAGAATATGAAGAGTTTAAGGTCTTGGTACAAGGCTTTATGGATAATAAGGAGTTAGAATTTTATGAAGCTGGCTCAAATGGGGGACATATATGCACATTAGAAGGTGTACCGAAGAATCAAAACTGGCCAAGGATCATTATTTCTTTACCAGGAAATAATGAAGTTGAAATACCAACGGTACCGAAAGTCATCATTCATAAACCTATTTCCTTTCCTTATAAGGATAACAAGAGGGTACCCTGGAATTATAACTGCCATGTGTCAATGTCAGAGAAGGAGGATATAGCTAGTGCTTCTAAGGAAGCTTAAGGTGAGGGTTCTTACACACGTAGTGGGAAACGCTACGATGCAGAAGGCGTCAGAGTTGAGCCTGCAAAAGCAAAGGCTTTTGACAAAGGAAAAGGGACCGAGACACTAGTTAATAAGCCAGTGAAGGAAGAAGAAGCCAGAGAATTTTTAAAATTCTTAAAACACAGTGAGTACAGCGTGGTTGAACAATTGCGCAAACAACCGGCTCGTATATCAGTGTTGGGTTTGCTTCTAAGTTCAGAGGCACATCGGGAAGCATTAATAAAGGTACTCAATGAGACTTATGTTACTAATGATATATCCGTCAACAAGTTGGATCAATTGGTTAGTAATATAAGTGCTAACAATTTCATCTATTTCAATGATAATGAAATCCCACCTGGTGGCATGAGATCAGCTAAACCTTTACACATCGCCACTCGTTGTAAGGGGTATACACTGCCAAGTGTGCTTATTGATAATGGATCAACTTTAAATGTCTTACCATTATCGACATTGAACAGATTACCTATAGATAATTCTCATATGAAAACATGCCATAGTGTAGTGAGAGCATTTGATTGCACGGAAAGGAAGGTCATGGGAAGAATCGATATTCCTTTGATGATTGGGCCAAATACCTATGAGGTACACTTTTTAGTAATGGACATCAAGCCCTCTTACAATTGCCTGTTGGGGAGACCTTGGATAAACTCGGCAGGAGCGGTGCCCTCATCTTTGCACCAAAAATTAAAGTTAATAGTTGATGGGCAGTTGGTCATTATAAATGCGGAAGAGGACATTATAGCGACAGTTACCAGTAGTGCACCCTATGCAGAAGCAAATGAGGAGGCAATTGAATGCTCCTTCCGTTTATTAGAATTCATCAACGTAACGTTCATCTCAGAGGGGAATAAGATACCGGTACCCAAAATATCCAGAGCTACAAGGATAGGTTTGCAAATGACAATGGGGAGTGGAGCCTTGCCAGGAAAAGGATTGGGAAGATATCTTCAAGGAGAGATTTGAATTCCAAAGTTAAAGGAAAAGAGAGACCGTTTTGGTTTGGGTTACAAGCCAGATCAAAAGCAAAGGAGGGGAAATAGAGAAGCGTCAAGAGAAGAGAAGGGCGCGTTTAAGTGGAAGAGAAGTAGAGTGGGAATCAATGACGTTCCCCCATATATCCCAAACTTTTGTATCAGGAGGGATAATTCACCTTAAAGGAGGGTTGCTTGAAAAAAGAAGCTTTTACATTAATGTTGTGCATAATGAAGAATTTGGACAAGGAAACCTTAAGGGCATTCGCCCTTATGAACCGGGAAGCTCTTTGAACAATTGGGTTGCAGAAGAACTTCCTGTAGTTTTTAAAGATTCTTCAGAGTAATTTTCAGAACACTCTTATTGCTCTAAAGCCTAGGAGTAGTAAGATTTCATTTGTAAAATAGGCTCATGTTTAGATATTTACATTTCAATAAAACGTAACTTTTGTTATCAATTCAAGTGAATATTCTTTTATACCGTTCAATATTATTTTGACCTTTACATTCTTTTATTTCATTCATAACATATAAAAAACATTTCAAAAATTCATTTACTCTTTGTATGTTCTATCGTACCCCGCAGGTCCCTAGATATCAATGACATGAGCACTAATACTACAAATCTTATATTCTTTTTTGAGCAAGACATGTGTTTAGAAGAACTTCAGGATTTTGAAGATGACAGGGATTGTGATATGTCTCTAGATCTGTTGAGAATGGTGAAACAAGAGGAGAAACAAATCCTACCCCGTGAGAAAGAGGCAATAGAGAATGTAGCCTTGGAGGAAGGGAAGGAGGTAAAAATTGGCACACATATTGCTAAAGAAAAGAGACAAGGACTTGTTGAGCTGCTACGTGAATTCAAAGATATATTTGCATGGTCATATCAGGATATGCCAGGATTGAATACTGATATCGTGGTACATCGTCTTCCTATAAGACAAGATTGCAAGCCAGTTCAACAAAAATTGCGAAGGATGAGGCCTGATATTGTGTTGAAAATAAAAGAGGAAGTCAAAAAGCAATTCGATGCTGGATTCCTACAAGAAGTTAAGTATTCAGAATAGGTGGCTAATATCGTGCCTGTCCCTAAGAAGGATGGGAAGGTACGAATGTGTGTTGACTATAGAGATTTAAACAAAGCTAGCCCAAAGGACAATTTTCCTTTACCGCACATCGACACTTTGGTAGATAATACAGCAGGATATTCGTTGTTCTCCTTTATGGATGGTTTCTCAGGGTACAATCAGATAAAGACGCATCCTAAAGACATGGATAAAACTACCTTCATAACATTGTGGGGCACCTTTTGTTACAAGGTAATGCCCTTTGGGTTGAAGAATGCAGGGGCAACATACCAAAGGGTTATGGTGACCTTATTCCACGATATGATGCACAAAGAAATTAAGGTGTATGTCGATGATATGATCGCCAAATCTCGAACGGAGGAGGAACATATTAAAGTTTTGAGGAAGCTATTCCTAAGATTAAGGAAATTTTAGTTAAAACTAAATCCAGCAAAGTGCATTTTCGGAGCTAGGTCGGGGAAATTACTAGGCTTTGTGGTCAGCAAAAAGGGAATAGAAGTTGACTCAGACAAAGTTAGAGCCATACGAGATTTGCCTCCACCACGTACTCAGAAGGAGGTTCGAGGTTTTCTTAAAAGGTTGAATTATATTGCTCGGTTTATTTCACAATTAACTGAGAAATATGATCCTATATTTCGCCTCCTTAGAAAATACAACCAAGGTACTTGGGATAAGGAATGCCAGAATGCCTTTGACAAAGTCAAGCAATACTTGTTAAACGCTCCAGTATTATCTCCACCTAGTCCGGATAGACCATTAATTCTGTACTTGTCAGTGTTTAGTAATTCCATGGGATGTGTGCTTGGTCAACATGATGAGTCAGAAAGAAAAGAGAAAGCGATATATTACCTCAGCAAGAAATTCACTGAGTGTGAAATGAGGTATTCACCAATTGAAAATTTGTGTTGTGCTTTGATTTAGACAACTCGAAGGTTGAGGCAATATAGGCTATATCATACGACTTGGCTAATTTCAAAACTTAATCCGTTAAAGTACATGATAGAGTCAACAGCCCTAAATGGAAGAATGGCAAGGTGGCAATATTGCTCTCAGAATTTGATATAGTCTATGTGAGTCAAAAGGCTATAAAAGGAAGCGCGATAGCAGAATTTCTGGCTAGCAGAGCTCTAGAAGATTATGAGCCGTTGAGCTTTGATTTCCCTAATGATGAGTTGATGTATGTGACAGTCGTTGAAGAATATCCTTGGAAGTTAAATTTCGACGGCGCATCTAACGCGGTAGGAAATGGAATTGGGGCAGTATTGGTATCCCCAAAAGGTGATCATTATCCATTTACATGTAAATTAGATTTTGACTGTACAAATAACATGGCCGAATATGAAGCATGTATCATGGGGATTAGAGCGGCCAAAGAGCGGGAAATTAGAACTTTGGAAGTTTATGGAGATTCTGCATTGGTAATTTACCAGCTTAGGGGCGAATAGGAGACAAGGGACCCCAAATTGATTAATTATCGAAAAGTAGTTTCGGAGTTACTTGAAGAGTTTGATAACGTCACTTTCAATTATCTCCCACGGGACGAAAATCAGATGGCAGATGCTTTGGCGACATTGGCTTCCATGATTAAAGCAAGTAAGCAAGAGGATATGAAACCAATTCAGATAAGCATTTCTGAGGTTCCAGCTCATTGTTGTAACATCAAAGAAGAGGGAAAGGATGACCATCCTTGGTACAAGGATATATTACGGTATGTGAAAAATCGTGAATATCCTGAGCAGGTAACTGAAAACGAAAAAAAAACTTTGAGGAGGTTAGCTTGCGAATATGTGTTAGATGGGAACATCCTTTATAAAAGAAGGAAAGACCAGGTACTTTTGAGATGCGTTGACGCTGTAGAAGCTAGACAAATCCTGGAATAAGTACATGAAGGAGTTTGCGGTACACATGCTAATGGCTTTACGATAGTAAGGCAAATTATGAGGTTTGGATACTATTGGTCTACCATGGAAGGAGATTGTATCAACTACGCTAAGAAATGTCATAAATGCCAGATATATAGGAACAAGATTCATGTACCACCTTCACCCTTACATGTTATGACTTCTCCATTGCCCTTTTCCATGTGGGGCATGGATGTCATTGGGCCAATATTGCCAAAAGCTTCGAATGGGCATCATTTCATTTTTGTGGTCATTGACTACTTCACGAAATGGGTAGAGGCAGCTTCTTATGCTAGTGTCACCAAGTCAGCAGTAAGTCGATTCTTGAAAAAGGAGATCATTTGTCGGTATGGAATGCCTGAGAGGATCATATCAGATAATGTATTGAACTTGAATAACAGCACGATTGCGGAAGTTTGCAGTCAATTCAAGATCAAACATCATAATTCATCTCCATATTGCCCAAAGATGAATGGGGCAGTGGAAGCTACTAACAAAAACATCAAGAGGATAGTGGGGAAAATGACTAAAACCTACAGAGATTGGCATGAGAAGTTACCATTTGCACTCTTAGCCTATCGAACGTCCGTCAGAACCTCTACTGGGGCAACTCCTTTCTCGTTGGTTTATGGGAGGCAGTGTTGCCCATTGAAGTAGAAATATCTTCTCTTTGAATTTTGTCGGAGATAAAACTAGATGAAACAGAATGGATTCAATCGCGGTACGACCAATTAAACTTGATTGAAGAAAATAGGCTAAAAGCTATTCGCCATGGTCAGATGTATCAGAAGCGAATGCTGCAAGCCTATAACAAGAAAGTTCATCCAAGAGAATTCCATGAAGGGGACCTTGTATTGAAAAAGATTCTCCCCATACAAAAGGACTTTAGAGGGAAATAGATGCCAAATTGGGAAGGACCGTATGTTGTGAAGAAGGCTTTCTCTGGTGGTGCACTGATTTTGACAGAAATGGATGGGAAGAGTTTACCCAATCCAGTGAATTCAGACTTAGTCAAGAAGTACTTTGTCTAAAAGAGAGGCCAAGGTAAAAACCCGCAAAGGGTGTCGAAACCATTTTAAAAATCGAGTTTTCGAAAATGGGAATCGACTTTAAAAAATGAAAACAGGAGTCGCCACCAACCTTTTTAGGTGTGATTGGATCACCTTTAAAACATTTTGTTTTAAAATCATTATTTTTGGTCTACGTAATAAAAAGAACGGGTTCGGGAATCGGTTACGTACGAGGAAGGATTAGCACCCTCGTAACGCCCAAAAATTGGTACCTAATTGATTATCAAGTGTCTTTAATGTCAAAAATTTTAAAAATTTCAAGATGTAATCCTCTTTAATTAAAATATTTTGATTTTGAAAATTTGGGTTCACTCGTATCAAAGTATTGACACTAAGTTAGCTTTTTGGAAATCCCTATCTCGACATAACGAAACGCTATATCCAATAAGTTAGGACATATCGCTTTGAAATTCTAAGACAGTTGCTCGCATTTTAAAGCCTTTAAAACTTAGAAGGGTGCTTGATTATTCGAACTCAACGAGAAAATTCGCAAGCCAATAAGTTAGGGCACTACTTTTCTCGAAATTTCCAAACACCAAGCATTGCCTTTTATTTTTATAAAACTTTTAAATATTGTTTTAAATGACCTTTTAGAGTGACAATTATGTATTACAAAACATAGATATTCAAATAATGTATATTACAAAATATTATAGCACTTTATACAAATGTAATCACTATATATAGAGGGCAAAATAGAATAATAAAAATAATCATGCTAAGCAAATAGGAATATACCCAAAAGAAAGCATAACAAATGCACTAATTATATACAATATATCATAAATAAAACATTAAATAATATAAAACATGGTAAATATTAATGTGTAAAATATGTACGAGTAAAAATAGATGACATTCATAGCAAATGGATAAATAGAATCCACATCAAATATAAAATATACAATCCAATAATTTAATGTACACATGAATGGATTAATAAATGATATGATGCATATAAAAAAATGTGATATTTAATAATAAATTTAAAATATAATATATAATAAAAAATATATTTATAAGAATAATAATTATATAAAAAATAAAATATATTGGTTTAAAAAAATAATGTATAAAATATCAAATATGTAAAAGAATTTATATTTATAATGAAATGATTATATAATATATATACATGCATACACTACAGCAAAACTGACTTTTAGCGGCGTTTTTTTAGACCTTTAGTGGCGCTTTTAAGTGCCACTAAAACTGTTTGCGACGTTTTTCCAAGCGCCGCTAAAAACGCCTCTATTTCCGCCGCCGCTAAAGTTTGCGGCATTTATTTGAAAAAAACGCCGCTAAAAATCATGACCTTTAGCGGCGCTTTTCCCACAAATACCGCTAAAGGTCATGAAATTCAAAAAAAAAATTATAAAATGTTATAAAAGTCGTGAAAAATATAAAAAATTTAAAATTCATTATCAAAATATTGAATGATATAAATATAAAAATTTTCTATTAAAATTTTAACTTTAAAACTAAATACAAAAATTAATGAATTTAAATTTAGAATTTGAAATAATAAATTAATAACACAATTAAAATCCAAAAGTTAGAACTCAAGTTATCTTAAATATTAAAATAAAAATAAAAATTTAGAGTCAAAACTAAAATAAATAATAAAAACTAGATTAAATATAAAAATATCAATAAAATAAGACATTATAATGAAGTTACTTAAATGAAATAAAGAAATGCATTAGATTTGGCGACCTTTTCTCTCCACCCTTTCTGACGAGCTCTTATTTCCCAAATTGCTGTTAATTTCATTTGAGCCGATAGTGCTTCTTCAGCTTTCTCCCTTCTTCGCACGTGTCCATACCCGAATTGCATTTGTCCGCTTCCTTTTGATATTGTGATGCTAACTTCTTAGCCTCGAGTAAAAAAAAAATTTATGTAAAAAATTATAACAATTAAGCATTAGTGACATACAATTAACGATTAAAATAAAATAAAATATATATGTAACAAATAAATTGTTGGTCAGAAAAAGTTGTAAAAAATGAAAAATGGCATTTGCAATCAATCTTAAAATTAGAGGTGATCTAAAAGGCATAGAAAATCAAATGTAAAATTAGAGGTGATCTAAAAGGCATGGTCTTTAATTTAAGAAAAAGGGGAAAAAAATAATTGGTTTTTTACCTGTTTAATAAATAATGGCATGGTCTGTTTCATATTTTGTATATACTATATGGTATTACAGTGTTCTAACCTCTAAAACCCTCCACTATATAAACATAATAAAGACAAAAAATTTTAAAACCAGACACCTGATAGACATGTATAAAACAATATATATTAAAAATAAATAATTTTTAAAGAACAGTGTAGCCAATACAATTTGAAATGGTGCAATCTAAAGCCATTCCTTTAGCTAGTATTCTCATTAATCAGATCAAAAGAGTGAACAAACAGTAGAATTGCAAAAATAGATGTAAATATTCTAAATAAATGATCAACTATAACGGAAAAAACCAATAATCAGATAAAATCTAGATCAAAAACTAAATTATAAGTACATTAGCTCATGCTACAACAAAAGATCAAGCCTTTATCCATCAACATAATTAACATGCAAAATCATATGAAACTAATAGAAAAGAAAAAAAAACCCAAAAATTTACAAACATGAGATAAAATGAAAAACAAAAACCACAAAACAAAAACATGAGAAATGAAAGAAAAACTATATGATTAACCTTTTAGAGAGATTATTAAGAGGTGAAAGACCCTTTTGTGGAGTAAAAGGGTGTAAAGAAAATATAGAAGAGAGTTTGGAAATAAAGGAGAAATGGGGTCAAATCTCGCTTTGTTTCTCTCCATTTCAGTTCTTCTTCATCACTAGAAAGAGAAACGTCATTTAAAAGGAAGGAATTTACGAAAGGGAAAGATTTTAGCTTTATATTAATGCTTGTCTTCTAGAGAGAAAATTCAACAGATTGAACTTTTTTAAGGTAATTCAAAAATAACAAATTGATTATGATTTTAAATACTGATTAGTATTTTTAAAAATATAAAAAAAATATTTTATACAATGGAACTGGTTGGTCTTAAAAAATAAGGGCATAAATTTTCAGCAGCAGGATCAAGGTTCACAATATGTATTGACCGTCCAAGGGTTTCACAATGCTGGCACAGACTAAAGCAGTAGGTTGACTGGCTCCAAAAACACGGATACTCACTTTAGGACGCAATTATACATCATGATGTAAATAAAAACTCATTTTCTAAGCAGACTAAAAACAAACGATGATTTTATTTCCCCATTCTACAAAAGACACTGGAAAATACAGGGATAATCGATAGACTAGCACACCTTTGCACTGCCTGCAGGACCAATAACCAGTTGTGCATATCCCATTACAGTGTTCCACACCAGTCAAATTGCTTTATCGACTCGGAATAAATGATTGAATTGAAGATGCGCAAAGACGCCACAACCATGACAATAATATATGCAAAGACACCACACACCGACAAAGAAACAACAAATTCAAGAAACTAGAATGGCCCATATACAATGGCAATAAAGATACTCAAACATCAACTAACCTGATTTGTCAATATCAAAGAACAAAAAAAACGGAATTAAATGTTATTTACATTATGCATAAAACAGGGAAAAATGCCATCCTCAGCTTTCAGTATCGATAGCAATGTTGATAAAACAACTTAAACATAAACTCAATAGAGGAAATAAGCAGATGAGAATGCTGTAGTGAGTACTTAAACACTGATCGATACAAATGAAACCAGCTTTATCCAGTTTTATTGTATGAATACTAAGCCAACAAATAATTATTTTAAAAAAACCCAAAAAAATGAAGTGTAAATTAACGTCATATTTGACAACCCATTATTAAGAAAGAAAAATAGAAACAAATTTGGACTAAATTTCTTCATATAGGAATTTTGATCATCCAAAGAACAGTAACATAATCGAAAGAAGCAAACATGCAAATAGTTTCTCATAAAAAGAACCCCAAATTAAAAAAAAAATGAAAAAGGAGCTATTATTAGGATCAAAATCATTAGATTACATGACTATTCCAAATTCTCAATGCAACCTGAAAAAGAAGTTAACCAAGCGAAGAAAGGAGACCCACCTATTCGGGCCGCTCTTCCAAAAGAAACCATGAAACTCACAAACAAGCATAGTACACCAAATTAGCTCCAATTCTCAACACTTCCTACCAATAATTTCGATTCCAAAGTAGAAGCTATAAATACTAGAAACAAAAACGTTAATATAACCAGGTTTAGATACCAAAGAGAAAAGACAAAGAGGCCAAGATTAATGGAGTTATGCAACTTTAATTAATCCCATCGTTAATTAATCCCATCGTTAACTGGAGCTATGGTATAACAAAGAGGGCCAGAGCAAGTAAAAGGAGAATGAAAGCAACTCTTTGATCAATGGCAGTACTATCGTTGGACGGAAGTGGTGCAGGCGATGAACCCATCTTCACTACTAGACGTCACTGGCTCTTTCTTCTCAGCCGAATCTCGACCAGATTTCCTAGAACTCCCCTTTCTTCTACTACCTTTGACCTTTTTAGTCCCTTCACCTTCACTCTCTTCTTCTTCCTCCTCCCCCGTCTTCTCTTCCTCTTCTTCTTCTTCTTCTTCCTCGTTCTCCTTCTCTTCAATATCTATTTGTTTCTCCAAAACCCTAACAGATTGATAGAAAAGGAGTAGCTATGGTAGGTGAATTCAAATTTTGAGAGTAAAAGGAGTATTTTGGGGATTTGGTTAATGAGCGGGTAAACAAATTGGATGAGTGGGATTTTGCTTTTTTTTTATAAAAAATAATGGCTTTGTGGCCTTTTTTAAAAAAATGCCAGTAATTCTTTAATTTTTTGCGGCGTTTCCACTAAAAACGCTACTATTGTTCAATTTTAATTTTTTTATTTTTAACATATTTTTTTCTTTTAAAATTTTTGTGTTGAGATTATATTTTTTAGATTTTTTTAAATTTTGAATATTAAACTTTTTAACTGAAATATGTACTAAAATTTTAATTTTTAAATATTAAATTTTTAAGTTTTTTATTCTTGATTTAATCATAGAGATTTTAAAAAATAAATACATTAATATATTTTTATATTGAATAAATATAAATATTTATGTATGCAATATATAAATATAAAATGATGTTATATCAATAATTGTGTTAATAATTTATAAGAACTAGATTAAATTAAAGTTCATATATACAATTGCACCCTGATTAGATTAAATATTTATGTATGCAATATATAAATATAAAATGATGTTATATCAATAATTGTGTTAATAATTTATAAGAACTAGATTAGATTAAAGTTCATATATTTATCCCTAAACACTGAAAACTAAACCTTAAATCATAAGTTTTAAACCATAAACTCTAAACTATAAATATAATTAACTTAATATTTTAAAATTAATACTCTTTTTTATAATTATATAATAAAATATTTATCATATAAATTAAAAAATACTAATTAATTTAAACCCTAAATTCCTAATCCCTAAACCGTAAATCCTAAAACATAAACCCTGAATCATGAACCCTTAACCCTTAACCTCTAACCCCTAACCCCTTACCCCTAACACCTAACACCTAAACCTTAAACCCTAACCCTTAAACCACACTTAAACCATAATCCCTAAACCTTAAAATAGTAACTCATAAACATCAAACCATTAACCATATACCGTAAACCCTAAACTATAATGCTAATAATTCAATATTTTAAAATTAATACAATCTCTTTTACAATTATATAAGAAAATATTTAACATATAAATTAAAAAATAATTTGTCATATACCAAAAATAATTACTGGTATTGACTGAAGAAGGATGGGAGGGGGTGAATCTTGGGGATTTCAAATCGGGGAAAAATCGTTAAGGATTTGGGATGTCGAATTCAGGAATGGGTGATAATACTTTAGGGATTTAGCATGAGGAAAAAGGGGGAAATAGAAATGGGAAAAAACGGGGAAAATGATAGATGGGATTACGGGATATTGACAGGAAGGCTGGTGGGAGGGGTGAATCTTAGCGGTGGGAGGGATTAGGGTTTTAGGGGATATAATTTAGTGTTTATGGTTTTTAAGGTTTAAGGGTTTACTCTTTTAAGGGTTATAGATTAATGTTTATAATATTTTTTGGGGTTTAAGATTTTAGGGGTTATATGACTTTTAGCGGCGTTTTACAAAAAGCGCAATATATAACTATAAAATGATGTTATATCAATAATTGTGTTCATAATTTATGCTTTTAGGATTTAACTTATTGCACACTAAACCATTGCTCATGTATACTTTTGGGATTTAACCCATATTGATATATATATTTTTTAAAATAATAATTTATATTTATCTTATTTAGATTTATATTATAAAAAAAATCCAAGATACACAAGTTAAGTAGTTTACCATATTTACCTCTAAATTCCAAACCCCAAACCCCAAGCCCTAAATCCCAAATCCTAAACTCTAGGACATAAACACTAAACCATAACCCATAAACTAAATTACTTTTTTACGGCGTTTTTCCAAAAGCGCCGCTAAAACCACGATCTATAGCGGCGTTTTTCCAAAAGCGCCGCTAAAACCTCGACCTATAGCGGCGTTTTTCCAAAAGCGCTGCTATTGTTCAGTTTTTAGCGGCGTTTGGACTCAAAACGCCGCTATTGCTCAGTTTTTAACGGCGTTTTGTTGCAAACGCCGCTAATGTATAATATTTGCGGCGTTTTTTGTTCAAACGCCACTAAAAACACCGCTAAAGCCCTATTTTCCTATAGTGATAGAAAATGTATATTTGAAAATAAACTATAAAAAAGGTTAAATATTATAAAATACATAATCAAATGTATAAAAGATAGGAAAAAATATACATATTTGAAAAATGAAGAAATTAAAATAAAAAAGGGGTTGAAAAACTAAGATAGACGAAGAATAAAATAAGAACAAACCACAGAGAGTAAGAACGCAAGAGGGAGAGAAATTTGAGTGAATGCTCTCAAGAATTCTTATTGCTTCCCAAAACTCAAGTGTCAAAACTCAAGTCCAAACTCAAGTGTGTTTTACAATGAAGGGAGAGGCCTCTATTTATAGTTGAGCCTCCCCAAATCTAACGGTACAGATCAATTACATCAACGGTTAAGATTAAAGGATATCTACAAATTACATCTAAAAGATTACAAAATCATATTTTCTAAGATTGTATATCATATCTAAGATTGCAATCATATCTAAGATTGTATCATATCTAAGATTGCAATCATATCTAAGATTGTATCATATCTAAGATTGCATATCATATCTAAGATTGCATATCATTGAAGATTATATTTCCATATGAGTCAAGCTTGTAGACGGACCTTAAATCTTTTCAAGTAATGGGTCATTCCGATCGGGCCAAATTATATTTGTAATTCTGGATTGAACTTTGGACTTCGTTTTTTTTGGGGTTTATTATTTTGTTTTTGGACTTATTTCTGGGCCTGGGCAAAATTGAGTGTCTACAGCTGCCCCTCTTTGCTCATTGCTGTGTAACAGGAATAGAGCAAAGACTATAAAAGGACCAATTTTGCCCGGGCTCTCCGAGTCTTAAATTCTTGATCCTTGATCTTCTTTAAATGGCCTCTTGATGGCTTCAATCTGTTTCACTGCAACTCAGGAAGGCGATATCTGCTATCTTTGATCTGCTCTCCGTCGAACACAGAGACGCTAAATCTGCTTCTTCGATTTGTTCCCTGACAATACAGAGATGCCAAATTATCTTAGATTTGCTTCAGCGTAAACACGTGAAAGTCAAATCTGCTATGTCTTCAATTTGCTCCTTGCAAGCACAAGGATACCAAATCATCTTGGATCTATTTGAGAATATCTGAGAGTCAAATCTGCTATGTCCTTGATTTGTTCCTTTTAAACACAAGAATGCCAAATCATCTTGGATCTGTTCCAGTCTAATCGTCTGAAGGTGAGATCTGCTATGTGTCTGCCTTCCATCAAAGTGGAAATGCCAGACTTCGATTTGTTCTCTAACAATACAGAGACGACAAATCATCTTAGATTTGCTTCATTGGAAGCACGTGAAAGCCAAATCAGCTATATCTTCAATCTGCTCCCCGCTGAATATAGAGAGATAAGATCTGTCATCTTGGATCTGCTTCAGCGTAAACATCTGAAGGTGAGATTTGCTATGTGTCTGCCTTCTATCAAAGTGGAAATGCCAGACTTCGATTTGTTCTCTGACAATACAGAGACGACAAATCATCTTAGATTTGCTTCATCGTAAGCACGTGAAAGCCAAATCAGCTATATCTTCGATCTGCTCCCCGCCGAATACAGAGAGATAAGATCTGTCATCTTGGATCTGCTTCAGCGTAAACATCTGAAGGTGAGATCTGCTATGTGTCTGCCTTCCATCAAAGTGGAAATGCTAGACTTTGATTTGTTCTCTGACAATACAGAGACGACAAATCATCTTAGATTTGCTTCATCGTAAGCACGTGAAAGCCAAATCAGCTATATC
Organism: Gossypium anomalum; assembly: GCA_025698475.1. Taxonomy (NCBI): domain Eukaryota; kingdom Viridiplantae; phylum Streptophyta; class Magnoliopsida; order Malvales; family Malvaceae; genus Gossypium; species Gossypium anomalum. The sequence goes on along the minus strand of CM046968.1, from coordinate 64,909,293 downwards.
TTTGATCTGCTCCCCGCCGAATACAGAGAGATAAGATCTGTCATCTTGGATCTGCTTCAGCGTAAACATCTGAAGGTGAGATCTGCTATGTCTGAGAACATCTGAGAGCCAAATCTTGTTTTTTTAATCTACATTGTCCCATAAAAGACATAACCTGTAGAATACGTATGAGTTCATGCCTAATAATTAGGATGCTATGATCGAAGTGAGTCAAATTCTCCTAATTAGACATGTTATAATGCAAACTGTTATGAATATGACCCCTATTTCGGACGTCATCACTCATTCCCTCATCGAAGTTTTATCTTTATACTTCTTGATGTATCAATCATACTCTGCTTGTATGCTTTGAATCAACTTAGTCCTATTGTACCATTCTCCAAATGTTGTGACCCGCTGGAGATGTTTATGAAATGATCCTTTCTTAAGATTAATATTGCTTAAAACATCTAACCACCTTTTGGACTAAAGAAGAAATTTCCCCGAGTACATCTGACCCTCAAATATGGAAATTTTTTAAACAATTGTCTTGTTTCAGTCTCTTGTATTATCTAAAAATTTCCAGAGTAATATGCAAAACTTCGTTTGTAAAAATGTTTAGTTCATCAATCATTATTTCTATGCAACACATTTTATGAATAATAGAGGACGGATAAATTGATCCTGAGGACAAATTATTGAAAGAAATGTAAAAGGATTAACCTGAGAAGATATCTTTGCGAAGAAAAAGAATCCAAAGATAGTAAATAGGACAGAAATCAGATGCCCCAGATATCGCCGTTTAAGCGTCTATACACCAGCTCCATGAAGACTTTCTTGAGTTCAACATGTGTTTAAAAGATCCAAAGTAATTCGTTGATGCCTCGATTTGTAACATACTTCACTTCTCGTCAAATCCGGTATAGCAAGGTCACTATATGACTTTCCAAATTTGAGCTGCCCTTTCGGGTTTTCAACTCAAAACCCTTTGGTCTCAAGGCGCCCTTTGCGGGTTTTCACCTTGGCCTCTCCATTTTTTCTTTTTCTTTTTTTCTCTTTTTTCTTTTCTTTTTCTTTTTTCTTTTCTTTTTTCTTTTTTTTTGAAATAGAAGTCCCAAAGTGCCCTTTGCGGGTTTTCACCTTGGCCTCTCCATTTTTTCTTTTTTTTTTTCTCTTTTTTCTTTTCTTTTTCTTTTTTCTTTTATTTTTTCTTTTTTTTTGAAATAGAAGTCCCAAAGTGCCCTTTGCGGGTTTTCACATTGGCTTCCCTTCTCCTTCAGACAAAGTACTCCTTGACCGAGTCTGAATTCATTGGATCAGATAAATTCTTCCTATCCATTTCTTATCAAAATCAGTGCACCTCTAGAGAAAGCCCTCTTCGCAACATATGGCCCTTCCCAATTCGGGATCCTTTTGCATAGGAAGGATCTTTTTCAGCACAAGGTTTCCTTTATGAAATTCTTTTGAACGAACTTTCTTTGTCATAAGTCTATGTCATCCATTCTTGGTACATTTGCTTAGGATGAATAATTTCAAGTTAAGTTTACTAGAGGTATTCAATTCTTAACTCCATCAAAGCTTGGAGGAAAAATCTTGATTCATAAACCCATGAGAAAGGGATTGCCTCAGCAGCAGTCCTGGCTGCTGTTTGTCAAACCCTACAAAAAGATGGTTCAATGATTCTCAACAGATAAGAATGAAGTTGCTGACTTTATCTTTCAATCTGGAAAGTTGAGGTACAGAGATTACTCCCGGAGTATACATCCCACCATGACTCGATGATGTTTCTGAAACATCCCTAATCTTCATAAATTGCCCCCAACTGTGAAGCTGCCAAATGAGCGTAGCAAATAGGAGCCACAACAAATATGGCTATGGTGCTCCTTTGATACATATAGGATAGAGAATGAACAAACTCTTGTAGATCATCAGCCGAAAACCCAGCTTGGTCTAAGAGAACATGATAGTGGGTCTGCCTCATGATTCCAATCATTCCAGCATAGGCACCAAGGTAAAAATCATTATTCTTTGGATGGCATACTTTGTTGTCAATGTCAGTACCATGTAGCACATTGTCAGGAGATCCCTGCTGATGGTTTTTCGTATAACAATAACCACAGTATTTAGGGTTCCACTTTTCGTCAAGGAACTTGCAAACCTCAATAACTTGATCAAAACTTGATTGAATTAAGACTTGCTAACCCCATCCTTGAAAATAATGATTTGATCAGGTTTCCTCTTCCCTGAACTTGTATATAAGTCTAAAAGAGCTTCCTTCATGATACCGTCATCCACTTTGTCAGAAACTGGTTTTGAAGAAAGAATCTATCATTTTAAGCTTCAGAGACTGTGTACGGCCTGATGCCCCATAGCTGGAAATCAATGGCCACCGCCTGGAATTAACCATCGCAGCTATTGACGGCACATCAGACTACTCAGGAAAGCCAAACAATGCACCCATTCCAAGGATGATGGTTGGAACTTTTGAAAAAACTGGAATTGAAGGTGTTTGCCCCAGCGTAAGCATAGAGAGTAAGCGGTAGTTTCTTATGCCAATTTTTACCAGTCTCGGTCATCTTCTGTAATTTATTTTTTTCTTCTTTTTCTTTTCTTTTGGCAACCTTTGCTGTACTGTGGTATGGCGTATTATCTTTGAAAAGACTGCAAACTTTTGGCATTGTGCAGTTATATATAATCTTTCTTTTTTTTTTTTTGAAATGGATGACTTTTGACTTTGTAATATTGGCATATGAAGCTATCTCCCCCTCTTAATGGAGTAGTTGACGTCCACAAAGATGAGTCATTGCTAGCTTGAAACTTTTGACGAGCTCGGGCCCATAACATACATGCCCCATAAGTCTTGACTCCTATAAATTTGGCATTCATTGTACAACTGATGCGATCCCTTTCCATGGTGGACCAACAGTGCCCCAAAACCTCATGTTTATCCTGGCAATTGCAAATCCTCCTACATGCGTCTTTGGACCAAATTTTTGAATTCCCATAATAATCTCAACAAGGTCTTGTTTTGTCTCCTCGGCTAATTCCAATTTCGTAATCTTTCCTTCCTCTAAGGCTATATTTCCTACCACCACTTCATGGGGTAAAAACCATTTTCAACAAATTCAGAAACAAGTCATAATTTCTGTCACCTTCAAAGTACTGAGATTCCTCTAAACACATATCGCACTCAAAAGGAACTCTGAATCTGTAGTATCGTTGCCCTTGTCATTGATATCTAGGGATCTATGATAGGCACACAAAAGAATATACAAGGAATAAATGAATTCAAGAATGACTATTTACATGAAATGAAAATTTATAAAGAATGTCAAAGGTCAAAAGAATCAGAATGAAAGAATATTTACTCGGATAAATAATAAAAGTATGTTTTATTGAAAATAAAAATGTTTGAACATGAGCCCACTTCTCAAAAGAAATCTTATTACTCCTAGGCTTTAGAGCAATAAGAGTGTTCTGAATATTACTCCGTAAAATTCCTAAAGATTACAGGAAGTTCTTCTGCAGTCCAATTGTTTAAAGAACTTCCCGATTTGTAAGGGCGAATGCCCTCAAGGTTTCTTTGTTCAGTCCCTTCCCCATGTATGACATTGATGGGATGATTTTCATTTCCAAACACCACCTTCTCTAGGTAAGCTATCCCTCCTGACACAAAAGTCAGGGATATGTAAGGGAACATCGTTAATTCCCATTCAACTTCTTTTCACTTAGCCGTGACCCTCTTCTCTCTCTCTCTTTTTTCTTTCTCTTTTTAATAACTTTAACTAATTAGGGTCTTTTTAAAATTTTGAATGCAAATGATTCAATGAAATGCTATGAGATGCAAATGCATGAATGCAAAAGGTATCGATCTCGATTCAATCTCATTTAGAAAACTTTATTTAGAAAAAGAATATCTTTACATATAAATGGATTACAAATACGCCTTCGTCCTATGGCCCAAAGTTTTAACTCAACAAAGCTAACTCTTGACAATGATTTGACTATAGCTTGTATTTCGTGCTCAATGTATCAGCTTGTACCTTCATGGTCCGTGTAATCTACTACCATCCCGAATTTGAGCTATGGTTTCACCCATGAGATAATCCCTACATCTATGGACACCTCTTCCAAAGTCTGTGAAGTTGTTCTGATTATCTTGAAAGAAAGATTGGCAAACAAGTAGGCATTCCTGTTTAACATGCTACCTTAAAATGATATCCAACACCTTTAGTGTTTCTTGAGAGCTTTCAGATTCCTATCCACGCAAAGCATTTTGAAATACTTACATGGGTATCTTCTCAGCATAGTTAATCTCTACTTTAAAGGTCTTTTAAATGATATGGACTTTTTTAATCTCATTCTTTTGCGTCCATTTTGACAGATCATCAGGGCTTGCATTTCCATTATCTCTGATAAATGCAACATAGTAAACTCATGCTTGCTGTTTGGTCCTATAATAAATAAGCCTTTTACCATCATAGAAACAATTCTTTCCACCCAACTTACCTGTGTAGGTCCATGCATTCTGTCAATCACTTTCCTTCCAACACTCTTACCATCGACCATCTTCCTATGAAAGAGAAATGTTGTAATGGTGGAAATGTCCATCAATACTCTTCTTGTTCACCTTAAAATGATTGGTGAGTACATTACCTTTTGCCCTGCAGCACGCCTTGCCATAGAGTGTCGAACAATCTTCTTCATATCCAATTCTGCTTTGATTGGAAACAACATTAAGACGCACCAGTGGCGGAAGAGGCATGAATTCTAAGACTGCCCATTTTCCTTCCTGCTCTTTCCATTTTAGCTCACTCCCTATCCCCATGACGTTCATCAACTTCCTCATAAAAGTTGGAATACGATCAGCCTTTGAGTAAACTTGAATCATAGGACAACGCCACAAAACTAAACATTTCTCCACCACGGATACCATATCGGCTTTTCCAAATGAAAAGTAACTGTATACAAGATTCCAATACTGAGTGATGGCCCGAAACAAATTCTCATCTATTCCCAAGTCTAGCAAGTACTGCGAGTCCCCATGGTTGTTGTAGAACAACTGCTTGGCTTTGATACCCCATTGATCCCATATTTCCTTTAACTCATGCTGATTATCCTGTGTGACGCTGATACGAATGTAGTCTGACAACTTTGACACATATCCCATGGCTAGACTATTTTCCTTTACTAACTAAGTTTACTCTTGACCATATATGGACGTTAGCGTTGCCCTCCACTCTATCAAGAAGTCCGTTCTCCATAATAAAACTCTCTAACTTAGAAACTGACCGTGAATCGATACCTTTGTAAATGCAAAATGTCATACAAACAAAAGAAAAGAAATAGTCAGTATCACATGATATCAATAAATCTCAACAATAATTTATAAAGGTAATATCTAAAGTTTAACTCTAACTAAGTTGGGCTTTTACGGTTTTTTCTATATGAGGTTGGTTCTAAAGTTTTAGGTACCTGAACCAGCAAATTCCTCGATCCTCACCTATTATAGGCTCATTTAAATCGAGTTCAGTTCAGGGGAATACATTTCCCTATGGCTACACAGAGATGAAAATCTTATGAAACCATAGATACGGATGTATCCCGAAAGTGATCCACTATCCTGCACGGAGGCAAAAACCTCACGAAGGCGTAGCTTCTCACTCTCACTTAAGGGTGTGACCACAACGGTCATGCAAATGCAGTGCGTATTAGAATATAGCAATACATGCAATAATACAAACACATGTAATGCAAAGATGGTTAAATTTTAAAATTTTTAATTTTCGACATTAAGACAAGAGATAATCAATTACACGGCTTGACTCTCTTATTAGTCCTCAGTGGAGTCGCCAAGCTGTCGAAACCATTTTAAAAATCGAGTTTTGGAAAATGGGAATCGACTTTAAAAAATGAAAACAGGAGTCGCCACCAACCTTTTTAGGTGTGATTGGATCACCTTTAAAACATTTTGTTTTAAAATCATTAGTTTTGGTCTACGTAATAAAAAAAAGGGGTTCGGGAGTCGGTTACGTACAAGGAAGGATTAGCACCCTCGTAACGCCCAAAAATTGGTACCTAATTGATTATCAAGTGTCTTTAATGTCGAAAATTTTAAAAATTTCAAGATGTAATCCTCTTTAAAATATTTTGATTTTGAAAATTTAGGTTCACTCGTATCAAAGTATTGACACTAAGTTAGCTTTTTGAAAATCCCTATCTCGACATAACGAAACGCTATATCCAATAAGTTAGGACATATCGCTTTGAAATTCCAAGATAGTTGCTCGCATTTTAAAACCTTTAAAACTTAGAAGGGTGCTTGATTATTCGAACTCAACGAGAAAAGTCGCAAGCCAATAAGTTAGGGCACTACTTTTCTCGAAATTTCCAAACACCAAGCATTGCCTTTTATTTTTATAAAACTTTTAAATATTGTTTTAAATGACCTTTTAGAGTGACGATTATGTATTACAAAACATAGGTATTCAAATTATGTATATTACAAAATATTATAACACTGTATACAAATGTAATCACTATATATAGAGGGCAAAATAGAATAATAAAAATAATCATGCTAAGCAAATAGGAATATACCCAAAAGAAAGCATAATAAATGCACTAATTATATATAATACATCATAAATAAAACATTAAATAATATAAAACATGGTAAATATTAATGTGTAAAATATGTATGAGTAAAAATAGATGACATGCATAGCAAATGGATAAATAGAATCTACAAAAAATATAAAATATACAATCCAATAATTTAATGTACACATGAATGGATTAATAAATGATATGATGCATATAAAAAAATGTGATATTTAATAATAAATTTAAAATATAATATTTAATAAAAAATATATTTATAAGAATAATAATTATATAAAAAAATAAAATATATTGGTTTAGAAAAATAATGTATAAAATATCAAATATGTAAAAGAATTTATATTTATAATGAAATGATTATATAATATATATACATGCATAGAAAATATATATTTGAAAATAAACTATAAAAAAGGTTAAATATTATAAAATACATAATCAAATGTATAAAAGATAGGAAAAAATATACATATTTGAAAAATGAAGAAATTAAAATAAAAAAGGGGTTGAAAAACTAAGATAGACGAAGAATAAAATAAGAACAAACCACAGAGAGTAAGAACGCAAGAGGGAGAGAAATTTGAGTGAATGCTCTCAAGAATTCTTATTGCTTCCCAAAACTCAAGTGTCAAAACTCAAGTCCAAACTCAAGTGTGTTTTACAATGAAGGGAGAGGCCTCTATTTATAGTTGAGCCTCCCAAAATCTAACTATGATGATCAATTACATCAATGGTTAAGATTAAAGGATATCTACAAATTAAATCTCCAAGATTACAAAATCATATCTTCTAAGATTGTATATCATATCTAAGATTGCAATCATATCTAAGATTGTATCATATCTAAGATTGCAATCATATCTAAGATTGTATCATATCTAAGATTGCATATCATATCTAAGATTGCATATCATTGAAGATTATATTTCCATATGAGTCAAGCTTGTAGACGGACCTTAAATCTTTTAAAGTAATGGGTCATTCCGATCGGGCCAAATTATATTTGTAATTCTGGACTGAACTTTGAACTTCGTTTTTTTTTGGGGTTTATTATTTTGTTTTTGGACTTATTTCTAGGCCCGGGCAAAATTGAGTGTCTACAAAGGGCGCTTTGAAACTTCTAAAAAAATAATAATAAATTAAAATAAAATAAAATTTGGAGAGGCCAAGGTGAAAACCCGCAAAGGGCACCTTGAGACCAAAGGGGTTTTGAGTTGGAAACCCGAAAGGGCTACTCAAAAATTACGAGAGGCATGCTGTGACCTTGCTATACTAGATTTAACGAGAAGTGGAGTGTGTTACATACCGGGGCATCAACAAAGTACTTTTGATCTGCTAAACACATGTTAAACTCAAAACAGTCTTCGTGGAATTTGTATACAGAAGCCCAAGCTGTGATATGTTGGACATCGAATTGTTACTCTGATTACTATCTTTAGATTCTTTTTCTTCTCAAAGATATGTTTTCAAATTAATTTCTTGTTGTATTTTGATAATTTATCTAACTATTCTCAAGATCATATTATTTGTCTTCTAAAGAGTGTGTATTGAAATGATGATTGATGAACTAAATATTTTTACAAACGAAGTTTTGCATATTACTCTGGGAATTGCTAGAAAATACGAGAAACTAAAACAGAACAATTTTTTGAAGAATTCCCATGAGTAAGGATCGAGGGTGTTCGAGGAAATTTCTTCAGTCTGAAGAATGTTTGGACAATTCAAATGATTCAATCTTAGGAGAGGATCGTTTCCAGCAGGTCGTAGCATTCGGAGAATGGTACAATAGAACCAATCTAATACAAAACAGAGTTTGATTGAGGTGGAATTTTGATGGATGAATGAGTAAAGACATCCGAAATAGGAATCATTTTCATAACATCTTGCATCATAATATATCTATTTAGGGGCATTTGACTCATTTCGATCATGGCACCTAAATCATTAGGCATAAGTACATACACATTCTACAGGTTACGTCCCCTAGGGGATAATGTAGATCACCTGTAGTAGATTTGGCGTCTCTGTATTGTCAGAGAGCAGATCAACGATAGCAGATTTGGCGCTCTCAGATTGTCGAGAGCGATCGAAGATGACAGATTTGGTGTCTCCGTATTGTCGAGTACGATCGAAGATAACGATTTGGCGCCTCGTGATTGTCGAGAGAGCGATCGAAGATAGCGATTTGGCGCCTCTGTATTGTCGAGAGCGCATCAAAGATAGCGATTTGGCGCTCTATATTGACAGAGAGCGATCGAAGATAGTAGATTTGGCGTCTCCGGTATTGTCGAGAGCGGATCGAAGATAGCGATTTGGTGTCTCTCAGATATCGAGAGCAAATCAACGATAGCAGATTTAGCATCTCTGTATTGTCAGAGAGCAGATCAACGATAGCAGATTTGGCGTCTCTGTATTATCAGAGAGCAGATTGAAGATAGCAGATTTGGCGTCTTTATATTGTCAGAGAGCAGATCAACGATAGCAGATTTAATGTCTCTGTATTGTTAGAGAGCAAATCGAAGAAAGCACACTTGGCATCTCTGTATGGACAGAAAGTAGATCGAAGATAGCAAATCTGACATTTGTATGCTTACATGGAAGCAGATTGAAGATGACAGATTTGGCCTCTCTGTATTAGGCAAGGAGTAGATCAAAGATTTCGGCTTGGCATTCCTGAGTTTGCATAAAGCAGGTTGAAGACAGCAACATTGACATTCCTGAAGCTATTAGAATACCTTTGAAGAAGATGGGGGTCAAGATTTTGAGACTTGGCCAGGCCGGGCAAATTTGGCTCTTTTATAATCTTTGCTTTATTCCTGTTACACAGTAATAAGCAAAGAGGGGTAGCTGTAATAGCTCAAATTTACCTGGGCCCGTGAAATGGAATAAAACAATAAAATTAATAAAATAAATTTAAAAGTTTGTAAAGTCCAGTTTACAAAACAGGCCTAAAGGCCTAATGACCCAAGACCCAATTAACCTAAGACCTATACCCAGTTACACTTAAAAAATCCATTAGCCTGTTACACCCTTGACCCAAATCAGTAATGCCCAGCAAAGCCCAATCCCTAAACTGAACTAGGAAACCCTAGGGTTTCCAGAAGCTTTGCACCGCAAGCACCACACCCTTTCATCTTACGCCGTTCCAGTGGGCTTCATCGGTGCCATGACTCCGGCTTCATATCACACCGTAATTGATGGACAAATCAATGCCAACACTCATCGCTGTGAGATCCTCGTTGATACCTGCAAAAAAGAAAGAACCACGGCAGAAAAGAGGCAAACTTGGAAAGAAATCGAAAGATTCTTTCCCCAAAATGTAACCAGGGTTAGAAAAACCCCTCGTTTTTTAATTTGTAAGGACAATTTTTGGGAGATATACACACAGATTCAATAAAAAAGACGTATTTACACACATATACAGAAAAAGAGAATCACATATTTGAGGAACACAAAGGTGAATATATTTTTTTTCTCTCTAAATATATATAGATATTGTTAAAATAAAAAAATAAAAAGGAAAAGGGAACATACCGTTTTAATCCTCATTGGAAAAGGCAAACTTTCCAGCTTCTGACCGCCGTACGTGGCGGCGTTGACGGAGGCGCGTGAGCGCGTCAAACCTCCAGACGGAGGCTCGATAGAGCTCCGAGACCCCTCCCCCAACCCTCTTTCAGAGGGTTTCTCTATTTTTTTTTAAACCAGGTTTCAAAATGATTTCAGGCTCAATATTTGACTTATATAGCCCTATGAAAACGGTGCCGTTTTGCTTAAAAACAAACAGCTTCAAAATGACGTCGTTTCAGAGCCCAGGATCTGCATGTTGACCCGTGACCCGGGGAGGATCCGCGTGTTTTTGGTAAATGGGCAAATTTCCCAATTGATCCTTCCGTTTTTTCATCTTATAATTTCATTTTATTTTTATTTTAAATTGACCCTAACTTTTATATTTATTTCAATTTAGTCCCAATGGCCATTAAAACCTATTCTGAGGAACGACGTCGTTTTCTAAGATTAGGGTTAATTGCCCAGTGAGTCCCTCTGATTAAACGCGCCTTTCAATTAGGCCCAAAAAATTTCATTTATTTGAAATTAACCCTAAATTTTTAATTTAATTAAATTTTAATCCTTTTTTTAAATTCAATTTATTTTAAAATACTATATATTTTTATAAACATTAAGTTATATGTAAGATGATATATATATTATTCTTATTTGTATATTATTTATTATACATTATTATATATTATATTACACATATTTTATTATATATATTATTTTATATATTATCTATCATATTGTTTATATTATTATATATTTTGTTTATAAATTTTATTATATGTTATATATTTTACCATATATTATTCCTTACATTACTTTTATTTTGTTATAAAATATGCATTATTTTATTGCTAAATAATTACATATGTTTTTTAAATTTTTATTATTAAATAAATATGTGAAATATCAATATTTAGCATATTTTTTTTATATATTAAGTTATTATATCTTATAATATGATTTATATATATATATCATTTTTTAAAAAAAGGTTCTCCTTTATCATCCTTATATTATTCTAAATATTTTTAAATATCTTTATTTTTATATTTTATATGTTTATAAATTGCTTATTTATTTTTGTTTTTTTATCTTTTAGTATTGTTTTAGAAGGTTAATTTTTTATAGATTATTTGTTATTTATGTTATTGTTTTTTACATATTCGCATGAAAATTAATTATTTATGTTGATTTAAGTTACATTCGCATGAAATAATATTGTTATGCAATTTATATTGTTGTATTTATCATGCTCTACGTTGTATTTTGTACGTAACAACAATGCACGTATATTTATGTTAACTATGATCATATATGCATAAAATGATAACGTATATTGTGAAATTTATGCCATTATTCATCATTTTTATATTATATTTGCATAGAATGTTAAAATAGGTATCGTGTAGGTTAATTTATTTAATATTGATCCTTGGTAATATGTTAAACGCATCATCACTTTAAAGAACTTTTATATTTCATTCGATTCGAAAAGAATTTGAAAAATAAGGCAATATTTTTTGGTAGTTAGGGATTCGGGAAGTAGTGCCCTAACATGCTGGGTTGCGATTTCCCGTTTGTCTAAATGCCTAAAATATCCTTCTAAATAAGTTTTGAAAATCACAAGATGATTTTGGTTACGGAAGTTTAAGAATATCGTGTCTAATCATGCTGGATGTGATGTTTATATTCTTTTGAAGCGAAGGAATCTTGATTCTTTTTAACTCAAATTATTACGGTTTAAAAAGAGATCTTATTTCTAAATTCTTTCAAACTTTTTGACATTAAGGCAAAATTATTCAATTTGGTACCAATTTTGGGCGTTGCGAGGATGCTAATCCTTCCTCGCACGTAACTGACTCCCGAACCTGTTTTATTATAGTTTCGTAGACCAAAATATTTTATAAGGTGATCCAATCACACCCAAAAAGGTTGGTGGCGACTCCCGTCTTTCCAAATATCCTGTTCTTAAAATTCTCTTTTCTATTAAACGAGGAGGTTTCTACACAAGGTATATCTCATCTTTTCATAAAACTTAATTTTGAACTCTTTTAAATGCTTGAAAGTAATGTTGCAAATATATTCTCCGCCTGGATGTAAGGGTCAAACTTTATTTGCAAATTTGATTTTGTTATCAACATGCATGCAATTGCAGCATCTGTTGGAGACTGGTTCTTTGATCGAATAGCTACTAAAACTATTGACTGTCCATACCCCTGTGATAATACTTGTCACAATCTTATCTCCAAGTGAGTGAGAACTTCTCGTTGATTGCATGTAAAGGCCTATTGGCTTTCACTTCATTCTTTTCCCAATTGCCATTTGTGGAAACTATAACATTCATTCATTTTGACAATAAACTGATAAAATATGAGATTTCTAGGGTATGCAAATCACTATGATTAGCAATATCCTCTCCTTTTTATTTATTTTATTTCAAAATCTATCTTTTAAGCAATATAATGTCTCCAAAGACTCTTTATATCTTTGCACTCAAACTAAGCAGAAAAATATAATATTGTACAACCTTTCAAATAAATCTAGGATGAAATTGTTTCCTTAAAAATCCTAGTAGTTCAAACTCTTACACCCCCTTGTGGTCAAGTGCACATGTCATCTCTTATAGTCTCTTGGCATTTTAAGTATGCCTAATGCACCCTTTCTGGATTTCATCACTCCATGTCGATCAGAGACTCAAATTAATATCTTCCTATGCAAAGATGTTACTTCAACCATAACAATTTTAGAGTCGACAAGATTGACATTTACTCCCCTAAATCTTCTTAATGCCTTCTTGATCACCTTAATATGTGTTCCAAATGCATCATGAGGTTTCAGTTTGGACAGTGACTAACAATTATAACATTAAAGTCCAAATCCTAGCCAGATAAGGTGGGTTCATTTTCTTGCATTTTAAATCATTCACTTAAAGCTCTTCTTTAGTAGCCACTACCTTTCTTTTCAACCCTTCTGTGGTTGCCATAGTTAATGCCCTGGAATGATTTACACGAAAGTGAAGAGGGGATGTTTCTTGGTGTCCACCAAGTATATGAAATTTGTTCTTTATTTGCTCTATTCTGTTGTATCATACAATTTTGGATTCACATCAATTCTATATTGTTTTTCTAGGTGCTTTTAGCTTTATTTTGAAATTTGTAGCATTAGAGATACTTGGATAACTGAATATAAGTAGGCAGGATGTTAAAACATCTTACCTGAATATATAGTGTGAGATTTGCCTAATCCATGTTAAAGGTTTGGTAGGTGATGTCATCAATGATATTTCATGGTAGTTACTTTTCCATGAAGGAAGTTATTAGTTCTTTCCAGTGAGTGTCACTCTGTTTTGATATACTACCTCTGATCCAATTTGATGGTTTTATTTAAGCATATTGGAAGAAGAGTTGTCAACATATGTGCATTGTGTAGGAGATGTAGTTGAAATTTGGACTATCCTTTGAACTATACTTATTTTACAATGGTAAAATGTAGTTTGTAAGAAAAGGCAGAAACATAAAGGAAATGATGGAGTGTTGCTCTCCATGAACCATGACACCATTTTTTGTTTTTCTCAAAACATCATCATATTATTAATTTCTAGTATTAATATTAGTTATCATGTGGTGTAATATTAGTTATGCACTTGGACAATGTTGTTGTTATCATGTGGTGTACTACTAATTATGCATTTGGATAATATTATTAATTTCTAGTATTAATTGTGGTTTGAAAGCTAATTTATAATTATTCAATCCTTGTTTTTTATTTTTTTATAACACAATTACAAATAATTTATTTGACTTTGGTTGTTTTAAATTTATAACGGTTAATATTCTAGTTTAATAATTGAACATTATTATATATTTAAAATGATTTATTTATTTATTTATAAATAAATCATTGTAATATATATATATATATAAATATTTTAAAATATAAATTTATTAATATATATAATAAACTCAATTAAACAATAAAAAGATTAAATTTCTTAAAACAGCTTTTTTGAAAAATATTTTTAAGAAATCTGTCAAATAATAAAAAATATTTTATACAATTTCATTCAAACACTAAAAAAATAAATTATTTTTAAAAAAGTAAATCATTTTTTAAAAATTATTTTCTGAAAAATATTTTACTAAAAAAACAGACGGAGACTTAATAAATCGTACAAATTAAATAAGCTAATGGAATAAATCAAATTAAACCGCTTTGGGATGAGTTTGGCCCCCGTTTTTCTCGTTTTGTATCTTTCTAATGAAAGAGATTGGTTGACAAACAAAAAAGAATGAAAGTATAGGCTACGCCTTTCACAAAACGTACTGGAGAAGTCATAAAATTCAAAATTAACCAACCAGTGACAGAGCGCCACGTTTCCAATATACCTGCACTAATACAACGACGAACACAACCAAAGTTGAATTTCGAAAATAATTTCTTATTACAAAAAAGCATTTACTAAAATTAGCGCTTTCCCTTCTGTTTTTCTTTCCCAGTCTCCAATTGCTCTGCGTCTGTCCGATCCGACTCAACTGGCGATTCTGCAAACTGAAACTTCACAAATTTTGAACTTCTCCTGAGTGGTGGTTCTGTAATTAAGCGGAAATGGGGCCCTTTACGGAGTTTTGGGAGGGTTTCACAGGTTGTTTGGTGGACGGAGATTTGTAAAGGTTTCCTTGTTGCTATTGATTTTTAGGGATATTCTGAACTTAATTTGTTCATTTCCGCTGCTAGAAGTGGAAAGTCAAGGGTTCTGTTGTGGAATTTGAAATTTAGGGTTTCTCTTCTCTTGTGAGCTTTGCCAGTTTGTTGAATTCTTACTGAAAGCTCTAATTTTAAGCTTAAATAATAGGGTTTGGTTACATTGTACGAAGAAATAGGGTTTGTATTGGGCGAGAAATGTTTTATTCACAGTTTATATTGGCGAAGAAAGGTCCATTGGGGACGATATGGATAGCTGCCCATCTGGAGAGGAAACTCCGCAAGAATCAGGTGGCGGATACGGACATCGGTGTTTCTGTTGGTTAGTACCTTTTAAGTCTACTTGTACTTAATCTATCCTTTTCCACTTAATAGAGCAATATCTTAGTCTTCTTAAGGTTAGATTAATATAGACTGTGTGGATATGTTCTTCTTTTATGCTGAATCAGAATTTATTTATGCACTCTTTGGTTATTGCTTGTGCTACATTGAAACTGCAATCTTCCGGTGAGAAAAATATATGATTTTACTTTAATACGAGAAACATATTTACTTCATAATTGGTACTGTTTTTTCAGTCATTGTTTCCTTTTTTTAATCAATTATGATTTTGCATATTTCCGATTTAGTTTTAACTACTTTATGAGGAACTAAATAGCAAGAAGGAGTTAGAATTTCCTTTCTTATTTGTCCTATTAATATGCTCTTTTCTTTTCTTAACATTTGATTTATTAAACCAACTACTGGAATTAATGATGGTCATACATAGTTCTAAGTTTATTAAGTATTTCTATAAGCTTGATGAAATAAAAGTAGTTTCAACTGTTAAACATCCATTAGTAGAAGTGGTATTTATGAATTGAAAATTTTAAATACCAGGTTAGCGTGAATCAGCATGCTTGATGAAATGAAACTGTCAATTTGGTAAAACATGGGTTCTCTTGACAATTGTGGAGCAGGGTGGAAATGCCAATACTTTGCTTCTGATATGGGTCTCTGTTGCCTACTGGTTCTTGAAACTGAAAATTTCTTGCCCAAATTCCCATTTATTAATAGAAATATTTTTCTTAAGTTCGTAGCATTATCCTTTTTGTTCTTAGTTATGCATAAGTTAATCTTTTAGGCCTTTTATGCTTCTTCCTTGTCATGGCCCTTTTGGGCCTATTTTGAGGTGTTTGTTGGCAGTTCTATTGGCCTATTTGGAAACCTTTGGTTCTGTGGGAATAATTTTCATGCAGAACATGTTAAATATCCGCGGTGTTGGTAGCATGTTCTTAATATGTGTGGTTTTACTTGGTTACTCGGTGGAGGAATTTTCCTTTGAGCTTCTTCAGCTCTTTTTCTGGTTTTGTTGCTACTGTGGACTAAGCTGTACAAGGCTGGTGAATGAGTTATATTGTCACATTCGAATATGTAATTTCTTTCATGGTATTCCTTTTATATTTAACTTAACTTTTTCTTTTTTTTGTTAATATGGCTTTGAGCAGACTCTATTCTGTTTCCTGACGTACCAATTGCACTCCGATTGTCCAGTCATCTTCTTCTTGGAGTGGTGAGGATATATTCTAGAAAGGTGAATTACCTTTTTGATGATTGCAGTGAAGCCTTGCTTAAGATAAAGCAAGCGTTTCGCTCCACTGCAGTTGATTTACCACCAGAAGAATCGACTGCACCCTACCATTCAATCACTTTGCCTGAGACTTTTGATCTTGATGATTTTGAGCTGCCTGATAATGAGGTTTTCCACGGGTTAGTTCCTAATAGTTGCCTTTTAGATTGGTTTTCTTGATTTCTGTTGCCTTGGTCAAATGAGATAACACTGAATTCTTTTTATTAGTTATCCACCATGTTACTTGGGCTTCTTTATGAGTACAGATACAGTTATGTGTCTGAAACGGGCATATCCTCACATCCATGTCTCAGACATGAGTGTTGGACATGGGTATTTCAAGTAAAATGAATAGTCCGAGCAACATAGGTTACACATGGAATTACTCTGTGTTGATTAATATGTAGCTTTGTTGGCAGTAACTATGTTGATCATCACGTTAGCTCAAGAGAGCAGATTACTCTTCAAGATACCATGGATGGCATGGTATACTCCACTTCACAATTTGGATTAGATGGTCAGTACAAGCTCTGGATTGTGATGATCATTGATTTAGCTACATTTTGATTAGCAAATATGTAAATCTAAAATTCTGTGTTTTATATACTTCCAGAGCGGTTTGGTGATGGGGATACTTCTCAGATTGGTCTCCTTGATGAGGTAATCTTGTTATTCTTGTATCACTGACATTTTCTTGAAAATTAATCAGGAATCAGCAGGAGGCAATTTAATGTAGGCCTTAGAAAGTTGAGAAATTATGGTTACATAGGCAGCAAAAGTATCTAATTTTAGGGCTTTAATGGATGAGAAATTGTGATAAGTTTTGATGGTTGATTTAGTGAAGGGTAACTTGGGTGTGTTATCTTTTTTGAAGGGTAGCTTGGGTTTAGGACCAAAATTTGATAAGGAAATTGTTTAGGATTTTGGTTAATGATTTAGGAATAAGAAGATTAATATCTAGGCTTTGCAGGTGTATATCCTGCATCAAGGGTTGATGTTGCCTTATACAATGTTAACAAAGACAAAATAACTACTGAAATCGTCACTAACTTTTCTCCATTAAGTAGAAGTTACATCTGTATTTTGGAGTTGAAGAACTCCTGTTTGTTGAAGGAGTGAGACCCAAGATAGGACCTATAACAAATTGAAATGCAACACTCCCTTTGAAACTAAAGAAAGCAGAAATCAATGCATTCGGTGACCTTCTATCGTAAGGAAATAAAAAAGAAAAGGATGTCATTATGCGAATTGAACCTTAATTGAGTGTATTATTTCTTTTTCCTTAATATTACAGGATTTTGGTTTTTCATGATTTATGGCTGATTTTTCTTGAATATCTTGTCAATTATGCCACTTTTTCTTTAGCCATGCCTTTTCTTTTTGTTGTTTTTGATTTGATAGTGTTGAGGCAGTTGTGCCTAATTGCCTCTTTCTTTGCCTCACTTGTAAATCTTCTACTGTGTTTCTTTCTGAACTCTTTTGTTTTCTTCTTCTCTAGAGTTAGTTATTTTGAATCTGTATTGGAATGAAGGGTTATGACAATATTGCATAACAGTAACTACTACTTTAGGGTTTTGGGGCAATGGGTTAGCTAATTTATTTTTTTTAGAAGGGAAACCTTGATTGTCTTAATATTGGAAGAAAGAATGGTCTATATGTGCTTAAGGCTTACCAACCAGGATGGGAATATTTTCTAACTCAACAAAGATGTTGAAGGGATACCTACTAAAAATGATGAAAAATGAAACTAACTAGAAGAAAAACCTACTAATTGGCTTTTGAAGTTAAAATGTGCTCACTGGGATCCTTTGGTCAGCAGAACCTTTAAATTGCTGAATGGATGATTTTGTTTATGGTCCTTCAAATTTCATATAAACCCTGAGTGGAGGGTTTATATTAAGCTTGTGTTCTCTATTAATTAGCTGACCTTTTTTTTTTTCTTTTCTATTACTTAGTGTTTTATTCTCTTGCACTAATCATCTACTGAAAATTCTTATCTTGGTTTGATCTTGAGCAGGAGCTTGTCCTAGATAGGGTTTCGGTGCCAGGAGATGATGGAGCTTCAGTGTAAGCTTGATATATTATATATAAAGACACTATTCTTTCTCCAACCATATCGTATATTAAATGCTCAATAGCCTCATACACTCATTTTTTACTTTCTTCCCCTTCAATCATTATTGGATTAATTGGTCATGTGACTCTACTCTTGGGTTGATTTCAACGCTGACAGTTATTAAGCTATTATTAATTTCACTGGTTAATATATGCAACCATTGAAAATTCTGGCTCACCTTACAAATTTGTCGTTACAGTTATGATCATCGGGGGTCAAATGTACCAGAAAAAGAAGACCCAAGTAATTTAGAAGCTGTGCCAATCAATTGCATTGGGGATCAGGTTTGTTGTTTATTCACCATTACAGAAATCTTTTTGTCTATCTTGTGACCGCAGTTCATGTTCTAGCCTTTTTATTATCTGAATTCCCTTGATAAATATGTTTTGCTTGCTGTTAGGTTGAAGGTCTAGCTGTAAATTCTGAATTTGGCGAGTATGATCAAGATCCAGGTACTCCTGGACTAGTGGAAGTGCATAACTTGTCTGGTGTTCATGATCCACTGGTTGGTGGTGGTCATGTACAAGTAGACCCAGAAAATCATAATCATATAGAATTGGACAATTCCGAATATGTAGAACATGCTTCTAATAAATCAATGCTTCCCCATGCGGATGACATTCCAGTGGATCAGTCTTTGCAAACTAATATAAATTGTGATGCTATTGTTAGTATACCACAAGGAAATTCTCTCCATGGTGCTGCATCTGAAGAGTACAAGTCTGCTGATATGACTATCAGAGAACCTGATGGTTTGGATAGAGCGGAAGATGCACATTGCAGTGTGATGCACTCAAGAGATAGAACTGATGGTGAATGTGCAGAATCTCCTAGCTGCTCCAATGTCACCTTTGATTTGGAAGACTCTGCTCGAAGAACATGTTCAAGTAGCACCTGTGTGCCCACATCAGGTGGTTATTTGGAGAATTATCAAGCATCACACAAGTCAGAATTTGGCAATGATGCTGAAACCACCAATAATTTGGAAGAGTCATATTCACCTTCCAAAGCAACAACTTCAAATCCTTCATGTCCTTTTGAATCGCCCAGTAGACCAACAGTTATTGATGGTGAAGTGCAAGCTTGTCAGGAACTGAACAATTTTGAGAATCTTAAAAGACCTGTTATTCATGAAGATGTCTCATCTATTCAAGTTCTTGTATCTGAGAATTTGGTTGCTGCAGAGCAGAACTTGGTTGACCTGTCCAGAAGGGAGGACTTTCATCCTTCAGGAGCTTGCATTGAGGTGCAAGGTTTGTTTTACTAGTCTTATGCATGTAGCCTTACATAGAACTTTTTTGAAAAATATTATGCATGACAAAATTATTATTATTTGTTTTTTATCATCATGATCTCGTGTTGGATTGTATCTTATTAACTATCTTTACAGGTGAAGCCTCCCAAATTCAGATGTCAGAACCTGCTGCATATGATGATCAGTTGGAAAGTTCAAATAATTGTGCTATGTCTGATTTGCCTGCACCTGAAAAGTTACTCTCTGTACCGGAAGGACCTATTGATAAACCAAGTGATTTACTGGGTGAGTGTACCCTAGACAAAGAGGTTCCAGAAGGGAATCATGAAGTTTATGCCGGAAACAAATTCGTTTCAGGCAAAAAACGAAGTATAACCGAAAGTACAATAACTGTTGAGAGTATGAACTCAGTTGAATCATTTAGAAGACCTCAATTCAGAACCGCAGAATCGATTCCTGATGATGATGACTTATTGTCTTCTATATTAGGTAACATCATTTTTACTTTAATGAACTATTATCTGCGATTCATGAATTTACTAGAATAGCTGGATTGGGATAATTTACGCACTGAGTTATTGAACTTGTCATCATTTTCATGTAGGTTACAAATCTTTAATTTTATCAAGTTATATCATTAAACTTCTATTCTTGATAAATTAGGTCACATATGCTAACTCTGTTAAGTAATTCTAACGGAAAAAGTTGACTTAGCATGCATATAGGGTCCATTTTAGAAAGGAAAACAAATGTTTTTGTTGGTAAAAAAAGCCACTTATGCATGTTGAGCAAACTTTTAAGGCATTATCCTAATAAGATGTAAAGAAATAAGCTTTGTATGCATGCTGACTCAGTTTTTCTATTAAAATTATTGAATATAGTAGCCTAAGTGACCCAAATTTATTCATAATATAAGTTCAGTGATATATATTGATGAATTTAAAGGTTTGTGACCTAGAATGTCATTATCCATTGGATTGCTAGGTTGTTCTTCATAAAGAATATTTTTACAAATGAACTTAATTTGTAATTGCTTCAGTTGGAAGATCTTCAGTTTTCAAAATGAAAGCAACTCCTGCCCTTGAAGTAGCATCATTGAAACGTGCACGATCTGCACCAAGACGTAGTGCCACCAAGAGAAAAGTGCTTATGGATGATAGCATGGTCTTACATGGCGAGTATGTGATTAAGTTTTTTTTTTTTTTTTCACTAGCTAATGTTTTGATGCTTATTCTCTTCTCTAATGTATTTGAAATTTGAAAATTTTTGCTTATTATTGACTGTCAATATGTGTTTTGTTTTTGATGAGTTCACTGTCTTTGATTTTATAAATTAAAAGTTTTCCATGAATTCATGCGTATGGAAATTTCTACTGTTTCATGTTTTCTTTTGTGGTCTTCTCAGCCTTTAACCTACATTGAAGTGCCATCGATCTCTGAAGAACTTTATTGCCCTTCTGTTGTCTTCAACTTCTCCAAGAGGGACTTTTGCTGAGTGGTGTTGAACACTTGATTGCCTACTGATTTTAGAATATAACAATTCATTTGTAGCATGACATATGTGGTTTACATTCCAGTGACTGGCTTAAGATATGACAAGTTCGTGTTCCTTGCCTGTCAAGTTGGCACATAATGAAATACCCTTGAATGGAATTTATTCTGATTAATTGAATCTTAGAAGCCTTTTTTTTTCCTTCTTAAACCTGCATTTTATTTTTCACTCAAAAAGAGTTTTTTGGCCAACATTTTCAATCTAGTAGTTAAGTACTAATTAATTTGCCTTTTTTTCCTATCTAGTACAATACGTCAGCAGTTGGTTAATACTGAAGACATACGTCGTATACGTAAGAAAGCGCCTTGCACTCGCCCTGAAATTTCATTGATTCAGAGACAATTCTTGGAAGATGAAATATTTAGTGAACCTATATTTACAGGTGAGATCAAAGTGCTGAAATTTCACTGCATCTGCATGCTTTTGTTGGGTTTGTGTGTGTGTGTGTGTGAAGAAACAAAAATTTCAACTTTTTAATTGATAGAATGGGCCTGAAAATTGAATATTGTAGCTTGGCTGTTGTAATGGGCTGAATGGGAGTAGAGGGAGAAATGATGAAATGAATTGCTTCAGGTGAACCCCGCCCAACTTGCTACTCCACTTAGAAAAGGAAATGTTATGGATACAAATGTAAATATATTTCCTGAAGGCCCTGGACAAACTGGATTTGCTTTCATTGAGTGAAGTTATAACTTACTCTAGATGTTTGTCTAATCTTGGGCATCCTCAGGCCCTAAAGAAACAAGCCCCCCTACTTCTACAAGTGTTTTTCCTGTTAGTTTGTACGCCTTTACCTGTCATTTCTGTAGACATAAGTGGTATATGTGTGAGTTCAGTTTTGTGGTATTGATGTCATATGTATGAATGCATGGTCGAGTAGTTAAATTGTATAGACTGCAAGATTTATCAGTGATCTATCCTAATGGTTGTGCATGTAATCATGATTTTATTTTTGCTTGATTGAATTCTGCTTCTTATAGTCCAGGACTGCCTAATGCATTGGTTTTAACTTTATAAGTTGCTAACTGCTGGTGCACCATTCAGGTGTATCAGGTGACTTGGCACGTTTGCACAGTGGACCCTATGACCTAAGTGGTATCAGGATTTCTGAAGGTGATGAAATTCATGCATCATCTGAAGTAGCTAAGGATTCTGGGTGTTCTGAAAGGCCTAATATTGTCGAAGGCAGCGACATTGAAGGGAGCTCCATGCCCATGAATAATGGAAATGACATGCAAGCACAATCTGCTGCAACTTCTATTCAGGCTGATATTCAGCAGGGTCAGTACAGTGATCTGAATGATCTGCAGGACAGAAATGCTGTTGATGATGTACCTGAACTTTTGCAACATGAACCTTTAGATGGGATCATGGGAATGGATATTGAAAGAGATAATGTTGTGGTTGCTAATGCAGCTATGTGCTCTGTTCTGAACGAGTCTGAAATATCATCCCCTACTAATCTAGTTACTGGAGATACTGGTAAGATGACAGCTGTGGAGACAACTAACAGCATAGATGGTTTTATCTTAAACAATGCAACGTGTATTCCTCCTGATCAAAAAATGAATACTCATCCTGGGGAGGATGCTTCAAAATTGGATATGAGAAATGAAAATGGAACCAATCTTACTGAAGTTCTAGAACATAATGTTCAGAGTATTAATGCAGCTGAAACAGAGTCAAAATTGTTGGAAGAAAGTAAAACTGGAGTTGAGGTCAATCTAGCAAACAGCTGTGTACCTATTGAGAATAGAACAGATTCTTTTTCAACCATACAAACTGGTGAATTTGTGAATGGTGCTCAAAATGGATGTGAAACTGGATATGATAAAGTTGGTGTAGTAGATGAGGCTCAGGTTGAGGGTGCACTCTCTGATCATGATGATAAGGACCCAATCTGTAAGGATAGTGAAGAATGTAAAATAGATTCTACATACTCTGAAAAGGTTGTTCTGGTTCTGGAAAATGCTTCATTAAATGATGGTGAAACTCCAGCCTTTCAGGAAGTTAATGCAGTCAGTGAAGAAATGACCTTTCTTGTGAATAATCAAGCTGTAAGTTCTTTACCACATGTAGCATGTTTGTGTTGATTACTGTTTAATATTTAACTTTGTTCTATTCTAGAAAGTATGGTGGATGTTTTAAAGTTCAGAAAACTATTCTGTTCCTCGACATGCATATCAATGTCTAGTCAATGTGCTATTTTTCATTAATTTATTTAGTATGAATTTTTTTTTGGCATTGTCTTTCTTATTTTGTTTGAAGGCTTGAAGAATCCCCTAAATGACTATTTTGGCTGTTTGAGGTGCAGGAATATGAGGATGTAGCAGTTGCTAATGATACAGGTTTCATCTTATTGCCTTATGTTTTGCTTTTACGTTTTGGTCTTCAATGGTATTTTTTGAATTTATTGTTTTTTGATTTTTTCAAGGAAATTACTTGAGAGTGCTTTTTTTTCTGAATTAATAATTTTACTTGTGAAAGTTGTAGGCGGGGTGGACCATTATTAGGTTCACTAGGAGCTATGGTCTCCTAAAAGATTCCCCAAAAGAAAATGTTAATATTTTCTTAAAAGTATATCTTTTCTATTATATTTATGTGATTTTTTCAAGGAAATGACTTGAGAGTTTTTGGCTGAATGAATTATACGTTATACATAAAATTTTCATTTTAGTTGAAAAATCTGTAGGCTGGGAGGGTGGGCTTTGTTAGGATCACATGGACTCTCCTAAAAGGTTTCCCCCAAAAAGAAAATGTTAATGTTTTCTTAAAATCTACCTCTTTACTTCTAATTACATATTATCTTCCCCCCAACCCACCCACCCACTCAAACTTGATCGATCTTGACTCTCTATTAGTTGATATTTTTTTTCTTTATCTTTCCTTTCAGAATTTCTGAATGTAGATGATGATGAGCTATGTGAGGATGATGATGATGGCATGCCATATGATGAAAGCCGTGTTCTTGAAAATAGTGGATGGTCCTCTCGCACAAGGTCTCTAGGCTCCCAATAGTTGATTATTTTAGCTGTTTACCTTTCTCATAATTTCATCATTAATTAGCGTTACTTGTAAAAATAATCTATTGAACCTGAATAACTGGAATGTGGTTAGTTCACATCTTCATGGTTGCTAATACCCCTTTTTTCAGGGCTGTTGCCAAATATCTCCAGAATTTACTCGAGGATGAAGCTTTACATGGACGTAAGGTACTTTCCATGGACAGTCTTGTGGCTCGTAAAACACGTAAAGAAGCATCAAGGATGTTTTTTGAAACACTGGTATGTCTACTTTAACTTGTCTTGTAGTAACTAACTTTTAAAGAGCTTAGCATTATCATCCACAGAATATTTGCAAGTAAGATACTTTAGCGTATAAAACTTGGCATGCAAATTTAGTCAAAAACTTCATTTCTCGTTTCTTTTCCTTTTCTATTCTGAAATTGCTTTTCTTTTTTTGAAAAAATAGAACTTCTGCGCAAGGTAATAATGCACAACTTACCGTAGCAAGCCTGTATTCAAATACACAACTTCTGCACAACTACTAATACAAAATAATGTTCTCGTTCAAACACAAATGCCACTTTTGGAGACCTTTTAACAGATGCAAATGAAAGATATTCATGAAACAGGTTGATCAATATCAAGGATAAAACATTGAATTATTAAAAAAGAACTGCAACACCAACATGCAAGTAGAAATAGCACTCTGATAAATACGGTTATATATAATCTTGATGCTGTCCCTTGCTTCCAGAGTGTTAATTTCCGGAATCTGCAGGTACTGAAGACAAGAGATTACATCCATGTAGAACAGGTGAAACCCTTCGA
This sequence comes from Gossypium anomalum, assembly GCA_025698475.1. Classification (NCBI taxonomy): domain Eukaryota; kingdom Viridiplantae; phylum Streptophyta; class Magnoliopsida; order Malvales; family Malvaceae; genus Gossypium; species Gossypium anomalum. The sequence goes on along the minus strand of CM046968.1, from coordinate 64,884,064 downwards.
CAACATCTGTATAAAGGCTGGAGCAAAACTCATGAAATCAGATTTCTGAACTGATCTCCCTTCCAAAGGAAAGGGCAAATACGGTGAAAAGTGCCTTGTTGTAGTTGTTCTGATGCGCAGGCCACACCAGGTAATTATTTTGTTTCAAAATGGTATTTGTTTTTCAAATTTTATTTTAAAACAGAAGATAGTTGTTGTCTAGGTCATCTCATGTAATTGGGTAGCCTTAACAGTGGGATGGAACTGCACATCATGTTGATTGTTACGACAAATGTAGCTGGATAATAATTGTTTATATGTGTAAAATATATCAATTTACAATTGAAGATGCTAATTTGTTTTTGTTTTGACTGCTATTATTTAGCCATTCCTTGAGATTCATAATAATTTAGTCTTGGTTGAGAGCTAATTAATTTTGTATTTGTGGTTTGTAATCTAAAACTAAATTGACAAAATTGTAAATTGATAATATATATTTTCAAGTTAAAATTATAAGTTTTTAGAATCTGGACTAAATTGACAAAATGTGCAATTAGTTTATTGAATTTTTTAGAATTAGAAATACATTGATGGAATATGCAAAGTGTTAAAAAAGGCAAATTTATTATTATACTAATTAATGTTATGTCAGCATTTCTAATTTGAGGTTATCATGTAACGATCATTGATTGGGTATAATTGCTTTGAAGGAATTAACTAAAAGTATCATCAAGTAAGTAAAAGTGGTTAAGTAAGGTTGTAAACTATACACTTCATCTTATTTTCTAAACTAGTATTCAACAAATTACAAGCAATATCATTAGGGAAATTCGCAGGGACCTTGCTCCCTTTTGAGTCATATAGTTAATTGTTGTGTTATTTTTTTCTAAAATATTATAATTTAATACAAAATTTATGCCATCCCCCCAATAATTTTTAATTTTATTTTAACCCCAACGCAAAATTCTGGCTTTGCTTTTGATATCATTCCTTTCTATTTTTAAACATTATTAGGATTTTTGTTAAAATTGGTATTCAAGAAATTAACAGTTGTAACATTTTCTTTCAACACATTGAAAGTTTTTTTTAATTGAAACAAAATACTTTGGTTAAGATTAACATTTTTACTTTTATTTTTTTTTAAAATTGGATGAAACAAGCTTGTTTAAACATTAATATGTCAATATTTTCTTGGCTGACATTTTAATTATGGTTTTACGAAGACTATTTGTGTTTTTTTAATAAATTTTATCTTGTTATTATATGTTATTTATGTAAAGGTTAATTATCTAAACAAATTATTTCATTTTTTTTGTTGTTGATAAAACAAGAGATGTTAGAATTTCATTTGTTTATTAATTTTAATTATCCAAATAAGAAATAAATTAAGCAATTCTTTTTTCTTTTTAACCTTCCCTGCTTTTTGTTTGGGTACATAAAATAATAAAATTAAAAAGGGTTAATATATATTTTACCTCTTAAATTTGTTCATTTGTATCTAGTTAATATTTGAAGCTATTCATTTGTAGTTAGTTTGTACTTGAATTTGTAGTTTTCATTCACTTTGGTATCACCACACTAACATCATTGGTTTGCGTTAGTATGCCACTCAGCCGTGATATATGGCAACATCTCAACATGACACATAACAAAAATAATTCTTTTAAAAAATCTAAAAAATATTTAAAAATACATGAAATTTTAAAAAATATAATTTTTTCACACTTGGAGTGAACAATTTGTCCAGGTTTATTCTATACACACGTTTTTAATAATTTTATATATTTTTTAAATTTTTTTATAACATATCATGATTTTATATTATTGTTATTTAAAATAAATATATATAAAATCTAAAAATTCTTTAAAAATATATAAATTATAAAAATTGTAAGGATTAAGACCATTTAAATTAAAAACAATTTAATTAAAGATAAATTTACTATTATATATTTGAGTATATTTTAGACATTCTTTAGTATCCCAACTGTGAGACAACTTTACAGAAAAAAGGCCACAAGTATATCAAGATCAAAAGCTTGCACACAATAAACAGAGCGACATTTTGGTGGGGGCATTGATCTCAATGATGAGTCTAAATGCTACCAAGTTTTTTATGCTTGTGAGAAAATGAAAAATGAAATGAAAGAGAAATGCAAAAAATGGATTCAAGGTGAAAACCTAGGTCGGAGTAGTCTAAGTTGATAACCTAAAAATGTGACTTAAACTGGGAAGAAATAGGTTGCAGGTTGATGAGTTCCGTGAAGATTGTAATGAACTGAGGTGCCAACAAAGTTGATAGGATGTAATTGGTGCAGTAAAGTGCAAAAGAAGCTATACTTAAGTGCAAGATGATTCGAAATTTGCATTGAACATAATTCATTTGAAGACTAGAAGCATTTATGTTGTTAAATCTTTTTAAGAAGTGACAAAAACATACTATTACCTGAAATATGTAGGATTTTAAACGTAACATAAAGATTTGAAAACATCAATGAGACGGATTTTTAAAAAATAATTTTAAAAAGTTGACGGAATTATTTGAATATTCATCACTTGGAAGATTAGTATGAAACCTTAATAATTTTGTCATTGAAAAATTATTCTTTCATTAGGTTAGGGCATGTAGCCTTGTTTTTGTCCCCTTTTCACCATTTTTTCATGTCACTTTGATTTCTATATTTTTTTTAAAAATAAATACATACTTTGTTCCATCCTAATTTTTTTGATAACTCCCACATTCTCGCAAAGAATGAATGTTGGTTGCATTGTAGTCCTTATAAAATTAAAATGATGCTTCACAAGTTTTATCAAATAATGAAATCGACAAGGAGAGGACTTTAGTTGAGCCTACTGGGGCAAAATCAAAATTGATGGCAGCTCACTAATTGCATTGGTGATACCTTTGATAAGACGGAACTGGGGGTAAGACCAGGGCTATTTGGGATTCTATCGATTAGAGTTTGCTTGGGAAATGAAGATTTTGACAAAAGACTTTGAGACATCAACTAAGAAATACCATTGGTAAGAGATTCTAATGAAACACTATTGAATGGGTAAAGAAGTTAATAGATACTAATTCGAGCTTGAGAATCTTTTTATGAGAAAATTTATCATACATTTGAATTTGATGCATGACATTCGTGCACTCATGGTAGAAATATTTTTCCCTAAAATTCCTTGATTAATTTAGGAAAATTTGACCTATGGTGATACAATATTCTTTGAAAGAATAATTCAGTGGAACCATGCTTTATTGAAACCTTTGAAAAATTAGGGATTTTGATGAGAAAAATATTGTAATGCTTGGGACTGCACTTGGTGATAATTTTTCTTGATTTGGTGTACATGATTAAGATGAGATTCTGATTTAATGTTGGATGACTTGAAGGATACTTTGTTATAAATCATGATGTGATTTGTTATTTATACTTGATATGGTGAAAACTTTTAGGTCAAGTTCAGTTGATAAATGAGATTTATAGGATTAAGATTAGTTGAGATAGGACATCTCTAAGTTTAGCTGAGATACGAAATTTCCAAGATCAAATTTAATTTAAATAAGAAATCTTTAAGATTGGTTGAGATGTGAATTCTTTAGGGCTGGGTTTAGTGGAAATGAGAAATTTATAGAACCGGTGAGGTAAGAAATTATCTCTAGGATAAAATGGTTGAGGTAAGAATTTATCTTTAGGATATATTGGAATAATGATTTGTCTCTAAGTTTGTACTTTTAGATAAGATCTTCATCTAGTGACCTAGTTATAAAGTCCAATGTCATTTAGTAACCTAGTTTAGAAATCTAATTTTGAGGTTTGTATGTGATATAGTGGTTCAGTTTTAAGATCCATTTAGTTTAGAAGCCTACCTTTGAGGTTCATACATGACTTTGTTTTTAGATCCATTTATTTTAGAAACCTAGTTTTGAGGTTTGTATGTGATTTAGTAGGGTCTAGTTTTGAGATCTAGTTGGTTTAGAGACTTCGTTTTGAGGTTCATTTTGTTTAAAGATATAATTCAATGGCCTAGTTTAGATTTATTGGTTGTGAGGTCTAGTTTTACATAGTGTATTAGTTTTGAGGTCTATTTTAGATTTAGTGACTAGTTTAAGGTCCAATTTCAATCCAATATTGTTTTGTAAACTAGTTTTGAGGTTCAATTCCTAATCACGGTTTAAGAAACTTAGCTTTGAGGTTCACTTATGATTTAGAAACCTAATTTTGAAGTCCATTTACACTTAAAAACTTAGTTTTGAAGTTTATTTTAGTTTTAATGACCTAGTTTTGAAGTCCACTTGTTTAAAGAATTAGTTGTGAGTTTTCGAGACTTAATTTCTCTTATTCCATCTTTAGTTTAAAAACTTGGTGTTGAGGTTTACTTATATTTAGAGACCTAATTGTGAGGTCAATTTATTTTCTATTTGGGAGCCCAATTCTCATTTCTGCTTAGCTTAGAAATCTAGTTGCGAGTTTCATTTATGATTTCGTAGCCAAGTTTTGAGGTTTACGTCTAATTAGAGATCTAGTGTGAGGTTAGCTTGCTTTTCGTTTTGGAAACCTAACATACTTGTTCATCAAGTTTTGAGGCCTAACTGTGAGGTTCTTTTAGTTCATTTGAGTATTCTGTTATTTGATTTTCTCCATTTTTGTTCCCAAAAAACAACACCAAAAAAAGTGTCGAAGGTGATTAGGTGCCTATGTCTTTGTGTCACGGGACAAAATGCAAAGCCCGTGACCATGGCACAAAATGCGCCCCTGGAGGTCTATCGATAAGATGGGGAACATTTAGCCCACGAGAACTGGCCCGATTCAAAGAATTGTTGGAGAAGCCTGTCAGATTGAAGCCTAGTTAGCTCGATAATGAAGATATGGTAACTTAGGTAATCTTGATAAGTATGGGAACTAATCTTTAAAGATTGATAGGGAATCATATCTTGTAAAGATTAGATTAGATTTGATTTAATGTAATCTTGTAAATCCTTAAAATCAAAGGATAGGCTAATCTTGTCCATCGATGTAACTTAATCTTGTCTGTCGGTTTTGGGGGGAGCTCAACTATAAATAAAGAGCCACCCCCTCAATTGTAAATCATTCCATTGCATGTTGAATTCTTAAGAGTAATAGAATTCTGAGAGCATTTACTCAAACACTTCTCGTGCATTCTTTTTTGTGGCTTTTTGTTGTTCTTTGTGGCTTCTTTTGGCATAGTTTGCATCCGCTATACAAATTGGTGCCTTGGAAGAGTTCTTAAGGAATCGTTACTTGAGTAAAGGCTGACTTAGGCGAGTTTAGACGAACGGATCGCCTAAGTTCGCACGGGTCGCGAGACGAAAGATCTAGCCCCGTGACATTTGCACGTTCCTTGTTACCAAACAACCCACAAAAAGAGGCAATTATTTACACCTAATTTTGTCTAGTCATTTCAATTTTGAGCTTATTGAGCCTTGATGTTATTGAAATAGGGGTTTATTTGGACTTTTTTAATTGAAATGACTTTTAATCTAATTCTAGAACTAAAATAAAATTTTATTTTGTAACACCCCTTGCCCGACCCAATTATTGGGTCTAAGCTGAAAAATGCCACACTCGTTGTGGAGAAACAACGATCAAATACATGCTCAATTTATGTCATGATACAAGTTGCAACACCCAAAATCAGGATCATGAACGTGATGGGCTCAAATTTCCTCAAGGACCAATAATAAGGTCGAAGGGCAAGCAAATTCGAGCAAGATTGAATAAGACCATCCAAGACTTCGTTACAAAGGCCTTAGATGTATACACAACCAAAAAAGAAAATCAAGATTCACTTTTTTGTTTTCAAGAAAATCAAGAAACCAAATCTTGCTCCAATTTTGCTATTTCGAACAATTTCAAGAATCAAGAAAATCAATAATTCAAATCTTGGAAATCTTGGTCCAAGAAACCAAATCTTGCAGCCAACGCGCATTGGATTTCATGTACGAGCTTGAACAAGCCAATTTCAAGAGCAAATGGATCACAAGATCAAGTTCATGTAAAAATGACCTATTAAGATGTTTACAAGCCCATCCTGAAGTTTGGAAAGTAATTTAATTGAATATCAGATCAAATTATCAAAGTGACCCAAATTGTAAAATATTTAAACTTTAGGTCCAATTTTATTTTAATAGGTGGATCATTACGTAAGAATTTAGCCCAAGGAGCCCATTTAGTTCCTTTGGCTGAATTCCCATTAAAACTCCACGCTTAGAATTATTTTGTTTTTTTTTTATATATATATATTTGATGAGTTGTCATGTTAGTTATTCCATTAGGATTAGGAAAACTTATTTTGGGGGCCTATAAGTAGCATGGATGTCTACCCTTGTACACATATAATTGATTTTTGTTTTTTTAAGTTAATAATAATTCTCTTTGAGTTTTTCTTCAAGAATTGCTCTTGAGTTTATTTTAGAAGCTGTTTTAACAATCTTTTAGGTTGTGGGAATCATCTTCAAGCTTTTTCTTGCCAAGATCTATTTCTTGGAGGGAGAATTAGAGCTATTGAAAGGAGTTGTGGATTCTTAATGTTTCCAAGGCTTCTTAGGACATCATCTTCTCTCTTCGAGCTTTAATTTATCATTTCATATTTATTTTAATTTAGTTCTTTCTGTTTTGGCTTGCTGATTTTACCGATTTTCGTTCTAGGTTAAAATTGCTTCAAGAGAGATGTTCTCCTATATTGTTCCATCAAGAAACATACCAAAATTAGGAGTTTTAATCTTTTCTTACTTTTTCAAATATTCTTGTGCAAAAGAATTTGCTTTTGTCTTTAACACCACTTCTAACAAATCTATTTTGTGTTTTGTTTTCTCCAGATCTGGTTAGAGCATTTTCTTGAGGTCTAAGGATGGTTTCTTTCCATCTAAGAAACCCTAATTCGTTCTCTATTGTACTCTTTATCAGTTGGATCATCTTTCTTTTGTTTTAATTTTGTTTGACTCTCCTTTGTGACAACTAGTCTATTTTTGTTGTTTCTCGTTTAGTTTACGTTCGTATAGAGATCTTGGATAAATCCGTAACTTAGACAAGCTACGATCTTGTTCCACAGATGTGTCGTACATTCCATATCATTTCATTATACATTTAAATACGAGGAACACATGCATATGATATGATATGCAATCATTTCTGGGTCTAATATGAGCTTACGAAAACTCTTATGCTAACTCGAGCCTGAAGTATGACCAAACTGTGAAGTTTTAAAATTCTTAGATCGACATCGCAACTTCATTATTTCCTTGTCGTGGTGTTGTCAACTTAGTGAGTCACATCATGACAACATGTATATCTATGTCACGATGCCACTCTCTATCGAACAATGTTGCGATGTCAAGGATTCGTGGTAGTGACCTTACCCCTATTTTTGGAAAAATGCACATTTGGTACCTAATTCAAGTAATTCCAAACCATTACCTAAGTGTTTTCATTCAATCTTTCACAAGAATAAAGCCAATAAACCAAGCCAATGACAACAAATTCAAGTATATAATAATTTAAAAAACCATTCTATACCATACAATCTAATCATTCAACATTTAGGCATATTCATATCCATTTTATCTATCCATACCAAAATGCTTCCATTACCAACTCAAGCATGTTCATTATACCAACTGGAAACTAACAATTCAAGAGATTGACATGAATTAATCAAAGCATATACTAAGTTATATAACATGCTTAACGTTTAACTTACCATTCCCAAATCATTAATCGATTTAACCAATTCAAATAGCCTAATTGATAGCTTTAACATGCCTAACTATTCAGATGTAAAATCAACATTCATATAGTATCAAACTTAACCCAAATATGCACCACTAAGTTATATACCAAATGGTATATCCAACATCATTCATCACCACAATTAACATAATACTATCAACTCCAAAATGACCATTTGCACACTAAGAGCCCTCATGTACATGCCACATACTCTAGACTCAAATTGAACATATAGCTATTGTCTCAAGATAGTGTGTGCTCTTCTGCTGATACGGCTTGGCAAGTTCTGAAATGTGATAATTTACAGTGAAGGAAAACAGCTAGAGTAAGCATTAAGAATGCTTAGTAAGTTCAAATGGAATCACTAAACAAACCTTGATCATTTAAAGCATAATTAAACTAATCACTTTGACATTCAACGTGGCTATCATTGGCATATAATGGCATAACTAGTCACACATCAACATTACCAAACAAATGTGTTAGTTATGTTTCCATATCATGAATAATATCCCCACATTAGTGCAATCACATACCTATCATGTATCAAATATCAACATATACTATCTCATTTCCAATTCAAATTTAAGTTTTCATTTCCATTCAATTGAATATCACCCAATGCAACTATAGTAAAATAGACTCAGATACACATGTGAATAAATTGCTCACACAGGTTGACTTTATAATCGGGTTGCTCAGACAAGCTGGCATTATATCTATTGAGAAATGTGCCCATATTGTAGTAAACATGTATTTGTTTTCTATGTATTTGAACAAAAAACAAATAAATTTCACATTTCACTATTATTTCTTTTTTATTTCTTTCTTTCAATTTTTGCATGCATAGCGAAATTGTGACAAGAAAATATTAGCTCATTGATTGTATAAGTTCACACTGATGATAAATGGCACTGTAAGAACGTTTACATTGTGGGAAAAACAACTTACTTTAGTAGATAATCTAAACAAGTCCGTAATCTCGTAAAAGAATCAAACTGAGTATTTGATTCAAATGCATAAAATGATTATTATGTCGTTTACAATTCTAATTAGGGAGATGGCTAGTCTTGGCTATCAGAGCAGTTGACTCCATGGGTAGAGACATAGATGTATACATTGGAAGAATGATACATTGGACTGAACCCAAGTTGAATTAATTCTGAACCCGCTTGTAAATTAATTCACTTGTGCATTCATGGTGTGATTTACCTAAATCCTAAGTTGTCACTAACCATGCGTATGTAACTCATGTGCTTTGTTATAAGTGGAGGCTTACGCTCTAAAGATGATCGAGCCCATAGCTGGTATGTTATGTATATGACATGACTTTACTAGCAACAATGGAATTCATAGCTCGATTAAAGAGTTAAGGAAATCCTCTCATTAGAATTGTGTGGATTGATAAATATAGAACGTGGTCATGGGTTGCTTGTTCTCGAACAAACAATTTGTCACAATAATTTGTTGACAGTGATCATATTAATGATTAAGTTGGATGAATTGCTTTCGTAAAGAGTATACAATAAGATGCTTTCAATCATGGTACTTCTTGTGGACTGACTCCATGATTAAGTAAATTGCAAATTATCAGAACGATACTTCTGGACATAATTGCAATTACTTGAGCTTAATTGTATATATCCGATTGGTCCCTTCCTGGCTCAACAAAAGCTCGATCGAATTACACTTGAATCAGAAGAAAATTCTGACTTTGGAAAAAATTTAATTGAGTCAATTTATTTGATGTGAAATTAAATTGGGCAGTTGTGAGAATTGTTCAACTAGAGAATTTGATTAAAGAATTTTCTTGAAAAGTTAATTTGGAAAACCTAAGTTATTTTTGGGAAAATTAATTTCGATCAAGTAAAATTAAATTAATCAAATTAATTAAAATTAATATGATATTTTTGGAAAGTAATTTTCAAGCCAGACAATTGGCCCAATGGATAATTGAACTTAAAAATTGAACCTGCGATGAAAAATTGGGACCGAGAACCCAAAACTGAGACTGAAAAACTAGTCAAATCGGGTTTAATATGTGAAATAGGGCCAACGGTCCAACTGGTGGTAGGATCAAACTGGCTCGAGGTGCCTTAAAGGTGTCGCACCTGCGATGGCATCGTCGGACACGACGGCGGCGACGGTGGCCTACAGGTGGTCCTTCGGCAATTGAACATTAGAGGAATCACACTCCTACTGAGACTCTACCAAATAATTTGATTTCAGATTAAATATTTCAAAAATAATATTATTTTAATAAATTTAATATTTAATTTAATTTAATACTTATCTTAATAGTAGCTTATTAATTTAATATTAAATTGATTAAGTTTAATCATAGTTGAACTCTCTAAACAATCCCTATATAAAGAGAGTCATGAGTCATTTAAACATAAACTTATTCTTCCATTATTTTTTAAGTAATCCTACATATGATTGCAAATTTCCATTTTCATTTTTGAAAACCTACATTCATTTCCAAATGATTCAATTTCTCCATTTCGGAGAAAATCATAATCATTCCTGAATGTTTCCCATTTCTCTTTTTCTATTCATTCCTTTCATTTTTATTCAAACACACAATTTATTTTTGATTTCAATGAGCTAGAGGAAGAACTGATTAGACATATGTAGTTGAGGCTCAAATGATTTATGATTAAGTATTGGCATTTTTCCTATTAATTATAAATTCATTTAATCATGAAGTTATTCCATTATACTATCGTGACTGAGCTCTCCCCAACGACATACCATTACAAAAGCAACTACTCAATGCTCGTCCAATGACCTTGTCATAAGTTTGTTACCCTCATAAGATATCTTTGATCTCTTTGAGATAATATCCGTTCTACCAATATGATCCTATTTTATCTCATGGTAACCATTACATCTTCCTTCATGAAAAGTCAATCACGATCAAATAGTGATTAAGTCATCCATCACAAAGACAGATGACCTGTGGCCACGTTTACTTTTCATCAACCATGTAATAATAATGAGAGGATATCATTTACCCATGTTTTGGGCTATGAATTCCACTATTGTGAATGACAATACATACTACAAAATTTGTACACCCAATACACCAGTTTCCGGTTCCTTATCTATTTGAACTCAAGCTTTTACTCACATCAAAGTGTACAAGTCACGTTTACATAGTCCACCATCCACTCAGACTTTAGGTATGCCACACTATGAACGTTACAAGTGAATAAATCCATAAATGAATTTAGGATCTATTCTGCTTGGGTCCTTTTTGATATACTGTTAGTCTAGCCAGTCATATCTATGTCTCTATCTTCTAGGAGTCATCCGCTCCAATGCGTAAGACAAAGAATCTCCCCAATTGGACTTGATAGACGACATAATAGTCTTTTAATCGATTTTCTCATTTTCGATTAGACTAAGGACATGTTTAGGTTCGTCTACTAATACAAGCTGTCTTTTCGTACTACGATCTGACCATGTAATACTGCTTAGTATTAGTTAAACATTTAGACAACTAATGAGTAACATTTGCTTCCATTTTTCTTTGCATGCAAAAACTATGTGAGGAAAATTATACAAAGTATATTAATGTAATCAATCAATTTTTTTTATTAACCAATCTGTTCAAAAACTTACAAGTGTATATTGACGAAAACAATACACTTAGAGCATTAGATCCAACAGTGGTAACATTAGAAAATTTTGAAATGGGTTATACACCATGATCTTCATATCGTTAACTTGATTTCCTTATATTATGCATTAAATTTTTTTATTATAGAAACACCACAGAGCTCATACTCAGTGTGCGATTTTGTTTTCCCGTGCACAGGTCAGGTTTTGATTATACATCAACACCCAACTGCAATCTTGGTCATAAAAAGTTGGTGATGTTTTTACTTGTAAATGACATTTACCTAGGAGAGTCTAATGATTAGACAATGTTATAGTTGTGAATGATAGTTTAGTATTTTGGCATGGTATATGTATATGTAATAGTTGATTGATCATGAGATGAGTTAATAAATATCAAATTGTCATGTTAATATTGGTAGTGAAATGGTTAAATGATATATGTGAATTGAATATGTATAATAGATGGGTATGAATGTTCAATAGTTTAATAGTGGATAAGTGGTATGTTATGAAATAGGATATGGCTACATAAATTGGGTGATGGAATGGTAGGACACTTGAATTGAATTTGTAGGTTTTGGTAAGTTTTGTGTATACTTTTAGGAATAAATTGTGAGCTACATCGAGTTGCTTGAATGGTTAAGTTGAATTATGTCTAGTTGATTGTTTTGAGGTGTCATTTGAGGCATATTGGTATTTTGTATAATTAAGCTAAAAATGAGTCAATTGGTATGTTCCTATTGAGTTTTATGCAGGTTTGAAATAGGCATTAAAATGCATTTGAACATAGGCTATGTTTGGAACATGGACTATGTTTGGAACATGGTTTAGTATGAATTAGGTCCTTATTGTCATTTTGGTGCCATACGGTCATGGGTCACACATGGGTTTGTGACATGGCTATGTGCCACAGAATTATAGCATGTATATATAGCACATGGTCTCTAATTGTTATACGGGCTGGCCATATGTCCGTGTGACTAGCTGCTGGTATGCTCATTTGGTTTCGCACGACCTCAGTTTGTTACACGACCCAGCCACATGGTTGTATGACTTTTATTGAATAATTGCATTTTTTATCCACACGATTACAATGAGTTACACTGTTTGAATACTTGGTTGTGTTCCAATTCCACACGGTTACAATTTTCCACATGGCCTGAGCACACGACTGTGTTGACCCCTGTTTTGCAAATTTCCTATCTTTTTGTAAAAGTTTCAAAATGATCCTTGTTTGATGCCGAGTCAATTCTAGAGCTTTTGTAAGATCAAATTAAACTCGATTTTGGTTGCAATGCATGATTTATGTGAATATATGATATTACTTAATGTTTAATTGAATTTTTAAATTATGAATTTTGTGTAATTATTTTGTTAACCGTTGCAGCATCTTATCGCTTGGGTTTGGCAACCGGACCGAGTGAGGGGTGTTACAGGTATAATATTAGTTGGTTTAATCAAAATAAACTCACATAAGAGTTTACATTTAAACCAAAATAATTTGAATAAAGGTAAACTTAATCTCAAGATATCAGACACTCTATTAATATTTCATTTTTGGACAAAATATTAACTTGTAAGTGATATCTTGGTGTAGTAATCAAACACTAACAATAAGAACATGTTGAACAATAAACCTTTGGCTGATTTATTACTCACACGTAAAATTCAATAACCGTCATATGTTTATTACTATAGTTGCACATGTAATTTTGTTAAACATTAACCTTCCATTGGGCCGACCAATATTAACTTGGCTTAACTTACACCCACACAACTTTTTATTTTAAAATAAAATAATTTCAACAACAGATGCCACTTTGGCACCTTATTGTTTTAGTTAAGTTATTTTAATATATATATACTTACCAATATTCAAATTTAATATTTCCATAATAGTCAAAGTCTAAAACTAAAATTTTTATTTGTGCTAGGTTTGTGGAAAATAACTAAACTAAAGTTATCTAAATGGCGCCATCAGAAAAAAAAAACTATTTTTTAATGAGCAAAAAAAAATCTATAAACATATAATAACAATGTTATACCACCATAATCTTCAAGAATATTAATTGAACCATTTATCTAGTATCCATTAAAATTGTAACTTTAATCTCATAATAAACATCAGCATAATATAAAGTTTAAAACTTGAATTTATAAATTATAGTTAACTACCTTCTAACCATACCATTACATAAACCGAACACTTAATCAAACAATAAAATTTAATACACAAATGCAATTCGCACATTCAACCAATCAAAACATGCATAAATCAAAACATATATGTAACAACCCAAATTTGCCCGGGCCCGTACAATGAAATAAACAAAGTTTGTAAATTAAATAAATATCCATGTTGTAATATCCAGTTTACAAATGGGCCTAAAGGCCTGATGATACAAGACCCATTTAGCCTAAGACCCTATGCCCGGTTACAACCCAATAAGCCCATACCCAGTTATACCTATACCCACTAACCCGTTACACCATTGACCCAACTTAGTAAAGCCCATGATGCCCAAACCGTAAGCCAAGGACGGAAGACCTAGGGTTTCAGAAACCCTAGGCGTCGCAAACTCTCCAGTCAACGCGTCTGTTTGTCTCGCGCCGTTCCAGTTACCCACCATCAATGCCGTGATTCCAGGCCATGATTCCAGGCTTCGAATCATGCTGTGATCAACGCCCGAATCAACGTCGGTGTGTCATCATCAACGCTCGTTCATGGCTAAATCTCCTCGCTGGTACCTGCAAAAGGGGAAAGAAGAACAACAGAGGCAACACAAATATGGTAGGGAATAACATTAACATGTAAAATACTATTCACAGAGGCTATAAAAGCCCGAGTTAAAACGATGTAAGGGAGAGATTTTTTTTTTTTACACACAGATTCAATAAAAAGAGAATACATTTTACACAAAAAAAAAAAAAAAAACCAACAGTCGACTGGAATATAGAGGTGATTATTTATTCTTTTTTTTTTCCTTCAAAATACATACTGATAATATAGAAAAATAGAAGGAAGAGGACATACCTTTGGATCTGCGCTGGAAAGTGAAACTTTCAAGCCTCCGGCCACCGTATGTGGCGGAGACGACGGAGGCGCGTAGGCGCATGTAGGCTCCTTGTCGGAGGGTCGATAGAGCTCCGAAGGCCGGCCCCAAATCCTCCTCAGAGGATTTCTTTATTTTTTTTTTAAAAATCGGGTTTCAAAATGAATTTAAGCTTAATATTTGGCTTTTATAGCCTTATAAAAACGACGTCGTTTAGCTTAAAATGATAAGCTTCAAAACGGCATCAAATCAGAGCCAGGATCCGCGTGTTGAACCGTGACCCGAGAAGGATCCACGTGTTTTTGATAAATGGGAAAATTACTCAATCGATCCTTCCGCATTTTTTAAATTTTATAATTGCATTTTATTTTTATTTTAAATTGACCTTAACCTTTTACGTTTGTTTCAATTTAGTCCCTCTGGTCATTATAAGACTTATTTTGAAAACGGTGTCGTTTTGGGAGTTAGGGCTAATTGCCAAGTGAGTCCCTCAGTTTTAACGCAAGTTTCAATTTAACCCAAATTTTCATTTTATTTGTAATTGGCACAATAGCATAAATATCATACATTAATTAACATATATATAAGAAATAAAACATGGCAAATTTTAAATAAGTAAATATACATAAAACACAATATATATTTAAGAAGAGTAGGTAAAAACACATAAACACGTAATTCACATATATTTAAACGTATTAAAAATAAGAAATGATACATAATACAATTTAACACACAAAAATAAAAAGAAAGAGAAAAAAAATAATACGCCAAGCACTCATCTTTTAATAAAATTATGAGACTATAGTATAATATATTGACATAATATATGTTAAATCATAGAATAAAGTGAGTAATTATTGTTAAAAACAATACCTAAAATATAAATTAAGATGTTAAAAACAAGTTATATATAATAATATAATATGAATAAAACATAAGGAATTATAATATAAAATAATAATTCAATAAGCATTTTGTATATAAAAATATGGCAAAATAATTAATATAGAAAAACAAAATAAATAATATATAATGAAAAATATATATAAAAAGAATAGGTGTAATATATATATGAAATATAAATATTATTATAAATAAAGGTAATATATACTATTATTTATTAATATTTTTAATTTACTTGCCATTTATAAATTTAGTTAATAATAATACAATTTATAAAAATATACAAAGAAGAAAATATGATTATAATATAATTTATAGATAAAATATATGATAATAAAAATAATGGATAATAATAATATATAACTAATATTTTAAAAAATATATAAAGTATTTAAAGTAAATTAAAATATAAAAGGGTTTAAAATTGAATTTAATTAGAAAATCTAGGGTTAATTTGCAAAATAATAAAAATCCTGGGCCTGATTTAAAACGCGCGTTAAATTCAGAGGACTCGCTGGGCAATTTACCCTAATCCAAAAAAAACACTGTTTCCCTTAATGTGGTTTTAAAACACTGTGAGGGTTAAATTGAAACAGAATTGAAACATTAAGGCTAAATTACAAATAAATAAAAATGAAATTATAAATATTAAAAAAGAAGAGGACCAATTGAGCAATTAGACCAATTCTCAAAAACACGCGGATCCTCCCCGGGTAATCGGGTCAACACGCGGATCCTGATCCAAAAACGACGCCGTTTCATACTTATGGAATCAAACCAAAACGATAGTGTTTTATCTAGGCTATATAAGCCAAATTTAAAGTTTTAACATCATTTTTGTAATCTGTCTAAAAAATTTAAAATTCTCTGCAGAGAAAGAAGAAATGGCTCCCTGCTCCGACCTTTGGCCACCGGGCTGATCTTATACACGCGCCACACGCGCCGTCATGCATGGAGGTTCAGAAGGCTAAAAAGCCTTCTCTTTTCTTGGTAAATCACAGGTACCTTTCCCTTTTAGATTATTTAACATCTTTCTACCCAAAAAAAAATCAATTTGTATACTTGTTTAAAAAAAAATAAAATGACAGAAATAAACTTGAATCACCTTGTTAAAGCGACTGCTTGAACTCTTTTATGAATATGTATAAGTATTTCGTTCTCTCAAAAAGAAAAAAACCAATCCTCCTTACATTGTTTTGACTCGGGCTTTTATAGCCACTGTTGTTTTTACATAAACTGGGAAAGAAATCTTTTTATTTTCTTCCATCTTTGTTTTGCTTGTTTGCTGCTGTGGTTCTTTCCTTTCTTTGCAGGTGTCAAAAGTCTGGCGAAGATTGTGTTGTGGATGCGAATCTCGCCTTAACGATTACAAGATGGCTTCTGCTGCGAAGATCCCGGCACCGATGGAGGCGTGAAGATCAGTGATGAAGCCTGAAATCGCGAAAGTGACACTCAGAGTGCCCCAAAGTCTCTGGTCAACGCTCTGATGGACCTCATGCAAGGTGACCGTCGATCTGACCGACATTGATGAGGGCCAGCTGGGGTGACGTGAGGGGACAGGGCTATTGATGGCCCTTGATTCGGGAGCTGGAACGGCTCTGACGTGGTGAAGCTTCTAGAATGCCTCTTACGGCGCTGAGGTTCCAAGGAAACCCTAGGGTTTCCTTTTGGTATCTTAAGTCCTTGGGCCTTTTGGGCCCGAGTGATTTGGGTCTATTTAGGTGTAACGGGTCTATTGGCTAGTGGTAGTTGGGTTACAGGTTTGTTTGTGTGTAATGGGTCTGAGGTATTTGGGCTTAACGGGCCTTGGTTGTAAATAGACTGTGGACTGTTAAATAAATATTTATTTATTTATTTTCTTTTGTTTCATTTAGGCCCGGTCAAATTTAGGCTACTACAGCTGCCCCTCTTTGCTCATTGCTGTGTAACGGGAATCGAGCAAAGACTCATAAAAAGACCAAATTTGCCCGACCTTATCAGATCATGGTCCTCAATCTGCACATTGTCAAATTTTGAGACTGTCCTGTTGATATCTTCGATCTGCTCTACGCTGAACACAGAGACGCCAAATCTACTTCTTCGATTTGTTCTCTGACAATACAGAGATTCCAAATCATCTTAGATTTGCTTCACCGTAAGCACGTGAGAGTCAAATCTGCTATGCCCTCGATTTGTTCCTTGTAAACACAAGAATGACAAATTATCTTGGATCTACTTCAGTATAAACATCTGAAGGGTAGATCTGCTATGTATCTGCTCCCTGTTGAAATAGAGATGCCAGACTTCGATTTGTTCTCTGACAATACAGAGATGCCAAATCATCTTAGATTTGCTTCAACGTAAACACGTAAAAGTCAAATCAGCTATGTCTTTGATTTGCTCCTTGTAAGCACAAGGATGCCAAATCATCTTGAGAACATCTGAGAGTCAAATGTGCTATGCCCTCGATTTGTTCCTTGTAAACACAAGAATGCCAAATCATCTTGGATCTACTTCAGTATAAACATCTGAAGGGTAGATCTGCTATGTATCTGCTCCCCGTTGAAATGGAGATTCCAGACTTCGATTTGTTCTCTGACAATACAAAGATGCCAAATCATCTTAGATTTGCTTCAACATAAACACGTAAAAGTCAAATCAGCTATGTCTTTGATTTGCTCCTTGTAAGCACAAGGATGCCAAATCATCTTGAGAACATCTGAGAGTCAAATCCGCTATGCCCTCGATTTGTTCCTTGTAAACACAAGAATGCCAAATCATCTTGGATCTACTTCAGTATAAACATCTAAAGGGTAGATCTGCTATGTATCTGCTCCCCCTTGAAATGGAGATGCCAGACTTCGATTTGTTCTCTGACAATACAGAGATGCCAAATCATCTTAGATTTGCTTCAACTTAAACACGTAAAAGTCAAATCAGCTATGTCTTCAGTTTATTCCTTGTAAGCACAAGGATGCCAAACCATCTTAGATCTTTCTTCAGCCAGATCTGCTATGCTACGGCCTATTACCCTACTGCTTAGGGGATTAAGCCGCGCCATCTTTGATAACCTGTAGTATGATTATGTCTGATAATTAGGATGCTATGATCAAAGTAAGTTGAATGTTCCTAATTAACCATGCTATGATGCAAAAATGTTATGAATATTACCCCTATCCTAGACGTCATCACTCATTCCTTCATTTGTCTTTTTTTTTCTCAAAGTGTTACTCTTGCTCAGCTTGTAGGCCTGCACACTTCCTCAAATGCTATGATCTACTGAGGACGTCTGCAAGATAATTTTCCTTAGAATTGAATCGTTGGTTTTGTCCATTTCCCTTTTAGACTGGAAGAAAGAAATTTCTCGAGTTTCTTCATCCCTTACTTATGTGAATTTCTTGAACAATTGTCCTATTTTAGTTTCTTGCATTATCTAGGAATTCCCAAAGTAATGCGCAAAACTTCGTTTGTGAAGATATTTTAGTTTATCTATCATTATTTCATTATTTCAATGCAACATACTTAAAGAATGATGGAAAATAAATAAATCTTTAAGAATAATTTGATTTGAATGAATTGTCAAAAATACAAAGGAGATAAATCTGATAGCATATCTTTGAGAAGAAATAAAATCTAAAGATAGCAAACAGGATAAAAGTTAGATGCTCTAGATATCGCCGCTTGAGCGTCTATACACCAGCTCCATGAAATCTTTCTTGAATTCGACATGTGTTTAAAGGATCTAAAGTACTTTGTTGATGCCCGATATGTGACGTGCTTCACTCTTTCCTGGAGTCAAATATAGCCAGATTGCTGTATGCCTTTCAAAATTTGAGCTGCCCTTTTGGGTTTTCAATTCAAAATCCCTTTGGTTACAAAACGCCCTTTGCGGGTTTCACTTTGGCCTCTCCTTTTTTTTTTTTGAAAATTTAAGGCGCCCTTTGTGGGTTTTCACCTTGGATTCTCCTCTCCTTTAGACAAAGTACTTTTTGACTGAGTCTAAGTTCACTGGTTTGGGTAGACTCTTCCCATCCACTTCTGTAAAAATCAATGCTCTTCTAGAGAAAGCCTTCTTCACGACATATGGCCCCTCCCAATTTGGAATCTATTTTCCTCTAAAGTCCTTCTGAATAGAAAGGATCTTCTTTAGCACCAGGTCCCCTCATGAATTCTCTTGGGCGAACTTTCTTATCATAAGCTCGTATCATGTGTTTCTGATACATTTGACCATGTCGGATGGCTCTTAACCTTTTTTCCTCAATCAAGTTTAACTGGTCATATCGGGATTGAACCCATTCAGCTTAATCTAACTTTATCTCTGTCAAAATTCGAAGAAAAGGTATTTCTACTTCAATAGGTAACACTGCTTCCATTCCATAAACTAACGAGAATGGGGTTGCCCCAGTAGAGGTTTTGACAGATGTTCGATAGGCCAGGAGTGCAAATGGTAACTTCTCATGCCAATCTCTATAGGTCTCAGTCATCTTTCCCACTATTTTCTTAATGTTCTTGTCGGGGGCTTCCGCTGCCCCATTCATTTCTGGATGATAGGGAGAAGAATTGTGATGCTTGATCTTGAACTGGTCGCAAACCTCTGCTATTGTTTTGTTGTTCAAGTTCAATGCATTGTCAGATATGATCTTCTCAGGCATTCCATACCGACAAATGATCTCCTTCTTCAAGAATCAACTTACAGCAGACTTAGTAACATTTGCGTACGAAGCGGCCTCTACCCATTTTGTGAAGTAGTCGATTACCATGAAGATAAACCGATGTCCGTTCGAAGCTTTCGGCGATATTGGTCCAATGACATCCATGCCCCACATGGAGAAGGGCCATGGAGAAGTCATAACATGTAAATGTGAAGGTGGCACATGAATTTTGTCCCCATAAATCTGACACTTATGGCATTTCTTGCCATAGTTGATACAGTCCCCTTCCATGGTGGCCCAATAATAGCCGAACCTCATGATTTGCCTTGCCATCGTGAACCCATTTGCATGCGTCCCACATACACCTTCATGAATTTCTTTTAAAATTAGCTTAGCTTCCACAGCATCGACACATCTTAAAAGTACTTGGTCTTTTCTTCTCCTATACAGGATATCCCTGTCCAAGACATAGTCACAAGCTAACCTTCTCAAAGTTCGTTTTTCATTTTCGGTTTCCTGTTCTGGATATTTACGATCTCTTACATATCGTAATATATCCTGATACCAAGGGTTATCATCCTTTTCTTCCTCTTCAATATTACAACAGCTAGCTGGAGCCTCGTAAACACTCATTTGAATTGGTATCACCTCTTCCTCTTTTTTTGCTTTAATCATTGATGCCAAGGTTGCTAAAGCATCTGCCATCTGATTTTCGTCTCGTGGGAGATAATTGAAGGTGATGTCATCAAACTCCTCAAGTAACCCCAAAACTACCTTTCGATAATTGATTAACTTAGGGTCTCTTGTCTCCCATTCACCTCTAAGCTGATAAATTACCAACGCAGAATCCCCATATACTTCTAGGGTTTTTACATCTCGCTCTATGGCTGCTTGAAGTCCCATGATACATGCTTCATACTCAGCCATATTATTCGTGCAATCAAAGTCCAACTTGCACATAAATGGGTAATTATCACCTTTGGGGGATACCAAAACTGCCCCAATTCCATTTCCAACTGCATTAGAAGCCCCATCAAAATTAAGCCTCCATGGAGAATCTTCGGTCATTGCTATAAACATTAGCTCCTCCTTTGGAAAATCAAAGTTCAATGGCTCATAATCCTCTAGAGCTCTACTGGCCAAGAAATCAGCTACCGTAGTTCCTTTTATAGCCTTCTGACTTACGTACACTATATCAAACTCTGAAAGCAAAATTTACCATCTCGCCATTCTCCCATTTAGAGCCGTTGACTCCATCATGTACTTCAATGGATCTAGCTTTGAAATGAGCCAAGAGGTATGGTATAACATGTACTGTCTTAATCTCCGAGTGGTCCAAATCAGTGCACAACACAATTTTTCAATTGGTGAATATCTCATTTCACAGTCAGTGAATTTTTTACTGAGATAATAAATTGCCTTCTCTTTTTTTCCCGACTCGTCATGTTGACCAAGCACACATCCCATAGAATTACTGAACACTGACAAATACAGTATTAACGGTTTATCTGGGCTAGGTGGGGATAATACCGGAGCATTTAACAAATACTGCTTGACCTTTTCAAAAGCATTCTGGCATTCCTCATCCCAAGTACCTTGATTGTGTTTTCTGAGGAGGCGAAAGAGAGGATCGCATTTCTCGGTTAGTTGTGAAATGAACCGAGCGATGTAATTCAACCTTCCTAGGAATCCTCGAACTTCCTTCTGAGTATGTGGTGGAGGTAACTCTCGTATGGCTCTGACCTTGTTTGAGTCAACTTCAATTCCCTTTCACTGACTACGAAGCCTAATAACTTTCCCGATCTGGCTCCAAAGGTACACTTTGCTGGATTGAGCTTCAACTAAAATTTTCTCAACCTCAAGAACAGTCTTCTTAAGACCTCAATGTGCTCTTTTTCTGTACGCGACTTGGCAATCATATCATCAACATACACCTCAATATCCTTATGCATCATGTCGTGAAACAAATTCACCATGGCCCGTTGGTATGTTGCCCCTACGTTCTTCAGCCCAAACGGTATTACTTTGTAACAAAAGGTGCCCCACAAGGTTATGAAGGTAGTTTTATCCATGTCCTCTGGATGCATCTTTATCTGATTGTATCCTGAGAAACCATCCATGAAGGAGAATAACAAATATCCCGCTGTGTTGTCTACTAAAGTGTCAATATGTGGAAAAGGAAAATTATCTTTTGGGCTTGCTTTGTTCAGATCTCTGTAATCAACACACATTCGTACCTTCCCATCTTTCTTAGGAACAGGCACAATGTTAGTTACCCATTCAGAGTACTTCACCTCTTATAAGAATCCTGCATCAAACTGCTTCTTGACTTCATCCTTTATTTTCAAAATAATATCTGGCCTCACCCTTCGCAACTTCTGTTGGACTGGCTTACAATCCTGTCTTATCGGGAGACGATGTACTACAGTGTCAGTACTCAATCCGAGCATATCCTGATATGACCAGGCGAAGATATCCTTGAACTTTCGAAGTAACTCAACCAGACCATGCCTTGTGTCCTTGGTAATCAGTGTTCCAATTTTCAACTCCTTCCCTTCCTCTAGGGCTATATTCTCTATTGCCTCTTTCTCATGTGACATGATTTTTTTCTCTTCCTGTTTTACCATTCTTAACAGATCGAGAGATACGTCACAATCTTGAACATCTTCAAAATCCTGAAGTTCCTCTAAATACATGTCTTGCTCGCAAGAGAAATCAAGAGCGGCAGTATCAGTGCTCATATCATTGATATCTAGGGACCTGTGGGGGTATGAAATAATATACAAAGAATGAATGAATCTAAGAATGATTGTTTATGTGCTATGAATAAAAGAATAAGAATTGCCAAAATTTAAAGGAATATTGGTTGATAAAAAGTGAAACAATACTCGTTTAAATTGATAAAAGTTATGTTTTATTTAAATAATAATAGATGAATATAAGCCTATTTTCACAAATGTAATCTCACTACTCCTAGGCCCTAGATTAATAGACATGTTTCGAGAATTACTCTGAAAAATTCCTAAAGACTACAAGAAGGTCCTCTGCAGTCTAATTGTTCAGAGAGCTCCCTGGTTCATAAGGGTGAATGCCCTCGAGAATTCCTTGCTCCAATCCCTCATTATGTACAGCATTGATTTGATGACTTTCTTCTACCAATAATCCTCCTGACTTAAAGGATTTGGATATAGGTGGGAATGTCATCGGCTCCCACTCCACTTCTCCTCCATTCAAACGCGCCTTTCTTCTCGCTTGGCGCTTCTCAACCTCTTGCCTCTTGTGTTTATGGTCTGGTTTAAAGCCCAAACCAAAGCGATCTTTCTTCTCAATCAGCTTTGGGATTTGAATCCCTCCTTGCAACTGTCTTCCTAGTCCTTTTCCAGCCAATGCTCCTTTTTCCATTATCATTTGTAGGGCTATCCTTGTAGCTCCAGACATTTTAGGTACCGGCGCCTCACTTCCTTCCAAAATGAAAGTTGCATTGATGATTTCTAGAGAGCGAAAAGAACACTCAATAGCCTCTTCACTTGCCTCGACATAAGGGGCCTTGCTAGTGACTGTTGCTATAATGTCTTCCTCCGCATTGATGGTTATTAACCGTCCATCTGTCACTAATTTTAATTTTTGGTGCAATGATGAGGGTACCACTCCTGCTGAGTGTATCCATGGTCTCTCCAATAAACAATTATAAGAGGGCTTGATATCCATCACCAAGAAATCAACTTCATACGTATTTGGCCCAATTTCCAAAGGGATGTCAATTCGCCTCATTACTTTCCTTTCAGTTCCATCAAAAGCTCTTACCACATTGTGACATGTTTTCATATGCGAACTGTCAATGGGTAATTTGTTCAATGTGGATAATGGAAGGACGTTCAAAGCAGACCCCTTATCAATAAGTACACTTGGAAGTGTGTATCCTTTGCACCGAGTAGTGATATGCAAGACTTTGGTTGACCCTATGCCCCTAGGTGGAATTTCATCATCATTAAAGTAGATGAAATTGTCAGCACTGATGTTATTTACCAACCGGTCCAATTTGTTAATGGATATGTCGTGGGTAACATATGTTTTGTTAAGTACCTTCAACAATGCATCCCGATGCCCCGCAAAACTCAGAAGTAGGGCTAATACTGATATACGCGCTGGCTGCTTACGCAACTACTCGACCACACTATATTCACTATGCTTAAGGAACTTCAGAAATTCCTTAGCCTCCTCCTCCCTTACCAGTTCATTGATGGCTACTTCAGTCTCTTTCTTCTTCTTGACATCAACATCCTTTGTTTTTGTGGGCTCTATTCTAATACCCCCTCATCATAACGCTTCCCACTTCTTGTATAGGAATCTTCATTCTGCACTTCTTTAGATGCACTGGCTATACTCTCCCCCTCAGGTACTGTTACACTGCAGTCGTAACTCCATGGCACCCTCTTGTCATCTTTGTAAGGGAAAGGAGTGGGTTTATGGATGACGACCTTGGGCCTGGTTTGCGCCCCCACTTCATTATTCCCTGGCAGGGAGATAATGATCCGTGGCCGGCTGGTTCCTTTTTGTTCACCTTCTAGCACACTTATTTCTCTTCTATAAAAGCTACCTTCAAAAACTTGTAACTCTTTATTATCAATGAAATCTTGCACCAAGGCTTTGAATTCTTCACAATTTTGGGTTTCATGACCCTCTTTTCCATGGAACTCACAATAGTTCCCTATTTCTTCTCTTCCTTTCTCAGAGGTTATCATCCCTCTCTTCACCATTTCTTTCCAAACTATCCTTAAAGGCATCTTTACCTCAGCAACATTTTCCTTCATCCTTCTTTCACTAGCTTCGCCAACAGCATTCACTCCCTGATTGTCATGGTTTGGCAAAGGGTTCTCCGTATTTAGGGTACTATCAAATTTCAAAACCCCGTTCATGATCAACCTCTCTACAACTTTCTTGAATTTGGTATAATTCTCAATTGAGTGCCCCGATATTCCAGCATGGTACTCACATCTGGCATTTGCGTTATACCATTTAGGATATGGAGGCTGTAATGGTTTCAAGTGGAAAGGGGCTATAGCATGCGCATCATATAAGCTTTGATAAAGCTCACGATACATCACAGGTATAGGTGTAAATTACATCCTCTCCTGCTTGGTGCCAGATTCCTGCCTTTGAGAGCCCTGTTGCCTAACTGTGGCTGCTTTGGGTTGACTAACCGTGACTGCTTTCGAGTTGAAGCTACTTGTATTATTCACCTCATTGTCTTTCCTTCTTGGGGCCGATCTTTTGGCTGCTTCCCCCTCAATTTTGCCTCCCCTTATTGCATTCTCTATCATCTCTCCTGCCATAACTATGTCCGTAAAAATTTTGGTAGTGCTTCCAATCATGTGAGTGATGAATAGAGCCTTCAGAGTATTGATGAAAAACATGGTAGTTTCTTTCTCCAACAGTGGTGGTTGAACCTGCATTGCCACCTCCCTCCAAAGTTGTGCGTATTGCCTAAAACTTTCATTAGGCTTCTTCTCCATATTTTGAAGCGTGATCCTATCTGGTGTCATGTCAGTCACATGATTGTACTGCTGCATGAAGGATTGCGCAAGATCCCTCCATGAATTTATTCTAGCCCGGCTCAACTGATTGTACCACCTGGCTGTCGCTCCCACTAAACTGTCTTGAAAACAATAAATCAACAGCTGATCATTGTTTACATACCCGGTCATCCTTCTACAGAACATTGTGATGTGGGCCCCCGAGCAAGCAGTCCCATTGTATTTTTCAAACTCCGGCATCTTAAATTTGTGAGGAAGCACCAAGTCTGGGACCAAACTTAAGTCTTTGGCATCAATCCCATGATGATTTCC
Organism: Gossypium anomalum; assembly: GCA_025698475.1. Lineage (NCBI taxonomy): Eukaryota > Viridiplantae > Streptophyta > Magnoliopsida > Malvales > Malvaceae > Gossypium > Gossypium anomalum. Next base: position 64,858,274 of record CM046968.1, on the reverse strand, counting down.
AGCACCTTCCAAAACCTTAAACTTCTCCTCCAACCACCTGCAACGATCCTCTAATTGTTTTGAGGATTCAGTCGCCATTCTTTCCCTCTCCATCATATCCAGATCAGGAATGATAGGGTTGACCGGACTATCGCCCAAATTATTTCTCGATCCAGATGGGAAATTCACGGGGATTCCAGCATCAACCGGCCTATGTTGAGGCCTTACAGTGACAGATAGCCTTCTAGGAGGTGCCTCGGCTTGCAGTGGCACATTAGGCGGAGTAAAACCTGGAGGATGATCTTCACCCTCCTCACCAGTGATAGCCATAGGGGCCTTCCCTTTGTCAGTGGCCCTTAGAAGCTGAGCCATTTCAGCCATCATATTCCTCTAAGCCTCTAGCATTTGCTCCCTCATGTCATTCTGCATCTTGTCCAACTGCTCTTGCAATTGGTCTTGCATATCTTTTTGCAATTGCTCGAACCTTTGATCCATACTCTTAGTTTTAGTGCGGGTGCCGTAAGGATGTGTGATTTCTAAATTTTCTTTTCTACCTTTAGAAGTAAACTTTAACTAATTAGGGTCTTTCTATAACTTTGAATGCATATGATGTGATGTAATGCAAATGCATGAATGCAAAAAGGCATCGATCTCGATTCAATCTCATTTAGAAAACTTTATTTAGAAAAAGAATATCTTTACATATAAATGGATTACAAATACGCCTTTGCCCTAATGCCCAAAGTTCTAACTTTGTCTAATAAAAGGGCTAACTCTTGAACTTTATCAGACGCTGGCTCGTACATTATACTCAACACATCAGCTCGTAATGCTAAGTCTCGAATATATTCAGCAATCTCTCGGATCTGGGCTATAGCTTCACCAATAATGTAATCCCTATCCATGACTTGACCTTTAACTTGATGGAGTTCTCCTTTTATACAATCTTTTTGCACCTCGAGTTGCTCAATCCGAAGTTCACCATCATGCAATGCCACTTCCAAATCTTCAACCTTACTTTTTAGCTCCTCTAACTCGACCGTAGGATCATGGTTTCAGTGCCAATGAAGGGATCTTCCAAGCTCATTTACCTTAGTCTTCAACCCTTTATTCTCTTTCTCTAATGCCAAATTTTGAGCCCGCATCTCTTGGAACTTCCTCTCCCAATACTCAGCTCTAGCTTTTTCCTCTTGAACTTCTTTCTGCCACTGTTTTAGAAGACTTTCCTAACCCCACTCGTTTTAAAGATACTTGTGCTTTTTTATACTCCTCTTTTAAATCATCTCTGTCTTCCTCCACCTTCCTCTTTTCCTTCCTAACTTTTTCAACCTTCTTCTTTTGCAGGTCAACATCTAGACTCAGGTACATCTTCTCCTCCTCAAGCTTTTCTATCTTCTTTTCGAGTTCTAAATTCTTTTCCTTAAATTCTCGCTTTATGATATCAAGCTCCGAGGGTATTACTTGCAAATATTCCTCCATTGGCCGAGCTTCTTCCATTTTTGTTATAGGGACATTATCATTAATCCTTCAACTCCTTCACTCAACATATTCCGGGGTCGTAACAGGACCAACGGCCACTCCCTTCAATCGACGAGTCTTGTTCCAAGTGCTTGAAACCTCGCTAACCTTCCTCTTGTAATCGGCTCCTCTGTATACAAACTCGCTTTGAGCCAACCCATGAGTCACTGGTACAAACTGTCTCAATCCATGCTGCCTCAATACGAGCAAAGGGGCATAACCAATGGCACCCCAAATTCCCAACAGGGGAACCCAATCAAAGCTACCGCATCGATAAAGTGTCTCTCCAAGAACCATCTATGGAGCTCTCCACTCAACATCCCCCGCTTGAAGATTTCGAAGCAACGCTATCCAATTTTCTTCTGGCACATCCACTTTCCTAGATGATGCTACTATATCTTTCAACGGGGAATAGTTCTCGAAGAAAACCTGATAAACAATCCAATCGATCAATCGGAAGTGACTGTAGAACCAAGCCATGAGTAACTGAGCACACCCTATAAACCTGCCTGCACCAGTCTTCCTACACGCACCTAAAGACCTGAATGTCTCTGCCAAAATCGCAGAGCGAAAGTGACCCTTTTACTGAGTTGATGAAAAAGATCTGTGGTCGCTTCGTCCACATATCCCAAAGCCCTAGGGAAAACCATCAATCCATACAAACTTAAGACAAAAATGTCTACCTTCTTTGTCTCATCGGGGTGTGTCAAAATTAGCTCTTTCAAAGCATCCCATGAATTGCACTTGCACTCACCCTTTTCTTTAATTCTGGCTGTGATCCATTGCTCGCTCATCCCCGTAATGGTCATTAATTTCTTCCAAAAGGTAGGGACACAAGCAGCTCGAGAATAGATCCTGTCACTCTGAAACCTGGGACAACAAAGTAAGGCAGTGTACTCCTCCACAGTAGGTACCAAGTCTGCTTCCCCAAAAGTGAAACAACTGTACGCCGGATTCCAAAATTGGGCAAGGGCTCGAAAAAAGTGCTCATTTACCTGAATATCAAGCAAGTAGGGTAAATCTCCGTAATTATCGTAGAATAACCGCTTAGTCTCATTGCCCCACTGATCCCAAATTTCCTTAAGCTCTTGGAGATTATTCTGTGTGACATTAATACGAGTATAATCTAACAACTTCGACACGTATCCCATAGTTATGCTGTCTCCTTTTTCTAGAGAGTTTGCTCTGACCATCTATGAACATCAGCGTTACCCTCCACTCTATCAAGAAGTCCGTTCTCCATAACAAAACTTCCTAACTCAGAGACTGACCATGAATCGATACCTTTTAAATGCAAAATGACATGCACAAAACAAAGAAAACAGTCAGCATCATATGATATTAATAAATACAAAGATAACCTAAGTATAATTCTATTTATATTGAGTTCTTACGGTTTTTTTATGTGTGGTTTGTTTCTAAAGTTTGAGGTACCCGAACTAGCAGATTCCTCGATCCTCACCCATTATAGGCTCATTTGAATCGAGTTCAGTTCAGGGGAATACATTTCCCTATGGCTACACGGAGATGAAAATATCACGAAACCATAGGTACGGATGTATCCCGAAAGTGATCCATTATCCTGCACGGAGGCGAAAACCTCACGAAGGCGTAGCTTCTCACTCCCACTTAAGGGTGTGACCACAACGGTCATGCAAATGCAATGCGTATCAGAATATAGCAACACATGCAATAATACAAACACATGTAATGCAAAGAGGATTAAATTTTAAAATTTTTAATTTCCGACATTAAGACAAGAGATAATCAATTACACGGCTTGACTCTCTTATTAGTCCCCAGTGGAGTCGCTAAGCTGTCGAGACAATTTTTAAATCGAGTTTTGGAAAATGGGAGTCGACTTTTAAAAAAAATGAAAACAGGAGTCGCCACCAATCTTTTTAGGTGTGATTGGATCACCTTTAAAACATTTTATTTTAAAATCATTAGTTTTGGTCTACGAAATAAAAAAGAACGGGTTCGGGAGTCGGTTACGTATGAGGAAGGATTAGCACCCTCGTATTGCCCAAAAATTGGTACCTAATTAATTATCAAATGTCTTTAAGGTCGAAAATTAAAAATTTTAAGATGCAATCCTCTTTAAAATATTTTGATTTTTGAAAATTGGGGTTCGCTTGTATCAAAATATTGATACTAAGTTAGCCTTCTTGGAAATCCCTATCCCGAAACAACAAAACGCCATATCCAGTAAGTTAGGACACAACGCCTTGAAATTCCAAGACAGTTGCTTGTACTTTGAAAACCTTAAAAACTTAGAAGGGTGCTTGATTATTTGAACTTAACGAGAAAAGTTGCAACCCAATAAGTTAGGGCATTACTTTTCTCGAAATTTCCAAACACCAAGCATTGCCTTTATTTTTGAAAACTTTAGAGTCTTGTTTTTTTAAAATCGATGCATGAAAGAGCATGTTAACATAACATTCGAGATAACATGTTATAATAATAGGTAAATAAAGGCACCATAGCATAAATATCATACATTAATTAACATATATATAAGAAATAAAACATGGCAAATTTTAAATAAGTAAAATATACATAAAACACAATATATATTTAAGAAGAGTAGGTAAAAACACATAAACACGTAATTCACATATATTTAAACGTATTAAAAATAAGAAATGATACATAATATAATTTAACACACAAAAATAAAAAGAAAGAGAAAAAAAATAATATGCCAAGCACTCATCTTTTAATAAAATTATGAGACTATAGTATAATATATTGACATAATATATGTTAAATCATAGAATAAAGTGAGTAATTATTGATAAAAACAATACCTAAAATATAAATTAAGATGCTAAAAACAAGTTATATACAATAATATAATATGAATAAAACATAAGGAATTATAATATAAAATAATAATAATTCAATAAGCATTTTGTATATAAAAATATGGCAAAATAATTAATATAGAAAAACAAAATAAATAATATATAATGAAAAATATATATAAAAAGAATAGGTGTAATATATATATGAAATATAAATATTATTATAAATAAAGGTAATATGTACTATTATTTATTAATATTTTTAATTTACTTGCCATTTATAAATTTAGTAAATAATAATACAATTTATAAAAATATACAAAGAAGAAAATATGATTATAATATAATTTATAGATAAAATATATGATAATAAAAATAATGGATAATAATAATATATAACTAATATTTTAAAAAATATATAAAGTATTTAAAGTAAATTAAAATATAATAGGTTTTAAAATTGAATTTAATTAGAAAATCTAGGGTTAATTTGCAAAATAATAAAAATCTGGGCCTGATTTAAAACGCGCGTTAAATTCAGAGGACTCACTGGGCAATTTACCCTAATCCCAAAACGACACTGTTTCCCTTAATGTGGTTTTAAAACACTGTGAGGGTTAAATTGAAACAAAATTGAAACATTAGGGCTAAATTACAAATAAATAAAAATGAAATTATAAATATTAAAAAAGAAAAGGACCAACTGAGCACTTAGCCTAATTCTCAAAAACACGCGGATCCTTCCCGGGTAATCGGGTCAACACGTGGATCCTGATCCAAAAACGACGACGTTTCATGCTTATGGAATCAAACCAAAACGATAGCATTTTATCTAGGCTATATAAGCCAAATTTAAAGTTTTAAAATTATTTTTGTAATCTGTCTAAAAAATTTAAAATTCTCTGTAGAGAAAGAAGAAATGGCTCCCTGCTCCGACCTTTGGCCACCGGGCTGATCTTATACACGCGCTACACGCGCCGTCATGCATGGAGGTTCAGAAGGCTAAAAAGCCTTCTCTTTTCTTGGTAAATCACAGGTAACCTTTCCCTTTTAGATTATTTAACATCTTTCTACCCAAAAAAAATCAATTTGTATACTTGTTTAAAAAAAATAAAATGACAGAAATAAACTTGAATCACCTTGTTAAAGCGACTGCTTGAACTCTTTTATGAATATGTATAAGTATTTCGTTCTCTCAAAAAGAAAAAAACCAATCCTCCTTACATTGTTTTGACTCGAGCTTTTATAGCCACTGTTGTTTTTACATAAACTGGGAAAGAAATCTTTTTATTTTCTTCCATCTTTGTTTTGCTTGTTTGCTGCTGTGGTTCTTTCCTTTCTTTGCAGGTGTCAAAAGTCCGGCGAAGATTGCGCTGTGGACGCGAATCTCGCCTTAACGATCACAAGACGGCTTCTGCTGCGAAGATCCCGGCACCGATAGAGGCGTGAAGATCAGTGATGAAGCCTGAAATTGCGGAAGTGACACTCGGAGTGCCCCAAAGTCTCTGGTCAACGCTCTGATGGACCTCGTGCAAGGTGACCGTCGATCTGACAGACATTGATGAGGGCCAGCTGGGGTGACGTGAGGGGACAGGGCTATTGATGGCCCTTGCTTCGGGAGCTGGAACGGCTCTGACGTGGCGAAGCTTCTGGAATGCCTCTTACAGCACTGAGGTTCCAAGGAAACCCTAGGGTTTCCTGTTGGTATCTTAAGTCCTTGGGCCTTTTGGGCTCGAGTGATTTGGGTCTATTTAGATGTAACGGGTCTATTGGGTAGTGGTAGTTGGGTTACAGGTCTGTTTGTGTGTAATGGGTCTGAGGTATTTGGGCTTAATGGGCCTTGGTTGTAAATGGACTGTGGATTGTTAAATAAATATTTATTTATTTATTTTCTTTTATTTTATTTAAGCTCGGTCAAATTTGGGCTACTACAATAACCATTAGAGAATGTGGTCTCTCTTTTTTGAAGATGGGATATCAGAAAAGTTATGTATGTGTAATTTGGGAAGCATAACCCTAATATATAACTTTTTCACATAACCTGAATTTTTAATCAACCCATCATCAATTAGAAATTAGTTACTAAAGTATCTACACATAATTGACCCACACTTTATTTAACGACCGAAGCCCAATAAATCTTAACCAAATTAGATTACTTTTAATTTGGGCAAATTTTTTATCATAGTAAATAATATGTATTTATTCTTATTACGTATGTGAAGCCCATACTTTTTCCAACAATAAGGCTGAGATGGTAGATCAGGATAGGCGTCGTAAGGGTACTTATTCTTCTTTACGTATATGATAAATGCCAAAAGTAACATGTTTTAGCCTCATTCTTAATGCATTTTTGGATGATTATTCGATTTAAAATGGTGAGTTTTATGCTTCTAATCCTTTAAATTCTTATTTATATACTCATGAGAGCATTTGGGAGCAAAAGAAGTGAAAAATTTAAAAATTAAAAAATTGGAGCAAGTTTCAAGAGCCACATAGGCTACCATAGAACCATGTGCCAAACATTGTGAATTTAGCAAATCACACTCCAAACATGCAGGAAAACAAAAATTTTAGGTTTTTTTGGACATTTTAAGACCTATATATGACACAAATAAGAAGATAGGAGGAAGCCGTCAGAGAATATTGAAGAAAACAACTCATAAAACACCATTGAAGTCGATTTCCATCAAGATTGAAGATCTTCTTTTGATTTCTTTGAAGTTTATTATGAGTTTCTTCGTTTTTTGTTATATTGTCTTTGAGATGTTTTTATTAGCTATTATGAACTAATTTTCCAAATACCTAGGGAGATGAACCCTAGGATGGATTTTGTTATTTGATTTCTATTTTATGGAATAAATACTTGGATATTGTTCTCAATTATGTGTGCTTCATTCTTGGCTTAATATTTCTAAGCTATTAATCCATGCTTGATGTGATTGAATCAGAGGAGGAATAGACCCTATTCAAGGGTAGATCTAGCATAATTGAGTGGAGTTGCATGCAATCCTAGAAATAGGACAAAATAAATCTATCGGATTAGAGTAAAATCTAATATAGGGATCCATAGATCGAGTTAATGCGATAATAGGGGTTTTAATTAGAAAGAAATTTCAATTAGTCAACCCAGAGTCAGTTAATGTGACATATTAGCATAATTTAGGGATTTCTACGGATCAAGATACTAAGTGAAGAAATTTTTTGATTCAGATTGATAATGACAGATGAAATCTTGGTGGATTCTTTCCTGGGTATTGTTTCGCTTGTTGGTTGTTAATCGTTTGTTTCTTGATTTTTTCTTTATCGTATTCTTTAGTTAATTAATTTAGTTAATTTAAGTTTTAATCAATCTCTCAAATTTGTGGGTTATATAATAAAAAGACAGTAATTACTAGTACTTTCAGTTATCGTGGGAACAACATCTTTGCTCACCGTAGCTATACTATTAATTGATAGGTGCACTTGCCTTTGTCGAATTTTTAGTTGGTTTCGTTGACATCAAGTTTTTGGCGTCATTTCTGGGGACTAAAATATTAGGAAAACTTTATTTGTATTAATTTAGCCAATTTTTTAATTTAATTTTTACATTCTAATTTTTCGTTTGTTTGCTTCTGGTAGGTTCTTTTGGTTTATGACTAGAGGAAACCCGTTGGATCCATTACTTTTTGACAGTGAGATTGAAAAGACTGCTCGTAGAAATCGTAGAGAGGTTAGAGAAGCAAGGTAAAGTCAACAGAAAATAGTAGACGATCAAGAGAAAAAGGATATTACTATGGAGATGGGTGATAATCAAAATAATCAACTACCTCCTGCATGTCCTGCCCCTTGGACTATGTATGATTATGCTAAGCCCACTCTGATTAGGGCTGAAACGAGTATTGTTAGACCGACTTTTAACACAAAAATTTTTGAACTGAAGTTGAACACAATTCATATGGTACAACAATATGTTTAGTTTGATGGTTTGCAAGATAAAGATTTGAATACTCATTTGACTAACTTTCTAGAGATTTGTGACACATTCAAGATCAATGGTGTTCTAATTATGCCATACGCTTACGGTTATTCCCATTTTCTTTGAAGAGTAAGGCAAAAAAGTGGTTGAATTTACTTCCACGAGGTTCTATAATGACTTGGGATCAAATGACTAAAAAAATTATGTTGAAGTACTTTCCATTAGCCAAAATAACTAAGTTGAGAAACGACGTCTCTTCCTTTGTTCAATTTGATATAGAGACATTATATGATGCATGGGAGAGATTTAAAGATCTCTTGAGAAGGTTCCCTTATCATGGGTTTCCTTTGTGGTTACTAGTTCAAACCTTCTACAATGGTTTGACTCCCTTAACTAGGTAATTAATTAATGCAGCAGCTGGTGGAACACTGAATAATAAAACACCCGAGGAAGTTCAAGAGTTTATTGAAGAAATAATAATGAATGACTATCAGTGGCAAGTCATGAGAATAAAACCGATAAAAACACCCAGTGTTTTTAATGTAGATGTAGTTGCTATGTTGGCAAGCCAAGTAGAAGCACTAAATAAAAAATTTGATAGTTTGAAATTTTTTAAGCAGGTAAATTTGGTGATGCAATGCAATGCGAATGGGTAAAGATGATTAATCCAGAATATTCAACCTTCAAGTCTAGCCTGGAGCATGAGCAAGTCGATTTTTTGGGTAATAATTCTAGACATCAAAATAACCCCTATAGCAATACTTATCATGCAGGATGGAGGAATCATCCGAATTTCTCTTGAGGTGGTCAAGGAAATCAAAGGTCACAACCCCCTCTGAGTTTTCAGCAACCTTATTAGCAAGAGAAAAAGCCAAAGTTTGAGGAGATGTTGGCTAAATTTACTTTGATATCAGAAACCCAATTTCAAAACACCGAAACAACTTTAAAAAATTAGAAAGGATCAATTCAAGGGCTCAAAAATCAAATTGGATAGCTAGCCAAACTTATTTTGGAAAGACCACAAGGGAGCTTACCGAGCAACGCTAAAACTAACCCAAGGGAGCAAATCCATGCAATCACTGTTTGAAACATAGAAAGGCTAGTCGAGCTTGAAAAGAAGTCGAAGCTAGAAACTATTTTGAAAAGTGATGAGGTTGAGGAAGGTAAGAAAGAGCATAAACTGGTAATTAGAGAATACAAACCATGAATTCTATACCCGACAGCATTGAAGAGAGACCACATAAACGAATAACATGGTCAATTTCTTGAACATTTAAAAAAATCACATATTAACTTACCTTTTGTTGAAGCCCTTTCGCAGATGCCAAAGTATGTAAAATTTTTAAAAGAGATGTTAACAAAGAAAAGAAAGTTAGACGACTTGTCAGCTATGGAGCTTAATGCAGCTTGCTTGGCCATTCTCCAAAACAAACTACCTAACAAAATTAAGGATCTAGAGAGTTTTACTATTCCTTGTCTTATTGGTAATTTAAATGTTAAAAGCGCTTTGGTTGATTTAGGAGATAGTATAAATGTTATACCTTATAAGATGTTTAAACAACTTGGTCTTGGGGAACCTAAACCTACTAGGATAAGTATTCAATTAGTGGATAGATCAATTAAATATCCTAGGGGTATTATTGAGGATGTACTTGTGAAAGTCAATAAATTTATATACCCTGTTGATTTTGTTGTATTGGACATGGATGAGAATATTAAAATACCTATGATCTTAGCTCGACCCTTTTTAGCCACTACTAGAACTGTTATTGATGTGGGTACTGGTGAATTTGTGCTTCGTGTAGGTGATAAAAAAATTACTCTTTAAGCACGTGATTTTGTGAGAGTCCCTAATGAGCGAGATGTAATTAGTTGTTCTGTTAATGTTAGTAATAATGTGGCTCAATGTTCTTTGTTGGAAACCCCTCATGATAATGTGTTGGAGCCATATTTTATTCAAAGTGATAGAACTCGAGGGACAAGTGAAGAGGAATGGTACAACTTGACAAATTAAATGAATGGCGACCAATAATTGGGGAGAAACCGAAAAAACACAAGGAAGAAACAAAGCATCTCCATGATGTGCATGTGAAGATGATGAACCAATTTAAACTTGGGGACAAAGTGCTGTTAGACAATCGGATCCACGAATTTTTCCTTCAGAGTTTAAGTCAAGAGGGTCCTACTTATGTGTGGTAAAAACCGTTGGTACAATTGAGGTAACACATCCTGAAGTCGGCACATTTAAGGTAAACAGTACTCTTCTCAAAACTTATTTTGGTGGTAATACTGACAACGAGAGAGGAGCTTTGGCTTTAAGATTCACCGTAACCGTTAGCTTAGAAAGGGAAGTCGAGCTTAGACTCTAAATAAACGCTTCTCGGGATGCAACCCGAGTGTTTTTATTTTTATTTATTTATTTATTTTAATTTCATGTTATTATTATTTTTTTAATGAAAAAATTCAAAAAAAATAAAGAAAAAAACTTTTGAAAAGAAATTCAAAAAAAAGGTCTACATGGTCTGGGGTGATCCACACGACTTGGAGACACGACCGTGTGTGACATACGGCCTGGACACACGGATGTGTCATAGGCCTTGTGAAAACTGAAGTTAATTTTTTCAATTTTCTTTTAACCCACACAGGCACAGAGAGTTACACAGTCAAGAGACACGACTGTGTGTGACACACAGGCGTGTGATAGATCATGTGACTCACATGGGCATTGGAGAAGCGAAGGAGCATCGCACATGTCCTAGGCCGTGTGGTTACTAGGCTTAATTTTTTCAAAATTTTGAATCACACACGGTCTGGGCGATTTCATACGGCCTGACCACACGGCCTTGTGGCTCACATGGCTTGGTACATGACCATGTATTTTTTTCCCTTTTAAAGTTAGTTTTTTTCTTCTTCTTTAGTTTTTTTCTTCTTCTTTTGTTTCCTTCCTAGCCCAACCAAAGTGATTTCATTTAGTTTTATATTTTATTTTTGTTCTTTTTTTTTATTTTATTATGCTATACTTTTATTATTTTGTCGGTTGTTTTTATATTTTTTTATCTATTTTCTAATTAGTTTATTCAGAAACATGCACTTCAGTAGAATCACCCACGATTTCGATTTTTAATATTCCGACAAATTCATCCAAATTTTGGGCAGTTTCGGTTCTCTTCTCCTTATGATATTGTACTTATTCTGTGACTATATATGTTTGTACATTGAGGACAATGTACATCTTAAGTGTAGGGAGGTTATTTATATCCTTATGTGATACAATTCCTGACTTGTTGTTTGTTTTTAAGTAATTTTATCAGAGCTACTATTAAAGTTAATTTTTTTAATTTGGAGTTTTTATTGATGATTTGGATTTATTTGTGGATGGTTGTGCATTGGTTGATTTATACTTTAAGTTGTTCTTTAGAAATTATTATTTTAGGTTGTCTCCATGAATTGAATTATTATCTTGAAAATTTGAAATTGCAAGTTTGACATCAAAACCATATTTTTTTGTGAGTTTTTGAGTCTATAGAGCATATCTTTTATTTCGTGCTTATTTTATTTTTGGTTGTGAGTGTGTTAACTTGATTTGTTATTTTAGAACTTGTTTCAATTATGCATGTCGAGACCACTTTATTGATTTGATATATTGAGGTGATAGAGATACTTAGGATTTAACTCATTTAACCTGTAAAAAACTTACCTATTGAATTAACCCCTAGTAAACCCCTTTAATCCTAACACATTTTTTTTTCTAACCCGTTTTTATTAACCTGTAACCCATATGTATGTTGTAAAATCTTGTCATTGACTTCCTTTTTGTTGAGATTTGTTTTGGTTAGTTGCCTAACTATAATTCATTTTTTTTGAATTGTTGAATCTTATTTTTGTTCTAAAAAAATTAAAAAATGAAAAAAATGAAAAAAATGAAAAAAAATGAAAATTTTTTTTGATTGAGCTTAAATAGTTAGTTTGTAATTTCTCTTAATTCAGCAACTGATTGTTTTTCTAGTTTGGTAACTTATTAATTCGATGTCGATTATAACCGACTTTTCTAGCCTTTTCCATACCTTAACCTAAGCCTCATTACAACCTTTTAAAGACCTTGTGATTGGTGTGTCATATCAGTTTTGTAATATCCTGAATTAGGGCTTAATCGGAATAGTGGTTTCGTGACCACAAATCTGAGATAGAAATAATTATTTTATAATTATTTTGATGATTATGATATGATTGCATGATTGTGTGAAAATTTCGTGATGAAATTCTATGCCTAAAGCGTTTAAATTGAAAGTAGGGACTAAATCGAATAAGTTGCAAAATTTGCATTCTAGAAGTTTTTAGTATGAAATTGCATTGAAATATTAATTAGGAGGTCTTAAATAGCAATTTGACCAATTTTAAGCTCATGGACAAAATTAGGACATGGAAGGAATTTTTGAAAGTTTAGTAAGGAGGGGCATTTTGGTCATTTGGATATTAAATGAAATAAAAAGGGAAAAATAGCACAAAATAGTCATCTTCTTCATATGGTTGCTGCCGAATTTTGCTCTCTCCATAGCTAGGGTTTCTTCAACTTTCAAGCTCCATAGTAAGTGATTCTAAGCCCCGTTTTTAATGTTCTTTACGTTTTTAGAATCCCGGAAGCTCGATTAAACTTATGCTAGCAATAATTCAACCTAGGGTTTATATTTGGAAAAATACTCATAGGTGAAATTTGTGTATTTTGATGTTTTATGATAGAACATGAGGTTTTAAATTATGTTAGACAACTTGTGCTACTCGGTTTTGAGTGAAAACGAGTAAAAGGGCTTAATCGGTAAAAATACCTAATAGTCATAAGAACATGTTAGAGTGTGAATTTGACATTGTCATAGAAGGGAAAAATGATCAGCATGTCATAAAACATAAGAATAAGGGATAAAGTTTAATTCCCGAGCTTAGGGGCAAAAGTGTAATTATGCAAAAGTTTAGGGGCAAAAGTGTAATTTTCCAAAGTTCGTATTTAATGCTGTTTTGATGAATGTATGTATTAAATAAGATTAATTTGGTATTATAGATCAAGAGAAACGAGAATCAAGTCGCGATCGAGGAAAAGAAAAGATTGTGGACTAAATTGCAAAATCCTTATATTTTGGTACCAAGGTAAGTTCATGTGTAAATAATGTAGCATAATTGTTATTTTTAAGTTATTGATGTTAATTATATGATATGCTGATTTTTTATCGTGAAATATTATGCTTTGTGGTTAATGTTGAGTAATATGCAAATTATGTTTACTACTTGATAAATATGAATTGCTACCGAGTATCGATTCCGATATTCCGTGGAAGACGGCTAATGTCAGATCGAGGGAAAAAGCCCGTTTGAACCTTAGGAATAGATTAGGATACAAGTGACATGTCACTAGGATGGTTGAGCATCCGAACTTGTTGAGTTGAGTCCAAGTTCACTTATGGATGCGAACGCTCGAGCTCGTTGAGTTGAGTCCGAGTTCACTTATGGGCGGGTTACATGATTGCTTGATTACATATGTGGCATTTATGTGCAAATTATCCGTGTATCCGAGTTATATTCCGATGTGTTCAACGGGTGAAAATTTCTATGAAATGGAAGAACACTTAAGATGCAAGTGACGTTTTGGTAAGTGTTGTGAAATGGGCACTTTGGACAGGTATGTACTTAACCCTCGGGTTGAAAATAGATACAACAATGATAAAGTGGTAAGACGATGAATGATGTTTAGAAATGTGATATATGTTTTGGTGATGCCATGCTAAGGTTGTTTGGTATAATTGTATTGTTATGTTACTTGTTATTTGCATATGAACTTACTAAGCATTTATGCTTACTCCTTCCTTTTCATTCATTGTAGTTTTAAACAAGTTAGCTCGGGAATCGGGACAGGTCGAAGTTTCGATCACACTATCCGAAGGATTTCTATTGGTAAATGGCTTGTAAAACTTAAGTATGGCATGTATAGCAATGTACCTATTTTGTGTAAATAATTTTATGATATGGCCATGTCTGGTTGAGAAAATGTTTGATATTGATAAGTCATGGTGATGGCTAATTAGATCATGTTTGATATCATGGAAGTTTAATAGGTTATCTAGTTCATAAAAAAATTCATGGAAAGATGAAACTTGCCTTAAAATAGAATATTGCTGCAGCAATGACATGAATTTGAAAAATCACTAAAAATATTATAAGTGGAACTAAATGATGAGTAAGTTATGAAATTGAAGCTTAATGAGTCTATTTTCATGTGGATTGAACAAAACAGGCATATAAATTATATTTTATGAGATATTTAAACTTTTGTGAAACAGGGCCAGAATGATTTCTGGATCCCTTGTTCTGATTTTAAAAATTTATAATAAATATTAAAAAAATAATTATAATTTTTTCTTTACATGTACAGATTCCTTATTGAGTCTAGTTTTAAGAGAAACAAACCTCATAGTCATTGAAATTTTGCATAGAGAGATATCTGATTCGTAATACACAGAGGTCAGAGCAGTCAAACCCTAAAATAGGGGAGACTTTAACTAATAAACTGTACTAATTGGCCCAACCAAAAATTCTAGAAAAAAATATTAAATAGATATATGAGTCTAGATTTAGGGAAAATTTACGTATCTTGATTTTGAGTTTCGTAACTCGAGATATGATTTTTCTTATAACTATGACGCAGATAGCTAGAAAGCTGTGAATGTAGAAACAAATGATTCGAAGTACTTAAATTGATAAATTATGTTCGGTAACACCTCAAGCTCGATTCCGGCGTCGGTCTCGGGCGTGGGGGCGTTACAAGTTTATAGTAGTAGAGATTTAATTTTCAAGCAAGCCTATGGTAATGACATTTGTTATTCGACTATTGAGTGCATATTACTTGAACCTTAAACACTTTGAGTGCTTTGAGTGAATCTTAAGTGAGGATGTCAATTCTTGTTAGTTTTGAATTTAAGGTGATTATTTAGATAAGGGGAGACACCTACGTTTTTGTGCTTTAAAAAAAATTCAGCTTGGACTGCTTGAATCTTTAGTGCCCTTTTGGTTGAATTTCCAATGCATGATTATTTGCGAATTGTCTTGAAGCATTATTGATGAAAATGACAAATTGAGAAAAGTTAACTTGAATGTGGGTTGAGTATTTTGTTTGAGGACAAGCAAACACTTAAGTGTGGGGATATTTGATAAATGCCAGAAGTAACATGTTTTAGCCTCATTCTTAATACGTTTTTGGATGATTATTTGATTTAAAATGGTAAATTTTATACTTTTAATCCTTTAAATTCATGTTTATATACTTAGGGCATTTGAGAGCAAAATGAGTGAAAATAAAAAAATCAGAGCAAGTTTTAAGAGCCATACGGGTTGGACACACGGCCGTGTGAGCCACATGGGCTGCTACACGGCCATGTGTCAGACCATGTGGATTTCGCGAATCGCACTTCAAACATGTGAGAAAACACAATTTTTAAGTTTTTTGGGCATTTTAAGAGAATGGACTCTGTTATTTGATTTTTGTTTTACACAATAAATACTTAGATCTTGTTTTCAATTATGTGTGCTTAATTCTTGATTTAATATTTCAAGGCTATTAATCCATATTTGATGTGCTTGAATCAGAAGGTGATAGACTCTATTTAAGAGTAGATCTAACATAATTGAGTGAAATTACATGCAATCCTAAGAATAGAATGACATAAATCTACCAGATATATGGCGGGGACTTCTAGTTTGAAACAATCCCTTTCTGAGAATTTACGCTTTAGTTGTTAATAAGGACGGGAAAGTGTCAGATTTTGGTAGATGGGAGAATGCGAGATGGGTATGGAAAATTGAAATGAGGATAGCACTGTTTGATTGGGACAGGGGTCAAAGGGAGGCTTTTACTGAAGCTATTAATCAAATATGGTGCTGCAAAGATACGTCTGATGTTGTATGGTGGGCTGGGTCCAAGGATCGCCATTATTCTTCTATTCTGCTCGTATGTCCTCGCAGCTATTAAAAGTGAAGACAATATTTGGAAACTTGTTTGGAATGGGATTGCTACTCCAAACGTGGAATTGTTTGTGTGGAGGTTGATGAGAGGAAGAATCGCCACCAAAGTCGAGCTGATTAAAAGAGGTATCATTTCACTCAATTCTGGATCTTGCTCGCTCTGTTATAAAAAAAATATATCGAACACCTTTTCTTTCATTGCGGTGTTACTTGGCATGTTAGGCGAAGTTCTTGTCATGTTTGTAATATTGTTTTAGTTCATCCGAGTGGGCCTATGGCCTTCTTTAAATCAAGGATGTTTGCTATGTGAAGCAAGAGTGGAACCTGTTTGGAGGGTGGCCTTTTTGTGATTGTTTGATCTATTTGGATAGCCAAGAAAGACATGGTATACAGGGGTAAGATTTTGGATCTTAACCAGTTGATGCAGACCATTAAAATGAGAATTGGGTGGCGGTGGTGCTTGAAATGGAATACATCCCTGTCTGAAGTGTAGAACTTTTATATTTACTCATATCACTTCAGTGACTTTGTTAAGGGTCAACTTTATAGAAAGCAGGATCAATAGAAAGGATTTGTTAAGTTTAATACAGATTCGAGCATCGGTGGGATTTTAAGGAATGATGAGGGTAGGAAACTCATTGTTTTCTTCCAAGCATGAGGGTATTGCGGAACCGACGATGACAGAGTTAATGGCAGTCAAACAAATTGTCTTAATTTATAAAGCTTCTGAATGGTCCAAGAACTGTAAACTAATTGTGGAAACCAATTGTAGTTCTGTGGTAAAATGGTTCTATAACCCAACTACAGCCCCTGCACTATATAAGAACTTTATTCTCATTGTTGGAATGCAATACAATGGATAGATGGTTCATTGCTCATACTAGGAGAGCTGCAAACAAAGAAGCAAAAGTTGGGATAGGCCGAGCCTCTGTTGTCCATATTATAGTGTTAATGAGTTTTGCACCAAGTGTCTTATTCTCCACAATGAGATTTAATATGTTTGTATTATCTCGATAGGGAGAGATCGATGGAGACTTCACTAGGTGTATGGCCTAATTTTGGCACCTCTTATGATTACTTAAAAAAATTGATGAGTATTGAGGCTCATGTTTATACGTCAACTTGAACAAATTGTGATAGGATTGAGCGAACCCTACATGCAATAAAGTTGACGAGGCATGTACATAGTACGATACATTACCTCTTAATGAGATGTAATTGACATGGCGAAGTATTTATAACGGGTGACAAGTGCTTCTTGCAAGATTTATTCTAGAAGAGGTCTTCAGGCAAAGTATAATAATTACCTTAATTAAAAGGAAGTTATAAAATGACACTTCTTAATACAGAGGGTACAAAGTACTTATGCATTGGTAGTATTAGCATGTTAAATTAATTACAAAAGTAAATTTATTAAGCGGTTACAAACTTTTTGCCAATAGACTTATTTTATTTATCTAAGTATTTTTTATTTATCACAAAATTGGTTACAGTATTTTTGACGAAATGATAAATTTTCAATTACATTATAGTATATTGATTGCAAAATAAAATTGACAATAGTGTGAATTTAGATACTCAATTTTTTACATAACAATATTATAACAGTTTGTTACAACCTCTGAATTAGTTGCGTATTGCATTATGCATTTTTAAATGCCATTAGCAAAAATTTGTTTTAATAAGTTGTTAAATAATTTATGTAGTAATAATAACATGGTTGTTAAATTTTTAATGTAACAGTATTTATATAGTTGTAAAATATTAATTTGTTATGAGGTAATATTTAGTTATGTCTTTTGTTACACAACTGGTAAATGTTATTGTCTATAAAATAGTAAAAATGCAATTTCACCATTTTAATAACTTATATTTTTATAATTTTTAAAAGGTTGAATCAAATTTTTATCATTTCTAGGGGACCAAAATATAATTTTATCTTTATTAATTTAAAATAAGAAAAAAAATTCATTTTAGAAGGTTATGTAAAAATGGTATTATGGTTGTTAAATTTTATTTGCACCAAAAACTTATCTAGTTGGTAACCAAAATATGTTACGAAAATTTTAAAGAAATTAATATTTGTTCAGAAATAATATTATTTTTTTGCAATTAAAATAAAATAAAAATATAACAAAAATAATATGTATAAAAATCTAGTAAAACTAACTTCACAAAAAAAATTAAAATAACGCATAAGTCTAAAGATTATAAAATTATAGTAATGTACCATAATAAACACATAATTAAAGTTTACTTTTTCTCCTGCCTCAATTAACCATCCTATATAATAACATATTAAAAATTAAAAATAGATTGTACTAATTGATATTAATAAAAAAATACAAAATTATTAGTGTAAATAATTTCATAATAAAACTGGATAAAAGTCTAGTTGAGAAATACCTATATTTTAATATAGTTTTCCCCTTAGAAAAGACTAAGAATATGAATTTGCATAAAGCTTTTTACCACATTTTTTGTATGAGTTTAAATTACCCTTAAAAAGTAGTAACAATATAAGGTAATTATTAAAAATTTACACGTTTTAATTTAGAATTTATTAAATTTACTAAGGTTAAAAGTAAAATCTATTAAAAACATCTTGTTTCAAATTAATTTAATTGCAGATCTAACTTCTTGAAATTTGAAGAATGGAAAAAATTAGCCCAAAATTAAGTAACATGCATACTTGCTTGAATCTTAGACAAATTTACAAAAGCAAAACATAGATCAAATAGGCTTGAACTGCTTTGTGCTAGGAATGACTGGATTTAAGATGCAAAAGATTAGATGAGATTGAATGTAAATGGAAATAACGAAGGTTAAGTTGAGGGAGGAGGGGCGATAAACAAATTTCTACCTTAAGTTTGAGATCACCAACAATAATCTCGATGCTGCTGAGATATGCTTGTTATAATCAAGGAGTTCTAGTCTTTTAGTACTTAAGTAATAGTCTAAAGTCTCGACTTGAATTCAACTTCTCTATGACTTTCAATCTCAAGGTTTTCATGTGAAACACACTTGCTACCCATAGCCCAATGGCTAACATAATTGAGTGGGAACCCTCATTTATCTATAAATATGTCAGGATACTATTGTTGAATCTAATGCCATAAATATATTATTTTCATCAATACATAATTGAATTTTTTTTCGAATAGATTAATTTAATAAAATTATCTACAAATTACATTAATACCATTTGTATATTGCCCTTAATAATTTTTGCACGCAAAGTAAAATGGAAACAAATATTGTCTCATTGGTTATCTATTGTTTAACTAATACTAAGCAGTATTACATGGCTATATCGTAATACGGAAAGACAACTTGTATTAGAAGATGAACATAAACATGTCCCTAGTCTAATCGAAAATGAGCAAACCGATTGAAAGACTAATGTGTCATTTATCAAGTCCAATTAATGAGATGTCTTGTCTTGGGCATCGGAGCGGATGACTCCTAAAATGTAACACCCCAAAACCCGGCACAGAAATTTTGATTGGATTCTGGAGGTCACTTTAGCCATTGGAATGGCCCAAACAAAACACCGTTCAAAATTTCTTATTTCCTCTTGAAAACCATCACCTTTGTCACGTGTTTAATGAAATTCAAAATTTAATCTTATCTTCCTTTCGCCAAACATTTGTTTTATTGTTTCTCAACTTGATTTAAACCGAATTCACACTTGTATACCAAATCGTTTAGGAGATTTGAAAACCAAAGTTACAAAAAAAAAAAAAAAAACCTATGTAATCGCAGGAAAATTTGTCGTTTTAACTTACAACCGGAAAACCATAATTATTAAAGAAAGTATCCAATCGATTAACTTAAACCCATGCATGAAATTATGGTTTTTAATTCAAAACTAAGAACCCAAAACTTTAGGAGTCCAAAATCCATATCACAGTTCATATAACTTAATTACAGTCTGATTAAAAATAATTTATTTAAACTTATGAAAAAATTTATTAAACCAAACCAATATGAGGAATTCTGAGACTTCTAGTTCACCAAGTCCAAAACCTAACCACAATGATTAACTAAAAAGGGACAAAAAACTAAGGAGTGAGCTACAAAGCTCAGTGTGAGTCTTAAACAGATGTAAATAGACTATACAATAATAAATAATCAAACAAACATGCAAAAGTTCAATCCGAATCACAATTGGATGTCACATTAGTATAGAGCATCGTAATTCATTAACGTTGAACAGATGTACATAAACAGAGTCATATAGTAGCAAACAATGTAACGACAACAAACGAACAGACATACAACAATCATTTTCTAATCATATCAAAATGAATCATCACAACCAAATCGGATTAATTTAATGCAATACATGCTCAAATGGAACTATTACAAAATCCAACCTATCCAACCTCTACACACTATCTCCATAAATCACACACACACCAATAAGGTATACTGGACCCTTTCCAACCTCTACACACCAATACTTGAGTTATGGTGGACCTATTCAACCAAATCACACCTTAAAGTGGTCATGTGCCACTTGTATGCTATGCAGTCAAGCTGCTAACATAACTACAGTTTTACCGCTGAAATATGGAAATGCATATTTATTGCCAAATCAATCAAACTTCCTTCTCTTCATATTCGTATCCCAAACAAAATGCATATGCAAATCACATCATTCATGCAAATAAATCCTGAATCAATCATGTTCATATTTAGTTTTTGATAACTCACATCATGCTCACAACCAATACAATTTAGCGAAATCATTTATAAGCACAATTTCTGATTAACACATTTAATCCATCTCATATCACAAAATTAATTTATTGGATCATAATAACCAAAACTTATACACATTTGCACAAATGCCTAAACATAACCATAAAAAAAACACTTATCACAGTCAACCAATAGTCAGTAATCATGTCCCAAACATACCTATAGAGGCTTAAACGGGGAAAAAATTAACCAGGAACTAAAATGAATCATTTAACGAATAAGGAGTAAAAGCTGCAAAAACAGGGCCACACGACCGTCTGGAAAGGTTCAGACTGTGCGATAGTGGTACATGGCTGTGTGGTTGAAAGACATGCCATGTGACTGGGGTACATAGCCGTGTGGGCAGACCGTGTAACTCTTTGTGCCTAGGTGACAAAATTCACAATTTACAGGGAAGACACAGCCGCGTCTCAGGTCGTCTGGGAACTCCCAATCCGTTTGCGATCGATAACTTCCCTAACAGAGGTCACACGGCTGTGTGGCTAGCCTATGTGACCCACTCCAAATCGTGTGACATGGAAATTAGCCTAATTTCTAAAGTGGCACACGACCATGTGGACCGCCCGTATGGTTCAAAAACCATCTCAAATCCTACTGCAAATCACGAAAATCAGCATTAAAATGACCCCTAATTACAAGTGTTAAGAACACACAACTGAAAGATGATTCCAATGCACAAAAATCAATTGATGCACTTCAATTAAACCAATCTAACAAATTAATTTCACAACATGTTAAATCTATAAGAATTTCGATCGAAACCATTCATAAAGAATCGAAGAAAATAATGTAAAACTAAAAGGAAACGACACTTAAACTCACCTAATTCGACACTTGATTAATAAAAAACAAGGGAACAAATGAGGCGTCTAAAAATTATTAAAACTTGGATTATAATAATTAGTGGAAGAAAGGAAAGAATTAAAGAACAATAATAACTTGAAAGAAGCAAAGTAATAGCAAAAGAATGTAGTAGCAAAAGAATTGCCCAAATCTGAAATTGGAATAAATGGAAGAAATTGATATGAAAAAAAAGAGAGAGGAAAAAGGTGTGAAAAGAAGATGGAAATCATGAGAGGAGTTTTGGAATAAAAATAAAAAAAAAATAAATAAGACCAAATTTAACAAAACTCATCAGATTTCCCAAAGTTGAAAAAAAAAATCGTCTAAGCCCACATAAGGATTCAAACTCGAGATCTAAAAGCAAACTAACAAACACCTTACCATCGAACCAATAGGCTCATTCTGTTTCTAAAATGCAAAAACTAACTTAACAGACCATCCTAACCACTGACCCAACCAACTGACCTTAATACTTCTAACCCTAATTTTGGGGTGTGACAACTCACCCCCTCCATAAAAGAAGTTTTGTCCCCGAAATTTCCTACTAACATTATAATTGCTTAAACACCAAATTCGCTACCACACTTTTGCTGCTCACTTTGATCCCTAACGCACTACCTAGCAATACTTAACCTTAAAAATCCCCTTTTGAGCAATCTTAAAAGATCTAATTCACTACCACGCAAATTATTTCAACCAATCAAACAAAAAGCCAAACTACATGCAAGCAAAATAAAACACAAATCGAAATAACCTACAACAATACATGTCCCGTCATTGGTTCCATCTCCCTAATTTTGGGTCTTCTTCGGGAATTGCTTCTAACCAAGTTGTCGACGAGGGCAATCCTGAACCTGATGCTCCGTGGACCCACATCTAAAACACGCTCCAAACCTCTTCTGACACTCGCCCGAATGGCACTTATTACAGAACCCACAAACTATAAAATTTGTGCCACTACTAGAACCACTCACATTATTTTTTCCAACATGATGTTGAGACCTAGCCCGCTTCGTAGATTGCGGCTCTAAACTAGAAAGACTAGTGCCTCTCTTATTTTGAACCTTACCTTCACACTTAATACACTTATCCACATTTTCCTCTTTAGCCCTTTCCAACATAGTATAGAAAACCTTCTCCAAAACACCAAACACCGGCAGGGTTAACGAATCAACACCAGTCTTCGAATTACTACCACCAGTAATTGACATAACCATAACGACCTCTGTCTCCTAAGAAGATACACGCCACGAGAGACTGAGGTCTCATTTAAAGTCTTACTAGGCTAATCCTCACAATTTAGCTTATCTCTAGATTCTATGATAACCTCGTGTTTAAAGTCTGATAGTGTTTACAATTCCATAAAAGAATAATTAGAGATAATGAAAAGCTACGTTTTGCCTATCAAAATAAAATAAACCTCTTCAAAAATAAAATAAATAAATAAAAGGTAGAATAGTGGAAAAGGGTCGATCCACAGGGAGTTTAATGGAATTCTTGATTAAATTTCTTGTTCTCGACCTAGGAGCTAAAATAGAAAATAAAAAAAAGGTGATTTGAGAAGTAACAAGAAAATAAAATAAATAAGTAAAATTGCAAAGAAAGATGTATTAAAATAGAAGCAATAAAATAAAGAAGATGAAAGATTAAATTGAATAAACACGAGTATAAGAATCGCCTCGAGCTAGTTTCGTCAATTCCCACGATCATCGAAAATAGATTTTTGCTCCGGGATTCATGTCGATTACAGTCTACGAGGCCCAACCCATCGTAACTTGCTTTTCTCTCATGTAACCGATCTTCCCAAGTCTATCTTCGAAAGTCGATTCTTAAGCAAATCATTCGAAAATCGATTCTTAAGTAAATCAACCACGACTATCGCCATTAAAATACTTAGTTTTGAAACAGGAAAAGCCCAACTCTGAAGTTGTCTTATCGAGAATCATTTCTGATCTCGTCTTTCCTTATCGGACCGCTGCTAAGAGTGTTCATAGGAAGTCGAAATGCCACAGGCTGATCCTTCCTCCCAACTTTAAAATTAAACGATTCCAGACAAACGGATCCTTTTTTATTTGAAAAACATTTAAAAATTTTAGTAAGGCCGATTGCCAAACTATCTAATGAGAAAGACGAAAATGTATCCAAAAGGGATTTAAGCAATATTCAATTCTCACGTGAGGAATTGATTCGTACTAGCTCTTGGCTTGAGAAAAATTAGCCAAGCATGATATCGATTATCATGCTTAACATGTTTTGGTAATGTAAAAACATAAAATAAAATAAAATAAAGTAAAAATAAAACAAAGAAGAAAATTTTATTAAAAATAAAAATAAAATAGCAATAAGAACAAAGGTAAGAGATACCCTTAGCCTTACCCAAAGGTGGGTATTTATAGGCTTCAAATTCCCAAATCAACAAACTAATCAAAAAAAGATAAGATAATATCTTTAAAATTATGAAAATGAAATCCAAAATCCCCCAAATCACGTCAATAGATTAAGATAAGTTGTTTCCAGAATATTCCCCGTGTTGACTTCTATTTTGCCACGTCAGATCCGTTTCGTGCCCAGCGTCGTGCCCACGACTCCAGCCGTGACAGAATAAAAAGAAAGAAAACTGCAGATTACGTCTTTTTATTGCCATTTCCAGTATTGGATTCACTACACAAGAAATAAATCAAATACAACCAATTAAGTAGTGAAAAATTTATAAGACAAAGGAATTAACAAGAAAAAAGTGTCAAATATAAGAGTACATCAAATTCCCCCTCACTTGTCTCATACTTGCCCTCAAGTTTGTTTGAAATAAATTAATCAAAAGCTTAATCATCTTTCTCCTAAACCGTTGCAAGTCTTAAACAAAGTTATGGGAGTTCAAGTGCACAAAAAAATGACATGAATAAAACATGAATCAAAATGAATAGGTGCAAGCAAGAACAATCATTCAACCTTACCATTGTCTATCAATTATCAATCAAATTCTAAACTAAGCTTAATTCTTACCAAGATACACTGAAATCACTCAAAGTGTTTCGGGTGTAGAAATCAAATTCACTCAAAGTCAAAATTTGAATAAGGGTCTCCATAGGCTTGAGGCAAGATCAATTCTCCACTACCTTAAAGAAATGAGATGCAAAAATCATTAGGACTTTTAATAAAGGGTGTAATGGGGCTTAGGTAAAAGTGTGGAATAAGGCTAAAATGAGGCTAAAGAAAATCAAGACAAGAGTTTCCCAACAAGTAACTATATCATGTCCACAACCTTAGAAAACATAGGCAACAAGAATAAGCAAACTAAACAAAGGTAGCTATAATGAACAAATCATCAAACTTTTTTTTTGTTTTTTTTTTTGTGGAACATGATCTCACAACCTTAAACTTATGCTCTTTGTCTTGTCAAGGGTGGAAGAGAGGAATAAATGAAAAGGCTCGGGTTTAAAACCTTGATGAAAACAAAGAAAATGGAATTAGGCTTCAACTTGGTTCATTAAGGGAAAAGAAAGGGTGAATCTGAATGCCTAAATCATATTAATGCATCAAATTCCAATGTAATCTCAAAATTCATACAAGCCACAAGTTCTAGATTCCAATGTCCAAATTGACACTCTCAGGCAAGAAAAAGATCATAAAAATATAATCATACATGCTAAAGGCTCAAGTTCTCACACAATGGGCTAATTAATTAAGCTAAATGAGAAATTCAACTAACAACATCAAGACAAATTGTAAGGGTTGTCAAATTAGACTTACTCATATTATTCGATTATCAAGAATGCTAGAATTCAAGTATCTTTATGAACTAAAATAATCATAACATGCTTAGCGGCAAGCAACGGCAAAGGAGTTGTTCTTCTAATCAATTCAAACAAACATATCATCAAACAAATATGACAAGCAAGGCGAAATTAATGTCATCCTTTACCCTCCTCACTTAATCGTATTGTCCCAATACGGAAAAAAATGTAAAGTACATTTAAGAACAAAGAAAGGTAAAGGATACTCCCCGTGATCAATGACGAAGGCGGCCACGGCTGTGGTAAAGGAAGGAGAGTATTTCCGTGATGTTCTCTTCTAGGGCCTGGAGGGGTCTGAACAAACGAAAAAAAAAAAATTGATGAAAAGTAAACAAATGGGTTGCCTCCCACTTAGCGCTTTGTTTAACATCGTTAAGCTCGACATTTTCCTGTCAGATTTTTGGCTCTTCCAACCTGATTTCTTCAATTAGTCCGATTGGTGTGCTCTCGAAGAAAGGTTTTAGCTATTGTCCATTAATTTTAAACCGTGCACCTGAGCTATCCTCAATTTCCACGGCTCCATAAAAAAAAACATTGATCACGGTAAATGGTCCGCTCCACTTGGACTTAAGTTTTCAAAAATTTTTAATTTTGAGTTAAATAAGAGAACTTTTAGCCCAACGGAAAATGATTTAAATGAAATGCGCTTGTCATGAAATGCGCTTGTTCACTCTTTATAATTTTGTGCGCTATCGTAAGCGTTGCGACGAATCTTCTCAAGCTCTTGGATATGAAGTTTTCGTGCTTTGCCAACAGCGTTCATCTCCATATTACATTCCTTCACCGCCCAAAATGCCCTATGCTCGAGTTCGACAGGCAAGTGGCAAGGTTTACCGAAAATAAGTCGGTAAGGTGACATCCCGATAGGTCCTTTGTAGGCTGTGCGATATGCCCACAACGCATCAACTAACTTCAAGCTCCAATCTTTCCGGTTTGGTTTAACGGTCTTCTCTAGGATTGACTTGATTTCTCGATTTGAAACCTTTGCTTGCCCGTTGGTTTGCGGATGATAAGCTGTCGCTATCCGCTGAGTCATGCCATATTTCTTCATCAAAGCTTCGACGACTCGGTTAACGAAATATGTTCCTCTGTCGCAAATGATCGCTCTCGGAGTTCCAAATCTTGAGAAAATAAAATCACGTAAAAAATTAGTTGTGGTTTTCGCATCATTTTCTCAGGTGGCTTTCGCCTCTACCCATTTCGAAACATAATCAACGGCCAAAATAATGTATAAATTTCCAAATGATGAGGTAAATGGCCCCATATAATCGAGCCCCCACACGTCAAAAATTTCACAGATGTGTATAGGATTTAATGGCATCTCACTCTTTCGACTTAGATTTTCGACTCTTTGGCACCTGTCACATGCTTTGCAAAAGTTGTAAGTATCTTTAAACAAGGTTGGCTAATAAAATCCGCATTCAAGAATTTTGTGTGCAGTTCGTTTAGGGTAGAAATGTCCACCGCAAGCGTAGGAATGACAAAACTGAAGTATGGATTTTACCTCGCTATTACTTACGCATCATCGTACAACTTGATCCGAGCAGTTTTTCTATAAATATGGATCATCCCAAATGTAGTATCAAGACTCTCTTTTTATGCGTTTGACCTCAGATTGAGATAGATTGTTCAGAAATTTACCCGTAGCTAGAAAATGTGCCAAATCGGTGAACCATGGGAACGATGCATGTGCTTCCATCAATGTTTCGTCTGGAAATTATTCTCATAGGGGAGGTTCGACTGGTGAAGTAGGCAAATGGCTTAGGTGGTCAGCTACTAAGTTTTTGCTTTCCTTTTTATCCTTGATTTCAAGATCGAACTCCTACAGTAAAAGAATTCATCGTATCAACCTTGGCTTTGCTTCTTTTTTGTTCATCAAGTATTTCAGCGCTGCATGATCGGAAAAAACAAAAATTTTAGTTCCTAATAAATAAGAAAAAAAATTTTCTAATGCAAAAATGACAGCAAAAAGCTCTTTTTCCATTGTCGGGTAGTTGCGTTGAGCCTAGTCGAGAGTCCTAGAGGCATAGGCTATCACGTGTGGTCCTTCTTTACTCCTTTGGCCGAGAATGGCTCCCACGCTAAGGTCAGATGTGTCACACATAATCTCAAATGGTAAAGTCCAATTTGGTGGTTGTACAATTGGTGCAGATATAAGCCTTTCCTTAAGCTTATCGAACGAATCTTTGCAAGATTGATCAAAAACAAAATTCATGTCCTTTTATAGTAATCAGCAAAGAGGTTGTGCCAACTTAGAGAAGTCCTTTATGAACCGTCGGTAGAAACCTGCATGGCCAAGAAAACTACGAATTTCCCTCACCGAAGTGGGGTATGGAAGTGAGCGAATTACATCAATCTTTCCCTTATCAACGACAATTCCTTGGGCCGAAACCACATGACCGAGTACCGATCCTTTACTTACCATGAAATGGCATTTCGCATAGTTTAAAACCAATTTAAATTCAATGCATCGATTAAGAACATAAGAAAGATTGGAAATGCATTGAGAGAATGAATTACCGTAAACAGTAAAATCATCCATAAATACCTCTATTCCTCGCTCGATGTGATTAGAGAAAATGCTTAACATGCATCGTTAGAATGTGGCCGGAGCGTTGTAAAGACCGAAAGGCATTCTCCTACAGGCGAAAGTTCTGAAAGGGCAAGTGAATGCTATTTTTTCTTGGTCTTCAGGTGCCACCGGAACTTGAAAAAATCCAGAAAATCCATCAAGACAACAATAATGTGTTTTTCCAGCAGGTCTTTCGATAATTTGATCGATAAATGGTAAAGGAAAATGGTCCTTTCAGGTTTGTGAGTTGAGTTTCCTATAATCGATACACATTCTCCAACCATTTTGTACTCTCTTCGGAATCATTTCTCCTTCGGCATTTTCGACCACTATAATTCCAGCCTTCTTTGGTACAACATGGACCAGCCTTACCCACTTGCTATCAGAAATGGGGTAGATAATGTCAGCATCTAGCAACTTTTGAATCTCCTCCTTTACAACCTCCATCATTGGCGGGTTTAAACATCGCTGGCCTTCTCTCGTTGGTTTCGCGTTCTCCTCTGTTTTAATTTTATGCATGCAAGTGGATGGACTTAAGCCTTGGATATCAACTAATGTCCATCCAATTGCCTTTTTATAAGTACGCAAAACAGCAATCAATTCTTCCTCTTCTTGTCGTGATAATTCACTTGAAATGATAATTGGCAAGGTTCGATTATCGCCCAAAAATTCGTATTTGAGATGCGATGGAAGTTACTTCAATTCTAGTTGTGGCACCTGCAAAATTGAGGGAAGGGGTTTAGATGGAATTAATCGAGAATCAGAAATGGAGGAAAGAGTTGAAATGATTTCGCTTTCATCATCGATATCCTCCAATTCCCTACAAAAATCATAAAACAAATCAGTTTCGATAAAATCATCGACTAACGGATCTATAATATCAAAAAAATTTAAACTTGTGATGGAATCAGGATACTTCATAGCTTTGTACACGTCGAATTTAACCACTTCCCCATCAAATTCCATGGTTAAGATGCCATTACGGATATCGATTTTTGTATGTGCTGCTGACAAGAAAGGGCGTCCAAGCAAGATTTCTGATCCGTTGTTGCTGCGGTCATTTTCCATGTCAATAATGTAAAAATCAGCAGGGAAAATGAGATCGTTTACCTTTACCAATACATTTTCTAGTACCCCCTCGGGGTAGATAACTAACCGATCAGCTAATTGAACCATCACTCGCGTCTCTTTTAATGGTTCTGTTGAAATTTTATTGTAGACGCTTAGCGACATGACATTAATAGATGCGCCAAACATCCCTTGGTCCTTGTATTTTGGTGGTAGGCGTCTTTGAAAAACGGCCGAAATATTCTCGTTGAGGTTAACTCTTTAATTGCCGGATAACCGCCTTCGATTTGTGCATAAGTCTTTCAAAAACTTTGCATATTTTGGCACCTTCCGAATGACATCAAGGAGTGGAATATTGATTTCCACTTTTTTTAATATATCCAAAATTTCCTTCTCCTCTTCCTTTTTGTCACGCCTTTCAAGCCTTTCTAGAAAGGGAAAAGAAAGACCAGGAATGACTTTACATGAGGTAGGTGAGGATTTTTCTTCTTGACTCTTCAAAGAAGTGTCTTCTTTGTCTTTCTCGATTTTTTCGGGCTCCTTTGTTGGCACTGGTGAAATTACGGTACCACTTAGTAAAGTAATCGAGCTCACATTTTCCCTCAAATTTTTTTCGGTTTGAGAGGGCAATCGTCCTTGAGACTCTAGGCGACCAACGGTTTGGGCTAGTTGGCTTATTTGTTTGTCAATTTCTTGGAGATGAGATTGTGTTTGGGTTTGGAATTTCTCTTGTGAAATGGCCAACTTTTCAACAATGGTCTCAAGAGAGGTTTTTTGTGGTGATTGATTTGGAAAGGGAGGTGGTCTCGGTTGGTAATTTTGGTTTTTGTTTTCATAGCTCATATTTGGATGATCTCTCCAACCGGGATTGAAAGTGTTACCGTAGGGATTGTATGGCCTTTGAGGAGGTCCTGGAAAGTTATTTATGGCCTTAACTTGGGCGCCCGTCTCATCTTGTAGCATTGGACATGAATAGGTTGGGTGGTTCGGCATCGTGCAGATTCCACAAACATTCGCAGCTCCTATCTTACCTGTGACAAGAGAGTTGACAATATCAGTCAATTTGTCTATTTTATTTTCCAAAGAAACGGTACTTACTTAGTGAACCAGTCGGCTAGGTTCACTTGAAGAGCCGAACTGTTGTGAGTTTGCGGCCATAGTAGAGATTAGAGTTCTCGCATTTTCTGGCATCATATTGACGAGTGCGCCACCACTTGCAGCATCCACCATCTTTTTGTCCATCAGAAGCATTCCTTCATAGAGATACTGATGGGGGGTCTGCTCGGGTAGGCCATGCTGCGGGCAACTTGCGCATAACTTTTTGAACCTCTCCCAGTAGTCGTAGAGAGATTCATCGCTCCTTTGCTGGATTCCTAAAATGCTTCGCCTAAGCTCGCTCGCCTTTGCCGCTGGAAAATACCTATCAAGGAAAACACGAGATAGTTCAGCCCATGTGGTTATTGAGTTAGGCGGAAGGTAAATAACCATTCCTTAGCTATTCCGGCTAAAGAAAAAGGAAATGACCTTAGTTTGATTTGGTCTTCCGAGACTCCTTGTGGCTTCATGCTACTGTACACCATGTGGAATTCGGCGAGATGTTTATGTGGGCTTTCGTTAGGAAGACCGTTGAATGTAGGGAGGAGATGAATTAACCCTGTTTTGAGTTAAAAAGGGGTAGTGCCTTGAGGAAAGGTAATGTAGAGCGGTTGTTGTACGGCGGGGGCGGCGGCAAGCTCTCTAATGGTTTGGTTCGCCATTGGCTCCGGTACAAACGTGGGATTTGTTATTTGAGTAGTGGTGTTGGGAGATGGTCCTTCGTTGGAAGTTTGTTCCGGTTCACGTGGTGGTGTCGCAGAAGTAGATTCCAGATTGGATTGTCGTTCTTTTTGCTCTTGCTGCTTCTTTCATCGAAGCGTTTGACCGTGGTTTCTACAAGCTCTTGCTTCAATTTCTGGGTTATATTGAACTAGAGTCCCCGGGTTTCTCTTGGTCAAAAAAATCAAACAAAATAATCAGTAATTGCCGAAAAAAAACTCCCCGGCAACGGCGCCAATTTTGACAAGCTACGTTTTGCCTATCAAAATAAAATAAACCTCTTCAAAAATAAAATAAATAAAAAAGGTAGAATAGTGGAAAAGGGTCGATCCACAGGGAGTTTAATGGAATTCTTGCACTACAGGAAAATAGGGCTTTAGCGGTGTTTTATCAAAAAATGCCGCAAAAATTGTAAAACACAGAGCAATAGCGGCGTTTTTGTCAAAACGCCGCTAAAAACTGAGCAATAGCGGCGTTTTTTGTTAAAACGCCGCTAAAAACAGAGCATTAGCGGCGCTTCTGGTAAAACGCCGCTAAAGACCAGAGCATTAGTGGCGCTTTTGGTGAAACGCCGCTAAAGACCAGAGCATTAGCGGCGCTTTTGGTGAAACGCCGCTAAAGACCAGAGCATTAGTGGCGCTTTTGGTGAAACGCCGCTAAAGACCAGAGTATTAGCGGTGCTTTTGGTAAAACGCCACTAAAAGTCATGTAACTCCTAAAATCTTAAACCCCAAAAAAACATAAAACACTAATCTATAACCCCTAAAATAGTAAACCCCTAAACCCTAACAAGCCCTAAACACTAAACTATAACCCCTAAAACCCTAAATGCCGCAATAGGTGCATTTTTAGTGGCGCTAGGTTATAAACGCTGCTAATATTAAATTATTTTGTTCAAAACTTCGTCGTTTAGCTGTCTTTTTTTTTACCCACACCTTATACACTTAACATTTTCCCCGTTTTTTCCCAGTTCTATTTCCCCCTTCTTCCTCATCCTAAATCCCTAAAGTATTATCACCCATTCCCAAATTCGACCTAAATCCCTAACGAATTTAATAATAATAATAAAGTAATTTTAACAATTAAACTTAAATTTAAAAATTTGAAACATAGAGGAATTGAATTCTTAAGAATAGAAATATAATGACTAAATTTTAATTTTACGAAAAGTACAAATTCTTATCTCATATTTTAGCTTTTACAGATTAAGTGGTTTAGTATTCAATTTGTTAAAGTATGTTAAGAGAATTACTTTTTTCTTTTTGAAGATTTAACACTCCTATGCGAAAAGATATTATTTAACTCATATATTTATTAAAAGTTTATATAAAAATTAATTTAAAAGTTTATATAAAAATTAATTGTTATTTTGGTTATAATCATAAAGTTAATTGTGTTTCGAGTTTTTATTATATATATATATATATATATATATATATATATATATCAATATAAAAATACATTCTTATAACTTAATTTATATGTGAGAGGGTAAGTTAATAATTTCTCAACTGAATTAATATACTTGATTAACCCATAACACCAACTTAATAAAAAAATAACTATAATTATAAATTTTTCTTTCCATTAATATGATTCAACTAAAAATATTGTTAATATTTAATTTATATAGACAAACAATTATTGCACTCAAATTGATATAAATTATAAAATTACAATTAATTTTATTTAAAACTCGATTCGAAACAATTGATGTTTTGAATTCGTAAAGTAAAATAATCATACTAGAATATGGCACACTCATTGAATTTTTATGTAACAAAATTAATAAAATTTGATGTAATAACCAGTATGCCATTATATAAAAATCTAAACAACTAATGCGGACCATACTTAAAAGAATAATGCTTGTATTGCTGTGTCATTTTGTATTTTTTTAAATTCATCGATTCTATTTTATTTCATGGATTATGATTTAAGGGTTGGGGTTTAAGGGTTAGGGGTTAGGGGTTAAGTGTTAGGTTTACTTAAGGATTAGACTTTATATATATTAAATGGTTTAGGATTTAGGCTTTATATATATTAAATGATTTAGGATTTAAAGTTAAGATTTGTTAAATGATGAAATTTTATACAATCAATTAATACTTTTATATTTAAAAATATTAATCTAAATCATTTGATATATTTAAATATTAGATTTAAAAAAATATTGATAAATAAATAAAAAAATAACAGATTGATATGGATAGGTAACTATCTATTTTGGATAGGACCGAATTATAACAAATAAAAATAAAATACAAAAACTAAAATCATTCCACACCGAACATCTAGCAAAATAGTTATATTTTAGTTAGGAAGAAATATCTCTAATGAAATGGAGATTACATCGGAAAAGAATAATATAAAATTATGATTAACGTCTCAATCTTTAATAGAAATTTGATATGTAAGAGATTGATTACTTACGTTGGATAATTCTAACTTAATAATTAATTATAGCCATTTAATTATTTGTTTTCTTAGTAAAATATACGATATTTATTTCCAGAATACTTAATTTTTTTATTTATAAAAACCAATTTATAAAAAATAGTAATAAAAAATATTTTATAAAATCACTTAACTAATAATTTTTAATAGAGAAAATAAAATTTTTTTAGCATAACAAAACAGAGTCATTTTATTTAAAATAAAATAATTTTTATAACGGCGTTTTTTATAAAAACGCCACAAAAAATTATTTCACTTAAAAAATGCGCGATTTTATCCCTAAATTTTTCCCTCTGAAACGCCTAATTTTTTCCTCTAAAATTGGTGTCCTCAAAACACCCCCCAATCTCACCCCTCTGTTGCTATTTTCAATCAAGAAACTGAGATGGCAGTCTTGATTTGGCATCAAATTGCTTCAGTCTTGATTTGGTTTCCAGTTATACTCTGAGATAGAAGAGATGGCAGTGAACCAGACGGCAGCGTTGAAGGTGGGGTTGTGCCTATTGGGCTTCTGCTATTCGGCTACACGTTCATCTCCCTCCACAATCTCAAAGCTTGTGTAGATAATAATTACTTGTAAGTTTTAAGTAAATATGTTGTTCTTGTCATCATCGTTTGTTTAACATTTGGTATTTGAAAAGGTTTTATAGAGCTGTAATGGTTCTCTGATGCCAAATACAGAGCAGCCTTTCCGTCTGAACTGGGCTTCGTTTGGTGTGAACGAAAGACGATCTGATGCTGGCTCCGATCTATCTATATTCGTAGGAGATTTGGCTGCTGATGTAAATGATACGGTGTTGCATGAAACCTTTTCTAGTAAATTTCAATCTGTCAAAGGAGCAAAAGTTGTTATCGATTCGAATACTGGTCGTTCGAAAGGTTATGGTTTCGTTCGGTTCGTTGATGAAAATGAAAGGTCGAGGGCCATGACTAAAATGAATGGAGTGTATTGCTCAAGTAGACCAATGAGAATTAGTGTTGCCACTCCCAAGAAAGCATTTGGATATCAGCAACAGTATTATTCGCAAGGTACCTTAATATTTTATCCTTACCGAGTTAGTCCAAATGTTTCCCGTCAAATATAGGGTCCTTTCCAGGTTCTATATGACACCAAGGGTAATGCTGAGATGATTGATACCCGGGTGGCCTTATTGAGCATTTAAGTGGAATCATATTGTGATTTTTTGTTCTTTGTATCAATTTTGTCTTAAAGCTCGGTGCGCATTGTAAATTGAATCATTATATCTATATTATCCTTATTATTAGGTTTGGTATTGGCAGGTAGACAAGCATCGAATGGTGCTGTGGAACAAGGTCTTTATTCTCATTGAAAATTTTTTGGGAGAATCAGTAACTAGAATTGGAATTTCATGGGGAGTGACATAAATTAATTTTCTTTAATTTAGAGTACCATTATGATTACTATTAGAGGTTAGATTTTTATCCATTTTACTCAAACTAAGAAATAACATTCTTATAGAAAACAAAGTGCAAATAGTGGATAAAAAGATGTACCAGCGAGGCCTAAGTTTTGAGTGTTCATAACGAGGAATAAAAAAGCCAATAGTTTACCTAAGAAAAGTTGGATAATGTTGAATCAACAGCTTGAAGGCTCATGAAGACTTTAGCATGTGATAAATGGGGAGTTAGCTGTTAGTTAACTGAGGGAGTTAGATGTTAGTCAGCTGTTTTTGTTGTTAAGCAGTTAATTCAGTTGTAGTTAGTTAGTTCTTTAGCAATTAATCAGTTTATGTATAAGTGGATTAGAATGTGTACATTCTAAAAGTAATGTTGATCGAAACAGAGTGTTATCTCATTATCATCCTCTCAATGTTTGTATGGTTTTCATTCTTTTCTTTTCATCTATTGTTTTCTATCTTTCTCTTCTCAA
Organism: Gossypium anomalum; assembly: GCA_025698475.1. Lineage (NCBI taxonomy): Eukaryota > Viridiplantae > Streptophyta > Magnoliopsida > Malvales > Malvaceae > Gossypium > Gossypium anomalum. Next base: position 64,822,801 of record CM046968.1, on the reverse strand, counting down.
GATTTTCATTCTCAATCTAGATTTCTTGCATGAATTTAGCATCTCTCATACTGGTTTTATAGTTACTAGATTGACTTTGAATTGCTGCTTTTGAAAACTTTGGGATTTCTCATACTGGTTTGTAATGATAATTGCGTCTTTCTATATTTTTGTTGCTACTTTTTATAATGTTGACATTATTCTATATTAATTTGTTTTTGCTTATGTTTTAAGTATGTTGGTATTACGGTTACATTTGGCCTTTTTGAGTTTATGATAGTCAAGAGTTAGCTTTTGAATACAATATCAGGTAGCTCCAAATTATCGGTTTTTCTAATTTGAGACTTCGATGTTAAGACTTTATTATTAGATTTTTGATTGGATTTTCATTACATTAGGACGTAAAGCAGATATCCACTATTTTGCAAAAATATTTGGAGAATCTTGCAAATGGAAAGTGTTTGTCCTTTATATCATAATTGAGTGTTAAAATCATCATTATCTAAAATATAAAATAATATATAATCATGGTGCACTTGCTAATAATTGGGTGGCTGTTCTTGCACTCTGCCCCTCTGGACTGCGTAATTTGAGCTCATTATGAAAGGGTTTATGTTTATGAATTAGACTTTTTTGATCTTGATCTTGGTTCTATATTCTGTAGGTTGTAATGCTGTAAGCTGGTAAACCTTCTTATCCTCATGCATGCTATAAAAGGTGGGTGGGTTGGGCAAACATTTGCCCTAGCTAAGTGCAATGAGTCCGGAGGGAAGAAGACTCGGTTCGGCGTTCAAAGGAGGAAAGGAAGTTAATGGTTAAATCTTTTATAAAGAAGTAATCTCACATAGTTCCTCTTCCTTTTGCTTGCTACTACTGATAAATTTAATTATTTCATTTTTGATTTTATTGATTAAAGTTTTTTTTTTGGGTAGCCATCTGTCATGGGTCAAGTAATTAAATATTTTTCTCATAGATTTGATATTAATGTTTATCTATCTCTAATGAGAAGTTAAAATTAAAAAATACATTATGTTGGTTATCATAAACTTAGACTCTTATCTTTGTCAAAAAATTAGAATTCATTTATTATCGACAAATTATCTGAATATTATTATAAAAATGTCAACAGTTTGTGCTTAATGTAGCAGTATTAAGGTTATCTGATCTATTGCTTGATGATGCGAATTTCTACTTAATCAAGCAAATATGGGATGAAATTATTTCAACTCTTTCCGTTTCCCTCATGAACCAAATTATGTTGCTCCGGAGGTTTTCATTCATGAACTCAGAAAATAATTAGCTGTATTGCTGCAACTCTTCTTTTTTTTTTTTTTTTTTTGCCTTTTCATTCTGGTATCTGATATTTTTATTTTCAGGTGCTCAAAGATAAAGGTTATGATGGTACATCATCTGATATTTGGTCTTGCAGAGTTATTCTCTTTGTTCTCATGGCTGGTTATTTGCCTTTTGATGAGCCAAGCCTTATAGGCTTGTATAAGAAAGTAAGTACCGTACAGATTGGCCAGTCTTTTTAGATGAGAAGTACTTCATTAAAATTGTTTGTACCTTGATAAATTTCAGATCTGGGAGGCTTCTTTCAGCTGTCCATCATGGTTTTCATCTGGTCCTAGGAATTTGATTAAGCGTATTCTTGATCCAAACCCTCTTACGTAAGTTTCAAATTCAATTCATCCTATGAAAATTTGTGATTACATGCAATCTTTGATCACAGTATAAGCTTTAGCGCGTGCATTTTGGTTGAAATTCTGCATGTTCTTTTTGGCAGCGTATAACTATTCCTGAAATTCTACAAGATGAATGGTTCAAGAAAGGGTATAAGCCACCAAAATTTGAGTAAGATGATGATGTAAATCTTGATGATAATATCTTATATTTTACATGGTTATGATTTAAGTCCTTATTTCATTGATATCTTTGTATTTAATCTAATTTTTATTATTTATTTTAGTTTTGATTCTAATTTTTTATTTTTATTTTAATATTTTTAGTTAAAATTTTAATAGAAAATTTAATTTGATAATGAATTTTAATAGAAAATTTTTATATTTATATCATGGATATTATTCTTCTCAATATTTTGATAATGAATTTTAAATTTTTTATATTTTTCATGACTTTTATAATATTTTTTTTTTAAATTTCATTACCTTTAGCGGCGTTTGTGGGAAAAGCGCCGCTAAAGGTCATGACCTTTAGCGGCGTTTGTGGGAAAAGCGCGCTAAAGGCCCCGACCTTTAGCGGCGTTTGTGCGAAAAGCGCCGCTAAAGGCCCTGACCTTAGCGGCGTTTTTGTGCGCGCGCTAAAGGCCCCGACCTTTAGCGGCGTTTATGGGAAAAGCGCCGCTAAAGGTCATGACCTTTAGCGGCGTTTTTTTTAAATAAACGCCACAAACTTTAGTGGCGCCGTCTATAGCGGCGTTTTTTTGCGGCGCTTGTAAAACGCTGCAAATAGTTTTAGCGGCGCTTTTAAGCGCCGCTAAAGACCTTAAAAAACGCCGCTAAAAGTCAATTTTGCTGCAGTGTTGATTAAATTTCTTGTTCTCGACCTAGGAGCTGAAATAGAAAATAAAAAAAAGGTGATTTGAGAAGTAACAAGAAAATAAAATAAACAAGTAAAATTGTAAAGAAAGATGTATTAAAATAGAAGCAATAAAATAAAGAAGATGAAAGATTAAATTGAATAAACACGAGTATAAGAATCGCTCGAGCTAGTTTCACACAATTCCCACGATCATCGAAAATAGATTTTTGCTCCGGATTCATGTCGATTCTGATCTCACGAGGCCCAACCCATCGTAACTTGCTTTTCTCTCATGTAATCGATCTTCCCAAGTCTATCTTTGAAAGTCGATTCTTAAGTAAATCAACCACGACTATCGCTGTTAAAATATTTAGTTTTAAAACAGGAAAAGCCCAACTCGGAAGTTGTCTTATCGAGAATCATTTCTGATCTCGTCTTTCCTTAGCGGACTGCCGCTAAGAGTGTTCATAGGAAGTCGAAATGCTACAGGCCGATCCTTCCTCCCAACTGTGAAATTAAACGATTCCAGACAAACGGATCTTTTTTTATTTGAAAAACGTTTAAAAATTTTAGTAAGGCCGATTGCCAAACTATCTAAGCAGAAAGACGAAAATGTATCCCGAAGGGATTTAAGCAATATTCAATTCTTACGTGAGGAATTAATTCATACTAGCTCTTGGCTTGAGAAAAATTAGCCAAGCATGATATCGATTATCATGCTTAACATGTTTTGGTAATGTAAAAACATAAAATAAAATAAAATAAAGTAAAAATAAAACAAAGAAGAAAATTTTATTAAAAATGAAAATAAAGTAGCAATAAGAACAAAGGTAAGAGATACCCTTAGCCTTACCCAAAGGTCGGTATTTATAGGCTTCAAATTCCCAAATCAACAAACTAATCAAAAAAAGATAAGATAATATCTTTAAAATTATGAAAATGAAATCCAAAATCCCCTAAATCACGTCAATAGATCAAGATAAGTTGTTTCCAGAATATTCCCTGTGTTGACTTTTGTTTTGCCACGTCAGATCCATTTCGTGCCCTGCGTCGTGCCCACAACTCCAGCCGTGACAGAATAAAACGAAAGAAAACTGTAGATTACGTCTTTTTGTTGCCATTTCCAGTATTGGATTCACTACACAAGAAATAAATCAAATACAACCAATTAAGTAGTGAAAAATTCATAAGACAAAGGAATTAACAAGCAAAAAGTGTCAAATATAAGAGTACATCAGATAAAAAACCATACAATTCTAATCTTACAATTTCAAAGTTTCTTACGGAACAACATCGGAGTCTTAGATTCTTTGTTTGAAGAAACACAATCTCAAAATATTGTAGTATGTTTTTATCAAAACTCTTTTTAAATCCATGCATACACACACATTAAAATCACAGATCAAAATTTTGCAAATCTGGCTCCGATACCACTAAATCTAACACCCCAAAACTCAGCCCAAAAGTTTCAACTAGATTTCGAAGGTCACATTAGCCACCAAAATGGCCCAAACAAAACACCATTCAAAATTTCTTATTTCCTCTTGAAAACCATAATCTTTGTCACATGTTTAACTAAATTCAAAATTTAATCTTATCTTCTGTTTGCCAAACATTCGTTTCATTATTTCCAAACTTGATAAAAAACTGACTTCACACTTGAATACCAACTTGTTTAGGAGATTTGAAAACTGAAGTTTAAAAAAAAAAACCCATGTAAACGTAATAAAATTTTTCGTTTCAACTTACAACCAGAAAACCATCAGTCTTTACTTAAAAATCTTGTAATTGTTAAAGAAAGTAGCCAATCGGTTAGCTTCAACCCATGCATGAAATTATGGTTTTTAATTCAAAGCTAAGAACCCAAAACTTTACGAGTCCAAAACCAAAAATCCATACCACAGTTAATATAACTTAATTACAATCTGATTGAAAATAATTTATTTAAACTTATGAAAAACTTTATTAAACCAAACCGAGATGAGGAATTCTGAGACCTCCGATTTGCCAAGTCCAAAACCTAACTACGAGGGTTACCTGAAAAGGGAAAAAAATTAAGGGAGTGAGCTATAATTCTTAGTGTGAGTCCTAAATAGATGTAGATAGGTAGTCTAATAATAAATAATAAAAAAAAGTCAAAAGTTTAATCTGAATCACAATCGGATATCACTTCAGTATAGAGCACAATAATTCATTAACGTTGAACAAATGTACATAAACAGAGTCATATAGTAGCAAACAATGTAGTGACAACAAACGAACAGACATACAACAATCATTTTCTAATCATATTGAAATGAATCATCACAACCAAATCGAATTAATTTAATGTAATCCATGCTCAAATGAAACTATTACAAAATCCAACCTATCCAACCTCTACACACTATCTCCATAAATCCAACACATACCAAAAAGGTATACTGGACCCTTTCCAACTTCTACACACCAATACTTGAGTTATGGTGGACCTATTCAACCAAATCACACCTTAAAGTGGTCATGTGCCACTTGTATGCTATGCATTCAAGCTGCTAACATAACTGTGGTTTTATCGCTGAAATATGGAAATGTAAGTTTACTTCCAAAGCAAATTTCCTTCTCTTCATATTCATATCCCAGACAAAATGCATATGCAAATCACATCATTCATGCGAATAATTCCAAAATTAGTCATGTTCATATTCAGTTTTTGATAACTCACATCATGCTCACAAGATTAATTTCTAATCAACACATTTAATCCATCTCATATTACAAGATTAATTTATCAGATCATAATAACCAAAACTTATACACATTTGCACAAATACATAAACATAACCATCAGAAAAACACTCATCACAGTCAACCAACAGTCAGTACTGATAGTACATCAGACAGGGCCCAAGTAGAATAGATAATGAATCTGTTTATGAATTTTTTTCACTTGGAAGGTGTAACAACCCATTTTTAGTCAAATCGAAACAATAGTTTTGGGACCACAAATCCAACGTTGAAATAATTATTTTATTATTATTCTAATGTTTAAATCATATTAGTATGATTTTCTAAAAATTCTGTTAAGAAATTTTATCGTTTGAGTGCTCAATTTGATAAAAAGGACTAAATCGCGTAAAGTGTAAAAGTTATGTTCTAATAGCTAAAGGTGTCTAATACCTATGGAACCTTAAAATAGAGGTCCTTATGTGATAATTAGCCTATTTGTAAAGTTATTGGACATTCTTGGACATGTATTAAGTGATTTTAATGTTTTATAACTAAAGTTAAAAGTGTAATTTAATAAAAATAAATTAAGTAAAATAAAGAAAACCAAAGATACCATCTTTTAGTCCATATTATTTCACCAAAAATAAGAATTGGAAACACCATGTTTGAAGCTTGAAATTTTGGCTAGGTTTTATCCTTACATATAAGTAATTTTTGACTCAGTTTTTAATGATTTCTATATTTTTGGAGTCGTTGTAACTTAACCCAGCTAGCCCAGGGACTAATTTACAGAATAGTTTAAGTTTTAAGGTTTTCCCATTGATGAATGTACATGTATTTTGATGTTTGATGATAGAAAATGAATGGTTGTTGTTAGATAAACAACATTTGTTAAGTGATTTGTGGTAAAATTGTCAATTAGGGATTTATTTGTAAAATGTGAAAAATTCATGGTTAAATTGTAAAATAAATAAAAAATAGGGGCTGCTATGTTAATAAAGGAAATTCGGCTAACATGGGTAAGGACCTATTTGCATGAATTTGTATTTTTATGAGAGAAGGACTAAATTGTAAAGATGTTGGAATGTTAGGGGAAAAAGTGTAGTTTTGCTATAATATGTATTTTGGGCTAAATTTAATAGAATGATAATTGAATAATTTAAATTTGATATCATATAGATCAAGAAAAATGAAGTTCGGATCTAGATCGGGGGAAAAACAAAGTATTGGACTAGTCAATTCATTTTGTCGTTTTTGTGAATCGAGGTAAGTTCGTATGTTAATAAGCATGAATATAATTGTGTTTTTAAATGCTTTATTATTGAATTAATTTTAAATACAATCCTACGGATATGTTTGACAAAGATTCGACAATATGAAATCTCGGTTGAACCTTAGGAATATGTTAGGATAAAAATGACATGTCATTAGGGCTTATGTGTTGGGGTGCTGGTCTGTACATCCTACCGATGGCTGAGTTATCCAGCATGTGTTGCAGATCCTCGTCAGCATGTGTGAGCAGCACCGTGTAGCTATGTCATGTCCGTCAGCTTGTGTGAGCAGACCCGTTGATAGCTTGAGAGTGAGCATTATATGAGATGTGAGATTGAGATAGCTTTGGCTATGTATTTGGCACTTAGGTTGCAAGATTGCCAAATATCTGATATTATTTTGAATGGTTCAACTGGTATATCAAGGATATGGATGAGTATGAAATTGATACGAGTTGATATAGGTATGTACATGAAACATACAAGCATTGAATTGAAGAAACTTGTGAATTTCATATCTAATCTTGTGAATGAATATATGATAGGATTGTGGATCAATTTTCGTTATGTTATGATATGTAAATTGTTTAAATTGTGTTTCTATGGTAAGTTTTTCTTTAAGCATACTAGCTTACTAAGCTTTATAGCTTACTCTGTTTACTTTTCCGTGTTTTATAGTGTTATCGAAGCTTGCTCGGATTTGGGAGTCGTTGGAGATCTCATCACACTATCAAGCTTTCATTTTGGTACTTTTGAATTGTGATTTTGGTTATATGGCATGTATAGGAATTGTGCTTATTTTGGTCTATAGTTTGGTAATGGATTTAGCCATTTGACTTTGTTTGTAAATGATGAATGCTTGGTTATATGTATAACCATGTAACTTGGCTTATTTTGGCATGCTTGGTAATGTATATATATATGTGCAAATGACCTTTTGATATTTTATGTATAATTGCTATATAAATGCTTGTGGTGAATTGGTATTTGGAATACCAAATGGTTGAAATTTGAGAATTGTATGCTTGTAGCTTTAGGTAAAGTTATGTATAATTGAAAGTGACTATATTGATGATTTGAGAATGTGAATTTGGTATGAAATTGAATAGCTAATTGTGATACTTGTGTGCCTTGTTGTTGTTGGTATTGAAATGGCATGAATTAGGCTTGATTGAGATTGGTTTCAATACTTATTGATGCTATGCTATATGCCATTTGATGTTTTTAGGTGGATGCAAATTGGGTGAGAATGATAGATTGGTAAATAGCCTAATTTTTGTCCACACAGGTTGAGAGACGGGCGTGTGTCTCAGCCGTGTGTGGCACACGGTCAGGTGACACGGCCATGTGTCCCCTGATGTTTAATTAGAAACCAAGTTAGTATGCTTCACATGGCCCAGCACACGAGCGTGTGACTTGGCCGTGTGGCATAAGTCAGTATACCGTACAGTTTTGGCACGGCCTAGCACACGGCCTGGCACACGGGTGTGTGAGGCCATTTCAAAAGGCACAAGGGCTAGTCACACGGGCGTGTGGTTGGCTGTGTGACCAAATTCAGAGAGTTACATGGGGTCAGACACGAGCTGGGACACGGCCATGTGATCCCATTCTGAATGTGCATACGACCTACGACACGGGCGTGTCTTTGGCCGTGTGTAGGGCCACACGGGTGTGTGTCCCTTGTATTTTGAAAATGTTCTAAGTTTTCTAAAAATTTCCTGAGTTATCGGTTTAGTCCCAAACCACTTCGAATGCATGATTTGGGCCTCGTAGGCTCGTATTAGGGACTGTATGATTGATTGTGAATGATTTATATTTGGAAATGGAAATTGTATGTGAATTGTATGATTATTTATAAAATAAGTCCAGTAATGCTCCGTAACCTTATTTTGACGACGAATACGAGTTAGGGGTGTTACATAATATTTATAGTGTGACATACTTTGATCCCGAGTTAATGATGGGCTATTTATATGTGACACGTATACTTTTATGTAAATAAAAGTCTGAGTTCAAATAGATAAGGAGCCGAAAGTTGGTGCATTGGGTATACGACTTCTGCAATATGTAGCATCATTCACAATAGTGGAAATTATAACTTAAGAAATGGGTAAATGATATCCTCTCATTGACATTACATGATAGATAAAAAGTAAACGTGGTCACAGGTCGTTTGTTTTTGTGATAAATAACTTAATTACTATTTGATAGTAATTGACTTTTCATGAAGGAAGATATAATGGTTACTATGAGATAAAATAAGATCATATTGGGAGAACAAATTTATCCCAAAGAGATTAAGGATATCCAATGAGGGTAACACACTTATGACAGTGCCATTGGACGAGTACTTATTAAGTAACTTTTGTAATGTTATATAATTAGAGAGAGCTCAGTCACAATACTTTAGTGGAATGAATTCGTGACTAAATAAGTTTATAATTAATAAGCGAAAAAATAGAACTTAATTATAAATTATTTAAGCTTTAATTACATATGTCTAATCGATCCCTCTACTAGCTTGTTGAAACCATAAGTTAATTGCATTTAGAATCAAATGAACAGAAATGTATTAAAATTGATTAAGTTAGAGAAATGAGTCACATTTGAAAATGAATATGGTTTCTCAATAAGTATAGAAATTATCTGAGAATTAATTTAAGTTTTTTGAATTATTATTTAATAATTGAAGTTTGGAAATGGAATTAAATTAATTGGTCATTTTGAATCCTCTGAATATGAAAATGAAACACATTTCCTCATATATTTTTGTACGGTAAAGTTGCGATGACTTTAACAAAATTAGGATTGGATTGAGAAAATTATTTAATTGTAAAATTAATTAATTAAAATTAATTTAATGAATAATTTTTATTTTAGGAAATAGAAAAACATGTATTGAGTTGGATTAAAAATCTAAAAAGTACGTATAATTAAATCCAATACAAGAAAACCCAAAACCCTCATAGTAACTATGAGGGGCGGCACACCCTAGTATAATTAACTAGGGTTAATCGCCCCTCTCTCCTAATAGAACTAGAGGACTTGTTTTTATATAAGATAAGTATTATTTTTATTTTACTAATTCAACCAGTATTCTTCTATCTCTCACTATAAATAGATGGCACTAGTAGAACTATTAACACATAAATTTTCAATGCTATTGTAAAGCCCAATTATAGCCCGGGGACCATTAAACCCTAAAACCATTACAATTCAGACCCAACTACCCCAAACCCAACTAAGCCCAAATTACCTAACCCTAGCACAAACCACAATCAGAAAAAACAAAAAAGGAAAAACCCTAGGTGCACCGTACCTAGGTCTGCTACCCACGTCAATCCCTAGCGCCGCTGTCGTCACATCATCAGCACAAGTGGTGCACCTGCCCACTGCTTTCACTGTCGCCACCGCCATTTACCTGAAAAAAAAAAAAAAGAGGCAGAACAATCAATTACAAAACAAGTTGTAACTGGCTATAAAAGCCATCTAAAACCATTGTAATTTTATTTCGGACACTTTTGAGTACAAAGAAAACATATTTCAATACCAACAGCTATTTGAATTTATAAACAATAGATAATAGAACACAAAAGCAGCAAGCAATCGAAGAAGAGAACGTTCAAACGTGTTAAGGTTTTTTTTTATATTTTTTTATATTTTCTTTTTTCGAATCTTTTCATATATATATTAAAAATATTTTTTAAAAAAAGAAGGAAAACTTATCTTTTTTTAATCGCCTAAAAAAAGGAGACTTTTGGCGTTCCAACCGCCGTAGACGGCGGCGCCGTCGTCGGCAACCGGCAGTTGACATGGCATTCAGTGACTGGAGCTAGGCCAGAAATCGAAAAGGAGGGAGAGAATTTGAGAAGAAGTTTTTCTTTTTTTTTTTTTTTTTTTTTGAGAAAGAGAGAAAAATGAAAGTTTTAAAAAAAATTGGTTTATATAATGATGCGAAACGACGCCGTTTTGGCCAGCCCTCTTAGGCCTTAAAACGGCACCGTTTTGATACGACCCGTGCGCTGACCCAACCCGCTCCAGAGGATCTGCGTGTTTTTTTATTAATGGGCTAATTTTTCTTATAGCCCTTCAGCTTTTTTATGGTTTTACGATTAAGTTTTTTATATTTTTAATTTTTACCCTATGTTTTATTGCGATTCCAATTTAGTCCCTCTTGATGCTGTGCGTTTTGGAGGAGAAGGGAAAATTGCCCTTTTGATCCCTCCTTGTTATTCGCGCGTTTCAATTCTGTCATTCGCCTTATTTTTATTCCAGATTTGCCCAAAATTTCTTTTTTAAGTTCAATTTTAGTCCTTTTTGGTATTTTGGCTACCTTATTATTATTATTATTATTATTATTATTTACCTAAAGTTTTTTATATACATTTATTTTATTTTTATCATTTATTTATTTATATCCTTTATATAATTTTAAAACTTTAGTTTTTTTATTTATTTTATTATTATCTTATTATTATTGAAATCATCATCATCATCATTATTATTATTATTATTACTCTTCAATTGTTTTACACCATATTTATTTATTTATGTAATACTAGGTCTTTAGTTTCAAATATTTTAGTTTTTTATTCTTATTATTTGATTATTTTATTTCCAGCTTATTCATTTTACTTTATTTCCGTTCTTCATATTGTCATTCATATTAATATACTTATTATTCTGTTATGCGCGCAAACACTGCACCCATTTTACATTTTACCGCAAAATCGCGTTACTTTTACTCGATACATAAATTATGATTTTTAAAATAAGCAATGCTCTGTGTTTTTAAAATTCAAAAGATCGTTCCTTAACTTACGGGTTTTCGATTTTCTTGATAACTCCCAACAAACGAACTTTTTAAATTTTTTTAAAAAATAATCTTGGAAATTACGAAAAGATCGTGTTCTAACTTACGAAATATGATTTCTTTCTAAAACTGAAATAATCGAATGTCTTTTAAAATAAATTTTTAGGTGTTTATTCTCGTTTCGAGGATTTAAGACATTGTGTCCTAACTTATGGGACGTAATTCTGTTTCTTGATTAACGTGAAATATGTCATTTTCTCATAAATTTTCAATTAAACAACATTTTAACGAAGGATCGTATTTTAAATCTCTTCAAAGTTCTCAAGTTTCGACACTAAAACAGTTGTTAATCAACTAGGTATCGATTTTGGGTGTTACGAGGGTGCTAATCCTTCCTCGAGCGTAACCGACTCCTGAACCCATCTTTTTGAATTTCGTAGACCAAAATCGTTGTTTTAATAAATCAAACCGTTTATTGAAAACAACCACTTTTCGAGGTGATCTGATCACACCTCATCAAAAAGGATTGGTGATTACTCCCCATGTTCGTTTTCAAAATAAAAAGTCGACTCTTTCAAAAAATGGGTTTCAACAACTTGGCGTGTATCACCCCGTACCCGAGACCGTCGCTGGAGTCAAACACGAGGTGTTAACAGACTTAATTCATTACTTTAAACAACTCAAACAATTTATTTTTAAAATTTTTAGTCAAGCTAGCAAACTGCGTCACAGTCGCTTAAAAATTCATATCTCGAGTTCCGAAACTTGAAATCCAATTCCGTAAATTTTCCCTGAAACGAGACTCATATATTTATTTACTAATTTTTTTATATAATTTTTGGTCAAGCAAATTAGTACAGTTTAATAGTTAAAGTCTCCCCTATTTCAGGGTTCGACTGGTCTGCCTTTGTGTATTACAAATCAGATATCTCCTTGTACGGAGTTTCAATGACTATGCCGTTTATTTCTAATAAAACTAGACTCAATAAGGAATCTATACATATAAATTATGACTTCTAATTATTTTTGAAAAATTTATGGTGAATTTCCAAAGTCAGAACAGGGGATCCAGAAATTGCTCTGGCCCTATTTCACAAAAATTTAAACATCTCATAAAATATAACTCATATACCTGTTTTGTTCCATCCATATGAAAATAAACTCATCAAGATTCAATTCCATAACTTATTCATTATTTAATTCCATTTCTACTATTTTTAGTGATTTTTCAAATTCACGTCACTACTACTGTCTGAATCTATTTTATGGTAAATTTTACCCATTTCATGGTTCCCATGGATTAGCTAGCAATTTAGCATACATAACACCAAATATGATCATGATTAGCCATTCCAATGGCTAATCATTACCAAGAATTTCCATACCACTCAATAACCATATCATAAGACTATATATACAAAATGATTATAATGCTATACATGCCATACTCAAAATATACAAGCCATTATGCCAAGATGGTATACGGATAGTGTGAGCGTGCCTCCGACCGTTTCCGATTTCCGAGCTGGCTTGTCAACACTACAAGGAATGAAAAGGAGGGAGTAAGCACAAATGCTTAGTAAGTTCACATGCAAATAGCAAGTAACATAATCACACAATCCCACAAAAATATTATTTGCATAAACAACACCAAGACATTCATGTTTCATTTGTATTTAATATCTTTCTACGATTTCATCATACCAAGTTCTCAACCCAAGGGTTTAAGCACATACCTATCAAATTTTCTTATTTACCACACTTACCAACATGTCACCTTCATTTTAGGCCTTCTTCTTATTCACTTAAGATTCACCAGTTGAACACATCGGAATATAATTCGAATACGCGGATCTCATGAACATACGAGCCATACCCGCAAATTAGACAAACTCAATAGCTCATGGAACTTATGTAGCCAAGCTACCATGTAACCCGCCCATAAGTGAACTCGGACTCAACTCAACGAGCTCGGGCGTTCGCATCCATAAGTGAACTCGGACTCAACTCAACGAGCTCGGATGCCTAGTTACATCTCACGAACTCCTGACTCAACTCAACGAGTTCTAACTCAACCATCCTAGTGACATGTCACTTGTATTCTAATCTATTCCCAAGGTTCAAACGGGCTTTTTCCTCAATCACACATCTTTGCCGTCTTCCATGGAATATCAAAACCGATACTCGGTAGCAATTCATATTTAACAAGTAATAAACATAATTTGCATATTACTCAACAATAACCACAAAGCATAATATTTCATAATAATAATCATCATATCATATAAATATCATTAAGTTAATTAAAATGACAATTATGTTACTACATTTACACATGAACTTACCTCGGTACAGAATTATTAGCAATCGAGCCTATTCTTCGTAAACTTTGTTTTTCCCTTGATCGCGACTTGAATCTCGTTTCTCTTGATCTATAATGTCAAATTAATCTTATTTAATACATACATTCATCAAAACAGCATTTAATACAAACTTTGGCAAAATTACATTTTTGCCCCTAAACTTTTGCATAATTACACTTTTACCCCTAGGCTCGGGAATTAAACTTCATCCCTTATTCTTATGTATTATGACATGCTGATCATTTTTCCCTTCTATGGTAACATCAAATTCACACTCTAACATATACTTATGACTATTAGGTATTTTTACCGATTAAGCCCTTTTGCTCGTTTTCACTTAAAACCGAGTAGCACAAGTTGTCTAACATAATTTAAAACATCATATTCTACCATAAAACACCAAAATACACAAATTTCACCTATGGGTATTTTTCCAAATACGAACCCTAGGTTGAATTATTGCTAGCATAAGCTTAATCGAGCTACCGGGATTCCAAAAACGTAAAGAACATTAAAAACGGGGCTTGGAATCACTTAATATGGAGCTTGGAAGCTTGAAACAAACCCTAGCTATGGAGAACCCTTGAAATTTCGGCCTAATGAAGAAGATGGACAAAAATTGGGTTTTAATTTTGTTTTTAATTCATTTTAATAACTAAATGACCAAAATGCCCTTACTACTAAACTTTCCAAAATTCCATCCATGTCCAATTTTTGTCCATAGACTTAGAAATTGGTAAAATTGCTATTTTAGACCTCCTAATTAATATTTCAAAACAATTTCATACTAGAAACTTCTAGAATGCAAGTTTTGCAAATTATTCGATTTAGTCCCTAATTTCAATTTAAGCACTTTATGCATAAAATTTCTTCACGAAATTTTCACACAATCATGCAATCATATCATAGACCTCAAAATAATTATAAAATAATTATTTCTATCTTGGATTTTGTGGTCACAAAACCACTATTTCGACTAGGCCCAAAATCAGGATATTACAACTCTCCCCCCCTTTTAGGGATTTTCGTCCCCGAAAATCTTACCGAAAAAGTGGTCTTCACTTTTAATCTCATATTCGGTGCTGAAGAACTTTCACTTAGGCTGTACCTCCAATACATCTCTTTAATTTCTCATATGGTCTAAAAGCTTACAATCTCAACTCTCAACTGTTCTTAAATTTTCAACCCTTCTCAGTTTCCCATGATATCATGACTAAAACTAGGATCTTAACTTGATTAATAGAGACCGGAATTCCAAAAAATCCAACAATCAAAGAGACCTGAAATTCCATGAATCTGATGAGTAGGAATTCATTCAATACCGATATGATTTATAGATTTCTCCAAACATTTAAGAATAGGATACATCACATTTTCCTCTTTCTGCTATAGAAATAATTCTGATATGGCTTCAAGAATAATCCTTCTCATTTCCATCCCAATATCAACATTGACAAGGATAATTTTGATAGATCCCAATGCTCAGATTTAACCTCTTTAACAACTCAGATTTTATGTAACATCGAATGCTCTAAACTATCACATTACCTCACCGCCTTGAAACACATCACAATTCATACAACAAGACATTCATCAAAGTCGTCGGAAGTCTTTGCTCAATGTAGACTAGTCTAGTTCGACGCCTTGCTTACCAATATTCTCATCTATCTCAACTCACAACATGTAATAAACTTTTCAACTTTCATAAGATGAAAACCTTATCATTCGTAGTGACTTTAACTAATATCCACCTCTTTCTAATAAATATACACTTCTCGTTCGGACTATTTACTCTTTTATCAAGACAAAAATGAAATTCTATTATCGGACTTGAGAAAATAATCCCGACATAATTGTCACATGAAATCTTTCAAATAAATAATTCACCATACCGATCAAACTCGCGCTTTTATCACCTATGCCTTTACGATGTCAAATCCTTACACGTAAATTAGAAAAAATCCCAATACTAAAGTCACCACATTACCAAGATCAAATTAGAAGTATAGTCATATTTGACATGATTATCACGAGCTGAAGAACGCACTTCGAACATGAGTCGTAATTGACAAATTATGGAACAAAGATAATAAGAAAACCAAATAAAGAAATCCACGATAGAGAAACCCGGAATAAAAAAATCCAGAATAAAAAGGTCCAGGCAAAAGAAACCCAAGATACGATACTATGCCGGAGAATCGAAAACCAAACTCATAGAGAAAATATAGAATACCCCGATAATTCTTCAAAGAAAGAAAGTCCAAAAGAAAACATTATTTATTCCCACTAAAATCAAATATAACAAGATCAATATATCTTCTCATACATATATATTAGATGAAGCATCAAGTAGAAGAAATGCAAACTATAATATCATATGTATTCTCTCATCAATTCTTATCGATTTAAATGAAATAGAATACCCGATGAAATAGAGCAATATAAATTATAAACCAATCGACTACCAATGCTTTCATTCAACACTGCATTAGAAGACATTCCCATATAACAAGAATTTCTTCTGTAAGATCAATAGCCATAGAAATATTTTCGAGAACGGGTAAACACATAGAACATCTCAAAAGAGATCACTAAATCTGTCCACCATAATCACACACTCGAGATAGTTCACATTTCAAATATCATTTCCCCAACTAGTTCTGCCGTCACAAATTTCATATTAAACCATTCGCTAAAGAAGGCCAGTTCTGAATAAATTTTGATTTACACTTTTCTCGACCTTGCACCGGAGTAATTCGATTTACCAAAGAGAATTCCTTCTCTAATTAGGACAGTGCATAACTCCAATAATCTTTACGTCAATCCGATACTTTACTGGCTCTAACTTTACTTATCAGCTCATTTTCAATCTCTGATCATACTTATAATTATTCTATCACTGAACTCTTTGGGTTCTCAACCGGAAACTTATTCAATACAAATCTCATGAAATTCCATTATAAGTACCACTTCGGTAAGGGGGAGGGGTTGTAGGACTTCTGACTCGACTTGTTATACATACACATATGACACAACTTCTATCATCATAGCAACATCATCAAAATCAAGTCATTCATTCAGGCAATGCAACATTCATGTTGGCTTACACAAATTTTCCTATTGTCCCATTTAGACAATATACTTATGTATACATTCTATGTTTTCTAGATAGCTTTACTTATCCATTCATTTAATTAAATTAATTCATGCTCATGACATCATATAGGGCCAAACAAACATAGATATTTGCATCACAATCACAACTTTCATTTCGTGCATCATGTACATGTCATTACAATCATATAATTCAGTCCAACAATTTAACATAGATAAGTTCATTTCATTATAATCCTTTATCTCATAAAAATTATATATCATTAGCATTCATCAACATTCGACGTCCAAATCAAGACAATGACATTTTCATTCATATCATAATATTATGACTTTTATTCATACCTCTACTACTTTCTATTTATTCCGTTCATCTTATCAAGTAAGCCATATACACTACATCATATGAGCATTAAGCAAATATGGATATTTATCACATATGTATCATAAACTTTTATTCATACTTTTCTGAACCGAGACTTATCATAATCATAATTTTACTCAAATACCTTCACATAACATTGAACATGGTCGGCGCAGCTCGGTTGGAGAGTACCCTGCCTAAATAAGACGGTACTCATATGCGTCGGAAGACATCACACTATCACAGATCAGTGGCATGTATAGCTAAATTTTTACGCATGCTAAGTTAGTCCGAGAACTGACTAAACCTGCTCTGATACCACCAAATGTAACGCCCCGTACTCGAGACCATCGCCGGAGTTGAACACGAGGTGTTAACAGACTTAATTCATTACTTTAAACAGCTCAAACAATTTATTTTTAAAATTTTCAGTCAAGCTAGCAATCTGCGTCACAGTCGCTTAAAAATTCATATCTCGAGTTCCGAAACTTGAAATCCAATTCCGTAAATTTTCCCTGAAACGAGACTCATATATTTATTTACTAATTTTTTTATATAATTTTTGGTCAAGCAAATTAGTACAGTTTAATAGTTAAAGTCTCCCCTGTTTCAGGGTTTGACTGGTCTGACCTTTGTGTATTACAAATCAGATATCTCCCTGTACAGAGTTTCAATGACTATGCCGTTTATTTCTAATAAAACTAGACTCAATAAGGAATCTGTACATATAAATTATGACTTCTAATTATCTTTGAAAAATTTATGGTGAATTCCCAAAGTCAGAACAGGGGATCCAGAAATTGCTCTGGCCCTATTTCACAAAAATTTAAACATCTCATAAAATATAACTCATATACCTGTTTTGTTCCATCCATATGAAAATAGACTCATCAAGATTCAATTCCATAACTTATTCATTATTTAATTCCATTTCTACTATTTTTAGTGATTTTTCAAATTCACGTCACTACTGCTGTCTGAATCTATTTTATGGTAAATTTTACCCATTTCATGGTTCCCATGGATTAGCTAGCAATTTAGCATACATAACACCAAATATGATCATGATTAGCCATTCCAATGGCTAATCATTACCAAGAATTTCCATACCACTCAATAACCATATCATAAGACTATATATACAAAATGATTATAATGCTATACATGCCATACTCAAAATATACAAGCCATTATGCCAAGATGGTATACGGATAGTGTGAGCGTGCCTCCGACCGTTTCCGATTTCCGAGCTGGCTTGTCAACACTACAAGGAATGAAAAGGAGGGAGTAAGCACAAATGCTTAGTAAGTTCACATGCAAATAGCAAGTAACATAATCACACAATCCCACAAAAACATTATTTGCATAAACAACACCAAGACATTCATGTTTCATTTGTATTTAATATCTTTCTACGATTTCATCATACCAAGTTCTCAACCCAAGGGTTTAAGCACATATCTGTCAAATTTTCTTATTTACCACACTTACCAACATGTCACCTTCATTTTAGGCCTTCTTCTTATTCACTTAAGATTCACCCGTTGAACACATCGGAATATAATTCAACTACGCGGATCTCATGAACATAAGAGCCATACCCGCAGCTAGACAAACTCAATAGCCTGTGGAACTTATGTAGCCAAGCTACCATGTAACCCGCCCATAAGTGAACTCGGACTCAACTCAACGAGCTCGGGCGTTCGCATCCATAAGTGAACTCGGACTCAACTCAATGAGCTCGGATGCCTAGTTACATCTCACGAACTCGGACTCAACTCAACGAGTTCGGAACTCAACCATCCTAGTGACATGTCACTTGTATTCTAATCTATTCCCAATGTTCAAACGGGCTTTTTCCTCAATCACACATCTTTGCCGTCTTCCATGGAATATCGAAACCGATACTCGGTAGCAATTCATATTTAACAAGTAATAAACATAATTTGCATATTACTCAACAATAACCACAAAGCATAATATTTCATAATAATAATCATCATATCATATAAATATCATTAAGTTAATTAAAATGACAATTATGTTACTACATATACACATGAACTTACCTCTATGCAATTATTAGCAATCGAGCCTATTCTTCAGAAACTTTATTTTTCCCTCGATCGCGACTTGAATCTCGTTTCTCTTGATCTATAATGTCAAATTAATCTTATTTAATACATACATTCATCAAAACAGCATTTAATACAAACTTTGGCAAAATTACATTTTTGCCCCTAAACTTTTGCATAATTACACTTTTACCCCTAGGCTCGGGAATTAAACTTCATCCCTTATTCTTATGTATTATGACATGCTGATCATTTTTCCCTTCTATGGTAACATCAAATTCACACTCTAACATATACTTATGACTATTAGGTATTTTTACCAATTAAGCCCTTTTACTCGTTTTCACTTAAAACCGAGTAGCACAAGTTGTCTAACATAATTTAAAACATCATATTCTACCATAAAACACCAAAATACACAAATTTCACCTATGGGTATTTTTCCAAATACGAACCCTAGGTTGAATTATTGCCAAACATAAGCTTAATCGAGCTCACGGGATTCCAAAACGTAAAGAACATTAAAAACGGGGCTTGGAATCACTTACTATAGAGCTTGGAAGCTTGAAACAAACCCTAGCTATGGAGAACCCTTGAAATTTCGGCCTAATGAAGAAGATGGACAAAAATTGGGTTTTAATTTTGTTTTTAATTCATTTTAATAACTAAATGACCAAAATATCCTTACTACTAAACTTTCCAAAATTCCATCCATGTCCAATTTTTGTCCATAGACTTAGAAATTGGTAAAATTGCTATTTTAGACCTCCTAATTAATATTTCAAAACAATTTCATACTAGAAACTTCTAGAATGCAAGTTTTGCAAATTATTCGATTTAGTCCCTAATTTCAATTTAAGCACTTTATGCATAAAATTTCTTTACGAAATTTTCACACAATCATGCAATCATATCATAGACCTCAAAATAATCATAAAATAATTATTTTTATCTTGGATTTTGTGGTCACAAAACCACTATTTCGACTAGGCCCAAAATCAGGATATTACATGGCGACTCCATTGGGGATGCAAAATAAGAGAGTCAAGCCACGAGTTGATTACTTTTTGTCTTTTTGTCAAAATTTGAAATTTTGGTTTAAATTTACGATCCTCTCTTTGTATTTCATCTGTTCTTGTTACGATATTCATCATTTTGGTATGCTTTACTGGTTTGAATTTTTGATATATTTCTACACATTTGCATCGCATGATTGGTCAATTTTACCCTTTTAAGTGGGAGTGAGAAACTATTCCTTCGTGAGGTTTTCACCTCCATGTATAATAGTGGATCGCTTTCGGGATACATCCGTACCTATATCTTCGTGAGATTTTCATCTCCGTGCAGCCATAGGGAAATGTATTCCCCTGAGCTGAACTCGGTCTATATGAGCCTATAATGGGTGAGGATCGAGGAATATATTGGTTCAGGTACCTTTACTTTAAAACTGAACCGCATATATGAGCCGTCGGAGCCCGCTTTAGGTAGAGCTACACCAAACCCTAGGGGTTACCTGAGTAGGTGCTTTATTTATTATTCCTTGCTTACTTTAAATTGTGTATGAAATACTGACTTGCTTTGTTTTACTTTGATTGTATTTTCATGGCATTTTCATCACAAAAAAAGGTGTTGATTCACATTCGATTGCTAAATAGATAACTTATCATGGAAAAGGGGTTTCTTGGTAAAGTAGAGGATAATGCGACCGTCCGGATATGGGCTAAGACAATGCAGCAAAAGAAAGGTGATAGTTTTACAGAGGGGTATGTGTTGGAGTTGTGGAACTTCACTCGTATTAGCGTAACATAAAATAATCTTCAAGAAATGAAAGAAATATAAGGTCAGTGGGATGACGAGATCAAACAACTATTCTACTGTCATTATGGTGATTTGCTCTATCTACTAGATATCAAGGTGGACGAGCACCTATTTCGAGCCCGAGCCCAGTATTGGAACCCTGTTTATAGTTGTTTTACTTTTGGGAAAGTTGATTTGGTACCTACCGTAGAAGAGTACACAGCCTTGCTTCGTTGCCCGAAGATTCATACTGACAAGGCTTATTCAAGAGCTGCCAATGTCCTGACATTCTTAAAAAACCTGATAAACATTACAGGGATGAGTGAACAGTGGATTACAGCCCGGATCAAGCAAAAAGGAGATTGTAAGTGCATCCCTTGGAGAAATTTGAGGGATTTGATCCTAGCACATCCTGATATGAAGAAAAGGGTTGACGTTTTCGCTTTGAGCATTTATAGACTGGTTATCTTCCCCAAGGCTTTGGGGCATATAGACAAGGCGGTCTCTGATTTATTTGATAGACTTAATAAAAGGGTCACACCTGTGCCCGCAGTTTTGGCCAAAACTTTTAGATCATTGAACGCCTGCCGAAGAGCGGGCGAAGGGAGATTCATCGGATGCGTACGACTTTTACTGGCATGGTTCCACAGCCATTTTTGGAAAGTAGAGAAAGTCTCATATCAAATATTCTTCCAAAATTATTCACCACTGAAAGAGATAGTGGCTACACCGAGATGGGATAATATTACAGAGGAAAAGTGGATGACGATTCTTCAGAATTTGTAAGGAGAAGACGTCGAATAGAGAGCCCCTTGGATGGTTCCTGACGAGATCTTATATCGATGTGGAGATTTTGATTTGGCTCCCCTGCTTGGAATATGGAGGGTTGTCGAGTATGCTCCTCTGCTCGTGTTAAGGCAATACAGGTCAAGACAGTTTACGCCAGCAACACACGGGTTAGCTCAGTGCGAGTTTGTATATAAGAGAGATAATTACAAAAAGAAAGTACGTGAGATATCGAATGCCTGGAACCAAACTTGTAGAATTAAAAGGTTTGCTGCTAACTCGATGACTACCCCTGAGTATGACCAGTGGTGGGGTCAGAGAATTAACGACAACATCCCTACGTCAGATCAAGAAAACACTCGATCAATGGAAGAACACTTGAAGGTGATCCCATCTAAGCTAGAAATCATCAAATAGGATTTTGAGAGAAATAATTTAGAGCTAGAAAAAAGGATAGCGCAATTGGAGGAGGAGAAAATGCAGCTGGACTGGATGTCGACGTCCAGAAACTAGAAGCTGAGAAGCTAAGAAAGGGAAAGAATAAGGTTGAAGAAGATTTGGATAGATTGAAAACAGACTACAAGAAGCTGCGGAGGTTAATGAGAACCGCTGGTCTGGGGAAAACGTCAGAAAAATGGCAGTGAGAAATTAAAGAGGAAAAGAGTAGAGTCAGTCAATGGGAAAAGAAATTTCGAGATGTTCAAGCACGAGAAAACATTTTGCAAGGGAGTTTGATAGAAAGTCAAAATGAGAAGTTGGGGTTAAAAACTCGAGTGTCAGAGTTAGAAAGATCCCTACATCAGTATCGAAGTTGTAACTCTGTAATCGAGTTAAAGGCTAGTCGGAGCAAAATTGAAGAGCTTAAAGGGAAGATAGAAGAACTCGAAACCACACTACAAAACTATGAACTTCGGGTTGAACTACTGGAAGTAAATAATGAGTAGTGGAAAGAGCAACTTCATTGATCTCAAGACCAGGTCAGGGATAGGGATTACGTCATAGGTGAAGCTCTGGCTCAAGTGCGAGAGGTGGTCGATCACTTACAAATTTTAGCAGTCCAGGCTGATGTATTGAGTTTGAAAAACGAGTCAGATTCAGATTGAGGCCGAGAGTTAGCTTGGCTTCTTAAGCAAGTAAAGGCCTTAAGTATGAGGGCGAAGCCTTATATGTAATCCGTTTCATGTAAAGAAATTTGTTTTCTAGAAAAGTTACTCTAATAAAATTGAATCAGAATCCATGCCTTTTTTCGCATTCATTGCATTCATGCATTAGCATTGCATTGCATCATGTGCATTAAAACTCACAAAAAGACTCTAAAATCATGGCAGTTACCCTGGAACATTATTATGGTACACGAGGAAAAACTAAAGAAATAGACCAAAGGTTGGAAATATTAGAGCAAATGCAAAAAGAAATGTAAGATCAGCTGCAAATACAGATGCGAGAACAATTGACCAAAATTCAACAAGACATGACGGATCAGATGCTAAAATCCCAAAAGAATATGATGAGCCAATTAACCCAGTTGCTAACTGGAGGGCTAGAAAAAGGAAAGAACCCTATGGTCAATTCCGGGGATGATAATGAGGACCTTGCTTATCCTTTAGGCTTCACTCCAACAAACACCCAAGCACAACCAAACGCATATCCACAAAGGGTGTCCGTTAACATCAAACCCCAATATCAAACCGGTACTTCGGCATCGATAAATTTCTTGACGGGTTCAGGCTCCAACCCAGGAGATAATCCAGCAAATCCTGTTGTCCCTAATCTTAATGATATAGTAGAAATAGGAAAGGAGAGAGTGGAGCTCCCAAAGTAACTAGAAGACCGATGCAAATGGCTAGAAGAGAAATTCAAGGCGTTGGAGAGCGCCGATTACCATTGTGGAATTGATGCTAAGGAATTGAGCCTTGTCCCAAATCTAGTACTCCCTCTAAAGTTCAAAATGCCGGAGTTTGAAAAATATAACGGGACCAGCTGTCTTGAGGCCCACATTACAATGTTCTGTCGGAGGATGACAGGATATGTCAATAATGATCAGTTACTGATTCACTGTTTCCAAGACAGCTTAACCGGGGCTGCGTCCAAATGGTATAATCAGCTTAATCATACCCAAATTAATTCGTGGAAGGACCTGGCACAGGCCTTCATGAAACAATATGGCTATGTGAAAGATATGACACCTGGCAGAATCACATTACAGAATATGGAGAAAAGGCCAAGCGAGAGCTTCAGGCAATATGCTCAAAGGTGGAGGGAGGTCGCCATGCAAGTACAACTGCCTCTGCTAGAAAAAGAAACAACCATGTTCTTCATTAATACCCTGAAGTCACCTTTTATTAATCACATGCTGGGAAGCGTAACTAAGAGTTTCTCGAATATAGTGATGTCTAATGAAATGATAGAAAATGCAATAAGGTGTGGAAAAATAGAGGTAACTTCAATTTACACTCATTCCAATGACGTATAGGGAGTTGTACCAAAATTTGTTTAATGCACATGTAGTATCCCCTTTCTACCTAAATCCTATGCAACCTCTATTCCCCAAATGGTACGACGTGAACACCCAATGTGAATACCATGCAGGGATCATAGGACACTCGATAGAAAACTGCACCGCTTTTAAAAAGTTAGTCAAAAGGCTCATCAAAATAGGCATTGTCAAATTTGATGATACATCTGGTGCAGAAAATTCATTACCTAACCATGTAGATAAAGGGGTAAATGCGATAATCGAGAATACAGAGAAGTGAATCAAGACAAATATTACAGAAGTGAAAACCCCGCTGAGGGAGGTTTAGAAGAAAATAGTAGAAAGAAGGTTAATCACGCGGGACTCAAAGGACAGATCCCGAGAAGGAAAAAATTATTATGAGTTCCATGATGAAGGGGATCATGAGATTCAAAAATGTAGTGAAATCAGGGCCTTAGTACAAGGTTTGATGGACAATAAAGAGCTAGAATTATTTCAGTATGTCGAAGGCCTAGAAAGAGAAGATGTATGTGCCTCAGAAGAGGGGTCCACAGAGAAGATCTATAAAGTCAACCACCCAATGGTTATCATTTCATGACCAAGAAGTAATAAAACCAGAGTACAAATTGCACCAAGAGTCATAATCCAGAAACTTGTAACCTTTCCCTACAAGGACAGTAAGAGGGTTCCTTGGAATTATAACTGCAACGTGATGATCCCAGGAGAAGAAAACCCAATTAATGCTTTAGAAAAAGGTCAAGATGTGGGTTTCTACACGCGTAGTGGAAGGCGCTACTACCCATCCAATACAAAAGCTGAACCCGCACAAGGAAAAGCCTTGGCGGTTGAACAAAAGAAAGAAAAGATGGTCAGACTTGAATCGCCTATTAACAAGCCAGCAACTGAAAAAAAGGCTAAATTTACTTTTAAGTTCGGATGTACATCGTAGCACGTTGATAAAAGTATTAAATGAAACTTATGGCGCTAATAATATCTCCGTCAACAAGCTAGACTGTCTAGTTAGTAACATAAGCGCCACTAATTGCATATTTTTTAATGATGATGAAATACTGCATGGAGGCACGGGATTGACTAAGGCTTTGCATATCACCACCTGCTGCAAGGAATATACACTGCCAGGTGTGTTAATTGATAATGTATCTGCACTGAATGTCTTGCCCTTATCCACACTAAACAGATTACCAGTGGATAGCTCTGATATGAAGACTTGTCAAAACATAGTGAGAGCATTCGATGGTACCGAAAGAAAGGTGATGGGAAGAATTGAGATACCTCTTTTGATTGATCCAAACACATATGAAATAGATTTCCTGGTGATGGATATTAAGCCTTCTTATAATTTCTTACCGAGGAGACCTTGGATTCACTTAGCAGGGGCAGTGCCATCATCACTGCACCAAAAGCTAAAGTTGATAACTGAGGGTCGACTGGTAACGATAAACATAGAAGAAGACATTATTGCATTCGTAACCACTAATGCGACATACATATGGGCAGACGATGAAGTGATAAATGTTTTTTTCGATCGCTAGAATTTGTAAATGTAACCTTCATCATCGAAGGGAACAAGATCCCTATGTCCAGAATGTCCAAAGCTAAGAAGATGGGCCTACGGCTGACGGTCGAAAAGAGAGCCATGCTGGAAAAAGACTCGAAAAATATCTCCAAAGGAATGTTGAGGTACCAGTTTTGATGGATAAACAAGATCGTTTCGGCTTGAGATATAAGCCAGATGTGAAATAAAAGAAGAAAGAGTTGGAGAAGAAGTAAGAAAGGAGAAGAGCACGATTAAGCGGAGAAGAAGTCAAATGGGAACTGATGACTTTTCCCTACATATCGAGAACATTTGTGTCAGGGGAATTATTCACCCTGAATGAGAGATGACAAGAAAAGAAACTGCTGAAGAAATGATGGAAAGTCTGAACATCAATGCCATATCTGAATAGGGAATTTTGGAAGAAAATTTATCGGGCATTCGCCCTTATGTACCTAGAAGTGTTCTTAACAACTAGACTGCGGAAGAGATTCCTGTAGTTTTTAGAGCTAATAAAGAGTAATGTTCAAAACACACTCTTATTGCTCTAAGCCTAGAAGTAATAAGAGTCTTTTTATGAAATAGGCTTATGTCCAACATCGTTATTTCAATGAAATGCATCTTTTAGTTTTATTCCGAGCAAATATTCTTCTATTCTTTCATTTCATTCATAATCATACCATACAGATAATTATTCTCAGACTTTTTTGTTCTTCGTATCTTCTTTCATCCCTATAACAGGTCACCAAATATCAAGGATATGAGCGAAGCTGCTACTAACTTAGAATCTCCATTTGAGCGAGACATGTGTTTAGAGGAACCGAAGGACTTTGAAGATAACAGAGATTGTAACCTATCTCCTGATTTGTTAAGAATGGTAGAACAAGAGGAGAAATAGATTCTACCTCACAAAGAGTTAGTAGAGACTATGATCTTTGAAGAAGGAAAATAAGTGAAAATTGGAGCTTGCATTACCCGCAGAGACAAAGCGAGACCTCATTGAGTTACTCCAAGAATTCAAAGATGTTTTTGTATGGTCTTATCAAGATATGCCTGGACTAAGTACTAATATCGTGGTACACCGGCTCCCCATAAAGGAAGAGTGCAAGCCAGTTCAACAGAAGCTTCGAAGGATAAGGCCCTATGTTTTGCTAAAAATAAAAGAAGAGGCCAATAAGGAATTCGATGTTGGTTTCTTACAAGTGGTCAAATACTCAAAATGGGTAGCCAATATCGTCAACATCCCTAAAAAAGATGGGAAAGTATGAATGTGTGTAGATTACAGGGACTTGAACAAAGCTAGCCCAAAGGATAATTTCTCATTGCCCCATATCAACACCTTAGTAGACAAAATGGTAGGTTATCCATTATTCTCCTTCATGGATGCCTTCTCAGGATACAACTAGATAAAGATACATCTTGAAGACATGGATAAAACCACGTTTGTAACCATGTGGGGAACATTTTGCTATAAGGTGATGCCATTTGGACTGAAAAATACGGGAGCTACATATCAGAGAGCCATGGTAACCCTGTTCCATGATATGATGCACAAAGAAATTGAAGTTTATGTTGACGATATGATTGCCAAATCCCGAATAGAAGATGAGCATGTACGAGTATTAAGCAAATTATTCTTGAGGTTGAGGAAATTCTAGTTAAAGCTCAATCCAGCAAAATGTACCTTTGGAACTAGGTCCAGAAAATTACTAGGATTCGTAGTCAGCGAAAAGGGGATTGAGATTGACCCAGATAAAGTCAGGGCCATACAGGAGTTGCCTCTGCCGCATACTCAAAAAGAAGTTAGAAGATTCTTAGGGATACTAAACTACATCGCCCGGTTCATTTCACAACTAACTGAGAAATGCGACCCCATATTCCGACTCATTAAGAAACACAATCCAGGTGTTTGGGATGAAGAGTGCCAAAAGACTTTCGACAAGGTTAAACAATACCTGTCCAATGCCCTAGTGCTAATGCCACCTAGTCCAAATAAGCCACTGATATTGTATTTGGCAGTATTTGAGAATTCTATGAGATGTGTGCTGGCCAACACGATGAGTTAGGAAGAAAAGAAAGGGCAATATACTACCTCAGTAAGAAGTTCACTCAATGTGAAATGAGATACTCGCCAATTAAGAAGTTGTGTTGCACCTTAATCTGGACTACCCGAAGGTTGAGACAGTACATGTTGTACCACACAACTTGGTTCATCTCAAAACTCAATCCTTTAAAGTACATGATACTGTCGACTGCTTTGGATAAAAGAATGGCTAGGTGGCAAATTCTGCTTTTTGAGTTTGATATAGTTTATGTGAACCAGGAGACAGTAAAAGGAAGTGCAATAGCAGATTTTTTGGTCAGTAGAGCTCTAGAAGACTATGAGCCTTTGAACTTTGGTTTACCAAATAAAGATCTAATGTACGTAGCAACCACTGAGGAAGACTCTCAAGAAGGTCATCCTTGGAAGTTAAATTTTAACGGAGCCTCAAATGTTGTGGGTAACATAATCGGGGCAGTTCTAGTATCCCCAAATAGAGATCATTATCCCTTTATTAGTAAATTGGATTTTGATTGCACAAACAATGTGACGAAATACGAAGCATGTATCATGGGTATCCGTGCAGCCATAGAGCGCAAGATTAAAGTGTTAGAGGTATATAGGGATTCTATGCTAGTGATCTATCAACTCAAAGGTGAATGGGAGACAAGAGATTCTAAGTTGATTGATTATCGAAGGTTGGTCCTGGAATTAATTAAAGAGTTTGATAATATCACCTTCTGCTACCTCTCGCGAGATGAAAATCAGATGGCTGACGCCCTAGCAACTTTAGCTTCTATGGTCAAGGTGAGCAAACAAGAGGATGTGAAACTGATCCAAATGAGTATTTATGAGACTCCAGCTCATTGTTACAACATCGAAGAAGAAGAAGAAAAGGATGATCATCATTGGTACCATGATATACTCCGATATGTGAAGAACCATGAATACCCTAACCAAGCTACTGAGAATGATAAGAGGGCGTTGAGAAGACTGGCCAGTGATTATGTATTGGATCGGGAGATCCTATATAAGAGAAGAAAGGATCAAGTGCTACTAAGATGTGTAGATGCTATTGAGGCCAAGAAAATCTTAGAAGAAGTCCATAAGGGTGTCTGCGGAACACATGCTAATGGTTTCACAATGGTCAGGCAAATCATGAGATTTGGATATTATTGGTCTACCATGGAAGGAAACTGTATTAGTTATGCTAAGAAGTGTCATAAGTGTCAAATTTATGGAGACAAGATTCATGTACCCCATTCGTCTCTGCATGTTATGACTTCTCTATGGCCTTTCTCTATGTGGGGGATGGATGTCATTGGGCCAATTTTGCCAAAAGCTTCAAATAAGCATCGATTCATCTTTGTGGTTATCATTACTTCACCAAGTGGGTAGAAGCCGCTTCATATGCCAATATTACAAAGTCAACAGTTAGCAAATTCCTGAATAAGGAAATCATTTGTCGATATGGAATGCCAAAGAGGATCATATCTGAAAATGCATTAAATTTGAACAACAACACAATATCTGAAGTCTGCAGTCAATTCAAGATCAAACACCACAACTCGTCACCGTATCGCCCAAAAATGAATGGTGCAGTCGAGGTAGCCAATAAAAATATTAAAAAAATCGTGGGAAAAATGACTGAGGCTTATAAAGATTGGCATGAGAAGTTACCATTTGCCATCTTTGCTTATCGAACGCCTGTTAACCGAGGCAACGCCTTTCTCATTGGTTAATGGAATAGAGGCGGTTTTGCCCATTGAAGTCAAGATTCCTTCCCTTCGAGTCTTGTCCGAACTAAAATAGGATGAAGCAGAATGGATCCAATCCCGATATGATCAGCTAAATTTGATTAAAGAGAAGAGGTTCAGAGCTATCTGTCATGGTCAAATGTACCAAAAATGGCTGATGCGAGTTTACAACAAAGAGGTTCGCCCTAGAGAGTTCTATGAGGGGGACTTGGTATTGAAGAAGATCCTTCCTATACAAAAGGACTTCAGAGGGAAATGGATGCCAAACTGGGAGAGACCTTTTGTGGTAAAGAAGGTCGTTTCTAGAGGAGCATTGATCTTAACTTAAATGGATGGCAAGAGCCTGCCTAATCCTGTGAATTCAAATTCAGTCAAGAAGTACTTCACTTAAAAAAAAGGAAAAAAAAAAGGAGGAGAGGCCAAGGCGAAAACCAGCAAAGGGCGCCTTAAGACCAAAGAGGTTTTGAATTTAAAACCCAGGAAAAGGGCAAATCAAATTTTGATCGAAGGTGGGGCATGCGATAGTCTTGCTATCCCTGAATTAACAAGAAGGAGAGATGCTACATCTTGGGGCATTAACAAAGTACTCCAAATCTCCTAAACACATGTTGAGCTTAAAATGGTCCTCAAGAAGTTCGTGCAGAAAAGCTCATGCTACAATATTTGGGGCACCTATTTTCCTTTTACTCATCTTGTATTTCAGCAATGTTTGCTTTCTTTGACTAATCTATTCTTTTCAAATTTTGTTTCTGATAAATTTCAGTTCTGTCCATCATTACAATCTTTTTCAAGCATTTTGTATTGAAATAACGATTAATGGACTAATGATACTCTCATAAAAGGAGTTTTGCATATTACTCTGAAAGCTTATAAATAGTACAAGAACCTGAAACAAGACTATTGTTTAGAACTTACCAAACCTAAGGGTTGGAAATATTTGAGAAAGAAGAGTCCAAATTGTGACTATTTCTTCGAGTTTTCTGTCAAAGATATCAGCTGAACAAGAAGACAAGATATTGCGTCAGTGATAGAACCTTGATGAACGACGTGCAATGATAACCTAAAGGGATCATTCTCAAAAATGACATTCTGCATTCAAGCAAATATCATTCATACACATCTAGTTAGGAGCATTTGATTCATTTTGATCATGACATCCTAATCGTTTGGCATAAATAGGCCCATGAAATCAATTCTACAGGTCATGTTACCCAAAGAATGGTGTAATAAGATCAATGGAGTTACAAATCCCATACCCCTGAAGTTGTAGTGGGACGGATTGAAATCATTATGGCGAATCTTACCTTCCTGAAGTTGTAGTAGAGTAGATTGAAGCCACCAGCCTTATCTCCCTGAATTTGCAGCGAAGCAGACTAAAGACAGCGAATCTTATTTCCCTAACATTGCAGTGGAACAGATTAAAGCTACAAATTATGACGAATCTTATCTTCCTGAAGTTGAAGTGGAGCAAATTGAAGCCACCAGCCTTATTGAGTTGGGCTGTTGCTTATTGGGTTTGGGTAGGCTTATTGAGTTGTAACCAGGCATAGGGTTTAGGTATTTGGGCTGCTGGGTTATGTATTTAATTTTGGGCTTTGTATACGGACTATTTAAAATAAATAAACATTTATTTCATTTTGTTTTTTTTATTATTTATTTTAAGGCCCGGGCAAAATATAGTTCATACAGTGTCTATTTCAAGCTTGTTTTTCCTACATGTTATTCGTCTAGAATCGTCCTACTGCTTATTTTTAATTGTTCGTATTATTCATTTCTTTTCTCTTTAATTATTAATATTTAAATAATGCATGTTGAGTAATTATTGTCATTGCGTGTACTATAATTTGTTCGTTTATTTTCATACTATTGTTACTCATTGTATAGTATTTTATCCATTTATATTGTTCCATGTTTGTAATTTTGCCTTTCATTCGTAATTGTCGCATTGTAATTTTTAACTTATTGATCCGAAATTCATGATTCCATTTCATTTCAAGTCAAATTAATATATTTTGAGTCGACCTTGAAACAAAGGCGATGTTTGATGTTTAGAAATTCGAGGGATCGTGCCCTAATGTGTTGGGTTTCGATCTTTCATTTGTTTAAATAATCAAATTTCCCTTTAAAATTTCGTCCACTATTTCTAAACCTTAAAACAAAGGCTATGCTTGATGTTTAAAAATTCGAGGGATCGTGCCCTAAGGTGTTGGGTTTCGATCTTTCGTTTGTTTAAGTAATCAAATATCCCTTTTAAAATTTCGTCCACATTTTTCTTCAAAAAATAATAAGGCAATATTTCGTGTTTGGTCATTGAGGAAATCGTGCTCTAACGTGTTGGGTTTCAATTTATCGTCTGACCGAATAACCGAATATCCTTTTAAAAATTTTAATGCATGAGTTCCAGAAATCATGAGATGATCTTGGTACTGAGGGCTTGAAATGTCGTATCCTAATGTGTTGGACATGGCATTTCATTTCGTAGGAACAAGATAATCTTAATATCCATTTCAAGTTATCCAAACATTCATAAAAAGGGATTGTATTTTAAAATTTATTCTAAAATCTTTTCAATTTTCGACATTAAGACGTTAATTAATCGACTAGGTACCAATTTTGGGCGTGACGAGGGTGCTAATCGTTCCTCGCACCGTAACCGGCTCCCGAACTTGTTCTCCCAAGTTTCGTAGACCAAAAATGTCGTTTTAGTAAACTAAAATGTTTTATTAAAACAAAGGTGACCCGGTCACACCTAATAAAGATCGGTGGCGACTCCCATTTTCATTTTTGCTTTTAAAACCAAAGTCGATCCCCATTTTTTTTTCAAAATCAAAAATGGTTTCGACAATCATTATAAAAAAATTAAATTGCTTTATAATAACTATAAATATTGACAAACGTTTCAATAGTAATTCATATTAACATTATAACAATGCATTTTCAATTACTATTTCATATTCCCAACCAAATATATATAAGCAATGTTGGTTTATTGAGAAAAAAATTGACCAATCCCTTTAATAGAAGTATGAATCTATTAAAATACCGGGATTTTTTTGACAATAATATTTTATAATTGTTACTAATATAATAAGATTTACTAACACTCAATTCTGTTCTTACATATTTAATTTCATAAAGAATTCACAATAACAAATTGTATTATTGCGATTAATGACCAAAAAATTAAATTATATAATAATAGTTTTTTCGAGAAAACATTTAATAATGATTTATTTTATCGACAAATCTTATCCTATAACAATATTTGAAAGTGATTACGAATATTCTAAATTTACACCATTGTTTTTTATTACATGATTACCGAATTTGGTTGTTAAAAGATGAGTTTCTTGTAGTGGGTATTTAAGGCCTCCCTGTTCAAGTATGTATACAACAGCTGTTGTCAAAATCCAAACTTTATTTGCTTATTATAGTAAGTATAGTTAGGGGTGAGCAAAACTCGATTTGACTCGAAAAAATCGAAAAAAATTCGAATTTTGAGTTAAACGAACCGAGTTATTCGAGTCAACTCGAATTTTTTTTTCGAATTTCGAGTTTGAATCGAGTTGAGTTTTCGAATTCGAATAATTCGAATATCAAACCATAATATTTTACATTTTTACCCCAAACTCCCAAACCTTTTTATTTTTCCCTCAAAACTTTTACTCCTTCCCACTTTCCCTTCAAAACTTTTACTCCCCTTCCATCCCAAACCCCCAATCTACCCAAAATCCATTTCCCACCAAAATTTTACTCTCCTATTTACTTTTTTTCAAAATTTTACTCCCAAAAACCCTCAAAACTTTTTATTTTCCCCTAAAATTTTTACTCCCTCCCATTTTCCCCCTAAAATTTTTACTTCCTTCTCATCTCACCTCCCATCAACTTGAAATCCACCCCCCTAATTTTTTTTTTAATATTTTCCCTCCAAAATTTTACTCCTCCTATTTACTTCCCCTCAAACTTTTATTCCCCAAAACTTTTTATTTCCCCCCTAAACTTTACTTCTCACCTTTTACTCTCAAATAAAAAATCAAAATTATCCCCAAAAAAAATCACTAAACATAAATGGTAATAATTTTATTTATATCTACTATTTATATTATTAAATTAAATTTCACATTTTATATTATTTATATTATTGAATTGTTTAATCATATTGAATATTTATATTAAAATTGAATTATTAATTATGCCATTAAATATTCATGTTAAATTTTTATATTGGTATCAATTTCACATTTTATCTTTAAAATAACTTTTATTAAAAAATAACATTTTTACATTTAATATATTTTTTAATTCCAAAATACATAGTGACAAGAATCTGAAGATAATTGAAACAACTAAGCAAACAAAGAATCTAACCCGTATATAAAAGATTAATAAATAAATTATGAGGTGATGAAAGTTAATAAAAATTTTAATTAAGGTGGACAAATTTTATTACGATGAGTGACAGTGATTATAAACACCCAAAATTATTTTATAAAATTTAACTCGAACAAATATATTCGATTCGATTCGATTCGAATTCCATCTCACTCGACTTGATTTGAGAAAATTTCAAATCAAATTAGGATGATAAAATATGATTCGTCAACTCGATTAACTCGAAATTTTTTTATTTGATTCGATAAAACGTTCATCCCTAAGTATAGTTGACATGATGGCATGATATGAAAACTAACCAAAGCATACACGCCAATCCTAGAGATATTTAAGCTACTTTATTATGGCCACACGGCCCACTACGTACTGAAACTCGAAACGACCCTTCTAAATCACTTCTTTATCAGACCTTCAGCAACGACAGTTTTCTTGATGAGTTTAAAAGCTTCTTCAAAATCATCGCACAACTGATAGGGATCAGGAATAATGTTGTCATCCACCGATAACACCATACTTATCTTCTTCTCATAGCTAATTATATGAATTGTGAGCGCCTGCAAATTAATGAAAGGCTAACTTACCACTATTTCACCATATAGATTTATACGGGAATTTTCCCTGGTTCACCAAAGAAATCGTAATTTAAACTTACCACCGGTTGACCATATAAAGATGAAGCAATGAAGGTGACTTGATTGCCAAAAAGGCTAATTTCCTCCTGTGGTCCCGCCACATTCGAGAACCACATAGTCGTCAATGGAAATGTGGCCAGCTGCCATTAATGTACAATCAATATAAGAATTTTCAATCTAATTGAAGTATACCTTTCTCTATACGTAAAGGCTAATCTTGAAAGAACAATATATGTCTTACTTTGGTAGGGTAAAACCTCACAAAAACCTTGGCCATAAACAGCCTGAATTGAGCTTCAAGAGTAGCTTTTTTTCTGTCCATTGTTGCTTTGGCATCGCGAATATAATCCAATGGGTTATCTTTCAATGCAATTTTAAATGGGTAGAGAACATAACCAATCTTGTTCCCCCACTCGGTTTGGCTATGCTTCACCATTTTTTCTATGGCCTGTAAATTAAATTATAATGAGATTATTATTATTTTTTAAATATTGAAGTTTTTGGTTATTCTTTGAAGGAAACTGCTAATGAAGTCAATACATAAATCCCTGGAGATGATCTCAAGTTGATGAACAGAGTCGCTGTAAGACGAATACTGTTGGGAAGGTTGTTTTCCCATGATTCTCCATCGCCCGTACCCTTGCCTGCCATTTCATATATAGCATTTGTTAATATCAAACTGCAATATCAGTTTTCATGTTATCCATCTTGCAACCTTAATTACCATATTTTCGGTTGAGATAGCGAGACAAGCCTGCTTGTGTGATTGCTAGCACTACGTCGTTCACCGTCTGCAAATTAATCATACCAAAACTTATCAACTATACTTAAGTTTTATACTTAAGTGTTACGAAAATGGTGGACTAGACTAGACTAACCGTGTTGGTTGCATTCTTCACCAATTTGACATCATCAAAACAGAAAGTTCGACGCACAATTCTCCTAGAAGTAAAAGCAACTGCTCTTGAAGGTGCTTTGAGGGGTGTTTGGGTGTCCTTCAAGAAGTACGTTGTCGCCACACACATCCATATATCAACCAAAGTGTTCCACGCTAATAA
Organism: Gossypium anomalum; assembly: GCA_025698475.1. Taxonomy (NCBI): domain Eukaryota; kingdom Viridiplantae; phylum Streptophyta; class Magnoliopsida; order Malvales; family Malvaceae; genus Gossypium; species Gossypium anomalum. The sequence continues at coordinate 64,787,078 of CM046968.1, read as the reverse complement.
CAACACAGACCAACATTTCCAAAACCATCCGGCGTCAGGTCTCGATTTCTTGGCGGCCGGAAAACTCGGCAAGGCGTCAGGTTCAGATGTTTTGCGACAGCAAGAGATGAGGAATGACATGAGAGATGTTCCGTCGCCAAGGGAATGATGAACTCGAATAACCAGTGTGGATTCAGCATCACAGGTTTTGAGGTTCAAAATATGGACATCCCACATGGGAATGGAGGTGCTATTGTGGGTGTTGGTTAGGTTGGCAATGTAATCTTCAACAAACTGATCTGGGGAGGCCATATGTTGATCAACCATGGGTATTTTAACATGATTATCTAAGTCTACATTTGTTTTCACCCATTTCACCTCTCCACCATTCTTCTCATCTGCAACCTAATGGATTTTTTTAAAAAGAAAATGTTAAAAATGCTCGAGTAGATGTACTAGACTTAGGTTTATGCTGATAGCTTAAACTTTAAATTTAGTTTTACCAAGTGAAACATTTTCATTCATTCGTCAGTCTACTCATATATATATAGAGAGAAAGGAATGTATGAAACAGTAACGCCACGTCATCTGTATCTCTTTCCAATAGTTTTATTCAGGATAAGAATACTGATGTGGCATAAAACTATTGGAAAGGGATACAGATGACGTGGCGTTACTGTTTCATACAATCCTTTCTCATATATATAAATGTATTGAAGCACTAATATGTGCTAATAATTATATATAAATATATATTCTTTTTGCCCATTAATTATAAATAAATAATTTTGTAGTAGACAATAATCCAAGTAATCCTTAAAACACTGAGTTGAGCATTTCCATAATTCAAGTAACTTATCCAATGTTTTAAGGATCTTTGAAAGTTTGTTTTGACAAAAACCAAAACAAACATGTATGTTTGGAGTTATATGGATGTAGATATCATATATGGTTTATATTATGAAAAATATAAAACGTAATTAAAAATTTTGATTAAAATTCAGAAGTGATCAAAGTTTTTATCATATATAATTGATATGAATTTGAGCTGTCATCATTAAAAAATTCTAAATTTCTTAATCTTTCTTACCTGCACACTAGAAAAACGAGACTGCTTAAGAAAAGTGTCAACCAAATTTGCCTTGAGAAAGTGTGGGTCAATGGGGCTCTTAAACCCCAACATAGCAATAACGTAGACGTTGGATTCGGGCTGTTGGAACATACGAGCCATGGGACTCAAGGGCTCCTCTTCCTCATCAACGCTTTCTTTTCTTACCTTTACTCTTCTAAGACCAACATCACAGCTTCCTGATTTTATCCATTCCCCATTCTTACGTTCCAACTCCATATATATTTTTTACTCTCAAAAAGGAGAAATATAAAATAACTAAATTTGATCTCTCTCTCTATCTTTGTTTTTGCTTGCTTGGATTCGCATTTGACGTCTATATATTTATAGAAATCAGACATCAGGACAAAATTGTAATTAATTGCATTGAAATCAGCTAAATTACAATTTAGTGACTGTTATAAATAAATTGTGATTAATGCAGTCAATAACCACCTAGAAGCGTAACGAAGGCACTTGGCCTGTTAATATCAGACCTGGCAAGCTTATCAGCTTCAGATTTGATCTCTCTGCACATATCAACAAGACTCCACCCATTAACATTTCCTGCAATATTTCTCAAGGAAACAGGGCCAAAGGCAGGCTCCTTAATCCTTATTTACCCCTATATTCGGATTAAACGTAGTTGAAGTATTTTTGGAATTTTATATTTTATTAAATTATTTTCTCAAAATTTTAAAAACAGAATATTATATACACATTACAACCCAAAAGATTTATACACACTAAAAGATTTATGTAAAAAAAATATTTTCTATTAAACACACATTTAAATACGTTCCAATCCATATTTTTTTTGTTGGTGTTGCAATAAATTAATGTAAAAAAATGTGTCCTTAAAAACTTCGAAACTAAAATTAATTTCAATTTTTTTTTGTAACTTCTATAATTATGCTTAGCTTAACTATTAAATAGAATATATATTATTTTATATGGGTGGTCAAACACTCATTTCATATGATTTCAAACTCTATCAACTCATCTCCTCCAATATTATATAAAAAAAATTATTAAATAGATGATGAGGATGTAAGTGGTTAAGGTGTCAAAATGACATTAAATTTCTTTGATAGCGATAACTTTTATTGTAGAAATTTTGCTAACAAAATTCTCAATCAAATATGCTCTTACAGCTCCGTTTTTCTTAAATTTTTTTTAAAAATACAATACAATTATTATATAATTAAAAATGCATATTTAATTATAAAGTGAAATCGAACTAATATAAGGGTTTGTTTGTTTACATGTAAAAGGTTTTACGGAAAATATTTTTTATATTTTCCTATGTTTATTTCACAGAAAATAGTTTGGTCAACGGAAAATAACTTACAGGTCAAGGTAAAATAAATCATTTTTCCTGTATAATGACTTACCCTTTTGAAAAGCGTAAGTCATTTTCTGGAAAAGAGCTCATCTATAGCTAATTTTATTTTTATATAAAAATTAACTAAAATTAAGCTTAATATTATTATATTTATAATAAAATTTATTTTTATTTTTAAAATATTTAAAATATTATATTTTTCAATATTATTAAACATACATATTTAATTATTTGTATTTAGTCATATAATAAATTATTTAATATTTCAATTTTATTTTAATAATAAATTTTAAAAATAATAATTTTAAATAATATTATTCACATATTATTGAAAATATTCAATATTAATATTTTAATAATAAATATTTATTACAATTATAGATATATTAATAATAAATGTTTTGTAGTATAAAGGTTAAAATATGTCATAAGTCTATGTACACTTCACAGATTTTTAATTTAGTCTTTGTACTTTTATTTTTAAGAATTTAGTCCCTTTACTTTTCAAATTTGAAAATCAAGTCTAATTGTTGAGATCGTTATTTTTTTTTTGTCAATTTTTTTGATGTCACATTTTTAAATAAAAAATACTCACTTAGTAGTAATGTAATTAAAAAATGACATTGCAATGAGTCTGAATTTAACATAATATTTTTAATATATGAAAAAATAATGTAAAATATAAAATTATAGATAAAAATAAATTCAATTAAACAATGAAAAAATAAGAAAATCTCATATGTATGTTTGTTTAATTGAAAACAACTTTTACAAAATATTTTAAAGAAATCTACCAAACAACAGAAAATATTTTACACAGATTCATCCAAACACCAGAAAATATTAACTTTTCTAGAAAAATAAATTATTTTCCAGAAATCAAAAGTCATTTTCGATGAAACAAACGAAGCCTAAAATACAAATGAATTAAGATTCATAATAACCTGGACTGAAACTGATCCACTAAACTAAAGCTCACATATGACAACAGCATATGAATTTTGTCTAAGTTGCCATATAGTTTTGACTTCCAACCCAAATGATCCATTTTCCAGATGACCTGACCCCTACATTTTCAAATAAATAAATATATTTTTTATCTCAGAGAAAAAGAAAGGAAGTTCTTATAGTCCTAACTAATGTGGTGCCATAAAGTTTCAACATAATACTCCTTTTTGTTCTCAAACTAGTCAAGTAAAATTGGCTATTGCTTTTGTTCTATATTTACATCTCAAACCGAGGCTTTTCTTGGTAGAGTAGAAAGAAAATTGAAAAAATGAAAATTTGAATGATAGAAAAATAGAAAGATGAAAAATATAGTTTTCTTTCCTTAAGTATGCTTAGGAGGAAAGATGGAAAAGTAATTTTCTTTCCCTCCATTACTTGATAGTGTTGAAAATGATAGGAAAAAAAAAATAAAACATTTGAAAAATGTATAATTTGAATTAACATAGACATTCTCTCATTTTTCTCTCCTCTCACTATTCCAATTTGGAAAGATTGATTTTTATGCATTAGGATGCAAAATGATTACTCTATTTTCTTTCCTCTCATTTTTCTTCCCTACCAAGCACACTCAAAATTTATTTTCTTTCCACCTTTTTATTCCCTCCTTCCCGCCCTATTCTTTTCCATCCAACCAAGTATGCCCTAAGAGGCCATCGAATTTTAAAAGAACTATTGATACAAATAGTCGCAAATACTCAATTGCAACTTGTGCAACTAGTTTTTGTGTATTTTATGTCCATTTTTTGTTGGCATTTTTTTACCTGATTTCATGATTTTTTTTTTTTTTTTTGTGTAGAAAATTTAAATGAAATTTTATTAACAAGGAAACTAATATATTGGTTTGCTTGTATTGTAATTATCTTTCTATTTTAATGAGATATGTGATCAAGTCAAAGATATGAATAATCTTGCATCCCTTTTCATCTATTTGCTTTCTAACCACTGAAATTTCATATAGCAATGGCATCAACGGACAACAAAAAGGAAAGACGGCTAAAAAGGTTAGCACAAAATGCAGTTTCATGAAGGAGAGCCTCGGGCACCAACAGAGCACCAAAACAGAATCAAAGGAGAAACACCTCCCCTTTCCACTCAGAGTTAGTGAACGGCCCAATGACCTTTCTTGACCACGAACCTCGCTCATTTGAGTCTGCTATAAGATCCCTGAAGAGGAACGTTACATTGGATATAGTGCCTTAAGTGTAGTATTTTTGTCTATGTACACTTGTATTTTTTTTTTGAATAGATTGGTTTAATAAAATTATTCATGAATTACATTAATACCCTTTGTATCTCAATGATTTTTGCATGCAAAGCAAAATGGAAGCAAATATTAGCTCATTGGTTATCTAATGTTTAACTATATTAAGCGGTATTACGTGGTTAGATTGTAATACAGAAAGACAACTTATATTAGTAGATGAACATAAACATGTCCTTAGTCTAATTGGAAATGAGCAAATTGATTGAAAGACTAATATGTCATCTATCAAGTCCAATTGAGAGATGCTTTGTCTTAGGCATCAGAGTGGATGACTCTTAGAAGATAGAGATATAAATGTGATTGACTAGACTGACAATACATCGGATAGGACCCAAGTAGAATAGATCTTGAATTCGTTTATGGATTTATTCACTTGTGACATTCATAGTATGACATGTCTTAATCTTGAGTGGATGATGAACTATGTATGTGTGACTCGTATACTTTGATGTAAGTAAAAGTCTGAGTTCGAATAGATGAGGAATTAAAAGTTGGTGTGTTGGGTATACGACTTCTGCAGTATGTAGCATCATTCACAATAGTGGAATTCATAGCCCAAGAAATAGGTAAATGATATCCTCTCATTAGCATTACATGATAGATGAAAAGTAAATGTGGCCACATGTCACATATCTTTGTGATGAATGATTTAATTACTATTTGATAGTAATTGACTTTTCATGAAGGAAGATGTAATGGTTATCATGAGGTAAAATAAGATCATATTGGGAGAACGAATTTATCCTAAAGAGATTAAGGATATCCTATGAGGGTAACACACTTATGACAAGGTCATTGGATTAACACTGATCGAGTAGCTTCCGTAATGATATGTTATTAGGGAGAGCTTAGTCACAATACTATAATGAAATGACTTTATGATTAAATGAGTTTATAATTAATAGGTGAAAAGTAGGAGCTTAATTATAAATCATTTGCCCCTAATCACATATGTCCAATTGGTCCCTCCTCTAGCTTGCTGAAACAAAAAATGATTTGCATGTTGAATCAAATTAACAGAAATGAATAGAAATGATAAAGTTAGAGAAATGGGTTATATTCGAAAATGAATGTGGTTTCTCAATAAGTATGGAAATGACTTGAGAGTTAATTTAAGTTTTTTAAATTATTATTTAATAATTGAAGTTTGAAAATGGAATTAAATTAATTGGTCATTGTGAATCCGTTGAATGTAGAAATTAAATATATTTTCTCATAGACTCTTTTACGATAAATTTTCTATAATTTTAATAGAATTAAAATTGGGTTGAGAAAATTATTTAATTAAAAATTTAATTTATTTAAATTATTTTTATAAATAATGTCTATTTTGAGAAATAGAAAAATATGTATTGGGTTTGATTAAATTATAAAGTGTTGGGTTAAAAATCCAGTAAGCACATATAATTAGATTCAATACAAGAGAGGCCTGAGTCCAATCATAATACATATGATGGGAGGCACACCCCATTAGCCCCTGTAACACCCTAAACCTGGCCTAGACGTTATGGCCAAATCCGGACGTGTTACATAAAACGGGGTTGAAAACAGTTATCGCTAAGTTAAAATCACATTAATTTATTAACCCTTATCGCATTTATCAATTTTGACATTTAATTCAATCAGTTGCTTAAAGGTAAATCGTATTTGTAGCGAAAGCTTATAAAATCGTTGAATGTAGGAAAAATCGTTCGAGGGTTTTAGGAAACCTTTGTTTTTGGTAAAATCTGAGTTTTTGTCGAGTTTTGCAATATTAAAATCATAAAGCGCAATCAAACCCAAGTATCAACAACAGTCCGAAAAGTCTACATTTTTTTACAAAAATACCTAGAAAAGAATCGAGAATTTAAAGTAAAAACCATAATCGAAATCGGTCCATGACATATGGTCACCGTTGAGTCCTCCGCTACACCGATCTGCCTAAGACTCTGGATTACATGTAAAGATCAATCAGAAAGGAGTGAGTTTACATAAACTCAGTGTATAACCCCACAGAATTACGCATGCACACAAACAGAAATTCAAAATCAGACAGATACAGATTCGGGCCTAAGCCCATCTCAAATTCAGACGTAGATGTGCAAATTAGAATAAGAAATCAGAATCCTACCCCCATCCTCTACACACTATATTCGACCATCCCTACACACCATTTGGGGTTTAAAACACTCACCCAGCCCTACACACCATATTGTACTGATGCGATACATAACAAATATAATGCAGTCATGCTGTTAGATAATAGGCGTAACTTGCCTTTTAGAACACTTCCTCCAATACCAGATACAGAAATATACAAATACAGATAAACAGTCTAACATGCTCACATGCTTACATATAAGCGTACATAGATAACAGATGTGCAGATAGTAGTGCAAGTAGACGTGCATCAGTATCCTAATCTGATCAGTATATCAAACAATCAGATCACCCAGTTTAGGGTTTATTTAGCCCTTATTGACCCTATAGTAGGCCCACAGTCGTTTGGGACGACCCGTGCAACCCTAGGGAAAATTCAGATTGACCATCGTTCTGAGGATGGAACGCAGTACTAAAGCCCAACCTTGAACCCAGAGCCTCGTGCAATTTCTTCTAGAACCAAGAAGTGAAGCGAGGATCTCTATTAGAAATAATCGAGACAGGAACCCCATGCAGTCTTACTATCTTAGAAATGTACAACTTAACTAGCTTCTGTAGAGAATAATCAGTTTGAACTGGAATGAAGTGAGCCAACTTGGTTAATCGATCCACGATGACCCACATAGAATCCTTCTTAGTGGGTGTTAAAGGCAACCCACTAATGAAGTCCATTGTCACTCGCTCTTATTTCCAAAAGGGAATCTTAATCGGCTGAAGCAAACCCAAAGGTAACTGATGCTCAGCCTTAACCTGTTGACATGTTAGACAACGAGCAACGAAATCAGTAACCATACGCTTTAACCTTGGCCACTAGTACAACTTACAGAGATCACGGTACATCTTATTGCCACCGGGATGCATAGCATAAGGGCTACTATGCGCCTCCTTCAGAATCGACTATCTCAAATAAGAGTCATTCGACACACAAATCTGACCTCGAAAATATAATACCTTATCATTATTCAATCTAAAATTTGAAGTGCTACCACTCTCAACCTGACGGAACCACATACCCAGGGTCTCATCCACTAACTCTTTATCTCGAATCTGATCAATCCAAGTCAGCTTAACTTGTAACTCGGCTAATAAACTCCCATCATCAAAAAAACTAAGACGAGCAAACATCGCCCTCAGATCAGTCATCGCTCTATGGTTTAGAGCGTCGGCCACCACATTGGCCTTACTAGGGTGATACTCTATAGTGCAGTCATAATTTTTAAGCAGTTCAATCCAACGATGCTGCCTAAGGTTCAACTCCTTCTGAGTAAGAAAATACTTGAGGCTTTTGTGACCGGTATAGATGATACACCTCTCACCATACAGATAATGCCTCCAGATTTTCAATGCAAAGACCACCACAGCCAACTCAATATCATGCGTTAGATAGTTCTCTTCGTGTGTCTTAAGCTTACGGGGACGCATAAGCCACAACCTTACCATCTTGTATCAGAACACACCCCAAACCAACATGTGACGCGTCACTATAAACCATAAACTTGTTACGGGATTCAGGCTATATCAGAACAGAAGCCTGAGTCAGAACAGACTTGACCTTCTCAAAGCTCGACTACTGTGCATCCGTCTAAGCAAACGACACACACTTACGCAGAAGTTTAGTAAGAGGAGCTGCAATCAGAGAAAATCCCTCAACAAAGCGTCGATAGTATCCCTCAGTAAGCTCTTTCGGTGCCATACGGTAGGGAGTAATGGACACCAGAGCTGTACCCAAAAGAAGCTCAATCCCAAACTCCACTTCCCAATTAGGAGGTAATCTCAGTAACTCCTCAAGAAAGACGTCCAAAAAATCCCTCACAGTTCTGATATCTCTAATAACAGAGTCTTTAGAAGTAGAAACATTAACATATGCCAAATACGCCTCACACCTTTTTCGAACCAGTTTCTCAGCCACAATAGCGGAGATCACATTAGACAGATAATCTCGATGCTCACTGATTATTACGACCTCCTCATCATCCATAGTCCTCAGAACGACCCTCTTAGTCGTACAATCCAAATTGACTCGCTGCATGACCAACTAGTCCATACCCAAGATTAAATCGAACTCCCAAATGGAAGCTCCATTAAATTAGCAAGAAAAATGATCCCTTGCACCACTAAGGGAACATCTCTATGTAGTTTACTAACTCAAATAGATTGCCTTAACGGATTCAGTACGGTAACCTCACTCGAAGTGCTCTCAACGAAAATCCCTAGGTTTTCAGAAACAAAACTGGCTATATATGAGTGAGTAGACCCGATATCTATCAAAGCGGTGAATGGTACATCAAAAATAAATAACGTACTGGTGATGACGTTAGGAGCATCTCTATTCTCTTGGCTCATACAACATAAACCAATGCAGGCTGCCTCGCCCCTATCTGATTAGCACCTCTGCCTGGTGCTCTCTGTCCACGGCCCAAACCATTACCACCCCCAGTCACTCCACGACCCTTAGGTGGCAGCTGAACTGCCCTCTGAGGCTGTGCAGAACTCGGAGCTTGCTTCTGATCTGCTCGCTGTGGACAATCTCTAATACAACGTTCTAAAGATTTACACCTCAAATAGGCCCCAATCCTCTTTCAACACTCGTCCGAATGGCGCCTACCACAACCACCATATAGCTGCAACCCAGCTGGAGCAACAGGAGCCCCCACTCTAATTAGCCCATTAAACCTGGCCTTTATCTTAGGCCTCGAAATAGAACTAGAGGGCTACGAATCCCTCTTGTTTTTACCCCTCTCTCTGTCCCTATTCTGGCGCTCCACACACTTAACATCCTCGGTGACCTTTGCCTTCTCTATCAGAGTAGCAAACTCTCGTTCCCTATGAAGAGCAAACTGTCTCTTAAGCCGTCCTCAAACCGGACAGACCTCTCGTACTCCGACGCCATCATTCCTCGAGTGTAGCAGCTCAACCTTAAAAATTCAGCCCATACTCGGCCACAGATTGGTTACCTTGTGTGAGATTCATGAACTCATGCCTGCGAGTATCCACATAGCTCACTCCCACATATTTTCTCTAGAAGGTGGTTTTGAATAAATCCCAACTTAAACGATCAGGCTGAGTACTTTCCTCAACTGTCAACCACCACTGGTAAGCCTCATCACAAAGCAAGGAGACTGTACCCTTCAGTTTCTGCTCGGGGGTACAGTCTAAGTCATTCATAATTCTCTCAGTGGCCTCCAGTCCATACTCGACCATATTAGGGATAACTCCAGTGACACCCCTAAATAACTCAGCTCCATTAGACCGGAGTCGTTCAGTTACCGACCCTCGGCCCGCAGATCCAGAATGGGGTCCAGCAACCCTCTCTAATATCCTTAGTATGGCTTGGGACAGTGCGTCATCCCCAGCTAAGCGACTTTGAGACCCAGTCTCAGTTGTAGGCGAAATTGGTGTCTCATTCGTATCTGAATTCGGCATACTGCCCAGAAAGGATGGCTCAGCTCGAGCCCCCTACGGCCTCCACCACCGCCACGAATGCCACGTTCGCGTGCTCCACGAGTGCTTATTATCTAATTCGAGTTTTATTTACATTAAAAATTTTATGCATCAGTTTCAGTATTTATTAGTGGATATCTTATGCATAAATTATCAGATGTTCAGAAGTATTTCCAGAGGTTTCAGTCTCTAACTATTCCAATATAGTTTCAGTATGTGCTAACTACAGTGTTTCAGAATAGTTTTAACCAAGTATAAAAATACTTATAGGATCGGTGTTGGAGACTCGATGAACCACATACTTCCTTAATTATTCAAATCATTTTTAAATTCAATGCTTTCTAACCCAAAATTCACAGCTTGAGTTTTGTAACCTGACTCTGATACCATTAAATGTAACACCCCAAACTTAGCCTAGATGATATGACCGAATTTGAAAGTGTCACATGAAATGGGGTTGAAAACGTTATCACTAAGTTAAAACCACAATAATTCATTAGCCCTTATCGCATTTATCAATTTTGACATTTAATTCAATTAGTTGCTTAGAGGTAAATCGTATTTGTAGTGAAAGCTTATAAAATCATTGAATGTAGGAAAAACCATTCAAGGATTTTAGAAAACCTTTGCTTTTGGTAAAATCTAAGCTTTTGTCGAGTTCTGCAATATTAAAATCATAAAGCGCAGTCAAACCCAAGTATAAACAACAGTCCAAAAAAGTCCACATTTTTTTACAAAAATACCCAGAAAAGAATAAATAATTTAAACTAAAAACCATAATCGAAATCGATCTATGACATGTGGTCATAAAAACCATAATCGAAATCGATCCTTGACATGTGGTCACCGTCGAGTCCTCCGTTACACTAATCCGTATAAGACGATAGATTACCTGTACAGATCAATCGGAAAGGAGTAAGTTTACATAAACTCAGTGTATAACCCCACAGAGTTACACATGTACACAAACAGAAATTCAAAATCAGACATATACAGATTCGGGCCTAAGCTCGTCTCAGATTCAGACATAGATGTGCAAATCAAAATCAGGAATCAAAAATCAGAAATCAGAATCCTACCCCCATCCTCTACACACCATATCCGACCATCCCTACACACCATGTGGGGTTTAAAACACCTACCCAGCCCTACACACAATATTGTACCAATGCAACACATAATAGATATAATGCAGCCATGCTGCTAGATAATAGGCGTAAATTGCCTTTTAGAACACTTCCTCCAATATACATCATCCCATCCTCAATACTAGATATAGAAATATACAAATACAGATAAACAGTCTAACATTCTCACATGCTTACATATAAGCGTACATAGATAATAGATATGCAGATAATATGCAAGTAGACGTGCATCAATATCCTAATCCGATCAGTATATCAAACAATCATATCACCCAGTTTAGGGTTTATTTAGCCCTTACCGACCCTACAATAGGCCCGCAATTTTTTGGGACGACCTGTGCAACCCTAGGGAAAATTCAGATAAATGGGCCCATACGCCCGTGTGGATTGGCCTTGCCTGTGTGGATCACACGGCTTGGCCCAAAATCCACACGCCTGTGTGGCGTCCCCGTGTGGGCCCATACGCTCAATTTAGTCTAGCCTTTATGGCTTACACGGCCACACTCCGACCACCACACGGTCGTGCCTTACATACTGCCTAGTATTCATCGATCACATGGTCGTGTCATCCCACACGGCCTACCACACGGCCGTGTAGCGTCAATAGTGAGGTTTTTTAGCTTTTGTCGATTCTTATTTTTCTGTATTTCGGGTACACACCTAATACTGTTTCACAACAAAAATACTCTCGAGCCTTCTCAAACCTAAAATTGATCAATTAACCCCTAATTAACTGTTTGAAAATGATATTAAACCAGCCATACCGTAATGGACAACCTGTAAATCATCTAAAACCTTTACCTTAGAACGCTTAACAATATTTCCGCACGATCAAAGTGCCAATTGGGAACCTCCAGCCCCTTGATCTTCTCCTAAACATAAGATGAACCCCATTAACCGAAGATTCGTTAGCCAAAATAAAAATCACACTTACCAAACTTACCGATAACACCCAAAAGTACTGATATAACGAGTCACAGAAACTTGATAGTAGGTAGGAAATCAAAAACAAAATTGGCAGTAATAAGGAGAAGAAGAAATCGACAGAGAGTAGAAGGGAAAAGGGAAAACGACAAGGGAAGAGGAAGAGAATATCAGTTTTTCTGAAGAGGATTTTAGGGAAACAAATATACCCAAATCTCACTACCTACACTATCATAACCACCCACTATCAGAATTTTAACTTCACCAAAACTCTGGCCCATAACCGAGCAAAAAAAATAAATACCCATGTTTGCGCAGGGATTCACACACAGGACCTCCACACAACACACAGACTCCCTTACCACTCGAACCAGCAGGCTCATTCTGATATAGTTTTACAAGTAACTTAATATAAGCCCACTGAGCAAGTATAAGGCTTAAGTAAAAAAAAATACAAAAATTTACCAAATGTAAGGCTTGAACTTGGGACCTTTCACACACACCTAGATATTTATGACAAATTTTATAGAAGTAGAAACAAAAGATTGGGGCGCTACAGCCCCTCTGTCCTAGTTCAGCTAGGGGATTGATTTTTTTTTCTATTAGAGACATGCATTAAATGTATACTACTGATTCAACTAGGGTTTCATTTCCTATCCCTATAAATAGATGACACTAGTAGGGCTAAAAGTACAATAAGTTACACAACTTTTGAGATATTGTTATTCTACCCAAAAATAGTGAGAATTTATTTCTAAGTATAAATTCTATTTTCTGGGAATAAAAATTCTTCCAATTTCTATAAGAGAGAGATTTACTTTCCTACTAAAAGTAAGAAAATTATTTTTGGTTTTGTGTTTGATCCAAAATTGCGAAGCAGTTCGTGGTACGAGAATAATGAAGAAGAGTTCGGTTGATAGTTGGTGTAATGACTCAAAAGTCAGTGGTGTCGAAAATTACAATTTTGAAATACTATTTATATAAACCATGTTCGTATTAATATTTAATATTTACTAGGGACTAGTATAAAAATATATTAAAATTTGGTCTAGTAATTTTGTTTAATTGATAGTTAATTAAGGTATAAGTGTAATGATCCTAAAGTTAGTGGTATTGAAAAATATGGTTTCTAAATCCCATTTCTATAAATTGAACCCATAAATATTTAAATGTTTACGGAATTATATTATAGACGAATTAAAGTTTGGATTGGTAATTTTAATGAATTAGTGATTAATTAAGATATATGGACTAAATTGTAACAGTAATAAAAGTTCAATTACTAAAGAATCTTTAATCAGAAACGAGTAGGGATTAAAAAGGAATATATACCTTTTTAATGTTAAGTGGATTGTGGCATGCATTATATGAATTTTGTATGAAAAGAGAATAATATTAATTAATATAAAATAAACAAAAACATAAAAATTAATTATAAAGCAAAGTGGAAAGAAAAAGATGAGGATTCTCATCTTCTCCACAAATTGAACCACTATTCTAGAAAAGAGAAAGAATATAACATCCCAAAAATTGGGGGTTAGTAGAATCGAGCTTGTGAATCAAGAGAGAGTGTGTGGTCATGTCCTAATTTTTGAGATTATCTATGCGTTTTTAGGAAATAAATGAGGTATTGGTTTGTTAGATAAGTGTTAGTGAAATGTTCCTTGAAACCGAAGTTTAAATCCCTTCTATCGCACCATTTTTATTATTTTGCAAATTTGCCTCAAATCCTAGTATGTGACACGCCTTATTTTTAAAATAATTATTTCAAAATTATTTAAAAAATAAGGAGTTGGCTAAGTAGTTAGTTGTTAAATCTGAAAGTATGGAATTAAATTGAGGTATTAAGTTTGAATCCTTTCCCACGTAAAATAATTAATTTTTACAAAATCCCTTGTTTTTTAATGTGTGTGCCGTCCATACCCTTGTAACCCTAGGTATAAATGTTAAATTTTACACAAAATAATCAACCTTTATTCTATTTTTACTCACCCTAGCTATTCCTCCCCTCCTCTCTTCTCTTTTCTCTTCAGTTTTTTTTCCTTTCTCAATTGTTGCCATCGCCCATAACACCTACTTTTATCATCTTTTTCTTTTCTTTTGCCACAAGATTTTGCACATCTCCTCCATCATATTGCTGCCATTTTATCTAATTAAATCAATCTCAAATCTGAAATATTGAGTCTCCAAGATCAATTCCTATTGTTGCTAAGAAGTGCCATTGTTGCATTTTTCACTTAGCTTGTGTAAGTTCTTGTTTTCTTTCAATTTCTTGATTAATCTTGTCAATTAAAAGCCTAAATTTCTAGATCTGGAATTTGGGATAATTTTAAATATTTTAAAGGTTTTTTTTACCAACTTTTAAAAGGATCTCAAAATCATTTTTGAATCAACCCCAATTTTGGCCACCATTAGTGGTTGTGCATGCGCCTAGGTGCAAGAAAGGGGGCTACTTTGTTTTTAAATTCTTGTCCATCTATTTCCACATTAATTTGAGTTCTTTAACCCTCCTAATAAAACTTTAATTACATATCAATTAGGGAAAAACGTTCTTGATCAATTGGCCATTCAAATCTCACAAATTGAGAAGCATAAGTGCGATTATATGCAAGCTAGTTTGTTGTTTCGACATAGTTATTGGTTAAAGATTATAGATTGATTAAATGAAGGATTTTAATCAATATTGGATAATTATTTTCAAGTATGTAATTATGTTAGGTGCTGACCCGAACGCCCCTAATCAACCGTAAAGCTGAAAGGCGTTCGTGTGTGCGATTCACATCAAAACAATGTAAGAAATCTAACTAGTTTGGATTCATAAAATAGTTGTAATTGTGAAAATTGGTTTGAACCAATAAGTGGGTGTTTAAGGGGCTGTTTAAGAGGTGAATTAATTGAATTTATACTGATTTTTAATTTAGGTTCGTTTTAAGGTTTATTAAGAAAACTGAAAGATTCACTAGTATGCTGTGAAAAAGTGTAAAATAAGGTATGGGTCGTAAACTCAAAAACTTAATTAAAAACGTTAATTTTTGTGATATATTTGATGATTTAGGTTGATGATTGGATTGACTTAATACCTAAATAATTAATTTTGTAAGTGGTCGAGTCTGATACGTTTTGATCCTTAAAAGATTGATGTGTTAGCAAAGTTATTATTTTGTCAGTGTGACTATGTCATTGATGTTGTGATGCATGATTGTGTCATTTGGTATGAGATAAGTTGTATATATTGCTTGATTTGCTAAAATATGAGTTTGTGCATGATATAATTGCATGGAAAATTTGTTATGTTATATTGGAAAGGTTGTTATACATGCACATTGGAAATTCGTAAAAGTATGTGAAATTGTGTAATGTTGAATGATACCATTTTAATGGTAATTTAAAAGTTGGAACATTGGCTCCATTCACTGAAAGTATTTGATTATTGAGGGCATGTTGAACATGTCAATTAAATGTGAAAAGTATTAAATTATGGTCATGTATGAGATTGTATGACATATTGCATGTGCATTGGGATGAGATATTTTGTAGTTGACGAAGGAGTTCCATGGAGTGCCGACGACATATTAAGTCCGCATTTTATTCATATTCAGTGAACTGCATTTGGAGTACTAAGGGTATTGGCAATTATATCGCATTATTTGTTATTCGACAATTTTACTGCATTATTGTTATTTGGTGGTTTTACCATATCGAGCTATAATCGTATTCGTTGGAGTTTCGCAAATGAGTTCTGGAGAACTTGTGGTGTGTAGCGGATGGCATGGGTAAGAATGATTTTGCATTGCATCATGCTCATGACATACTCAAATGTTATTGTTTATGCTACGTATTACATTGTGGTGTATTGAATGATATCGAAATTAATGGTTGTTACTTGAATTATTGATGACCCATACTCATACACCGTTGACATCAATTTGATAATGGCTATGTAATTTGTATCGTCCTAAATAATTTATTTCTATTTCTGTAAATATCTGACATAAATATGTATCTGCTTTAGTGGTTAAGTATTCTGGTTGTGTGTGTGAGGTCTTGGGTTCAAGTCTCACCTTTGCCAAATTTTGTTATTTTTCCAATCCTAGCCTTACCCTTGTTGAGTGGGCTTATATAAGGTTGTCTACTATTTTATATCAGAATGAGCCTGCTGGTTCGAGTGGTAAGGGAATTAGTGTGATGGGGGTCCTGTGTTTGAATCCCTACGCAAGCCTGGATGTTAATTTTTGCTCGGTTATCTGATAGAGTTTCAGTAGAGTTCAAATTCTGAGGGAGTTATGAGTAGTGGGTTAGTGGGAGGAAATTAAGGGATATGTGAATATCTTTTATTTTATTTCTTTTTTTTCAAATTTTCTTCTCTCTTTCAAAAATTCCCAAAAAATCTGACGTCAATTTTTCTTTCTGTTCTCTGCCATTTTCTCCTCATTTTTCCTTTTCAATGATTTTGTTTTTGTTTTCTTTCTACTATCAAATTTCCATATCTCATATTTTCGGTGCTCATTGTGCGTTTTCTGGTAAGTTTGGTGAGGGTGATTTTTGTTTTAATTAGTGAATCACAGGTTAATGGGGTTCATTTGTTATTTAAGAGAAGATCAAGGGGCTGAGGGTTTCCAATCGGAGCTTTAATTGTGCGAATCACCGTTGCTTGTTTGAAGGTAAGGGTTTTAGTGGATTAAAGGGTTTTCCTTTTCGAATTAATTCGATTTACTATCATTTTAAGAGACTAAATTGGTAATTTATTGGTCAATTTTAGGTGTTGTGTGACTCGGGAGTGATTTTTCATCAAAATCGTAACATGTGTGTTCCCAAACCATGAAAAACTGAGTTTCGGCGAATGTTTATGAATGTGTAAGTGCTCATTTATGCCATAAAGGATGTCATTGAGATGTGTAAGTGTTCATGTGTTATTAAGGGCGAAAAAAGGCTTGGAAAATAGCCTCAAAGTTATTCACATGGGTAGACACACGGGCATGTGTCTAAGTCGTGTGTGACATACGGTCTGCCCCATGGGCGTGTGATCCGGCCGTGTGTCCCTTGCACCCTAATTAGGTAAAACAGAATGCTCAGTAGTAAACATACGGGCAAAGACATGGTCGTGTGTCTCAGCCATGTGGAGGACACGGCCTAAGCACACGGGCATGTGACCTCAATTTAGTTGATGATGTCATAAACAGAGAATTACACGGGCTGAAGACACGGGCGTGTCCCAAGCCACACGAGTGTGTGGGACCACAAGGTCTACCCACACAGGTGTGTGACCCTCCAAAATAAGAAAATTTTCTAAGTGTTGTAAAAGTTTGGAAAGTTCTCGGTTTAGTCTCAAACCACACCCAATGTATGTTTTGGGCCTCGAGGGCTCTTATAAGGGACGGTATGCATGTGAATGAAAAGTTTTAAATTTGGACAAAAATTCAGGCCTTGGTTTTGTATGATTGTGTGAATTTATGTCTGGTAACTCCTTGTACCCTGTTTCAGCGTCGAATACGGGTAAGGGGTGTTACACATCTAATAAAATACATATCAATGACTCAATTATTGAAAGTGGAAACAAGTGTGGAGAAATTCAAGTTGAGTGTGAATTCTCGGATTGTCCAAGGGAAAGAAACTTTACTATACAAGTTCGAGTTCCTTTTTATACTGCTATTGGAAATAGACATCATTAAGATTTTAGATATACCCCAAATACCCCCGCATCAGAAATCGATGTCGATTCTTACATAGAACTGTAGAAGGGCTCGCCACCCAAACTTTGTGAAATCTATGATGATCATCACTGAGACCAAAATGAAGAATGTGGATGTTCCTATCGGTACTAATATTTTGCCGTTTGATGCTTGTTATGATACTACTATTATTGGTCATAAAGGTGGCATCTAGTTTCTCTAGTCTTTGGCTGTGATAGTTGAGCTTTTTTGTGAGATTGGACAAGAAATTCATGTCATTGTTAAGGTACATCCTTTAATTTTTTTTAATGAATTTTATCTACTATCTATGCCAGCCCTAGATTAAATGAACGATAGCTTTTGTGGCATAATCTTAAAGCCATACCTAATAATCATAGTCTACCTTAGCTTATTACTAGAGACTTTAATGGGGTCATTGGTAATTTTGCGAAACTTGGGGGTCTCCCACCTTATTGTAATAGGATTAGAGACTTTTATGAGGGCCTCAACCATTCTAAATTAATTGATCTTGGGTTCAAAGGCCCAAAGTCTGCCTAGTCCAATCTACGTAGTCTCTATTGTCTCATTCAAGAGTGAATAGATTATGCCTTTGCGAACCCGAGTTGGAGAATTCATTTTCCTAATTCTTTGGTTACTTTTCTTCCTTGGATTCATTCAAATCACTATCCGTTATTATCTATTTAGAAAACCATGTTTGGCAAAAATGGAATACCCTTTTCCATTTCCAATTAATATGGTTGATCATCTAGATTTCAATCAAATTATGGATAACTTTTGGACTAATTCAAATTATTCTCTATTGGCAACCATCACTCCCTTCTAGGACTTTTTATATAGTGGATCCGAAATATGTTTGGAAATATTTTTATTATAAAAAAAAGTCATCTTTTAGCTCATATTTTGAAGACTAAGAGACCTTTGCTAAAGCTCTATCTAATTATCTTATCAATCTTCATAAGTTCCTCATTGAGGAATTGAACTCTGTCCTTAGGGAAGAAAAACTCCTTTGGGCTTTAAAATCTATGTGCATTGACTCATCAATGGGGCATAAAAGACTAGATTCTTTCATTTGTCTACCTTGGTTCAAAGAAATTATAATAACATAGTTGGGCTAAACGACACCTCTGGTAGGTGGATTACGAGTAGGGTCGAATTGGAATCCATTTACACCAGTAATTTCTCTAAATTGTTTAGCTCCTCTAAATGTGTATTTGCTTTTCAAGTCTGTAGTGAGGATATTGGAATGACAAAAATGTGCAAGTGTACACAATTATATCAAGTAGTAAAGTGACAAGAATGTCGAGTTATCATACCTACATGGATTGTGCAAGAAAATATTTATGAAATAAAAATTAAACAAATTGGTGAGGAAAAATATGTTGATTTGAAAGAGGTGAAATAAAAACTAAAAATTAACTAAGTGATTAGCTAAGAAAATAAAATTCCAAATGCACGATTTCTAAAAACGGGTTTAATTAGTATGACATAAATGTATTAGATCAATTTTACAAGGGGAAATCAGTAAAGGGGAGAAAGAAAATTGGAAAGGCAAAGAGAATGAAAGAGGAAAATGAATGAAGAAATGTGTGGATGAATAAGTTGATGAAAAATGAAGAAGTAAGGAGAGGTATTTATAGTGGGAGATGGCAACATGCATTAGTTAAAAATAGCACCAAATCTCTCTCCTTATGGTCGGCCATGCTAGGTGGAATAAGAGGTTGAATTGGTTTTGATATTTTTAGCTTGTGGCTAGAAAATAAATACATAGAAAAAGGAGGGGTTTGAACGACATTAGGATGATTTCAAGGGATGATTTCTAGGTGTTTAAATCAACCTTCTTTATTTGCTCAATTTAGGTCCTTTTCTCTACTTCAAGCTGTTTGTGATTCCCAATAAAAATTAAATTGGACCATTTGATTCACGAGAGTCCAAAAACATAAATTCAAATCCTCCAAGGCTTCTTGAGCTCCCAATGTGTCTCGTAAATTAATTCTTCCAAGGTGACTATCGAACTGTTTTCTTTTTCACCTTTTGTGCAAAACTACCAAAAATAACCCAAATTATGCAAAATTATTATAAAATAATTAAAATTTAATTTTTTTTAAAACGAACCTTAAATTAATTATTTTATAATAAAAGTATAAAATTTGACAGAAATTGCTTAGAAACTACATGAATTAGTGCTCAAAAATTGTTTAAAAAGTCTATATATTTTAGTGTTTCCAAATATCAACAGGCTGAAGATTTTCAACTTCGATAAACAACTTTTGTGTGCAAGTATTTCTAAGGTTGAGGTTGCAAAAACAATTTGGTCTTTTAAACTGACTAAAGCTCCTAAACCGAATGGATTACACCCATTCTTCTTCCAACGTTGTTGGAAGGAGTTTAAATATAAAGTGATTAGTCTTGTATTGAAGGTGTTCCAAAATTCTAAAATCCCTAACGAATTGAATGAAACCTCAATCTCCCTTATTCCTAAGTTTCGGGAAGCTACTTCAATTAATCAATTCAGGTTGATCATTTTATGTAATAATTCTTATAAAATCATTACAAAGATCCTTGTCATGCGACTTTGACCTATTCTCACTAAGGTTATACCTCCATTCCAAGGTAGCTTCCTTTCGGGGCATCAATCTTCAAATAATGTGGTGTGAGTTTAGGAGCTTCTCCATTCTTTTAATTACTGTAAGGGAAAGAAAGGTCTAGAGAAAGCCTATGATAAGCTTGAGTGGAGCTTTAGCCGAAAGGTCCTCAAATTATTCGACTGTCTTTTTAGCTGGATTAAGCTGATTTTGAGTTGTATTTCGACGACCTTCACCTTTGTGATTTTAAATGCATCCAAGCTTAAGAGTTTCAAACCATCCAGAGGCATTGTCAAGGTTACCTCTATCCCCTTATTGATTCTTTGCATGGAGTTCTTCATTCTGATGATTTTAAAAGAAGTGGATAAGCCGGAATGGTCCCCTATAAGAACTTCTAGGAGTAGACCTTGGCTATCTCATATCCTATTTGTAGATGATGTAGTATTATTTGCAAAACTTGATGCAAAAGTAGTAGGCTTGATTAAAATACCCTTGACAGCTTTATGGCTAAGTCTAGTCAATCTATAAACTTTGATAAATTGCATATGATTTTCTCGCCAAAGTGTTCCGCCTCCTACAAGGAAAATATCTCTTATGATTTAGGGATACAAGAAACATCAAATTTAAGGAGATATATTTCCAATGCACTCTAAAATAATTTTGATTCTTGAACGTGTCCATACCAATTGAAGAACGTGTCCCCAATTTGGTCTTCCTTGAGGAAGATTAGTACTTATATTGACACCGGGTTAAGATGGGTTATAAGAGATGAAAAAATCTATTCGCTTTTGGTATGATAATTGGATAAGGAGAGGCCCAATCTATAATTTGGTTTATGGTCCTTTGACACCCTTTGAGGAATCTTAATCATTTGACCAAGTGTGTACAAATTGGTTAAATAGTTGTTCCCATCCAATATTGCATCAAATACCTCTAAATG
The DNA here is from genome assembly GCA_025698475.1 of Gossypium anomalum. Lineage (NCBI taxonomy): Eukaryota > Viridiplantae > Streptophyta > Magnoliopsida > Malvales > Malvaceae > Gossypium > Gossypium anomalum. The sequence goes on along the minus strand of CM046968.1, from coordinate 64,765,510 downwards.
TGGTTGATATATTTCTAAGTACTTCAGTAACTTCATACAACTCTAGTACAAACTTCATCTGTTGGGGCCCTTCAAAGTTCAATTTGTTTACTCTAGATAGTGCATACTCTTTTATTCTGAGGATAGGTATTCTTCTATTGGTGATCATCCTGGTTCAAACCATAAAATCTAAGGATCAATATGGTGAGCTAAACTTCCCCTCAAGCTAAAGTTCTTCCTTTGGAAATGTAGGCAACAAGCCCTTCCCACTAGACACTTTATGATTAATTTAGGAATGAATCTAGGTGACCTTTGCCCTCTTTGCTCGAATGATCATGAATCCATCACCTCTAACACTCCATACTTGACCCGATCGTAGAATCCGAGCTACAGGATGTCACATTCATTGTCAAAGCAACTACGATCCATTAAAATTCATTTCTTACAATTTACACATACTATTAAGTTCAAATCATCATTAAAATATGTTATATAATCACTTTCGGGGTTAAAACGAGGTAACGAAAGCTCTTTTGATAACCTAAGATCGAATGAGGACTAAAATGTAAAAATTTCAAATTATTGGGTTGATGTCAAGATGCCATAAATATCACGTCGTGACCTTATCAAAACAATGAGTATCATCGCAACATCGAAAGTTTGAGGTCACGATGTTGAGAGCCTGTCGTCGTAACGTTACCACCTATTTGCACAATAACCATTAGGTACAAGTTCAATATATCCAAACATATTAACACCATTGCATAACAAGTTCATTTCAGCTTTAGCAACTTAAGTACACCATATGTAAAACTAATTTGTCTTATTGAATTCAAATTTTATTATTTCAAATATCAAAATGATCATACATTATAAAAAATGACTCAAAACCTAAGTACATGTCATTTATTGAAATATGAAGAGACTATACAAATATTGCTGAGTCGAGGGTTATGGATTAGATGTTGGATCACTTCTCGAGAGTTCGAGATCTTACAATACCTACGCATAGAAATAAATGAATTGTACATTGAAAGATAAAGCTTAGTGGTACTTTCATAATTCAAGTCAATATAACAATAGCATTAGTCATACGACCATAATCAATTCAAGCTCTAAATTCAAACAATTCATATATCATTCATGTCAAACACCAAGATTATGCAAAGTTCCCATTTAGCCAAGTTTATATACTCATATTAAGTCGTATATTACAATAACATAACATATTCATTTCATTCCATTTTATTCGATATTTCTTGATCAATTGGTTTATTTCATTTCCTTGTCGGCCCTAAGGGCTCGTAATAACCGGTTCGCATGATCTTTCACATGTTATCTTTAATCATGTTTCCCATGTATACACATATGGTACCATTTCATATTATCATTTCAATTAAATATCATTTTTTGAGTTCATACCTTATAACCCCTATTAACCGGACTTGAACTCAAGATAGATACACGGATCATCCAACTAACACACCAACCCGAGTCCTCAGTGCATCATCAGATAAACCTAAGTGAACACACATAATGCATCATCAAATGAACTAAAGCAAATATACTGACACACATAGTGCATCATTGGAAACACCAAAGTATAAAATTATACACAATCTAATCTATAGCATGCCAAATATAACCGGCTCTACCCAAACAGCTAATAGTGTAATCAATGTTCAATCATATATCATTTCATGTTCACATATCAAAGTTTCATACCATATTCATATCACATATCATATATCACAATTTCATTTCCTACTTGATTATTATACCATGCTTATTTCAATGCAATTGACCACATTTAATCATCAATTCAATCATGAATCATTTATCAATTTATAGCATGCTTATTTCTACTATATTCAATTTAGTCCAATTCTCAACATTCAAAATCACCAAACGCGAATAAATTCATAAGACAATTAATCATCTTATCTCAATAGGTAGATTTGTATCAATCACATGAATCTATATATGCATATTTATATATATATATATATATATATATATGTATGTATTGAACTCAAATCATAAAAAGTATAAATTGAATGTTCTACTACTCGTCTAGAACTCTCGCCTTTCATTTCTCTTGTAATGGCCCCACGTCGTCTTTAGCTACTTTAATAATTCAATAATAATAATAACATCAATTTACATCCAATTCCCATCCAAATACATAGCCAATATGTTTTTCATTTTATTCAATTTATTCCTTATACTCGGGATACGCATATTTTTCGATACTAACGTTAGATCAAAATCTAATTTCACATTCTCTCATTAACGACCCTTTACTTTTCATCTACAACATAAGCTCATGACTGTTTTCAATTTATTTAATTTAGTCCCTAATTTTATAAAGTTATCTAACTAGTTTAATTAAAATTTCTAATTTAGTCCTTAACATCATTTAAGTTCACTATCTAATAATCTCTTCAATTTCTAGTCTAATTCATCAATTTCTCTCTAATGGAAACTTGATAAAAACTTAAAAATTGAACAAATTGATACATGGGCTAGATAAATCAAACTCTCATGACCATAAATCTATAAAAACTTTTAAGAAAATAACTTGGTTACCTTGTTCATTGCTTGCCCGAATGCTTGAAAAAAAAAACTTGTTTTCTTTCTTTCTTTCTTCAATGGTGGAAGGTGGAATAAATGAGATGAGAATACTTTTCATCTTTCATTCCACTAATTAACATATATATATACCTTAATTAAAGTTTAATTAACTTTGTTTAGTTAGTTAATTTAAGCATTATTATACATATTGTAAATATTAATTAATATAAGTGGAACCAACCATCATCATTATCCATTTCATGTTAAATAATGGTTAAATAACCATTTTTGCCCTTAGATAATTGCTATCTAGGCCTTCAAGCATTTCCTAAATTAAAAATCTATAGCGATTAGAATTTACAATTTAGTCCCTAAACTTTAATTATCTATTTTCTTGGCTAAATTACTTAATCAATCTTCAATATATTTTCATGGTAGTTTCGTTAATCTTTATATTTCTTCCTTATGGACTTGATTTACGGAAATGAGGTTCCAAAATTGCATTTTCTAACACCACTTAAAAATGGGTCGTTATATCACCCATCTTCTTTGAGACTGTAGTATTACCCAACAGTTGTGGACTTCTATTTTTCACCACTGTCGATTTACACAATCTTATTTTAGTACTTGGGAAGATTAGATTGAGGCTAATGTCAACAACAAAAGTTGGACCCAAAATCCCTCGATCCTTTGGTTTGTTATCTTTGCTTTCACTTTATGGGAAATTGGGCTTTGTCGAAACACGCTAGTGTTTTTCTAAATCTAGATCCCTAGGGGGTTCCTTCAACGAATCATGACTCATGCTGTCAAATATATAGTAATATCACCTCGACAAAATTTTTAGACATTCTTGAACTGGCCAGTTGTATGGGAACCCCCTCCTCCGGGATGGGCAAAGCAAAACACTGAGGTTCATCTTTAGGAAACTCAAGTGCTACAAGTGCTAGCTCTATTATTTGTGACCATCAAGGTAATTGTATGATTGGGTCTTCCTGACATATAGCTAGAGGAACTAATGTTGAAGTTGAACTTTGGGCACTTAAAGATAGCCTTGTCTTAGCTCGACAGTTGAACATAGAGAATCTTGAGAGTGAAGTTGATACTATGTCTGTGATATATTTTATGAAAGTCACTTCTAACTCTAATCCTCTATTGTCTCTTGTAATTGATGAATGCAAGATATTCCTCCGTTCTTTTAATTCTAACGTGTTGATGCATGTCTTCCGGAAAGGGAATAAATATGCAAACGCTCTAACGCGGCTCTTATCAAGGCGAAGCTTCGTTTAATGATATACTTTGTGTGTGTTCTAATCCATCTCATTGTTTGAAGCGTTTACTTTTAGATGATGTCCATGTTCTTGTTATGTTTCAAATTTCAAATTAGTAGTTTATTACTTTTACCAGTAACTTAGTTGACTACAATTATTCAATCAAAGTTTTTAATGAACTACCATCTTAGTCTAAAAATTGAAAATTCCACAAAAATTTATAATTTAATTCTCATTCTTCGATACTCGTCTAAAAATTACAAATTTTTAAGTTAAAATATCATCAAACTACATATTAACCCTATTTTAAGAACATATAATTTAATTCTAATCTCGAATATATTTCCAACCATGCCCCTAATTGAAATATTTATATTAATGAGCGACTAAGTTCTAAAAATAAAATAAAATGTTACTTTAATATAATTTTTAGTAAACAACAAATAATATAAAAACATCAATTAATATTCTTTTACTAAAAACGTATTTATTTAAAATAATTTCGTTGAAATGAATTTTCTGTCTATAACTTTTCTTGAATTAATCCGTAAACACCAAATTTCTTTTAACAATTAATACAAATTATTCTAAGAAAAGCATAAACTATAAAATATTTCAACACTGTTGCACGTAACTGTGTTGTTTTTCTCCCAAAGATGTTGATTGATAGGCTTTAAAGGGCGGCTAAACACTGATTGGAGAAGCGTGGTGCTTATTTTCTATTAATTATGTCGTTGAAAACGTGATCAAATGAGCCTAACAACCATCCCCAATGGTACACATTTCAAGTGAGACAAAATATATTTATTTACACAAATCTGTTAAATTATTAATAAATTTATAATTTTGGTAATTTAATTTTAAAAATTTATAAAAGTCATAAATTATTTAAAAGTTTTCATTCAAATCATTAAACTATTCGAAAGTTTTTTTTTAAATCATTTAATTGTTAAGGTTTTTTAAGTTCAGCTAGTAAATTCTAAGCGACAAATTAATTATTTGTACGGTGGATCAGTACCCATTGATGAGTAGAAGAACATACTTTATATTCAAGTAATTTGACGATCAGTATCAAAGATCAAAGAAGAAAGTTGTTTGGATTTTAGTTTACAAATCCATGATGATCGAAGTTATTTTATGAAAAAAAATTAAACTGAAAGAGAGTAAAGGAAATAAAGCTTTCAATTGATACAAATAGTGCAAACAGATAATGTCATACAATACTTATTTTAACAGTCGAATGACTTACATAAAATTTTTTAAATAATTTAATAACTATTTTATATTTTTTTTAAAATTATAAAATCAAAATATAAATATACTAACAATTTATTCGCATTGGATAAAAATTTAAATTTTAAATTTGAGAAGGAAGAATCAAATATGACAAGGTAGTAGGTGCAGTAGATTTCAATTATCGGTATTAAAACCTCCTCCACAAGAAAGTCATTTAACAGGCATATAACGTGACAAGCCATACCAAGTCAAGTTCAAAGATTCCAAATATGTGAAAAAAATTTATGTTCCTTCCACCAAAACAATTTATGTTCCCTTCACATCGAAATATGTGGTCCAAAAATTTTGCTTAAATATGTTAATAATTAACTTAATTTTAGATTGGTTTATATTTTTCATAATTAATTAAAAATGTATTATTTTTATTTATATGGAATGATTTTTTTATATATACTTTTCTTTTACTAGCATTATACATTTTTATTTTATTAAATTTCTAGATTTATATAACTTGATTTTTTTAATAATTATAATATAATACAAAATATTTAATTTTCGTATGATATAAATTACATAATTTATAATATATATTAGGATAATTATTTTTTGGTTAATTTGTATAAATATGCTATAAAAATAATTTGAGAAACTAGGCTGGATTTTTAAAAATTTAATGATCTATGCTATAATTGGAGTGAGAAAGGAAAACGTATCTTACAGGGCGCGTTTTCACTACCACGTCAGAAAACGCGCCCTATAGGACATGTTTTCAATTAGCTATATTTTTTTCCTTGTAGTTGGAAATTAGAAGTTTGTAGATTTATTTTTATCCATATTTGATATAGACACGATTACAGTTTTAAGGAACATTTGTATTTACGGTGGTGCTATGGAACTAGTTGACCTACAAATTTCATCTGCCAGGTAAGTATAGAGCCATCACCCGAGAATTCAAATCACGTTGCAACTCAAGATCCCAGTTGACTGTGATTATACAGTCTAAGGTTGAAGTGTAACTAGGGCTTCAAGTTTACAAAGGTTATGCTGTCAAAAGGATGAAGCATTAGTGGGGGCCCAGTTGACAGTGGTTATGCGGGCACGACAACAAGTTTTTCCTTGTCAGAGAATGATGCTTTATAAAACCCAAACAAAAGGTTCGACTAGGCTTGGGTAATGAAGAAATTGGATGAAAATCATTTTATGACCCTAGGGACTAAAATATAAAATGTCAAAAGTTTAGGGGCAAAAATGTAATTTTTTCCATAGTGTGTTTTTGGGCTTAATTGAATAATGTGATGATTAAATAAGTTAAATTTGATATTATAGATCAAGAAAAACAAAGTTCAAGTTTAGACGGAGGAAAGAACAAGGTTGTAGACTAAATCGAACGAATAGTCATTTTTGTAATCGAGGTAAACTCGTATGTTAAATAAGCTTTAATATAATTGTATTTAAATGCTTTAATATTGCATGAACCGTATGATTGATTTTGTAGACGAGTTTAATTCTAGGTCACCTTTGACGACGTCTTGGTAAGCGAGAAATCCCAATTGAACCTTAAGAATAGATTAGGATACAAGTGACATGTCACTAGGGTATTATGTTATGTGATTCAGGTGCTGGTCCTGTACGTCCTACTGACGGCTGAGTATATCGGCATATGTTACAGTTACTTGACAGCTTGTGTGAGCAGCACCGTGTAGCCATGTCTTGACTGACAGCTTGTGTGAGCAGACCTATGGATGGCTCGAGAGCGAACAATTATGTATTATGAGATAGAGGTAGCAATGGCTACATATGTGGCACTTTATGTGCAAGTTTTCCCGAGTATCCGAATTGTTATTCTGAGTGGTTCATTGGGTATGCCAAAGATGAGAATTGAATATGAAACTATTACGAGACGGTTCAAGTATGTGCTTAAAGCTTACAACTATTAAGTTTGTGAAATGATGAATCCGAGGTAAGTTTGTGATGGAATGAATTATGATTATGATATTATGATAAATTACATTGTGTTATATTAAATTATTTGAATGTTAAATGTATGGTAAGGTTTGCTTATTTCTTACATACGAACTTACTAAGCTATATAGCTTACTCCAATTATTTTCCATGTTTTATAGTGTCGTCAAGCTAGCTCGGATTGGGGATTGTCGGAGATTCGCCTCACACTATCAAAACTGTCATTTTGGGTATTGATGAAATTTAGCATTTTGAGTATATGGCATGTATAGGCACTTGGTTATTTTGTTATATGTGTCATTATGATTTTAGCCAAATGTATTGGCTTGTAATTGTCAAAGGCTTGTTGTGGAAATTAGCCATGTAAATTGGCTCATTTTGGTTAACTCGGTTGTAAGTCTACTTATATGCATGTATATGCTAATGCTTTTTAGTGATGAGTTGGTTCATTAATATGCTATAACACCTTGATGAGTGAATACAAGTTGATAGTAGTCTTAGTGGTGTTTTTGGAATGTGAAAATGGTATGTTTGATTTGGCTTATTAAAATGTCATGTGCATGTTAGATGATGGTATTACATTGACATGTATTAGCCATGATTGTGGATGTTTTGGTTGCCTAAGTATACTATAATTTATGTCAATGAAATGGTGTATGTGTTTGAACAAATGAAGGCGGCAAATGGCTTGGTCGTGTGTCACCTGCACCTTAATTTTGAGAAACAGAATGCTCGGAATTGAGAACACGGGTAGAGACACGGGCATGTATCTCAGCCGTGTGAGGGATACGGCCTCAAGCAAGGGCGTGTGTCCCGACCGCGTGAAGTCTGCACCTATTTTATGAAAATTTAATTATCCACACAGCTTAGCACACGGGTGTGTGACTTGGCTATGTGACTTCAATTTGTTCATGATTTGCAAGTTAGAGAGTTACACGAGTTAGGGACACGGACGTGTGTGACCACACGGCCTGCCCACACGGGCGTGTGACCCCTGTTTATAGCAAAAAATTTTTAAGTTTTGTAAAAATTTTTGAAGTTCTCGATTTAGTCCCAAACACTTCCAAAGCATGTTTTGGGCCTCGTAGGCTCGTATTAAGGACTCTGTGATTGAATGTAAATGGTTTTAATTCAGACGTAAATTTATGACTCGAAATTGTATGATTACTTGTGTTGTAAGTCCAGTAATGCCTCGTACCCTATTCGGGCATTGAATACGGGTAAGGGGTATTACATATGTTCTTAATTATAGAAGAGATAGAGGATACCTGGGCTGCCAAAGAAGCAAGTGTGTCCGCTTCATGTACTCCTGCTACTTGTCTTTCTAAGGTTACTCGATTGGTTAGCCATTGATAGTTATTGTTGGCAATTCTTTAAATAATCTCGTAAGAATCGTTATAAGACTTAGAAAGAAAGGCTCCATATTCCAAAGCATCCACCATCATTCTAGTATGAATATGAGACCAATATAGAAAGTCTCCATTTGAACGTAGCAAGGAATGCCGTGATAAGGGCACTTTCGTAATAACTCCTTGAACCGCTCCCATGCCTCAGATAAAGATTCTTCATCAATTTGCTGAAATGAAGTGATTTTATTTTGGATCTTAGAGATTAAAGATGGAGGGAAATATTTCATTAAGAAACGTTCAACCAACCCTTGCCATGTAGTTATGGAACCGGACACTAGGGCGTTCAACCGCGCTCGTGCCCTCTCTTAATGAGTATAGAAATAATCTCAGTCTCAAGGTATCCTAAGTCACTCAGACTAGTTTAAATGAGTCACTCACTTCCATGAATAGCCGAAGATGAAGATGTGGATCTTCAGTAGGAATCCCACTAAATTGACTCATATTTTGCAATTTTGGATCATGATCGACTTCAGCTCGAAATGTTGTGCCTTGATTTCGGGTCTCCTAATACTTGGATTGAGCTCGTTGAATAGAGGAATGGCATATTGTTGAACGGCATAGTTTCTGTCATTGGCAAGAATGATCGGAATGTGAGTATTATAAGCGAATGTTCCTCCTAGATTTTTGAAATTCATATGGTTCGCTTTTCTTCTCCTTTGTCAGAAAGTCCTTTTAATTTCAAGGTCTATGGGGAGTAACTCAATAATTTGATCAATACTCATAAACACCCGAAACAAACACAAAAAAAAAATGGAAGTAAAACTTAACAGAAAAAATAGACCAAAATGCAAAATTAACAATTTCACAAATAATGTGTAACATCTCGAATTATGGTCTAGTGAGAATAGTGGTTTCGAGACCATAAATTTGAAGTAGAAATAATTATTTTGTGATTATTATGAGGTCTATGGTATGAATTCATGCTTGTGTGAAAATTTCATGAAGAAATTTTATGTGTAAAGTGTCCAATTTGACTTTAGGGACTAAATTGAATCAGTTGCAAAATATGTGTTTCTAGAATATTTTAGTATGAAATAGCTTTGAATTATTAATTAGAGGTCCATAAATAGCAAATTGCCCAATTTCTATTTTTATGGACAAAAATGGCCATGCATGGATAAAAATTGAAAGTTTAGTGAAAAGGGCATCTTGGTCATTTGGTTAATAAAAGAATAAAAAGGGAAAAATCAAGCAAAATTTGCTTATCTTCTCCATGCCATAATTGAAATTCTCAAGCTCTCCATAGCTAGGGTTTTTCAACTTTTCAAGCTTGAAAGTAAGTCAATCTTAGCCCCGTTTTTAATGTTCTTTACATTTTTTAGATCTTTGAAGCATGATTTAGCCATTTCTACCCTTTATTTGAACTATGGTTTATGTTCAAAATTTTACCCATGTGTGTCATGCATGTATTTTGATGATTAATAGAGGAATATGAAGGATTGGTGCTAGATGAACATCTTTTTCTAAGTGATTTGTCATGAAAACACCTAAAAGGACTTGTTAGTAAAACTTGTAAAAATAGGTGTTAAAAATGTGATTTGATGAAAATTTTGGGCTGTTATAAGAGGGAATATGAATCTTCTAGGCTTGGGTGATAAAGAAATTGGACACATTTCATTTTATGAGCTTAGGGACAAAAGTGTAAATATATAAAAGTTTAGGGGCAAAATTATAATTTTCCAAAATATGATTTATGGACTAATTTGAATAATGTGATAATTAAATAAATGAAATTTTCTATTATAGATCAAGAAAAATGGAGTTCGGGCCTAGACCAGGAAAAAAGCAAGATCTTGGACTAAATCGAACTAATTGTCCATATTTTGTACCGAGGTAAGTTTGTGTGTAATTGATACAACATTTTATTATGTATTTAACACTTAATGCTACGTGGATTGTATGATTGTCTTTGTGAGTATAATTGATGTTGTCCAACAAAGATTTGAGATGATGAAAGTTGGTTGAACCTCAGGAATACGTAGGGTATAATTATCATGACATTGGGTTGATGAGATCCGTATAAGACCATATCTGGGATATGGCATCGGCATCGATGTGAGATCCCATGTAAGACCATGTTTGGGACATGACTTTGGCATCGTTATGTGATCCCATGTAAGACCATGTTTGGGACATGGCATTGGCATTGGTATGAGGCATCGTGTAAGAACATAGCTAGGCTATCGGCTTTGATATACATGATCCCATGTAAAACCATGTCTGGGACATGGCATTGGCATTGATATATGCTCCCATGTAAAACCATATTAGGGATATGGCATTGGCATCTCACTATGTGTACATGATTTCCTGAGTAGCCCTTAGAATTCCAATTGGTTTAACGGATAGTCCAAGGAATTATCAAAGGAAAGTTGTGGTGTGATTGTGTTGAAAGGGTACAGGTATGTACACCAAGCTCATAGTTATTGCGTTTACAAAATGATAAAACCTTGGTAAGGTGGAAATGAAGGAATTATAGTCTTAAGTTCTATTGAATATTATGTAAATCGAATGTGATAAAATATGACTACAATGATTATTGAGGATGAGATGATTTAAATTATGTTATGTATGTGTATGAAAATGCTTATCTTTATTGTTTAATTACATGCAAGCTTACTAAGCTTTATGCTTACTCCCTCTCTTTTCTATTTTCTTTTAGTATCGCCAAGCTAGCTCGGGGATTAAAGGATGTCGGAGGCTCGCTCACACTATCAATTGGATCTTTTGGGTATAGTTAGTCTCATTATTTTGAGTATGGCATGTATAGGAAACTTGGTTATTTTGTTTTGTGTCATATTGGTTAGCCAAATGTGTTGGCTTATGATGGTGTTACAATTATTTTGTATATGGCCATGAGAGATGGCCCATGTTGATTAATGGGTTGTAACCCTAACCAATTATGCATGCATGTAAATGTGTTTATGCTTTGATGTCGTTGTGGATGATGAGTGTGATGAATAGCATATGTGCTTGATGGATAGTTGTAACCAATGGGGTAACAATATCCATAGAATACATGAATAATTTGAAGTGGGTTAATAATGATGATTGAATATGAAATTGAAGTGAAAAGCTTTAATGAAATATGTCAAGTTGAGTTTGTATTATATGCCATTATAAACATTATTTAACCATGAATGTGAATGCTTGAGTATCCAAAGGTGCCATGTTGCATGTTATGAAGTGGGTTCAAGTATGTGAGTGCATAGGGATGACAAATGGCTTGGAAAATAGCCTAAAATTTGTCCACACGGGCGTGCGTCTAGGCCGTGTGTCACACACAGTCTACCCCCATGGGCGTGTGCGCAGGCCGTGTGTCCCCTGCACCCTAGTTCATGCAAACAGAATGCCCAGTAGTAAACACACAGACTGAGACATGACCATGTGTCTTAGCCGTGTAAGAGACACGGACATAGGATTTGGGCGTGTGCCCAAGCCACATGAAGTCTACACCTATTTTATGAAAATTTATGAATTTTAATTGCCCACACAGCCTAAGCACACGGGCATTTGCCTTGGCCGTATGATTACATTTTGTGCATGACGTCACAAATAGAGAGTTCCACGGGCTAGGGACATGGGCGTGTCCCAAGCCACACAGGCGTGTGTGATCACACGAGCGTATGGCCCCCTAAAATATGAAAAAATTTCCTAAGTGTTGTAAATGTCCCGGAAGTTTTCGGTTTAGTCCTGAATTTTTCCTAATGAATGTTTTGGGCCTCGTAGGCCCTTAATAGGGACGATATGCATGTGGATGAATAATTTTAAATTAAATAAAATTTTTATGGCCCGTTTCTGTGCGTTTGATTGTGTTCAAGTCCGGTAATACCTCGTACCCGGTTCTGGCGTCGAATACGGGTGAGGGGTGTTCCATAATGTCTTTTAAAACAGTTCCCAGCAATGACACCAAAAATTTGGAACGACGGAAATGTTCAAGTGTACACAATCGCAACAAGTAATAAAGTGACAAGTAAATGTCGAGTTATCGTACCCACAGAAACTGTGAAAAGAATTATTTATGAATGCAATTAAAAACACTTTGGTGAAGAAAAATATTTTGATTTGAGGAAGTGATTAAAAACTAGGATTTTAACTAAGTAAAATAAACAAAAATAAAATAAAAGTTCCAATACACAATTTCAAAAGATTATTTTAATCAAGATGACATAATTGTGCTAGATTATTTACATTTCTTAACTTAGAATTATTAAACTCATGTTTATGTTGTTACGAATAAATTCACGGCAACTTAGTAATTTGCTAACTTATGAACATACTTACCTATCAAAATCCATTTATCTCTTAACTATATCTCTATCTCAATTTAACTTGATTAAACAAATTTTAATAAGCAAATGTGTTAATGCACATACATACTTATGAAATTAAAATAATCTCTTGTACATATCTCTATGCCAATTCAAACAATTAATTCAATCTCATAAGCACATAAAAGATTACGCGAGGTAACAATTTATTTCTACCTTGAAATAGTTTAATCACAATAATCTTGCAAGTTATGCAAGGCTAATGTATCGTTAGACACCGTTTCTAATTTAACCCTCAGCTACTTTAGATGAATAAACATGCACTGATTAAGTATCGTGTCAATTAATTACAATTTCAATCGGTTTAAAATAAAAGCTAGCGGAGGGACTAATTGGAGATATGCAATTGAGGCTCAAATGGTTTATAATTAAGTTCTAGCTTTTTTCCTATTAATTATAAATTCATTTAGTCACGAAGTCATTCCACTATAGTATCATGACTGAGCTTTTCCCAATGACATACCATTACGAAAGCAACTTAATTAGTACTTGTCCGATGACCTTGTCATAAGTGTGATGCCCTCATAGGATATCTTTAATCTCATTAGGATAATATTTGCTTTGCCAATCTTATCTTATTTTATCTCATCGTAACCATTACATTTTCCTTCATAAAAAGTCAATCACTATTAAATAGTGATCAAGTCATCCGTCACAAAGACGAACGACTCGTGGCCATGTCTACTTTCCATCTACCATGTAATGCCAATGAAAATATATCATTTGCTCATATCTCAAGCTATGAATTCCACTATTTTGAATGATGATACATACTATAGAAGTCGTACACCCAATGAACCAGCTTTCAGTTCCTTATCTATTCGAACTCAAGCTTTCACTTACATCAAATTGTACGAGTCACGCATACATAGTTTATCATCTACTTAGGATTTACTTATTCCAAACTATGAACGTCACAAGTGAATAAATATATAAACAAATCCAGAATCTATTCTTCTTGGGTCCAATTTGATGTACTGTCAGTCCAGTCAGCCACATCTATGTATCAATCTTTTGGAAGTCATTCGCTCCAATGTCAAAGACAAAGTATCTCCCCAATTGGACTTGATAGATGACATATTGATAAGTCTAAATTATATAGACTTTTATAATACCTTTTTACTTAGAAATCATGCAAATCCCTAGCATTTGGATAGCTAAATTATGTAATTTTGGTTCATATTGAGACACTGGACATAATTTAAGTGGAGTTTTTAATTTTACATAATTAGGTGTTAATTTACGTAATTTCATTGAATTATGCTACATGATAAATTTTTTTTAAAATTGTTGCAGTATAGACCATTAAATTACTCAATGTTGGGAGCAATTGAAGAAACATATAAGTGAGTTGATTATCCAATACTTTGGACTGCAAAGTAGATGAATTGGGCTCAGAAATATTGCTTTGACCTAGTTTGAAGATGGTTGCTGAAGAAAATAAAAATTATTTTCAATTGGGTTTCCAAAAGAATCCAATAGGGGGAAGAGAAACACAAACTCAACAATACATCAAAAATAGCCCAAAATCAGCTTTGGCATAACTAAAATGAAGGTCCTTGGATGTATGAAAAAACATAAATCAACCCCCAATGAATACCTTGATTGTCGTCCAACCCCTTGCATGATTCATGCATGAAATCAAGCAACCACTTAATCCTCATCCCACAATCATGGTCGGCCAAGAAAATGAGAAATCCAAAGGATATGCAAGCTATTTTTATCAAATTTCCAACCCTTCTTTCAAGTATAAATAGCACCCACCAACCTTCAATCCTATTCATCCCACACATCCTTCATCACATCTTTCATTTTTCATCTTTCTCTCTTTCCTTCCACACCAAAAGCATTCCATCTTCCATTTCCTTTTAGCTAGTTTTTTTCCTAGAGAAAAACTCTCTTGGCCGGCCACCTTAAGGAGCAATTTACAAATGAGCAATCGTGAGAATTAGAGGAAGCCACCACTATCAGTTTTTAGGGAATCACTAAACTCATCAAAGAGTTTCTTCTTCATTTACTTTTAATTTGTTATTAGTTACTCAAACATGTTTGCAAATTGTTTAATAATTTTGCATTAATGATGATTACTTAAATTTGTTTTAGCTAGAATAATTGCAATGATTTGATCAAATTCATTAGATTCATGTTTATGTTATTATGTGTCTCAGTTGCTCATGCTTCCAGTTAAAATCATTCATGTTATTCTTAAAATATGTTTGGATGCATTAGAGTTAGTTGCTTTGTAACACTCATAACTTGTTTTCGTCACCAGATTAGGGTTACAGAGTATTACTGTACATTTCAGAATAATCAATAACAAATAGAATCGAGTTTACCAATTTAATTAAAAATTTTCATAAATAGTTCAGGTTGGAGTAAACATACATTTATGGGCCTCAAATCGAGCCTATGAGGCCTTAAAAAATAGCTTATGAACAATCAAGGACCCATTCGGAACAAATCAGGACATTTAGAGAAAAACTAAAAATTTCTAAAACAGAGGTCACACAGCCATGTGTATAGGCAATGTGACAGAGTCCAGATCGTGTGGCTCCAAACATGGCCGTATGGCTATCCCACATGCCTGTGTGCTCACCCGTATGTCCACCCGTATAACTCACTAACTTGGGTCACATGGTCATGTTGCAGGTCGTGTGTTAGCCCATATGAACCCTGCACCTAACATATTCAGGGTACATGCTCATGTGGGTTGCCCGTTTGTAACACACAGTCGTGTGACAGCTGGTGTCCCAGGCCGTGTATGCCCAAGAATGACCCAAAACATGCTCATTTTACAACCAAATGTTTAGGTACGTAAACCCACTTTCAATACATGATTATAAGACTTTAAAATGCATTTCAATGACACTCAAAGCATGCCAAAAATATCAACCTAAGGCCTAACCAATGTGTCATCAAATGACACCACAACACAATCACTTAACATTCTTTTGCCTTAGTTAAACTTTCAAATCAAGAACTCTTAGTCTCAGCTAGCATATATTATGTTACAAGACTTACCATTTGGCTCACACAACCATATCACTTGTGCCTAGGTTGATGCCATACATGCATGCATCAAAAAGCTATAAAACACAACCAAAAGCATAAGCAAATCAAGTCATACATCAAAAGCCATTATGCATCACTACATACAACTTTAGACCTCCTATTACGTGCAATATAAGCCAAGTTGTATACGAAATCTACCAAAATGATCCTCAAGTAATGTGGTTCTTTAAGTTGATCTAGTCTCCTGATTTCCAAAAAAACATAATTTACAAAGAAAAGACAAGGACACGAGTAAGCTTACATAAAGTTTACCAAATTAAATATAAACATTCAAATAACAAGATAAATGAACAGAGTACCTGTCAACAAGGTTATTATCAGAATTTCTGTCAATCACAGCTCACAACAGGTGAGTATTACTCAAACATTAGTCCAAATCAATTTTCCACATTTCAATAACATTCACATTTCTTACTATCACAATGCATAATCTCTTTAACAAATAATGATAATACAACATTTACCACCTTTACACATATATAGTATTATGAATCGCTTACCGTTTCACACATCACATTTAGATCCTCATTTATTTCCATCCGATGAATACTGTAAAGACGATTGAAACCCATATACACATTTCATATTGTGCCATATTCCAACTATGGTCTTACATGTGCATTTCCATGGCCCTACCATGGTCTTACATTCATAGTGCCATAACCCGGTTATGGTCTTATCATCAAAATGCCATAGCCTAGCTATGGTCTTACATATATTCACTGTCATGGTCCAACCATGGTCTTACATCTGAAAAACTATCCAACCATGGTCTTACATCTAAACAACTATCATACCCTTGCTATGGTCTTACGTATACATTGTCATTTGCCATAGCCTTGCTATGGTCTTACGTACGAATGCAGCCTGTCTCTATGGATATCAAAAATACCATTTTCATAACTTTTTACAATTCCAATTCTATCAACAAATCAATTTAAATATTAGTAATTTTTATATCATTTAATCTCTAACATTCATAAACAATTAGAAATATAATTGAGTTCATATTAAATGAACTTACCAGAGCTAAACTGTAGAAATGACAAAAGTTCAAGGACTATTCAACAACTTCTCTTTTCTTTGATTTTCATCTCTTCTCGATCTAAATAACAATTTCATTCAATTATTAATTTCCAGCAACATGATTAAATATTTTATGCAATTAATTCCTTTATTGACATTTTTACAAAATTACCCTTAACATTTTACTTTTATGCAATTTAGTCTCTAAGCTTCAAACTTGTAATTTAACCAATTTTTTAACCAAATCTAAATTCAACCAAGTACAGCCCATTCTTAATGTTATTTCACATCAAGTCCTTGTAATTTTATCACTTTAACATTTTAGTCTTTTAACATTAAAATTACTTTACAAAATAGTCTTATTTAACAATCAAGCTTAAAATTTTATCATATCAGAAACATACTAAACTTATCAATTACATAATCTATAACATTTGACAGTTTTGGAAATTCGTCCCCGGGTTAGCTACATCAAGCTAAAACGAGCTCGAAAACATAAAAATCATTAAAAAGGGCAACAAAAACATACCATACAAGCACCAATACCCAATTGAAGTTCTCAAGCTCCCAAAAAGGGAGGTTCGACCAAGCGTGGAAAAAAATAAAGAAGGTAAGTCCTTTTTATTTCCTTTGTTTTCTTTTTATTATAATAATACTTTTACTTTAATTTAATTAAAACATTTTAAATAATAAACTAAGGAAATTAATCAAATTCTAGATAATGCTCCACTATTCCACCGTTTGACCAATTAAGAAGGGTCCAATTACACAATTGGTCCTTCAATTATCTTTTATTATTGATTAACTAAGCTTTATTTCAATTTAACCATAAAATAATTAGGACTTAATAGAAAATTTCCCAAAAGTAATTGAATCAATCATGTCCACCACCGCTTGGACTTTTTGACCATGGTTTAATCACCATGTTGGTCCCTTTACTATTTTAAATCTATA
Organism: Gossypium anomalum; assembly: GCA_025698475.1. Classification (NCBI taxonomy): domain Eukaryota; kingdom Viridiplantae; phylum Streptophyta; class Magnoliopsida; order Malvales; family Malvaceae; genus Gossypium; species Gossypium anomalum. Next base: position 64,747,699 of record CM046968.1, on the reverse strand, counting down.
GGAATTAACTTTTACCTATTTTACAATTTAATCATTTTACCTTAATTAACTATTAAATCACTAAAATTTATGGATCAAACTTCAATCCACCTATAATACAAATCTATAAATATTTAATAAAAATATTTATGACCTTAAATTATAGAGACGAGGTCCCAATACCTTATTTTCGAAAACCACTTAACTTCTGAAACAACCACTTATACTAACCATTAATTCAATTAATTAAAGTTCATCAAATCAAAATTCAATATAAAATTATTATTGAGTCGTATAATTTAAATACTAATTATACGAACTTACTCGTCAGATTTGTGGTCTTGAAACCACTGTTTCTGACAACACTTAAAAACAAGATGTTAAACGCTTAATCCTAATCAGATGGTACTAATGGATGCGATAATTGAAAGGTGCATGCTTAATTTATATCCTAATCAAAATAAACTAAAGGTTTGTAATAATCTAATAGAACACTATTACCAGGGCAAAGCCAAAAAAAAATTTTAGGGAGGGCGAAATGAAATTTTAATTTTTAATAGTCTATATCTTTATAATTTTTAAAGGATTAAATTAATTTTTTAGAATTTTTAGGAGGGTCAAAGTGTACTTTTACCTTTACTAATTTAAAATTTTAAAATTTTCTAAAGGACCAAAACAAAAAAAAATTCATTTTAAGGGGGCTAGGGCCCCTGCCAGCCCCCCTAGTTTCCCCTCTGAATATTACCTTGCATAACTTTAGGTTTATGTGATTAAATTGTTTCAAACTTAATCCGTCCCTGTTACTTCACATAACTTCTAAGGAATACTTAGTTATATATGGACATATAAATATACATGTTTTTTTAAGTATAAGACTTTGAAAGAACTTATATGAGATTTGAAGTTAATAAATGATCGAGTCAGCATGGAATTTTTTCGAAACATTGTTAAACATGATGAAGAATGAATTGAGTCAAGTGTTGTAATTGTTCTAGCTTATTCATGTTATTGTTGTTAAAACTTGTGAAATTGCTGCTAAAACCATTTCATTGCATTTTATTTCATCCCATTTGCATTTACGCTAGTTTGCATTTAGTTTTAATATCCATCACTCCAAATTATTGTGTTTTCTTTACCAACTTATAAATTCTTAATTTTAGAATTTTTTTTACTAACAGATATAGTCCCTGTGGAGACGAAAACTCGTTTTACTTACTACTTGATAACAACTATATACACTTGCACATTTCGTCGCGAACCACATATAAGCCTTTCAATTGGTTTGTTCATTTCTAATTAAACTAAGGACATGTTTAGGTTTGTCTACTAATATAAGTTGTCTTTCTGTATTACGATCCGACTACGCAATACCGCTTAGTATTAACCAATGAAAAAAACCAGATGAGAACAATTATACAAAGTATATTCATGTAATCAATGAATTTTAATTAACCAATCTGTTCGAAAAAATTACAAGTTTACAAACGAATATACTACATTCAAGGCACCAGATCCAACGTGTAATATGCTCCTACGGATGGAGGTGATGCAAAAAATATTCCTGGACAAGGTGTTGATGCATGGTATGATGGTGTATAATTTAGTGCTTGTGTGAAAACCATGGGGTTAGTAAAAGCACCAAGAAAATATAAACCATATTGACCAAAAGGTGGTTGAACCATCAATATAGAATTTAGGGTTAGAACTGATAATGATGAAATCAATGCATGTACTCTTGATCACAACCTCATGTGGTGTCGTATTGGCCTTCTACAACGAATTCGTGTACTCCTTTCCTCCATTGACAATAGATATGACTTACTGTGAAGTGTAAACCATGTCATGTAATCTGAAGACGTCACCAAATCAAGTTTGACAATTGGTTTACACATAGGTACGAAATTGTACCTATATTCCCACAAGTAGATATACCTCGCATGGAATTTAGGCCACTCTTCATTGTTCTTCCCCACAAGTCAATCTTCTGAAGTTCATCGAGCTCCTAAGGTAAGGGTAGAATATTTTTCCCAAACCCAAATTGGTGCATCACTCAATCAAATTCATGCATCTCAATTGTTGTAAAAACTATCAATGGCACTTTGATGTGTCAGATATTGCGATTTGTCAAAAATCCAGTCGGGATGCCTTCTTGAATTCTCATATCAGAGTATGACATTCATTCAAACTATAGTATGTAATTTTTATGTAATTAAAATTTTCAAAAACTAACCTTGGCTTCTGACCATTGATCTAAAAATAATCGGATATGTTCAAGCTTGTTTGGTATACCCATATGACTCGAGCCATTGTTCCACCTATTCAAATAATATTTTATTCCAAAAATATAATAATGGAAAGAATAATATGATAACTATATTATTAAATGAATCTTACCTTATTACGAGTGGGAACCAATAACAAAAGTTTACTCGGGGACGTAAAAATGGTAAGCGATAGCATGCCTATGACTGAAAGAGTATACAACCACTGATTTTACTTTTTTGTGCTTCAATTTCCCGACACATCTCTCAGTATCATGTAGCCATGACAACTGATCCCATCTAAGTCACCCAACTTCTTTTAAGTCCTTTAGTTATAGGAGTCACCTTAAATATACAAAATTTTAAGATTTATCTAGCATTAGAAGACCCCCAACCAACCTCAATATGAATGCTTGAGCGAATTGTTTTCTTTCAACCACAATAGAAGAGTTGTCGAAATATGAGAAAGTATCTTCTAACCATTTCATATCTATCCGACTACTACTAAACTTATCTGGAACCTTGCCTAAAAATTGGTGGCAAATTAAGCTCCAATCACCAACGCACACTACCCCCGTAACCAATGGTCCATCAACCGGTAGATTGAGTTGTAATGTCACATCTCCGAGTGTAATCGTACACTCACAACATGGAAGATGGAATGTTTGTGTCTCCGGTCTCCATCATTCTAGTAAAGCACTAATAAGTGCAAGCTCTGTAACAGCCAAATTTTTCAGTGGTGTCAGAAACAGTGATTCGAGATCACTAAATTCGACGAGTAAGTTTAAAAATTTTAAGAAATAATAATTATAGGCCAAGCGCGAACTTAAAAGAATTATTTTTAATTAGTGAATTTTTGCGATTTTAAAATAATTAATCAGGTAAATTGGGTTAAAAACGGGGTATCGAGACTTCAGATTCATAAATCGAGCCATAAATATTTTTATAAATATTTATGGAGTGTTATTAAGTTAGTATTAAATTTTCGTTAGAAAATTTTAACGTTTGGTTAGTCAATTAATTAAAAAGAACTAAATTGAAAATAGTGCGAAATTTATTAAATTGTGATTAAATAGTTTAAGTGATTAAAAAGGAAGGATTTAAAGGGCAATTGGACCCAAATTGTATGGGCTGGACGGTTGGGCAAGAAAATCAGCAAAAAAAAAAAAAAAGACAAGGAGAAACAAGGGGAAAATGGGAAATTTTGCAAATTAAACATATAAAACAAGACAAATTTGAAAAATCTAGAGATATCATCATTTTTCTTCAGTAAAAACGCCATGGGAGGTCTGAAAGCTGCTGGTTTTTCATACTTGACATATGTGAGTTCAATTCTTGCCCTTTTCTTTGAGATTTTTATGTTTTTGTGACTTTTACAATAAGGTCCAAGCATTTAATTCATTAGTTTTTGATTTTATGAACAAAATTAAAAGCTATCATTGATAAGTGTTGGCTGTTTATGATGAAATAAAATGAATTTGAATCTTTGATTTTGTTGTTTGATGATTTTATCAAGTAATTTCAATAGAAATTGATTTTAGGACCTAATTGTGAAAAAGTTGAGAATTAAGGTTTAGTGTTAAAATTCTGATTTTCAAAGGTTGTGTAATAGTTTAGAATGATGGAATAAAATGTTAATTAAGAAAAATTAGCTTAATAGATGGGCTATTTGAGCAAGGACTGAATTGTATGGCCTGTGAAATTTAGAGGAAAAATGGTAATAAACATCTTGAACTAAAACAGTTTTGGACAGCAGCAGTAGGTTGACTTTGAAAAATCACCATAAATTGTAAAAATTGAATTAGAGGATGAATAATATATGAAATTAAAGCTTATTAAGTCTAGTTTCTCATAGAAGAAACAGTGTAAGCAATTGAATTGTAAATTATGAGATATAATAAATTTTGTGAGACAAGGTTAGAATTAATTCGGGTTCCCCTGTTTTGACTTTGGAAAATCACTAAAAATTGGAGAAAATTAATTAGAGGCTCAAATTTATATTCTTATAACCCTTAATGAGTCTATTTTCAATAGAAATCAATAGGAACATTATCCGAGTTCTGTACTGTGATATAATTAATTTTTAGTGAAGAGAGGTCAAAACTGTAGGATAGTGAAGCAGGGTAAATTTAAATGAATAAACTGTACTAATTGGCTAAACCAAAAATTCTGAAAATTTTATGGTGGAATGATATGTGAGTCTAGTTTCAGGAAAAATTTATGGATCTTAATTTGGAGCTCTGTAGCTCGAATTATAAATAATTGAGTGACTATAACTCATGTGAACAGCTTGATGTGAGCATTAATAAGTAAATTGTGAAATTGTACTTACAAGAATGTTATATACATTAAGGATGTGGAATGGAGAAGAGGAGGAGGAAAACAAATGATATATGTTTATAAGAAAACAGTATGAGAACGATACATATCATGACACATATATATATATATATATATATATATATATATATATATATATATATATATATGACTAGTTTCAATATGATGCTTGTTGGGTATGAAATTGGATTGAAATGTCTAAGGCAAGTATTTTATTCCGTGCATCTGAAAATATTTGGTAAGATGATAATCATGGTATAAAAGTATAAGTGGTACCATAATAGACAAGGTAAAATGAGTATGAGAGACACATGTATGATGACATACAAATGCTATGTTTGTAATTTAATTGAGAATGTTCAATCATTAAATGAATACCATGTTATATGCTTTTGATTTTGTATAAGTGTGTAAGAGATTAAGGTTGACCAAGGTTTAGAAAATAACTTAGATATTGACCACACAGGCAGAGACGCAACCATGTGTCTCAGCCGTATGTGGAACACGACTTTAGGACACGGGCGTGCGATGTGGCCGTGTGCCCCTAAACTGATGATGATGTCATAAACAGAAAGCTCCACAGACAAGGGACACGGGCGTGTCCCAAGCCACACGGGCGTGTGGGTGCTATTCACAAGTAAAATTTCTTTTAAAAAAAAATTAAGCGAAAAATTTTATGAGAAATCAGTTGAGCTCCGACTTGATTTTAATGTTCATTTGGGCGTCGAGGGCCCAAATAAAGGTCATTATATATATATGATCTCAGAAAGTGAATAGTAATGTTTTGATTAATCTGTAAATGTTAATGTTTTGATTAATCTGTAAATGTTCTGTATGTACTGGTAACACTCTGTAACCCTGTTTTGGCGACAGATACGGGTTAGGGGTGTTACAAGCTCCAATTTAGTCTCGCCAAGCATATGGGACACGTGCAAGAATCCAACCTATTCCAAGTGTTGTTCAATAACACGTGGTGTTCTCGCACTTAAATTGTGTATATATATTTCGATAATTTGAACTTTGTCTTGATTATGTAAACATAAAAAATTAAAACAATAATATTAGCAACTCAATAATGATATTAATTAAAATAAAAAAATAATAATTTTTTATTACCATTTATAATTAGACGCCAAAAATGTGTTTGTGATCAAATGAATTAGAGGCATTTAAATTTTTAAATTTTTTAAAATGATGAAAATCAAATAAGATCTAAGAAATTACAAACAATTGGGATAGAAATTTGAGTGAAGAAGAATTTGAGAGAAACTTGAGAGATTAGGATTGAAAAATTAAGAATAAAAGAGTTGAGAGAAAAAAAAAGAAATTAGGGTAAAAAAGATGAAAGAGTAGAATGAAAAATTTTGAAACATAAGAGGCTATATATAGAAGAAAAAATGTAGATCGTTGCTATGAGGCCACACACATGAAGGTTTATATTGTTTCCACCCTCTCTTCTCAAACACCAAGGATGTTGTTTGTTCCAAATTTTAGTTGAATAATATTGAGTTGAGTAGTAATGTTGATTTTCACTCCTCTTTTACTTGTAATATGTTTGAGTTATGGCATTAGGGTCTTAGGCACCCATCTACTTAGGTCCTAAGAGTTGTTTTTAAAAGATTGTAATTTTTGTTTTGATGATAATAATAAAATGTAGAATGTGTACTACTTGTCAACAAGGGAAATCTCACAAACTTCATTTTTCCAACTCTACTACAACCACGACGACTAATTCGTTGGCAAACTCAAGCAAAAGAATAAATGAGGTGAGGTGTTCCAAAGTCTTACTTTTTTCATAAATTAATTTTTTTTAAAATGTCAATCCGTTCAATGAACAATATGCATAATATATCATCAGATAATGAGTCAATATGGGGGATAATTTTGCTATACTTCGAGAAAAGGAACTTGACACTTACCTTACTGAAATTCAAGGAAAGACATCTTTGTAAGAAAGGGATTCAAATCCCCAATGACTCTCAGTAGTACAATACAAGAATTAATTCAGTATCATAGGTGGGTCAAATTTTGTAAAATCTTGACAAACCGAATTATACCTTATTAAAAGAAACAGAAGTCAAGCGACTGTTTGGCGAGCTACGGTCGCACGTCACTGTTAGGGGAATAGACATATCAATATTGTAACACCCCTTACCCGAGATTGTTGCCAAAATCGAGCACGAGGCATTACTAAACTTAATCTATCACTTAAATAATTTTAAGATCTTTATTTAAACTTTTCAGAATATGCTGTTATTCTGCGTTGTAGTAGCTTAAAAATTCATATCTTGAGTTTCGAAACTCAAAATTTAGATCCGTAAATTTTTCCTGAAACTAGACTCATATATATATCCACTAATTTTTTTCTAGAATTTTTGACTTAGCCAATTAGTACAGTTTATTAGTTAAAGTTACCCCTGTTTCAGAATTCGACTGCACTGACCTCTACTTACTACGAACCACTTTTCTCCCTATAAAAAATTAATATAACTATACCGTTTGTTTTTATTAAAACTAGATTCAATAAGGATTCTAACCATATAAATTACACCACCTAATTACTTTTGTACAATTTATGGTGAATTTCCAAAGTTGAAACAGGGAATCTAGAAATTTCTCTGACCCTGTTTCACTAAAACTCAGATATCTCATAAAATATAATTTCTTTACCTGTTTTGCTTATTCCATAACAAAATACACATAATAGGCTTTAATTTAATATATTATTCATCTTAAAAATATGTTTATACAATTTTTAGTGATTTTTCAAAGTCACGTCATTTCTGTTGTTTGAATCTGTTTTTAGGTTACTTTCACATTTTTCATAACTTTCATGTGATAATCACCATTCAATCATACATATTAATAAACATGCATATCATCGGCTATTTTTACTAGCTAATCTCTAGCAAGTATTTATACATCGTTCATTGTTCATATTATACTAAAAGTAACTAAGTTTCTATACATGCCATACACAAAACAAAACGTCTAATTATACCGAGTTATTTCTTTGATAGTGTGATCGGCCTCCGACGCGTTTCTTCGATCCCCGAGTAGCTAGATAAGTACTATAAGAAGAAGAAAATAAAGAGATTAAGCACTAGGCTTAGTAAGCTTACAAGTAATTAAATCACAACATTCAACATAATGGATAATTATGCATAATATCATCTAACATCATAAATTTCTTTACTTCTCAATTTCTATCTTCTTCTTTATTTCCTTACCTTCTTTCTTATCTGACCTTTCCTTTTTCATAAATATAATCTACTTTTCCTTTGCTGTTAATTCACTGTAATCTAACTCGTATCCTCGACCCGTTGAACCACTCGGAATACTAAGGATATTAGGGTCGTTTTCAATCTATCAATATCTCGCCAATGCCATGTCTTCGACATGGACTTACATGAATTATTCTGTCTCCAATGCCATATATATAATATGGGCTTACATGGCTCATTCCTGTCTCCAAAGCCATATATCTGATATGGACTTACATGGCTCATTTCTATCCTCATCTCTGTCCTGTCAACCCCAATATCCTAACATTCCTAAGGTTCAAACGGGGCTTCCTAATACTTTTTCTCTCATCATACTTTAATTTGACTTTAAATATTCTCATAAAATAAGTATATAAATGCTGAAATTGACAATAATAATGTAAAATAAAAGAATATTGCATTTATTTCTCAGTAAACTTACCTCGATACAAAATGTGACTAAACTTTACAATTTAGTCCTTCACTTTTCTTTTCCCGATCTACTCCCGAATTTCGCTCTTCTTGATCTATAATAGCAAATTTAACTTATTTAATATCAAAATTTATCAAAACAGTCCTTTACTCAAACTTTGCAGAAATTACATTTTGCCCCTAAACTTTTGCATATTTACACTTTTTCCCCAAAGCTCATAAATTAAACTTCAGCCTATTTTCTTATGTTTTATGACATGCTGGTTATTTTTCCCTTCTATGGCAGCATCAAATTCATACTCTAACATGCACTTATGACTATTAGGTATTTTTACCGATTAAGTCCTTTTACTCGTTTTTGCTTAAAACCGAGTAGTACAAGTTGTCTAACATAATTTAAGACCTCATATTCTATCATAAAACATCAAAATAAACACTTTTCACCTATGGGTATTTTTCCAAATATGAACTCTAACTTAAATTATTGCTAGCATAAGCTTTATCGAGCTACCGGGACTCCGAAAACGTAAAGAACATTAAAAACGGGGCTTGAAATCACTTACTATGGAGCTTGAAAGCTTGAAACAAACCCTATCTATGGGGAACCCTTGAATTTTCGTCCTAATGAAGAAGATGGACAAAAATTGGCTTTTAATTTTGTTTTTAATTCATTTTAATAACTAAATGACCAAAATGCCCTTACTACTAAACTTTCCAAAATTCCCTTCAATGTCCTAATTTTGTCCATGAACTTAAAATTGGTCAAATTGCTATTTAAGACCTCCTAATTAATATTTCAATTCAATTTCATACTAAAAACTTCTAGAATGCAAATTTTGCAACTTATTCGATTTAGTCCCTACTTTCAATTTAAACACTTTAGGCATAGAATTTCATCACGAAATTTTCACACAATCATGCAATTATATCATGAACCTCAAAATAATAATAAAATAAAATTTTCTACCTCGGATTTGTGGTTTCGCAACCACTATTCCGTTTAGGCCCTATTTCGGATGTTACATTTCTCCCCCTTTAGGGATTTTCGTCCCCAAAATCTTACAATGAAAAGATTTGGGTACTGTTTTGCATAGCCTCTTCGGGTTCCCATGTAGCCTCGTCTACCCCATGCCTATTCCATAGTACTTTCACAAGTACAATACTCTTGTTCCTTAATTGCTTTACCTCTCGAGCTAGAATCTTTCTTTGGTTCTTCACCGTAAGTCATGTCATTTGAATCTCAACCTCTGTCGAGAAATTACATGTGACGGATCTGAACGATAACGACATAGCATAGACACATGAAATACATTATGAATCTTCTCTAACTCAATCGGCAAGGCTAACTGATATGCTAATGGTCCGACTCTCTCAATCACTTCAAACGGTCCAATAAAACGTCGACTTAGTTTGCCTTTCTTGCCAAATCGAGAACTTTCTTCCACGGGGATACTTTCAAAAAACTTTGTCACCAACTTGATACTCAATCCCTTTTCTCTTCAAATCTGCATACGACTTTTGTCCATGCGAGGTCGCTTGCTTTTAAGCAATCTCTGATGATTTTACTTTCTCTACTGTTTCCTTAACTAGATCAACCCGTAAATCGATTTTCCTTAAGCTCAGTCCAATACAAAGGTGTGCGACATTTACGTCCATACAAAGCTTCATAAGGTGCCATCTTCAAACTCGACTGATAACTATTATTGTAGGCAAACTCTACTAATGGTAAATATTTTTCCCAACTGCCTTGAAATTCCAATACACAGCATCTAAGCATATCTTCAAGTACCTGAATAACTCTCTCTCGATCGACCGTCGGTTTGAGGATGGAAAGTCAGTACTAAAACTCAACTTCACCCTAAAGCCTCTTGTAACTTCTTCCGAACCGTGAAGTAAATCTTGGATCTCTATCTGAAATGATCGATAATGGCACTCCATGTAGTCTAACTATCTCTGAAATATATAACTCAGCCAACTTGTCAAGTGAGTAATCCATACGGATTGGGATAAAATGAGCCGACTTAGTTAGCTTATCAATCACAACCCATATTGCATCTTTCTTTTTCAGATGTTAACGGCAACCTGTCATCACAAAATCCATAGTAACTCTGTCCCATTTCCATTCCTAACTAGCACAGTTGCAATAATCCCGAGGGTACCTGATGTTCGGCCTTTACTGTTGACAAATCAAGCGTCTAGAAACAAACTCAAAATGTCTCTTTTCATTCCTACCCACCAGTACAATTTCTTCAAATCGTTATACATTTTTGTACTGCCTGGATGAATAGATAAAGAACTGCTATGTGCTTCTTGTAAAATCTTTCGAATAAGCTCATCATTCTTTGGTAAACAAATTCTCTCTAAACATCAAATGACCATCGTAACCAATCCAGAAATCGATTCTATGCCCGACTCGCATTGAACTCTTTTTTTAGCTTGTAACTCATTATCATCTTTTTGAGCTTCACAAATCTCTTCAAGAAATACCGGTTTAGCTCTAAATTCAGCTAAAATAGAACCATCATTTGACATGGCTAAATTGGTATTCAAAGCTCGCAATGTAAATAAAAGTTTCTGCTTAGAGCGTCAAGAACTACATTTGCCTTACAGGTGATAATCAATCACTAACTCGTAATCTTTAAGCAATTCCAACCATCTTCTTTGCCTCAAATTCAATTCTTTTGAGTCATCAAGTATTTCAAGCTTTTATGATCGGTAAATATTCGGCACCTTTCACCATACAAATGATGTCTCCAAATCTTCAACGCAAAAATAATGGCAATAGCTCTAAATCATGTGTCGGATAGTTCTTCTCATGTGGTTTTAGCTGTCTAGAGGCATAAGCAATTACCTTCCCTTCCTGCATAAGTACACAACCAAGTCCATTCATGGACGCATCACTTTAAATCACAAACTCCTTACAGTTCTCGTTGTACTAAAGCAGGAGCTTTAGTCAATAATGTTTTTAACTTGTCAAAACTCATTGACACTTCTCGATCCATTCAAACTTGATATCCTTTCGTAGTAATCTTGTCACGGGGTAGCTATCATGGAAAATCCCTTTACAAATCGTCTATAATATCCAAAGCAGACCAAGAAAACTTCTAACTTCGATACATTTTTAGGAGGCTTCCAATCCACAATAGCTGAAATCTTGCTTGGATCAACCTTAATACCTTCACTGAGACAATATGTCCAAGAAAACCAACTTCTCGTAACTGAGAATTCACTTTTCTTTGAACTTGGCATACAACTCGATTATCTCTCGAAATCAGTAAATCGTTTCTCAAATGCTCTGCATGCTCGGTCTCATCATGAGAATAAATCAAGATATCATCAATGAACACAACTACAAATTTATCCAAATGCGGTCTGAAAATTCAGTTCATTAAGTCCATAAAAATGGCAGGAGCATTAGTCAAGCCAAATGGCATCACAAGGAACTCATAATGACCATACCTAGTCCGGAAGCGATCTTGGGACATCCGACTCTTTAACTCGCAAATCGATAGTATCCGGATCTCAAATCTATCTTGGAGAATACAGAGAGCTCCTTCAATTGATCAAACAAATCATCAATTCTAGGCAATGGATACTTGTTCTTTCTCATTACCTTGTTAAGTTGCCGATAATCTATGCACAACCGCATCGATCCGTCTTTTTTTTTCACAAATAGCACTTTGGTGCACCCCATGGTGAACTACTGGGTCTTACAAATCCTTTATCTGTTAATTCACAATCGAGCTTTCAATTCTTTCAATTCCAACGGAGCCATTCTATAAGGAGCAATAGAAATGGGCGTGGTACACGGAATCAACTCAATACCAAACTCAACTTCTCTAACAGAGGTAAGCTGGTAGTTCTTCCGGAAACACATCGGAAACTCACATACCACAGTGCACTCGACTCAATTTTTAATTCTGGTTTTTAGTGTTCAACACAAAAGCAAGATAAGCTTCATACCCTTTTCTCAAACATTTACGAAAGCGGACATAACAGAAATTATGGGAAATGAACTATCTCGACTCTTCCGAATTAACTTAGAAGAATTTCACCATTTTCACACTTCAACTCAATGAATTTCTTTCTACAATTCACTATCACATCATGTGTAGTCACCAATCCATACCAAGAATCACATCAAACTCATCAAATGGCAATAGCATGAGATCGGTAGGAAAAACAAGAAACCTCTAATCATCAAAGGACAATTTCTACATACTTTATCTACTAATACATGCTTGCCTAATGGGTTCGATACTTTGATCACAAATTACAGTAGATTCTATAGGCATACTTATACTAGACATCAATTTCATACAAACATAAGAATGAGTCGAACCGGATCAATCGAGCCATGACATTAATATTATGTAGAGAAAATGTACCCATAATCACATCGGGGAGGATGCCTCTTCGCGTGCACGAATAGCATAAGTCCTTGCGGGGGCTCTAGCATCCGGTCTCACGATCGAATCTCTAGAGGTACCTCATTTACTGCTTCTACTCTCGGTTGCCTCGGTGGTCCGCCTCTAATAGGAGCATTTCCGGATCTAGCACTCTGTATTACTTCTTGGCTAGCCACTTCTGGACATTCTCGTACAAAATGATCTGGAGCACCACATTTATAGCAAACATTTTCGCCTGCCCGACAAGGACCATAATGAAGTCTACCACACCGTGGACACCCCGATCTACCACCTGTCGACATTACCTACACTCGCAATCGAGGTGGTGCGAGCCTTCTGATCTTTAAATCACTACCTCTATTCTCGACTAGCTTGCCTGCCAAAAAGCTAGATCGGTAGAAAACTCTTTGGGCCTCTTGGATGTAGCCTGAAATGACCTACTCACTCATCTGTCTCTTCTTTGTATCTTGTGTCTCTGTCTCAACTTTACCTTTTCTTTTTAACAACTCCTCTGCCTTACAGGCTCTCTCAACTAAAATAACGAGCTCTTTTATTTCTAGAACACCCACTGACAGTCGGATATCATCATTTAACCCATCCTCAAACCTTTTACACATGATAGCCTCTGTGGACACACATTCTTGAGCATATTTATCGAGCCCGACAAATTCACGCTCATAATCGGCCATTTATCATATTGCCTTGTTTCAATTCCAGAATTCTTTCTCTTACGGTCAATAAACCTTTGATGATGTACTTTTTACTGAAATTCCTCCCGAAAGAAATCCCAAGTGACCCTCTCCTTTGGTACAACCGATATAAGTGTCTTCCACCAGTAGTAGGCTGAGTCTCTAAGAAGTGATACTACACATTTCATACATTCCTCGGGTGTACAAGATAGTTCGTCAAAGACTCTGATAGTATTTTCTAACCAAAATTTTGCTCTTTCTGCATCATCATCTTTTGTCGCCAAAACTCTTACTCCCTTGTTTCTGATTCTATCAATCGTGGCTTTTCTCTTATCACTGCACTGTGGATCGGGAAGCTTGAGCTACATGGGTAGCCTCGAGAATCATGAGGGGTGGAGGTCTAATCTGCGGATTCGCATGCGAATGAACTCGGCAAACCAATCATTCAAAGCTTGGAAGAGAGCTTCTCGAGCCACTCTTCCCGATCAACGATTCTTGGCCTATTCTCCGATGGCGCTGCCCCTTCGCGGGGCAGCAGCGCATTACTTTCTACATCATCATCACCAGCTCGCCGGGATCCATTACTATAAAACAAAATATTTAAAATCGTCGAGTCGTCACACTATCAAAATACAGGTATGGCATGTATAGCTAGAATTTTACTCACACTAACTGCTCCGAGAACCGACTAAACCTGCTCGATACCAATAAATGTAACACCCCTTACCCGAGATTGTTGCCAAAATCGAGCACGAGGCATTACTAAACTTAATCTATCACTTAAATAATTTTAAGATCTTTATTTAAACTTTTCGGAATATGCTGTTATTCTGCGTTGTAGTCGCTTAAAAATTCATATCTTGAGTTTCGAAACTCAAAATTTAGATCCGTAAATTTTTCCTGAAACTAGACTCATATATATATCCACTAATTTTTTTCTAGAATTTTTGACTTAGCCAATTAGTACAGTTTATTAGTTAAAGTTACCCCTGTTTCAGAATTCGACTGCACTGACCTATACTTACTACGAACCACTTTTCTCCCTATACAAAATTAATATAACTATACCATTTGTTTTTATTAAAACTATATTCAATAAGGATTCTAACCATATAAATTACACCACCTAATTACTTTTGTACAATTTATGGTGAATTTCCAAAGTTGAAACAGGGAATCTAGAAATTTCTCTGACCCTGTTTCACTAAAACTCAGATATCTCATAAAATATAATTTCTTTACCTGTTTTGCTTATTCCATAAGAAAATACACATAATAGGCTTTAATTTCATATATTATTCATCTTAAAAATATGTTTATACAATTTTTAGTGATTTTTCAAAGTCACGTCATTTCTGTTGTTTGAATCTGTTTTTAGGTTACTTTCACATTTTTCATAACTTTCATGTGATAATCACCATTCAATCATACATATTAATAAACATGCATATCATCGGCTATTTTTATTAGCTAATCTCTAGCAAGTATTTATACATCATTCATTGTTCATATTATACTAAAAGTAACTAAGTTTCTATACATGCCATACACAAAACAAAACGTCTAATTATACCGAGTTATTTCTTTGATAGTGTGATCGGCCTCCGACGTTTCCTTCGATCCCCGAGTAGCTAGATAAGTACTATAAGAAGAAGAAAATAAAGAGATTAAGCACTAGGCTTAGTAAGCTTACAAGTAATTAAATCACAACATTCAACATAATGGATAATTATGCATAATATCATCTAACATCATAAATTTCTTTACTTCTCAATTTCTATCTTCTTCTTTATTTCCTTACCTTCTTTCTTATCCGACCTTTCCTTTTCATAAATATAATCTACTTTTCCTTTGCTGTTAATTCACTGTAATCTAACTCGTATCTGACCCGTTGAACCACTCGGAATACTAAGGATATTAGGTCGTTTCGTCTATCAATATCTCCAATGCCATGTCTTCGACATGGACTTACATGAATTATTTCTCTGTCTCCAATGCCATATATATAATATGGGCTTACATGGCTCATTCCTGTCTCCAAAGCCATATATCTGATATGGACTTACATGGCTCATTTCTATCCTGTCTGTCCCTGTCAACCCCAATATCCTAACATTCCTAAGGTTCAAACTGTGGGCTTCCTAATACTTTTTCTCTGTCACTTACTTTTTAATTTGACTTTAAATATTCTCATAAAATAAGTATATAAATGCTGAAATTGACAATAATAATGTAAAATAAAAGAATATTGCATTTATTTCTTAAACTTACCTCGATACAAAATGTGACTAAACTTTACAATTTAGTCCTTTACTTTTCTTTTCCCGATCTACTCCCGAATTTCGCTCTTCTTGATCTATAATAGCAAATTTAACTTATTTAATATCAAAATTTATCAAAACAGTCCTTTACTCAAACTTTGCAGAAATTACATTTTTGCCCCTAAACTTTTGCATATTTACACTTTTTCCCCAAAGCTCATAAATTAAACTTCAGCCTATTTTCTTATGTTTTATGACATGCTGGTTATTTTTCCTTCTATGGCAGCATCAAATTCATACTCTAACATGCACTTATGACTATTAGGTATTTTTACCGATTAAGTCCTTTTACTCGTTTTTGCTTAAAACCGAGTAGTACAAGTTGTCTAACATAATTTAAGACCTCATATTCTATCATAAAACATCAAAATAAACACTTTTCACCTATGGGTATTTTTCCAAATATGAACTCTAACTTAAATTATTGCTAGCATAAGCTTTATCGAAAGCTACGGACTCAAAAACGTAAAGAACATTAAAAACGGGGCTTGAAATCACTTACTATGGAGCTTGAAAGCTTGAAACAAACCCTATCTATGGGGAACCCTTGAATTTTCGTCCTAATGAAGAAGATGGACAAAAATTGGCTTTTAATTTTGTTTTTAATTCATTTTAATAACTAAATGACCAAAATGCCCTTACTACTAAACTTTCCAAAAATTCCTTCAATGTCCTAATTTTGTCCATGAACTTAAAATTGGTCAAATTGCTATTTAAGACCTCCTAATTAATATTTCAATTCAATTTCATACTAAAAACTTCTAGAATGCAAATTTTGCAACTTATTCGATTTAGTCCCTACTTTCAATTTAAACACTTTAGGCATAGAATTTCATCACGAAATTTTCAAACAATCATGCAATTATATCATGAACCTCAAAATAATAATAAAATAAAATTTTCTACCTCGGATTTGTGGTTTCGCAACCACTATTCCGTTTAGGCCCTATTTCGGGATGTTACAAATATTACCCCCAGAAATTTGTAGATATTTTGATGTTTCATTCTACATGTATGATTTTTTTCAAATATCGAATCTAATTTTTTTCCAAAACATAGACATGGACATCATAATGGACTACTTAACTAAAGGGAGAGGTGAATAGACACGTAAGTTCGATATTGAGTTTCCAATATCATTTCCACATGTTAGACTATCCCCTTATGGCCAAGATGTGGTTCCAATTTATTTGCACTCATATACATCCTAAGGTAAATGTGTCTACAATCAATGCTTTTGTAGCTACTATGCTTTATGCCATCATGCATGTAACACCCCTCACCCGTATTCAACACCAGAATAGGGTTACGGAGCATTACCTAACTTATAAAATAATTAAACAACCATTTAGCAAACATTTTCTCAATTCAATCATTCATCATCCAATCTCAAATAATTTGTCCCTAATACGAGCCTACGAGGCCCTAAACATGCTTTGGGAGTGGTTCGGGACAAAACCGATAACTTAAAAAACTTTTACAAAACTTAGAAAATTTTTCCTCAAAATAGGGGACACATGCCCATGTGGCCAGGCCGTATGTCTCACACAGCCACCAGACACGTCCGTGTCACAGGCCGTGTGGACATTCGAAATGGGAGCACATGACCTTGTCCCAGCCCGTGTCCAACCCCGTGTAGCTCTCTGACTTGGGTCACACGTCCAACACACACGCCTGTGTGACTAACCCATGTGCCCTAAAAATGGCCACACACACTCGTGTGCTAGGCCGTGTGTTAGGCCGTGCCAAACCTGAGGGTATACTGACTTATGCCACATGACCAAGTCACACGCCCGTGTGTGAGGCCGTGTGGAGCATACTGACTTGATTTCAAATTCAACACCAGGGGACACACGGCCAGGTACTTGACCGTATGCCACACACGGCTGAGACACATGCCCGTGTCTCTACCCTTGTGGACAAAAACAGGCTATTTACCAAGCCAATTTGCCACCTAAATATGCATATACCTACACAACCAAAATGCTTATAACCTCAAGCCTTACTCAATCAAAACATACCAAAACACATTTACAAATCAACTAACTAAACCTTTACCAAACATACATCTTTTTTCACCAATTCACAAACATAATTCATGTCTAACGTCAACCATTTAACATATACTATATCAATATCCATAAGCCCCATTGTCGAGACCTTTTTTAAATCGAGTTTTGGAAAATGGGAATCGACTTTAAGAAAAACAAAAACGGGAGTCGCCACCAATCTTTTTAGGTGTGATTGGATCACCTTTAAAACATTTGCTTTAAAATCATTGGTTTTGGTCTACGAAATCAAAAGAATGGGTTCAGGAGTTGGTTACGTACAAGGAAGGGTTAGCACCCTCGAAACGCCCAAAAATTGGTACCTAATTGATTATCAAAATGTCTTTAATGTCGGAAATTAAAAATTTTAAGATGTAATCCTCTTTAAAGTATTTGAAAAGTTGGGTTTACTTGTATCAAAGTATTGACTATAAGTTAGCCTTTTAGAAATCTCTATCTCAAAGCGAAAGAAAATGCTACATCCAGAAGTTAGGACATATCACTTTGCAATTCCAAGACAAATACTTATATTTTGAAATCCTTTAAAAACCTTAGAAGGGTACTTGACTATTCGAACTTAACGAGAAAAGTTGCAACCCAATAAGTTAGGGCACTACTTTTTCGAAATTTCCAAACACCAAGCATTGCCTTTATATTTTTTGAAAATTTTGGAGCCTTGTCTTTTTAAAGATAATGCGTGGAGAATTGTATTACATTATAAATCATAATAATATATTATTGTACTAGGTAGATAAAAATGAATACTATGATAAAAAGAATAATACATATAAAGCAAAAAAAAATGCAAACAAAGATATATATATATAGCATGTATTGAAAATGAATAAACAAAGTATACAAACATACGAAATAATATTTAAATGATGCATGATATAAACAAAACATAATCGAATAATGTATGATATATAAATAGAAGAAATATAGTGTCAATGTGCATGTTCACAAAATATAACATATAATAATAATAATAATAACATTTAACACATACATGATACATAAAATAAAAAATAAGAATGATTGATTGCTAGCAAAATATATATAATTAAAGATAAGATACTTCATAACAATTTTTAAATAGTATTTAATATATAATATATAATATATAATAACAAGAATAATAATTATATGGTAATATATTGGTTTAAGAGTATGTAAGAGAATTCATAATATAACAATATTAATTTTAAAATGAAATAATATATAATAGATAAATAAATAAATAATAATGAAATGTGTATATAATATGAGTTTAAAATATGATTTAATAATACTAATTTACAAATTCTAAATAATATATATATGATATAAAAATAAATAATATAATTGGTAATATGTGATATATAATATTTATAAAAATAATAAGTAGTATAAAAATAAAACATAATAAATGTTATATAATAAAATATATGGGAAATAAGAAATATAATAAATATAGCATAAATAATGAAAGTTTAAATGTAAAATAATGTATAAATAATAATAAATATATAATATATGTGAAAATATAACAATATATATAAAAAATGATATAAAATAATAATTTGAGAAAAATAACAAATAATAATAATACATATAATAAAAATAACACTTATAATAAAATAATCTTATAATGTATAATATAGAAGTAAAATTAACATAAAACAAATAATATATATATATAGGATAATAAAATAAATATAGGACTGAATTTAAAGTTTAGCAAAATTATGGGGCAAATTTTGAAAGGAATAGAATTGAACTAAAGCCCTATTTAAAACGCGTGCAAAATCCAAAGGGCTCACTGGGAAAATTGCCCTATTCCCAAAACGGCGACGTTTTCCAGAATACAATTTAATAGCCATCAGGACTCAATTAAAACTAAAACAAAATTAATAGGGCCCAATCATAAATAAAATAAAGTTTTAATTGTAAACACAAAAAGGAGTAGAAGGACTGATTGAGCAATTAACCCAATTCTAAAAAACGCGCGGATCCTCCCCGGGTAATCGGGTCAACACGAGGATCCTGATGGTCTAAAACGCTGTCGTTTTGTCAAGGCTATATAAGCCAACTCCTCAGCTTTAAAATCATTTAGAAACCCAGTTTCTAAAATAAACAAAAAAAAAATCCTCTGAAAATGATCCCTGGTCCTCTGAGCTCCGGCGTTTAGCCGATCAGCTCTGGTCATCGGACCTCCGAGCTGAGATCCACGCGCCGCCACTGACTCCGCCACACATGACGATCGGAACTCGAAAAGTTTCGCTTTTCAAGGAGATTCTCAAGGTATTCTCTCCCTCTATCTGTTTAATGTATTATATGCATAAACTTATGATCAAGAGAATGAAACAGAAATAAAAATATGTCACCTTTGTCTTCTGTAAAAAATCTCTGGTGTATTATTGCAAAAAAGATTCTGTGTACAATATTTTGGTAAATCTCTCTCGTGTGTTCCCCTTTTTACAGATTAAACAGAAGGCTTTATAGCCTCGATAAACTACTACAAGTTTTGGAAAGAAATCTCCGATTCTTTTCGTATTCGCTTCGCATGTCTGCTGTGATTTTCTTTCCTTTTCTTGCAGGTACTTGAGAAAAATCCAGTGATGGAAGGGTTGCTGGCGTTAATGGAGGCCTGAGGTCTGGTGATGGTGTCGGTGAGGCGCTGATTACAGAGGCAGAGCCTTGAGTGATGGCCTCGATTGGGGAGCTGGACAGAGGCTCTCCGAATCTTCCAAAAGCAGTTGCGGCGCAAGGGAGCAGAGCTAGGGTTGGAAACCCTAGCTGGAAATTTTGGGTTTTGGGCCTAGTTCATTTTGGGCCGCTGTATTGGGTCAAAGGGGTAATGGGCATAGGATAGGCTTACGGGGTATTTGGGCTACCGGGTGTAACAGGTCTATTTGGGTTTTAACTTTTGGGCTGTAAAGGGACTGTTTAACAAATAAACATTTATATATTATTATTTAATTTTGGTTTTGGGTTTCAAGGCCCGGTCAAATTTGGGTTATTACAGCTGCCCCTCTTTGCTTATTGCTGTGTAACTTGAATCAAGCAAAGACTCATAGAAAGACCCAATTTGACCGGCCTTATCAAATAATGGAATTCAATTTTATGACTGCTATGTTGATATCTTTGATCTACTCCCCGTCGATCGTAGAGATGTCGAATCTGCTTATTCGATTTGTGGGGATGCCAAATCAACTTGAGTCTATTTTGAGAGCATCTGAGAGTCAAATCTTCTACGTCCTCGATTTGTTCTTTGTAAGCACAAAGATGCCAAACCATCTTGAGTCTGTTTAAGAACATTTGAGAGTCATATCTGCTACGTCCTCGATTTGTTCCTTGTAAGCACAGGGATGCCAAACCATCTTGAGTCTATTTGAGAACATTTGAGAGTTATATCTACAATGTCCTCAATTTGTTTCTTGTAAACAAAAATACCAAATCATCTTGGATCTGCTTCAGTATAAACATCTGAAGATTAGATCCGCTATATCTGAGAACATCTGAGAGTCAAATCTACTATGTCCTCGATTTGTTTCTTGTAAACACAAGAATACCAAATCATCTTGGATCTGCTTCAGTATAAATGTTTGAAGTCTAGATCTGCTATATCTGAGAACATCTGAGAGTCAAATCTACTATGTCCTCGATTTGTTTCTTGTAAACACAAGAATACCAAATCATCTTGGATCTGCTTCAGTATAAATGTCTGAAGTCTAGATCTGCTATATCTGAGAACATCTGAGAGTCCAATCTGTTATGTCCTTGATTTGTTTCTTGTAAACACAAGAATACCAAATCATCTTGGATCTGCTTCAGTATAAATGTCTGAAGTCTAGATCTGCCATACTGCGGCCTATTACCCTGCTATTTAGGGGACTAAAGCACGCCGTCTTTGATAACCTGTAGAATGATTATGCCTGGTAATTAGGATGCTATGCTCAAAGTGAGTCGAATGTCCCTAACATGTTATGATGCAAAATGCTGTGAATATGACCCTATCTTAGGTGTCACCATTCATTCCTTCATTTCTTTTCTCAAAATTTCATTCTTACTCAGCTTGTAGGCCTTCCTCCAATGCTACGATCTACTGAGGATGTCTGTAAGAATTGAATCATTGGTTTTGTCCATTTCCTTTTGGACTGGAAGAAAGAAATTTCTCGAGTTCTTTCATCCCTTACTTACGTGAATTTCTCGAACAATTGTCCTGTTTTAATTTCTTGCATTATCTAGAAATTCCAAAGTAATGTGCAAAACTTCATTTGTGAAAATATTTTAGTTCATCTATCATTATTTCAATGCAACATACTTTAATAATATCGGAAGATGAATAAACCTTTAAGAATAATTAAATTTGAATGAATTGTTAACAATACAAAGGAAATAAGTCTGATAGCATATCTTTAAGAAGAAATAGAATCTAAAGATAGCAAACAGGATAAAAATTAGATGCTCTAAATATCACCGCTTGAGCGTCTATACATTAGTTCCATGAAACCTTTCTTGAGTTCGACATGTGTTTAAAGGATCCAAAGTACTTTGTTGATGCCCCAATGTACATCATGCTTTACTCTCTGCCGAGTCAGATATAGCCAAATTGTTGTATGCCTTTCAAAATTTGAGCTGCCCTTTCCGGTTTTCAACTCAAAACCCCTTTGGTCACTAGGCGCCCTTTGCGGGTTTTCACCTTGGATTCTTTTCTCCTTTAGACAAAGTACTTTTTGACTGAGTCTGAGTTCACTGGATTGGGTAGGCTCTTTCCATCCATTTCTGTCAAAATCAATGCACCGCCAAAAAAAGCCTTCTTCACTATGTATGGCCCCTTCTAATTTGGCATCCATTTTCCTCTAAAGTCCTTCTGAATGGGAAGGATTTTCTTTAGCACAAGGTCCCCCTCATAGAATTCCTTTGGACGAACCTTTTTATCATAAGCTCGCATCATATGCTTTTGGTACATCTGACCATGTCGGATGGCTTTCAGCCTCTTTTCCTCAATCAAGTTTAGCTGGTCATATCGGGACTGAACCCATTCAGCTTCATCTAACCTTATCTCTGTTAAAATTCAGAGAGAAGGTATTTCTACTTCAATAGGTAACACTGCCTCCATCCCGTAAACTAACGAGAACGGAGTTGCCCCAGTAGAAGTTCTGACAGATGTTCGATAGGCCAAGAGTGCAAACGGTAGCTTTTCATGCCAGTCCCTATAAGTCTTAGTCATCTTTCCCACTATTTTCTTAATGTTCTTATTGGCAGCCTCCACTGCCCCATTCATCTTTGGACGATAGGGTGAAGAGTTGTGATGCTTGATTTTGAACTGGTCGCATACCTCTGCTATCGTTTTGTTGTTCAAATTCAATGCATTGTCGGATATGATCCTCTCAGGCATTCTATACCGACCAATGATTTCCTTCTTCAAAAATTGACTTACAGCTGACTTAGTAACATTTGCGTAAGAAGCAGCCTCTACCCATTTTGTAAAGTAGTCAATCACCACGAAGATAAACCGATGTCCATTCGAAGCTTTCGGCGATATTGGTCCGATGACATCCATGCCTCACATGGAAAATGGCCATGGCGACGTCATGACATGTAAAGGTGAAGGTGGCACATGAATTTTATCCCCATAAATCTGACACTTATGACATTTTTTGGCATAGTTGATGCAGTCTCCTTCCATAGTGGCCTAGTAATAGCCAAACCTCATGATTTTTCTTGCCATCGTGAGCCCATTTGCATGCGTACCACATACACCTCCATGAACCTCTTCTAAAATTAGCTTGGCTTCCACAGCATCGACACATCTCAAAAGTACTTGGTCTTTCCTTCTTTTGTACAGAACATCCCCGTCCAAAACATAGTCACAAGCTAACCTTCTCAAAGTTCGTTTGTCATTTTCGGTTGCCTGCTCTGGATATTTACGATCTCTTACATATCGCAATATATCCTGATACCAAGGATTATCATCCTTTTCTTCCTCTTCAAGGTTATAACAACTAGCCGGAGCTTGATAGACACTCATTTGAATTGGTCTTATCTCTTCTTCTTTATTTGCCTTAATCATTGAGGCCAAGGTTGCTAGAGCATCTGCCATCTGATTTTCGTCTCGCGAGAGATAATTAAAGGTGATATCATCAAACTCTTTAAGTAACCCCAAAACTACCTTTCGATAATTGATCAATTTAGGGTCCTTTATCTCCCATTCACCTCTAAGCTGATAAATTACCAACGCCGAATCTCCATATACTTCTAAGATTCGTATACCTCGCTCTATGGCCGCTTGAAGTCCCATAATGCATGCTTCATACTCAGCCATATTATTCATGCAATCAAAGTCCAACTTGCACATGAATGGGTAGTGATCGCCATTAGGGGATACCAAGATTGCCCCAATTCCGTTTCCCACTACATTAGAAGCCCCATCAAAATTAAGCTTCCACGGAGAATCTTCAGTCATTGCTATACACATTAACTCCTCGTTTGGAAAATCAAAATTTAATGGCTCATAATCCTCTAAAGCTCTACTAGCCAAGAAATCAGCTACCGCACTTCCTTTTATAGCCTTCTGACTTACGTAGACTATATCAAATTCTAAAAGCAAAATTTGCCATCTGGCCATTCTCCCATTTAGAGCTGTTGACTCCATCATGTATTTCAATGGATCCAGCTTTGAGATGAGCCAAGTGGTATGGTATAGCATGTACTGTCTTAATCTCTGGGTAGTCCAGATTAGCGCACAACACAACTTTTCGATTGGTGAATATCTCATTTCACAGTCAGTGAATTTTTTACTAAGATAATAAATTACTTTCTCCTTTTTTCCCGACTCATCATGTTGACCAAGCACACATCCCATAGAATTGCTGAACACTAACAAGTATAGTATTAACGGTTTATCTGGACTAGGTGGAGATAACACTGGAGCATTCAACAAATACTTCTTGACTTTCTTAAAAGTATTCTGGCATTCTTCATCCCAAGTACCTTGATTGTGCTTTCTGAGGAGGCGAAAGATAGGATCACATTTCTCGGTCAATTGTGAAATGAACCGAGCGATGTAATTCAACCTTCCTAGGAATCCTCGAACTTCTTTTTGAGTACGTGGCGGAGGCAACTCTCGTATGACTCTGACCTTGTCTGAGTCAACTTCAATTCCCTTTTCACTGACTACGAAACCTAATAACTTCCCCGATCTGGCTCCAAAGGTGCACTTTGCTGGATTGAGCTTCAACTGAAATTTTCTCAACCTTAAGAACAATCTTCTCAAGACCTCAATGTGTTCTTTTTCTGTTCGCGACTTGGCAATCATATCATCAACGTATACCTCAATATCCTTATGCATCATGTCATAAAATAAGTTTACCATGGCTCGTTGACATGTTGTCCCTGCGTTCTTCAGCCCAAACGGCATTACTTTGTAACAAAAGGTGCCCCACAATGTTATGAAAGTAGTTTTATCCATATCATCTGGATGCATCTTTATCTGATTGTATCCTGAGAAGCCATCCATGAAGGAGAACAACGAATATCCTGCTGTGTTGTCTACTAAAGTGTCAATGTGTGGCAGAGGAAAATTATCCTTTGGGCTTGCTTTGTTTAGATCTCTGTAATCAACGTACATTCGTACCTTCTCGTCCTTCTTAGGGACAGGTACAATGTTAGCTACCCATTCGGAGTACTTCACTTCCTGCAAAAATATCCTTGAATTTCTGAAGCAACTCAATCAAGCTACGCCTTGTGTCTTTAGTGATCAGTGTTCCAATTTTCACCTCCTTCCCTTCCTCTAGGGTTATGCTCTCTATTGCCTCTTTCTCATGTGGCATGATTTGTTTCTCCTCCTATTTTACCATTCTCAATAGATCGAGAGATACGTCATAATCTTGAACATCTTCAAAATCCTGAGACTCGTCTAAACACATGTCTTGCTCATAAGAGAAATCAGGAGTGGCAGTATTAGCGCTCATATCATTGATATCTAGAGACCTGTGAAGGGTATGAAGGAATATACAAAGAATGAATGAATTTGAGAATGATCATTTATGTGCTATGAATAAAAGAATAAGAGTTGTTAGAATTTAAAGGAATATTGGTTGATAAAAATGAAGCAATACTCTTTTAAATTGATAAAAGTTACGTTTTATTTGAATAATAACAAATGAACATAAGCCTATTTTCACAAATGTAATCTTATTACTCCTAGGCCCTAGAGTAATAGACATGTTTCGAGAATTATTCTGAAAAATTTCTAAAGACTACAGGAAGATCCTCCGCAGTCCAATTGTTCAGAGAGCTCCCTGATTCGTAAGGGCGAATACCCTCAAGGTTTTCCTGTCTCAACCACTCACTATGTACAACATTGATTTGATGACTCTCTTCTACCAGCAACCCTCCTGACTTAAAGGTTTTGGATATAGGTGGGAATATCATCGGTTCCCACTCTACTTCTCCTCCGTTCAACTGCGCCTTCCTTCTTGCCTGACACTTTTCCATCTGCTGTCTCTTGTGTTTATGGTCTGGCTTGAAACCCAAACCAAAGTGATCCTTCTTCTCCATAAGTTTTGGGATTTGAATCCCTCATTGCAACTGTTTTCCTAGGCCTTTTCCCGGTGATGCCCCCTTTCCCATCATCATTTGCAGGGCCATCTTTGTAGCTCCAGACATTTTGGGCACTAGCACCTCACTTCCCTCCGAAATGAAGGTTGCGTTGATAATTTCTAGAGAGTGAAAAGAACATTCAACAAACTCTTCATTGGCCTCGACATAAGGGGCTTTGCCGGTTACTGTTGCTATGATATCCTCCTCTGCATTAATAGTTATTAACCGTCCATCTGTTACTAATTTCAATTTCTGGTGCAATGAGGAGGGCACTGCTCCTGCCGAGTGTATCCATGGTCTCCCCAACAAGCAATTATAGGAGGGTTTGATATCCATCACCAAGAAATTGACTTCATACGTATTTGGCCCGATTTCCAAGGGAATGTCAATTCGCCCTATCACCTTCCTTTCGGTTCCGTCAAAGGCTCTTACCACATTATGACATGTCTTCATGTGCGAACTATCAATGGGTAATTTGTTCAATGTAGATAATGGAAGGACATTCAAAGCGGACCCATTATCAACAAGTACACTTGGAAGCGTGTATCCTTTGCAACGAGTGGTGATGTGCAAAGCCTTAGTTGACCCTATGCCCCCAGGTGGAATTTCATCATCATTGAAGTAGATGAAATTATCAGCGCTGATGTTATTTATCAATCGATCCAACTTATTTATAGATATATCGTGAGTGACATATGTCTCGTTGAGTACCTTCAACAATGCTTCTCGATGCACTTCAGAGCTCAGCAGTAAGGCTAAAACTGATATGCGTGCTGGTTGCTTACGTAACTACTCAACCACAGTGTACTCACTATGCTTAAGGAATTTTAGAAATTCCTTAACCTCCTCCTCCCTCACTAGCTCGTTAATAGGTACTTCGCTCTTTTTCTCTTTTTCAATCTCCACACTCTTGGATTTTGTGGGCTCCACTCTGACGTCCGTATCATAACGCTTCCCACTCCGTGTATGGGAACCTTCAACTTGTACATCTTTAGATGCGCAGGCTATATTTCCTTCCTCTGGCACTGTCACGCTACAGTTATAACTCCATGGTACTTTCTTGCTATCCTTGTAAGGGAAAGGAGTAGGTGTATGGATAATGACCTTGGGCGCTGCTGGTGTCCCCACTTCATTATTCCCTGGCAGGGAGATAATGATTCTTGGTCCGCTGGTTCTTTGCTGTTCATTTTCCAGTGCACATACTTGCTTTTCACTAGAGCTACCTTCACAAATCTGTAGCTCTTTATTGTCTATAAAGCTTTGCACCAAGGCCTTGAATTCCTCGCAATCTTCATGGAACTCACCGTAGTCCCTCGTTCCTTCTCTCGTATTTTTAGAGGTCAACATACCTCTCTTCATCATCTCCTCCCAGATCACCCTCATAGGCATCCTTATCTCAAAGAACATTTTCCTTCCCCCTTTTTCACCAGCTTCACCAATGGCATTTACTCCCTGATTGTCATGGTTCGGCAAAGGGTTCTCAGTATTTGAGGTACTCTCAAATTTTAAAACCCCATTCTTGATCAACCTCTCTACGGCTTTCTTATATCCAGTACAGTTCTCGATTGAGTGCCCTGATATTCCAGCATGATACTCACATCTGGCATTTGTATCATACCATTTAGGATACGGAGGTTGTAATGGTTTCAAATGGAAAGGGGCTATAGCATGCGCATCATATAGATTTTGATAGAGCTCCCTATACGTCACATGTATAGGTGTAAATTGCATCCTCTCATGCCTGGTGTTGGATTCCCACTTTTGAGAGCCTTGTTGCCCAACTGTGGCTATTTTGGGCTAGCTAACTGTGACTGTTTTTGAATTAAAACCACTTGTATTATTTACCTCATTGTCTTTTCTTTTTGGGGCTGATCTTTTGGCTACCTCCCCCTCAATTCGTCCCCCTCTTATAGCATTCTCTATCATCTCTCCTGCCATAACTATGTCCGCAAAACTTTTAGTAGTGCTTCCAATCATATGAGTAATAAATGGGGCTTTCAGAGTATTAATGAATAACATAGTGGTCTCCTTCTCTAACAGTGGTGGTTGAACCTGCATCGCTACCTCTCTCCACCTCTGTGCATATTGCCTAAAATTCTCATTAGGCTTCTTCACCATGTTTTACAGGGTAATCCTGTCAGGGGTCATGTCTGTCACATGATTGTACTGCTGCATGAAGGCTTGTGCAAGTCCCTCCTTGAACTTATTCTAGCCTGGCTCAACTGATTGTACCATCTGGCTGTCGCACCTATCAAACTATCTTGAAAACAATGGATCAACAGCTAATCATTGTTTACATACCCGTCATCCTTCTGCAAAACATTGTGATGTGGGCCTCTGGGCAAGTAGTGCCATTGTACTTTTCAAATTCTGGCATTTTGAATTTGTGAGGCAACACTAGGTTTGGGACTAGACTTAAATCCTTGGCATCAACCCCATGATTATTGCCAGTGCCTTCCAAAGCCTTGAACTTTTCTTCTAACCATCTGCAGCGTTTATCCAATTGCCTTGCAGTTTCGACTTTCAAATCCTCCTTTTCCACCATATCTAGATCGGGAACAAGAGGATTAGTAGGATTGTCACCCATATTAAACCCTGAACTAGCCGGGAAATTCATATGGACACCAGTATCAATTGGCCCATGCTGAGGCCTCACAGTAGCAGATGGCCTTCTAGGAGGTGCCTCAGTTTGCAATGGTAAATGAGGCGGAGTAAAACCTGGAGAGGGACCCTCATTTTCCTCTTCAGTGATGGCCATAGGAGCCTTTCCCTTATCAGTGGGCCTCAGTAACTGAGCCATTTCGGCCATCATATTCCTCTGAGCTTCCATCATTTGCTCCTCATCTCATTCTCGTATTTTAGCCAATTTCTCTTTGCAATCGGTCTTGCATATCCTTTTGCAACTGCTCAAACCTTTGATCCATGTTTTTAGTTTTAGTGCGAGTGCCGTAGGGATGTGTGATTTCCAGATTTTCTTTTTTATTTTTGTAAAGAAACTTTAACTAATTAGGGTCTTTCTATAATCTTGAATGCATATGATATGATGTGATGCAAATGCATGAGTGCAACAAAGGCATCAATCTCGATTCAATCTCATTTAGAAAACTTTATTTAGAAAAAGAATATCTTTACATATAAATGGATTACAAGTACGCTTTCGCCCTAATGCCCAAAGTTTTAACTCTGTCTAATAAAAAGACTAACTCTCGTCCTATATCTAACAATGACCTACACATTAGACTCAATACATCGGCTCGTACTGCCAAGTCCTGCACATATTCAGTAACCTCTCGAATCTGGGTTATGGCTTCTCCCATGACATGATCCCTTTCTTTGACCTGCCCTCTAGACTGATGAAGCTCTACCTTTAGATAATCTTCTTGCGTCTCGAGCTACTCGATCTAAAGTTTACCTCTATGCAATGCTACTTCCAAATCTTCAACTTTACTTTTTAACTCGACTGTAGAATCATGGCTACGATGCCAACGGAGGGATCTTCCAAGCTCAGTTACTTTGGACTTCAACCCTTTATTTTCTTCCTCTAACGCCAAATTTCGTGACTGCATCTCTTGGAACTTCTTCTCCCAGTACTCAGCTCTAGCCTTTCCTTCCTGGACCTCTTTCTGCAACTAATCTGAGGACCCTCCTACTCTTGCTCTCCTCAAGGATACCTATGCCTTTTTGTAGTGTTCCTTCAAATTATCTCTATCCTCTTCGATTTTCCTCTTTTTTTTTCTTTCTTTTTCGACCTCCTTCTTCTGGACATCAATGTCTAAACTCAAGTACATCTTTTCTTCTTCGAGCTTTGCTATCCTTTTCTCAAGCTCCAAATTTTTCTTCTCAAATTCTTGCTTCATAATTTCCAACTCCGAAGGTATCACTTGCAAATATTCCTCCATCGGTCGAGCTCCTTCCATGCTTGGCTCGGGGATATTATCATTGATCCTTCTACCTCTCCATTAAACATATTCTGGAGTCGTAGCAGGGCTAATAGCTACTCCTTTCAACCGACACATCTTGTTCCAAGCACTAGAGATCTCACCGACCCTTTTCTTGTAATCGGCTCCTCTATACGCGAACTCACTTTGAGCCAGCCTACGAGTTGCTGGCACGAACTGCCTCAAGCCAAATTGCCTTAACACAAGCAAGAGGGCATAACCAATGGCACCCCAAATTCCCAATAGAGGGACCCAATCAAAACTGCCACACTGGTAAAGAATCTCACCAGGAATCATCCATGGATCTCTCCACTCAACATCTTTTGCCTGAACATTCTGGAGTAGTGCTATCCAATTCTCCTCTGGAACATCAACTCTCCTAGTTGAAGCGACTATATCCTTCAGTGGTGAATAATCTTCGAAGAAAACCCGACAAATAACCCTATCTATTAATCAAAAATGGCTATAGAACCAAGCTAGAAGTAATTGGGCACAACCAACAAACCTGCCTGTACCAGCCTTCCTACATGTGCCTAAGGACCTGAATGTCTCCGCCAAAATTGTAGGGACAGAAGTGACCCTCTTACTAAGTCGATAGAAAAGGTTCGTGGTTGCCTCATCCACATATCCCAAAGCCCTGGGGAACACCATTAATCCACACAAACTTAAGGCAAAAACATCTCCCTTCTTTGTTTCATCAGGATGCGTCAAAATCAGACCCTTCAAAGCGTCCTATGAAATGCACTTGCACTTACCCTTCTCTTTAATTCTAGCCGTAATCCACTGCTCACTCATCCCCGTAATAGTCATCAATTTCTTCCAAAAGGTAAGGACACTAGCAGCTCGAGAATAAATCCTATCAACCTGAAATTTGGGACAACGAAGTAAGGCAGTGTACTCTTCCACGGGAGGTACCAAGTCTACTTCCCCAAAAGTGAAACAACTATATGCGGGATTCCAAAACTGGGCAAGGGCTCGGAACAAGCGCTCATCTACCTGAACATCGAGTAAGTAAGGTAAATCTCCATAATTACCATAGAATAACTGCTTGGTGTCATTGCCCCACTGATCCCAAATTTCCTTAAGCTCCTGGAGGTTGTTCTGCGTGACACTAATACGAGTATATCCCGACAGCTCCGACATATATCCCGCAGCTATACTATCTCCCTTTTCTAATTGAGTTTGCTCAGACCATCTATGGACGTTGGCGTTGCCCTCCACTCTACCAAGAAGTTCGTTCTCCATAACAAAACTCTCTAACTTAGAAACTGACCATGAATCGATACCTTTGTAAATGCAAAATGTCATGCAAACAAAAGAACAGAAATAGTCAGTATCACATGATATCAATAAATCTCAACAATAATTTATAAGGGTAATATCTAAAGTTTAACTCTAACTATGTTGGGCTCTTACAGTTTTTTCTATATGAGGTTGGTTCTAAAGTTTTAGGTACACAACCAAAGTGATTCCTCAATCCTCACCCATTATAGGCTCATTTGAATCGAGTTCAGTTCAGGGGAATACATTTCCCTATGGCTACACGGAGATGAAAATCTCATGAAACCATAGGTACAAATGTATCCCGAAAGTGATCCACTATCCTACACGGAGGCGAAAACCTCACGAAGGCGTAGCTTCTTACTCCCACTTAAGGGTGTGACCACAACGGTCATGCAAATGCAATGCATATTTAGTATATAGCAACACATGCAAATACAAACACATGTAATGTAAAGAGGATTAAATTTTAAAATTTTTAATTTCCGATATTAAGACAAGAGATAATCAATTACATGGCTTGACTCTCTTAGCATCCCCAGCGGAGTCGCCAAGCTGTCGAGACCATTTTTAGATCGAGTTTTGGAAAATGGGAATCGACTTTAAGAAAAACAAAAACGGGAGTCGCCACCAATCTTTTTAGGTGTGATTGGATCACCTTTAAAACATTTGTTTTAAAATCGTTGGTTTTCGTCTACGAAATCAAAAGAATGGGTTCGGGAGTCGATTACATGCGAGGAAGGGTTAGCACCCTCATGCGCGCCCAAAAATTGGTACCTAATTGATTATCAAAATGTCTTTAATGTCAGAAATTAAAAATTTTAAGATGTAATCCTCTTTAAAGTATTTGAAAATTTGGGTTTACTTGTATCAAAGTATTGACTATAAGTTAGCCTTTTAGAAATCTCTATCTCAAAGCAGCAAAATGCTACATCCAGTAAGTTAAGACATATCACTTTGCAATTCCAAGACAGTCACTTATATTTTGAAATCCTTTAAAAACCTTAAAAGGGTACCTGACTATTCGAACTTAACGAGAAAAGTTGCAACCCAATAAGTTAGGGCACTACTTTTTTGAAATTTCCAAACACCAAGCATTGCCTTTATATTTTTTGAAAATTTTGGAGCCTTGTCTTTTTAAAGATGATGCGTGGAAAATTGTATTACATTATAAATCATAATAATATATTATTGTACTAGGTAGATAAAAATGAATACTACGATAAAAAGAATAATACATATAAAGCAAAAAAAAATGCAAACAAAGATATATATATAGCATGTATTGAAAATGAATAAACAAAGTATACAAATACGAAATAATATTTAAATGATGCATGATATAAACAAAACATAATCGAATAATGTATGATATATAAATAGAAGAAATATAGTGTCAATGTGCATGTTCACAAAATATAACATATAATAATAATAATAATAATAACATTTAACACATACATGATACATAAAATAAAAAATAAGAATGATTGATTGCTAGCAAAATATATATAATTAAAGATAAGATACTTCATAACAATTTTTAAATAGTATTTAATATATAATATATAATATATAATATATAATATATAATAACAAGAATAATAATTATATGGTAATATATTGGTTTAAGAGTATGTAAGAGAATTCATAATATAACAATATTAATTTTAAAATGAAATAATATATAATAGATAAATAACTAAATAATAATGAAATGTGTATATAATATGAGTTTAAAATATGATTTAATAATAATAATTTACAAATTCTAAATAATATATATATGATATAAACATAAATAATATAATTGGCAATATGTGATATATAATATTTATAAAAATAATAAGTAGTATAAAAATAAAACATAATAAATGTTATATAATAAAATATATGGGAAATAAGAAATATAAGAAATATAGCATAAATAATGAAAGTTTAAATGTAAAATAATGTATAAATAATAATAAATATATAATATATGTGAAAATATAACAATATATATAAAAAATGATATAAAATAATAATTTGAGAAAAATAACAAATAATAATAATACATATAATAAAAATAACACTTATAATAAAATAATCTTATAATGTATAATATAGAAGTAAAATTAAAATAAAACAAATAATAAATATATATATATAGGATAATAAAATAAATATAGGACTGAATTTAAAGTTTAGCAAAATTATGGGGTGAATTTTGAAAGGAATAGAATTGAATTAAAGCCCTATTTAAAACGCGTGCAAAATCCAAAGGGCTCACTGGGCAAATTGTCCTATTCCCAAAACGGCGACGTTTTCCAGAATACAATTTAATAGCCATCGGGACTCAATTAAAACTAAAACAAATTTAATAGGGCCCAATCATAAATAAAATAAGGTTTTAATTGTAAACGCAAAAAGGAGTAGAAGGACTGATTGAGCAATTAACCCAATTCTAAAAAAAGCTCGGATCCTCCCCTGGTAATCGGGTCAACACGCGGATCTTGAGGGTCTAAAACGCTGTCGTTTTGTCAAGGCTATATAAGCCAACTCCTCAGCTTTAAAATCATTTAAAAACCCAGTTTCTAAAAAAAACAAAAAACAAATCCTCTGAAAATGATCCTTGGTCCTCTGAGCTCCGACGTTTAGCCGATCAGCTCTGGTCATCGGACCTCCATGCAATGAGATCCACGCCTCGCCACCGACTCACCACACATGATTTGTCGAAACTTGAAAAGTTTCACTTTTCAAGGCGATTCTCAAGGTATTCTCTCCCTCTATCTATTTAATATATTATCTGCATAAACTTATGATAAAGAGAATGAAACAAAAATAAAAATATGTCACCTTTGTCTTCTGTAAAAAATCTCTGGTGTATTATTGCAAAAAAGATTCTGTGTACAATATTTTGGTATATCTCTCTCGTGTATTCCCCTTTTTACAGATTAAAAAGAAGGCTTTATAGCCTCGATAAACTACTACAAGTTTTAGAAAGAAATCTCCGATTTCTTTTCGTATTCGCTTCGCATGTCTGCTGTGATTTTCTTTCCTTTTCTTGCAAGTACTTGCGAAAAATCCGGCGATGGAAGGGTTGCTGGCATTGATGGAGGCCTGAAGTCTGGTGATGGTGTCGGTGAGGCGCTGATTACGGAGGCAGAGCCTTGAGTGATGGCCTCGATTGGGGAGCTGGACAGACGCTCTCTGAATCTTCTAGAAGCAGTTGCGGCGCAAGGGAGCAGAGCTAGGGTTGGAAACCCTAGCTGGAAATTTTGGGTTTTGGGCCTGTTCATTTTGGGCCATTGTATTGGGCCAAAAGGGTAATGGGCATAGGATAGGCTTACGGGGTATTTGGGCTACCGGGTGTAACAGGTCTATTTGGGTTTTAACTTTTGGGCTGTAAAGGGACTGTTTAATAAATAAACATTTATTTATTATTATTTAATTTTGGTTTTGGGTTTCAAGGCCCGGTCAAATTTGGGTTATTACACTCATAATATAATTTATTCACATATCTATTCATGAGTTCACCTTAACAATCATATATACACATATATGCACATAACCAAAATCCACCAAATTAAGCTAAATCTCATGGCTATATTTACAAACCAAACATAAACATTTACAATGTCAATTCATATGGCCAAATTCAATAACAAAATATAACCAGAATGACTCAAAATCCCTATACATCCCATATATTTAAAATACCAAGTTCATAGGTATCGAAAGATAGGTGGATAATGTGACGATGTCTCCGACGATCCCCGAATCCGAGCTAGCTTTGAATTCACTATAAAACATAGAAAAATAAATGAAGTAAGCTATAAAGTTTAGTAAGCTCGTATGAAATAAACTTAATGCAATCACATAAATATAATTCAATAATTTGAATACATCAATATGTAGCTTACATTAGCTAACAAACCTTTCAAATATTCATTCACAAAACTATATACTTTCATTCTCATTTATTCGGTTCAACAGTAAAATAGTTTATAAACATACTTGTACCATCCCGTACCAACCTCATATGCATTCTCGTCTTTTATTTACCCGTCGAACTATTCGAAACAGAAGTCGGATACTCAAGGGTCTCACACGATAAGTATCTATACCATGGCCCGAAGCCAAATCAAGGTAACTTATCCGAAATACTGATATCATGGCCCGAAGCCAAATCAACCGATATGCATGGCCCAAAGCCAAATCGGTTTATCTCACGCCCGAAGTGCTATATCATGGCCCGAAGCCAACTCAAAGTATCCCTAATGACATGTCTCTAGCATCCTAAACTATTCCTAAGGTTCAACCGAGATTCCAACTATAGAATCATCGTCGAATGATTCCAAAACATGCCTTAGCCGAATGAAATGGAGAAAAAATGGTTGTTCTTGCCCTAGAAACCGACTTGAGAAGATGATAATGGAAAAAATTTGGTTTTATTTTATCTAATTAACCTTTATTAACCAATTTACAAAAATAACCTTAATGAACATTAATTATTTCAAATTTACCAAGCCACTATCATCCATTATCATGTTAATGGTCTAATTACCACTTAAGGACCTTAAATTTAAGGTTTTATAGCTATTAAACACCTTTAACTAATAGAACACAACTTTTTCGCTTTACGCGATTTAGTCTTTTTTATCAAATTGACCAATTAAACGATAAAATTTCTTAACGAAATTTTTACACAATCACATTATCATGTTGTAGACATTAAAAGAATAATAATAAAATAAATATTTTGACCTCAGATTTGTGGTCCCAAAACCACTGTTCTGATTTGACTAAAAACGAGCTGTTATAGTGCAGAAGGAAAGAATTTACATTGGAACATAGACATACCGAAGCATGATCCACTGCGTTCATAAGAAGTAAAAATATGGATACTTTTTCCATATCTTATGGCAGCCCTATGTAAGCATGCGAAAGATCCCATAGGCAGGTCAAAACTATTTTTACAACCATCAAAAAATCTGATACAAGATTTCGGCACAAGACAATTTACCGATTTTCGTAATCGGAAAAGGGATTTTGAAACCCAAAAAATTTCATATGAAAGTGACTTTCCTGACTCAGAATGGAAAATTCAATGGATGCAAGAGGCAAGGCCTATTTATGAGGATTATGCACAGAGACACGGCCTGCGGATGCCACAGTTCCTATCTTTCAAATACAACTCATGACCAAAAAACAACAAAAATATTGATGAGGACCTAGAAAAGAAAGAAAAGAGCGAGGCATCCAAACAGGACTCCTACTGAATTTGAACTATTTTTTATTTTTATTTTTACTTTTATTTTTATATTTATTTTTCAGATTTGTAAAAATTTTAAACTTGGATGATCTTTATTAGTTAGATATTAATTTTAACTATTTTTAAAAAAAAAAAAAAGTGTTTTTTGTCTTCTGTATAGGAACTCTGTATTTTCAATGGCACAAATTTTTTAAGCTAAACTGAAAAGGAGGAGATAACTCAACAACTCTAGTGGCACTCATATGACTAAATGGTTAATCTTTTTCCTTAATTATTTTTGGGTGCACATTAGGGACAATCTGTCAAATAAAATGTGGGGGTGACATAAAATTTTTAAAACTCTCAATTTATTTTTGTTTAGTTTTTATTAGCTAACTTTTTTTTTCTTGTATGCTTCGTTTATGCTCGAACTTGTAGAAATAAAAGTGATTGGTTAGGAGCATGTAAATAGGTTATTTGTTTAAACTATAAGTTTAGCTTGAGAATAAACAATGTACCAAATGAGTTAAATGTGAATAGGAAAAATGAGTTAAATGTACCAAGTGAGAAAGGTAGGCACAAGTAGGCATATACATTTGTTTGAATTATAGGTTGTTTAAATTCAAATACTCAGTGATTAAATCCATGGTTATTGAAACAGTATAGTATAACAAGTATAAAATCATTGCAAGTATGTGCTTAAAATTAAAATTAACTGAGGGACCAAAAGCATTATGAAGGTTAAAAGCAAAGCGAGTGACATAAAAAGATAAAACGGTTAAAAGCCAAGGGAGTGAAGAGTGATTATAGTGAAATAAATCAAAATATGAGAAATTGAGAAAAATCACACTTATATTGGCACAAATACTTGTGAGTTTCTTATATTTGTAAATATTGTATTAGACTTCAAAGCATGGTTAAAAGAAACTGAGTGCGTAGAATTCAGACTATATGCATTCTTCAAACGTAAAAGTTACACATATGTGTAAATTTTGATGGAGTCATATGTTTAACTTTCTTTAACTTGTTTTCTTTGTAACATATTGAACTAGCATGTTTGAATGTGAAAATTGTAAGTTATTTAGACATTTATCTATAATTGCCTATTTAACAAATCTTCCAATTATCAGCGCTCCAATCCGATCTCGTTTGTAGAACAAGCTAAAGTACTTTAGTTATATTATGTTTTTCTTTCCTTTGCCTTTTAATTTTATCTTGTTTGCTTAAGGACAAACAATGACTTAAGTGTGGGGATAGTTGACCTACCACAAATTGTAGTTGCAGTTTAGGTACTTTTCGGTACTTAAAGAGCTTGTTTTCTAGTTGATTTATATTTATTTATTGCATTTTTGGATTTTATTGCTTGGATTTAATTAATTTCAAAATAAGCACTTTTACGCATAATTTTGATTTAGTTGAACTCTAGAGCCAATATAGGCCTTAAGCTAGTTTTAACGAGTTAATTGAGTGTGCATGACACCTATTTTTAGGCCCAAAAGCATCAGGAATGATAGTTGAGTCGCAAGACGAGCTTTCAGGGTCACAACACAGCTGAATGAACTCTAGATTTAATACTTGAAGTTGTGTGTCACAACACAGGTCTGACAGAGGGTAAAATTTAATGAAGGGTGTTTTCATCCACACAATACATATTTAGCCTAATTAAGGCCTTGCAATTGACCTAAGTGGGTAACTAATCTGCCTATAATTGTTAAATTGATGATAAACTAAGGATGTAACATCCCTAATTTTTTATTTAAAGTTGGTAAATTATTTCAAGGATGAGCCATTTGCTTAGTGGTTAAGAGAAAATAAAGAGATAGTGAAATTTGCTTAAGAACTTGAGTTTGATTCCCTTCCCTTCCAAATTGTCAATTTTTGCTATTTTTGCTCTTACTCCCCTATTTTTGTTCTGCCCAACCTAGTATAACCTAGGTATTTATACCACTTTTTCATTAATTTTTTATTTTTTTCCCTGGTTCATTCATTACTCTTGCTGCCCCTTCCCTTCCATCTTCCTCATCTTTATTTCAAAAATTTTCTTCTTTCTTTAGTGATTTCAGCATAGTTGGGCCACCCAATTTGCTAAATTTTTGCTATTTTTTCCAGCCACCTTGTTGGTTGTTAAACCTCTTTAACTAGACCATTTTCTACCCTAAAACTCATATATGTGCCTCCCATTTCGGCCTCCCTTAGTTTGTAGTGGTGCCGGTAAGTTATCTTTTCCTTCCCTTTTTCTCTCCCTTGTGTGTCAATTTTTGGCTGCTTTTTTTACATCCAATTAACCTTCATTCCAAATCTAAAAATTAATTTTTTTTTCTAATCAAAAATCCCTCACTCTTTCGCTCAAGTCAACCCCTTTTCTACCGCTACTTATGTTGTTGCCGCCCATTGGAACACCATTGTTTTGGGCTGCCAATTTTCTTTTAGTTGTTGCCCCTTACAATAGTAAGTATCTTGATTTCTCCACCATTTAGATCTAATCTAAATGTTCTTGATTAATAGAGTATCCAAGGCGTTCATCTGACAACTCAAATCTCGTTAACGGGTAGTGTAAAGTGCAGATCTAGGCGAGATCTTACTTTGTTTCGATTTCTAAGGCATTAAATTCAATTTTAGTAATTTTTGAGTTTTATTTATGTTTAGGTGCAGGTTTGAACATCTCAAATCAATAGTGAATTCAAATTTTGTTCGCGCCCTCGTTCGCATCAAACCAATGTAAGTTACTTAACCGAAATGGATCTAAAAACTATATGGTGTAACACTAATTTGGTCGAAGCCTTAGGGGATGATTCAAGGCTTGTTTTAATAGTAATTTAATGACATTGAAGTTGTAATTTGGTTTTAGGTAAGTCTAAGGCATTAATGCGGAAACACGGACTCTTACGGCTTAGTGTTGCAAAGTACGTAATAATGTGTGGGTCCTAACCTTGTTTAATCGGTTGTTAAATTCTTTTTATAAATTGAAAATTATTATAAAATGCTTTCTAGTAGGGCATGTTTGAATGGCCTATTAGGCATATTAAAAGTTTCCAAACAAGGTATGTGACTTTAAAACTACTGATTGGATGGTTAAGCATTTATCAAGATTGTTGGTATGTTTGATAGTGATACTTGAGTGTTTGATTAGTTTCCAATGTTATGGATTGATTTATGATGATTATTACATGTTTTGAATTAATGTATACCGAGTTCATTGAATATAGGATGCAAGTGTAACGTTCGACGTACAATGCCATTGTTCAAACCGTGTACTAAAGCATGACTAGATTCTATCGTATGCTACAAACCAGTGAAACTGTTAAATTGATCGTTAGATTGAGTTCAAATCTAAATCGAGCATATACTGAAAGCATAATTAAATGCTAAAAAAATTTGTTAGGTGAAAAGCATGTAAAGTGTGCACCGACACTAATTGTTGATATTCATGTTAAGCATTCCATTGTACCGTGACTGATATTGATAGCACGAATTGGTCACTGATTGTATGCCATATTACATTTGCTTAGGATGGGTTATTGTGGTTGACAGAGGAGTTCTGTAGAGTACTTACGGCAATTTACGTCTACATCATTATTGTTAGTGCACTGCACCGGAAGTACCAAGAAGATTGGTGATTTGATTGCATTATTGGCAATTTTTATATGCAACCACGTTGTGTATTCACAACCTACTGATAATGTATTATCCTACAAATTATTATTGGTGGCTTGTCCACAAAATTATTGGCAACTTATCTGCATATTTTTTGGCAGAATAATTGCACTACCGTACCAGTGGTATTATCCATATTAAGCTTCAACTTGCATTGTTTGGTGTTTGGCAGATGATCTAAAAAATTTATGGTGTGTAGCAGGTGCATAGGTAGGTAATCTCATTTGCATTGCATCATTTCCATGACTTATACATGCGATATTGAAATGTTATTGAGATGTGTAATGTACTGAATTGTAATGAAATTGTTGATCATATATACTATTGTTGACTCACATTGAGCTATTATATGCTCACACCCCCTAACCTTAACTTCTCAAGTAATGATCGAGACTAGGACCGGACCTGACATGCGAACATTTCATAGACTTTGAACTATTTCAACTTTAAATAATTTTTGATAAGTTTTATTCAGTTTTTGGATTGTAAGGTTTAATTTTGGACTGTGGTTTGTGGTTTGTGGTTTTAGGATTTGGTTTTATGCATGCATTTATTCAACACATTGCATATATATGATAACCGAAAAATGCATGTTACTTGAACTGATTATAACTTGACATAATTAGCAGTTTTTCGTTGCATTAAAATGTAATGAGATTTTACGAAACAAAGCGATAAACAAGTTTTCTTAAACATTACTATCAATAATAAAAATGAGTCTTAAGATTAGACGGCTAAATAAATGCATGTTTTCTAAACTAACTAAAAAGCAACCACGAGTTTTTTTCCAACAAGATTTGGATTAGGTTTTTTTATGGTTCGTAAGGTTACTTAGTCCTTTAGATGACTAATGTAATCTTCACGATCTAGCCATAATATTTAGGCTAGTTTAGGGAGATTACATTTAGTTGTATCAGAGCTTAGGTTTAAAACCTTGGGCTAAGTATTGTCTTTTTAAATAAGTCTGCATGCATACAATGAAAAAAAGGGCATTTTGGGAAAAACAAACCACATTATTTTTGAAAAAAAACTTACAAAGAAAATGACGAAGTCCAAAGTTCCAATGTCAATGGCCATAGAAACAATACTGAAAACTCTAGAGAAACACTAAGGAATATTGCATAAAATTCTAAGTAAAAGAATTGAAACTGAACATGAGAAGAACTTTAACCTCTAAGAAAACTAAAAACATTCTCTAATCTTGAATTGTAGATTTCATAAGACTTCGTAATGAACACACATGGTATGCAAACTTGTAGTTGGAAAAGTCATAGAGGTCGACCTCTAATGGCTCTAGCTGAATTGTTTGTGTCGCAAAAGCCTACACTGAATACTAAACCTAATGAGACTATGAATCACCCACTACTAAGGGCAGAAATATAGATAATCAAGATTTTCATAATGGATACAATGGGGATGATATAGTGTCCTAAGCTATGTTGAGGGTATTACAGAAGGTTGTTGGGGCGCAGTCTAGTAATCAAATCGTGGGCCTATTACTGAAGGTTCCATTCGAATGGGGTAGATTTATTTAATGTTATTGGAGGAATAGTTGAGCATATTCTGGAGAATATGGACTGCACTCTGGATTAGAAACTTAAGGGTGTCATGTCCTTCCTAAGGGATGAGGCTTAAAAATGGTGGTAGATAGTGGTTAGGGGTACGTTGCTTGAGTGTATCACTTGGATGTATTTTTAGGATGCCTTCTAGAAAAAGTATGTGGGCATCCAATATGTTGGGGCTCGACGATTGGAGTTTATAGAATTGAAGCAGCGTGACATGACAGTTTCATAGGATGAGGCTGAGTTTTAAAGACTGAGTCGCTATGCACCTGGTATGGTGGTGATGGAATAGGATAAGAGTTTGCGCTTCAAGAAGGGGCTGAGGGATGACCTTAAAGATCAAGTAGCTCCCACATAAAGAGCGAGTATTTAAAGCTATGGTCGAGAAAACCAAGATTGTTGAGGAGATTAAGTGTGTGGAGCACGAAAAAAAGGATAAATAAAAATTTCAACTTAATAGGGAGGTTAGCTCTGCTGGCTCAAATTCACATTCTGTTAAGCGAGCCAAAGAGGTTGGGCCACAGCAAAATACTATAACAATAGGCCCTAGAGATGGTCGGGTTTAGATATGTCAATACTATGAGAGGTGTCATCCAGGCGAATGTTGGAAAAAGCTAGGAGTCTATTTGGATTATGATTTGATGGAAAATAGAGTTAAGGATTTTCCCCACTGGCTTGTTTAGATGCACGCTACAATTCAAAATCAGGGTTTAGTCAAATGTCAGAATCAGATATGTAATCAGGTTGCTTAGATAGGCCGTAATTAGAATCAAAATGGTTTTAATCTGGGACAGAGAGCACCGAGTCAAGGTACAAATCAGGCTAAGGCTAGGCAGCCTACATTGGTATATGTTGTTAGACACTGAGAGGACAAAGATGCAGGTGAGGTCATTACAGGTACCTTTATTTTTGATTCAGTGTCTTACTTTAGATTGATATTGATAGATATTGCATGTGATGTGGCTGTAAAACTGGGGATTGGGGTAGAGAAAACTGATAGTACTATTACTATAGTCAGCCCTCTAGGACAATTTGTACTAGTATATAAAATTTATAAGAAATGTCCTTTGGAAATTCAAGAGGAAATTTTTCCTGCCGACTTGATAAAGCTATCTTTTGGTGACTTCGATCTAATCTTTGGAATGACCTGGTTGGCTAAGCACCTAAATTGTGGTTTGAAGAGAGTGATGTTCAAAACAAGGTATGGAAAGGAAATTGTTATGGTCAGTGAGCACCAGAACTATCTGCTCAATGTGATCTCAGTTATGGTAGCGGAGAAAATGGTTTAAAAAGGATGTAAGGCATTTTTAGCCTATGTTTGAGATGTGAGTACAGTTGATACTATCATGGATAGTATTTGAACAATAAGGGAATTCTTGAATGTCTTTCTCGAGGAACTACAAAGACTACCTTTGTATTGGGAAGTGGAATTCGGTATTGAGTTGTTGTTGGGTACAACATCGATGTCTAGTGCTCCTTATCGCATGGCACCTAAAGAGTTAAAGAGGTTAAAAGTTCAACTTCAGGAACTCTTAGATCGGGTTTTCATAAGACCCAATGTTTTGCCTTAGGGCGCATCGGTATTGTTTGTTTCAAAGAAAAATGGCACACTTCGGCTATGTATCGATTACAGACAACTGAAAAAGCTGACCTTAAAGAATAAGTATCCTCTTCCAAGGATCGACGATCTATTTGACCAGTTCAAGGTTACAACTGTCTTCTTTAAGATTAATTTGAGATCTGGGTATTACGAACTTAAGGTGAAAGAATCTGATGTACCCAAGATTGTATTTAGGACTAGTTATGGTTATTCAAGTTCCTAGTTATGCCATTTGGATTGAATAATGCACCAATCTCATTTATGGATCTCATGAACTATGTCTCCCAGCCTTTCTTTGACCAATTCGTAGTCGTGTTCATTGATGATATATTAGTATATTCTAAGTTAAACTCTGAGCATGATGAGCATTTGAGGGTAGTTCTGCAGATTCTTCGTGAGAAGAATCTTTTTGCTAAGCTTAGCAAGTGTGAGTTCTGGTTGAAGGAGGTTATGTTTTTGGGTCATGTGGTATATGCTAAAGGTATCTGTCTAGATCCAAAAAATATTGAAGCTATCTTGGATTAGAGGAAACCAAAAAAAAATGTATTTGAAATTCAAAGTTTCCTTAGTTTGATAGAATATTATCAGAGATTTATTTAGGGTTTTTCCTTGATAGCAGCCATTTGACTAAGTT
Organism: Gossypium anomalum; assembly: GCA_025698475.1. Lineage (NCBI taxonomy): Eukaryota > Viridiplantae > Streptophyta > Magnoliopsida > Malvales > Malvaceae > Gossypium > Gossypium anomalum. The sequence continues at coordinate 64,703,463 of CM046968.1, read as the reverse complement.
GTTAAGGAAGAACACTCCTTTTAAGTTGTCAGATTAACAACAAGCTAGTTTCAAAAGGTTAAAATTTGTATTGACTAAGGCTCACGTTTTGATTCAGCCAAAATCTAGTAAAGACTATGTGGTATACAGTGATGCTTTGCATGTTAGGCCTGGGTGTGTTCTGATACAGAACGAAAAAGTGGTAGCTTATGCCTCGAGACAACATAGGCTACATGATTACAATTATTCGACTCATGAATTGGAGTTAATGGTTTTCAATTTTGCTCTTCAAATATAAAGACATTATTTGTACGGTGAGAAATGTATTATTTACACAGATCACAAGAGTTTCAAATATCTCCTCACCTAGAAAGAGCTTAATTTGAGGCAGCACAAATAGATTGAGCTACTAAAGGATTATGATTGCACGATTGAGTATTATCCTATGAAGGTTAATGTAATAGTTGATGCTTTCAGCAGAAGAGTAATGTTTGAGTTAAGGGATATGTTTGTCTGTTTGAGTCTATTTGCTGATAGGGTATTCTGGTTGAGCTATAAGTAAAGCCTGTTTGGGTTCAGGAAATCAAAGATAAGCAGCTACCAGATGATTCTTTAGCACCTCGATTTAAGCAGGTTAAGCACAGTTCGATGAAAGACTTTAGGATTAATTCTGATGGTATCTTGAGTTACAGAGGCAGATATTGTGTATCGAATTATCAAAGTTTGTGACAGTCTATACTACAGGAAGTGCATAGTAGCCCTTATGTTATGCATCCTGGTGATAATAAGATGTATCGTGACTTAAGAGATCTGTATTGGTGGTCGAGTCTTCAGCATGAGGTAACAGACTATGTGTCAAAGTGTTTGACTTGCCAATAGGATAAAGATGAGCATCAGGTTCCTTTTAGCTTATTGCAGCTGATCCGAATTCCACAGTGAAAATAGGAGAGAGTGACCATGGATTTTGTTAATAGGTTACCTTGAACACCCACTAAAAAAGATTCGATTTGGTTCATTATGGATAGATTGACGAAGTCTGCCCATTTCATTCCAATCTTCACTGATTATTGTCTTTAGAAGCTGGCTAAGCTCTAAACTTTGAGATAGTGAGACTGTATTGAGTGCCAGTGTCAATTATTTCAGATTGGGATCCCCGTTTTACATCTCAGTTCTGGAAAAAGTTGCATGAGGCTTTAAGTACACATTTAGATTTCAGTACGGTTTTCCATCTACAGTCAGATGGTCAGTCTGAGAGGGTTATTCAAATTTTAGAGGATATGTTGAGAAGTTGTGTGACTTATTTTTAGGGCAGTTAGGAGGAGCATCTATCATTTTCTGAGTTCGCTTATAATAATAGCTTCCAATCTAGTATTCTGATGGCAACTTACGAGGCTCTTTATGGTCGTAAGTGTCGTTCACCCTTATGTTGGACTAAATTGGGTAAGAGGAAGATCTTAGGTTTAGATTTGATTCTTGAGACTGAGGATAAGATTTAGTTAATTTGAGACAGATTAAAGGCGGCTTCAGATAGACAAAAGTCCAATGTTGAATTAAAGCAAAAATACATCGAGTTCAGTGTGGGGGATCAGGCCTTCCTTAAGGTTTCTCTGTAGAAAAAAGTTTTGAGGTTTGGCTAGAAGGGCAAGTTAAGCCCTAGGTTCATTTAGCCCTATCATATTCTTAGTAGGATTTGTCCAGTGGCATATTAGTTTAAGTTGACTCTGGAGTTGGATCGCATTCATGATGTTTTCCATGTCTTGATGTTGAAACAATATCAATCTGACCCTTCTCACATTATTCTAATTGAGGAGATCGAAGTTAGACCGAATCTATTTTTTGAGGAAAAGTCTATTTAGATTTTAGATCATGAGATTAAGGTTCTAAAGAGAAAGTAGATTCCATTGGTTAAGGTTCTTTGAAGGACTCATAGCACTAAAGAGGCTACCTGGGAGCCAGAGGACTCGATTTGTCTCTAATATCCTCATCTCTTTGAATCAAGTAAATTTCGAGGTCGAAATTTCTTTTAAAGGGGGAGAGTTGTAACATCCTCCAATTTTTTTGTTTAAAGTTGATAAATTATTTTAAGGGTGAGCCATTGGCTTAGTGGTTAAGAGAAAATAAGAAGACAGTTTAATTTTCTTATAGGAGCCTGAGTTAATTCTCTTCCCTTCCAAATTGTCAATTTTAGCTATTTTTTGCTCCGACTCCCCAATTTTATTTTCGCCCATCCTAGTAAACCCTAAGTATTTATACCACTTTTTCATTGATTTTTTATTTTTTTCCTCAATTCATCCATTTCTCTTGTCGCCCCATCTATCTTCCTCCTCTTTCTTTCAAAACTTTTCTTCTTTCTTTAATGATTTCAGCATAGCTGTCCCGCCCCCTTTGCCAAAGTTTTGCTATTGTCTTCCAGCCACCTTGTTGGTCATTTAACCTCTTAAACCATACCCTTTTTTGCCCTAAAACTCATCTATTTGCCTCCCCTTTCAGCATCCATTTATTGTCCATGGTCACGCCCTCTCCTCTGCTCATAGTGATGCTGGTAAGTTATCTTTTTTTTCTCTTTTGCTCTTCTTTGTGTGTCGATTTTTGGCTACTATTTTTACATCCAATTAACATTTTTTCCAACTCTAAAAATTATCCTTTTTCTTATCAAAGATCCCTCATTGTGCCGCTCAAGTTAGACCTTTTTCTACTGCCACTTGTGGTGTTGCTGCCCCTTGGAACACCGTTGATTTGGATTGTCGATTTTCTTTCAATTGCCACCCCTTAAACAATAAGTATCTTGATTTCTCCTCTGATTAGATCTGATCTAAATGTTCTCGACTGATATAGTATCCAATGCATGTATCCGACAACTCAAATATGGTTAATAGGTAGTGTAAAGTGCATATCTATGCAAGATCTTGCATTGTTTCAATTTCATTAGTAGTTGTTGCTTAGGTCGAATAGTCTAAGTCCTTAACTTGAATTTTAGTTACTAATTTTTAAGTGTTACTTATGTTTTAGGTTCTAGTTTGAACATCCCAGACCAAACTAAATTCGATTTTTGTTTACACCCTCATTCACATCAAATCAATGTAAGTTACTTAACCAAAGCGGACCTGAAAATCATATGGTGTAACAATGATTTAGCTGAACCCTTATGGGTGTTTCAAGGCTAGTTTTAACAATAATTTGATGAGTTAGATGTTATAATTTGGTTTTAGGTACGCTTAAGGCATTAGTGCGAAAACACAGACTCTTAAAGCTTACTGTTGCAAAGTGCGTAACAAGGTGTGGGCCCTAACCTTGTTTAATCAATTGTTAAATTATTTTTATAAATTGAAAGTTATTATAAAATTTTTGCTGGTTAGGCATGGTTGAATGGCCTACTAGGCATATTAAAAGCTGCCGAACAAGGTATGTGACTTTAAAGCTACTAATTGGATGGTTAAGCCTTTATCGAGATTGTCGGTATATGTGATTGTAATACTTGAGTGTCTGGTTGGTCGCTAATGTTCTGGATTGATTTATGTTGATTGTGACATGTTTTGAATTGATTGTATTGATTTCATTGAATATGGGATGCAGGTGTAATGTTCGACGTACAATGCCATTGTTCAAACCGCATATTAAAGCATGACTAGATTGTATTGTATGCTACATACCAATGAAACTGTTAAATTGCTTGTCTAATTGAGTGCAAATCTAAATGGATCATGTATTAAAAGCATAATTATATGCTAAAAAAATTTGTTAAGTGAAAAGCATGTAAAGTGTGCACTTTGACACTAATTGTTGATATGCCTGTTAAGCATGCCATTGTACCATGACTGATATTGATAGCATGAATTGCTTACTAATTGTATGTCATATTACATTTGCAAGGGGTGGGTTATTGTGGTTGACGAAGGAGTTCCATGGACTACCTATGGCAATTTAAGTCCACATCACTGTTGTTAGTGCACTACACTAGGAGTACCGAGGAGATTTTTGATTTGATCGCATTATTGGAAATTTTTATCTACAACCACGTTGTGTATTCATAACCTACTGGCAGCGTATTATCCTGCAAATTGTTATTGGTGACTTGTCCATAAAATTACCGGTAGCTTATCTGCATATTTATTGGTAGTATAACTACACTACCGTACAGTTGGTAGTATCCACATTGACCTTCGACTTGCATTGTTTGGTGTTTGGCAGACGAGTTCTGGGGAACTCGTGGTGTATAGCGGATGGATTGGTCGGAAATCTCCTTTTCATTATATCATTTCCATGACTTATACATGCGATAATGAAATGTTATTAAGATGTGCCATATACTGAATAGTAATAAAATCTTTGATCGTTTTTACTTCTGATGACTCACACTGAGCTATTATATGCTCACCCCCTAGTCTTAACTTCTCACGAAATGATCAAGACTAAGATCGGACCTGGCATGCAAACGTTCCATGGAATTTGGACTATTTCAACTTTAAATAATTTTTAATAAGTTTTATTTTGTTTTTGAACTGTAAGTTTTAATTTTGTAATGTGGTTTCTGGCCTTTGGATTTGGGTTATGCATGCATTCATTCATCACATTAAAAATATATGATAACCAGAAAATGCATGTTACTTGACCTAATTAAAACCTGACATAATTAGTATTTTTCGTTGCATTAAAAGGTAACAAGATTTTACGAAACAAAGAGACAAACAACGAGTTTCCTAAAACGTCACTATCAATAATAAAATAAGTCTTAATATTACACGGCTAAATAAATGTATGTTTTCTAAACTAACTCAAGAGCAGTCGTAGGTTTCCTTTCCAACAAGAGTAAAATTAGGTTCTTTTTATGGTTTGTAATGTTCTTTAGTCCTTTCAGTGACTAATGTAATCTTCACAATCTGGTCATAATGTCTGGGCCAGGTTGGGGAGGTTACAAAGGACTTTTTTTTAGGTTTTAGTTAGTAGATTTAATTTTAATTAGGTTTCTATTTTCTTTCCAAATAGTTATTTTCTTGTTCTTCAACTTGGATTCAATTTTAATCCAAGACTTTGTTTTTAAGTAATTTTATATTTTTCTTTCATTTCTTACTTATCGATATCAATATCTCCATAGTTGTTTAAAGATTTCGTGGATCCAAGCGCACCCAACTTTCCAAACGGGTCAATTTCTATTTCCTATTTTGTTTATTTAATTTTTGTGTTCTTGCATGATTAAATTAATTATTAGGAGAATGACATCTAGATCCGTGAGTGGCTAAGTCCTTTAGGAAGATTAAAGAGCTGATGTGAAAGTAATTAAGGGAAGAATGGGAGTTTCCCATGAGAATTAGTTAGTATAAATTATGTGTGCTTAAACCCTAGGATTGATAACCCTAGGAAGTCATTTAGGTAAAATGAGATCGAGATATAAATTTGTCGAGTAAATCGTAATTCATCCTAGTTTAGAAAACAAAGTCAAGTGATAAGTAAGTATTTATTGATTAATTAATAAGTTAAAGACCGAGAGGAACTAATTCATTAGTTATTAGCTAATTCACTAAAACCCGAGTTTTAAAGTTAATTACAACTACTAAAGCGAGTTAATCTTTTGCTTGTCAATCGAAATTTCCTTGTTGATTAAGTTTGTTCTAGTAATTTTATTTCAATTCATAATATTAATTCTCTTTATCATTTATCATAATATCATTTTTTTGGAGAATATTGTTTAAACCTATTACTGTAGAATATAATTTTAGACTTAATCCATCCTACCTTGGGTACGATCTTCGAAGTACTTCCAGTATCACATTGTACAATACTATATTACAATTTGACCCGTATACTTGCGAACACCATTGTTTTAATTCCATATCTTTTGTTGCGGTATTTCCAGTCCAAACGTTCACATGTTTGCCGGCTATTAGTCCTGTCTACAAAATAATGTTTCAGATGTTATATTCACCAAAATCATGGCCTGTGAGACTCCAAAAAAAGCTTGGGATAAGCTAGAGGAGGAATTTCAAGGCTCACAGAAGACTAGGCAACAGCAACTCATCAATCTCAGGAGAGATTTTGAAAATTTGAAGATGAAAAAGGCAAAGACAGTGAAGCAATAATCAAAAAGGATCATGGCAGTTGTCAATATGTTGGAAAAAATCTAGTTTGAAAACAGTTTTCCTGCACAGTGGAAAATAAAAATTTTGAAAACTAACTCAGTTTATGGTATTTATAGCAATAAACCCTAAACCAAAATCATACATGTGTTTTGGGTAGACGGATCCTTTTTATTCTTGACTTTCAACGAAATAATCTTCTTCGTTATTCTCGTACCACAAATTGCTTCGAGTGTGGGCTTGAACCAATTGAATCAAAACACAAAACTAGAATTTTTTTGTTCTTTTTTTGTGGAAAGAAAATTATTTCTTCTCAAATAGAAACCAGTAAAATTGTTATTCTAGAAAAATATATTTAATAGTTGAGAATAAATTCTCTCTATTTTTCGATAGAGTAATAATATCTTAAAGTTGTGTAAATAGCTCTACCTGTGTCAGCTATATATAGGAAGAGAAAGTAGAAACCTTGTTGAATTGTAGAAGTTTAATTATACTAGAAAAACAACTTCCTACTTAAAGTAGGAGTAGGGTGGACGACATCCCCTAGTATTCCTACTAGGGTTGCCGCCCCTTTATAATCCATAAGGGGATTTTGGGTCTCTCTCACATCGAGTCTAATTACGAGTATTCCTGAGCATTTCGACCCAGTACTTTTTTTTATTCTGAATATTTTTCATTACTCTATTTTTATTCATTAAGTTCATTTTATTTCAAACACGATATTCATTTCTAGTTTCAACAAGCTAGCGAAGAGACCAATTGGACATATGCAACTAAGGATCAAATGGTTTATAATTAAATTTTAGCTTTTTACCTATTAATTATAAGCTTATTCAGTCATGAAATCATTCCACTATAGTATTGTGACTGAGCTCTCCCCAACGGTATACCATTACGAAAGTAACTCGATTAGTGCTCATCCAATGACCTAGTCATAAGTGTGCTACCCTCATAGGGTATCCTTAATCTCTTTGGGATAATATTTGTTCTCTCAATATGATCCTATTTTATCTCATCATAACTATTACATCTTCCTTCATAAAAAGTCAATTACTCTCAAATATTAATCAAGTCATTCATCACAAAGACTAACGACTCGTAACCACGTTTACTTTTCATCAACCATGTAATGCCAATGAAAGGATATCATTTTCCCATGTCTCGGACAATGAACTCCACTATTGTGAATGACACTACATACTGAATAAGTCCTACACCTAACTCACCAGCTTTCGATTCATCACCTATTTGAACTCAAGCTTTTACTTACATTAAAGTGTACGGGCTACGCATACATAGTCTATCATCCACTCAGGATTTAAGTATGTCACACTATGAATGTCACAAGTGAATAAATCCATAAATAGATTTAAGATCTATTCTTCTTGGATCTAGTTTGATGTATTGTCAGTCCACTCTAGTCAGTCACATTTATGTCTCTATCTTTTGGGTGACATTTGTTCCAATGCCCAAGACAAAGCATCTCCCAAATTGAACTTGATAAATGACATATTAGCCTTTCAATTGGTTTTCTCATTTTTTATTAGATTAAGGACATACTTAGGTTCGTCTACTAATGCAAGTTGTCTTTCTGTATCATGATCCGACCACATGATATCGCTTTGTATTAGTTTAAATGTTAGACAACCAATGAGCAACATTTGCTTCCATTTTGCTTTGTGTGCAAAAACCATATAAGGACATTATAAAAAGTATTATTGTAATTCATGAATAAGTTTATTAACCAATACATTCAAAAAATTTACAAGTGTAAATTGACAAAAAATACTACACTTAGGGCACCAGATCCAACACAACAACATCAAGCTACTGGGAAATCAATTTAGTGACAGCAAAGTTGTTGAGAAGGTCATTATAACACTTCCTGAGAGGTATGAGTCAAAACTATTTTCTCTGAAAGACTCAAGAGACCTATCAATAATCTCCCTATCCGAACTAACAAATTCTATATATGCTCAAGAGTAAAGAAGAGCATTTAGACATGTGGAGCATTTAGAGGGAGACTTTCAAGCTAGAAATAAGAAAGCCTCGAGCTCCTCAAGCTACAAGGTAAAGAAAGGCTGGAAAAGAAGAAAAAAAGGCCAATGAGAGATGGTGGGAAGAAGAATATCTACCATGCTCTCATTACAAGAAGACCATTCACTTGGCCATATGGAGATGGTGTGTAAAAACAAAGGACAACCATAGTTTCAACAGTAGTAGCAACACAATGCTCAGGCTCAGGCAGCTGATGAGAACCAAGCTCAATAGGAGCAAGTGTTCACTACCTCTTGTTTTGCTTCAAGAAAAAAAGTCAACAAGAACTGGTTGATTGACAGTGGCTACACCAATCACATGACACCTGATGAAAGCATCTTCAAGTAGATTGACAGGAACTGCAATTCAATGGTCCGGATTGGAAATGGCTAGTTTATTTAGGCTAAGGGCAAAAGTGATGTGCTAATCAACACTACGTCAAGTACTAAGGTTATCTACAATGTTCTTTTAGTGTCTGATTTTGATCAGAACCTCCTTAGCATTGCTCAGTTAGTTGAGAAGAACTATACTATGGTTTTCAAAGATTGTGGTTGTAAAATAACTAACTCACTAGGACAAGAAGTAGTGTCAGTAACTATGAACAACAAAAGCTTTATCCTGGATTAGAGTGCGTATGCTATTTTTGTGGATGAATCTTATCTTTAGCACAAAAGGCTGGAACATGTGAACTATAGGTCCCTCAGTTAACTTTGAAGATCAAGTTTAGTAGAAAACACGGTCAGAATAGAGAATCATAGTGGCGTTTGTAAAGCTTGTCAGCTTGGAAAGAAGTCAAGCTTCATTTTCCTGTCAATAAAGCCTAAAAAGCAAGTGGGAAGCTACACTTGGTCTACACAAATGTATGTGGACCCATGAAGACTCCTTCTCTAAATGGTAGCAAGTCTTTTATCCTATCTATTGATGACTCCACAAGGTATTGTTGGGTTTATTTTTTAAAACAAAAGTCTAAAGTAGCTGAAGTTTTTTGGAAGTTCAAAAAATTAGTTAAAAATCAGGCTAATTGTAAACTAAAGATGCTCAAGTCTGATAATAGAACTGAGTACACTGCAAATAAGTTTGAGAAGTACTGTAAAGAAGCAAGAATCCTCCACCATCTCACTAACATATACACTCCACTAAGAAATAAAATGTGTGAAAGAAAAAATATGATTGTAATGGACATGGCTAGGTGCTTATTGTTTGAAAGCAAGCTGCCAAACAAATTTTGGGCCGAAGCAATAAATACCTCAGTGTACTTACTAAATAGATTGCCAATCAAAGCTGTGAAGGGGAAAACCAGATTTAAAGCTTGGTTTGGACACAAACTTTCTGCTTAACACTTGAAAGTATTTGGTTGTAGCTGATTTGTTCATGTACCATATGTGAATAGAAGCAAACTAGAAAGAAGATCATAGTTAAATATCTTTGTTGGATACAGCAACAACAAAAAAGGTTACAAGATCTTTGATCCATTTACAAGCAAAGTCATTGTTAGTAGAGATGTGAAGTTTGATGAAAGCGGAACATAGAGATGGGATGTAATCAAAAGGAAATGCATAAGAAAAGTGAGCTTGAATTAGACCTACAATTTAAAGAAGTTGAAGCACAAGCTAATGAAGGGTTTGATCACTTTCTAGTTAGAGGTATCAGGCCTATTGCTGAATTTTATCAAAGATGTAACTTAGAAATACTAGAGCTAGTTAGATTTGAAGAGGTAGCATAAGAAATTGATTGGAGGAAAGCCATGAAGGATGAAATTAGCATGATCAACAAGAATCAAACATGAGAACTTGTCAACAAACCAGTTCACAAAAAGATCATTAGAGTCAATTGGGTATTCAAAACTAAAATAAACCATGATGGTTCAGTTAACAAATCCAAGGCTAGACTAGTTGCAAAGGGATTTAGTCAGTAGTATGGTGTAGACTATGGGGAAACCTTTGAACTAGTGGCAAGGTTAGACACAATTAAATTTTTATTAACTCTTGCAGCTCAAAAAGGATGGAAGGTACATTAATTAGATGTAAAGTTAACCTTCTTAAACGACTTTTTGAATGAGGAAATTTATGTTGATCAGCCTCAAGGCTTTTTTTTCATATAGAAGTGAGACTGAGGTTTACAAATTGAAGAAGGCCTTATATGGCCTGAAATAGGCTCCAAGAGCCTAATATGAGAAGATCGACAGTCATTTGACAAGTTTGGGATTTGGAAAAAGCACAAGTAAGCCAACACTGTATGTGAAGAAAGATGAGAAAGAAACATTATTGATAGTGTCACTTTATGTTAATGACTTGGAGGAGATGACTTACTTCTTTGGTATGGAAGTATTTTAGACTCATCAGGCAATTTTCATAAACCAATATGCTTCTGCCCTGAAGATTTTGAGCAGACATTGCATGGAAAGCTGCAAGCCAATGAGCACTCTCATTCCTCAAGGAGAGAAGCTCACCAATAAGGAAGATCTTGAAAGGGTGAATGAAACAAGCTACAAGAGCCTAGTTTAATGCTTACTTTACTTAACAACATCTAGACCAGATATTATGTATGTTGTAAGTTTGTTTTCAAGGTTCATGCACTACAGCAAGGTGGCACATTACAAAGTTGCTAAGAGAGTTCTAAGGTATGTGAAAGGGACACTAAGCTTTGGAATCAAATTCATGAGAACTAATAAGGTGAACCTGCTTGATTACAAAGACAGTGACTAGGCAAAACCAGTTAAAGATATGAAGAGCTCCTTTGGTTATTTTTTCACCTTAGGCTCAAGTGTTTTCTATTGGAGCTTAAAGAAGCAACAATCTATAGCTCAATCAACAACTGAAGCAGAGTATGTTGTTGTTGTTGTAGCTATTAACCAGGCCATTTGGCTAAGAAAACTCTTGATTGATTTGAACTTGAACCAAGAGGAAGAAACATAGATCAAATTTGATAATCAATCTATTGTTGTAATTGAAAAGAATCCAGTGTTTCATGGTAAAAAAAATGCTTCAAGGTCAATATCATTTTTTGAAATAAGTGCAACAAGCAAATGAGGTAAAACTAGTTCACTGAAATTAGGAATCAGCTAGCAAACATTCTAACAAAGCCTCTTGGGACTACCAAGTTCGAGAATTTAAAGAATGATATTGGTGTTTGTAGCATAGAGGCCAAGGAGGAGTGTTACAAGTTGGCCAACCATTCAAAGAACTCAACACATGATGAACTACAAGTTGACTCAGTAAAGTGGCAAGGCACGAGCTGCAGACTAAAGTTTTAGTGCATGAAGATTCAATCGTTGCATGGCGCCTTGCTTAGTTCTTTTGTAATTAATCTTGTTAATTTTTTTTTTTAGGTTTATTTGGTTTATATGTAGATGTTTAGGTGGTGATTAAGCTGATTAGTCAGCTTATCCATGTGTTCAAGTAATGTTTTACAAGTTACAAGATAGCTTAGTGGAGTTAGTTGAGTATTTGGTGAAACAAATGACATATAATGTATTTTTATTTTGTTAAAAATAATAAAAATTAGTTTTGCTTCCTCTCTTACTCGTTTTCATATGTCATTTGCTTTTTTTTCTTTGTTTTAACACCAACATATTTCATATTCAACAAAGTTGTTTGTCCTTACGCCTTTGAGCAAAATGGCATAGCAAAACGGAAGCATTGGCTTGTTGTAGAGATGGGGCTAACCTTTCTTGCTCAAAGTATCTCTTAATGAAGTCTTGAGTTATGCTTTTGTTAGTGCAGTTCATTTGATTAACTGTCGCCTACTACTTTTTTAAAAATAGTTCTCTTCATGAGGTGCTCAGTGGGTGCAACCAAACTAGTCACTTGAGACTGCTTGGTTGTTGTTTCTATCCACATTTGAGGCCTTACAATTAGCCTAAGCTTGAGTACAGCTCAAAGTCTTGTACTTTCCTTGGATATAATTCTATTCATAAGGGTTATCAATGTCTTAATACAAACGCTATATTGTCTTTGATGAGCAACATTCTTGTTTGCTTCTCAACCTCATTCAAATGTTTTCAGGTCAATATGAGGTTGCTTATGTTTCATATCTTATGCCCGTAATATCCCCAAGCTAATTTGTTTCAACCTCTTCTCCTTCTACTTCCTCATATTTCATTACTTGAGACAACCCTATAACAAATGACAATGTCCATATGATACACAAAAATGTACACCAGAATGTTAGAAGAGGGTATCACTCCCATTTTACTAACTCCCACAATTAGAGATGAAGTTCCTATTACTCGAACTCAAAATACACACTCTATGGGTACAAGATCTAAGGCCGGGTATTTTCTAAACTAGATATAAGAGAGCCTGGATTGCAAGTAAAGAATGGAGGCAAGCTACCCGGGTAGAATATGATGCCCTCATTCAAAATCAAACTTGGACATTGATCCCATTATCCTCTAATAGAAAGCCTAGTGGTTGTAGAAACCCGGATGGATTTGTTGCTCAATACAAATGAAGACTAGTTACAAAAGAGCGATCACAAGTTTTAAGTCTGTGATTTTTAAGACACTCTCATTCCAGTTGTGAAACCCGTCACTATTTAGATCGCCCTTTCCGTTGTTATTACAAAAGATGGCATTTGAGACAGATGGACATGAACAATGCATTTTTAAATGGTGTTTTCTATGAAGAGATATACATGGAACAACCTCCGTGATATGTTCAAAAAAGAGGACAACCACTTATTTACAAGCGTTGGAAGGCACTATATTGAAGGATTTTCTCATGCTTATGGGTTTTTAGTTGTCTAAATCGATGCTTCTTTATTTGTGAAGGTTTTATGTGGACAACATCATCATAGTTGGCTATGATGTTTTGCCAAAATCGATGGGTTTGTGCATCAATCGAACCTTGAATTTTCTCTCAAAGATATGGTTTACTAAACTACTTCTTGTCATTGAAGTAACTTATCTTTGCTAGTGGTGGGCTATTCTCAAGCCAACGTAAATAGTTGAACTCTTTGAGGACATTCATATTGATTAAGCTAATGGAATGCCTACCCCTATGGTTAGTACACATCAAATGTCCAATGTCGAAGGCGATCCTATAGAGAATCAAAAGGAGTATAGAAGTATAGCTAGAGCTTTGCAATATGTTGTCTTCACTCGACTTGAGCTTGCATATGGTTTACATGTCCGCAAATAGATTGTGAATTGTTTGCTTTGTTGATGCTAACTGGGAACTTGATGTCAATTATCGAAGTCCACTACAGGTATTATTTATCCTTTCGAGGCACCCCTATATCTTGGTGTTTTAAAAATAGCAAGTCGTATCTCATTCTATGGTTGAGGTAGAGTGCAGGAGTATTACAAGTGCCAAAACCGATGTTATGTGATTGGAGTCTTTGCTCAATAAGTTGCATGTGCAAACACTTTTAACCATGTCGTTTCCGCTAGTTCGGTGTTGGCCTCCAAGTTCAAACATGATTTGTTCTTCGTTAGCGAAAGAATGGCAAAAGGTAAGCTGATTGTTGGTCAAGTGCACACACACGATCAAGTTGCACACATACCACGCCTATCTGTTTGGTTTTTGTGTAAACTCTGAGACAAGTTAAGAGTGGTAGAACCGACAAATGGTTGAGTTGGTGAATTAATTAGTTGAAGGCGATTATAGTTTGTCACATATCCCCAAGTCTTTTGTGTATATCACTGAGAATTGTGTACATTGAAGATTAAGAAAAATCCAAGAGAAATTCCCAATTTTCTATTTTTCTCTTCTTTTTCCTTTCATCTTCTTCATTAAAATCAATCGTTATGCTATAAAAATCCTTACAACCTTCCAACCAACGAGAATGGAAGGTAATGGTAAACTTTCAAGTAACTCGAATTTAAACCTTGAATTAGAAAAATTATAAATTTTAAACATAAATCGTAAAATAATATAAAAAATATTTTAAAAAACAAAAATAAATAAAAACTTTTTTTCTGAACGAGCATTTGATCGATCTGTCATCATCATATTAAATACATATGGTAACTTACGAACCAACTACTTTAACTATATTATTTAAAACTAAACCGGAATAACTAAGTAATTAAAAATTGTCCTTAAATTGAATCATTTTTAAAAAAAAACATTTAACTATATCTAAATAAATATAATATATCCTAAATGAATGGTTTTAGAATTGAAGTCAAATTATTACGACGGTGGAAATGATACATGATCCAAAAAAAAAAATGAAAAAATAATTAAAACAAAAAATAAAGATATTACAAATACACAAACATCTCAATACATAAAGAATTCATGATGTTAGTGAAGGGTTTAGGATAATGTCCTGTTTTGAGATGTTTTAATTATTTTCTCTATTATTTTATTATAAATACAGGCTCATCTTAAACCCTTCAGTAACATTGAACAGCTTTAAAAACCCCCGGAGAAGATATGGCGTAATTCTAGTATCTACTGAAATCGCTGGGTGTGGGAGTAGTCTATACAATTAGAACCCTATTAATAAACTCTACAGTACAGATAGAAAGATTTAGTAATACAATAAGATAATTAGTTCAGGTTTTACAACATAAAGGGTACTGAAACAAATTACAGTCTGAATTTTACATACAATTTCAGAACCCATACATAACCAAGAGAGTAAACTGAAAACAATCATCCTTACATTAACAGAGCAAAGCAAACATAATATTATGGCTTACCTTGTGGGCACCCTCCCTGGTCTTTTTCTTTTTTTTCTTTTTACATAGTATCACCTTCATCTCATACTCATCACAGACCATGTATTCACCCCAGCGGTGGGAAGCGAAGGCCGTATAATTGGGACACGTCTTACAACTGAAAAAGCCTCATTCAGACGAGCTGCACGAGTCATAAACTGGGACACCTTCTGCAAATACAACTCAAGCAAAGAACAAAATGTTGGATGTTTATCAGCAGTCGACTATAATGGTCTTTTGATATATATAAAGGACAACTTATACTAGTTTAAACTTAAATTAGTTTTAGCTACATTCAAACTTAATACCATAAATATTTTAACAAACCGGTTATTTTAACCTACCAATTCTACTCGTTATGCGCATGAAGTTTCGAATTTAACCTACCAATCCAACCACCTCCATTTCCACAAAAGAAAAGGAGAGAAGCAGTCGTAAAAAGTTGGTATTTCTGAAGAATACAAAATGGACCAAACAACCAAGAGGGAAAACCTTCACCTTTTCTCTAACTCCTTGAAGTGCAGCTAAAAGTTGTTGGAATGGTTGATTTTTTATACTTTACCTCTATGTTCGTGTGCTTCCAGGACAATGTTTTTGTGAGTGCAATGTGTTGACATTCATGACTACAACAGAGTTTGTAAGGATATATCTCAACTTTCTTTTGGCTTTGTTTGGTCTGTTAATTTTCGGGGGGTTGTAGTTGTGGATTCATGATTCCACTAATCATTTCAAATGTTAAAATTTACTTCCAGGCTTTGTCTGCTATTGCGACTTGGAAATTCAGAAGTATAATAGTTGAGACTTAAATTTTTTATCAAGTGTTTCGTTTGGGAGTCTGCTCTGTTCACATGGTAATTATGGAACAATATTTTTCTCGTGGGGGGAGATCACGCATTCTATTAATTAATGTCATATTGGCTGTTGATGCAATGTAAGTAAAAAAAAAAAAACTCTTCAAAAGAATAAGACTCCTGCAGAAACTAATTGCAACTTATCAACAAACAAAAATTTTAGCTATACAAGAAAAAACCAACTTTAAGTTAAATAGTTATGAAAATCTTTTTTTCCAATGCAGTAATGCAATATATGTTGCTCGTGCTATATCCTCAAACATATCCATCACTTAATCCTTCGTACATAAAAGTATACAAACAAAATAATACTCCACATCATTAGAAGCAAAAGCTGTATTGTTCTAGCTGAATTGGATTAGATCGGAAAGTAGCAAATTGAATGAGAAGAGAATGGAGAATCAAAGCTGAATTTTGGGCCGAAGCAATAAATACCTCAGTGTACTTACTAAATAGATTGCCAATCAAAACTGTGAAGGGGAAAACCAGATTTAAAGCTTGGTTTGGACACAAACTTTCTGCTTAACACTTGAAAGTATTTGGTTGTAGCTGATTTGTTCATGTACCATATGTGAATAGAAGCAAACTAGAAAGAAGATCATAGTTAAATATCTTTGTTGGATACAGCAACAACAAAAAAGGTTACAAGATCTTTGATCCATTTACAAGCAAAGTCATTGTTAGTAGAGATGTGAAGTTTGATGAAAGCAGAACATAGAGATGGGATGTAACTGAAAAGGAAATGCATAAGAAAAGTGAGCTTGAATTAGACCTACAATTTAAAGAAGTTGAAGCACAAGCTAATGAAGGGTTTGATCACTTTCTAGTTAGAGGTATCAGGCCTATTGCTGAATTTTATCAAAGATGTAACTTAGAAATACTAGAGCTAGTTAGATTTGAAGAGGTAGCATAAGAAATTGATTGGAGGAAAGCCATGAAGGATGAAATTAGCATGATCAACAAGAATCAAACATGAGAACTTGTCAACAAACCAGTTCACAAAAAGATCATTAGAGTCAATTGGGTATTCAAAACTAAAATAAACCATGATGGTTCAGTTAACAAATCCAAGGCTAGACTAGTTGCAAAGGGATTTAGTCAGTAGTATGGTGTAGACTATGGGGAAACCTTTGCACTAGTGGCAAGGTTAGACACAATTAAATTTTTATTAACTCTTACAGCTCAAAAAGGATGGAAGGTACATTAATTGGATGTAAAGTTAACCTTCTTAAACGACTTTTTGAATGAGGAAATTTATGTTGATCAGCCTCAAGGCTTTTTTTTCATATAGAAGTGAGACTGAGGTTTACAAATTGAAGAAGGCCTTATATGGCCTGAAATAGGCTCCAAGAGCCTAATATGAGAAGATCGACAGTCATTTGACAAGTTTGGGATTTGGAAAAAGCACAAGTAAGCCAACACTGTATGTGAAGAAAGATGAGAAAGAAACATTATTGATAGTGTCACTTTATGTTAATGACTTGGAGGAGATGACTTACTTCTTTGGTATGGAAGTATTTTAGACTCATCAGGCAATTTTCATAAACCAATATGCTTCTGCCCTGAAGATTTTGAGCAGACATTGCATGGAAAGCTGCAAGCCAATGAGCACTCTCATTCCTCAAGGAGAGAAGCTCACCAATAAGGAAGATCTTGAAAGGGTGAATGAAACAAGCTACAAGAGCCTAGTTTAATGCTTACTTTACTTAACAACATCTAGACCAGATATTATGTATGTTGTAAGTTTGTTTTCAAGGTTCATGCACTATGTACAAGCCCATTTGCCCGGGCCTAATATCTAAACAAACACCAAAATAACCCAACAGACCCAAGCCCAAATGCAACCTAAAATCAGAAAAGAACCCTAGCCTAATCAGCACCGTCCCATCACCACTTGCCTCCATCGCCTCTGATGACCACCGCCTAGTCATCATGCCACCGCCCAAGGCTATACCTGCAAACAATAAACAAGACAAGATAGAAAGCAAAGCAAGTTGTAAGGGAAATGCCTATAAAAGGCAACCCCCAAAACTATTGTAAGAAATCTTTGATTTTTTTTGAGAAATACAAAAAGGGTCATTCAAAAAAGGATCGTACTTTAAATTCTTCCAATTTTCAAATCTTCGACACTAAGACACTAATTAATCAACTAGGTACCAATTTTTGGGCGTATCGGGGGTGCTAATCCTTCCTCGTGCGTAACCGACTCCCGAACTCATTTTCTGATTTTCGTAGACCAAAAATTATCATTTTAGTAAATCTTAGCTTTTATTAAAATGATTAATTTAAGGTGATCCGATCACACCGTGTCAAAAAGGATTGGTGGCGACTCCCCGTTTTTTCGTTTTCATTTTCAAAATCCAAGTCGATTCCCGTTTTTCAAAAAAATGGTTACGACAGCTTGGCGACTCCGCTGGGGACTTCGCAATAAGAGAGTCAAGCCACAAGTTGATTAACTTTTGTCTTTTTATCGAAAATTGAAAATTTGGTTTTGAAATACGATCTTTTCATCACATTTCATCTGTTATTTGCGATACAATACCTGTTGTGTTGATTTGATCTTTTAAATAATTTTGCATACTGCATTGCATGACCGTTCTGGTCACACCCCTCTAAGTGGGAGTGAGAAACTACTCCTTCGTGAGGTTTTCACCTCCGTGCAGGATAGTGGATCGCTTTCGGAGTACATCCGTACCTATGTCTTCGTGAGATTTTCATCTCCGTGCAGCCATAGGGAAATGTATTCCCCTGAACTGAACTCGGTCTGTATGAGCCTATAATGGGTGAGGATCGAGGAATCTGCTGGTTCAGGTACCCTTACTCTAGAACCAAACCACACATAGAGAGACCTAGGAGCCCACCATAGGTAGAGCCACTCCGAACCCCTAGTGGTCGCCCAAATTGCTTTATTTGTTATTTATTTCTCCTGTACTAACGTGTTTTGTTTTTTTTTTGTTTATAACTGCATCACATTACATCATCATAGAAAGGAGGTGTTGATTCATATTTGATTGCTAAATAGAACAGTTTGTCATAAGAAGACGAATTTCTTGATAAAGTGGATTATAACACGGTTGTTTAAATATGGTCCAAGTAAACACAATGAAGGAAGATCGATAGTCTATGAGGAAATATATGATGTTGCTTTATCACCTGAGGATTCAAGCTAGCAAAGATTATCCGGGAGCCGTCATGTCTTAAAGAAGCTAACGAGCATCGCGGGGATAAGTGAACAATGGGCCGCAATCCAGATCGAGCAGAAAGAACATGATGGAGACATCTTTTGAAAATTCACAAGACTCGACCATAAGATCCGGATGTGAAGAAGAAGATAGGTGTCTTCACTTGGAATATGAGAAAGGCCGTATATGTAGTCCGTTTTATGTAAAGGAATTTGCTTTCTAGAAAAGTTGTTCTAATGAAATTGAATTCAGAATCAATGCCTTCCTTTCTTTTGCATTCATTCCATGCATTTGCATTTGCATTGCATTGCATCATTTGCATTAGACTCCCTAAAAAAAAAACCTAATTAGGTACAATTATTTCAGTTAACCTGGGAACCGACAAAAGCCAAACAACTAGGCATCCTTACGGTACACGAAAAAGGATAAAAGATATGGATCAAAGATTGGAAAGACTAGAACAACTTCAAAAAGAGATGCAAGACCAGTTACAACTGCAAATGCAAGAGCAACTAGTGAAGATCCAGCAAGACATGAGGGACCAAATGTTAGAGTCCCAAAGGGACATGATGAATCAGTTGTCCCAATTACTGACTAAGAGGCTAGGAAAAGGAAAAATCGCCATGCTCAATACTGGGGAGAACAATGAGGAGCCTCTGTACCCTCCGGGTTTCACCCCGATAGACGATCAAACATGTCCGCAAGATGTACCTATTGCTATCATATCACAACAACATCAGGATGGTATCTCGGCACCCATAAACTACCCGACGGGCTCAGGTTCCAATCCGAGGAACAGTCCAATCAATCATGAAGTTCTTGATCTAAACGAAATGGCAGGAATAGAAAAAGCAAAGGTTGAACTGGCAAGACAACTCGAAGATCGATACAAGTGGTTGGAAGAAAAACTTAGAGTGATAGAGAATGCCGATTACAAACACGAATTCGATGCCAAAGATCCGAGTTTGGTCCCTGATCTAGTACTCCCGCCAAAATTTAAGACTCCAGAATTTGAAAAATATAATGGGACTAGTTGTCCTGAAGCTCACATCACAATGTTCTGTCGAAGGATGACGGGATATGTTAATAACGACCAATTATTAATTCATTGCTTCCAAGACGATCCCGATTGGGTCACGGCCAAATGGTACAACCAACCCGAGCCGTGCGAAAATTCATTCATGGAAGGACTTGGCACAGGCTTTGTGAAGCAATATGGCCACGTGATGACATGGCGCTGCTGAATTACATTACGAATATGGAAAAGAAGCAAAGTGAGAGCTTGGACAATATGCCCAAAGATGGAGAGAGGTAGCGGCGCAAGTCCAGCCACCTCTTCCGGAGAAAGAAACTACGATGCTTTTCGTCAACACTCTGAAAGCCCCGTTTATTACCCATATGTTGGGAAGTGCTACCATGAGCTTCTCAGACATAGTAATGTCCGGCGAGATGATCGAAAATGCAATCAGGAGCGGGAAAATAGATGCAAGAGAAAGCGCCAAGAGGCCAACCCCAAATAGAAACGAAAATGAAGTGAATAATATGAGCCAAAGGAACCCTAAATTGGTCAACATAGGCCAGCCGAGGTAGGAATCCAACTCAAGGCCAAATACAGAAAAGCTCCAGTTTACACCTATCCCAATGTCATATAAGGAGTTGTATCAGAATCTTTTCGATGTGCATGTGGTGTCTCTGTTATACTCGGAACCAGTGCAACCTCCATTCCCAAAATGGTATAATGAAAATGCCCAATGCGAGTACCACGCGGGAATAACGGGACACTCAATCGAAAGTTGCACTACATTTAAAAAGTTGGTCGAAAAGTTGATTGAAATGGGAATTGTGAAGTTTGACGATTCCTCAAAACCAAAATCGCTCTGACAATGCAGTAAAGACGATTTGAAAGTGGGGACAAAAGAGTTGCGATGCCTTGAACAAAGCCTGGAAAGAATATTGGTGAATCTGAATGACCTGTCCGAAGAAGGAATCGGGAATAAAAGTTTCTAAACCCTTGCATTACTTGGATGTGTTTTGAACAATAGGACTGTGGAAGAGATCTTTTATTTTTAGAGCTAATCTAGGGTAATATTCAAAACACGTTTGTTGCTTTAAGCCTAGAAGCAATTAAACTCCTTTTGTGAAATAGGCTTATGTCCTAAGTCTTTATTTCAATAAAATGCATCTTTTTGAGTAAATATTCTTTGATTTCATTTCATAATGTACAAATAAACGTTCTTAGATTCATTTGTTCTTCAGACTTTCTTTCAAATATTCATGTATACTTCATTCATGATCATACCATACAAAATAATCATCCTTAGAATCATTTATTCTTTGGAACCTGCCTTCAGCGGGTCCCCAGATATCAATGATGTGAGTAAATTTATCACTGACTCCGAGTCTCTTTTGGAGCGAAATATGGGACCAAAGGGATCTCAGCACTTTGAAGATGACAGAGATGTAGACTACTCCCTGATTTGTTAAAGATGGTAGAGCAAGATGAAAACAGATCCTCTCTTACAAAAAGTCAGTGGACAGTAGGCCTAGGACAAGAGAAAGAGGCAAAGCATCAGAGTCTACATCACCACAATGACAAACCGAGACGTCATTGAGTCACTTTTAAGAATTTAAAGATTTTTGCACGATCCTATCAAGATATGCCTAAGCCATTAAGACATGAGAATGCTGCAAGGTATGCTAATGGTTTTATGATGGCTAGGCTAATCATGAGATCCAGGTTCTGCTGGCTCACCGTAGAGGGGAATTGTATCAGTTATGCCATAAATGCCAGATAGAGGAAGACAAGACTTATGTGCCTCTTTCATTTCTTCATAAGTTTTCTCTATGAGGGGCATGGAGGTTATTGGGCCGATCTAATCGAAAGCTTCTAGCAGGCATCAATTACTTCGCCAAGAGGGTGAAAGTCGCTCCATATGCCAATCATTGAATCCTAAAAAAAAAAGAAAAGAAAAAGAAAAATGACTGAGATTTCTGAAGATTGGCATAAGAAGCCATCATTTACCCTCTATGCTCGTCGAACGTTGGCCAAGACCTTCGCTGGGGCAACATATTTCATTAGTCTATGGGATAAAAATGGTTTTGAAAAAAGAGATTCCTTGTCTCTGAGTCTCGACAGAAGTTGAAGTAGGATAAGGCAAAATAGATCCAATCCCTATATGATCAGTTGAATTTGAAAAAAAAAGGAGCCATCTGTCATGGTCCAATGATTGTGAGCTTACCATGGAGAAGTTCATCGTAGAGAGTTCCATGAAGGAAAACTTGATATTAAAGAAGACCCTTGCTAAAGTGGATATCAAACTGGAAATGACTTTATATAGTAAAAAAGGGCCCATTCTGGAGGAGCGTTGATGGCAAAAATTTTCCCAATTCGATGAATTCAAATCCAATCAAGGAGCATTCTACCTAAAAAGGAAAGAGGCTAAGGTGAAAACCCGCAAAGGGCGCCTTAAAAAAAATAAAAAAAAAAAGAAAGAAAGGAGAGGCCATGGCGAAAACCATAAAGGCGCCTTGAGACCAAAGGGATTTGAGTTGAAAACCGAGAAAATGGCGGCTCAAATTTGGATCAAAGTGGGGCATACAGCAGTCTTGCTATGCCTAAATTAACAATGAAGAAGTATGCTACATCTTGGGGCATCGACAAAGTACTCGAATCCCTAAACACATATTGAGCTCGAAAGGTCCTCAAGAAGTTGGCACAGAAGCTCAAGTGCGATATCCTGGGGCACCTAGCTTCCATTTTGCCCAGTTTTGAATTTGTTATCTTTGATTATCTTATTCTTTTCAAGATAAATCCCAATAAATTTCCTCCTTATTGCATTGCTATATTTGAGTAACTTTTCATTTTGAGTTAATTTTCTCCTTATTGCATTTGCAATCTTTGATTAATTTATTCATTTCGAGCTATGCTCCCAATCAATTTCCTTCATGTCCATTGTTTTGATCTTTTTCTAGCATTTTGCATTGAAATAACGATTAATGGGCTAATAATACTTTCACAAAAGAAGTTTTGCATATTACTTTGGAAGCTTCTAAATAGTACAGGGGCCCGAAACAGGACTATTATTCAGAACTCACAAAGCCCAAGAGTTGGAAATATTTAAGCCCAAATTGAAATTATCTCATTGTTTTTTTTTCTGTCAAAGATATTGGTTGAGCAGAAAAATTACATTGGTGTTATAATCCTGGCAAAGAATAAGCAATGTGATTATTGATATTTGCATCCATGCAAATATCAGGCATATACATCTGGTCATTACACACAGATCAAATTGATTGAAGATGATACAAATCCTGTACTTTTGAGTTACAGCGGGATGGATGGAAGAAATCAAATGTTGTTCCTCTGAAATTACAGTGGGGGGAACAAGCTTTATGTCCCACAATGTACAGTGGAAGGGACTCTGAAATTACAGCGGGGCAAGCTTGCTGAGCAAAATGTGATTATTTTTTTGACTTTTCTGTCAAGAATACCAGCCGAACAAGATAGCGGCGTAATACATCGCCATAATAATGTCCTCGATGAACAACGAGTGATGATACCTTAAGCCTTTTTAAAGGGATCATTTTCATTCATATATCATTCATAACACATCTAGTTAGGAGCATTTGATTCATTTCAATCGTAGCATCCTAATTATTTGACATAAGCATCGCATCTAGTTAGGAGCATTTGATTCACTTCGATCATAGCATCCTAATCATTTGACACAAGCATAGACACATGAAACTGATTCTACAGGTCATGTCTTTAGAATCAGTGAATTCATCAGCCTTAAATCCCTGAGCAGTAGGGCAATAGGTTGAATTGAAAAGATCTCAACCCCTAGCGATGGGAAACAGATCAAGATGATGAGCTTTAACTCCTAAGCGATAGGGTAACAAGCTGAATTGACCAGATCTTGTCTTCCTGAAGTTGCAGCGAAGCAGATTGAAGTTACAAGTCTCATCTCCCCGAAGTCGCGGCGGAGCAGACTAAATTCACCAGCCTTAAATCCCTAAGCAGTAGGGTAATAGGCTAAAAATTACAGATCTTGTCTCCCTGAAGTTGCAGTGGAGTAGATCAAAGACGGTGAATCTTGCCCTCCTGAAGTTGCAGCGAAGCAGATTCAAGCCACCAGGCTTTAACCCCCTAAGCAGTAGGGTAACAAGCTGAATTTGTAGATCTTATCACCCTAAGCAGTAGGGAAACAGATCAAAGAAGATGGGCCTTAACCCCCCAAGCAGTAGGGTAATAGGCTGAAAATCACAGATCTTGCCTTCCTGAAGTTGTAGGGAAACAGATCAAAGACGAAGGGTCTTAAACCCCTAAGTAGTAGGGTAACAGACCGAATTGCAGACTTTAACTCCCTAAGCAGTAGGGTAACAGGTTGAATTCACAGATCTTAACCCCCTAAGCAGTAGGGAAATAGATCGAAGATAACAAGCTTTAACCTCCTAAGCAGTAGGGTAACAAGCTGAGTTCACCAAGCCTTAATTCCCTAAGCAGTAGGGTAATGGCTGAAAATTACAGAGCTTGTCTCCTGAAGTTACAGTGGAGCAGATCGAATCTGACAGATCTTGTCTCCCTGAAGTCACCGTGGAGCAAATCAAATCCAGCAAGTCTCATCTCCCTGAAGTCGCAGAGGAGCAGACTAAAGATTTATAGATCTTAAAACCCCTAAGCAGTAGGGAAACAAATCGAAGGTAATGGGCCTTAACCCCCTAAGCAGTAGGGTAATGGGCTAAGGAATCAAATATCTTCTCCCTGAAATGGTGTGGAGCGGCTCGAAGCCACAACAGACCTCCTTAGAATTTCAGTGGAATTGATCGAAGCTATAGCGGATCTCTTTGAAGTTTCAGTGGAATTGATCGAAGCTACAGCAGATCTCCTTGAAGTTTCAGTGAAATTGATTGAAGTCACGTGCCTTATCTCCATAGAGTTACAATAGAGCAGATCAAAACAAACCTTATCTCCCTGAAGATAGCGAATCTTGTTTCTCTGAAGTCGCGGTGGAATGGATCGAAGCAACAAGACGCAGTGGACTAGAATGAGACTATCTGAAGAATAGAAGCACCAAAGAAGTCAAGACACGGTGAGACCGGGCAAGACTGGTCTTCCTTAATTCTTTGCTCTGTTCTCGTTACACGATAGCGAGCAAAGAGGGGCAGCTGTACAAGCCCATTTGCCCGGGCCTAATATCTAAACAAACACCAAAATAACCCAACAGACCCAAGCCCAAATGCAACCTAAAATCAGAAAAGAACCCTAGCCTAATCAGCACCGTCCCATCACCACTTGCCTCCACTGCCTCTGACAGCCACCGCCCTAGTCACTGTGCCACCGCCCAAGGCTATACCTGCAAACAATAAACAAGACAAGATAGAAAGCAAAGCAAGTTGTAAGGGAAATGCCTATAAAAGGCAACCCCCAAAACTATTGTAAGAAATCTTTGATTTTTTTTGAGAAATACAAAAAGGGTCATTCAAATCATATGTTAGCCATATCAAAGCAAAGAAGAATAATACACTAAACCCTAACATCAAAATACCCCAATATCAGAGATCGGAGAACCGAAAACAGCGAGCTTCAAGGTGATTTAACTTTATTTTCGTTTTGTTTTTGAACCCATTTTCTTATTTATATATATATTAAAAACAGTAAAAAATATAAAAAAAATTAAAAAAATATTACCTTTTTGAAGCTCCGCCACTGCAGCACGGTGGTGGCGACGGCACACAGCACGCACGGTCCGGTGATCGTGGGTGATGCTCCTCTCCGCCGCGAATCGCCCTTCTCCCTTTTCTCTCCCCTCTTTTTTTCTTCTCACCAGCACAAATGAAATTTTTTTAGGAACTTAGCCCTTTTATAGTCCCCCAAAACGGCGTCGTTTTGGGGACTACCTTTTAACCCCAAAACGACGCCGTTTAGGCTTTGACCCGAGCAACCCGACCCGGCTGAGGGAGATCCGCGTGTTTTTTTACCAAGGGTCAATTTGCACCCTTGGTCCCTTCGGTTTTTGAGGCTATTCCAATGCAGTCCCTTTTTGCCTCTTTAATTTAGCCACAGCACTTTTATTTATTTGCAATTTAGCCCTCAAACCCCATAACTGGCGAACTAACGAACTGCGTCGTTTAGAAATTTGGATTATTTACTCTTTTAGACCCCCCTAAACGCTCGCATATTCAAATCAGTCCCCTCCCCTGTTACTGATTTTAAAATTTTCCCCAAAAATTCTAATTTCAACACAATTTCGTCCTTTTTTTTTTCTTTTTTCTCATTATTCTCTTTTAAATTTAATATTATTCATAATATTATATTTTATCATTGTTATATTTTCTTCATTAACACCTTATTTTTATTTTATATATATGTTATGAAATATTATTAATAGCTTAACATAATGCTTTTTATATTAATGTATTTGTACGTTATATATATCAACATCATATATATCTCTTCTTTTCCAAATACAATATACGTATATATATTATATTTTCTAATACATATATAATACATACTATCATGCATTCGTTTCTATACATGTGTATTTATCTTTAATAGTCTTACTACTAATATTATATATCTATGTATCGTATACATATGTCTATCATGTTAATCTTGTATTTTATTTTATGTATACACGTTTAAATACTCTATTATATACGTTTGTTATAGCTATTTTTACCTCTATATTTATTATTAATATTAATATATGTTCCATAATATATCTTTAACAAATATACGTATACATTTTTATATTATCATTATTATTAGTTTTTGAAGTTATTGTTTTGTTAATACATTTGTGTCACATATACACACTGTTAATGTATATTTATATATTATGCTTCATATTACGCCCATGTAAATTAATGTTATATCGCGTATAACATTTTACTATAGTCTTATTTATTGTGAATATCACATTATGTTTTATCATGTATATGTTTTAACATATTTATTTTGTTTCGTATTATGTATATATTATGTATATGCTTTTAAATATTATATATCTATATTATATATTTATGTAATGATTTTTATTACCATTATTATTATTAATCTGAATATACACTATGTAATTCTCATTATATTATGTATGTATTTTTTATACCACGTATATGTGTCTTTTAAATATTGTACTATTATTATTGTTACATACACATACACACATATATATATACATATATATACTTCTTTCCTATATTTCCTATAACCTCTATTATTACGTATATACCTTAACCCATTTATGTATACACTTTTAAATCATCATTTGCATTATCATTGTTGCTTTATTTTGTCATGTTTCGTATCTACTCATTTTTTCATTTATGCATTAGCTTATTTCATCTTTCCTACACACTTGTTTTTATATTTTATTAGCCTTGCTTTCATTTCATCTTTTTTTGCTCGCACTATTGCATTTAATATTATAGCATCTATCATTGTGTTAATATCATAATCTGCTTTTATATTTTACTATAAATCGCATCATATTTTCCGTTCGACGCCTCACAATAATTCTTTCATAAAAGCGATTTCCGGTATTAGGTATTTCGAGAAAATCGTGCCCTAACTTACTGGGTTTCGACTTTTCTCATTTAAACCTAAATAACGGAATGTTCTTTTAAATCATAATACGAGTATTAAAAATGCTTATTCTCGGAGGTACGAAGTGTGGTGCCCTAACTCATCGGGTATAACATTTTGACACTCCGAAATAAGAGTTTTGCAAATAAAGGCAATATTCGGAGTTTGAAAACTCGGGGAAACGTGCCCTAACTTACTGGGTTTCTACTTCCTTCGTTCACTCTAACTAACCGAATATCCTTTTAAAAGAAATTAAAAATACATTGATTTCAAATAAAAGGCTAGCCCAGTCTCAAAGTATGAGATGTTGTGCCCTAACTTACTGGGTATGGTATTTTATTACTTCGGGGTTAGCAAGCCTTTGACATCCATTTTAATTTATTCAACCGTACAAAAAAGGATCGTACTTTAAATTCTTCCAATTTTCAAATCTTCGACACTAAGACACTAATTAATCAACTAGGTACCAATTTTTGGGCGTATCGGGGGTGCTAATCCTTCCTCGTGCGTAACCGACTCCCGAACTCATTTTCTGATTTTCGTAGACCAAAAATTATCATTTTAGTAAATCTTAGCTTTTATTAAAATGATTAATTTAAGGTGATCCGATCACACCGTGTCAAAAAGGATTGGTGGCGACTCCCCGTTTTTTCGTTTTCATTTTCAAAATCCCAGTCGATTCCCGTTTTTCAAAAAAATGGTTACGACACACTACAGCAATGTGGCACATTACAAAGTTGCTAAGAGAGTTCTAAGGTATGTGAAAGGGACACTAAGCTTTGGGATCAAATTCATGAGAACTAATAAGGTGAACCTGCTTGATTACAAAGACAGTGACTAGGCAAAACCAGTTAAAGATATGAAGAGCTCCTTTGGTTATTTTTTCACCTTAGGCTCAAGTGTTTTCTATTGGAGCTTAAAGAAGCAACAATCTATAGCTCAATCAACAACTGAAGCAGAGTATGTTGTTGTTGTTGTAGCTATTAACCAGGCCATTTGGCTAAGAAAACTCTTGATTGATTTGAACTTGAACCAAGAGGAAGAAACATAGATCAAATTTGATAATCAATCTATTGTTGTAATTGAAAAGAATCCAGTGCTTCATGGTAAAAAAAATGCTTCAAGGTCAAATATCATTTTTTGAAATAAGTGCAACAAGCAAATGAGGTAAAACTAGTTCACTGAAATTAGGAATCAGCTAGCAAACATTCTAACAAAGCCTCTTGGGACTACCAAGTTCGAGAATTTAAAGAATGATATTGGTGTTTGTAGCATAGAGGCCAAGGAGGAGTGTTACAAGTTGGCCAACCATTCAGCAACTCGAACACATGATGAACTACAAGTTGACTCCGTAAAGTGGCAAGGTACGAGCTGCAGCTAAAGTTTTAGTGCATGAAGATTCTGTCGAGTTGCATGGCAGTCTTGCTTAGTTCTTTTGTAATTAATCTTGTTAATTTTTTTTTTTTTAGGTTTATTTGGTTTATATGTAGATGTTTAGGTGGTGATTAAGCTGACTAGTCAGCTTATCCATGTGTTCAAGTAATGTTTTACAAGTTACAAGATAGCTTAGTGGAGTTAGTTGAGTATTTGGTGAAACAAATGACATATAATGTATTTTTATTTTGTTAAAAATAATAAAAATTAGTTTTGCTTCCTCTCTTACTCGTTTTCATATGTCATTTGCTTTTTTTTCTTTGTTTTAACACCAACATATTTCATATTCAACAAAGTTGTTTGTCCTTACGCCTTTGAGCAAAATGGCATAGCAAAACGGAAGCATTGGCTTGTTGTAGAGATGGGGCTAACCTTTCTTGCTCAAAGTATCTCTTAATGAAGTACTGGAGTTATGCTTTTGTTAGTGCAGTTCATTTGATTAACTGGCTGCCTACTTCTATTTTAAAAAAATAGTTCTCTTCATGAGCTGCTCTGTGGGGTGCAACCAAACTAGTCACTTGAGACTGTTTGGTTGTTGTTTCTATCCACATTTGAGGCCTTACAATTAGCCTAAGCTTGAGTACAGCTCAAAGTCTTGTACTTTCCTTGGATATAATTCTATTCATAAGGGTTATCAATGTCTTAATATAAACGCTATATTGTCTTTGATGAGCAACATTCTTGTTGGCTTCTCAACCTCATTCAAATGTTTTCGGTCAATATGAGGTTGCTTATGTTTCATATCTTATGCCTGTAATATCCCCAAGCTAATTTGTTTCAACCTCTTCTCCTTCTACTTCCTCATATTTCATTACTTCAGACAGCCCTATAACAAATGACAATGTCCATATGATACCTGAAAATGTACCTGTAATGTTAGAAGAGGGTATCACTCCCATTTTACTAACTCCCACAATCAGAGATGAAGTTCCTATTACTCAGAACTCAAAATACACACTCTATGGGTACAAGATCTAAGGCCGGTATTTGCTAAACTAGATATAAGAGAGCCCTGGATTGCAAGTAAAGAATGGAGGCAAGCTACCCAGGTAGAATATGATGCCCTCATTCAAAATCAAACTTGGACATTGATCCCATTACCCTCTAATAGAAAGCCTAGTGGTTGTAGAAACCCAGATGGATTTGTTGCTCAATACAAATGAAGACTAGTTGCAAAAGGGCGATCACAAGTTTTAAGCTGTGATTTTTAAGACACTCTCATTCCAGTTGTGAAACCCGTCACTATTTAGACTGCCCTTTCCGTTGTTATTACAAAAAGATGGCATTTGAGGCAGATGGACATGAACAATGCATTTTTAAATGGTGTTTTCTATGAAGAGATATACATGGAACAACCTCCAGGATATGTTCAAAAAAAGAGGACAACCACTTATTTACAAGCGTTGGAAGGCACTATATTGAAGGATTTTCTACTGTTTATGGGTTTTTAGTTGTCTAAATCTGATGCTTCTTTATTTGTGAAGGTTTTATGTGGACAACATCATCATAGTTGGCTATGATGCTGCCAAAATCGATGGGTTTGTGCATCAATCAAACCTTGAATTTTCTCTCAAAGATATGGTTTACTAAACTACTTCTTGTCATTGAAATAACTCATACTGCTAGTGGTGGGCTATTCTCAAGCCAACGTAAATAGTTGAACTCTTTGAGGACATTCATATTGATTAAGCTAATGGAATGCCTACCCCTATGGTTAGTACCTGTCAAATGTCCAATGTCGAAGGCAGTCCTATAGAGAATCAAAAGGAGTATAGAAGTATAGCTAGAGCTTTGCAATATGTTGTCTTCACTCGACTTGAGCTTGCATATGGTTTACATGTCTGCAAATAGATTGTGAATTGTTTGCTTTGTTGATGCTAACTGGGAACTTGATGTCAATTATCAGAAGTCCACTACAGGGTATTATTTATCCTTTCGAGGCACCCCTATATCTTGGTGTTTTAAAAATAGCAAGTCGTATCTCATTCTATGGTTGAGGTAGAGTACAGGAGTATTACAAGTGCCAAAACCGATGTTATGTGATTGGAGTCCTTGCTCAATAAGTTGCATGTGCAAACACTTTTAACCATGTCGTTTCCGCTAGTTCAGTGTTGGCCTCCAAGTTCAAACATGATTTGTTCTTCGTTAGCGAAAGAATGGAAAAGGTAAGCTGATTGTTGGTCAAGTGCCTGCACACAATCAAGTTGCACACATACCACGCCTATCTGTTTGGTTTTTGTGTAAACTGCGAGACAAGTTAAGAGTGGTAGAACTGACAAATGGTTGAGTTGGTGAATTAATTAGTTGAAGGCAGTTATAGTTTGTCACATATCCCCAAGTCTTTTGTGTATATACTGAGAATTGTGTACATTGAAGATTAAGAAAAATCCAAGAGAAATTCCCAATTTTCTGTTTTTCTCTTCTTTTTCCTTTCATCTTCTTCATTAAAATCAATCGTTATGCTATAAAAATCCTTACAACCTTCCAACCAACGAGTATGGAAGGTAATGGTAAACTTTTAAGTAACCTGAATTTAAACCTTGAATTAGAAAAATTATAAATTTTAAACATAAATCGTAAAATAATATAAAAAATATTTTAAAAAACAAAAATAAATAAAAACTTTTTTTCTGAACGAGCATTTGATCGATCTGTCATCATCATATTAAATACATATGGTAACTTACGAACCAACTACTTTAACTATATTATTTAAAACTAAACCGGAATAACTAAGTAATTAAAAATTGTCCTTAAATTGAATCATTTTTAAAAAAAAAACATTTAACTATATCTAAATAAATATAATATATCCTAAATGAATGGTTTTAGAATTGAAGTCAAATTATTACGACGGTGGAAATGATACATGATCCAAAAAAAATAAATGAAAAAATAATTAAAACAAAAAATAAAGATATTACAAATACACAAACATCTCAATACATAAAGAATTCATGATGTTAGTGAAGGGTTTAGGATAATGTCCTGTTTTGAGATGTTTTAATTATTTTCTCTATTATTTTATTATAAATACAGGCTCATCTTAAACCCTTCAGTAACATTGAAGAGCTTTGAAAACCCCCGGAGAAGATATGGCGTAATTCTAGTATCTACTGAAATCGCTGGGTGTGGGAGTAGTCTATACAATTAGAACCCTATTAATAAACTCTACAGTACAGATAGAAAGATTTAGTAATATAATAAGATAATTAGTTCAGGTTTTACAACATAAAGGGTACTGAAACAAATTACAGTCTGAAGTTTACATACAATTTCAGAACCCATACATAACCAAGAGAGTAAACTGAAAACAATCATCCTTACATTAACAGAGCAAAGCAAACATAATATTATGGCTTACCTTGTGGGCACCCTCCCTGGTCTTTTTCTTTTTTTTCTTTTTACACAGTATCACCTTCATCTCATACTCATCACAGACCATGTATTCACCCCAGCGGTGGGAAGCGAAGGCCGTATAATTGGGACACGTCTTACAACTGAAAAAGCCTCATTCAGACGAGCTGCACGAGTCATAAACTGGGACACCTTCTGCAAATACAACTCAAGCAAAGAACAAAATGTTGGATGTTTATCAGCAGTCGACTATAACGGTCTTTTGATATATATAAAGGACAACTTATACTAGTTTAAACTTAAATTAGTTTTAGCTACATCCAAACTTAATACCATAAATATTTTAACAAACCGGTTATTTTAACCTACCAATTCTACTCGTTATGCGCATGAAGTTTCGAATTTAACCTACCAATCCAACCACCTCCATTTCCACAAAAGAAAAGGAGAGAAGCAGTCGTAAAAAGTTGGTATTTCTGAAGAATACAAAATGGACCAAACAACCAAGATGGAAAACCTTCACCTTTTCTCTAACTCCTTGAAGTGCAGCTAAAAGTTGTTGGAATGGTTGATTTTTTATACTTTACCTCTATGTTCGTGTGCTTCCAGGACAATGTTTTTGTGAGTGCAATGTGTTGACATTCATGACTACAACAGAGTTTGTAAGGATATATCTCAACTTTCTTTTGGCTTTGTTTGGTCTGTTAATTTTCGGGGGGTTGTAGTTGTGGATTCATGATTCCATTAATCATTTCAAATGTTAGAATTTACTTCCAGGCTTTGTCTGCTATTGCGACTTGGAAATTCAGAAGTATAATAGTTGAGACTTAAATTTTTTATCAAGTGTTTCGTTTGGGAGTCTGCTCTGTTCACATGGTAATTATGGCACAATATTTTTCTCGTGGGGGGAGATCACGCATTCTATTAATTAATGTCATATTGGCTGTTGATGCAATGTAAGTAAAAAAAAAAAAACTCTTCAAAAGAATAAGACTCCTGCAGAAACTAATTGCAACTTATCAACAAACAAAAATTTTAGCTATACAAGAAAAAACCAACTTTAAGTTAAATAGTTATGAAAATCTTTTTTCCAATGCAGTAATGCAATATATGTTGCTCGTGCTATATCCTCAAACATATCCATCACTTAATCCTTCGTACATAAAAGTATACAAACAAAATAATACTCCACATCATTAGAAGCAAAAGCTGTATTGTTCTAGCTGAATTGGATTAGATGGGAAAGTAGCAAATTGAATGAGAAGAGAATGGAGAATCAACAACATATTTCCTTTCTTATAATTTAAATTTCTTGTGAAAGAAAAATGATTCCTTCCAAAATAAAACACAACATAACAGGAGCACGTTACTAGTAAGATAGTGTCACTATTCCATTAGCATAAGTGACATCCAGGAAGTTATTTTCTGTTTTCCAGTATAAGACATGGCAGAAAAAGACATTGGTCGAACTAAAATATTTTACCAAGTAAAAGAAAAAATAAATAAATAAATAAATAAAGGAAAGCAACTCCGATAGTTTTACTGGGAGAAGTTGTTTTTAGAGGTCAACCTTGACATGAGGACCAACTAACACTTGCCATCCTCGGTCCCTGTCTCTTCTCAAACTCTGTCCCAAAATTTTATTTGGGAAGTATGGTTTTACAGGCAAATCTTGCAGTGGACCAACCATCTACTGTATCGACTGAACCAAAATTTTCCTGATCTGCTACAAGTACTTGACTATCCAATGTACCTTATATATTAATTTAATTACATGTACTTTCACCATGATAATGTGTGGGCTATGATTCAGCTATCAGCTAAATAGTCTTAAATCCAATTTAATGGTGAGAAAGTTTGATGTTTGAATCTTGATTTGGTCTTTCCATTATATATGTGTTTTCCCTTCAGCTTATCCCTGTACTGTGTATTGGTTAAAAGTGTTGTTAGTGAAAGACGGAACAGAACAGTGGAGGAGGAAAGGGAAACAAAAGAAGAATCAGTCCTCCCCAAAGAACATTTCTTTTAGAAAGTTACTTATAGCGAACCAAGTGGAGCCACGGGCAAAAAGGAGGAAAAAATTCAGAGATTGGACAAGGAACTAATGATCAATCAAACACGAGGTTCACTCAGGAAAGCTCCTAATAATCAAATATTTCCAGAGCAAGAAATTCGTAAAGATGCAGAGTAAAAACTCAGACAAATCAATCAAACAAAGGATCTCAACTAGTCATTGAGAAGCTTGAAGAGATGACGCAACAAAAATGGAAAGGATCATAAATAGTCTTGTATAAAAGGGAATGAAATTCAATTCAAAGTGAACCCTAGAGCAAAAATGGATCTAAATTATGCAGCAGCGGGGACAACCGACAACTTACGGTGATCTGATTACATAATAAATCTGAGACAAGTGATAATTCGATTTCCAAATATTGACAACAATAATAGAAAAACATAAGCAGCAACTAACCTTATCATCCATGGTAACCTTCAGCTGCAAGCTACTGCTCTTCCGCTTCATCTTATACAGTCTACGTCCCAATATAACAAAACCCATCACAGCCGCCGCTACAGAGAAGGACCAAACAGGGCTAACCCTTAAAACACAGTATCTCAAGAGCTCAAAAGGAACTTTCCACCATACTACCTTCTTCTTCTCCCCCTCATTAACTGATTTTGCACTTAACTTCATTTCATCAATGGTAGAACGTTCATTACCAGCCGTAGTACCGTGTCCTACTCCCAAATCCAAAGTTGAGCTATTCCTATTATCAAGCTCGCCTGAATTCTCCATCTCCGCTCCCTTTTCCATACAATCACCAAAATCAATGCCAGCCTCTTTTTCAACATCCTTAAACTTCATTGAAACCAAACCATCTCCGCCAGAATCAGGCCACAACTCGCCCAAATCCTTATCCTGATCTTGAATATCGCCAAACCCACCAAAATCTAATTCCTTTATCCTATCCAATTCAGTAAATTCGGCACCATCAGGCTTAAATGTACCCAATTCGTCAGCCCTAGCTTCCGGTTTACCAATCCCTTGTAAACAAACCTCATTCTCAGCGGACTCCAAGTCTTTTTTCACAGAGAAATCACTTAATTTACGATCATCTGACCGATCACTACCCGAATCGGACCAAAAATCACCCGAATTATTCCTCCTAAACTGAGTCTCCGGCTTGGGATCAATCCAACTCGGATTATCTGACTCAATAGAGCCTTCTTCACTCGCATCCCCTTCCTTCGCATACATACTCTGATTATCAAGAGAAAAGTAATCCGACCTTATCATCCCTCCAGTATCACCTTCGATTCCCTTAAGATTCCTCAACTGGGGCGAGTTAACCAGGATAGAATTAGAGTCAGAATCCGAGTTGTGGAGCACCTCCCAATCTAGTAAGTCTCCTTCCATGGCAGGGAATTGATTGATTTTTTTTTCTAGTTAAAGAGCAAACAAAACCAAAAACGAAGCACTCCACAAACCCTAGTCCCCAAATTGAATCTGAATTATATGACTTAGGAGAGAAAGGAATAAAAATGCAAAGACCAAAGAGGATAAGGCGGGTAGGCGCTTTGAGTGTTGAACAGAGGGAGACAATTGAAGTTGTGAGTGATGACGTGGCATAAATCATTTGGTTGGTCAAAACAGAGATGGTTGACTATGTACATTGATCACCATTAGAATCTTGACACGTCAAAATACGGGGTGGAGGTGAAAACAGAGAAACAGTTTTGACATGACTTCTTATTTTCTTATATCGAGAGAAGACAAATGAGGAATAAAAGAGGACAAGTGTCAACGTGAAGAGTACACGTATCAAGGAATGGAGTACCCATTAATTATAATTTGCTTATATGGTATGATTAACAAAACCTAAACCTTTCTGCCCACGAGATCACTATATATACGAATTGGCAGAAAACAATACTTGGATACGGTGAGTTTCATCAGTTTTTTTCCTTTAGGAGGCGGGGCGGATCTTATTCTAAATACTAGTCGAGTTAGGTTGGTCTCGAATTTAGGGAAAATCCGTTCCCCCAAAATAATTATTATAAATATTTATGATATAAAATTTATATTAATATTTACTCTAATATATTTATACTTAAAAAAATTAACGCTATCATTAAAATTAAAAAATCATTTTTTTAATGTAAATATAAAAAAAAATTCATGATATATCAAGTTAAAATCAAATGTAACTTTAATTTTTCAAATCAACTTAAAAGGAGTAAATAAATATTTAATTTGGGATAAATAAAGATCAAATTATTTAGAGGTATATCAAGTTGAGTGAGCAAAAGTCACCCACTTATTCTACTTACATATGAGCTAATTTGTTAAATTAAGTTAAAGATATTTGATTCAAGTTGATTGAGTCTTAGTTCAATTGGTATGAGATTTACTGTCAATGCACAAGGACGAGGATTCGAGTAAGCTGAAATGCATTATCCTCCTATTTATAAATTTGAGAGGAACTTTTACTAATTCTAAACATTATATAAAAGTATATATTTGGTTCAATAGTTGTTTTTAAATTTGAGAAGGTTAAATAAATTTGTCATGATATATCATTTTTCCTTTTTAGTCAAATCCACTAGCTTCCTAAAATTGGCAAGAAATACATTTAGATAAAGTTTCGTAAAAAAATATAAATCTTTTAAAATCCATTTATTAAAGTATTGTTTGATAAATTAAAAAATAAGTGTTAAATTTAGGTTATTAAATATATTTGGTATTTTTTAAAAATAAGTAGAAAATATGATTAGACTATTTGACAAATGTAATTTTTAAAATTTTAAAGGTAAAATATTTAAATAATAAATTTAAAAGAATTGAAAAAATATTATATTAAATGATAAATAGCTCATTATCTAATTATCATTTTCTATACTTTTTGATTGAAAATATTCTTTCATTTTTTTTTTATTATGGGTTATCAAAGGTGGTTAAAAAATTAAATCACTATAAATATTGCCACCTTGTTCTTCAGCTACTTACCCACCAACTGACAGGAGACATTTGAAGTAATTGACTTGGTTTGAAATGAAAACATATTTTCATAAAAGGTGACATGACAAGAGATGTATATTTTACTTGAATGATAATGATACCTATTCCCTTTGTGAACTAGAGAGTAATCAATAAATGTGTAGGGTGTGGATCGAAACTATAGTTTGTTAACATGATAAGGCCGAAGATTAGGAAAACACAAACAACCAAAAACTCGAAGAAAAGAGTAGTTCGGTTTTATATAAAACAATTTTTCATAGGGAGAGATGACTCCTAAAGGAAGGGAAGGTAACTTGTTTGTCATATATACAACACTGCTGAAAGTTTCATACTAGTATGTCAATGGCATGAAGGCATATGCAAGCATAGCAATCTATCGATGCTTCCGTTCAACCAGCCCATTTGCTCAGAGGTATAGGGACACGTAAGCCGATGGATGATCCCCTATTGTGATAGATATAGTTTCAATGCTTGGAACTCACTTTCCCTCTCTATTTAAAGAACCTTTAACTTGCACCCAAATACCCTTTCAGGTTGTATAACCTCCTAAACCCGGCCTAGACGTTATGACCAGATTCTGAAGGTTACATTAACAACCAAAATGGCCTAGTAAAACTATTAGATTTCAAAACACGTTTTTAAAACTATTTGCTTATCTTTCTATATAGAATTGTGTGAATCTCTTAGTTTTACAAAAACGTACGAGTTTCAAACATAAAACAATTAATTTAAATATATATACTTTGCAAAGGTTGATTATTTTTG
The DNA here is from genome assembly GCA_025698475.1 of Gossypium anomalum. Taxonomy (NCBI): domain Eukaryota; kingdom Viridiplantae; phylum Streptophyta; class Magnoliopsida; order Malvales; family Malvaceae; genus Gossypium; species Gossypium anomalum. Next base: position 64,665,510 of record CM046968.1, on the reverse strand, counting down.
AAAATTTAGTTGATTTTCAACTTATTTACTTTCCAAAACTCATTTTCCTAGCAAAAAAAGTGATATTTGATAGATTTTTAATTAAAAACCAAGTTGTTTGTATAATTATATCAATTTTGAAGTTTAGACCGTTTAAAAGTTAAATGTCATGCATGCCAAAATAAACTCAAATTAAAGTCTCATGCCACAGTCAATCCCAAATAACAAAAACTATAAATATTAAGTTTAAAAATATGTTTATTAAAAATTATCCGAGATACTCCTTCAATTGTCGAGTCTGAATCCTAACCTCACTGGTTATTTGAAAAGACAATAAACTAATGACTGAGCTTAAGAAGCTTAGTGTGAATCATAACTCAAGTAATCGAATGGTACATAAATATATATATATATATATATATATATATATATATATATATATATATATATATATCACATCAAGCAACTAATATACAAAATATCATAACAGTACAGAATCAAAATTTTCAAAATACATGTATGTGATCATGTATGACCATGCAATTTTGAATTATAGAAAAAAAGCCTACCCAACACGGCTACACACCACAGCAAGAGTTCTTCAGAACTCATCCATCCATACACATCACGTTGTGGACAAGCCACCAATATTTGTAGATAAACTGCTAGAAATATGTGGACAAGCCACCAGTAGTGCAGATAACTACAAGAAATATGTGGATAAACCATTAGATATGCAAATAAACCGACAGAACTCCCTCCTTTCATAATCGACCCAACCTCAATGTAATGCAATATGGCATACAGTGTCAATAGCATATTCAGTACAGTAAGCATGTTTTTAACATGCAATCAGATTTAACAGAAACAGAGGACATTATTTATCATGCTTCAGTATATCAGTATTTGTGAGCATTTTTATCATGATATCAATAATAACAGTAGCAATAGACATGTATTAGCATGTAATCAGATTTTCAACATCAATATGCATGTTTTAGCATCACAACAAATGCGAAACAACACAAAACATATAATTGTAGTATACACAATTTTGACCTAAATAGTAAACTTTAGTTAGGGACACTTACATACGGCTAGCCCTAACAAAGGGTATAGATCTCGTTCCATTATCACTCCAAAGGCATTCATGCCATCGGTTGGTTACAATTAATATATATAATCACTCAAATATCATCAAACACACATATATACTTTGTTAAGATAGACACCTTTATTGAACGTCTGAATCGTACTAGATCTAAAACGCAACTCTCCCTCGCTACAAATCTGAACCTGTAACATCCCCACTTTTTTTATAAAAAAAAAAAAGAGAAGAAGAATATTTATGGTAGAAATCCTTGAATAAGTGATCTATAAATAAATAGTAATATAAGAAATTATGATCGTTTTTAGAGAAAACCATCAAACATGAAAACATAGAGGATTATTAGTAGGAGTATGTGATTAAGTTAAAAATTTAGTATCAAGTTTAGGGATTAAATTGAATAAGTTAGAAAAGTATAGAGACTAAAGTGCAATTATCTTATTTTTATTTTGATGGAAAGGATTTAATGGCAATTTTTTCATTACTTAAAAAAAATTAAATGTTTCATGATGGCTTTAAATGATATTTTTATTAAATAATTATTATTTAACATTTTATTTAAAATAATAGTAATTTATTAAATATTATAATATATATCTATAAAAAGAGGGAAAGATAAGTTCTTTCTCATCTTTCTCATGAAAGATTGGAAAAAAAAGAAAACCCCTTTCATCACTTTCCTTCAATTTTAAGCTTAAGGTATGGTTTTTCTTCAAATTTTTTTTTATAGATTTTGAATCTTTGAAGCTTGCTTTACATATATACCAATAGTTTTTTTTTTTATCAAGTATTTTGAAAGTTGTCATTAAAGGACATTGACGGAAGCTTAGAAAACTTAAGTGAAATAGATATATTTTTTGATAGGAAATTATTAGAAGATAAGTTCTAGCTTGTTAGAAGTGTGAAAAAGAAACAAAAACCGATGAAAAGTTTATTTGGTATATTTGGCCATGTTAAAGGGGAAGTAGAGAACATTGACCACTTTGTGTAATATTGGTGCTAAATGATAGCTTGTGAAGCAGTGAGTACTCTGGTGAAGACGGAATTGAAAACGGATAATCGAGTCTAAAAATATGCAAATTTCAGACTAGAAAACTTAAGTTGTCAATATGAATAATCATGCATATTGAAGTTTGTTTTTATTAGTTTTAGTTTTAGAATGGATAAATGATGTTGTTTCGTAATGAATTGCTCCTATTGTAGCTAAAAACGAAGCGAACATCTTGAAAGAGAAAGGCGAAGAAAAGGAGTAAAGTGATTAAAACTTTGGTTTGTAGTAATATCTTATTTTCATTACATTAAGTTTTAGAACATTTAATTTAATATGTCTAGTTGTATTTATTTTATTTTATTTTATTTTTATGAGTTTTGGATGAGCTTGAATAATTTAGTTAATATTTATAAAATTATGTTTCGAGATGAATACTATGTTTTTCATAAGACTAAATTAGCAAATTCATTATTATGATTTGCATTTGAGTATTATGATTTTAGATGATTGAGCAAGAAAATATTTAATATGTTTCAAATTAGAAGCCTATTTTACATTAGACGATATGTGATTTGAATATGAAACAGAATTGAAATGAGAATTATATGAAAATAGAATTGAAATGGATCATGAAATTTGATTTTTACCTCGTTTCACTAAGTTAGACTAAATCAAATATAGTTGGCATGCCATATAGTCTTTATATCAGAGAATTTAGATCTCCCCAATTTCCAGAGGGTGGAGGGAGAAAATGCCAAGTCGATCAGTTGTTATTATTGTTAGCCCAAATTCCCAAAAGGTCGTGGGCAATCCCAATTCCCAGAGGGTGGTGGACTACTCTGATAGCCATCGTTGCCGAACAACTTGGGGTGGTAGATTCGTGTATCTGGTTAGTCTAAACTTTAGTACGAGGTCTAAATCGAAAGAAAAGCAAAAACAAAACTTGAATTTATTTGAATTTCCATATTGTGCAAATTAAATTAATTACGTGATTTTGAATTTAATTAAAAAGCTTATTTTTTTATTCGATTTGTCAATATCAAAATATTAAAGTTTATTAATATTAGAATCTTCTTTTATTGTGATGTTATTAATGATATTTATAATCATGTTTTAGTTTATTTCTATCAATTAATTTGTGTCTAATACCTATGTAATGATTTATATGATATTAGCATCACTGAGTATAAAAATTGCTCAGCGTACGATTTGTCTATTTTTCCGTGCGTGGGTAGTTAGATTCGTTAGATCGTTCCAGCAGCATCTGAAGAACCGAAGTTTAGCTCAAATAATGTTGGTGAAGAGTTTACTTTATAGTTGATGTAAATGGCATGTACCTAGGCTTATAAATATATAATATTATGTCGTAAACTGAATTTAAATATTTTCATTATGTTTTCTTAGCTAGTATTTTATAACTAATGTTTTGATAAAAAATAGTAAAGCATAGAAATCTAGTTTATTGATATGTTTTGAGAAATCGTAGTGCTGGGAATTGATTTGGGAGATAATTTGAATGTGGATATGTTGTGAAAATCTAAATTTTGCAGGGGTTTTATGTAAAATAGGCAGAAATTCTGTCGAAATTTTTATAAAATAATTTTACCACTACGTTTCCTTTTCAAAAAAATGGAAAAGTAAGTTACTTCGGCAATGAAATGTGACATTTTATATTCAGATCCAACAACTGGGTCGGGTATAAGGTGTCACAGAACCGTTTATGACTAAGCTTACACAAAATAACACATATAAGATTCGGTCATAAGCATCAAACGAGATTTGGCCAAAGCAAAAAGAGACCCAATAATTAGATATTGATTTACAAGGATACTTACTCTTTCTACTAATTCGAAATGGAGGTGCGATAATTTCAATCTGTAACATCCCGAAATAGGGCCTAAATAGAATAGTGGTTGAGAAACCACAAATCCTAAATAGAAAAGTTTAGTTCAATTAAATTTTATGATTTACCGAGTGATTAGATGCATGTGTTAGAGTACCGATCAGAAATTTCAGTGATTGCATGTCCAATTTGCATATTAGGGCCTAATTGCAAAAGTTGATAAATATGAGTTCTAAATGTTAAAGGATTAAATTGTAGTGCATAATTGAAGTAGAGGTCCTTAAATGGTAATTAAATCATTATATTTTCATGGACAAAAAAAGATATACATAGGTAGAAATAATAAAAAAATTTTAATGAAGGGTATTTTAGTCATATGATAATTAAAAGATTAAAAAAGGGAAAAAGATGGCAAAATATTCTCATCTTCTTCCTTAGGACGAATATCAAGGGGTTCTCCATAGCTAGGGTTTGTTTCAAGCTTTCAAGCTCCATAGTAAGTGATTCCAAGCCCCGTTTTTAATGTTCTTTACGTTTTTAGAGTCCCGGTAACTTGCTTAAGCTTATTCTAGCAATAACTTAACTTAGGGTATGTATTTGGAAAAATACCCATATGTGAAATGTGTTTATTTTGATGTTTTATGATAGAATATGAAGCTTGAATTTATGTTAAATAACTTTTGCTAAGCAATTTTAAGCGAAAACGAGTAAAACGACATAATTGGTAAAAATACCTAATGTTCATAAGTACATGTTAGAGTGAGAATTTAATGTTGCCATAGAAGGGAAAAATGATCAGCATGTCATAAAACATAAGAAAATAGGATGAATTTTAATTTTCAAGCCTTGGGGCAAAAGTGTAAATATGTAAAAGTTTTGGGGCAAAAGTGTAATTTTGCCAAAGTTTCAGTCAAGGACTGTTTTGATAAATGTGAGTATTAAATAAGCTAAATTTATTATTATAGATCAAGAAGAACGAAATACAGAGGTAGACCAGGGAAAGAAAAAGATAGAGGACTAAATCGATATAGTTGATTGTATTTTATTTCGAGGTAAGTTTGCGGTAAATAAATACAATTTTCTATTATTTTATGTTACTGTTGTTAATTTTCCAGCATGTGTATATTTATTTCATGAAATTATTCAAAGAAGACTCCAACATGAATTGAAGGAGAAGTAATTTCAGATAGTCCCGGTTGAACCTTAGGAATGTGTAGGATACGAATGTCATGACATTAGGGTTTAAGGATACCATGTAAGCCCGTGCCAAGGCATGGCCATTGGTAAGGTTCTAAGGCAAGGATACCATGTCAAGACATGGCATTAATAAGTTACTATAAGGCAAAGGTCCCATGTAAGACCATGCCAAAGCATGGCATTGGTGAGTTCATAAGGCAAGGATACCACGTAAGACCATGACAAGTCATGGCAATGGTAAGGTACCCGCATATCCTTAGTATTCCAAGTGGTTCAACGGGGAAAATTTAAAGAGAACATCAAGGTAAGGTAAGGTAAGACGAGTTATACATCAAAAGGTAAGATAAGCTAATGATAGAAGAACAAAGATAAGTATATAATGCTCATGTATGTTTGATAAGGAAAAAGATAAGTAAAATAATTCTTATGAAAGTTGTTATTTATCTACTTGCAAACTTACTAAGCTTAATGCTTACCCCTTTATTTTCTTTCTCTTTTATAGTTTTGACAAGCTATCTCCGGGATCATAAAGCACGTCGGAGATCCGGACACACCATCATCAAGAATTATTTTGGTATAGCTAGACGCTTCATTTTGAGTATGGCATGTATAACATAGCAATCATTTTGAGTGTATAATATTATGATATGGCTTATGGATGGTATGAAAATGCTTGATGATGGTTAGCTATTGGATTGGCTAATCAATGACATGTTTGGTTTTATGTATGCCTAAATGCTAGTTATTCCATGGAAATCATGAAAAAGGGTGAATTTAGCTTTAAAATAGTATTGGTCAGTAGCAATGACGTGGATTTGAAAAATCACTAAAAATAGTAGAAATGGATTTAGATAGTGAATGAGAGATAGAATTAAATCTTATTGAGTCTATTTCCATATGGAGGAATCAAAACAGGTAAATGAGCTTTATTTTATGATATACTTTAGTTTTAGTGAAATAGGGTCAGAGTGATTTCTGAATCCCCTATTCTGACTTTAGAAATTCACCATAAATTGTAAAAAAACAATTATAAGTCATACTATATATTTATAGATTCCTTATTGAGTCTATTTTTAAGAGAAATAAACGGAATAATCATTGGAGTTCTATATAGGAAGAAATTTTATTTGTAGTGCACAGAGGTTAGATTAGCCGAACCCTAAAATAGGGGAGACTTTAACTAATAAACTGTACTAATTGGCCCGACCAAAAATTCTATAAAAAAAATTAGTAAGTAGATATATGAGTCTAGTTTCAGGGAGAATTTATGGATTTTGATTTCGAGTTTCGTAACTCAAGATATGATTTTTTTAGTAACTTTATCACAGACGGACAGTTTATTGCGGGAAATAAAATAAATTGTTTGAACTTGATTAAGTTGTAAGGTAAGTTTAGTAACGCCTCGTGCTCGATTCTGGCGACGGTCTCGGGTATGTGACAGCCCTAATTTGACCCTAGTTGGAAAGTGGTTTCGGGACCACAAAACCGAGTCATAAAAATAATTAACCGTCATATTTTATGTTTATTATATGTGAATATGCATATGTGAAAGTTTCATACTTTACTTTTGTCATTTGTATGTGAAATTTATTAGTTGGGACTTAAGTGAGACAATTGTGAAATGTGTTAGGCAAATGTAAAAGTGATCTAATAGTACATGTTGTCAAAAAGGTTGGACTTGCATGTCAAATTAGCCAATTCTTTTAGATAGTGGCCGGCCATGTTATTGATTAAAACATATTATATTTATTTTATGTTAATATTTTATATTACAAAAGAAAATAATGAATAAAGAAAAATAAAATATTGATTAGTGGGAGGAGAAACCAAAGTTAGTTCATGTTTGCTCCTCCATTGTCGTAACTAGAAGAAGAAGAAGAAGAAAATCTTTGGGAAAATTCGGCTATGGTGGTTGGCTAAATTAAGGTAAGTTCAATGTTATTCTTGGAAACTTAAGCATCATTTGGATGATTAGTTTAAATTCTACTTATTTTATGGTTTGAAGGTAGGTTTTGAATGAGTTAAGATTCGACTAAGGTGTTTTAAAAAAAATTATGGTGGATTGCTTTGATGTCATTAGCATGCTAATTGTGAAGCATTAAGTAGATGATACATATGATTGTGAAGTGGCTATTCAGGTTCTATAATGAAAATTTGCCAAAGCCGAATGTGTCATGAAGAAAAAATGTTATATGTGCATTATATAAGTATATGTGTATTCGGCCAAATGAATTTGATTTGAAGTTTTGATAGGTTGAGGGATGGATGGCCAAATGAGCTATAGGCTATGTAAGGATGAATTTTGTATATAAGTTGTGTGTGTATGTGTGGCTTTATTAGCTAATGGCATTCGGCATTATTCTTCATTTATATATATGTGCATTCAGTCTTTGGGAGTAAATAGATGAAGTTAAAATGATAAAGAATGTTTCTAAGACTTGTTAAGTCATTTGGGAGTAAAGTTGAGTAAGTAATTTAAATAAATCTATTTGTTTAATTAAGCTCAAGAGCAAAGGGGGTCTAAATCAGATAGGGGAAAGGAGAAAGTAGTCGAGTAAATTATCCGCAACTGTTCAAAATATTCGAGGTAAGTTTTAAGTAGTATCCTTTAGTATATAATTGACGATGTCTTTATAAGAGTATATTAGGTGAATTGCGATCTTTGGTTTGCACTTGAATAAAGTTGAATAATAGATAATGCATGTATATGACTTATAGTCTGATGGTCACTTTGAGTTTAAGAGTAAATGGTGAAAAGAATGAGTGATATGAGATATAACTCTTGAGCTGAAATGTGAATGATGATGTGCATATTGAGTTTATATTCGAATGTAATATATGACTATTAAGTGATAAGATGGCTGAGATGTGTTATAATATGACCAAGTATGTATGAGACTAGAAATATATCCGGACATGAGGTCCGCAGGCTATATGCTGGAAATATATCCGGACATGAGATCCGCAGGCTATATGCTAGAAATATATCCGGACTTGAGGTCCGCAGGCTACGTGCTGGAAAAATATCCGGGTTAAAGACCCGCAAGCTTATGCTAGTAATGTATTCCGAGCTCTAAGACTTGACAGAACCGATGCCAGTAAGTTAAGTAAGATTACGACTTCGAATGTCTGTGGTAAACATCGTTGTGTAAGTATTATATATTTTACATGTTAAGGTTCGTGTTACGTGCTCATATTTGAATTGATTTCTAAGTGATTTATTAGTATCAAAGAATGATGTATATATATATGTATGTGAATGAGTTCGGTGTTTGAGGATAAGACAATGATATATATATATATTTGGTCAATGTAAGTCATCATATGAAAGAATGTGACTAAAAGTAGTAGTATAAGCTATGTAGATAGTGAAATATGTGTTAGAAGTTTTCTTGTGTATACATACATACATATTCGGCCAATAGGTTTTATAACTAATGTACTGGTGTATATTTGGCCAAGTGAATTGCAATTAGAATACGAGTTTTGTGATACTCAATGTTCAATTTTAATGACAAGCTTTAATAGTATGAATTGCTTAAAACTTACTAAGCCTCGAAAGCTTACTCTGTTTCTTATTTCTCTGTTTTATAGATTGTTGATTTTGGCTATCGACTCGGGGATCGTCAGCAGTTCTTCATACTATTGATCTTTTTAGTACAGTTATATTTTAGACTCGATATGGCATGTATAGATTAGGCTGTTGACAAATAAGTTTTGTAATCGTAAATATTTTGGCCATATGAAAATGGCATATATAACTCAAGGTTCAGTATGTATTCAGCTCAATTTCTGCTTTTATTGCTAAATTTTTGTGAATGAAAAATTAAATGTTTAGCTCGGTAATACCTTGTAGCCTAACCGGCGATCGGACTCGGGCTTGGGGTGTTACAGGGTAAGGGGGCGTTACACAATCGTTAATGCAGGTTTGGGTGGATCAAATCTGAACCTTTAACATAGAACACAAAATAACACCCTATATTAGATTCAATTAGAGCACAGAAAAAGATTTCAAAATTGGATCAGATTGGAAAATAACTTTTTGATATGTTGTAATTTGATATGGCAAATTAGGTTTTCTCGATATACTTAAAGAGCTTATTCTCAAGAAAAGTAGTGACTTTTTTTGTAGTTTTTCGTAATTTTTAGATTTTAAGTTAATAAGTATAAATATCTTGTTTTTACTCATTTTGAGACCCAATATGGTCAATAGTGTCATTAGGGGCCCTAATATGCGGTTGAGTGGTATGTTGGAGGTTGAAAACAAGTGAAAACGACACCAAAAGAGAGGAAATCGTGATATCCAAACCTTGGAATCACAATACCTCCAATAGACTTGAAGATTGGAGACCATTTGTAACAACCTATACCCGTAACCTATGTCGGGGCGGAGTACAAGGCATTACCTAACTTGATCTCATGCATACAAACAATCTCAAATCACCAAGACTCGGTTCAAATTAAAACTTTCAATTTCTACTTTAAACTTTTTATTATGGGCCCACGAACCCCAAATGGACCATTAGAAACTATCTGGGACCACTCTGGGTCTTTAAATCAACTATGAAAATTTTTGTTTTTAAAACAAGGGACACTCCCGTGTCCTACACCCGTGTAGAATTAATTTTTAATTCGAACCTACAGGAGTTTTCACACGGCCAGACACACGCCCGTGTCCATGGCCCGTGTCCCTCACACGGCCATGACACGCCCGTGTCTTAGCCCGTGTGCAAAAACGTAGACATTTTTTTCTGACGTCAGCATGCTCAAAACGTTGCACGACCAAGGAACACGCCCGTGTGCTGGGCCGTGTCCTTCACACGATTGAGACACACGACCGTGTCTCTGCCTGTGTGTTTATTACCATGCATACTGACTTAAAATTTTTACGTGCAGGGGACATACGACCGGACCACATGCCCATGGAGCTAGCCGTGTGTCACGCACGGCCTAGACACACGCCCGTGTGTCTACTCGTGTGGACAATATAGGGCTATTTACCAAGCCTCATTGCCACCCTTACATACATAGTTCCATACGAAACCAACCAATATCAGAACAAATATAACTCATGCAACCAAATCAGCCCCAATAGACATTAATTCAACCATGTAAATGCATCTTTTATAAAATCAAAATGAATATTAGCTATCATTCAAGGCTTAATACAAAATGAAGGGTTTCCAACCTAAGCCAACACATTTGGCCAATTCTCAATGACAAAAAAATAATACAATCTAAGCCCTATACATGCCATTTTCAAAAATATAAAACCAACTATACCGAATGCTTCGGTTGATAGTGTGATCGATATCTCTGACTTCTGGTGATCCTTGAGCTAGTTAGGTGGCACTATAAGAAAATGGAAAGAAAAGGGAATAAGCATATAGCTTAGTAAGTTGCATATAAATAAATATACAACAACTACTTAACCATTCATCAACGAGCTCATGATACAAAGTGGGCGTAAGCATTACTTACTCATCAACATCCATACAATTCACTTAGCATATATATATTGAGCTCACATCTCATGTATAACAAAGTTGGCACCTGTACCACTCACAACACGGTTATATTTTCCTTATTAACTCAAAATCATAAATTTCACCGTTGAACCATTCGGAACACTACCGGATATTCATTAAGCCTTAAACATGGGGTAAGGTGCCGATGCCATGTCCCAAACATGGTCTTACACTGGCTATCATCATCGAGGTCGATGCCATGTCCCAAACATGGTCTTACACTAGCTCTTGCATATCTGTGTCGATGCCATGTCCCAGACATGGTTTTACACTGACACAACTCATAGCCGATGCATGTCCCAGACATGTCTTACACTGGCTTACGTCCCGAGGCCGATGCATGTCCCAGACATATCTTACACTAGCACTCATCTCAATACAGATGCCATATCCCGGACATGGCCTTACACCGGCTCTCATAATGTGGCCGGTGCATGTCCCAAACATGTCTTACACTAGCTCACACAAGTGACCCAAATGTCATGGCATGAATATCCGATTTACTCCCTAAAGTTCTAACGGAAGTTCTACTATCTCGATTATCATTATACATTCTCAATTTCACAATCAATAAATTCATGTTATATCAATTCAATGACAATTCAAACACATATAGTAACAATGTAGTTGTATTATTTACATACAACTTACCTCGGATTACAAAATGTAGACAACTCGTCAATTAATCTACTTGCTTGGCCTTCCCCCGGTCTAGAGTCGAATTTGGTAATTCTTGATCTATAATAGAAAAATGCACTCATTTAATCACTAAATAAAATTAAGCGATTAAAATTTCATATCTTTGGTAAAATGACCATTTTGCCCCTAAACTTTGACAAAATGACGATTTTACCCCTATGCTCAAAAATTAATTTTATCAGATTTCTTTGTATCTTAAGCCTAGCCGAACCCTTTTTACTCTTATAGAAACTCCAAATTCCCACTATTTCACACATTTATCATCTATTTTACAAATTTTCCAAAATGGTCCTATTAGGGTTTTCATGAGAAATCCTTTCACCAAAGTTATTTATAACATAACTAAGGCTCGTATTCCTCCAAAAAATTTCAGAAAACACCCTAAATGCTCTCATGGAAAAACCCTAAACTTTTAACCATTTTGCAAAATAGTCCCCTCATTTGAAAGCTTATACTTCAAGGAGTCCAAAAATGTAAAAATCAACAAGAAAAACTATCAAAATCACTTACTTGAGAGAGGAATAAGTTGCTGAAATTTTCAAGCTTTTCCAACCCCTATAATGGCTGATATTTTTGGCTAAGAAGAAGAGAGAATAAAGAGATGAAACTTTTTTTTTATTTAAAAAAAATCAATTTGCTAATGTCATCACATACCAACTCTACCCATCTTTTGACTTTTTGACTCTTTTTGTCTCCATGGCTGGCCAAGCTATACTTCAAAGGTCTATTTGCCCTTTAAAGACCCCTGATTTAGGTTTCATGGCAACTTAACACCCTTAGCTATCAAATTAGGACTTTTGCACTTTATGCAATTTAGTCCTTTTTTGCAATTGGGCTCACAATCGCTAAAATTAATCCCCCAAATTTTTCATGCACTAATATCAACATTCTATGACTCTAAAATAATAATAAAATATTTTTTGATATTTGAATTTGTGGTCTCGAGACCACTGTTCTGACTAGACCCTAAATCGGGCTGTTACACCACTCTTTAGTGGTATTGGGATATCCACCCTCCAAAAAGACCCCCAAGTTCGAAACTGACTGGGGTATCGTGATATTCTCTTCTTATGTATCATGATACCGATATCATGAGAGGACAAAATTGCACAAAAAGGGTGGTCTTTATCCACCCGACGCACCAATCACACAAGGCCTGTGTCGGAGAAATTTTGGCAACAAAAATTCATCAGACATCAGCCTAAAATAGCCAATTTTGGCTGAGGAGAGAGGATACACACATTAACTTAGTTTTAGCCTTAGTTTCTGTAGGTTTTCTCTTAGTTTTTCTACAACTTTTTCTAGGGTTTATATTTTCTCTTCTTCTTTCTTAGTTTTAGAGTTTATTTTATTATACTTTCTTCTTATTTTTAGTGTTCTTGTAGTTAGTTATCATTGTAACCTAGGTTTATTTGCACTTTCAGTCCTTGTACTTTAGTAGTAATTTAAGATCGAGAGAAAATTGAGCCACTTTAGTAATTTAAACGATTTATGTCTCTTATTCGAAGATCGACAAACCACATCAAAGTCAACCGACCATCGTTAGTCATTTATGAGTTAATTTCGTAGTCTTGTGCTCTTTACAATTTGGCCCCTAGAGTAGCGTATTTAATTTCCTTGCAACATTTTCTTGTTATGATTTGTTGTACTATAAAATCGTACTAGTAGCCGTTTAAACTCTAGATTGTACGCTATTTATTACTCAATTGCCATCTCCTTTGGGTTCAACCCTTGGAATACTTCGGTGTTCCATCTGACACTATAAATATTACAATTGATTTGTACGATTGCAGTTAAAACCGCTCTTCAAGAAAATAGTTTTCCAAAATCATTTGTTTTAACATTTATACGCGCGGACAGTCACTAATGCTTCATCGAAATTAGATCAGAATGAGATGAACTCAACGGAGATCTTGATTAAACAAAAGATATTCGACTATGGAGTAATAATAATAATAATAATAATAAATTGAGAAATGAAGAAAGAAATAAAATAAATAGAGATTCCACCACAAGGACCCACATTAAATATAATAATATATATTAAAAATGTGACTCACTTAATCATATTTAAAATTTAATTTAAAAATTAAATCCATTTTTAACATAATTAAAATAGGAAATATTTTAAACCTCAAAGAAAAACCCAAAACTCTTAAGTTTCCATATATTCTTGTGTTGCTTCTTATATATAATTTATTCTCTCTAAAAAATGTGATGTAACATGTTATTTTTGAATGCCTAAAAAATAATTTTTTAAAATCATTGTAATATAAATGTTTTTGAATATATTCTCTTTTTATCTTTCTTTTATTTTGTTAGATGGATTAATTTTTTATTTTTTTCAATTAATAAATTTTAAAATAGAAAAGACTAGGTGAATTTAAAAACAAAAAATCCACATGGCATATCTCGCTTTAAAAATAGTTGACCTCAGCATTTTTGGTAAAGACTTTTCTTTTAATAAACCATTGAATATTTCATTTCATTAAAAATGGAAAATTTTAGCATTTAATATTTTAAGTGTATTTGACAATCATTTTAAATTTTTATTTAATATAAAATTTTCAATAGAAATGTGTTGAATGAGATAAATAGGAAAGTAGTCACTTATCAATAATATAAAAAATGAGATATTCAAATTAAATATGTATATTTTATCTAAAATTATCTAAAATATGATATTAATAAGATTAAATTTTAAAAATAAATAAGATTAATAAGATTAAATTTTAAAAATAAATAATATTTTAAAATCAATATTTACTTTTATCAAATAACTACTTGTATTTACTAATTTATCAAATAATTTTTTAATATAAATTTAATACCTATAAAAATTAGCAGTAATTTTATATATAAATTTTTAATTTATCAAACAGTATAAATTACAAGAAAATCGATGGATCAAATTATAATTTTAATACCGTAATAGTTGAGTAGTCTCTGTCGTTTAATAATGATACTCAAAAGAAGTTGATAATTGAACCCCAAATTTAATACTTTAAACTCCACAGATAAGATTTTAAAAGTGACGGTTGTCCCATTTCAAGTACAATAAAAAAATAAAATGTTCCACTAGCAGAAATACTAGCCCTTCATTATATTTTTGGGATAGCTGAGATTCATTGAGCACCTAGTATCTGCTACAGTAGTATGGGCAATTTCAAATAGAAAAGGGTCCTGCCTAATCCCCCACTACTCCAAAAACCCTGATTTATATTACTATGGGTACTAAAAACAAGAATATTACTGTGGGTAATTTTACAATATTTACAAAAACTCAGCCCCTGCAGTCTATCCAATAACTTGAAAAATCAGCGTTGGAGGTGTTGTCGACGATGACTGAGATTGCAGGGGTTTCTTTCATATGTTGTAAATGGATGTGGTCCATGCTAGCAAATGTTGTAAATGGATGTGGTCCGTCCAAGCTTTTCCAGTCTTAACTCGAAAAGACTTTTCTCTACCGTTTCCTATCGATCATTTTAATTGATGTAGACATCACGTGTCTATCGTAATATTTAATAATATTTTTAAAAAAAATTAAATCTCGAAATGTCTAAAAATAATTTTTAATACAAACTAAGTTTGTAAATAACTTGTATATAAAGTCAATGTTGGAAGTTCAAGCTATGCACATCTAAGTATCTTCATAATTATTCACACGGTCAATATTAACATTTATTCCGAATCTTGCAGATACCGATCTCCATCAATGGAGGTTGGAAACCCCTTCATGAACAGATCTCCATGGATACATCACTTATAATTTATCATCCTTTACATCTTATACAATTCATTACTGTAGAAGATGGAATCATATACTCGGATTAAATTAAGCAATGATTAGTTGTTACAGTTTAGTTAGTTGTTAGCTGAGTTAGCTCAAGTAAGGGTGATCAATAAACAAGTAGATCATTCTCTCATTCATACTATTTTAAGTTTGAAAGGCTGATTTACTATAAATTCAATGGATTTTCCTCCTCAGCAAAGATACTACTCTAATCACTCCCCAAAGATATCATAGAATTCTTTCACCCAGCAAAAACTTAAATAATAAATACTTGTATAAACTCCTTTAACTAATGAAATAATGCTAAATAAAATTAACATCTTTTAATTTTTTTAAAAACTCCACTTTATTAAATATAATTAGAGAAAAAGAAGCAAAATTTCTCCCACACAATGGGTTTGATATATACTAGGGAATGTGGCAATAAATGGTAAAGTGTGGGGAAAGGAAAACGTATAAACATTGGTTGCACAGAAAAGGCTAAACAAAACATGTTTTGTGTTTGCTGTAGAGGGAAGGAAAGGAAAAAGTTGGGGAAGCTCTCCATAACACCACCATCACCAAACATGTTCCTCACATTCATCAATCTTTTCCCCTTTCCATAATCTGTACTCATCAAACAAGGCATGCGCAGTGGCTTGTAAGATATCTCAAAAATTAAACACCCACACCAACATACTACGCTAGTAAGGAATCCAAATGTCAGCAAACAGAATGAACATATCTACTACGAGGGGACAGATACCTTTTCTTGATCCTCAAAAGCTTCAATGAACTCAGAATCTTTGGGCTCATTAATGATCTTTTCAAACATTGACTTGATTGTTCCATGCTGCAGCATCTCTTCCAAAACTTTATCCTCCACAATATCACAGACTTGCTCCTGATGCTCATCAGAAGAGAACAATAACTCAGATACCCGATCCTTGCCAGCTTGTCGATTAAATTTGTGCCCCTCAATCACGGATGAGATAAGTCGGTAAACGTATACAACCTTTTTCTGGCCTAGCCTATATGCGCGGCATATAGCTTGTCTTTCCACGGATGGGTTCCACGTCATATCAAGCAACACCACCCTTGAACCTCCGATAAGATTTATACCTTCAGAGCAAGCCTTTATTGATGCAAGCAACACCCTTGCTTTGCTCTCTGGATCATTAAACACATTAATGGAGCATTGACGCTGTTTTATATCACATTTCCCGTGCACGAACAATATCTCCTCCCCTTCCTTCCATTTAAAATGATACTCAAGCTGCTCCATTATTAAGCGTAAAGGTCCAAGATATTGACTAAAAACTATAACCCTTTCCTCCAGAGCTTCACTAAGCTTAAGCAGATTCATGAGGAATCTTGTTTTCACTCCTTCCTCAGGTTTCAGTCTTATCCTTTCTATCTCTTCCGTGCTAACAATGGAGCTTACAACTTCATTAATATCCTTCTGGTCTGGAAGCTGCTTCAACAGCTGCTTCAACAATGAGGGATGGATTGAGATCATGGACACATAGCGATCAAAATCAAGTGCATTCTTTTTTTCTTTCTCTCTTTTTCTCTTGAACAGATTCTTTGCTTCCTTAACACGCTCCAGGATTTGTTGTACATGCTTCAGGATTTCTTCAACGCGCTCCAGGATTTTCTTCTGCAGTTCAGTGGGCCGTAATACAACTAGAGTGTGCCTCAAACCGGGAAGTGCAGTCTGTAGAATTGTGCCTTTATACACGTGAACAAAAGGCTTAATCACAGCTCTAACCTCCCTCAGTCCCCCGATTTCATTTCTAATGGAACCAATCCAAGAGGTAAAGTTTCGCTTTGCTTCGTTTCCTTTGCACCCACGCCTACTATTATGCTTGTATCGATTACAATACCGGATTCCTTCAGCAAATGTGGGTCTCACTAAGCAGAGTGTGTTGAAAAGCTCATCAAAATTATTCTGGAAAGGAGTTCCGGAAAGAATGATACGGCGATTGGTTTTAATTCCAGACAAAGCCTTCCACAAAAGAGTAGCAGCATTTCTAGGTATGTGTCCTTCATCAAGGATTAGAAGGCCAGGAAGGTCGAGAAGGATTTTGCTGACTTGCTTATGTAGATTTTTACATTTTTGTTTCCTCTTTGTCTCTTTTCCAGCAAGTTGAGTGAAAAGGTTGTAACTGATCACCAAAATGCCTCCATCGTATTTCCAGGAAAGCAGTTTCACCAAAGGCCTAACAAGTCTATCTGCATCCGGGACACCAACTTTAAGTTTCTCATAAAGAGCAACTCCATTTGTTTTTCCCATTCCACAAAAATCCGGACTGTTCATATTGTGAAAGGGAATATCAACCTTCCACTTACTGAACTCTGCTTCCCATGTCAGTAACATGCTACATGGAGCAACAATCACCGGCCTGCAACTTGGATTCTCTTTTAAGTATGTCTGAAGAAAGACAATAGTCAGTAGACTCTTCCCTGTCCCTGGAGCATGTGATATAATGCATCCTCCACCTTCACTGGACGAGTTTTTAGACTTATCACGATATATTCCCCCTGCTATATTATTCCAAATGAATTCAAAACCTTCACGCTGATGGGGGTAAAGTTTTTCCTTTATGTTTGGAATGATTTCCCATACTGTTCCTTCGACATTGGCAGAGGAATCACAACCAGGCATATCAATGTTAGGGTCTACATCTTGAAGACCATCAAACATAGAGGAGTCCACAATGCCAGAGTATTGCCTCCCAAATTTTCCATAAGAAGGTTTCATCTGCAACAAGCAAAACAAGATTATAAGAATCAAATATCTGAAGCTCAGTAAGATCCATTTACTCAAAGTGCTGCAGTATACATATTAGGCTCCTTGACATTAGCCTATTATTCGAGCCATTTAACTTGTCTATGACAATAATTCTCATCGGAACTGTTTACATCTAAATCCATTTTCAAAATGATAGATTATTAGACATGAAACATGGAGGTTCATATAAAACTTACAAAAGGTGAAGCAACGTATTTGATTTCCAGTTGCAGAAAGGAGCAAAATTTGCATTTTATTCCAATTTCTTCATCTAGCACAAGATAATGATCCCCTTGACGACATAGGACTGCTCTGTCCTGTTTAACCTCAGAAACATTAGCGGCATCCTCAATTTCCACCTGCCCATTAGTATGAACAATATAAGTTCAAGTTCAATCGTCTAAATGTTGACACCTTGAATTCACATGAAAATGCTAATTTTCACTTTAAGGAGTGCCTATGCAGATAGCTCTTTCTTATACTGATAAAAAAAATAGGTTAACTGTTCCTAAATGATGTTAGAAACACCCGATATATTTTACATTTAATTCCTTTCTAAACAAGTTCGAGGCCTCTTTGCATTTCAGTTTATAGCATTTATAGGGAGATGCGCATGTCCTATGTTTATGTTCCTATGTACTAAAAGGGAAAACAAACCCATTCAAGATAAAAGCAAGGGATTTAACTTTGATTTTAGTATACATTTGAAACCGTGGATACAATGGGCTACACATATGCAAAGCATCATTTAATGAAACAATAAATAAATAATGCAGTCTGAGTAACTATTGGTTGGTAGACATGCAATGCATTATAATACAGTAAAACATTAATTGAAAGTACCAAGGAAGGCTTTGAAGCAATCCCATCAGACGCAAGACAAAACTGCATCTCAGTCCACAGTGACTCCATTTCATCATCAACAACATCTGCATTGTTAGGAGTAACTGTGTTCTCAACCCAAGAACCGAACTTGATAGGCAAAGAGTTGTTCTCAGATTCAACTTCGAGGACCTTAGTTGAATCCGAGTCTACATTCTCCAAAATAGCATCCGCCTCTACTCTAAGAAGGTGGAGTTTCCTGAAGGAGGTCGAGGCCGCCCCCACTCTTTTACCCTTAGACTTAGGCTTAGACTCGGTACCGGAAGATGTATAATCGTTGATATAAACGACGTCCCTCTCCTCTTCTTCGCCACAGTAATCCAAATCCTCGGAGTCATCATTGTCTTCTTCGCTTGGAGAGGGGAGAGCCTCATGAGAACCCTCCATTGGATCATCATTGTCTTCGTCTTCGTCATCATCATCATCATCTTCTTCTTCTTCTTCTTCTACTTCTTCTTCTTCATCACCATTATAATCAAGATTGGAAATATTAGCAGGGTGTCTGGAATCTTGTTTACAGCGGTGTATGTCAATGTTAGGTGCTTCGTACAAGAATTGGGTTTCACCGGAGTGATTCTTAGTAAGTATGGGGCTGGGGTCCTGCACCACCACCTTCTTCCTGGTGTTCCTCCGCTTGCTTGGAGGACATACCTCGGACCAGTAGGCTTCCATCCTACTTCGGGTTCTTGAAGCCACCGGCAAGGAGGGATTCAACATCTTGCTTGTAGTAAAAGAAATAGGGTTGTGAGGTTGGAGTTGAGGCAGAGGCATGAAGCAATGCAGCAATAGAAAAAGAAACAAATTAAATATTAATAATAAAAAGGTGAGGTGAAAAGGCAAGAGAAGCCCTTCACCAACTCCACTCCCCAACAAGTCAGCGGCAGCGATCAAATCAACCACAAAAACCCTTCCTTAATGTAATAAAATATTATTTAACATTGTTAATCGTATATTTACTGAAAATATTAACTCAATTTTCAAACAAAATAAATCTACATTAAACTGCTAAAGAATAATACAAATCAAACTTCACCCTATCACTCAAGTCTTTCTAAATTTAAAATAATAAAAGAATATGGAGGTGTTTTTTCATATTTATCCCTTTCTTGTTTCACCAACGTTTTTTTTATTTAATTAACACAACAAATATTTTGTATTATCTTTCCGCAATATGTTTTCAAAATTCAAAAATCTAATATCAAAATATCATTGAAGTTCAACATTCTAAAATATAATATAATTACTTTTCTTACCTGTCTATAAATTTTTTTTTTTTTAAAAAAGTAAGTAATGTTGTGAAAACTGAGTTTATATTATTTCATAAAAATATTTCTTTTATTTTTAAACAATATTTTTTTACATACAATAAACATATATAAAATTTTAAATTAAATATTGTCTAAAAATAATTTAACTCTATTTTTTTTACAATATATATAAAACAACATATATGAATTATTGAGTTCTGCGTTAGTTCTTTGAGTTCTAAAATGTTTTTTTAGTTATATTTAAAGTGGGTCTTTTTTATAATTAAGTTTTTAAATATAATTTTATTATATTTTTTAATTAGAATTTATTTATAATTATATTAATGAGATATTTAAATACATCAATTTTAAACCCATAATTTTATTTATTTTAATGATAATGTATCAACACATAAAACAATACATCAATCGGTGACAATTACATTTGCTTTGTTGATAATATATGAAATCATATATTAACGTTATAATTACTTTTTAAAAAATGTTCTTATTAATCTACACGGGTATTAACATCATATGATAATCACGGTGTATAAAGGATTTAAAATTACAACTAGTACAATATATCGTTATGAATGAATTATTATCGCTTTTATATTTCTTAACCTATCAATTAAATATAAATAGAGGGAAGAAATTCATTACCTTATAACCAACGGTCAAGTATAATTTTACTAAAAATATGATAAATTTTATAGACTTATTTGTTTTAATTTGCAAGATAAATTGTGATTTTTCTGACCTTAAGTAATACAATATTGCAAATAGTTGTAAAATAAATTGTGGTGTTAATTTGTAAGAGATATTTCACAAATTAATACATTGACATTAAAAAAGTTATTAATTTGAATATACTACCAGAATTATAGGTTAAACTCTATTTTTATTTCCATCAATATTTAGTAGTAATTAAAAAATATATGGAAAATAAATCTGGAATTTTCTTTCATATCATGCATAGAAAGAGGGGAAAATCTACAATAAAAATAACTGAAAATAAGTACAATGTTCATATTATCTATAAATAATGACGAATCATAAACTTTTCATCATAACATAAAATCGTTTTCTCAGTATTTTTGTTCTATACAAAGTAATATTAATTTATTATTATTTTAATGTAAAATATTAATAATAATTTACCTTTACATTCTTAAGGAATTTCCTAATATATGCATTTTTTTCACAATTATAGCACCATTTTTACGGTTGAATTTTTTTAAAAAAAATCTTACTTATTAAAATAAGTATTATTAACCATAAAAACTTATTTATGAAACAATTTATTTCTTATTTTCTTTTTAGTTTTTAAGTAAAACTTAATTTTTTTCAAAAACTGGCAAGTCAAAAAAGAATTTTAAAAAAACTTTGGTAACATGTTAAATAATTCAACTCATATTTACATAAAAAAAAAATCATAAATACATTTAAACTACTTCTGAATATTTCAAATGATTATGAAAATATTTTAGAAATTGCTTATAATATTAATAAATCAAATGTAAAAAAGTTAATATAATATTTAAATTAGATTATTGGATCAATAATTTAGCATATCAAAAGTTTTAATTTATCAAATAAGTTGTTGAGAAAATTAACAGAAATTCTAATTATGCAACGTAATTGATAATTTATTCAAATAATTTAGTTATAACATTTTTTTTTAAATTTGCATTTCAATACATTAATTTTTTAAAATCACTATTTAATTATCATTTATGTATTGCAATAATATATACGTACATTCTCAAAGAAATTGTAAATTACAATTTATTTTGGGGAAGTTAGTTGAGTATATATATTTGTTTTCTTTTATATTTTTATTATTAGGCATTTAACTTTATAAGTTTTATATCATTTTTACTATATATTAGTTATTTTAATCGAGCTATTTGAAAATATTATATAATTCTCATAAATATAGATAATAGAATAATTAGGATTGCACAATAAACTTTAACCAACCATATATACATATATATTATAACTGTTGATGCATTGGTAAAACAAGGAGGAGATAAGGAGGAGGATATAGTGGTTGTCACAGAGGCCGGTCCATTTAGTCAGGACGGGGATTCGAAGGTAACAAAGAATGGAGAATAGGAGAGTATTAAGGCTAAGTATAAGAGATAAGTTACAAAGTATAGGGTTGGTATCTTGGAGAGTCGATCATTTTCTCATCATTCCTGGAGGTACTTATAGGCGAGGGTCCCATGTAGGATGGTGTTAACATGTTGGACTCTCCATCCAGCCATTTTTACGAAACACGTGGGATGAATGTCTTCGATGGGATGAGAATGTCTGTGATGGGACAGATATTGTCGTTCATTATGACTTGATAATATAGGGCAGTTGAACCCATGTGGTATTGGGTGACCAATGACATCACGTTATTAATGGAGGCCTGGGAGGTCTGAATATCGAAGGTTTGTGCCTACCCGACTGGTTATTAAGAGAGCTAAAACCCGTAGATAACCTTCCAGTTGGTTGTTGATGGGTTTGCTACTTAGGCAACCTTTCGGCTTGTCATGTGTCCTTAATTTAGGGGGTATAATAATATTGGTGAGGTGAGCATAGACAACATGACTTTGCAATCCCACAATTGTGTCCCCATCAACCTAGCCAACCCAGCCAACTAGATCAATTCCTTCGCTTCAGCCAGCACCCTCATCCCAGCTTAGGAAATTTTTCTAGCCTGAACTCTACCTAAGTTCATTCTTTTTCCACTCTTGAAGTACCATCCTTGCAGTATGTATATGCCCTCCTCTCCACTTTAGAGCAGTTCATAAAAGCTCTAAACATTCCTTTGATTTCTAACCTTACTATCTCCACTATGCTAATTTACGCCTCAACCCCCTTAGCCACCGTAAAGTATCAACCATCATCTGGTGCACCTCCTCTTAGACCCATGGAGCAAGTAGCACGTTACTTTTAGCAAGTTGTAACTTGCCTTACAACTATACTACCTTCACGATTGTGACTTTCACTCCACTAGATCAAAGTTCTCATCAGCAAGCTTCTGACCCTCAGCCTCCTGATTTAAAAACCCAAGAGAAATTGCAACGTCTAGAAGAGCAATTCTCTTAGCAAGATTATCATTTTAAAGAGTAGTAGAAGCAAAAACACATCTGTAATTAAAGGAATGCTCAAAATGAATAGTTAGTTGCTGAGTTGAGGGCAAAACGGGAGGTTCCTAGACAAGAAAACTTGATTCGACAATAAGATTAGGCATAATTTTCCCTTTGTGGAAACCACAAGCATAACGATCTAAGTGGTCTCTGTCGAAACAATGTTGACCCTTGACGGCATCTCAGCACTTCCAAGGCAATAACAATATCTTCATAGAAGAACAACTCAAGGCTTTTAGGGCA
Organism: Gossypium anomalum; assembly: GCA_025698475.1. Taxonomy (NCBI): domain Eukaryota; kingdom Viridiplantae; phylum Streptophyta; class Magnoliopsida; order Malvales; family Malvaceae; genus Gossypium; species Gossypium anomalum. Next base: position 64,642,078 of record CM046968.1, on the reverse strand, counting down.
AAATTGATGCAATAAGTGAATGAGTAAAAATAAATGAAATTGTCTGGGATTTTTCTAATGAACCGTTGGCCCCAAAAGTCTTCGACAACCATATTTCAACTTCGTTCAACTTTTCAAAATTCATATATAATGGTTCAGGGGATCCGAATGACCATCTAGCCCGATATAATAATCATATGAATATACTGGAGGCATCTAATAGAGTCAAGTGCAGAGTTTTCTCTATGACCTTTTAGCAAATAGCTCAACAATAGTACCTGTCACTGCCTTGGGGATCCATCCACTCCTTCAATCAATTGGTCGAACAATTCATTAGTCGTTTCTTGGCCAACAAGACACTCTAACAAGTGAGTCCTTTCATGATTATGTCTGACGATTTAGTGCAACAATAACAATCATGAAGGGAGTCACTAATGAATGGGCCATCCAGGTTGTAACACCCCTTACCCGATCCAGTTTCCAGACCCAAATAATGAGATGCTACAAATAATTACCAAACAATTTTCATACAATTTATGAATGAAATCTCAAATAAATATTAAATAATCACATATGAACATGTATAAATTCATTAATCAATCTATTTCAGGTAGATATTGAGTATACGAAAGATAAAAACAATTCAATAATAAACAATGATTAAATCAAATAAAAAACAAAAAAGGAAGGAAAAATCTGCATACATGGGTCACACGACCGTATCCCCTAGTCATATGCGAAAGCTTACCCCGTCTGTGATGAACCATATAGTCGTGTCACTAGACTGTATACATTAGTCGTGCCCATGTAAGATAAACCACGAGGCCGTGTGAGTGGGTCACATGGCCGTGTGGATGGGTCACAGTGTAACAACCCGTTTTTAGTCAAATAGGAACAGTGGTTTTGAGACCATAAATTTAAGGTCAAAATAATTATTTTATTATTATTTTAATGTTTACAACATGATATTATATTTGTATGAAATTTTTGTTAAGAAATTTTATCGTTTGAGTGCTTAATTTGATAAAAAGGACTAAATCGCGTAAAGTGTAAAACTTGTGTTCTATTAGCTAAAAGTGTCTAATAGCTATGAAATATTAAAGTGAATGTCCTTATGTGGTAACTAGACCATTTTTAATGTTAGTGGACATTTATGTACATGGTTTAAGTGATTTTAATGGTTTAATTAAAGGTTAAATAAGTAAATTGATAAATAAACATAGTAAAATAAATAAAACAAAATAAGCTTTCTTGTTCATCTTCTTCTAGCCGAATTTTAGGGAGGAGAAAATACCATTTTGAGCTTCAATATTCGTCTATCTAACCTTGATGCATGCAAGTTCATTTTTGTCCCGTTTCTAATGATTTCTATGTTTTTGAGATCGTTGCGGCTTAATCTAGCTAGCTCAGGGACTATTTTGAAATTTTTTTAAAGATTTAGGGTTTTTCCATTGATGAATATGTGTGTGTTTTGATTTTTAGTGGTAGAAAATGTATGGTTGTTGTTAGATAAACAACATTTGTAAAGTGATTTTTGACAAAATTGTTTATTAAGGATTAAATTGAGAAATATTGAAAATTTATGGTTAAATTGTGAAATAAATGAAAAATATGGGCTGATAGGGACTTAATTAAAATTCGGCTAGCATGGGTATAAGTTAAATTTCATGAATTTGTATTTTTATGAGATAAGGACTAAATTGTAAAAATGTTAAAATATTGAGGGCTTGCCTTAATGTGTATTTTGGATTAAATTGGATAGAATGATAATTAAATAAGTTAATTTTGATTATATTTAGATCAAGAAAAGCGAAATTTGGATTTAGATCGGGGGAAAAATAAAGTATCAGACTAATCGACTTATTTCGTCGTTTTTGCAATCGAGGTAAGTTCGTATGTAATAAGTAGTGTTATAATTATATTTTAAATGCTTTGATATTGCACAAATTGTTAGTACGACCTTTTGGATACATTCGACGATGATTCGAAAAATGTAAAATCCTGATTGAACCTTAGGAATAGATTAGGATACGAATGACATGTCATTAGGGATTATGTGATTTGGGTGTTGGTCCGTACGTCCTACCGGTGGCTGAGTTATCCGGCATGTGTTATGGATACTCATCAGCTTGTGTGAACAACATTGTGTAGCTTCGTCATAACCGTCAGCTTGTGTGAGCAGACCCGTTGATAGCTCGAGAGTGAGCATTATATGTGATATGAGATTGAGATAGCCTCGGCTATATATGTGGCATTTAGGGTGCAAGTTTCCCAGGTATCTGATAGTATTTCGAATGGTTCAACGAGTATATCGAAGATATGAAATGGTGAGAAATAGACAAGTATCAGTACAGGTATGTACGGAAACTACGTAAGCATCGAATCCATGGAAGTTATGAGTTTATGGTTAATTATGTGATTGAATATATGTTAACATTGTAGTTAAATATTTTATAGTATGTTATGTTCATATTATGAATGGTAATTGAATGGTGAGCTTTGCTTATTATTTTAATACGAGCTTACTAAGCTTTATAGCTTACATTGTTTATTTTTCCGTATTTTATAGTGAAATCAAAGCTAGTCGGATTCGGGAATCGTCGGAGATCTCATCACACTATCAAGTTATCACTTTCGTACCTTTGAATCTATGTTTATGGTTATATGGCGTGTATAGGAGTTTGGTCATTTTGATATATTTTAGTAATGGATTTAACCTTTTGAGTTGTCTTGTAAATGATGATGGATGTATTATGATTTTAGCCATGTGATTTGGCTTGTATTTGGCATGTTTTGGTCATGTATATATATGTGTAAATGATCTTGTGATGTGTGGTTAATTAGTGATAGAAGATGCTTGTTATGAATATGGATATCAATTGGTTGAATTTTGGATATTGATATGCTAGTGAATCTAGGCAAAATGATGCATATTTGAAATTGGTTATATTGATGATTTGAGAAATTGAAGTTTGGTATGAAATTGAATGGCATACTGTGGTATTTGTGTGTCTTGTATATGTTGGTATTGAAATGGCATGATTTATGCTTGGTTGAGGTTGGATGAATGCCTATTTATGTCATGCTTGGTGTCATTTGGTTTGGTGTAGGTGTATACAAATTTGGGTGGCAAGTTGGCTTGGTAAATAACCTATTTTTATCCACACGGGCAGAGAATGGGTGTGTGTCTCAGCTGTGTGTGACACATGGTCAGGTTACACGGCCATGTGCCTCCTGGTGATGAATTAGAAATCAAGTCAGTATGCTCCACACGGCCTAGCACACGAGCGTGTGACTTGGCCGTGTGGCATAAGTCAGTATACCCTACAAGTTTGGCACGGCCTAGCACATGGGCGTGTGTAGCCATTTTAAGGGGCACACGGGCTGGTCACACAGGCATGTGGTTGGCCGTGTGACCCAAGTCAGAGAGTTACACGAGGTAAGACACGGGCTGGGACACGACCAAGTGATCCCATTTTGAATGTCCACACGGCCTGTGACACGGGTGTGTCTTTGGCCGTGTGAGACACACGGCCGAGCCATACGGGCGTGTGTCCCCTGTATTTTGTAAAATTTTTTAAGTTTTCTAGAAATTTCATAAGTTATCAGTTTAGTCCCAAACCACCTCGAATGTATGTTTTGGGCCTCGTAGGCTCATATTAGGGACATTATGAATGTATGTGAATGTTTTATATTTGAAATGGAAAATGTATGAGAAATGTTTGTTTAATTGGATTATAAGTCTGGTAATGCTTCATAACCCTATTTTGCCAATGAATACGGGTGAGGGGTGTTACACATAGTGTCGTGTGAGCAAACCATGAAACTCTTTGTACCCGTGTACACCAAATCACTTAATTTTTTATAGACCATGCGATTCTGCCATAAACACGTGTATGACACACGGTCGTGTGCCAGGTTGTGTCTTAGGTCATGTGTACCTAGAGAATGCGATCCAAAACAAGCTATTCAACCATGAAACACTTATCCTACAAGATATCATTTAAGCCACATTTCAACCTTTTCAAAAACATTCAATTCAAGTTAAAATCATCATTTTAAACAACCATTCTAAGTGCCTAACCAATATGCCACAATTGGTACCTCAATCAACAATTCATAACTAGCAAATGACCATATTCATTCATACCAATATACCATAATGGTACCTCAAATAATCAAGTCACACATGTATACATTCAACCATCACATGTTTAAGTATCAAACTTACCAAAACATTTCCTAAACATAACCTAAGCATATTTGTAACACCCCTTGCCCGTATCCGTCGCCGAAGGGGGCAAGGAATATTACCAAACAAACACTTATCTCGTCCAATCATATTATAGAATTTTTCGAGGGCATATTTAAGAAAGCAAAAATTCGTTTATCCTAAGTACAAAGGAGTCATCACAATTTAATAAATACATTAAATTATTTCTAAGTTTCATTCACATTAAAACATTTCAAGTATTTATCACTTATCATCCATACGTACATAAGAATTATAAGAAGCACATATGGTAACCTAACAAGCCATTTTCGCATGGCTAGACATATATATATATATATATATATATATATACCTACATCTCATATTTGTGAAGTTGAACTCTCTAATTCGGAACTCATACATCATAATCAGAGCATAAACGTTCAAATGATTTTAAACAATGGTTTAAGCATACCTACCGAATTTCAGAATCCTAAATTAAAGATAATTATATTTTCAATGAAAGTAAGTTACTTACTTGATTATCTTACGGTAAGTAGCACATGTGTTAATATTAATTTGACATGTTTTATATGATTTCACGTACGAATACTTACGGGTTTTCAGCCCAAATATTATACCGACACAGATGCCCTTCGGAACTAAGCCCGATTCTTAGCACTGGCTCAAAAGCCCTTCGAGACCAAGCTCGGGTTATGCCACTGGCTCGAAAGCCCTTCGAACTAGGTTCGGTTACGACACTGGCTCAAAGCCCTTCGGAACTAAATCCGGTTATATCACTGGCTTAAAACCCCTTCGGAACTAAGTCCAGTTATATCACTGGCTTAAAAGCCCTTCGGAACTAAGTCCGGATATTTAATCCCGATTTAACATTCACACATATAATCATATATATATATAACACATCTGGATATCACTCCTAATCCTCGAACACAATTGCAACATATTTACCAATCATGCATCATTCGGTTCATTAGTTCTAAACAAATAACATGATCTCGTTTCGGTAATCCACAATATTTCTATAACCATTCAGCTATAGTAAATGCTCTACTTATTCACTTCGTCATGTAATTCGAGTAGAACCAATAGATCACAAATTATTTATTTAGTCCCTAAATATAAATAATTGCTTTAGCAAACCATAAGCTAAGTTCCATTACTCAAGACTTCCTTCAGATGTTGTTGACGAACGATTTCAACGGCTATTCGATCACTTTTTCCTTTCCCCTATCCGACTTTGATCCTCTAAGCTCTTGAGCTAAATCAAACAATTTACTTCCCAATCAAACATAGTCATACGGCTTCCATATACATTTTAGAACCAATTCACATGAATTAATTGCCCACTTAAGTCTATCACCATTTCGTTTTCAAAATTGTATATTTGGTAAGTTACATTAAACAATGATACATATAGCTTTAATACATTTTATAGTAGCCGAAATGTACCATCAAGATATGCTTTACTCAAATAATTTACCTTGGCCGAGTATTCAAGATCAATTTTAATACCACAATAACCCAATATTCCAACTCAATAGATCAACACATATGACTGAAACTATGAATTCAATATAACCTCACATGTATCTAAATACACATGTTCAATATAATTTCTCATGTAATCGAATACTCAAGTTTGATATAAACTTACTTGTATTTACCTATTTGGCCGAACATGTACAATGTTTTGTAGCTTAATAATTATAATATAACATCTTGTATTTATAATATTTATGCGACCAATTATCCATGGTCATTCACACACAAAATCAAAAATAAATACCAAAATTTTCATATCCTTTATGCTCTAAGCCGAATACACTTGCCATGTTCACCTACATTTTTCAACAATTTCTTCTTTAATCAAACACATATTCGGCTAGAACAAATGGAAATTTTTAGCAATTTTTAATTTAACACCTAATCAATTATAACACATTTGAGCATTCTTTTCATTTTATAAACTCAAACCACCTAAATTACTCAAGTACAACATTTTCATATTCGGCATTAGCATCAAACATAATAGCCGATTCTTCCAACTTTGAATCTGTGCATCTATTTAAATCATAGTTAGTTCAAGCACTCATACAACAAGATTCATGCAATTTTAACAAGAAACGAAAACCTTATTTCTCCATAGCTACTATGGCCGAAAGTTCTAGACATCTCAATACCGAAATTTCTAACATGGGTTACCTAAAGAACTTGGTGATTAGTTCAAATTTATCTAACATTTCAAAAATTTACATGAATTTCTTACCTTATTGAAGACCTAAATGACCGAATGGCTTCTTTCTCCCCAACTCTCCTTCTCTTTCAGTTTTTGGAATGAACAAGGTGAGTACTTGGTTGTTTTCACCCACTTACTATTTTATTTCTTTATTTTATTCCATTCATTCATGATAATATGGCATTTTACTAAATAAAGCTAATAAAATTATCATATTTTATAATATAATAGTAACATGGCCGGCCACTAACTAGAAATGGGTAAATTAACATGCAAAACCATTCTTTTAAACACATACATTTTTAAACCATTAAAAATTAACCAATCACATTTCAAAAGTATCACATATAAGTCCTACTGAATAATTTCACATGCAAATGACCAAATCAAAGCTTGAAACTTTCACACTTGTATTTAATCACTTCATAAACATGAAATATAACTTATAATTATTTTTATAACTCGGTTCTATGGTCTCGAAACCACTTCCCGACTAGGGTCAAATTAGGGCTGTCACAATATTATCTATCAAACCAAAATCAAGCATCAACCAAAACACCATGCCTAACATGTTCTCAACTATGAAGTCATTAAGCATATAACCAAAGCAACCTATCAAGTTATCAACCACATGACCATTGCTATGACATTATGCATATTTACATAATCTTAAAAAGGTTAACTAGATACAAAATTACCTTTATAAGCATTAAACATCCTAAGTACATGCTAAAACCAAAATGAAAAATTCACCAACATTTGAGTTCAAGATTGCCGCTAGATATTGAGTCGACGATCGAACCGATAAGTACCTAACCAGCGCACGGGAAAACAAAATTGTACGCGAAGTATAACTCAATGGTATTTCTATAATTCAAACATTTAAAATATAATATAAGTCATAATGATACATAAACTTAATAAAGATGATATGCAAGATATAACCTCAATAGGCTAATTCACATATTCATTAGTCCTAATATGCCCATTTTACCAATGTTAAGGCATAGCAATCACATTTCATAAGTCATTTGCAAATTCAACTAATGTAATGACACATTTCATCTCAATCCCTCATTTCAAGTGTTCATTGAACAAATGCAATCAATATTCATAATTCAATCCACCATTTCATATTCCATTTCACATTTCATCTTCCTTTCTACACATTTCATATTCATTTCTACATATTTTTCCATTTCAATATCAAATATCTCGATTTTACCATTTGTTTCCCTATTAACACAGCTCAGACTCGAACGAATACACGGATCCAACCAACACACCAGTTTTGCACCCAATGCCTCATCGGATATATCTGAAGCAAATAGTTGCACCCAGCACTATAAGTAAATTGGCACCTAGTGTCTTATGAATTAAACCGAAGCAAATTGGCACCCAGTGCCTCGTCAATTCGGATTCGAAGTAACCCTGAGCTCGTTCTATCCTATGGCATGTCAACTATATTCAACTCTGCTCGAACAATTAATAGGGTATTCAATTTATTTTTCAATATCATTCAATCACCCAATTCACATAAATTTTATCATGAACTCATTCATTCAAACATCTGGCTGCATCAAATATCACATTTTGTATTCAATTTCCATATTTATATAAACATACATATGTTTTTCACATATAATCAATTTAGTCCCTATAATCATCAATAAATTCAAATAATCTCAATTAAACAAGAAACCTCACCTTACATTCTTACCATGCATAAACAAATCAAAATGCAACAATTACAAGTTAGTTCGGATTATAGAAATATAAACCGTAAAGTCCGAGCTACTAGTCGATAACTTTGTCTTTTCTTTTCTTTTTCGAGGAATTCAGGCCGACATTAGCTACAAATTAAAACAAACATAATAAATCATCAATACAAAGCCAATTTCATATTCAACTTCTTATTTATGCAACGTTTACATTTTATTCAATTTAGTCCCTAAAACTGGGACTAACATAACTTTCACATTTAACCTCAAATTTTTGTATCGTTTTCACTCTAGGCCTAATTTAACTTCCTATTTCATATTTCTACCACTAAATTTGAAATTTGTGCATTTTAGTCCCTATTGTACAAACTTAACAATTAACTTTACAATCTAGTCCTTTATCAATTCTAAACTTAAAATTTATCAAAATAACACCTCAAACTCCAAATATTCAACAATGGTAACATCCTAAATCTTTAAAAGTTCTAAAAATTATGACAGGGGTCAGCTAGTTCAAAGTACTGGGATTTCAAAACCATAAAAATTATAAGAAAATGACTAAATTGACTAACCAATTGAAGCTTGAAAAGTTTAAACCCCTAATGTCGTACATCCTTCTCCCTTTTTTTTGTTTCAAAATAACTTAGATGAAAGGAGATTAATGTTTCTCTTTCAATCCACTATATCATCTTTTAGTTTCCTTTTATTTCATTTCATTTTTTTATAATCTTTTAACATTAATTTTAAGTAAAGTTTATAATATAAAATATATATAATATCAAGTTTTAACTGGCCATACATATATATTCATATATAATGGTTTATTTACTCTATAAGTCCTATGTATTAAATTCTAATTGAAATTCCTTAATAATTTTTACTTTAATCACTTCCGCGATTTAGCCCCTATACTCTAATTAAACACTATTTCAACGAAATTACCTATTCGAAATTCAATTCACTTCTAACAAAGCGTCATAACTATTAAATAAAAATATTTACTAGTCTGGTTCACAGGAACAGGGTTTGAAAACCACACTTCCTAACACCATTGATTTTTGGGTCGTCACATAGGCTTTTATCACCAAAACCACCCACCAACAAGTGAGGTGCATCATTATTGGAAATAACTCAAGCAAGCTTTCCAACTTGTATGAGATGGAGCACAATGTAACATCCCTTACTGACTCGATCTCTGGGTTCGAGCTATGAGATGCTAGAGTTGTTGCTAGAGCAACTATAGTAAATCATACAACATATAATCAGTTCCAAAGGCAGTCATACATCCATCATGATCAAATTACAATAACAAATCATTTCTAGGTCTTATACGAGCTTACAAAAGCTCTTTTATTAACTCGAGCACAAAATATGACCAAATTATAAAGTTTTAAAAGTTCAGGGCTGACGTCCTGATGTCACCTCCTCCATGTTGTGACGTTGCTAAATAGTTTGTCACGTGGTGACCTTAGGCCACTTGATGTCGTGATGTGACTTACTGTCAACCGACATTGCGACAAAGGAAATTACTCATCAGGATGATGACCCTATATTTGGTAAAAAGTAGTCATTTGGTACCTATTTCAATTGCTCAATTGAAATATACAAGTCTAATTGGTTGTCTCATGTACATAATGAATTGTACAAAGCCAGATATTGCATATGCTGTTAGGAAATTGAATAGGTACACAAGTAATCCAAGTAGCACGTATCGGCAAGATTTGAATAGAGCATTTAGGTACTTAAAGAAAACTATTAACTAAGAGTTGTGCTATAATGGATATCCTTCAATTTTATAATGGTATTTGAATGCTAATTAGATTACAAGTTTGGAAGATCATGTTTCTACTAGTGGATAAATTTTCATTCTTGGTGGAGGTTTCATTTCTTGGGGTTTCAAGAAACAAACATGAATTACTTATTTGACCATGGAAGATGAATATATTACATTAGTTGTATCTAAAGAAGCAAAATAGTTGAGAAAATTGCTTTATGGTATACCTTTATGGCCTAAACCAATTTCACCCATTTCTATTTGTTGTGATAGTAAGGCTACTTTAGCAAATGCATATAGTCAAGTATAAAATAGAAATTCTAGACATATTGGATTAAGACATAACTATATTCGAAAATTAATCTTTGATGGAGTGATCACTATTAATTATGTGAGGTTAAGTGAAAACTTGGCGGATCATTTGACAAAAAGTTTTACTAGAGATGTAGTCAGTAAGACCTCAAAAGGGATGAGACTCAAGCCTATTAATTAGAGTCACCCATGATGGAAACTCGATTCAACGCTTGGTATAATGTCAAGTATTGAGTTCAATAAGAAAAAGTATATCGTTAATATGAATAAATCCATCGTAAGACTAAAGTGCTAGGTACCCGTAATGATACGGGAACGATGAGTAATGTACTCTTTATGTACCAATAACATAAATATGTTAGAGTGTTATAATTACAAGAACATTCTTAATAGGATCTACCTATGTATGTGTGAAGTGTGGTCCCTTTTAGGAGCTTAAGGGCTTAGTTCTAACAATACTCATGAAAAGAGAACATATACACATGGCCATACTAGTGTCCCTAAATACTATGCATTGACCGGTGTTGAAATCATTATGTGAGATGTCTTTGGTTAATAAAATGAAATAGTTGGTTCAAAACTTAGTGTACTATGCAATTTTGATTAACTTTAACATGTTTTCACTAAGTGAAGTTCAATCATAAGACATATTCATTTATGCAAATTGATTTCCTAGATTATTAAAATCTAAAATATTTTGAAAAAGGAGGAAATTGTTGGAACATTTTCAAATATTTATAGTGTTTCGATAATTATAAATGAAAGGATGTAACTAATTAAACCTTATATCTTTTGGTTATTGATCAAGAGTTATATCACTTGATTTTTAACAAAGAATTATAACTATACAAGCAATATTAGTTGAATAGTTATGAGATATTAGTTGAATAATTATGTCACTTTTAAATGTGATTATTCAAAAAAAGACACCTATTGAAAGTTATGTCTATATAAAGAGACATGAGAATTCCTATAAATAGGAGTGAGATTTCATTTGAAAAACATACCAAAAATTCTCAAAAAAAAATTCTATCATTTCTCCATCTTCTACTATTATTAGACTGTTCTATAAAGAATTACTACAGGAATTTTTTTATAGAAATTGATTTTCTTATTATACTCTACTTAGTGCTTAGCGGACTATTTCTGTCAGTGCAAAACACAAATAGCCACCGAGCTTTATTTGCTTGACACTCATTTGTACACCGAGTATAGGTGGGGTCGAATAAAGCCTTAAAGATAGTGGCTTGATGCACACCTTGGAGCTTTGTCCTATTACTTCATTTTTCTATTCGAGTTTTTATTCGTGTTCCGTTTATGTGTTCAAAATTTTCCTTACCAAAGTTCTATATTAACAAGATAGAGGGATAAGGACAAGCAAATCAAGAGCTTTAATTTAGTACAACCTGAAGAAAACATTTTGGTTAGATTTGTAAGATAGTCAACTTATTTAGAAGGTCTTATCTAGAAAGTTAGAAGCTTGTGTCACAGGCCCTAGTTCAAAGCCCGTGTCCATCACACAAAACGTACCCTATAAAGGTTTATCAGTTAAATGGGGATCATTTAAACCTTGAGAGCTAGTCAAATTCAAAAAATTATTGGAGAAGCCTATCTATTTGAAGCCTGGGTGGCCCAATGATGCAGATATGAAAAGTTAGGCTACCTTGGTAAATAGGGAAACTAATCTTAGAAGAATGAGTAGAATAATATCTTGTAAGATTAGATATGATTTGATTATGTAAATTTTGTAAATTCATTGATAGTAGGGATAGGCTTCATCTCATTCGTCGATGTAATTCGATCTATACCATCAGTTTTGAGGGAGCTCAACTATAAATAGAGAGCTTCTTCTTCAGTTGTAAATCATCCACTGTATCTTGAATTCTAAACAATAATAGAATTATTTAAGAGTATTTATTCAACCACCTTTCGTGTATTATTTTCAGTGGTTATTCTGTTCTTTGAGCATTCTTTTGACTTTATGTTACTTCCACTATATAAATTGGTGCCTTGGAGGAATTTCACGAGAATCATCAATTGTTGGGAGTTAGGTTGACTTAGGTGTGATTAGAATAGTAGAATTGCTTAAGGCCACACAAATTGCGAGACTAAAGTTCTAACCCAGTGGCAGTTAGTATCCGAGCTTTGGCTGCGAAGACATCATTGAGATGTCGGAAGAAGTTACCGATCAGAATGAGTTAAAAGAGACCCATTGGTGGGCTACAAAACCAATCCTATTAAAGGACAAGTTGTCGACTGTAGAGGAATAAGTGGTCAAACTCGAGGTGTCCATGGGGGACGTGGGAAGATGTTTGATGTGGTCGAGGGATGCATAGACGAATTAATGGAGTAGTCTAAGGACTTTGTGATGATGTCTTTTGATTCAAATATGGAAAAGGTGCAAGAATTATTGAATTCCATTAGAAATAAGCTAGCAAAGAGGAATGATGCTCTCGAGGCCATGGTGATGATTTTGAAGGAGGAAGCAATGGCCAAGCTGAAAGCTTGCCTTGTGTTAAGCAATCGTGGGGAATGAAGTGTCGAGTGCAACACTTAATTGTGAGGTAGACATCCCGAAGCCAGAAGAGTTTACGAGGACAAGGTCTGTATACAATGTGGACAATTTCCTGTGGAAGATGGAGCATTACTTCTGTGCCAAAGGCATCACGGATGATGTGTGATCGCGTGATTCGTAACAAGTAATAAATATTTATAATAAAGATCAAACCTAGACTAACTATTATCACGACGAAAAGGCAAGCGCACCTATCGAATAATAGTACAGTAATGGCAAGACCGAGATATCGTACCCATGGGAACCAAAAGTACTAGTAATAACTATCTTTTTATTATTTAGCCTAGGAATAAAAGGGTTTGTTTATTAAACTAATTATCTAAACTAATTAACTAATTTAATTAAAGCGAAGAGAAAATTTGGAAAAAGACTTGAAGAGAAGCAATTGATAAAGACGACACCCAAGGAGGAATCTATCTAGATTTCACTTGTTATCTAACTCTAAACCAGACGATTTATTCACTTGACTTGATCCGTGAGACTCCCTAACCTACATTATTATCTCTTTCGAGACTAATAACGCCTAACCCTCAGTTGAATTAATTGAAATCTCTTTCTAATTAAAACCCCTAGGGAAGCAGTAAATCGATCTATGGACTCCCATATTAGGTTTCACCCTAATCCGACAAAATCCCGTAACCCTATCTCTAGGCGTTCGATCAACTCCACTTAATTATACCAAATCTACTCTTAGGCAGGGTCTATTCCTCCTCTGCATAAGCACAGTAAATCATGAGTCAATACCCGGAATATTAACTCAAGCATTAGAAACACTTAATTAAGAACAAATCAAGTATTTATCATATAGTTCAGATAATAATAACAAGATCCATTATAGGTTTCATCCCCTTTAGGTATCTAAGGGGTTTAGTTCATAATGAAATAAGAATACATCTCAAAAGTATAAAAATAACAAAACATGAAGAAAACTTTAAAACTCCTGAAGGGATTCTGAGAGAGATCTTCAGTCTTGAAGTAGCTCCGGCTTTTGGGATGGATCGTCTGGCTTCCTTCAAATAATTCTTGGCGTGTGGTTCTGTGTTTCAGAAAAATTCTGGAAAAGACCCCAAAAAGCCCCCTAGTAGGTCATACTTAGGGTGTTTATATAGGATTTGGATTGACTTTCTTCTTCCCTAAGTATCTTTTTTTCGTGTAAAATACAACTCTTTGAAAAAGGGGTACGCCCGTGTGCCACGGTCGTACGACGTGTTTGTCAGGCCGTGTTCGTTTCGCTAAATTTCATACAGTCGTATAAATCTTGAAATCCTTGGACGACACCCTCGATAGACACGGGCGTGTAAGCAGCCCGTGTGGCAAGGCTTAGGCTGTGTGATCTTCTTGATTTGGTCTTTTTTGTCTCTTTTAAGCTCGTTTTTGGCTCCTTTTGACTCTTGGTGCTCTCTTGAGTACAAAACATGAAATAATCGGATTAAGAGCACCAAAATCCACAAATTTAATAGTAAATATCCATAAATATGCTAAGTATTTAGGGTAACAATATGTATAATTTGGCGTTTATCAATGTGATTAAGGTAAACACTACTTCCATGTTTCTTATTGATTTTGCGCTTTAATAGTGGTGAGGCAGGTCTACAAATAAAAGACATAGTGAAATTAAGACGTATGAAGAGTTCCAACATAAGTTAAAGGGGTGGTTTTGTCTGAGTTATGTCGAGGAGGAAGCTTGGGAAAAGTTGTGACAGCTTATGCAATGAGAAATAGTTGGGGAGTATGTTCGAGAGTTCAAGAAACTCATGCTCCAAATTTTAGATAAGAATGACAACAAGGAATTTCTTGCCTTCAAGAATAGGTTAAAACCGTGGGTCAGACAAGAATTGGAATGATGAGGTGTCTAAGAGCTGTCGAAAGCCATGACGATAGCGGAGTCCATGGTCAAGCTGGGTCTAGGAAAAGACAAGCTTGAGTCTTCCGAGCTCGGGAAAAGGGGCATATGTGGAGGGAACCACAAGGAAGATAATGACAATAGCAATGATAATGGTGGTAATAAAAAACCACGAGATGGGAAGAGGAAACCCAACAACCTGAAGAAAAATAAGAGCAAGTTAAAATGTTTCCTTTGCGACGATTCACATGTGTTAAAGATATATTCGAAGAAATGTCCGAAAATATATGTTCTTTCAAGAAATGACAAGCTAGAAAAAGAGGCCGAGAGACTTAGGTCGAGTGCAAGTGGTGCCGAAGCCAAGGAGGCCAAAGAAAATAAGAAGTCAGTGGTGTGCTTCTTGTGTGGTGGTCCACATAGGTTGTAGAATTGTCCAAAGAAACCTCCCATTAAAAGGGATGATGAGTCAAACAAAACGCCCAAAAGACTTAGTTCGAGCATAATGGGTGTTGAAGCCAAGAGGGCAAAGAAAAACAAGAAGAAGCAAGTGAAATACTTCTTGTGTTGTAGTTCGCATAAGTTGTGGAACTGTCTAGAGCAACCCAAGTTAGTCGTGGTCAAGAAAAAGATAATAACGAAGCCTGTTGAGTCATCGGAGGGCTTTCACCAAAGAACGATGCAAACATTGAAGCTAGGAATAATAAGGCTCAATTTAGGGAAAGTGACGGAGCTTACTGAGTCATCGAAGAGGTTTCCACCAAAAGAAGAGGTGAGTTGTGCATCAAACTTAAAGGAATAAGTAACTATGAAAACTTTGAAGCTAGGATCAATAAGGCTCATTTTTGTTAAATTATCGGATGAGCTACCACCTATGGGAAATGTGGGTTATGCATCAGACTTTGAGAAAGTGGTGACCAAAAGAAGAGGTGAGTTGTGCATCAAACTTAAAGGAATAAGTAACTATGAAAACTTTGAAGCCAGGATCAATGAGGCTCATTTTTGTTAAATTATCGGATGAGCTACCACCTATGGGAAATGTGGGTTGTGCATCAGACTTTGAGAAAGTGGTGATGGAAATTAGATAGTCGAGTTGAGTAAATATTGTGAGTAAGGTACACTTCAAAAACTTTGGTTGTGTTTTGTATTGTAACTTGTTGGCTTGGCAAGAATGTAAGGGTTCTTTCAAAGTTCTGAAGTGATGAGGTCGAAGGGCTGTGGGCAAGCCAAAACCTAATTGTGAGAATCAAGAGGATTCCGATCGAGGCAAGTCAGAATATGGGCAAGTGAGAGCAATAGCTTCTTGCCAACGAGTAGAAAAAAATTAAGCTAAGAGGCGACGAAAGCCGAGATGAAAGTTTTGAGGGGCAGGACAACTTGATAGTGAGACTAGTCAGGAAAAACCTAAAGCATTGAGAAAGTGTCGAGGCGAATCAAGTCAGTGCTATTCCAAAAGCGCAATGAGGGCGGTGTAAGAATAGGTAGGGGAGAATGTCACGGGTTGCAGTTTAAAGCCCGTGACCATAGCACAAAATGCATCCCTTGAAGGTTTATCAATTAGATGGAGATCATTTGACCCGCAAGAGCTGACTTAATTCAAAGAATTGCTGGAGAAGCTTGGGTAGCCCAATGATGCAGATATGGAAAGTTACGTTACCTTGGTAAATGAGAAACTAATATTAGAAAATTGAGTAGAATAATATCTTGTAAGATTAGATATTATTTGATTATGTAAATCTTGTAAATCCCTTGATTGTAGGGATAGGCTTAATCTTGTCTATCGATGTAATTCGATATAGGCTTAATCTTGTCTATCGATGTAATTCGATATAGACAGTCAGTTTTGGGGGAGCTCAACTATAAATAGAGAGTCTCTCCCTCAATTGTAAATCATCCATTGTATCCTGAATTCTTAAGAGTAATAAAATTCTTTGAGAGTATTTACTCAAACACCTCTCGTACATTGTTTTCTGTGACTATTCTGTTCTTTGAGCATTCTTTTGGCTGTGTTGCTTCCGCTATATACATTGGTGCCTTAGAGGAATTCTGCGAAAATTCTCAATTGTTGGGAGTTAGACTGACTTAAGTGTGTTTGAAATGATAGAATCGACTAAGGTTGCACGGATTGTGAGACTAAAATTCTAGCCCCGTGACACTTGCACCAACAACTAGATTGAGAGATAATTCAAATGTATGTGTAAAAGGAATTTTAATAAAATTGTTTTATGAATTTAAAATTTAATATTAAAAAGACACTTGGCATGACTTGATTGGTCATTTTTTTTAAATGTCAATTAAGTTTTAAACCAAAATCTATAACCAAATGATAATTTAAGTATTAAATGAGGCAAAAAAAAATTTAAATAACAAAGCTAAAAATTGAATATAGGTAGGCCAAATTGTGAGTTAAACCTTAAAAAAAACTCTACCACGAACGAAATTTCTAACTAGTAATTTCGCTCCAACAAAGAGTTCTTCAACTATTCTATTCTATTCCATTCGATGGTCAAAATATTAATATTGAAAGAAAAACTAAACTATAATCTATTCATCGAGTGTTTATCTAGTAAAAATAATCGTAATAAAAAAAAAGTGGAAAGTAATTGTACTGGTAATAAAGAGGGAAAAATCTAATCTTCTACGATGATCGTTTTTGGCATAAAGAGAAAGACGTGGCACGATGTGAGGCAGACAATTTCGGAACCACAATTTCACGCCTACGCCATTGTTTTTCACTTCCTCAAACAAAACAAAACCAGCTTCAGGCTTGAGCTGAGGCATTAGCGCCTTAACTTGTGTTGCGTTGGCCTTGTTATATCCCACACTCTCCTTAAAATGCGCACCCTCCTTACCTTCAGACCTCCGTCCATTTCTTCTTGTTATTTTCCTCCTCCTCCTTCTTCCAATTCTTTTCTCTATAGCTGCTTTAGACCCAACAAGCGTTTCCACTTATTCAAGACTTGTTCTTCTCTCAGACAATCTAAGAAGCAGCAGTCCCTTCAGAAGACTCCATCCAATGCTCCACAGAGTCTGAGATGGTTCCTCAACCCTAAAGGTGATGATGACGAGAAGCTCAAAGGGGATGGTGACGGTGATGGTAATAATGGAGAGATGGAAGGCGACACTGCACTTAAAGGTACCCTTTTGGCTGGAGTTTTACTTGTGGGTGTTGTTGGTGGATTTGCTACTGTCGGGTATGTCTACAAGGACCAGATCAATGCTTTCTTGAACCAGTTCTCCACTTTCATTGAAGGTGTGTCTTCATCATAGCCATACCCTTTTTCAGAATTCATCTGTTTGGTCTTACTTTTTTTTTTTTTTTGGTTAATTGAGCTCTTTGATAATTTAACTTTCGAATTGGGGTCGGTTTAATTCGATAATTATGTAGATTTGCCTATTTAGTTTGCCTTAGCATTTGAAGGTCTAAGCATTCTAGGCTTTTTATGATTTGGAATTACATAAAAAGGGAATTTCTTCCAAATGATGCGGCTGAAATAGCTTGCGCTAGACACCCCCGTATCCTTACTCTTCCCCATGACCCCATCATCAGATAACTTCATCCAAATACATAAATTAACTCGGCACTTCTGGTTTACAAGAAATGAATGTTGTCAATATTGAGCGCTGGCCCTTGCTATGCATCATCTCACTGTTAAAAGAACATTTTCTGGTTCATGTTCATCCATTTATGTCTTTAAATCTTCTTTGCTTTCAGTAGTTTCTCAGCCGAGCTAGGCTAAAATAATCAAGGAACGAGTATTGCTTGTTATTTTTATTATTCTTGGACGGTTAATTGAGGTGATATTTTTTCATTTCTTCCCTATGGTGGAGAGACTTGTCTCCTTGGCTATGTGAGGTAATAGGTGGTTAAAGATTATTTGTAATATAAGTTCTTTTTGTGGTCAGTGCCGCGGGTAAATTTATATTTTACATGTAGCTTCTTAACCACCAAAAAAATATTGACGCCGTAATTCATGTGATACTAAGGCATTTACGGTTTTGCCTTTGAAGTTTACCTGCATTGTGTGCTTACAGGGTCCTATAACTTCATTTATCCTTTTTCTGGAATGAATTTCAGATTAGACTAGTAAAACATGCTTATTAATGGGGACTGATGCTTTCTTTCTTTTATTTAATGAACAAGCTCTAGAATTTTAATGGTAGAGGTTCCTTCGATTAACAGGTTATGGACCTGCTGGATATGCTTTGTTTGTAGCAGTTTATGCAGGATTGGAAGTAAGTGTTTAGTACCACCTTTAGTGGTTATATCTTTTATTTGGTTCTATTTGAAGCCCAGCATTGAGCTATTTTGTTTTCTAGACTTTTATGCAAGTTAATGATGAGTACATTTTCATTAAGGTAATAGAGTTGATAATTTAGGTGTTTTCTCTTCTCTTGCTTGTAATTTGCATTGTCTCCTGAAATATGTACAATATGTATGTCATTGCAAATCTCTCTTTTTCTGTCTGCCTTCGTTGTCTTTTCTTTTTGGACTTCTACTTAAATATATTTGTAAGTTGCTGTTTCTGAGAGCAACCCTTGTCATTTTGTAATATTGTAGGTCCTTGCTATTCCTGCCATTCCATTGACTATGTCTGCTGGTCTTCTTTTTGGTTCTGTCATTGGCACCATTTTAGTCTCTATCAGTGGAACTGTAAGTTTGTTCTCTTCCAAACACAAAAGAGGAGAGAATGTGAGTGCACTGAATTTTATGCATTAATAGTCTTTTAATCTTTTAGGTGGCCGCAAGTATTGCCTTTCTGATTGCTAGATATTTTGCTCGTGAGCGTATACTAAAACTGGTAGAGGGGAACAAAAAGTTCCTTGCAATTGACAAAGCAATTGGAGAAAATGGCTTCAGAGTGGTTACCCTCCTTCGATTGAGCCCTTTGCTCCCGTTTTCACTGGGGAATTATCTCTATGGATTAACATCTGTGAAGTTTGTGCCATATGTTTTGGGAAGGTTTGCTTGATCTTCCAACTGATATGTGTGCTTGCTTTTGATATTTGTTGTGATGTTTGAATACCATTAAAGAGATTTTCATTATTCATTAATTTTATAACTAATTGCATCTACCTCTAACTTACATAAGCTTTTTGCAAATTTTTGTTGTTAAAGAAAATCAATATTTATTAGCATGAAAAAGAAGGGCTAGGATTATTCTAAATGTTTCTAGCTATGCTCTTTTTGCAACTACAGTTTTAAAAAAATTCTCCTCTCCATTTGACTGAAATTCATGTTGCAGAATATAGGTTTCTGCTGGTATGATTGACTACTGCACAGCATTTTGCTGTATAAATTACAATAGTCCTGAAAAGATTTAGTTTTCTGTTTAAAGAAGTCGCTGGAATCATCAAAATGTGGTATAGAATTCCAAATAGCTTTACATGATGTTTGCCTCAAGTGGATGGAGTTTTGAAAAGGGGTCCCTGGTTTTCAATCATGGGAGGAGAAAGGGACCTAAAAGAATAATCATTTAGCCTATGGTTTTCTATGATTTAAAGGCTGGATTATGATGTAAATACCTATTTGATGTTTGGTAGAACTCCTGAAAATAGTAGTTTTCTAAAACTCTACATGCTATCCACTTTTTGCTCCAAACTGAACTAATATTTGACATGCAGTTGGCTCGGGATGCTTCCAGGGACATGGGCTTATGTCAGTGCTGGTGCATTTGGTCGAGCAATAATTGTAAGTTTTCATTTTTTTTCCTTTGCTAGTTACCTAAATGATCAAGTTATTAGTCATTCAAACTTCATATCTTCTTCGAAGTCCTTGCACCTATTTTCCCTTTTCTAATTTTATCATCTTGAATTTACCAGCTCTCATTTAACCAATACTACTTCCTAGCATATTATGGTTCTTTCCTAGGCAGTTCTACAAGTATCTACTACTTGTCTACCTAAACATCAAGCAAGAGTATCATTTCTGTTAGGATGAGAACAATTTTGAGCTAGAAAATTGGTGTTTGTCATTTATGAGGTTCTCCAACAGTCACTGAAATGTTGTGTACTGCTCAGCTCGTCCAAAGCCATAATCTGAAACTAATTGGTATTTTCTATGTGAATTTATTTTCTCTTTACGATCAGTTAAAAGGCTTTTATTTTCTGAAACATCTAAGAAACGCTGATATGTTTTTATGGCCTAAACCAACGTATTTTTATCTACTGCTAGCTTTCCTACTTGACTAAAAACAATGCTTTGTATGAGCATTCCTTGGTCTATGTTTTGATGGCCAGACCATCCTCTCTCAATTTATCATCTACCTTATAACAATTACAGCATCTTCATTTAGGTTCTCACTCATCGTTCTATTTGAATGGCTACACAGTTGAAACAACTTCAGTTGTGCTGATTCTGAGTCAATACCAATTTGGGTTTTCATCCCTACATTCATTTTAGGTCCTATGAGGTCTTAAAATTTTCATTGAGTGGTGGGTTTTTTTGTTATGATTAGCCCCTCGTACAATTGCTGGCGTTATGTTTTATCAAATTGTTTTTCTTTTCTCCATTTGTGAAAACTTTCAGCAAGAGGAATCAGATTTTGGGATTGGTGGAGGAAATGGTATATTGACACTTGGACTTGGACTATTGGTCACTGCTATAGCTGCAGCTTATGTAACTCAGCTTGCAAAGGTAATGTCATTTGGTTAACTTTTCAGACTGTTGACCTTTGACTTTGCCTATGTTCATATTATCAGTCCAAATTTCATTTGACAACTTACTTCCAATTCCGTGAGGTATGGGGACAGTTAGGATTAGCGGTTGCTTAAATCATTTGATGGATAATCGGAATTGAAAATGAATCATGTTGTGGCTGGATAATCGGAATTGAAAATGAATCATCATGTGACTCCATTGGAGTTAATTATCTGATATCTGTTGCCTGGATTGTGATGGTGCAGGATGCTGTAAAAGATATTGAGTAAGCATCAGGAGTCGATTTTGGTCCAGTTACGTTGAAGACAGTATAGTTGAAAATTGTAAGCATGTACATCAAAATCAATTTGTATCTAATACTCTGAATTTTACCTTTTAGTGAATGTACCATCTTTTTTTTTTTTTTTTACACAAAGCATTAGCAATGGCTTTAAGTTGGATTGAGGCACGCCCTGCGTACTCTGAATTATGTTAACTAGGTATTGTATGAAAGATAGATGGAAGCATATTTCCTGTAACTATTGCATTGTGACTAACAAAGTACAATCTCAGATACATGGAGGCATATTTTTGTAGGCAGGAATGTTATCTTTCTTTCTTCTTTAATATTTGTTTTTTAATAGTCAATTAAAAATCGGCTGGGAGAAGAAGGCGTTGAGAGGAGGTCAGACTCCCTCTTGGGAGAAGTCTTTGAAGTGTCGTCCGTTTAAGAGCCAATGGACCTCTCAATGGAAGGTATTGTCCTTGTGTCAGGGTTTATCTTTGGCCTTTGTGGAGAGCCGCTATATAGTTCACGAAGGGAGGCATCTTGATTGGTGGAGATAGGTACTTGCAAGCTCACGGGAGAGGCGTTAGTGTTATGCACAACATGGTTGCAAGATTCATTCAACATAATTAATATTGGCACAACATTGATGCCACTCTCGTGCGCTTGTAGTTACTTATTTTCACCAATTGAGGCACTTTCTCATAATGACTCTCTGCGGAAGCCGGGGCAATACCTTCGTTGAGGGGTCCACCGGCCTCCAAACAGACACCTCGAAGACTTCCTCTAAGAGAGCTGGATCTCCCTCAACAAATGGGTTAAGGAAATACATACAAGAAGCTTTTTGATGTTCAAATAGATATGTGTAGAAATACAAGTTCATTGGTCAGCATTCTGTCAAATCTACTTATGAAGTACTATTCAATCAAATGGGAATGAAACATCTATTGATCTTTGTAACACCCTGTGCACGATCTGGTCATCAGGTACGAGATATGGGATGTTATATTTGTTGCCAGAGTAACTAGGATCAATTATATATAATGCAATCATTTACATAATTAAATAAGTGTATTACACGTTCATAATATGTTACATAAATATTTTTGAGTCTTTTATGAGCTTACGAAAGTTTTTTGTCGAATTAAGATTAAATTGTAAATTTTACAAAATATCGGGTTGACATCGCGACTTTGGACTTGGTCTTGTCGCAATGTTACGGGTTTGAAGTCGCAACATGACTTTTGATTCCAAATTGTCCAAAAGGTATTAATTTGTAATACCTAAATAAAACAATTCAATGTTTTCATTCACCTTTCCAACCAAATATACATCTCCATTAGATTTATTTCTAAATATTAACACATTATATACATGTGCATTACATCATTTCAATTCAACAAATAAATCAAATTTCATGATATTTAACCATTTGTTCATTTGGTAGTAATTCACCTACACGTCATAATTGTTCTATTTATCCAATTTATAGCTGTATACCATTCTCAAACAGGAAAACTAACCATTTGACCATATCAATTGTACCATTTCTAGCCTCACATATCAACAAAATTTCATATTATGCTAAATTGACTCAAATCTAGGTACATTCCATACATCAAAACGAAATGAACTATACAGACATCACTAAGTTGAGGACTACGAATTGGATGTTGAAAATCGTCTCTTGAAACTTTGAGATCCACCAAAATTTGTGCACAGAATAAAGAAATCATATGCTGAGCAGTAAAGCTCAGTGATACTTTTATGATTCGAGTCAATATAACACAAGTTACAATCAAATGCATATAACTAATTAAAGTTCAATCTTTAGCCATATCACATATACATACACCAAAAGCTTCCAATATCATATGAAATATGCATATAACCATTTTGTATATCAATTCATAATATTAACACTTAAACTTATCATATCATCCATTCAACATTACAATAGAATTAACCAAATCATGTGGCTCGCTAAACTCGATTGTGATGGTTCTACTCAAATCTAGAACGTCACATTAGCCACTTACGTGACTCACTTTACCGACCACCAAACACACCACAAAACCATCGTTCACACCTCACAATATTCACACAATATATTTACATGCATAAACATCAATCATATCGTTCAGGGTAAACATATAAACTCTAAATCATGCTTCAATTGTGCTACTCTAATCAGTACAAAAACAAGGGTAAGTTTGTCTTTTCTCATGCAATATACAAATCATACATATCAAGTTAAGCATACATACAGTTTAAAGAATTTGAACTTAGATTATACTTGAAAGAAACAATTCAAAACGATAAGAAAGACTCATTTAATTACATTAAAAAATCATCTGAACTTAGACTAATCCATAAGTTTATTAAAATAGTTTGAAAAATCTTTTTGTAAAATCGAGAGTAAAATTATGAAATTAGCCAAATAGGACTTAATCATAAAAATTTTCAAGTCATTTCATCACATTTAAGGACTCCAATTGCATAATATAAAAATCAAGACTATATTGCAAAACTATCAAAACATGGTTCAATCACTCAGTATATCACGTTGCGATCACACGACATTCCTCGTCGTGATGTCGATTCCTCGTCGCAATGTCATTCCAATGTTGTTGTGATGTCATCCGCTATTTCTCCAAAAAATAAACCAAAATTGTCTATGACACTTTGACACATTACCAAACATACCAATTCGCGCATTTAGCCTAACTTCTCTAATCCAACATATCATATAACATACATAGAGCATATTAATCATGTTCATACAGTTCAAACTTACCAACACACAATTCAACATCCAAGGTAAATAGCTATGCTAACCTGTAATTCCTAACTTCATAAATCAATTACTCAGCATACCGATATTACATTACCAGTATTTTTATGTGCATCCAATGTCTATTTCATACCAATAAGTCATTTAAACCTTGCTACAACATCCAACATGCACTAAAAAATCTATATCATTATTCACCTATAGGAATACAAACCGTTTACCATGCAACTCTAACCATCATAATGTGTATATTCAAAATCAACATTTTCAAGCAATCAATGATCAAAAGCTAGTTATAAAAGTCCATAAACAGTCCTTAAATTTTGATTACAACCCAAGAAAATATCAAAGTCTTACTCCCCAAGTAAGGTTCCACATTGCCATTCTTATTGAACTAGAAAGCCCAACACATACTCAAGAAAATTTAGCCTTGTTTTGGATCACTTGGATGACTCACTTCTCCTCCAAAAAAATAATTATTTATTTGTAAAATATAAATAAAAGTGTGAGCTATCATAAGCTCAGTGAGTGCTCAAAATGGCCACAAATAAACCACAATCTTAAGGTTATAAGAAAGCATACT
This sequence comes from Gossypium anomalum, assembly GCA_025698475.1. Taxonomy (NCBI): domain Eukaryota; kingdom Viridiplantae; phylum Streptophyta; class Magnoliopsida; order Malvales; family Malvaceae; genus Gossypium; species Gossypium anomalum. The sequence continues at coordinate 64,617,101 of CM046968.1, read as the reverse complement.
ATATTATTTACTCATGGCATAGCATTAAACATAACTCTTATAAATCATATTGATATATTGTGATTAAGAAACATGTATTAAAATATATGCATTGGACAAGTGGATCTCCCAACACACCAAATGACTCATAGAGTTTACACCAATCTCATATAAGAGTAGCACGCTGGCTAACACTCTCCAAACACACCAACTAGTCTCGATGAAAGGAGCTAAGCTCATATTCCCTTATCTCTCCAAACCAGTCTTAAGGCCTCAATGCCCATATACATAACCAGAAAATGGGTAGTACTTACAACCCTATGGCATAACAATAATATCTAATGGCTCTAATAGATCATAATGCCAACATATTCATTTAAACACACATGTACTTACTATTTTATGCACACTTTCACATATCATATATCACATATCCATATCACTTAATCAAATCTCATATAAGACACTTTTAAGTGATCACATAACTATCAAAGATCCATATCACATTGATCTTATATCGTCTGCATAAATACCAGCAAGCTCATATCATATTCAGTCATAATTACATAACATTTTCATTGACATTTCATGATAATTCACATAGCATATCACATCTCATAAACATGATTTGCATAACGATAATAAATCGAATAGGGGGTATTTACACTCAGAACTTAGGATAGATGTTTAAGCTAACTTAAGATCCCTAATAACGCATTGAATTGTGCCTAGAAGCAGCAATTCTGACCACTCACCGGATTGCTTTCAGTTGAACGTCAAAGGCTAGGTAAGCTTCTCTTTGCCATTGCCTTGCTCGTAGAAGTTCTTGATTGATCCAACACTTTGCATACATAATAAAAACATTACGCAATCATTAATTAAAACCCCATTCGCATCTAAACCATAGCAAAATCATGGATCTACATACTCTTCTATCCCTACAGAAAATTAACTAGTTTTGTCGAAATAAAAGATTCCTTGCCAAATCTTTATTTCTAAACCTAGAATTTGCTTTCAAACATTCTAAATACCATTTAATTACAAATCTAATCCAACAACATCATCTAATTAGATGAATTTAACTTTTCCAAAAAACCAAGCTCTCATGAACATTTAAAAAAGGGAAAACGTTTGATTCTTAAACATTTACTTAATATTTCGGGATTCACCATTTTTGAATCAAAGTTTGGTTTAAAAATGTTAGATCTATTAAATTCTCCACACAATCAAGTAAAATTTGAATTGAATTAACAACATGCTTTGTTTGATCATAAAAGTCAGAATGTTACCTCAATTTGTTAAAAACATTCAACTATGGATTTAATTCAAGGATGAACATGAGAACAAAAATGGAAAAAATTGATAGAGAAATCATAGTTTTTCTTTGAAGTTGGAGGTTATTTTAGTGTTTGGGAAGTTAGAGAGTTTGATTTTGGCTAATTTGAGAGGAAAACTTAGATTGGAATTATTAGAGAGATTTCAAATGGAAGAGATGAAAAATGGAAAGTGACTTGGGTGTTTACATAGTCAACCAATTTTCAAAAATTGAGCAATTGTCCTTTTAATCACTTTGGGTTTCCACCCTTTTTCAAACTAGTCCAAATTTTATTAAACTCATTTCATCAATTATTTTTAAAACTAGCTTCATATTTAAAATTCATTTTAGATTAATTAATAATGAACCACTTAATTTTAATTTCCTTACTTGAATTTTAATCTCGTTTATTATTTTAATATTTTTACCTAATTATTACTATGAACCTAATTCCCGTATCCGGTCTACTAACTCGATTTTTGAGATGTGACAAGTCATACCATTTGTCAAGTACCAATATTTATACAATTTAAATATTTTTACTAGTCAATTTTCATGTTCAATCAATATCATTTAACCATTTAACTTACCATTCAAATCTCTTTCTAGAGTCTATTGACTCAGTCACATTCAATTCAACCCTTAAAGCTTGATTCTAATCAAATCACATAATCTTTTATAAATTTTCTTATCGCGAATTACATATATACACTCATATTAGTTTCATATTATCACATCATTTCATGTACTATTATCAATTCACAATTTCATTCTATTTCAATTCAAATCATACATTATCATAGTTTACCTACATCTAGTTTATTTCATTTTTCAATTTTAAATTTTGATTTCGATTGTTTCACGTAATGGATACTTAGTAGAACAGACTCGAATACACAAGTGAACTACACCACACTAAGATAGCTCGTATGTGCAAAACTACACCACACTATAGTATCGAAGTGCCAAGTCTGTAAGCATCAAATGTAAATTCATATGTAAATACATCCCTCTACCATACCAAGGTCTCTATAGAGGCAAATAATACTTAATGATTTGCAACAGATGTTGGATCTCAATATAACTTGTCATGATCTCTAAATCATCAAATATCCTATACAAGTGCACATAATACCTTATTGTCATACCAATCATATCCTAACCTTTTACTAAGTTCACATTGGCATCATAATATTTGCACTATTATACCATGTAACCGTTCATATTTGCATATTCATACGCTGTAATCATGTACATTTACCTGTCATACCCTGTACTTGGTCACATTTGCATTTTCATACCTTTTACACTGTACTATCACATAACAAACATTTATCTCATTTCATTTCAATTCAGTCCAATTTGTATATAATTTCACATTCAATTTCAAAACCACATTTCAATTCATCATCTACATACAATATCTCATATTGTATAGCATGTTTCAATCTATTCTTATATTACGAATCATGTTCCACAAAATCATACTACTTCCATTTTATTCAATTCAGTCCACTATCTCGATAATCAATATCAACCATAGCAAATCGATTCATACGATCACTATTAACTCACATCGATACTCAATCATGCCATATAACATGAGTATGCAAAGAAATAAATTGATCTCGAATCATACAATTGCAAATCTAAATCTCATGTCACTCGTTGACAACTCTCACTTTTTCTTTCCCTCTCAATGCCCCGATGTCTTCTTTAGCTACGTATAATAATACGAAAGATAAGCAATATCATTTTTCATCCAATTCACACTTAACTAATGTCAAGCATATTTTTATTTTATTCAATTTAGTCCCTAAACTCGAGAAAACATGTCTTTCGATATTTAGCTTTGGATTAATATCCAATTTCATATTCTTTCATTAGGGGCCCTATACTTTCTATTCCTAGCATAATTCCTAATAAATTTTTAATTTATTCAATTTGGTCCCTAATAAAACAAAGTTAACTATCAAGCTTATTAAGCTTTACAATTTAGTCTTTTTCATAATCTAAGCTTAATATCTATCAATTTCAAGCCAAATTCATCAATTTTTCAACAATGAAAACTTGATAAAAAACTCAACAATTGAACGAATTGAATACACGAGATAGCTAGATCAAGCTCCCATGATTCAATTTCCATAAAAGAAAAATGAGTTAGAGACTTATTTACAATTGATGGTCAAATGTTTATTATCAACGACGTTTTCTTTCAATTTTTTTCTTCTTCAATGGCAGTATGGTTTTAGATGTCATCTTCCACTAATTTTGTTATGTATAATTAGATTAAGCTTAGTTTAATCTTTTTAATTAGCTTAATTAATGAATTAATATACTTTGATATAGTTTTTAATTAAGCTTAATGGAAACAACCATCATCATCCACTATCCAGTAACTAAAATTAGTTTATTAACCATTTTAGTCCTTTGGATAATTGCTATGTAAGTCTCTAAGCCTTCTCTTAATTAAAACTCAATAGCGATTGCACTTTTACAATGTAGTCCCTAAGCTTTAATTAACTATTTTTTCCGCTAAATTACTTAATCGAACTTCAATATATTTTTATAATAACTCTGTAAATATTCCTATTTAATATTTATGGATGTAGTTTAGGAAAATAGGGTTCCAATATTGCATTTTCCAATACCACTAGAAATCGAATTGTTACAATCCTTATTTAATTGGAAGGTGCTATGGAGATTGAATTTTCCTTTCAAGTTATTAGTATTCCTTTGATTGAATATCGCTAGTTAATCACTAATGAGGTTGAAGATAAATTAAATAGGTGAATTAAATAATCTTTGCTAATTATGAAAACATTTATTTCTATTGAGAGATTTAGTGAATTCATCTCAAACTCTTCAGTTTTCTTTATGACTAAGTAATACATGGTACCATTTATTGGCTCTATTAGGCTCCTCATGCTGCCCATTTTTTTGTGGGTTTGGTCCTCATAATATTTCTCAAGTGGCTTGTGAAAATTAAAATAAAACATAAGTCCATTAAACTTATGACAAAGGCGACCATATTTAGTAGTTTTAGCTTAACTTAAAATTCATCATACAATTTTATGTCCATAATGACCCAACAACACAACTAAATTACCTTTTCTTAAAACTAATGAAGATTTATAAAGAAGTAAAAAAATGAAAATTTCATGTTGAGTAATCTTTTCTTGTATCGAATTAAAGGAAACACGGGGGGTATTTATACATGTTTCGACTACTATTATTACAGCTCACAATAGGGCCCACTTTTTGTCTCGGCATTTGGGTCGATGGTACTGACATTTCCTGTCCATAGTACTGACATTCTCTAGGCGTCCCTTGGCTTATTGGACGCGTGCCTGCAGAGCACACGGTCCTTTCTGATCATGGGACTAACTCCCCCAGCAAACCTCGCACCTACTAATAATGAGCAGGGATCTCTTTCAGGGTTTGCGACCTCATCCTTGCGAGGCTTACGCAAGCTCTCCTCTCGTGACCTTATTCTTCCAAGGCTTACACAAGCTTCTTTACGGGCTTCTCGCGCGAGCTATCATTGCGAACATCTAACATTCTCGCGAGGTCCTCAGCTGACTATGCTTGTAGGTAAAAAATTTTCTTCCAGGTCGAGTTCATCTAGTTTGGAGATCAAGATCCTATCGGTCACTTGGGCTGGCGGTTCCCAAATTCTAACAATCCAGTCGCTCCTTAGTGGGCTTAAGGGACATTATAATATGGCGGGCCTTAGATCCATTTCAGACGCGGCTTGCTAAGTATGTCGTGGGGCCATAGTGTATACCAATTGCCTTACCACATGTGAATCCAGTATTGGGTACGCACATCTAGTCATTGAGATATGGATCAATTTTTTTTCAGCATCTGGGTCGTTGGTCCGTTTTTTGGTTATATGAACGGTTTAAGGAGCCTCTCTTTAAAAGGAGATAGTCGGGGTTTTAGGTTTCTTCATTGTTTAGCTTTTATGCAAATCGAAATCGAGGTAAATTTTACAAATTTTTCTGCTTCTTAACTCCGCTATCTATTTTTTTCTTTCTTTTATTCGAAATATGGTGAGGATGAGAGAAGCCCAGAGCTAGATCGTCTCGACTTGTCCAACTTCAGTCGTTGTGATTGAAAAGCCCTATGTCTATACCACCAAGTCAGAGGAGATGAAGCGGGCTATAGCCATGCGGGAATCCAGCTTCCTCACTTCGCTTATGAATTTCCATTCCTTCAGGGTTGCATTGCGTGTGCGAGGCAATGAAGGATAGATTCCATCTTCCTTTATATCCCTTTTTCTGTAGTTTTCTCAATGATTACTGCCTCGCTCCTGGCCAAATTTTTGGTTTTTCCCGGTGGCTTGCCATGGCGTACTTTGTCAATAGCTGTCGGCGTGGTGAAGTCCCTATGCTTTCTTTCTTCCAACACTTGTATTAGTTGAAAGGTACTAATATGGTGGAATTTGGGTGTTCTACTATTTTTCCCCTCGTCAGAAGGGGCAGAAAATTATAAGAAATTAGTGCAAGAATCCTCGCTTGAAATGAGGAAAGTATATACAGATTTATGCATACTCGGTGAAGATTTTAGGTTGCCAACTAGGTAATCCTCCCCTATTGAAGACATGCACGCCTTTCAGAGGAGTCTTGCCACCGATGAGGTTATCACGTAATTTTAGAGGTTGCGCGTTGGTCGTGTATTGGCCCTTGAGGAGGTTCTAACTGTGAGGAACATCTTTAGATTTACCCTAGAGGATCTCAGCCTAAATGGTTAGAGGGCTAGCAATAACTAAGAGGTCACATGGTCAGTTGGTGGGTGACCAATAAAGGGTATTTGGCCTCACGATTCCTTGGACCAGTTAGGCATGATATTGACGGGGCTTTTGGAGGAGCTTGTGAACTTTTTCTATATGGGATGGCACTTCGTTCCTTTGCCCTTTTAGAGTTCAAGTGAAAAGAGAGGGTTAGAAGAGGTACTGACTTGTTAATTGCTTCTACTGATCCTAGGGTTAGTAGTGGTGCAGGGGGCAATCGAGTTTGCGAAGATAGTTTAAGCGATAGCGACAACATCTTCTACGAGCTTAATGAAGCTATGGATATCGATGCTTTAATAGGCAATGGTCGTAAGAGGCGCAAGACTTCTGTTGGGGCTACGTGTATCAATGACTTCTGTTAGGGCTACGTGCATCAACCCTTCCAGTGAGGAGGAAGAGAGTGGTGTTCAATTGGAGCATAGTTGAAAGGTGAGAGCTAATTACGGAGGCTTTGCTGCTGTGGTCACCCCGATCCGTTCTTCCCTTGTGGCAAGCTTGCCAACTGTTGTATAGACGAATTCACCTATTACTATCAACGAGGACACCCCCCTCATTCTGCTTGTGAGAACTCTCTGGTGGCTCCCACAGTTGAAAGGGTACCTTATTAGGATAGGGAGGACTTCGCTTCATCTCTATGTCGCCTATTGTCTGAGGTTGGCTCTCTTGGCCTAAAGTACATGAAGGCCCGTGATAAGGAGCTCGCTGATACTCAGGCTGAGCTAGAGAGTATGCACGAGCTATATCACAAGGTGAGAAAAGAAACTGAGGTAATAAATGAGAAATAGGGGGTCCTCACCAAGTACTTTGTGATAATGGAGGTGAAGGTAGATGAGTGAAGCTGAGCTTGCTGCAAAAAAAGAAAGGCGTATAACCTCGGAGGCGAAGTTGAGAAGGGTCATTTTGGGGTATTCCACCGAGCTGGAAAAGATTATTAGAGAGTGTCAGGAGCATGCAGATAGTACCCTTTGGAAGCAAGAGGAGGCCCTGAGAGCTTTCAAGTAATAGACATCCCAGAAAATCTTGGGCTCCCTCTAGAAGTTCAAGGAGAACCTGTTTCTTCATACCTAGGTTGCCTACTACCCTTTTGATGTTCGCAAGGTGGCTTTCAATATGCTTACGTATGTAGACATGAGTAGCTTGGGTTTTGATGTCTTCAATCCTTCTAGGTCTTCTTGGGACTTCTTCGTAGTTATTGAAAGGGTGAGCTTTTTGTGGAAGAGGGGGAGGGCTCTAGCACTGCAGACCTGGCTCCATCTATTGTTGGTGATACTGTAACTTTGGTTCTTCCTTAGGTAGCTAGGTGTGTTACCGTTACTTCCCCAACTATTAAGAATGTTACTCCTGCTGATCCAGATAAGGGTGGGGTGATGATGTACTTGAATAATGATCCTGTACTACTCTTTTTTTTTTGAATAAATAAACATTTGTTTTGATTTCCTATTGGTTTTCTTTTTTTTTTTTGGGGGGGTTCTGTGAGCTATTTCATAGTTGGGAAATTTTTAGGAATTTTTACATGCGAACCTTGATTTTGTAGTTGGGAGCTTTGGTCTCGCTAACTGTGTTGGAAGTCATGGTTTTTTGCTTGTGAAACTTGATTTTATAGCTGAGAGCTTTGCTTGCGCTAACTATACTGGAGGTCGTGGCTCTTTGCTTACGACCCTTACTAATTGTACTAGAGGTCGCAGCTCTTCGCCTACGAACCTTGCTTTTATAGAAGATAGTTTATTGGAGAAGAATTTTATTCATATGATGAGTATTCGTACATAGTATTTTTGAGGTGTTGGGCATTCCAGGTTTACGATACCATTGCGCCCTCCATTCTTGCCAACCTATACGCTTCATAGCCTATCTTCTTTATCACCTTGTATGGTCCCTCCTAGCTTGGGGTCATCTTCCCACGTTAGGAAGCGAGTAATATAGCTTCAATGTTTTTGAGCATATTGTCGCCTACTTGAAACTGCTTTCCTCTGAACTTGGAGTTATAGTAGCGAGCTACTTGTCAGGCTGGGGCTGCGATTTTTATCTTATCCATTTCTCGGAGTTCATCAACTAAGTTTAGGTTAAATCTCAAGGCCTCATGGTTAGCTTATTCGTTAAAGTGATGCATTTCGTACAATCTTAGACCTATCTCTATGGGCGTGACTGTTTCTGTGCCATAGACGAGTGAGAAGGCCGTTTCACCCATTGTGGTGTGGGGCGTGGTTCGCAATGCCCACAAGATTCTTGGTAGCTCTTCCAACCAAGCCCATTTTAGTTCGCCCACTTTTTTCTTGAGCGTGGTCAGAATTTTCTTGTTTATAGCCTCCACTTGGCCATTGGTTTGTTAGGTTTTCTTTGAGCTTTGAGCCAAGGATATTTAGAGGTCTGTGCAAAATTTTATGAACTTCCCTTGGAATTGTGTGTCGTTGTCTGTGATAACAGTGCGAGGTATTCCAAATCTGTAAAAAATTGACTTTCACATGAATGATTCTACCTACTTATCTGTTATGGTTGCCAGAGCTTCTGCCTTGATCCATTTGGTCTGTGCAAAATTTCATGAACTTCCCTTGGAATTGTGTGTCGTTGTCTGTGATAACAGTGCGAGGTATTCCAAATCTGTAGAAAATTGACTTTCACATGAACGATTCTACCTACTTATCTATTATGGTTGCCAGAGCTTCTACCTTGATCCACTTAGTGAAGTAGTCAACAGCTACTATGATGAACTATTTCTACATCTTGGCTATGGGGAATGGTCCGAAGATATCGACCTCTCACGTTTCAAAAAGGCTAAGGCCCCATTATAATTTGGAGGGTTCTACTAGTTGTCATTGTATTCTGGCGTTTCTTTGGCAAGGACCACATAGTGGACCATTTTGGGGCGTCTTCGTAGATAGTAGGCCAATAATATCCTTGTCTAAGTATTTTCTGCGCTAGTAATTTGCCTCCCAGTTGATTGCCGCAAATGCCATCATGGATTTCTCTCATGATATACTCAGTTTTCGATGGTGAGAGGCATCGCATAGTGGGTGTGAAAACCCTTTTCTATATAGCACACCCTCTAGGAGGGTGCATCGTGCTGCTTTGTGTTGTTGTTTTATGAGCTCTTTTTGGTCTTGGTTTTCCTTTTTACCTTGTAGCGTGTGGATTATAAGGGTCATCCATGTTTCTTCTTAGGTTGTAGAGAGCACTTGGGGAACGTCGTTGCTTGGCACTTCTTTATGTTCGAGTAGGATTTTCTCTCTTCTTAATGGTGATGGAGGACGCTAACTTTGACAAAGTATTTGCGCAAATATTGTTGTTCCATGGGAGCTGACTGACCCCAGCTTTGTCGAATCCTGCCAGTAATTGGATTGCTATTATATGATACCATTTAGTGTTACTTCTTTAACCTCGTACTCGCTATGTATTTGCTTCGCCACGAGCTAGGAGTCGGTGTGTATGGTCAAGTTCTTAACGTTCAACTGGCATGCTAATTACAGTCTAGAGATCAACATTTCGTACTTAGCGATGTTGTTTTATGTTTGAAATCCAAATGAAAGTCCATATTGCCATTCGTTGCCCTCTAGGTCTATTACGAGCGCGCCTACCTCAGATCCCGCTCTGGCTGTGGAGCCGTCAACATAAACCATCCAACCTTTAGGTTTATCTATTGTGCTTGCAATTCCTGGGGGTGTTTTTACTATTGGTAGTGTCCAACAATAAAAATCGGCTTTAGTAAAAAATGCAAAGTGAGTACTTTTTTTTACAAAGTATTAGAATCGTTAGAGTGTTACTTTTCATCATATAATGTGCCATCATTAAATTTCTAATTTTCATTAATGTTCGTATATTACATTATCTCTGTGAAGTATTTCACTTTAATATATCAAATTACAATCTATGCTACATGTTGTATTTTCACTTCTTTTGAACGAGCATTTTACCATGAAATCTGCCAACACATGTCCTTTTATCGCGGGTAAAATCTATCCCGAATTTTGCAAGTTTGATGTTCTATTTTGTTATCCTCCCCAGGGTGTCTACCTTGGTGGGCACTTTCTTTATTGGCTGGTCAGTGACCACGACAACTAGGTAGGCCTAGAAGTATGGTCGTAGCTTGCGAGCTATAATGATTAGAGCATATATGCATTTTTCTATTTTTGTGTACTTGAACTCGCCTTGATGAAGGTCCTTATTGACATAGGACACTGAAAATTAGAGGATGCCTTCGGATTTGACTAAGACGGCTGCAATTGTTTCCTCTAAGACTGCTAAGTACAGGTGTAGCATTTCTTCCGTTTGAGGTGACTTTAGCAGTGGGGGGAAGTAAGGCACTATTTTAGTTGTTTGAAGGTAGTTTGGCATTTTTCGATCCACGAGAAGGACTTTCTTAAAGCTCTGAAAAATGGTAAGCACTTGTCTGCCATTCTAGAGATAAACCTGTTCAACGCAACTACCACCCTACCCGTGAGGTGCTGGATTAGGGGGACCAACACCGCAATGGCTTAGATTTTTTTCGGGTTCACCTTTATCCCTCTTTCTAAGATCATGAAACCTAAGAACTTGCCGGATCACACACCGAAGGCGCATTTCTCGGGGTTAAGCTTCATGCTGTGGGGCCTCAACGTCACAAACACGTCAGAGAGGTTACGTACATGTTTCTCCATGGATTCGATTTCTACAAGCATATCAGCTACATATACCTCAAGACTGCGACCTATCTACTCCTTGAATATCTTGTTTACTAACCTATGGTAAGTTGCACACGTGTTTTTTAGTCCAAATAGCATGACCTGGTAACAGAAGAGACTTTATTCGGTGATGAAAGTTGTCTTTTCCTGGTCACTATGATCTAGTAGGATCTGATTGTAGCCCGAAAAGGCATCCATGAGGCTCATAAACTCATGTCTAGTAGAGGCGTCTGCTAGGCGATTTATCGATGGTAGGGGGAAGCTATTCTTGGGACATGCCTTGTTCAGGTTGGTGAAGTCAATGCACATCCTCCACTTTCTTGTCACTTTCTTTACCATTACTATGTTCGAGATCCAGTCCGGGCACTCCACTTCCCTGATGAATCCGGTGGCCAACAACTTGGTGACCTTTGACCTCACCACCTCTATTATATATGGTGTAAATTTTCTTTTTTTCTGTTTCACGGGCTTCGTTTCTAAGAGCACATTCAACCTGTGCACTATTACCCGTGGATCTATGCTTGGCATATCCGTTGCAGACCATGCGAAGACGTTCAAATTCCTCCTCAGGCATTCGACCAGTATCATTTTTATTCCCGGCTCAGTATTGACGAGATCTTAACTGTCTTTTCTTTATTATCGCAGAATAGCTGCAAGGTATCGGTGTGCTCCACTGCCTTGGGGTTTCTTATCCTTATGCTATTATCTTACATCCAGATCATCCAAATTGATAGCTCGACCTGGTGAACTCTACTTATCAGTTAGAGACTGTTTTGCCTGTCTGGTAGACAGCATGTGACACTGCCTCGCCATGCGCTAGTCGGATCACAAGAAGCCAAAGTTGATACTTTTTGGGAACTTGATCTTTATACAATAGGCCGCCATCACTATCTTCGCCATCCGCATGATTGGTCTACCAAAGATGACATTATATGCCATTGGGTGATCGACCACATAGAATTGGATGCATTCTGTGGTCATATGTTCGCCATTACTTGAGTGGACCAGCAACGTGATAGCGCCTCTTACCTTGATAGGATAGTTTGCGAAGTCGTACAAGTGGCTGGCTGCATATAAAGACTATTCTTTTAAACCCATTTTCTTATATGCTTCCTAAGTAGGACTTCTACTGTGTTGCCGCTATTGCCAAGTGTCCTCTTAACTTCAAAGCATGCTACCGCAGCCGAAACTACCATTGGGTCGTTCCCTTCTTCGTAACGGATTAGGTCATTGTCATTACTTCTGAACTTCACACTCTATTTTTTCTGGTGTTGCGGTCTCTTCAAGGTATTGAGTGACATAACACCCCTCATGTGTGCTCGTCTTTTTGCGCTTGACTACATCCACTCATCGCTTGTGCCTACGATTACATGAATAGTGTATCGTACCCTTTGCTTTCCCTTGGGATCTAGTCCTTATGAGCTTTGGCCTTATTGCGGACCTCCTCGGTTTATGAATTCAACAAGTTCGCCATTCTAAACTACTTCTTCTATGTTGTCCTTTAGCGTGAAACAGTCATCGGTCTTATGTCTCATATCCTCATGGAAGGCATACCAGTCTATAAAATTCGTCCTTCTACCGGTACTTCGCATTAGGGGTGGTTTGAGAAGGATGCTCAGGCTATTTAATTGGTTAAGGATGTAAGCTGGCGTGACATTCAATGGGGTGTAAGCCTTGAACCTGCCCTGGGAGGGGTAACGCCTCGCGTGCTCTTACTAATGCCTCTACAGGTTTCTAAGTGGATTGCCTTGGGTCGAGGTCTTGTGCGGCCTATCGGTCCTAACCCGCAGGGACTAGTTGATGTGAGATTGCCTAACGCGTTGCCTTTCTTTATTCGTGGGTTGTCTATCCTCCCTTTAGAAACTAACTCACGACGCTCTCTTAATTTCTTTCGCCTTTGCCAACTTATGGGCCTGTTCGTATAGGTCAGTTAGGCTCTACGACTTGTTGTCCATGAATAAATACTGTATATAGTCATTCTGGACCCCCATGATAAAGGCATTTATTGCCCACTGATCTTTTAAGTTTTTTGTGTTGAGTGTAGCCACGTGGAACCTCTTTATGTAGTCTTAAAGGGACTCACCTTCTTGCTACTTTATTGACATCAGCCCCATTGGTATGTTCATAATTGCTCAATAAGCCCTGAACCTTCCCAAGAACATTTTCCCTAGTAGTGAAAAGTTGCTAACTAAGCCTTGTGGAAGGGAGAGATACCAGTCCTTGGCACTTGTTTTTAGCATCATAGAGAAGGCCTTGCATTTGGCTACGTCTAAAGCCCCCAACATGTTCATGTAGTAATTATACTGTATTAGATGGGTTCGTAGATCCCTTCTTCCCTCAAACATATCCTTAGGTACCTTGAAATCGCAGGGAAAACTTACTGCCGCAATTTCGAGAGCTAGCGGGTTGATAGAACATAACAACCAATCCATGTCTTGTGAGTCAGGGTGTAAGGCCCGTACGTTACGGTGAAGCTCGTTCATCTCGTTCATTGGCTCCTTCACCTGGGTGCTTGGGGCTTCATATTGGGTGTTGGCGTTTCCCTGAGATCTAGAGTTGTCAACATGTGCCTTTCTACGTAATTCCTTATTCTACCTTAGTAACTCCTATCTTTGAGAAAATCTAATATTTCTACGAGGTCTTCAGCTGACTATGCTTGTAGGCGAACATTCTTCTTTCGGGTCAGAGATTCAGATCCTATCGGTCACTTAGGCTGGCATTTACCAAATCCTAACAGTTCATAAAAATGATTAAGAAAAACCCTTAATTGTGGTAACCTTTTAAATTTGCCCTTTAAGCAAAAATGTGGATAGATTTTCTAGAGATGAATGTGAAGAACTACTCACTTTTCTAAAATGAGATCCAAGTAATTTGGAAATGAATTTCCTAAAACAGGAAAATGAGTAATTTTTTACTATTTTAGAAATATTCACTACAACAAATTAAGCTTTTAGAGGTGTGTTTAGTCGCGTTTGGATGGAAAACGTCGCCAAGGTTGAACTTTTAACTACGTTTGTATTGAACAACGCCACAAATATATACCATTAGTAGCTCTAACTAAAAAACGCCGCAATAAGTGTTCTATAGTAGCGTTTGTGGAAATAGTACAGTAAATAGTACATATTTAGCGACGTTTTATGCTACGCGCCGCAAAGGTACACTGAATGGAAGCAGTTTTAGCGGCGTTTTTCCCATAAACGCTGTGAAAAGTAAAGAAATAGTAGAGTTTTTCCCTAAATGTCGCTAAAGGTATAACAATAATAGCAGCGTTTTTCCCATAAACGCCGCAAAAGGTAAAGCAATGGCGGCGTTTTTCCCATCCGTCTGTTGCTAGTTGTCTGTCCAGTCATCCATCTGCTGCATCGCCGTCAACAATGCATTTGCCATCGATCTCCATCTCCTTCGTCGATGTTGCTCTATCCATTACTGCTCGACAGTCCTCTGCTTGTCTGACTCTTGTTTCGAAGCTTGACAATCCTTTGCTCCGTCCATTGCTACTCAATTCGTTTGGGTTTCAACAAATCAAGTTAGTTCTTTTAATAGTTTTGAATTTTAACTCTATAATTTAATTGAAAATATTAGCAATCTCCATGTATCTTTGGTTTCCTGCCATGTTGAACATCAGTTTAGCAGCTGTTTTTCATGTTTTTGGGTCATTGTTTTAGTGTTGTTTGGAGTCGGTTGTGTTGTTGCTTTAGTGCTTGTTAGTAGTTGTTTTCTTTGTTGTTTTGGCGTTGGTGTATGTTGCTATTTAGTTGAATGACTGATTACTGTTAGATCTTTTAGACGTAAACATAACCTGGTTAGTTGACATTTTATATGGTGATTTGCTTTATAATTTGTGTTTGAGATTTGGACTGTGATTTGCAGATTTTATTTTATTTGTTATTTAATCATAATTAGCATTTCCTTTGTGAGAGTTTTTATTTGATTAGCAAAGCTTCCATGAATTTTGGTTGAAATTCCCCTCGATTAAATCTGCATTTTCAACCTATAATTAGGATCTTTATTAGTTTTTCTAGTCTGTCTTAGTTTCGTATAAAGATTGTGTCTATATTAGGGAAAGAGACATAGAGACAGAGACTTAAAGACAACTCCATTTATTTATTATGTTTTTTTATTGAAACAGTGAATTAGATCCCTACAAAAGAAGTATTCGATAAGCTCATTTGAATTGCCTAATCAAACAATTTCATTTTAAGCTCTCCTTAATTGCATTTGTAAGTACCTTTTATTACTTACATGTTTTAATTTAATTAAATTAAAATTTAAAATTGGTTGTTTATTTGATTTGGTTGTGGTAAATTTATTACTTATATGTTTTAATTAGAAATAGATAATTAGAAAACAACTGAATTAGATACTTGATATATATTATATATTTTAGTACAATGGCATGATTTAAATCCATTTAGAACATTTAAGCAATCGTAATTTATTGTCAACTTTAGACTTCAAGAATTATGAAATGGATAAGAGTTAGATAGATTTGTCAAGGGTAAGCAACGACTATCGAAATGGAGTACAAACTTTTCTAAATTTTGCATTTCAAAATGCAAGCCAAGAGAATCTAATTCTTTGCCCGTGTAAGAAGTGTGGCAACATCAATTGGCATATTCGTGAAGTTGTTTACGAACATCTAATTGTTGATGGCTTTATTCGGGGGTATAAAAAATGGATTTTTCATGGAGAGTGAGCACCTTGTAGAACCTCTTCAACAATTAATCCGACTTATCCTCATAATGCTCACCATCAGTCTGTTAGAGAAGATGACATGGAAGGTATGTTGCGGGATGTATTTAATATGCACAGTCATGGTTTGCAATCGTTTCCACCTGAAATTATTGCATCCGATGATTGTGATATTGGTGGGAATGCTTTTACCGAAACGGGAAGAAGTGTACCTGATCAAGAGTCAAATGGAAAAGCGACAAAGTTTTACAAGTTACTTAATGAAATGAATGAAGAACTTTATGAGTTATCGAAATTTTCAAAACTGTCTTTCTGCATTCGTCTTTTTCACTTAAAATGTTTGGGAGGGTAGACTGGAAACTCTTTTACGTTGCTGTTAGTGTTTTTGGGTGATATGTTTCTGTTTGCAAAAATCATGCTTTCGTTAGCCGAACCCAATATTTTGGATCCAGCTCGCAGCGGTACATGCCTTCAGCGAATTAGGCTCAAGCTGAAGTTCAGAGGTTAAGAGACCAGATGGCTCAGATGCAAGTGAGCACAGTTGAACAAATTGCTCAACTTAAAGCGGAGGCAGCATCGAGAGAAGTAGAGGCTAAAAGAAAATATGATGAACTCCAACTACAACTTAAAGCAGAGGCAGCAGCGAGGGAATCAGAGGCAACAAGAAAATATGACGAACTCCAGCTACAACTTCAAAATATGATGAAGATGTTTCAGCAAAATCAATCATAGAATCCGCTATCTTAGACTTTTATTTTCTTATTGTAAGAATATCTTAACAATATAACTTTTGAATATATTTTGTTATTTCAGTTATTAATTTAGATCATATACATATTTTTTTCGTGATAGTATCATTTAGATTTGAAGTTTGTTGTTGGATTTGAAGTTATAGGAAAATATGTTAAAAATTTGGATTCTATATGAAATAAAATGGGTTGGTAAAATCTGTTAATGTTAGTGGCGTTTTCCCACAAATGCCCCTATAGAACATGATCTTTAGCGGCACTTTTTACTACAAACACCACTAAAGAACATGATCTTTTGCGGCGTTTCTAACTTCAAACGCCACAACATGTTCGACTCTCTTGCGGTGTTTTTTCACATAAACGCCGTAAATTTTAGTGGCACCATCTAAAACGGCATTTTTTGCGGCCCTTATAGGGCAAAAAAAAGTTGCTAAAAATCTATTTTGCTGTAGTGGTTTTTGGAAGAAATGTTTCCAAAATGTAAAGTTAGTAAAATATAAAGTTTCGAAATATAAAAATTACTAAAATTAATTAAAAAGTCCATGAAAAGTTTTGTAAAAAATAGTAGCCATTAAAATGAAAAATTTTCAAGAATGGTCAAATTTGTCGAACAAACTTCCATATTTTGACCTCATGAACGTCATGAATCAATTTAAAATAACCAAAAGTAAAGTCTTGGATAAAAAAAATTGAAATTTGATTTTATTTGACACGCTTTATTTCTAGGGATTGATCTACGAGGTAAAACCAACCCTCGTGAAAAACTCAATAATTTGTCATTGTTTGCATTAGTGAAAAAGAATCTCCAGATGATCTTATCAGAAAATGCTTGATAGCTAAAGCGGTCTGGTTCGAAATTAATGTGGGTATGGACAAAGTATACGTGCTATCATAGGACGTCAACTATGGAAGGTTGAGTTTTAAGGTAAGAATCCCGACATCATTTGATTGGTCTTAATTTGTACCAAAAATAAAAATAAAAATGTAAGTTTAAGTAACATATTGTGTGGAATTTGCAGTTTTATTAAGTGACATCTATGGATGTAATGCACTTTTTATCATAAATTTGTTTGATTTTGCACAGTTTTGAACTTTCTACCAATACACAACGGCATTTCAAAGAAAAGGGGGTTCGTTAATGGCTTTGGGCCATTGCATATTCGACCCTTACAAATATATGCCATTTAATCAACAACAGAGGAAGAATTTATGTAGTGAAATTATAGACAATTTTTATTATATAGTTTTGTTTTTGATAAGTGAATCAAGATGGAATAATTCTGTAGGTATTTCGTATTTATTTTTATGTGATAGATTATGGTTTTGAAATTTAAGGTTAAGGTTGTTTGAAGGAATTTATTGGGTGAAGCATTTTTATCGTGGATGAAGTTTGGGTTTTTAATTTTTTTTTTAATTTAAATTGTTTCTTTGTTGATGTAATTTAAAATATTTCCACGTTGTCTTACCACATCTACATGCTTAATTTGTAACGGTTTAGCCTTTTTTTTTTTTTCAATTAAAAGACAACAATTTGAAAACGTGAAAAGTTAAAGTGCTAAAAATAAATAAATATTAAAAGCTATAAATATTAAGGACTAATTTTGACATTATATCAATAATATATATATATATATGTTGTCTCGCGATTAATTATCAAGTCTCTAATTTTTGTAAGAATTGAAAATTTAAAACTAATTTGTCACTTTAAATACAGGTAATTCTAGTCACCCGAAATTAAAAATTGATCATTTCACTGTTAAATGGTAATGGATGACTAACGGTGTATTTTCACGTTAGTCATTCCAAAATTATAGTAAACTACTCATTAATCACTCTAAATAGGAGTTATTCTTATTTTGGTTACTCCAAAATTATTCATACAAATGCACTGTAAGTCTTCTATTATCATTTTCCAAGTGGAGTGACCAATTAGATCAATTTCTTTTTTGCGTGACCTAAATTGGAACAGCCCCTACTTAGATTGACTAATAGTGTAGTTTACGCGTAATCTAAAGATGCTATATTTATAAGGCTTAATGCTCAGTTTGGCCACTAAACTATACTTATTTTCTCACTTTTGTACTTAAAACATTTTCTGTTTTATTTTGGCACTTAAATTATCTTCCATTATACAAATTGGCCCACATCATTAAAAAAAAAAAAAACCTAACACATGATGATATTAGAATGCTCCACATCAATCTTCTTTTATTTTTTAATATTATATTTATTAAAAAAGTAAAATATCATATATAATATACAAATAATTCAAAAGTTCAAAAAAATTTAAAATAAAATTTTACAAAATTCTAAAATATATAAATATAAGTATTAAAAAGTCACAATAATATATCAATATTGAAAATTTTATTTAAAAATAAAAATTTTAAAAATGACAAAAAAATACAATTTTAAAAAAACATATTCTAGAATCGCTGTATAAATTTTACTCTTTTTTTTTTCCAAATATTCAAAATTCAAAAAAATTAAAAATTCAAAAAAATAGAAAAAAATAAACTTAAAAAATATAATATAGAAATTAAAAAAAATTGAAAAAGTTTAACTTAATCATTGAAAAAAAATAAAAAAATAAAAAATTTTAATGAATTTTAGAAAATTAAAAAAAATATCTTTTAAAAAATTATGAAATCATTTAAAATTCAAAGAAAATACCAGATAGCTCCCAATCAAAAGTGGCTCAATACCAAAAAATGGTAGTCAACAGTTGGTAAAAATCAAAATATTTAATTTTTAAGTATTCTATTTTTGAATTTAAATATAAAGTTTTAAATATAGTAGGAGGTTAAAGTAAGTAGTAAGTCTATTTATAGAAAGGAGAAAATTTTAGTATATTTATAAATATACTTATGTGGAACTTCACAAAAGAAGTTGAGATTTTATTAAGTTATATTCTAAATAAATAAATAAAACATCTTTGAATAAAGACAATTATAAGTTATTTGGTGAAATAAAAAGAAATACGCAAATCCAGAATACAAAGTAGTGGAGTGTGTTTTTGGGGTCGGTGATGCTGGAAAGGTGAAATTGACTTGTGTCAATTAAGAGGGTGAGGGATAGGAACATTTACACTTTCCTGTTTTCCAATTTGCAATTATCAAGACTTGTTTTCAGCTATCCTCCATTCCAGGTTTTCATTTTTTATCGTTTTTTCTTAATTCCACCTGCAAACAGAGTAGATTTACCGGCATAAACAAAATAGGTGCTTTATCCTTGAAATTTTTCGATTTTCTACAAACCCAAACTTTTCTTTCTTTTTACTTTTGAAAACTTCCAAATAATTTGCTGTTAATCTATTTATTGGATGATTTCGGGAAGCATATTGGTGCTAGTTTGGGTTATTTCATAAGCAACTCACAATATGTTCGATAAAAGTCTTCTTTGGGTTATTGCATCTTCTTTTATTATTCTTTTTCTTAGGGATTCATGCATGAGTTTCTTAACAAATGTCTCTTAGATGACATGAAACAGCAAGAAAATTAATATAACTAGGCACTATCGTTACATAAATTGGCCAATCAACCCTATTTAATGATGGTAGCCGTGCACTGTTTGCTTTGCTTCTCAATTTTCCAGTTTTTGTCATCTGCAATAACTGATTGCTTTAGAATGTACGCTGAATCCAAACTTATTGGGTTTCTATAAGTTGATATGATAATGTGTTGGTGCTGGTGATCTTGTTAAGATAAAGAAGCCATAGTTTTTTAAATAATGATCAAGTTAATATACCCAAACTTCTCATAGCAACCACACTCTTACTTTATCTTCTAGGTGGCCTAATGATTTTCTACTTCAAGTATACAAGGTGCTCAAGCCTGTTGACTTGAGACAATAACCATCACTATGTTGCTCAGATTCTTCATTTTTCTTAAAGTCAGTATATATATGATCTCCAATGTTCCTCCAAGTACATGAAAAAGAAAATTTTGATCATACCTGTGACAATACTCATACCTGAATCCAAGTAACATGTAACCATCATTCCACTTGTTGTTGGTACTTCCAATTTAAAATTATTTGCACTTCTATTTTCTGTAATGTGATCTGGGACTGCTAGTTGATTTTTTCTTTTTTAATATTCACTGATACTATTTGATGCTCCTGCTTGTTTATGCGCCCTTTTTATTTGTTTGATTGTCATGTTATTGAATGTGAAAATTTTGTCTTTCTGTTCAGTCTCTTTGTCTATTGTTTTATATGTTCAGCTCATTTACAAAACTGGGGATTGGTGTTATTCTTTCTATAGGTATGCTTGTGCAGTCCTGCTGAATTTGGTAGCACAGTTGCAATTGGTATTGACTTGAATACCATTTAAAATACATTGTAAGCAGCTTTTAGAGACATCCAGTGCAGAATATATTGATTAGTTGCAATGGGTGCATCCAAAGGGCAAAAACTTTCTGGGATGCAAAGGCAAGTACTTAGTTTATACAGAGGATTTTTGCGAGCAGCTCGTTCGAAGCCTACAGAAGACCGACACCAGATTGAATCAATTGTCTCGGCTGAGTTCCGTCGGAATTCCAAGCAAGTAGATCGCAAAAATTTCCTCTATATTGAATATTTGCTTCGACGTGGTAAGAAGCAACTTGATCAGTTAAAGAGTCCTGATACAATAGGGTTATCATCTTGCAATGTCAGTTCATCTAAGAAAAATGCCGAAACTTGAACAACAATATGCATTTGTTATCATATTTTTTTCTGGAAGAAGAAGAAGAAAAGATGCTTTTTATAATCGTCAGTGAAAACGAAACTATATTACAATGATATTGATGTTTTTAACATATTGAATCTCTTACTACTTTGTTTTACTTTATACTGGCTAGGAAAAACGCTGTAATTTGAGATTAAGAGAAGTGTTCGCTTGAAATTCAAGTGTTTTCTTGTGATTTATCCGATTCAACTTTTTTTTTTTTCCTTCTCGAATTACATTCCTGTTGTTTCAAGTCTGTTTTTTTCCTTTTTCATTTGCTCATCAATCTGATCGTCAGTTCATTGTCTGTTTCGGTTGGTATTTATATTGTTATGTATTTGTTAAAAAAGAAGATGTGTTTTTTGTTAAAATATATGTAGTTAGTTTAGATAATGTATTAATATAACCTAGCTTTTTCTTTGAATGTGCAAGTATCCATCGTTATCAGTAAATAATTATAATGGAGGGTGATGGATGTTAAAATTAAATTAACAACTAATATGCAAAAGAGATAAAATAAATGCAATGAAATAGTTTAGCAGCAATTCACAAGTTTTAGCAATGATACACCTCTTAATTCAATTCATTCTTCATCATGTTTAATAATGTTTCAAAAAAATTTCATAACAACTCAATCATTTATGAACTTGAAATCTAAAACTCTTTTGAGAGCTTAGATTTGTCACTTAGAAAAAATGTATATATTTCTATGTTATCGTTTAATTAAGGATTTCTTAGAATTTATGCAAAGTAACAGAGAGTAAATATAAAGTAATGCAAGTTAATAGTGTTCTTTTGGAATTATTACGAACCTTTAATTCATTCTTTTTTAGATATAAATTAAGTATGCATCTTCCAATTATTACGTTCATTAATCACCATCTGGTTTGGATTAAGCTATTAATTCTAATGCGGTCAAACATATCTTAATGCATAAACAACATGAATGATTTTAATTGAAAGTATAGAAAATTGAGGCACGGAATAATGTAAACATGAGTTTAACGAATTGACTCAAGGCGTTGTAACCATCCTAGCTGAAACAAATTTAAGTCATTATTATTAATGAAAAATCAATCAAATAATTTGCAATCATGTTTATAAACTAAGAACAATTAAAAGAGAAAGAAAGAATAAACTCTGAGATGAATTTGATGATTTCCCGAAAATTATCTATGGTGGCTTCCTTCGATTTGCATTGTTGCTCCGATGCAAATTACTCCTCAAGGTGGCTGGCCAAGAGAGCTTTTCTCTCAAAAACTGCTTACTGGGAGAACTCTCAAAGAGAGGATGAGAAAATGAAAGGGAAATGAAAGGCTTTAGGTGTGAAAGAAAAAGGAGTGTGTTGAATGAATGAATTATGGGATGAGTTGAGAGGTGAATAAGGGTGGTATTTATACATGAGGAAAGACTTGAGAGTTTGCTAAAAATAACATGAACATCCCTTAGAAACCTCTCATTCATGGCCGGCCATATTTCATGGAGAGGGGTTGATTTTTTTCATGATTCAAGCTTGATTCTTGCTTGATTTGTGGTATAGGTTGGATGGCAATTATAGGGTTTGACTGGGGCTGATTTGTGATTTTATTTACACATGTAAGAACCTTCAAATAATTATTCCAAAGTTGATTGGGCTGCTCTATCAAGTCATTGCTGAAATTGGGCTTCTTTCCCCCTTAATGGACGGTTTGGGCTCCAATGTAGAAGGCAGACTTGTTCTTTTGAGTAGCCCACTTCCAAGCTGGGTTAAAATAATTTTGTTGAGTCCAAATGCCTTAGCTTGCCGTCCCATGCTGGTTGCTTAGCTCATGTGCATGTGCCACTCATACTAGCTTCGAACATCGAACAAATCACTGTACCAAACTGTTGCAATTATAATTTTTTGAAATGCAGCAACATAGAGTAAAATTTTGTGAATTTAACAGTGAATTACTCAAAAATTATAATATTGATTTAATTGTGCCAACATTCTTGATATGTACTAAAAACACATAATTGGTTATCAAAATACTCAGAATTTGCATAAATTCTAAGTAAAAAGGTTATCTAAAAATCTATATAATTTAGAGTTATCAATATTTAATTACCATAATATGTATCTTTTAAATTTGTTTTAAATGTTTGGAAACATTTCTTAATTAAATAAAAACAATATTAAAAAAATAATTCTTTTTAAGTACAATTAAAAATTATTAATTTGTATAAAAAAGCTACTGATAAAATAAAAATAAAAAGAATATCTATTTAATATTAATATATCATTGTGATAACATAAAGGGTAAATTACACTCCAGGTTATTAAACTATTACTAAGTTTACATTTTGATTACTCAACTTCAAAAAGTTACAAAATGATCATTTAACTATTTGAAAATTTTCATTTAAGTCACTAAACTATTCAAAAGCTTTTATTTGAGCTGGGCTATTAAGTTGTTATTTAAAAGAAAAAAAAAGGTCCGTCTAGTAAGCTCTGAAGTCCAAGCGATGATTCAACAATCAGTACGGTGGATCAATACCCATCGACAAGTAGAAAAATATACCTTAGATCCAAGTCGATTTGACGGTTAGTGTCAAAGATTGGAGAAGAAAGTTGTTTGGATTTTAGTTCACAAATTCACGATATTCAAAGTTATTTTATGAAAATCACTAAAATGTAGAAGAGAAAAGGAAAGAGAACTTTCGATTGGTGAAGGCAATGCAAATGATAAGTGCGTAAATCTACTATTTCAGTATTTTTCCATAACTTGAGCTACAAAACTCCTTTCTTGGCTTATAATGTACCATTTCAAAGGGAATTGAAAGATCTAACCAAAGTTATTTTACAACTTGAGCCCTGAAAAAGTCAAGAATGTGTATAAAAATATCTTGGAAGTTTGACGTGAAAATCTGCCAAGAAACTGTGAAAATTTTGCTTTGTTTAACTAAGGGAACTTTTATATTTTCTCCATTATGTGATTTTTTCCCAATAAAAATAAACATTATTAGGTTAATACCTAAACATAGCCACCTTAGTTTTATTTTCTCCATGAATTTCTAAATTCAATCTTAGTTAAAGAGATTTCGAAGTTTGATTCTAAAAGTTTGTGAGATTTAGTTGTTCTTCAATTTTTCATTGTTCTTTAGTATTTTCATATCTTTTGTTTTAATTACAAATATTTAGGTTTGTTGAATATTAGTATCGTATTCAATTTCTTAGAATATTTGTCTTGTCAATTAGAATAGTTAAATATGTAATTGTTTAATTGATTCTAATTCTTGTGATGAATAGCACAATTAAGTAGCATGACTGGGTATAATTATATATGTAATTCATGTTATGTGGACATGCGATCTAATCAAAATGAACCCCATTTGTGCATGTGTTTGTTGGTTAAAATTAAGTCTCACTTGTTTTTAATGTTATCAATAAGCTAAACCTTAAGCGCGAAGTTATAAAGTTGTTTATTGATAAGGGGAATAATTCCAACAAGCTTCCTCTTAGTTATCAACAAAGTAATGAGAGACTGATTGCTAGTGTTGAGATCTAATGCCCTTAGTGTAGTAATATCATTAATATACTTGTAATTTTATGAACAAATTGGTTTGATAAAATTCTATTATTCTCATTAATATATCTTGTATAATGTCCTCCACGGTTTTTTTTCATGCAAATCAAAATAAAAACAAAATTAG
Source organism: Gossypium anomalum (assembly GCA_025698475.1). Taxonomy (NCBI): domain Eukaryota; kingdom Viridiplantae; phylum Streptophyta; class Magnoliopsida; order Malvales; family Malvaceae; genus Gossypium; species Gossypium anomalum. Next base: position 64,592,539 of record CM046968.1, on the reverse strand, counting down.
CTCAATGATTATCTAATGTTCAATTAATATTATGTTGCATTATGTGGCTGGATCATAATGTGATAAGACAACTTGTATTAGTAGATAATCTAAATGGTCTATGGTTTAATTGAAATTGAACAAGTCGATCAAATGACGATTATGTCATCTATCAAATCCAATTAGAGAGATACCTTATCTTGGGTATTGTAGCGGATGACATCTAGAAGATAGAGACATAGATATGATTATTTGGACTGACAATACATCGAGCAAGACCTAGGTAGAATAAATCCTAAATCCATTTATTGAATCATTCACTTGTGACATTTATAGTGTGACTTACCTTAATCATGAGCAAGTGACAGATTATGTGTGTGTGACTCATATGCTTCGAAGTATTAAAAGCCTGACTTCAATTGGTAATAGAGTTGAAAGTGGGTATGTTGGGTATACAACTTTTGCGTAACATAACTTCACTTAAAATAGTGGAATTCATAGCCCAATAAAGGGTAAATGATATCCTCTCTTCAGCATTACATGATAGATGAAAAAGTAACGTGGTCATATATTATTAGTCTAAAGACGAATGATTTAATTTCTATGTGTTAGTAATTGATATTTTCATAAATGAATGTGTAATGGTTACCATGAGATAAAATAAGATCATATTGGGAGAACATATTTTATCCCAAAGAGATTAAGGATGTCTTATGAGGGTAACACACATATGATAAAGTCATTGGACGAGCACTTGATAAGTAGCTTTCATAATGGTATATAATAAGGAGAGCTCAATCATGGTAGTTTAGTGAAATGACTCGATGACTAAATAATGTTGTAATTAATAGACGAAGAGTTGGAACTCAATTACAAATTAATTGAGCCCTAATTATATATGGCCAATCGGTCCTTCCTCTAACTCTATATATCCTTGAGGCTTTGCATTTGAATCTATCATGTGAATATATGAAACAACGGATAAGATAAATAGATCGCCTGGATCACTATCTGCAATTGGATGTGTTTTTTAGCCATAAACTTTGAGATTAAATTAATTTATTCAAATTGTTATTTAGTTAAATGATAATTAAATAATTGAAGTTCGAATTGGAGATTAAATTAATTAATCATCACAATTTCATATGAAAAGTTAATTAAATTTATTTACTCATAAATTCTAATACGGTAAAGTCGTCATGACTTTAACGAGATTAGAATTGGGTTGAGAAAACAATTTAATTAAGTGTATTTATTTATTTAATTGAATAAATAATATTTTGAGTATAGGAAAATTATTTTTGGGTTGGATAAATTATATGAGTTGGTTTGAAGGCCGGATAACACATATAATTATACCAAATACATGACGAGGCCCAAGTAGGCTCGATACATAGTAGTAAGTGGCAAACCCTAGTCCCAAAAGAGGCTATTCCCACTTGCTATCTATATCACTCCTAGTGGGAGTGTGTTTTTCCTATTAAAATATTATTATTCGATCACACCTTGTTTAATTGAGATTCTTGTTATTTTCTCTATAAATAAAAACTATAGGCTTGGTCAAATTATATCATTCACCTACGAGGTTACTCTGCCAAAATACAACGAAATTATTCTATACTAAATAATTCCTTTTTCTTGAGTAATTGGTTTCTAGCCCTAGAATATTTCTATACTTTTTCATATGTTTGAGAATAGAGCCCATCCTCTAGCAAATCAAGGTGGAGATTAGAGAAAAAGATCGAGAAGTTGAAAGTCAAGAACGATCTAATTTGCCCATTCAAAAAACATAGGAAAAATTCGGGTAAGAAGGTTTATTGCTATAAAAAACACAAGGATAAGTTTTTTTTAGACAATTTTTAAATTTTTGTTGTATTTCAAACATGTTTTCTAAATCGTATTTTTCCAACAATTGATATCAAAGCCAAGTTGTGTAATGTTTATAATGTAAACAGGTTTACCAAATTTTTTCACTTTCTTGGTTGTTTGATTAAATTTGATAAAAAGTGACATTCTTGCATTATAACTATGTTTTGAATTCATGTATGTGAATGTGCGGATATTTTATTTTATAAATTATTATAAGGTAAATTTGCCAAAAAAATTGTGGTTCCTAGATTTTTAGATCGATTATATTTTAAGTTTATTAAAATGTTTTGGGTTTGTATTTAGATAGTAGATTGTCATCACCATGCAGTTTTTAATTTTAATTTTTTAAAATTTGAAAAATTATGTGAGCTAGAAACGCAAAATTTTTGACGAATCTTAGAAAAGCGTGGTGAACACCTTCCCAAGTTGATCTAGAAATGAATGATAGATGACCGAAATCGGGAATTGATGTGGGAGGTCAAGGCATCAAACCCCGGTTGGACAAACAATGTGCAAGGAGTATTAGGGCATTGTGCCCCAACAGGCGCACAAGACAACATGGGTGATTGGGGTATTCGCTAGCCGACAACCCAGTGTGCAAGTGCTAGGGCAAGGGGTGTGCAAAAAAATACCGAACCAAAAAAGTAAAAATGAATTTGGCTCATCCAGTTTTCATGTTTGATTTAATTAGTTTATTTGATCGATTTTTGATTTTGATATTTTAAACTTAATAAACCAATTAAACCCATAACCTATTTACATACCCAAGCCCAAATATAAACCTTAAACCCAAATACTCATTAAAACTTAATACTCTTAAAGCCCAAACCCATTAAACCTAATATCCGTTGATATTTAAAACTCAAATTGGTAATTTAAATTTTTTTATTATATTCATTTTATTTTTTATCATTTAATATATTTAAGTTAATTTAATTTTAATATTTATATGTAAGAAAATATTTTGAATTTATCATTTAATTTTTATGAAATCGTTCATCACTTTTATATTTTATATATATATATATATATATATATAAATTTCATAAAAATTAAATGATAAATATTTCATTTATGATATTTATAAAAATTACATGATAAATTTCATAAACCCGATTGCTTTTTTATGATATTCATTTTAATTTTTATGACAAATTTCCGAAGTAAGGATATGTTGAAGGATATGTTGGCTATGTAAGAAAATAAATATTTTTTAAGTTGATTAAAATTTGTTTGATTTAATTTTTAATATTTTTATGATTAATTTGAAATAAAGGTAAAATTAAAAATCATACGATATAGTAAATTGAAGAATGAAAATAATTATGTAAAAAAAATTAAAAGAAATAAAATTATAAGTACCTCAAATAGATTTTTTTTCCAACTAAAAAAATAAAAAATCAAAAAATCGAACCAGACTGAATAAAAAAATTTCGGTTTAGTTCATTCGATTTTGCTCTCTTGGTTGGTTTGGTTTATTCAGTTTAGGTGATTAATTCAACGATTTTTGGTATTAAAAAACTAAACTGGTCGAGCCGATTGAATGCACACACCTAGTTGGGACATTGTGCTCTAGCTCACGCAATAGCTGCGCAAGTGCCAAACATGCTAGGGGCATCATACCCTAGAAGCATGGGACGAGTGATATAAAGCCATGAGAGGTGCGGAGCAACAAGACTTGCAAGCCTGCCTCGTACAGGCGAGGCAACGACAACAGGTTGGGTGTGCATGGGAGACCTGTGTAGAAACGAGTGATGTGCATGGAATAACGATCATTGGGGATGTTGGGACGATGGTTGGCGGTGGCATCGACGATGAGTATGGTTTTTGTAACAACTCGATTTTTAATGGTGTCAAAAACGACGGGTTTGAAACTCCATTTTCGTAGTTTAAGGTTAACATAAAAATATATTAAATTTTGGTTTAGTAGTTTTGTTGAATTGATAGTTAATTAAGGCATAGAGACTAAATTGTAAAAAATTATCACTATAGATTTTTAAATGACCAAAGGACCAATTGAGCAATTTGACCATTTTGAAATGATCAAACCGTGCCACTAACTTTTTTTTTAATTTAGATTAAAATTTTCTTAATTAGGTTTGATTAAAATAATTAAGTAATTAATTAAAGTTAAATCTAAGTATAAATAGTTGAATAAGTGGAAATGTTTGTCATCTTTGTTCCTTCTTCCATTGAAACATCAAAGAAAACCTAGGGAAGCCATTGTAAAAGCTTCAAACTTTTGACCCTTGATTGGTTTGGTCAATTAAGTTATTTTCTTATAATTTTTATGTTTTTAAGGTTGTGAGAGCTTATTTAGCTACCCCATGTACCAACTTGCAAATTAAATTAAATAGGAATTAGTGAACCAAAAACTGTAATTAGGTTAGATAATTAAATTAAATAGGAATAATAAAATAAAATATTAAAATGATTAGAATTAAAATTTTAGGTTAAGAAATTAAAATTAAGTGTCTAGGAATTGATTTGTTCAAAATGGATTTTAAAAGCGAGTTTGAATTTGAAAATAATTTAGAAAATGAGTTTTAATTGAAAATAATGACTTATTAGCAAAAGGGAAAGAACTGGAGCTGGTTAAAGAGGCAATGGCCCAATTTTTGAAAATTGGTTGCCTATTTAACAATTCCCATTGTCTCTTCCTTCTCATTCAACATCTCATTCAAAAAAAAAAAAAAAAAAAATTCCCATACACCAAATTTGAGTTTTTCCCTCGAAATTGGTTCATCCTTTTTTTTTAAGCCTTCCAAACATAAATTCCTTTTTTAATTTCAAAGGATATTTGAGTTTTCATCCTCAATTTCTCTAGTGTTCTTCCCACGTTTTAGCTTGAATTAGCTCCATAGCTCGTCGTTTTCTTCAAATTGAGATAACATTATGACTTTTTATGTTTAAACTAAGTATGTTGTTATTTTAATTCAATTTTTAATTGATTTAATCAAGATCTCCAAAGATCTAATGAATTTAAATTGATTTTTGGCTTGAAAATGGTAGATCTCATAATACTAAGCTAACCTACTGTTTTAAAGTGATTTCTAACTCATTTTGATCTAATTAAAAGGTTTTAAAACTTAATCTAACAAATCTTTAATAAATTTTAAGGAATTGGATGTTTTCCCTTTTCTAATGATCACATAAACTTGATTTTTCCAGAAAAATTAGATTCGTGTAATTAAATAAAATTTATGGTTTAGATATGAAATCAAATAATGTTTAGGATGTTTGAAATTGAAATTCAGGTTTAGAAATGAGATTTGAGTGTTGAAACCATTATTTCTGCAAAACTAGCTAAGTTTTTGGTATTGTGAATGAGAGGCTTTGATCTGTGATTTTAGAGTGATGTAGTTGTTTTTGTTGTTTTTTATAATGCCTGTGTATTGTTTGATGTGTATGTAAAGTACCAACCTGGTTGGGAGCCCTTACAAGCAACAACAAAGGTAAACAAAAGCTTATTTGAGCTTTGGCTTTGAAGCAAAGCTTGATTAAGGTGAGTGGTATGGTGTGCTATGATTAATGCATAAATCAGTGAGTTAAAGGGGAGCCTTAGGTGGTCTAATCACCTAATCTAAGTCCTAAGAGTAAGTGTTCTTACTTGAGCTTGATATTTTGTAAATAAAGCCTACATGAGTTGTGATATGCTTAAGTGTGTGATATGATTATATGTGTTGAGTATATGTCTAAACATGCCTTCAGTAGCTGGTTTTATGCACACACATCTGATATGAAAGTGTATTTGGCTTAATAAAAAAAGATTTTGCACTTGAAGTGCATTATGTGAACATGTGATAAGTGTTTGATCATAATAAGTATGATATGTGTAAGTGTGCATAAACCAGAAAGTGAATGTGTGAAATGGATATGTTGGCCTTGTGAACTTTTGAAAATACTGAATATAGTTGGCATGCCATAGGATTTGAGTACTCACTTATATGCTTTGTTATTAGGACATGTTTGGAGGGGGTAAGGGAATGTAGAACATTACACTATTCATTAAGATATATTGGTGTGTTGGAGAGTGTTAGCTTAATGCTACACTTACTTGGGGCATCTAGGCTCTTTTGAGTCATGGTGTGATGGAGATCTGAGTATCCAATGAGAGGTATTTGTATACATTTTCATATTCACAAGTTTCCAATGTATCAACATGATATGATATTTGAAGATGCTAAGTGATAAATTTGTTTAGCATGCTTGCTTTTAACTCTTGTTTTTGTGGGTTGTTGCAGAATCTTGAACACTCATTGAGCTTGTTTAAGCACACACTCTTTTGTGTTTATTTTTTTAGAGAAATAGCTTGAGAGGAGTGGTGAAGTAAGCAAGCTTGTGATCCCAAGGCAAAGCATCTTGATTGTGCATGTGAGATGGTTTCTTGGTTAATAAAGGACGGCAATGTAGGTATACATTTGAAGGATTAGACTTTATTTTTTGTTTTGGTTTGTAGATGGAATTTACATGGACTATTTAAGGACTTTTATAATTGGTTTTTGGATGTTTTATTTCTTAGATTTGTTGCAAGAAGTGTGCTAGATGAATGGTTAGGTTATATGTTGGTTAGCATGCATGCGCCTTAGTGTATTGTGGTTAGAAATGCTTAAATGACTTGTTGAATGCTTGGACAGATGAATGGTTAGGTTATATGTTGGTTAGAAATGCTTAAGTGCAAGGTATGTACCTATAATGCATTTTAAATAGCCTTATACGCAAATTTGGTATGTTGAGTAATTGAATTGGGACTTTAGAAAGGTCTATTAGTATATGTGATCAGATTGGATGCCAAAGTATGTTAATGTTTGATATTGTGTGATCGAGCATGATTTATATGATCTATGTATGCCATATGACTTGTTAGAATAGGTATTTTGGCATGAAATCACAAAAAGGTATGTGCATTTGGGTGTTAAAGTGTCATATGCTAATGCTGCAAATTTTCTGCAATATACTACACTTTTTCGTCATGACGAACCTCAACAATGTTGTAATGAGGACTGGTCGTCGGGATGAGAATTCCTTTCCAGGAGATGCCGTGACGTGATTTTTTGCGTCATCTCGACGTGGTTGCTTAGTGAACTAGGCATGATTTGTTAACTTTGCAATTAAGTCCTGATTGTTATACAATAAAATTGGAGGCCTTAAACACCATGAAATCCTTTGAAAGTTTACATAACACGGTTTTATACGTTTTATTTCAAAATTCTATCTTTAATTCCTTAAAAAGGTTCTATTGTATTGTGATAGACGAAGCATGTTTTAGGCTTTGTATGTTTAAAATTACTTGATTAAGCATGTATTTTATTCGTGTGATTGATGGTTTGTGGTGTGCTTGTTGATTAGTAAGGAGAGTCACGTAAGTGGCTAATGTGATGTTCCAGATTTGGGTCGATCCATCCCGGTTGGGTTTGGGGTGCCACATCTTGTTTAAATACCTATGAACTTAATAAGGATTCAATATGCTTACCCCATTATTTTCCCTTTCCTTATAGATTGTCAACTTGCGGAATGTGTCTTGCAAATCGTCAGATGTAACACCCCTTACCCGTATTCGACACCGGAACAGGGTACTAGGCATTACCATACTTAAACAGAAGCAAACAAACATTTTCGAGCCATGAATTTTTGTCCAAATTAAAACTTTTTGTATTTAATCATAAAGTCCCTAATACGAGCCTACAAGGCCCAAAACATGCATTGGAAGTGGTTCGGGACTAAACCGAGAACTTTAAAAAATTTTGCAACATTTAAATTCTTTCACTAAACAGGTGTCACACTCCCGTGTGGGTATGGGACACGCCCGTGTGGTCACACACGCCCGTGTCCCAACCCCTTGTAACTCTCTGTTTGTCACACAAGAACAAATTGAAGACACATGGCCAAGTCACACGCCTGTGTGGTAGGCCGTGTGGTCGATTTAAAATTTATGATTTTTCATTAAATAGGTGCAGGCTTCACACTGTCAGGGCACACGCCCGTGTTTGAGGCTGTGTCATCCACACGGTTGAGACACACGCCCGTGTCTCTGCCCATGTGCTTAATTCTGAGCATTCTGTTTCTCAAAATTAAGGTGCAGGGGGCACACGGCTGGAACACCTGCCCATGGGGCAGACCGTGTGTCACACACAGCCTAAACACACGCCCGTGTGTCTACCTGTGTGGACAAAAAGAAGTCTATTTACCAAGCTTTTTTGCCACCTTTTTATGCACACACCTACACAACATAACATAGCACCAAGCCAAGACATCAACACATCATTCACATGCTACCATCTATCATACACAAACATCACATACTTATCAACTCAAATCATGTAAATTCCCACATCCATGAAAGGCATCATCATATAGATTACTTATACCAATAGTAGCCAATTTCAAATGGCCTTATACAAAATGAATTTTCAACCAATATAAGCCAACACCTTTGGTCAAATCAATTATGACACACAACAAAATGACCAAGTCCCCTATACATGCCATAACTCAAAATGTGGAATTCATTGATACCAAATAATTGTTGATAGTGTGAGTGGATCTCCGACAATCTCTGATCCCCGAGCTAGCTTGGTGACACTATAAGACAAAGAAATGAAGGGGAGTAAGCTATAAAGCTTAGTAAGTTCCTATGCAAATAATAAGCATCATAACCACACATTTAACATACAATTAACATGATGAAAATTGACATAAATGTTATTAAAATCTTATAGTCATAACTTACTTAATCACAACCGTACCAAGGGTTTATCACACATCGAGCTCATTACGTATGATATTTACGTACATACCTCTACCAACTCACAACATAACCATAGTCTTTCTCAACTTTGACATTCCTGTTAAACATTCGAAATATTAACGGATACTCAGAAATCTTACACATAAGTGCCATATATGTAGCCAAAGCTACCTCCTATCTCATAATACATATAGGATCGTTTTTGAGCTATTTACGGGCCTACTCACACAAGCTGTCAGTTAGGACGTAGCTACACAGTGCTGCTCACACAAGCTGTCAGGTATCCACAACTCATGCTGGACTACCCAGTCACTAGTAGGACATATGAGACCAGCACCTGGATCACATAAACACATGGGTTCCTAGTGACATGTCACTTGTAATATCCCGAATGAGGGCCTAATTGGAATAGTGGTTTTGTGACCACAAATATGAGATAGAGATAATTATTTTATAATTATTTTGATGTTTATGATATGATTCCATGATTGTGTGAAAATTTCGTGATGAAATCCTATGCTAAAGTGCTTAGATTGAAATTAGGGACTAAATCGAATAATTTGTAAAACTTGCATTCTAGAAGTTTTTAGTATGAAATTGTTTTGGAATATTAATGAGGAGGTCTTAAATAGAAATTTGACCAATTTATAAGTCTATGGACAAAAATTGGACATGGATGGAATTTTTGGAAAGTTTAGTAGTAAGGGCATTTTGGTCATTTAGTTATTAAAATGAATTAAAAACAAAATTAAAAGCCAATTTTTGTCCATCTTCTTCATTAGGCCGAAATTTCAAGGGTTCTCCATAGCTAGGGTTTGTTTCAAGCTTCCACGCTCTATAGTAAGTGATTCCAAGCCCCGTTTTTAATGTTCTTTACGTTTTTGGAATCCCAGTAGCTCGATTAAGCTTATGCTAGCAATAATTCAACCTAGGGTTCATATTTGGAAAAATACCCATAGGTGAAAATTGTGTATTTTGGTGTTTTATGATAGAAAATGAGGTTTTAAATTATGTTAGACAACTTGTACTACTCGGTTTTAAGCGAAAACGAGTAAAAGGGCTTAATCGGTAAAAATACCTAATAGTCATAAGTAGATGTTAGAGTGTGAATTTGATGTTACCATAGAAGGGAAAAATGATCAGCATGTCATAAAACATAAGAATAAGGGATGAAGTTTAATTTCCGAGCCTTGGGGAAAAAGTGCAAATATGCAAAAGTTTAGGGGCAAAAATGTAATTTTGCCAAAGTTTGTACTAAATGCTATTTTGATGAATGTATGTATTAAATAAGATTAATTTGACATTATAGATTAAGAGAAACGAGATTCAAGTCGTGATCGAGGGAAAAACAAAGTTTACGAGGAATAGGCTCGATTGCTAATATTTTGTATCGAGGTAAGTTCATGTGTAAATGTGGTAACATAATTGTTATTTTAAGCAATTTAATGATGTTTATATGATATGATGATTAATATCATGAAATATTATGCTTTGTGGTTATTATTGAATAATATGCAAATTATGTGTGCTATTTGTTAAATATGAATTTCTACCGAGTTTCAGTTTCGATATTCCATGAAAGACGGCAAAGATATGTGATCGAGGAAAAAGCCCGTTTGAACCTTGGGAACAGATTAGAATACAAGTGACATGTCACTAGGATATATGAGTTCCGAACTCGTTGAGTTGAGTTCGAGTTCGTGAGATGTAACTAGGCATCTGAGCTCGTTGAGTTGAGTCCGAGTTCACTTATGGATGCGAACGCCCGAGCTCGTTGAGTTGAGTCCGGGTTCACTTATGGGCGGGTTACATGGTAGCTTGGCTACATAAGTTCCGCAGGCTATTGAGTTTGTCTAGCTGCGGGTATGGCTCTTATGTTCATGAGATCCGCGTATTCGAATTATATTCCGATGTGTTCAACGGGTGAATCTTAAGTGAATAAGAAGAAGGCCCAAAAATGAAGGTGACATGTTGGTAAGTGTGGTAAATGAGAAAATTTGACAGGTATGTGCTTAAACCTTGGGTTGAGAACTTGGTATGATGAAATTGTGGAAAGATATTAAATACAAATGAAACATGAATGTCTTGGTGTTGTTTATGCAAATAATGTTTTTGTGGGATTGGTGATTATGTTACTTGCTATTTGCATGTGAACTTACTAAGCATTTATGCTTACTCCCTCCTTTTCATTCATTGTAGTTTTGACAAGCCGGCTTGAGAATCGGGATAGGTCGAAGACTCGTTCACACTACTCGAAGGCCTAAATTGATAAAACGGCTTGTGTGTTTTGAATGTGGCATGTATGGCAAAATACTCACTTTGTGTAAAATGATATTTAGTCCATGAAAATCCTTAGTAAAGTGAAATTTTCCATAAAATAGAATCTAGTAGCAGCAGTGATGTAAATTTGAAAAATCACTAAAAATAGTATAAATGGAATTAAATGATGAGTAAATTATGAAATTGAAGATTAATGAGTCTGTTTTCATATGGATTAAACAAAACAGGTATATGAATTATATTTTATGAGATATTTGAATTTTTGTGAAACAGGGCTAGAGTGATTTTTGGATCCCCTGTTCTGACTTTAAAAATTCATAATAAATTGTAAAACAATAATTAGAAGTCATGATTTATATGTAAAGATTTCTTATTGAGTCTAGTTTTAAGAGAAATAAACTTCATAGATAGTGAAATTCTGTACAGAGAGATATTTGATTCGTAATACACAGAGGTCAGAGTAGTCAAACCCTAATAGGGGAGAATTTAACTAATAAACTGTACTAATTGGCTTGACCAAAAATTATAGAAAAAAATTAGTAAATATATATATGAGTCTAGTTTTAGGTAAAATTTACAGAATTGGATTTTGAGTTTCGGAACTCGAGATATGAATTTTTAAGCGACTATGACGCAGATTGCTAGCTTGATTGGAAATTTAAAAAAAAATAAATCGTTTGAGCGATTTAAGTAATGAATTAAGTTTGTTAACACCTCGTGTTTGAATCCGGCGATGGTCTCGGGTACGGGGCATTACATTTGGTGGTATCAAAGTAGGTTTAGTCGGTTCTCGGACTAAGGTGTTGTATGTACGGGTTTTGCTATACATGCCATATATACAAATTGTGATAGTGTGATGACTTCTGACCTTTTAGATGATTTTTTTTATAGTAAATGGATCCTGATCCAGTTGCGGCTGATGATGTAGAGAGTAATGCACCAGCTCCGGCTGAAGGGGCGGTGCCAACTAAAAATCCACCTCCTACTATCGGTCAAGGAGGAGGAGAAGGGGCTCGGGAAGCCTTTCTCCAGATGGTGAGTGCACAGTATATCTCGAGTTCGTTAAGATGCGAACCCGAACGCACAACCTCCCCCACCTCCCCTGATTCCTCAACCTGTACCCCCGATGCCTCAAGGTGTAGATCTGATGAAATTTCACAGAACTCCAGTTGACAAAATCCGTAAGCAAGGGCCGAAGAATTCAGGGCAAATATTGATGATGATGCCGAGAAAGCAGAGTTTTGGCTTGAGAATTCTATTCGGGTATTTGATGAATTGTCTTGTACACCTGAAGAATGCTTGAAATGTGCTATATCATTGTTGAGGATTCAAAGATATCATTGGTGGAAGACATTGACTTGATGTACCGAAAGAGAAAGTAACTTGGGAGTTCTTTCAAGAAGAATTTCAGAAGAAATACATCAGTGAAAGATTTGTTGATCAAAAGCGTAAAGAGTTTCTTGAGTTAAAGCAGGGGAATATGACAGTTCTTCAATACAAAAGGAGTTTGTCGAGGTTGAGTAAGTATGCTAGAGAATATATTCCTCTGAAGCTAAAATGTGCGTATTTATTTGAAGACGGACTCAATGAAGACATCAAAGTATTTGTTGGGATTCTTGAATTAAAAGAAATGGTAGTACTGGTTGATCGAGCTTGCAAGGATGAAGAACTACTTAAAGAGAAGAAAAAGGTAGAGGCTGAGACTAGAGATTGGAAGAAAAGACCGACGAGCAGTTCATTCTCACAACAATCCAGAAAATCTAGAAATATGAATCCTCGTTCATAGGTTTCGGCTGGACAATCATATGGAAATTTTAAGAAGCAAAATGTGGGTCCTAAATCTCAAACTACTTCTGCAGCTAGTGTGGGAAATACGAGATTTGTTAAGCCCGAGTGCCAGCGGTGTGGCAGAAATCATTTTGGCCCATGTAGAGCGAACAAATGTTTTTGGTGTGGTTCTCTGGATCATTTTATTAGAGACTGCCCAGAGAGAGCTGAGAAAGAAAAATTTCAGAATGTAAAAGCTAGTGGTACAGACTCGAGGGGAAGATATTTGAGAAGAGCTGGAAATGAAGCAAGCAGCAAAAATGTAGCCAGAGATTCAGCAGCTAAATCTGAAGCAAGGGCTCCAGCTAGAACTTATGCTATAAAGGCACGTGAAAATGCTTCATCAACCGACGTGATTACTGGTATATTTTCTCTTTATGATGTTAATGTTATTGCTTTGATTGATCTCGGTTCTACTCATTCATATGTGTGCATGAAATTGGTGTCTAGTATGAATATACCTGTTGAGAACACAGAATTTATGATTAGAGTGTCGAATCCATTAGGCAAATGTGTGGTAGTTGATAAAGTAAGCAAGAAATGCCCTTTAATGATTCGAGGTCATTACTTTCCGGCTGACTTGATGTTGCTGCCGTTTGATGAATTTGATGTTATTTTGGGTATGGATTGGTTGACATTGCATGATGCTATAATAAATTGCAAAGAAAAGGTTATAGAATTAAAGTGTGAAAGTGGTAAAATTACGCAGGTGAAACCGCATAAATCGAGGCATTATCTAGTATGATTTCTTCAATGTCGGCTCGTAGATACTTGAGAAAGGGTTATGAAGCTTATTTGGCGTATGTAATTAATACAAAAGAAATTGAAAAGAAAGTTGAATCGATCTTAGGTTGTGTGTGAATTCGCGGATGTATTTCGGAAGAATTGCTTGTCCATTTCCATCGTGGAAGTAGAGTTTGGTATTGAATTGATACCGGAATAGTTCCGATCTCGATTGCTCCGTATAGAATGGCACCAGCAGAGTTAAAAGAATTAAAGTCGCAGTTGCAAGAGTTGACTGATAAAGGCTTTGTGAGACCGAGTTTTTCACCTTGGGGTGCTCCCGTGTTATTTGTGAAAAGGAAGGATGGTTCTATGAGATTGTGTGTTGATTATCGGCAATTAAACAAGGTGACAATCAAGAATAAGTATCCGTTGCCAAGAATTGATGATTTGTTTGATCAGCTAAAAGGAGCGACATGGTTTTCAAAGATTGACTTGAGATCTGGGTACTACCAGATGCGAGTAAAAGAGTCGGATGTGCCTAAAACTGCTTTTAGTACAACGTACGGTCATTATGAATTTTTAGTTATGCCATTCGGGTAGACAAATGCTCTTGCTATGTTTATGGATTTAATGAATCGCATATTTCGGCTATACTTGGACAGTTTGTTGTGGTATTTATAGATGATATTTTAATTTATTCAAAAGATGAGATAGAGCATGCTGAGCACTTGAAGATAGTTTTGCAAACTTTGAGAGATAAATAGTTATATGCCAAGTTTAGTAAAAGTGAGTTTTGGCTTCGGGAAGTTGGATTTTTGGGTCATATTGTTTCAGGTGATGGTATACGGGTTGATCCTAGTAAAATTTCAGCCATTGTTGATTGGAAACCACCGAAAAATGTAACCGAGGTTAGAAGTTTCTTGGGGCTAGCTGGGTATTATCTGCGGTTTGGAAATGGATTTTCTATAATTGCTGCTCCTATGACTAGACTACTCCGAAAGGATGTTAAATTTGAGTGGATGAAAGAATGTCAACAGAGTTTTGAAGGATTGAAAAAGTTATTAACTGAAGCACCAATGTTGGTACAACCTGAATCAGGTAAAGAATTTGTGGTGTATAGTGATGCTTCTCGAAATGGCTTAGGATGTGTACTTATGCAAGAAGGAAAAGTGGTGCCTTATGCTTCGAGACAATTAAAATCTCATGAAAGGAATTATCCGACTCATGATTTGGAATTGGCTGCTATAGTGTTTGCTTTGAAAATTTGGCGACATTATTTGTATGGTGAAAAGTGCCGAGTATATACCGACCAAAAAAGTCTTAAATACTTGATGTCACAAAAAGATTTGAATTTGAGACAGCGAAGATGGTTGGAGTTATTGAAAGATTACGAGCCTGTTATTATTACCATCTGGGAAAAGCGAATGTGGTTGCCGATGCTTATGAAGCATTGTATGGTCGTAAATGTCAGACGCCATTGTATTGGACTGAACTCAAGGAAAATCAGATTTATGGAGTTGATCTAATAAAAGAAACTGAAGAAAAGGTGAAAGTGATTCGAGATTGTTTGAAAGCTGCTTCAGATAGACAGAAATCTTATGCAGATTTGAAACGAAGGGAAATCGAGTTTCAAGTTGGTGATAAGGTATTTTTGAAAGTGTCTCCATGGAAGAAAGTCCTTAGATTTGGACATAAGGGCAAGTTAAGTCCGCGTTTTATTGGACCGTATGAAATAATTGAAAAAGTTGGACCGGTAGCATATCGGCTAGCATTACCACCTGAATTAGAGAAGATTCATGATGTGCTCCACGTATCTATGTTACGTCGATATCCTTCAGATCCTTCACATATGATTTCACCAACAGAAATTGAACTACGACCGGATATGACTTACGAAGAAGAACCGATTAAGATTTTAGCTCGAGAAGTCAAACAACTAAGAAATAAAAGTGTCGCTCTCGTGAAAGTATTGTGGCAAAAGAACAGGGTAGAAGAGACTACATGGGAACCTGAAGAAACTATGAGAAACCAATACCCACACTGTTTATTTAAGATTTTCGAGGACGAAAATCCTTAAAGGGGGGAGAGTTGTAATATCCCGAATTAGGGCCTAATCGGAATGGTGGTTTCCTGACCACAAATCTGAGATAGAGATAATTATTTTATAATTATTTTGATGTTTATGATATGATTGCATGATTGTGTGAAAATTTCGTGATGAAATCCTATGCCTAAAGTGCTTAGATTGAAATTAGGGACTAAATCGAATAATTTGTAAAACTTGCATTCTAGAAGTTTTTAGTATGAAATTGTTTTGGAATATTAATGAGGAGGTCTTAAATAGAAATTTGACCAATTTCTAAGTCTATGACAAAAATTGGACATGGATGGAATTTTTGGAAAGTTTAGTAGTAAGGGCATTTTGGTCATTTAGTTATTAAAATGAATTAAAAACAAAATTAAAAGCCAATTTTTGTCCATCTTCTTCATTAGGCCGAAATTTCAAGGGTTCTCCATAGCTAGGGTTTGTTTCAAGCTTCCAAGCTCCATAGTAAGTGATTCCAAGCCCCTTTTTAATGTTCTTTACGTTTTTGGAATCCTAGTAGCTCGATTAAGCTTATGCTAGCAATAATTCAACCTAGGGTTCATATTTGGAAAAATACCCATAGGTGAAATTTGTGTATTTTGGTGTTTTATGATAGAAAATAAGGTTTTAAATTATGTTAGACAACTTGTACTACTCGGTTTTAAGCGAAAACGAGTAAAAGGGCTTAATCGATAAAAATACCTAATAGTCATAAGTAGATGTTAGAGTGTGAATTTGAAGTTACCATAGAAGGGAAAAATGATCAGCATGTCATAAAACATAAGAATAAGGGATGAAGTTTAATTTCCGAGCCTTGGGGAAAAAGTGCAAATATGCAAAAGTTTAGGGGCAAAAATATAATTTTGCCAAAGTTTGTACTAAATGCTGTTTTGATGAATGTATGTATTAAATAAGATTAATTTGACATTATAGATTAAGAGAAACGAGATTCAAGTCGTGATCGAGGGAAAAACAAAGTTTACGAGGAATAGGCTCGATTGCTAATGTTTTGTATCGAGGTAAGTTCATGTGTAAATGTGGTAACATAATTGTTATTTTAAGCAATTTAATGATGTTTATATGATATGATGATTAATATCATGAAATATTATGCTTTGTGGTTATTATTGAATAATATGCAAATTATGTGTGCTATTTGTTAAATAAGAATTTCTACCGAGTGTCAGTTTTGATATTCCATGAAAGACGGCAAAGATATGTGATCGAGGAAAAAGCCCGTTTGAACCTTGGGAATAGATTAGAATACAAGTGACATGTCACTAGGATATATGAGTTTCGAACTCGTTGAGTTGAGTCCTAGTTCGTGAGATGTAACTAGGCATCCGAGCTCGTTGAGTTGAGTCCGGGTTCACTTATGGGCGGGTTACATGGTAGCTTGGCTACATAAGTTCCGCAGGCTATTGAGTTTGTCTAGCTGCAGGTATGGCTCTTATGTTCATGAGATTCGCGTATTCGAATTATATTCCGATGTGTTCAACTGGTGAATCTTAAGTGAATAAGAAGAAGGCCCAAAAATGAAGGTGACATGTTGGTAAGTGTGGTAAATGAGAAAATTTGACAGGTATGTGCTTAAACCTTGGGTTGAGAACTTGGTATGATGAAATTGTGGAAAGATATTAAATACAAATGAAACATAAATGTCTTGGTGTTGTTTATGCAAATAATGTTTTTGTGGGATTGGTGATTATGTTACTTGCTATTTGCATGTGAACTTACTAAGCATTTATGCTTACTCCCTCCTTTTCATTCATTGTAGTTTTGACAAGCCGGCTTGAGAATCGGGATAGGTCGAAGACTCGTTCACACTACTCGAAGGCCTAAATTGATAAAATGGCTTGTGTGTTTTGAATGTGGCATGTATGGCAAAATACTCACTTTGTGTACAATGATATTTAGTCCATGAAAATCCTTAGTAAAGTGAAATTTTCCATAAAACAGAATTTGGCAGCAGCAGTGATGTAAATTTGAAAAATCTATAAAAATAGTAGAAATGGAATTAAATGTTGAGTAAGTTATGAAATTGAAGATTAATGAGTATATTTTCATATGGATTGAACAAAACAGGTATATGAATTATATTTTATGAGATATTTGAATTTTTGTGAAACAGGGCCAGAGTGATTTCTGGATCCCCTGTTTTGAATTTAAAAATTCATAATAAATTGTAAAACAATAATTAGAAGTCATGCTTTATATGTACAGGTTTCTTATTGAGTCTAGTTTTAAGAGAAACAAACTTCATAGACATTGAAATTCTGTACAGAGAGATATCTGATTCGTAATGCACAGAGGTTAGAGCAATCAAACCCTGAAACAGGGGAGATTTAACTAATAAAATGTACTAATTGGCTTGACCAAAAATTATAGAAAAAAATTAGTAAATATATATATGAGCCTAGTTTCAGGTAAAATTTATGGAATTGGATTTCAAGTTTTGGAACTCGAGATATGAATTTTTAAGCGACTATGACGCAGATTGCTAGCTTGACTGGAAATTTTAAAAAAAATAAATCGTTTGAGCGGTTTAAGTAATGAATTAAGTCTGTTAACACCTCGTGTTTGAATCCGGCGACGGTCTCGGGTACGGGGCGTTACATCACTCGTATCCTATTCTATTCTTATAGCTCAACGGGGAATTCTTGCTTGTCAAAACTTTGTCAAATAAGTCCAAAGAGTCAATCACAATTCATACAATATTAAAGCATTTAAAACATAAATATAACAATGCATTATTTACATAGGAACTTACCTCGATACAAAAATTAGTAGAATTTGACCTAATCGTCAAACACTTTGTTTTTGCCCCGATCTAGGTCCGAACCTCATTTTCTTGATCTATAATAACAAATTTAACTAATTTAATACTCACATTGTTCAATTCAGTCCAAAAATTATATTATGGAAAAATTATATTTTTGGCCCTATTGTTTCACATTTTTACAATTTAGTTCCTAAGCTTGTAAAAGAAATGTATTCAATTTCTTCAGAACCCAAGCCTAGCTGAACCGTTTTCATACTCATACCAGCCCACATTTTTCATTTAATCACACTTTTACTACTCATTTTTGTAACTTTTACAAATAGGTGTTTGTATGTCATGTACATAGGTGTTTGTATATGTTAATTCGAAATGATAATTTTAGCCTACAACCTTTGTAATGCTTGATTTTGGTAAGGATAAAGCCTACATGAAATGATAAGTTTTTGGTAATGTGATTAAGTTATGTATGGCACTTAAATTAGCATGGTTGACATAAATTTTCAAATATGATAAGTTGATTGTTGAATGTTTAGATGAATGTTTATAGTTGAACAATTTCAAATGATATGATTTGTGCTAAAATGAAGCTATAATGAATTGGTTGATTAGAAATGATTCAATGGTTTGTTTTTTCATGTTTTTGGTATGGTTGATTCAAGTTAAAATGGTGAATTGTTGAGTTGAATGTGTAGGTTTGAGGAAAGCTTTGAAATAGGTACCAAATGGCTCAAAATTTACCAAAAATAGAGTCCACTTCTCGACGAGTAATCTTTCTTATCGCAATGTCAGCTGATAGTGAGTCACATCGTAATGTCGAATGGCCTAAGGTCACGATGTGACAAACTGTTTGGCGATGTCACGATGTGGAGAAAGTGACGTCATGACGTCAGCCCTAAAATTTTAAACTTTGTAATTTGGTCTTATTTATATGACTGAGCTCGGAATAGATTGTGTATCATAATGTAAATGTGATATTACATGTTTGTATGATTGAATGATCATTTTACTATATAATTTTCTGTATTTACTTCGGCAACGAATGTGAAATCCTGTAGCTCAGACTCGTCGATTGAGTCGGGTAAAGGTGTTACAGTTTTGGTTCTAGGGTTCGTGTGTTTAAGTTAGGGTTTTAGTTTCGGCGAATAGGTTTCCTATGGGAAAATATTAAGAGTGTTTGGCTTTTACCCAAAAGATCCAAAAAATGCTTTGGGAAAAATATAGTAATTTTATTTATATTATTTTTTTGCTAGGATGGAGCCATGGAAGTTTTTCTGTTATGATTATAATATTTATGAATATTATGAATAATTTAATGTCAATAATCTAGAAGCATGTTCGTGTATATATGTACGAATAGTCATCCTAGATAGTTTAGGAAGAATGTCACTTATACTTATCTACATAGTTTACCCATTCATGCTTGAAACTGGATTTAAAGCCTTGCATTATTTCTTAAATATTGAGTGGGAAAAGATCCTTAAACAAGACCTACGGCCTACATTGATTATTTCCATGTGATGACATAATAATAGTTCAAGTCAATTTTACCTTGATCGCTCCTTATGATAAGTATTATTATATGGATTCTCTAGAGAGACTTCCTTTAAGAGGACAACTAGTCATATATGTTACTCTTTGAGATTATCCCACGATAACTCATAATAGAGTACATATTTATGATGGGTGTTGAGTCGATGGTTATACACTCAAGATTATTCTAGTTAAGTATTTTCCTACTAACACTACTTAAGTTAGAATAATGATCAAATGTGAAATGATTATCAATATTTCTGGCATCTAATTTTTTTATATTTGCTTATTAATTGGATGAAAATTCATGTTCCTACTATTTGTTTAAGATTAACCCACAATAACTTAATTTAATGGGTGTAGGAATTATCATTGCAATAAACTTACAAAATTTTCAAGGTTTAATGTAAGACGCATGCATTATGTATATTGCAAAGTTTTTTTTTTTATAAAAAATTATTTAATTCAAAGATAATTAATCGATGGACATTTTATTTTTTAGTTTAAAAATGCATAAACTCCCTTGATTAACCTCCTCAATGAAAACAAATTTAATAGAAATAACTATAAGGGGTGGAAATGAAATTTGATGTTCTCATGAGCTTTGAAAAACACAAGCTACTACTTGGTACTAGATGCCTATCTGCTACCCAAGATAAGAATAGATCTTGATGGAAGGATTCCAATGAGATAACTTGTTGCGACATTTTAGCGAGTGTAACTAGTACACTCCAAAAGCAACGTGAAAGCTACGGAACCACCAAAGATATGATGGATAAACTAGAGGGCATGTTCGAAGGCCAAATTACTTTGGCTTGACAATTCGTTATCACTATTTTAAAGAATACCCAATAGAAACCCAACATTTCGGTCAAAAACCATATGATTACGCTTATAAGTTACCTTGTGGAGGCTGTAAATAATGGGGTCAAACTTGATGCAAACACAAAAAGAGATTGTGTTCAAGACCTTGTCTAAGGATTTTGCTAGCTTTATGACCGCATATAACTTAAGAAACAAGCAGTTGACACTTACATAAGTCATGAAGGAGCTCCAAACCTATGAGTTGATGTTGAATGTTGGTCAGCAAGTCCGAAAAGTAGAAGTGAACTTAACAATTTCTTTCATCTCAAATGGGAATGGAAAGTAAGCTAATAAGAAAAAGACTAAGCCTTCGGGTCCACCAAAAGTGGATATGAAGAAGATTAAGAAACCCAAAGACTTATCAAAAGTCCAAATGTTTCTTCTACAGTATGAAGGACACTTTAAGGCAAATTGCAAAGAGTGGAAGGACCACTTAGCTTCAAAGGGTAAAGGTATAGAACTCTTAGTTACCGAAACTTGTTTAATGGAAGATTTAGTAGACCATTGGATCATTGATTTTGGAGTCACTAATTATGTTTGTGTTTCTTTGCAAGGGTTCAATGAAATGAAAGATCTTAGTGAGACGAATCTCTAGTTACGAATCAGAGATGGGGCAAATGTGGCAGTTGAAGCAGTGGGAGAAGTACATATTTATTTTGATCGTTTTAGGAATATTATTTTGAATACATTTTCTATGCCTCAAAATTTAAGAGAAAATTAATCTCTGTTGCATGTTTATTTAAAGATGGTTTTACCATGAATTTCAATAATAGTATTGCAATTTATAGAAATTGATACATTATCTATAAAAGATGAATACAAAATAATCTCTACTTTATCAAATCAAAGATGCACTCATTGTTTGAAATCAAACTCATGAATAAGAAACTCAAAACTTCTCACTCTAATGAGGTGTATCTGTTGTATTAATCAAGATAGAATCAGTAGTCTTGTGAAAGATGGAACCTTAAGTTCACTTAGGGACGTGCATCTACCATAATATGAGTTTTGCTTGGAAGGTAAGATAACCAATCAATCTTTTAATGGGAAAAGTAAAAGGATCGTTCAACCCTTATATTTATGTGCACTAATGTATGCAATCCCATAAACATCAATGCATGAGGTGATTACGATTACTTTGTAACCTTTATAGATGACTATTCCAGATATGGGTATGTCTACCTAATGCACTGTAAGAGCGAAATCTTTGATAAATTTCAAGAGTTTCATGCGAAAGTGGAAAAATAATTAGGTTTACTTTTAAAAACACTTTGGCCCAATTGAGGTGAGGGATATTTAGCGGATGAGTTCTTAGGTAGAGAATGAGATATTATACCAATGAACTATGTCAGGTACTCCACAATAGAAGGGCGTTGTGGAGAGAAAGAATGTAACCTTGTTAGACATGGTTCGTTCAATGTTAAGTTATTCGCAATTACCTATATTTTTTTGGGGGTATTCATTAAAAATGACTTGCTACATTATAAATGATGTACCAAATAAGGTTACGTCTAAAACTCCATACGAGTTGTGGCATCGCAAGAAGCCTAGTCTAGATCATTTTAGATTTTTGGGATGACCAACCCACATATTAGATAAAGATACATAGAAGTTGGATTGACAGACAAAATTGTGCATGTTTGTTGACTATCCAAAAGGAACGGATAATGAATTATTTTATAACCCGAAAGATCAAACTTAAGGTGTCGACAGATCTTACTTTCCTAGAGGAAAGTTAAATAAATGACTTCAAACCTTGAAGTAGATTGTTACTAGTGGAACTTTTAGGAAATAAAGAAATCCTTAAAATTTTTATTTTAGATCTAACTTCGAATAGTAAAATTCCAAACGTTCAGTAGCATAGGGAGCTTCGTCGCAATGGGAAGGTCTTCTGAAGGCCTGATTTCTTTCAGCCTAGAAGAAGTGTTTTTAACATTGAGTCTATTGAACTTGAAGATAATGACCCAGTCACATATGAAATAGCAATATAGAGTGTTGATTCCTAGATATGGGAAGTAGTTATGGAGGTTGAGATGAATTCAATGAAATCCAACTTAGTGTGACAATTTATAGACTTATAGAATAAGATAAAACTTGTTGGGTGTAAGTGTGTTGGAAAATTGGGTTAAAAAAATGCAGCGGAAAATAGGTTAAATGGATGAACACTTCATGATTGTGTTATCTAAAGTAATAAACATTTAATCAAAATCGTACCTTTATGATTCGTCTAGGATGAACACTTCAACTGTGTAGTCTTCTCCATTATCCTCAAGCTTACGTCTGCAGAGCGTGGGCTCGATTCGAATAAAAAAAATTTCACAAAATTACCAGTGTGCAATTTCGTAATTTCTCTAAACTTCCGAGGTCAAGTTGTAAATAACAAAAATCTCTAGAAATTATTTGAAATAATTTCTTAAGAGAATTTTCTCTCTAAAACTATTCTTAAATTCAAATATATGAGAATAATGACCCAAGCTCTCTTTATATGGGTAGATTTTAGAGAGAATTCAATTAGGATTAGAATTAATCACATTAATATTAAATTAATAAAATATTATCTAGATAAATATTAAAATTATTTAATATATCATATTAATATCTAGACAAATATTAAAATAAATTTAATATCTTATATTAATATCTAGATAAATATTAAATTAAATTTAGTATTAAATTCATTAAAATAATATTATCGTTGGAAAAATTAATTTGAAATCAAGTCACCCAGTAGAGTTCCATTAGGAGTCTAATTTTTCCATTGCTTTACCACCGAAGAACCTCTGTTGCTGACCATTTGTCAATCGTCGAATTGTAGATGTTGCAACTGTCGTGCTTGGCTATGCCAGCACCGACACAACTGCCCATGACACCCTGAACCGTCGCTACTTTGCATGAATGGGCCTGACAAGTTCGGCTGCTATTGATTTGGTCTGGGCTAGTGAAGGCTCGACTGGTCCAGTTTAGCCACCATTTGAACTATTGGCCCAGTTTCATACACAGGGCCCGATTCAACCAGTTTTTGGGTTTCGATTTCGATTTTTGGTTCTCAGGTTTAATTTTCGATCTCAGTTCCAATTTTCAAGTTCAATTACCCATTAGGAAATTGTCTGAATTAAAAATTAATTTCTAAAAATATCATATTTATTTTAATTTGTAACACCTATACTCGATTTGGATGTCAATCCGAGCTATAAGGTGATACAACGATAAAAAATTTGACATTATTCATTAATTTCATCAAACATAACTAAAATAATGCATATGCAAACATTTCTATGCTATTAAATCAAATCGAGACTTAAATCGAGCATTTGGAACATTTAAAACAAGTTAGAAACAAATCTGGAATTAATTGAAACTTTTAAAACAAAAATTTGAAGGAAAAGTGATAATAGGGGTTACACGACCGTGTAACAGAGCTCAGCCCGTGTGGCTCTTGAACATGGCCGTGTAGCCAATCGTGTATCAAATTGTGTAGCATCTGAAATAAGTTTCACACGGCCATGTCATAGGTCGTGTGCCAGACCGTGTAGAATTCAAAAAGGGGGTCACACAGTCATGTTGCCAGGCCATATAACATATCAAGTCCATGTGGAAAAAACCTGCGCCAAAATTTAAGAATCACACGATTGTGTTGCACCATCATGTGAGGCACACGATCGTGTGCCAGCTTATGTATGCCCAAAATTTCCTTCAAAAACAAGCTAAATCATATTCAAATGCTTGAGCACCAAGAAATATAATAACCATAAATTAAACCTATCCAAAATGTGCCAACACAAGCCATAACATACCAATTAACAATCATTCCATGTGCCTAACCAATATGTCATAATTGGTACAACAATTCAAACATTAATCTAAACCATAAACAACTACCACAAACTCACACTTCAAAATAGCTTATACATACCAATTCATTGACATCCATCCTAAAAAGCATGAAAGCCTTATCCAAAACATATAATAGCCATTTCAAATTTACCAAACACCAAATACTAGCTACCATTAATTCACATATTATGCCAACCACATTAACTAAGTACCAAAATGGCAATTACAAGCTACCATTCCACCTTAAGTTACTCATAAACTAGATGTTTCAAAATATATACATAAGGATACCCTAATTACATGCCACTTTTAACCATACCAAAAAGAATGAAAAAACTACCGAAATGATAGCAGATAGTGTGTGATCTCCTAAGCTGATCTAACCGACTTCACAATTCCGATAGATCTACAATAATAAAACCAAAACAAGGTAAGCTCATACAAAGCATAGTAAGCTCATGAAATTAAATATTTTATATTTGATAATTTACATATAATAATACCCAAAAATTATAATATAATATCTCAAATAGTCGAGACAGTATAACCTGTAATACTCACACCATCAAATTCACCATGTCATGAAATCACGATTTAATATATAAACAATTTCTTGGCCTAGAGAACATTAATAAACAAACTTCAGATATATGAAAGAGAAATGATCATCAGAGTCAACACTAGGACATTAACCTACGCCCGATGCTGCTCACACAAGCTTCAGAGAGTCTGCAACACATGCAAGATCTCAAGCCATCGGTATGTCATCCATCACCAATACAAAGTACCTGAGATAAATGTAGACCGACTAGAAGCCTGCCAGGCCCAAGGCCTGATACATATACACTGGCCCAAGGCCTGCTTTTTCCTAATGGCATGTTATTTTTATTTCGACTATTTACTAAGCTCACACGGGCTTATCATATTTATTGATACATTACAATTTTGATAGTAACCTTCCATCATGTTAATCATTCAATAGCTAAGCTAATAAAAATTATTGTAACTCAATTAAATAAGTTATAAACAACTTATTATAAACATAAATAACATAATACTAACTTACCTATGCAGTGGTTACCGACATTTGATGATGACTATTCAACAACCTTTCCTTTCCCACAATTATCGACTGCTCTACTCGTTTCTTGATCTAGATATAATAATTCAATTCAATTAACCCAATTTAACATCTTAAAACACTTTAAATCATGTAATTAACTCTTCAATAATATTTTATACATTTACCCCAAACTTTACCTTTTATACTATTTAGTCCCTAAAACCAAAACTTCAAATTTATCACTATTAAACCAAATCCAAGCTTAACCGAATTTTCTAGGGTCCCTATACAGTCCAGAACTATTATATTTCCCCAATAATTTCATGCTAACTTTCCTATTTTACTATGTGAGTCATTAAACTTTAAACTAACCAAAAATTACATCTCAAACTAATCCAAACTCAACAACAAGCTTAATACTAAACTACTTAACATCAAAATCATTCAATATCAACAATGGCAAACTTCTAAATATTGGACGGTTTTACAATTAAGCCCTTGGATTAAATAAAATAAGCTATAACTATATCAAAAACATAAAAAATTGGGTTGAAAAACATTGACATGCAATAGAACTAAGCCCAACCGAATGCTCTCCTATTTTTTAATGGAGGTTTTAATTCACCTCAAGCCAAAATGAAGTAGATGATGGCTTTCTTTTACTTATTTTTTGTTTTCTTCATTAATTACCATTTTACCCTTTAAGTATAACTCAAATTTCAATAAAAATAACCCTTAAACTATCCACTCTTAATAACTAGGGTTAAATTGCCCCTTAAAGCCTTCAATTCATCATTTTATACTCATTTAATCCATTTAATTAATAACATTAAACTTTTGCAACTTTTACATTTTAGTCATTTTACCTAATTAAAATAATCAAATGATAGAATTAACGTACCAAATTTTTATACGACATTACCACAACCATCCAGATACTAATTAAATAATAAAATAGCATACTAATCGGAGTTGTGGTCCAAAACCACGGTTTTTGATACCACTAAAAATGGGCTGTTACAACTTTCCCTACTAAATGAATTTTCATCCCTAAAAATCTTACCAGAGAAAAGGTTTTGGTGTTGCATTCTCATAGTTTCCTCGGGTTCCTAGGTGGTTTCCTTAACACCATGACACTACTAGAGAACTTTTACTAAAATATCCCCTTGTTTCTAAGTGCTTTAACTTCCCGAGCTAATATCCCAACCAGTTCCTCACTATACGACATGTCAGGCTGCAACTCTATCTCAATCAGAGAAATCACATGTGATGGATCCGATCTGTATCGTCTCAACATCGATACATGAAAAACACTATGGATCTTTTCAATCTCTTCCGGTAATTCCAGACGATATGCTACTCCATCTATTCTTTTAATAATCTCATACGAGCCAATAAACCTTGGGCTAAGTTTTCCCTTCCATCTAAAATGAATAATGTTCTTCCAGGGTGACACTTTTAAGAATACTTTCTCGCCAACCTGAAACTCGATGTCTTTTCTTTTGAGATCAACATAAGATTTTTGGCGATCTGTAGCAGCTTTCAAACAATCTCGAATGATTCTGAATTTATCTTTAGTCTCGTAAATTACATTAATTCTAGAAATTTTACTATCATTCAACTCTGTCCAATATAACGGAGTTCTACATTTCCAACCATACAGAGCATTGTAAGGTGTCATTTTAATACTCGACTAGGAACTGTTATTATAAGCAAATTCTACTAATGGAATAAATTTTTCTCATCTACCTTCAAATTCAAGTATGCAATAATAGAGCATATCCTCAAGTATCTAAATCACTCGTTCTGACTGACCGTTTGTTTGTGGATGAAAAGTTGTATTAAACTGCAATTTGGTTCCCAGGGTCTCATGTAAATTACTCTAAAATTTAGAGGTGAATCTCGTATCGCGGTTTGAGATAATTTGTCACATCCCAAAATTTGGGTTAGTAGAAATTGGGTTAATGAACTGATAATGGTCATGTACGAAATTATTTAGATGATATTTTACTTATTTGATAATAAATAAGTATCAAGTATAATGGTTGAGTAATGGTGGAGCTGTCCTTCATAACCTATGTTTGAATCCATTCCCTCACATTATTTTCTACGTGGTTCAATTTTGCCTCAAACCATAGCAAAGGTTATACCATGTTTTCAAAATAAATGTTGTAGGAATTATAACAAGCTAGTGAATAGTCAAATTGTTAAGTGCTTAGTTAATTTCCTAAAAGTCCTATGCTCAATTTCTCACTTTCTCATGTTTTTATTTAATTTTTGGCTCATAAAACTTTGTTCAAAGCTTACATAACCGTCCACTCCTAGTTACCATGCAAAGAAAGATTCTTTCCTCCTTTAGTTAGTCAACTTTCCCTTATAAACCCCCTTTTCACTCCACATGTTCCCCTTTGATCCACTTGTCATGCCATTATCCTCCAAAGCTTCCATTTTCTCCCATTTACCAAGCTTGAACCGTCCATCCCACCTAAGTTAGCCACCTTTCACTTTTTCTCTCATTTTAGTGTCTCCTCCTTCTCTCTTGACTGATTCCTCTATTACTCTTCCCTTGCTTCTCTTTTCTCTTCCATTTTTTTTTGTTTTGAGCCACCATTGCACCTTTTTTTCTCCACTTCTATTCCACCTTCTAGCACCAATAGTTAACCACACCACCTCAGCTCTACCACTTGACCACCGCTGGACCATCACTGTGACCACCATTTTTCCTATTTTTTTCTGTTCTCTTCTCAATAACTCGCCACTTCCAAATTAATCTCTATATTTTTAGTTTTGATAAATCCTTGCTAGAATTTTGTTGCTTTTATCTTCAAAAGATCCTTTGCTATCAATTATTTCTTCGATTTACCCTTTCTCTCCTCTTGACCGGTTGATTCAACAAAGATTTAGTTAAGGAATAACGTAAGTAGATGATGATATTAGGTACTAAATCATCACTTATTCTTCATATTTTTATTAATATCCGAATGTAGTATTAGTGTTATACATCTTCGCTATTAACATCTCGTTTATTGATATTGTGTGAAAGGTCGATTGCTAACAACTTGGAACACCTTTGACTTTTGGGAAGTGAATCACATCTCTTATTCTAGTCGTATTAGCATATAAGTGTGGTATTGCAAATCAAGATTAATCCATTTTTATTTAAAAGGATAACTTAAGTGATGATTTAATTATGGATTATTAGTTTTGTGTTTAGGTTTGAGGTAAATCTAATTAAATCTGGAAGTGGATGTTAGAAGGAGTTTTTCGCATTGGAGTTGGTTAGATTAGGTGTGGGTTTTAACATTAAACAAAAAGAAACCTATGTTTTATATTATTAAAATTATTATTATTTAAATTATGTTTGACGAGGATACTTTATGTATCCATTAGGAGAGATAAAACCCATCGCTATGGATTATGTCAAGTAAGTGATTTGAAACCATTGATTTTGGTGATATGTATGATATGTGATTTTTTGATTATTAATGATATGAAATTTATGAAAATCTCATTCTCATGTTATGTGATCTTATGGCATATTTGATTTTCGCATGATTTATAAAATGTGAAATTTTGGTACCATGTGTACATATGTGATTTGCATGTTAAGCATGCCTATGTGATTTTAAGTGAAAAGTGATATAATGAGCATGTCTCACATGCCAAAGTGAAAATTATTTTTAAATGAAAAAGTGATTCTGGCCATATCACATGCATGGGGTGGGATATGTGGAAGGTGGAAGTATGTGGCAGTTTATCTACATCAATGTGACATTGTTCACGATTTTGATTATGTGGCAGTATATCTACGATTTTGGTGGCTTGTCCATGATAATGAATATTGGCAATTTATTTGCGATTTTGGTGACACTGTTCACAATTTGGTATTTTGGATGGACGAGTTATGGGAACTCAATTTTGGTGTGTAGCGAAAATGGGTAGGACTATTTTCATAAAATCTGCATCGTTTTATGAAATGTGCATTGACATGATCATGCATAGTATAAGTGTGAAATATTAAGTTATATGAAATTGATATGATTATTCCGATTGTGTAACACCCCAAACCTGGCCTAGAAGTCTAGACCGAATCTGGGATGCTACATTGATCACCGAAATGATCGTGAGAAAATTTTTACAAAAATAAGTCGTTCAAAATTTCTATTTTCAAAACCAATCAAAACGCTCAATCGTTAAAATTTCGTCCACAAGTTTAACAGGAATAAATGTACGAATCAAAAGTTTGAAACAGTAACTGTCCTACAGTTTATAAATCACACAGTTCAAAATGAAACAAATACCAAGATAGTATCGTTAAATAAAAAGTGCATAATTGTTATTCACAAGCCTGTCCGAGACCTCCGCGTACTAAGTCCGGTATCCAGAACCTTGAAATGTACTTGAAAGGGAAATCAAAAGAAGGGGTGAGCTACTCGAGCTCAGTGTGAGATCAAAACCAATTAACCACAGAATCAGACACAGAAAACCAGTAGCAGTTTTGAAACGGTACTTACAGAGTTTACAGAAACAGTTGGTACATTTGAAACAGAAGTACCAGCAGACATCAATAATTAGAGCATATCAAAATCACACTCAGTTACGCAATCAAAAATACTACTCAGTCCAGTAACAAAACTCTCAAATACACTAGTTTCAATTCAGTCAGTCAGATACAAGCAAAGTTTAACAATTTCACAATGTCATAAATGCTTTTCAGTCAAACCGTACAACAGATAGTTGTACTCACAAAATAGTCAATAAGATGCATATGAATGCAGTTGAGTTAAAGAAAACCCACCTATCCAGCCAACACACCTCTGCGTCCCCCATCACTCCTCAATAGAGCTATTAAGCTCGTCCAACCAATCACTCCATATAGGACCTCGAAAAGCCCATCCAACCCTACACTCCATATGATGTCATCCCGGGTTGCCCGACACAATGGCTATCAGCATTGTCCATGACCCTCAGGGTATTAGGACTACCCACGACCCTCTGGGTATTGGGGCTAACAGTATGCAGACAAACTGCCAATCATATATGTTACACAGCAAAGCTAGCGTATAAGCTGTATTGTGCAATGCGGTAATCCGCGGTACAGGCATGTAGTATGAACTGCCAGATCAGATAGTGGTACGTAGTGTAGCTAACGTACATGCGATACAGTCCAATGCAATAATTTGCTATACAGATAGACTGCAGTAAGATTGCCAATTTCGTTAATGGTACGTAGCGTAGCTAACGTACATGCGATACAGTGCAATGCGGCAACCTGCTATACCGTTATCAGTAAAGTCCACGACCTTCAGGGTATTGGGACTACCCACGATCCTCTGGGTATTAGGGCTAGCAACCAGCAAATTAGTTGCAAGTTTAGTTCGGTCAATCTTCCTTCTCTTCAAAATCCCACCCAAAAATAGTATATGTATATGTATGCATGCAGTCAGATGTACACGATCAGAATACCAGTTTCAGACAGTTAATTAGAAGTAGACACTCACATCCAATCAGTCAGTTATAGAATCAGACATGTGCACACTCATAACTCGAGTTTAGTATGAAGCTTATCGCACAACCAATCACAACTAACACACATATAAAGCCTAGATCAGAGTCATACTTACCCTCAGTAAAGTTCAGTCGAGGGTTGGAAAACACAGAGTTGCGATTACACTTAAATTTGACTTAAAATCATTATTTGGTGAGATAGGGCCACACACCTGTGTACTTCGACCGTGTGGAGCAATCCAGGCTGTCTAGGGGTCCAAACGCTCGTGTGAAGGGTAACACACGATTGTGTGACAGATGCACACGCCCGTGTGAAGCAGGGACACGACAGTGTGAACAGGCTATGTAACTCACTATCCAATTTCACTAAAATAGGGTACAGGGCAGGCACGACTATTTGAGGGTCTTACACACCCGTGTGGGATCCCCAAATCAGCTATACGGCTATGTGGCTAGGCCGTGTGACTCTAAATCCCTAAAACCCTACTTCCCAAACCCACATGCCCGTGTGCCCAAGGGACACGGTTTTGTGAATTTCGACAAAATCCCCAAATCGGCCACACAACCGTGTGGCATCCAATTTGGCCCGGAAACCCTAGTTCTCAAATCCACACGACTATGTGGCCCAGCACACGCCCGTGTGGCCGCCTGGAAGGTCACAAAATGACCCTAAACCAGCCCTGAAAACACCATTTCAGCCACCCAAACCGTCCCCAACCTTAACCACATCAAGAATACATCGCAGTATGACATATTTCCCTAACTTTCAGTGATCAAAAACCCAAAAACCTTCGGGTTATCACATATTTGAGAAAAACCGAATGTAAACTTTGCAAAATAAAATAGTGTAGTTAAAGTTTGAATCCTACACCTATTTTACGACCGGAGATGACGACAGAGGAGCGAGATTCCCAAACCCGTAGACAAACCATTTTGGAGAATTGTTTTGAAAAACCAAAAAGTAAAGAAGAAAGGAGAGAGTGAAAGGAAACATAACTTCCAAAAATAAACTAGAAGTAAAAATAAAAATAAAATAAAATAAAATAAAAACCATCAAATAAATGTAATAAATAAAATAAAATCTAAAACATAAGTTACCAAAATAAAACTATTAAACCTCAAAAGGCGCTTGCAAAGACTCGAAACTACGACTTTGAGGTTCACCAACATTCACACCACCACCAGACCAGTAGGCCCATTCTGTCACTAAATCGCACAACTAAACACATATGTACGACCTCCTCACTGACCCTATGCTCAAGACTCAAAACTTCTAGGCCCAGAATTTGGGGTGTTACAGATTGTATAATGTATATGTATATGTATGTGATTGTGTTTATGTTAATCTCACACTGAGCTTTATAGGTCACCTCCTTTTAGTTTTATGATTTTATAGGTAAGCCCGAGGTTAGGATTCGATGACGGCATTTGGCGGAGTTTCTCGAAAGTCTTTTTAAATTAAAGTAATTAAATTTTATTTTGATATGTTGATATTTTGAGTTTCTAATAAGTTTGAGTATGGACTGTGCCATGAGACTTTATTTTGGAGATTTTTCATTCTAATTTACAAAAGTTTCTTGCATGACATTAAGTTTTAAAAACTAAATAAATTAGTATTTGATAAGATTTTTGTAACACCCCTTACTCGTGTTCAACGCCGGAACAAGGTACGAGGCATTACTGGACTTAATCACTAATCATCGTATAAAAACTGGTTCATAATTTCACTCTAATTTACAACTTTTTCAAACACATTCAAGTTGTCCCTTAAAAAGAGCTTACAAGGCCCATATCATGCTTTAATTCAACCGCACACATAGGCAAGCATGCACATTCATAAATTGCATCATTTAATTAATAACATAATCAAGACTATCTTCATTAAATAACTTTATACAATAAAGACCTTCAATTAACATATGTCAGTATTTTAGGCCAACTCCTAGCAACTTAGTAACAATTAAACGAGTCCCCATACATGTCAAAGACTTAAAAAAACTTTAAAACCTTTATATATCGATCAATAGTTTGATAGTGTGATTTAACCTCCGGCGACCTCCAACTCGAGCTAACATCTGTGACACTATAGGAAAAAAGAAAGGAAGGGAGTAAGCATTATAGCTTAGTAAGTAAATATGTAAATATTAATAACAATACATTATCATACTTTAAACAAATTCACAATATGTTCCCGGAATATTACCATCACAAACACACATACTTTCACTATTTCAATCATAAACAGGTTCAAAATAAGCTGTCTAGTAGAGTACCAGCAGCTAAATTATTTATTTCTGGAGCTATAGAACTCCAAATCACAAACCGTTAATTTTTCTTGAAACTAGATTCACGTATATTCTTACCATAAAATTTTCAGAATTTTTGGTTAGCCAATCAGTACAGTTAATTCATTGAAGTTACCCTTGTTTCACTGCTCAACTGCCCTGACCATTCTTCACTACGAATCAATTTTATAATCGTAAATAATTCAAAGGATGTTCTTGTTTATATAATTTGAAACTAGACTCATTAAGGATTTCAATCATATAAATTATATCCCCTAATTATTTTTGTACAATTTTTAATGATTTTTCCAAGTCAGAACAGGGGATCACGTAGTCATTCTGAACCAGTCTCTCAAAAACTTAAATATCTCATAATATAGAATTCCCTTGCTTGCTCTGTTTCCGTTATATGAAAATAGATTCATTAAGCTCTAATTTGATATTTCATTTAGTCTCTGATTCAATTTCTACTATTTTTGGTAAATTTTTAGATTCCCGTCACTGCAACTATCCCGAATAGTTTTATTGTCAATTTTGATCTTTCACACTTCAATTGTATTCATCACTTACCCATAACAATCTTTCTAATTTCCAATCACATATCGAGCATATTGGTCATAAGTTACACACGTATATACTTACACTTATCATCACAAAGTCATACACAATTTCATTTAATCAATTTCCCAGTTGAACGCTTCGGAATAATAACAGATACACGATGGTATCGCACACAGTCCACCTTTAAAATCGAAGCTCTCTTGTACACATAGTGGTCTTCACTTAGCACCACTCATGTGAGCTCGATAATTTTGGCTCTCTTGTACGCATGGTGAACACTTAGTACCACCCATGTAACCTAGCCAGTTTATCTCGTAGCTCTCTTGTCTACATGGTGTCCTTCACCTGGAACCACGCATGCGACCTAGCTACATATATCCCGTAGCTCTCTTGTACACATGGTATACATCCCGTATTACACATGTGACCTAGCTACATACAGTCCGTATCTTTCGATTCCGAAGGTTCAAACGGGAAGTATCTCACTATCTAATACTTTATTCCATTCTTCCAATAGTCAATTATAATTCAAAAATCAGCTACAATACATAAAATATGCTAAAATATAAAAACGTAAATAAAGATAATGTAATATTTACATACAAAGTTACATACTTTCTCATTTCCATGTCGAATTAATATTGAACATTTAAATCACCATAATTATACTTACTTTCAACACCTCATCAATCATAGTAAATATATCAATATTACATTGAAACATGCATAAATTAATGCTTATTATACATATGAACTTACCTCGATACTAAATCGGCCACTTTACCAACTTTCCTGATTTTTGATTTTTCTCCCATTCTAGGTTCAAATCTCGTTTTCCGGGATTATTGAGCTTGGAAAGCTTGAAAACCCTAGCCATGGCTTCCCCCATGCTAATTTCAGCCTCCATGAAAAAGATGAGTCAATTTTGGCTTTATTTTCCCTTTTTATTTCTTTTAATTACCAAATGACTAAAATGCCCTTAAGGCATTTCTTTAAAATTTTGTCCTATTCATGTCCATTTTTGTCCAAACGAAATATAATGGTCTAATTACCATTTAAGGACCTCCTCTTTAAACTCTCATTTCAATCAAGTACTTATGAATTAGAACATATATTTTGCAACTTTTGCAATTTAGTCCTAAAAGTCCAATTAAGCACTTTATCAGTAAAATTTCTTAACGATATTTTTACGCAATATTTTAATCAATAAATAAACCTTAAAACTTAATCAGAATAAATTTTTCGACTTCAAATTCGTGGTTCTAAAACTATCGTTTCGTTTAGGCCCTAAATCGTGTTGTTACAACAACTTCTGCGAATAAGCCCTAATAGGCAAATTAAATATGCAATCTATAAAATTTCTTATCAATACTCTAACACATGCATCTAATCACTCAGTAAATCATAAAAATTAATTAAAATAAACTTTTCTATCTCAGATTTGTGGTTTCGCAACTACTAGTCCATTTAGGCCTTATTTCGAGATGTTACAATTTTGCTTGAAACTTGATTTTAAAGATAGAATTGTCAATAACACATTTTTCTGTTGCATTTATGAAAAATGAGTTTTTTAATAAAATTAGACTTAGTTTTCAAAATTATTAATGTTTACAAATGAGTTTTCTAAAGATATTTGATTTATGATGTTAATATATTTTTATTTTGGAAATAATGACGAATAACCAAGTTCTCCAATTTTGAATAAAAAGACAAATGATTTAGAAATATGATTGAAAATCTGAAATAGTTTTGAATAATTGATTGAATTCTTACAATTGAGATGTTAATTATTTTTATTCCTAAAATTTGCACGATTTTTATGAAATTAAAATAAACGCTTTATTTCATTTATTTTGAATTGATAAGCTAATAGTTTTAAATTTTTTTCAAAATTCTGAAAGTTTATTTCGAGCATTTTCGTGGACAAATGGTTTTTGAAATGATATTGAAAATAAAGTTGAACAATCAATTTTACTAGTTTTGAACGAACTCTGCAAATGGTTTAGAATAAAATAAAATAAAAAAGTACATTAGAAATCAAGAAAGTTGTTTTGGGCAATTCTGGCGTCCAGTATAACTTTCTGAATTCGACCATAACGATTGAGCTGGGTTTGGGGTGTTACCAAACTGGTGCGTCTATCGGCATACATTTAAACTAGTCAAAACTTTGCTGGCATTTTTAAGACCACACAAAACTAACATCTTTTTGTAACAATTTTGTTTGTGGTAAAGCTACTATTGATTTTTTTTTGACAAAACGTTGATAATTTTCTACCAAACCCAAAAAATTCCATACCTCAGAGACATTTCACGGAGGCTTTCTATTCAAAATAGCAAAAATCATGACCGAGAAACCCAACTTCTTTGAGCCAAAACTCACATTTACTAAACTTTGCAAATAATCATTTTTTGTACAAGGTCTATAATACAATTTTCACGTTTTGGGTATGATCGGACTCATCTCCAGAATAAATCAAAATATCATCAATAAAAACAACCCCAAACCTGTCAAGATATAACTGAAAAACTTGATTCATCAAATCCATAAAAGCTATTGGGGCATTAGTCAACCCAAATGGCCTAACCAAAAACTCATAGTGTTCGTAACGGGTTCTGAAAGTTGTTTTCAGTACATCTACATCTGTAACCCTCAACTGGTAATAGCTCGATCTAAGATTGATCTTCGAGAACACAGTGGCAACTTTCAGTTGATCAAACAAATCCTTAATACGAGGTAACGAATTCTTATTCTTAATTAAAAATTTGTTCAGTTGTATCTATACACAACTATGTTGTCTCTTCTTTCTTTTTCACAAATAAAAGAGATGCACTCCATATAGATATTATCGATCAAATAAGACCTTTCTCAATTAACTCTTGCAACTGTGCTTTTAGTTCTTTAAGTTCGGTTGGAGCCATTCGATATGGAGCGATCGAAATTGGAGCAGTCCCTGGTACTAACTCAATAACAAATTCGACTTCAAGTTCCGGTGGAATACCTGATAATTCTTCAAGAAAAACATCAATAAATTCACAAACTATCAACTTTCATCTCCGACACTCTGGAATCTTAAATGTAAGCTAGGAATGCATTATAGCCTTTTCGTATCAATTTCTATGCCTTCACTACTGAAATCATGCTCAACACACCTCACCATTCTGACATCTCAAATCAACTCTTTTCTGTCAAAAATTAACCATAACGTCATGTACATTCAACCAGTCCATTCCCAAAATAACGTCAAATGCATTGAAAGGTAATAACATTAGATTAGAAGGAAAGTTATTGCCTTGAATTTTTTGTGGACACTGTTTGCATACCATAACACTATGACCTAATGGGTTCGTTACTTTAACAACACAATCAATTGATTCGACTAGTAAATTCTTTTTTGTTACTAACATAGTGCATATATATGAATGCATCGACCCAAGGTCAATTAATGCATACACACTAATATCTGAGGTAGAAAAGGTATTGGCAATAACATCTGGAGATAAGGGATATTCTCGTGCATAGATGGCATAAGTTTTAGTAGGAGCTATAACTTTAGGCTTGACCGTCATGTCTCTGGTTTTGCTTCTGTTAGCATCGGTTGAACTACTATTCCCAAGTTGTCTACCTCGAGTAGGAGTAGCAACAGGTTTTGTATTCTAATCTCTATTAAGATCAATTCGATCCAGACAATCCTTCTTAAAATGGTCAAGGGATCCACAAATAACACAGGATCGGTTGTTCAATTTTATACTCCGAAATGGTACTGGCCATACTGATTGCATTCAGACCTATTAGTATTTCAAACATTGCCTGCATTAGCCACTGAAGGAGTTAGCAATCTCTTACTACTCTGTTTCAAACGATCCTTATCCAAAAACTCTAATGGCATTGAGAATCTACTATTCGATTCTTTCATCTTCTTTTGTGGGGAACCAGAAAAAGTTCTAGGCCCATTATGTTTGCCAAAGTCACGCGTTTTTCCTTCATTCTGTTTCTTACTAGCACATATTTCTTCCATCTTTAGAGCTTGATCGGATAAAAACACAAACTAACGGATTTCCATTGCCCCTACTAGCATTTTAATTTCATCATTTAATCCATCTTCAAATCATACGCACATATCTTCTTCCGTAAGTACAATCTCCTAATCATACTCGCTAAGCTGCACGAACTGTCTCTCATACTCAACCATTGCTTTGTTTCCCTACTTTAGCTCAATAAATTCTTTCTTTTTTCTCTCTAAATACCATTTACTAATATACTTCTTTGGAAACTCAGTTTTAAAGAAATCCTAGCTAATTCTTTCTTTCTATACCACTGCAGTTAATGTGGACCACCACTAAAATGCTTCATCTTTTAACAATGACATAATGCATCTCAAACAGTATTCAAGTGAACACAACATTTTGTCGAGCACACTTTAAGTATGCTCTAACCAGTACTTGGCTTTGGCTAGATTGTCACCCACATTACCACAAAATTGTACCACCCACATTTTCTAAATTTATCAATGGTAACTCTCTTAACATTCTATTGGGTAAAGTTTGGAGGATGAATGGGGTGAGGCTGTTGAGCTGTCGAATTAACTTTCAAATAAGCATCATACATGACCATACGAAGAAAGGCATTTGGCGCAATATCTCCGGACCGTTGTGACTTAGGCTTATTTTGAGTAGCCTCCTGGTCGTTGTCTGGAATAAAGCTCTCTATCTCTTCGGAATCTGCTCAATTGGATCCAGACAACATCTTTTATCAATATAAAATAATTTAAATTGATCAAGAGTCATCACATTATCACAGGTTATAAAGTTGCATTTATATCTAGACTCAAAACATGCTATATTCGGTCCTAAAATTGACTAAATCATAGTTCTGATGCCACTAAATGTAACACCTTAACCTGGTTTGGACGTTGATTCGAACTATGAGGTGATACAATGATAAAACTTTGAAATTATTCATTAATTTCATCAAACATAACTAAAATAATTCATATGCAAACATTTCTATGCTATTCAATCGAATCAGAACTTAGATCAAGCATTTTGAACATTTAAAACAAGTCCGGAACAAATCTGGATTTATTTGAAACTTTTACGAAAAATAAATTGAAAGAAAAGTGATAACAAGGGTTACACAGCTGTGTGGCAAGGCTGTGTGACAAAGCTCAGACCGTATGGCTCCTGAAGATGGCCGTGTGGCCAACCGTGTGTCAAATCATGTAGCATTTGAAATAAGTTTTACACAGTCGTGTCGTAGGCTATGTGCCAGACCATGTAGAATTTGAAATGGGGGCCACATCGTCGTGTTTCCAGGCCGTGTAACTCACTGAGCCTGTGTGGGAAAAACCTACACCAAAATTTAAGAATCACACGACCGTGTTGCACAATCATGTGAGGCACACGACCCTGTGGCAGTCTGTTTCACAGGCCGTGTGTGCCCAAAATTTCCTTAAAAAACAAGCTAAATCACATTCAAATGCTTGAGCACCAAGCAATGAAATAAACATAAATTAAACCTATCGAAAGCCAACTTAAGCCATAACATACCAATTCATAATCATTCCATGTGCCTAACCAATATGCCCTTATTGGTACCACAATTCAAACATTAATCTAAACAATAAAGAACTACCACAAACTCATTCTTCACAATTGCTTATACATATTAATTCATTAACATCCATCCTACAAAGCATGACATCCTTATTCAACACATATAATAACCATTTCAAATTCACCAAATACCAAATGCTAGCTACCATTAATTAACATATTATGTCAACCACATTAAACAAGTACCAAAATGGCAATTACAAGCTACCATTCCACCTTAAGTTACTTATAAACTAGATGTTTCAAAATATATGCATAAGGATACCCTAATTAAATGCCACTCTTAACCATGCCAAAATGAACAAAAACACTACCCAAAACATAGAGGGTAGTATGTGATCTCCTGAGCTGACCCAAGCGATGTCACGATTTTGATAGATCTACAATAATAAAACCAAAATGAGGTAAGCTCATACAAAGCTTAGTAAGTTCGTGAAATTAAATATTTTATACTTGATAATTTAGATATAATAATACCCAAAAATTATAATATAACATATTTCCTTCTATTTTACCTATCTCAAATAGTCGAGACAACATAACCTATAATACTCACACCATCAAATTCACCATGTCATGAAATCATGATTTAATATATAAACAAATTCTTGGCCCGGAGAACATTAATAAACAAACTTCGGGTACACGGAAGAGAAATTCTTATTCCAGTGAACACTAGGACATTAAATGACACCCAATCTTGCTCACACAAGCTTCAAAGAGTCCGCAAGACATGCATGACCTCAAGCCATTGGTACGTCATCCATCACCAGTACAGAGTACCTGATATAAATGTAGACTGACCAGAAGCTTCCTAGGCTCAAGGCCTGATACATGTACACCAGCCGAAGGCCTACTTTTTCCTAATGACATGCCATTTGTATTTCGACTATTTATTAGGTTCACACAGGCCTATCATACTTATTGATACATCACAATTTCAATATTAACCTTCCATCATGTTAATCATTCAATAGCTAAACTAATAACAATTATTGTAACTCAATTAAATAAGTAATAAGCAACTTATTATAAACATAAATAAGATAATATGAACTTACCTATGCTGTGGCGATCGGTATTTGATGACGACTATTCAAAAATTTTCCTTTCCTACGATTATCAACTAATCTACTCGTTTCTTGATTTAGATATAATAATTCAGTTCAATTAACCCAATTTAACATCTTAAAACACTTTAAATCATGTAATTAACTCTTTAATAATATTTTATACATTTACCCCAAACTTTTACCTTTTATATTATGTAGTCCCTAAAACCAAAACTTAAAATTTATCACTAATAAACCAATTCCAAGCTTAACCAAATTTTCTAGGTTCCTATATAGTCCATAATTATTATAATTTTCCCAAGAATTTCATGCTAACATTCCTATTTTAACAAATGAGTCCTTAAACTTTAAACTAACCAAAAATTACATCTCAAACTAATCCAAACTCAACAACAAGCTTAATACTAAACTATTTAACATCAAAGTCATTCAATATCAACAATGGCAAACTTCTAAATATTGGACCGTTTCACAATTTAGTCCTTGGATTAACTAAATTAAGCTATAACATCTCAAAAACATAAAAATCATGAAAAATTAAGTTAAAAAAAACACTCACATGCAATAGAACTAGGCCCAACCGAATGCTCTCCTAATTTTTAATAGAGGTTTCAGTTCACCTCAAGCCAAAATGAAGATGTTGATGGCTTTCTTTTACTTAATTTTATGTTTTATTCATTAATTACCATTTTTCCTTTTAATAATAACTCAAATTTCAATAAAATTAAACCTTAAACCATCCACTCTTAATAACTAGGGTCAAATTGCCACTTAAAGCCCTCAATTCATGATTTTATACTCCTTTAATATAATTAACTAATAACATTAAACTTTTGAAACTTTAAAATTTAGTCCTTTTACCTAAATAAAATAATCAAACAATAAAATTAACGCACCAAAATTTTAATATTACATTACCCGACCATCCAGATACTAATTAAATAATAAAATAACATATTAATCAGAGTTGTGTTTTCGAACTGTAGTTTTTGATACCATTGAAAATGGGATATTACATAATTAATTTAATTAATTTAATTTTACTTTATCAAAATTATTTTTCTCAAAAATCACTATGATTTTTCAAATTAAGTTTTTAAGAAAATTCTTTAATTCCACATCAAATGAGTCGACTCAATTAAATTATTTCCAAAGTCATAAAATTTTTCGAAGCCATAAAGTTAATTCAACTTGGGTCTTATCCAATGTATCATTATTCTAATGAGTACATCTATATCTCTAACCGTGGAGTCAATTGCTTCGATTGTCAAGATTAGTCATCTCCCCGATTGGAATTGTAGATGACATAATAATCCTTCTAAGTATTTGAGTCAAATGCTTACTTTCATTCTTTTATGGGATTGTAGACTTGTTTAGATTATTGACTGCTTTCGAACGGACCAACATCCAGAGTGTGAACGTTACACTAAAATATAGATTTACGAGGCAGTTTGCACAATTATACGGGTGTAGTTGTAATATAGTTTTACAATGGAGTGGGTAAGTACTTCGAGGATTGTACCCAAAGGAGGCGAGCGCTAGATCAATTCTAACCTAAACACTAAAAGATCTAATTAGTACTTCCCATTCAATCATAGTACGAAGAATATAAAAGAAAGGATTTTTAGGGTTTTTATAATAATAAAAATAAAACAACATAAAAAATAAGATTCAAGAGATTAAAAAGAAAGCATAAATCAAATTTGATTATGGGTGATTAGCTCGCTTCGGTAATCTCCATCAACTGTCATCTCAGGTTCCTCGTCAAGCAACTAGTTGCTACCCTAGTAGGATCTTTTGATCTTCCACTAGCATAATGAGTCAGCAAAAACTACTTATCTTTCAACCTTATAGTCCACACTAGTGGCAATACCAATTTTGGGTTAATTCCCACCTTGATGACTTCCTGGGGTTGTCAAGCCTGGGGTTTGTTCCACGGTCTCCCTTTCCAAATAGCTGATTCATTGAGTAACCCTACAAAACAGTTAATAGATCAGACCTCTACTCACTAATCCCCCATATAAGGATTAGTTCCTTATAGCATTCATAAACAATATATAATTGATGTAAAGTTAAAACATGCTAATTGAATCGACAAGATAGAGTAAATGAAAGAGCCTGATTGTATTGGTATTAAGCATAAATCCATAGAGTTAAATGATTCCACAATCCTGATCTCTTAAAAGAAAACAATAAACAAATAAACTAAACTCTAGAAACTTAAGAAAGAAAACGAAACTAAATCTTAAAGAAAGAAAATAGGTTAATGAAAATGTGTCTTTAAGATGTGCCAAATAAGCCTATTTATAGCCTTCAGGTGGCCTTCGTCCTTAAGCCTAGGCCAGCTAACGTTCTCGAGCTTTAAGTTTGATTGTACGGACCAAAATGTCCCTGGTTCATGTTTAATTTTTGTCCCAGAGTTGATGTCGCGACACAGCAGGACCTATGTCGTAACATAGCAACCAGTATGCTCCTCTATAGCCATCTTTAGGGGTATGTTGCAATACCTTCAATTAGTGTCGTGTCATCCAAGGCAGTTCTATACTTGTTTCATTCTGCTCTTCATGTTGCGACATTAGTCCTCTCATGTTGTGACATGGCATCCAGTATCAACCTAAAATGCCTTCTAATAGTCTCTTGTACACTCACAAAGTATGTTAGCTCTCTCTTAGGCCTCATTCATCCCTGAAGGTTAATAAAAAGAATTCAATTTGCACATTTTATTGAATTTTAGTAAAACTAAGAAACTTAACTAAAATGTAATGAAAATGCTTGTATTCAGGCTCCTTAAGTGTGAAAACTAGTTTAATCTGCTACATC
Source organism: Gossypium anomalum (assembly GCA_025698475.1). Taxonomy (NCBI): domain Eukaryota; kingdom Viridiplantae; phylum Streptophyta; class Magnoliopsida; order Malvales; family Malvaceae; genus Gossypium; species Gossypium anomalum. The sequence continues at coordinate 64,549,091 of CM046968.1, read as the reverse complement.
AAATTACGACAGATCAAACTCCCCACAGTTAAGTCATTGCTTGTCCTCAAGCAACATAAACAAAGATGAAAAATAAACATGACGACCCTTGAGCAAATATGATATAAGTATTGACTTCGGAGCATATGATTTAAGCATTTCATGCTTACTAACAACTTCAACTTGATGAATAGTTGACTTACCACCTTTGACTTCAAACATCTAAGTTCAGTATGTTACAAAATATATAAGTATTAATGGTTTCATCTATAGAAATCCATTAACAAATCGTACAAGTACTTTGATTATCTGAGTAGAATACAAATAGTCATTTATGCGTATGTCTAGTATGATGTCCATTCAGGTATAGGGATATTTAGGTCACATAGGACTTTTCAGCTTGTAACATTCTGAGGCTTAGGACAGGCATAGAATTCAAAAACAGTAAGCATCAAAAGGGTTACAAACACAAAAATAGTTTGACACATCGTATTGGTCCCTATTCTTTCCCCCTAGTGACCCGTTCCCGCTCATCGCCTTATTATTCTTTCCCCCTAGTGACCCGTTCCCGCTCATCGCCTTATTTCCCTTCTCTCACCTTCCATATCTCTCCACATAGGAAATCATAGCATGACATAGTAACTACGGCTAGCCTACGAGTTTTTTTGTGCACTAATGAACGAGTTTTTCTTTCTTTTGTGACTTTGTGACTTTTCTCTTATCTCACTCATGAATACTTTTTAGTTTTTCAAGTACTTTTTCTACTCGTATTGATTTTCTTGTTGCTTATTTTTTTTCTCTTGTTTTCCACTTTCAAGATAACCTATAGTTCCCATATCACACTAGTCTTTCCTTTTTCACTCTATTTTTACAAAATCTGCCATGACGTATCTACTTAACCCTCAATATGTATGGCCAAACATCTATAATTGTGTAGTGTAGGGCCAAAGAACAACGACAAATACAATTGATATTTTCAGGCTCAGGGCTTGTAATGTGGTTAATCAAGAAGTGTCAACAGGCTCAAAAATTGGCACTAAAGATGAAATATAAATAGGACAGCTTTTTGGCTCTGAATGTGTCCCAAAAAATGCCTTAGGTCATCCCTAAATATCTCAACATGCACAAACTTAATCAACCAAATAAATACAAATTCAACTATTTATCATTCGTACTAGTATGCTCATCTCCTTGTATTTTTTATATCACTTGGTACAGTTGATTGCCTATTAACTATTTATAGTGTAACATATAGAACTTAATAGTCTAATAATAAAAAATTTAAAATCACCTCTTATCATGCCAAATTTATTCATAAACACAAGCAACCTATGTACATGTTCCTAACCAATCACTTGTATTTCTACAAGCTCAAGCACACAACAAGAAAATTCAAAGAAAATGTAAAATAAGCAAGTTTTCTATGTTAACCCCCACATTTTAGTTGACACATTGTCCTCAATGTGTAGCCCATAAAAAGATAAGGAGCGAAATTACCCGATTGATTGTGGTGGCTAATGTTGGGTACTTCCTTCTTTGATCGTAAGAAGCTTGATTTGCTTGTGTGGTCTCTATGTTGGGTTTTTTTTTTATATGAAAGATTCAAAACAAAGAATTGTGTATTTTTTCCTAACCTAAAAATAGATTTGCATTGCCATAAAATTCAATACAATCCCTAAAATAAATAATAAAAAATACAAGTAAATAAATAAGCATTCAAGTTTTCCTAAATTTGTCTGCTCTTAATCCTACTAGATTACTCTTGAGTATTAGTTCTCATCTTCCTGAAATCTTCTTTTTCTCTTTTCCCCGTTTTGTTTCGTATATAGGAGAAGAAATTGCTTGAATAGATTATCATCGAGTAATTTCTTTTGGAAGATCCCATAAGTTATGTTTGCTTGAATTGGACTAATCTTGGACATCTCTGTTATAGGTCATATTCTTGAACATAAAAATTTCATCCACATCTTGGCTTTTGGTGTCATTTGCTCCTGATTGAACGTATTAGAAATTGTTGTCCCCATTCGATATGTCCACATCTTTTTCCCTGCAATTAGGAATCTCAATACCTTCTCTGTATCAATATTTCTGAATTCGTTCAAATCTGTTTTGTAGAGATAATCGTGATAATAATATGGTGCATCATAAATTTAACAGATAGTCATCTCAGTTACTGGAACATTAACCCCTCTGACCTTCACAAAGGAGCACATCTCATAGAATGGTCTGGTAGGTTTCCTTTGTTTTGATGTTAGATAAAATTCTTGCACCACATGAATTATTAGGGGTTCTTTGGTTGGCAGACAAAATTTCATCCATTCCCTTTCAGTTGTGTTTTCCCATATTCCTTTGTAATTCCTCATTAAAGAGTCAAATCCGTGTTCTTAAATAAAAGTGTATGGTTGTGATTGTTGTAGATACTTATCCATGTTGCCTTCTTGAAACTCAATAGTTGGGCTTGAAGCGCTTGCATTGAAACTAACCATTTGATGATCTGTTCTTATTATGCCTGCAAATTACCCTTTGCTGCTGATAAAAGAGAGTTGCCTGCAATTTAATCTTTGTTAATGATATCATAAAGTGGCTATATGTCCTATTTATATATTAGGAAGAAAGAATAAATTATTCAAGAGTTATAATCTAGTTCTACTAAGTAAGCATTTGAAGAACAAGAATCCTAATACAATTAAGCTACAAAAACGCTAATAATTTAGTTAGTTTAGAAAATAGGGTTACGTAGTGGTGTCACGACATCCCTAGGTGATGTCGCAACATCGAGGGTAGATTCCTATGTAACACCCCAAACCCAGCCTGGACGTTATGGCCGAATTGGGCGATGTAACATTAGAGTGTTTTTCATAAAGCGAGATATCGTTGAAAAAAAATAAACCCGTTCTCTATTTAAACTCTTTGTGTGATCTTAAAGACATTCGTTTAAGTTAAAAAAGTGAGTTGTTTGCCAAAAAGTTATTCATATTAAAACGTCCTTGTTACATTTTAATTAAAATCGTTATTTCTTACGGAAGCTTTTAAATCAAGTTGGGTATTCGTGGTGTTTTTGAAAACGTTTATCATTTTGAAAACCTGCGTCTTTCCTACTACTAGCAGTTATAAATCAAAACAAATAAAAACTCGAATTAAAGTGAAAATTCATAAAGGCCTTATTACAGTAAAATATCCAAAATAAAATTACTTATAACATAAAAATCAAATATGAAAGTATGAGTGGTTGAATAGCCACCTTTGAGTCCCTCGAAGCACCGATCCGCCTAAGACTGGAGATTACCTGTACAGACAAATAGATGGGTCAGTTATGAAAACTCAGTGTGTAAACCCCTAGCAATTAAACAAACAGTGAGTATATATAGTCTAGGCCTAAGCACAATCCAGTGGCGGTTTAGTAACAGTTAGGGCCTTAGCCCATTATAGTATCAGTATCAGTTTGGGTCAGAGCCCAACTCAGTGATAGTACAGTACAGATATGCAATCAAGAGATCCTACCCAACCAGCCTCTACGCTCCATCTCCGTCCAACCCTACACTCCATGTGGGGATATAATCAACCCACCCATCCCTACACTCCAAGTAGTATCGGTTGCGGCACTAAATAGTATTTGCAGTAGAGCTGCTAGTACAATACACTTCATCCAATCATAATAAAACCCATCCCCTTGCAACATATCATGCATCATGTCATGTCATAATATCATACGTGTATTCAATATGTTTAACGTGGCATGCTCAAATATAATCATACATGTAACACCCCTAACCCGTATCCGTCGCCAGACTAGGGTCACGAGGCGTTACTGAACAAAAACAAAATTTCAAACATTCACTTATTCATATAAGTCATACTCATAATTATATTAAGCATATAACTAATTAAATAATAAACATACTTTATTTATCATATTGCATTTACAAATCATACCTCAAAATTCAACCGAATCTATACCTTTCGAATAATCACATTTTCATTAACAAAAATATATATTCACATATGAAAACATGTATAAACATCTTATAAATTACATTTTCTAAACTCATTATTAAAATATATTTTACTCATACCAAAAACCTAAACCGAACAAATAATTATATCATGAAATTTATATATATATATATATATATGGTGATCATTACATCAATCCACTTTCAAATTTACTAACATCAATTAACCATTTTAAAACATACCACATATATCGCATACTTCATTCGCATATAATTTATAACACATCAACTAAAAGTAAGCTCAAACCATATCCAAATATGAACGAATCTATCATGAAAATTAAGCCATTTTCGCATGGCTAAAGTTATACATATTCAAGGTCGAACAAAAAAAATGTATATTAGCCTATACATGCCATAAGTTTGAAAGTAGACTTTTAAAAGTACCGAAGGTTGGCGATAGTGTGGATAAATTTTCTGACGATCCCCGAGCTCGTAACTTACAACCAAAATCTATAAAACAGAGTAACAAAGACACACACAGAGTAAGCTAACTTAGCTTAATAAGTCATTAGAAATTTTAACATTTAAAATAATAATCAAACATTAAAAAAATAAATCAAATTATAACATTGATGTTGTACATTATCTCGATCATATCATCTCTTTTATTTATTTCTAACTTATACTTTTACACAAAAGGGTTACCTTGGCCAAAAGCCAACAATTCACATTTAGCATAATGTTATTCAACTTTTCATTTTCAAAATAACATTATCTCAAATATGTTTACATTCAAATATATATATATATATATTCTCATGAATCAAACTCAACTTTATAAGCCAACATCACTCATTTAGTCGATTATAGAGAATCAAAGATAATATCACAAATGTGCATACTTATATGGCCAAATATGCAAGATCAAATTTACATCACCTAAGTACTTACTCATATGGCCGAATATACAAATTCAAATATAATATCACTTTTGTGCATACCTTCATGGCCGAATATTCAAGATTCAATATAACATCACATATGTACATACCTATGCGGCCGAATAAATACAATATCATTTAACTCAATTTACTTGATCAATTTCCACATCAACTCGTAATCTTATAAACATAGGCTTGAAAATAAATCACCGGTATAAAACACCGCTAGGCATAAGCTCGAATCACACACCGGCACAAGGCACGCTAGACTCAAAGTCGATATTATTCACCTAAGAATAACTCGCTAGGCATAAAGCCCGATTACATTCACCAACATAAAGCTTGCTAGGTGAAAAAGCCCGAATATCACTATTATAATCTCGTGTCTCGGACACAATTCATATAACAAAACTCCATATATTCCATATAGATCATACAAACTTTTAAATGATATAACTCACGTCGAATTAAACTCAAATACAATATTTCTATGCTCAAACACATTCAACTAGCTCTTTCATGAATCAATAAATTCCAAACAAAGATATTAAACTAAGAATAAAATGTAAATGACGTTTAATTGCTTAAAGACTTACCTCGGATATCGACGGACGTTACAAAACGGCTATTCGACTATTTTTGCTTTTCCCCGATCCAAGTCATGTTTCCTTTGTTCTTGATCTTAATCAAGCTTCAACAATGGCCGAACCTATAGAAACCTTATTTCTTTTTCTTTTTCTTTATATTCGGTCACCAACAATATAAACATGCATAGCTTTTATTTATTTTATGTTTTATATTATTATATGTTAACTTTTAACATGTTTTACTTATTTAACCTTATAAATATAATAACATAAATATATACTTTATGGGTACATTCGGCCATCACTAAAATAATGGATTATTTGCAACATAAATACTCCATATTAAAAAGCCACTATCAATTCAACCTTTATGAATTTAAACTATCAAGATTTCAACTTACGCGATTAAGTCTTTTTATCAAATTAAGCACACAAACAATCAAATTTTTGTACGAAATTTTCACACATGCAATTTCACATATAATAAACACGAAAAATAATATTTAAAAATTTTTCTGACTCGGTTTCATGTTCTCGAAACCACCATTCCGATTAGGGTCTAAATCGAACTGTTACAATACATCTCATAGGGGCATAACAGTCATTTTATCATACAAAGGCATATGGTTATTTTACCACTTAGAGGTCCAGGTACATTTACCAACACAATAGTAGGTCCACAGTCGTCCCGGGCGACCCGTGCAACCTTATCAGTCAAATAGTGAAAATGGCCCTATGGCCCATATTACAGGCCCAACAGGCCCATACACCCGTGTGGCCCACATAGCCCAGAAATGCCTTATCGTGTGGATTACACAGCCTGGCCCAATATTCTACACACGTAAGTGTGGTTTACCCGTGTGGGGCCCATATTTTTGTTGAGCCCACATAGCCCAGTCCGGCCCAAAATTGCCCAAACGACCTCGGCCCATGAAATCACTCATGGCCGGCCTCAACGATCATATGCCCATGTTTAGGCATACAGACTACCACACGAGTGAACGCACGCCCGTGTAGCGTCAATAGTCACTTACTTTGGCTTTTGTTGATCTACGATTAAGGATAGTGATTTCAGACACCTGACGTGATTTGAAGTTAACCGTGCTCCGAAAACTCTTATACCTAAATTAAATCAAACCGATATCTAATCAGTTACTTTAGTCATGTTTCAAATGGGACCGAACGGAGTTCCAAATCGATCACAATCTACTTACCTAAGATCAATCGTATTCGCACCCTTGGTTCTTAGGAGACGTTCCAATCAACCTTGATCACCACCCACACGAAATTCACAACTTTTTTATGAAACTCATACTTGGAGTAGAATACAATCTCATCTGAACCACACTTATTGCTCAACACCACCTTTCATATAGTCACCTATGATTCTTTACAACAAACTCTAAACTACTTTCCAACAATGATAGAGCAGACTGTAGATCAGTGATGTAGCGTACAAAGAACCGAGAAGAAGGATTGTTCTGAAAAAGTAGATAGAGGGGTAACGCCAAGGAGAGGAAAATAGAAGAGATGGTGCCCAGAAAAGTGAAAAGTCGAAAGGAAAAGAAGTAAGGTAGAGGCTTACCTACCAATATTCGGCCAAGGAAAATCGATAGAGAGAAAGGGAGAGAAGAACCGTGCACTAGAACCCGATTGATCAAAGAACACTTGCCAAAACCAAAAACAAAAATAGAGAGGGGGAGAAGAAGTATTCGAAAAAGTTAGCAAGATGAAAAGGGGAAAGAATTGAGAGAGAAAGAAGAGGGGGTATTCGACCAAAGCTTAAGAGAGGGGGAGGAGTGAAGAGAATCGGCCAAAGCAAAAGAAGACAGAGAGAATCCCTAATAGAGGAGAGCCAATCGGTCAAAGAAAACTCGAGGGAAGTGCAACCTCAGAATGAACATCAACAACAAAAAGGACACGAGAATACCCGAATGATCTTTTGTAATATTCGGCTTCAAAACTAAGAAGTGAAAAGAAACAAAAAGCAAAAAAGGCCAAAAACTGAAAATGATGAGAGAAAACATACCAATCCCTAGCTGAATTCCTGAGTGGCTAGCATACCAATTCAACACTAGCTCTCCCACATTTCAAAATCCCAAATTTTCCTCCTCAAATCACTCAAACCGTTCACCAATAACTTGATCCACTCCTCAAAACTCTCCTCCAATTTCTCCATCATCTGATTTGAACCCCTTTCAACCTCTTTAGAGTTTCGGCCAACCTAGAACACTCTCATGTACCCACAACAAAATAAAATCCATCGTGTAGACCAAGACTTGAACTTTAGACCTCAAACATTAGTAACACGCCACTTATCCCTTAGACCAGTAGGCCCATTTTGTCATGTTATACTCACATTAATTTTAAATCCTACTAATTAGGGACAAAGGTTTATTCTTTAAAAACAAAACTTTTTGCACAAGCCAAGGCTTGAACCCATAACTTCTCAGACTCTTCCCAGGACACTTAACCACGAAGCAAACATGTATTTGTGTTACAACCATACAAAAATAAATACTTAAGATTTTGGGGTGTTACAACTCTACCCCCCTAAAAGAAAATTTCGGCCCTAAAATTTACCTGATCAGAACAGATGAGGGTATTGTTGTCGCATCACCTCCTCAGGTTCCCACATGGTCTCCTCAGAACCATGATTACACCAAAGAACCTTCACCAACGGAATAGATTTCTTCCTTAGAACCTTTACATCATGCTCTAATATCTGAACTGGCTCTTCCTTAAAAGTCAGATTTGGTCTAACCTCAACCTTTTCAACCGAAATAACATGCATGAGATCAGAGTGGTAGCGCCTTAACATAGAGATGTGGAACACATCGTGAATCCAATCTAACTCTGGAGGTAACTTTAGTTGATAGGCAACCGGTCCCACGTGCTTCAATATGTGGTAAGGCCCAATGAACCTAGGGCTCAACTTGCCTTTCCGTTCAAACCTCAGTACCTTTTTCCATGGCAAGAGCTTGAGAAAAACACAGTCCCCCACAGAATACTCAATCTCATTACGCTTCAGATTCACATACAACTTCTGTCTATCTACTGTCACCTTCAGTTGATCCCTAATTAGCCTAACTTTATCCTCGATATTAAAAATTAATCCAGGGCCCAGAACACACCGCTCGCTCAACTCAGTCCAACACGAAGGAGTACGACACCTATGAATAATGCCTCGTATGGTGCCACCTGTATACTGGACTAATAGCTATTGTTATACGCAAACTCTGCTAGAGGCAAGTAATTCTCCCAACTCAAAAATCAATCACACAACTCCTGAATGTATCCTCCAGTATCTGAATCACCCTCTCTGACTAACCATTTGTCTGAGGATGGAACGTAGTACTGAAGTCCAACCTTGTACCTAGAGCTTCATGCAACTTCTTCTAAAACCAAGACGTGAAGCGAGGATCCCTATCAGATATTATGAAAATCGATACCCCATGCAGTCTCACTATCTTAGAAACTTACAGTTTAGCTAGCTTCTACAAGGAGTAATCAGTACGAACTGATATGAAATAGGCAGATTTGGTCAATCTATCCACGATGACCCATACTGAATCCTTCTTAGTAGGCGTTAAGGGTAGCCCACTAACGAAGTCCATAGTCACTCTCTCCCAGTTCCAAAGTGGAATCTTAACTGGTTGAAGCAACCTTGAAGGTAACTGGTGTTCAGCCTTAACCTGCTGGTAAGTTAGACATTTACCCACGAAGTCGGTAACTTCACGTTTAAGACCTGGCCACCAATATAACTCACGAAGGTCTTAGAACATCTTATTCCCACCAGGATGCATAGCATAAGGGCTACTATGCGCCTCTCGCAGTATAGACTGCCTTAAATCAGTATCCTTTGGTACGTAGATTCTCCCACGGAAACAGAGCATACCTTCACTATTTAGTCTAAAATCTACGGTATCCCCACTTTCAACCTGTCAGAAATGAAGACCCAACGACTCCTCTTCTAACTGTTTACCTTTAATCTGCTTAACCCATGTCAGTTTAACTTGAATCTCGGCGAACAAGCTACTATCATTAAATAAACTGAGGCGAGCGAACATCGCCCTCAGATCAGTCATAGCTCTACGACTCAGTGCATCCACCACCACATTGGCCTTCCCAATATGGTATTCGATCGTACAATCATAATCTTTTAGCAGCTCAATCCATCTACGCTGCCTAAGATTTAGCTTCTTTTGAGTAAGGAGATACTTAAGGCTATTGTGATCAGTGTAAATGATACACTTCTCACTGTACAGGTAATGCATCCAAATCTTCAGTGCGAATACCACCACAGCCAACTCCAAATCAGGTGTCGGATAATTTGCCTCATGAGTCTTAAGCTGATGGGACGCATATGTAACCACCTTATCCTCTTGCATCAACACACATCCCAAGCCAACATGTGATGCATTGCTGTAGACAGTGAACTCTTTCTCAGAATCTAGCTGTATCAAGACAGGGGCTTCAGTTAAAACCTTCTTGAGCTTCTCAAAGCTCTTTTGCTACTCATCGTCCAGTTAAACGACACACCTTTACGTAACAACTTAGTCAGAGGTGCAGCAATCAATAAAAATCCCTCAACAAATCATTGATAATACCCTGCTAGTCCCGAAAAAATGTGAATCTTAGATACCGTTTTAGGCGGCTTCCAATCCAGAATAGCTTCAATTTTTTGAGTATCAACCCTAATCCCTTTAGCAGACACCACATGGCCCAGAAATGTTACCTCTCGTAACCAGAACTCACTCTTATTGAACTTAACGTATAGTTATTTCACCCTCAGAATCTGCAGAACAACTCGGAAATGTGCATCATGTTCATCCTCAGTTATCGAATACACTAAAATGTCATCAATAAAAACCACTACAAACCGGTACAGACGTTGGTGCATTTGTCAGTCCAAACGGCATCACCAGGAACTCATAATGACCATAACGAGTCTTAAACGCTGTCTTATAAATATCAGTCTCTTTAACCCTCAGTTGATGGTACCCCAATCGGTGATCAATCTTAGAGAAAATTGAAGCTCCTCGAAATTGGTCAAACAGATCATCAATCCTTGGTAGGGGTACTTATTTTTAACGGTTAATTTAGTCAATTGCCGGTAATTGATGAACATATGCATGGATCCATCCTTCTTTTTCACAAACAATACCGGTGCTCCCCACAGAGGCACACTAGGTCGGATGAACCCACGATCCAATAACTCTTAAATCTGAGCCTTAAGCTTCACAAGCTCCTTCGGTGCCATTCTATAAGTGGCGATGGACACCAAAGCTGTACCAGGCTGGAGCTTAATCCCAAACTGAATTTCATGGTTTGGAATCTAAAAAGTCTTTGACTGTTCTGATATCCTTAACAGAAGAAATCCCAGAATCTAAAACATCGATATAGGCTAGATAAGCCTTACAACCCTTACGAACTAGTTTCTTGGCCCTTAATGCAGAAATCATGTTTGTCAAGTAGTTCCGACGCTCCCCAATTACAATTACCTCATCATCCTTCGTAGTTCTCAGTACCATCCATTTAGTAGCACAATCCAAGCTTACTCGATGTTTAACTAGCCAGTTCATACCCAGAATTAAGTCAAATTCTCCAAAATGAAGTTCCATCAAATTCGCCGAAAAGATAACCCCTTGAACCTCCAAAGGTACATTTTTAAACAGTTTATTTACCCTCACTGAATGCCCCAATGGACTCAACACAGTCACCTCACTCGTAGTACTCTCAACCAAGATACCCAAAGTCTTAGACACATTACAAACTATATAGGAATGAGTAGATCCTATATCTATCAGTGCAGCATAAGATACATTATAGATAAAGAACATACGCGTGATAACATCTGGAGTATCTCCATCCTCTCGATGATGTGTAGTATAAACCAGAGCTGGCTGCCTCTCCTCAATATGACTAGCAACTTTGCCCAGTGCTCTCTACCCATGGCCCAAACCATTACCACCTCTGGCCTGACCACGGCCTCTCGGTGGCTACTGAACACCCCTCGACGGCTGTATAGTAGCCATACCAGTAGCTTGTATCTGATTGAGCCTCCATGGACAATCTCTGATACGATACTCCAATGATTCACATCTCAAACATGCCCCAATCCTTTTCCAGCACTCGCCTTGATGGCGTCTCCCACAATCAGCACAGGGCTGCGGTCCAGTAGCAACAACAGGGGCCCCAACTCTGACTGGCCCATCAATTCTGGCCTTTTTCTTAGGCCTCAAAAAGGAATTTGAGGGCTCCGAATCCCTTTTGTTCCTACCTCTTTCATTCTCACGGTTTTGGCGCTCAGCGCGCTTTACTCCTCAGTGATTTTCGCCTTATCAACAAAGGCAGCAAAATCTCGCTTCCTCTGTGGAGCTATCAAAACCCGTAGACTATCCCTAAGGCCGTCCTCAAAATGAACACACCGCTTGTACTCAAGCCATCATCCCTTGCGCATAGTGGCTTAATCACAAAAATTTAGCCTCATACTCAGCTACTGATTTATCCCCCTTAGTTAGATTCAGAAACTCTCTCCTCTAAGCATCCACATAGCTAGCACCCATATACTTACTCTGGAAAGCAATCTTGAAAAATTCTCACGTTAATCAATCAGGCTGAGTGCCTTCTTTAACCGTAAGCCACCACTGGTAAGCCTCCTCTCTCAACAGTGACACTGCACTCTTTAGTTTCTGCTCGGGGGTATAGTTGAGATCGTCCATGATCCTCTCTGTGGCCTCAATCCAATACTCATCCACATTAGGGGCAACTCCAGCAACACCCCTAAATATCTCAACTCCGTTAGACCGGAGTCGTTCCGAAACTGACCCACGACCCATAGCACCAGTATTAGACCCAGTGACCCTCTCCAAAATCTGTAACATAGCTTGGGACAGTGCGTCGTCCCCATCCACAAAATCGTGAGACCCAGTCTCAGTCACAGGTGAAGTCGGCGCCTCCCTAGCTTCAACATTAGGCATGTGGCCAGATAATGAAAACCTAGCCCGAACACCTCCACGGCCTCCGTCGCGGCCTCTTGTACCCTTCCACGAGTACCTCTGGTGCTCATTATCGATTTGTGTTTTATCTGTATTAACAATTTTATGCATCCTTTATAATTTCAGTGTTTATTAACGGATATTTTACGAGAAATACTATTAGTAATCCAGAGTTCATTTTCGCAGATCGCAGTCTTACTATAGTTTTTAGTTTATCCTAAATAGAGTATTCCAATACAGTCTACTCCCTATAGTAGTCTTAGTATTTCATTTAAACAAACATCAATTTTAGAAAACTTACAGAATAGGCGCTGGAGACTCAGTGTACCACACATTCAGTAAAAACAATTCAAAATACTTTTAGATCATATAGAATAGTTCTTTTTGGAAATTCTAAGTTTTAGAAGAAACCCAAATCCACAGCTAAGTTTTGTAACTTGGCTCTGATACCACTAAATGTAACACCCCAAACCAGGCCTGGACGTTATGGCCGAATTGGGTGATGTCACATTGGAGTGTTTTTCGTAAAGCGAGATATCATTGAAAAAAATAAACCCGTTCTCTATTTAAACTCTTTGTGGGATCTTAAAGACATTCGTTTAAGTTCAAAATATGAGTTGTTTGCCAAAAAGTTATTCATATTAAAACGTCCTTATTACATTTTTATTAAAATCGTTATTTCTCACAGAAGCTCTTAAAACAGGTTGTGTATTCGTGGTGTTTTTAAAAACGTTTATCATTTTGAAAACCCGCGTCTTTCCTACTGCTAGCAGTTATAAATCAAAATAAATAAAATCTTGAATTAAAGTGAAAATTCATAAAGGCCTTATTACAGTAAAATACCCAAAATAAAATTGCTTATGACACAAAAATCAAATATGAAAGTATGAGTGATTGTATGGCCACATTTGAGTCCCTCGCAGCATTGGTCCGCCTAAGATTGGAGATTACCTGTACAGACAAACAGATGGGTGAGTTATGAAAACTCAGTGTGTAATCCCCTAGCAATTAAACAAACAGTGAGTATATACAGTCTGGGCCTAAGCCCAATCTAGTGCGGTTCAGTAACAGTTAGGGCCATAGCCCATTACAATATCAGTATCAGTTTGGGTCACAGCCCAACTCAGTGACAAAACAGTACATATATGCAATCAAGAGATCCTACCCAACCAGCCTCTACACTCCATCTCCGTCCAATCCTGCACTCCATGTGGGGATATAAGCAACCCACCCATCCCTACACTCTAAGTAGTACCGGTTGTGACATTAAACAATATTTGCAGCAGAGCGGCCAATACAGTACACTTCCTCCAATCATAACAAAACCCATCCCCATGCAACATATCATGCATCATGTCATGTCATAATATCATACGCGTATTCAATATGTTTAAAGTGGCATGCTCAAGTATAATCATACATCTCATAGGGGCATAACAGTCATTTTATCACACAGGGGCATAATGGTCATTTTATCACTTAAGGGTCTAGGTACACTTACCAAGCCAACAGTAAGTCCACAGTCGTCTCGGGTGACTCGTGCAACCTTATTAGTTAAACAGTGAAAATAGCCCTACGACCCATATTGCGGGCCCATGTGGGCCCATATAGCCCAGAAATACCTTAGCCCTATGGATTACATATCCTGGCCCAATATTCTCCACACGTCAATGTGGTTTACCCGTGTGGGGCCCACATGCCTATGGGGCCCACACAGCCCAGTTCAGCCCAAAATGGCCCAAATGACCTTGACCCATAAAATCACTCATGGCTGGCCTCAACGATCATACGCCCATGTTTAGGCATACAAACTACCACACGAGCGAACGCATGCTCGTGTAGTGTCAATGGTCACTTACTTCGGCTTTTGCCAATCTACGATTAGGGGTAGTGATTTTACACCCTAACGTGATTTGAAGTTAGCCGTGCTCCGAAAACTCTTATACCTGAATTAAATCAGACTGACATCTAATCAGTTCTTTAGTCATGTTTCAAATGGGACCTAACGGAGTTCCAAATCGATCATAATCTCCTTACCTAATATCAACCGTAGTTGCACCCTTGGTTCTTAGGAGACGTGCCAATCAACCTCGATCACCACCTACACGAAAGTCACAACCTTTTTATTAAACTCATACTTGGAGTAGAATACAATCTCATCTGAACCACACTTACCGTTCAACACCACCTTTCGTATGGTAACTTATGATTCTTCACAACAAACTCTAAACGACTTACCATAAGCTCTAAACGACTTACCAACAGCGACAGAGCAGACTGTAGATCAGTTGTGTAGCGTACAAAGAACTGAGAAGAAGGATTGTTCTGAAAAAGTAGATAGAAGGATAATAGCAAGGAGAGTAAAAAAGAAAAGATGGTACCCAGGAAAGTGAAAAGCCTAAAGGAAAAGAAGTAAGGCAGAGGCTTACCTACTAATATTCAGCCAAGGAAAATCGATAGAGAGAAAGGGAGAGAAGAACGGTGCACTAGAACCTGATTGATCAAAGAACACTTGCCAAAATCGAAAACAAAAATAGAGAGGGGGGAAGAAGTATTCGACCAAGGTAGCAAGATGAAAAGGGGGAAAATTTAGAGAGAAAGAAAAGAGGGTATTCGACCAAAGCTTGAGAGAAGGGTAGGAGTAAAGAGAATTGGCCAAAGAAAAAGAAGACAAAGAGAATCCCTAATAGAGAAGAGCCAATAGGTCATAGAGCACTCGGGGGAAGTGCAACCTCAGAATGAACGACAAAAACAAAAAGGACATGAGAATACCCAAATTATCTTTTGCAATATTCAGCTTCAAAACCAAGAAGTGAAAAGAAACAAAAAGAAAAAAGTCAGAAACCGAAAATGAAGAGAGAAAACATACCAATCCCTAGCTGAATTCCTGAGTGGCTAGTATACCAATTCGACACTAACTCTCCCACACTTCAAAATCCTGAATTTTCCTCCCCTAATTCCTCAAACCATCCACTAATTACTTGATCCACTCCTCAAAACTCTCTTCCAATTTCTCCACCATCTAATTTGAACCCCCTTCAACCTCGTTAGAGTTTCAGCCAACCTAGAACACTCTCATGTACCCACAGCAAAATAAAATCCATCACGTAAACCAAGACTCGAACTTCTGACCTCAAACATTAGTAACACACCACTTATCCCTTAGACCAGTAGGCCCATTCTGTCATGTTATACTCACATTAATTTAAAAGCCTACTGACTAGGGACAAAGGTTTATTCTTTAAAAACAAAAGTTTTTGGACAAGCCAAGGCTTAAACCCATGACTTCTCAGACTCTTCCCAGGACACTTAACCATTGAAGGAAACATGTATTTATGTTACAACCATACAAAAAAAAATACTTAAGATTTTGGGGGTTACATCCTAAGTTAGAATTTTGTCCTTTTCCACGACATTCTGTAGTGGTGTCACGACATGACAGCCAGATTCCTCTGTTTTTCGTGAAATCACCAGCTGGGTTACCTTTTTCCTGATCGTCCTTCATGTTTGTTGGTCTTCCCTTAATGTCTTGGAAATCCTAAAGGGCGCTACACTACAAGGTTTTTTTCCTTCTACTACAACATTAATTGTCAATCCAAAATAATGTTTTACGCGTTGGCCATTAACAAGGAAGTGTTGACTATCTTTTTTGATTAACTCTATTGCCCCATGAGGGGTTACCTATGGTATTGTATATGGACTTGTCTATCTTGATTTAAGCTTTCCAGGGAATAAGTTTAAACTAGAGTTGAATAGCAATATTTTCTGTCTCGAAAAAAATTCTCGCTTTCTGACCTTTGCGTCATGTCAAAGTCTACTCCTTTCCTTGTGCATCTTATTATTTTCATAAGCCATAAATCTGAATTCTTCCAATTCTTGGAGTTGGAATAGTCTCTTTTTTTTTTAGCTAATTCTGGATCTAGATTTAACTCTTTGATTACCCAATATGTCTTCCTCTCAAATTCGATTAGTAAGTGATAGTTCTTACCATAAACTAGCTTATATGGGGACATGCCTGGTGGAGTCTTATATGTTGTTCTGTAAGCCCACAATGTATCGTCTAGTTTGGCTGCCCGATCTTTTCAGCTTGGGTTTACTGTTTTCTCTAAAATTTACTTTATTCCGCAATTAGATACTTCTACTTACCCCATTAGCCTATGGGTGATACGCCGTAGTCATCCTATGTCTTATGATGTACTTAGCCAATGTTGCTTCGAATTGCTTGCTAAAAAAATGAGATCTTTGGTCGCTGACCAGTGCTTGTGGTGTACCAACCTAGTGAATATATTTTTCCTGAAGAATCTTACTATAGATTTTGTATCATTAGTAGGTAGTGTGACAGCTTCGACCCATTTTGAGACATAAGCTGCAGGTATGAGAATATATTGATTCCCGAAAGAACTAGAAAAAGGTCCCATAAAATCAATTCCCCAGACATCAAACACTTTGACCTCGATTATTCTTGTTTGCGACATTTCATCCCTTTTAGATATATTCCCAATTCTCTGACACCTATCACATCATTGGACAAATTCATAAGCTTCTCTATTCATTGTTGGCCAATAAAACCTTGATTGTAGTACTTTTTTATCTGTCCTTTTTCCACTGAAATGCCCTCCACAAGGAGATGTCTGACAACCTTGTAAAATATCTTGTATCTCTTCCTCAGCTACATATCGCTGGACTAATTGATCTGCACATTGTTGAAACATATATGGTTCCTCCTAAACATAATTTTTTGATTCATGAGCTATCCGTTTTTTTTTTGTTGCTCAGATGCTTATGCTAGGAAAACCCCCTTGCAATGTAATTAACATAATCTGCGTACCATAGGGTTAGATGCTTACCTAGTCTTGATTGATCAATGTCTACTCTAAATAATTATTTATCTACAAAGATCTCCTTAATGTCTTCAATTTCCTCCTCTTGTAAATGGTTTTCAATTTTGGATAGGTGATCTGCAATTTGATTCTCAGTCCCCTTCCTATCCATTATCCATAAATCAAATTCCTGAAGTACTAAAACCCATCTCATTACTCTGGCTTTTGTTTCTTTTTTCTTCATGACATATTTTAACGTATAGTGATTGATATACACATATACTCGATTCGTAATTAAGTAGGGTCTAAATTTTTCACATGAAAACACTACTGCCAACATCTCTTTATTAGTTGTAGTGTAGTTGCACTGTGCAAAATTCAATGTTTTGCTAGCATAATGAATAGCCCCGAATAAATTATTTCTCTTTTGTCCCAACACTGCACCTATTGCATAATCACTAGGATCACACATAATAATAAAAGGTTTTGAGCAATTCGTTGTGATGATTTATGAGTAGATACGAGTTTTTTTATTACCTCAAAAGCTCTGACAACTTTGATCGAATACAAAAGGTGTCTCTTTTTGGAGAAGTTGATTCAAGGGTTTAGAAATATGAGCAAAGTCTTTTATAAATCTCTGGTAAAATCCTACATGGCCTAAAAAATCTCACACGCCTGTAACATTCATCAAATTTGGGAGATGTTTGATAACTTCAATATTGGCTTTATCTACTTCCAACCTTTTCTAGATATTTGATGCCCTAAGACCAGTCCTTCTTTCACCATGAAATGGCATTTTTCCCAGTTGAGTACCAGGTTAGTTTTCTCACATTTTTAACACTTTTTTAAGGTTATCCAGGCATTCTTGAAAAGATTCTCCCTATACGAAAAAATCGTCCATGAATACATCTAATCTTTCTTCTAACATATCAACAAAGATCGCGGTCATACATCTCATGCAAGTTGCTAGAGCATTTCATAGGCTAAAAGACATTCTCTTAAATGCATACATACCAAAAGGGCAAGTGAAGGTGGTTTTCTCTTGATCATCAAAATGAATTAGAATTTGATGATACCCTTAGTACCCATCAAGGAAGCAATAATAGTCATTTCCTACTAACCAGCCAAGCATTTGGTCGATAAAGGGCAATGGAAAATGGTTTTTTTTTGTTGCATCATTCAACTTCCGATAATCAATGCATACTCTCCAACCTGTAACTGTTCGTGTGGGAATTAAATCATTATTATCATTCCCGACTATAGTTAAACCTCCCTTCTTCAGAACACACTGGGTTGGGCTAACCCATTCACTATCAAAAATAGCATAAACAATCCATGTATCTAGCCATTTAAGTAATTCCTTTTTTACCGCATCTTTCATGGCTGGATTAAGTCTTTGCTGAGCATCTACCACATGTCTTTTTCCCTCATTTAATCTAATCTTGTGTTGATAAAATGCAGGATTGATTTCTTTAATATCAGCGATTTTCCATCCTATCGTATTTTTATACATTTTCAGGACATTTAATAAAGCTTCTTCATGTTTTGCATCTAGACTTGCAGCAATAATTAATGGTAAGGTATTTTGTTTCCACATATATCTATACTTTAAATGATTAGGTAAGGGCTTTAGATTTAACTTTGGAGGTTTGATAATAAATGGTACCATCTCCACTGAGCTTGGGATCATTTGCTCTGGTTGTTCCTTATTTTGTCTCCACCAGTCCAATTGAGTTACCATGTGGTGATTCTCCTATTCTGCGCTGTCCCCTTCCTCTTCTATTTCGTAACCCTTTGATTCTTACGCACTAAACTCTAATTGATTGCAATCCTTACTCTCTATGTTCCATGGATTCTAGTCCTTGATTTCGTATTTTAGGACATTCTTCCCAGGTTGCTATATCTTTCCAGTATCTCCATTACTTTCTCCTGGGTTTTCATTCAAATACTTCCACCCATCAATTTTTTGTCTATTTTAACTATCCAACCCATAGTAAAAATATTGTATTTGAACTACAAAATATATTCCTCTGCCTAATATAGACCTCAAGATTGCCTGGACTCTTTCCCACGCTTGTCCAAAGTTTCAGTGATGCCTTGCTAGAAATAAAATAATTGGGTGTAACTACTTAACACCTTAGTCATAAGCAACACTCGGCAAAGTAATAACTATACAAAATCATTCCATGTTGTGATAGTGTCTAGAGGAAATGCTTCTAGCCACATTTTTGCCTTTCCATCTAACACAAATGGAATTAATACTAACTTTATAGCCTCAGATGGAATTCCTGCATAACTAACAGTATTGCATATAAGGTCAAATATTCTCAACAATGCAACATGATCTTCATTGACGTGATTGGAAAACCTGACATTATTAGAGATCCATGTTAGTAGAGCAGGACTTAATTCAAAATGTGGACTATAGATAACAAGTCGGGAAATGCTAGACCTTAGCCAATTTACATAAAATAATGTCCCTAGAACCTACATTTTGTTAATAACCTATGGGTGAATCATACCTATAACTTAAAAATTTCCTAATTAGTCTAATTAAGTGTGGAAATTAAAATTAACCTAGTGACATTGCCTTCCCGACAACGGCGCCAGCAACTTGACCGCCTATGAACGTACTAATGTCTAGAGTGTGAATACTACACTAAAATATGGAATTATGAGGTGGTATCTACAAGTATAAGGGTCTAGTTGTAATATAGTTTTACAACGGAGTGAGTAAGTACTCTGAGGATCGTACCCAAGAGAGGCGAGCGCTAGATCACTTCTAACCTAAACACTAAAAGATCTAATTAGTACTTTCCATTTAGTCATAGTACGAAGAATACAAAAGAAAGGATTTTTGGGGTTTTTATAATAATAAAAATAAAACAACATAAAAAAAAGATTCAAGATATTAAAAAGGAATAATAAATCAAATTTGACTATAGGTGATTAGCTCACTTCGGTAATCTCCATCAACTGTCATATCGAGTTCCTCGTCAGTCAACTAGTTGCTACCCTAATAGTATCTTTTAATCTACCACTAACATAATGAGTTAGCAAGAACTACTTATCTTCCAACCTCACAATCCAAACTGGTTTGGGGTTAAGGTGTTCACGGATGGGTAATACCAACTTTGGGTTAATTTTTAACTTTGGGTCGTATCGGGTTCCTCGTCAGTCAACTAGTCGCTTTCCCTTTCTCAAACAGTTGATCCGTTGAGTAACCCTACAAAATAGTTAGTAGATCATACCTCCACTCACTAATCCCCCATAGAAGGATTAGTTCCTCATAACATTCATAAATAATATATAATTGATGTAAAGAGAAAGCAACCTAATTAAATCGACAAGATAGAGTAAATGAAAGAGCTTGATTGTATTGATAGTAAACGTAAATCCACAGAGTTAAATGATTCCACAATCCCAATCTCTTGAAAGAAAACAATGAACAAATAAACTAAAATCTAGAAACTTAAGAAACAAAATGAAACTAAATCTTAAAGAAAGAAACTAGGTTAATGAAAAGGTGTCTTTAACATGTGCCAAAAAAGCCTATTTATAGCCTTTAGGTGATCATCATCCTTAGCCCTAGGTCAGCTGACGTTTCTGAGCTTTAAGTTCAATTGTGCAGACCAAAATGCCCCTGCTTTATGTTTAATTTTCATTCTAGAGTTGATGTTGAGACACACCAGGACCTGTGTCGCAACATAGTAACCAATATGCTCCTCTATAGCCATCTTCAGGGGTATGTCACGACACGTTCAATTACTGTCGCGACATCGAGGGCAGTTTGTACTTGCTTCATTTTGCTTTCCATGTTATGACATTTGTCCTCTCATATTGCAACATAGCGTCTAATATCGGCCTAAAATGCCTTCTAATGGTCTCCTGCACACTCACAAAGTATATTAGCTCTCCCTTATGCCTCATTCGGCCCTTAAGGTAAATAAAAAACTCAATTTTCACAATTTATTGAATGAAAGTAAAAATAAAGGAACTTAACTAAAATGTAATGAAAATTCTTGTATTCAGGTTCCTTAAGTATGAAAACTAGTTTAATCTGTTACACCAAATTATGGAAGATCAATTATCTACTGAAGAAAGTTATCTTTCTCGCAATATAAATGTTCTTATAGTGCCACTTATCATCAGTTCGAACTTAAATAATCAATAAGCTAATATTTGTTTATCGCAATTTTGCTATGTATGAAAAACATGAAAGATAGAAACACAAAATATATAATAGTGGAATGTGAAATTAAATTTATTCATTTATTTATCATTCAAATACATGGAAAATAGTTAATGTTTACTATAATATGGGCACATTTTCCAATATTCTGCCATTTTCCCTAGTGAAGTAATTGTGCCATGTATTGCATTCGTATATCCTAGTTACAAGAGTTTTAGTAAATGGATCCAAAAGGTTATCTTTAGAAGCTACTTTCACCACATCTATAATCCCTTTGGCTACTGCATCTCGTATCAAGTGATACTTCTGATAAATGTGTTTGGTCCTCTTGTGGCTTCTCATTTCCTTAGTATGAGCTATTTTAGCATTGTTATCACAATATAGTGTTATAGCTTTTTCCACACCAGTAATAATTTCAAGATCAGTTAAGAAATTTTGAAGACATATCGCTTCTTTCGTTGCCTCAGAAGTAGTTACATACTTGGCCTCCATAATAGAGCCAACAGTGCAAGTTCACTTTACACTTCTCTATACTATGGCTCCGCCGTTGAGGATGAATACACTTTTCGATATCAATTTCCTCGAATCTTTACAGGTTTGGAAGTATGAGTCTGTGTACCCAATAGGAGTTAGGTTCTCCCAGAATACACAAGCATATAATCTTTGGTTTTTTTAGGATACCTTAATATATGCTTTATAGTTTGCCAATGCCTAAGACTAGGATTGCCTAATATCAACTAACCATTCCCACTAAAAAATAGATATCTAGATGTGAGTAGAGCACTGCATACATAAGGCTTCCAAGTGCTAAAGTGTATGAAACCTTACTCATATGTTTTCTTTCTTCCGCTGTCTTAGGACTCATCCAAAGAAAGATGAAATCCTGGTGTAGTCGGTTGAGTGCCTAACTTCACTTTGGTCATTAAAAACCATTCCAATACCCTATCGATGTATGAAGCTTGCGATAAACCTATCGTTTAATTTTTTTTTATCCTTAAGGATTTGAATTCTAAGAATATAACTAGCTTCACCAAAGTCCTTCATGCTAACCTATTAAGTTAACCATAGTTTAACCGATAATAATTCTCCTACATTATTTCTGATAAGTAGAATATCATCAACATACAGAATGAGGAAGACCTCTTTTTTTCCTTTATACACTTATAAACACAAAGTTCATCAATTTTTTGCTCAAACTCAAAAGTCTTGATTGTTTGATCAAATATTTCATTCATAAGCAGGTCACCTACTTAAGCCCTTATATGGATCTTAACAGTTTGCAAACTTTATCCTCCTTTCCTTGGACATCATAGCTAGTGGGTTGAGCCATGTAAATGGTCTTATCAGAATATTCATTCAAGAATGTTATCTTGACATCCATTTTCCATATTTCATAATCAAGATAGTCGCAATGGATAAGAGTATGCAGATAGACTTAAGCATGACTACTAGAGATAAGGTCTCATCAGAATTGATGCCTTCTTTCTATGTGTAGCGTTTCCCTAAATTTCTAGATTTATGTGTTTCCACTTTCCCATATACATTTCTCTTCGTATTGTAGATCCACTTACACCCTATGGGTTTAATCCCAACCAATAAGTCTACAACTTCCCACACAGTATTGGATTTCATAGAATCCATCTTGGCATTTATGGGCTATTTCTAGAGCTTGGAATTAACATTTTGCATAGCCTCTTTGTAAGTGAGTGGATCATCATCTTCATGATTGACTTTTGTATTATAAAAACTACCATCATAGATGAAGATGTCTAATTTCTTAGAAACTTTCCCACTACGACAGATTCCCCTATGTTGTTGATTATTTGAATGTTTTTCTATAAATTTCTTGATAAATGAACTTGGTGATTATTCTACAACTCCTAAAAGTACCTCAAACACCACTTTACTTCGAGGCTTAAAGTTATCCATGTAGCTTTCCTAAAGAAAAGTAGTATAAGTAGAAACTTTAACCGTATTATCTTTCAGATTGTAGAACAATCCACCCTTCATTCTTTTTAGATATCCTATAAACATACACGATTTCATCCATGCATCCAACTTATTTGCATCATTATCCAGAACATGGGTTGGACAACCCATATTCTAGAGTGATTTAGAGTAGGTTTCTTTCAATGTAACAGTTCATAAGTTTACTTATAAGCAGACTTGGTTGGCGCATGATCTACCGAAATTCAGTGTAGTAGATTAAACTAGTTTTCTCACTTTAGGAGATTGAAATTAAGCATTATCATTAGGATTTAATTCGATGTAGTAGATTAAACTAGTTTTTGCACTTTGGTTCATAAGGTGGGAATTAACCCAAAATTGATATGGCTCATCTGCGAACACCTTAACCCCGAGCCAGTCTAAACTATGAGGTCGAAAGATAAATAGTCCTTTTTGACTCATTATTTTAGTGGAAGATCGAAAGATCCTGCTGGGATAGTAACTAGTTGATTGACGAGGAACCCGAAGCAACAGTTAATGAAGATTACCGAAGTGAGCTAATCTCCTATAACTAGATTTGGTTAATTTTACTTTTCAATCTCTTGATATTCATTGCTTTATTTTATATATTTTATTATTATAAAAATCTTAAAACTCTTTTTATTTTAACTTTCATACTAAAACTTATTTCGAGTACTAATTAGATCTTTCAGTGTTTAAGTTAAAATTGATCTAGCACTAGCCTCCCTTGGGTACGATCCTCATAATACTTACCTACTCTGTTGTAACTATATTACAACTGGACCCATATACTTGCGGATATCTCCTTATTTATATATGCTTTACTATTGTATTCACACTCTGGACATTAGTACGTCTAAAGGCGGTCAAGTTATTAGCGTCGTTTCCGGGGAGGCAACGTCACTAGTTTGATTTTGATTTTTGCACTTTAAAATTAATAATTAGAAAATTTTTAGGTTATAGATGCAATTTTATTTTATTCATTACTACTAATCTTCTCTCTATGGATTTAGTGTATGACTTGTAGTAGAAACACACATATTGTAGCAGTCACAGATCCAAAGAGAATAATCTAAAGAAGCCGTTTCCAGCAACAGCAACAGCAGATAGAAGATCCACCACCACCTGTGATCGTGATTTTTCGTGATAAGTTTTATAAATTTATAATTAATCGTTCTTGAAACTAACTATTATCACGATGTAGGCAAGTGTACCTAACGAACAGTAGTATAGCTTTAGCAAGACCAGATTGTCAAACCCAAAGGACTAAAAGTACTAGTAATGACCGTCTTTTTTATTATTTAGCCTAAGAATAAAAGGGTTTGTTTTAACTAACTAATTAACTAAAATAAGAAGTTGCAGAAAATAGAATTGGGGAATTACTTTTGGGAAAAACAATTGATTTAGGATAATACCTAAGGAAAAATCCACCTAGACTTCACTTGTTATTTTGGCTCCAAACCGGACAATTTATTCACTTAACTTGCCCCGTAGAAATCCCTAAGTTATGTTATTATCCCTATTCAAGACTAATAATGTCTAACCCCTAGGTTGAATAATTGAGACTTCTCTCTAATTAACACCCTAGGGTTGCATTAACTCGATCTATGGATCCCCTTATTAGGTTTCACTCTAATCCGGCAAAATCTTGTCACCCTATCTCTAGGCGCATAATCAACTCCGCTTAATTATGACAAAGTCACTCTTAGCCAAGGACTATTCATCCTCCAACTAAGAGTATTATCTTGAATCGATATCTTGAAATACCAAAACAAGAATTAAGAATTTATCATACGATTCAGAAAATAATAACAAGATTCGTCTTAGGTTTCATCCCCCTTAGGTATTTAGGGGTTTTAGTTCATGAGTAAATAAGAAAACATCTCAAAAGAATAAAGAATACAAAACATAAAGAAAACCCAAAACTCCTGAAGGGAAATTGAGGAGAGATCTTCAGTCTTGATGATGAATCTGGCTTCTGAGATGGATCAATCGACTTCCTTGGAGTAATTCCTTACTCCCTATTCTCCGTCCCCCCTTTTTAATCTTCCTCTAGGGTGTTTAAATAGGCTTTAGAATGCCTAAGAGCCCCTAAACTTGCCCTTTTCCGAATAGAACTTAACTAGGGATCGGCAGGGACACGTCCGCGTGACACGCCCGTGTACGATTACTTCAGGCCTTGGTCGAGGCTGAGATATCTACACGCCCATGCTGAGGTTGATTTGGGTTGTGGTCGAGCTTATTAGAGTGCATGGGCGTGTGTTCTGCCCGTGTGAGGAAGTCCAAGCCGTGTTGTTTTCCCCTGTCAGCCCGTTTTCTCTGTTTTTGGCCCGTTTCTCGTTCTTTTTGTCCTTCTATGCTCACCAAATTATAAAACATGAATTTTAAGGATTAGGAGCATCAAATTCACTAAATCTAAAGAGAAATCATTCATAAATGTGTTAAGCATGGGATAAAATATGTATAATTTATAGTTTATCAACCTGCTATAGGTAATGTACCACACGAGCATCCACTATTTGGCAACGCTGATGATAACACTTTAGGAAATCCACCAACACCACCACTACTACATGTGAACATGCACATGGCACTTAATGAGAGAACCTTAAGAGACTATGTATTACCAACTCTGTACATGGTTCAGAAGAGCATAACGAGGTCGGTTATTACAGTAAATAATTTTGAGATTAAACCAACAATGATTCAGATTATTCAGAATAATCTACAGTTTAGTGGCATAATGACAAAGGATTCGAATCAACATTTAAAATGATTTCTCTAATTGTGTGATTATTTAAAGTACAACGGGGTCACTGATGACACTATTCGTTGTTTCCCTTTTCTTTGATTGATAATGTCTTTTCTTGGTTAGATTCACAAGCACCAAGGTCTATCACGACGCGGGATGAGCTTGCTGGAAAGTTTTTGCAAAAGTTCTTCCCTATTAACAAAGCGGTTCAACTAAGAAGAGACATTTCTATCTTTAGATAGATGAAAGGGGAAATTTTCTATAAGGCATGGGGCTGCTTCAAAACATTAATTCAAAAGTGCTTGCACCACGAATTTCCTAAGTAGATGTGACTGCAGGTATTCTATAATAGGTTGGATGCAAATGGAAGACTAGGACCAGACGTTGTAGCAGAAGGAGCCCTTATGAACGAAACGTACGAGGACACATACGAAATCATTGAGAACATGGCATTAAACTCTTATCAGTGGCCAATTCAAAGATTTACATATGGACAGAAATCCGCCATGGTAAAAGCTATCCAAAAGGATGAAAAGTATCAACAGTTAGTGGATAGACTTAACTATATTGAATCTATTAATAAAATGTCTATGTGTGGAGAAAACAAACTGCTCTTTCACTACGTCAATAATCCTGCTGAGGATGTGAACTATATCAAAAATACAGGTGAAAATCCTTATTCAAATACCTACAATCCCGGCCAGAGAGATCACCCGAATCTGAGATGGGAAAGAAACCAAGGAAGAGGTAATAATTCAAACTAAGCGAAAAATACTCAATATCAACCTCCTTATTTGCAGAAACCTCAAGATAGGGTCAACCCAAGTGACTATATATGCATGTGTGGTCAATGACTAGATTGAATTAAGAAAGAAATATAGTCAATGAGAACGGACATAAATCAGGTGTAGTTTGAGTGCACCAACTCAAACAGAACATTGAATAAATTGAAGGATCAAATAAGCCAATTAATGAGCATGATGGGTGACATCAATAGGAAAATTTCCACCAGAATCCCGAACAATACTAAAAATAATCCCCGGAGGGAAGGTAATGAGCACGTGAAGAAATAGTGCTCCGATTAGGCAAAATACTGAGTAGTCTAGAAAATTATACTCTAGAGGTAAATATGGAGAATGTTTATGATCCTCACTAGAAATCCCTGAAGACTGAAGATAAACCATGATCCTCACTAGAAATCCCTGAAGACTGAAGATAAACCAAATTAGAGGAGGTAATCGCACCAACAATTGAGCCAGAAAAAGACGTAACTAAATATGCTACTATTGTGAGGATCCCATTCCCTTCAAGACTATAAGAAAAATAAAAGTGGGATGAAGATAAGTTTGTAAGTTTCCTAAACTTGTTTAAAACATTAAATGTTAACCTTCCTTTAATCAAGTTAATTGAGAAAGTTCCTAAATATGCCAAATATTTAAAGGAAATTATGTCCGGGCGTAGGAAAACTAAGGTAGGATAACAAGTTAGTATAAGCACTTCCTATAGTGCTATTATTTTAAGATAGGTTCCCTAAAAAGTAAAAGACCTGGGAAGTTTTACAATTCTTATAGATATAGGGAGTATTCATTTTAATAGAGCTCTATGTGATTTAGGAGCTAGTATTAATTTAATGACTTTATCTATTTTTAAAAAACTTGGATTAGGGGACCTAAAGGCTACACAGATAACATTACAGCTGGTTGATAGGTCTTCAGTACATTCGAAAGGTGTATTGGAATATGTGTTAGTCAAAGTGCACAGTTTCATTATCCAGTAGATTTTGTGGTTCTAGATTTTGAAGAAGATCGAGAGATATTGATCTTATTAGGTAGACCTTTTCTAGCTACTTCTAGGTCCACTATTGGTTTAGAAAAAAAAATGAATTAACCATGAAAATCAATGGTGAGACTGAAAGATTTAAATGTGCCAATCAAACGAGCGAAAAGGAAGGTAAGAGGAAGTTAGTGGGAGAAGTACAAGGGTTTATTTGTTTCAAACACTCCCAAGTCAAGGGACATACTTCCTCTAATGCGTGAAGTAGAAAAAATTAATTTAAGGAAAGGGATAAATGGGCAATGGTGGAATGGCATGACGGACGATGGAGTAATACTGATAGAACTGAAGAACCATCCACCAGTGAATTGATGATACTGTTGGATGAATTCGATAGTAAAACTTAAATTATTTTACTTTGAGCTAAATTTTTGTAAATTATTGTATATTTGGCTAATTATTTAGTATAGATTTTAACTTTGCATATTTTAGAAACTGTAGCACTTTAGAAAATAGGAATTTGAGTAAAAATCAAGCCAGTCTCGCAACACAGGACTCCTGCATTGCAACACTAAGGGAAATTATAACAAAATTGAGAAAATCCTCTCGATGTCGTGACACGAACTTCCGTGTCGTAACACCAAAGTCAATATACTCAAAAATCCAACAATCTAGAGTGTACCGTGACACTGCAGTGTCACGACAATGGTAAACTGATAGGGATGTTATGACATAGAACCCTTGTGTTACGAAATTGCTGCAATTTTCTACAGGGTTGACCCTTTCCATTCACGCAACTCGAGAGCTTAAAATCTCTTTACCCAATTCTAACCCTCCAAAACCCCTAGTTTTTAAAACCTAAACACAACTTAACTCTTATTTAAACATTTTTTACTTATTTTTCTAAAAATCTCTCAAATACCTTAAACCCTAAAACCAATTTTTCCCTTTCTCCTTAAATTTACTTAGAAAAATTTCCTCTTTTAGCATTACTTGGTGGAGGAAAAAGAAGGAAACATACCCAGGAATGAAGGAGAAACAAGGGTGACAAGGAATCCAATGTTTAAACACGAGGCTAAGGGTTCCTGGCTTAACTTTTATTGTTTCATTAAAATTACTTGCTTAAAGTTTTATCAACTAGTAGAACTAAATATGCCTCCTAGAAAAGTTAGGCAAACTATTGAAATGCAACCATCAATGAGTCAAAATCCCTCTAGTTTTCTAAATTTGAATGTTGAAAAATATTTCAATGAACTTCAAGGAAAGACATTCATTCAAGAAAGGGGATTTGATCCATCCATGGTTCTTTATAAGGAAATATGACCCTTAATTAGGTATCATAGGAGGGAATGTTTTTGGATGATCCCAAAAGATAACGATGCGGTCCCTATTTTTCAAGAATTTTATGCATCCTTATGGGACCAAGAGTCTAAAAACACTGAAAACCATACGTGAGATATAGTACTTATGCGAGGGAAAAAAGTGCGAGTAACCCCTTGAACTATTAACGACTTTTATAACGCCCCATACTATGAAAAATATTTTATCGATGAAACTAATTTAGAGTATTTTCGGGATATAGAAATGAATAACATTATAAACTTTTTGACTGAAGGAAAGGGTGAATGGAAATACCGCCCACATACCAATATTCCCATATCTTTTTATTAAGCTATTATATTTCTAGAGGCTAAAATGTAGATTCAATTTGTGTGTAATTGAATAGTCCCTGTTTTAAATAATTCTAATGTTAATACCATTCGAACAACTTTATTGTATGCAATTTTGCAAAAAAAGCGGGTATGCATTGGAAAATGGATCCACCAAATATGAAGAGATGTATCAGTGGCCAGAAGGTGGGAGTTTTCTTTCCCCACTTAGTGACGACTTTATGCAAAAAGGCAGGTGTACCCATGACATCCATTAAATAGCCACTGAAACCTTCCCAAAGTATTACCAAAGACACATTGTTCCAACATTACATAGAGCTACGAGCCAAACAAATAAAAGATTAGAACAATCGACAATAAGAAGCGACAGTTACACCAGCTTCATCATAAATTTTGACACAAGATGTTAGTGAAAGTAGTCATCCAAAGCTATATTGGATGATATAGCGGATGCAAGAGTCGGGGCCAATTTTTCAAGAATTTGCTAGACAAAACAAAATACAGGTCCCCAATTATACACCTGACATGTTTGGGCCAAAAAATATGGAATAGGAAGAAGAGACACATGAAAACGATGAGGAAGAAGAGGACGAGGAGAACGATAGAAGTGGGGAGATGACTTTGAGGAAGGAGATTGAACATTTTTATTTTTGTTTTTAAAGACTCCTATTAATTTTGGAATGATTTTGATTTAGACTTTGTAGGAGTAGGATTAATAGTCTATTTAAGCTATATTGCATTTTGTTTAAGTTTTCTATGTAGGGACCCAACACGAAGGAGACACAAACAATTCGAGCTTTACACATTCAAAGGAGGAAACACCCACCATTAGCAATTGGAAAGACCACGATCAATCAGGTAATTTCTTTCCTTATCTTTTTTTATGGGCTACACATTGAAGACAAAATGTTTACTAAAGTTTTGGAAGTAACATAGAATTTTTTTAAAAAATTTGTACGCTTTTCTTTAATTTCTCTTATTTTTTGCGTGCTTGAGCTTGTAGAAATACAAGTGATTAGTTAGGAGCATGTACATGGGTTGTTTATGTTTACAAATAAATTTTGCATGATGATAGGTGATTTTAAGTTTTTTATTATTAGACTAGTAAGTTTTATACGTTACACTATAAATAGGCATTAAGCAATCAACTGTACTAAAGGATATAGAAAATACAAGGAAACAGGCATGTTAGTATGAATGATAAATGGTTGAATTTGAGTTTGTTTGGTTGGTGGTTAAATTTTTACATATTAAGATATTAAGAGATGACCTAAGACATTGTTTGGAAACACATCCAGAGTCAAAAAGCTAACCTATTTGTATTTCACCTTTAGTGTCGATTTTTTGAGCCTATGCACATTTTTTGAGGAACCTTATTACAAACCCCAAGCTTGAATCATTACTTTGTATTTACCCTTTTTCTTTGGTCCTACACTGCACGACTATAGACACCTGGCCATACGTATTGAGGTTTAAGTACATACATCAAGGCAGAGTTTGTAAAAACAAGAGTGAAATAGGAAAGATTGGTGTGATATGGGAACTATAGGTTAGCCTGAAAGTTCAAAAAAAAAGAAGAAAAATTCAAAAAGAAAATCAATACGAGTAGAAAAAGTCTTGAAACGGCGAAAAAAGCATTTGTGAGTGAGATTAAGTGAAAAAGAAAAGTAACAAAGTCATAAGATTAAGAAAACATTGTTCATTAATGCACAAAAACTCGAAGGCTAGTCGTAGTTACTATGTCATGCTATGATTTCCTATGTGGAGAAACAAGGAATGTGAGAGAAGGAGAAATAAGGCGGTGAGTGAGTAAGGGTCACTAAGGGGGAAGAATAGGGATTGATACGATGTGCCAAACCATTTTCGTGTTTATAAACCTTTTGATGCCTACTGTCTTTAAATTACATACCTGTCCTAAGCCTCAGAATCTTACAAGCTGAATAGTCCTATTTGACCTAAGTATCTTTATGCATGAATGGACATTATATTAAACAGTCGCATAAACAAATATTTGTATTCTATTCGGATAATCAAATTACTTGTATGATTTATTGATGGATCCCTAAGTTGAAATCCTTAGTGTTTGTATTCTTTGTAATTTACGAAATTTAGATGTTTGTAATCAAGAGTGTTAAGTCAATTATGCATCATATTAAAGTTACTTGTGAATATGGGACACTTAATCATATGCTCTTAAGTCAATACTTGTATCATATCTGCTCAAGGGATGTCTTTTATTTCTTGTCTTTGTTCATGTTGCTTGAAGACAAGTAATGACTTAAGCGTGGGGGAGTTTGATCTGCCGTAATTCGGTGTACCAAATTAAACTAGTTTTCACACTTTAGGAGCTTGAAATTAAGCATTATCATTAGGATTTAATTATGTTTTAGTAAGTTTTTTTTATATAAATAAAATATGCAAATTGAGTCTTTTATTGACCTTAGGGGCCACATGAGGCCTAAGGGTGAGCTAATGAGCTTTATAAGTGTGTAGGAGACTATCAGAAGGAATATTAAATAGATACTGGCCACTATGTTGCAACATGGAATGATCGATGTCGCAACATAGGGAGCAGAATGGAGAAATCATGAAACTACCTTCGTTGTCGCGACATACCCTTAAAGATATCCAAAAAAGAGTATACTAACTCCTATATCGTGACACAAGTCCTGATGTGTCACGAAATTGACTTTGGATGGGAATTAAACACGAGCCTGAGGGCATTTTGGTCTGCACAATCACACTTAAAGCTCGGGAGCTTCAGCTAACCTAGGGGTAAGGACGACGGCCACCTGAGATCTATAAATAGGCTCATTTGTCACATGTAAAAGACACCACTTCCTTAGCTTAGAATTTCTCTCTCAAGTTTAGTTTAGTTATTCTTTTTTTTCTTAGGTTTTAGTTTACTTTCGTTTTGTCTTTATTTTATTTCGGGAGATTTGATTTGTGAATGCAATCAAACACTATGGATTCGTTCTTGCTCTTAATACAAATCAGGTTTTTTCCTAAATCTAATATTTTTTATTCGTGCATTATGTTTATCTTTTATATCAATTTTATACTATTTACGAAAACTATGAGGAACTAATCCCTCTATGGGGGATTAGCAAGTAGAGTTATGATGATTTGACCATTTTATAGGGTTATTCAATAGATCAGTTGTTTGGGAAAGGAAGAATGTGAAACAAACCCTAGGCTTGATGACCCCAGGAAGTTATCAGGGTGGAAATTAACCCAAATTTTCTATGGTCCATCTGTGAACTCCTTAACCCGGAGCCAGTCTAGACTGTGAGGTCGAAAGATAAGTAGTCCTTGATAACTCGTTATTTTAGTAGAAGATCAGAAGATCCTACTGGGATAGTGATTAGTTGATTGATGAGGAACTCGAAACAACAATTAATGAAGATTACCGGAACGAGCTAATCTCCCATAAATAGATTTGATTAATTCTACTTTTCAATCTTTTGATATTGATTGCTTTATTTTATATTTTTTATTATTATAAAAATATTAAAAAGTCCTTTTATTTTTACTTCCGTACTAAAACTTATTTCAGGTACTAATTAGATCTTTCAATGATTAGGTTAAAATTGATCTAGCACTAACCTCCCTTGGGTACAATCCTCGAAGTACTCACCTACTCCGTTTTAACTATATTACAATTGGACCTATATACTTGTGGATACAGCCTCGTTTATTTATCTTTTACTGAAGTATTCACACTCTGGATGTTTGTACGTCCGAAGGCGGTCAGCACAACATGTCAAGCAAGGTTTTGTTCATTCTCTCAACTATGTAGTTTTGCTGTGGAGTGCTCGACATAGTCAACTAAGATTGAATCTCGTTCTCTATGAGGTATCCTAAGAACTCATTGGACAAGTATTACCCACCTCGTCCAGACCAAAGATTCTTTATAGATAAATCTAATTGAGTTTCTAGTTTTGCACGAAACTCTCGAAATTTATGAAAGGTTTCATTTTTGTGGTGCATTAGATACACATATCCATATTAAGAATAGTCGTCGATGAAAATCATGTAATAATGGTAACCTCCTAGGGCACTGATGCTCATGGGATCACATACATCAATGTGCACAAGTTCCAAGGGTTGGTTAGCCCTTTTACCTTTCACATTAAAAGACCTCTTAGCCATTCTACCTTCTAAGCAAGATTCACATTATGAAAGACTAACTTCCTTAAGCATACTTAAGGGACCATCTTTCATAAGTCCAATGATTCTTTCTTGGTTAATATGACCAAGTCTTAAAGGCCTTAAGTACCTCCCATTAGAGTGAGAAGTTGTAAGATTTATATTCACCATTTCAGTTTGAAGCATTGAGTAATTATTTGGTTTGATAAAGTAGAGATTGTTTTTCATCCATCCATTGCAGATCAAAAATGATTTCTATGAATACTAATCTCTTTATTGAATGTCACAGAATAACCGTCATCAAATAAACATGCAGTAGAAATTAAATTCCTTTTGAAATGTGGTACATAAAATACATTCTTCAAAAAAATCTTCCTAAAATTATCAAAATGTAAAATAACTTCTCCCACTACTTTGGCTGAAACATAGCTCCCATCTCTAATACGCAATGAGAGGCTCCTGTCATGCAGGCTTCTCATTTCATTAAACCTCTATAAAGAAACACGCACATGGTAGTGGCTCCAGATACAATAACCCAATTGTCAATTGATTCTTCCATTAAGCAAGCTTCAATCACAAAGAATTCCACACCTTTACCCTTTTCAGCTCGGTAATCCTTATACTCCTTACGGTTTTGATCTGAAGTGTCATTTTCTATTGCAGAAGAAACATTTGACCTTTTTGGGATCCTTTGATGCCTTAGTCTTCTTCCTATCCATATGAGGTGGAACCAAAGACTTAGTCGATTTCTTCTTTCTCTTAGTTTTTTGCTTCCCCTTAGAGGATGAATGGCCAATAGCTAAGTTTTCCTCAAACCTCACCTGAACTTGCTTACCACCATTCAACATCAACTCATAAGATAGTAATTCATTCATGACTTGATTGAAGGTAAGCATCTTATTCCCCAAGTTGTAAGAGGCCCTAAAGCCAACGAACTCCTTGGTCAAGGATTTGAACATCATTTCAATCTAAGTGTTCACATTCAGTTCAGCTCCATTTTCCTCTGCATCTACAAAGAATCCCATAAGCTTAAGCATATATATTTTTTACCATAGTACTAGGTTTCTATTGGGAGTTCATCAAATTTGTAATAGTGGATTTCTGGCCTATGCGACTTGGCCTCCGAGCAAATCCCCCAAATTTGTCATGATCTCTTTAGTAGTACCGAAATTCTTGTATTGTTTTTGTAGCACATTACTCATGCTTGCTAACATATAACATCAAGCAATCGAGTCAGAATTTCTCCAGCGATTTCTCACTTTGGGCTAAGCTTTAGGTGGGCAAGTTTTGTCAAGGATGAATTTACATTTCTCACAGCTAAGAACTATCAACAAGTTATGTTTCCATTCTTGAAAGTAATCCCATTCAATTTATTCTTAGTAAGAATGCTAATAAGAGGAGTAGGAGACATATTTGAACTAAAAAATAATAAAGATTAACTAATTACCATCTTTGTATTAAGCAAATATTTTCATTTCAGCAACATATCAAGAATGCAATATGATGCATACATCTTGTATTAAAACCTAAAAAACATTTTCCCATTGCTATGGTCATTCTTACGCTCGTCAATCATGTTGACTTGGGGTCCCATGATTAACTAGCAAGAACATGGATTAGATCCAATCAGTTCGTGAATCTTTATTCTCAAGACTCCACACAAACCAATGATTGTTTAACGTTTGACCATCATCTTTACCTTAAACATCATTTTTAGGAAACTATTTAATAAAATGTGATCTTGAGTGTGTAAACATTGACTCTGTAACACCACTAAAGTTGCTACCATATGAAAGAAGTAAAAATCGAGATTTTTGTTCTCAATAAAGGGAAATAAAAAATTAAGGAAAATAGAAGTCACAAAAAGGAGAAAGTTAAATGTTGTTAGAGAAAATGAAATCTAGAGGCATGATGGGATATATTAATTTAGAGTGAGGATTAAATAGTAAATATGAGAAAAGTTTTATGGGTTAAGTGTAAATATTTAAAATATGAGGGGTTAAGGTATAAATATAGAAAAGTTGAAGGGTCAGTAGTGAAAATATCTTAAGGTTGGAAGGATCTAGAAGAAAAGGAAAATTGATTAATTGGACCAAATTGAATAAGTGGAAAAAATATGGTGGGCTAAATTAAAGTGAGTGATGGCTCAAGGATGAAATTTTTAAGGTTCTCAAAGTGCAAAATAGTCAATTAGCATGGGAGAGTTCTAGAGCATAATGATGATGATGGAGATATTTTGGTGATAATTTTAATTAATTAATTAAGAAAAATTTTATTTTATTAAGATATTTATTAGTATTTTTTTAATTTTATTAGTATAAAAAGAAGGAAAGATGAAGAAAACTCATCATCTTTCCAATGTGAGTGAGGAGAAAGGAAAAGAAAATTTTTTTTCTTTGCAATTTAGTCATTCCACAAAAAACTACCATTTTTACCTAAAAATCAAAAGAATTTTCATCGCCACCAAGAGAGAAAAATGATGAGGAGTCTATAGAGAGTTAGATTATCAATTTAGATTCAAGAAAATAGAAGTTGGAGAAGAGAGCAAATTAAGTTAAAGTTTGGTTTCAATAAAACAAGGTATGGATGTTATGGTTTCATATTGTTTTTAAGTTTAGTGGTGATAGAAAAGCATGAATATGGTGTTAAAGTAAAAATTTCTCATAGGGAAACATTGTATTTTTGACATGTTAATGAAGAGGGAAATTGAGAAAGAGATGCAAGTGGTAGGAGAAGAGAACCAATAGATTTTGATAGAAGGTAAGTACCCACGGACTTTTTTAATATTTAAGGATTATAATTTAACATGTGAAGTAGGATATTATAATAAAAGTATAATAGATGTGTTATGTGATAGAACAATAATAATAAATACACGAAGTATTAAATAAGTGAAATTATGGAAAAATATGGAATTTTATGAAAACAATGACTAAATTGTAAGACTTGAGAAATATATGTGGCTGAAATAATATTATTGAAATAAATAGAAATTTGATGTGTAAAATAAGATATTGGGATTAATTATATGAATTAATTGAAATAAGAAAGAATATTTATTTAATATGATTAAATAGTGAACATGGAACTTTTATGTCAAAAGTGATTAAATTGAAAAGTTATAAAGGTTTACAAGAAAAATTTTGATAAATAAAGAATATAGTGAAAAATACAAGAATATATGAATATTGTAGTCCAAGCTACAACTGTTTTCTAAGTTGTGGAAATTAATGGCTAAATCGTGAATTTGGGAAATTTTATGTTAGAAATAGTACAACTGAAGTGCATAACACTTAATATGTGAATATAGATATTGTAGAGAATTATGGAATATTAACAAGTATTGAAATATATTACATATGTTATTGAAAGTGGAAATTTTTGTTATACGAATTGTGGTTAGAAGAATTAAACTAAAATAAATGTAAAGTAAACAAGTAATATTCTGAAATGAGAAACATGACTGATTCTAATATAAATGCACAAGTAGACAAGATGAGAACTAGTGGGATATAGGTGGCATGCCATAAGAACCTGAGCACTCCCGTGTTATCGTGATCTATGTGAATTTAGCACTTTAGTGCTCTTTGTTTATCCGCTTCGGCGGTGTTTTGCTACCTGCTTTGACAGTATCCCATTTTGTTTCATATATCTTATATGTTCTGTTTAGTATACTGGGTCTTTGTTAAAAGGTAAATGATTTTCATCATAAGGTAAAAGTTTATCTTTGACTAATGATCGAAATACTAAATATGATTTAAGGAATATGAGAAAAATAAGGACTGGAAATTAAATGTGTAAAAAAATAATTTGTGAAAGAAATGATAAGGATTAGTAATGAAATTATGAAAATTTATAATCAGTGGTGAAACATGATACATGTACTAAAAAGAGTAGTAAATTTTATTGGTGGAATTGATGACTTAAGGACTAAATTGTGAAATAAGTAAAAGATGACATATGAGTATGACAATAAGAAATTTGAGATGAAACGTGGAAAATAAACAAAGGAATGAAATATTTAGGAATTAAAGAATTGAATAGGTTTTGATAACATGGGTACTTACTAAGTTATCACAAGCTTAATGTGTTATTTTCTAACGCGTAGGTTCAAGTCAGTTATCAAGCGTTGGATTTGAAAATTTTAGTGCAACTTATCTCATCACATCCATCAAGTTTGGAAAAGAGTAAGATTCAAATATTATGGTTTAGATATGGCATGTTCATAGGTATGTTAAGTTATGTATAGAATTAAGTCTTTGAAGGACTAAATCATAAGATTTTATATATTTTATTGATTTTGGGAACTATTCTAAATTTAAGCCTATTTAAGCCATGGTAGATAAAGATTGATATTACAAGTTGATTTGTAAGTTTAAGTGGTGAATTGACATTGTTACAATCATGTCACGCCCTTATATGACGAGTTAGTAATATTTAAGAGACTACGCTGGCGAAGATCACCTAAGTCACGAGACATAGACAGGTTAAGGTTGGTAACTTTGTGACAAAGTATTTACTAAACTTCACCGAGCCTACAGAATCTTACTTCGCAGATTAGCGAGTTCCTTATTCTGGCAAGATCCCTATTAGGCAGACTCTTTCGTTAATAAGTCTATCATCCCTCTTTTTGCGACGTTGCATATATAAGTGTAGTGGTTAGTGAGACATGTTTAAATCATCTAGCATCCTATTGGAGGTAACGTGTCAATATACAAGACAATTAGGGAGCTTCATAGGATGTGATTAATTATGAGAATGATTACTGATTATAGTTTAACCCTGAGTGGGATTTGGGTTAGAGATAGCTATAAATAGAATAATCTAGTGCCTAAGAGAAGATTTCCATTTCATCTTCTCTACTTGCCTTCGTTATCATCAAAGAAAAACTAGAAGTTTTATTGTAATGCTCGATTTGTGCAAGTGTACATAGTCGTTATCAAGTAATAAGTAAGTAAAAGAGTTACAGTCTCCACAAGGATTGTGTATGTTAATCAATATATTGCAAAATAAAAGTTAACAATATGATGATAAAAACACAATATCTTGAGTGATGGGTGATTAACTAAATTAAATTATCTACATGCAAGACTGATCCCTAATGCAATTTAAAGTAAATGCAAAGTATGAAATGAAATGTATGAATGAATTTAGCAAAAACACAAACTTCAATAACCAATAACATGAATAGGCTAGGTTAATTACATCATTCAATTAAGCTTATTTTTATCATGTTTAATAGTGTTCGGAAATTATTCCATGGCAAATCGATCTTTCATAAGTTTGGAAAACAAATTAAGTCCTTTCAAAATCTTTTACTTAGTAAAACATGCATTTTACTGATCATATTAAACTAAGGTTTTCTTAGGATTCATGTAAAGTAATAAGGATGGGTTAGGTTTGAAACAGTTTAATCACATAAACTTAAAAACTATGTAAGATAATAGCGCTTGTTAAAGTTATTATGAATCTTTAATTTAGTCGAGTTAGGATCTAAATTAATCATGCACATTTCAATTATTGAGTCCACTAGCCATCGTCTGGTTAGGATCACTCAGCTAATTCTAATGTATCTAATCACGTATGAATGAAATACATACTTGAGTTTAATTAAAAACATGATCTACTGAGGCATAAAAACTATAGACATGATTTAAACAAACTTTATTAAATAAATGCAATCATCTTAACTAAATTAAGCTACCATTGTTGATGACAAGATAATAAAGCACATTGCAAACATGATTAAAATCAAAATAACAAAGAAAAGAAAGAATAAGCTCTATCGAATTAGCAGTCTCATGAACTCTAATTGAAGATGTTTCCCTCTGATCCTTGTGTTGCTCCTTAGCTAATAGCTCCTCAAGGTGGCCGGCCAAGAGATAATCTTATCAAGGTTTTTAGCTAAGAAATAAAATATGGGATGCTATGCGTAGAAATGAAGAAAGGAAATGAGAGAATGAGAGAATGAATGATGATTGAGAGATGTAAAGAATGAGGGATGATTGAAATGAGGAATGAGTGGGGGTATTTATACTTGAAGTAGATGGTAGAGTTTACTTAAAATAAGGATTGTAATCCCTCAATTTTCATCATTGCTTGGTCGGCCACATTTTGTGGAAGAAGGTGGATGATGGTTCCTTTATTTGAGCATAGAATCATGCTAAATTTAGGCATGGGTTGGATGGTTTCAAGGGAAATCTTTGCGTGCTGATTTCCTATGATTCTCTAAATGTAGGGACCTCTAGTAAATATGCCAAAATAGATTTTTGGGCAGCCAACATGCTTGTGCCAATTTTGGGCTTGATTCCCCCTTGTTGGATGGTTCTATGGCCCATAAAGTAATCAGACTTGTCCACCATGTAGCATCATTTTTACTGGGTTAAAATAACACCTTGTTGACCCATTTAGCATGGTTTTTCCGTCCAACATAGGAAATAAATAGCTCATGTTCATGAAACTTTATAATAAGCTCTTTATTAAATCAACTTCATGGTCCCACTACACAATTAAATATAACACATTAATAAATAACATGAAATAATTTAATTTATCCAAAAAAACTCATGTAATAAAGCACAATTTGCATATTTTATAAGTTCATATCCATTATCGAGGTTTAAGCAAATTTCACTAAATTAATTAACAAATATTCGAGATTAGTATTATTTTTAAGTAAAAAGGTGGTAAAAACTAAATTAATTAACAAACACTCGAGATTAGTATTATTTTTAAGTAAAAAGGTGGTAAAAACTACTAGAAAAAACCTATATAAATTAGAGTTTACAATTATTCGTCATTAAATAAGGTGTTGTTTGTCAAGCTTATAGGAAATTTTGTCTTAAGCTATCTGCTACCAAACAAATAGC
Source organism: Gossypium anomalum (assembly GCA_025698475.1). NCBI lineage: Eukaryota > Viridiplantae > Streptophyta > Magnoliopsida > Malvales > Malvaceae > Gossypium > Gossypium anomalum. The sequence continues at coordinate 64,508,434 of CM046968.1, read as the reverse complement.
AGAAGGTCCCAGTGCTAAAGGGAAAGAACTCGTTGAATAGGAAAAGCTCTAAATGAAGATTTTTGATGAGTTCCTTTCTACCTTGAGTCTGTTATCTGCATCGCTTTGTTTAATCATCCTTACTGTATAGCTAGGTAATTGGCTTTAACCTTTGGTCTTGGTACTTATGTCAAAGAAGATATGTTAAGGAATAGATGCATGTATGGTTATAGTTAGTAAATCAAAAATAGAAATCATGCATGTGCTTGGGTATAAATACTCTTTCCTTGGTGCACAAGCTCCATATCCAAAATGGTGTAAGGACGTATCGAGTGGACGTTACATATGATGATGAAAAAAAGACACAAGAAATTATGTTTTGCCTTAGGTATGGCACTCTGGTGCAAATCGTGACTGGTGAATACCTGGCCCTGTGGGGGAATACCTATGTGTTTGAAATAAAAGGATGAATGATGGAGGAATGAAGGTTATGATTGGAATAATATCTTTGATGAGAGGTATGAAGATACAGGAAAAATGGTTCTTCGGAACTAGGATCAGAAGCTAATACAAGAAAAGGAGTATGCGAATAAAAGGGTGCATATTGTGTAAAACAAGTGTCAACGTTGCATGAATATGTAAAAAATATGATAAAAAATCATATAAGGGTAGTCTGTTAAGGTGGCGTACGCGTAAATAGTTGCATTTTGTGATCGTTATACGTAGGTCTCAAATAATAGATAGTGCCTGCCATGGGGCTGAGTCTATTTTTGGAAGTATCTGTCAACAGATACTTCGGAACAGAGAGACTTGTATCCGCCAGATTTAGTGTACTATTTTGTCAGTCTAAGTCTTAATCTCTCAATGTCTGTTAGTCCATATTATGGGAATACACTTCCCTGAAACTCACTAAGTTCTTATGAACTTACCTAGTTTTTGTCTTCCTATTTTTAGGCTCGTAGGTTGGACATTGTGTAACAGTCCGTTTTCAATGAAATTGGAACAGTGGTTTTGGGACCACAAATCTGAAGTCAAAAAATTTATTTGATGATTATTTTATTTCCTACAGCATGTTAGCAGTATTGTATAAAAATTTCATTAAGAAATTTTACCATTTACATGCTCAATTTGATAAAAAGGACTAAATCGCGTAAAGTGCAAAAGTTGAATTCTAATAGCTAAAGGTATTAAATAGCTATATAACTCTAAATAGGAAGTCCTTATATGGGAATTAGGCCATTAATATTAATAGTGGACAAAGATGGTCATCTTTTTAATGGTTTTAAAAGTTAATTACTAAGGTTAATTTTGTAATTTAATAAAACAACTTATAATATAATAAGTAAAAGAAAGATATCATCTTTCTTTCTTTCTTCATTATCAAAATTTCACCTAAGGAAGCCATTAACAAAGCTTCAACATTCGGCCAACATTCATTCCCTTGCATGTGAGTATTTTTGTCCCGTTTTTAATAATTTCTATGTTTTTTGAGTCATTGTAGCTTAATCTAGCTAGCTCTGGGACTAATTTTTCAAACTATTAAAGTATTAGGGTTTTACCATTAATGAATTTCTATGAGTTTTGATGATTTTTGGAAGAAAATGATTAGTTATTGTTAGATAAACAACAACAATTAAGTGATTTTTGATGAAATTGTCAAATAAGAATTAAATTGAAAAAATGTGAAATATTCATCGTGTAATTTGTGAATTAATGAAATGTATGGGCTGTTATAAGCTTTTAGGATATTCGGGTAGGCTTGGATAGGGGTAAAATTATATGAATTTTATTTTCCGAGCCTAGGGATTAAATTGCAAAGAAATTAAAAGTATAAGGCAAAATGGTAATTTTGTAAAAAATATGCTTTAGATTAAATTGAATGAATTATGTGTTGAATTGAGTTAAATTTATCCGTATAGATCCAGTTAGACCTCGTATTGAGTTAGATTGGGCCAAAGAGAAAAGTCTCGGATTAATCGCTTCTGTATCTACGTATACTCGTCGAGGTAAGTTCGTGTAATTAAATCGTGCTTATATGTTTTTAATTGAAATATATAATGTTATGAATTGTCCTAAAAAATTATCGATTGCATATCTAATGACATACGATGATTATCGAGCCCCATTTTAACCATAGGAATCCGTAGAATACAAATAACATGTCATTAGGGTTACCGATTTATGGCTTGTAAGAGCATACCGATATATAGCTCATGAGAGCATATCGATTTATAGCTCGTGAGAGCATAATGATCTTCAGCTCAAATGAGCATACCGATTCATAGCTCGTATGAGCATACATGTATATGAATTGACGGGTTACAGTTATATGAGCTAGCACACTATGTGTGAGCTATCCCGGGTATCCAACGGTATTCTAAACAGTTCAACGGGCAATATTCTGTTACGAAACGATATGATTTCGATATGAACTATTACAGGTATACACATGAAATACATAGAAATGATGTTACATGATATATAGATATATGAAATGTATGATATATGTATATGGAATTTGATAAATTGTTGTGTTCATCCATGATTATTGACTTATATATATTTGTTTACATGGCTAACATGGTTGGTGAATATGTGCTTAGGCATTTGGCCAAACTGTGTTGGAATATGCTTTGTTTACTTACCTAATATGTGACTAAATGGTAAGTTATATTCTATGTTATACGAACTTACTAAGCTTAAATGCTTACTCTGTGTTATTTTCTATTTTTTATAATGAATCGGAAGCTCGTTCAAGTTGGAAGCGTGTCGGAACTATATCACACTATCCACCGGGTCTTTTGGTGTTGTTAAATTTTGGATATAATGGCATGTATAGGTATTTTGGCTAATGTTGGCTTATATGTTTTGTTGTGAATATAGCCATTTGACTTGATTGGGTTTTGGTATTTTGATAAGATAATGGTTTAGTTTGACATGCATATGAATAGCTTTATTATGAATGATGGTATTATAGTTCAAATATGCAAATGATAAGTGTCAATATAATGTAGGTGAATATGGTGTTTTGGTGCACTAGACATATATAAATTATGTGACTATTTGGAGCTAATTCTTGTATATATAGTTGGTACCTTTTTGGTATGTTTTTGAAAGGTAAAACAAGTGACATAATATGGTATAGACTTGGTCAAGCCTTTGTTGAACAATTGATCAATGTATGTTCACATTTGTATATGTTTTGATATTGTCATTGAGGTGCCTAAGGGAATATTGATTGTATGAAGTTATACCATATGTATATATATTGTTTATGCTTGATTTGGATGCCTTATTATGGCTTGGTTATATATGCAAAGTTGGTTATAGGTACATGACAAATTGGGTGAGAAAAATGGCTTGTAAAATAGCCTATTTTCGTCCACACGAGCAGAGACACGGGCGTGTGTCTCAGTCGTATGTGACACACAGTCGTGTCCTGTAGCTTTCCAAGGCTGTTACACAGCCTAGCACACGGCCTGCCACACAGGTGTGTGGGGTTACTTTAAAGGGTACAGGGCCTGGCACACGGGCGTGTTACTTGGCCGTGTGACCCAAGTCAATGAGTTACACGGGTACGGATATGGCCGCGTGTCCCTATTTTGGATGCCCACACGGCCTGAGATAGGGGCGTGTCTCTTGACCGTGTGAGTCACACGATCTAGCCACACGGCCGTATGACCCCCGCAATGTTGAAAATTTTTACTATTTTATGCAAAAATTTCTTAAGTTTCTAATTTAGTCCCGACTTGTTTCTAATGCGTATTTAGGGCCTCGAAGGCTCGTATAAGGGACAATATGTTTGATTTGACTTGGTTTTAATATGCTTATTAATATGTTATGAAATGTTTTAATTTTTATATCTGTTTGAATTGTAAGCTCCAGTAATGTTTCGTAACTCTATTCCGACGACAGATACAGGTTAGGGGTGTTACACATTGTCATAGCAGGGAATCAGCTAGATTAGTGGCCTATTGTGAGCCTTCTCTTATCTTGGTGTAATATGTAATTGTTGGGGTGTTAGGACATTTATTAGTTGCCACCAGTTGAAACTATCAGCCTGTATTTAAAAATGATATTTTTTAGTTCTGAATGTTTATTTATAGCATTGTTGAGCTTTATGTCAAACTTGGTTTTATATAATATCAGACTGAATTGAATTTATAATATACTGCTCAAATGATAACTCGATTGGAAATTTTATTCGAACTTGTGAAATTTTATGAAGCTTCCATCAAAAGTTATTTAATCGTATCCCATTTTTAAGTAGCGCTGTACTATTCTTAATTTTCTTTCAACCTACTATATGTTTCCCAAACATCGAAACTCCTCTCTAGTAAGCTAGTACTCGCCAAATTAGGAAGCTGGTTTTCAAATGGTATAGTAAGTTCAATGGTTTAACTTGTGACACTCCATACTCGGATTTGAAGACCAGGTCAGGTACAGTGTGTTATAGTTTTATTGGTATGAGAGTTTCGGTTTAGCTGATTGTTGAAAACCATGATTAGCTAGAAACCCCGCAATGCATATTACATGAATATGGCTTGGTCCTTTATAATGTTGCTAATAAATTTTGTGTCTTATAGTGAAGAAAAGAAAGGAAATGTCAATTAATTCCAAAAATGTTGAGAGGGAAGAGATTAAGAGCAATGCCCCCCATAAGTTAGTAGCCCTGTGTCTTCTATGAGTCGATAAGTGTTGGGAATCGAAGCTAAAAAAGCTCTACTGGAGCTATGTCATGTGATAGTGGTTCAATAGGTATTTGGGAGCTACACCAACCTCACCCCATCGACACCATGATGAATCCGTAAGGCCTGAAGAGACTGTAAAAATGACAGAGGCTGCACTTCCAGTAAATTCTCCACCTCCAGTCCCGGTTGAAATAGTGTCATGAGGGGACCCTCTAGAGATTGTTCGTAAGTGTAGTGCAAAAGATTTCAAAGGAAGTAAGGAAGACAATCCTATTGTGGCAAAAAATTGGCTTTCTCGAGTTTGTTGGGTAACAGAGGAGCTGCAATACTCCCCAGCAGAGATTTTGAGGTGCGTTATCTCCCTGCTAAAAGATGAAGCGTACCAATGGTGGACCATGGTGATCAACATGGTCCCTAGAAAACTATTGAATTGGGAGTTCTTCCTAAAGAAGTTTAGAGAGAAGTTTATCAACAGGTTTTTCGTTGAACAGATGAAGAAGGAATTTTTGGAACTTAAGCAGGGAAAGATGACAATATTTGAATATAAGTGAGAGGTCCTTAGGTTGAGCAAATACGCCAAGGATTTTATTTCTAATGAAGAAGGCTTGTGTATTAGATTTGAAGAAGGATTGAATGTGGAGCACAAGGCTACTATAAGAGGGATTGCCCCGTGAGAGGTGGAAAATTGAACAATCTGATTAGATAGCCAAAGAGTCTCAGCCTAAAGTGAAGATTGGGAAAGTGGAAAAGTCTAGGTTATTATAGGGAGCTTCGAGGAGGAATGTAGCTAATCCTAGCCCAAACACCTCAACTAGAGTCTATGTATTTTTAGACCATAAAAGTTTGATGTATCTACTCACTTAAAAGGAGTTGAACCTACGGCAGTGATAGTGGATAGAGTTGTTAAAGGATTATGATTTGACCATTGAGTACCACCTAGGAAAAGTAAATATGGTGGTTGATGCATTAAGTACGAAAATAGTTTCAACTCTAGCTTCTATGAGAGCAAGAGTATGTGTGGCGGATGATGGGTCACTTCTCATTGAGTTAAGGTTGTGACTTGTTTTCCTTTCTCAAGTACTGGAGTCCCAAGCTAAGGATGCGTGGTGTGAGGAGATTAAGGAACTTGTGAAGTCTGGTGATGTAAGAAATTTCAGCCTAGGAAATAAATGAGAAGTACGCTTTAGAGGAAGGCTGTATGTTCCCGACAAAGAAAACTTGAGGCAGGAGATCATAAAGGAAACACACCAAGGACCTTTTTCACTTCACCTAGGGAGTGTAAATATGTATCGAGATTTGAAGAACCTATTTTGGTGTTTAGGGATGAAAAAGAAAATATCAGAATTTATGATGAAGTGTTTAAACTATCAGAGGGTCAAGGCTAAACAGCAGGTTACCTCTACTAATTTGTGTTTGCTATAAATTCTAGAACGGAAGTGGGATAGAATCACGATAGACTTTATTTTGAGGTTTCCCTTTAGTACATCAAAGAAGAGTTATGTATGGATGGTCGTTGATAGGTTAATAAAGTCAGCACACTTTGTAGCAGCGCGTATGAACTACTCATTGGAAAAGCTAGTGGAGCTGTATGTTTCAAAAATAGTTTGCTTACATGGAATTCCCTCATCGGTTGTATTCAATCGTGATCCCAAATTCATAGTATGGTTCTGGAAGCAGCTGCAGACTTCTCTTGGAACCATGCTTCGAGTAAACACTACCTTCACTCTTCAAACTGATGGACAATCAAAAAGGCCAATCTAGGTATTGGAGGATATGCTCAGAAGTTGCATGGTTGACTTCAATATAAATTAGGAGAAGTACTTGCCTTTAGTTGAGTTTGCATACAACAAAAATTATCACGCCAATTCGGGCATGTCACCTTTTGAGGCACTTTATGGGAGAAAGTGTCAATCACTAATTTGCTAGTTAGAGCTAAGTGAGAAGAAGCTAGTTGGTTCAAACTTAGTCCGTGAAGTAGAAGAGAAGGTGTTGGTCATCAAGAACCATTTAAGGATTGCTTAAGATCACCATAAAGCATATACAGATAAGTAAAGGAAAAATGCATCCTATGAAGTTGGCAACAATGTGTTTCATAAGGTTTCACCTCGGAAGAAGATTGTTCATTTTGGTTTAAAGGGAAAGCTTAGCCCAAGATTCATTGGACCTTATGAGATTTTAGAGCACAAAGGGCAGTGGCATAGAACTGTTTAAGATTCACGATATGTTTCATGTGTCGATACTGCGAAGGTATCACCCAAATTTAGACCATGTGGTACAATTAGAGACGTTAGACGTGGAACCTAACTTGTCTTATGAAGAAGAGCCCGTCTGTATCCTGAATGAAGAAATCAATACACTCGAGCATAAGGAGATTCCCTTGGTAAAAGTGTTGTAGTGGAACCATAAAGTTGAATATCCTACATAGGAAAGAGAAAGCATAATGAAGGAATAATATCCTCATCTTTTCGTAGGTACGAAATTTCAAGGACAATTTTTATAAGGGTGGGGGAGTTCTCATACCCTCATTTGGCAAGTTGGTACTCTTTGACAGGTTATGTTGGTAACTTCATGGCGAAGTATTTGTTGAACTTCGTTGAGCCTGAGAAATCTTACTTCACAAATTGGTGAGTTCTTTATTGTGGCAAGATCCTTTTTAGGCAGACTCTTCCGATAATAAGTCTGCTACCTGTCTTTTTGTGATGTTGCATATGTTAGTGTAGTGGTTAGTGAGGCACGTTTAAGTCGTCTAGTATCCTAGTGGGGGTAACGTGTCAATATACATGACACCTGGGGAGCCTCGTAGGATGTGATTAATTAGTGGAAATGCGTGAGAATGATTACTAATTAAAGTTTAACCTTGAGTGGGATTTGGGTTAGAGATAGCTATAAATAGGAAAATCTGCTAATGAAGAGAATATTTCCATTTCATCTTCTCTGCTTACCTTTGTTATCATTGAATAAAAACTAGAAGTATTATTCATTTTTAACTAAAGTTTCATTTGTCAAGCTTATAGGAACTTTTGTCTTAAGCTATCTACTGTCAAAGAAACGAGAAAAAGTCCCAGTGCTAAAGGGAAAGAACTCGTTGAATAGGAAAAGCTCTAAGTGCATATTTCTAGTGAGTTCTTTTATACCTTGAGTCTACTATCTACATTGTTTCGTTTAATCTTTCTTTTTGTATAGCCATATAAGTGGCTTTAAACTTTGGTCCCAGTACTTGTGTCAAAGGAGATGTGTTAAGGAGTCGATGCATGTACGGTTACAATTAGTAAATTAAAAAAAAAAGTCATGTATGTGCATGGGAATAAATACTCTTTCCTTAGTGCACAAGCTCTATACCCAAAATGGTCTAAGGAAGGTATCAGAGGGTTGTTACATATAATGATGAAAAGAAGACACAAGAAATTATGTTTTGCCTCTGATATGGCACTCTAGTACAAACCGTGATTGAAAAATACCTGGCCTTGCGGGGGAACACCTATGTGTTCGAATACAAAGAGGAATGATGGATGAATAGAGGTTGTGACTGGAATAATAGCTCTGATGAATGGTATGAAGATACAAGAAAAATGATTCTTCATAACTAAGACCAGAAGCTAGCATAATGAAGGGAGGATGCGGATAAAAGCGTGCATATTATGGAAAACAAGTGTCAACGTTGCATGAAAATGTAAATAGTATGATAAACAATCATACAGGGGTAGTCCACCAAGGTGGAATACGCATAGACCAATTGTGTTGTGTGATCGTTATACGCAGGTCTCAAATAGTGGATAGTGTTCGCCATGGGGCTGAGTCTGTTTGTGGAAGTATCCACCAGTGGATAGTTTGAAAAAGAGAGAGTTGTATCCACCAAATGTAGTGTACTACTTTTTCAATCTAATTCTTAATCTCTTGATGTTTTTTGGACCATGTTTTGGGAATATACTTCCCTATAACTCAATAAGTTCTTATGAACTTACCTAGTTTCTTTCTTCTTATTTCTAGGCTCGTAGGTTAGATGTTATCGTAGTAGGGAATCAGCTAGATTAGCGACCTATTGTGAGCCTTCCCTTGTCTTGGTGTAACATGTAATTGTTAAGGTATTAGTACATTAATTAGTTGCCTCCGGTTGAAATTATCAACCTATATTTGAAAATGATATTTTTTAATTCTAGATGTTTATTTATAGCTTTGTCGGGAATTATGTCAAACTTGGTTTTTTGTGATATCAAACTGAATTAAATTTATAAATTATTGCTCGAGTGATAACTCGATTGAAAAAGTTTATTCCAACTTGTGAAACTTTATGAAGCTTCTGCCAAAAGTTGTTCACTCGTATCCCATTTTTAAGTCTTGCAGTACTATTCTTAATTCGCTTTCAACCTACTATATGTTTTCCAAACATCAGGACACCTCTTTAGCAAGCTAGTACCCGCCAAACTAGGAAGTTGGTTTTTAAATGGTATAGTTAGTTCAATGGGTTAAACATGTGACGCTCCATACCCAGATCCAAAGACCGATTGGGTCTAGGGTGTTACAAATCAAGTATTAAACAGTGGCTAAAAAAGGATAAAATATGAAGGACTTAAGTGGTAAATTGACCTTAACCTAAAAAGAGCTCCATAATACCAATATGGTATCGACACCAAGCCAAAAGTATCAATACTTTAAGGGAAGTATCAATACCTTGGGCCATTTATCGATACCTTGGGTATTTTTCTTGAACTTTTCAACTTCGAAGCTTAAAACGGTATCGATAAATCATAGTGTATCAATACTTTAAAGTTGGTATCGATACATGGGCTCTGCTTTATGTACAATAAGACCTTGGAACATATTTTATTTGAAAAAAAATTCACCCAAGCTTGTCTAATATTGTTATAATGATAAATACATATTAATATGCTTACATAGTTTTTTTTTTTTATATAGATCATCAGAAGCTCGATTTGGTTGGAAGCTCGTCGAAGTCCTATCACACTATCCAACAGTCAATTTGGTAGTTTTTGAGTAATTTGGCCAAGGTTTATAACGGCATGTATAGGGTGATTTGTGATGGTATTTTGATGACTGTGTTAATGGTGCTTTGGCATGTATAAGCTTTTGAAAGTTATGTTGGTTTGGTACACTTTGATGCCTTACCAAGTTATTTCATTTTGGTTACTTAAATGTGTTTGTTCATAAGGCTCTTTTGGTATGTTGATGTTGTCTTGAAAATGGTCTATTGTGACATGTTTTTGTACCTATTTGAATTAGGCTTATATGCATAAAATGTGGCAATATTGACATGTTTAGGTAAGTTTTGTTTGGATGCAATTGAGGTGCCTTTGAATAGTATATTGGTTAGTTGAATTAAGTTATTGAATTGGCATGATTATGAGTATTTAAATAATGCTTTAATCCCTTGAAAGTGTGCACAAATGGATTGAATGTTTATGCATGAATTGGTTCGGAAATGACTTGATTTTAGGTAAAATTTTGGGTCCACACAGCCGTGTGAGACACACGGCCTGGCGACAAGGCCGTGTGTCATTTGTGAGTTTCTTAATGTACAAGTCAGTGACTTACATGGCCTAACACACGGCCTAGCACACGGGCATATGAGACGGCCATGTGTCCCTTGTTCGAAAGTTACACGGCCTGGGATGATGTCACACGGCTTGGCCACACGACCGTGTGACCCTTATTTTCCAATTTTTGTACCTTTTTCTTAAACTTCCTATTTTGTTTCAAATTAGTCTCGAATTGCTTCTAAGCTATTTTTAGGGCCTCAAAGGCTCTATTTAAGGACAAAATGATTATGAATAAATGGTTTTTAATATGTTTAGTTTATTTAAATATTATGATATTGTATGATTTCTAGTTGATCTGTAATACTCCGTAACCCTAATCCAGTAACGGATACGAGTTAGGGGTGTTACACACTTGTTTCATTTTTATTTTTCATTTCCATTTGCTCTCCTCCTCCCTCTTTACCGTCATCCTCCTTGCTCCTTCCATTTTGTCTCATTTTCTTTCAAGTTTACCACCTAAATCACCCTTTTCTTCCTTTCTCCTCCACCTCTCCACCACTAGAAGCCAATCGAACCACCACCTCACCACCACTGTCTAACCTCTACTTGTCACTGTCGTCCACCACTTATTTTCTCTATTTCTCATTCTTTTCTCCTCCTCTACTTGTAATTGATTTTCTATTCATTCAATTTTATTATTTCTATCTTAAAAGGGATTTATTAACAACCTATGTCTAATCCATCTTTTTAATATTTTTTTTTATATTTTGATTAGTTTCGAATCCTCCTCCCTAATCGGTTCGTTGTGGGAAATTGTGGAGCCCCTATCCTTTCGATATTGTGTCAGTATTGAAGATCCTCTTATCACAATTGATTCTTTACTTTTATACTCAATTAGGAAGTTTCTAACATTGCGGTTTATAATACATTCGTGAAGTGATATTCGTAAATCTTGAATCCGTACTCCATATTTTAGAAGCTTGTTTGAGCAACCAATTAAGTAAGTATTTTACTTAATCACTAAAATTAGAAATATTCATTAAAATAACATTATTTTGATACGATGTGAAATTTGGTTAAAACTAAAGATTCACAGATCGATCTATTCCCTGAAAGTTGAAAACAGAGTCGTTATCATCGAAATTCGTGAAATCAAGTGTGGAGATTTGTTTATCTTAAATTGTGTGAAATTGTTTTTAATTAAATAAATAAGATAATATTAAATATTTATTTAAGAAATTATGTAACGCGAAAATGGGTGAATACATATTGTATTCAAATGGATTAAAAACCCGTTAAAAATGATGATTCCAAGTAAATGATTCTGAACTTTCAGATCTGTGATAATAAGTATGTGTTTGTGCGATTATATGTTAAATGCGATGTTATATGATTTTGACACTCTTGTATTGTGACTTATGGCGTTATTGTATATGCATGAAGAATAATCATGCCACTGTTTCTATTGATATTTTGATTCGCATGTTAAACATACCATTATTACTGATTTTGATTCGCATGTTAAGCATGTCATTATACTGGTCCTAATATGCATGTTAAGTATGCCACTATATTGATTCTAAATTGCATGTAAAGCATGCCTTCCGAAATTATGTTTTGTATGTCATATCACATGCATGGGTTTGGGATATAGTTGTACGAAGGAAGATTTTGGTAGTTTAATAATCTACACATTCTGGTGGTTTAACCACATTATCTGGCAGTATATCTGCATTATTTGGTGGTTTGACAACAATATTCTATATCTGGTGGCTTGGCGCCATTATTGGTATGTTATTGGATGGACAAGTTTTGGGAACTTATTATGGTGTGTAGCGGAGATGGGTAGGAAATATTTTCTGAAAATTTGCACTGTTTCTAAAATAGCATTTGCATTAACATCATCATTATGCATACTGATACATGTAATTTTGTGATTGTATATTTATGTATATGTGATATGTTATATTTTTGAGATACTATTTTAATTTCTGTTTTTATGCAAATTAACCCACACTGGGCTTTACAAACTCACCCTTTTTTATTTCTGACTTTTCAGATAATAATAGAGGTTTGGACATGGGCTCAGCTTACAGAGGTGCTCTCTGATATCTATTTGAATAAACTAATAAACTATATGTTTCGGTATTTTGGGACTGTATGTTTATTTTCTGTGGACTATGGCATGGGACACTATTTTGGATTTTTTGACATTTTGCATTATTTGGTTTTTAAAACTAAATCCTAAAACGGTTTATAGATAAGGCAAAAAAAACTAGATTTTTCAAGTTAACAACAAATTTAACTCAATGATTGTTATTTTAAACTCAAAAACTTTAGTTTTTCAAAACTCAACACTATTTGCTCATTTAATTGAGATTTTACAGAACATGTCAAATTTATGATTTCAATTCAGCAAGTGAAATATTAGTTATTTTTTGTTGCGACATTTCCTTTGAAATATGATGTTTTCTATAAACATTTGAAACTTGAGTTTTTCTAAAGATAATCGATTTTGACAATTTCTTTCCAAAATAAAAGTGTATACATTACTTGGCTTTTCTTAAGTAAATCAAAATGACGATGTTAAATAATGACGATTTCCAAGAGAAAATAGTTAAATGATTTTCTACGCCATCATCATGGCCAATGTGATCTTCAAGATTCGGCCATAATGTCTAGGTCGGGTTTAGGGGATTACATTTAGATAAATGCCATAGCCAACATGCAACCCGGTAAGATATTATCTATTTTGGGCACACATGGCCCTCACGAGTTTGTTTTTGGGAGCACCCATACACCCCCGAAAGGCCTCTTAGCGCTTAAGTATTGGTACCTTTTTCTATAGCCCATGTCTCTCTCATGCTTTGCCAATGTGGGGTTTGCCTAGGGTGTTATAGAACCCTTGTTGAGTTGTAGTGGTTTATTTCAAATAGAAAAACAACATCCTACTTAGAATAGGACTAGGGTGGACGGCACACCCTAGTATTCCTACTAAGGTTGCTGCCCGCTTCATGTCCATGAAAAGATTTTGGGCCTCTCTCACATCTGGTCTAATTACGAGTACTTCATCGGCCTTCTTGAACATGATTTTAGATTTTCTATTTCCCAAAATAAAATTTAATATTTATATATAAAATAATTTTCTCATCCCCATTTTACCCTTAGTAAAATTTTGACGATTTTACCCCTAGTAAAATTTGGAGAAAGTATGTTTAATATTTCACAACTCAACATATTCACTATGACTAAATGGTTTATTTTCATTTTCGGTCTTCAAAATAGTCTAAAAACATAAACTCATTCTTCCGATCATTTTTTATGTAGTCCATATAGGATTGCAAGTGGATCATTTCCATTTCCATTTCTATTATCATTTCCATTTCCATTTCCATTTTTGGAAAATTGCATTCATTTCCAAATGATTCCATTTCTCCATTTCAAAGAAAATATAATCATTCCTGAATGTTTCCTATTTCTCTTTTCCTATTCATTATGTTCATTTCTATTCAAACACGTAATTCATTTCTGGTTTCAACGAGCTAGGGGAGGGACTGATTGGACATATGTAGTTGAGGCTCAAATTATTTATAATTAAATTCTAGTTTTTTGCCTATTAATTATAAACTCATTTAGTCATGAAGTCATTCCACTATAGTATCGTGACTGAGCTATCCCCATCGATATATCATTACGAAAGCAACTACTCAGCATTCGTCTAATGACTTTGTATTAAGTGTGTTACCCTCATAAAATATCCTTGATCTATTTTGGATAATATCCGTTCTCCCAATATGATTCTATTCCTTCATGTCAATCACTATCACATAGTGATAAAGTCATCCATCACAAAGAAGGATGACCCATGGCCAAGATTACTTTTCATTAACCATGCCAATGAGAGGATATCATTTACCCATGTTTTGGGCTATGAATTCCACTGTTGTAAATGACACTACATACTGCAGAATTCGTACACCCAATGCACCAGCTTTCGGTTCATTATCTATTTGAATTCAAGCTTTTACTTACAGCAAAGTGTACGAGTCATGCATACATAATTTGCCATCCACTCAGAATTTAGGCATGCCACACTATGAAAGTCACATGTGAATAAATCCATACACAGATTTAGGATCTATTCTGCTTTGGTCCTATCCAATGTACTGTCAATCCAATCAGTCACATCCATGTCTCTATCTTTTAGGAGTCATCTGCTACAATGCCTAAGATAAGACATCTCCCCAATTTGACTTGATAGACGACATATTAGTATTTTAATCAGTTTGTTCATTTTTGATCAAACTAAAGACATGTTTAGGTTCGACTACTAATACAAGTTGTATTTTCGTACTGTGATCTGACCACATAATACTGCTTAGTATTAGTTAAACATTTAGACATCCAATGTGAAACATTTATTTCCATTTTGCTTTGCGTGGAAAAACCATTTGAGGAAAATTATACAAAGTATATTAATGTAATCAATGAATTTGTTTTATTAACCAATCTATTTGAAAAAATTACAAGATTACAGTTGAATATACTACACTTGGGGCACCAGATCCAATAGTCTCTCACTTGCCCTAGTGAAGTATATGAGCCATATTCCGCATTCCCATGCTCTCCATGTGTTTCTTAAAGCTCCTAGCTAGTAAAATGTTGGTGAATAGGATTGTAAGGTTGCCTTTAGATGTAACCTTGACTACGTCCACAATTCCATCTGCAACTGCCTCTCTTATGATATGATACTTTCGATTGATATGTTTCGTCCTCTTGTAGTTTCTCGTCTTCTTGGTATGAGCTATTGTCGTATTATTGTCAAAATATAGTTTGATAGCTTTTCCATACCAGGAACGACTTTAAGATCCATGAAGAACTTTCAAAGTCATATTACTTCTTTTGTAGCCCAAAAGCAACCACATATTCAGACTCTATAGTGGAGTTAGCAGTACAAGTCTGTTTTACACTTCTCTATACAATGGACCCACCGCCTAGGACAAAAACACAACCCAATGTCGATTTCTTTGAATCCCAACATGTTTGGAAGTTAGAATCAATATATCTAATAAGAGTAAGGTATCCTCTAGAATATACATGCATATAATTTGTAACAACCCAATTTCGGGCTTAGTCGGAACAGTGATTTTGGGACCACAAATCTGAGGCCGAGAAATTATTTTTATTATTATTTTGGTGTCATAGTATGATTATATGAGTGTATGAAAATTTTGGTGAATTAATTTTAGCGATTGGAAGCTTAATTTTGAAAAATGACTAAATCGCATAAAGGAAAAAAGTTGTGATTTGCTAGCAATGGTGTAAATGGCCATGAATTATAAATTAAGGGTATTTAATGTGCAAATAGGCCAATTTTTAAGGCATAGTCGGCCATTGAGACAAAGAAAGTCAAAAAAAATCAAGGGTTGTTGGCATTAGATGATGTATTTAACTAATAAATAAATAAAGAGAAAATGTTGTCATCTTTTTTTTACTCTTACTTCTTCCTCCGATTTTTCCTCCAAGAAATAGTCATGGGAGCTTGAAACTTTCAGCCACTTATTTCTCTCTCAAGTAAGTGATTTAAATGTCTATTTTTGATCATTTTGGTACTTTTGGAACCTTTATAGCATGAGCTAGCTAATGGGGGGACTATTTTGTGAAATGGTTGATAGTCTAGAGATTTTCCATGAAAGGATTTGTAATCTTTTCTGAGTTTTTATGGAAAAAAAATGAGTCTTAGTGGTTGAGTAAACAACTTTTGTGAAAGGATTTCTCATGAAAACCCTAATAGGACCATTTTGTAAAGTTTGTAAAATAGATAGTAATGTTGTGAAATAATGGGAATTTTGGGTTTCTATAAGAGTAAGAAGGGTTCGACTAGGCTTAAGACTTGAAGAAATTCGATAAAAATCAATTTTTGAGCCTAAGGGTAAAATGGTCATTTTGTGAAATTCTAGGGGCAAAATGGTTATTTTGCCAAAAATGTGAATTTTTGATTACCTAAAATTATTTAGTGATTAAATGAGTGAATTTTATTATTTCAGATCAAGAATTACAAAAGAACTTAGACTGGGAAAAGGCTAAGCAAGTAGATTAAATCGACTAGTCGTCTACATTTTGTAATCCGAGGTAAGATGTATGTTAATAATGCAACTATATTGTTACGATGTATGATTGAATTGATATTGCATAAGTTGTTTTGATTGTGAATATGAGAATGCATGTTGAAAAATATATGTAACAAAGACTCCCGGTTGAACATTAGGAATAGATTTGGATATTCAGGCCAGGACATTGGGTGATATGTGTGCTAGTGTAAGACATGTCTAGGACATGCATCGGCCACACTACGAGAGCCAGTGTAAGACATGTCTGGCACATGAATCAGCCTCGAGATATACAAGCCAGTGTAAGACATGTCTGGGACATGTATCGGCCTCGAGATATACAAGCCAGTGTAAGACATGTCTGGGACAAGCATCGGCCTCGAGATATACAAGCTAGTGTAAGACCTGTCTAGGACATGTCGTCAGCTTGTTGTGTCTCAGTGTAAGACCTGTCTGGGACATGGCATCGACTTTGATGTGCTAGCCAGTGTAATACCATGTCTGGGACATGGCGTCGGCATCTTATCCCATGTTTGAGACTATTGAATATCCTGTAGTATTCCAAATGGTTCAACGGGTGATTTATGGTTTATATCAAAATGAGAGAACTTATGACCATGTGGTGAGTAGTACAGGTACCTAAATGAGAATTATGAAATACGACCTTCAATTACATTGTATGTTTAATAAGGAAGGAAAGTGTGTAAGTTATGCTTATGACCACTTGTGTATTTTACATAAAGTTGAAATGTGAATCCAATCAACGTTGTATGCTTAGTGAGAGACGAATGTAAGCAAATAATATTTATGAATCCTCACTTTCGTGTACAAATTGAGTTATATTGGGAGTATGATCCCTTATGTTAACTTGTAGTTATTTCATTATTTACATGCTTCTTACTAAGCTTTATGCTTACCTCTTTTCCTTTCCATTTTCTTATAGTACCGCCAAAGTAGCTCGTGGATCATCGCCTTACATCGGATAAGCCAGTCACGCTATCCTTGAAGCATTTGGTATAGCTAGTTTTATCATTTTGATTATGGCATGTATAGGATCTAGTCTTTTTGTAATGGTTACATTGTTTTAGGTCGAACGAGTGGCTTGTCGTAGCTATTGAGTCATTTTGTATAATGCCATGGATGGTGGCTAATATTGGTTATTGATAAATGCAAATGATGATCTTCTTTTGGGAATAAGTAAATTGAATGATTTTGCATGTTGTTGAGTTTGTTTATGAACAAGTAGAGTGACCCTAACATGTGGAATGTTCGGTTAGGGGCTAATTTAGCCATGTGGTTGTGTATGAAATTTGTTTTTCATGTTGTGGTATAAGTTAGAGCAAGTAAGGGTGGCAAAAAGGCTTGGTAGATAGATTATTTATCCGTTCGGGTAGACACATGGGCGTGTTCCTAGACCATATGCGACACACGGTCAACCCCAAGAGTGTGTTATCTGGCCGTGTGTCCCCTGCATGTTAAATTTACAAGTCAGTATACATGGTAGTAAACACACGGGCAGAGACATGGCCATGTGTCTTAGCCGTGTGAAGGGCACAGCCTAGCACACGGGCGTGTGCCATGACCGTGTGACCCTTAAGGGTTGCTGACATCAAAAACAGAATGTCCAGGTTTTTGAACACGGGCTTAGACACGGGCGTGTCAAAGCCGTGTGAGGGACACGAGCCATGGACACGGGCGTGTGCCAGGCCGTGTGAAAACCCCTATAGGTTCGAATTGAAAAATAAATCCACAAGAGTGAGGGGCACGAGCATGTCCCTATATACTTAGGCCTTATGAATCACAACGGCCTTCAACACGACCGTGTCAAGATGACCACACGGGCGTGTCACCCCTCTCACATGGGCGTGAGCCCCTGTTTCAGGTTTTATTTCTCAGAATTCATTAAAGGACCCGAGTTGGTCCCGAATGGTTTTCAATTTGTGTTTTGGGCCTCGTAGGCCCATGTTAAGGAGTTTTAGATAACGTTTGAAAAGTTAAAAATTTGATCAAGTCTTTATGACTCAGGAATGTAGGTGTGCACCTGTTTAAGTTTAGTAACACCTCGTATTCTGCCCGGCATAGGGTACGGGTGTGGAGTGTTACATAATCCCTCGTTCTCCATAAATACTTGAGTATGTGATTAACTACTTGCTAGTGCCTTGGTCTTGGATTCGCCTGATATCGACTTACTAACCCCACTGCAAAACAGATATCTAGACGTGTGCATAGCATAGCATACATGAGACTTCTTATTGCTGAAGCATAAGGAACCTTTCCCATGTTCTCTCTTTCTTCTGTTGTCTTAGAATAGACCTTTAAAGAGAGATAAAATCTCGATACGGAAGGTTGATTTCCCTTCATAAAATCTGTCATTGCATAACGATCCAATATCTTGTCTATGTATGAAGCCTGAGACGATGCTATCACTTTGTTCTTTTGATCCCTCAGGATTCGAATACCTAAAACAAAATTAGCTTCTCCCAAGTCCTCCATACTAAACTGTTGGTTAACCACAGTTTAACCGATGACAATGTCCCTACATAATTCCTAATGAGTAGAATATCATCAACATATAGAATGAGAAAGACCATATTTCCATCCCTTAAACGTTCATAAACATAAGGTTCATCTACTTTTTGGTCAAATCCAAAAATCTTGATCACTTGATCGAATCTTTGATTCCATGAGCGGGACGCTTACTTAAGTCCATATATGGATCTAAGTAGTTTCCAAACTTTATGCTCGTTTTCTTTACTTATATATCCGAATGGGTTGCATCATTTAGATGCTCTCTTAAATATAGTCATTAAAAAATGTTGTCTTAACATCCATTTTCCAAATCTCGTAATTGAGAGCCACCGCAATGGATAGTAATGTACGAATTGACTTGAGCATGGCAACTAAAGAGAAGGTTTCTTCATAATTGATGCCTTTTTTTTTTAGTATAACTTGTTATTACAAGTTTGGCCTTATAAGTTTCCAATTTTCCATTCACGTTTCTTTTCCTCTTGTAGATCCGCTTACACCCTATGGGCTTTATCCCTTCCGATAAGTTTACAAGTCCCTACACTGAGTTGTAATACATAGAGTCCATCTCAGCTTTCATAGCTATTTCTCAGAGCTTAGAATCAGCACTCTGCATCGCTTCATCATATGGAAGTGGGTCATCATCTTCCTAGTCAGTAGACTCAGTGTTAAAAACACTTATGCTAAATTGGAAGAACTCAGGCCTATGAGAGACCTTCCCACTATGACGAGGCTCCCTATGCTGCTGATCATTTGTAAGTCTACTATTAGGAGTTGATTTTGGAACCGTTTTCGTAGGGTTTTGTATATTTCTCGAAAGCTCCTTAAGTATCTTTTTACTCCGAGATTTGAAGTCATTCATGTAACTTTCTTCAAGGAAATTAGCATGAGTTGAGACTGTAACAGTTTACTCTTTCGAGTTATAAAACAAACCACTCTTTGTTCCCTTTGGATATCATTCAAACATGCACAATTCTATCTGTCATTTCAACTTCCTTACATTTTTATCCAATACGTAGGTCGGGCTTCCCCAAATCCTAAAATGATTAAGATTCAGCTCCCTACCATGCCACAATTCGTATAGGGTTTTTGATGCTACCTTAGTTGGCATATCATTCAGAATATAGCAAGTTGTTTGTACAACTTATCCCCAAAAAGAGATAAGCAACTTCGAATAACTTAACATGGAACATACCATGTCTAACAACGTTTGATTTCTTCTCTCTACCATGCCATTCTGTTGTGGAGTACCCGATGTGGATAACTAGGATAAAATCCTATTCTCTATGAGGTACCCTAAGAAATCATCAGATAAATATTCCCTACCTCAATCTGACCAAAGTACCTTTACAGATAAACCTAGTTATTTCTCCACTTCCACAAGAAACTCTTTGAATTTATCAAAGGTTTCACTTTTGCAGTGCATCAGTGTATATTCCCATATCTATAATAGTTATCAATAAAGGTTACATAATACTCGTAACTACCTCTTGCTCTAACACTTATGGGCCACATACATTAGTGTGCACAAGTTCTAAGGGTTTTCCGGCCCTCTTTCCTTTTGCATTAAAAGATCGCTTAGTCATCTTACCTTCCAAGCAATATTCACATTGTGGAAGATCAACTTCTTTAAGAAAACTTAAAATGTCATCTTTCACAAGTCTAGTGATTATTTCTCGGTTAATTTGACCAGTCTCAAATGCCAAATGTTCGCCTTATTAGAGTGAGAAGTTTTAAGTCTTTTATATGATATTTCAGTCTCAAGCAATATGTACATATTTGGTTTGATAAAATGGAGATTATTTGATATCCATCCGTTACAGATAAGATTGTGATTTTTAAATATTGCAATTCCATTATTAAAAGTCACGATCAAGCCGTATTTATATAAACATGAAATGAAAATTAAGTTTCTTTTGAAACTTGGTACATAGAAAACGTCTTTTAAAATAATCTTTCTAAAATTATCAAAATAAAGATGTACATCTCCCGCTACTTCAATTGCCACACTTGTCCCGTTCCCAGTCCACTATGATAAGCTCTTATCTTTAAGATCTTTCGTCTCTTCAAGCCACTACAGAGAACCACAGACCTGATTACTAGCTCCCGAATCATTGACTTAGTTCTCTATTGAGTCTTCCACTAAACAAGCATATATCGTCAAGATTTTCATCCCTTTGCCTTTGGTAACTAGGTATTATTTCCACCCTTTACAGTTTGCCTTGAAATGCCCTTTCTTGCTGCAGAAGAAGCATTTAGACTTAGATAAGTCTTTTGTCTTTCTAGTTCACTTCCTTCCCACTAAACAACTCAGGACTGAGACTCGGTCAAGTGCAAATCTTCAGGTAAATCTCTAATTTCTTCAACTCTTCAAAGACCTTGTGCAATTAAATCAAAAAGTGGTTTATGGACAGCCATGTGCATCCAAATTTTGGGTTGACTTGGTCCCCAATTTGGACGGTTCTGTAATCCAACAAAGCTATCAGACTTGTCCAGAATAAATCAACAAGTTAAAGGACAAAAGAATAAAATTTATCTAATTTAATTAGTTAATTTAAAACCTAAATTATTAATGAAATATTTTAAAATGAATTATTAAATATGATTTTATATTTTATTATTTAATTTAATCATGCATGGCCCACTTTATGTCTTAAAAAATATAATTTATTCAAATTAATATAAAATAAGCCATTTATTGCATGAAAACTATATAATAAAGCATAAAATCACATTTTAATAATTTCTATGTCCTAATTTCATGTTTTCACATATTTCATTAATTTATTAGACAATTACTTAGTTTTAACAATAATTTTAAGTAAAAAGGTGATAAATGACATAGGAAAAATCCTATATATTTTTCTGTTTATACACCTCAAACTTAAATCATTGCTCATCCCGAGTAATGTTTATGCACAGCAAAAGGTCTTGCTAAGGCAAAATTGCTAATTGTGTAAGTAGCATTAATCTTTGTCTCATAATCATGCATTAATAACTTTATGCACATCAATCTTTTTTATTAACAAGTAATTCATATGCAAACATTCCTTAAGATTATACTAAGTTTCAAAATATGCCAACATGAATCATAGTTTGCATGTATGTCACAGTCATAGATAACATTCTTCATTCAATAATAATTTCCTATCAATCAAGCAAACAATCACAAGGCTTATTTATGATCTTCATATGTTGAACTTAAGACTTCCTCTCCACTAATGTAGGTGACATAATCATCAAATCAATAGGTATTTTATAAGGTTGTAATGGGGCTCGGTTAAAGGTAGGGATTTTAAAAGATAGGACATTTCGGTTTTAAAAATCTTAACCTTTAACTTTGTCTTGGTTTTCTCGTAATACAACCTTTTTCTTTAAGTGAACCTTTGGAACACCCCCAAACTTATTTTGAACTCAAGCTCATATATTTTTCCTTTTTTGGAGACTGAGCAAACTTTTCTTCGCTCTTTTTTTTTTTAAGCATGAGCACATACATCTTTATCAAAACTTCCTCAAATGTTGATTACCAAGACAACTTTAGTTAAGATAGGTGCACAAAATTAGGATAACTTTAAAAGATGGTAATGTGGCTTATAATGTAGGTTCATTACAATAAATAGGCTTTTAAGCTCAAAATTTCAGTTTCAAGGGTCAAATATCATAGGGTTGGCTTGAAAAGGCTCAACTGTCGTGTCTCAAGAAATTCTTTGCTCTTCGACAGCCCTAACAAGTCACTCGAAGCTCCTCTAGCGCGCTCTAGCCGAGTGGTCCTCACCTGCACAAGCAAGCAGATTAGCTCCCTCATTCTCTTATTGTGCCGGCAGGCCTGGGTGAGCAAGGCGAGCACTCCTGTCTTTCACCTGGCTCTTCCCTCTTTCGTGAATGCATAGTGGCTAAGCCTACTTTTCTTTCTAAGAAAGCCCTTTACAGGATCGAGCGTAATAAGTGTAACGTGTTTATCAGCACTCCTCCTTCTTCTCCTTCGTAACCTTCATCGTTGTTGGTCCTTCTTTCACTAATGATCTAATGATCTCACCCCTACCAAGCCAAGCTTTCTTGAGGAGGCTGGGCTAGTTCCTTTTTGGAAAACCGCCTTTTTTTATACTAAAAGCTGCCATGCAAAACCAAATAGGAATGCTTTCAGTGCCCCTCTCTAGTGAAGAAGCAAAAAAACTGCACCATCACCTACAGCCCTCTCTTCTGTCGGGGACTTCTATGAAATGAAAACGAGCAGCATCGTCGTATGCTCGACATTAGTTGCCCTAGTTTATATCCTGGAGTACTCCTATGGCCGATCTGTCACCCAACCTACTTAAACAACCTAAAGGTTGGGCCCGTCCAGTTTGGAGAATGACCCTTATGGCATGGCTTAGTCAGTTATTCTCGTAGTTCAGATAAGATTCGAACCGCCACTTTTCTTTTCTGAAAGCATGGTTCTTGCCTCCCTCTCTCCTCCCTCTTTGGAGCTCATCCATTGGGTGATCCCTTACTCTCACGTTTGAGTGTTTGCTTATCGTTTAGGCCAGTGAGTGATATTTCTACTCATTGCAGTCATCTCCGGGGTTCTTCGCACCTGGATAGTACCAGGACCCTTGTGCCCCGGCCGTTGATCTGATTAGCACTTGGGCCAAATTTGACCTCATTTATTAACATAAAAATTTAAAATTTAAACAAAACAAATGAACTTAAAAATTTTAAATCTTAATTTAAACAAACTTCACCATCCCAATAATGTTTGAGATATTAACCATTAACTTT
Source organism: Gossypium anomalum (assembly GCA_025698475.1). Lineage (NCBI taxonomy): Eukaryota > Viridiplantae > Streptophyta > Magnoliopsida > Malvales > Malvaceae > Gossypium > Gossypium anomalum. The sequence continues at coordinate 64,484,875 of CM046968.1, read as the reverse complement.
AAATGTACCTCCGTGATTGTCGTATAATTCAATAGCTCCATAAGGATAAACTCTGTATATAGTATAGGGTCCTTTCCATCGGGATTTAAGCTTTCCAAGAAATAACTTCAACCTTGAATTAAACAACAAAACCTTCTAACCTTCTTTAAACTCGTGAGGTTGTATATGACTATCATGCTATCTCTTTGATCTTTCTTTACACATTTTGGCATTCTCATAGGAAAACAACCTCAGCTCTTCCAACTCGTCAAGTTGTAACATCCTTCTCTCACCGGCTTGCTTAAGATCAAAGTTCAACTGCTTCAAAGCCTAATGAGCTCTATTCTCCAACTCTAATGGCAAATGGCATGCCTTCCCAAAAATTAACCGATAAGGAGTCATTCCTAACGATGTCTTAAATGTTGTTCGATAGGCCCATAATGCATCATCAAGCCTTCGAGACCAATCTTTTCTACTAGGGCGTACTACCTTTTCAAGATACCTTTGATTTCACCATTCACTCTCTCAACTTACCCATTGGACTGAGGGTGATAGGCAGTAGCAATCTTGTGCTTCATATCATATTTTTCAAGTAACCACTTAAGCCATTTGTTCAAAAAGTGAGAACCTGCATCACTAATAATAGCTCTTGGTGTCCCAAATCGTGTAAACACATGCTTATGTAGGAATCGCATGACTACCTTAGCATCATTTGTAGGGTATGCTTCAGCTTCAACCCACTTGGATACATAGTCCACAGCAACTAAGATGTATTTGTTCCCATATGAAGAATGAAATGGGCCTAAGAAGTCGATGCCCCATAGTCAAATAATTCAATCTCCAAAATGTTTGTCAAGGGCATCTCATTTCTCCATGATATATTTCCAGTCCTTTGGCATTTATCACAGTTCTTCACATAAGCATAAGCATCTTTAAGTAGTGTAGACCAAAAGAAACCTACTTGCAAAATCTTTTCTGCAGTTCGTGAACTGCCAAATTTTACCCCACTCAGAGATGAATGGCAATGTACAAGATCTCAGCAATCTCACTTTCAGCTACACACTTTCGGATTATATTATCTGCACATTGTTTAAACAAAAATGAGTCCTCCCAAAAATAATACCTGCTATCATGAAGGAATTTTTTCCTTTGTTGGTATGTCATTCTTGAGGAATTATTCCACATGCAAGATAATTGGAAAAATCAGCAAACCAAGGTGCTTCATGAATTCAATTTACCTCAAATAAGTGCTCATCTGGGAAATTTTCGTTGATAGGCACACATGATCGAGTTACTTCATCTTGTTCCAACCTTGACAGATGATCAACTATTTGATTTTCGACACCTTTTCTATCTTGGATCTCAAGGTTAAATTCTTGAAGTAATAGTATCCAACAAATTAGCCTCAGTTTCGCATCTTTTTTTGTGAGCAAGTATTTAATGGCCGCATGGTCAGTAAATACTGTAACTTTGGTACCTGCCAGTTGATCTAACATCTGATCCATAAAAGGCAACGAAAAATGGTCCTTCCGAGTAGCTTTGTTCAATTTTCTGTAATCAATATAGATTCTTCAACCGGTAACAGTTCTCATTGGAATTAACTCATGACACTCATTTTCGACAATTGTGATTCCACCTTTCTTCGGCATACACTGTACCGGACTTACCCATGAACTATCTGAAATAGGATAGATGATTCATGCATTTAACCATTTGATCACTTCCTTTCTCACAATTCATAATAGGATTGAGCCTCCTTTGCCCATCAATTCGAATTCTTTTACCTTCTTCCAAAATAATTTTATGCATGCAAAGAAAAGGGCTTATACATCAAATATTAGCTATGATCCAGCCAATTGCTTTCTTAAATTTCTTTAGAATAGCAATTAATTGCTCCTCTTGATCTTTCGCCAGTTCTGCAAAAATAATCACAGGCAAAGTAGAACAGTCACCTAAATAAACGTATTTTAAATTGGAAGGAAGTACCTTTAATTCGAGTTTAGGTGTTTCTTCGATCAACAACTTGGGTTGCACAAATTCTCTAACCTCCAACTCCAATGGTTCAAACCATGTGGATTGAATAAAATTTCTTGAATTGGCTTCCATAAAAGCCATGTTTTCTTCACCTTCTTCATCCTCTAAAGGGTCAAGATCTAAGGCTTTCTTCAATAGATCTTCTTCAAAATTGCTTACCATAGAAACCAAGGTTTCTATCTCTTCCATAACTGAACACTCTTCTGTCGGATCTGGAAATTTCATTGCTTTAGGAATAATAAAGGTTACTTGATCGTCTTGAACTCACATGGTGAGTTCACCTTTCTGCACATCAATTAACGTTCTTCATATGGTTAAGAAAGGTCTCCCAAGGATTATCGGCACTTCCTTATCTGTTTCAAAATCTAAGACAATGAAATCAGCAGGAAAAATAAATTTATCAACTCTTACCAAAACATCCTCGATCTTTCCTCGGGATATGCTAAATATCAATCTGCTAGCTGAAGTGTCACAGTTTTAGGTCTTACTTCACCTATCCCTAACATCTTGAAAATAAACTTAGGCATCAAGTTGATATTTGCTCCTAAATCATACAAAGATTTACCATAGTAAGATTCACCAATGTTACAAGGTATAGTAAAGCTTCCTGGGTCTTTAAATTTAGGTGGCAGTTTGTTCTGCAAGAACGCACTGCACTCCTTTGTTACTGCAACAGTCTCATATTCACTCAGTCATTTCTTCTTGGACAGTATATCCTTCATAAACTTCAGATAATTTGGCATTTGTTCTAAAGCCTCCACCAACGGAATATTGATGTGTAACTGCTTCAGAACATCCAAAAAATTCTTGAATTGCACTTCTTGTTTCTGCTTGTGTTGCTACAATCTTTGCGGATATAGAGGTCATGGACATTTCGATTGAACCGGATAACTTTTCTGAGTAGGTAAATTTGTATCTAAAGAAGATGTTAAAGCATTTGAATTCACTAAGTTAGGATTTACCTTGTGAGTCTTTGCAGATTCTGATTCCTTTGGTGTAGGAATTTCAACAGCTAGTTGATTCTTCTCAACGGGCCTATCTTCGACATCAATCAATCGGGGTTCCAGAATTTTACCACTTCACAATGCCACTACCTTGATATGTTCTTTACCCAAATTTCTTGGATTCTCAGTATCGCTCGACAAGGTTCCTTGCGGTCTATTACGAAGCTCTGTAGCTAACTGACCTATTTGGTTTTCCAAATTTTTCAATGTTGCTGCTTGGCTTTGGATCAAAGCGTCATTCTTTGCCATGTACGCTTTCAACAAGTTCTCCAAACTGTTTGATGCCTTAGCTTGAGGTGGTCTTGGAGCTTGCTCATTAAACCCTTGAGATTGGTTGAGTCTATGCTACAACGAGTTGTGGTTCAGTCCATTTCCTGGGTTGCTCCAAGAAAAGTTAGGATGATTACGCCATGAAGGATTATAGAAGTTGGACTGGGATCCTTGTCCACTCCTATTTTGATATTGGTTCCCCGCATAGTACACTGACTCGGGATTTGATGGACAATTCTCAAAAGAATGACCTTCCCCACAGTACACATAGGAAACTACTTCGTACGGACTTGGTGGCTGGGCTGCAAAATTATTAATACTATTAGCGATAAACTATTTTAACATAGAGGGAATAGATGATACCTGAGCTAATAACGAAGTGAGGGTGTCAACTTTATGAACTTCGGCTACACGTCTTCTTGAAGCTATTCGATTTGTTGGCCATTGATAGTTATTACTCGCAATCCTCTCGATGATCTCATAAGCCTCATTATAAGACTTAGACAAAATTGCACCATTCATAAAAGCATCTACCATCAATCTTTTATGTGCATTGAGACCATTATAGAATGTGTCCAACTGGATATAATGAGGAATCCCATGATGAGGACACTTAGTCATCCAATTGTTGGAAGGTTGTGATCTAGTTCCTCAACTTAACGTTTTTTCTAGGCGGGAAATACTTAACCAAAAATCTCTCTGGTAATTCTTGCCATGTAGATATGGAACTTGGTGGCAATGAATTGAGCCATGCTCATGCTCAATCTCGCAACGAGTACGGAAACAACTTTAACCTCAGTGCGTCTTTAGTCACACCGGCTATCTTGAATAAATCACTCACCTCCATAAACAATCGAAGGTGGAGATGTGGATCTTTTGTGGGCATACCACTGAATTGGCCCACAGTTTGGAGCATTTGAAACATCAATAGTTTTAATTCAAATTGGGTTGCCTCAATATCTGGCCTTTTAATTCCTGGGTTTAACTCACTGAAAAGTGGCACAGCATATTGTCTGATGCATCGATCCTATCATCGGCAATGAGGACAGGATTTCGTACATGATCGGCTTCATTACCTTGGTCTTGATTCTAATTTCCAAGGTCCATCTCGACTTGTCTTTGAGTTGTTCATTCACGTCTTCTTTGTCTGAAAGTTCACTCAATTTCAGGGTCTACAAAGAGCAAATTGATAATTCGATCTATGCTTATAAACATCTAAAAAGAAAATTACAAAATTAAAAAGAATAAGTTAGTAATGTTAGAAATAAATTAAATTGAAAATAAATAATTTCACGAATTAAATTACCATGGCAACAGTTGACAATCCCCGACAACGGTGCCAAAAACTTGTAACGCTGGGGTTTGTGCAAGTGTACATAGTTGTTATCAAGTAATAAGTAAGTATCAAGTTATTGTCTCCACAAGAATTGTATTTGTGCTAAGTCACTTAATTTGTAAAATTATATTAACAATTTGGTAAATAAAAACACAATTTAGTTGAGAAGTGATGATTAAAATATATTAGACTAAATGCAATGATCCCTAATGTAAATTAACCTAAGTATGCAAACTATATGAATGAAATAGATTTTAGCAAAATTAAACACAATTTGCAGCAATTATAACACAAATAAACTAGGACAATTACTTTAATTAAACTCAATTTATTATCAACATGCTTAATAATATTTGAAAAAAACATTCCATGGCAACTCGATCTTTCATGAGTTTGGAAACCACGTTAGGTCCTTTCGGAATCCTTTACTTAGTAAATACGCATTTTACTGATCCTTATTTACTAAGGGTTTCTTAGTATTCATGTGAGGTAATAGGGACGTGTTAGGTTTGAAACAGTTTAATCACACAAATTTAAAAACTATGCAGATAACAAAGCCTGGTTAGGGTTGTTATGCAACCTACAATTTAATCGAGTTAGGATCTAAATTGAGCATGCACATTTCAATTAAGCGTCCACTAGCCATCGTCTGGTTAGGATCGCTCAGCTAATTCGGGTGCATTTCAATCATGTATGAATGAAATACAGACTTGATTTTAATTGAAAACATGATCGATTGAGGCACAAACATTATAAGCATGAATCTAAAAAATATTATTTAATCAAAGCAATCATCCTAACTTAAACAAAATTAAGCTAACATCGTTGTAAAAAAGAACAAAGAACACATAGCAAACATCTTTAAATTAAATTAAAGAAAAGAAAGATTAAACCCAATTCAGAGTGGCTGTCACCCAAGTCTCTGAATGACGAGGCTCTTTCATTCCTCTGCTTCTCTCTTTTACTAATGGCTCTCCAAGATGGCCGACCAAGGGTTCTTTAAGAGGCTCAAATGCTAAAATCTTTATGAAAAGATGATGATAGGCGTGAGGAGAAAAGAATAATGCTAAGAGAATGAATGAGGAATGAGGGATGAGTGATGAGTGATGAGAGATGAGCAGAAATGTAAGAATGAGGTCTTATTTATAAGTAAAGAGAGGGGGATAGTTTACTAAAAATAGAAGTTTTCATCTTTTGAAGCATCTTCCATGGGTGGCCGGCCATAAATTGAGGAAGTTGAGCTGATTTTTGCTTGATTTTTGGTCAATTTGAGTGCCACAACAACTCAGGACTGAGACTCAGCCAAGTGCAAATCTTCAGGCGAATCTCTAATTTCTTCAACTCTTCAAGGACCTTGTGTAATTAAACCAAAAAGTGGTTTAAGGACAGTCATGTGCAGCCAAATTTTGGGTTGACTTGGTCCCCAATTTGAACAGTTTTGTAATCTAGCAAAGCTATCAACCTGTCCAAAATAAATCAACAAGTTGATGACCAAAGAATAAAATTTATCCAATTTAATTAGTTAATTTAAAACCCAAATTATTAATGAAATATTTTAAAATGAATTATTAAATATGATTTTATATTTTATACTTTAATTTAATCATGCATGGCCCACTTTATGTCTTAAAAAATTTAATTTATTCAAATTAATATAAAATAAGTCATTTATTGCATGAAAACTATATAATTGATAAATGCCAAATTATACATATTGTTACCCCAAATACTTAGCATATTTATGGATATTTACTATTAGATTTTTGGATTTTGGTGCTCTTAATCCGGTTATTTCATGTTTTGTACTCAGGAGAGCACCAAGAGTCAAAAAGAGCCAAAAACGAGCTTAAAAGAGACAAAAATGACCAAATCAAGAAGATCACACGGCCTAAGCTTTGCCACACGAGCTGCTCACACGCCCGTGTCTGTTGAGGGTGTCGTCCAAGGATTTTACTATTCACACGGCTTGGCCATTGACCCATACGGCCGTGTGAAATTTAGCGGAATGAACACGGCCTGACAAACACGTCACAGGCCATGGCACACAGGCGTGTCCCTTTTTCAAATAGTTGTATTTTACAGGGAAAAAGGATACTTAGGGAAGAAGAAAGCCAATCCAAAGCCTATATAAACACCCTAAGTATGACCTACAGAGGGGGGCTTCTAGAACTTTTCTGGAACAGAGAACCACACGCCAGGAATTACTTGAAGAAAGCTAGACGATCCATCCCAAAAAGTCAGAGGTACTCCAAGACTGAAGATCTCTCTCAGAATCCCTTCAGGAGTTTTAGAGTTTTCTTCATGTTTTGTTATTTTTATACTTTTAAGATGTACTTTTATTTCATTATGAACTAAACCCCTTAGATACCTAAGGCGGATGAAACCTATGATGGATCTTATTATTATTATCTGAACTATATGATAAATACCTAATTTGTTCTTAATTATGTATTTCTAATGCTTAAGTTAATATTCCGGGTATTGACTCATGATTTAATGTGCTTATGCAAAGGAGGAATAGACCCTGCCTAAGAGTAGATTTGGCATAATTAAGTGGAGTTGATCGAACGGTAGAGATAGGGTTATGAGATTTTGCCAGATTAGGGTGAAACCTAATATGGGAGTCCATAGATCGATTTACTGCTTCCCTAGGGGTTTTAATTAGAAACAGATTTCAATTAATTCAACTGAGGGTTAGGCGTTATTAGTCTCGAAAGAGATAATAATGTAGGTTAGGGAGTCTCACGGATCAAGGCAAGTGAATAAATCATCTGGTTCAGAGTTAGATAACAAGTGAAATCTAGGTGGATTCCTCTTTGGGTGTCGTCTTTATCAATTGCTTCTCTTCAAGTCTTTTTCCAAATTTTCTCTTCGCTTTAATTAAATTAGTTAATTAGTTTAGATAACTAGTTTAATAAACAAACCCTTTTATTCCTAGGTTAAATAATAAAAAGATAGTTATTACTAGTACTTTTGGTTCCCTTGGGTACGATATCCCGATCTTGCCATTACTATACTATTGTCCGATAGGTGCGCTTGCCTTTTCGTCGTGATAATAGCTAGTCTAGGTTTGATCTTTATTATACATATTTATTACTTGTTACGAATCACGCGATCAAGTTTTTTGGCGCCGTTTTCGGGGAATTGAAATATTAGGAACACTTAATTTTTATTACTTTAGCCATTTATTTTTCTTGCAATTTAACTCTATTTCTATTTTTATTTTACTAACTTTATTCTTCTTTCTCCTTACAGGTTCTTGTAGTGTATGACTAGAAGAAATCCGTCAGGACCGTTACTTTTTAACGAGGAAATTGATCGTACAGCTCGTAGAAACTGACGAGAAATCAGGCGCAGCTTAAGATACACAGAGGAAGAGCAAAAGGATGATATCTCAACTACTACTGAAGAGATGGCTGAAAATCAAGACAATCCGCTACCGCTAGCCATACCCGCTGAATTAGCAAATCAGAATCCTGCTCCTCGTACTATGTATGATTATGCTAAACCTAATTTTACAGAACTCGAGTCAAGTATAGTTAGACTCATTGTTGTTGTTGCTAATAATTTTGAATCAAAACTAACACGATTCGGATGATACAAACAATTTGTTCGGTTTGATGGTTTGCGTGGGAGAAACCCCAACACGCACTTGGCAAATTTCCTAGAATCGCATGACACTTTCAAAATTAATGGCATTTCGATGATGCCATTTGCCTTCTGTTATTCCCTTTTTCACTGAGGAATAAAGCTAAACAGTGGTTGAACTCACTACCACGAGGATCCATTACCACTTGGGAGCAAATGGCCGAAAAATTTCTATTAAAATATTTTTCACTAACAAAAACAGCTAAGTTGTGTAATGATATTTCTTCTTTTGTGCAGATGGACTTAGAGACACTTTACGATGCATGGGAGAGATACAAGGATCTATTGAGAAGGTGCGCTCACCACGGGTTACCTCTATGGCTGCAAGTTCAAACGTTCTACAATGGTGTGAATCCCTCGACAAGACAAATGATTGACGCAGCTGCTGGCGGAACGATCAACAATAAGACACCGGAATATGCCTATGAATTTATAGAGGAGATGTCACTGAATAACTATCAGTGGCAAGTTATGAGGACAAAGCCAACGAAACAGTCGGTCACCATGCTCTCTAATTAGCTAGAACTTCTAAATAAGAAAATTAATGGTTTACTTGGTTCTACGCAGGTACATCTAGTAATGAGGTGTGACTCAAGTAGAGGAGACGTGCATACAGAATACCCACCATTCAATCCTACAACCGAAGAGGAATAAGTCAACTATATGGGTAACAATAATTTCAGATCTCAGAATAACCCCTATAGTAACACTTATAATGCAAGTTGGAAGAACCACCCAAATTTCTCTTGGGGTGGTCAACAGAATCAAAGGCCACAGAATCCTCAGAATTTTCAACAGCCACCGTATCAACAAGAGAAGAAACCAAACCTTGAGGAGCTACTATCCAAATTCATCTCGGTGTTAGAAACTCGCTTCCAGAATACTGAGACAGCACTCAAAAATCAACAAGCATCAATTCAAGGACTCAAAACTTAGATAGGCCAACTATCCAAATTAATTTCTGAACGACCACAAGGTAGTTTGCCAAGTAATACTGAACCAAACCCAAGGGAACAGCTCAATGCAATTGATACTCAAGAAGGATGCGATGAGACTGAGCCAGAACCAAGGCAAAAAAATGTGGAAAGCAAAGGTGATGGTGAGGTAAGTCATAATAAAATGGTAAGTACGAAATATAAATCTCGTGTGCCATATCCTAAAGCGATGAAGAAAGACAAAACGGAAGAACAATTCGGTAAGTTCGTCAAACTCTTAAAGAAATTACATATTAACTTACCTTTTATTGAAGTTCTTTCGCAGATGCCCAACTCAGCAAAATTCTTAAAGGAACTTCTGACCAATAAAAGAAAATTAGACGCTACGTCACATGTGGAACTCAATGCAGTCTGCTCAGCTATTCTAAAGAATAAGCTACCTAACAAGTTGAAAGATCCAGGGAGTTTTACAATTCCTTGCTTAATTGGTAGTTTATCTGTGAATAATATTTTAGCTGATTTAGGGGTAAGTATTAATGTTATGCCGTATAAAATGTTTAAACGACTAGGTCTCGGTAAACCCAAACAGACTAGGATGAGCATACAATTGGTTGACAAAATAGTTAGATTTCCTAAGGGTATTATTGAAGATGTTCTCGTTAAAATTGATAAGTTTATTTACCCAGTAGACTTTGTCGTCCTAGATATGGATGAGGATAACGAGGTACCTTTAATTTTAGGATGACCCTTTTTAGCAACTGCCAGAATAATTATTAATGTCGGCACAGGAGAGCTAACACTTCAAGCACGCGACTCAATCAAAACCTCTAAGACTCAGGATAATGCTATAAAACCTGTCGATGATAAAACTAATATTCAATTGTCCTTGCAGGAACCTCCTCGAACCAAGACAATAGAGACAGTGCACTACTATCATGAAGAAAACAAAGACGTCTATAAAGAACAAAGGCTACGGATAGAAGAGCTAGACGAATGGCGAGAACACAAACCGAGAACACATGATAAACCAAAACATCGCCAAAACAAGCCCGATACCTCTCCTAATCAACTTAAGGTAGGCAATAAAGTCTTACTAGATGCCACAGATCCCCACATTGTCACTACCACACCAAATGAGGAGATCCTCTTACGATTTTCGATGCTTTCCCATTCGATGCGGTTGAGGTGAGTCATCCCAAGTTTGGCACTTTTAAGGTAAAAAACACCTGATTAAAACCTTATTTTAAGATTGACAGCAGGAATGAGGAGTATGAACTCCTCAAACCACCATGATAAATCAACGAAGAGGTAAGTCAAGCTTAGACTATAAATAAGCGCTTCTCAGGACGCAACCCGAGTACTAACATATTTTGATTTCTTATTTCTAACACTTTAAATAATTAAATTTTTGGAATTGCACAATCTTTCAGAACACATGGCCACCCACACGAGAGTGCCTAAAGCCGTGGCAAAACAGGGGAAGCGACACGACCGTGCGATACGATCGTGTGGAAATAGGGCAAAGATTTCCCCAAAAACACGGGATGCGATAAATCCCCACAGTCGTGCGACATGGCCGTGGGTGAGGTTGATAGATGAACACGGGCGTGCCAAGGGTAAGGCTCGATTCTGTTTCTCTAACACGAGCGTGCGACACACCCGTGCCATTAAACCGGGGACAACAATACACAGGCGTGGTACCATATACACAGGCGTGGGAAAAGCGAACGAAGCTAAACACGGCTGTGCGATATGGCCGTGTACAACACACGCCCAAGACACACGGGCGTGTGATAGTAACCGGGCACAACCTAACTCACAAAATTCGAAAAACACGGGCTCACCCTCAAAGTACACGGGTGTGGCCATAGGTCGTGTGACCCTCCCCTATATAAGCAAACAACTGTTCATCTTCTTCCTTTTTTCAAAACGCCATCACTTTCACATCGCCACTCTAGCACCACCACTTGAGGCCCCCACTGACGAGGATCATTGAATCCTCCTATCTTTTTATCTTTATTTTTATTTTTATTCTTAATTTTTAATTTCATTTCAATTTTATTAGTTTCTTATAAAAGACATATCTATATTAGTAAATTTTACTTTCTTCATTTTTTTCTAGTATTTCTAACACGTAATCCCACACTCTCTTCCACACCAACTCTTAATAAGCTCTTCATAATTCTATAGATTTCCAAGCAAGCTGCTAGGAATATTTTACGGAATGAGGAAACAAATAGGGAACAATACAAAACGAATGCCATGTTCAACGACCCAATTTCTTCATCTAGCTAAGAACAATGGTAGCTACTACTTTCCCCAAACACTACAGCCTCAGAATCAAGCTCCGCATCCATATAATAGGGAGTTTCACCTCCTTCCCTCTTATGATTTTCTTTATTTTGAATAGTCTATCTTTGTACATTGAGGGCAATGTACATCTTAAGTGTAGGGTGTGAACATAAACATGAAACCTAACTTTTTGCATTATTCTCAAATCCCTGAATGTGGTCTTGTGTTTAAGTGATTTTCTCATAATATTGATAGAATGAATTCTGATTAATCTATAATTATCGTTGATATGTCATGAATTAGACCAAGGGAATTATGCATGATTATTTGATTGTAGAACCTTAAAGAATCAAGCATGATAAGTTGATATTTTGATAACTAAAATTTTTAGATTATTTTCTTGAATTGAGGTATTATCTTGAAATCTTAAGTATACAGGAATGACATCAAAAACCCGAATTTTTGGTGAGATTTTTTAGCCTTTTTGAGCATATAGCTTTCTTTCTTGCTCACTTCTTTTGTGGTTTAAGTGTGTCAACATTGAACTGTTATTCTAGAACTTGCTTCGACTATACATGTCGAGATCACACGTATGATTTGATATACTGAGATGATAAAGGCACTTAGGATTTAACCCACTTACTCTATAAAGAGCCTTCCACATAATTAAACCCTTAGTGAACCCCCTTTGAGCCTACTAACCCTTTTTCTTTATTGACTAACCCTCATCATTAACCCATTAACCCATTCGTATTGAAATCCCCTTACATAATTTGACCCTTTTTATCGAGATTGATTTTAATATTGTTACCTCACTATGATCACTAATTTTTTGTTACTGAATCATGGAGTTTAACTTCTATATTGTATTGACTTGATTTGTTCTTAAAAAAAAAACTAACCTCAATTTTATTATTGTAATTCTTAGCAAGCTAAAGTTGTCATGAAAAAGACAGCTCATGTAATATAGTTCTAGATATTTGTTGCCATTTAGTAATTAAGTTTTTGATAGTGGGGTGATATATTAAAATCATCTCGATTCTAACATTTGTTTCTTCAGCTTGTATCCATACCTGTAACCTAAACCCTGTTTCAACCATGCAAAGACCTTTTGATTTGTGTATCATATCATTTACAAGTGGTGGAGATTTGATTTTCATGCAAGCCTATAGTGATAACACCTCATGTTAGACAATCGAGTGCTTAATTTTGAACCTTGAACACTTTAAGTGATTTGAGTGAATCCTTAGTGAGGATGTCATCTCTTGTATATCTAGGACTAAAGTTAATTACTTAGAGGAAGGAGATTACCTATAATTTTATTATCAAAATATTCGATTTAGATTGTTTGAGGTTTTTAATGCCCCTATGGTTGAATTCTCGCTGTATGATTCTCCGTGGAATAATTTGTAACATTATCGGTGATGATTATGTGATTGAAAGGAATGAATTCTAGCAGTAAATTAGAGTTTTGCTTGAGGACAAGCAAATGCTTAAGTGTGGGGGTATTGGATAAACGCCAAATTATACATATTGTTACCCCAAATACTTAGCATATTTATGAATATTTACTATTAGATTTATGGATTTTGGTGCTCTTAATCTGATTATTTCATGTTTTGTACTCAGAAGAGCACCCAGAGTCAAAAGGGGCCAAAAACGAGCTTAAAAGAGACAAAAATGACCAAATCAAGAAGATCACACGGCCTAAGCCTTGCCACACGGGCTGCTCACACGCCCGTGTCTATCGAGGGTGTTGTCCAAGGATTTCACGATTCACACGGCCTGGCCATTGACCCACACGGCCGTGTGAAATTTAACGGAACGAACACGACCTGGCAAACACGTCACACGGCCGTGGCACACGAGCGTGTCCCTTTTTCAAAGAGTTGTATTTTACAGGGAAAAAGGATACTTAGGGAAGAAGAAAGCCAATCCAAAGCCTATATAAACACCTAAGTATGACCTACGAGGGGCTTCTAGAACTTTTCTGGAACAGAACCATACGCCAGAATTACTTGAAGGAAGCTGACGATCCATCCCAAAAAGTCGAGCTACTCCAAAATCAAGATCTCTCTCGAAATCCTTCAGGAGTTTTAGAGTTTTCTTCATGTTTTGTTATTTTTATACTTTTGAGATGTACTCTTATTTCATTATGAACTAAACCCTTTAGATGCCTAAGGGGGATGAAACCTATGATGGATCTTGTTATTATTATCTGAACTATATGATAAATACCTGATTTGTTCTTAATTATGTGTTTCTAATGCTTGAGTTAATATTCTGGGTATTGACTCATGATTTATGTGCTTACCAGAGGAGGAATAAACCCTGCCTAATAGTAGATTTGGCATAATTAAGCAGAGTTGATCGAACGGCTAGAGATAGGGTTACGAGATTTTGCCGAATTAGGGTGAAACCTAATATGGGAGTCCATAGATTGATTTATTGCTTCCCTAGGGGTTTTAATTAGAAAGAGATTTCAATTAATTCAACTGAGGGTTAGGCGTTATTAGTCTCGAAAGAGATAATAATGTAGGTTAGGGAGTCTCACAGATCAAGTCAAGTGAATAAATCATATGGTTCAAAGTCAGATAACAAGTGAAATCTAGGTGGATTCCTCCTTGGGTGTCGTCTTTATCAATTGCTTCTCTTCAAGTCTTTTTCTAAATTTTCTTTTCGCTTTAATTAAATTAGTTAATTAGTTTAGATAATTAGTTTAATAAACAAATCATTTTATTCCTAGGTTAAATAATAAAAAGATAGTTATTACTAGTACTTTTGGTTCCCTTGGGTACTATATCCCGGCCTTGCCATTACTATACTATTGTTCGATAGGTGCGCTTACCTTTTCATCGTGATAATAGTTAGTCCAGGTTTGATCTTTATTATAAATATTTATTACTTGTTACGAATCACACGATCAATAATAAAGCATAAAATCACATTTTAATAATTTCTATGTCCTAATTTCATATTTTCACATATTTCATTAATTTATTAAACAATTACTTAGTTTTAACAGCAATTTTAAGTAAAAAGGTGATAAATGACATAGGAAAAACCTATATATTTTTCCGTTTACACATACCCTAGTATTCCTACTAGGGTTGGTGCCCCCTTTATGTCCATGAGGGGTTTTTGGGTCTCTCTCACATCGGGTCCAATTACGAGTACTTCCTAGGCCTTTTTGACCAAGTACTATGTAATGTGATCCAACCTGACTCGGTTTTTCTATTTCCAAAAATAAAATTTAATATTTATATATAAAATAATTTTCTCGTCCCTATTTTACCCCAGTAAAATTTTGACGATTTTATCCCTGGTAAAATTTTGACAAGTTTGCCCCTAGTAAAATTTCGAGAAAATATGTTCAATATTTCATAACTCAACATGTTCACTATAACCAAATGGTTTATTTTCATTTTCGAGCTTCAAAATAGTCCAAAAACATAAACTTATTCTTCCGATCATTTTTTAAGTAATCCATATAGTATTGCAAATAGATCATTTTCATTTTTGGAAACCTGCATTCATTTCCAAATGATTCCATTTCTCCATTTCGGAGAAAATCATAATCATTTTTTAATGTTTCCCATTTCTCTTTTTCTATTCATTCTATTCATTTCTATTCAAACACGCAATTCATTTATGGTTTCAACGCGCTAGCGGAGGAACTGATTAGACATATGTAGTTGAGGCTCAAATGATTTATAATTCAGTTTTGGCTTTTCACCTATTAATTATAAACTTATTTAGTAACAAAGTCATTCCACTATAGTATCATGACTGAGCTCTCCCCAACGACATACCATTACGAAAGCAACTGCTCAGTGCTCGTCCAATGACCTTGTTATAAGTGTGTTACCCTCATAGGATATCCTTGATCTCTTTGGGATAATATCCGTTCTCCTAATATGATCCTATTTTATCACATGGTAACCATTACATCTTCCTTCATGAAAAGTCAATCACTATCAAATAGTGATAAAATCATCCATCATAAAAACGGACTACTCATAGTCACGATTACTTTTCATTAACCATGTAATGCCAATGAGAGAATATCATTTACCCATGTTTTGGGCTATGAATCCCACTGTTGTGAGTGATGCTACATACTACAGAAGTCGTACACCCAACACACCAGCTTTCGATTCCTTATCTATTTGAACTAAGGCTTTTACTTAAACTAAAGTGTAGGAGTCATGCATACATAGTCCGCTATCCACTCAAGATTTATGTATGTCACACTATGAACGTCACAAGTGAATAAATCCATAAACGGATTCAGGATCTATTCTATTTGGGTTATGTCTGATTAATACTCACTCCAATTAGTCACATCTATATATCTATCTTTTAGGAGTCATCTGTTCCAATGCCTAAGACAAGGCATCTAATCAATTGGACTTGATAAATGAGATATTAGTCTTTTCATCGTTTTGCTCATTTCTGGTTAGACTAAGAACATATTTAGGTTCGTCTACTGATACAAGTTGCCTTACTGTACTTGATTCAACCACGTAATACTACTTAGTATTAGTTAAACATTTAGACAACCAATGAGAAACATTTGTTTCCATTTTGTTTTGCATGCAAAAACTATGTGAGGATAATTATATAGAGTATATTAATATAATCAAATGAACTTGTTTTATTAACCAATCTGTTTAAAAAAATTACTAGTTTACAAATGAATATACTACACTCAAGGCAGCAGATCCAACACTTAATAGTCGAGTCGAGTACAGGGGTGTTACAAACTCAACACCCATCATGAACATGATTTCCTTTGTGAGTCATCTTATGACAATCTCATTGAAAGTCATGCATGACTAATTATTCTTAAAAGGAGATCCATCCGGTGAACCTACATGGTAAAATTTACCTTAGGGTACAACCATGGTAGAAACCGGCTCGAAACTTTATCATGGTATCAATTAGGGACCATCAATGGAGGTCGTAGATCTTGTTCAGGGACCTTCTCCCACTCAATTTTTTTTTTTAAATGCAAGATATTTTATCCCAATTTTCAAGAATGATCATACAATAGTCCTAGTGGCATTCTTACGTAATCTATATGACATGTTTCCAATATATTCATGGCATGCTATGGCAATTTTATAATATTCACATTCATTCATAAGAATCAATCAGTCATAAAAACAAACAATTTTGATTCTTCTCAATTTTTCTTTTAAAGGAAAATCTGAAGAAGTGAATGTGAATCGTGCACCAGGTAGGGTCCCAAGAAAGGGAGGTAAGTCTTATTTAACCGCTTAAAAACCAAGTCTTTTCTTGCTAGAGTCAATCATACATACATGCACCTACTCATTACCACACATCTCACAACAATCAAATAACTTAAAGAAGTGAATGGAACAATACAACACATGTATTTTTGCATTACCACAGTTCTTATTTTTTAATCGATCAACTGTGGATCATCTCATACATATATATCACAATTATAATATAACATAATATAAATATTATAAAAAATTATAAAAAAACATATATATAAAAAGATGGGTAATTAAAATAAAGTTGTTAGCTAAGGTTTCCATGGTTCTATTTCTAAAAAATAAATGAAAAACAAAATTGTATAGTTTTTCACCACAAGACATTCCTTGAGTCTTCAACCACTATCGCTCCATCTTCTCCTCATCATGGACTCTTTTTGGAAAAATTATATTTAAGTCATGCGTTTGTTTTCAACTCACAAGAATTCTATGAATTAAAAAGTCCTATGTGGAGATGATAGTCTACGGTTTATTTCCTAACAACCACAACCATGAAAAAATTAACAATTATATAACAAATATATAATATTGCATCAATTCTCATATATAACTCAAAACATGTATAAGATCTAAAGAACGGCACTTTCTGTATAACCAAATCATTGAAGAAGAAGAAAAATCTATTTTGATTACTAGTTTATACTTATAGATAAAGCACAACTTGACTCTGATATCAATTGTTGAAAAATTGAGTTTGAAAAATGCAACGAAAAATAGCTTTAAGAGAAAACCAGAGTTTCAACTTTTTTTTCCAAAAACAAAAGCTTGGTTATGTTATCTAAAGTAATAAACACTTAATCAAAATCGCATCTTTATGATTCGTCTAGGATGAATGCTTCGACCGAGTAGTCTTCTCCGTTATCCTCAAGCTCACGTGTCTTGAGTATGGGCTCACTTTGAATTAGAAAAATTTTCGCAAAACTATCAGTGGGTAATTTCGTAATTTCTCTAAACTTTTAAGGTCAAGTTGTAAATAACAAGAACATCTCTAGAAATTTTCTAAAAGAATTTTATCAAAGAATTTTCTCTCTACAACTTTTCTTGAATTCATGTGTATGAGAATAATGACCCAAGCTCTCTTTATATATGGAGAGTTCAGAGAGAGTTCAACTAGGATTAGAATTAATCAAATTAATATTAAATTAATAAAATATTATCTAGACAAATATTTAATTTAATTTAATATCTCATATTAATTTCTAGATAAATATTAAATTAAATTTAATATTAAATTCATTAAAACAATATTATCTTTGGAAAACTTAATTTGAAATCAAGTTACCTGGTAGAGTCCTACTAGGAGTCTAATTTGTCCACCGCTCTACCACCGAAAAATCGTCGCCACTGACCATCTGTCAGCCATTAGATACCATCGTTGTAGTTGTCGTGTTCGGCAGTGCCATTGCCTGCACAACTCCCCCTGGCACCCCGAACCGTCGTTGCTTTGCCTGAATGGGTCTGGCCGGTTCGGCTATCGCTAGTTCAGTCAAGGCCAGTGATGGCCCGACCGGTCCAATCTAGCCACTGGTTAGACTGTCAACCCAGTTTCATACACAGGGTCTAGTTAACCAATTTTTGCGTTTCGGTCTTGGGTTTTGGTTCTCGGGTTCAATTTTCGATCTTGAGTCCAATTTTCAAGTCCAATTGGGCTAATTGTATGACTTGAAAATTAATTTCCAGAAATATCATATGTATTTTAATTAATATGATTAATTTAATTTTACTTGATCAAAATTAATTTTTCCAAAAATCACTGAGATTTTCCAAATTAAATTTTTAAGAAAATTCTTTAATCAAATTCTCTAATTGAATAATTCACACGCCCACCTAGTTTAATTCCACATCGAATAAATCAACTCAATTAAATTATTTCTAAATTTGTAGAATTTTCTTCTGATTCAAATGCAAACTGATTGAGTTTTTGTTGAGTTAGCGGAGGGACCAATCAAATATATACAATTAGGCTCGAGTAATTACAATTATGTCCAGAAGTATCATTCCGATAATTCGCAATTTACTTAATCATGGAGTCAACCCATAAGAAATAACACAATTGAAAACTCCTTATTGTATACTCTTCACGAAAACAATTCATCCAACTGCTTTATCCAATGACTTCGTTATATGTGTGTTACCCTCATATGATATCATTGATTCTTTTGAGTTAAATCCATGCACTCAATACAATCTTCTTTTATCTTATTGTCACCATTGTGTCTTCTTAATGATTAATATGATCACTGTCAACTAATAACTATGATAAATTGCTCGTTTGAGAATAAGAAACTCGTGGCCACATTCCATATTTATCAATCCATACAATGCTAATGAGAGGATATTGTTAACTCTTTAATCGAGCTATGAATTCCATTGTTGCTAGTAAGCCATGTTGTAACACCCTATACTAGGCCCGGTCACCGAGCCCAAATATCAGGATGTCACACCACTATCACTTATCACACACATTATAAGATGTCACATTAATAGACAATCATCTTCTTTATTAGCGTTCTTACAAAATTTTTAAGTTAAGCATATATTAATCATCATTAAAACATGTCAAACATACTTCAAACAAACTTATAATATCAATTAAACATGCTCTAGAGCCACTTAGCAAAATTCCAACACAAGTTACGCAGGTATCGATGCTGAAACAAAGGTATCGATATTTCTCTTATATGGTATCAATATCGATTGGAAAATTGATACCAAAATAACAATTTGTTTCTCATCTAAAAATCAAACCCCAGAATTTATCGATACCTTTATTAAAGTATCGATTATTTTACCTCGAGTATCGATACTCGTGGTAAGGTATCAATACCAAATTACAATACTGACTTCTTGCACATCGAAAAATCATGGAGGTATCATTTTTAAAACTCAAATATCGATACCTCTGCTCCAGACCATAACAATTCAGCAGTTTAAGGCATATAATCCATTCAAAATAATATTACTTAACATGCAACTTTTACCTTATCAAGTAATCACCAAAACAACCACAATAATGGTTCAATCATCGAAAACATGTCCGAGCAAGCGAACAATATAACAAGAACAATATCCATTAATCCTAAGAACAAATAAGTTATGAAAGTAATCAAAATATTATGGCAAAGCACATGCAACAATTCTACCACATTATTCATTGTCCATTGACCATACATACAGTTCATGGCACTTCAACATAGCAAATATTCAAACCAAAACAATATCCATGAAAAAAATTATAACATCCATTGAAAGTGCTAGAAAACTAAACCCATAAAATATCATGAGGACTACAATAATAATTGATCAAAGGCTAACCACATTATCTTATCCCCACAGTTCAAAGAATAATATTAATATCACCTATGCAAATACTAAAACCTAACTTGGATCACTTTTTCGGTATCCCCACACCATTCACACCACTAATGCTAAATATCTGCAATGGTTTTAAAGGAGTGGATGAGCTTAAACAAGCTCAGTGAATGTCAGAGTAACCACAATGTATACACAACATCAAAAGTTAAACGAGAGCATGCTATAACACATTCACAACCATATTCTAACCAAATCACAATAATATATTCATTAAATCATAAAACTAGCATATACTCTCATGTACAACTACACTCAACTTATATACACATAGTTCATTTTACAATAATTCATCAAGACAAAACAACGTATACATGCTTTAATAACTCATACGTATAGCTTATATATGCACATACATTCAAAAGTTAAATGAAAACAACCCAAACAGTGATTACATATGCAATTTACTATGAGAACATACTAACATTTTCATGAGACTTAAATTGACTCATTTAACATATAATTTACATGTTTCTGCATCCATCTCATATCGTATTATCTCATCATATAAGATCACCTTTAAATGATAATTTGGCACTTGAGGCTATGAAACATGAAAGTGGGCTCTACCACTACATATCGAAAACACTAATCTCCAGCACACCAATTGACTCATAGAGTCGAACATATCCCAAAAAGTGAAGCATAAAGATAACACTCTCCAACACACCAAATATGTCTTGTTGAATGGAGCTTAGCTCATATTCCGTTATCTCTCCAGCCTGTCCCAGGGCCTCAATGCCCAAAAACACAATATATATAGGTGAGTACTCACAATCCTATGGCATGCCAATTATATCCAACGGTTTCAAGAGATTACAGGACCAAAATATCCATAATTACACATTTTTAATTATTGATTTAATGTACATCATCTCTATTCATATTCATCAATTTACAACATAACTTGTACACAATGCATGCTTATCGGATTCACATTTAATTGCACTTTAAGTGCCACAATAATTCTCATTGAGCCATCACATATCCAACCACATTTGTGTGCATTAAAATCAGTACATCATATATCACATACAAGTATTCTCACATATTACCTGTCATAATAATATCACAATCCACAATTCAACACATATATACTTACCGAAATTTCACTCACTTTCGTTACATATTTGCATTATTAGCATATCATTATCATTGTCATTTGGCATGTTTATCATGCCTACAACACACAATTCATAATAGTCATCACACATGTCTCATATCACAATATCGTACCATAATAATCAATCCACAATTATTCACATAATCACATAATTCGCCAAAATAAGGCAACAGAAATAGAAAGCTTACACTCAAAACTTTAGATAGGGGTTTAATTTATTCCTAAGCTTCCAATTAACACTATGAATCGTGTCTACAAGTAGCGATTCCAAACACTCACCATTCATATTTTTGCCTAGACGCTGAAAGCTCTAACTATCTTTTCCTTACCTTTCTCTTTACTCATAGAAGGTCTTAAACAATTTTGAAGCTTTAAAAAGTAAATCACACAACAAGCACAATCAACATTCAGCCAAAGACTCTCCTAAATCAAACAAAAACACAAGCCTAAGCTAGATTCTCTTATAACCGAACTTTCGACATAGCAAACTTGTATTTCAATTATCTCGGTCTATACTTAATCTTTTTGCCTAAAACTGATTTCGTTCATCTATTTATTCACCTAAAACTGATTTTCAACCTTTAAACTACTCAGAACTACCCAATTCATGGTATCAAAATTTTCAACATGTTTATGGCAATTTTCACTAAAATTCATTAAAACGCTGCAAATATTTAGCGAAAATTTAAAGAAAGTTTAGAAACCTTCTAATAATTTCAAAACTAATTGAAAAATACTTTGAAACCACATTTTTACTCAAAATTTTGAAATCCACCATTAACGACCCAATTTTTTGCTTTTATTTAAAACATGCGATTTAACAGCTAAAAACTCAAATTAAAGGATCAAATAACACCAAAAACTAATAAGGAATTGAATCGTTACCTTAGTTGACGAAAAACCAAACGTTTGATCGAAAACTCAAAAAACTCAAAAATTCAACAATGGAGAAATATATGGTGTTCTTGGATTTTTTTCTTGAAATACTATGGAGATTTATGGCTTGGGGAATGATGAAAATCTAAGGAATTAATTTGGGAATCAAAATTTAATGAGAGGAGCTTTGGAATACAATGGCTGACAAAACAAAAATATAAAGAAGAGACTAACGTAGGTTTTATAAAGATGGAAAGGAAAATAGGGTATTTTTAAAACTTTGGTAAAATTACTTTTTAACTACTCCTAAAGTGAACTCTATTACAAAACAATCCTTATTTTAACATTAAAGGTCTTTTCAGCATTATTTTAAAAAATAGATTTGATTTTCAAAAAGCTATAGATGAAAACAATTTCAGGTTACCACAATTTAAAATTTTCGAACCCATTCCAAGCCAAAATTCTTAATTTACCCTCAAAACTTCTAGGTTCAATTTTAGGGTATGATACATGTCATACACAGTTATGTACCCAACATACTGACTATCGGCTCGATCATCTTTAGAGCATAAGCCTCTACTTATATCAAAGCACATTAGTTACATACGCATTATTAGTAACTAACCCAGAATTTAGGTAAGTCACACTATGAATGTCACAAGTGAATTAATTTACAAACAGATTCAAAATTAATTCAACTTGGGTTCAGTCCAGTGTATCATTCTTCTAATGAGTACATCTATGTCTCTACCCATAGAGTTAGTTGCTTCGATAGCTAATACTAGTCATCTCCCCAATTAGAATTGTAGAAGACATAATAATCCTTCTAAGTATTTGAATCAAATGCTCACTTTGATTCTTTTACGGGATTACAGACTCGTTTAGATTATCTACTAAAGTAAGCTGTCTTTCTCGTAATGTAAACATTCTTACAGTGCCATTTATCATCAGTTCAAACTTAGAAAACCAATGAACTAATATTTGCTTGTCACAATTTCGCTATGTATGCAAAACATGAAAGACAAACACAAAAGATATAATAGTGAAATGTGAAATTAACTTTATTTATTTATCGATCATTCAAATACATAGAAAGTAGTTTCATGTTTACTATAAGATAAGCACATTTCCTAACAAAGTGGATCTACAAGAAGGAGAAATGTGGAAGGACAGGTTGAAACCTATAAGGCCATACTTGTGGCAAAAAGCTACACAAAAAAAGGTATTGATTACGAGGAAACCTTCTCTCCAGTAGCAATGGTCAAGTCGATTCGCTTTTTTTATCCATTGGAATAGCTCTCGATTATGAAACCTGGAAAATGGATGTCAAGATAGTGTTTCTAAATGGCTATCTTGAAGAAATCATCTACATGGTACAACCTACCTAATATATAGCTTAAGGAAATGAGCATAAAGTTTGCAAATATAACACCCCTCACCTAAGTTAAATCGATAACCAAAGCAATATGTGTCATATTTAGTCATTAAGTTGCTAAATTAACCAAGTCACTAAGCTAACATAATATTAAAAAAATTATCAAGTATTTCCACTAGGACACACATACAAATACCATATTTAAACTTAAGTACATGCCATTCTAAAGTCCAAAATTTTTATACCAAAACTTGTCCTTGGAGATTGTTGAGTGATGTGATCCAAATTGAAGCTACAATCCTTGATTCATTTTTAACTTTATCTTTTACCTGCGCGTTTTAAAAATAAACATGTTAAGCTACGTGAATAACTTAGTAAATACTCAATTGAATTCAATCTTACCATTTTTATATATTTACAATTTAATTTTTTTTTAATAATAACATTTATTCATATAGTTTCTTTCACTAACATACTTAAACTTTTAATTTATTTCCAAAACATAAAATCATTTAAATTAACTTTATAAGTTATAGTTTTTACTTTAGCACATATAGTCACTAATGAACTTTCACATTCACATATCAAAATCTTTTTTTATGATTTCACAAACATAACATAAAAACTTAATTCGCATATTTCATTTAACATTTAATTCACATGTATAGTACTATATCGATACCAAATCATTTGATTTCCTATCAATTACTTATTGTATCAATACCAAATCGGCCTTCCTATATGTCGTACAGTCACGTTACTTAGACTATCTATTAAATTACATAATGTTATTACAAATATAAGACATTTAGGCTATAAACATTGATTTCATGGTTTAGGGTTCTACTTGTACCTTCTAGCTAGTGGGAAACTAAAAGGTTTAAAGGGTAGAAGTCTATGAGTAAAAGTTGATACTACTTCCACAATTGTAAAATCACAAGGCATCCATTCACTTCCTCGCTCTGCACTTTACATCTCTTGCATAACACTCCATATAGGCAAAATGGCAGGGTCCCAACTATATGTACCAACAATTTAAAAGTTAGATACAAATGGGAAGTACAAGGTATGAACTAAGTTGCTAGAATTTTCTATCATCAACACACCTCCGATTAGGTGAAGAATGTATGCTCGAGCATAACAATCGATCTAAATGGGTGTTGAATTCTCTAGGAGATTCCTAAATCACCTCTTCAACTAATCTAACTTCACTTGGTGCCATTTGAAATCCACCGGAAGGTTTGTATCAGTTCTGAACTTTGCATAAAGGTCATCTTGTAGATTAAATTCAAAGCTTCCCGTCACAATATGCTCGTCTTCTAGAAGCCTTATTAGCAATGCTACATATTCCAGTTTTATTATCGCCTAACCGTATAAGAGATGAAACATATGAGTCTTCGGTCTCCATCGTTTAATTAGAGTGGATAAGAATGACAAAATGTAAGTAACTCTCCCAATTTGACTTGTGTGATAGAAATCAATGCCCCTTAATTGGAGCAGGATTCTCTCGTCAAGTGGACCTAAGCTCATATTGTTATGAAGTTAAATAATACAAGAATACTCTAATGTAACTACACCTTGGGCTACATGTCCTTCGAATCTCAATAAGTTGGCAACCATTATGTAGGATATACGGTAAAGAACAAACATCATAATTTATTTTCATTTATTGCAAAAAATTAACAAATTTATTTACCTATTTATAGCTTCTTAAATTAGGGATTCACAAAAAAAATAGTAAAAATTGACAGGTGTTGATTTTTATTTATTTTCTATTATTATTTATTTAAATTATTAAAGAAAACTTCTTCTTTTTTTTAAAATAGTTTATTTTTTAAAATTTAAAAAACAGATAAATAAAAACAAAAATAATTTAAATTTAAATATAAAAAATCCAATTTTGGGAAATAAAGAAAAACAAAAATATTTTCTCACACCTAAAGTTTTTTTTTCAAGAAAATAAAAAGAAGGCTGAAGAGTGGGCCAAAGAAAGAAAAGAAATTGCTAAATGTGAAATGTGATATTTTGCAGCTATAAATTGGCCTTAAACCCTAATGTAACACATTACATACAAACACGATCTTTTATCTCTTCCACACTAGCATCCTCATCCAACACTTCCATTGCTTCGCTATTTCTGCTCTCTTCTCCAAACCCTAGATTACTTCTCCTTTTCCGTACATTTTGATGGCGGAGGAAGAGGCCGTAGCCGCTGCACCCAGCCCCGTCCCTTCCGATCTTAAGCGAAAACTCGAGGATGTCGAGCCCCACGACCCCCATGCCGACAACATGCCTCGCGACTCTGCTTTAGACCCTGATGCCCAAGATAACGATGCTGCACCATCTGATTTGTCTGAGGCCAAACGCCCTAGGCTCGACGACGATAAAACCGATGGCTTGGGTAATGAACATGTTCCCTTTTTTTGGGTTTATGTACTATTTTAGGAAATGATTTGAGGGGTTAAATGATAGTAGCTCTAGGGTTAATTGAAACTTTTCTATGGTAAAACAGCTTTTCTGGAAAACTGAAGATGTTCAGGAATTGTGAGTTTTATGTGCTAGGTGAATACGAAGTGAGAAGATTAAGGCTCCGCTTGGTTGTTACTTTACTAATTTTTCTTTTTCTGTCATTTATTTTTACATGTTTAAAAATTGCTAAAATCAAGAGCCAATATTTGATGGAGCCTATGAGTGAACACCTTGTTTTTTTTTTTTTTCCTTTCCAATTTTGTGCAGAAAGCAAAAAGCAATAGCAACAGTGATATCAAAACAAAACATGGTTTATGGCTAGTTCATATTTTTATTGCTTTGCATATCTAACTATTCTAATTCCATGGTCTTTATGCTTAAAATAACAGCCAGTGAGAATGGATTTGAAGCTGAGAAATCGCATGAACCTGCCAAGGAGGAAGAGGAGGGTTTGCTGCAAAATGAGCTTAACAAGCAAGCAGAGGGTGGTGATTCTCCTGCAAAGGAGGCTGAAGAAACTGTGAAACCTGAGCAATATGAAGGAACTGCAGAGGAAACAGATGGGCAGTCTGCAGATAATCCTGAAACTGCTGATGCTGAGTTAGGTAAAGTTGAGAGTTTTGAGGCAGATAACGGTCAAGAACCTGCTAAAGAGGATAATAAGCAACCTTCTGATGACTTGCCTCAGCAGGAGGTTGATGATGGTACTACTATTACTCGCAAAATGGAGGTTCCTAATGCGAAGGTATGCTGGCCAAATTTTTAAGCTGTCTCATTGTGAATTGTTTGAACTGGGTGTAAACTGAAGTTGATTTTTTCGTAGTTACTTCAACAAACATTTCAACAATCCCTTTTTGCACTATAATCTGTTTGATCCCGTGTCAAATAGACAATCCTTTTTTTAAAATTTTTTCCCCAATAATGTTAGGTCTTTTTTTCTTCTCTCTTAAGGTGGATGTCATCTATTAAATTACATTTTTTAATAAAAATCTCCTCATTATGTGTCTAAACTACCTTTAATGTTTTATCTGCATTTATTGTTCTATCTTTGGTGACGTCTACCTTTTTCAGTGTACACACATTCCAAAAATATCTTGTAATCCAAGCAATGCCTTACTCCCTCTTCATAATTGTGGAACATCTTGTTCTGTGATTTTTATTTCTTGCATGCTTGTATAGGTTGGCGTTCTCATTGGCAAGGCAGGGGATACTATAAGGTACCTGCAATACAACTCGGGGGCAAAAATTCAAATCATGAGGGATGCAGATGCTGATCGGGATGCTCCTACAAGACCTGTAGAAATAATCGGGACTTTGAGTAGCATAATCAAGGCTGAGAAGCTTATAAATGCTGTCATAGCAGAGGTTGTATGCTGTTTCTGAAATTTGTTAATCAATATCTAGCTCCATGCTTTCATTATTTACCCTGTCCCTCCCCTTCCCCCTCTACTGTCAAAATTAATATCCTTCATTTCTTGCATTAACTTAATGTTTGTATTTGCTTCAGGCTGATGCTGGGGGTTCTCCTTCCCTAGTAGCTAGGGGCCTTGCTACCACACAGGCTGCTGGTGCTGCAGATCAAATTGAGATACAAGTTCCAAATGAGAAGGTTAATCATTTTTTGTGTTCAGGCATCATAATTCTTGTTCAAAGATGCATTAGTCTTATTCCTACTGGTGTATGTTACCTTACCTGTTTCAGGTTGGTTTAATCATTGGTAGAGGTGGGGAAACTATAAAAGGACTGCAGACAAAGTCAGGCGCTCGAATTCAGGTAGTTGATGTTTATTTGTCTTTTTCAGGGTTGGAGTTCTTGCAAAACTGGTCCTGCAAGTACTGACAATTTACTATCTTTTTAGTTGATACCTCAACATCTCCCAGAAGGGGATGGATCAAAAGAAAGGACAGTGAGGGTAACTGGGGATAAGAAGCAAATTGAGATTGCCAGAGAAATGATAAAAGATGTTATGAATCAGGTTTGCTTTTTTACCTTGCATCATTTTCTGCATAAGTAATTTTCTAATGGTATTTTAATTGCATCCTGTGAGTTTATCTATTTTGAATATTTTGTTACTAGAGCTAAAGTATCTAGATTGACTTTGTTTGAATTGCTATCAATGAACTTAAGTTTATGTTATCTTTGATCTCTGAATCCTCTCATTTGTTGAGTTCTGTTTTGGTGCATCCAATTATAATTACATCTTTTTGCTGATGGCATAAAAGCATTCACGATATGTCTGAGGCTAGCTAGGAGCATGTCACTGTCAAAATACTATTGCTTGTGTAGTTCCAGGTTTTTTTTTTTTTTTTTTTGCATGCTTTCCTGGTAGGTTTGGCAGGCAGGGTTACTGGAGTGGGAATTGACATAAGTTTAGGTGATCTTTGATCTCCCAATCTGATCATTTGTTGAATTTTATTTTGGAGCATCCAATTTTAATTATATTTCTGTACTGATGGCTTAAAAGCATCTAAGAGGCTGTTTAAGAACACGTCATGAGCAAAATATTGCTGTTGTGTAGGCTGGGATTTTTCTTGCATGCTTTCCTTCTAGATTTAATAGACGTGAATTAGTGGAATTGCTTAGATTGTTATCTAGAGGCTTGGTTGTGCTTGTAACTTAAAAATATACGGTTATTCTCAGCATGTGCAAGATACAGTTGATAGGATTACAGACATTCTGATTAAATGATATTGTTTTGAGAACATATGCATATAAAGTTGGATGTGTGTGATCCTTTTCCTTCTCTTCACAAATAAAATATGCCCTTTATGAGATAGGATTTTAGCTAAGGACTACATATACTGCTAGTGAAGCTTTTAAACTCCAGAAGTAGAGCTAGAATGTTGTCATGTATCTATTTAATTATTATAGGCATTAATTAACTTTCTTAAATATATCCTAGTAAGACACGTGGCAACCCTCTAACTTTGCTTGTGGAGTTTATGAACTTCTGTACTGGTGTATAGACAATTCTCTTTTAGCAAACATCAAACAGCACGTCTCATATTGTATATAATTGAGTGGGTACAAATCTATCTCCAATGGATTTGCCAAAGCAAACAATCAGTTGTAGTTAACTTCATTTTCTTCTATGACACATTGTAATCCGACTGAGGATTTTCTTTCTGGGAGTGAGTTTTTTTCCTTGAACAAGAGTGTGAATGATCCATGCCAACATCACTTGAATGCTATTAGGAGGATAATATATTCAATCCAAGATGCCGGTTGCCATGCTTTATTTATGTTGAAGGTGCCGATTTCGAATTCGTTGGCTTTAAAATCTGCAGATTTTGGGTACCTTTTCCCTGGGGTCAGCATTGCTTTCTTGGTGTAGCAATAGACAACCACTATTTCCTTTCATCCACTGAAGAGAGGTATCTGGCATTAAACTCACATTGCAAGATGTTAATAGTTGGTAAGATTGCTCTGAGACTTGAAAATTAAAAATAATAATGTAGTGAGACTGCATGAGCGGCCTTCATGTTCTATGCATGAGATGTGTTGGAAGAAGTACACCTGGTGAAGTGATCATGTCTGCAATGTATATTGGATCAGTACCATCTTGAATGTTGTTTGTGCTATGCTGAAAATATGATACTTGTCCTCTAATGTGTATAGTGATGATGTACTGTAGTTGTAAGTCATAAGATCAGAAGAAGAATTGACATGATGTTACGTTTATGTCATGCTACATCGCTTGGATGACATGATCTTATGTGAAAGTCTTGGCATATCCTTGTTGTAGGTCACGATGCCTGAAAGATATGAGGTTCAGTTTAATCTTGGTTAGCTCATGAAATCCCATATTCTTGTCTATAATTATTAACTAGCATTTAATCTCTTCACTTTAGATTCTGTTTATTGGTAGCTCTGATGTTCTTTTGGTGCCATGTTTTGGAGGGCAATACAGGTTGGTGAGATTTGTCTGCCTAGAAATTTAGTATGTCAAATAAGTGATGATATATTTTTTCTTTTATCTCCTTGCTTCGTAAAAAGTTTGAATAAGGATATGGTTCAACAGAATTACCTCTAATCTTGCTTATTTCTCGTTTTAGTTCAAATTATCATTGGTTTCATCATAAATGCTGTGTTTGGCATATGCTTTTATTTTTAACCAAGAGGTTTCCTAGCATTCTAGCACCCTGTTTTCCTGTTTTATTTAGTTTAACATGGTTAAGCACGATATTAAGGCTTACTTTCTACTCTGATTTTCCCCCTCAAAATTGGTGAATGAATTCCTTCTCATCTAACTTATTATTTTGTTTAATGGATAGACTGTCAGGCCATCACCTCTTTCTGGTGGTTTCAATCAGCAAGGCTATCGACCTCGGGGAAACAGTGGTCCACCTCAGTGGGGACCCCGGGGGCATCCTCCTCAGACATCATATGATTATCAGCAACGAGGACCATATCCATCTCACAACTCTCATTATCAACCTCCTTATGGGGGCTACCCTTCTCACCAAATGGCTCCAAGGAGCAACTTTGGTTCTAGTTGGGAGCAGAGGCCTCATAGCATGCAGGGACCTCCTCAGAGTGGAGGTTATGATTACTACAGCCGGCAAGGGGGGGTCTCTAACCCACATTTGACTTCAATTCCTGGTCATGGACCTGGTCCCTCACCTGCTCCAGCTATGGGGCCGCCTCCATCTCAGTCAAGTTATAATTATGGACAGCCTCGTGGTCCAGCAGATTATGTGCATCCACCACCCTATTCGCAAGCTGCTCCCCAGCATGGCTACGGACATGGATATGAAGAGAAGTATGAAAATCATACCCCAGTTCAGCATCCTTATGGAGGGCATGGATCTGCTCAGCCAGGATATGCACAGCCAGGTCCTCAACCTGGGTATGCCCCTCAGCAGCAATATGGCAAGCCACCATCTTATGGCATGCAGTCACAAGGACCCCAAACATATGGTCCTCCAGCCAATCAACCTGGAGAAGTAGCATATCAAGGTCCAACTGCTCAGTCATATGGTTCAAATGTGCCTCCACAGCAGCAGTATGCATATGCATCAAGTGGGCCAACGCAACAAAGCTATCCTCCATATGGCTCTGCACCACCTAGTGATGGGTACAGTCAGCCTCCAGCTGTGGGTGGCCAGGCTTATCCGCAGCCAGGTAGCCAGCCTGTTCCTGGTTACAGTCAACCAACTGCTTATGCACAAGCAAGTAGCGCTGCTGGGTATGGTCAATACCCACCATCGCAACAAGGCTACTCTGAACAGACACAGGCTCCTAACAATGCAGGTTATGGGTATCAAGGGGCGCAGGATTCTGGTTATGGTGGTGCGCCTGCGGCAACATATGGTGCACCTCCAGCCGGTGGCCAAGCAACTTATGCTCAAACAACAGCAGCTCAGCCTACCTATGATCAGTCTGTTCCTCAATCTGGTAGTTATGCTGCAGCGCCAGGTAGTGCACCTGCTGGGTATGGAAAAACAGTATCCCCCCAACCTGGATATGCGCAGTATGATTCCACCCAGATGTATGCTGCACCGCGTTGACATGGCTGTCTTCCTGTATGTCTTTTTGTGTTGGTTAATGTAGTCATGACTGTACCCGACATTCTGTAGGTAGTGTTTCTTTATTTTGTTTTTGAGGCCTTCTAGCTATTGTTTACTTTTGGCGCTACTGCAACTAGTTTCTCTTTTCTTTTAGTTTTGTTCGACAGATTGCCAATCAAATGCTAGCTAACTTTGTTTTTATTAAATTTTAGTATATGTTATTTTACTATTGAAACGTTTACGGTCGTTTGAATTATTTATATATATTTGTGTTTTACGTTTCGGTTATTTCATGCTTGCACCACAACGCACATCAAATTACCCAAATTCTCACCCTGTTGAAGCAAGATACGATGAAGGTTGACCGCAGGCTTGTCAACATGTTTAACGTATCATCTAATGTTTTAATAAAGATATTAAAAATTTTGTACTTTAAAGAATATATATATGGTTAATTTTACGGGTAAATTATCAAAATAATTATTTTTGTTTACTTCAAATTATATTTTAGTCATTTATGTTTAAAATGTTATATTTTAATCACTTGTATTATTGTGTTGTAACATTTTAATCATTAAGCTATTAATTATTGTTAAAAGTGTAATAGTAAATTGAAATTGCACGTCAAATTATCATTTTTAAACAAAAATTTTAAATTAAATTGTACAGTTGATCCCATATTTTTTTTGTTTTGAATAATTTAATTTTTTTTATTTTCTTTTAACTTTTTTTTATTTTTCATTTTCTCCTTTTGTTTTTCTCCTTTTTCCGTCTTTTTTAACATAATTTTTCTATATTTTCTATTTGTTAAAATTAATCTCTATACTTTCTTTTTTGACTAATTTTTTTTCTTTATTTTCCTTTTCTTCCCCTTTAGTTTTAACTAATAAAAAACATAAAAAAAGTACATTACAAAAATGAAAAAATAGAGGAAATTAGAGGAAGTAAAATAAAAAAAGAAAAGAAAAATGCAAACATAAAAGAAAAAAACTAAATTACTCAATAAAAAAGTATGAGAATCAATTATATAATTTAACTTAAAATTTTTGTTCGAAATGATTTAACTTGCCGCATCAATTTACAGTTACACCATTAACGGTTCAGTAACTAAAATATTATAACACGTTAACGTAAGTGACTAAAACATAACATTTCAAATATAAGTGACTAAAATATAATTCAAAATAAATAAAAGCGACTATTTTGATAGTTTAGTCTTTTATCTACTATTGATGTTATAATAAATCAAATACTGAATCTAGTAAAGATATAACCGGACATCGAAAATTTGTACGTTGACCAAAAGTACTGGGCGTTAAGATGGTACGCAGATGTTGATGCCAATGCCAGAATTTCACACAAGCAGCCCAATATCTATTCCTTAGTTTACCCTATATAACAAACTCTGATGCTCTCTTTTGACAACTACTCAAACCCTCATTATGTGTTTCTTTCTTCTGGAAACTCCAAAAGCACAACTCATCTCAGCCTCAGCAGGTATCATCCTACTAAAGATCATTTGATTTTAGAAGTACAGTTCCAAACATCTGAAAACGGAAGATGTTATGCCATGTAGAAACAGGAAGGCACACACAAGCTTTCTTGGATACCTCAATCAGATTGTTGGTCAACTCTCTTCATCCACGATAATGGTAGATTCATTCCCAATCCCCATGTCCATTAATGTTGCCATTTCATCATCAAGCAACATTGGCAAAGGAGAACCCTGCAAATTTAAACAATAATCACAAATGATACTCCAAAGCCAATAAAAGTGAGCCATCACTATCAAGGTTCACATACATAATTGCTACAACTAGAAAAGAAAACAAATTAGGATAAGGAAGAATAAAACATAAAACACATAATCATGAATTTGATAGAAGATAAACCTCTTCTTGAAGAAACAATTTCAGCTTCAACGACTTGAGTTTAAAAAAGCTTTCACAAAGAGCCTTCAGTTTTCCAACCTAAAACAAAGATAACTAATTGTGAGTGAATCTTCATATGCATGTCCAACTAAATATGGTTGGTGGAAATGGTCAAGAATATTAACTGTGGTAGTGGCTGGCAATTTCTTTGTCAATGGAAGCTTCTCACCGACTGATGAGGCCACACATTTCAGAGTGATAGCTGCATGTTATATACACAGTAGAAAACTTTGAGTTTATAAAGAGAAGTTGATGAAAAAAAGGAAATATCTAAGATTCATACACAATAGTCCGGAGGCCATCTTCTGAGGGCCTGCTGCTCCCACTGATGGCCTTTCATCCTCAATCCCATAAAAGTTCTTCAACTCAACAAACCTGGGATTGAAGTTTAAGTACAGAAATAGCAGTAAAAATTTCAGTCATGTACATAGTTTATAGGAGTAAATTTACCGGGGATGAAGGCGGTTAATCTCTTCTGGATTATCAAGCAACTTTGACATTACTAGGCGCACATATCTGCAAGAAACATTGAGTATTTACAGTTCAATATGAATGTTAATTTCTCTCTTGGTATAACAAAGATACCATTGTGGTCGAGGATCACTGATTTTCATCAGAGTGGTAGCAATAGAGGCTTACTAGACATCATGATAAGTTATCATCATCCAGCTATCATTTATTTAAATTACAGTATGATAGAAGACAAACAGTAATTAGAAACTAACAAGATTTACTAAAATAACTTCCCCGGCATGACAGACAAGTGACTTAAATGCTTCAGATAAAGTGTGACACCAGAAATTAAAAGACATATACCAATATTAATAGTTTCTCAAGATATATCTGCCTAGGAACTTTGTTAGTATGGACAGCTAACTTTGGCAAGTGGGACCATGAATCACCAACCATTATGCCTTATCTCCCTAAAAATCAAAGGTTTGAGGCAGAAAATATAAAACAGAAATAAATAATGTAAAAAATATCAAGAATAAGTGAGAAGAAGAAAAGAGAATGAAACAAAAGCCAAAGCACGATTTCATTTCAGAAAAGAACAGAGTAATCATATTTCTCAAAAAAACAAATACCGGATTTCTGACTCCTTTCTTTCACGAGCACTTATCTGAAAGATTGTTGGGTTACATCAGATTCATTAGAACCTCATAACAGAACGAAAACAAGGGGGGCTTTTTATGCAGCGTCTAGAGTTTACCTCACTTCCATTTAGCATTTCAACTTTTGCTAATCGTGCAATTAAAACAAATCTTGGGAGACCACCTCTTCCAGGATCAGCTATCGGATTATCAGAAAGCCTGATGTCCTTAGCGTAATTAAAAAAGAAGAAAAGAAGTTAAACATTTCAGATGTAGCCAAGGGAAAGAGAGAAAAAGGGTACCACAAAAAGTTTCCAGTCCAACAGAAAGAATCTAGTGCATACCGGAGTCAACTATCATCAAGATCTTGCTAATTTAGCCATGTTAGCTTAGTCCCTCCACTCAAGGTCTAGTTTAGTGGATATGATAATTATAAAACTTACTTGATCAGGTAGATAAACAACAAAATTAAAAATTAAAAATTCACAAAAGCACAAAAGCACCTCACAATACATGTTTGGGCAGCCTGATTGATGTGAATTCATGGAAAAGGATAAACATCCCAATCTAGTAGGTAGTTATGTTCACAAAAGCATAATGTCACCCTTAACCATAAATATTTGATTTTACCCCCACAGAATTAATTACATAAGTAGCAGCATTTTCTACGCTACAGAGCTACTACCAAGCACATAGACAAGATGCTTCAGATGAAGAAACCTTACAATCAGTTTTGGGAAAGTGTTCAATGAGTCAATTGAAGCCAAATCGTTAATTTCATTACTTCCTGAAGCATAAAACAATTAGACAATAAATTAACGAGGGAAACAGCCCAAATAACATGTAAAATAAGGAGTTAAGAGATTACCGAGAAGAAGGCATCGTAGATTTTGAAACGGAAAGTAGCTTTCCTCACATGACTCATGATTACTGAGAAATTCTTGTATCTTATTCTTATCTGGGTAAAAGATGCAGGTCAACTTGTTCTTGTTCAAATAAAGCTGCTCCAAACTGACAGAGAATTACTGAGAGTTAATGAGTTATCAAGAGAATTCAGTGACTAGAAAATATGGGGACACATTCCTGGAAAGAAGCAATAATTTCATTCTGACCTTTTCAGTTGAGAAAGTTTCAAGATTTCATCCCATTCAGCTAAGCAATTATCTTCCAAATTCAGAAGCCGCAAAGAATCAAATCCCTGAACGGTGGAGGAAGATGTTGGCTGACAACAAAAATAAAAATAAAAAACATAGACATGAATCAGAGAATTAGTAACACTTAGTGTTTGAAATAATTAGATATAAAAGAAAATTCTTCTTTGAAAGCTGTATAGTATTTCTTCAATTTCACCACTGATTGTTCATGCTAGTTCAACTAGTTTGCCATAGTTTTCCCTGCAGCCCACAGAATTTGTGTATAATAGTCTTTGAAATCATTTTTGCTGACACTATTACCCATTTAACCCAGCATTCTTTCAACCCAATGCTTTAGTTAGGCACTTAAAAAGTCCTGTTTTTTATATGGATTTCTGCTGACGAGATCAAATCTAGTCGTGACAGTCCAGTAAAAGGTAACAGAATTCTTCTTAGATCTATAAACCAACTAAATCCAAATTTGGAATACCTACCACATCTTTAATTAACCAGTAACGCAAAAGAAAAGAAAAGAGAAGGGAATAAATAATTAATCCTCTTCAATCCTCTTCAGACAAAGAAAACAGAGAAAAGAAAATCCAACGTCAACAAAAGGCCTAATTAAACTAAAGATACAAAGCAAAACTAGAGAGATTTTGGTCCAGTCATATTACAGAATGGCTGGCAAACTGGCTGACAACTTATCTGCAACTCGCCTGCAAGAAGCCGGAATCGCTAGTAATCACCGATCAGCCATACGGTGGTGAATAAAATAATAATAATAATAAAGCCTTCAAATTGAGGTCTTCAAACTCATTTTTATAATTTTCCATCCACTAGAATGTTCCACTTTATATGCTCAAAAAGGCATATTAACATCATTTAGCTTCCTTTGAGAAGTGAAGAACATAAGTACAGATGAGTAAAAGAAAGAACCAATTGAAATTTTAAAGTAGAAATCCTGGCTTCAGGACATCCTTACAAGGTAGGACTCCTTTTTAGGACACCAACTTCCTAAGTAACTAAAACAAAAGTTAAAATACCAACAACCACCCCTCCCCCACCCCCAAAAAAAAGGCAATTAATCAAAGGAATCATCTAAGCTCCTACCCTTATTGCATTCAATTGAACCTTATTGTTATTTACACTCAAATAAGGTCCTTGTTTGGATGAAAAGTGCCAAGTGGATTAGCACCATTAACTGTCTATGCCAGCAGTGATGAAAATGTTGTGGGGCAGTGTTGTCATGAATGAATTTTGCATATGGCACTAAGATACGTGTGTGTGCATGTATCATTTTCTCTCTTTTCCATTAATGCCATAGAGTAAAATTTCTATCACACCCTTGGCATCACATGCAAAATTTCATTCCACATTGTTTGTGCCACAAAGAATGTTAAGTGTGTTAAACAAAAAGCATTTCTCATTAAAATAATTACTCAAATTGGTTATAAACAAATGTTGAAGATCTAATTTGATTGTAATAAAAATATAAGGGCTTAGATGGGAAAATTAATAAGGGCATATCTTCTATTTTTGTCTAACACCAATTTACAAGTCCCCAAACAATTTAATAGCATCTAAGAGAGTCCACATAAACATACAAAATGTTGAAATACATGTTGAAGTTATTTAGGTAGATAAATCCTAGAATAATCAATTGAGATTTTCTAAGAATTTTTTATTTATATTTTAGTAGTTTACTAGAATAAGGGAATTACTTTCCCAGCTATTTTGTGTGTCTTTTTATTATTATTTATATTCAATTCTTTGCTTAATAAAACTAGAACAGTTTTATTGAATACTCTCTTGAAAACTTTCATGGTATCAAAGCTAGCCTAAATTTTCAGTAACACCATGGTTAAAACAACCTTCACTGGAGATAAGAGATCCAACAACCAAACGGAGGTAGAACGTTCTACCGTCGGAACAACTACCAAGAGTGCAATGACTCAAGGGATAGAGACATCTCACCTCTCTTTTCAGCTGACATCTCACAAGCTGAATGACAAGAATTACTTCGAATGGTCACAATTCGTGAAGTTAGCAATTGATGGACGCGTCAAGCTAGGTCATTTAACTGGAGAAGTCAAGCAACCACAGGTGGGAGATCCAATGATGAACACGTGAATGTCAGAAAATTCTATGATAATTGCGTGGCTTATTAATTCCATGGAAACATCTATAGATAAACCTTTTTTTTCTCTCCCAACTATTAAAGATATTTGGGACGCTATGAATGACACTTAAGGTGGGTTTGGATGGGCCGTGGGGTGCAGTGCGTTTAACTTACTTTTTATCTTACGCTACAATATCACTACAGTATCTAATCTCACCGCCATCGCTGCTTTTACACTAACCACAGGTAAACGCACCGCCCAGCTAAACCTACCCTTATTCTGATTTAGAAAACGCTTCACAAATCTTTGAGTTAAAAATAAAACTCTGGAAGACTAGGCAAGGGGAAAAGGAGGTTACGTTTTATTATAACAAGATGATATCTTTTTCACAAGAACTAGATCATTGTTATAATGATGAATGGGACTGTCCTGGAGATAGTGTAAAAGCTATGAGA
The DNA here is from genome assembly GCA_025698475.1 of Gossypium anomalum. Taxonomy (NCBI): domain Eukaryota; kingdom Viridiplantae; phylum Streptophyta; class Magnoliopsida; order Malvales; family Malvaceae; genus Gossypium; species Gossypium anomalum. The sequence goes on along the minus strand of CM046968.1, from coordinate 64,446,616 downwards.
AAAGAAGAGAATGAGTGAGCTTATTTATTTTTGGCTGATTTAAATAGAGAATTTGATGAAGTGAGATCTCGAATTCTAGTGAAAAAACCACTTCCAACAGTCTTGTGAGATTTTTCTGAGGTTAGAAGAGAAGAGATTAGGAGAAAAGTAATGTTAAGGCCAGAATTTAAAGCTAACGATGATAACTTTGCTCTTATGACTGTTAAAAATGATGATGACAATGAAAGAAGGAAGAAACCTTGGTGAGACCACTGCAAAAATGATGATGACAATGAAAGAAGGAAGAAACCTTGGTGAGACCACTGCAAAAAATATTGGCACACTTGAGAAACGCGTTGGAAGCTCCATGGATAACCGACGAATGGGAGAAAGAAGAGAGCCAATGGTCGTGGTTCACAATCTATGGGTAACAAAGCTTTCCAATCGACTAATGAAAATCATGAGCAACAAAGTTCTCGAGAAGGGTCTCCATTCATTAAGGAAAGACTAGAGCATCTACTCAAGTTTTTTTAAATAACCACAGTTTCGGATGAATTCTTCTATTCTTAACTCATTCAATAGTCTTTCTTGCTCCTTTGCCCAATTAGGTACTGATTCTTTTGTATTTTTCAGTGTCAAGCCTTGTAAAACAAACACGTGGATTGTTATTAAAAAGGAGTATGAATGTGTAGAGTTTGATCATGAGAACAAACAAAGGAGTTGCTGGCTTAGTTTGATCATGAGAACAAACAAAGGAGTTGTTGGCTTACTCAAGAAGAAACCGAAATCAAGAAAGTAGAATCCACCATATTCATCACCATGAATCCGACCAACAAAATCTTGTCAAAAGTCTGAGTAAACTCGTAATCTAACCAATGAATTTTCTGATTTAGATATTCCAATTGCTAAAAGAAAAGGTGTTAGAAATGTCATTAAATATCCCATATCTAAATTTGCGTCTTATAAAGCCTTGCCTTCGACATTCTCAACCTTTGTTTCGTCTCGATACTGTAAAAATACCCAAAAATGTGAAAGATGTTTTCAAGGTTCCTGAATGGAAGGAGACTACTTTAGAAAAGATGCGTGCTTTTAAAAAAACAAGTACATGAGAAACAGTGGGATTACCTATAGGAAAAAAAACAGTGGGCTACAAATGAGTGTTCACGACCAAATTCAGACCGGATGGATCTTTAGACAGATACAAAGCTCAGCTAGTGGCTAAAGGGTACACTCAAACATACAAGATAGACTATCTTGAGACATTTGCTCCATTAGCTAAGTTAAATACTGTTAGAGTTCTTTTATCCATTGTTGTTAATCTTGATTAGTCTTTATAGCAGCTAGATGTGAAAAAAGCTTTCCTAAGTGGAAAACTTGAAGAAAAAGTTTACATAGATCCTCCTCCAGGTTTTGAAGAAAACTTTAAAACTCAAGTATGTAAGCTCAAGAAATCTTTGTATGGCCTAAAACAGTCTCTTCAAGCTTGGTTTGAACTGTTCACTCAGATTGTTAAAAAACAAGGTTACTCAAAAGGACAAGTTGATCAAACAATGTTCTACTAAAATTCACAAAGAGGTAGAATAACAGTTATTATAGTTTATGTCGATGATATCATTCTTACAGGAGATGATGTGGATGAAATAAGGCGTCTCAAGCAGCATCTAGCATTGGAGTTTGAGATCAAAGACTTGGGTCCTTTAAAATACTTCCTTGAAATGAAAGTTGCTTGATCAAAAAAAGGTCTTGTGGTCTCTTAGAAAAAATATGTGATTGATCTTTTAAAAGAGACTGGGATGAGTGGTTGCTGCTCAACTGACACAGCAATTGGTTCAAATGTAAAATTCGGAAACAAAGAAGGAAGATCAGTTGATAAAAGGCAATACCAAAGATTAGTTGGTAAGTTAATCTACTTATCACATACAAGGCTAGACATAACTTTTGCAGTAAACTTAGTGAGTCAATTTATGCACTCCCTAATGGAGAAACATGAAGAAGCAGTGTTTCGAATCTTGAGATATTTGAAGATTTCACTTGACAATGGCTTATTTTTCAAGAAATCCGAACAAAGAGGAATTAAAGCTTATGCAGATGCAAATTGGGCAGGCTCAGTAATAGATAGAAGATCTACATCAACATACTATACATTTGTTTGGGAAAACCTTGTGACTTGGCGAAGCAGAAAACAAAGTGTTGTAGCAAGAAGTAGTGCAGAGGCTGAGTTTATATCAATGGCTCAAGGAATTTGTGAAATGATGTGGTTAAAAAGAATTATGAAAAAGCTGAGGAAACCAATAACTTCACCAATGAAGTTGTATTGTGATAACAAAGCTGCCATTAGCATTGCTCACAACCCAGTCCAACATAACAAAAATAAACACGTTGAGATTGATAGACATTTTATCAAGGATAAGATTGAAAAAGGTCAAGTATGCATGTCGTTTGCTCCTTCAAAACAACTGATTGCTGACATACTCACCAAACGGCTTTCTAAGACAAGCTTTGATTTTCTTATAAGCAAGTTGAGCATGATTGATATATATGCACCAACTTGAGGGAGGATATTAAAATACGTGTTGAAGCCCCATATCTTTTGGGATATTTTTTAAATTTATTTATGTAGATAAATCCTAGAATAATCAATTGAGATTCTTTAGAAATATTTTTTTTTATCTTTTAGTAGTTTACTAGAATAAGGGAATTACTTTCCCAGTTATATTATGAGTCTTTTTTTTCTATTTATATTCAATTCTTTGCTTAATAAAATTAGAACAATTTTATTGAATACTCTCTTGAAAACTTTCATAGAATCTCACATATAAGTACATACAAAGGATAGGGAGATTATTTTGTTGGAGAGCTGCTATCTATTCATTCAAAGTTTTTATTAACATATAATTACTTTCCTGTTTAAATCTCTATCAAAGTAGTTAAGGCATGATGAAAGAACTCCTAGACCTACGCATGACGATGGAAGGAAAATATAGCGAGACAAGCTATCAATGCAATGTAACGCATGTTCCATTTTATTATGAGGGCCATTTCTTTAATGATTAATGGACATGAGACTTGCTTGATTCCAAAGCTCAAATCCTCTCAAGGATAGAATTAGCTCAGTTCTTTATTAAGGTTTTGAAGTTGAACATTGTGCCTATTTATTTTCATGCACAAAACTGTAATCTTTTAAATTCATATAAGGCACTAGTAGATTAGAGAACACAAGGCTTTATGAGGGAAGCAAGTTATTTGCCTACTAAGGCATCCACTTTGAAGTGTCAATTTCTTCATTTCATCATCTTATTGACATCATTCCTTCACTTGTCCAAATTTATACATGAACAAAATTGACCATACAACAGATCAAGCTGCCAATCCAACCCTCTTTTTAATATGATTTGCACGATCTAGAACTCTAATTCTGTAAACATAGCAACCACCCCCCAAAAAAAAAAAAAACACACACACTATTCCAAGACCTCCAATGATTCCTAATTGAAATATTGTATGAAGTCCTTTATGTCAATGGTATCTACAAAAGCATCGAATCCCACAAATGGTGAAGAAATAAAAGGCAGGCTCCTTTACCCTTTATTTGGTACAAGGTTAAAAAAAAAAAATTCAAATTTTGACTGAGCATGAAAATATTTTAAGGTATCTTAACTCAGATTTGATAGATGCCAAGTGAAGTTTGTTTTCCATTCTTACTCTCCGCTAACTAAAGTTACACTTTCTGTAATATGAAAACAGAAGAAATTTCAGGAGAGATAAGGACATTGACAAGAGCAAGAGCATACTTAATCTGAGAACTTATATACAGTCAAAATAAAAGTTTGTGTATAAACCCTAGATCAGTTCATGAAAAGTAGAAAGACTTACACATGCTGTTCTAGAAATTAAGAATTAAAATCATCTATCCAGTCCCGTAATTACAACTAATGTGCTGATCAAAGAAGGATTTTGTTCCCTTATTACTTTCATTTTGTGGGAGAAAGCTTGAGTGATAGTATTTTCAACACATAATTTGATTGAAGTTTCGCAAAAGTAAAAAAAAGTGATACCTTTATGCTGCTTATGTTATTCCCCATCAGGTGTAACTCCTCAATCACTGGTAATGAATGTTCAAGGATTTCAACCTGCCATGACAAAAAGATACCAAATATCTTCATTTAGTGGAAACTTGCAGCTAGAAATTCTTTGCTTTCTCTCTCTAAATTTCCTCATCCTCATGCAAATCTTAATTGCACATAATACCACTTCCATGATTAAATCAGTTCCAACTACGACTCACAACTTTTATAAAGCACACCTCTTCACATAAATTGCAAGATGTTCAATGAATCAAGAATGCCCACCTGTGACCAGTTTATGCCCGTACTGTTCAAAACTAAAACACAAATGGCTTTTAGTAGGGGCAACCCTGTCATGTTCTGTGTCATTAAATTATTAGACAGATTGAGTGCTACAAGATGCGGTAACTGTTCACATATGGTGCCAACATCCTGCATTAAAAGATTGATTCAAACAGGTGTAAGCAACACAGCGTGGACATGCAGTGCCAAGCAGTAATTGACTAGTACAGCAGTTCTAGAATCACAAGCAAGTGAATTTCATCATTAACATATAACCAGTCTCTTAAAGGTTAAAGCAGAAAAATTGCATACATCATAGACAACTATTACATCTATGGAAAAACTCAAATGCTGATCTCCCTAAAGAAAATACTATTCTCATTAATTGATATAAATGACATATATGACCCATATAGGTACATAACTGTTAGATGTAAGAACATTCACAAGCATTAAGTTAAACTAAAAACCCAGAAGCAATTAAACATTTATAAAAAGACTTCTATGAGAATCTTACATGTCACTAGTAACTTTGAATTATTCTTTTAATATTTTTTTGCACCTTGGAGCACAAATGCAAGCATAAAGCAAATGTATACCATGAATATTAACAATCGGCAAAAGCAAATAAAAAGCCCAGAATACATCACACCAAGTGGAAAGTGGGCTGGTAATAGAGCGAGGGTGGGGATTTCCTTTATCCACATCCACCCAACTCTGGCATTGATGTTGAAAGCATCCACTTCCATGGATGGCAGTTACATCCATATTCACTCCACACAGCTCCACGCCGCTCCACTTTTTTTCTTTATAATTTTTAATTAAATATTGTAAAACATATATATAATTTACTCATGAATATAATTTCAGTATATATAATTCTTTCATAGATATATACATATACAAAAAATATACATGGTCATGTATATATATGATTTTAGTATATAGAATACCTTAAGGAGTGAATTGTAATTTTAAAAAGTTGGGTAAGGTGAAGCCAAGCAAGCATTTATCAAAATCACTGCATACTGCACCACCCACTTCCACTTTTTTTTTTAGATAACCTCCCCATTCAAAGCAGATCGGCGTGAAATCCATGGATGCATTAGGTTTTTTCCATCCCTAGTGGAAAGGATGCTAATTTTATCAATACGAAAGGATAGGCAAAAAAACATAATTTATTGCATATAAGACATACTCTAATCACTAAAATTGGAACTCCAAAATATATAAAATAAGCAATGTATGGTAAATTCAGAAAATGTTGCTTAAATCCAATCTATGTACAGCCAACAATTATCTCAATTAATTCATTTCCCTCAATGAAACTAAAATTAGCAACTCCAGCTACATTCCTAAATGAAAGTTTCTCTAAAATGAACCATGAATTAGCACATCCAGAAAGAGCAGTTAAAATCCAAAACAACTCATACAATAAGTATAAGCCAGAAAGTATCTAGAAAGAGTGCTCTCGATGCAAATAGTAGAGGATGACATGAATACAGAAAGCATGAAAATGCTATATCAAATGTTCAATCAAAGAACAACTTTATCGAAAGTAGCACCAACTAGGACATGTACAACAACTTTATCGAAAGTAGCACCAACTAGGACATGTACCTTCCAATCCGTAATCAAATTTCCCATCAAGTCAAGCTCCTTTAAATCTGCAACAAGAACATAACAAGTAGGAAGAAAAAAAAAGCAATAAGTACACTTGTACCAGCTACATATTCAGAAAAATGCAACAAATATATGCCAAAACTCCAAAAAAATAAGATCACATCAATTGGTTTAAGGTGCCTTAAAAAGTGAAGGAATAAGATAAAGAATGTAACAAAGCTAAGCAATGCATCTTTAAACCAGCCTTTCTAACATGTTTAAGCTAGTAGAGAAAAGATCATAAAACTACTTTCACATGAAGTGCAGGTTCAATCATCATACTTATGCTTGTACAAATTTTCCCTGTATGGTGCAAGTAACTTATCTAAGCTTACGGAACAATTACAAACCTAACCTTTTTTCTCACTTTTACTCTATGCCAAAAGTAAATTCAACATTATTTTACAATGAAGAAAAAGTTTACTACAAGAACTAAAATTCAAAAGTGAAAAGAAATAAATTAGAAAATATAAGCTTGATTTCTTTTTCTATCATTCAGACATGCATTGCAAAACAATATTATATAACATTTTGCAATCAGTGATTGTCATATTTTAGGAACTTCCAAGGGAATGAAGCAATAAAATTCAAATTTCACTATTTGTCTATCAGGATTATACAAATATAAATACAGCTAAAACGTTAGATAATTCTCTGAGCACTCAAGTAAGAACTTCGAGGGTCTATGTACTAGATTTTTTATAGATAAATAGGAAAGAGCAATTCACTTGGCACAGAAGCACTAATTTCAGCCGGATCTCCAGGAGTGCTGACACCCAAATACGATATTGATGCACTTGTCAGCTCTTCAAATCGACTTAGCTTATCTTGGATCTTGTCTTTACCCAATAGTTGAACTGATACACGCTTGTTTCTGGCTGAAAGCACATACATTTCATCTGCAAAAGCAAAATTTCCTTTCATTCAGTTTTACGTATTACTAGGAAAAAAAGCAATCATGATTGAATAAAACTAAAAGATGATGGAAAATTTAACCAGTTACAAGGAAAAAGTAAAATCCCAAAAATATTTTGTTTTGCTGTTGTTTCCTACGGAAATCTCAAACCAAAGAGCAGTATAAACCCTTACCCTCATCTTGTTCGGTGGAGTGGGATTGATATCTGAGCTTAAGAGCTTGAAGAAGTGAAATGCCGGGGCTGAGGTTCTGAGGTCTCAGGAATGAGGCGGAGTTTTGGGATCGACCTTGGAAGTATCGGACTCCATTGATGGAGCCATCATGTTTGCCATCTCCTTCATTGTCCCAGTCGACCCCGACCCAAGTGCCAGAGTACCCTTCCACGTTGCCAACGAACTTCACAGTACCCACCCGGCGGGGATCGGTGGATGAGTGGACGCGTTGCCCAAGTGTGAAAAACGTGGTTTGCTCCATTTTGATAACTAGTCTTGTTCGTTAACCGGGGAATTTGCCTTTGGATGTTCAAGAATGAATTGAAATAAATAAGCATCAAAACATTCTTTTATATATAAATTTAAAAAAAAAAAAACACAAAAGAAATGGAAGATTAAAAGGAAACGTCGAACCTGGGGGGTTCAGTCACTAAGGAGATTGTTGAAGAGCAGCGAGCCGCTTTTCATTCGTTTCCAGCAACCTTATTTTTCTTAATTAATTCTAGTTTATGTTTATCTGCTTTTGTATTTGAAAATTGTATATTTTGTATTGTTTACTAAAATATTAAAGAAGTCTATGTAGAAATTACTTTTTTAAATATCTCAACATTTGTGAGTTTATTGTGTCGCTTTGTTTTTTTAATATCGGATTTTAATTTAATTAATATAAATATTATTGTTAATATAAAATGGTATAGATTTAAGTATGCTGAAATGTATTATATTTTATTAAAAAAATTGATAGATCAAAACCTATTGATATTGTTCAAAAATAATAATTTTTATGTAAAATGTTAAAATTAATAATGTAATTTAATTTTGAAGCTACAATGGATAATAGTGAAATGAAACTCGAATGCATAGTTGCAGAGTTCTTTACAAAATTTTAATATTTTTATATGATATTCTTTTAATTGATTATTGAAAAGACAATATAAATTTAGATCTTCTTTCTTTTTTCTTTTTTTTTTGGAAAAAACAAAACTTAAAAGATTAAGCTATATTATTACAATCCAAAGCAGCATTAACTTTGTCACTTTAAAAAAAAACTAGAAGATCTATAGGAGCAGGTGTCAAAACATTAATTCCCTCCATTTTTGTAGACGCCATCTTGGCTATTTGATCTGCGACTAAATTGGCTTCCTTTGGAACATTTTTGATCTCCCAATGCTCGAAGCTTTGAAGGTTCTATTAGATCCACCTAACCATTGCTGAGCTCGAACTAGTTGTAACACTCATTTGTAAAGCATGGACTACCTCAAGGCTATCAGTGTGAATTAAAATACTATTCAAACATCGATTGTGTAGAAGGTTTAGCCTATCAAAGATGCCCCGTAGCTCAGCATAAAAAACTGAACACATCCCCAGAAAATAGTTAAAGCCCAAAATCCAGTCCCTTTTTTGATTCCATATCACTCCCCTCGCAGATGCAAAACTTGTAATCAAATTCACAACTCCATTAGCATGCAAATAAAGCCAATTAACTGAAGAAGAGTTCCTTGGAGCAATAGTGTGATATTGGTTCAGAGTTTTATTGTGTGTAATCCAAAACTGTTTCGCCCATGTGATAGAGACTTTAATAATCTCGGTCACTTTCCACGTTAGTCCTTGGGAAACATAAAGGTTTCTATTAGTCCAAATCCTCCACACTATAAGACCAAACAAACTTGCCTAGCTAACTTTTAAGGAACCGAACCGCTCAGTAGATTGAAGATTAGAAATTAACCAACCTGAGATGTTGGAATTAAAAAACCCATTAACATGATTCGAAGGAATAACCTATTTGCAGACTTCTTTTGCCACAGAATAGTCTTTAAGAACATGTAGAATGCTTTCTTCAGCTTGACCACAAATCGGGCATAATGTTTTATGGCCAATGCCTCGCCGAACACGCTCTAAATTTGTAAGAAACGTTGTTTGAAGGTAAGCCAAAGAAAAAGCCATACTCTGTAAGGGCCTTTGAATTTCCAAAGAGTATTCCACATCGGATCATTGGGATTCTAGCAATCTTCCTTTAGTGACCAATAAGCGTTCTTCACCGAAAAGTCTCCTTTAGGATTTTGCACCCATGAGATCCTATCTGGTCCATCAACAGGGTGTGGTGGAGGAATGTCCACAATACATCTATTAATAGACTCAGGGATCCATAAACGGAAAAGATCTAGATTCCAATTACCTTCTAAAGTAACCGTGTCTTCAAGTCGATAATCGATTTCCAAATTTCGGTGCAAATATATCCAATTGATTAATGGTCTAATCTATGGTATCCAAGGATCCAACTAGAGGTGTGCATGGGCCGGGCGGCCCGGCCTGACCCGAAGGCCCGCTCGAAAAATGGGAGGGTTTAGGTAAAAATATAGGCCCGAAAAATGGGCTTGGGCAAAAAAAGAGGCCCGTTTAGAAAGCGGGCGGGCCTCGAGCAAGATTTTTTGCGGGCCTTTGATTTTAATATTAAATTATTTTTAAATTTTTTTATTTTAAATTTTAAGTAACTTTAGTTTTTTTACTATTATTTTTAATGTTATTTTGATATTGTAAAATTTTTGTTATTAATATAATTTAGTTCTTAATTTAGTTCTAATTTGTTTCAATTTTTAATTTTAATATAATTATTTTTATTATATTTTTAATTTATATATTATTTTAAGAATTATTTTAGTCCCATTTTTTTAATATTTGTTTTTATGTTTTAAATGCATTTGATTTATTATATTTTAAAGTTTTTATTTAATAAAAAAGTAAAAAAATTTTAATATGGTCGGGCGGGCCGTAGAAGCGAGCTCGAACCTATCATTTTTTCTCTGGCCGGGCTTGGACAAAATTCTAAGCCCATATTTCGGGCAGTAGTAGGCCGCCTTGAAAACGGTAAAAAATTTTTATGGGCGCCTACCCTACCATGCACACCTCTAGATCCAACCAGCAATGAACAAACTTCCCATTGTCTACTGACCATATTAAATTGTCTCTAAACAAGGGCCATATCCTCGACAAACCTTTCCATAACAAAGATCAATTATTTTTCATGATGTTATTATGCAAGCTATCTTCCAAACCATACTTGGACCGAAGAACCTTAACCCATAAGGCATTGTGATTTGAAACTAGATTAAACCCCAACTTCATGAGGAAGGAAGCATTTTGGTCTTCCAATCTTCTCAACCCGAGACCTCAATTAGAATGCGGTTGGCAAACTGATTCCCAGTTAAAAAGAGTCAACTTCCTCTTCCCATTGGAAGAACCCCAAATGAATTGTCTAACCAAACTCTCAATCTTCTCGTAGTTCCCTTTGGGTATCATCATAGTCTGCATGAAGTAGTTAGGTATAGAGAGCAAAACAAATTGAGCTAAAGTAGCTCTCTCGGTAATAGAAAATTGTTTAGCATCCCAACTAGAAAGTTTGTTATGTATCTTTTCCACCACAAATCTAAGAGTACCATTAGTAACTCTTCCATGGAATAAAAGGAACCCCAAATAGTTCTCAAGGTCATTGACCTTTTGAAACCCCATCTAATTGCTAATTCGTTCTCTAAAGTCATCATCAACGCAATGGGAGAAACAAACATTTATCTTGTGAGCGGTAACTTTATGGCCCGAATAAGCTCAAAAGTGATCTAAAACTCCTTTGATGATTTTGGCGTGCTCCATATCAGCCCTGCTAAAAATAACTAAATCATCAGCAAAAAAAAGATGAGACAAGTTAGGACCAGACCTGGAAATTCTAATTGGATGCCACTGATTACTAGATATCTTAGAGCAAATATCATGTCCGAGCCACTCCATGTAGATAACAAACAAGTAAGGAGATAAAGGGCAACCTTGACATATCCCCCTTGCCGGCTTAAACTTTTTAGTAGGAGAACCATTCCATAAAAGTTGCATTGTAGAATTTGAGATAGCAGACATAATAACCCTCCCCAAATATTTTGGAATGCCAGCTACCTGAATAGATGCTTCAATTAACTCCTACCTCACCCTGTCATAAGCTTTTCCAAGGTCGATTTTGAACATCATCCAAGGCTTCTTGTTCCTCTTACCTCTCATAGAATGAATAACTTCTTGAGCTATAAGGATGTTATCATTAATATTCCTTCTAGCTATAAACCCTGCTTGTTCTTTAGCAATTATTCTAGGAAAAACAACCCTAAAGAAATTTGCTGTAACTTTCATCACCAATTTATAGAGTACAGAACAAAGACATACGGGTCAAAATTGTGACAAAGTCTCAAGATTAGAGACTTTAGGGATAAGAGTGATGAGAGTATTATTCAAGTCTAGATCAATGAGGCTACCATCAACAATCTTTTTAACCTAAACACAAACATCTTTTCCCACCACATTCCACTATTTTTGAAAAAAGATAACATGAAACCCATCGCTACCAAGAGCCTTTAACAGAGCCATGTCAAATATTGCATTTTTAATTTCTTCATTGGAAACCATCTTCCTCAAAAAATTAGTATCTCTAGCATCCAATCTCGGAAAGGAACTAAATGATAAATTAATAGGAGGGTTTGAATCCTCACCATAAAGGTTTTTCTTAAAAAAAACCATTGCCTCATATTGGAGGGTATTCGGATTAAAACACCAATCACCATCTTGAATGCGTAAGGTTGAAATAGGATTGAGCTTCCTCCTTCTAAGCGTACCCTTATGAAAAAAATTAGTATTATGGTCTTCAAGATTTAGCCACTTATATCTGGACTTTTGCTTCCACAACATCTCTTCGTGATACAAAATCGACTCCAATTCATCTCTAATATGTGACTCAATACCGACAAGTCGATCGGTGTAGGATCTTTCCAAAGCTCTCTAAATATCTGTTAACTGCTTAAAGAGATTTTTTTTCCTTGAACCTATATAGCCATATATCTTTTTGTTCTATATCTTGATATTAGAAGTAAAATGCGAAAGAGCCTTTATCATGTTACCATTGAAAGATCATTTTTCTTTGATGAAATCTAAAAATCCCCGATAATCAATCTAACATACTAAGAAGCGAAAAGGGCACCCCCTAGGGATAGGTATCTCTGGTCTAATAGAAACTAAAATGGGCCAATGATCAGACTTGATCCTTGGAAGATGAGAAATCAAACAATTAGGAAATGTCTCCGATGATCAATCTAACATACTAAGAAGCGAAAAGGGCACCCCCTAGGGATAGGTATCTCTGGTCTAATAGAAACTAAAATGGGCCGATGATCAGACTTGATCCTTGGGAGATGATAAATCAAACAATTAGGAAATGAGTTAACCCATTTCTCATTATCAATAGCTTGATCAAGTCTTTCAGAAATCCTACCCCTTTGCCAGGTAAAGCTCGGACCCCTGAAACCCAAATCATGCAAAGCAAAAGAATAATAATAAAAAAAAAACAAAATGAGGACTTCGTTTACCTTTGGTAAGTCCGCCACATTTCTCACTCTCTGGCAAAATAGCATTAAAATCCCCTATAGCCATCCAAGGAATCGCCTCATTAGGGATTACTAGTTTCAAACTCTTCCAAAGGGATTTTTGCTTTGTCTTATTCAGGTTACCATAAACGAAGGCTATTAGCACAAATGTATGCTGACCACAACTAAAAACACGAGTCAGGATAAATTGAGGATGATTACGAATAACCTTAATCCTGACGGTGTCTTTCCAATTGTTCCAGATGCCATCAGAAAATCCCCCCGCTTTGACCCAATGAGAGTATTGAAAACCCAACTTAGCAATTACTACATCTACTTTGACACCACTAATTCTTGGCTCTATTAAGCTAACAATACCAGGCTTCATTCACGATTATATTGTCTTATATATTTAAGATTTTCAAAATTTGAATTTTCAATAAAATCATAATGACTAACCTTTTATTGAGATCGAAAAAAAGGACATGTTATTTAGAATTTTAGCAATATTGAAGTATTTTCTAATGGCTCAATAATATAGTAATATGAGAATAAATTTATGAAATGATAGAATCATTTTTCATTTAAAACATGTCAATACGCTAGTCAAATTGAGAACGTTACTTCCATGTTAGCATTTATCTCCACTTTGATTGAATGATAGAAACTCAAGACTCATATATTTTAGTTCCATGTGGCAAAGTGACAATAATGCTGGAAGATATAGCGTTACTAGTTAGGTCATTAGACATGTCAGACACATTGCACATTGGACAAATAATCTTCAACATAGACCACAAGTTGCATTGATCAAGGACATTAATTTTGTATCATTCATGATTTATGTGAAATGGTTTGGGGAACATATAAACCATATCTTTATTCACCAAGACAGACTTTTATATATTGAATTCAACATCTAATTTTGCATTGTCGAAAGAGAAAATGGAAGTGCAAGGCCAACTTGTTACAAAAGGCTAAGTCAAAGAAAGGAGAAATCTATAACCTTATTGTGGCAGAGGTGGAGTCATTAATGAATTTGTTGAAGCTAAGCAACATAGTTGAGGTCGAGGTCAGGGTGTTCTAACAAAAGTTGCATCGACTCTCATACCTTTTGAACTTGATGAAGGTCCCAACTTTGTAGATGTAAAGGTTAACCCTGAATATGCTTAGACTATGAATGAAAATTTAATGCATGTAACAACCCATTTTCGATAAAATCAGAATAGTGGTTTTAGGACCACAGATCTGAGTCCGGAAAGAAAAATTATTTTAATACTATTTTATGATATACAGTGTGATAATAATGTTGTGTGAAAATTTTGTAAAGAAATTTTATCGATTATATGTTTAATTTGATAAAGGACCAAATTGCATAAATTGCAAAAGTTGAGTTCCAATAGCTAAAGGGATTAAATAGCTATAGAACTTTAAATTGGAGGTCCTTATAGATAATTAGACCATTAAAAATACTTAGTTTTTAAGGATGATGATTCATCCATGGAAAATAAAATTAAAGAAAAGGACAAAATTGGAAAGATGATAAATAAAGATGATAAATAATAAAAAGATGAAAATATCATCATTTATCATCATCTTCCCCAAATATTTTGCATGGAAACCCTAGGAAAGAGAAAGCAAGCTTTCTCGGCAAAATTAGGTAAGTATTCAAGTCCCGTTTTTAGTAATTTTTATATTTTTGAGATCGGGACAACTTAATTTAACAATTTTGGGGATTAATTTATAAAGTTATCAAAGTATGAAAATTTTTCCATGGATGAATATGCTGAAAATTTGAAATTTATGGTAGAAAATGAAAGGTTGTTGATAGATAAACAACTTTTACAAAGTGAATTTTGATGAAAACATGATTTAGGGACTAAATTGAAAATTGTAAAAATCATGAAAATATTCTAAATTTTATGAAATACATGGGCTGTAAATTTTACGTACAAAAATTGGCTAGGCTTGGAATAAGGATTTAATTGCATGAATTTCATTTTCCAAGCCTAGGGACAAAATTGTCATGAATTAAAAGTTTAGGGGCAAAATGGTATTTTTGCCTAAGATGTGAATTGAACTGAATTGAGTTTAAATTGATGTTAAATTTACTCGTATAGATCAGGATAGACCAAATTCAGAGTTAGAATGAGGAAAAGAGGAAAATGTCGGATTAGTAGATTTTATGTACACAAACATTTGTTGAGGTAAGTTCGTGTAACTATATTGTGTATATTTATATGCTTGAATTAAATGTTGTGTGTGTGAATTGTATAAATATCATATATATATATGACGTTGAAAACATATCCGGCAAAACCCGATAAATGATAATGCCTGAAATAAATGATAATACTCGATACATGATAAATGATAAATATGTTACTTTTATGCTTGAAATATATGTGGAATGGTTTATTTGAAATATATGAATATTATAGATGTATGAAATAATTACATGCCTGATAATACCTGAAAAATGTTAAATCCCGTTTGAATTAATGAAAGTCGATGGATACGTGATTTCCTGTAATGAATATAATCCTGCATATGTTACAGACGAGATTTAGCTCGGACGAGTAATCCTGATATATCCCTCTCGAGCATCATGTTATATAGTTCCTGCGAGCATCCTGATCGGTAGTGATTTAGCATGTGTTGCGCACTGCCACAGCTCTTTATGAGCGTCTTGATATGTGATCGGTTGTGATCTTGCATATAATGTGGACACAAATGCAACTCTTCATGAGCGTCCTATTAAGCTCGATTGAACTCCCTGTTACCTTATCCGGTGCTTCCTGATAGTATCTCTTTAAAGATATCTGATAAGCTCTATGAGCTTCTTGAGTAAAACTCTTATGGGTTTCCTGATTTACCAAAATAAGTGTTCTGTTTCATGGTTACATGGCTCATCTGAGCATCCTAATATGTGGCTCGAGAGTGTGCTCCCTGGTTATGTGCCTTGACGGGTACCCCTGAATATGAATTGATGAATCCTGATTTGTACACCTCGAGTGTACTACCTGTGTATCCATCGATATTTCAAATAAATTCAACGGGAAAAAATCCTGACACAAAAAGATATGAATATGAAATGAGTTAATACACGTATCTGCCTGAAATATATGAAAATGATGATATATGTTATGTGGAAGTATGAGATGATGATATATGTTATGTGGAAGTACGAGATGATGATATATGAACATGGAATTCATTTAATAAACATGTTCATCCATGAATATAGATTAGTACACCTTAAGTGTATTTCACGTGGAACATTGATATTTCAAATGATTTAATATGTAAAGTTTTGATATGAAATAATCTGAACTTGAGATGAATTATTATGATGATGTAATTGAAATACCTGGAGAAGATTTGTATATGTTATATAAATTCATGATGCGAAAAGTATATGAATATGAAATTTAGTTATTGTCAAGCCATACATGGTTCCTAATATTTATATGAAATATATGACTGATAAGGGTGGTGAGGATATGTGTTAGGGCTCATGATTCAGTTAACTGAATATGCCTTGTATGTTTATATTGAATTTAATTGAATGGTAAGTTTATTACCATGTTATACGAACTTACTAAGCATAATATGCTTACTCTGTTTTATTTTCTCCTGTTCTATAGTAAATAGGAAGCTCGTTGGTTTGGAAGCATTGGCAAAGATCACTCACACTATCCATCGGCCCATCTTAGTATATATGGTAAATTAATTATGGTTATAATGGCATGTATAGGTTAATTAGCCAATGTTGGCATGTAAATATTTGGGTTATAACTAGCCATTGGAGTGGCTAGTGATGGACATGTATGGTATATGCTTGAAATGGTGAATTGATATTATATTGGCATATTGATGATCGAATTAAGTTAGCATATTTGACAAAATATGTATATAAGTGAACATGGTAATTTAAATAAATCTGTATACTTGGTTATATTGCTGGAATGTCGGTGCCCCTAAGGCACAGCGGAAAAATAAAATTCCGACAATCCAACCATGGATCCATGTGCGAAGAACAAATCGGGAAAACTGAAATAATGAAAATGGTTTCGAAATTACCGAAACTTCAATCTGAGTAGACAGCGACACCTCGGCAACAAGAATTCGGAACCACTATCGAACCAAGTCGCAGCTTTTCAGATGCCAACCTCTACGTAATCCACCTAGTTGACAATGAACGGAAGAAGTCCCTAAAACGGTTATAGAGATTTCTTTGTTTTGACGGCTACTAGACCACTCAAAAAAAAAAACTAGGTTTTCTTTTTAGGATTATTATCTATATATATAACTCTCCTTTTAAATTTGGTATATTTATATCGAATATTTTAAAATAAATAAATATAATGATGTTTTAACCAAAAATTATAATTACATTAATTATAACAAAGATTTCGGTAAACTATATTTATTTAAATTTATATACGAACCAACTTCATATATTAATAGAATTATGTTCTCATTATGTGTACAGTATTCTTGTACATATAATATGTTCGATATTTGATTGTCCAATTAAATTAATTCTATAATTAATTTAATTCATGTGACAACTAAAAACAATACCAACTATGTTTTATTCCGATCATCTCAACCATATGGTGTGACTCTGTAGGCTCTTGTAACGTTAGCAGTAATACTAGAATGATTCTAATGTTACTACAATGAGTGGCATCTAGCAATGTATCAATGCTACCTAAGTTACATGAAGTCATGATTCAACATAACCTTTTGTGATTTATCTTTCATGCATTAATCCTTAAGTCCTTTATCTCTGGAATGAACACAAGTCATAGAATAGTCACACTTGCATAGTCCATCTCATGTTTCTTGATATCTTGAGTAGACTATGATATAGAAATAAGTATGACATCTCATATCAACTTATTTGAGCATGGCCATGCATTTCTAGTCTCACTCAATTAAGTGGCCTAAGATATTACTCCCATTATGTAGGAGAGACCTATTCTATATTGATCAACCATATCCCTCTACATAGATTGTGGTATATCCATCATCAGCCTTTATAGAACAACTAGTTATGGTGTACATTTGACTGTATCAAAATATACAACTCACGATGTTGGGATAATGATGATCTCAAGTCTGAGAATCATATACATATTAATCACTATGATTAATGTTGTGACAATTACATAATAATCCAAGAAACATACTCATAGCGAGTCAGTCCAATATGTTGTTTTCTAACACACATATTCATGCATTGATTTTGACACTCCATATCAATGACAACTCTTTATCATCAATCAACTACATGTTAGTCTCAATGCATTATTGTTGTCCTAGTCAATAATAATACTTGACTAAAGATCTTTTAAGAACAATCATATTATTCTCAGGACATTATTATAAAACAGTTTATTTATACACACAGAAAGAAAAACTGAAATAATAATGGAAACGCCTTATATTAAAACATGATAAATCAAGTATGTTATTACAACCATCTCATGATTGATCTTTGGGCATACTCTTACATATATGAGGTATAATATCATGTATATGACATCGATTTTAAGTTGGTTTAAATGACCTATATTGACTTGTGAATATGTTAAAGTGATGGTATAGGTGGATGACAATTTAGGTGAGAAATGTGGCTTGAAAAATAGCCTATTTTTGTCCACATGGGTAGAGACACGGGCGTGTGTCTCAGCCATGTGTGACACACGGCCTAGCACATGGGCGTGTGACCTGGCCATGTGTCCCCTGTAACTTTAAAATGTCAAAGCAGAATACTTAGAATTGATCACACGACCTGCACATGGGCGTGTGGCTTAGCCGTCTGATCCCTGCACCTACACACGACTCAGCACATAGGCGTGTGACTTGGCCGTGTAACCAAAGTTAGAGAGTTACATGGCCTGACCACATAGGCTTGTAACCCCTGCACCAAGGAAAAATTTTGGGATTTTGCGAAAAATTTTCTGAGTACTCGGTTTGGTCCCGACTCATTTCTAATTCATGATTTGGGCCTCGAGGGCTCATGTAAGGGGCTATATGATTAAATTTGATTGAAATTTGATTTGAATGTTAAATGCTTGTGAAATGTCAGTTACTTGACCTGTAAACTCCGTTAATGCTCCATAACCTTGTTCCGGTGACGGATTCAGGTTAGGGTTTTACAGTGCACCAACTAAATGAAGAATGTAACACTCCCTCACCCGTATTCAATTCTGGAATAGGGTTACAGAGCATTACCGGACTTGCAACACTTTTAAATACACATTTCACATACAATTCATCAATTCAAATACAATTTAATCACAACCAATCATAGTGTCTCTCAAACGAGCCTACGAGGCTTTAAACATGCTTTAGAAGTGGTTCGGGACTAAATCGATAACATACAAAAATTTTTGGAAACTTAGAAAAATTTCAACCACACAGGGGTCACACGCCCGTGTGAAGAGGCCGTGTGCCTCACACGGCTCCAGACACGCCCGTGTCTCTGGTCGTGTGGAAACAGGGCAAACATACTGACTTGGGTCACACAGCCAACCATACGCCCGAGTGTCTAGCCCCTATGCCCTTTGAAGTGGCCACACACGCCCGTGTGCCAGCCGTGTGCTAGGCCGTGCCAAACTTGTAGGGTATCCTGACTTATGCAACACGGCCAAGTCACACGCCCGTGTACTAGGCTGTGTGCAAATTAGGGGGTATACTAACTTGTACCACATGGTCGATCACACGCCCGTGTGTTAGACTATGTGGAGCATATTGACTTCATTTTAATTTCAACACCAGGGGACACATGGCCGTACAACATGACCGTGTGTCACACACGGCTGAGACACACGCCCGCATCTCTGCCCGTGTCGATAAAAATAGGCCATTTTACCAAGCCATTTTGCCACCCATTTTGCACATTCTTATACAAGCTCAATTGGTACCATTTCAGGACACAAATATGCAGCGAAAAGTCATCAACTAATACACAATCATACTATATCCATTTCAACCATTTCAATACTCAATTCAATGTCATTTACCTATTCAAGTACCTATCAACTCAACTTGTTTTACTAGACACAATTCACATATATAATTCATATGGTTAAACCATTCCAACATGCATTATCAATCCAACTTCATTCATTCAATATAAATCAATTACCTAACTCAAAACAAAGCCATTTAAACAACTTAACACTTATCACAAGCCAATTCAAATGGCCTAAAAACACATGTTCATCAAACATACTCAAAATGACTCAAGCCTATACATGCCATATACCAAATATACATAACTTCAAAAGTACCAAAATAGATGTTTGGTAGTACGATGAAGTCTCTGACGATCCTCGAATCTGACTAGCTTCGATATTACTATAAAACGTGGGAAAATACATAAAGTAAGCTAATAAGCTTATTAAGCTCGTATGATATAAACTTAACTAATCAAAAATACAACATTCATCAATCTAAACATATTATAATTTATTTTATGTTTACTAACAAACCTTTCACCTACTTAATCATAAACTTATATACGAGCTTTATAACTTCTTCGATTTTAAGCTCATAATAGACATGTACATAAATGTACCAATCCATAACAAGTTCATACATACACGGAATGCCATTGAATACTCAATGCCTCGCACACTAAGTGCCATACTTGATATCTCGCACACTAAGTGCCGCACTCGATATCTTGCACACTAAGTGCCGTATATAGCCGAAGCTATCTCAAATCGCACATTAAGTGCCATATATAGCCAAAGCTATGTCGAATCGTACACTAAGTGCCACAAATAGCCGATTTGTCGTTGAACATAACTGTAGTCCCATATATACAATTTATGCAATATCAAAACACTAAAAGCATAATTATTACAATTCTTAATACATACGAACTTACCTCGGATGCTTAAATAGCGAATCGAGTCGATTAGTTGATAACTCTTTTCCCCAATCCAAGTCCGTATTCCATTTTTCTTGATCTAATTATATTCAAAATTAACTTATTCAATCATTTATTCATTCAATTTAGTCCAAAATACACTTTAAAACACATTTACACTTTTGCCCCATAAATTTCACATTTTTCACAATTTAGTCCTTATTTCACAAAATCACAAATTAATGAAATTCAAGACTAACCCATGCTAGCCGAATTACCATAATGCCCCTAGCAGCCCAAAATTTCCATTTGTTCACACTTTTAACCACTAACTTTACACATTTCTTAATTTAATCCTTATTTTGCATTTTCACTGAAAATCACTTTACAAAACTTGCTTAACTATCAATAACCATTCATAATCTATCAAGAAACTTCAAAATACACATGTATTCAACAACGGCATCATTCAAAATCTTTACCAATTTTGCAAAATAGTCCCTGGGCTAGCTAGACCTAGTTGCAACAATATCAAAAATGTAGAAATCATTAAAAGCGGGACAAAATACATACCAATTAGACAAGGATGAGCTTTATGAAAGCTTGAGCATCAAAAATGGCTTCCTAAGCCCTAATTTTCCGTTACAAGAAATGGAAATAAGGATGATACATAGTTTGTTTTATTATAATTATCATTAATTACCAAATTAACCTTAATGAATATTGATTATTTCACTACATGCCAGACCATTATCATCCATTAACTCTCTAATGGGTAAATTATCACTTAAGGACCTTAACTTCAAATTTCTATAGCTATTTGACATCATTAGCTAATAGAATAACATTTTTGCTGTAACATCTCGAATTAGGGCCTAGTCGAAACAGTGGTTTCAAGACCACAAATCTGAAGTAGAAACAATTATTTTATGATTTTTAGGAGGTAAATGATATGATTGCATGCTTGTGTGAAAATTTCATGAAGAGATTTCATTGATAAAGTGTCCAATTTGACATTTAGAAGTAAATTGCAAAAGTTGCAAAATGTGAGTTCTAGAAGCTTTAAGCATGAAATTGCCATTGATTATTAATTAGAGGTTCTTAAATAGAAATTTGCCCAATTTCTATAATTATGGACAAAAATGGGCATGAATAGGAAAAATTTGAAAGAAAGGCCTTAAAGGCATTTTTGTCAATTGGTTAAAAAAAGAATAAAAAGGGAAAAATAAGTCAAAATTTTGTTCATCTTCTTCATGTGTGTGCCGAAAATTTGAAGAGCCATAGCTAGGGTCTTTCCTTCAACTTTCAAGCTTGATTGTAAGTACCCCTAGCCCCATTTTTAATGTTCTTTATGTTTTTGAGATCCTTGAAGCATGATCTACCTATTTCTAGCCTTATTTTGAGTTAGGGCTCATGTTTAAAAAGTGACCCATATGTGACTTGCATGTATTTTGGTGGTTAATAGAGGAATATGAAAGTTTGATGTATGATAAACATCTTTTACTAAGTGGTTTCATGAAAACACTTAAAAAGGACCTTTTTGTAAAAGGTCTAAAATGAGTAGTAAGATGTGTGTTTTAATGGGAAATTTGGGTTGATATGAGTATGGTTTAACTTGGCTAGGCTTGGATAATAAAGAAAATGGACACATTTCATTTTACAAGCTTAGGGACTAATTTGTAAATATGTGAAAGTTTAGGAGCAAAACCTTAATGTTGCCTAAATAGTTTTTGGACTGATTTGAATAATGTGATGATTAAATGAGCTGAATTTGCTATTATAGATCAAGAAAAACGGAGTCTGGACCTAGACCTGGGAAAGAACAAGATTTTGGACTAAATCGAATTAATTGTCTATATTTTGTCCTGAGGTAAGTTCATGTGTAAATAATGCAATATTGTATCATGTTTTAATACTTTATTTGTGTATAAATTTCTATGCATAATTGTTATGACGAATGTACGAACAACCTAATGGTCGATGAGAATAATTTCGTGAACGAGTTCTACAAGGATATGACATCAAGAAAATCCCGTTTGAACTTTAGGAATCGTTAGGATACAAAGTGACATGTCACTAGGAACTATGTGATTTATGAGCTCATGAGATATGTGATATATGTTCATGTGAATCCGGGTGCTGGTCTTGTATGTCTACCAGTGGCTGGGTAGCTCTGCATGTGTTGCGGGTACTTGTCAGTTTGTGTGCACAGCTCGTGTAGTTACGTCCTGACTGTTAGCTTGTGTGAGCAGGCCCGTGAATAGCTTGAGAGAGAGTAATGTGTGATTGTGATATGAGGTAGCATGAGGCTACGTTTGAAGCACTATGTGCAAATTTTCTATGTATCCAATAATATTCCTAGTCTTCAACGAGTAAACTTGTGAGTTATTAGACAAGTAAGTCATTGATGAGAAAATACGACAATGTGTTACGAGTTGGTACAGTTATGTACGGAAAACTCATATAAATGAGCTCGGTATGTGATGAACTTTTCATAAGATTGAAAATGTGTAAGTTATGTCTACAAATTTAAGTTATGCCTATGGATTTATGATGACACATATGCAAGCTATGTCAATGGTATATATATATATGGTTATGTTGCTATTTATTTGCATGTGAACTTACTAAGCTTTATGCTTACTCCCTCTCTTTTCCATTTTTTATAGTATCGCCAAGCTAACTCGAGGATCGAAGGACGTTGGAGACTCGATCACACTATCAACTGGACATTTAGGTATAGTTAGTCTCAACATTTTGAGTATGGCATGTATAGGGACTTGGTCTTTTTGTTATATGTCATATTGGTCTAGCCAAATGTGTTGGCTTATGGTAATATTTGATTCATTTTGTATATGGCCATGTGATATGGTTCATATTGATTATTTGGGTTGTAACCCTAATTAATTATGTATGCATGCAATGTGTTATGCTTGATGTGGTTGCTTGTGAATGAAATGTGTGGTGAATGGCATATATGCTAAGTAATTGAATAGTGGCTAATAAGTATGACCAAAGCTATGGTATAATTGAGTAAATTGGAAGTAGGTTTAGCATGGTGAATAAATATGAAATTGGTGTGGAATGTATATGAAAGCATGATGGTTTGAATAGGTGATATGTTGACATTACAAAGTCATGAATTAATCAAGTTTATGAGTATTTGAGTGGATAAATATATTATATTGCACGCCATCAAAAATGTATAAGTGAGTGAGCATTTAAGGGTGAAAAATGGCTTGGAACGTAGCCTCAAAGTTGTCCACACGGGTAGACACACGGGCGTGTGTCTAGGCCGTGTGTGACACACGGTCTGCCCCATGGGCGTGTGATTCGACCGTGTGTCCCCTACACCTTAATTAATGCAAAACAGAATGCCCAGTAGTAAAAACACGGGTAGAGATACGGCCGTGTGTCTCGGCCGTGTGAGAGGCAAGGCCATAGGACATAGGCGTGTGCCCAGGCCATATGAAGCCTACACCTATTTTATGGAAAATTATAAATTTTAATTGCCCACACGACCTAAGCACACGGGCTTGTGCCTTGGCCTTGTGACTACATTTTGTGCATGACTCATAAACAAAATGCACCCTAAGATGGACACGGCTTGAAGCACGGGTGTGTGGTATGCCACACGGGCATGTCCATTCACTATACAGGCGTGTGGATCTGTTTCAGGATGAAGTTTTCTAAGTCCCCTAAGAGTTTATAAAATTCTCGGTTTAGTCCCAAACCGTTCCTAATGTATGTTTTGGGCATCGTAGGCTCATTTAAGGGATGATATGAATGTTTATGAAAACTTTTTAAATTTGAGTGGAAACTCGTGTCTCGGTTTTGTATGAATGTTATGTTTAAGTTTGGTAATGCCTTGTACCTTGTTCCAGTGTCGAATACGGGTAAGGGGTGTTACATTTGCACTTTACGTGATTTAGTCCTTTTTCTCAAATTGAGCAATTAAACGATAAAATTAGCTCACGAAATTTTCATACATATCAAATAACATGATATAAATATCGAAAATAATATTAAAATAATTTTCTGACATCGGATTTGTAGTTTCAAAACCACTGTTCCGATTTAGCTAAAATCGGGCTGTTACAACTCTCCCCCTTTAGGGATTTTTGTCCCCGAAACTCTTACCAGTGAATAGATTAGGGTATTTGTCGAGACCATTTTTTTTAAAATCAAGTTTTCGAAAAATGGGAATCGACTTTAAGAAAAACAAAAATGGGAGTCGCCACCAATCTTTTTAGGTGTGATTGGATCACTTTATAAAATGTTTTGTTTCAAAACATTAATTTAAGTCTATGAAAATTGAGAAAAATGGATTCGGGAGTTGGTTACGTACGAGAAAGGATTAGCACCCTCGTAACGCCCAAAAATTGGTACCTAATTGATTATCAAGTGTCTTTAATGTCGAAAATTTGAAAATCTTCTGATGCAATCCTCTTTTAATAATTTTAATTTTGAAAATTATGGTTCACTTGTATTATAAGTTAGGACACAATATTTTTAAAACATTCGATACTAAGTTAGCTTTTCAGGAAATCCCTATCTCGAAACGACAAAACGCCATATCCAGTAAGTTAGGACACAACGTCTTGAAATTCCGAGACAGTTGCTTGTACTTTGAAAACCTTAAAACTTAGAAGGGTGCTTGATTGTTTAAAACTTAACGGGAAAAATTGCAACCCAATAAGTTAGGGCACTACTTTTCTCGAAATTTCCAAACACCAAGCATTGCCTTTATTTTTGAAAACTTTAGAATCTCATTTTTTAAAAATGATGCATGGAAGAGTATATAAACATAACATACGAGATAACATGTTATAATAATAGGTAAATAAAAGCATAATAGCATAAACATCATACATTAACTAACATATATATAAGAAATAAAACATGGAAAATTTTAAATAAGTAAAATATACATAATACACAATATGTATTTAAGAAGAATAAGTAAAATCACATAATCATGTAATTCAACATACATTTAAACATATTAATAAATAAAAAATGATGCATGATACAATTCGACACATATATATAAAAAATACAATAAAAATAATAATATGTCAAGCACTCATCATTTAGGCTCTGTTTGTTTGCAGGTAAAATGTTTTCCGGAAAATGATTTCTGGAAAATGATTTCCTGGAAAATGATTTCTGGAAAATGATTTACTTTTCTGGTGTTTGGATGAATCTGTGTAAAATATTTTCTGTTGTTTGGCAGATTTCTTGAAAATATTTTCCGGAAAAACTGTTTTTACATATATTAATAAATTTATATATATATATATATTAATAAATTTATATTTTAAATTGTTTTTACATATATTGCAATGATTTATTTATAAATAAATTAGCATTAAATATATAATAATACTCAATTATTAATAATTTATTATCATCATTTTTTGGTTAAATTTCTACAGCTTTATTTGTAAAATAATATGAAGTGAAACAAATATTTTCGTCCATTTTATATTTTTAAGAGGTATAATGATAATTATTTCCATTAATAATGATCAAATAAAACTATAAATAAATTGAATATAATTTATCTATATCAAATTAAATTTAATTACAACCAAAAGATTTATAAGCTAGAATATTAATCGAGAGTAAATTGAGACCAGCCAGAGTTAAATAATTATAAATTAGCTTCCAAACCACAATTAATAGTAGAAATTATAATATTATCCAAATGCATAATTAGTAGTACACCATATAATAACAACATTGTCCAAGTGCATATCTATAATATTACACCACATTAAAAGTATCAATATCTTCAACCTTGCGAAAATTTTTGAAGCCAAATTTTTCTATGCTTCTTACTTTTAACTAAAAAAGCTTTGGCCTCTGATTCATGACTCACTAGATAGTCAAACACGAACACAGAAGTCATCATCAAATCCTTCCTCCTCCATCGACATCAATTCTTCGTAAAGCTGTGGTGTCTTATCCACAGTAAATTGTTCCAAAGCATTAGCAATTTTGCCAAGTTGATCACCCATAAATTTAATTTGTTCATCAACGGCACTTTCTTGAGTATTTTTTCTTTTACGTTTAGATGTGCCAGATGAAGATACTTTTGTTCTTACCTCTTCAACCTCTTCATTTTCGCAATCTATAGGCACTTGAATCTTGATTATCATCATCCAAATCTATATCGAAGAAATGTTCGGCAAAACTCCTGTTGCCATATCTTTGCCAACAACCAAAGCCATTTCATCATAATGATCAATGCTTTTATTCAAAAATGGTTCATACTTCTTGTGTGCTGTTTGGATAAACACAATTAGAATAACAAGTAAAAACAATTGAAATATACTTAATATATATATACATATATTACCATCATCATTGCATCATATGTCGCTCTATCACATGTGATCATTTTCAAGTTATCATCCCATCCAAAACCACTTTCACCCCGAATTGTGCATATAATCCGCCATCGCTTTTTTTACTGATCCTCAAATGATTTTCCACATGCTTCGCATCGTAATGGACTTGAAATCTTTCAGAAATAGCTTTGGCAACTCGATTAATAGAAACTGCTTTGAAAGAATTAGAAGGCTTATTTCCTTTCTGAGCCTCTTCTGCTAGAATTTCAAGAAAAAGATGTTCCATCGGTTTTGTCCACCTGAATTGCTTGGAGGTCCCTTCTTTGTTGCCCTTACCCATTCTACATTAAGAATTTTCATTGTCAATCATTTCAATATCATTATCCAACTAAATAAATTCAATATCTAACATAATAAATTCAACAAGCTTAAAACATAATAAATTCAACATCTAACAAATTCAAGACATAATAATTTCAAAATCCAACAAACTAAAATTTCAATATCATTATCCAACCAACATTAACAAAAAAAATAATTTTAATACTAAAACATACATAACATAGAAAAAATAACCCCAAAACCCTAAAACTACCTAATATTTCTAGTCATATAATCAGCCCACATAGTTTGTGCAATTTCGTCTCTTTTAGCGTACCATTCTCTTGCTTCTTCTCTTTCTTCTCGCTCCGTAAGAGTTGGTATTATCAAATCGTAGTCGGGCTCCTCAAATAATCCTTGATTAAGTAAATCACTAGGATCAACTCCCATTATATGATTATGAATAATACAACAAGCCAAAACTATATCTACTTGAGTTTGAAAATTCCAAAATGGTTCAAAGATCTAATACACGAAACCGCTTTCTTCAAAATCCCAAAACACGTTCAATGGTGATTCGCAATGATGAATGACGAAGATTAAAGAGTTCCTTTTCATTTTCAGTGCCCCGATCACTAAACTCTTTTAAATGATATCGGACACCACGATAGGGGTAATATATCCATTTCGAATGCCGTATCCAAAGATCAAAGAAGATAATATTTACCTACAATTTTACAAAATATAATATTACTAATAAATTATGAGGTTACTAGAACTAGTTGGTATTTAATGTTAATTCTTACCTTCCGAATTCTTAATCCTCTTGGGCGTGAAAGTGCATCACTTAAAATACGAGAATCATGTGCACTACCTTCCCAACCAAATAGAACATAGGAAAATTTCAAATCAAAAGTAATGGCGGCCAAAACATTTTGTGTCGTCCCCCTTTACTGACTCTGAAATCTTCCTTGAATACTAAGTGGAACAGATGCACGAACATGAGTTCCATCTAATGCTCCAATACAATCTTTAAAATAAGGATAAAACCTTGGATTGTTTCTAATTTCACTAGGAGTTGACTCATCAGGTAATTTAATAACTAGCTTATACAACTTTAAAACAGCTCTCAATACAACCCTAAAGTAACGGTGAACTGTCTCAATTGATCTATAATATCTAGATCCTATCACTCGAAACCTTACATTATGACCAATTATATGTAAAAATATAACTACTTGCTCCCTAATATTCACCGATTTAGTTGATTGTAACAAATTATTTCTACTAAGAATATCACACAAATTAAAAAATGCAATTGGTCTCATCCTTATCACATCAATACAATGTTGGTCACCACTATATAAAATACTATTAATATAATTTTCTCTTTCATAATCTCGATTCACACGAGGGTGAGAAGTAATTTCCTTCCTAGTTTTTAATATTTTAATCCAGAGAACCCCAAAAGCTAAAACTGAAGCCACGGCTGCAACAATTGCATTTTGATCTCGATTACGATCCATCTACACAAAATAATACCACACAAACATTTGATTACTACAAAAAAATACGTAAACTTTTCATAAGATCACATATATTACTAAAGATCAATATAATGGGACAATTATAAGCTACCAATAGTTTTAGAGCAAATTAGGTCCAATTATATTCAAAGCTAAATTATATAATCAGTATTAATACCAATTTAATCAATCCATCAGTTTTAGAGCAAATGTTTAAAGCTTCTTAATCAAGGCATAAGTTTGAACTTTACCAATCCTAAATAGCTAATTCTTTTAAGACAAACTTTAAATCAAATCGAAACATAAACTTCAAATGTCTTTCGTAAAAAGGCTCATCTACATGAGCAACCAACTTTAAAAAAAATCTTCAAAGAATCATCAATCAAGAGTATTGGTGCTATCATTATATTTATACAAAATATCCTCAAAGCCAATTAACCAAAGAATGTCCATCAAGTGCAAAGCAAGCCAATTCTTGAGCTTTTATTATCCTCACTATTGTACTAGTTTTTAGTTAATAAACTGGTGAAGCAAAATGCAAAATGCCCATTGCTAAACCTTACGGTTGATTTAATGGTTTTGATATTTGAAATGAAAAGACAATACAATATTGACTTTATTTTAGGAACATGACTTTAACAATATCCGAAGTAATACATTAAGCATAACTTTAACATCCAAAGTACCTATAGATAATACATTAAGCAACTAATTATAAGGTCCTTGTAGTTAAGACATGTCTAATATCATCATGTGCATGCTGTAATAATATTATTAGCTTGCGATCTTAGATTTACTATTCACGATATAAAATTATTACTACTTACTGACTAGATTTGGCTTTGTAGTTGATCTCCATTGATATCAAAATCTATGACTAGTTCTGACTCTTCCTTTCTTTGATTGAATGTTTCATTTTCATGCAATAAATGATTGAGGCAATCTAATAAATAACAAGAGATGAGCTTTAAATTCATAAATTTGCTGTTTTTGGAGAGAGGAAAATATAAAATGTTAAATATCTTCTATCTGCTGTTTAATTATCCCAACTCCCAAAAGCCAACAACTCTAAGACATCACAATTTCTTTTAATTTTTTGAGGGTGACATGTTGTAAATAACCTGTACATTCAATTGTAAGAGCGCTATATCGTAGTTATGATGCAATGGTAAGAGCACTCTTTCTTTAATTCTAGAAAACCTACATTTTCAATTTAAGAGACAAATTTCTTGTTGCAGACCTAGGTCACTGAGGTAAACATAGACCATATTATTTTGAGCTCTCTGTAGCGATAAACTCACACAGCTTGATGAATAAAAGCAAATATTAAAGAAAAGGAGAAAAGGCTAGCTGGTAGACTACTAAGCGAGGAGCATGCAAGAATTCAGGGATAGATTTATCTTACATATTAGATCTCTCTCTAAGATATACTAGCATAGTAACATCTACATGGAAAAAAAGAGTGAATTCATCTCCAGCTACTATATCAAGAGAGTAAGAAATTCAGCACATCAAATAAGGAAGATTTTTCAAAGCAGTGGAGACATATAAATTAAAGTGCAACTCTGAAGAACATGACTTAACTAGTATGTTGTTTTGACATAATTTCTCACTATAACATTCTTTACTCATCTAATTGATTCCTTTCATATAAACATTTAGATTCCATTTGGTTGATACTACTACTATATGAAACGGAAACTACTATAAAGCAAAAGCAAAAGGTAAAATGTAGTATTATAGTTGATTTATAAATGGATAAATGATTAAAATGTAGGATCAGTTCACTAAATCAGTTAAATTCTTTAGATTTAAAAGACAAATGGAAACCTACATTTTCAAATGCATTTTCAACCAATCTCATTGCTTCAAAAACCCATTTTTTTTTCAAAGGCAGAGCTTTAAAAACAAACAGTTGAAAGAAAGAAAATCCACCATTGGTGGTGTTACCTTCGGGTTGGCAGTCAAGAAGCAACAATGGTGATTGGTGAACGATGATGGGTCAGTGGTGACCGGAGTTGTTAACGATGATGGTGGTGGTCGGTGGGTGTTGGGCTGGAGAAGGGATTTAGAGGTGTTAATCGGGAAAAGAGAAAGAAACGGGAAAAAGAGGGATTTATCCTTGAAAGCATGAAAGAATAATGCAATCCCTTAGCTGAGCAGCAATTTAGTACTAAAGTTGTTACCTCTTGAGTGGATTAAAATCAGGTGTAAATTTTCTGTTAAAACATGCTAATAATTTCTCTCTGTTCCTAAATCTGATAAGATCTAGAAAATTTCTAGGAATGGGTTGAAAATCAATTGATTTTCCACAAATATTTTCGTTAAGAAATAGTTGAATCAAACAGTAAGCATATAATAAGAAGCAGGAGGAATGAAGATGTTAAATACCTTGACGAAGAAGAAGCAAGAAGATGAAGAAACGGCACAAAGGGGGAATGAAAAAGCAATTCTAAGAAGAGAAGATATGGAAAAGCTAAGGAAAAAATGAAATTTTTATTAAAGAATAAGACATAAGAACTAGGAGGAGAAAGTACTGGACGGATGAAGAAGAAGGAATATGCAGGACGTATGAAGAGCGACCAAGGGGGAGCTTTTGGAAAATGTCTTACGGAAAAAAAATCTGTAAGTCATTTTCCCCCAAAAGCATCCCATTTTACCCGTGTTTCTGAAAATGTTTTACAGTGTAAAATATTTTCAAGCAACCAAACAGCGTAAAATGAGGAAAATATTTTCCGGAAAATCAAATACAGGCAAACAAACGCACCCTTAATGAAATTATGAGACCAATATATATTGACATAATAAAAAAGGTTTAATATATATATTAAAATATAAATAAGGTGAGCATTTAAAAAAATGTGTGAATTAAAATCAAATTTTTGGCAATGTAATGACAATATAGTATACATAGTAACTTTAGTTTTAGGGCTATAACAAAATAATAAAATTTAAATACTAGGATATTGTACTATATAGAATATAAGATAATAAACATATTTAATAGTACATAAAAACATAGTAATTAATAATGAATTTTGAAATAGTATAATAATATATAAAATACTAATTTTATAGCTCTAGATAAAAATATACAAAATATAAAGGAAATAATTAATAGAATATTTAATATCAATTTAATACGAAAATAATAATGTGAATAATAATATACATAAAATATATGATAGATAATAATAATATGAAATAATATATTGTTAAAATGCAAAATAATATAATAATATATATAAATATATAAATTTTACTGTGATAAAAATATAATAATAAATAATGATATATGTTAAAATATATATTAATGTGATAATAGAAAAAATTGAAGTAATATAATAAAACATTAATAAATAATTATAAAATATGTATAATACGTTATATTCATATTAAAATATAATAATATATGTATAAAGTTTAAAATAAATAGGTTATAAATATGTTTAAAAGGATAAAAAGGATTAAAATTGAACATAAGTAAAAGTCAGTGGCTAATTTAATAAAAATAACTGAGATCGGACTTAGTTGAAACAGCCACTAAAACCCTAGGGATTCATCAGGAAATTTTCCCTTGTCCCTAAACGGCATCGTTTCATTATAGGCCTTAGAGTGGTTTCCGTTGGTATTAAATTGAAACAGAGATGAAAATTTGGGCTAAATTTGAAAGTAAAATAAACCTGATTTAAAAAAGAAAAAATGCGGAAGACTAAAGGGATAAATATCCCAATAGTTAAAAATACGCGGATCCTCCCCAGGTAATCGGGTCAACGCGCGGATCCTTAGCTTTAATACGACGTCGTTTTAGGCTTATTAGATTAAGCCAAAACAACGTCGTTCTATTAAGGCTATATAAGCCAAATTTTAAGCTTAAAAAATCATTTTACACCGTTCTTAAAAAAAAAAAGGTTCGAAACCCTCTGTATAGGGGAAGAGAGGGGTCCGATCTAGGCCTTCGATCTCCGAGCGATTGCGCCCCACGCGCCATCGTATATGGTGGTCGGAGGGTAAAAACCCTTGCTCTTTCAAGCAAAACACAGGTAACTCACTTCTCTTTTGATATTTCGGCATTTTTATTCGATATATATATGTATCCGTAAAAAGAAAAAAAGAATAATCACCTTTACTCTCAATCAACTGCTGGTACTGTAATTTTGTAAAAATCTATGCTTTTTATTTAGCCTTTGTGTGTATGTTTCATAAGACTGTAAAAATCGGTCCCTTGTACAATGTTTAGATCCGGGCTTTATAGCCACTGTTTACAGTGTATGTACATCTTTATTTTATTTTCTTGCCATATTTGTTGGTTCTGTTCTCTTTGTTTCCTTCCTTTTTTGCAGAAAAATCATGGAGATCTCGGTGGTAGACTCGTCGGCGTTGATGGAGGCATGAAATCTGGCAGTGCTGGGAAAACGAATTGAAGGCCTCGACAGTGCATTGATGGCCTCGATTCGGGGAGTTGGACAGACGCTCGAATGCTATGATCCACTGAGGACGTCTGCAAGATAATTTTCCCTAGAATTGAGTCGTTGATTTTGTCCATTTTTTTTTAGACTGGAAGAAAGAAATTTCTCGAGTTCCTTCATCCCTTACTTATGTGAATTTCTTGAACAATTGTCCTATTTTAGTTTCCTGCATTATCTAGAAATTCCCAAAGTAATGCACAAAAGATCGTTTGTGGAGATATTTTAGTTCATCTATCATTATTTCAATGCAACATACTTAAAGAATGATGGAAAATGAATAAATCTTTAAGAATAATCGGATTTGAATGAATTGTCAAAATACAAAGGAGATAAATCTGATAGCATATCTTTGAGAAGAAATAGAATCTAAAGATAGCAAACAGGACAAAAGTTAGATGCTCTAGATATCGCCGCATGAGCGTCTATACACCAGCTCCATGAAATCTTTCTTGAATTCGACATGTTTAAAGAATCTAAAGTACTTTGTTGATGCCCAATATGTGGCGTGCTTCACTCTTTGGTGGAGTCAAATATAGGCAGATTACTGTATGCCCTTTAAAATTTGAGCTGCCCTTTCGGGTTTTCAACTCAAAATCTCTTTGGTCACAAAGCGCCCTTTGCGGGTTTTCACTTTGGCCTCTCTATTTTTTTTTGTGAAAATCCAAGGCGCCCTTTGCGGGTTTTCACCTTGGATTCTCCTTTCCTTTAGACAAAGTACTTTTTCACTGAGTCTGAGTTCACTGGGTTGGGTAGACTCTTTCCATCCATTTCTGTCAAAATCAATGCTCCTCCAGATAAAGCCTTCTTCACGACGTATGGCCCCTCCCACTTTGGCATCCATTTTCCTCTAAAGTCCTTCTGAATAGGAAGGATCTTCTTTAGCACCAAGTCACCCTCATGGAATTCCCTTGGACGAACCCTTTTATCATAAGCTCGCATCATACGCTTCTGATATATCTGACCATGTCGGATGGCTCTCAGCCTTTTTCCTCAATCAAGTTTAACTGGTCATATTGGGATTGAACCCATTCAGCTTCATCTAACCTTATCTCTGTCAAAATTCGGAGAGAAGGTATTTCTACTTCAATAGGCAACACTGCTTCCATCCCATAAACTAACGAGAATAGGGTTGCCCAGTAGAGGTTCTGACAGATGTTCGATAGGCCAGGAGTGCAAACGGTAACTTCTCGTGCCAATCTCTATAGGTCTCAGTCATCTTTCCCACTATTTTCTTAATGTTCTTATTGGCAGCCTCCACTGCCCCATTTATTTTTGGATGATAGGGAGAAGAATTGTGATGCTTGATCTTGAACTGGTTGAAAACCTCTGCTATCGTTTTGTTGTTCAAGTTCAATGAATTGTCAGATATGATCTTCTTAGGCATTCCATACCGACAAATGATCTCCTTCTTCAAGAATCGACTTACAGCAAACTTAGTAACATTTGCGTACGAAGCGGCCTCTACCCATTTTGTAAAGTAGTTAATTACCACGAAGATAAACCGATGTCCATTCGAAGCTTTCGTTGATATTGGTCTAATGACATCCATGCCTCACATGGAGAAAGGCCATGGAAAAGTCATAACATGCAAAGGTGAAGGTGGTACATGAATTTTGTCCCCATAAATCTGACACTTATGGCATTTCTTGGCATAGTTGATACAGTCCCCTTCCATGGTGGCCAATAATAGCCAAACCTCATAATTTACCTTGCCATTGTGAACCCATTTGCATGCGTCCCACAAACCCCTTCATGAACTTCTTCTAATATTAGCTTAGCTTCCACAGCATCGACTCATCTCAAAAGTATTTGGTCTTTCCTTCTCTTGTACAGGATATCCCCATCCAAGACATAGTCGCAAGCTAACCTTCTCAAGGTTCGTTTGTCATTTTCAGTTGCCTGTTCTGGATATTTACGATCTCTTACATATCGCAATATATCTTGATACCAAGGGTTATTATCCTTTTCTTCCTCTTCAATGTTACAACAGCTAGCTGGAGCCTTCGTAAACACTCATTTGAATTGGTATCACCTCTTCCTCTTTATTTGCCTTAATCATTGAGGCTAAGGTTGCTAAAGCATCTGCCATCTGCTTTTCGTCTCGTAGGAGATAATTGAAGGTGATGTCATCAAACTTCTCAAGTAACCCCAAAACTACCTTTCGATAATTGATCAACTTAGGGTCTCTTGTCTCCCATTCACCTCTAAGCTGATAAATTACCAACGCAGAATCCCCATATACTTCTAGGGTTTTTACACCTCGCTCTATGGCTGCTTGAAGTCCCATGATGCATGCTTCATAGTCAGCCATATTGTTCGTGCAATCAAAGTCCAACTTGCACGTGAATGGGTAATAATCGCCTTTGGGGGATACCAAGACTACCCCAATTCTGTTTCCAACTGCATCAGAAGCCCCATCAAAATTAGCCTCCATGGAGAATCTTCGGTCATTCCTATACACATTAGCTCATCATTTGGAAAATCAAAGTTCAATGGCTTATAATCCTTTAGAGCTCTACTGGCCAAGAAGTTAGCTACCGCACTTCCTTTTATAGCATTCTGACTTACGTAGACTATATCAAACTCTGAAAGCAAAATTTGCCATCTCGCCATTCTCCCATTTAGAGCCGTTGACTCCATCATGTACTTCAATAGATCCAGCTTTGAAATGAGCCAAGTGGTATGGTATAACATGTACTGTCTTAATCTCCGAGTGGTCCAAATCAGCATACAACACAACTTTTCAATTGGTGAATATCTCATTTCACAGTCAGTGAATTTTTTACTGAGATAATAAATTGCCTTCTCTTTTTTTCCCGACTTGTCATGTTGACCAAGCACACATCCCATAGAATTACTGAACACTGACAGATACAGTATTAACGATTTATTTGGGCTAGGTGGGGATAATACTGGAGCATTCAACAAATACTGCTTGACCTTTTCAAAAGCATTCTGGCATTCCTCATCCCAAGTACCTTGATTGTGTTTTCTGAGGAGGCGAAAGATAGGATCGCATTTCTCGGTTAGTTGTGAAATGAATCAAGCAATGTAATTCAACCTTCCTAGGAATCCTCAAACTTCCTTCTGAGTACGTGGTAGAGGTAACTCTCGTATGGCTCTGACCTTGTCTGAGTCAACTTTAATTCCTTTTTCACTGACTACGAAGCCTAATAACTTTTCCGATCTGGCTCTAAAGGTACACTTTGCTGGATTGAGCTTCAACTAAAATTTTCTCAACCTCAAGAAAAGTCTTCTTAAAACCTCAATGTGCTCTTTTTCTGTACACACTTGGCAATCATATCATCAACATACACCTCAGTATCCTTATGCATCATGTCGTGAAACAAATTCACCATGGCTCTTTGGTGTGTTGCCCCTGCGTTCTTCAGTCCAAACGGTATTACTTTGTGACAAAAGGTGCCCCACAAGGTTATGAAGGTAGTTTTATCCATGTCCTCTGGATGCATCTTTATCTGATTGTATCCTGAGAAACCATCCATGAAGGAGAACAACGAATATCCCGTTGTGTTGTCTACTAAAGTGTCAATGTGTAGCAAAGGAAAATTATCCTTTGGGCTTGCTTTGTTCAGATCTTTGTAATCAACACACATTCGTACCTTCCTATCCTTCTTAGGAATAGGTACAATGTTAGCTACCCATTCGGAGTATTTCACTTCTTGCAAGAATCCTGCATCAAACTGCTTTTTGACTTCATCTTTTATTTTTAGAACAATATCTGGCCTCATTCTTCACAACTTCTGTTGGACTGGCTTACAATCTTGTCTTACCAGAAGACGATGTACTACAATGTAAGTACTCAATCTGGGCATATCTTGATATGACCAGGCGAAGATATCTTTGAACTCTTGAAGTAGCTCAACCAGACCATGCCTTGTGTCCTTGGTAATCGGTTTTCCAATTTTCAAGTCCTTCCCTTCCTCTAGGGCTATATTCTCTATTACCTCTTTCTCATGTGGCATGATTTGTTTCTCCTCCTGTTTTACCATTCTTAACAGATCGAGAGATACGTCACAATCTTGAACATTTTCAAAATCCTGAGGTTCCTCTAAACACATGTCTTGCTCACAAGAGAAATCAGGAGCGGCAGTATCACTGCTCATATCATTGATATCTAGGGACCTGTGGGGGTATGAAAGAATATACAAAGAATGAATGAATCTAAGAATGATTGTTTATGTGTTATGAATAAAAGAATAAGAATTGCCAAAATTTAAAGGAATATTGGTTGATAAAAAGTGAAACAATACTCGTTAAATTGATGAAAGTTATGTTTTATTTAAATAATAATAGATGAACATAAGCCTATTTTCACAAATGCAATCTTACTACTCCTAGGCCCTTAGAGTAATAGACATGTTTCGAGAATTACTTTGAAAAATTCCTAAAGACTACAGGAAGGTCCTCCGCAGTCCAATTGTTCAGAGAGCTCCCTAGTTCATAAGGGCGAATGCCCTCGAGAATTCCTTGCTCCAATCCCTCATTGTGTACATCATTGATTTGATGACTTTCTTCTACCAGTAACCCTCCTGACTTAAAGGATTTGGATATAGGTGGGAATGTCATCGGCTCCCACTCCACTTCTCCTCCATTCAAACGCGCCTTTCTTCTCGCTTGGAGCTTCTCAACCTCTTACCTCTTCTGTTTATGGTCTGGCTTGAAGCCCAAACCAAAGTGATCTTTCTTCTTAATCAGTTTTGGGATTTGAATCCCTCCTTGCAACTGTCTTTCTAGTCCTTTTCCAGGCAATGCTCCTTTCCCTCTTATCATTTGCAGAGCCATACTTGTGGCTCTAAACATTTTGGGTACCGACACCTCACTTTCTTCCAAAATAAAGGTTGCATTGATGATTTCCAAAGAGTAGAAAGAGCACTCAATAGCCTCTTCATTTGTCTCGACGTAAGGGGCCTTGCTAGTGACTGCTGCTATAATGTCTTCCTCCATATTGATTGTTATTAATCGTCCATCTGTCACTAACTTCAATTTTTGGTGTAATGAGGAGGGCACTGCTCCTACCGAGTGTATCCATGGTCTCCCCAATAAACAATTATAGGAGGGTTTGATATCCATCACTAAGAAGTTAACTTCATATGTATTTGGCCCAATTTCCAAAGGGATATCAATTCGTCCCATCACTTTCCTTTCGGTTCCATCGAAGGCTCTTACCATATTGTGACATGTCTTCATATACGAACTGTCAATGGGTAATCTGTTCAATATGGATAATAGAAGGACGTTCAAAGCAGACCCATTATCAATGAGTACACTTGGAAGCTTGTATCCTTTGCACCGAGTAGTGATGTGCAAGGCTTTGGTTGACCCTATACCCCCAGGTGGAATTTCATCATCATTGAAGTAGATGAAATTGTCAGCACTGATATTATTAACCAACCGATCCAACTTGTTAACGGATATGTCGTGGGTGACATACGTTTCGTTGAGTACTTTTAACAATGCATCCCGATGCACCTCAAAACTCAGAAGTAGGGCTAATACTGATATATGCGCTGGCTACTTACGCAACTGCTCGACCACACTATATTCGCTATGCTTAAGGAACTTTAGGAATTCCTTAGCCTCCTCTTCCCGTACTGGTTCATTGATGAATACTTCGGTCTCTTTTTTTTTCTCATCATCCTTTGTTTTCGTAGGCTCCACTCTGATGCCCCCCTCATCATAACGCTTCCCACTTCCTGTATGGGAACCTTCATTTTGCACGCCCCTAGACGCACTGGCTATACTCTCCTCTCGCATCAAGTTGTAT
Source organism: Gossypium anomalum (assembly GCA_025698475.1). NCBI lineage: Eukaryota > Viridiplantae > Streptophyta > Magnoliopsida > Malvales > Malvaceae > Gossypium > Gossypium anomalum. The sequence continues at coordinate 64,407,763 of CM046968.1, read as the reverse complement.
CACTGCGAGATCATAGCTCCATGACACCCTCTTGTCATCCTTGTAAAGGAAATGAGTGGGTTTATTGATGACGACCTTGGGCCTGGTTTGCGTCCTCACTGCATTATTCCCTGGCAAGGAAATAATAATTCCTGGTCAGCTGGTTCCTTGTTGTTCACCTTCCAACGCACTTATTTCTTTTTTATAAGAGCTACCTTCAAAAATTTGTAGCTCTTTATTATCTATAAAGCTTTGTACCAAGGCTCTGAATTCTTCACAATTTTGGGTCTCATGACCCTCTTTTCCATGGAACTCATAGTAGTTCCCCCTTTCTTCTCTTTCTTTCTCAGAGGTTATCATCCCTCTCTTCACCATCTCTTTCCAAATTACCCTCAAAGGCATTCTCACCTCAGCAATATTTTCCTTGATTATCCCTTTCCTATTTTCATCAATGGTATTTACTCCTTGATTGTCATGGTTTGGCAAAGGGTTCTCAGTATTTGGGGTACTATCAAATTTTAAAACCCCGTTCTTGATCAACCTCTCTACAGCTTTCTTGAATCCGGTACAATTCTCAATTAAGTGCCCCGATATTTCAGCATGGTACTCGCATCTGGCATTTGCATCATACCATTTAGGATACGAAGGCTGTAATGGTTTCAAGTGGAAAGGGGCTATAGCATGCGCATCATATAAGCTTTAATAAAGCTCACGATACGTCACAGGTATAGGCGTAAATTGTATCCTCTCATGCCTGGTGCCAGATTCCTGCCTTTAGGAGCCCTGTTGCCCAACTGTGGCTATTTTGGGTTGACTAACCGTGACTGCTTTCGAGTTGAAGCTACTTGTATTGTTCACCTCATTGTCTTTCCTTCTTGGGGCCGATCTTTTGGCTGCTTCCCCCTCAATTTTGCCACCCCTTATGGCATTTTCTATCATTTCTCCTGCCATAATTATGTTCGCAAAACTTTTGGTAGTGCTTCCAATCATGTGAGTGATGAATGGAGCCTTCAGAGTATTGATGAACAACATGGTAGTTTCTTTCTCCAACAAATGGTGGTTGAACTCGCATTGCCACCTCCTCCCAACGTTGTGCGTATTGCCTAAAACTTTTTGTTAGGCTTCTTCTCCATATTTTGAAGCGTGATCCTGTCTAGTGTCATGTCAGTCACATGATTGTACTGCTGCATGAAGGCTTGCACAAGATCCCTCCATGAATTTATTCTAGCTCGGCTCAACTGATTGTACCACCTCGCATTGCCGCTCCCACTAAATCGTCTTGAAAACAATGAATCAACAATGATCATTGTTTACGTGCTTGATCATCCTTCTACTGAGAACATTGTGATGTGGGCTTGGGGCAAGTAGTACCATTGTACTTCTCAAACTCGGCATCTTGAATTTGTGAGGCAACACTAAGTGCAGGACCAAACTTAAGTCTTTGGCATCAATCCCATGATGATTGCTTTCTACGCCTTCCAAAGTCTTGAATTTTTCTTCTAGCCATCTCAGCAAATGCTTCATCCAATCAAGCGTTGCGACTTCGGCTTTCAAATCTTCCTTTTCCACAATATCTAGATCAGGAACGAGAGGATCAGTAGGGTTATCACCCAAATTGAATCCTGAGCCATTTGGGTAATTCATATAGACGCCAACATCAACTGGCCCATTTTGAGGCCTCACGGTGACAGATGGTCTTCTAGGAGGTGTTTCAGTTTGCAGTGGCACATGGGGCAGAGTAAAACCTAGATGACGATTCTCACCCTCCTCATCAGTAATAGCCATGGGGGCCTTCCCTTTATCAGTGGCCCTTAGAAGCTGAGCCATTTCAGCCATCATATTCCTCTGAGCCTCTAGCATTTGCTCCCTCATGTCATTCTACATCTTGGCCAACTGTTCTTGCAATTGGTCTTGCATATCCTTTTGCAATTGCTCGAACCTTTGATCCATACTCTTAGTTTTAGTGCGGGTACCGTAAAGATGTGTGATTTCCAGATTTTCTTTTCTACCTTTCTGGAAGTAAACTTTAACTAATTAGGATCTTTCTATAACCTTGAATGCATATGATGTGATGTAATGCGAATGCATGAATGCAAAAAAGGCATCGATCTCGGTTCAATCTCATTTAGAAAACTTTATTTAGAAAAAGAATATCTTTACATAAAAATAGATTACATATACGCCTTTGCCCTAATGCCCAAAGTTCTAACTTTATCTAATAAAAGAGCTAGCTCTTGACCTTTATCAGACGCTGACTCATACATCATACTCAACACATCAGCTCGTAATGCTAAGTCTCGAACATATTCAGCAATCTCTCAGATCTGGGCTATAGCTTCGCCAATAATGTAATCCCTATCCATGACTTGACCTTTAACTTGATGGAGTTCTCCTTTTATACAATCTTTTTGCGCCTCGAGTTGCTCAATCCAAAGTTCACCATCATGCAATGCCACTTCCAAATCTTTAACCTTACTTTTTAGCTCCTCTAACTCGACCGTAGGATCATGATTTCGGTGCCAACGAAAGGATCTTCCAAGCTCATTTACCATAGTCTTCAACCCTTTATTCTCTTTCTCTAATGCCAAATTTTACGCCCGTATCTCTTGGAACTTCCTCTCCCAATACTCGGCTCTAGCTTTTTCCTCTTGAACTTCTTTCTGCCACTGTTCTCAAGACTTTCCTAACCCCACTCGCTTTAAAGATACTTGTGCTTTTTTATACTCCTCTTTTAAATCATCTCGGTCTTCCTCCACCTTCTTCTTTTCCTTCCTAACTTTTTCAACTTCTTTCTTTTGCAGGTCAACATCTAGACTCAGGTACATCTTCTCCTCTTCAAGCTTTGTTATCCTCTTCTCGAGCTCCAAGTTCCTTCTCTCAAACTCTTGCTTCATGATTTCTAACTCCGAGGGCATCACTCGTAAATATTCCTCTATCGGTCGAGCTCCTTCCACGCTTGGCTTAGAGAGGTTATCATTAATCCTTCTGCCTCTCTATTCGACATATTCCAGTGTAGTAGCAGGGCAATAGCTACTCCTTTCAACCGGCAAGTCTTGTTCTAAGCACTAAAAACCTTGCTAACCTTCCTTTTGTAATCGGCTCCTTTGTATACAAACCCACTTTGAGCCAATCCATGAGTTGCTGGTACGAACTGTCTCAATCCGTGCTGTCTTAGCACGAGCAAAGGGGCATAACCAATGGCACCCCAAATTCCCAACAGAGGGACCCAATCGAAACTGCTGCATCGGTAAAGAATCTCACCAGGGATCATCCACGGAGCTCTCCACACAACATCTTTCGACTGAAGGTTCTGAAGTAGCGCTATCCAATTCTCTTCTGGAACGTCAACTCTCCTAGTTGAAGCTATTATGTCTTTTATCAGTGAATAATCCTCGAAGAAGACTCGATAAAATACCCTATCTATCAATCGAAAATGGCTGTAGAACCAAGCCAAAAGTAACTGAGCACACCCCTATAAACTCCGCTGCACTGACCTTCCTTCCACACACGCGCTAAGGATCTCAATGTCTCTCGCCAAAATCGCGAGGGCAGTGACCCTTTGTCTTTGAGTCGATGAAAAAGATCCGTGGTTGCCTCATCCACATATCCCAAAGCCCTAAGAAAAACCATTAGTCCATACAAACTTAAGGCAAAAATGTCTACCTTCTTCGTCTCATCAGGGTGTGTCAAAATCAGATCCTTCAAAGCGTCTCACGAAATGCACTTGCACTCATCTTTTTCTTTAATTCTGGCTGCAATCCACTGCTCGCTTATCCCCGTAATAGTCATTAATTTCTTCCAAAAGGTAGGGACACAAGCAGCTCAAGAATAGATCCTATCAACCTGAAACCTGGGACAACGAAGTAAGGCGGTGTACTCTCTCCACGGTGAGGTGCGAAGTCTACTTCCCAAAAGTGAAACAATCACACACTGGTTCCAAAAATAAGCAAGGGCTCGGAATAAGTGCTCATCTACCTGAGCATCGAGCAAGTAAGGTAAATCTCCATAATTACCGTAGAATAACTACTTGGTCTCATTGCCCCATTGATCCCAAATTTCCTTAAGCTCTTGGAGATTATTTTGTGTGACACTAATACAAGTATAATCCGACAGCTCCGACATATGTCCCACAGCTATACTATCTTCCTTTTCTAGTTGAGTTTGCTCAGACCATCTATGGACATTGGCGTTGGCCTCCACTTTATCAAGAAGTCCGTTCTCCATAATAAAGCTTCCTAACTTAGAAACTGACCGTGAATCGATACCTTTGTGAATGCAAAATGTTATGTAAACAAAAGAAAAAAAACAGTCAGTATCACATGATATCAATAAATCTCAATGATAATAAGGGTAATATCTAAGGTTTAACTCTAACTAAGTTGGGCTCTTACGGTTTTTTTTTTCTATATGAGGTTGGTTCTAAAGTTTGAGGTACCTGAACCAGCAGATTCCTCGATCGTCACCCATTATAGGCTCATTTGAATTGAGTTCAGTTCAGGGGGATACATTTCCCTATGGCTGCCCGGAGATGAAAATCTCACGAAACCATAGGTACGAATGTATCCCGAAAGTGATCCACTATCCTGCACGGAGGCGAAAACCTCACAAAGGCGTAGTTTCTCACTCCCACTTAAGGGTGTGACCACAATGATCATGCAAATGCAATGCGTATCAGAATATAGTAACACTTGCCATAATACAAACACATGTAATGCAAAGAGGATTAAAATTTGAAAATTTTTAATTTCCGACATTAAGATAAGAAATAATCAATTACACGGCTTGACTCTCTTATTGTCCCCAGTGGAGTCGCCAAGCTGTCGAGGCCATTTTTTTTAAAATCGAGTTTTCGAAAAATGGGCATCGACTTTAAGAAAAACGAAAACGGGAGTCACCACCAATCTTTTTAGGTGTGATTGGATCACCTTATAAAATGTTTTGTTTTAAAACATTAATTTCGGTCTACGAAAATCGAGAAAAATGGATTCGGGAGTCGGTTACATACGAGGAAGGATTAGCACCCTCGTAACGCCCAAAAATTGGTACCTAATTCATTATCAAGTGTCTTTAGTGTCGAAAATTTGAAAATCTTATGATGCAATCCTCTTTTAATAATTTTGATTTTGAAAACTATGGTTCACTTGTATCAAATGAATCAAAATATTACATCCAATAAGTTAGGACACAATATTTTTAAAACATTCAATACTAAGTTAGCTTTTTAGGACATCCCTATCTCGAAACGACAAAACGCCATATCTAGTAAGTTAAGACACAACGTCTTGAAATTCCGAGACAGTTACTTGTACTTTGAAAACCTTAAAACTTAGAAGGGTGCTTGATTGTTTAAAACTTAACGGGAAAAATTGCAACCCAATAAGTTAGGGCACTACTTTTCTCGAAATTTCCAAACACCAAGCATTGCCTTTATTTTTGAAAACTTTAGAGTCTCATTTTTTAAAAATGATGCATGGAAGAGTATATAAACGTAACATACGAGATAACATGTTATAATAATAGGTAAATAAAAGCATAATAGCATAAACACCATACATTAACTAACATATATATAAGAAATAAAACATGTCAAATTTTAAATAAGTAAAATATACATAATACACAATATGTATTTAAGAAGAATAGGTAAAATCACATAATCATGTAATTCAACATACATTTAAACATATTAATAAATAAAAAAATAATGCATGATACAATTCGACACATATATATAAAAAATACAATAAAAATAATAGTATGTCAAGCACTCATCATTTAATGAAATTATGAGACCAATATATATTGACATAATAAAAAAGGTTTAATATATATATTAAAATATAAATAAGGTGAGCATTTAAAAAAATGTGTGAATTAAAATCAAATTTTTGGCAATGTAATGACAATATAGCATACATAGTCACTTTAGTTTTAGGGTTATAACAAAATAATAAAATTTAAATACTAGGATATTGTACTATATAGAATATAAGATAATAAACATATTTAATAGTACATGAAAACATAGTAATTAATAATGAATTTTGAAAAAGTATAATAATATATAAAATATTAATTTTATAGCTCTGGATAAAAATATACAAAATATAAAGGAAATAATTAATAGAATATTTAATATCAATTTAATATGAAGATAATAATGTGAATAATAATATACATAAATATATGATAGATAATAATAATATGAAATAATATATTGTTAAAATGCAAAATAATATAATAATATATAAATATATAAATTTTACGCGATAAAAATATAATAATAAATAATGATATATGTTAAAATATATATTAATGTGATAATAGAAAAATATGAAGTAATATAATAAAACATAAGTAAATAATTATAAAATACGTATAATACGTATATTCATATTAAAATATAATAATATATGTATAAAGTTTAAAATAAATAAGTTATAAATATGTTTAAAAGGATAAAAAGGATTAAAATTGAATATAAGTAAAAGTCAGTGGCTAATGTAATAAAAATAACTGAGATCGGACTTAATTGAAATAGCCACTAAAACCCTAGGGATTCATCGGGAAATTTTCCCTTGTCCCTAAACGACATCGTTTCATTATAGGCCTTAGAGTGGTTTCCGTTGGTATTAAATTGAAACAGAGATGAAAATTTGGGCCAGATTTGAAAGTAAAATAAACCTGATTTAAAAAAGGAAAAATGCGGAAGAACTAAAGGGATAAATATCCTAATAGTTAAAAACACGCGGATCCTCCCCGGGTAATCGAGTCAACGCGCGGATCCTTAGCTTTAATACGACGTCGTTTTAGGCTTATTAGATTAAGCCAAAACGGCCTCGTTCTATTAAGGCTATATAAGCCAAATTTTAAGCTTAAAAAATCATTTTACACCGTTCTTAAAAAAAAAGGGGTTCGAAACCCTCTGTATAGAGGAAGAGAGGGGTCCGATCTAGGCCTTCGGTCTCCGAGCGATCGCGCCCCACGCGCCACCATATACGGTGGTCTGAGGGTAAAAACCCTTGCTCTTTTAAGCAAAACACAGGTAACTCAATTCTCTTTTGATATTTCGGCATTTTTATTCGATATATATGTATCTGTAAAAAGAAAAAAAGAATAATCACCTTTACTCTCAATCAACTGCCGGTACTGTAATTTTGTAAAAATCTATGCTTTTTATTTAGCCTTTGTGTGTGTTTTATAAGACTGTAAAAATCGGTCCCTTGTACAATGTTTAGATCCGGGCTTTATAGCCACTGTTTACAGTGTATTTACATCTTTATTTTATTTTCTTGCCATATTTGTTGGTTCTATACTCTTTGTTTCCTTCCTTTTTTGCAGAAAAATCACGGATATCTCGGTGGTAGGCTCGTCGGCGTTGATGGAGGCATGAAATCTGGCGGTGCTGGGAAAACGAATTGAAGGCCTCGATAGTGCATTGATGGCCTCGATTCGGGGAGTTGGACAGACACTCCCCCAGGTTTCCAGAAATCGTTGCGGCACTAGGAGGAAAAGGTCGAAACCTTAGGGTTTCCTACCTTGGTGTAAAAATTTGGGCCAGTTGGGCCATTTCAGTCCTGGGTTTATTTAGGTATTTGGGCTTGGGCGTAACCGGGTTTTAGGTGGTTTAGCTGGGTTACAGGTTAATGGGTTAGTTTAGTTGGGTTTTAGGTATTTGATTGTAAATGGCTTTGCTTTGGGTGTAACGGGTCTATTGAAATTTGCTTTTATTTTTGGACTCAGATATGGACTCTTAATAAATTAATATTTATTTGCCCATTTATTTTCCCCTGTTTAAGCCCGGTCAAATTTGGGCTACTACAGTATTATTTTCTCATAGCATCCTCGGGTTCCCATTTAGCTTCTTCAACCCTGTGTCGATGCCATAATACTTTCACTAATGCAATTCTCTTATTTCTTAGTTCTTTGATCTCACGAGCTAAAATTTGAATCGGTTCTTCAGCATATGATATATATCAGACTGAATTTCAACCTCGGTCGGTGAAATGACATGTGAAGGGTCGGATCGGTATCGTCGAAGTATCGACACATGAAACACATTATGTATTTTCTCTAACTTAGACGATAAAGATAGTCGATATGCCATTGGCCCAACTCGCTTAGTAATCTCATACGGTCTGATGAATTGCGGACTCAATTTCCCTTTCCGACCAAACCGCAATATCTAATTCCACGGTGACACTTTTAAAAACACTTTATCCTCAATCTGGAACTCAATATCTTTCCGTTTCAAGTCTGCGTACGATTTCTATCGATCCAAAGCTGCTTTCAAACTATTGCGAATTACTTTCACTTTTTCTTCAGTCTCTCTGATTAGATCAACCCCGTGAATCTTATTTTCACTGAGCTCACCCCAGTACAACAGTGTTAAACATTTACGACCGTATAGAGCTTCGTACGGTGCCATTTTTATACTTGATTGGAAGCTATTATTGTAAGCAAATTCAATCAGCGATAGATATTTCTCCCAACTACCTTCAAACTCAAGAATTTAACAACGCAACATATCCTCAAGTATCTGAATAACTCGTTCTGGTTGACCATCCATTTGCAGGTGAAATGCGGTGCTAAAATGCAGCTTTGAACCCAAAGCTTCTTGTAATTTCTTCCAAAATAGTGAAGTAAATCTTGGATCTCTATCCCAAACAATCGATAGAGGAACACCATGTAATCTCACAATTTCAGAAATATACAACTCAGTTAATTTATCAAGAGAGAAATCTGTACGTACCGGAATGAAATGAGCTGATTTTCTCAATCTGTCAACAACAACCTAGATCGCATCTTTCTTTTTCGGAGATAAGGGCAAACCTGATACGAAATCCATTGTTACTCTATCCCACTTCCACTCAGGAATCATAATAGGCTGTAATAAACCTGGCGACACTTTATGCTCAGCTTTGACTTGCTGACAAATCAAACATTTCGAAACAAATTCTAACATATCTCGTTTCATGCCGTGCCACTAATAAAGCTGTTTCAAATCATTATACATTTTCCTACTTCGAGGATGTACTGATAAACAACTATTGTGTGCTTTGTTTAGAATCTTCTGAATAAGCTCAGAATTTCTTGGTACACATATTCTATCATGAAACATCAAACAATCACTATTCGAAACTCTGAATCAGAAGTCGACTCACACTTAGCTCGTTTTGCTTGCAATTCATCATCAAATTTTTGAGCCTCACAAATCTGTTGTAGAAATAATGATCTCACTTTCAACTGCTACTATTGAATCGTCGTCAGACAAAGCTAATTGTATGTTCAAAGCATGCAAAGCAAATAAGGACTTTCGACTCAAAGCATCAGCAACTACGTTCACTTTCCCCGGATGATAGTCAATCACTAATTCATAGTCTTTTAGCAATTCTAGCCATATCCGATGTTGCAAATTCAAATCTTTCTGAGTCATAAGATATTTCAAGCTTTTGTGGTCAGTATAAATATGGCATTTCTCACCAAACAAGTAATGACGCCAAATTTTCAATGCAAACACTATCGCGGCTAACTCTAGATCATGCGTCGGATAATTCTTTTCATGTGACTTCAACTGTCTCCAGGCATAAGCTACAACTTTGCCTTCCTGCATCAAAGCACACCCAGGCCATTTAATGATGCATCACTAAAAACTATGAATTCTTTACCTGACTTAGGCTGAACCAACACTGGTGCCTCTGTCAATACTGCTTTCAACTGTTCAAAGCTCTCCTGACACTTTTCTGACCACTAAAATTTAACATCTTTTTGAAATAATCGTGTCATCGGAGTCGCAATCATCGAGAAGCCTTTCACAAATCGTTTATAATAGTTGGCTAGTCTTAGAAAACTACGGACTTCGGATACATTTCTCAGAGGCTTCCAATCTATAATCGCAGAAATTTTGCTCGGGTCAACTCGGACACCCTCGGCTGAAACTATATGTCCCAGAAAACTAACCTCTCATAACCAAAACTCTCATTTGTTGAACTTTGCAAGAAACTACTTATCTCTCAAAGTTTGTAACACGATTCTCAAATGCTCAGCATGCTCAAATTCATCACGAGAGTAAATTAAAATGTCATCAATAAATACAACTACAAATCGGTCTAAGTATGGCCTAAAAATCTGGTTCATCAAGTCCATAAAAATAGCAGGTGCATTTCTTAGTCCGAAAGGCATAACAATAAATTCGTAGTGTCCATACCTTGTTCTAAATGCAGTCTTTGGCACATCTGAGTCTTTAACTCACAACTGGTAATAACCCGATCTCAAATCAATTTTTGAAAACAATGTTGCTCCTTTTAACTGATCAAATAAATCATCTATTCATGGAAAATTTTATTCTTGATCGTCACTTTGTTGAGCTGTCGATTGTCTATACACATTCTCATCGTGCCATCTTTCTTTTTCACAAATAACACCGGTGCACCCTAGGGAGAGAAACTCGGTCTAGCAAAACCTCTATCTGTCAACTCTTGCAATTGAGCTTTCAATTCTTTTAACTTTGTCAGAGCAATTCTGTATGGAGCTATCGATATCGGCGTTGTTCCTGGTACTAATTCAATACCAAACTCAACCTCTCTGATAGGTGGTAAACCCGATAACTCTTCGAGAAATACATCTGGATACTCGTACACAACTGGTACTAATTCAATATTTGTTTCTGTCACTTTCGTATTAAGTACATAAGCAAGATAAGCTTCACACCCCTTTCTCATAAATCTCTAAGCTAACATAGACGAGATCACAATTGGCAAACCATTCAGATCATCAGATTCAATTCTAATAGTCTCATTATTCTGACATTTCAGCTCGATAATCTTTCGTCTACAATTCACAACTGCATCATGCATAGTCAGCCTGTCCATATCTAGAATCACGTCAAACTCATCGAATGGTAGAAGCATTAAGTTGGCCAGAAAACAACAACCCCGAGTCATCAAAGGACAATTCTTTCAAATTTTATCAACTAAAACATACTTACCTAAGGGGTTCGATACTTTAATTACAAACTCTATAGACTTGACATGTAAACTCTTTTTAAATACTAAATTCATATAGATATATAAATAGGTTGATCCAAGATCTATCAATGCAATTATATCAGTATCAAAAAGAGAAAAAGTACCGGTAATAACATCTGGCGATAATGTATCCTCCCGTGAATGAATAGCATAAGCTCGGGAAGGTGCTCATGCCTCAGATCTCACAGCAGAATCTCTCATCACACCTCTACCATTGGATATATTTCCCGTATTTCTTGGCAGTCTCCCTCTTGTTGTCGTATTGCTCGATCTTTCATGCTGAGATTTATCTTTTTTATTTAGCCAGGACAATCTCTGATAAAATGATCTCGTGAACCACAAATGTAACAAGCTCTATTATTATTTTTCACCCAACAATATCCAAAATGTCGTCTTCCACACTGTTGACATTCGGGTTTAACATATTTCATATTGCCAACACTCGATATTGATGTGGCTTGAGCCTTAGGACTGATGTATTGCTTTCCACGATCTCTATTGGAATATCCCACTGAAGCTGTCAATTTGTTAAAATAGTCTCTGGATTTTTTCGAAGGATTGATAAGGTTTACTCATCGACCTCTTCCTTGAATCTCTTGCCTCTGAATTAGCCTTTCTCTTTTCTTTGCTAAGTTCCTCGGCTTTGCAAGCTCTGTCTCCTAAAACAACAAATTCCTTCAGTTTTAAAATTCCAACGAGAAGTTTAATGTCTTTATTCAACCCATCTACAAATCGCTTGCACATGATTTCTTCAATGGTAACATATTCCTGAGCATACTTGCTCAATCGTACAAATCTTCTTTCATACTTTGTCACGGTCATTTGGCCCTGTTTCAACTCTAGAAACTCTTTATGCTTTTGATCAAGGAACCATTGACTTATATATTTCTTTCGAAACTCCGTCTGAAAGAATTCCCAGGTCACTCATTCTCTCAGTACTACAGAAACCAAGGTATTCCACCATTGATATGCTGTGTCCCTTAATAAAGAAATGACACACTTTAAACATTCAGTTGGTGTCCAAGAAAGCTCATCAAACACTTGAATCGTATTTTCAAGCCAAAACTCAGCTCTCTCAGGGTCATTATCAACATTAGCTCTGAACTCTTCCGCCCCATGTTTGTGAATCTCTTCAACAGGATGTTTATTCAATCTTAAAAGCACAACTCCTTGAGGAGCTACTAGAATCGGTTGGAGATTAGGAGGGGTAGAGGTTGTTGAGCAGTCAGATTTGTTCGAATATATTGAGTGAACCATTCGTTCATCATTTGGAAGAAGTCTTCTTTAGCCTTTCCTCCCTAGCTACCCATCACGGGCCTAGAATTAGATGGAGCTGTCTTTTGCGCGGGAGCAGGTGCATTACTTTCAACCTCATCGGCTATAGCTCGATTGGGATCCATTACTATATGAAAACACAACTTAAAAAGTCAGGAGTCATCACACTATCTCAATTTATATATATGGCATGTATAGCTAGACTCACATACGCTACGTTAGTCCTAGAATAGACTAAATCGTAGCTCTGATACCAATAAATGTAACACCCCTCATCCGTATTCAATACTGAAATAGGGTTACGGAGCATTACCGGACTTACAACACTTTTAAATACATATTTCACATACAATTCATCAATTTAAATACAATTTAATCACATCCAATCATAGTGTCCCTCAAATGAGCCTATGACGCTTTAAACATGCTTTAGAAGTGGTTCGAGACTAGATCGATAACATACAAAAAATTTTGGAAACTTAGAAAAATTTCAACCATACAGGGGTCACACACCCGTGTGAACAGGCCGTTTGCCTCACACGGCTTCAGACACGCCCGTGTCTCTGGCCGTGTGGAAACAGGCATACATACTGACTTGGGTCACACGGCTAACCACACACCTGTGTGTCTAGCCCATGTGCCTTTCGAAGTGGCCACACATGCCCGTGTGCGAGGCCGTGCCAAACCTATAACACCCCTAACCCGTAACCGTCGCCGGAATAGGTTAAGAGGCATTACCGGACTTGTAACTCAATTCAGAACAATCATTTATCAATTATCATCTCATTTCAGTAACTATCATTCATTCACATTCAATATATACTTAAATCGAGCATACGAAGCTTAAAACATGCATTCGGGACTAAATCGGTAACATATTAAAATTTTGGAAACTTAAAAAAATTTCAACATTTCAAATATCACAAGCCCGTGTGAACAAGTCGTGTGCTTCACACGGCTAGTAGACACGCCCGTGTCTTAAACCGTGTGAAAATAGGGCATACATACTGACTTGTGTCACACGGTCGAGGACACACCCGTGTGCCATGGCCGTGGGAAAACTAGCGAGGTTACTGACTTGGATCACACGGCTGGCCATACGCCCATGTGCCAGCCCTTCTGTCACACACGACTAGTAGACACATCCGTGTGTGTAGGCCGTGCCAAACCTGTAGGGTGTACTGACTTAATTCAAAAGGGTACCCAGGGGACACACGGTCGTGCAGCATGACCGTGTGTCGCACATGGCTGAGACACATGCCTGTGTCCCTGCTCGTGTGGATAAAAATAGGCCATTTGTAAAGCCATTTTGCCACCCTAAAAACAAGCATTCACAAGCATAAATGACCACATTTTTACAACTCAAAAAACCGCCAAGATAACCATTTCAATACGCATTATTTTCCATATCAAAACCTAGCAATTACATACCTAAATACCTATTTAACATCATGCACAATCCATTCATCTAACAATTACATATCGAGTCTTCATTTGCATAATTTCATTTCATCATTACGTTGCCAAAACATACCATAATTGAACACTCAATTCAACCAAAACATAGTTCCAAAATAAGCCAAATCACATGGCTTAACTTATACAAAAAAACATACCAAAATCATGATATCAGTTAACATAACTATCATCTTTTTAACTAGCCTATACATGCTATATTTACAATATCCGCAAGTTCAAAAGTACCAATCAGAAATTGGATAGTGTGATGTGCAACTCTGACTTGTCTGAAACGAGCGAGCTAACGAGCCTCTATAAAACATAGAAAAAGAAACAGAGTAAGCTTTATAGCTTAGTAAGCCCGTATAAATCAGAATTAAACTTACCATTTATACATAATCAAAGCAATAATTAAAGTGCAACCACAAGTATTCATCACATGTTAATCATTGTAAAAATATATGAAACCATCCATTAATACAATGCTTGCATCGTTCCGAATTCATATATCATATATAACATTAACAACATTTATAAACCGTAATTCATCCGTATAACATTATTTGTGCCCATTGAACCTATTAAAAATTCACAGGATACTCGGGTGAACATCATTAGTAATACGTCAATTCATTATCATTTATGCTCTTTCGAACGATGATCGATAAGCTCCTCCTGAATTGATGAACAGTAAGCTCTACTGAGCTGAAACGGTAAGCTCTATCGAGCTGAATAGTAAACTCATACGAGCTAAAATGGTAAGCTCCAATGAGCTGAAAACAGTAAGCTCTTACGAGCTGATATATCAGTGTGGTGAGTCCACAATAGATGTAGGAGCTCGACCAAAACGGTAACCCCAGTAACATGTCACCCGTATCCTATGAATTCATACAGTTCAAACGGGGCTCGGTAACAAATATAATATATCAATAAGGCATTTTTATTTCAAATACATCAATTAATCAATCACAAATATTCATTTCAAATATTTTAAAATATATAGAAGTTCGATTCTAATTATACGAACTTACCTCGTATCTTCGGATAACAGTATCGACTATTCGTCTACTTTCCATTTTCCCCGATCTAGTTCTGGTATTTGCTTATTTTGGTCTATAATATATCAAATTTAACCCATTCAAAAGTTATTCAATTCAATTTAGTCCATAATTCATATTTTACAAATTTGCATATTTGCCCCTATACTTTTCAATTTTTACAATTTAGTCCTTATCACATAAAATTACAAATTCATGCAATTTAGTACTAACCCATATCTATCCGAATTTACTATGTATTACTAGCAGCCCATATCTTTCATTATTTCACACTTTTAACCACATAATTTTACATTTTCTCAATCTAATCCCTATTTGACATTTTTGTCAAAAAATCACTTTACAAAACATGTAAAACTATCATCAAGCTTCCATAATCTATCATTAAACATCAAAGAACTCAAGTATTCAACAATGGAACTTACAAAATCATGAACAAATTCAAAAATTAAGGTACGAGCTAGCTAGAATACGAAGCAACGATCTCAAAAACGTAAAAATCATTAAAAACAGAGTCAAAATGGACTTACATGCTTGAACAACAATGGCCGAACCTTCAAAGCTTTAAAACACTTATTTCTTTCTCACATTTGGCTATTGAAGAAGATGATAGCATGAAAATGGTTTTTGTTTTGTTTAATTGTGTTACACTAATAACCTTATTATTAAACATTAATATATCTTATAATTCATGGACATAAATGTCCACTAACCTTAATCATGGTCAAATTTCATCATAAGGACTTCTAGTTTATTAAACCATAGCTATTAAGCACATTAAACTAATAGCACACACATTTTACAATTTACGCAATTTAATCCTTTTTACCGAATTAAGCATTTAAACGGTAAAATTTCTTTACGAAACTTTCACATAATTAATCTATCATGCTGTATACCTTATTAAAATAGTAAAATAATTTTTTTGACTTCGGATTTGTGGTCCCAAAACCACTATTCCGTTTTAACCTAAAACGGGCTGTTACAAAACCTGTAGGGTATACTAACTTATGCAACACGGCCAAGTCACATGCCCGTGTGCTAGGTCTTGTGCAAATTAGGGGGTATACTTACTTGTACCATACGACCGATCATACGCTCGTGTGTGAGACCGTGTGGAGCATACTAACTTCATTTTAATTTCAACACCAGAGGACACACGGCCGTGCAACATGACCGTGTGTCACACACGGTTGAGACACACGCCAGTGTCTCTGCCTGTGTGGACAAAAATAGGCCATTTTACCAAGCCATTTTGCACATTCTTATACAAGCCTAATTGGTACCATTTCAAGACACAAATATGCAGCCAAAAGTCATCAACTAATACACAATCATACTATATCCATTTCAACCGTTTCAATACTCAATTCAATGTCATTTACTTATTCAAGTACCTATCAACTTAACTTGTTTTACTAGACATAATTCACATATATAATTCATATGGTCAAACCATTCCAACATGCATTGTTAATTCAACTTCATTCACTCAATATAAATCAATTGCCTAACTCAAAACAAAGCCATTTAAATAACTTAATACATTAACAAATTGATTATCACAAGCCAACTCAAATGGCATAAAAACACATGTTCATCAAACGTACTCAAAATGACTCAAGCCTATACATGCCATATACCATATATACATAACTTCAAAAGTACCAAAATAGATGTTAGTGTGATGAAGTCTCTAACAATCCTCGAATCCGAACTCGCTTCGATATCGCTATAAAACATGGGAAAATACACAAAGTAAGCTAATAAGCTTAGTAAGCTCATATGATATAAACTTAACTAATCACAAATACAACATTCATCAATCTAAACATATTATCATTTACTTTATGATTACTAACAAACCTTTCACTTGCTTAATCATAAGCTTATATACAAGCTTTATAACTTCTTCGATTTTAAGCTCATAATATACATGTACATACCTGTACCAATCTATAACAAGTTCATACATACACGGAATATCGTTGAATACTCAATGCCTCGCACACTAAGTGTCATACTTGATATCTCGCATACTAAGTGCCACACTCGATATCTCGCACACTAAGTGTCGTATATAGCCGAAGCTATCTTAAATTGCACACTAAGTGCCATATATAGCCGAAGCTATGTCGAATCGCACATTAAGTGTCACAAATAGCTGATTTGTCATCGAATATAACTGTAGTCCCGTATATACAATTTATGCAATATCAAAGCACTAAAAGCATAATTTTTACAATGCTTAATACATACGAACTTACCTCGGATGCTTAAACAGTGAATCGAGTCGATTAGTCGATAACTTTATCTTTTCCCCAATCCAAGTTCGTATTCCAGTTTTCTTGATCTAATTATATTCAAAATTAACTTATTCAATCATTTATTCATTCAATTTAGTCCAAAATACACTTTAAAACACATTTACACTTTTGCCCCACAATTTTCACATTTTTTACAATTTAGTCCTTATTTCAGAAAGTCACAAATTAATGAAATTCAAGACTAACCCATGCTAGCCGAATTACCATAATGCCCCTAGCAGCCTAAAATTTTCATGTATTCACACTTTTAACCACTAACTTTATGCATTTCTCAATTTAATCCCTATTTTGCATTTTCACTAAAAATCACTTTACAAAACTTGCTTAACTATCAACAACCATTCATAATCTATCAAGAAAATTCAAAATACACATGTATTCAACAATGGAATCATTCAAAATCTTTAATATTTTTGCAAAATAGTCCCTGGGCTAGCTAGACCTAGTTGTAACGATATCAAAAACGTAGAAATCATTAAAAACGAGACAAAATACATACCAATTAGACAATGATGATCTTGCCAAAAGATTGAGCATCAAAAATGGCTTCCTAAGCCCTAATTTTTGGTTACAAGAGATGGAAATAAAAATGATACATAGTTTGTTTTATTATAATTATCATTAATTAGCAATTTACCAAATTAACCTTAATGAATATTAATTATTTCACTACATGCCAAACCATTATTATCCATTAACTCTCTAATGGGTAAATTATCACTTAAGGACCTTAAATTCAAATTTCTATAGCTATTTGACATCATTAGCTTATAGAACAACACTTTTGCAATTTACGCGATTTAGTCCTTTTTCCCAAATTGAGCAATTAAACAATAAAATTAGCTAATGAAATTTTCACACATATCAAATAACATGCTGTACATACCGAGAATAATATTAAAATAATTTTTTAACATCAGATTTGTGGTTTCAAAACCACAATTCTGATTTAGCTAAAACCGGGCTGTTACAAAGAATGATTTTTTGTTGGCTATTCTATTCTAATGCTTCAACTAGATAATTGTGTGTACAAATAATACTGTTTGTTGATAGTTTTAGGTTTTCTTTACACTTTTCAGAGACTAGGGTTTATGAAGTGAATATTAAAGCATGTATTTTAATCAAACAAATGCAAATATTTCTTATTTTAAAAAAAATGCAAGAAAATGAGTAATTCAATTTAATGTCTTTTTGGTATATTTTATGAACTCATTTTGGTTATGATTTAAGGATTAAATTCAATTTAATGTCTATAATTGTAACACCCCTCACCCAACCTAATCATTGGGTCTGATTCACCGGATGCTACATTCGTTTTCGGAGCAAATATAATCATTCAATATCCAAATCCAAAGCATAATAAATGCAAACACAAGTATGTTAAACAATAGATATGATATACCTGTTGGGACCGCTAATACGCCCCGTGGCACAGCGAAAAATAAATCCCAGTGATCCTTAGCCATGGATCTATGTATGATGATAGAAACGAGTTGAAATAAGGTTGAAGATGTAACAACCTATTTTTCAGTGAATTCGGAACAGTGGTTTCGGGACCACAAATTCGATCCAAAAATAAAATTTATTTTTATTTTATTATATGGTCCGTATTATGATAGACATGTCGTGTGAAAATTTTGATACGAAAATTTTATCGAATAAGTGTTTAGCTACGAGAAGGACTAAATCACATAAAATGCAAAAGTTGAATTCTAGCAGCTATAAGGATTAAATAGCTATGGAATTCAAAACTAGATGTCCTTATATGGTAGTTAGACCATTAAAGAAAAGTATGTAGATTTTTGGTGACGCATCCATGGAAAAATTATAAAAGAGTAGGGACTAAATTGGAAATTAAAATAATTAATTAATTAAAAGATGACAAAAAGAAAATATCATCTTATTTTTTCATCTTCAACCCAAAAATTTTATGGAAACCCTAAGAGAGAGAGAAAAAACTTTCAAGGCTTAATTGGGTAAGTTTCCTAGTCCTGTTTTTAGTAATTTTGATATTTTTGAAACCGGGATAGTCTAATCTACCTATTTGGGGCATTAATTTGAAAAGTTATCAAAGTATGGAAAATGGGTCATAGATGTATATGCTAAAAATTAGAAATTTATGGTAGCAAATGAAAGGTTGTTGATAGATAAACAACTTTTACAAAGTGATTTTTGATGAAAACATGATTTAGGGACTAAAATGTAAACTTGTTAAATTTGATGAAAAATTCTAAATTTTTATCAATAAATGTGCTGTAAATTTTGTAATGGGATTTTGGTTAGGCTTGGAATAAGGAGTAAATTGCACAAGTTTCATTTTCCGAGCCTAGGGATGAAATTAGAATTTGTGGAAAAGTTAGGGGCAAAATGGTAATTTTGCCTTGGACATAAATTGTGTCCAAATGATATGAAATTTGAGAAATTAACGATTAAAGCTATTTATATAGATCCAGACAACTCACATTTGAGGTTAGATCGAGGAAAAGAAAAGGTTTCAAATTAGTAGATTTTATACGCGAACAAGTGTCGAGGTAAGTTTGTGTAACTTAATCGAGTATGTAATTATGTTAATTGAATGTTATGATTGTGTGTAATATGATTTATATTGGAATGCATTAGTTGAATACTATAGTGGACAATTTAATACATGGTTGAAATGGTGAAAAGGGTTAAGTCCTGATTGAATATTGAATTCCGATGAATATATGTGCTCTTCCGAAATGAATAAGGTCCTGCATTTGTTGCGGATGGGATTTAGCTCGGATGAGTAATCCTATTGACCTAGTTGTAGAAAAGATTTAGCTTGGATGGGTAATCTTGATATAATACCTCTCAAGTATACGTTATGATTAGGGTTTAGCCTGGACTGGTAATCCTAATTGAGCTCTTCGGAGCATACGTTATATAAAGGATTTAGCCTGGATTGGTAATCTTGTTATACAACATGTGGCTCGAGAGTGTGTTCCTTGATTAAGTACCCTAATGGGTACCCTCGAATAAGAATTGACGGATTATGGAACCTTACACCTTGAGTGTAATACTTGAGCATCCATCAGAATTTCAATGATTCAACGGACACAACTCTTGACATGGTATGAGAATTTGAGATGAAATGATAATGACTTGAAAGAATATTGCATGATGAGCTCATCTATGTTTACTTGATTGTTATGAAGATTTTGGTGACTAACATGTTTGATTGAATGCATGTGTTTAGGCAATGTTGCTAATAGATGACAAACATGATATTATATGCTTAGATTTAATAAACGGGATTGGTAAGTTTAGTTTCTGTTATACGAACTTACTAAGCATGTAATGCCTACTCCATTTTATTTTCCTTGTTTTATAGTGCTCGGAAGCTTGTAAAGGTTGGAGATCAGTGGAGCATCGTCACACTATCAACTAGTTATTTTGGGTATACATAGTAAAATCATTTTGGTATAATGGCATGTATAGGACAACTTGGCTATTAGTGGCATGTTAATGATGCTTGTAATCTAGCCATTGGAATGACTAGTAATGGTTATTTTGGTACGATTAAGTAGGTTATTATGATATGTCACATGTGTTTTGTTAAGTATATGTGATCAAATGATGTTAATGCCTAAGTTAATCCAAGGTAAGGTTATGAACACATATGCATGTAATGGTATGCCATGATGAATGATGGATTTGTTTAATTTGAATGCTTAGAATGGTTGGTATTGGATGTGTGTTTCAAGTGCAGGTCTTGGGTGAAATTTTATGTGAGAAATGAAGCTAAAAATGGCTTTATTTTGTCCACACGGGTAGACACACGGGCGTGTGTCTAGACTGTGTATGACACACGACCTGGTAACATGGGCATGTGGTTAGGCCGTGTGTCCCCTGCACCTAAATTTTGAGAAACAAAATGCTCAGAATTGAGCACACGGGTGTGTGTTTCAGCCGTGTGTGCTACACAACCTAGAACACGGGTGTATGTCTTGTTCGTGTGAAACCTACACCTAATTTCGAATTAAATTAATTAACCACACGGCCTAATAGACGAGTGTGTGGCATGGCCGTATGCATAAATCAGAGAGTTACACTAGGTTAAACACGACCTCTAGCACGGACGTGTCCCAGGGTTACACGGGCGTGTCCCTTGGACCACACGGGCGTGTGAGCCTTACACCATGAAAAATTTTGAAAAGTCGTAAAAAATTTTTAGAGTTCCCTATTAAGTCTCGACTCGATTCTAATGTTCGTATTGGACCTCAAGGGCCTATTTAAGGGACATTATGAATGAATTCAGAAGTTGAATAGTAATTTACATAAATTAATTGTAAAATGTTCTGAAAGTTTTGGTAGTGTTCTGAAATCTTGTTTCAACGACGGATACGGGTTAGGGGTGTTACATTTAGTAGTATCAGAGCTACGGTTTAGCCGATTCTCGAATTTGACGTAGCAAACATAAGTTTAGCTATACATTCCATTATGTAAATTGTGATAGTGTGATGACTCCTCATTATTTTAAATGTGTTTTTCATATAGTAATGTCATCTAACCGAGCTAGAGCTGATTCCCAGGAAGTTGAGAGCAATGCTTCAGCTTTAATCTAAAGAGTTGCGTCTGAGTCTGGTAGTGAAAGGTCCGTGTCTAAGGGCCGAAGTGAGGAGGCAAAACAAGCCTTCTTTCAAATGATGAATGAATAGTTTACCTAGTATCTGAGAACAAACCCTGCTGTACAACTTCCTCCCCCACCTGCTCCCCAACCGATTCCTGAGGTACCACAGGGTGCTGAGCCCGCTAGAACAGGTAAGCCTCCGATAGATAAAATCCGTAAGCATGGGGCAGAAGAATTTAGAGCTACTGCAGATGATGGTCTGGAAAGGGCTGAGTTTTAGCTAGAAAATACTACCCGATTTTTTGACAAATTATCGTGTACACCTGCCGAATGTCTGAAATGTGCAGTATCTCTATTGAAAGATACAGCTTATCATTGGTGAAATACCATAACTTCAGTTGTACCGAGAGAGAACGTTACATGGGAATTTTTCCATGCTGAATTCAGAAAGAAATATGTTACTCAGAGATTTATGGATCAGAAAAAGAAAGAATATTTAGAACTCAAGTAGGGAAACATGACTGTATCCAAATATGAACAAGAATTTGTTCGGTTGAGCAAATATGCCAGAGAATGGGATCTAATCAAGGCTGAGATGTGTAAACGCTTTGAAGAGGGTTTAAATGAAGATATCAAGTTATTGATTGAAAGTCTCGAAATAAGAGAATTTGCGATGTTAGCCGATCAAGCAGAAAAAGCTGAAGATTTAAGCAAAGAGAAAAAACAAGCTGAAAGAGAGGCTCGAGTTTCTGGAAAAATAACTATGAGTAAGTCACAATCATTTGCTTCTAAGAAATTAAAGAGGTTTTATGATCGTGTGACCACCTCTACGGGATATTCTGGAATAAAGCGATGCTCTCAATGTTATAACTCAAGGTCTTCATCTTCATCTGTGACCAGTGTGGGTAGTGTTGGTAATCCCAAATCAAAGTGTAAACATTGTAACAAATTTCATCTTGGGGAATGTCGGTCTAGAAGTGGAGCTTGTTTTGGATGTGGTTCACTTGACCATTTTCTCAGAGATTGTCCAGAAAGAGTTGAAAAAGAGATAGAACTAGCTCCAAAGCCTATTAATCCTGTTTCGAGAGGCATACCAACCCCGTTACCCCGGTAATGTTAGTGGTAGTCGAGGTACTACCAAGGATACAACACTTAGATCTGAGGCACGAGCACCTGCAAGGACATATGCTATTCGTGCCAGTGAGGATGCCTCTGCGCTAGACGTCATTACTGGTACACTTTCTCTACTTGATATTGATATTACTGCATTGATTGATCCTAGTTCCATACATTCATACATATGTACAAACCTAGTGTCTGTTAAAAATTTACCTGTTGAATTCACTGAATTTGTGGTTAAAGTTTCAAATGCCCTGGATATAGTAGATAAGGTTTGTAAAAACTGTCCATTGATGGTAAAAGGTTATTGTTTGTCGACTAACTTGATGTTATTGCCATTTGATGAATTTGATGTGATTTTGGGAATAGATTGTTTAACCCAATATGATGCAATGGTGAATTGTAAGCAGAAATATATTGTATTGAAATGTGAGAGTGATGAATTACTTCATGTTGAATATGATAAACTGGATGGATTACCTAAAGTGATTTCAACAATATCAGCACAGAAATATATTTGAAAGGGTTATTATGCTTACCTTGTATATGTGTTGGATACTAAAGTATTTGAGTCAAAGATTCAGTCAGTGCCAGTTGTATATGAATTTCCTGATGTATTCCCAGAAGAATTACCTGGTTTACCACCGGATAGAGAAGTGAAATTCTTTATAAATCTTGTTCTGGGTACAACACCTATATCTATAGCACCTTACTGAATGGCTCCTACTGAATTGAAAGAGCTAAAAGTACAGTTGTAAGAGTTGATTGTTAGAGGTTTTGCTTGACCTAGTTTCTCACCTTGAGGTGCACCGGTTCTATTTGTAAAGAAGAAGGATGCATCGTTGAGGCTGTGCATTGATTATAGACAGCTCAACGAAGTTATGATAAAGAACAAGTATCCATTGCCTCGAATCGATGACTTGTTTGACCAGTTTAAATATGCCACTGTATTTTCAAATATTGATCTCTGTTCTGGTTACTATCAACTACGGGTAAAAGAATCGAATGTGCCAAAGATAGCTTTTAGAATTAGGTATGGACACTATGAATTTCTTATGATGAACAGAATTTTCAGACCGTATTTAGACAGGTTTGTGGTGGTATTTATAGATGATATTTTGGTTTATTCTCGAGATGAAAATGAACATGCTGAGAATTCGAGAATAGTGTTGCAAACTCTGCAAGAGAAACAATTGTATGTCAAATTCAATAAATGTGAATTTTGGCTATAGGAGGTTAATTTTCTCGGGCATATAGTATCTGCTGAAGGTGTCAGGGTAGACCCGAATAAAATTTCAGCCATTGTTAACTGCAAGACACCAAAGAATGTATCTGAAGTCTGAAGTTTTCTAGGACTAGCTGGTTATTATCGGAGGTTTGTAAAAAGTTTTTCAATGATAGCTTCTCTGATGACTCGTTTACTACAGAAAGATGTAAAGTTCAAGTGGACTGATAAATGCTAGCAGAGTTTTGACAGATTAAAAGCTTTACTGACAGAAGCACCAGTGTTAGTTTAGCCAGAATTGGGTAAGGAATTTATAGTTTACAGTGATGCATCATTGAATGGTTTAGGTTGTGTTTTGATGCAAGAAGGCAAAGTAGTAGCCTATGCTTCAAGACAGGTAAAACCACATGAAAAGAACTACCCGACACATGATCTTGAATTGGCAGCCATAGTGTTTGCATTGAAAATCTGGCGGCATTAGTTATTTGGTGAAAAATGTCACATATTCACTGATCATAAAAGTCTGAAATATTTGATGTCACAGAAAGATTTGAATTTGAAACAGTACAAATGGCTTGAGTTATTGAAAGATTATGATCTTGTTATTGACTACCATCCGGAAAAAACAAACGTAGTGGCAGATGCTTTGAGCAGAAAATCCCTGTATACTTTGCGAGCAATGAACACCCGGTTGTCATTGTCTGATGATGGTTCAATCATAGCTGAGTTAAAAGCTAGACCAATGTTTTTGCAACAGATCTCTGAACCTCAGAAAAATGATAGTAAGTTGCAAGCAAAATGAGTACAAAGTGAATCGACTCCTGACTCAGAATTTCAGATCGGGACTGATGGTTGTTTATTATTCAGAAACAGGGTATGTGTACCAAAAATTTTACAACTAGTACAAAAGATTTTGAATGAAGCTCATAATGGTAACATGTCTATACATCCTGGTAGTAATAAAATGTATAATGATATAAAAAAGATGTACTGGTGGCCAGGAATGAAACGAGATATTTCTGAGTTTGTATCTAAATGTTTGATATGTCAGCAAGTAAAAGCTAAACATCAGTTGCCTTCTGGACTATTACAGCTAGTTACGATACCAAAATGGAAATGGGAAATAATTACTATGGACTTTGTATCAGGGTTACCCCTGTCTCCAAAGAAGAAAGTTATCATTTGGGTAATTGTTGATCGGTTGACAAAATCTGCACACTTTATTCCAGTCCATATGGATTTTTCCTTGGACAGATTAGCTGAATTATATGTTTATGAGATTGTCAGATTGCATGGAGTACCTTTCTCAATTATTTTAGATAGAGACCCTCGGTTTACATCTCGATTCTAGAGAAAATTACAAGAAGCTCTAGGTACTCAGTTACACTTTAGCACTGCATTTCATCCCCAGATAGATGGTCAATCTAAACGGGTAATACAGCTCCTGGAAGATATGCTTTGATGTTGTATACTTGAGTTTAAAGGTAACTGGGAAAAATATTTGCCCTTGGTTGAATTTGATTATAATAACAGTTATCAGTCTAGTATTAAGATGGCACCATATAAAGGCTTGTATGGTCTCAAGTGTAAAACTCCATTGTATTGGATAGAACTTAGTGAGAAAAAGTTAAACAGAGTTGACTTGCTCAGAGAGACCGAGGAAAAATGAAAGTAATTCGAGACAATTTGAAAACAGCCTCTAATCGTCAAAAGTCCTATGCTGATCTGAAATGAAAAGAAATAGAATTTCAAGTCGGTGAAAAAGTATTCTTAAAAGTATCGTCTTGGAAGAAAGTTCTCTGGTTTGGTCATAAAGGAAAACTGAGTCCACAGTTCATTAGACCATATGAAATTATAGAAAGTGTAACAGCCTGATTTTAGCTAAATCGAAACAGTGGTTTTGGAACCAAAAATTTGAGGTCATAAAATTATTTTAATATTATTTTTGATGTTTACAGCATGTGAATATATATGTGTGAAAATTTCTTGAGCTAATTTTATTGTTTAATAACTCAATTTGAGAAAAAGGACTAAATCGCGTAAAATGCAAAAGTAGCATACTATAAGTTAAAAGTGCCAAATGGCTATGGTTTTCTAAATGGGAGGTCCTTATGTTGTTATTATACCATTACTAGCTTGAGTGGACCATTATGGACATGTAATAGTTAATATTTATGTTTTATAATAAGGGTTAAAATTGGAAATTGATAATTAAAGCTTAAATAATTAAAACAAAAGCATTGTCATCTTTATTTTCATCATCCATAACCAAAAATAAGGAAACTAAATGAAGCTTGAAGTTCATTTAGGGTTTGACATTTGTGTGGCTTAATTGAGGTATGTTTCAAACTCGATTTTTTGATAATTTTTATGTTTTTGTGATCGTTGCTTTAAGTACTAGCTAGCCCGTACCCTAATTTTTGAAATTGCTGATGAATTTGTGAGTTTCCATTAATGAGTGCTTGAGATTTTGCATGTTTGATGATGGAAAATGAGTATTTGTTGATTGATTATCTTATTTTGTAAAGTGATTTTTAGTGAAATTGCATAAAAGGGATTAAATTGAGAAAATGAGAAATGTTATGGTTAAAAGTGTGAAATAAATGAAAATATGGGCTGTTATAAAGCTATAGAGAATTCGTCTAAGCATGGGCTATATTGAATTTTGTGAATTTTGTGTATTTTTGAAATAGGGACTAAATTGTAAAAATGTGGAACTTTAGGGGCTAAAGTGAAAAAATTCCCAAATATGTGTTTTTGGACTAAATTGAATGTGTTGATGAAAAAAAGAGTTAATTTTGAATGTATATCGATCAAGAACGAAAGAAATCGAATTTAGATCGAGAGAAATCGAAAGTTATCGAGTAATCGATCCGATTCGTCTATCCCGACTACGAGATAAGTTCATATGCAAATAAATGTCTTTGAATTGAGTTATATATATGTTTTATTATTATTGAATTGCTATGAATATCGAATGAGTAAATACGAGCATGAATCGACGGAGTTACAACATTCGAAAGTCCCGTTCGAACCTTAGGAATAACATAGGATACGAATGTCATGACATTAGGTTATCGAGATGTGATTGCATGTAAGACCATGTCTGGGACATTGGCATTGTATTCAGATTCGTGTAAGACCATGTCTATAACGCCCCGAATTTGGGCCTAGAAATATTAGGTCTTGAGCATGGGAACAGTTAAGAGGCTGCACATAAAAATTTAGCTGTGCAAGAAAGTGACACAACTGTATATCTGATTTAGTGGTTAAGTGCTCTGGGAAGTGTCTAAGAAGTCTTGGGTTCAAGCCTGGGTGTGTGCAAAATTTTTTTTTTTAAGGAATAAACCCTGTCTCTAGTTAGTAGGCTTTTAAATTAAAATGGGTGAAGAATGACATAAAGAGCCTGCTAGCCTAGGAGATAATTGGCGTGTTATTTATGCCAAATGACTGAGGTTCGAATCCTAGTGAAGGCAGTAGGGTGTTTTATTTTTCTGCTCTTGCCGTGTGAGTAGTTGAGGTTGACCGAAACTCTACTGAGTTGAGTGGAGTTTGAATTGGTGATTGAGAAGATATTGAATGAGGGATTTGGGAAGAAAATCATGGGGAGTTGAGGGGAGAGGTAGAGTTGTGCCGAAATTGAACTGTGGGCACACAAGAATTTGGCTTTGGTTGCTCCTTCTCCTCATTTTCGGTTTCTATCAATTGCTATGGGGTTCCTTTCACTCTAGATTTTAGGTGGCCGAATATTGCTATTTACAATTCGGGATCTTTTTGTATTGGCCTATCTTAGTTATCTTTTTCTTTGGAGGCCGATAGTGCTAGGGAGTTTTGCAGTAGCTTTCGTCATTGCTTATTCTTTTGGGTTCTTGCTTCTCTCCTTAGTCGAATGCTCTCTGCTCCTCTCTCTTTTCTTCTGGGACTAAACAATTTCCTTTCTTTTGTATCCTAGTACCTTGGCTGAATATTACTTTTCTCTCCCTCTCTATCTTTCGGTTTTGGGCAATTCCTTTTGTCTCTTTGCTTGTTCTCTGCCATTTTTCTCTTCTATTCTTCCTATTTCCCTCCAACAGGTGTGTGTTGGCTGAATACAGATAGGTAAGTCCCTGCTTTACTTCTACTCCTTTTGGCTTTTCTCTTCTTTTCCTGTATTGGTCGTTACACTCCCTTCTATTTACTGATAGTTCAATTCTACTTTTGCTGCCGTTATTGCTAGGGGTGTGTTGTGCTAAGCCTTTGCCTCTATCATTCTGTGTACTTTTGACACTTGTGTGGGTGTAGGCCAATTATCCTTTTCTTCTAATCTGGACTCTACGTTTTCGGTAAGTGATTATTTGTCTAGTGCAAACGGTTCATTTGTTTAATGGTTGATAAGGTTTGGTTGGAATGCAGGTAACCCCTAAGGCCTAGTGATTAGTCTCTTGCAGCGGATTAGGTTGGCAAGCCACAATCGGCCGATCTAAACAAGTGATAGGTAATATTTTGGATAAGTGTTTTGATGGGATTTTTGATAATTTGATTAGGATGCGGCTAACCTAAGCTTGTGATTGAATATAGGTTGGAGTATTCATGAGCTAGTTTCTCACATCTTCACAAACAGGTGTGTAACCACACTTCCATACTCGTAAATCGACAAAAGCCAAAATAAGTGATCGTCGTCACTACACGAACATGCGCTCGCTCGTATGGTAATTCAAACGCCCAAACGTGGGCATAAGATCGTTAAGGCCGGCCATGAGCGACTTTATGGTCTAAGGCTGAGATGGGCTGAAATGGGCTGTGTGGGCCCCACAGGTCTGAGGGCCCCACACAGGTAAACCACATGGATGTGTGGAGATTATTGGGCCAGGCTGTCTAGTTCACGCGGCCAAGGCCATTTTTTGGCTTAGTGGGCTATAAGGGCGTCTGGGCCTACATGGGTCGCATTGTGGGCCTACATGGGCCGCATTGTGGGCCTTGGGCCCATTTTCACTGATTGACTGTTAAGGTTGCACGGGTCGCCCGAGACGACTGTAGACCTACTGTTGGGTCGGTAAGTTTACCCAGACCCCAATTTGATGAAATGACTGTTATACCCCTATGAGGTAAAATGATTGATATGCCCTTATGAAATGTATGACTGTAATTGAGCATGACACTTTTGCATACATGTATGATATTATGACATGACATATTGCATGGGGATGGGTTTGTTATATTTGGAGGAAGTGTACTGTACTGGTAGCTCTGCTGTAAATACTGTTTAGTACCGCAACCGGTGCTATATTTTGGAGTGTAGGGAGGGGTGGGTTGATTTTATCCCCACATGGTGTGTAAGGCTAGACGGAGTGGTGTGTAGAGGCTGGTTGGGTAGGATTTCTGATTACATATCTGTTTTGTGACCGTTATTGTATTAGGCTAAGGCCCACACTGATACTGTTACTGTATGGGGCTAAGGCCCTAACTGAAACTGAACTGTTATTGATATGGGCTTAGGCCCAGATTGTTTTTGCTCACTGTATGTTTAACTGTTTGCTTATTAAGGGATTACTCACTGAGTTTTTGTAAACTCACTCTTTTGCTTATTTGCGCAGGTAATCCATAGGTGGATCGGTGCTGCGAGGGACTCGAAAGTGGCAACACAACCGCTCATGCTTCCACATTTGATTTTTAATTTATAAGTAGTTTAATTTGGGTATTTTTATGTAATAAGGCCTATCTGGATTTTATTTTTAATTTGGGGATTTATATCTGTTTTGCTTTAATATTGTTAGTAGTAGGAAAAAGACGTGGGTTTTTAAAAGGATAAATGTTTTTCAAAAACACCACAAATACGTAAACGGTTTTAAAAGCTACAGCAAGAAAACAATGTTTTGCAAATAAACGCTAGTACGCAACTGTTATAAAAAAGCTTCCGCTACAAACGAGATTTTGAAATTAATAATGTTTTAAGGTAAATGCTTTTTGATAGTGACGCTAGTTTTAAAATCCTCTTTTAGAACACACAAAGAGGCTTAATAAAGATTGGGCTTTGCAAACGATATCATGCTTTACAAAAAACACTTCAATGTGACATCGCCGGATTCGGCCATAACGTCCAGGCTGAGTTTGGGGTGTTACAATGTCTGGGACATTGGCATCGTTAATCGATTTCATGTAAGACCCTATTTGGGATAGTGGTATCGACATGTGTTAACATATATGACCATATCTGGGATATGGCATTGTATGAGCTTATGTGATTTCCGAGTATCCTTATTGATTTTGAGCGGTTCAACAGGCAAAGTCAAGTAGAGAAAGAATATGTGAATGAGCTAAGTGATTCAGGTAAGTAAGAAATTCATACGAGATTTGAGAATAGAAGGTAATTGATGAATTGGTTTAAGACATTGAAAATAAGTTCAATAACAAAGGTTTGTAAATTTTGAATGTGATTAGCTATTTCTAACATATTTGAATTGATATGCAAAGGTTTATATGATAGCTTTATTTGTATATGGCTTACTAAGCTTTTAAAGCTTACTTCGTGTGTTTTTTCTATGTTTTATAGATGATCGAAGCTAGCTCTGACATCGGGGATCATCGGGAACCATCATCACACTATCGACTACTTGTTGGTATTTTTGGATGATTGTAAATTTAGTATATGGCATGTATAGGCTATTGTGTTGATGATATGTTTTGAGATATGGAATAGTCATGAGATTTGGCTTGTAAATGCTAGTGTGTATGGCCATTTAAGTTAGCTTGAATTATATGTTTGATAAATAAGTTATGTGATGTATATAATGCCTTATATGTTGGCTTATTTGGTATGGTTATGTGTTGGTTATTTTGGATAGTTGTAAGTTGGTATATTAAAGCTTGCAAGATTAGCATATGGTACAAAATGTGTCATGATATAGATGATAATTTGATGAGTAAATGCATTTAGTAGCTATGTAAGTTGTGATGATTTTGGCTTAATGATTTGGTATGTTTTAGTTGTGGAATTGAGTAGTTGAGTTGGTTGTGAATAAATGATATGATATGAGTATATATTGTCATGTTTTTGGTTGTTAAATATGTATGGAAATGGTGCTATTTTGGTTGCTGTGGTTGTGAAAAGGGTGGCAAATTGGCTTTGCAAATGACCTATTTTTGTCCATACGAGCGTGTGTCTCAGCCGTGTACGACACATAGTCATGTTATACGGCTGTGTGTTCCCTGGTAAATAATTAGAAATTCAAGTCAGTCTCGAGCACGGCCTAGACACACGGGCGTGTCTAATGGCCGTGTGAGTCACACTGCCTTGGCACATGGGCGTGTGTGGCTATTTTGAAGAGTACACGGGTTTGACACACGGGCGTGTGGTCGACCGTGTGGTGTAAGTCAATATGTATGCCTTGTTTTTACACGATTTGTGGCACGGGCGTGTCTTATAGCCATGTGAGGCACATGGCTTGTTCACACAGGCGTGTGACCCTTAAATGTTGGAAAAATTTTCTAAGTTTCTCAAAGTTTGTAATTGTTATCGGTTTAGTCCCGAACCACTTCTAATCATGTTTTAAGGTCCCGTAAGATCTTATAAGAGATAATGTGAATGAATTGAATGTATTTTGATTATGAATGTGTAAATCTATATGATTAATGTGTTTTATCTGGTAATACCTTGTAACCCTATTCCGGCGACGGATACAGGTTAGTGGTGTTACAGAAAGAATCAGACCAGCTGCATATCTGTTAGTTTTACCACCAAAACTTTATCGGATTCGTAATTTTTTCATGTGTCTATGCTACGACGGTACCGATCTGATCCCTCACATGTTATTTCTCCAACAGAGGTAGAGATTCAGCCTGATATGACATATACTGAAAAACCAATCAAAATCTTAGCTCGAGAAACAAAAGAGTTAATAAATAAGAAGGTAGCTTTAGTCAAAGTTCTTTGGCAACGACATGGTATAGAAGAGGCTACCTGGGAGCCGGAGGATACTATGATGCAGCAATACCCCAATCTTTTTACTGATAAGATTTTTGGGGACGAAAATCCCTAAAGGGGGGAGAGTTGTAACAACCCATTTTCAGTGAAATCGGAACAATGGTTTCGGGACCACAAATCCGACCCAAAAATAAAATTTATTTTTATTTTATTATATGGTCAACATTATGATAGACATGTCATGTGAAAAATTTGATACGAAAATTTTATCGATTAAGTGTTTAATTACTAGAAGGACTAAACCGCATAAAATGCAAAAATTAAATTCTAGTAGCTAGAAGGATTAAATAGCCATGGAATTCAAAACTGAGGTCCTTATATGGTAATTAGACGATTAAAGAAAAGTATGTAGATTTTTGGTGACTCATCCATGGAAAAATTAGAAAAGAGTAGGGACTAAATTGGAAATTGAAATAATTAATTAATTAAAAGATGATAAAAAGATTATATCATCTTATTTGGTAATCTTCAACCCTAAAATTTTATAGAAACCCTAGGAGAGAGTGTAACACCCCAAACCCGAATCCGATCGCCGGATTAAGGCTAAGAGGTATTACCGAACTAAACATTTAATTATCTCATTCACATTGTCAATAAACATAAACAGAGATCGAGCTGAAATACATATTGATATTTAAGTTATACGCCATTTTCGTATGGCCAAAATATTTACAATTTCAAAACATTGTTATTATCAGCCTAACCTATACATGCCATATCGAGTCCAAAATATAATTGTACCAAAAAGATCGATAGGGTGATGAACTGCTGACGATCCCCGAGTCGGTGGCCAAAATCAACAATCTATAAAACAGAGAAATAAAGAGCAGAGTAAGCTTTCAAAGCTTAGTAAGTTTTGAGCATCACAAACAATTAAAGACTTATCGAAAATCGAAACATTCATTTAAACAGACTTATTCTCATTCAAATTACTTCATGGCCGAATACACATAAACATACGCATAGATTTCTCAGCACATATTGTTCTTCTACTTACAGTTCATACGATGCATTTAAATCAAATAATCTCATATATTAACAACATTTGACCGAATAGGTCATTGTTTTACTAAATAGATATAACAATCATTCACACTTAAGTATCATTCTTTAATACTAATAATTCACAAAATCATTGACTGAATGTACATGAGTACATAAAGAAATTTTAACATATAATTCATATACAAATATACCATGACCGATTAAATCATTCTCATATTCGAAAATATAACCATCAATCATATTTATATATATTCTTCTTTGATGCTAATGATTCACTTTGAAATCAATTCATCGATGAGTAAGTAATACGAACTGAACATCTTAAATGTATAGTACCTACTCGACAATGGTTTACTGCGAACATTCAATATCGTAATCTTACTTAATTTACTGGCATTAAGCCTGTCAGGTCTTAGGACTTGAAACCAAATTACCAGCACAAGCCTGCGGGAATTTAAACCCGGTATAATACCAGCTCGAAGCCTGCGGGACTTTAGCCGGGCATATTTCCAACACGTAGCATGCGGACCTTAAGTCCGGATATAATTCCAGCACATAGCCTGCGGACTCTACGTCCGGATATAATTCCAGCACATAGCCTGCGGACCCTAAGTCCGGATATACATCACTGAATGTCATGCATACTTATTCGCAAGAAAATTCAATTCACATAACATCTCACAATCATAGTTCATTTATTCCCTTCGAATAATAGCATAACATAGGCACCATTCATATAACTTTTGGCTCAACAACATACATAAGGATATATGTCCATTCTACTTTCCAAATTTAACTTCTAATGTCTATTCGGCTTTAAGCCTTTAACATAAATTATTTGTCACTCAACTATATTCAAATAGAATCAATAGATCACAGTACAATTATCATACACATATCAAGACATTATCAATTACATACTAAATGTGACTATTCAAAACATACCTCGGATATATTTGAACGGTTGCGGAAAGGCTACTCAATTACTTTCTCTTTTCCCCTATCCAACTTCGACCCTCTTTGCTCTTGAGCTTGGATTAAAAAATTTAAACTAGTCACTATTCGACTATTCAAGCATTACTTCAGAAATATAATATATATATATTCGACTTTCACACATATAGATCATAGTAAGTTTATAAGAAAACATTAAGCAACTCATTAACAAATTTTTATCAATGTTTACCACATAATCACAAATTCACAACAAGCTGTCTTCCTGAGCAATAGTCACTAAATTATTTATAACTGGAGCTACGAAACTCCAAATCAATTGCCATAAAATTTTCCTGAAAATAGACTCGTATATCTTTTATCCATAAAATTTTCAGAATTTTTAGTTTGGCCAAACAATACCAGATTTTTCTTAAAGTTTCCCCTGTTTCACTGTTTGACTAATCTGACCACCCTTTACTACGAATCAAATTTCTAATTGTATAGAAGTCAAAATATGTTCTCGTTGATTTCATTTGAAACTATACTCATTAATATTTAATTACATAATTTATTCAGCTTCTAAATCCACTCACACAATTTATGGTGATTTTTCCAAATTCACGTTACAGCTGCTGTCCCAAGCAGATTTACTACAATTTACTCTTTCACAACTCTTTGCATTCAAATTATTTAAACATGTATATCACCAATCAATTTCATCACATATATCTATAATTTCACTTAAGCATAATCTCAATACAACACATCATGCTCAAATCATTATTCAAGTTCAAATTCGGCTAACACACATATAAACACTAGCAACTAAATATTAACATTTGCATTTCACCATAATAGCCAATTGCCATTAAACAATTAAGCCACAATTATTCAATTTTACCGAGCTTCGACTTAATTTAACTATCTAAATCATTTAAAACATTCAACAACAAATTCTTCTTTAATTAAGCACATATTCGGCAATGACAATGGTAATTTAGCAAAAATTAATTTAACTCATAATTGTTTATAACACATTTAAAGCATCCACTCCATTCCATCATTTTAAAGCACATACATTACTCAATATTATCCAAGTTCACATTCGGCCATAGTACACACAACATGTTAGCTGATTTTTTTTTTCCACTTAGCATCTAATGCACATATATGCTCATTTGTTTGGCTCAACTTCACCTATCTACCATTATTCATCAAAAGAACATGAAACAACAACCATTTCCTTCATTTCAATTCATGACCGAATGCTCACAACACAACTAAAAACCAAAATATACTTCATGGGTTAAGGTAGAATCAAGAAAGGAACTCATAAACATCAAGATAGAAGCAAACTACCATGAGTTTACCTTGGATTTTTCTTCCCCAAGTGACCGAACATTCAAGAGCTTCCCTTCCCTTATTTGTTTCCTTAAGTTCGGCTATGAAGAACAAAGATGGACAAGCTTTGTCCTTTTCATCATTTTGCTATTTTATTTCTCTTTATTTTATGATAATAAAGCCATTAAATCTCATAGTGCTAATTTAAAATGCATAATCCATTTATTCTCATCATGATGGCCGGCCACTACACCTTAAGATGGGAATTTTGACATGCAAATCCATTTATTTCATACTATAAGTTATTAGGCCACTACAAATTAGCCTATAGCATTTTCAAAAATTTTCACATAAGTCCTATTTAATAATTTCACATACAATTGACAAGATCAAAGCATGAAATTTTCACACATGAACTTTTAAATATAATAAGCACTGAATATAACATCTAATTATTTTTATGACTCGATTTTGTGGCCCCGAAACCACTTTTCGACTGGGGTCAAATTAGGGCTATCACAGAGAGAGAAAAAACTTTCAAGGCTTACTTGGGTAAGTTTCCTTGTCTCATTTTTAGTAATTTTTATATTTTTAAAACTGGAATAGTATAATCTATCTATTTGGGGAATTAATTTGAAAAGTTATCAAAGTTTGGAAAATGGTTCATGGATGTATATGCTAAAAATTAGAAATTTATGCTAAAAAATGGAAGGCTGTTGATAGATAAACAACCTTTACAAAGTGATTTTTGATGAAAACATGATTTAGGGACTAAAATGTAAACTTGTGAAATTTGATGAAAAATTCTAAATTTTTATGAATACATGTGCTGTAAATTTTGTAATGAGATTTTGGTTAGGCTTGGAATAGGGAGTAAATTGTACAAGTTTCATTTTCCGAGCCTAGGGACGAAATTAGAATTTATGGAAAAGTTAGGGGCAAAGTGGTAATTTTTTCTAGGACATAAATTGAGTCC
The DNA here is from genome assembly GCA_025698475.1 of Gossypium anomalum. Classification (NCBI taxonomy): domain Eukaryota; kingdom Viridiplantae; phylum Streptophyta; class Magnoliopsida; order Malvales; family Malvaceae; genus Gossypium; species Gossypium anomalum. The sequence continues at coordinate 64,371,486 of CM046968.1, read as the reverse complement.
AAATGAGTATGAAATATGATAAATTAACGATTAAAGCTATTGATATAGATCTAGACAACTCACATTCGAGGTTAGATCGAGGAAAAGAAAAGGTTTTGGATTAGTAGATTTTATATGCGAACAAGTGTCGAGGTAAGTTTGTGTAACTTAATCGAGTATGTAATTATGTTAATTGAATGTTATGCTTGTATGTAATGTGATTTATATTGGAATGCATTACTTAAATGTTATAATAGGCAATTTAATACATGGTTGAAATGGTGAAAAAGGGTTAAGTCCTGATTGAATATTGAATTCCGATGAATATATGTGCTCTCCTGAAACGAATAAGGTCCTGCATTTGTTGTGGACGAGATTTAGCTCAGACGAGTAATCTTATTGACCTTGTTATAGAAAGGATTTAGCCCAGACGGGTAATCCTGATATAATACCTCTCAAGTATATGTTACGATTAGGGTTTAGCCTAGACTGGTAGTCCTGTTATACAACATGTGGCTCGATAGTGTGTTCCTTAATTAAGTGCTCTAATGGGTACCCTCGAATAAGAATTGACGGATTATCGAACTGTACACCTCGAGTGTACTACTTGAGCATCCATCGAAGTTTCAATGATTCAATGGACACAACTCATGACATGGTATGAGAATTTGAGATGAAATGATAATGAATTGAAAGAATATTGCATGATGAGCTCATCTATGTTCACTTGATTGTTATGAAGATTTTGGTGACTAACATTTTTGATTGAATGCATGTGTTTAGGAAATGTTGCTAATGGATGGTCAACATGATATTGTATGATTAGATTTAATAAAAGGGATTTGTAAGTTTAGTTTTCGTTATACAAACTTACTAAGCATGTAATGCTTACTCCGTTTTATTTTCCCTGTTTTATAGTGCTTGGAAGCTCGCGAAGGTTAGAGGTCAGTGGAGCATCATCACACTATCAACTAGTTATTTTGGGTATACATAGTAAAATCATTTTGGTATAATGGCATGTATAGGACAACTTGGCCATTAGTGGCATGTTAATGATGCTTGTAATCTAGCCATTGGAATGAATAGTAATGGTTATTTTGGTATGATTAAGGAGGTCATTATGATATGTCACATGTGTTATGTTAAGTATATGTGATCAAATGATGTTAATGCCTAAGTTAATCCAAGGTAAGGTTATGAACACATATGCATGTAATGGTATGCCATGATGAATGATGGAATTGTTTAATTTGAATGCTTGGAATGGTTGGTATTAGATGTGTGTTTCAAGTGTAGGTCTTGGGTAAAATTTTGGGTGAGAAATGAAGCTAGAAATGGCTTCATTTTGTCCACACGGATAGACAGCCGGGTGTGGGTCTAGACCGTGTGTGACACACGGCCTGGTAACATGGGCATGTGGTTAGGCCGTGTGTCTCCTGCACCTAAATTTTGAGAAATAGAATGCTCAGAATTAAGCACACTGGCAGAGACACAGGCGTCTATCTTAGCCGTGTGTGCTACACGGCCTAGAACACGGGCGTGTGTCTTGGTTGTGTGAAACCGGCACCTAATTTTGAATTAAATTAATTAACCACACGGCCTAGCACACGGGCATGTGGCATGGCCGTATGCGCAAGTTAAAGAGTTACACGGGCTCGAACACGGCCTCTAGCACGAGCGTGTCCGTTGGACCACACTGGCGTGTGAGCCCTGCACCTTGGAAAATTTTGAAAAGTTGCGAAAAATTCTTAGAGTTCCTGATTACGTCCCGACTCGATTGTAATGCTCGTATTGGACCTCGAGGGTCCATTTAAGAGACGTTATGAATGAACTCAGAAGTTGAATAGTAATTTACATAAATTAATTGTAAAATATTCTGAAAGTTTTGGTAATGCTCTGAAACCCTGTTCCTACGACGGATACGGGTTAGGGGTGTTACAGAAGATATACCTTCTTAACTGATAAATGATGAATGGATGCTGCTGATTCAATATCGATTCCAAGCCATAATGAAAACGTCCTGCACTCTACGTAATCAACTCAGTCAAAGAACAAATAACAAAATTCTCTTCAACTTTTCAAACAGAATTTTCAAGAATAGTTGTTAGACCCTTTTTTTATTTTTATTTTTTGTGTTTTCTTGGTAACCTTAACACATTAAGGGATTCGTTTTCATTTTTATTTTCTTTGCTCATATCCCAAAAAATAAAAACGGGATTATTCCCTTATTATTAGAGAAACAAATGGAAAGTCAGGAAAAAAAATTATATTCTTTCCAAAACAATATCGCTTGCCATGTCGTTTTATATTTTGACCAAAGTTATTATTATAATTTTTTATATTAATAATTTTCGTAAAATATATATAATTAATATTTTGTATGAATCAAATTCATATATTAATTTTATCTATGTTCTCTATTTGTGTACAAGAAGTTTGTGCATATAATGTGTTTAATATTTAACTATCAAATTAAATTAATTCAATAATTAATTTAATTAACGGGACAACTAAATACAATACCAAACGCATTTGGATTTTGTTCACTTCAACTATAGGGTGTGACCCTATAGGCTATTGTAATGTAGGTAGTAATACTAGAACATTTCTAACATTACAAGCAATGAATGGCATCTAGCAATGCATCATTGCTACCCAAGTTACAAGAAGTCGTGATTCGGCATAACCTTTCTATGATAATCTTTTCATATATTATATCATTTTATCCTTAATATCTAGATTGGACACAAGTCATGGAATAGTCACACTTGTATAGTCCAATATCATATTTCTTAATTTTTTGAGTAGACTACATTAAAAAAAATAAGTGTGATATCTCATATCAACTTATTTGAGCATGACCATGCATTTCTAGTCTCACTCCATCAAGAGACCTAAGATATTGTTCCCATTATTTAAGATGTATAAATCCTATCTTGATAAACCATATCCCACTACATGGATTGTGGTAAATCCAACGTCAGTCTTTATAGTATAACCTGTTACGGTAGACATTTAACTGTATCAAAATGTATAACTCACGATGTTGGGACAATGGTGATCTCAAGTTTAAGGATCATATACATAGTTATCACTATGAGTAATATTATGACTATTGACAACCACATATCAACAAGGTGAGTTCAACAAATATCGTCTCATATAGTTGCTCAAACATATAACATTCCAATTCACTTATAATCAACATTTCAATTCCATTTAATCAATTCAATATCAAATTCATATAATTTTTTGAGTCAAATTAATTAATTTGTCACGTTCCCATATCAGTCCTCTTGAATTGAATATCTCGTTTGCATAATCTCCCATATACTACTGAAATTCATTTATTATAACTATTCTCTTAAACATTATTTCAAAATATCAGTTCAATTGATATACCATTACCAACTTTACATTTTTTTATCGCTATAACTTAACTCGGGCTTGAACAGATACATGAATCTAACCAACACACCAAATTATTTATAATTAAGTTACAACTTTTCTCCTATTAATTATAAACTCATTTAGTCATGAAGTCAATCCACTATAGTATTGTGACTGAGCTCTCCCTAATGATATACCATTACAAAAGTCACTTGATCAGTACTCGTCCAATGACCTTGTCATAAGTGTGTTACCCTCATCGGATATCCTTAATCTCTTTGGGATAAATCCATTCTCCCAATATGATCCTATTTTATCTAATGGTAACCATTAGATCTTCCTTCATGAAAAGTAAATTACTATCAAATAGTAATCAACTCATTCATCACAAATATAACAACCTGTTTTTTAGTGGTGTCGAAAATGATAGTTTTGGAACCTCATTTTCAATATTTGAGATCATAAATATTATTATTTAATATTTATGACGTTAAAGTTTGGTCCATTAACTTTTTTCATTTGAATAGTTAACTAAGGTATAAAAACTAAATTATAAGTGTGGTAAAAGTTAATCGCTATAGATTTTTAATTGCTAAAGGACTAATATAGTAATTAAACTAAGATTTAAAATGGTAATTATTCCACTTTAGAAGTAGTGGACAATTAGGTGTTGTTTTATTTGTAAATAATGTTATTATAATTATATTAGTATAGGTTATAACATAAAATTTAAAGAAAAGAAAGCCATTTTTCTTTTCCCATTTATCTTTTTGGCTGAACCTTAGAGAAGGAAGAAAGCTTGAGCTTTAATATTTTTCATCCTTGCATGGTGAGTGATTTTAAGTTTGTTTCTCGTAAATTTTATGTTTTTGTTATCGTGGAAGGTTGGTTTAGCTAATCCGTGTGTTATTTTTCAAAAATTTTAAAGTTTTCAAAAGTTTTCATTGTTGAATACTTGATGAATTTATGTTAATTTGTTAGATTCTAAGCTTAAAAATGAAAATGGACTGGTTTGTAAAGTTTAATTACTAGTTTTTGAACATAGGGACTAAAGTGGAAACATTTCAAAATTAGTATGAATTTTATATAATTATGGACAATAGAGAACCTTTGAAGGACATGATTGAGATCAATTTTGAAATCGAGGCTCAAATTTGAAAGTTATGACAATTTTGGTTTTAGGGGCTAAATTAAATAAAATAAAAAACTTTAAGGAACGTTTGAAAAGTGAAATTGAATCGACATATGCTTATAATAGGCTGTTATAAGGTAATTGAAATGAATTATTCTATAGTAGATCGATATTTGAATCAATCAAAGGATAATCGAGGAAAAGACCTAGTCCTCAATGTTTCATTTTTTATTCTTTTTGTCAGGTAAGTTCATATGAAACTTACTATGTTATCTATGTTATGTTTGAATTATATTATAATATCTATTAATTTAGGTTAATTGTAATTTGATAATGTTGGCATCTATAGGACTAAATCGTAAAGCACAAAAATATAGTTATTTTAAATAGATATAATGTATTAAATGGATGCGAAATTGTTATATGATTGAATGATGTGTATATGATGATGTTACAAAGTTTAAAATGATGCGAAAATGGTAATAGTGCCCATATGAACTTAGTAAACTATTAGGATACGAATGACATGCCATTAGGGTCCAAACAGAAAAGGAAATGGTTCAATCGATAAGAATAAAAAAGGGTGTTTGTTTGATCAGGGATTAATAGAATGGCTTGAGATTTAGCATATGTTGTGGACTCTTTAAATCTAGTTTTACCAGCATTGAACTAAGCTCGTGAGAGCAACCCTAGTATGAAGCTAGTGTTAGTAGCCTGAATATGTCAGCTCGTTAGAGCAAATTATCCTGTGTATCCGAGTTCAATTAGCTATAGTTCTCCGGGCGAATACAAAAGTTAAGCGAAAGGTAGATTGAATGAATGAATTATATTTGGATGAAATTATATGTGTATGCAAATGGTTCATAATAGGTTAATATATGTTATATGATAAATGTTAAAGTAGTATGAAATCATGTTATAAGTTTTTATCATGTAAATGATCTAACCTTGAATGTACTTGTTGATGTATATATGGAAGCAATAAGATGCCAATGGATTGTCATGATTATTTCCAATATGTTTTAACAGCTTAAATTGTTGAATATCAAGGTAAGTTAAGTAAATTTCATATGAACTTAATAAGCATTCATTATGCTTATATCGTTGTTTCTTTTCCTTGTAGTTGTCAACTTGCGGAACTTGTTGATTGGATCGCCTTGATGTTCACACTATCCTGCCATCGACTTGGTAGACTTTTACTTGTTTTAATCTTGGTTATATGGCATGTACATAGGTGTTAATATTTGTGTTTATTTTTAATGATATTTGGTTTGGACTTGATCAATGGTTGATTTAGGAAACATTTTGGTTCATATGTATATATGTGTATGTTTGGTTATATGGTAAACTATGAATGTGGTATATGAGTAGCAAACTTGAAAGTGAAATGGTATTGTTAATGTGATGAAATTGAATTGATAAACATTAATATGACATGGCTAAATTTTAGATTGAATGGCTTAAAGGAATGTGAAGTAGGTTGAATTGGATCCAAATAATGGCATTTTTGGGTTGGTTGATTTTAGAAATGATAGAATGGATGTTTTGGTATGTGTTTTGGTTGGTTTTGTCTAGCTTAGAATGTGCATTTATGCACCATTTGAGTAAAGAGTTAGATTGACATGAAAAAGGTACCAAAATGCAAGTTTTTGACACTTTTGGCACAGAAGTATCAATACCTTGACAAGGGTATCGATACATCAATGGTTTTTCTTTAATTTTCAAACATCGAACCTAAAAATGGTATAGATACAAAGATAAGGTATTAATACCTTGACAAGGGTATCAATACTTTATGTTTGGTATCGATACCTTCATTCTTAATCAAAATTTTCTAAAACAGCAAAGCTTAAAATGGTATGGTACTAATATGGGGTATATATACCTATTACATTGTAATTTGGTCCTATTTCGTGCTCGGGTCAATCAAAGAGTTTTTGTAAGCTTGATTAAGGCTTGGCTTTAATTGTATACCATAATGTGAGTGTGCTAATGCATGTTGGAATGTTTTGAATGATTTATTTATGATATACTTAATTTGAAATTTTATAAATGTTGCAAAAAGGTCCATGTTCAGTCTCGGGGTTGACTTTAAAGAATTCATATGCCCATATAAGACCCAAGAAAGAATATTCATAGTATTCAATTTTTTATTGCTATTGATTTCATGAATGATGATGTGAGAAGATGATTTTATTGTGAAAATGATAGTAATTGTTTTGGCAATATGTATAACATCCCGTAACTCGAATCTGACGATCGGGTTGGGTGAGAGGTGTTACAACAAAGACGAACGAGCCGTGGCCATACTGCAGAAGTCGTATACCCAACACACCAAATTTTGGTTCCTTATCTATTTGAACTCAGACTTTTACTTACCTTAAAGTATACGAGTCACACATTACATAGTCCGTTACTCATTCAGGATTAAGGTATGCCACACTATGAACGTTACAAGTGAATAAATCCATAAACGGATTCAATGTCTATTCTCATTGGGTCTAGTTCGATTTACTATCAGTCCAATTAGTCACATCTATGTTTGTATCTTTTAGGAGTCATCCGCTCTAATGCCCAAAGACAAGGCATTTCCCCAATTGGACTTGAGAAACAACATATTAGTCTTTTAATTGATTTGTTCATATTCAATTACACTAAGGACATATTTAGGTTTCTCTACTAATATAAGTTGTCTTTGCATATTACGATCTGACCATGTAATACTGCTTAGTATTAGTTAAACATTAGACAACTAGTAAGCTAATATTTGCTTCTATTTTGCTTTACATACAAAAACCACGTGAGTACAATATACAAAGGGTATTAATGTAATTTATGAATAATTTTACTAACTATTTTGTTTGAAAAAAATTACAAATATATACACTTAGGTCAGCAGATCCAACACACTAAGCCACACACTTTAAAAATGCATTACCATATTAACTTATATTTTAGCTTACCTATTCATTTACTTTCTTTTTCATCTCATTTAGTTATAAGTCCTTTAGTACACAACACTTGGTTTTGCTTTAAACCATCTATATTCACATTTAAAGTTTATTATCAACATTTTAATTCATTTTCATCCATAGCAAAATTGACTCAAATACATGAGACTCCTTCACCTCACCAATAAGCTTATGAGAGCATAAAATACACACAACCAAGATGCACATAAATACAAGGCTCGAAAGCGATATAAGGCACAAATAAGTGTAAAACCTCTGATAGAACTCCAAACACACTATGAGCATGGTCATTTTTCAAATGTAGGCGTCATAGGTGTTTTACATTTACATGCAAATTTTCACTTTTCTTTAGACCTTATACACATGTACATTGTCACCTATTCGTCTCATATAGAGGGAAGTCATATTTTTATTTATTCTTTATCTTTAGTATAATAAATCTCATGTCTTAAAATAATTTCGACTCTATTGACTAAAAGTAGGAATTGACCAATAAGTCTCATTCATGGCCAAAATGAAAATTATTCACATTTTTACTTTAATAATATAATTCCTACATATCAAAACATACTTATTAACACTTCCATGACAATTAATATCTCTATATCACATAGTATTTAGTTAACTTAGCATTTCATGACTAACAATTTCAATATAACCCATTATTGACTTATTACATATCTTTTAAGCTATAATCTCATCCCACATTTATCACCTAAATATTACCTATTTCATAATGTAACATCCCTAACCCGTATCCGTCATTGGAACAGGGTTATAGAGCATTACCAGAGTTTACAAATCAAACGGATAGAAATTTCAAACATTTCAAAATATATCAATATTTATATCAAAAAACCATTGAAATCATTCATAATGTCCCATTTATGAGCCCTCGAGGCCCAAAATATGCATTAGAAACAAGTCAAGACTAAATCAGAAACTTAGAGAATTTTTCAAAAAATAGTAAAAATTTTCAATACTGTAGGGGTCACACGACCGTGCGGCCAGCCCGTGTGACTCACACGGTCAGGAGACATGCCTATGTTTCAGGCCGTGTAGGCATTCGAAATAGGGACACACGGCCGTGTCCCAGCCTGTGTCTATACTTGTGTAACTGACATGGGCCACACGGCCAAGCCACATATTCGTGTGCCAAGCCGTGCACCCTTCGAAGTAACCCCACACGCCTGTGTGCCAAGCCTTGTGCTAGGCCGTGTAACAACTTGACTTGCAACCCTTTGAAAGCTACGAGGGACACATGGCTGTGTCACCTGACCGTATCACACACAGCTGAGGCACACACCCGTATCTCTGCCTGTGTGGACAAAAATAGGTCATTTTACAAGCCATTTTTCTTACCCATATTGACACGTACCTACAACCACAAATGCACATATACACAAGCCATAATAAGGCACCAAATCCATGCATATTCTAGCCTTATACAAATGGTATTGTCACAAACAACCAATATGCCCTTAGGCACCTCAAATGACAATATAAAAACTTGTATAATTATGTATTCAATATGACCAATTACTCAACTAACTTGCATGCATTTTTGCACCAATACATATCGAATAATTTACTTACCAAAACACAACCATTTGGTACCAAAATGTCATTCTATAATTTGCATTAATAGTCATAGAAGCTATTCAAACAAAGTACCAATTCTCAGCAAGTCATAAACCATATAAAATATGCATATTCATCTATAATTTCAACTTCCATCATTCAATCATATTAAATCTAATATTTACATGCCAAAACCCAACTCACACCATCATCAAAGTACCAAAACACAAGCCAAACAAATGACCATTTCAACAACTAAACGTATAGGCCAATATTAGCCAAAATACCTATACATGCCATTATAACCAAAATTAAATATCCAAAAGTACCAAAAGAGCTGGTGGATAGTGTGATATAGCTCCAAAAAGCTTCCAACCCAAACGAACTTTTGATTCTCTAAAAACTACAGAAAATAACACAAAATAAGCATTTAAGTTTAGTAAGTTCATATAACATAAAATTTAACTTACCATTTAATCAAGTAGTAGGTAAGTACAAGGCATATCCCAACACATTTTGGCTAAATGCCTAAGCATATATTCACCAACCATATTAGCCATGTAAATACATATATGAACCAATAATCATGGATGAGCTCAACAATTAGTCAAGTTTCATATACATGTATTATCCATTTCATATATCTATATATCATGTAACATCATTTCCATTTATTTCATGTGTTTACCTGTAATAGTTTGAATCGAACTCATATCGTTTTTAGGATACCGTTGGATACCTAGGATAACTCACACGTAGTGTGCAAGCTCATATAACTATAATCCATCAATTCATGTACATGTACGCTTATACGAGCTGTGAATCGGTATGCTCATTCGAGCTGTAGATCGGTATGCTCTCATGAGTTATAAATAGGTATGCTCCTATGAGCTATAGAGTATCCGGAGACCTTAGCCAAATCGGTAACCCTAATGACATGTCATTTGTATCCTATAGATTCCTATGGTTCAAATGGGACTCAGTATCTGTCGAACTTCATTGGATATTCAACCATGTATATTTATAAAAATTCACAATTCATAAATAATTCAATATAAAACATATAAACACAATTTAATCACATGAAACTTACCTCGACGAGTATACGTAGATACGGAGGCGATTAACCCGAGCCTTTCTCTTTGCCCTGATCTAACTCCGTACAAGGTCTGACTGGATCTATACGGGTAAATTTAACTCAATTTAACATATAATTCATTCAATTTAATTCAAAAGGAAAAATTACCATTTTGCCCCTACACTTTTAATTTCTTCGTAATTTAGTCCCTAGGCTCGAAAAATAAAATTTATGCAATTTCACCCCTACCAAAGCCTAGACGATTATTATACAAGATTATAGCAGCCCACATATTTCATAAATTTTCAAATTATACCATGAATTTATTACATTTTTCAATTTAACCCCTAATTGACAATTTCATCAAAAATCCCTTAAAAAAGTTCTTTATCTAACAACAACCATTCATTTTCTATCATCAAACTTCAAAAATCATGCATATTAAACAATGGTAAAACCCTAATAGTTTAACAATTTCACAAATTAGTCCTCGTGCTAGCTAAATTAAGCTATTACGATCCCGAAAACATAGAAATCATTAAAAACGGGACGAAAAATCTTACCATGCAAGCTAGGAGAGATGACTGAATGTTAAAGCTTCACCCATGGCTATCTTAAACTAAATTTTTGGTTGAAGATGAGCAAAGAAAGATGGTGGTTTTGTATTTATTATTTTTATCATTAATTACCAAATTACTTCACTAATACCAAGCCATATAATTCCACTAACTTCATTAATGGTCTAATTACCACATAAGACTCTTACATTAAATTTATATAGCTATTTAATACATTTAGCTATTAGAACTCAACTTTTGCACTTTACGCGATTTAGTCCTTTTTATCAAATTGAGCATGTAAATGGTAAAATTTCTTAACGAAATTTTTATGCAGTATTAATATCATATTGTAGACAATATAATAATAGTAAAAAAAAATTTTGAATTCAGATTTGTGGTCCCGAAACTACTGTTCCAAATTCACTAAAAACGGGCTGTTACACATAAACTTTAAGATAACACAAATAAGAGCATCTGAGGTGCTTACCTTTTGGAAGCTCTAGAATATTTAAGATAACATAAGTAAGAGCATCCGAGGTACTTACCTTTTGGATGCTCTAGAATACAAAACCATGCTTCCATAAACTTGATTCCACTCTCAAATTTGCTTGGAAATCCATTCTCCACCATTACCACATTTTTCCATATTCATGAAAATAACCAAAAATTAATATGTAAGTTTTTGTTAAACTAACTTTATTTGATAAATTATTTTAATATAACAAAAAAAATGTTTTTTGATAAAAAAATTTAACAAAGAATATATTATGTTCAAAGCATAAATATTATTTTAAGACTTCCAAGCATCTTAAAAAATATTTTGAACTCTTGGAATATTTTGGAAAAAGTTCAAAAACGATTTTAAATTCTTGCACTTGATTGAAACAATATTAAATCAATTGTAAAATTGCTCCCTTCAAGAAGTATTGATATTTGAGAAAAAGTATCGATACCAATATGATTTTTATCTATACCATTTTTTTATCGATACTAAAATTTCTCACTGACTTGAATAAAAAATTGAACAAAAACAATAAGTATCGAAACCTTTCAAAATTTATTGATACCTATTGAATTTTATCGATACCACCTTTTTATATCGATACTATTTTTGCATTCTATTTTTATGATCTTTTAAACAATGATAAAAAATATCGATACCCATTAACAATATAACGATACCTTTTCCTAGGTATTGATAAATCATCTTTGGTATCGTTGTAAACTAACTTTAGCGGCCACTAAATCAGACATTAAATGTTATAAGTATCGATACTCGTAGAAAAAGTATAGATACTTTTTGTTGCAAGTAAATTTAATGATATGATATTTTCATCCCCAACGACTATTTATTTTCTCAACAACCACAAAGATTGGAAATAAGTTTGAGGGTATAAATATCAGCTTCTAAATGTCCTACAACAACTAGAAAGAATATTCAAGTAAAAAGATCAATCAAACAACCTTTATGCCAAATACTTCCACACTTTTCTTTCATACACTTGTGAGTTTTATTTCCATTTTATTTGCTCAAGTGTTTTCATTGTAATTGAGCTTAATTTATAAACACTATGATCTTGTATGGATTTTATTTTTTTTGCTTATTTGTATCTCTTTGATAGGGTTTGTGCCTTAAGGTTTGGGTAGAAACCTTATGGGAGTTTGTAAGGTTAAACATTGTCTTCAAAGGTTATCAAATTAGTGAATTTGGAAAAATCCTCCGTAGAAGTGGAAAGCTAAGAAAATAGAGTAGAAAATTGATGCCAAACCACTCTAAATTCTTGTGTTCATTTTCCTAACCATTCTCTCTTGCATCCATAAAATTTCTAAAAGCCAATTCACCCCCTCTTGCCAATTTCGGTTTGATTAATTGAGCTAACAATTGGTATCAAAGCTAGTCTCTTTTAGACGATTTAACAACCAAAGAGGAGATCTTTGAAGAAGCTCAACATTCTACTAATCAATCCACAAGAGATGACGTCTAAATCTAATTCAATTTTCCTCGAAGAATCACAATCTATCTCCAAGCCTCCTTACTTCAACGGTGCGAACTACTCCTATTAGAAGACAACAATGATGTTGTTCATACAAGAAAATGGTTGTGCGGTATGAGACATCGTCATGGACGAGCCCTCCATACCTCTCATGCAAGAATAAGAGCTCCTTATTCCAAAGAGCAAGAAAGAGTGGAATGAGGATGATAGAAGAAGTATTTAGTTAAATGCCAAGTCTATGCACACTCTATTTTTTGCACTTGGCTCGGAAGAAGATAGTAGAGTTTCTGTCACACCCCAAAAATTGAGTTAGTAGAACCGGGCAATTAAATCAGGAGTTCAAGAAAAAATCGGGTTTAGTGTCATAGAAATTAAAATAAGGTAAAATAATTAAGTATTTAATAATATTATTAAAAAGGGAGCTATTAGAACAAGGGAGATTAGGAGGGGCCTCTAAGGGTAAATAACCCAAATATTGAGATCGAGTAGGTTATATAAAGCCACCCACCGTCCCTATTTTTCCCTCCAAGCCTTCTTCATTTTTAAAAAAAAATTGTTAGATCTAATCAATAGTTTTTCTCTCAAATTTTCTGCATCCTTTTTATTTTCTTGGCATCCAAACACCCCCTACTCCTTAAATTTTGCAAGAAAATCACTCTTTCTTCTGCAATTTATTATTTAAGCTTAGCTCATTTTTGTAAAAATTAGGACAAACTCGTGGAGGTCTTCGAACTAAAGGTAAATCTATTGTTTTATTATGTATTAAACATTTATCCGATGTTTTCATTTCGGATTTTTATAGACCTAGCAAAAAAGAATTAAGATCTATAGTTTTAAAACTTAATTTTGCATAAAAATGGCGAACCTTGTATTTTAGAGCTAAATGATGATATTAAAACGATTTTCAACATATTTCGACAAGTTTAAAACTTTTACAAATTCAAATTGATAAAAAAAACCTTAATGTGATTTCATGAATTAAACGATTTCTTTTCTAAGAGTGAGGAATAATAATTATTTTTTGAAAAGTTTTAATTAATGGAATTGAGCTAAAATTAAAGATCTAGATTTATAATAGGTAATAGTTAAGAGGTTAGAAAGTAAAAATTATGAATTAAATTAAGATTTAGTGTAGGAATTAAGCAGATTAAAGTTTTTTTAAGGTAGTCTTTCAAATGCAAGTGACAATCTGTTGAGTAAGGGAGAGTGGTGAGCTAGGATGTGTTAAAATAGCAATTCTATTTTAGATTGATAAGTAATCTGTATGTTTATGTGACATACGAAGCCTCTGTTCGCGAAGGAGCGTCCACGAGTAAGGACAAGGGCAAGCAGGTGGCATAGGCTCAGTTATCCCAAGACAAATTCATGGAGGAAGATATAGATTGCTTTACACTTACTGGATATTGTGAAGGTGGAGATATGTAAGTTTCTAAGTTGAATTGAGAATTTCGATTAGGTTTTTTGTGTGTGTGTTTTTGAATTTTTTGCAATTTTTGTAATCTATCTATATCATTTGTTCTCTTCAGGGGTGAGCAAAATTCGATTTGACTCGAAAAAATTGGCAAAATGTTCAAATTTCAAATTATTTGAATTGAGTTAACTGAATCAACTCGATTTTTTTTCGAATTTCAAGTTCCAGTCGAATTTTCAAATTCGGATAAACCGAATACCAAACTATATTATTTTAAATTTATATTATTATTTAGTCTAATTATTTTATTTATACTTTCCCCCTAAACTTTTTTACCTTTTACTTTCCCCCAAACTATAACACCCCTATACCCAACTCGACTATCAAATCAAGTATAGAAATGATACATTAAATATTAGAGTATTAATCAATCATGGTTTAATAAGCAAAACCTCTTTTATAACTTATTTATATCTTATAGACTCATTGAATTATCCATTACCAATGTTAGGGAGGAGTCCAATAAGTTTCTTAAACATTTTTTTCATTTAGATTAGTGTTTTATAGTGAAATAAGGGCTATTGTGAAAAACAGAGGACATGGTCGTATGCCTAGTCTGTGTAGGCTTCAAAAATTGTGTGGTTCCAAAATTCACTAACTTCAAGTATTCACACGGCCGTGTGGGTCAAATGAACGTGTGGTTAGCCTATGTGGATTTTCGCAGACCATGTGGTTTGAATTTTAGGGGATAATTTGTCAGTTTAATCCAAATTTTACTTAAACCTTCACTTGTTCAATATACCATTTTAAGATATTAATTCCCATTTCAAACATAAAAATGTATTATCCAATCTCAATTTCTCATAATCAAGCATGATTCAAATAACTTATGATTTTCTTATAAACTTTAAACAAGTACCAAGTTTTACACTTAGGTCTCTTAACTTTTCATTTATCAACATAACACTCACCTAGGTACATGCCATTTACAAAAGCAAAATAGAGAAATTTTAATCTTTTCCTCAGATTCATTGATGTGATGGATGAGATGCTACGATCCTCAGAGCTCTTTTACTTCTACTCTTTACCTACGCATATAAAACACGCGTTAAACTATTGCTAGCTTAGTAAGTACAACTAGTAATTTAAATTACCTTTTATTTAATATATAATCTAGACTTATTTAATGATCACTTTCGTACATTTATTCAAAGTATATTACCTATTTATGACCTTTAATTTATTTATTCTTTAAACACGTCATTCCATTCACTAATGCTATTTATTAATACTAATCTTGTTACACTTCATTTCTCACTTACCATTAATTTATCTATCATAACATTAACTTACTTATTAATGTTGACATAGAATCATTCAATGACCTGTTATCTTCAATAACATATGATTTACCAATTAATTATCACATCTTTCTTTCTACTATTATTAGTTATTTGATCACAATTTAATCATTTTAATACATTTAATCTTTTTACCTTTTCATTCAGCAGGTACAATATTTCATATATTTAAATGAGAAAGTTCTTTACCTTTAACAGAGGCCTCGTAGACTAAATAGAACATATAGGATATACAGAACAGAACAGTACATCACTGAAGCGAGTAACAGGACAACACAAAAGTGCGTAACGGGATACTGCCGAAGTGAGTAGATAGAGAGCGCACTAAGTTTCCTTAATGGCATGACATCTATATCCCATGTGAAAAAAATAAAATAAAATAAAAATAAAGAACACAAAATTTTACGTGGAAACCCTTTCGGGAAAAAACCACGGGCAGAGGAGAAGAAAATTCACTATGTCGAAAATTTGAATCAATACAAAAGGAATAGACTATGTCTATTTATAGGCTTGTAAAGCCATATTCTAGTAGGATTGAAACACCTTATCCTAGTAAATATAAAATAGATGGAGTTTAATAAGGTTTAAAAAACCTTATTCTAAAATAAAATAAAAGAAGTCTAGTTCTATATGGATTTTACTTTTATTTTATTTTCCATCGTATTTTATTTAAATAAGAATTAGGGTCACTTAATTCTAACAATCTCCACCTTGACACAAATTCTCAATGAACAAGTTCTTTATCGCGAACAAGTTCCCCACCTCTTCCATAAAACCCTTTAAGGGTTTAACTTCAACAATGAACACCAACCAAGTCTAAGCAATGCTCAAACTTGGTTATAGGAAGTGACTTGGTCATCATATCTGCAGGATTTTCATGAGTACTAATTTTGCTCAGAACAATATCACCACGAGCAATAATATCACGAACAAAATGATACCAACATCAATGTGTTTTGTTCTCTCATGAAAAATTTGATCTTTTGTAAGAAAGATGGCACTGATCTGTCACAAAAAATCATCATGTCTGATTTGAAGGTCTTCATTTAGTTCACTAAAGAGTCCCTTCAACCAAATAGCTTCTTTACAAGCCTCGATGTCGCCATGTACTCGGCTTGATGGTAGACAAAGCGATCAGAGTTTGCAAAGTGGCTTTCCAACTTATTGCACAACCTCCGATTGTAAAGACGTAACTTTGAGAGATCTTCTTCTATCAAGGTCTCCAAAGAAAATCAGCATCAACATACCCAATAACTCCATCTTCGATTCTTCCAAACTGTAAGCAAACATCGATAGTACCTCGTAAGTATCTTAAAATCCACCAATCGCTTTCCGGTGTTCTTTACCGGATTCGCCATATATCCGCTAATCTGCACCGATCGCATATGATAAATCTGGACGTGAACAAATCATAGCATACATGAGAGATCCCACTGCACTAGAGTATGGAACATGTGACATGTACTCAATCTCATCATCTGATTGTGGAGACAAAGCCGATGAAAGTCTAAAATGGGCTGCTAAAGGAGTACTAACAGCTTAGCACTCTCGCATATTGAACCTACAAAGAAGTTTCTCAATGTACCCTTCCGACTTAGGTACAATTTACTTGTTTTTCTATCTCTAAGAATCTCCATACCAAGTATCTTCTTTGCTGGTCCCAAATCTTTCATCTCAAATTCTTCACTTAGTTGGGCTTTGACCTTTCTTATCTCTCCTTTGTCTTTTCTTTGCTATCAACATGTCATCAACGTAAAGAAGTAGATACACAAAAGAACCATCATTGTTTTTCTTAAAGTAAACACAATCACAAAACTACTTCTTTTGAAATCGTGGGAAGTCATAAAGGAATCAAACCTCTTGTACCACTTTGTCTTGGTGATCGTTTCAAACCGTAAAGGGACTTTTTCAAAGAAGCAAACATAATCCTCTTTTTTTCAAATCAAAACCCTCTGGTTGTTGCATGTAAATATCTTCCTCAAGTTCTCCATGCAAAAATGCGCTTTTTACATCTAATCGCTCAAGCTCTAAATCATGCATGGCCACAATACCAAGCAAAGCTCGAATCGAACTATGCTTCACAACTGGGAGAACACATCCGTGAAGTCCACTCCTGAACTTGATCAGTAACCCTTTGCAACAAGCCTTGCTTTATATTTTGGTTCTTCAACTCCTGAGTCCCTTCTTTCTTTTAAACACCCATTTACAACGAATCAGTCTTCTTACCTTTAGGAAGTTTCACAAGATCCCATGTTTTGTTTTTGTGGAGTGATTCCATCTCCTCTTGCATAGCAAACATCCATTTTTCTCGAGTCTTCACACTAATCGCCTCGGAAATAATTTGATGGCTCTTGATTCGCATCTATATCTTCACCACATTTAAAGCATAAGCAACTAGATCACCCTCAAATACTTACTTCTTTGGAGGTTTAATTTCTCTTTTAGTTCTGTTTTTGGCGATAGAGTATTGAGGCGAAAGAAGCAACTCTATTCTCAATTTTTGTACTGATTTGAGGAGTCGACTCAGATTAATCTGATGCTCCACCGCTTTTGATTTTCTTTATTGGAAGAGTCTTTAAGAGATAAGTTAGGAAGCATAGCAGTTTCATCAAAAACAACATCTCTGCTAATCACAACTTTCCTATTTTCAGACACCATAACTTATACCCTTTTACACCACTTTATAACCAAGAAAAACACATTTAATGGATCTCGGTTCCAATTTTCCATTATTAACATGAGCATACGCAGGACACCCAAAGATCTTTAAATCAGAATAATTAGCAGGATTACCAGACCATACCTCTTGTGGAGTCTTTTTCTCAATGGCAACGGATGGAGATCGGTTGATCAAAAAACATGCAGTAGAGGCTGCTTCTGCCCAAAACGACTTCGGTAAGTTGGCATTTGACAACATACATCGAACCTTCTCCATGATCGTTCTGTTCATTCGTTCTGCAACGCCGTTTTGCTGTGGAGTATGACGAACTGTCAAGTGTCTCACGATCCTTCCGACTTGCACAATCTATTAAACTCATCGAGCGTAACTCTAAGCCATTGTCTGCATGCGGAGGTATTTTATCTGCTTTTCCGTCTGCTTTTTCAATCATAATTTTCCAAGACTTAAATGCAGAAAACACATCGCTTTTCTGCTTCAGGAAGAACGCCCAAACTTTTCTAGAAAAATCATCAATAAAGGTTAGCATATAATTAGCTCCACCTCTCGAAGGCACTCTGGATGGTCCCCACAGATCAGAATGAATATACTCCAACGTTTCCTTCGTGTTATAGATTCCTCTAGTGAATCGAACTCTCTTTTGCTTCCCAAAAACACAAAGTGCTCATAGAAATTCGGTTTGCAAATTCCTTGCCCATCAAGAAGTCCTCTTTTGCTCAATTCTACCATGCCATTCTCACTCATATGCCCTAGGCGCATATGCCAAAGTTTAGTAATATCATCATCCGACAAGGAAGAGGAAGCGGCAAATGCATAACCATAGAATAAAGAGAACCACGCAAAATATATAACTTGGCGCTTTTTCTTTGCCCTTTCATCACAACAAGGGACCCTTTGAAAATCTTTAAAACCCCACTTTCAAATTGTGTATCTGCACTTTTGAATCAAGAGTACTCAACGAAATTAAATTTCTTTTCAATTCTGAACATACCGTGACCACTAAGTGTTCGACAACTCCATCAAACATCTTAACTTTAATTGTTCCAACACTGCGATCTTACACGAAGCATTATTTCCCATTAAAACAACACCTTCGCATAATCGTTTTCGTAAGTTGTAAACCAATCCCGATTGGGACTCATATGGAAGGTGCAGCTGAATCAAGTATCCACTCCTCACTTACTTTAGAATCATTGATGAAGCGGCTTTACTAGAAGTTCACCATCGCGTAGTCTTCTACAACATCGCCTTCACCAGAATTTTCTCGTTGTTTTCCTTTGATTCGCAGCCTCCCTTTTAATCTTATTTTGTAGCTTATAGCACTCAGTTTAATGTGCCCTTTCTTCTTACAGAAGTTACAAGTTTTACCTCTATTTGAAGACTTGATCTACCCTTAGATTTACCACGATGATTTCTTTCTTTCCGTGTCCTACCACGATCATCATCGATATTCCGATCTTGTCTCCCACGAACAATGAGACCCTCTCCTTGAGAGTCGTTTTAACCACAAGATGTTTCATCTTATCATACGAGGTTAAAGAATCATAAACCTCATTAATCGTGAGAGACTCATGGCTATATAAAATCGTGTCTCTAAAGGTTGAATAAGACGGAGGCAACGAACAAAGTAGAATCAACCCTAGATCTTCCTTATCATCACCCGAACCTCCATGGCCTCCAAGTTTGAGAGAATTTCTTTAAACACTTTATTAAGTGTTCGTGTACATGAGCGCACCTTCCTCCAAACGATGAGCATAAAGACGCTTTGCTTCATATGCAACTTGCTTGTTAGAGTTTTCGACATACATATTTGTTCTAGCCTCTTCCATAATGCAATGGCGATCTTCTCTTTCATCACATCCTGCAAAATTTCATTGGACAAATGCGGATGCAATTGTGTTAACGCCTTTCGATCCTTACGCTTCTTCTCTTCATCTGTTAATGTCGAAGGCATCTTATCTATCCCTAGCAGGGCATCCTTCAGATCCATCTGCGCAAGAACTGCTTGCATCTTAATCTGCCACAACGCAAATGCGGTGTTGCGATCCAACAAATGAATTTCATATTTCAAAGACGCCATTACCGTGATCGAGATGAACAACCCTAAGCTCGGATACCAATTGTGAAAAAAATAAAATAAAATAAAAATAAAGAACACAAAATTTTACGTGAAACCCTTTCGGAAAAACCCACGGGCGAGAGAGAAGAAAATTCACTATGTCGAAAATTTGAATCAATACAAAAGGAATAGACTATGTCTATTTATAGGCTTGTAAAGCCATATTCTAGTAGGATTGAAACACCTTATCCTAGTAAATATAAAATAGATGGAGTTTAATAAGGTTTAAAAAACCTTATTCTAAAATAAAATAAAAGAAGTCTAGTTCTATATGGATTTTACTTTTATTTTATTTTCCATCGTATTTTATTTAAATAAGAATTAGGGTCACTTAATTCTAACATCCCACTAGTTCTTATCTCATCTACTTGGGCATTCTTATTAGTATGAATTACATTTTCACATTTCAGAACAAATTTAAATACTTTACATTTATTCCAATTTAGTCCTTGTAACAATAATTCACATAACAATAGTTTTTCACTTTTAATAATACATGTAACATATATCACTTGTCAGTACATTTCCATAATTCACTATTTGTTCTCATCATAGCTATCACATGTTACTTTTAGTCCTTAAGACAACAATTTAATAAATAGAACTTTCGTCTCTTTTTAAAACATGTATCATGTTTCATTACTTAGTATAATTTCCATAATTCATCATTAATCCTTATTATACATATCACATATCACTTTTACATACTTTTCAATTTAATCCTTTCTTACTCATACTTCATCAATATTATTCACAATCTTACCATAACATTTCTTATATCGGCCTCTCACATATTTTATTTCATGTATACACTTATTTTTAACAGTAACATTTCTACCAATTTTTTCATCCTTTAAAATTTAGACCTTTTTCACATTCTTAGTCTTTTTCTCACTTTTCTTTCTATTTCTGTATTATAATTTACTTAGTAAACACAATCAATTCATCATTCTTTATACTCAATCATTACCATATCTTATTCTTCATTTGTCACCCGTAAACTTATGACTAAATAACTATTAAAGTATCTATTTATCTAATTAAGCTTAACTATTAATAATATTTTTAAAATAAATAAAACTCTAGCTGTACTTACAACTCAAGGCTTGGAATCAAGCTTTCTTCTTCTCCTTCTTCCTTTAACACCTTCCTTGCTTTATTTCTTTCTTTGTTTCCCACTTTCCTTCACTTCTTCATTTTTCATATAAAAACATACAATATTTACACATTAGAATCATATTCACAGATCACAAGCTATGTTATTCAAGTAAAACTAACATATATTTCATGTAAAGTTACCATTTCTTACCTCAATCTCTTATATTCAATATTTATCCCTACTTTTTCTCTCCTCCAAGGCAACTATGTTTGGGCTTCTCATGAAATTGAAGTGATTACTACACTTCTTTATTCATTTCACTCTCTAATTATGAAGAAATTTGGAGGAATTTGACTTGTAAATAGTGAAAATGACTTATTTGAAAGAAAAATAAAACTTGGAGAAGATAGCTACGGAGGGTGACGTGAAAGACAAATGGAGAAGATGGCTTTATATTCATCTTTTCCACCATTTTTCTACATTTTCTACATTTTTCCAATAAAGTATCTAATAAAAATAATTATAAAATGATATTTACCATTTTACCCCACCAATTATGCTTTTACACATATTCATCTTTAATCATTGCACTTCTATAATTATCTATTTCCAATAATTATCATTTTGTTCTCCAACTTTTCCTACAATTCTATGGATGATTCATGCTTTTTTTGGTAAATTTCCACCTTTTGTCCCTTATCCTCTTTCATTAAATCAATTCGATCATTTTCATCTCTTTATTTTCTTACTTTGGCCCCAATAATTTTCACTTTTTTACAAATTAGTCGATACCTTAAATTAATTTCTCTCAATATACAATTTTTTCCTATTGCCTTTAATGACTATCTTCACTGTCTCGTAACGTTGATAATTTCTAATTTCTAACTTTCTTAAATTATAACTGACTTATCATTTATTTGTCACTATTTCGAACTTCAGAAATTTTGGGGATGTTACATAAACCCTTGTACTTTCTTCTATCTGCCCCCATGATTTTCCCAAAAATCAAAATCTCATTCCTATTTCTTAATTCCTATCCCGCAATTAAAACCCCAAATCAAAAATCAAAAGCCCTAAATCAAACCCTCTATCCTTCTTTAGTTCTTCTTCATCAATTTTTAAGGAGGTTAGGCAAATCCCTCACCCGTCCCTCACAGCAGCTGTGGGTGTTGTTGTAAAAGCTACTATTATAGCAAATGTTGTTGATGTTGCTACTAGTGCAAAACAAACTGCCCTTGGATCTCTGAAATTGGTGTTCCTTCTGGTCACTCCATTCTTTTCATTCTTCACCTCGACTTTTCTGCATCTCCTTGACCCTAGAACCAACCGTACAGGTTTGTCCAATCCAATCATCATAACGGCTATGGAACATTTTTTTTTTTTGCTTCTATTTTCAATTTGTGGGCTTGATTTCTTGTCATTGATAACGCTTCAATTTTCACTCATTTTGAGTTTGTTATTAAAAGGAAAAAGAAACGATTATTTTCTTGGCATTATTATTGATTTTAGGGTAAAGAATTTTCTTTTTATGTTTTGAGTTTGCATGGATGTGATTCAAATTGGAATGAATAAGACTAGTAGATTAGTATTTTGGGTGTAATTTATGTGCATTAAATCTTATCTTAAGACAAATCCGTGAAGGAAGATATATATTGCTTTACACTTACTTGATACTGTGAAGGTGGAGATATGTAAGTTTCTAAGTTGAATTGAGAATTTTGATTAGGTGTTTTTTTTTGTGTGTGTTTTTGAAAAACTTTTTCAATTATTGTTTGTTTATTCTCTTTAGGGGTGAGCAAAATTTGAATTGACTCGAAAAAATAAAAAAAATTGAATTTCAAATTATTCAAATGGAGTTAATCGAATCAACTCAAATTTTATTTTCGAATTTCAAGTTCAAGTCAAGTTGAGTTTTCGAATTCAAATAATTCAAGTAAATCAAATACCAAACTAAATTATTTTAAAATTTAAATTTAAATTATTATTTAGTCTAATTATTTTATTTTTACTTTACCAACTCTTTTACTTTTTCCCTAAACCTTTTTACCGTTTACTTTCCCCTCGTCTTCCCCCACCATTTTCCCCTAAAGCAAAATCCCATTCCTATTTCCTAGTTCATATCCCAAAATCAAACCCTCCAAATAAAAAACAAAAAACCTAAATCAAACTTTCCATCCTTCTTCAGTTATTCTTCATTAGTTTCTAAGGAGGTTAGACAAATCCCTCACTCGTCCCTCACCGTAGCTGTGGGTGTTGCTGTAAAAGCTACTGCTGTGAAAAAGGTTGTTGATGTTGCTGTTGCTACAAAACAAACTACCATTGGATCTTTGAAGCTAGTGTTTCTTTTGGTCACTCCATTTTCGTCAATCTTCACCTCGATTTTTCTGCATCTTATTGACCCCAAAAACTAGTAGTCCAGGTTTGTCCCATAAATCATCGTAATGATTATGAAACACTTTTTCCTCTTTTATTTTAGATTTGATGGTTTGATTTCTTGTCTTTGATGATGCTTCGATTTTATAGGGCTTTGTTTAATTCATTTTGAGTTTGTTATTAAAAGGAAAAAGAAACTATTGCTTTCTTGGCATTATTATTGATTTCGAGTAAAGGATTTGCTTTTTAAGTTTTGAGTTTGTGTGGATATGATTCAGATTGGATCGTATAAGGCCAGAGGATTAGTATTTTAGGTGTAATTTATTCGCCTTAAATTTTATCCTAAAACAAATCCATGGAGGAAGATATAGATTATTTTACACTTACTAGATACTGTGAAGGTGTAATCTATCTATGTCGTTTGTTCTCTTTAAGGGTGATCTCTTTAAGGGTGAGTAAAATTCGATTTGACTCAAAAAATAGAAAAAAAAGTTTGAATTTCAAATTATTCAAATTGATTTAATCGAATCAACTCGAATTTTTTTGTGTGTTTTTGAAATTTTTGCATTTGTTGCAATCTGTCTATATTGTTAGTTCTCTTATTCATTTTTAACAAGGCTGAATTGATGAAGAAATCAAATGGGGTGAATTTCCCTAAGGAGGTTATTGAATTTCTCTATATACCCCTTAATTTTACATTTTAGTTTGATGACTTATGACTAAGAATTAAAAATAATGATCATAAACATGTACATAAGCTTTGCTAGAGGTTCGCACAACTACTTCTAGCAGTTGAATATTTGCATTCAAATTTTCTTCTGCATCGTGACCTGAAGGCATGTGTGTGAAATTGGATTAGTCTTTCTATCACATAATGATATATAGACTGATTTATAATCATTGCACCCTCTTGTTAGTGTTCCATCATCTTTCTTACCAAAGATCAAGATGTACGACTTGGTGAGTTTGTCTTCTTTTTTTTCTTGTTGGTTTCCTACATGTTCTCTATCATTTTCCTTTTTTTTTTTTATGTGATCATTGAGCTACATTTGATATTTTACTTGGTTGCATGTGTCCTAAATTGCTTGTAGATATTCCTTACGGTTTCAAGTTTGATATATGGTCTCTAGATATGCCTTTTAATAAGTATGTATTTGATATGTGCAGATCCTTTTGTTTCTTCTTTTTTCCCCTAAATTGCTTCTTCTTGAATAGGGTGCTGTATTTATGAGATGGCTGCACATTGCTTTAATTTTAAAGCTTTTGTAAGAGTTCTTACAATCCTTTTGGTTGAATCTTTTCCTTGTTTTATAACCTATCCTGGCAAGTAGCATGTATTTCATTAGTTAACATGTTGAACTAGGAAATTTTAAAATTTGTAAGTTCTTTTTTCTTACTTTTATCTTATATTGGATTTTTCAGCCAATTGTTATAAAATTTATGCTCTATCTTCCACTCATTTAGATAATGTTTTCAAAGTATGTATTGTCCTTAGGATGGGATCACTTAGAAATTCTAAGTGCTGGATACATTTCACTTATGTTAAATTTTGAAGTATTTTATATGTTCTGAGAGCATTCGAGTATTATTGATCAAAAAATCGAAAAAGGCATGTCTGCATCAATTTTCTTTGGCAAAATGTATGACTGTAATTTATGTGTATGTTGTTTGTGTTGCACTTTATGTTTACTTTGAATTTTATTGATAAAATGTTGTTATTTTCTACAGATTCATTTGATACAGAGATATTATTAGATTCTATGGAGAATAAATTTAATAATTTCATTATTGATGAATGTAATTTAAATTTGGTTTTCATTTTGGAAGGTTGGTAAAGATTGCTGCCAGTGTGTGCCTTTATGATTTGATACAATGTGATTTAAGTTTGGTGTTCATTATTGATATAATGTAATTTAAGTTTGGTTTTCCTTTGATATCAAAGTCATTTTTTTAAATTTAACTTGAACAAATATATTTAATTGGATTCGAATTTTATCTCACTCGACTCGATTCAAAAAAATTTCAAATCGAGTTAGGATGATAAAATAGGTTCGTCAACTCGATTAACTCAATTTTTTCATTTGATTCGATCGAATGCTCACCCCTAACCGCGAGGGCCTCATGTGTTATTCACTTGCAAGAGACGGGGTTCTTGCACATGTCTTGTATGATTGTGAGGACTAAATTGGATCCCGCACTTATCAGGGCTTTGGTGTAAAGATGGAGACCCAAGACACACACACTCCATCTTTCATTCAGTGAGTGTACAAGTACACTCGAGGAAATAACTTCACAACTCAGTTTACCAGTGGATGGGCCAGTCATTACAGGGGCAGTAAGTGTTGGCGATTGAAGCACAATTTGCAAGCAACTATTTGGCAAGGTGCTGAAAAAGTTTAGTGGTAGCAAGATAGAGATGAAATATTTAGAAGACATTTTTAATTATATCGAAAACTTTACGAGTGTCATTGAAAGAGAACAATACACCCAAGCATTCATCCTAAGGTTAATTGGAGGGTCTTCTAATGCCCGATTAATCTCAAAATTTGGTACATTTAATGTGGCTACTACAACTCTTCGACTAGAAATAAGCGGGGTGACTCAATTGGGGATCAGTTGTGTTGACGACATTGTACCGAGAGATGTGCTGGGCGACGGAACCATAAAAAATTTAAAATTAATGGTTGCATACACCTTCAATCATGCGCATGGTACCGACTACCATTTTTACGTCCTCGAGTAAATGCCCCTTATGTATTCCCACTCGTAATAAGGTAAAATTCATTCGATAATATATTTATCAGAATATTTTTTCATTATTATATTTTTGAAATAACATATTATTTGAATAGGTGGAACGATGATGTAAGTCATATGGGTATAGGGGATGAGCTCAAAGATATCCGACTACTATTAGATCAACTATCAAAAGCCAAGGTTACTTTTTGAATTTTTAAATTATATAATACTTACATAATGATTTGAAACTTAATATTAGGTATTTAATAAAATTTATAATTTTTTACTATAGTTTTAATGGATGTCATACACTGATTCGAGAATTCAATAATGCATCCTGGTCAAATTATTGACCAAACGAAATATCTGGCACGTCAAGATACCATTTATTATTTTTACGATGGTAGAGATGCACGAATCTGATCGAGTGATGCGCCAGTTTGAGTTTAGGCAAATTATTCAACATTTACTATAGGACATCAGATAACTACACAAGATCTATATTTGAGAGCATATGTATGATTTCATACCTATGCACACACCAATTATCCCACTGCATTTGGCGAATTCTCTAGATTACATGACATGGTTTAGACTTCACGGTAAGCCATATCTATTGTCGAAGGAGGAAAGGAGTAGGTAACGTCATCGTAGAAGGCCAATATGACCCCACATGAATCTTAAGTCGAGAGTACATGCATCGATGGAGTGCTAATTGTAATGATTCTAAAAGTCAATAGTGCTGGAAAATGTGGTTTTGGAACCCTATATCCGTAAGTCGAGTCCATAAATATTAATTAGGCTATTATAGAAAAATATTAAAGTTTAGTCTAGCAATTTTGACCGAATTCATAGTTAATTAAGGTACAATGACCAAATTGTAAAAGTTCACCACTATAGATTTTTAATTGGCCAAAGGTTTAAGGACTTATATAACAATTAAAGTAAGGCCTAAAATGGTAAATAAACCATTTTGGAGTATAGTGGACGGTTAGGTGGGATTTTATTTGTAAATAATATTAAAATTACAATATAAACATTATAAAATGAAAAAACTAAATAAAATTTAAAATAAAAAAAGGAAAGTGGAAAGAAAGAGATTGAAGTTCATCTTCTTCATATCGAAAATCCAAAAGGAAAGTGGAAAGAAAGAGATTGAAGTCCATCTTCTTCATATCAAAAATTCATTGCTAAGGAGAAGGAATTCGACTTTAAAGGTTTCAAGCTTTGAACCTTAAATTAGTTAGTTCAATTTAGTCATTTTCTTGTAATTTTTATGTTTTTAAGGTCATAGGAGCTTGATGTAGCTAGACCTTGTACCAATTTGTAAAACTGTTATGGCTCCAAAAAGTTTCCATTGATGATTTCTTGAAGAATTTGGTATTAAATTGTTAGATTTTAAGCTTGGATGTGAAAAAAGATTAAACTGTAAAGCTAATTGATAGTTTCATGTAATATGGACTAAACTACATAAAATGTGAAGTTTACGGTAGTAATAAGAAATAAGAGGTCCCTAATGGATAATAGTGAAATCGAATTTCAATTTGGAGCTTTAAATTGAAAGATATGTTAGTCCCTATTTTAAGGACTAAATTGAATAAATTAAAAAATTTGTATAAATTGACAATTGATTGCGAAATGGCTGATTTTTTTATTGTGTCATATGTTTTATGTTAATCTGTAGCTAACATTGACTCGGATTCATCGAGAGGGAAAGGAAAATCCAAAGTCGTTAGTGAGTAGCTCGAAATTCTAGTTTGTATTTCTATGATTCGAGACCTATTTAATTTCTGCATAATCATGTTATTTTACATCATATATTGTCGAGGTGAGTCATTATTAAATTATTGAATCAAATTGCTATGGTTTAGATTGAATATTGAGACATAGACTAAATTGAATAGAATAGAAAGTGATATGAATTAATTGATATGTGATAATTAGTTTGTAATTTAGTTGATATATGTTGTTTATTCTATGTTTATAATGAATTGGATTGTGGTTTTGAATGTGATTGGGAACATGAAGTGAATTAAATTGTGATGGTATTGAATGTTGAAATCGTGTACTGGTTAAGTATAGGAAAAATGAGTACAATACAGAATGATGAATGGTATGAATGTATGAAATGTATTTATGTTAAGATTGAAATCTGTTGTAGTTACAACGTAAACCGATTTGGCGTTACCCTGATAATGGTCATGAGTACTGTAGAATTAGTTGGCATACCTTAAGTTGAAAACCGTAGTGGTCGGGATATCCGGGATGGTAGAATGTTTAGATATTGAATGCCATCGTTGTCGAGTGATTTGAGATGGTAAAATGTAAGAATAGTGAAAACCATCATTGTCGGGCCATCAAGGATAGTGTGGTGTAGTATTGAAATAAAGTGAACCATCATTGCCAGTTCAGGATGGTAATATATTGTATAGAGTAAGCCATCGTTGCTAGACCATCCAGGATGGTAATATATTATATAGTGCAAACCATCGCTGTCAGGCCTTTCGGGATGGTATAATGAGTATAGGTAGTGAAAGTCATTATTGTCGAGTCACCTGGGATGACTACAAAAGTATAAGATAAAGTGAATGAACTTTTATATGAATCAATTGATAACGATCCCTAGGGGGCCGAACGATTACAAAAGAGTTGACAGACTCTAAGAATTGATTGAATGGTTGGTTAGGTGATATATATATAAATAGATGTTAAATGAATATATAATTAAATGTATTGAATTTTGTAAATGATTTAAAGATAGGTAGTTCATAAATAACATGAACTAATTTTATCATTGGCATTATAGACCTCGTGACAATTTACTAATGCATATGTTATTATGTCTTAATTCATGGATTTACCATGGGTGACTTCGCTCAACGTACGGTTTGTTTTCTCCATGCACGGGTATAGTTGGTCTGCGAGAGTGCTAGCAATACATCCGACATCTAGGCAACGATCCTCGACTTAGCAAAGTTTGTATAATTCTATTTTTTTAAAATATGCCATGTGCCTAGGTTGAGTCAAATTGGTATAAAAACCTATGTGTAAATGCACTTAATGCTTAACGGTTAATGTGTATAGCTTACAATGATGTTAAAGGTAGTTTGAATTAGTATGAAATGTGGCAAATGCAAATGAACTTGAAATAGGTATTTGTATGAATGAGTTAGATCAAATGCATTAGGTAAAGTATGTATGCATGTATTAGTCAAATGTATGGATATGAAATTTGAATGTTAGCATGTAAATGATATGTAGGGATAGGTATGCATGTATGTATGTATGTATGTATGTATGTATGTATGTATGTATGTATGTATGTATGTATGTATGTATGTATGTATGTATGTATGTATAAAATATAGGTGAATTAGGTTGGATAAATTGGTTTGTGTATGTGATGACATTGGTAAATGGATGTGGTGTATGATTTGACATTGGTATGTTGCAAATATTGAATGGCTATGATGCTTTGGTTAGAATTTATTTTAGAAGACTGTAGGTTGATAAATTAAGAGAAATTGTAGAAATAGTATGGACGTTTTGACATCAAACATACTACATTGCAACGAGAAATTGCCTATAATGTCACGGTGCGACAAGAAACATGTTGTCCCAACAAGAACCAAAACAGCATGTCACATCGCAATGAGGAACTCCTTCACATCGTGTAATTTTGAAATTTTACAAATCAGTCCTAATTCAATCTCAAGTTAACTTTAAAGCTTTCATAAGCTTGTATAAGACCGGAGAATGATTATTTATTGTAGTGTTTAATTTTAACTCTTATGTTTGTATGATTAATGATGTAAATCATATTTCATTTGCTCGTAATTTCTCCGGCAACGAATGTGGAACCTTATAGCTCGCACTTAGCGATCAAGCTAGGTATGAAGTATTACACTAATTATTAGCTTTAACCCAACACGATGCACCGATAAGTACATCACCTCTCAGTTAGTATGGTTCATATTATTCTGATGCTTTCACTAATCCTATTTTTTTACACAAGCACCACATTGTGCACTATCATACCATACGTCAACACCTTCTCCAAGTGTATTTCTTGCACCACCTCCATCCCTAGCACCATATGGAGCGCAAATGCCGACAACAACACTGATGTATCCGCCATCTCCGAAAATTCCAACATTATGTCCACAACCGGGTTATGCAACACCATACACTTATCTGAAACCTCCATATGTCCGAAACCTGTGTTAGAGTTGGGGGCAAGAGGACTTTTAGGGGAAGAAGTGACTATGGCACTAGGGAAAAGTAGAAATGTGACTCAAGGTGACAACGATTGTTGTGATTAAAGAACTCATTAATAACTAAAACCGCTGGCACGACTTGAGTTTCAGCTTTTCTCCATCGTCTTAGTCACCTTCTGTTAGTTCTCTTGCCCCCAACTCTATCATAGGTTTTAGACTATGAGGTTAAGGATACTACCTTTGGTGAAGGTGGAGAAAAAGAATAACTTGATTATACCAGAAAGCCCTTTAGTTTTTCTCCATGATTATAGTCTCAAACTTATGTATGAGGTTTATAAAGTATCCTCTTCCAGTATCATGAAACTTGAACGCGTGACCAGATAAGCACTACCAACTAGGGGCCCTTGTTATACTTCAACTCGTAACGGTATAACCATCGTCAACTAAGAGCCCTAGTTATACTTCAACTCGTGACCATATAACCACCGTGAACTGGGAGCCTAAGTTGCAATGCAATGGGCTTCCAAGGTGATGGTTCCATTCCCACACGACTGATGAATTTAGCTACTTCAAACATATCTTAAAACTATCACAATGTCTACTTCAGACACAAACACAAATAAATCTTTCTCTCTAAATTTTCAAAACCCAACACAAAAATAACAGCTTTATGAAAAAAGAGAATACCAATGCTTATTTATTGGTATTTGGCTATAAACTTTATGCAAAAGATTAGTTAAAATTTAGATCAAAACATTTAATTAAATAATTTCAATAAACCATTTTATTTGCTAGTAATTTATCTTCATTCTATAAATATAAAACATTCAAAATCAAAACACAAATCTTAAATCATTTTAAGTTAGCAATCTTAAAAAGCCAAAAAAAAAAAAACCATTTAAAAATGGCAAGGAAAAGGAAGAGAGAATAAGAAGTATTGATCCGGTACAGAAAGTCAACGACAAGCAATGATTGTTTAGGACGACCTTTCTTTTGACGATGACGATGTTAGAGTACGACTTGAGCAGATATGAAGGTGGTTGCATGGGAAAAGAGTACAGAAGGCTTTGAGATTTACCTTGGTGGAGATTTATTGAGGCAACAACACAACAAAGGAGGTTATGGTTTTAAAAATCTCAAGAAAAAAATGAGCTAAAAAAAATAAGGGTTGGTTTTTTTATTAGTTTTTGGTTAACTCAACCAGATCCAACAAAGTGGGCTGAATAGTGAAGAAGAATTGTCGCAAAAGCTAGCAGAGGCTTTTGTAAACCACCCTAATATCCTTGGATTCTGAGCATAATTTCTTTCACATGCATTTATTATCCATGTTAATTTCAATGTTGTGTTTTTTACCTAAAATTATGAGAAATTTGAGTTTCTTTTATTATATTATATATTTGTTCAAGTAAGGATTAAGGTATGCAAATGTTATTACTGAACCGAAAACTTAATAATTTTTTAAAAGATAATTTTGTTATTGTTATTTTGTTTCATAATTTTAAAATATATTTTTGTTTTTCTTATTACTGTTTTAGGCCAATATTCATAGATGAATAAAAATATATTATATTTATCGTTTCAAATTAAAATTTATTTATTTTTACATATGTATTCAGTTTTCATTTTCAATACTTCTTGAATTTATCATCTTAACCACAAAATTCTTGCAATTATTTTAATAAAATGTAATATTTTAAATTTTTTTCTTTAAAACTAGTAATCAAATGTATTTTGGGATGATTGTTAATTATAAAACCTTTAATTTTATTTTCAAAATTACATTTATGAAATCAATCAATTATGGAAGTTGAAATTTTGAACTTTATGTGCGTCCACAAATCAAAAAAAGATTAATCTCTATGAAACATAAAATGGACATATAGAATACTATGATTCCACCCAATAAAAATGTAAATCCTTTTCTCTTTATCAATTAATGTTTTATAACATACAAGTCTTAATTTATGTGAAGGAAATATTAATTAATTTTTTTTCCATTATGAAACAACTAATTTACTTAAATGAAATATTAATTTATGTGAACTAATTTTCTTGGTCGATATTTTTGTTAAAAAAGATAATTTTCTTTATTTTTTAATAAATATATATCATATTATTCAATAGATGATTCAATATTATTATTTGTTAAATGTTACAAAAATATTTAAAAAAATATTTAATATAGTTTAGTTAATACATATAAAAAAAATTATTAATATAACTTTGAAAAAAATACACATTAATATAAAAAATATTAGAACATAAAAAAAAAAAAAGGAATACAATGTTTTGGAAATTAAACGTTGATTAAGTTTTTTTTAATTTATTTTAAAAAAAACCATAGATTGTATTTATTAGTATAACTTTCATTACATAGATAGTATGTATTTAAAAACAATAATTGGTGGAGTTTGGAGTGAGGTGATGGCAGAGAAGGTTTAAGTTTCTTATATTAGGTTTTTAGCCTTTTAGCTTTATAAACAAGTCATCTCTTGAGGTGTCACGTGCTGAGTCGTTATTGGTGGGTCATAGGTAGGAGCCACATGATCTAGTGTCAAAAGTCTAGGTAAAGTAGCATTATGGCGTGTCTTAGGTCATCTCAAATAAGATATGATAGTAGGGCTCTAATGTATAATTAATGAGTGGATCTACTTATTAGGCAAGTTGTAAGTTGAAAGTTGAAAGGGTTTTTATGAAAGTTCTTCTGGGGGGAATGCTCGTAATACTCACGAACTTGGCACCCGAGCTATAATATATAGGTGTAACAAAATATATAATTTTTTTATTTCTTTTAATACAATGTATACTTACGAGAAAGATGACACCCGTTAACCGTCCTCTGATTGATAGAATCCATAAATGTGGGGCAGAAGAATTCAAAGGCAAAAAAGATGAAAACCCTACAAAAGTTGAGTATTGGCTAAAAAATACCTTTCAAGTTCTCAATGAGTTGATGTGTACACCAGAAGATTGCTTAAGATGTGTTGTATATTTACTCAAAGAGAAAGCATATCAATGGTAGACGAGTCTATTGTCTGTTGTTCCGAAAGATCGAGTAAACTGGGAATTCTTCTAGATTGAATTTAAAAAGAAGTATGTCAGCCAGTTACATCTTGAGAAGAAAAAGAGAGAGTTTATGGAACTAGAATAGAGAGATATGTCAATAGCTGAATATGAATGAAAATTTCTCCACCTCAATAAGTATTCCAGAGAACTTATATCTACTGAAGCTGAAATGTGTACTCGTTTTGAGTCGGGACCGAATGAGGATATATGTATGTTGGTGGAAGCTCTGGAATTGAAAGAGTTTGTTATTCTGTTTGAGAAGGCTCAGAAAATAGAGGATATATGTAACTAGAAAAAAACTAGCCAAATTTAAGATTCAAGATTCCAGCAAACAGAGTATGACCTAATCTTTCCCGACTTCTTTATCTAAAAAGTTGAGAGATGCTCAAAATCATTTCTCCACTCTGTTAGGGATTTCTAGGATAGATGGACTGAGACCCAGTATTCTACGACCTCAGACTACATCAATAGCTAGTGTTGGAAGTGTTCATAATACGAATAGACCAGTTTGTGGACATTGTGGAAGAAATCACAGTGGTGAATCTAGATTGAAAAGTGGAACTTGTTTTCTATACAACTTCAAAGAACATTTGAGAAGAGATTGTCCGAATAGGCCAGATCAAAGCAAGGACAAAACGTAAAGCCGATGTCAACTCCATATAGAGAGAGCAAACTCTGGTCCAGTAATGGTACTAGTATCAGTCAAGGTGGAACTAGAGATACAATAGTGAGATCTGAAGCTCGTCTGCCTGGTAAGGCTTATGCTATTCGAGCTAGAGAGGTAGCCACTGCTCTCACTGTTATTGCTGGTACATTTTCTCTATTTGATGTTTCTGTTCATACATTGATTGACCCTAAGTCAACGCATTCATAATATGTAGCTCATTAGTTGCTGAAAGAAATATACTAGCAGAATTGATAGAATTTGAGGTTTGGGTAACCAACTCGTTAGCTTAGTGTGTAATTGTCAATAAAATTTGTAAAGATTGTCCACTAAAAATCTGAGGCTGTGAGTTTCCAACTAATCTGATGTTGTTGGTATTGGATGAATTTGATATAATTCTTAATATGGATTTGTTAACTCTACACAATGTTGTGGTTAATTTTAAATAGAAGAGAATATCACTAGAATATGAGGTGGTGAATTGATAAATGTTGAGTTCGACAGATCCAATTGTTCGACTAATATAATTGACTATGTCAGCTCGAGAAATTATCGAAAAAAAGTGTGAAGCATTTGCAGCTTATATTTTGGATATTAGAATGTCGGGATCTAAAATAGATCAAGTTTCGATAGTTTGAGAATTTACAGATGTGTTTTTTGAAAAGTTGACAGGTTTGCCTTCTGAAAGAGAGGTTGAATTCTCTATCGAAGTAGCACCTGATACTACTCCGATTTCTATTGCACTGTATAGAATAGCTCTAACTAATTTGAAAGAAATGAAAAGCTCAATTGCAAGAAATAATAGATCAGAGATTTATATGAATGACTGTGTCAACTTAGAGAGCTCTAGTGTTGTTTGTGACAAAGAAAGACGGAACTCTGAGATTTTGTATTGACTATCGCTAGTTGAATAAGGTTACCATAAAGAACAAGTATCTATTACCCCGAATTGACAATTTATTTGATCAACTGAAAGAAGCGACTGTGTTTCCAAAAATTGATCTTCGGTTAGGTTATTATTAGCTTACAGCTAATAAACCAAATATGTTAGAAAGTATTTTTTTAAACTCGATACGAACACTATGAGTTTCTGGTAATGCCATTTGGGCTTACTAATGCTCCAACCGCTTCTATGGATTTGATGAACATAATCTTTTAACTGTATTTGGACCGATTCATTGTTATGTTTATTGATGATATATTGATTTACTCGAAAAAAGAAAATAAACATGATCAACATTTGAGAACTATGTTACAGACTTTACGAGAAAAACATTTATATGTCAAGTTCAGCAAATGTGAGTTCTAGTTACGAGAAGTAAGCTTTCTGGGCCACATGATATCAGCTAAAGATATTTATGTTGATCTGAATAAAATCTTAGCTATTGTAAACGGAAAACCTATAAAACCCCATACCTGATTCGATCGTCGAGTCCGGGCTACAGGATGTCACATTTGTTGCCAGAGCAACTATGATCATTTGCAACCAAATTATGCTAATAGATGATTAAATGCAACTAAAACATGCATTCCATACGATATAAAATCATTTTTGGGTCCTACACAAGCTTACAAAATCCCTAAAGCTAACCCGAGGTAAAAATAGGACTTAATTGTAAAGAATTCAAAATACAGGGTTGACATCGTGTAAAAGCCCATTTTTCAATGATGTAGAAAACTGTGGTTTCGAGACCATAACTACGATGTGTGAGATAGAAAATACTATTTATTTAATATCTACAAAGTTATATGAGTGTCGTATTAAAATTTGGTCCGGTAATTTTGACGTTTACTTAGTTAATTAATAAAAAAAGACTAAATTGTAAAAGATATAAAACTTGATCTTTATTGATTTCTATTATTCAAAGTGCATTATTAAGGTTTCTTTAAGGTTTTATATAGCAATTGGACATATTTAATGGCCATGGACAGTTAGTGAATGATTAAAATTATAAAAATATGTTTTATGTTTAAAATTAAAAAGTTAAGTAATAAAAATAAAAGAAAAACTAAGGGAAAAAGGAAAATCACTTTCATTTCCTTCTCTCTTCACGAAAACACCATTGTAGCTTAGGGGAGAATTGGTCATTAGGGTTTAAGCTTCAAGCCTTCATTTTGGTGAGTTTTTCACATTCGTTTCTTGTAATCTTTATGTTTTTAGAATCTCGAGAGCGTGATCTAGCTAACCTAGAGACTATTTTGTGAAGACGTTTAAGTTTGTTAAAGTTATCAGTGATGTTCTTTCGAAGCATTTGTGGTTATTTGGTTAGTTTTAAAGCTTAGATATGTTAATGGACTAGTTTGTAAAATAAAAGTTATTAGTTTTGAACATATGGACTAAAATGCAATAAGTCCAAAATGTGTAGGAAAATTCTAAATTTTTATGTATTAATGGACTGTTGGAAGCCCAAATTGTGGTGATTTCAAAATCAAAACTCAAATGCGAGAATTATAATAATATTGGTTTTAGGGACTAAATTATGATAAATGTAAAAGTTGAGAGATTTTAGTATAAATGAAATTGAATTGGGACATGACATTTAAATGTTGTTTTATGTTGTTTGGATTGGTTAATTAAATCAAATTATATTTTAGATCAAGAATCTCAACGACAGGAGGACGTACGAGGAAAAAGAAAAATTATCGATTAGTCCCTAGTAGTTGAATCGTGACCATTTTGATAGGTAAGTTCATACACTATGGAGTTACTCATTTAAGTTTACTTATTATACTAAGATTGTCAATAATTATTGTTGTTGGATTGGATTTATAATGTATCTCAAGTATATCTCGATGAAATTAGTAAATGCACATATACTGCTTTGTGTTCTTGCCCAAGTTCCCAACTCCTGTATATGTTGCAGACTAGAGAATATGTAACACCCCTAACCCGTCTCAATTGCCAGATTAGGGTTGCAGAGCATTACTATACAATTAAAAACATTTAAACTTTAAATCATTCAATAACTTAACCACATTATAAACCATTTACACACATGCATATTGTCCCTAAATCGAGCCTCGGGGCCCTAAAAATAACTTAGAAGCAATTTGAGACCAATTTAAAACAATTTGGAAAGTTTAGGAAAAAGCCACAAAAATTTGGAAACAAGGGTCACACGGCTGTGTGCCTCACATGGTTAAGACACACGCTTGTGTCTCAGTCTGTGTAACCTTCGAACTAGGGACACACGGCCATGTCCTAGCCCGAGTCCTCCCCGTGTAACTCTTTAAGTAGGGTCACACGGCAAAGTCACACGCTTGTGTGCCAGGCCGTGTAACTCTCTAAGTTGCCCCACACGCCCGTGTGTTAGGCCATGTGTTAGGCCGTGTAACTCACTAAATTGCATACAAAGGAACCCTCAGATGACACACAGCTGTTGTTCACACAGCTGAGTCACACGCTCGTGTCTCAGACCGTGTGGACCCAAAATATACCTAAAATCAAGCCATTTCATTACCATTTCATGCATAAACATTCAACCTATTTAAGCATACATTCAAGATACCTAAGCATCATTCAAACCTGCATATTAAATACCATCTCAAGATCCTAAATCAACTAACCAATATGCCATTCAAAGGTACCTCAAGCACATACAGACATCACCTACCCAAACATGTCAAAAATACCACAATCCAAGCATCATGTTCTAGTTCAATACTCACCAAAACATACCATAAATATGACCATTAACATACCATTCCAAACTTACCATAAAGAGACATACAAACATGCATATTAAGATAACGAAAATGACACAATTTGACAAGGCATCAAATGGTACCAACCAAGTTAACTTCCAAAACTTATACATGCCAAAGCACCAACCTAACATTCATCAAATGTACCACTACAATTCACCCTATACATGCCATTATAAACCTTGCCAAAATGCTAAAAAATGACCAAAATGTCTGCTGCATAGTGTGATAGATCTCCGATGAGCTTCTAACCAAATCGAGCTTCCAATAATCTAAAAAAAAACATAGGAAAGAAACTACGTAAGCAATTAATGCTTAGTAAACTCATAAAAATCAAAACATAACTTACCATTTGATTTGCATAATATAAAGCATAAGTGTAATATAATCCAACCATAAACTTGGCACAAGCCTATACATCACCACTAGTACACAAGTTAGCATACTTGTACATAATTCAAATGAACTAACTGTAAGATAAGTAATTTTCCATATGGAATACATCATTTATTTCATGCATTCTTACCATATGATTGTGCTTAATTAAATTTGAACACTTACCATTTCATTCCCTTTCTTTGCCCATTGAACCATCTAGAATTTCATCAGATACTCAGGAAAGCTCACATAAAGTGTGCATTTACATGTAACCGTAACCTTTCATTTACATCATTGCTCACATAAGCTGTGAAATGGGTCTGCACACACGAGCTGTGGGTCGGAATGTAAGCTACACAATGTTGCTCACACGAGCTATAGAGAATCCACAATAAATGCAGGACCTCAGCCATTTGTAGGACATTCAAGACTAGCACCCAAAACAGGAAATCTCTAATGACATGTCATTCGTATCCTAAGAATTCTTAAGGTTCAACCGGGACTCGATATCCGTCATAACATTAATTTATTTATACATCAATCCATTCAAATTATAATAACATAATAACATTCAATTTGAATAACATTAATACAATAACCGCTCATACGAACTTTCCTCAATGACTAGAGGCGTGGAGATTAAATCGGGCTAATCCGAAGCTTTTGCTTTTCCTCAATCTAGGTCTGCATGTGGTTTATCTTGATCTAAATAGATAGTTATATTCAATTAAGTACTTCAATTAAATTTAAACATTCAATTCAATCCACATTTCATATTTATGCAAAATTACCAAATTTCCCTTAACATTTTAAAATTTTCACAATTTAGTCTTTAAGTTTATAACTTAAATTCTAACCATGTTAATCTAATTCCAAGTTAACCGAACATGTAAGGGGCCTTGAAACAACTCCTATTTACCATCATTT
The DNA here is from genome assembly GCA_025698475.1 of Gossypium anomalum. Lineage (NCBI taxonomy): Eukaryota > Viridiplantae > Streptophyta > Magnoliopsida > Malvales > Malvaceae > Gossypium > Gossypium anomalum. The sequence goes on along the minus strand of CM046968.1, from coordinate 64,332,064 downwards.
TACAATAAAACCTAGAATTTATACCTTTAACAAGTTAATCCTTAAATGTCATTTTCATCAAAAATCACTTTACAAAACTTGTTTATTTTTCAATAGAGATTCATAATCTATCATTTAACATTAAAAACCATTCAAATACATTCATGGAATAACCCTCAACCTTTAACAATTTTACAAATTAACCCCCGAGCTAGCTAGATTAAGCTAAAACGATCTCAAAAACATAGAAATCATTAAAAATGGGGCTCAAAACCACTTACATACACTAAAGGAAGCTTGGTCAAACCTAGCCCTAACCTTCAATGGTGAATTTTGGTTTTAATTAAGCAAAATGAGAAAGTTGAACATGTTTTCTTAGTTTATTTAAGTTTTATTTACTTATTTACCTTTTTTCCCTTTAAAAACTATCAAAATTTCAATAAAACCTAATCCATATAAATACACTAACTCATCAAATGATATAATTACCATTGAAGTCTTTTATTTTAAGATTTCATAGCCATTTGACCCTTTTAACTAATAGAACTCAACTTTTACACCTTTTTTGATTTAGTCCTTTTCACTTAATTAATCATGCAAACATCAAAATTTATTAATGAAAATTTAATAAGACCTTACTATAATTCCATAGACCTTAAAATAATAATAAAATAATAATTTACTCTTCATATTTATGGTCTCGAAACCACTATTCCGATTTCACTAAAAATGGGCTATTACAGAATACATAATATTAAGTCCTGGCTAGGCAATTTTTCGCGTAGGTTGACCTTATTGGGTAACTAGACGCTATTTTTTTCAACTGTATACAAAGGCATTTTTACAAAATTTCATCGGGAAGGTCCGCTATTAAAGTCTTCGGGACTTATCTGTGAAGTTGGTTAAAGAACTCTTGTGATTTGGTTTTGGGATTATAGTTGGTTTATTTGGTAATGAAAATACTTATGATTGCTCATATGATTGAGCTCAAGCATATTGTCTATATTAATGATGTGGATTGGATTTTTATAAGTTTAATTGTCTTTCAAATTGAATTTTGTATATGATAGGAATTTGAGGTAAGTGAAATTTAAATTGTATAAGTTTACTAAGTATTTGATATACTTATCCGTATTCTTATTTTTTCTATTGATTGTGGACATCTAGGACATGTCGATCAGATCAACAAGGAGCCCACGCCTACGGTCACTTGACTTGGTAGATTTTTGAAGTTTTATAGTTGGGTTACTTGTGGCATGTAAATAGAATGTTTATGTGTAAGCTAAAAAAATCATGTTTTGGTATTTTGGTTGTGAATCGGATTGCATGAAACTTAGATGTATTAAATGTTAGAACTTATTTGATATATTCTAATGGGGTAAATTTGGTCAAGTTTTGGTTAGCTTATTATGTGTTTAGGTAAGTATATTTAATGGTAATTGTTAGTGTTTAAATGAACAACATGAATGATTTATGTTTCACATTGGATTGTGGTGTCAAATGTGGCCCATTGGTTAGGCACATAGGTTGTATGTGAATTGGTATATTTTGGCATGTTTAAATGTGTTTTGAATAGGTAAAAATGGTTGGAAATGGTTTGGCTTGGATTCTAAGGAATGGAAAATGGCTTATTTTTTAAGTTATTTTAGGTGCACACGGGTTATCACACGACCACGTGCCATACAAGGTCACCCCACACGGCCATGTGTCTTATTGATTTTTGGGTGTAGGTTTGTCCATGTAACAACCCGTTTTTTGTCAAATCAGAACAGTGGTTTCTGGACACAAATTCGAAGTTGAAACATTTATTTTATTTTTATTTTGAGGTCTACAATATGATAGTATGATTGTATGAAAATTTCATTAAGAAATTTTATCGTTTGAATGCTCAATTTGATAAAAGGACTAAATCGCATAAAGTGTAAAAGTTGTGTTCTAATAGCTAAAGGGGTCTAATAGCTATTGAACTTTAAAGTGGAGGCCCTTATGTAGTAATTAGACCATTTTTAATATGAGTGGACAAAGATGGACATGAATTAATTGTTTTAAGTAGTTAATTAATAAGGTTAATGTTGTAAATTGATAATTAAAGATATTAAAATATAGAAAACAAAATAACAAAACATGCATGTTCATCTTCTTTCTGAAATTAGAAGAATTAAAACTCAATTGTTGTGCTTGAAGCATTCGGCCATTGATACCTAGTGCATGTAAGTGCAATTTTGCTCGGTTTTTAATGATTTCAATGTTTTTGGAGTCATTGTAGCTTAATCTAGCTAGCCCAAAGACTAATTTGCAAAATTGGTAAAGGTTTAGGGTTTTACCATTGATTAATATATGTGTATTTTTATGTTTGATGATAGAAAATGAATAGTTGTTGTTAGATAAACAACATTTGTTAAATGATTTTGGTTGAAATTGCAAATTAGGGATTTATTTGTAAAATGTGTAAGATTCAAGGTGAAATGTGTGAAATAATGAAAATTTTGGGCTGCTATGGGCCTATATGAAATTTGGCTAGCATGGGTGTGGACTTAATTACATGAATTTGCATTTTTATGAATTAGGGACTAAATTGTAAAGAAGTTGAAAAATTAGGGGTAAAAGTGTAAATTTGCAAAAATATGTATTTTGGGCTGAATTGAATAGAACGAATAATAAATGGATTGAATTTGATTATATAGATAAAGAAAAGCCTCGTACAGAATTAGATCGGGGGAAAAACAAGATAGTTGATTAATAGCTCGATTCTCTCCGTATAAATTCGAGGTAAGTTCGTATGTTAATAAGCGTTAATGTAATTGTGTTTTAAATGCTTTAAAATTGTATTGTTAATGTATACGACTTTACAGAATTGTTCGACGAAGATTCGGTAATGTTTAAACCCCGGTTAAACCTTAGGAATAGATAGGATACAAATGCCATGTTATTAGGGGTTATTGTGTTTTGGGTACTAGTCCGTACGTTCTACCGGTGGCTGAGTTTTCCAGCATGTGTTGCTGATTCTCGTTAGCTTGTGTGAGCAGCACCGTGTAGGTACGTATTGACCGTCAGTTTATGTAAGCAGACCCATTGATAGCTTGAGAGTGAGCATTATATGAGATATGAGATTGAGATGGCTTTGGCCATGTATTGGCACTTAGGGTGTGAGATTCCTGAGTATATGATATTATTCCAAATGGTTCAACAAGTATATTGAAGATATGAAAGGGTAATAGATTGATACGTATCAGTGCAGTATATACGTAAGCTGTATAAGCATTGAATTTATGAAGTTTGTGAGTTACATGATCTACTATGTGGATGAACATATATTAGCCTTGTGATTAAATTAAATTGTAGTGTTTTATGATAGATAACTTAATTTGTGAATGAATGGTAAGTTATATTTATTAATCATACGAGCTTACTAAGCTTTATAGCTTACTCTGTTTACTTTTCCTTATTTTATAGCAATTTCAAAGCTTGCTCAGATTGGGAGTTGTCAGAAATCTCATCACACTATCCAGCTATCATTTTGGTACTTTTGAACTTGTGTACTTGGTTATATGGCATGTATAGGTGTTGTGGATAATATGGTTTATATGTTTGTAATGTGTATAACCAATTGACTTGGCTTGTAATTGATATATGTAAAGGTTAGGTGTTTAGCCATGTGATTTGGCTTATTTTGGTATACTTGGTGATGTATATATATGTGTAAATGGCCTTTTGTTAAGTGGTTTACAATTGCTATATGAATGCTTGTTGTGAGTTGGTATTTTGAGTACCAAATGGTTGAATTTTAAGATATGGTATGCATGTGGTTTTAGGCAAAATAATGCATATTTGAAAGTGACTAATTAGGTGAATTCTTGAAGGTGATATTGATCTGTTTTAGATTGGTAAATTATGATGTTATGTGCATTATAGTTGTTGGTATTGGAATAGCATGATTTAGGTTTAGTAGAGATTGGTTTGAATGCCTATTGATTCTATGTTATAAGCCATTTGACATGTTTAGGTTGATGCAAATTTGGGTGAGAAAGATGGCTTGGAAAATAGCCTATTTTTGTCTACACAGGCAGAGACACGGGTGTGTGCTGTGTGTGACACACGATTAGATGACACGGTCGTGTGTCCCCTGGTACTTAATTAGAAACCAAGTCAGTAGCCACACGGCCCAGCACACGGGCATGTGACTTGGCCGTGTGGCATAAGTCAGTATACCCTACAGTTTTGGCATGGCCTAGCACATGGCCTGGCACACGGGAGTGTAAGGCCATTTCGAAGGGTACACGGGCTAGTCACACGGGCATGTGGTTAGCCATGTGACCCAAGTCAAGGAGTTACACAGGGTTAAGCCCTAGTTGGGACATGGCCATGTGATCTCATTTCGAATTTCCTATTACAGGGCGTGTCTTTGGCCGTGTGATACACACGACCGGGCCACATGGGCATTTGTCCCCTGTATTTTGAAAAAAATTTTGTGTTTTCCAAAATTTTTCCTAAGTTCTCAATTTAGTCCTAAACTACTTCTATTGATTGTTTCTGGCCTTGAGGCCACGTATTAGGGACTATATGTGTAACACCCCAAACTCGGCCTAGACGTTATGGCCGGATCTGACGATGTCACATGAGAGTGTATTTAATATCGCATTTACCCTAAATCATTCCAGTTATTATCTTTTACTTAGCCCAGAAAACATGTATTGATTGGTTTGCTTGAAAACATTTCTTTATACGTAGAAGCTTAAAAAAAAATTTATCGTAATACGTTGCAGTTTTAAAATCCATAAACAGTAGTTCAAAATCCCTAATTTAAACCAAAGAGTCTGGGTTTCAAAATTACATAAATACTCCCAATCATAGCAGTTAAGATAATAAAAGCATTAAAACCATATAACCAGAGTATATGAAGCAGTGGTCACCGTCGAGCCCTTTGCTGCACCAATCCATCTACTGTTGGGGATTACCTGACAGATTAAACAATAAATGGGTGAGTTTTCGCTAACTCAGTGTGTACATCCCCACAGGCAGCATGCATACAAATAGATAAAAGAGTACAGATAATTCGAGCCTGAGCCCTTTTTAATACCGGTGTGGACCTTAGCCCACTCAAATACAGAATCAGAACAACGGGGCCTTAGCCCATACAGATATCGCATACATAACAGATCAGATTATCAGAAAAACATGCCCACCAACCCTGCACACCATCTCCGTCCAACCCAACACACCATGTGGGGATACAATCGACCCACCCAGCCCTACACACCAAGTATGGAGATAAAATCGACCCATCCAAACCTACATACCACATGGTACCGTGAAACGGCACATAACAAAATTATGTAGCTGAGCAGCCAGATAACAGGTGATCATGATTTTCCTGTGATAAGTTTTCTAAATTTATAATGAATCTTTCTTGAAACTAACTATTATCACGACATAGGCAAGTGTACCTATCGAACAGTAGTATAGCTTTAGCAAGACCGGATTGTCGAACCCAAGGGACTAGGAGTACTAGTAATGACTGTCTTCTTATTATCTAGCTGAAGAAAAGAGGTTTGTTTTAACTAACTAATTAATCAAACTAAGAACTGGCAGAAAATAGAATTTGGGAAATTACTTTTGGGGAAAGCGATTTCTTGAGATAATACCTAAGGAAAAATTCACTTAGACTTTTACTTGTTATTCTGGCTCCGAACCGGATGATTTATTCATTTAACTTGTTCTGTAGAAATCCCTAATGTATATTATTATCCCTCTCGAGATAAATAATGTCTAATCCCTAGGTTGAATAATCGAGAGTTATCTCTAATTAACACCCTAAGGATGCATTAACTCGATCTATGGATTCCCTTATTAAGTTTCACCCTAATCCGGCAAAATCTTGTCACCCTATCTCTAGGCGCGCAATCAACTCCGCGTAATTATGACAAAGTTACTCTTAGTCAGGGTCTATTCCTCATTCAACTAAGAGTAGTAACTTGAAGTGATATCTTGAAATACCAAAACAAGAATTAAGAACAAATCAAATATTTATCATACGATTCAGAAATAATAACAAGGTTTCGTCATAGGTTTCATCCCCCTTAGGTATTTAGGGGCTTATTTCATAACTAAACAAGAAAACATCTTAGAATAATAATGATTACAAAACATAAAGAAAACCCAAAACTCCTGAATGGGAAATTGAAGAGAGATCTTCAGTCTTGATAGTGGCTCCAGCATCTGAGATGGATCAATCGGCTTCCTTGGAGTAATTCCTTACTCCCTATTCTCCGTATTCCCTTTTCTTCCTCTTCTAGGGTGTATTTATAGGCTTTGGAATGCCTAAGAACCCTCAAAAGTGGTCTTTTCTGAATTGGACTCAACTTGGGCTCGGCAGGGACACGCCCGTGTGACACACCGTATGCGATAATTTTAGGCCGTGTTCGAGGTGCACGGCCGTGTGTTATACCCGTGTGAATCGTGCTTCAATTCTGCCAAATTGACACCGCCGTGTGATCTACCCGTGTGAAGAGGTCTAGGCCATGTTGATTTCGTGCTTTGGCCCATGTTCTACGATTTTGGCCCGTTTCTCGTTCCTTTCGTTCTCCTATGCTTACTTGAGAATAAAATATGAAATTAAGGCATTAGGAATTTCGAATTCACCAAATCGAAGGAGAAATCATTCATAAAATGCGTTAAGCATGGGTTATAAATATGTAAAAATTACGGTTTATCAAATACCTCCACACTTAAGCGTTTGTTTGTCCTCAAGCAAAATCATCGGATCACAGTTAAAATTTCCTTTTTCTCAACTTATAATTCCAATCAATATTGTCTCAAATCATCTCATAAGTAATCATACATTGAGAATTCAACTAAAAGAACATTAGAGCTTCAAACATTCTGAATTGAGGATTTTAACCATGAAAAACTTAGGTATTTCCCCTCCCCTAAGTAGTTATCATTGATTTGGAACCTCATAGAGTTTAACATCCTCACTAAAGATTCACTCAAATCACTCGAAATGTTTAAGGACAATGAAACTAGCACTCATTAGTCAATATGAAAAATTATTACCATAGGCTTGCATAAAAATCAAATCTTCACCACTATAAATCGAAATGATACATTAATCCAAAGGTCTTTAAAAGGTTGTAACGAGGCTTGGTTAGGGGGTGTGGTCACAAGCTGAAAGAAAGGGTTAGAATCGAGATTTGACTTGAAAAATCACTTAACTAGAAAAAAATAATATTAAATCATCACTTGCGTACGACAAAGCTTTCTTCTTTGACTATGGAATGAGACTTACAAGCAAAAGATAACTATTGATTATATACATGGGTTTTTTTTTTAAGAATAAGTCAAATATCATAGATTACTATTAAGAACAAGACATAGTTAAGCAATTCATTCACATCAATTCTCGACAAAAATTGGGGATCAAATTAATTTAAGGGGATTTCAACAATAAGGGGTTAATGGTTAATATCGAGGGAGATGCAAGAAATGGCTTGTTAGGCTCAAAGGGGTTCACTAAGTGTTAATCATGGAGGTAGGCTTTTCATGGCATGAGTGGGTTAATCCTAAGTGCCTCTATCATTTTGATATATCAAATCAAAAAGTGTGGTCTTGACATGCATAATCAGGCAAGTTCTAGAATAACAGTTCAATATTGACACATTCAAAGCAATAATAAAAGTGAGCATGAAAGAATCAATAGATGCTCAAAAGGCTCAAAAATCTCACAAAAATTTAAAGCTTTTTGATGTTTAAATCTGTAGGATTCAATTCAAGATAATAACTAAATTTGGGGGAACAACCTAAAATTTTAAATTCTTAAAAATCAACTTATCATGCTTGATTTTCTATTGCCTTAAAGTTTAACAATAAATGCATGAATGCCTATGTTTTAATTCAAGATATATCAATCAAAATTATCAGTCAATCAAAATTCATTTTAAACATTATATGAGAGGTTCATAAGAGAACAAAGCAATATTCAGGGATTTTTCAGATAATAAAATAATTACCCCCCCACACTTAAGATGTACATTGCCCTCAATGTACAAGGTTAGATATATGGAAAAATATAAAATCATAAGAGAGGGAGAGAATTGAAACTTCCTGAGTGTTGGAATGAATGAATTCCCTGTTTAGCGAAAGTGAGAATTGACAATAGAACTGAAGGTAAGGCTTAATTCGGAGGAAGAAATAACCTGATAATAATCATAAAGGTAAGCCACGTGAATCAATTAAAAATGAACTAAGAATAACAATAAAAATAAGGGAAATAGTCTAATTTTGTAGGTGGCACGATCGCCTCACACGCCCGTGTGGGTCGTGTCAGCCCGTGTTTGTCGCGAGTTGAAAGTTCGTCGCATGGCCTTGAGACACGCCCATGTGTCCTGGCCGTGTGGCTTTCTGATTGTAACGCACGACTGTGTATGATGTAGCTCACTTCGCCCACGCCCGTGTACCTATGCACACGCCCTTATTGTTTTGGCAATGTCGACCACAGGTGATAGGCACGGGTGTGTTGCGCACTCGTGCTAGCTTCTCGTTTCGACCACGGTCCTAAGGCATGGGCGTGGCGCACGCCCGTGTTGTTTTGGAAGGTTCGCCCACGGCTATATCCCATGGCTGTGGCGGTTTATCGTCGCCCGTGTTTTGGGAAAATCTTGCCTGTTTCCAAACGGTCTTACACACGCCCATGTGCTTGGTCGTGTCCCTGTGATAAACCTGTTTTCAAGAGCTCTGTTAGTCATGGCAAGTGTTAAACACTAAAATTTAAAGAAGTTAGTGCAATTAGTGCTCGGGTTGCCTCCCGAGAAGCACTTATTTATAGTCTAAGCTTGACTTACTTCTCTGTTGAATGGTCAAGGTGGTTTAAAGAGTTCGTACTCCTCATTCCCGCTATCATTCTTATCAAAATAAAGCTTTAGCTGGGAATTATTTACCTTAAAAGTACCAAACTTGGGATGACTTACCTCCACTGTACCGAATGGGAAAATACTAAGTACCGTAAGAGGGGTTTCTCCATCCGGGTTGGAAGTGACAATGTGAGGGTCTGTGGCATCTAATAAGACTTGATCTCCAACCTTAAGTTGATTTGGAAAGGTATCGAGCTTGTTTTGGCGTAGTTTCGATTTATCGGGTGTTCTCGATTTATGTCCTTGCCATTCGTCTAGCTCTTCTATCTGTAGCCTTCATTATTCATGAATGGGTCCTCTATTGTTGTTGGAACATGGCTCGTGTACTTCTTTCAAACTTAATTTCTGCCCAGTAGATTGTGTCATATTATCAGTTTTAGTAGGATGGTGTGGATCATTACCTTCCATGTTCGATGTGATGCTAGAATTACGAGCTTGAAGGGTGATCGTTTTGTCTCCCATGCGAAATGTAAGTTCTCCTGTGCCAACATCAATAATTGTTTTAGCAGTTGCTAAAAAGGGCCTCCCTAAAATCAAAGGGGTGTTGGTATCCACCTCTATGTCTAAAACAACGAAATCAACGGGAAATATGAATTTATCCACTTTCACTAGTACATCTTCAATGATACCCCTAGGAAATCTTATAGTTTTATCTGCCAATTGAATGCTCATCCTAGTTTGTTTAGGTTTCCCAAGACCTAGTTGCTTAAACATTTTGTAAGGCATGACATTGATACTTGCCCCTAAATCATCTAATGCATTATTCACATCTAAACTACTAATTAAGCAAGGAATTGTAAAACTCCCTAGATCTTTCAATTTGTTAGGTAGCTTATTCTGTAGAATAGCTGAGCAAACTACGTTTAGCTCCACATGCGATGCTTCGTCCAACTTCCGCTTGTTTGTAAAAAGCTCTCTTAAAAATTTCAATGCATTTGGCATCTGTGACAGAGCTTCAATAAACGGTAAGTTGATATGTAATTTTTTTAAAAGTTTAAGGAATTTACCGAATTGTTCATCTAAGTGGTCTTTCCTTGTCATGTTAGGGTATGGCACACGAGGTTTGTATTCTACTTTCACCATTTTATTATGGCTTACCTCACCATCACTGTTGCTTTCCACATTTTCTTGCTTTGGTTTTGGCTCATTCTCAACGCATCCTTCTTGAGCATCAATTGCATTGAGTTGTTCCCTTGGGTTCGGTTCACTATTACTTGGCAAGCTACCTTGTGGTCGTTCAGAAATTAATTTGGATAGCTGACCTATCTGAGTTTCGAGTCCTTGAATTGATGCTTGTTGATTTTTGAGTACTGTCTCGGTATTCTGGAAACGAGTTTCTGACACCGAGACGAATTTGGATAGCATCTTCTCAAGGTTCGGCTTCTTTTCCTATTGATAAGGTGGCTGTTGAAAACCCTGAGGATTCTGTGGCCTTTGATTTCCTTGACCGCCCCAAGAGAAATTTGGGTGGTTCTTCCGACCTGCATTATAAGTATTACTATATGGGTTATTTTGAGATCTAAAATTATTGTTACCCATATAGTTAACTTGTTCCTCTTCGGTTGTAGGATTGAATGGTGGATATTCTGTAAGCACATCTCCTCCACTTGAATCACACTTCATCACTAGATGTACCTGCGTAGAACCAAGTAAACCATCAATTTTCTTATTTAGAAGTTCTACCTGATTTGACAACATAGTAACCGAATCGACGTTATAAACGCCTGCTGTTTTCGTTGGCCTAGTCCTCATGACTTGCCACTGATAGTTATTCAGTGACATCTCTTCAATAAATTCAGAAGCCTCTTTAGGTGTTTTGTTATTGATGGTCCCACCAGCAGCTGCATCAATCATTTGTCTTGTCGAAAGGTTCACACCGTTGTAGAACGTTTGAACTTGTAGCCATAGAGGTAGCCCATGGTGTGGGCATCTTCGCAAAAGGTCCTTGTATGTCTCCCATGAATCGTAAAGAGTTTCTAAATCCATCTACAAAAAATAAGAGATATCAGTACGCAACAAAGCTATTTTTCCCGGTGGAAAATATTTTAATAGAAAAATTTCGGTCATTTGTTCCCAAGTGGTAATGGACCCTCGTGGTAGTGAGTTTAACCACTGTTTAGCTTTGTTTCTCAGTGAAAAGGGGAATAACTGAAGGTGAATGGCATCATCAAAAACGCCATTTACTTTGAAAGTGTCGCACAGTTCTAGGAAATATGCCAAGTGAGTGTTGGGGTTCTCATCCTGCAAACCATCAAACTGAACAAATTGCTGTATCATCTGAATTATGTTAGGTTTCAGTTCAAAATTTTTTGCAGCAATAGCAGGCCTAACTATACTTGACTCAGTTCCTGTAAAATTAGGTTTAGCATAATCATACATAGTACGAGGAGCAGGATTCTGATTTGCTAATTCAGCAGGTATGGTTGAAGGTAGCGGATTGTCTTGATTTTCAGCCATCTCTTCGGTTGTAGTTGAGATATCGTCCTCTTGCTCTTCCTCTGTGTATCTTAAGCTACGCTTGATTTCTCGTCGATTTCTACGAGCTGTACGATCAATTTCCTTGTCAAAAAGCAATGGTCCTGACGGGTTTCTTCTAGTCATAAACTACAAGAACCTGCCAAGAGAAAAAAAAAAGAAAATTAGTAAAATAAAAATTAAAGTTAAATTGCAAGAAAATAAATGGCTAAAGTAAGAAAAATTGAGCGTTCCTAATATCTTAGTCCCCGGCAACGACGCCAAAAACTTCATCGTAATTTTCCTGTGATAAGTTTTATAAATTTATAATGAATCTTTCTTGAAATTAACTATTATCACGAGTAGGCAAGTGTACCTATCAAACAGTAGTATAGCTTTAGCAAGACCGGATTGTCAAACCCAAGGGACTAGGAGTACTAGTAATGACTGTCTTCTTCTTATTTAGCCGAAGAAAAGAGGTTTGTTTTAACTAACTAATTAATCAAATTAAGAACTGGCAGAAAATAGAATTTGGAAAATTACTTTTGGGGAAAGCGATTGATTGAGACAATACCTAAGGAAAAATCCACCTAGACTTTTACTTGTTATTCTGTCTCCAAACCGGACGATTTATTCATTTAAATTGTTCCGTAGAAATTCCTAATGTATATTATTATCTCTCTCGAGACTAACAACGTCTAATCCCTAGGTTGAATAACCGAGAGTTATCTCTAATTAACACCCTAAGGTTGCATTAACTCGATCTATGGATTCCCTTATTAGGTTTCACCCTAATCCGGTAAAATCTTGTCACCCTATCTCTAGGCGCGCAATCAACTCCACTTAATTATGACAAAGTTATTCTTAGTCAGGGTTTATTCCTCCTCCAACTAAGAGTAGTAACTTGAAGTGATATCCTGAAATACCAAAACAAGAATTAAGAACACATAATTAAAAACAAGTCAAATATTTATCATACGGTTCAGAAATAATAATAAGGTTTCGTCATAGGTTTCATCCCCTTTAGGTATTTAGGGGTTAATTCATAACAAAACAAGGAAACATCTCAGAATAATAATGATTACAAAACATAAAGAAAACTCAAAACTCCTGAAGGGAAAATTGAGGAGAGATCTTCAGTCTTGATAGTGGCTCCGGCTTCTGAGATGAATCAATCGGCTTTCTTGGAGTAATTCCTTACTCCCTGTTCTCCGTCTCCCATTTTCTTCCTCTTCTAGGGTGTATTTATAGGCTTTGAAATGCCTAAGAACCTTCAAAAGTGGCCTTTTCCGAATTGGACTGAACTTGGGCTCAGCAGAGGCACGCCCATATGCGATAATTTCAGGCCGTGTTCGAGGTGCACGACCGTGTGTTATAACTATGTGAATCATGCTTCAATTTCGCCAAATTGACACGGCCATGTGATCTGCCCGTGTGAAGAGGTCCAGGCCGTGTTAATTTCGTGCTTTGGCCCATGTTCTCCGTTTTTGACCCATTTCTCGTTCCTTCTGTTCTCCTATGCTTACCTGAGAATAAAACATGAAATTAAGATATTAGAAGCATCGAATTCACCAAATCTAAGGAGAAATCATTCATAAAATGCGTTAAGCATGGGTTATAAATATGTATACATTACAGTTTATCAAATATCGGTAGTTATCTTTTGCTTGTCCATTCCATAGTCAAAGAAGAAAGCTTTGTTGTACGCAAGTGATGATTTAATATTATTTTTTTCTAGTTAAGAGATTTTTCAAGTCAAATCTCGATTCTAACCCTTTCTTTCAGCTTGTGACCACACCCCTTAACCAAGCCTCGTTACAACCCTTTAAAGACCTTTGGATTTATGTATCATCTCGATTTATAGTGGTGGAGATTTGATTTTTATGCAAGCCTATGATAATAACTTTTCATATTGACTAATGAGTGCTAATTTCATTGTCCTTAAACACTTCGAGTGATTTGAGTGAATCTTTAGTAAGGATGCTAAGCTTTGTGAGGTTCCAAATCAATGATAACTACTTAGGGGTGGGGAGATACATAAGTTTTTCATGATTAAAATACTCAATTCAGAATGTTTGAAGCTCTAATGTTCTTTTAGTTGAATTCTTAATGTATGATTACTTATGAGATGATTTGAGAAAATATTGATCGGAATTATAAGTTGAAAAAAATGAAATTTTAACTGTGATCCGAGGATTTTTCTTGAGAACAAGCAAACGCAATAGTGTGGGGGTATTTGATAAACCGTAATTTATACATATTTATAACCCATGCTTAACGTATTTTATGAATGATTTCTCCTTAGATTTGGTGAATTCGATGCTCCTAATGCCTTAATTTCATTTTTTATTCTCAGGTAAACATAGGAGAATGAAAGGAACGAGAAACGGGCCAAAAACTTGATCGTGATTTTCCTGTGATAAGTTTTATAAATTTATAATGAATCATTCTTGAAACTAACTATTATCATAACGTAGGCAAGTGTACCTATCGAATAGTAGTATAGCTTTAGCAAGACCGGATTGTCGAACCCAAGGGACTAGGAGTACTAGTAATGACTGTCTTCTTATTATCTAGCCGAAGAAAAGAGGTTTGTTTTAACTAACTAATTAATCAAACTAAGAACTGGCAGAAAATAGAATTTGGGAAATTACTTTTGGGGAAAACGATTGATTGAGACAATACCTAAGGAAAAAATCCACCTAGACTTTTACTTGTTATTCTGGCTCTGAACCGGACGATATATTCATTTAACTTGTTTCGTAGAAATCCCTAATGTATATTATTATCCCTCTCGAGACTAACAACATCTAATCCTTAGGTTGAATAACTGAGAGTTATCTCTAATTAACACCCTAAGGTTGCATTAACTTGATCTATGGATTCTTTTATTAGATTTCACCCTAATATGGCAAAATCTTGTCACCCTATCTCTAGGCGCGCAATCAATTCTGCTTAATTATGACAAAGTTACTCTTAGTCAGGGTCTATTCCTCCTCCAACTAGGAGTAGTAACTTGAAGTGATATCCTAAAATACCAAAACAAGAATTAAGAACACATAATTAGCAACAAGTCAAATATTTATCATACGATTTAGAAATAATAACAAGGTTTCGACATAGGTTTCATCCCCCTTAGTTATTTAGGGGTTTAGTTCATAACTAAACAAGAAAACATCTCAGAATAATAATGATTACAAAACATAAAGAAAACCCAAAACTCCTGAAGGGGAAATTAAGGAGAGATCTTCAGTCTTGATAGTGGCTTCGACTTCTAAGATGGATCAATCGGCTTTCTTTTAGTAATTCCTTACTCCCTATCCTCCGTCTCCCTTTTCTTCCTCTTCTAGGGTGTATTTGTAGGCTTTAGAATGCCTAAGAACCCTCAAAAGTTGCCTTTTCTGAATTGGACTCAACTAGGGCTCGACAGGGATACGCCCGTGTGCGATAACTTTAGGCTGTGTTTGAGGTGCACAGCTGTGTGTTATACCCGTGTGAATCGTGCTTCAATTCTGCCAAATTGACACTGCCGTGTGATCTGCCCGTGTGAAGAGGTCCAGGCTGTGTTAATTTCCTGCTTTGGCCCATGTTCTCCGTTTTTGGCCCGTTTCTCGTTCCTTTCATTTTCCTATGCTTACCTGAGAATAAAAGATGAAATTAAGGCATTAAGAGCATCGAATTCACCAAATCTAAGGAGAAATCATTCATAAAATTCGTTAAGCATGGGTTATAAATATGTATAAATTACGGTTTATCAAATACCCCCACGCTTAAGCGTTTGCTTGTCCTCAAGCAAAATCCTCAGAATACAGTTAAAATTTCATTTTTCTCAACTTATAATTCCGATCAATATTATATTAAATCATCTCATAAGTAATCATACATTGAGAATTCAACCTAAAAAACATTAGAGCTTCAAACATTCTAAATTGAGTATTTTAATTATGAAAAACTTAGGTATCTCCCCTACTCTAAGTAGTTATCACTGATTCGGAACCTCACAGAATTTAACATCCTCACTAAGGATTCACTCAAATCACTCGAAGTGTTTAAGGACAATGAAATTAGCACTAATCAGTCAATATGAAAATTTATTACCATAGGCTTGCATAAAAATCAAATCTCCACCACTATAAATCGAGATGATACATCAATCCAAAGGTCTTTAAATGGTTGTAACGAGGCTTAGTTAGGGGGTGTGGTCACAAGCAGAAAGAAAGGGTTAGAATCGAGATTGACTTAAAAATTACTTAACTATAAAAAAATATTAAATCATCACTTGCGTACAACAAAGCATTCTTCTTTGACTATGGACTGAGACTTACAAGCAAAAGATAACTACTGATATATATACATGGGTTTTTTTTTTCAAGAACAAGTTAAATATCATAGATTACTATTAAGAACAAGACATAGTTTAGCAATTTATTCAAATCAATTCTCGACAAAAATTGGGGATCAAATTAATTTAAGGGAATTTCAACAATAATAGGTTAATGGTTAATATCGAGGGTGGTATAAGGAATGGCTTGTTAGGCTCAAAGGGGTTTACTAAGGGTTAATCGTGAAGGTAGACTTTTAATGGCATGAGTGGGTTAATCTTAAGTGCCTCTATCATCTTGATATATCAAATCAAATAGTGTGGTCTTGACATGCATAATCAGGAAAGTTCTAGAATAACAATTGAATATTGGCACACTCAAAGTAATAATAAAAGTGAGCATGAAAAAATTAATAGATGCTCAAAAGGCTAAAAAATCTCACAAAAATTTATGGCTTTTTTATGTTTAAGTCTGTGGGATTCAATTCAAGATAATACCAAAATTTGGGGAAAACAACCTAAAATTTTAAATTCTTAAAAATCAACTTATCATGATTGATTTTTTAGTGTCTTAGAGTTTAACAATCAATCCATGAATGCCTATGTTTTAATTCAAGATATATCAATCAAAATTATCAGTCAATCAAAATTCATTTTAAACATAATATGAGAGGTTCACAAGAGAACAAAGCAATATTCAGGGATTTTTCAGATAATAAAATAATTACCCCCACTTAAGATGTACATTGCCCTCAATGTATAAGGCTAGATATATGAAAAAATATAAAATCATAAGAGAGGGAGAGAATTGAACCTTCCTGAGTGTTAGAATGAATGAATTCCCTAGTTTAGCGAAAGCGAGAATTAACAATAGAACTGAAGGTAAGGCTTAATTCGGAGGAAGAAATAACCTGATAATAATCATAAGGGTAAGCCGCGTGAATCAATTAAAAATGAACTAAGAATAACAATAAAACTAAGGGAAATAGTCTAATTTTGTAGGTGGCACGGTCGCCTCACACGCCCGTGTGGGTTGTGTCCAGCCCGTGTTTGTCGCGAGTCGAAAGTTCATCGTACGGCCTTGAGACACACCCGTGTGTCTTGGCCGTGTGGCTTTATGATCGTAACGCACAACCGTGTGTGATGTGGTTCGCTTCACCCATGCCCGTGTTCCTATGCACACACCCGTGTTGTTTTGGCAGTGTCGACCACAGGTGATAGGCTCGGGGCGTGTCGCACACCCGTGCTAGCTTCTCGTTTCGACCACGGTCCTAAGGCACAGGCGTGTCGCACACCCGTGTTGTTTTGGCAGGTTCACCCACGGCCATATCCCACGGTCGTGGCGGTTTATCGTCGCCCGTGTTTTGGGAAAATCTTGCCCTATTTCCACACGGTCTTACGCACGCCCGTGTGCTTGGCCGTGTGAGTTTTGTAGACCTGTGTTCAAAGATTCAGTTAGTGGTCTAAATATTAAGAATTTTGAAATTTAAATAAAATTTAAATAAATGAAAATTGTTAGTACTCGGGTTGCCTCCCGAGAAGCGCTTATTTATAGTCTCACCTCGACTTTCCCTTGCTGATGTATTCAGAGAGGTTCATGGAGTCGTAGCTCCTCTCCATCGTCCTTAAAATTCTCGTCGTTATAAAGTTTGAGACGATGACCATTTACCTTGAAAGTTCCTTGTGATGGGTGACTTACCTCTACTGTGCCATATGGAAAAATAGCTTGAGCTACGAAAGCTCCTGACCATCGTGATTCAAGTTTTCCAGGAAAAAATTTGAGTCTTGAATTATAGAGCAAGACAAAATCTCTGACTTTGAATTGCTTCTGCTGCTTCAAGCGATCGTCATGGCATCGTTTTGTTGCTTCCTTGTATAGTCGTGAATTTTCGTATGCATTGGCTCGCCACTCATCTAACTCGTTCAGTTGTAGCAACCTGTTTATGCCTGCAAGTTTAGGATCAAGGTTCAAAAATTTAATTTCCCAGAAAGCTTTGTGCTCTAGTTTGAATGGTAGATGACAACTTTTCCCATAAACGAGTCTGTACGGTGATGTTCCTATGGGAGTCTTAAAAGCAGTTCTATAAGCCCATAAAGCATCATCTACTTTCATCGCCCAGTCTTTCATGTTTGATTCTACTGTCTTTTTGAGAATTCGTTTGATTTCTCGGTTTGCCACTTCGACTTGTCCACTGGTTTGAGGATGGTATGGGGTGGCTGTTCTGTGATAAACTCCGTATTTCTTAAGAGTTTTCAAAAAATTGGATGTTACAAAAATGAGTGTCCCTGTCACTAATAATTGTTATAGGTGTTCCGAATCTTGAGAAGAGTTTCTTAAGGAAACGTACTACTACTCTAGCATCATTAGTAGGTAAAGCTTGGGCTTCTACCCATTTGGATGTATAATCAACAGCTACTAAGATGTAGTTATTCCTAAACAAACTAGGGAATGGACCCATGAAGTCGATACCCCAAACATCAAATATTTCACATGGAAGTATATAGTTTTGAGGTATTTCATCACGTTTGGAGAGGTTACCTGTCCGTTGGCATTTGTCGCAAGAAGTCGCATACCTGTTAGCGTCTTTGAATAACGATGGCCAATAAAAACCTGATTCAAGTATTTTATGCGCGGTCTTAGTTCCACTATAGTGTCCTCCAGTTGGTCCTGAGTGGCAATGTTCCAGTATTTTTGATGTTTCTGACATTGTAACACATCTTTGAATGACTTGATCTTCACATATGCGAAAAAGAAAAGGGTTTTCCCAAAAGTAGTGTTTCACATCACTAAAGAATCTCTTCTTTAGCTGGTGTGTCAACCCTTTTAGAATAATATTAGCAGCCAAAAAATTTGCGATGTCTGCAAACCAAGGTACCTCAGAATCAGATATAGCAAAGAATTGTTCGTTAGGAAACGAATCATTAATTTCGGCTTCATCTAGTTTTCTAATATTTGAGTTTTCAAGCCTGGAAAGGAGATCCGCCGCGAGATTTTCAGCTCCTTTCCTATCCTGAATTTCTAAATCGAATTCCTGCAATAACAAAATCCATTGAATGAGTCGAGGTTTTGTATCAGTTTTACTTAGGAGGTATCGAAGGGCAGAATGATCAGTGTAGACAACAACTTTAGACAATACGAGATATGATCGAAATTTATCAAATGCAAAAACCACAGCTAGCAATTATTTTTCGGTGGTGGTGTAGTTTTCTTGTGTGGCTGTCAACGTCTTGCTAGCATAATAGATAGGTTGGAAGTGCTTGTCTCTTCGCTGTCCCAAAACTGCACCTACTGCATAGTCACTCGCATCACACATTAATTCAAAAGGTAAGTTCCAGTCAGGTGAAATTATAATTGGAGCATCAATTAATTTATCTTTTAAGGTGTTAAATGCTTCCAAGCATTCCTGATCGAAATTAAAAGGCATATCTTTTTCTAATAATTTAGTTAAAGGCTTAGCTATTTTAGAAAAATCTTTAATAAATCTTCTATAAAAATCGACATGTCCTAAAAAGCTTCTAATATCCTTGACCGAACTGGGAGGGGGTAATTTTTTGATTGATTCAATTTTAAATTTATCCACTTCAATCCCTTTATTAGAAATTTTATGCCCTAATACTATACCCTCTTGAACCATGAAGTGACACTTTTCCTAATTAAGCATAAGGTTCGTTTCCTCACATCTTATTAAAACTCGTTTTAAATTTTTAAGGCAAAGATGGAAAGAGTTACCAAATACCGAGAAATCATCCCTAAATAACTCTATGATGTCTTCCACGAGTTCGTCAAAGATGGCCATCATGCAGCGCTAAAAAGTGGCAAGGGCGTTACATAATCCAAAAGGCATTTTACGATAAGCGAAGGTATCGTATGGGCATGTGAAAGTTGTCTTTTCTTGATCTTCAGGAGCTATTGGGATTTGGAAGTAGCCAGAGAGTCTGTCTAAAAAACAGTAGTATATGTGTCCAGATAATCTTTCCAACATTTGGTCAATGAATGGCAATGGAAAGTGATCCTTCCTTGTGGCATCATTCAAATTCCTGCAATCAATACAGACTCTCCAACCTGTGACTGTCCTTGTTGGGATTAACTCATTCTTCTCGTTAGCCACGATCGTCATGCCTCCTTTCTTAGGAACAACCTGTACTGGACTTACCCAAGAACTATCAGAAATAGGATAAATAATTCCAGCATCTAGAAGTTTAATTACCTCAGCTTTAACAACTTCTTTCATATTGGGGTTTAGTTGTCTTTGAGCTTGCACACAAGGCTTATATTCATCTTCCAATTAAATTTTATGGATGCAAAAAAAGGGGTTGATCCTTTTGATGTCAGAAATTTTCCAAGCTATAGCCTTTTTATGTTCTTTTAGTACTTGGATTAATTCTTCATTTTCCTCATTTTCCTTGGGTTGCAGGTTAGAAGCAATAATTACTGGTAATGTAGAATTATTTCCAAGGTATGCATATTCCAAGTGATTTGGCAATTGTTTAAGTTCCAGTTTGGGAGGTTCTTCAATAGACAGTTTTTGTTTAAGTTTATCGTTCATTTTAATACCCTCATACTCTGCTTGTCTTAAGGAACATTCATTAGGGTCATCATCTGCCTCCTCCCCTTGAGCTAGACACAGTTTTGTCGTGTCCTTTCGTATAATTTCCTAAAAAGAGTCTTGAGTAGCATGATCAATAGAGTCAATAAAATAACATGAATCATCATGTTCCTTAAAAAATCTCATAGCATCATAAATTTTAAAGATAATCTCCTCGTCACCTATTCTAAGTACCAATTTACCATCACCCACGTCGATTACAGCCCTAGCAGTGGCTAAAAATGGACGCCCTAAAATTAAAGGTACTTCTACGTCTTCGTCCATATCAAGCACAATGAAGTCAACAGGGAATATGAATTTATCTACTTTCACAAGTACATCTTCTATAATACCCCTAGGATATTTAACAGATCTATCAGCTAGTTAAATACTCATCCTAGTGGGTTTGGGTTCCCTAAGACCAAGTTGTTTGAACATTTTATATGGCATCAAATTAATGCTAGCACCTAAATCAGCCAGTACTTTCTCAACATTCAAACTCCCAATTAAGCAAGGGATGGTAAAACTTCCTGGATCTTTTAGTTTGGTTAGCAGTTTATTTTGGAGTATAGCTAAGCACTCATCGTTGAGTTCCACTGTAGACAGGTCTTCAAATTTCCTTTTATTTGTTAGGAGCTCCTTCAAAAATTTTGCGTATGTGGGCATCTGCGAGATAGCTTCAACAAAAGGTAAGTTGATATGTAATTGTTTAAAAAGTTTAAGAAACTTACCAAATTGTGCATCCATGCGGTCTTTTTTCAATTTTGCTGGATATGGAACTGGTGGTTTATACTCCTTCGGCACTGGTTTTTCACTATTTTTGGGTCTTTCCTCCTCCCTATCGCTTGTCACGGCTTCTTGTGTTAGCTTCTTTTCAGATTCAGCTAATACTTTCCCACTCCTCAGTGTAACTGCTTTCACATGTTCTTTTGGTTTGCTGTTACTATGTAAACCACCTTGTGGTTGTTTAGAGGTTAGCTTGGACAGCTGACCTATCTGGATTTCGAGTCCTTGAATTGATGCTTGTTGATTTTTGAGTGCTATCTCAGTATTCTGGAAACGAGTTTCTAACACCGAGATAAATTTGGATAGCATCTCCTCAAGGTTCGGCTTCTTTTCCTGTTGATAAGGTGGCTGTTGAAAACCCTGAGGATTCTGTGGCCTTTGATTTCCTTGACCGCCCCAAGAGAAATTTGGGTGGTTCCTCCAACCTGCATTATAAGTATTACTATATGGGTTTATTTGAGATCTAAAATTATTGTTACTCATATAGTTAACTTGTTCCTCTTCGGTTGTAGGATTGAATGGTGGGTATTCTGTAAGCACACCTCCTCCACTTGAATCACACCTCATCGCTGGATGTACCTGCGTAGAACCAAGTAAACCATCAATTTTCTTATTTAGAAGTTCTACCTGATTTGACAACATAGTGACCGAATCGACGTTATAAACGCCTGCTATTTTCGTTGGCTTAGTCCTCATGACTTGCCACTGATAGTTATTCAGTGACATCTCTTCAATAAATTCATAAGTCTCTTCAGGTGTTTTGTTATTAATAGTCCCACCAGCATCTACATCAATCATTTGTCTTGTCGAAGGGTTTACACTGTTGTAAAACGTTTGAACTTGTACACATAGAGGTAGTCCATGGTGTGGGCACCTTCGCAAAAGGTCCTTGCATCTCTCTCATGCATCGTAAAGAGTTTCTAAATCCATCTGCACAAAAGAAGAGATATCATTATGCAACTTAGCTATTTGTGCTGGTGGAAAATATTTTAATAAATATTTTTCGATCATTTGTTCCCAAGTGGTAATGGACCATCGTGGTACTGAGTTCAACCACTGTTTAGCTTTATTTCTCAGTGAAAAGAGGAATAACTGAAGGCGAATGGCATCATCAGAAACACCATTAATTTTAAAAGTGTCGCATAGTTCTAGGAAATTTGCCAAGTAAGTGTTGGGGTTCTCATCCTGCAAACCATCAAACTGAACAAATTACTGTATCATCTGAATCATGATAGGTTTCAGTTCAAAATTATTTGCAGCAATAGCAAGGCTAACTATACTTGACTCAGTTCCTGTAAAATTAGGTTTAGCATAATCATACAAAGTACGAGGAGCAGGATTCTGATTTGCTCATCCAGCAGGTATGGCTGGAGGAAGCGGATTGTCTTGATTTTCAGCCATCTCCTCGGTTGTAGTTGAGATAGCGTCCTCTTACTCTTCCTCTATGAATCTTAAGCTGCGCCTGATTTCTCGTCGGTTTCTACGAGCTATATGATCAATTTCCTCATCAAAAAACAATGGTCCTGACGGGTTTCTTCTAGCCATAAACTACAAGAACCTGCCAGGAGAAAAAAAAGAAAATTAGTAAAATAAAAATTAAAGTTAAATTGCAAGAAACTAAATGGCTAAAGTAATAAAAATTGAGCATTCCTAATATCTTAGTCCCCGGCAACGGCGCCAAAAACTTGATCGTGATTTTCCTGAAATAAGTTTTATAAATTTATAATGAATTGTTCTTGAAACTAACTATTATCACGACGTAGGTAAGTGTACCTAACGAACAGTAGTATAGCTTTAGCAAGACCAGATTGTCGAACCGAAGGGACTAGGAGTACTAGTAATGACTGTCTTCTTATTATCTAGCCGAAAAAAGAGGTTTGTTTTAACTAACTAATTAATCAAACTAAGAACTAGCAGAAATAGAATTTGGGAAATTACTTTTGGGGAAAGCGATTGATTGAGACAACACCTAAGGAAAAATCCACCTAGAATTTTACTTGTTATTCTGGCTCCAAACTGGACGATTTATTCATTTAACTTGTTCCGTAGAAATCCCTAATGTATATTATTATCCCTCTTGAGACAAACAATGTCTAATCCCTAGGTTGAATAACCGAGAGTTATCTCTAATTAACACCCTAAGGTTGCATTAACTCGATCTATGGATTCTCTTATTAGGTTTCACCCTAATCCGGTAAAATCTTGTCACCCTATCTCTAGGTGCGCAATCAACTCCGCTTAATTATAACAAAGTTACTCTTAGTCAGGGTCTATTCCTCCTCCAACTAAGAGTAGTAACTTGAAGTGATATCCTGAAATACCAAAACAAGAATTAAGAACACATAATTAAGAACAAGTCAAATATTTATCATACGATTCAAAAATAATAACAAGGTTTCGTCATAGGTTTCATCCCCCTTAGTTATTTAGGGGTTTAGTTCATAACTAAAAAAGAAAACATCTTAGAATAATAATGATTACAAAACATAAAGAAAACCCAAAACTCCTGAAGGGGAAATTGAGGAGAGATCTTCAGTCTTGATAGTGGCTCCGTCTTCTGAGATGGATCAATCGGCTTCCTTGGAGTAATTCCTTACTCCCTATTCTCCGTCTCCCCTTTTCTTCCACTTCTAGGGTGTATTTATAGGCATTGGAATACCTAAAAACCCTTAAAAGTGGCCTTTTTCGAATTGGACTGAACATGGGCTCGGCAGGGACACGCCCGTGTGTGATAATTTCAGACCGTGTTCGAGGTGCACGGTCGTGTGTTATACCCGTGTGAATCATTCTTTTATTTTGCTAAATTGACACGGCCGTGTGATCTGCCCGTGTGAAGAGGTCCAAGCCGTGTTGATTTCGTGCTTTGGCCCATGTTCTCCGTTTTTTTCTCGTTTCTCGTTCCTTTTGTTCTCCTATGCTTACCTGAGAATAAAACATGAAATTAAGGCATTAGAAGCATCGAATTCACCAAATCGAAATAGAAATCATTCATAAAATGCGTTAAGCATGGTCTATAAATATGTATAAATTACTGTTTATCAACAGGCTAAAAGCCTTTTGAGATACTTCCTTCACTTCATCAATCATCCCACCCAATGCAATGCATCATACAATCGTGGCATGCTATTATCCAGACAAACACATCATACATATATTTCCAGAACAAAACAGATATACATGCTAGATATTACATGTCAAACATACATTAGTATCATATCATCGTATGGGCGTCTAAGTAACACTTATCGACCCTACAAAAGGTCATAACTGACTTGGGCGAACCATGTAACCCTACAGAATATTTCAGACAAATTAGGCTCACACGCCAGTGTGCCCTATCCGTGTGGGCCCACACGCCCGTGTGGCCCACACAGCCTAAATTGGCCTTGACCGTGTGGATCACATGGCCTGGTCCAGAATTCCACAAGCTGGTGTGGTTCACCTGTGTGGCCCACAAGCCCGTGTTGCCCACACGACCCAATTAGTCAAGCTCATGCCTCGCACACGGCATAGCCAGCCATCACAAGCACGTGTCTATCGTGCTCGGGTGGCACGTATATGGCCTAGCTCATCAATCACACGGCCATGTCTCGCCATACGGCCTCCACACGGCCAGTCCACACACCTTTGTGGTGTCGTCAGTAGCGTTTTAGGCTTTCACCGAAACACGATTTCAGATCGATTGGAGTACACACCTGATTTTGATTGAAGCCTAACGTAATCCCGAGCACTCCAGAACCTATATTTGACACTGTCAAGACTCAATTCAGTCACTTACACAATTTTTTGATTGAAACTAATCGAGGTATTTTGCCCCGAAATCGTTAACTTTCTTACCTCGAGCGAAGAATACTACGCGCTTAATTCACTGTTCAGGAATGAAGAACAGCATATTGATCAGTATCTAAACACCTAAAGAAAAATTCCCCCTTAATCTCTTAATCAAAATGTTGTTTACGAATGACAAGCAGAAACTTACCAATAAGGAGAACGTCAATGAATCGCAGAAGCTCGTTAATACAAAATCAAAACGAATGGGAGGAAGGCAAGGGAAGTTTCGAAAAAAAGAAAAGAAAAAGAATGTGCAGAGGGGAAAAATAGAAGAGAATTTCGGCAGAGAGAGTTCTTTAGGGGAAACTACTCAGAAAAACCTGATAAACACTACTACTTCAGTGTTTTAGTTCACCTCCAATTCTATCATGGCCTTAGTGGCAAAAATAATGCCCAAGCCAAGATTCGAACACAGGACCTCTAGCATACACCCTTGCCACCTAACCACTAGACCAGTAGGCCCATTATGTTAGGTTTTTACCAATAATTTCTTATAAGCCCATTAACCAAAAGCCAAGCCTTATTTGAATAAAAACCAAAACTTTGCCCAAGTTGAGACTTGAACTTGGGACTTCCCTAACACACCCCCAAAGCACATAACCTCTTAAACCACATATATTTTATGCCACAATGATTCAAAAAAAAAGTCCCGATATGTCCATGCTCAACAATCACAAAAGCCAAAATTACAGAAATTTGGGGCGTTACAATATGATTGTATTTAAATAATGTTTGTTTGAATATAAGAATTGTATGATTGTTTTATTCATAATTCTAGTAATGCTCTGAAACTCTATTTCAGCAACAGTTACGGGTTAGGGGTGTTACAGGCCACATGGCATAGGTTGTTACACGGTTTGGCCACATGACCATGTTTTTGAGCCACACGGTTGTATGACCCCTATTTTTAGTTTTTTTACATTTTTCTATTTTATTTATAATTAGTCCTTGCTTGTTTTTAAACTAATTTTAAGGTTCTGTAAACTCAATTTAAGTCTTGTTTTTGTTCATATGGTTTGATTAATGAATGGTTAATGAATTATAATATTTAATTTGATCTTGGAATTGTTTTGAGATGATAGATGACTTGTTAACTATCGTAATATCTCATAACCCTAAATCAATAATGGAAACGGGTTAGGGGTGTTACATGTTGTGACATCAGCATTTCCATGTCATGACATTGCCAAATAGTTTGTCACGTCATGATGTCACAATGTCACTCACTGTTTTAACCTCATTGAGACGATGGGGTTCCTAATCTCAACGTGACATTATAGGTCATTTCTCGTTGCGACAACGGTCGAACGACATCACGATTACACATATTGTTTCTACAATTTTCTATTCCTCATTACCTACAAATTTCAAACCAACTAAGCATATACCAGAACTCAATTTATTTTTAGCCATTCATACATTTCTAATAGATATAATATCAAACTAAGACACCATACATACATATAGACATTCCTTTCTTTTCGTCATTTTCCTTTAAACAACAACCTAATCTCATAAATAAGCATCATCAATTCCATAACATTAAAAATGCGAACACATATTTATGCATTACCTCTCAAACATAATTCCATTACTTACTTCATACCTTAAATAGAATTAAAAGAACTACAAATTGCATTTATATCATGCATCAACTATCTTCACCATTCCAAATCTAACATCCAAAATTTATAAGCATCAAACTATACCAAAATGACTCTTCTAGGTACATGCCATATAACTAACAAAAGAGATTCACCAACATTGTTTTGTCTGGGATTCTAACTAGATATTGAAGTTGATGCTTGGGATCTCGAATTGTACCTAACATGCGCGTGTAAAACAAAACCATATGCTGAGTGATAAAATTCAATGGTATTCATATAATTTAAAATGAAATAACTTATGTAATAATCAATAACATATAATGCCCCTACTTATACTAAGTAAATGAATTTATGCCCAGTGCTCATCAATATAATTGAAGTAGATATTATGCCCAACATTTATCGACCTATAGCCAAAGCAACCTGTACGCAATTTATCTTATGGCATGCCAACTATATCTGACTCTGCTTGAACAATTAATCAGGTAACAAATCATAATTTATAATATAGCTCGATTTTGCATTTCATGTCCAATTCATTATCCAATTCATCAATATATATAGCATAACATGAATTTATAGCCAATTTAACAAATTTAGCAAGTTATACCATTTTCAATTTTATTCAATTTAGTGCTCTATCTCGATAATCAATCAAATTCATACCAATATGATTCAACCAATCATATTTAACTTACCTCAATATCATACCATTCAAAATAATAGAAATATCCAGCAATTCAAGTAGTTCAAATTATAGAAACACAAACCAGAAAATCCAAGCTACTCGTCGACTACTTAATATTTTTTTTCCCTCTCGATGAATCTGAGTTGATGTTAGCTATGGATTAACATAAACATGCGACACCATCAATATTTAGGTAGTTCACAATAAATTATCAATTTATGCAAATTTTACAATTTATTGAATTTAGTCGCTAAAGCTAAGACTAACCTAACTTTCAATTTAAAGCTCCAAGTTGAAATCTGATTTCATTAATATTCATTAGGGACCTCCTATTTACTATTCCTGTTGCCAATTTTCAATTTATCAATTAAATTTACAATTTATTCTTTTTTCATATCTAAGCTTAAAATGTATCCATTTAACACCTAAAACTTTCAATTATCAAAAATGAAATCTTTCAAAATTTTAACAGTTTTACAAATTGGTACATGGGCTAGCTAAATCAAGCTTCTATGACCTCAAATCTATAAAATTTACAAGAAATTAATTAGGGGCTTACTTGAATTTTGAAGCTAAAAAGCTTAAACATACGAAAACGGCTTCTTCTTCTTGTTTCTTTCTTTTGGTTCGGTTGGGAAAAAGAGTTTTCACTTTCTCCCCACCAAATTTCATGTATATATAGCTTTATTAACTTAGTTAATTAAGTAATTGAACTTAAGCTAATTTGTAATAAATAGCTTAATTTATTTAATAGTCGCATGCTTAAACTGTCCACTTCTTAATGTTTAATCATGGTTTAATTGCTGTTTGGACCTTTGGTTAATTGTAATTTAAGTCCTCAGGCCATTTTCAAATTGAAAAATCTATAGCGATTGTATTTAAAATTTAGTCATTGAACCTTAATTAATCACTAATTCAGCTAAATTACTTATCGAAAATTCAATTTACCTATATAACAACTCCATAAATACTAAGGGCCCGATTTATGAAAATTGGGTCCCGAAATTGCCTTTTCTGATACCATTAGAAACTGAATTGGTCGAATATTATCATCGATTCTTGAAAAGATTCTCGATGATAGCCCTCTTGTTAACGAAATTGTTACAAAAGAATGTTAGGTTTGTTTGGTCAAAAAAGTGCCAGCGGAGTTTTGAATAGTTGAAAGCAATGTTAAAAGAAACTTCAGATTTAACTCAGCCTGAATCTGAAAAAGAATTTGTAGTGTTCAGCGATGCTTCACTTAATGACCTAAATTGTGTACTGATGCAAGAAGAAAAAGTAATTGCTTATTCTTATCGGCAACTTAAGTCATACGAGAAAAATTATCCTACTTATGATCTAGAACTTGCAGTAGTGGTTTTCACTCTGAAAATATGGGGACACTATTTATACAAGGGAAAATGTCACCAGATCACAAAAGTCTGAAATACTTGCTGATGCAGAAAGAATTAAATTTAAGACAACGCAGATGGCTTAAACAGCTTAAAGATTATGATCTCATTATAGATTATCATCCTGGAAAGGCTAATGTTGTGGTTAATGTCCTAAATCAAAAATCCCTTTTATTTTAAAGGTGATGAATGCTTGTTTGACCTTTGAGCAAGATGGTTTTATTTTAGCCAAATTGAGAGCTAAACCTACTTTTCTTCAAAAGATCCAAAAGTTGCAAAAGATGGTTCCGAGTTGCAAGTGAAAAGTAAACTTGTTGAAAATAATCAGACCACCGAGTTCAGTATGATGATAACGAGAGTTTATACTTTCAGAACTGTTTTTGTGTACCAAAGAATTTAGAGTTGAAACAAGACATTTTGCACGAAGCTCACAGTAGTGCTTACATGATACAACTAGGCAACAATAAGATGTATAATGACCTGAAACCATGGTATTAGTGGCCAGGAATGAAAAGAGAGATTATCGAGTATGTGGCGAAATGTCTGGTATGCTAATAGGTTAAAGCAAAACATCAAGTTCCGTCAGGTTTATTATAGCCTATAATGATTCTAGAATGGAAATGGGAGTGAATCACTATGGATCTTGTATTAAGTACCGAAAAAGAAATATGCGGTTTGGGTAATAATAGATAGATTGACTAAATTGGCTCATTCTTGTGAGAACCGACTATTCACTGAAGAAGTTGGCTAAAATTTATATCTCCAAGACTGTTAAATTACTCGGTGTGCCTTTGTCTCTTATTTCAGATCGAGATCCGAGATTTACCTCTAAATTTTGGGGTAAGTTACACTAAGTTCTTGGCACAAAGTTAAATTTTAGTGCAGCTTTTCATCCTCAGACCGATGGATAGTCAAAGCGAGTAATTTAGATACTCGAGGATATGTTACATTATTGTGCCATTGAATTTGAAGACAGTTGGGAAAATTTCTATCATTAGCTGAGTTTGCTTACAACAACGGTTATTAGATTAGCATCAAAATGACACCTTATAAGGCTTTTATGGTCGTAACTGTTGAACTCCTTTATGCTAATCAGAGTTGAGTGAAAGAAAGTTAGCATGAATAGATTTTTGATGTGAAAAATGGAAGAAAAAGTTTAGACTTATTCAAGACTATTTAAAAGTTGCCTCAGACCGACAAAATTCCTATGTTGACTTGAAAAGAAAAGACATTGAATTTGAGATTGCCGATAAAATCTTCTTGAAAGTTTCTTTCTAAAGGAAGGTTCTACTTTTCGATAGAAAAGGGAAGCTCAGTCTGAGGTTTATTGAGTCGTATGAGATTCTTGAAAGAATTGAACCTGTAGTGTATCAACTAGCTCTACTTCCAAAATTAGACAAGATTCAGAATGTCTTTCATGTGTCGATGCTACGAAAGTATAGATTCGATCCCTATCATATATTAAGTCCGGATGAAATTGAGTTACAACCTTATTTAACTTATGGTGAAGAACCAATTAAAATTTTAGCTCAAGAAGTAAAACAGTTGAGAAAAATACGCATGGCATTAGTGAAAATAATGTAACACCGTCATGGTACTAGAGAGGCCACATGGAACTGGAATAGACTATGTAATCCCATTACACGCATCTTTTCTCAAGTAAATTTTGAGGACGAAATTTCTTAAAGGGGGGGAGCTATAACATCTCGATTTTTAATGTTGCCAAAAGAAGGTGGTTTTGAAACCCTATTTTCATAAATCGAGTTCGTAAATATTAAATATAAATATTTATGGAGTTGGTATAATATAATATTAAATTTTATTCCTTCAATTTTGCATATTAATTGCTTAATTTAAATATAGGGACTAAATTTTAAAATTCTTATCACTATAGGTTTTTAATTGGCCAAAGACTTAAGGACTTAAATTGCAATTAGCCAAAGGTCCAAAAAGGTAATTAAATCATTTCTTAACCTGAATTAGTGGAATGTGATTTACATATGTGATTAAGTTAAGCTAACTAAGTTTAAGTTAATTAAATTTACTTAAGTAAATCTAAATATAGGTATAAATAAAAAAAAATGGGATGTCATCTCTATTTCTTCTTCTTCACCGAAACAAATTAAAGAAAAACCTAATGAAACCAATTTTGAAGCTTCAAACTTTTGGCTATCAATTGGTGAGTTCAATCAAGTCATTTTCTTGTAATTTTTATGTTTTTGAGGTCATAGGAACTTGATTTTGCTAGTCCATTGTACCAATTTTTAAAACTGTTAAAGTTTTTAAAAGTTTTCATTGTTGGTTTCTTGAAGAAATTGGTGTTAAATTGATACATTTTAAGCTTAGATGTGAAAAAAAAACTATATTGTAATGTTTAATTGTTAGTGTTGCACAAAAGGATTAAAGTGTATAAAATGTAAAATTATGTGAAATTTCTGTAATTATACATACAGAGGGTTCCTAAGGGATGTAATTGAAAATTATTTTAAAACCAAAGCTAAAAATTAAAAGTTATGGCTATTTGAGTTTTAAGGACTAAATTGAATAAATGTAAAAATCTAGGGTATCGAAAAATAAAATTTCATTGGTTCATTCATATCATGACATAATGTATAAATTTCAAATATTGATGAATTGAATGGAATAATTGTTTAGATCGGGAATTGGATCAAATCGGGGATAATCGGGGAACAGCAAAAATTGTAGATTAGTCCTTGAAGTTTCAACTTGTTTGTTGTTTTTGCTAGCTAAGTTCATATGAAACTTACTATTTTATTTGATGCTATTTTGAATTGTGTCTCTTTCATTAATATGTTTAGATTAAAGTGAAATTGGTAAAATTGGCATATTTGGCTTTAAATGGATTAAATTGAAAAGCATGAAAATATTGGCTACTATGAAAGGGTACGAAATACCAATATAAATTTTGAATGTTTGCAGGACTTGTATGAAATATGTAAAGTGATACAAGGTATGTTAATGACATGAATAAGAAAACAATGCTCGTGTGAACTTAGTAAAATATTAGGATACGTATGACATGCCATTAGGGTTACACACGTGATTGATTAAGGATTTACATCATGATACGAGATCTAGCATTTGTTGCAGATTCTCGAGTTATACGTATCGTTGGTTTAGCCTAGACTAGTAAACTCGATACGATGTCAACTTGTGTAAGCAACTCTGATCTATGCCAGCTTGTGTGAGAAAAATATTCATGTGTATCTGAGTTCATTTTACTATAGTTCCCTCGGGCGAAACTTTGATCTAATGAAAGTGGAAACCTTGAAATGGTTTGGATTTAGATTGCGTATGCATTCAATTTGAAGTGCGGTATGTGATTTCTTACTTAATGATCTTGTTATGCAGAAGGACTAACCTATTTAGTTGTATATGATGATATGTATTAGTTGCATCAACGTATGTCAAGGAAAGCCATATTGAATGCCAATGTGATCAATAATTTAGCTTGTTGAATTGATTAGGTTTGGTGGAAAGCTTGAAATAGGTACCAAATGGCTCATATTTACCAGAAACAGAGTCCACATCTTGACGAGCAACGTATCCCATCGCAATGTTGAGAAGTGGCCTGAGGTCACGATGTGACAAACTGTCTGGCGACGACACAACGTGGAGAAGGTAACATCACGGTGTCGGCCCTGAAATCTTAAAACTTTGCAATTTGGTCCTATTTCATGCTTGAGTTGTTAAAAGAGCTTTCGTAAGCTCGATTAAGATTCAATTTTGATTTTTTAACCATAAATGATCATGTTTGGTATTGAATTACATGTGCATGCTAATATTTTACTATAAATTGACTGTAATTGCTCCAACAGTGAATGTAGCATCCTATAGCTCGGACCTGATGATCAGTTCGGGCAAGGGGTATTACACAAAATTATCAACGATCTAAGAATGAAAGGGATAAAAGCAAATTTGAATTAAAAAGAAAAAGAAGGTTTGAGGATGGTCTATTCTTATTAAAGGGTGAAAATTGTAGAAAAACTTAAACCACCTGGTATGGTTCAAGGCAAGAAAGCACTAATTTAGACGATGTACATATGCTCATTGGGTCCAAGTGTTCAACATGTTACCAAGGAAAGCGACCCATGCCATGACTATTTCCCTTATGATGGCCAACAACCATCAATATAAGGAATCCAATTGAATATTTAAGTTAAACCAAATTAATAAATTATCTAATTATTTTTTATTTATTTAAATGTTTATCTAATTAAAAAAACTATAGACATTATCTAATTAATTTGTCATTTAATCGAATATTTATCTAAATTTTAATATATAAATGGATGATAAAAAAAGTATAGAAATAATATTTTAAAAAATATAGTTGTGTTACTTGTGCAATTTTAGTGTGTAACTTGTTATATATAAATTAATTTTAATACACATGTGATGCACGAATTAATTGCATTTATTAATTAAAATGTATTAAATTTATTTATTTATAAAAATTATACATTTAATATGATAAAAAATTAAAAGGGTGAAATTAAACCATTATATATATGTGTGTGTACATATACACGTATACAAAAGTGATTCATAATTGATATGTTCAAAAAAGTTAGAAAGTGACTTTTTTTTACATAAATTTAATTTAAAATTTAAATACTTAGTTTTGAAAATACAGATAAAATTATTTTATGTATCTTAAAATGTATAATACCTTAATATGTTTTGTATAAAATTAAAGACAATAACTTAAAATTTCTCTAACCAATATATAATAATTGTGTTTTCCTCGTGTGCATCTTCATATGTTTTTATAAAAGAATGTTGTTTTAATATGTAATTAAAATTTTGATATATTTTTAAGGTTTTTTAGCTTAACACGATATTTAAAATAAGTTTTTAAAAATTAATTAATTTAATATTTTAAAATATTCATAAATTATGTTGTTTTAAATTTTTGGGTAAACTACACATATAGTCATCTAACTATAAAAAATTTTCATTTTAGTCACACTCAAAATGATCGAACTGTGTGATGTGGGTGCTTAAATTGTAAACTTTTTTTTTTTATTTTGGTTGCTTAAAATGAAAATTTTTATAGTTGGGTAACTATCTGTGTAGACCCTTAAAATTTTAAGGTTTTTTATAAATAATTTATAAATTTATTTCTATATTTCTTTATTTTTTAACAACACATTCAAATATATTTTAAATAATTTTTAAAAAATATATTTTAAACTGATTATTTTTTATGTATGTTTTTAAATATTTATTCTGCAAACAATCTTTTAAATATTTTTAAAACCAACTAAATAATTTAGAAAAATATTTGAATATAAAATAGATTAAATTTTCTATAATACATTATTACCTTTTTGATAGTCATATAGACACAAATAAAATGATAAATTTATATAGTGAGACGAGAGGGGACAAACAATTACCATAATCATTTCATATCTATTGTCTAAAAGAAAAAATTCATCCCGCCTCGTCAAAAATGATTTCTCAAATATCAAGCTGTTTAAAAATGATTTCTCACTTTAACAATAAAAGGTCAATGAACATATATCATAACTTTAATTAAAATTGTATTAATTAATTGATATTTTCGCCGCACATCAATAAAATTATTTACTTGATATTAGTGTTAATTTTGAATTCTATGTGCATCCATGAATCCAAAAAGGATTAGCTTTCTATGGAGCATAAAAGGGACACGAGGTAAGAAACTAAATCCTATTATCTTTTATCAGTCAATATTTTATGACATACAAGTCTTAATTTATGTCAATGAATACTAATATTTTAAATTGATTTTTAGGTTCAAAAAATATAATTTTCTTTGTTTATTAATAAAAAAATACCATATTATTTAATACATGATTCCATATAAATATAATTTATATATAGTAAACATATTATTTTATAAATCTTACAAATATTAAAATTTAATTCAATCTTATTTAAAATAAACTTGTAAAGAAACATTTTAAATAAAAGGTAAAAAATAACATATAAAAGTAAAAGGTAGGGAGTAAAAGAATAATTTATCTAAATTATAAATAAATTTCGAGATGGATAGTGAGAAATTATAATGTAAACCTTGCGTAAAATAAATAGAAGATTCTATTTGAAAAATATAATAAGATGATTATATGAGAGAGAAAATGGTGGTTTGGAATAAATCTTGATTCCAAACTTGGAATTCAAATCTATAGTTTTTCTTTATAGTAAAACGCGGAGGGTTGAATTTGGACCCAATTAAACCCTTGGAGATTTTTGTTTGGAGAATAAGACATTCATCCCACCATCATTTTCTTTGGTCATATATGACCACTCAATTTTCATTCCAATAATTTAATATCAAGAAAAAGGGACATACGTTTCTTTGTACATAGGAGTGAACAAAGAGGACCGGCACCTAAATAAGACAATTTTAAACATTTCCCATTTCACTAAATCTTTATCATAATTACTTTTTACACTCTTTCCCCAAGAAGGTAATGCACCTCAACCATAATTAAAATTTGAATGAATATTATGGTAATATTTGATTTTTTGTGCCATCTTTTACGGAGGGTTGAATGTTGATGTATACAATTTAATAGTGTTATGTTTAAGGTTTTTTTTTTTATAAAACAAAAGGTTTGTTTTATAAAAAAAATTAGTAAAAGTATAATTTAAAAATATTTTTGTAATCACAATTTTAAATAATATATTCATATAATTACAATTATGATCAATAAATGCAATACACATATGAAATTACAATTTAATCATATAATTACCATTAGATCAAACAATTAAAATGTCCAAACGAATAAACTAATAATTAAAATATATCTAGACAATTCTTACAAATGATGAGACTTATACTAAAATAAAATCTAGATTGAGAATCCACGCATGATATTTATGCATGATGGGACTCAAACTTGACGCTCCAGGTGTGTTTGTCAACATTGCTAAATCTTTATTTTTAAATGCAATTCAAACTCTTAAAGTTTTTCAAAAAATTAATTAAGCCTCACCTTTTTTTACGCCATTGAACTGAAAATGTATAAAAAAAATCTAGATTACCAAAATAAAAAAATAATAAATATATTTTTACCATTTTTCCAACAAAAAATTAAAAATATATATTGAATTCAATAAAAGCTTGATGGAATCAAACATAATGATTCAAAACAACTTTTTACTCTCAAGTTTTTCCCAAAAGCATAAAAACCAACGTGTTTTTTGGCGTATCCTTCACCAACTTATCTGCGTCACCATTCACCATCCCGAGAGCATGGGAAATAAATCATGTTTTTTTAGTTCGTCTAAACTTTTTTTATGTCAAAGTGGTAAATAGAGGTGTGCATGGCCGGGCGGCCCGGCCCGGCCCGAAGGCCTGCCCGAAAAATGGGAGAGTTTGAGTAAAAATATAGGCCCGAAAAATGGGCTTGGGCAAAAAAAGAGGCCCGTTTAGAAAACGGGCCGGGCCTCGGGCAAGATTTTTTTGGCGGGCTGCCCTAACCCGATTTTAATATTAAATTATTTTTAAATTTTTTATTTTAAATTTTAAGTAACTTTAGTTTTTTTTTTTAGGTTTTTTTATTGTTTTTAATGTTATTTTGATATTGTAAAATTTTTGTTATTAATATAATTTAGTTCTAATTTATTTCAATTTTTAATTTTAATATAATTATTTTTATTATATTTTTAATTTATATATTATTTTAAAAATTATTTTAGTCCCATTTTTTTAATATTTTTTTATGTTTTAAATGCATTTGATTTATTATATTTTAAAGTTTTTTATTTAATTAAAAAAAGTAAAAAAAATTTTTAATATGGCCGGGCCGGGCCGGTCCGGGCTCGGGCCTATCATTTTTTTCTCGGGCCGGGCTTGGACAAAATTCTAGGCCCATATTTCGGGCCGGGCCGGGCCCGGGCCTTGAAAACGGGCCGAAAATTTTTTATGGGCCCGGCCCGGCCCGGCCCATGCACACCTCTAGTGGTAAACAAAGTAGGCTATTTTTGGGAAATTTTTTAGGTCATAGATAATTTTCTAGAATTTTTTATTTTTTATTTTTATTACCTTTTTATTAATTTTATATTTTTTTAATTTTCTAATATAAATTTGTTTTTGGGAAAATGAAAAAATTTTATAATTTTTATAATTTTCTATATTCTTAATTTTTTTAATTATTACCATTATTTATTATTTTTATAAATTTTTACAAGTTTTTGTAATTTTTTATAATTTAATATATTTTTTTATAATTTTTGCGATTTTGTATTAAATTTTAATAATCATTTTATTGTTTTTCTATTTTTTAAAATTATATATTTTTTTGAAGTTCTTATCATTTATATTAAATTTTTTATGTTTTATTAATTTGTTATTAATTTTTATATTTGTTATATTTTTAATAAATTTATAAAGAAAATATCAATTTTGCGATGTGGCACAATTATAGCATGTCATTTAGCAAACATAACCCCAAATGTAGAAAAATATGGAATTATTAGACTTTATCGATCAACCATTAAAGTGAACAATTAATGGTCTTAACTGGGTGTAGCTTTATAGTTCAATGGTACAATTGAGTGCAAAAAAGTAGGGGATTAATTAATTTTTCAGAGAAGTTCAATAGCTTTGTATACTTTTAATCCCTTTAGGTTATAATGCAAGTAGGGTATCTAACACTAGTAGGAATGACTAATCCCCATGATCGCCTATAAACGCACTATTGTTTATAGAATAAATATAACACCAAACATATAAAATTAAGAACGGCGGTGTCCGCAAGTGTATGAGTCAAATTGTAATATAGTTTGTACAACAAAATACTTGGAAGTATTTCAAGGATTAAACCTAAGGGATGATGGAATAAATAATGAAAACATTTTTACAATAACAAGTCTAAGTAGTTGTAATTAGTTCCTATATTACGATAAACCATAAAATAAGTTGAAGAGATAAAAATAAATAAAGAACAAAAAATAAACAAATGAAATAAATCAATAAACCAATAAGGAAGATTAACTCGCTTCAGGATTTGTAACTAACTTCGAATTAGGGTTTTAGGGTGGATTAGGTATCTATTAACCAATTATTACCTCCTGGCCTTTAATTAACCAATTGAATGGTTGATACTTGCTTATCTCCGAACCTCACTTTCTCAACCAGGATAAATTACAATTTACTCAGTTCGACTTATCTCTCGACCTCGTTTAGCCTATGATAACTTATTAGGGTTGTCAATCCTAACAATTTAAGAACAAATAATTTATACAAACCAATCCTTTTCGAAAAACCCTAAATCCTCCATTAATCACATCTCCATCCACTCGTTAATCTCCCTTAAGGGATTTAGTTACTCATGTTATTCATAATCTCAACTTCGATTGAATAAATCATGTAAATAACATAATCGATTCGAAAAAGAAAAGAGATTTGAATAATCATGGATTTGAATATCGAATATAGAACGGAGTAGTAAATCTCTTGATTGGAATAAAGAAATAAAGCGCATGCAAAAGAACATAAACTGAAATAATTGAATAATATAAATAAACTCTTGAATCAAAATTTATTTCAAGAGAAAAACAAGAAAGTATTGAAAAGAGAAAAAAAAAGAAAAACTAAATCTACTTCTAAACTAGTAGGGGTTTTGAAGGCATCTAGGATGATTTGATTACATCAATCCCCTAATGTCTTATTTATAAAGGTGTTGGCAGGCCAAATTAGGTCTTCAGCACGTCCTACGTCTTCATATAAGTTTGATTACGTGGACGAAAATAACCTTAATAAACTTGGGCAACACGTTGACGTGTGTCACGCCACACCCCTTGTGTGGCATAACACGACACCAAAGATCTACCTTGTGTAGTTCGTTTGGTGCTTTCACATCCTGGGAAGCTTGTGCATCACTCGACTTTTGCTTTCACGTTAATTGGGCTTTTATATCTCCATCCTACACACTCAATTAAACCAATTAGCACAACCTAAGGCCCATGTTGGCCTATTGGGTCACAACACCTACAAAATGTGTTAAAAAACACTTAATGTAGTAATATTTCCCCGATAACCCTGATGATGATTTTTTTATTTGTGTCAATACTAGTGAGATTTTTCTCGGGCACTTTTTATAAAGGTTATACTAGTCATACTGCACCGTTCCAATAACCATGGATTTTAACTAATATTTTCTTTTTACTTCAAACATCTTATACTTCTACAATCATAATTACCTATTCATATCCACATTTATC
The DNA here is from genome assembly GCA_025698475.1 of Gossypium anomalum. Taxonomy (NCBI): domain Eukaryota; kingdom Viridiplantae; phylum Streptophyta; class Magnoliopsida; order Malvales; family Malvaceae; genus Gossypium; species Gossypium anomalum. Next base: position 64,293,270 of record CM046968.1, on the reverse strand, counting down.
ACTTGGTATATTTAATCTCTTTTACCCATTTATAGTCCAATTAATTAAACTAATTAGTCTAAATATAAACAACATAAATTATTTAATCTCAGGCTAAATTTACAATTTAAACAAACAACCTAGATATATGCTCTTAACCAATCACTTGTATTTCTATAAGCTCAAGCACAAACATGCAATAAAAAAAACTAAAAACGAAAGAAGAGAAATAAAGAAGAATTTTTTTTTAAAAATTTCCTAAGTCACCCCCATACTTTATTTGACACATTGTCCCTAATCTGCAAGAAAAATATAAAGGAAATAGGTTATCTGATTGGCGTGATACATTCAATCTCACTTGGTGGGACTATTCCTCCTTTCGGTTTTGGCTTGTAATGGTTGTGCTGTCAAAAGTTGTGGGGTTCCTTGATCTGCCACAAATTAATGTGACAAATTAGACTTTCCAAGCATACTTAAGGAGTTTTTTCTCGAGCAAAATAACATTTTTTGCATAGTTTTTCGTTATTTTTAGATTTTAAGTTAATGAGTGAAAATGTCTCGTTTTTGCTCATTTTGTGACCCAATTTGACGTGTGATTGAGTGGTGTAAAGACATGTTGGAGGTTAAAAACAAGCAAAAATAACACTAAAGGAAAGGGTATCACGATATCCACTCATTGGAATCCCAATACCTCCAATAATATGGAAGATTAGAGACACTCTTCAGTGATATCGCGATATCCACCCTTCAAGAAGACCCCAAGGCTCAACACTACCCGAGGTATTGTGATATCCTCTTCTAGGTATCGTGACATTGACATTGTTAGGGGGACAAAATAGGACAAAAAGAGTAGTCTTTGTCCACCTAATCCACCAATCACCCAAGGCTTGTGTAGGTTTTTTTTTTTTTTGCAATGAAAACTCATAAGAAGACAGCCTAAAACAACCAAATTTGGCTGAGGAAGAGACACACACACACATCAGCTTAGTTTTAGGTTTAGTTTTCTTTAGGTTTTCTCTAAGTTTTTCTACACTTTTTCTAGTGTTTTTATTTTCTCTTCTTCTTTCTTAGTTTATAGTTTATTTTTCTGCATTTACTTCTTGTTCTTGATGTTCTTAGAGTTAAGTTAATTGTCATTGTAGATTAAGTTTATTTGCACTTTCAATCCCTGTACCTTGGTTGTAAGACATTTTTAGCTTTAGTTTAATATATTTTTGTTTCTTCTACCTTAAATCTATTAAAGTTTGTTCCTTTTATATTTATTGCTTTAGATTTTCTTGTTGAATGTTTTTAATTTCATGTTCTTTAAGTTTTCTAGCATAAAAATCCCAACTTTTATATTTTTTTTAAGCTTTACTTTAATGACTGTTTTGTTTTTCATTTCCATGTTTATCCTCTTTATTTTCAACATGAGTAGCTAAACCTATAAGGGGGTTGGTTGATGGAGATATGGGTAAGCTGATTTTTGGATCAAGGACTAAATCGTAATAAATTGGACTAAATCAAATAGACCTAAAAACTTAGGAAGTGACACCCTTAAAGGAATATCTAGGCAAGTGAGACCAAAAGGTAATCTTGTTACGCACTCGTTTATTAGTCTCGAATTAATCGGTGGGATCGAGAGATAAATCAGAACTAATTTGTCTAAGTCAGTAAAATTGAGATCAAAAGATAAAATAGAGTCACTTAGTAATTTAAGCGATTTAAGTCCCTTGTTTGAGAACCGATGTAATAGCCTAAATTTTTAGTGGTGTCGAAACAGTGATTCGAGATCACTAAATCTGACAAATGAGTAGAAAATATTATTAATTTAGTGAATATAAGTTAGATATGAAGTTAGGAAAATTTTTGAAGTAGCGAATAGTAGATTAGAAATAAATATTAAAATAATTATAATAAAAAAAAGAGGTATCGAGACTTTGAAAATTTTAAATCGAGCCATAAATGTTTATATAAATATTTATGGAGTGTTAATAGGTCAGTATTAAAGTTTCGTCAAGAAATTTTAAAGTTCCGATAGTTAATTGAATAAAAAGGACTACATTGTAACAAATGTAAAATTTTGGAAAAGGATTAAATAACTTAAATGATAAAAGAAAGAGGGTTTAAAAGGAAAATAGACCCAATGTCTATTTGGGCTAGACGGCAAAGGCATGAAATCAGCAAGAAAATAAGGAGAATTAAGGGTAAAATTGGAATATTGCAAAATTTACTTAATAAAGCTAGGACTAAAGTGGAATTATCTAGATTTCTCTTTATTTTTCTGCATCCTCATCAGCAGAAACACCATAGAAGGGTTTCCTTAAGCTGGTTTTTCATATTTTTACTGCAAATCGAGAACCTGAAGCAAGTCGAGGAAAAGAAAAAGTAGCTGATTAGTCCCTGAACTTTCACAAATTTTGCAAATCGACCCAGGTAAGTTCATATGGTTGAAATTTAACGATTAAATGTTAATTTTATGAATTATATAATGTATGATGAGATATATTTATTGATGAATAGAGAATAAAATAACGACCCGAAAACCGAATAAATGATCAAATTGAGCGGAACGTCGGATTTGAGTACTTCTGATCAGTGACAAGTGATAAGTGATAAGTGATAAGTGATAAGTGGTAGCCTCAGCTACACTTATCTGATCAATGACAAGTGACAAGTGATAAGTGTTAGCTTCAGCTACACTTATCTGATCAGTGACAAGTAATAAGTGATAAGTGGTAGCCTCAGCTACACTTATCTGATCAATGACAAGTGACAAGTGATAAGTGGTAGCTTTAGCTACACTTATCTGATCAGTGACAAGTGACAAGTGATAAATGTGATCAGTGTAAGACCGTGGCAGGATTATGACTTCAAAAAAAAAAAGTGATAAGTGATCATACGCAAGACCATAGTTATACTATGGCAAAGTGGAAGTGAAGTACTCAATTTTCCCGTAACTATTCCCTGATTTGGTTAAGAATGATATGTGACAAATGGGCCCAAAAGAATTAAAGGAAATGGATAAGTGGTAGTGAGTTTATATAAAGGACCTCACCAATGATTGTGGTTGACAGGTGAACTTAATAATTGTATATATATTATAAATGTATAAATATGTGGTAAGATTTATGTTTTACGCCTATGAACTTACTAAGCTTCTATAAGCTTACTTGAGTGTATTCAATGTCTCTTGTAGATTGACGTGGAAATATACGGAGGATCGGATCAACACAGAGGGTCACACTATCCAGATTATCTCCGATAGCTTTTGTAAATTTCCTTTTTGATTTATATGGCATGTATAAGATTTGATGATTATATAAATGCTAAGACTTGTTTAATGAATATGCATTAAAGTAAATAATGATGAATATGTTAAATGGTATAATTATTATAGAAGTATAATTTGGTATCAAATTGGTTGAAATGAATTGGTTGGTTGGATTGGTCTTGATTTTAAAATTTGCAGGGAATGTTAAATATTTATAATGGGGTTATATTGAGTTTATAAAAAAAAAACTTTGGGATTTTGCGAAAAATTCCCTATGGTTTCGATTTGATTCTGGTTTGGTCCCGAAGTATGTTTTGGGTTTTGGAGGCCCATCTAAAGGACGTCATGACATGTTTTGGTAAATGAATAGTATTTAACTCGAAATAAAAAAAATTTAATTTGGTAAACTCTGATAATGCCTCGTACCCTATTCCAGCGAAGAATACAGGTAAGGGGTGTTACAACCGATAAATCACATCGAAATCAACCAAGCACAGTTAGTCATTTTTTGGTTAATTTCTTAGTTTCATACTCTTTTCAATTTAGTCCACAGATTATCATAATTAATTTTCTTGCACAAATTGTTTATTATGATTTGTTGTATTATAAAATCGTATTAGCAGCCACTTAAATTCTCTCGTGCATGTTATTTATCACTCAATCACCATCTCCTTTGGGCAAAAGAAAACATGGATCACTATTTCTAAATATGCAAAGAAATGAATTAACCAAAGAGGAGTGGTAGTTGAAGTTGGGCACAAGCCTGGGTAACTTTGGGCAACCCTATTGAGATCTATATATACTAAGATTTGTGGTGGTGACCAAATATGGCATCTCCAATACCTTTCACCATTTTCCTTCTCTTTAGAATCTTATTGAATTGAACATTGGAGGGTACTCTAGAGTACAAATTCTGATACCATCTAACTTATTTCCTAGCTTGCAGATCATTTGAAGCACCAACCTATCCCTTTCTAACCATTTGTCAAAAATGACCTCAACATAACCATATTATCTCCTATGTATTTAATAATAACAAATGTCTAATTAAAACTTAAAATTGAAGTTACATATATATGAGTATATAGTAGCCATTGAAGATAGTATGGATAAATGAAGGTGCATAAGATTTAAACAAATACACATATTTATACTATTAAAATATTAATATTTTATATCATAAACTATTTGTTATTAAGTATTTATAATTTCTTTTTGAACATATTAAGCATTTATAAATTATAATATGTATTTATTAATAAAATTTTAATATAAAATGTCTTTTAAAAATTAAAATACTATTTAAATTTTAAAATAAATTATTAATAAAAATTTATTATTAAAATAAATTATGGTATTAAATAATTTTATCAAAATAATAATTTTATTAATTTATTAAATTTACTATATATTATAAAATATAAATATTTATATTTAATAATAATGAAAAATATAGTAGTTGAGATGAATTTTTTTAATATTTTAAAAATTAAAATTAAAAATTTATTATTAATATAACAACATTTTGATCGATTCAAGTTAATTTTTATCTAAAAATTATGTTACTTATAAAGTAATTTTTCAAAAGGAGAAGATAATTTCTAAAATGGAGACTTATTTTTCCATTAATCAGTAAGTCATTTTTCGCATAACAAACACGGTAATAAATTACCGTTAGTCCACTATGTGGGTGATTTTTTTTATATTTTGCACTTATAATTAATTATTTTATATGAGTGAAAACATATTTTAAAAAATAATAGTTGAAAAAGATAAATTAAAACAAATTAATAAATTTTAAAAAATATATATATATTAAAAGAAAATTATGTTATGAATATCTTATTAAGTGGATGTCCATCATAATCAAGATAAAATTTTGATAAAAAAATTATGTTATGAATATTTTATTGTAATCATTCCAATTGATCATTCCAATTGATCGATAAAGAGAGTGGTTTTTTTAATAAGAGACGGTTACTTTTAGCTTTAATTATTTATTAAAATTTAAATATATTAAATACCCTTAATTTTATTTTGTTATAATAATTTCGAATTAATCCTTTTTTTAATAAGAAAGGACGTCATGAGGCAAGAACAATTATCAACACAAAGCACTTAGGAGCATGCTGGCGCAGAAACTCCAGCGACCTTCTCTTGCTCAATAGTGGAAATTCTGCGAAAACTTGCAGCATACCCGGATTCTGGGATCTCATTTTCGCAACCAAATCAGCAATAGACGTGGTTTATGGTGATATTCCAGCATCTATTTTGGAGCAGTTTGATCCTCCTTACCAGAGCATCATTTGTTTGTATGTTTTTTAATTAATCTTTCCGAAGTGAATAGATTTTCCACTTACTCGTAAACCTAAGTAAATATATATAATAAAAGTGGCCAAGGGAAAGGGACAAATCACATCAGAACAAAAAAAATTGTCAATTATCAACCAACCTTTTCTCCTTTTACTTTTCCTCGCTTTTTATTATTTTTTGGCCTTTCTTTCTCATTCCCGTGCTCCTCTTGGTTTTGGTAGTTTCTCAAATGTTCAAACAAAAACAAATTCAACCAAAACCAAAATGAATTGAAACGCAGGTCAAGCCAACCGAAGTTCCTATAAATCTATCTGATTCCGATTATTCATCATCAACTTCATACAAATACGAAGAAACGCTGTTTTTCCAGGTTAGACATGTATCTTCTCACCAACATCTTCCTTCCTTTATTTATTTATTTTATCTTCCGCACTGTGAGTTCTACCTACTTTCATTCCCAATATTCAAAGTTTAAAGAAAAAAGATGATACATAAATGGATTCTTTGTTCTACTTTTAAGCTTAATTATATATTTATTATTTAAATATTGAAGAATGGCTCTGACGAATTCTGTGAGTCTCCAAAAAACCTTGCTCTTAACGATTGCAAATAGGGAAGGTTGGTTTTTATGAACAAACAATCATTTATGAAGCAACTTTTGTTTGTATTTCTTTAACATCTTTTTAATTTTTTCAACTTATACACATTGAAGTTTTAAATTTATAGCTAAATAATTTTTAAATTTTTAAATAAGTCAACATCATATTTTAAATATGGATTAAAGTATAAAAGTTTATTTAAACATAAAAATTTGTTTGAATAAAATGGTAAGATTTAACTACCTTTTAAATTAAGTTAGCCTAATAAATAAACACCTTTTTTCCGGGTTTCTGGTAACTGCATTTTAATACTTATAGTTTCTTGCTTGGTACAATCTTATTGTGTGATTTCACTTTTACAACATCTAAATTCAGATATTAAAATAAATTAAGTAGCAAAATTTAGGAATCAAAATGCATAGTAAAAAATATAAAAAATAATTTAATTATCAAGTTATATAGCATTTTAATTTATATAAAAGACTATACAAGTAATTTAATATATATTTCAATAAATAATTATAATATTTAATATTATAATTCTAAAAAAATTATTTTTTATTGAACTATCCTCAACCTATTAGTTGACTTTTAGGGTTTTGTTCTTGGTGTAAGATTAGAGACAGTAGATGGCTACCTGTTGAATATTTGAAAATGTATGGTTATCTTACTAAATTAATCCAAAACAACTAAATATTTGAAAAACGCTTAAAAGAATAGTGTAGTGTCCTGGGTCATGGCCATCCATGGCCAATATTTATGTCCCCAATTCCTAAAACTACGTATGAGTGCCGAACCCTGCACTGCTGGCATCAAAAAGAATATTTTAGTAATCACATCAAATGGCGGGTTATGGAGTGGTCATAATCTCTAGTCACTGTTTTTTTCAAACAATTTTTAAATATAAGTATTTTTGTAAATATTTAATTATTCTGGATTAGTTTGGTAAAATATAGCCTTATGAGTGAAATGATTGAACCTAGAAGTGGATCCGTTTAGACGAGAATATTAAGTGTAGGCTTTTTTTGTTTTTCTCTTTAAAGAGAAATCTATCAAATTACTTTGTACAAAATTGGTAAAACTTGAATACTATTCAAAAGATGGAATTGAATTTATGAAAAACTAATTCACGCATTTTTAATCAATTTGTAGTTCAGTAATATGAATTTCTACTTAGAGGTGTGCATAGTATATCAATTAGTCATATTTAATTTTTTAATTAAAAAAATAATTTTTTTGTTTTTTTCTTCCAAATTCTTTTACTAATTTTAGAATTAAATTTTTTTAATTATTCTTTATTTTACGTCTAACTACTTTAAAATATATGTATTAAATAAAAATTTTCCTCATAATATTACACTAATAACTAAACATAGTATCATTATTTTAATGTATGAAACTTTATTTGAACACAATAATAATATAATCAATGAAGATTTAAATTTTTATATAAATTATTATAAAAAAAATGAAATTTCTATTAAAAATGAAATAGTATTTAAATTAAAATTGAAATGATAAACTAATATCTAAGCTATATATACTCTTTCATTTTGGTACTTAATTTTTTTAATTAAAAGTAATACTTAAAAAACCTTTTTTTTACGTTGATACTCTATAATTAGTGGTGACCAATGATAATGTGGTTCAATCAAATAGTGACATATGCATAAAAAAATCACATAAATATTGGTCGTTGACTTGGTGTTGATCATTGTTGATCGGTTAATCCTGATCAACGTTTAATTTGCTTTTTTGAATTTTTAAAAAATATATATTAGATTTTAATTATTTATATTTTATATAATCATATATAAATTTATTCGTATATAATTTATATATTATAAAAATATATAATTTTAAAATTTTATTTTAAATATTTGAATAATTTTGAATTCATATATATCTTTTAAATTTATATAATATATTATAAAAAACTTGATAAATATTTTTTAAAATATTTTTTTAATTTTGAATTGTTTGATACAAATAAATGTATGATAATGATTATGATTTTTTGTGTCACGTGACAATTTTTAATTGGATGAATTTTTTTTTTATGATATAAGGTTTAGAGTGATTGAGGTAATAAAAGTATAGTTTAGAAATTACTTTTGACAAAAAAAGAAAAAGAAAAAAAAGGTACCAATATAAAAAAGTTGGTATAATTTAAATACTAATTTATCATTTTATAAAATATAAATTTTATATAGAATTGTATGTCTTATTTTATATACACATATAAATATAGCTCAATTGTAAACATAAAAATATTTATATGTAAATATAAGTTTTAAAATTATCAATATTTAATATTCAAACATTTTTTGGCACATAATTATGAGTTAAATTAAGACTAGTTTGAAAAATAATTACTAATTAGATTTTAGTGTAAGTACTTGTAATTATACATTTGAGACACCTTTAGATAATTACTGTAAATAGCGGGTCTAATTAAATTGAGTGTAATTGAAACATTTAAATTACACCCTTCAATTTTTAGGGAAGGGTAAGAATTTGAGTAATTCCGTGAATATTACACTCAAATCTAATTATTTTAAGGCTTTCTAAATATGTTGATATATAATTTAAGTTTAAAATGTTGTTTTTATAAAATAATATTAATATTTTAATTTTAACACATTTTATTTTTGAAATATAATTACATTTTTTTAATAATATCCGTTACATAATCTGAATTTTTTATTAAGAAAATATAATTTCCTAACTTTTTTTTTTTAACATCCTAACTCTTTAACGTACTAAAAAATTAATTAATTTATAAGTTAATTTGGATTTTTTTATTTTTAAGTGTAATTACGAAAATATAAAAATATAAAAAAATTGATTTAAAAAATTGTATAATGATTTATTTGGCCCTCCAACTTTAAAAAAAAATTAGCTCTCTATTTATTTTATTTATTTTGCTTATTTTAACCTTTAAACTTGTGTTGTTTGTCAAATCATCTCAAGATGAATAGAAAAATTAACATATGTTAACTTTATTAATGTGACAATCCATATGAATGTCATATCAATAATTAATTAATTTTTTAATTTAAAATTTTAAAAATTATTGAAAATTAAAAATTATAAAAATATATTTTTAATTTTAAAAAATTAATTAATTATTGATGTGATATACATGTAGATAAAATTAATATATTAATCTTTACATCTAAGTGATTTGATAAAAAATATAAGTTAAATGATTAAAAAACTAAAATTAACCTTTTCTTTTTCCAAAATTTAATAACCAAATAAATCATTACGCTAAAAAGTTAGATGGTGGGGGTAGGCATGTGGGTGGCTCTGGCAGGCGGCCGCTAAAATAAAAAGAATTTATGTTTGACAGTAAGTTATAAAATTGCGTTTTGGTGTTAAAAATTTTATAAATTATAAATTTATTTTTTTAAAAATTATAAATTAATAAAATGAAAAAAATTTATTTTAATTTTTATAAATTAATATTAATTTAATTTCTATTTAAAAAACAACTTCACCAATAATATCGTTATAGGCTAAATATTGATAGTTATACTGATTGATGACTTCAAACCCGATTGATATAGTTATGACATTAACTATTATAATTGGAATTCCGATTGTAATGATTTGGCAATTTAAAAATAGTGTTTATTAGATCATAAGTTTGTTGGGAAGAGATCGCAACGGAACTATTTCCTCTTAATTATGGTTTATTTATTGTAATCGTTTAGTACCGCCTTTTTCTACTAAAAAAGAAAAGTGTTTATTCATATTATTATTTTTTTTAAAAGTATTCATAGATATTATATATTTTATATAAAAATTGACATGTTATATTTTTTATTGAAATATAAGTCTCAATTACGATTTAGTAACGGCCAAATTTGATGAAAAAGCTAATTAAAAAAAAAAGGAAATGGGTCAAATTTGATATTTAAGAAAATAGATTGATTTTATAAAGAGAGCGAAAACGCGTCTTATAGAATGCATTCTTTTGACTCTTTTGATATATTAACTCTTTTGGTTAGATGATTAAATATTATTGGTTTTGTCAAGTCTCAAGTTTAATTCTACTCTTATTCATAATTATATTTTTATTTCATGTTGTTTCAAGCTTTGCTTTTATTTTTAATTATTATTTTGAATACATTAGTTTCTCTAGTTAGATAGTTAAATAATAGTGATTTTATCTTCAAGTCTCAGACTTAATTCTTCTTCTAAGTATGTTTGTATTTTTATTTTATTTTGTTCCAATTTTCTTAGTTTATATTTTTAATTATTAAATATATTTTTTCAAGTATCACGAGAAAATAAATAAAACAATGCACAAAGTATGATATGACAGAAGTATTACATGAGAAAATAACAAGAACGCTGAAGTGTGGACACATGTGCTTCCCCTAGAATTTTTACAATCTATTTTCCATTGGCCTGAAACTAAACTCAGTATCTGCTTTTTTTATTTTGTTAATGTTTAAAAACGTGAATGTGACAGTGTATTGAATTTTATTTGCTATGCATACATTATGTATAAGTAATTTACAATTTAATATGATTATATTATTTAAAAATAAAAAAAATTAATTTCAAAATCACATATATTCATAAGAATTTCATTTTCATCATTAAGTAGCCTTCACAAATCTATGAATTTGTTGACGATGGAAAAAAGATACTACATTTAGACAATTTCAATAGATACACTAAACCGTGAAACACATGAATATGAGATTTTAAAATTTAGTATCTTTTTTCCTCTCTACAACACTCCAATCCCACATCAAGGAACTTTGAGAATATGTTATAATATGTATAGAGAGATTTAAGCGTACGCTAATATCTTGTATATCTTTAAAACTTTGCAGGTAATATGGAGAATGGAGTCAAAGATACACTTGAAAACGATTTCACTAGCTGTTCTGCTTCCCTAGAGGTCAGTTAGACAAATCATTTATTCCAACATAGATTCCCCATTTATAATGTCTTCTCTTTTTTCCTTGTGATGTAAGGTATGTATCGGATACGCTCATGTTTGAATACATGTATTAAACACATGTATTTAAGGAAGAAGAAAAGAAGCCCTTTTTTCTATATATCCTTACTGATAAATAGAAATACAATTTTTTTTCTCCAAAATCCCATAATTCCACTGCAAAAGAAACCTTACATGTTCTTTTCTGTTGCTTCATGAAGGAAGAATCTCAAAGATGTTAGATTCTAGCAATATAAAAAGAATTCATGTTTTGGATACCTTCAATTTGACCTAATGTTGTTTTGTGAGTAAAGCTACGAACAATGATTGTTCTTTCAAGGATCAAGCTCAACCTTGAAGTAATCATAAACATAGATTGCTTAGCAAATGACATTTTTGTGGATATATTGATGAGACCTTACATTTCTAGCCTGGTTTCCACATTGTATTGGTAAATGATAACTGCATTTTGTTTTGAGATTGCTCGGAAAAAAAGCCCGAATTTCCTGGAATCTCAGTAGTTTTCATCGCTATCGTTTTTGTCGTAAACTATGATTTATGGTTCCATAGAGAAGCTGCTGGTTAAGCCAGAAAAACCTTAGTCGCACTGCCTGCAAAATGTTGGATACAAGTTCTTGCCTGATCCCCTACTTCTAAAGCTAAATCTTCTTAATCACTTTATATTTCTTCAAGATGCTGTAGCTGACTCAAATCTCTTCATGGAGCGTTTCTGTTATTATATCTTTTCTAAGCAGATTATTTGCAGTTGCTTAGATGAATAATGCAACGTTGGGTCTTAGCACTGGCATGTTTCTTGGTTTTAAGTTGATGAAATCAACATAGATGCTTACTTACTGACTAATAAACTGCCAATGTCAAAATTCATTTTTAAATGTAGTTGTCTCAACATGGTCAACATGAACAGATATGATTACACAATTAGGTTGAAGGCACTGAATAAGAACAAAGCATGAGAGAGCAATGGATGATGTATATTGAGCAATTCACTCACTTTCATCCATAAAGTCTCATATTCATGTTTCATGCTTCCTTTTGAACTGGCCATATTTGTTTTGCAAATTTCTAGGTTGATCCGGCGAAACCTGCTTCACTCACATGGCTACGGCAATTGAACAGCATTGGAAAACCCCCTGCTGGTTTTGGCCTAAGTTTTAAAGAGATAATGTATTTGGTATGTCTGTAGCTTCCTAAAATTTACATAGCTAATGTTGTAAGCTGATAAGTAGTCTTCCAGCAGAAGATTAGATTGTTGAGACAAAACCTACCTGATCTTATAGATGCTAATAAGAAAACCTCACTTGGCTGCTTTATTTTGTGGAAGGCACCTATTGGTTTCCGGCTGTGGCGTTACACGAGAGAAGAAGAAGCAACAGGAAGAGTAATACATCTTATCTTTTAATGTCTAAACCTGTCTTCACTCTTCCGTATATCCTGCTCTTTCAAATGCCTTTCATTTCATGATTTTTTAAGGCAATCACCGCAACATCTTCCTTTCATTTCAGAGACCAATATTTGATTTTTTCAGAAAGCACCTTGTTACATGTGATCATGGCGTTCCTTTGGGTGGTATAGGGTATGTTTTCTCTTCTACTATTATTGATGAAGTAAGCCTATGAATTTATGTTGTTTGTTAACCTTGTTATAGAGAAGTTCCTCCAATTTTTGCTCGACAAAAACCAGATTGAACACCTTAGCACTATGTTATGAATCTAACAAATTAAGTTAGTATTACCCAGGTTATGGCAATTGTAATATGTTTTTACTCCCTGGAATGAGTATCATACCAAATATTTTCAGATAAATTGGTCCATCTCATGGATAACGAAAATTTCTCGTTATTTTCGGTTTAAGAGAAAAACATAAAGGTAACCAAATAGCAAATGGATTTCTGTTGAATTCGAATTCTAGGATTTTGGTGAACAAGTTTACTGGTGGTACTGAAACCTTGAACCCCAGACTAGAGAGTTCAATGTTTTTGCTTGGCATGTAAAGGACCAGGACTCAATTTAGGGTTTAGAGCTTAATTCTAGCCTAATTATTTCATTTTCTTGACAAGCAGCTGGTTTTGTAACATATTTGTTCCGTTTGACAAAGATCATACTATGAAGAGTGATAAGCAATTATTGGTTAAATAAAGACTACACTGGAAGTATAATTCGATTATGAGTCTTGACAATTTCAATGAAGCCTCGTTTAATCCATAATTCTGCTTATTTAACCTTTCTAGTTCATACAATAAAAATCTTGAGAATGTTCGTACTGTTGCTTTACAAATATCTCTTACATTTTAATGCATCAATTTTAGGGCAGGAAGCATTGGAAGAGGTTACAGAGGAGAGTTTCAACGCTTCAAACTGTTTGGTACAGTATGTGAAGAGGGTCCGATCCTGGCAAATCAGTTCTCTGTAAGTTTTCTTCTCATAGTTTAAAGCCATAGCTGGCTTAATACTTGATCTGATATGGCTACTGTACCCACTAAGAAAAACATAAGATCAAAAGTCAAACCCAAGAACATGAAATGGTCCAAGATCACTTTTCACAAAAAAGAAAAGAAAAAAAGAAATGGTCAAGATAGAAATTATTCAAATCCAAAATTACTTGTACCTAAAATGCTCTGACAGTATACCAAATAATTTTCATATATATATACACCTTTGATATCTCCCTCGATTTAACTGAAAACTTCTGCACTACTTTCTCATCAGGCATTTGTATCGCGTCCGAATGGACAAAAGTATTCAACCGTATTATGTGCAAGAAGTCCCGAAGTTACCAAGTAAGCCAGCAATAGTTGATAACCTTGATTCTTTTAATATTTTGAAACTTATATGAGTTAGTAGATGCACTATTGATGAATATAACAAACCGCACTATCTGCAGAGGTAGTACAGGTCCGGGCATTGAATCTTGGGACTGGAATTTGAAAGGGGAGAAATGTACATACCATGGTTTGTTTCCAAGGTCATGGACTATTTATGAAGGTATAACAACATCAAACACTGTTTGAATTGTCATTGCGGACTTGTTATTCCCCTTTTTCGTGGTTCTGATCATAACATCACCTTGCAACCGCTATTTAAATCTCTGCTATAGATAGTTCTGTTTTGTTATACCAGTATAGTGGAATCTTATATGGTTTCTTGCAACGCAGGTGAACCTGACCCGGAACTTAGAATCAGTTGTCGTCAAATTTCACCATTTATTCCCCACAACTACAAAGAAAGCAGTTTGCCTGTATCCGTGTTTACATTCACGGTAGGACATAGAAAATGCTGGCTTAGGGACTTCAAGTATAATCACTACCTTTTCATCTACAGAATAGATTGTTGTAGTTCTTATTGAATTGTTTTGTGCCTACTTCAGCTCTCTAATACTGGAAGAACCTCGGCTGATGTCACCTTGCTTTTCACGTGGGCTGTAAGTTAAATCTTATCCTTCGTTGCTCATTGCTTTGTTCATCATTTTCTCTTGTAATCAACAATTTTGAAGCATATTTCTACGACTTTTCCAGAACTCAGTAGGTGGAATCTCTGGATTTTCTGGTGATCACTTCAACTCAAAGATGAAGTAAGCTAGTAACCAGTGGTCTTTAATCAAATTATATTCAGATCAGTTTATTGTATGCTATTCTTCTACTTATATTAATTCATCCCTTCATCGTACCAAATAATCCTATTCCATTAACAATGTTCTCTTGCTACCAGAATGGAAAATGGGGTTCGTGGAGTACTTTTACACCACAAGTAAGTTTTTTCCTTGCTTTCAGTAATGATCTTGCATATATATGGATCCAAGAGTAAAAGAAAGGTGCAAGCTGAGGAAAAGATTAGAGCAATAAAGCAAAAATCTATGGATGTTAAGATACTGGGTGGTGATGAATTAAAAGGAAAATAATGGTTAAGATTTGAATGCAAGTGCTTTGATACCATCATGTTAAATTGGGTGACGAATTATCTTGAAAACTTAACAGGAAACAAAAAGAAAAAAAAAAAACCATTATTATTTTTAAGTTTGAAGAAAAAGTCATACATCACTAATAGGAGGTAGATCTTTCACAGAACAGCTAAAGGACAACCTCCACTTACTTTTGCCATTTCTGCAAAAGAAACTAATGAAGTCCATGTCTCAGAGTGCCCTTGCTTTCTCATATCTGGCAATTCTAGAGGAATTAGTGCCAAAGATATGTGGCATGAAATTAAAAAGGTTGGTGATATTCTCCATCTTTATCTCCTTTTTTTTTTTTTTTTTTTTTTTTACAATTTTCATTTTTAGGTAAATTAACTCATTGCATTTTCCCATCATTTGTAAGGTGTGTTAGATTGTGACTGTAGCACTCATGCATGAACACCTATGGCACTTTTTTTCCATAATCATAGTATTTCTTCTTTTCACTTTATTGAATTTGTAGAAATAAAATTGTGCTTGATCTGTTGAGTGAAGTTATAACTAAGGCTTTTAGTAATGGTCGCAACGTGAATTGTAGTTGTTATTTTATGATTTTAGTTTTCTCCACACCTAGTAAACCAGAGAAAAAAAAGGAAGAAGCTGATCTCTATCATATCTAATGATTCCTTGATTCCTTTAATTCATTGTTACAGAATGGATCATTTGAAAACCTTGGTTATGAAGAATGTTCACCTTCAGAGCCAGGATCATCCATTGGAGCAGCTGTAGCAGCCTCTGTGACTGTTCCTCCCGGTTCTGATCGTAGAGTCACTTTCTCCCTTGCATGGGACTGTCCAGAAGTCCGATTTGGTGACAAGACATACTACAAGTTAGTTTCATTCTTTTGGGAACTTTTTACATCTAATTTGTGACTGTTATACTACTGAGAGCTAATCAAAATATCTCTCTAATAACAGGCGCTATTCAAAATATTATGGCACTTTAGGCGATGCAGCTGGAAATATTGCAAGTGATGCTATTTTTGGTATGTTTACATCATCTAGCTTGACTAAATGTTTCTTAGGGATAAGGTTCAGTTTACCGCACTACTTAACCCTGATGGATCATATTTACTTGCCATCTTTGAACGGCTGCAATTTTACTACTATTAATTTTAATTAAGCTCAAAGATGGTCAAAATATGATGGCAAAAGAACATTCATGTTCGTAAATAAAGAAATGTTTTACAAAATATTCTAACTTTTACCTTTTTTTAATCAAATTAGAAACTATAGTGGTAAAATAGCTCCCATTCGATGTAGCTTAGGCAACTTAAAAGATATCTACAAAGAACTTGTTTTGATCTTTTACTCACGTACAAACTAGCCTGCAAAATTTCTGAAACACAATATTTATATGTGGTAGCTAAAAGTCTCTGAATCTTTTCCCGGAAAGTTATAAGTATTCTATAAAGGTAACATGTTGACTTATCTTCATCTTTGTGATAGTAAATTTGTTTAATTTGGTACCAGACAGTGTCTGCGGTCTGAATGGCAGACATATACACTAGTACAAAAATAAAAATACCACGGAAATAGTTTTATTTGGAACATGTCATTGGGTGAAATAGAAAAATTGCTAACTAGGTGAATATTTTTGTTTTGATAATTTTGAACCTAGATCATTCCACCTGGGAATCGCAGATAGAATCATGGCAAAGACCAATTCTTGAAGACAAAAGGCTTCCTGAGTGGTAAGATTAAATGAATTTTGTGCTCCGGAAATATGTGATCATGCAACTTGTTGAACAAGTTCTAAAAGCAAGAAAAAATTCCCAGGTACCCTGTCACTCTTTTCAATGAGCTCTACTACCTTAATGCAGGGGGGACGATATGGACAGGTATTTATATGGAGCTTAATAGATATATTTAACCTGAGTATTGAAGGCTAATTTTTACTTTCTACAGATGGATCAGCTCCAATGCAAAGTTTAGCATCCTTGGGAGAGAGAAAGTTTTCTCTTGACAAGTCCAGATCACATCTGGATAATGCAATTAACTCTGCAAATCATAAAAATATAGCTATTGAAATCCTAGAAAGGATGACATCTACACTTGAGAAGGCACATATTCCTCTGACATCAAATTCTGCTTTAGGATCCCAGTTGCTTCAGGATGGAGAAGAAAACATTGGTCAGTTCCTCTATCTTGAAGGGAGCGAATACCTCATGTTTAACACTTATGATGTTCATTTCTACTCATCTTTTGCACTGCTCATGCTATTCCCAAAGCTTGAACTGAGCTTCCAGAGAGACTTTGCAGCAGCAGTTATGATGCATGATCCAAGCAAGATGGAAATTATGTATGATGGAAAGTGGGTTCCAAGAAAAATTCTTGGTGCCGTTCCACACGATATTGGGCTTAATGACCCTTGGTTTGAAGTAAATGCTTATAATCTATTTAATACAGATAATTGGAAAGATTTGAATCCCAAGTTTGTTCTCCAAATACATAGGGATATTGTTGCTACAGGAGACAAAAGTTTTGCACTGGCTGTTTGGCCTTCAGTGTATACTGCAATGGCTTTTATGGATCAATTTGATAAAGACAGGGACGGGATGATTGAGAACGAAGGGTTCCCTGATCAAACCTACGATGCATGGCCTGTTGATGGTGTGAGTGCATACAGTGGTGGGCTATGGGTGGCAGCCCTCCAAGCTACTGCATCTATTGCCCATCAAGTAGGTGATGATGAAGCTGCTGCCTATTTTCATACCAAGTATCAAAAGGCAAAATCTGTATATGCAACATTGTGGAATGGGTCCTACTTCAACTATGACAACACGGCAAATAGTTCCAGCAGGTGTATTCTAGCTGATCAATTGGCTGGACAATGGTGAGCACATAGTTACTCTCCCCCACTCCACCCCTCAACTTTGCATTAAAATGCTGCATATACGGAAAAGAATTTGACATATTAGTACTAACATTTGATAATTTTGTTCATGCTTTCGATCATCCCCTTGCGCTACTTCAAGTGCCATTAGACAACATATCAGTAATTAGTATAATACCATTATGTTTACCTCTGAAAACACAAATTGCAGTTTCTACGATCTGAATATGTTAGAAGAGCCTTTATAACAACTGTTTCTTTTCTTTTCCAGGCCCTGTCCATACCCTACTTACTGGTCTGTTTATGTTTGACATTAATTATTTGTGGAAGTAAAGTAGTTATTAATAGCTCATTCATATCTTTATCTTGTATTTCCAGAACTTTCTACTTCTTTAGCTGATCAAGTTAACCTTTATGCACTCCTAGGATTACTTTCATAACTTATAAATCACATATGAGAAGTATTTTAGCTGGGACTACTTCGTGTAGATGATTTTGGAGTTGAGCCTGGATTATATCCT
Organism: Gossypium anomalum; assembly: GCA_025698475.1. Taxonomy (NCBI): domain Eukaryota; kingdom Viridiplantae; phylum Streptophyta; class Magnoliopsida; order Malvales; family Malvaceae; genus Gossypium; species Gossypium anomalum. The sequence goes on along the minus strand of CM046968.1, from coordinate 64,274,844 downwards.
TGAAAGCCTGCTGTGCATCTCTGGTTCCCATGCTTCCTTCTAATGGAAACTGTAAACAGAATAGATCTTTAAGTAGTACGACTTTACCATAATAGATTATCTTTTCCGTATCCAATTTACCACATTTGAACTGGAACCTTCCTTTTATGTTCAGAAAAATCATAAAAGTCGTATACTCATATTACTCTAACTACTTCTAGTAAAGAAATGCAATAGGATTCGTGGATCTTATCCCATTTTTTGGTTGAAGGTTGAGCTAGTTTAAGTGCAGTTATATCAGTCCTTGAGTTACTACCTGGTTATGTAGTCAATTGGGAGCAATTTAATGTTGAAATGCTAGTCAGACATGTCTCTTCTTTAACCTTGGAATGTCTGTTGAACGACATCATGCATTATGTGAAATGTAATAAATCTGTCTTCTCCGGAAGCATCTATGCAATTCCTTTTTGAACTTGTACACCAAAACTTTCGAAGATGCAATATTCCAATCCCTGAAAACTTTGTCTGGTTTCGAGTTGTGTTAGTCGTGTTTTTTGTTCGGGTTTTGCCCTGTTATTGTAATTCACCAAAAAAAAAAAGCTTTGCATGATTCGTGATGTTGGACTTCCTTTCAAGTTTGATCCAAATTCGGATTCTAATGTCCTTATGAATACAATAATCACATTACTTTTTGAACTATAAGTACCACCATGCTACCTATTCTACGTAAGGACTCTTTATCTCTTTAAGCTATGCAAATGTGGACTAAATTGAGTGATGATATAGGTATACTGGAGCAAGTGGTCTCATGCCAATTGCTGATGATGACAAAGTGAGAACTGCACTTCAAAAGATATATGATTTCAATGTCTTAAAGGTGAAAGGAGGTATGCGTGGTGCGGTAAATGGGATGCTTCCAGATGGAAGAGTTGATATGACAGGTATGCAATCAAGGGAAATTTGGGCTGGAGTTACATATGCTCTTGCAGCTACGATGATTCAGGAGGGGATGGTGGAAACGGCATTTAAAACAGCAGCTGGTGCCCATGAAGCTGCTTGGTCACAGCAGGGTCTCGGGTAAGTTTCTATTCTTTCAAGTTTCGAATATCAATCTTGTGAGGTGAAGGCACTTGGATTCGCTTCTGAAAAACAGGAAGTTCCTTTTTCCAATAATCCCAAGGAGCACCATGGTATTGTGAAAACATAACAGATGAGATGACATAATAGAACAGCCTTATTCTGGCTGTACTTATGTGTGCGAGTGTCAGATATGTTCATGTGTTCAACATGATAAAAGAAAACATAGGTTCCAATACTAGGAAAATCCAGCCAAGTGTCTCTCCCATTTGGAAGTTTGATTAAATTAAATTAATGATTATTACTGTGTTTTGTTTTACAGATACTCTTTCCAGACTCCAGAAGCGTGGAATACAGATGAAGAATATAGATCCCTATGTTACATGCGACCATTAGCTATATGGGCAATGCAATGGGCACTGACAAACCCAAAACTCTCCACAGAGGAGACCAAACATCCATATGGAGAGATTGATGAGTGTTTATACCAAAAACAACATCTAGCATTTTCAAAAGTGGCTCACCTCTTAAAGCTGCCTAACAAGGAGGAAGCTTCTAAAACCTTCCTACAATCTCTTGTTCAGTTCATTTGCAGAAGACTTCCGATTTGATTTCTTTTACACACTATTTAACAATATAGATTGCTGAAAGTAAATACGCTTAAAAGAATAGAGTGTAAGATAGTTGGATTGATTCGTTGAGTATTGCTCGATTTACCATAGATTAAATATTAAACAACTAAAGAATAATCCTTTATTGAGAGAACTGAATAAGAACACCTTTGTTGTTAGTGTTGCTGGATTTTTCTATTTATCCCATTACTGGTTTTCTATTTATCTTGTATGCCCATTGAAGTTTAAACCCACATGCAACTGCCTTTTGGAAGTTTGGAACACTCCACATTCTGATTGTGAGAGTTCTTTTTATTTATTTATTTATTTAAAAAAAGTAGTTAATGAAATCTTGGCTAAATAATAAGGATAAAATTCTAAAAACTTTTAGAGATATCATATTTCAATAAATTCCACCCGTAAATATTTAACACTTGACAAAATTAAGTAAAAATAAAAAGTTGCTGTTTTTTTTTTTTTCTTTCGAATCTTTATTATGAAAGTTATAATTAGGTTTTATTTATTAAATATTTACCTTACAAAATCCTTTCTGAGTCCAAGTCTAACTTCATATACTTGAATCATAAATTACAAACATCATTATTCTCATGATGCGGCTTTCAGAAAATGGATATAAATACGGATAGAAAAATGAAAAATAAATTAAAAAACAAAATTTATAAACATTTCAAAATATATAATATTACAAAATTTATAATAAGATTGTTCAAAAAAAATATTATTAAATGTGACGTCAACAAAGTCTATTTTTTAGCACGAGTGTTTTTGTTTCTCTGTCTGCTTAGTAGTACATTTTTGTTAGGGTTTTACAGTCGGCTAGGGTTTTATTTTTTATTTTGGAAGAATTGGTTGTTGTTATTGTGTGAGTAATGGAGGAGGGTTTGGCTAATCTCAATATTGTGGATGAGGCGGAAGATCCAGTGGAAGCAGTAGGGGATGATGTCATATTTGGTTAGGATTATAGTTTGTATCTGGTAGAGCGGGTTCTTACGGATAGTGTTGTTCAATTTCTATCATTGAGGAATATTTTGGCAGATTTGTGACATCCATTGTAAGGGGTGTCTATTATGGAAATTGGTGAAAAACGAATCTTGTTTCATTTTTATAACGAGATTGATCTAAAACGGGTAGTGGATAGAATGCCATGGTTATTTAATAGGCATCTCATTGTGTTCCATAAGTTGGCAAAGGGTGAGGATATGAATCAAGTTCCTCTTTTTTATGCATTTTTTGGGTGCAGGTGCATAATTTGTCGGTTGGATTTATGACTGAAAGGATGGCATGAGAGTTCAGGAATTTTATTGGGTAGTTCTTAAATATGATGTTGCATTGATAACAAAGGGGGTAAGGAAGTTCATACGAATTAAGGTTATGCTAGATGTCCGTCTCCAACTAAAGAGGAGGAAATGTGTTGTTTTTGAGCAAAATAAATTCACATATGCATTCTTTCAGTATGAAAAGTTATCGTTATTTTGTTTCTTACTTGGAAGGTTGGGGCATGGGGAAGGTTTTTGCCTAGTAAGGTTATCGTTGGGGAGTTAGAAGGTGGCGTTTGGTTGGATCTGTCCTTACAAGCTACTCCAAGGAAGGCGGTGTCGGTGATGAGCAAGTGGTTAAGGAATCTGAAGATGGTAATTAGATAGGGATAGAGGTGGATGGGGATAAAATGAGGAGGAATTTAGGTGATGATCAAACTAATCTAATTTATTAGATAGGGGGAAAAGGTCTAAAGGGTTATTCGATTAAGGAAGGATGAATTGTTTGGCATGCTAGAAGAGTTATGGGTAATAGGCTATTAGGTGTGGTGGGCCATATTGAGGAAAGGGGAATGGGCCCAAAATTGGAAGATAGGCCTATTGAGTTTATAGATGGGAAGAAGAGGTAGCGTATACTAGCTGAGGAGTTTGGGGTTTCGGATGGTGACATGTCTTTGGACTCAAAAATAGGAATGGAGTATCGACGACCCCTGTTAAGCAAGCCAACCGGGCGCAATGACAATCTTCAGTTGGAATGTCTGTGGTTTGGGGCAATCGCAGACTGTCAAATGTCTCAAGAATAAATTGAGACAAGTTAAGCCTCAGTTACTATTTCTTATAGAAATAAAGGTTTGTGGTAGACATATGAAGCACGTAAGGAGGAATTGTGGGTTTGAGTATGGAATTGATGTGGATGCGAAATGGAAAAGAGGGGGATTATCTTTAGGGTGGAAGGATGGGATATTTATTTCTCTAAAAAGCTTTTCAAAGTCACATATTGATGTAGAGGTGGATGAAGGGGATGGTAGGGTAATGTGGAGATTTACGGGTTTTTATGGTTCTCCTATGGAGCAAGCTAGAAAAGACTCATGGGATTTATTAAGGCATTTTAAGAATAGTAGTTTGTCGTGGCTGGTTTTGGGGGATTTTAACAAAGTGTTGTTCTCTTTTAAAAAAAAAGATGGACGGTTCCGTGAAGAGAGGCAAATGGTTGCTTTTAGAGATGTGTTGGAAGAGTGTAAGCTAAGCAATTTGGGTTTCTCTAGTCAATGGTTTACGTGGGAAAGTGGAAGATTGACTGAAAATAATATAAGGGAGAGGTTAGATAGGGGTTGCTAATCCAGGGTGGTGGGATCTTTTTTCAGGGCATTCGGTGACTTATCTTCAACATAGCTTTTATCATTGCTCGGTGGCTGTCGATATGAGAGGAGATGTGGGATTTCTAGTCAAGTCGGGTTGAGACAATTTCATTTTAATGCCGATTGAATTCTAAAAGAAGGTTTCGAGAATCATTTAAAATAATGTTGGGAGTTAAATAATAGGGAAATTCTAGTGAAACTTGAGGAGGTGGGAGTGGGTTTGAGTAGGTAGGCAAAAATTTTTAAAGCTTTTTGGGACTGGAGGAAAGTTGATTTAAATTCTAGACTTTATAAGCTGAATGGAAAATATCTAAGTGACGAGGTTTTGACTGGGATTTTCGAGGTGAAATTGGCATTAAATTTAGAAGTTGATAGGGAAGAAATATTCTGGGACCAGAGGGCAAGAGTCAGCTGGCTTCGGATGGGAGATCGTAACACATTGTTCTTCCATAGTTTTACTTCTAGCCAAAAGATAAGAAATATGGTTAAGGGTTTGAAGAATGGAAGTGAGGGATGGGTCAGTGGGCTAGATGAGATAGTTGATATAGCAATGAGTTATCTCAAAGATTTATTTACGTCAAGGGCACTTAGAAGATGTGATCGGTTACTTACTAGGATCCAACTATGTGTTACGGAAAGTCTAAATGAGGAGTTAATGGCTAAGTTTAAGGCGGAAGAGGTAGTAGAGACGGTTAAAGCTATGACTTCTCTTAAGGCTATAACAGTCCAAATTCGCCCGGGCCCATACAATGAAATAAACAAAGTTTGTAAATTAAATAAATATCCATGTTGTAATGTCCAGTTTACAAATGGGCCTAAAGGCCTTATGATACAAGACCCATTTAGCCTAAGACCCTATGCCCGGTTACAACCCAATAAGCCCACGCCCAGTTATACCTAAACCCACTAAACCGTTACACCCTTGACCCAACTCAGTGAAGCCCAAGAGGCCCAAACCGTAAGCAAGGACAGAAGACCTAGGGTTTCAGAAACCCTAGGTGCCGTAAACTCTCCAGTCAACGCGTCTGTTCGTCTCGCGTCGTTCCAATTACCCACCATCAATGCCATGATTCCAAGCCATGATTCCAGGCTTCGAATCATGCCATGATCGACGCCTGAATCAACGCTGGTGTGTCATCATCAGCGCTCGTTCATGGCTAAATCTCCTCGCTGGTACCTGCAAAAGGGGAAAGAAGAACAACAGAGGCAACACAAATATGGCAGGGAATAACATTAAACATGTAAAATACTATTCACAGAGGCTATAAAAGCCCGTGTTAAAACGATGTAAAGGAGAGGGTTTTTTTACACACAGATTCAATAAAAAGAGAACACGTTTTACACAAAAAAAAAGAAAACCAACAGTCGACTGGAATATAGAGGTGATTATTTATTCTTTTTTTCCTTCAAAATACATACTGATAATATAGAAAAATAGAAGGAAGAGGACGTACTTTTGGATCTGCGCTGGAAAGTGAAACTTTCAAGCCTCCGGCCACCGTATGTGGTGGAGACGACGGAGGCGCGTAGGGGCGTGTAGGCCCCTTGTCGGAGGCTCGATAGAGCTCTGAAGGCCGGCCCCAAATCCTCTTCAGAGGATTTCTTTATTTTTTTTAAAAATCGGATTTCAAAATGAATTTAAGCTTAATATTTGGCTTTTATAGCCTTATAAAAATGACGTCGTTTAGCTTAAAATGATAAGCTTCAAAATGGCGTCGTCTTAGAGCCAGGATCCGCGTATTGACCCGTGACCCGGGAAGGATCAGCGTGTTTTTGATAAATGGGCAAATTGCTCAATCGATCCTTCCGCATTTTTAAATTTTATAATTGCATTTTATTTTTATTTTAAATTGACCTTAACCTTTTACGTTTGTTTCAATTTAGTCCCTCTGGTCATTATAAGACTTATTTTGAAAATGGTGTCGTTTTGGAGATTAGGGCTAATTGCCCAGTGAGTCCCTCAGTTTTAATGCGCGTTTCAATTTAACCCAAATTTTCATTTTATTTGTAATTGGCCCCAATTTTTCTTATTAAAATTTGATTTTTAGTTTTATTTATTTATTTTTGATTCTTTTTAAATTTTATATGTATTATTTATTTTTATAAATGTTAGTTATATAAAATAATATATATTATTATATACATCTTTATAAATTTTATTATATGTTATATTTTTACTATATATACATATTATTTATTTTACCATATTTATATGTAAAATTACTTATTATATTATTTTTATTATTTTATACTTTGTCTATCATATAGTTTATATCATTATATATTTTGTTTATAAATTTTATCGCAAGTAATATATTATACCATACATTATTCTTTACATTACATTTATTTTATTATAAAATATAAAATATTTTATTATTTATTAATTATATATGTTTTTAATCTTTATTCTTAAATAAATATGTGTAATATCAATATTTAGTACTTTTTTATATATTAAGTTATTATATCCTATAATATAATTTATATGTATAAATCATATTTTTAAAAAGGGTACTCTTTTATCATTCTTATATTATTCTTAATATTTTTAAATATCTTTATTTTTATCTTATTTGATTTACTTTTAATAAGTTTATAATTTATTTTTATTTTTTAGTATTGTTTTAGTAGGTTAAATTTTTATAGATTATTTGTTATTTTATGTTATTTATTTTTACATATTCGCATAAAAATTAATTATTTATGTTGATTTAAGTTACATTTGCATGAAATATTATTGTATATATTATGCAATTTATATTGTTGTACTCATTATGCCTTTTGTTGTATTTTGCATATAACGATAATGCATGTATATTTTATATTATCTATAATCATATACGATGTTAACATATGTTGTGTAATTTTTGCCATTATTCATCATCTTTATTTGCATGGAATGTTAAAATAGGTGTCGTATGGTTAATTTATTTAATATTAATCCTTTGTAATATGTTAAATTGTATCATCACTTTAAAGAACTTGTATATTTCATTCAATCCAAAAAGAATTTTAAAAATAAGGCAATGTTTTTGGTAGTTAGGAATTCGGGAAGTAGTGCCCTAACATGATGGGTTGCGATTTCTCGTTTGTCTAAATACCTAAAATATCCTTCTAAATAAGTTTTGAAAATTACAAGATGATTTTAGTTACAAAAGTTTAAAATATTGTGTCCAATCATTCTGGATGTGACGTTTATATTCTTTTAAAGCAATGGAATCTTGATTCTTTTTAACTCAAGTTATTACGGTTTTAAAAGAGACATTATTTCTAAATTCTTGCAAACTTTTGACATTAAGATAGAATTATTCAATCTGGTACCAATTTTGGGCGTTACGAGTGTGCTAATCCTTCCTCGTACGTAACCGACTCCCAAACCAGTTTTTCTCGTAATTTCGTAGACCAAAATATTTTATAAAGTGATTCAATCACACTTTAAAAGGTTGGTGACGACTCCCGTTTACAAAACATGCTTACTGAGGTTTCAACAAAGGTGTCTGGTAAGGATGGTTTTCCAACGCTTTTCTTTCAAAAGTATTAGAAATGTGGTTGGGATGAGGTCACCGAGTTTTGCTTGGATGTGCTGAAGGGTTGATGAAATCTAAAGGATGTGAATTGCACAAATATTGTGCTTATTCCTAAAATGACTACGCCGAAAGCTATGGGCCAGTTTAGACCTATCAGTTTTTGTAACGTGATTTACAAATTTATCTCGAAGGTGATTGTTAATAGGTTTTGAAGGGTTCTTAGTTTCTATATTGATGAAATACAAGGGACGTTTGTGCTTGGGAGGTAAATTACTAACAATATATTTGTGGCTTATAAGATTCTGCATTCGTTTAAAAAGAGAAAAGGGGGTTCGATTGGTTCTTTTGCTTTAAAGCTTGACATGAGCAAAGCATATGACAGAGTTGAATAAAGCTTCTTAGAAAAAAAGATGGGGCAACTAGGTTTTTGTAATGCATAGATTTCACTTGTAATGAAGTGTGTCACTAGCGTGTTATATTTGGTGATGCTAAATGGGATTTAAGGGGAAGAGTTTCACCTACACGAGCATTGAGACAAGGGGACCTTCTAAGTGCATATTTGTTTATAATTTGTGCTGAAGGGTTTTCAACGTTAATCAATATGGCTCGGAGGGAAGGGAGGACTGGTGGGGCTAGGGTAGGAAAAAGTGGTATACCAGTTACACACTTATTTTTTACTGATGACAGTGTTTTGTTTGGCGAGGCCTCGGTTGAAGGTGCTAACATCATGAAAGAAGTGGTGACTAAGTATAAAGAGGTGTCGGGGCAGTTAGTTAATTTTGATAAATCCCTTATTTATTTCAGTGGAAATGTGGGTCATGAGATTCAACAAGTAGGGAGGGTATTAGGGGTACGTATTTCAAATAAACCAGAGAGGTACCTCAATTTGCCAATAATGGTGGAACATAGGAAAAAGTATGCTTTTGTAAAAATTAAAGAGAGATTTGTCAAGAAAATGAATAATCGGAGTGTGTGATATTTATCTTTAGGGGGAAAGAAGGTGTTCTATAAATTCAATTTTACATGTTATCCTGATTTATACGATGCAATGTTTCATGATGTTTGTTACATTATGTTGCGATTTGGAAAATATGATGTGTAAATTTTGGTGGCGTAATACAAAAACCAGTAAAGGTATACATTGGTGTAAATGGAGTGATATGTGTACTCCCAAAGCGAAGGGAGGGTTGGGTTTTAAGGAACTTTCTAAGTTTAATATGGCCCTGTTAGTGAAGTAGGGATGGAAACTTATTACGCAGTCTGATAATTTGTTTGCACGAGTAATGAAGGCTAAATATTTCCTGTGAGGGGATTTTATGAGTGCATGCTTGGGTTTTTACCCTTTGTATACCTAGCGGAGTATTTGGGGAGCCCGATGGCTTCTAGAGGAGGGAGCAGGTTAGAGAATTAAGGATGGCTCAGCTGTAAATATCTAGAATGACACCTAGTTGCTGAGACCTGGAGATGGTAGAGTACATTTTCAGAATATGGATATTAGATATATTGTTGTTTTTGATCTAATAGACAAGGAAATGATTACCTGAAAGCGAGATGTTATCCGAAATTTATTTGGTGAAGAGCAGTCGAAGAGAATTTTATTGATTCCACTGGTGAGTAGTGTACAGAAGGATGCAATAATTTTGATGGGGGATAATACAGGGGAATACATAGCCAAGAATGGGTATAAATGGCTCATTACAGGGAAAGATTTTGTGTTGAGAGGTAATTATACATTGCGATATGCGAATCTATCTAATTTTTATACAAGATTGTGGAATCTTAATATTCCTAACAAAATTCATATTCATCTATGGAAGGTAGCTAATGCATTTGTGCCTACATTATGTACACTGAAATCTCGTAAGCTTGTTGTGAACATGCTTTTTTCAATCTGAAAAATGAAGGAGGAGACGGTGAACCATTTGTTTCGGGATTGCATCTTTCGAAGCAAGTCCTGCGAGAAATATGGGTGGTTTTCTCGACCACCAACATGGAAAACAATTGGAAGCAATGGTTAGTAGTGGAATTTGTAAATAGCAACAGGAGAATGTGCAGAAACATAGCCATTTCTTTTTGGGCTATATGGTATAACTGTAATAGGATTTATCATGAAGGAATAAGGGAGTGGGTGCAAGAAACAGTGGGGTTTATAAGTGCATAATGCTCAGAAATTGAGTAGTTAGGTGAGTTAACGATGAGCATGTAGAAGCCAAAATATGATGGTTGGGGACCACCAATGGATGATATTATTAAGATTAATTTTGATGCCTCTTATAATCAACAATCATGCAAATCAAGTTCGGGTATAATAACGCGCAATAAGAAGGGAATGGTGATGGTGTTGTACATTTACCCGTGAGAGAATATTCTAGATTCGACTATGGCTGAGGCGCGAGTGTGTTTATAGGTGGTTACTATTGCAAAAGAAATGGGTTTTCGAGATGTTTGTGTTGAGGGAGACGTGCTGACGGTAATCCGAAAGCTAAATTTTGCAGAAGAGGATAGATCGAGTATAAGTAGTTTGACAAAAGAAATTAAGGGAAGGGCACCCAAGTTTAGAAGTCTACAGTTTAGATTCGTACCGAGAGAGGTAAATGCAATGGCACATGGGTTGGCGATGGAAGGAAGGAAGTATGAATACCCTATTTATTGGATGTAGGAAGTCTGGTGTGGGTTGGAAGGGCTTGTTAATTGAGATAGGAGAGGAGTTAGGGGATGAATAAATGCAATGATTGAGTTTGGACTCGGTAGCAATGGCTTAAAGAGAGGCCAAGGAATAGTACGATAGTACCTGATTTAATTTACTGGGATGGCTGCCTCTAAGTTTCATTGATGCAAGAGAGGGTAATGACAGACTCTTGGAGATAAAAAAGGGTTTCAAACTTGGGTTTTTTCTTTTACTAGGCTTAGTTGTTTTATTTCTTTAGTTGCTAGTTATCTTTTGTTTTTTGATTTATTTTTTTTTAATTTTTTGTTATGTGGTCTTCAAGGCGTCGTTTGGTTGGCCTTTGTTTGATGGGCAAGTGTATGGTCATATAAGGAGTAAGGGTCTATAACCGTTTGCATTTTCTCCAAGTAATTAATGGCATCAGTTGGCATTTTTAAAAAAAATATTATTAAAAATAAAATAAAATAATTTATAATTAGATTTAGAAATTTTTTTAAAAACATATGTAAAACACTATGAAAAAACTAAAAGCAAAAAGAAAACTTAAATTTTAAAAATTGAACTCTTAACAAAAACATATTTTTTAAATAGTAAAATATTTCTTTCTTTTGTTTGTTTGTAATGGATGTGTTTTCTACAATGGTTTCTGCTAAAACATGAGAACAACTATTGAAATGTTTTAGGTTAAATAGGTTTTGTCATCACATTTGTTTTATTTTATTGCAAATGATTCAATTTTTTTATTGAGGTTGTTGTTGAGAATTGTAAAATGTTGTTGAGGATGATTGAGTAGTTTGCTAGGGCTTTTGGATAGAAGATGAATTTATAGAAGTCGACTTTGGTGTTTAATGCTAATATTCAGTTGAGTGAGAGGGAGGAGATAGGAAATGTTATTAGTATTTCAGTGGTCCCTACTTATAGTATGTCGTGTATCAAATTTCCTAATAACACTATTAGATTTGGTGCCCTTAGTGTAGTATATTTGTTTGTAAACTTATAATTTTTTTGAACAAATTAGTTCATAAAACGCTTCATGGATTACATTAATATACTTTGTATAATTGTCCTTATATGTGGTTTTTGCATGCAAAGCAAAATATAAGCAAATATTGACTCATTGGTTGTCTAATGTTTAAACTAATACTTAGTGATATTACGTGGTCAGATGGTAATATGAAAGTATAACTTACAACAGTAGACAAACATAAACATTTCCTTAGTCTAATTAGAAATAAGCAAACCGATTGAAAAACTAATATGCCGGCTATCAAGTCCAATTGGGGAGATGCTTTGTCTTAGGTATCGGAGTAGATAACTCCCAAAAAAATAGAGACATAGATGTGACTGCCTAGATTAACAATACATCGAATCGGAACCAAGAAGAATAGATCATGAATCAATTTATGGATCTATTCACTTGTGATGTTCAAAGTGTGACATACCTTAATCTAGAATAGATGGCGGATTATGTATGTGTGACTCGTATATTTTGATGTAAGTAAAAGCCTGAGTTCAAATAGATAAGGAACTAAAAGCTGGTGTGTTGGGTATACAACTTCTGTAGTATGCAGCGTCATTCACACAGTGAAATTCATAGTTCGAGAAACGGGTTAAATGATATTCTCTCATTGGCATTACATGGTTGATGAAAAGTAAACGTGCCCATGGGTCGTTTGTTTTTGTGATAAATGACTTGATAACTATTTGATAGTAATTGACTTTTCATGAAGGAAGATGTAATGATTTCCATGAGATAAAATAGGATCACATTGGGTGAACAGATTTATCCTAAAGAGATTAAGGATATCTTATGAGGGTAACACACTTATGACAAAGTCATTAGACGAGTACTGATCAAATTGCTTTCATAATGGTATGTCACTGGGGAGAACTCAATCACGATACTATAGTGGAATGACTTCATGACTAAATAAGTTTATAATTAATAGGAGAAAAGTTGGAACTTAATTCTAAATCATTTGATCCCTAATCGCATATGTCCAATTGGTCTCTCCACTAGCTCGTTGAAACTAGAAATGAATTGCATTTCAACCAAATGAACATAAATGGTAAAAATAGATAAATGAGAAACATTTGGAAATGAACGTGATTTTCTCCAAAATGAAAATGAAAATAATTTTTGAATTAAATAAAGTTTGAAAATGGAAAAAAATCATTTGGTCATAGTAAATCCATTGAATATAGAAATATTAAATATATTTTCTCATTGCTTATTTTACGGTAAAGTCGTCATGATTTTAATTGAATTAGAATTAGGTTGAGAAATTTATTTAATTAGAAAATTAATTAATTAAATTAATTTAAGATGTTTATTTTGGGAAATAGAAAAAATATCGGATTGGATCAAATTATAAAGTACTGAGTTAAAAGTTCAAGAAGTACTTGTAATTGGATCTGATATGGGAGAGACCCAAAAGCCCTTCATGTTTAAAGAGAGGGATGACAAACCCTAGTTTGTTTAACTAGGGTTGTCGTCCCGTATACTTTTTGTTTGACTAGGAATATATTTTTCTCTTTGTAATAGACTTCTACAATTCAATTAGGTTTTCACCTATTCTTCATATAAATAGGTGACACTGGTAAGGCTAAATAATAGGTTTTGAGATATTGTTATTTTACCCGAAAATGGTGAGAGTTTATTTCTCTAAATATAAATTTTATTTTTCAGAATAATAATTATACTGGTTTCTATTGAGAGAGTGATACAAAGTTGAACGTGGAAGAGAATCGTAGGTTTTTCCAAATCGTAGATTTGGCTTAAAGCTCTAGACGATCGAAAAGAAATTCGGACTTTGACACAACTTGAAATGCAAACAAATCCAAGTTGAAACCAAGAATTTAAAAATTAAAGAAAGAAATTAAAATAGATAATTAAGATAGAAAAAACAATTAAATAAATCAAAGATTTGAATAATTAAACAGGAACAAAATAGAATAAAGAAGAAAATAAAGAAAATAGATGAAAAAGATGAAAAATGACATGTAGAAATCCTAAGGAGCCTTGGAAACAAGATGGATCCACAACCCCTTTCAAATGACTCTAATTTTTCCTCTATGAAAGAAAACTTAGCAAGAAAAAGCTTGAAAATGATCCCCACAATATGAAAAGATTGTTAAAAATTTTCTAAAAGAAACTCAAGAGAAATTCTTTAAAAAAAAAACTCAAAGAGAATTTTACCTAAAGTGAATAATGAATTATTTTTTATTGAATTGTGTACAATGAAAAGACCTTTATATAAGCTAACTAAGTACATGTAAATAAAACTCTTAAATATATTGAAACTCTAATTAACCTAAACAAGAAGTAGTTATAAACTAAACATATTTACTAAAACTCCTAAATAACTTAAAATACTTAAAAGTTATTCAAAATTAAGAATAAACAAATAATAAAATAATAAAACTTAATAAATAAAATATTGAGCTCATATATAATAAAAATTAACATAAAAATCGAACCCAATATTATTTAAACTCGAATTAAAACCCTCAAACTCGTAATTTTCATAATAATCCCATCCAAAAATTTTGCATGTGCAGTATTCACTAAAATATTCATAACTTGAGCTTCTGAACTTGAAATCGAGTGATTCAAAGTGCATTTCGAAGCTAAGATATAGCTCTTGAAACAATATGCACACATATAAGCCCATAAATACTTGGATACCATCCAAAAATTTGTCACAAGTTTACTAATATTTTGAGCATGAAAATTGGTAGCTTGGTTGAATTGACTTTAATAAATTTCACTCATTTCGTGCATGTATCATTCCCCCTTTCCTCAAAAAGATTCATCCTCACATATTGTCTTTGATCGAATCTTGATTTTGTTTGCTTGACTTTTGACCTTGTTATTGGGTCTTGAGGTAGTGTAAGCCCATCACATCCATGGGCTTGAAATTGAGCCTTGAGATTCGCATTAGAGATATTTTGCTTTCAACTAAAAGCAAAGAAAATTTATTTTTGGTTTTGTTTTTTTGTTTTTGAATTATTCAAGTCCACACTCGAAGCATTTTGTGGTACAAGAGTAGTAAAGAAGGTCGTTTGGTTGAAAGCCAGGAATGATAAGGATTCGTCAAGCCAAAAACACAAGTGCAATTTCGGTAAAGGGTTTATTGCTATAAATATCACAAATCAGCTTGAATTTCAAATTTTTTATTTTCCGTTATGCAAGAAAACTATTTTCGAACCATATTTTTTCCAACACTTATGTGATCAAATTAATATAGACATGGCTAAATTTTGGTAAGGTTAATGGAATGAGAAAGAAAAATTCATTGGAAGAGGTAGGAAGTTTTAATTGGTGCAAAGGTGGATGGTGGGTTAGGATAGGATTTAAAAGTTTGAAGAAGTTTAATGATGCTATGCTGGCAAAGCAATTTTGGAAAATGTTGCAAGAGCCTGAAACATTATAATTTAAAGTTCTAAAAGGGTTTTATTTCCTGATTGTATAGCTTTGGAGGCCAATAAAGGTGCAAGGGCTTCTTGGTTTTGGAATAGTTTATTGAGGGGTAGGGAATTTATTAGAGAAAGAATTCTGTCGCAAGTTGGAAATGGGAAAGATATCTCAATATGGCAGGATAATTAGGTTCTAGATTTAAAAGGGAATCTTTTGACTCCTATTGTTACTGCTAGAACATATTTCCTTGAAAAAGTGACTGAATGGATTTGTAGAGAGGACGAAAGTTGGAATATTAATGCTATGGGAGGTTGGATTGGTAAGGAAGAAAATCAAGCAATTAGGAAAATTCCTATTAGTTTGAAAGGGGAAAAGACAAGTTGATTTGGCCTTATGAAAGGGATGGGCTTTATAGTGTTAAATCAAAGCCATCAGGGTGCTGCTCCTTCTTCCTCTATTTTTTTATTATGTAAAATTATGAAAAATATTATGGGGTTAAATATGCCTAGTAAAGTGAAACTCTTTATCTGGAGATTGTGTAATAATTTTGTGCCTACTAGGGAGAACCTTTACAAAAAGAAGATTATGGTCTCTCCTTTGTGTGTTTTGTGTGATAATGAGGTTAAGTCTGTGGAACATATGATGTTGATTTTTGAATGGACAAGAGGTGTCTGGTTTCTTGTGAGGTTGGGATTAAAATTGATAAGGAGAGTAGTGTAAGTTTTGATAGGTGGCTTTTGAGTTTGTGGATGCAAAAAGAGGTAAAGATTGAAGGTAGAATCAAAATTGCTTTAGTTTGTTGGCACACTTGGAAAGCTCATTGTGATATGGTTGTAGGAAAAAAGGATTAAATGTGTTTGGTACTATTGAAAGGATTAAGAGAGCTTGCCAAGAGTGGTTGGAATTCTGCCTTCTGAGGTTGGTAGAGAGCATTATATAATTGGATCTGAAAGTGTAGAGAGATGTAATCCTCTTGATACTAGATGAGTGAAGGTGAATTCTAATGGTGCACTTTTGAAGAATGGAGGTGAAGGTGTTATGGGTGTGATTATAAGGAATGAGAGGTGATAAATACCAAAAGTAACATGTTTTAGCCTCATTCTGAATGCGTTTTTGGATGGTTATTCGATTTAAAATGGTAAATTTTATGCTTCTAATCCTTTAAATTCATGTTTCTATACTTAGGAGAGTATTTGGGAGCAAAAAGAGTGAAAAAGAGCAAAACTCAGAAAATCAGAGCAAATTTTATGATCCACATGGGATGGGTACACGGCCTTGTGAGCCATACAGGCGTGTGCTAGACCATGTCAAAATCATGATTTGCACTCCAAACACATGAAAAAAAGGCAATTTTTAGGTTTTTCGGACATTTTACGACCTATATACTAAATATAAGAAGAGGGAAGTAAGCTGTCAGAGAATATTAAAGAAAACCATTCGAAAAACACCATTGAAGCAGACTCTGAAGTAGATTTCTATCAAGATTGAAGATCTCCCTTTGAATTCTTTAAAGTTTATTATGATTTTCTTTATTTCTTGTGGTTATATTGTCTTTGAGATGTTTTTATTTGCTATCATGAACTAACTTTCCAAATATCTAAGGAGATTGAACCCTAGGATGGATTATGTTATTTGATTTCTATTTTTACGCAATAAATACTTGAATCTTGTTCTCAATTATGTATGCTTAATTCTTAGTTTAATATTTCTAGGCTATTAATCCATGTTTGATGTGCTTAAATCATAGAAGGAATAAACCTTATTTAAGAGTAGATCTAACATAATTGAGTGGAGTTGCATGCAATCCTAGAAATAGGACGACATAAATCTATCAGATTAGAGTCAAATATAATAGGGGAATTCATAGATCGAGTTAATACGATAACGGGGGTTTTAATTAGAAAGAAATTTCAATTAATCAACCTAGAGTCAGTTGCTCTTAGTCTTGAAGAGAGATATTAGCATAATTTAGGGATTTCTATGGATCAAGATACTAAATGAATAAATTGCGTAATATAGATTAATAATGACAAATGAAGTCGAAGTGCATTCTTTCCTGGGTATTGTCTTGCTTCTTGGTTGTTAATCGTTTATTTTCCTGATTTGTTCTTTATCATGTTCTTTAGTTAATTAATTAATTTAATTTTACTTTTAATCAATCACTCTAATTTTTCGGTTAAATAATACAAAGACGGTAATTACTAGAACTTTTAGTCATCATGGAAATGATATTTGTGCTCACTGTAGCTATACTATTGATTTATAGGTGCACTTGCCTTAGTCAGATTTTTAGTTGGTTTACGACTGCATCAAGAGGGGTGGCATCGTTGGGGGTAGAGGTAGGAAGTGTAACATCCTTTACTTGGGTTAAACCGAAAACCTAAGCAACGAATATCATATTTGACACTAAGCCACATAATTAAAGTCACTATTGTCACTTCATTTCATACTTATTGAACTCAATTTATGCTTCTTGGATCATTTCCAGACATCCCCTACATTTTGGTTTGATCCAAGATTGTTCGAGACCTTTCTTAATCAAAATAAGACAATTTCTAGGTGCAAACATGTATGTTTTAACTTAATTCATTACACCAATGAAATATTTTAACCTTTTAAGTATTTTCTACTAGAACCTCTTTATAATATATCTCAGTACATGTCATATCTAATTCCAAATGATATGTAACATACTCACTTTCAAACCTCAAATTGTGATGAGATGTGTTGAGATCAAATCCTTGATAAAACTTATTATCAATCATTTATCTACACGTTTAAAAACAACTCATTAACTTTGCGAAAGCTTAATAAGTACAAAAAGAATTTAATCTTACCTTAACTTAAGCAAAATTAAATATATATATATATATATATATATATATATATATAACCACTAATCAATATTGTAATAATTAAACTTAGATAACAATTTCAATAGAGTTTCCAAAATTATTACTTACTTATTTTTTTATCAATTATAAATCATATTCATATTAGCCATTGCACTTTTCTTTTATCCTTAATTATTTTATCACCAAAGCCTAATGTAAACTTAATTGAAAATGTAAGATAAATGGAAACAATACAGAGATGCATTGAAGTGCATGAACAAAACAAAGTGGTGTCGAAGCGCAATATCAAAACAAAATGACATTAAAGTGTTTTAACAGAATAGAGTGACACCGAAGTGCATTAACTAAATAGAGAGTGTGCTAACTGTTTCTTAATGGCATGTGCTAAATGTTTCTTAATGGCATGTCATCTATATCCTACTGGTTCATATATTGTCTACATGAACATATAATAGACTCAACTTCACTTTGACATTTCATAACATTACATATTTTTGAATTCTTTTCAATTTAGTCCTTACTATAAAAATTCAATAAACACTATAGTTATATTCCTTTGGCACATGAAATATATAACACACTGACTCATAAAATTCCATATCCACTGTTAAGGTATTGTTACATTTCACCTGTAACTTTTACACATTTTCAATTTATTCCTTAATTTCATAAAATTCAATATTCAATGACATGTCACTTTAATTTCACTTAGCATTGAAACTTACTGCCATAAACATTTCATTAAAATTCTCAATTAATACTTTATTACACATATCAAATTTTGATCACTTTGCTATCTAGTCTTCTTTGCATAAATTTCACTTCACTTATTTTACAATCTTTTTGATTTAGTCTTTACTAGCATATCTTTCATTAATCATAATCCTCTCACTTAGTATTCACTTCACTTCTATATATCACTACACTTGAATATGTTATTTCAAAATTTTAGTACACTTAGTCACTTTTGTATTTTTACAATTTGGTCCTTTCAAATATGAAATTCGAGTATCATTAGAAATTCACTTAAATACCACTTTGTAATTAATTCACTAAGGCTTAACACTTCATTTAATCTTTTTGTCATAATATTTTATTCCACACTTAAAATTTTGTAGACTTTTCAATTGAGTCCTTTTATTATAATTTCACTCCACTCGGTATATTTACTTAACTCTCTTTGACTAAAATTTCACTATTTTTTCTTTAATTCTCTTCCTTCTTCACTTTTGTCATTCATCACCTTCACCTTGCTTCACTAAAATTGCTTTCTCATGTCACTAGTTTAATTAAAAATGAATTACATAAGAAATACTTGAATTTCTTACATTGTTCTCTTGATATCTTGCCTTAGCTTGATTTTCTCTCTCCTCCAATTTTATGTTTCTTGAATCCAAATTGATATTGATGTTTACCATAGTCTTTTCACCATTTTTCCTTCTTAGTGGCTATGAAAATTCTTTTAATTTCTAGATGAAAATAATGAATTTTGATGAAAAGGATCAAATTACAAAGAAAGCAAAACTTTCTCTTCACAATAAATGTAGACGACAAGGCTAAGAAAGATGGAAATTTTCTATCATTTTTTCTTTTTATTTTCTTAAAATTTAATTAATAAATAAAATATCAAAAATAAAAAATATTAAAATAATCTTAACTAATCAAAATCTAATAAAAATATTCATAATGTTTCATGATAATTATTCTAATTGAGAAATGACTATTTTATCTTTCAATTCTCTATAATTCCTTCCTTTAATTATCACTTAATTTGATAAAATTAAGATTAAAAATATTCATAATTATCATAATGTTAAATCATAATTATTTTAATTGGGAAATGACTATTTTACTTTTCAATATTCTCTACAATTCTCTCTTTTAATTATCACTTAATTTGACAAAATTATGATTTAATCCCTTATATTGATCGACTTGTTTAATTTAATCCTTAATTATTAATTTATTTTACACATTGACCTTTCCACCTTTGCACTTTTAGTCCTTCAATGTTTTTAAATTTTCACTTTAACCCTCAACTTATACTTAATTTTACTTTGACCCATCATCGTTACAATTTAAAGAATATCTTAGATTTATTTCTCAATAGGAGTCTTTTCAATTTCTTCCTACATCTAACTGTCTTCTCTATTAACACTAATATTTTCTATTTTATTCTTGACTCATGCTACAGAATATGAAGGTTGTGTTGATGATGCTTTAATTACTGAAACTATGGCTTTGAGGAAGGGTTGTTAGTAGCTATGGAAGATGGCTATAAAGATATTATTTTGGAGTCTGAGTCAATAATGGCAGTTGATGAATGTGATGGCAGCTTAGACCTTCACTTGCGGATTTTGATGATCTGGTTTCTAAATGTTACAAGGTTCATTTGTCAAAGGTGAGATGTACAACTAATGAAGTAGCAAATTGGCTTGCGAGACGTTGCGGGGATGGATTTGAGGTTGAGGGCTGGGTTAAGAAACCTCCATCCTCGTTGATTGCCCGCATTAATTTTTTTTCTTTTCTAGAGTTACACGATTTTGTCACAGCTGCTAACGACAATACGGGACAATTGGATGAGCCAGGTCAAGTGGAACCACACAGGAGCAAGAGGGAAAGAAGAATTCCAACCTCCCTAACGGATTTTGTCCTATTTTAGGGAACAAACTATAAATAAGACGCGTGTGTAAGCCCTAAGGGCATATGAAAAAACCTGAATTTACTCTTTTCGTTGAAATCTAAGCTTCTTTCTTCCTCATCTAATTCTTTCAATTTCTGCATTGTTCTTCTTCCAAATCTGATCATAACAAATTGATGCTTTCATTGAGATTCTTTATGGTGAATCATTCTGAATCCATTAAAGCCCTTCAAGACACTACAACTCACCATGACAAGGTTCTCGCCTCGTTACAAAATCATGTTACGACTTAGGAACAATGGAATGCAACTACCCAGCTCACACTTCAGGACATGGCCAGTTAGTTACATGCCATCTCTGCCCAGTTGGGAATCTCGGTGACTACATCAAAAGGAGGCAACGTCATTATTGATAGTAGTGCGGTGGCGTCACCAGTTAGTTCCACTTGAACAAGCTTTGAAACGTAGGGTTTTTTCATAGCTGCTACCACGAATACAGGACAGGTGGATGAGCCAGGTCAAGTGGAACCACGCAGGAGCAAGAAGGAAAGAAGAATTCCAACCTCTCTAACGGATTTTGTCCTATCTTAAGGAACAAACTATAAATAAGACGCGTGTGTAAGCCCTGGGGGCATATGAAAAAACCTGAATTTACTATTTTCGTTGAAATCTAAGCTTCTTTCTTCCTCACATAATTCTCTTAATTTCTGCACTGTTCTTCTTCTAAATCTGATCACAACAAATTGGTGCTTTCATTGAGATTCTCTATAGTGAATCATTTTGAATTCAATAAAGCCTTTCAAGACACTACAGCTCACCATGACAAGGTTCTCTCCTCGTTACAAAATCATGTTACGACTCAGGAACAATGGAACGCAACTATCCAGCTTACACTTCAGGGCATGGCCAGTCAGTTACACATCATCTCTGCCTAGTTGAGAATCTCGGCGCTGATTCAGATGATATTTTTCCCTTTGCTCCAAAGCTTGTTCAAGTGGAACTTCCTTTGTTTACTGGGAAAGATCCAGAGGAATGCTTAGCATCAGTCCATGATTTATTTGAGTTCTATGGCATAGAAGACCATCACCACGTCACATAGCTTCTTTCCGAATGGATGGCATGACGAAAAAATAGTTCTGGTGGATGCAACGCCAATGGTAACTGGCCGAGTGGAATCACTTGGTTGACTCGATTAGAAAGCGATGCACTGTTCTGGAAATTGAATCACCAGCGAGAAAATTATCCAAACTGACTCAAACAACGAAAATGGAGGATTATCAATCTCAGTTCGAGGATTTAGCTTTGCGTACTCATAATTTATTAGATGAGTTTTTAACGGACTGCATTATATCAGGCTTGCAGGCAGATATCAAGAATGAGGTGCTTAGTCATCGTCCTTTTTCTATGATTGAGGTTCAGGCACTTGCTTAATTTTAGGAAGCTCGTTTACACAATCAACGACAATTGGGTCGGGCCTCCTCCAACAAGCTGCCACCATTATTACCCACTCCCAATCTGGCTGTTACTGGGCCTAAGTTTCAATCGGGCTGTCTCCCTCCAGTAGGTCAACCAAATCCAGTAATTTCTACTATTCCGACCCTTCGACATATTTCTTCTGCTGAAGCTCAAGCACGCCGTGAAAAGGGGTTGTGTTATTACTGTGATGCCAAGTATATGCTTGGGCATAAATGCAAAGACCCTCAACTATTTTTTTTGGATGATGAAGGCACATCCATTGTTTCAGCTCCACCACAACCACTACAACTCCTTGTTGCCTCGGACGGTGATGACACTGATGAATCTGGTTAGGATCAATCCTTAGTTTCCTTGAATGCCTTGGTAGGTGGGATTTACCCTAATACCATCCGAGTCGTGGGAAACATTTTTGGTCATCAGGTTCAGATTCTCACCGACGGTGACAATACGCATAATTTTATTCAGTCTCACGTGGCCGAGCATTTGGGACTTCCGGTTACATCTACCCCTAATTTTAGAGTCATGGTGGGCAATGGTCAAAAACTACAGAATAAGGGGTGTATCAAAGATCTTCGCTTACGTGTTCAAGGGACTGAAATTGTGACAGACTTTTATGTGTTTCCGTTAGAAGGTACCGAATTGGTTCTTAGGGTCGCATGGCTAGCTACTTTGGGTTCGATAATAATGGATTTCTCCAAATTATTGTTTCAATTTCGACAAGGCACCATTGACATTCATTGGTTGGGTGAGTCTAGTTCAGGTCCTCAACAGGTTCAGATGCAATCTCTCTGTAGGATGGCTGAAACAAATGCTATGGCCATGTATTATCTGTTACATCTTCAACAAACACCCTTGGTCGAGCCTTCAGTTGAGTCGACTGACATGGTAGCTCTCTTGGAAGATTTTGAGTCAGTGTTTGTTCCCCCTCAGGGCCTTCCACGTACTCAACAAAATGACCATGCCATACATCTCTAACCCGATGTGAAGCCAGTCAATGTTCGCCCTTATCATTATCCCTATTTCCAAAAAGTGAAGGTCGAATGCCAAGCTCAACAGATGTTGGATCAGAACTTAATTCGTCGGAGCACTAGTCCATTTTCTTCTCCGATCCTCCTTGTTAAGAAAAAGGATGGCACGTGGTGATTCTGTGTGGATTATAGAGCGTTGAATGCCATCACAGTCAAAGACAAGTTCCCTATTCCAACGGCCGATAAATTGTTTATCGAGTTAGGCAACTCCTAATTTTTCTCAAAGCTTGATTTGCTTGCTAGCTACCACCAAATTAGAGTTTAGGCTGTCGATGTTCACAAAACTGCATTTCACACACACGAGGGCCACTACAAATTTCTCGTCATGCCTTTTGGCTTGACCAATGCTCCGTCTACTTTTCAAGCTACAATGAATGATATTTTTCGTCCATTTTTATGCAAATTTGTACTGATCTTTCTCAATGATATACTTGTTTACAGTCGATCGTGGCAGGATCATTTGGAGCATGTTCAGCAAGTCCTCTTACGATTGTAGGAGACTGGATTTGTTGCCAAGAGAAGCAAATGCACATTTGGGCAACCTATAGTCGAGTGTTTGGGACATATTATTTCAAGAAAGGGTTTAGCTGTTGATCTGGCTAAAATCAAGGCGATACGTGATTGGCTTACCCCTACAACATTACGAAAGGTCCGTAGCTTTCTTGATATCGCAAGGTACTACCGGTGCTTTATAAAAGGTTTTGCTTCCATCGTTGCTCCGATCTCAGAGTTGTTATGAAAAGATCAGCCTTTCGAGTGGACTCCTGCAGCTCAAACGGCACTGAAGCACCTTAAAACATGTCTTTGTTCTGCTCCGGTGTTGGGTACGCATCAGGTGTCGGCATTGGGGCTGTTCTCACTCAGGAGGGTAGACTCTTGGCCTATTTTAGTCAGAAATTATACCCTCATTTGCAGAATTCCTCGACCTACTCTCGCGAGATGTACGCGAAAACACAAGCGGTGGGCAAATGGGCCAATATTTTGTGGGCCGTAAATTCAGTATTCTTACGGACCAACATGCCTCTACGCGAATTAAACCAGTAGACCATACAGGCCCCGGAACAGCAACGATGGCTCTCCAAATTGGTCGGTTATGATTTTGACATTTACTATCGTCTAGGGAAACAAAATACGGTCACGGATGCCTTGTCGCATGAAATATTGGCTAGTTTTATGGCTCTCTCTCGGCTTATTTTAGAAATTATTGAAGTAATTCGTATAGCAACACTCGCTGATGGCGAAATACAATTGCTTCGAGTTGGTTTACAACAAGGTGTCACTGATTTAGTTGGATACAATGACAGAGATGGTTTAATTTTATTCCACGAGCGTGTTCTAGTTCCTAACGAGACAGCCTTGCGCACCTTGTTTTTGCACGAATTTCATAGTTCAGTTCTGGGGGATCATGCTGGGATTACAAAGACCTTCCATTGTCTTGCTGTTGGGTTTTATTGGAAAGGAATGCGTCAGGATGTTTGCTGTTTTATTCTCAATTGTCAAGAATGTCAACATATGAAGAGTGACAGGTTATCGCCAGCAAGTTTGCTTCAGCATCTTCTTATTCCTTCCCAAGTATTTGAAGATATATCTATGGATTTCATTGTTGGATTACCTATGTCTAATCATAAAAAAGCTATTATGGTAGTCGTGGATCGCCTTACAAAGTACGGTCATTTTTTTGCTTTGCCTCGACATTTTGATAGTGCCTATATTGCTCGTGTTTTTATGCAAGGAGTGGTTAAATTACATAGTATTCCACGAACCATTGTGAGTGACAGAGATCGTATTTTTTGAGTGAATTCTAGATAAAATTGGCCAAATTACAAGGAAAAGAATTATGTTTCAGTTTTGCCCACCACCCCCAATCTGATGGACAAACGGAAGCGTTAAATTGTTGCCTAGAAATGTATTTACACTGCATGACGGGGGATGATCCTAGTGAATGGCAGAAATTTTTAGCTTGGACAGATGTTTCAAATATCTGCTGGCATGACACCTTTTCAGGCGTTGTATGGTCGCGAACCTCCTACCATCCTTACATATTCGGAAGGTAGCTCTTTCAATGGTCAGCTAGCTCAGGAACTCTTGGAAAAAGACAAACTTTTGAAACACAATTTGACAAAGGCTTAAACTCGCATGAAGCTCCAGGCAGACAGGCATCGTTGTGATCTTGAATTGGCTGTTGGCAATTGGACGTTTGTGAAATTATAACCTTATCGACAGCTGTCTTTCCGACTGCAACAGCATCAAAAACTCAGGCCTCACTTCTTTGGTCCTTATCAGGTTCTACAACGCATCAAGTCGGTTGCTTATAAGCTTGACTTGCCAGCCTCGACAAGAATTCATCCAATATTCTATATTTCTCAACTCAAGCCTTGCCTCGGACGACCACTACAGCAGATCACACATTTTCCGCTAATGTGTGAGAACATTTCGCTTGCCTCTGGAACTTCAAACCTTAAGGATAAGGTTTTTTCTCTAGAAGGGGGTAATGTCACAGCTGTTACAGAGAATACAGGACAGGTGGATGAGCCAGGTCAAGTGGAACCATGTAGGAGTAAGAGGGAAAGAAGAATTCCAACCCCCCTAACGGATTTTGCCCTGTCTTAGGGAACAAACTATAAATAAGACGCATGTGTAAGCCCTGGGGCATATGAAAAAACCTGAATTTACTCTTTTCGTTGAAATCTAAGCTTCTTTCTTCCTCATCTAATTCTCTCAATTTATGCACTGTTCTTCTTCCAAATCTGATCATAACAAATTTTTATCTGCTCTCTCTTATCTTTGGTATGTTTGTGTTGCTACGTGTTTCTTTGTTTGGTTTTGGTTATGGAGTGGGATGTGTTTTTTGCTACGTGTTTACTTTGAGTTTTGTTAACATTTGTATTTTTGAATGCAAATTTCTTTTGGACAAAAAGAATATTGTTAAGAATATTTAAACAGATTTTAAATAGTTAATTAAAAATTTTAATTTGAAAATAATGATTTAAAAATTAAAAATACTTTTAAAATAAAAATAAAATATTATTAATTTTTAAACTTTTCAATAATTATTTTCAAATAAAAAATACTATTAAAAACTTTCCATATTTTTAAAATTTTAAAACAGATGTAAAAATATATTTATTTATTCATTTAAAAATAGAAATTAAAAAAAAAACATAGCATCGATAATTTAAATATTTTCAGTACACAATTTTAAAATTAGAAAACTACATATCAAAATTATAATTAAAAATATCTCAAAATTAAAAAAAATACATAACCAATTTCATTTCAAATTTATCTTTTTACTTATCTAAAAAAAATACTTTATCAAGTTTAAAAAAATTAAAATAAGTTTCAAATTACATTATCTATTTTACATTTCGCTCAAAAATATAACATTTTTTTAATTCCCAAACAATATGTTTAAAATCATTTCTCATATTATTCATAAAGTTTATAAAAAAATATAAAAATAATTGAATACTATTTTAATTTATATGTGCAACCAACCCTTGTATCTCGCAAGTAAGCAACTAGTATATTTATATGTAAATATAAAATATAAAATTAATAATCAAGTTTTATAATTTAATTATATGATTATATTTTATTTTAAATATAATTATAAAATACTTACATGTAAAAATATGTAGGGTAAATTTCAAGAATAGTCACCCAATTATGTAAGTTGTTCAACTCATCTTTTTCTTGGAATCATGTATGTTCTCTAGATGACTTTTCTAATTTGTTTAGCAACTACTGGTAGTGGTAGTGGTTTGGTTATTCATAGAATGAATGTTATCTCTTCCTTGTTATTATGCTATATGTTTCTTAAATTAATTGCTATTCGATCATGATTTTTTAGGGTTTTCTTTTTCTTTTAACAAATGAGCCTTTTCTAGCTTAGGATTTATGGCATGACAACATTATTATTGCAACGTCTATAAACTATCAATTACTATGCCTCTTTCTCTTTCAATGTGTTGTGATAATATCTTCATCTTTGCAGATGATTTCCAAGTTATATTTAAGATTTGATGTTGATGTAATTATTCTATCTAACAGTATTTTATTCACTACTATATATAGAAATTGGTTTTGGTTTGGTCACATTGAAGTAGGATTTTGACCTCAATTTTCCTTTTGTTTTCTAAGAATGAGGTAGGTTAGAGTTATGATCTAAATTCCTATTAAAATAAAATACAAGTGGCAAGATAGGGGGATCTACGAGGTCGAAGGCCGAGGGGGATCCGTAGTACAAGCTGCACAAGAAGAATATGTATTTACTTCCTCTATTTGATATTAATTTGAATGATGTGTTTTAACCTCACTGCATTACTTTTATTAGATGTTAATTAGAATAAAATTTTCTAAACCTATAAATAGATGCAGTCCATGTTCCTTGTAATCATTTGAAATTGACATAGTGAATTTTCTTCTACTCTACCTGTGGTTTTTTTATCAAAAGATTTTTCACGTAAAATCTGTGTGTTTTATTTTTCTCTCTTTTTTAGTCATTATCGACATTCTATTTTTACAAGGTAAATTTTAATCTCTAGAAATAAAATATATGTATGTTAATGGAATTAGTATAAGATATTGGAAGTGGATTATGTTGGTATGGAGAAAAAGTATATAGGCAAATCATGTGGTACCACTTCTAGCTTTAATATGCTTTCGTTTGATCTTCACTTTTCAATTTATGATTTCATGGCCTAGCCTTCAGCTAGATTTATTTTGTGGTGTATTATGATGCCTCACGATGTACATTGCATATCAATGAACTAGGATTTTAAACTACCCTTTTCTGTGTGTGCTAGACTTCATCTCTATGGTTTTTACGCAAGTCATCATTACCTTTTCATTTTTTTCTTTCTGCATTTCATCTTGGACTCTTTAAGAAAGTTGTTTGCAATATTCTTTTTCTTTATAATTGTTGTCATACTATTTTTTTTTTTTTTGGTTGCAATGTGCTACATTTAGGATACTATACCTAAATGGTAGTTTTTTGTTATTACTGCGAAACGAGTAAATTTATGCAAGTAAATGAACGCATGTTCTACCTTTTGATAGGTAGTACCTACCAAAAGCCTAATAAACCTTATAAAATCTTTGTGCATTATTACTATTATTGTTTTTATTTTGGATAAAATAATAACAATTACATATTAACCATAATGTCCTAAGTTAGAAGAAGAATTCTCTCTTTGTAATTAATTCGCTATCACTAAAGGTATATCCTGAAAAACATGTGAATTAACAGGAAATTGATTCATCAATCCGGCAAGAGCATGTACAATCGTATTAGCCTCCCTCAAGACATATTGGATCACTACCTTACATTGTTTTCAACACAGTTCAATAATTCTTATAGCTAAATCCTTATTCCATTTTACCTTCCATACAGACTGGAGGCCATCATAAATAACCTATAACTCAGCTTGCTCAACGTTACTTCTCCTAATGTTTCTTCCAATTGCCTAAAGCCAATTGTTACATTCATCCCTAGCCCCAGTCGCCAAAGACGCTAGCCCCAAATAAGGATTATGTGCCCTATCGATATTCAATTTAATGGATCCTAGAGTAGGTGGCTTCCATGTTGATTCTGAATTTGCCGCATATTCATACCCATCTGTTCGTCCCAACCTATGCTTGTTGACTTTCGCCCAACACCAACCATATTGGATATTTTGAGTACAGTTAAACTGCTCATCTTGGAAAACATATAGGTTTCTTTGTTTCCAACTTTTCTAGCATAAAATCCCAAAAAGGGACTGCCAATCAACCTCATGAAAAACTAGTACAAATTTATTCTCCAAATTAGCAATTACCCAAGATTTCAAAGGATAGGAAAAGAAATGCATCATAATCCTTGAAGGAATAAATTGCTTCCAAATTTCCATAGCTTTACAGTAGTCTCGAAGAACATGAATAATGAATTCATCAGCACTATCACAAAGCTTACATGAAGGATTATCAGGTATACCTCTTTTGTAGCGTTCAACATTAATGAATAACCGATCTTTGTGCATTATTAAGTCCCTCAATTCTTGAACATCTTTGTAAATTTTTAGTTTACGTAATATATCGTATTTTTTAAACATATTTTCGAAATTTGTAATGTAATTTTGTTCTCTTCTCATTTTTTCGAAATTTGTAATGTAATTTTGTTCTCTTCTCATTTTTGACCTTTCAAACTTCATAAAAGTTATTCTCTGAAATCATATAACTTTCCCGCAGAAGGGCACCGGCATTATCTAATAATAATATTGGATAGCTAAACACTAATTGTTCTTTTACTTTTTGGGTTAATTTCGGCTTCAGTCCCTAATAATTTATTGTATATACGATCAATCCCTTTTGGTAGTCTTTTCTTGTATAAAATATGACAAACCCGGAACCAAGTGGTTGGCAATGCATCCAGTCACTTCTCGCCTTCCCCGATTTAGAAGTAAAAGATTATCCCACCAAGATTGCCCAACCAAAAAAATCATCATCACTATAATTTACTTGACCAAAAATAACACCAATTTATAATTTATGGAAGTACAGTTAATTCAAATTAAGAGCTTTAATTTCAGTAAAATTCTAATGATGTTTTGATTAGACGTAAATTTGTATATCAAAAGGCTTAAGGAATAATTAGGTATTTGAGTTTGATTTTTTTTTTTTAAGGTATAATAATTTCACCCTTCAGTCTTATAAAAATATAAAGTTATTTTAATTTTTCATTTATTTTTTAATTATTCAATTTGTTCTTTTTATCAAATTAGCTCAAATCAAATGAAAAAGTTAACAACCGTTAATTTTGCTGATATGACATCCACGTGATAATCCATGTGTATGTCATATCAGCAATTAATTGTTTTTTAAATTCAAAATTTTAATTAAAAATTCCAATAAATAGAAAATTATTAAAGTTATTTTTAAAATCTTGTAAAAATAAAAATATTATAATTTTTTTAAAAAAATTGGAATATATTAAAAAGTATAATTTTTTATTATTTTCATCTTTTTCAAATTTATTTTTCTTCTAAATATCAAATAAAAATAAAGTATTAAAAATAATACTCATTTTAAAAAATATATAAATTATAAATAAATAATTGTTATAAATATTTTGTCATTAAGTGGATGTCCATTAATATCAATATAAGTTTGATATATTTTAAGAATTTAATATTTATTAAAAGTAATTTTTTTCATATATATATAGATTTTTTTCCATGATTATTTTCTAAATCCCTACGGGGTTTTGAACTAGAGGTGCTTATGGGCCGAGTTCGGGTCAGGTCTAAGCATGATATTAACATGCTTTATGCTTGCTCAAGCCTGGCCTAACCCGAAATCTGGGTCTAAAATTTTGCCCAAACTTATCCATATTTGCAAAAGTCTAACCAAGTCCATTTTAGCCCGTCCATATTATTTTTAAATTTTTTTAAAAAAATATTTATTTTATTTTATTTTAATATTCAATAATTTTATACATTTTTTATTTGTTGAAATTTTTATATAGTCGTCTTAACATTATTTTAATGTTTACATTAGAGTAGTATTATATATTTAGTACATATTTATTTTTTAATGTGTTCTAAATTACATAATATATAAAATAACATAATATAAAGTATTATAAACTTAAAACGGGTCGGGCCAAGCTTGAGCCTTAAATGTTCAAGCTCAAGCCTAACTCATATTTAAACGAGCTTAATTTTTTTATTTAAGCTCATTTTTTGCGCCTAAAATTTTTACCCAAACCCTCTCAAATTTTAGATGAGCCTTCGAATTTAAATGGATAACCCAACTCATAAACTTTTCTACTTTTAACCCACGTTGGAAGCAAAACTTTTTTCTATTCCTTCCCAAGTTCAAAACCAAACCCCCAAGAAAATTCTCATTCGAAACGCATAAAGCAATGCCCCCATACAAATAATTTTTCAAAAATTCCAATAACCAATTAAGCACCCAGGGATTGAATCCGCATCCCAACTAGAGGTGTGCATGGGCCGGGCCCATAAAAAATTTTCGGCCCGTTTTCAAGGCTCGGGCCCGGCCCGGCCCGAAATATGGGCCTAGAATTTTGTCCAAGCCCAGCCCGAGAAAAAAATGATAGGCCCGAGCCCGGCCCGGCCATATTAAAAAATTTTTTTACTTTTTTTTATTAAATAAAAAACTTTAAAATATAATAAATCAAATGCATTTAAAACATAAAAAAATATATTAAAAAAAAATGAGACTAAAATAATTCTTAAAATAATATATAAATTAAAAATATAATAAAAACTAATTATATTAAAATTAAAAAATTGAAATAAATTAGAACTAAATTAAGAACTAAATTATATTAATAACAAAAATTTTACAATATCAAAATAATATTAAAAACAATAAAAAAAACCTAAAGTAAAAAAAACTAAAGTTACTTAAAATTTAAAATAAAAAAATTTTAAAAATAATTTAATATTAAAATCGGGCCGGGCCGGGCCGGGCCCGGGCCAAAAAAATCTTGCCCGAGGCCCGGCCCGTTTTCTAAACGGGCCTCTTTTTTTGCCCAAGCCCATTTTTCGGGCCTATATTTTTACCCAAACCCTCCCATTTTTCGGGCGGGCCTTCGGGCCGGGCCGGGCCGCCCGGCCCATACACACCTCTAATCCCAACTACCTATTGTATTTAACCCCAGCCATCCGCCTCCCCACAATTTATTTGAGCTATTTCGTCAAGAAATTTTATAAACCTATGGCCTCCAGGGAAAACAAAAGAAAGGGATAACCACCAAAAGGATTCAAGCTTGCGATCACCTTCACCTTTAATGCTACCTCAAAATTATTAATATATTGTCTCAAGAAATTTATAAATTTTTATTTATATGTACTGAATTATATTTATTTTGCGAAGTCTTAAACACAAGATGTGAAAATTTAGAGGAAGTCTTCTCTCTGTATATTATGTTTAGATCGATTTTAATTTTAATTCATTATTAATTATAATTGATTTGATTGACTTGTTTTATTTTTATCTTTTCGAGAATGGTGAAAGATCTTATCTCAACATTAATCTTGATTTTGATTTTTTATCTTGGTTTTATGGGTAAAATTTTAGATTGATAAACAACTTTGACTTTTTTTTTAATTAATGTATGATTATTATTATTATTATATGTTTTAATTTATTAAGTTTGCTTATTAAATATTGATGGGTCATAAGGTTATTTATGAACATTTGGAGTATATTAATTTCAAAAGATTTTCTAATGTCTTAAAATATTTGAAAACAAATGGTATGGTAATATTCTTTTTAATATTTTAAAAGCATGAGTTGTGATATAAATATATTAATAAAATGCTAATTTATATTTGAGTACATATGGTAAATTTCGTTTGAATTATTTAAAAAAATTCTTGATTTTTTAAATATATATATTGATTGCTATCTCAAAGATAAGCTTTTGTGATGTTGGTTCTCTTTAATAAAGAATATATTGAATTGTTTAGAAGTTCATGCTACTAGATCGGTTGCATTCTCCAAAGTGAATGTAAGTATTAAAAATAATTTAAAGGATATAATCATTTACACGATAAGTGACATAATAATAACCACTAGAAGTGGAAACGTAGTAATAAGTAGGAGAGTAATGAGACTTCTCAAGATAACCTTTTAAAGCGTATATATAACTTATCTTATCAATGTGATATGAAATATCATTGGTCACATATCTGTCATATGCCTAAATATTTTGTTTCTGTTAATATTCTTTGAAGAAAGAAAATTATTAAGTTTTAAAAGATATTCGTTGTGGTAGATTTCATATTGAGAATGTGAATGAGAAAAAAAATTATATTTGATATGAATCACTCTTGCAATGAATATCTACCTATTTTGATTTTTGAAAAAGATAGAAAAAGATCCAATTATTAAATTATATTATGCATCATCCTTGAATGTTTAAAGTTTTGATTGATTATCGAATTATTGGTTATTAAATATATTTAAAAAATTTAAAATTGATTAAAATTGTATGTAAAGAGATGAAAGAAGAAAATGTGATCATGTAGTATCCGCTTGGATTGTAGGATAATTTAAAAGAAAGATATTCCTTAAGAATATGATAATTTTATGATTGAATGCACTTAAAGATGCAAGATCTTCTATCTAAATCTCATTACGATCAAATGCACCTGAAGTTGCAAGATTTTAAAATTCTGAGTGAGTATAACTCTGTAGTATTCAGGATAAGTTATCATTTCTCACTTAAATTATGTAAGAATATTACTAATAAGAACTTGTTAGAGAAATTTTTTTTTTCATGCTTCAACTATGCCCATGAGTAGTAATATCATGACAAATAGATTTTAATATATATTCTAAATGTTTATTTGTTATTAAATAAAATAACAAGCTATTAAATGAAAAACCATAAAGCCGTTGTATTAGATTTGCTCCATTCCCTAAAGCAAACGTAGTAATATATAAAGACGCTATCTTTGACATGGATGTAGTAAGTGACTATATAATAATCCCAAAAGGGATGATCATAATAATTCTTCTCACTACCGTAAGAGAAAAAAAAAATAGATGATAAATAAGAGAAGAGCAAGACTTCCCAAGAGAACTCTTTAAGGAGTGAAGATAACTTATGTTATCAATAAGGTATGAAAGACTATCGATTGCGTACCTGTCTTACGCCTAAACATTAAGTATGAATTGCATCTTTTTTGTAGACTATGACACTAATTATTTAATTATTGGATTTCTTACTAGTTATAATTCTTTTTACTATTAGAAGTGAAGATGTAGAGATAAATAACAAAACAACAACAGTTTTCAATATAACCTTTCAAAGAAGAGAGAAAATTTATAAAAAACCATTGGTTATATACCTGTTGTACACCTGAATATTTTATTATTCAATTAATATTTCTTAAAGGAAAGGAAACATATGCCCCGTGAACAATACAATAGTGCATACTATACTTATGGATAAGAAGTATTTTTCTTGTTTGGTTATGAACAAACTAATCTTTGGTGGTAAAAAATTAATTTAAGGCTCTGTAAGAGGTAATATATTGTTAACCTATGTAAAATGTGGTAATGGTACATGTTCGTAATACCCTTTGCCCGACCCAGTCGCCGAATTCGAGCTACAGAATGCTATATTCGTTGCCGGAATAACTACAGTCAAATTTGCAGTAAATAATCATTCACACAAGCAATTAAGTGTCAAACACATTCAAATCATGTTAGAAAATCAATTCTAAGTCTTAATCGAGCTCACGAAAGCTCTTTTGTCAACCCCAACACGAAATAGGACCAAATTGTAAAGTTTTAAAAGTTTAGGATCGACATCGTGACATCATCTCTTCCACATTGTGATGTTGCCAAAATAATATGTCACATCGTGATCTCAGGCCACTTGATGTTGCAACGTGGCTCACTGTCGGTCGACATTGCGACGAGGTAGGTTGGTCGTCAAGAAATGGATTCTGTTTTTGCTAAAAATGAACAATTTGGTACCTATTTCAAAGTTTCCAACCAAACCTAACAACATATTCAAAAAACAAAATATCAATTTCAATTTAACCAAAACATACCAAAAGCATGCCAAATAGTTGAAGCATCTATTTTCAAGTTCTTATCAAGTTAATCACTACTTATACACCATTTAAACCAAAATAATTAAACGCCATTACAACCTAATAATCAAGTCATGCAATTTATAGACTTTACCTATGTCAAACCACTTTCAAACATACCATTTCAATTTCATTATTACCACTTATGAACATATATACATATCCATGACTTATAGGCATTAAACATAACCATCAACTATCCAAATTAGGCCACATTTTACTAGAATACTTCAAGTTAATAATGTTGAAATACATTTCCATCTCATTCACCTATCAAACAAGCCACCATTTCTATCTCATTCAATGCCATTCCATATGCCACACACTTAATGTAAACTCCCTATATTTGACCCAACCGTATAGAACCAGTATAAGACTATTACATTTCATGCCAAAGTGATTTTGGCTAGACACTGTGTAATTTAAACATTTACCTATAGTGTTTTAACTTATTTAACCCAACAATTATTATTATAAACATATGGGGTCATTAATGGATATTTTATTACGTTTGGACATGATTTTAAAATTATTTTTACTCAAAACAGGGTCAAGTATCGATACTTAAACAAAAGGTATCAATACCTTATAAAAGGTATCTATACCTCTTCAAAAAATTGATACCAAAATAGCATTCTAGAACTCTAAAAATTCAAATTTTGATGAAGGTATCAATACCTTGGGCTTAGGTATCAGTACCTTGCCTTTAAAATCAATACCAAGTGCGATATCGATACCAAAATTACATTCTGTTTTGAAAATTTTAAGTTTCAAAGCCTAAGTATCGATACCTGGGTAAATTTTGATAAAAATTAGTTTTAAATTTGCTAAAAACCCCCTGTAAAGTTTTAGATTCTTTACAACACATAAAACCATTGCAAAGTGCCTTAAGGCAAAACAATTCCAATTCAACCAAATTATCACATTATCAAACTAAAATTGCAAGTATATATATGACTATCAATAATTCATTTCATATTGAACCAAATTATTTCAATTTAAAATACCAAAATAGATAAAGTTTTAGGAGTTCACATTCTAGTCCCTAACACTTGGGAGCACATTTGGTCTACATATGTACTTGTCATTTTAACTCAAAATATGGTACCTACTCTTATAGCTCTTGGAGATGTGATGAGATGAGAGATCTCCTAGCTCGACTCTAGCTCTTCAAGTCTAGTTGTACCTACGCGTTGAAATAAACGCGCTAAGCCGATGAAGGCTTAACAAGCACTACAAGGTAATAATTTGTTAAATGAATCATAACATAATGCTTAAATTTATTCAATTATTACATGTTTACATACATGCAAATTCTACAACTATACCTTACTTTAACAAAATTTAACTTACCTTTGATAGTTACTAAACTTATCACAACACATTGATGACTCACTTTTGTTCACATTTTATATCCTTAGCCTATAGTAGACTTTTATAGAACCTACAGGATATATGGAACAAATACAAAGGTGCATTATTATGCACTAATGAACAGAGAGCATTAGGGTGTTATGCAGAGATAAAAAATGTGCTAAACAGATAACATTAATGTGCTAATAATCAGAAAGCACGCTAAGGTCTTTTAATGGTATGCCACCAATATCCTAATAGTTCTAAATTTTGTCTACTTGGGCATTAAAACCGAATTTAGTACAAATTTCTCATAATAAGTTTATGTCTCGAAAAATATTTCACATTTTTCCTATTTCACAATTCAGTCCTTAATAAATAAATCACATTTATAATACCTTTTTCACACATATATTTCTTTCACAACATCATTACTTAGTATTCAAACAATTATATCATTTCATATTCTTCACCTATACTTTTCTTTACATATTTCATAATTTCATAATTTAATCATTTGTTTAATATTTATATATGTTTATTTTACATTTCTATCATAAATAATTTCTATACTAAAATTATAAACATTTAAAGAAATTAAATTTAAATCCTTGTAGTACTTACAACAAAATATTGAGGTGATGTATTTTCTCTTCTTCTCACTCATTGGCCTTCTTTTCCCTTTTTCTTCAATTTGATCTTTTCTCTTCTTTTATTTTTCTTTAATTTCATAACAACATATAACATTTATAAGTTAAAACTAAAATCAAATAACTTTTCTATGCTAGATTATGAAAATAAACATGTATGGCATGATAATTTTTCATCTATTAGCTTAACTCCTTAAAAACCCAAAACCCTAACTCTTGCTTTTTTTTCTCTTCTTTAACACATCTATGGGGGTTCTCTCATGAGATTAAGATGCTCACTAGCCTTCTTTATAGTTTTTACAAAAGAAATATAAAAAAAAAAGGAAGGTTTTGAGCTTGGTTTGTTCAACAATGGAGGAAGGATACAAAAGGAATAAAAAAAAGTTTGGCGGGGTTAATGGTAAGTGACGGTTTGGTTAGATGATAAAAATGACTCCTTTTCATATTTTCTCCACTCTTCATATT
This sequence comes from Gossypium anomalum, assembly GCA_025698475.1. Classification (NCBI taxonomy): domain Eukaryota; kingdom Viridiplantae; phylum Streptophyta; class Magnoliopsida; order Malvales; family Malvaceae; genus Gossypium; species Gossypium anomalum. The sequence continues at coordinate 64,237,839 of CM046968.1, read as the reverse complement.
TTTCTCCACTTTTCTACACAATTCCACTAAAATATCTCATCATTTTTAATTAAAATGGTAAAATTACTAATAAGTCCTCTAGTCATCCATATTTACACTATAGCCCTTAATCATTATGCCTAATAAATATCTACTTGGCTAATTACCACTTTATCCTTCCTCATCTTTTATAATTCCTAGGGTGACTCATACTTATCTTTTGGTTAATTTTCTTCTTAATCACTCTTTCATTTTCACCGCTACTATGTATCTCCTAACTTTTTATTTTTTTCTACTTTGGCCATAACAATTTCTCTACTCTTTCAATTAAGTCAATACATCTATTTAAAATTTTCCTATCTAAGGAGTATTTTCTAATCTTCTATCAGGTCTAAATATTTCCTAATTTAATACTCAAAATTTCTATTTGTTCTATTTCAAAAAAATTTGAACTAATTCCTAACCCAATCCAACACTGCACTTAACTCTAAATTAAAATGTGGATGTTACACTTAGCTATAGATCATCACATTATTAAGCACGAAACAAATATATGTTCATTTCCATATATGAATCAAAACACCAAATCATCACAATATATGAAATGGTTAAGTCAAACTTGACAAGTTATAAATATTCACAAACCAAGATACACCTAGTCACTTATATACATGTCACAATCCTATATTCAAAATAACCAAATAGCTACCAATTTGGTGATAGGATAGCATGAGCTTTTAGGTGGTCCGGCTTGACGAGTTTCACAAGGTGATGATCTACAAGGGAAAAAGAAAACAAACTAGCTAAGCGTATATGATGCTTAGTAAGTTCATAAGCATTAAACAAAACTTACCTTTTCTTTTATCTAAATACAATAAGCAACATTAACTTGACATAATTGGGCTAGCCATAGCAAAGTAAAGCATCAATAAGGTGAGAATTAACATGTAAACAAACCATATGGCATTTCAATCACTTATCATACCAATTCATGTCATTTTGCATAACTAGTTTCAAACTCATTCAATCAAGGAATTATGTAATCACATGTATATTCATGACATATTTACAATACATTATTCAAGCTCAATTCAACATTCCTTCAAGTGAACATCAAGATTATTAAGTCTCATTTCAAATTTCTCATTTTATATACATTGTTTAGCCTGATGAACCTAGTAAATGGACTCAAATACATAGGAAACTACACCACACCAGTTGCTCATCCGAGCTGAGTATATATTCCTATCGGGTTACCTGCTGGGGCTAAACCTTTATATAGACACATTTGATTGCTTATCCAAGCTGAATATACATACATGTCAACTTACCCATCTGGGTTAAACCTTTAGAACGAAATCAAGTTACTTGTTCGAGTTAAATCTGTGTCACATGTATTTATGACTCTGCAAAAAATGCTCTACCTCGGTAACATTTATAATCAATCCCATACAAGCATGCATAAAACCCTATTGGCATGTCAATCGTATCCTAACCTTTATTAAGTTCATACTGGCATCTATTACACATATTAACATTACTTTTCAATTTAGTCCAAAGCTCACCTTTTGAACCAATTCACAACCAAACACATATATAATTACAAATCAAATACACAAAAATCTATATAAATAAGTACCATATGAACTTGCCTGATCAAAGTAACAAACAAGTTGAATCTTCAGAGACTAATCGGTAATTTTTTATTTTCCTTGATTATCACCGGTTTGATTCAATTTTTTATTTATACAATCAATTTAGACAATTCATCAATACCAAACATTTTCATATTATGCCATGATATGAATGAACCTATATAATTTCATTTTTCAGTATCCTTAAAATTTTACATTTTATTCAATTTAGTACCTAAAACTAAATAACCATATCTTTTAATTTCAAGCTTAAGTTTAAAAAATGACTTTAATTACATCCCTTAAGGACTCCCTGCTATCTATTTATGCTTAATTTTTACAACAATTTCACACTTTATTTACTTTAGTCCTTATGAACAAAATTAACAATTAAACTTTACAATCTAGTCTATTTTCATAATCTAAGTTTAAAGTCTATTAATTTAACATCAATTTCTTCAAGAAATCAATAATGGAAATTTTTAAAAACTTTAACAGTTTTAAAAATTGGTACATGGGCTAGCTAAATCAAGCTTTATTGACCCCATACACATGAAAATTGCAAGAATAAGGACTTGGAAATGCTTACCAATTGAAGATCGAATGTAAAACTTCAAAAATGGCTTCTCCCTTCAGTTTTTAAGTTTTGGTCGATTGAAGAAGAAAAAGATGAACACAATTTTCACTAATGTTTAATATATATACTTTAATTAAATCCTTAATCACCTAATTAACTTAAATTAATCATAATTTATTAACTTAATCCACCATTAATCAATATAAGTGGAAAGTACTAACTCATATTACAAAATGGTTTAATTACAATTTTCGACCTTTGGTTACTTGTAATTTAAGTTCCTAGGTCTTAGGCCAATTAAAAACCTATAGCAATAAGACTTTTACAATTTAGTCACTGTACTCAACAAAATTACCGAACCAACCTCTAACATATTGTTATACCAACATAAATATTTATTTTTAATATTTATAGACTTACAGAAATAGGCTTCTGAAATTGCCTTTTTCGGTACCATTGAAAATTGGCTTGTTACAATGTTGACCTTTCATAGAACAAAATTAATTCAAGGCTTTAGAGGAGCTAATACATTGTTATTCGAAGAAACAAAGAGATAATTAATACACTATATTCTAATCAATCTCAAATAAATTATTTTTTTGTAAAAGGATATAAGTTGTAACAGATATCATATTGAGATTATGGATGAGGAAACGATTAATTAAGTCTATTATATTAGGTAAGAATTTTGTGTACTGGAAGACTATTGTTTTTGTACTATGTATATATTATTATGGTTCAATCATATGAGATGGTAAACTAGAAGTTTACATTAGTATCATTGAATTAGTTGGCATGATTGGTTTGACCATCTCGATCAATAATGATGTGATAAGATAAGAATTTACATGGATATCTATTAAAGAACAATGATTGGTTAGACTATCACGATCAATATGGATGTTTTGATATGATTTTAGTAGATGCATCTACAAGATAATCACTTGTGAGTTATCAACGCACAACCTGTATTTTGTGAGGTTGCTTGTTTAATGATTTGTTGAAGAACAAAAGTTTTAGATTATGCAACTGAGACAATCCTTACTAATATTTGTGAGTTTACTTCACATGCTTTAAATGATTATTGCATGCTAGATTGTCAGTGCAAATAACTATCGCAAATCTTGTTGCTTATACGTATAAAATGGTTTAGTAGAGTTATGAATTAAATGCCTCCAGTTAGTAGCTAAACCTTATCTTTAGAGAATAAAACTCTTTATATATGTATAATGATATGATATTTTATATGAATCGACACTTGTACGCATCATGCCAATAAGTCATGATAAATACTCCCCATTACAATTGGTTTTTGGTCAAGAGTCATATACAACCCTTTTTAGATTTTTGAATGAAAAATATATGTACAAATTGCTCCACCACAATGCACAAAATAAGTATTCAATAATGTTGGGAGTATATATTAATTATGAATCTCCTTGTATTATTAGAAGATACATACATGAATGGGGTGAAATTTATTAAAGTCAATTCAACCAAGTTGTCAATTTTCAAGTTTGGAAGATTAGTCAACTTGCGATGAATTTTTGAATGAGATCCAGGAATTTTTGGATTGACATGTTTGCATAAAGTTTGAAGAGCTAACTCTTAGCTTTGAAATGCAAGGGCTAATTTTTGTGCAAAGTTGGAGGGCCAAATATGTTGTTATGTCTTTTTTTAATGCGGTACCTATCTTTTCTTTTCTTTTTTTTGGTTCAATATGATATCTATATTTGACAAAAGTTATATATTTTGGTACCTGAAGATAATAGTGTTAATTTTTTAGTGTTTAATTTAGATTTTAAATATGATTTGATGAGAAATCATATTTTCTTTTCAATATGATGAGAACTCATAATTAGCTATTACTATTAGAATTAACTTTCATCAAATCAATCATAAAAATGTAATTTTATCATGAACTGAATTTAACAAATAAAACACAAAATTAAACAAATTCAAATTAACATTACATTTATTCTATTTACAAAATCATGAAAAATTCAAACCTAATAATATTAGCAATTAACTTTTATCAAATCAACCTTAAAACTTGAATTAATCACTAAAAAGTTAACACCTTTACCCTTGGGTACTAAAATATATAATTTTTGTCAAATATGCGTACTGGATTAGGTAAAAAAATTAACAAAAATATCATATTAGGAAAAAGTGTCAAATTCGAATACCAAACCCATATCAAAAGAATTAAATTGATTTTGTTTTCTAAATTTTAAAAAAAATTAAATAAATGAACGAAATCAAATTCACTATTAAGAAAGAATTAAGGGTATTTTGTCAGTCTTGAAAAAAGTAAAAGGCTTTTAAAATATTTGAAATTTTAGTGATTATTTTTACAATTTAAAATGTTTTCGTTTTCCATAAAGAATGTTTTCTGTTCATATGGTTTCAATATTTTTACAAGTACAAAATTTAGGTGCAATGACAAGTAATTTAATATATACAAATGGTGTTATGAATATCTTATTAAGTGGATGTCTATCAAAATCAAGATAAGTTTTGATATACTTTAAATTCTAATAGTTAGGGGTGAGCAAAATCTGATTCGACTCGAAAAACTCGATAAAAAATTTAAATTTTGAATTAAATAGTTCGAATTATTTGAGTTAATCAAGTTATTCGGATCAACTCGAATAAAAAATTAAGTTTTTCGGTTTAACTCAAATATGAATTACACAATTCGAGTTATCTAAAAATCTGAATAAAAAAGACAAAACTATGTCGTTTTGATAAATGTTTACCTATTAAGTTTTTGATAAATGTTTACCCATTAAGTTAAAAGGCAAAATCATTATATTGTTTATGTAGTTAAATAATCTTATACTTCGTCTACTAGTTCAATAATCGGTCCATCTAAATGCAACATTAAGTATAAATAATAGGATTCGTTAACTTGACTCGAAATTTTTTGACTTGATTCGATTTGATTTAAAAAAAATCAAATTGAGTTCGGTTGCTAAAATAGAATTTGTCAACTCGAGTAACTCAAAAATTTTTGACTCGATTCAACTCGACTCGATCGAATACTCACCCCTACTAATAGTCATTAGAAGTAGATCTCTACTTCATTTGTACTTCTTATGCCTATAAATAGAGTCTTTGGAGAAGCTTTGTAAGTATTCCAATTGATTAATAAAATATGTTCTCTCTTTGCTCTCTCATTCTCTTTGTTTTTTATTCTTTGTCTTTTATTTTATAACATTTTATCACCACGACTCTATTTTATTTTATAATACGATTGCTCCAAATTTGCTACTCAAATTGTTTTCGATTGCCTTCTAGAGCTATTGCAATTTCAATCTTCAATTGAGGCCTACGCACTATGAGTAATTATTATCCAAAGAAATTTTTATAATCCTTACATGGGTGATGACGATGATGTTAAAGCTCTTCAGGTATATTCTACTATGATTTATTTATTATATCATGTTTATTATAATTGTAGACTAATCATGACAACATGGATAGATAGATTTTGATTTGAAATCCACACATGTTTGCTATGGTGATTATGAATTAAAGAATCTATTGGGATGTTTATAAGTTCATCCTACTAAATCTATTGCATTCCCTGAAGTGAACCAAAGCATAAAAGAAACCAATATTATTTCAATATTTAGTAGTACAAAATTAGTCAAAAGCTCTAAAAGAGCTAATATATTAATATCTTGTGATGGTTAATCTATTGGTTTTAAAAGATATTCATAATGGATCTCATATTGAGATTGTGAATGATGAAAAGATTGTATTTCATATAAATCAAAAGAGGATTGAATTATTGATTATTCTTGTTATTAAATTGAATTGATTATGACTATCTTTGTGATCTTCTTTTATCATCATTCTCATTAAGGGGTTGAAAGCAAAATATTTGACTGTGAAATATCTACTTATGAGCAATAGAATAATTATAATTCTATCTAAATCTTGTTATGGTTGGATGCACCTGAAGTTGTAAGTTTTTTTTTTCAAAACTGTGAGTATAACTCTATAGCAATCAAAATAAGTTCTCAGTTAAAATTACATGGAAAAATATTACTGATGAGAACTTGCAAGAAAGAAAACTCATGTATAAAAGTTATTGGTTATGTACCTGTTGTACACCTGGAAAATAAGATTCACTCTCAAAGTTTGCTATTAATAGATTTTAATTGGATTCAAAGTCTACTACTGGAGTTTAATTTGCTTACTTCTTGATAAAATCGTCAAGACTCAACGTAGAAAAAAAGGCACATCTTTAAATATTAAATCAACTTGATATATGGTTTATATATTTGAGATGGTCTTCTTTTTAAGTTTTGATTACATGTGTTACATATTATTTTAAGCATCTCATTTGTTCATGAAAATGAATATTAACTGATTTATTTATGTTGCTATAGTAGGTTTTATAATTAAATAATATATTTGATTAAAACATATCTAATATGCAAATTTGTGTTAATAAACCAATAAATTTTATGGTTATTCAGATTTAATTTAGTTCAAAGAATTGTTAAAGGTAGTAGTTCATACGTTTTATATTATTCTATGTGTTAATTATTTAGAGAAACGACATGAGCAATTGTAATTGAAAAGTTCTATGAGCATGAATGGTTGGATTTTGAATTAAATTTCATGCATGTTTATGATGATGGTTATGAAAGAAAAAAAAATTGCTAGTTTTTCATTATTTCATATTTTTATATTTGAGATGTGACTTTTATTGATATATTTAATTTAGGCATTTTTTTTATACATGACCTAGTCAGTTATTCTTGGTAGTTAATTGATTATGCAAAACTCTTGTTAAAAAGGTTTTAAAAGTATTTTGAATTGATCTCCTATCTCATTATGGCTAAAAAAATAACGAGTTATTTGTTCCACTAGTTTTGCTTCACTCCCTTAAGTGAATGTAACAATTCATAACACATATGAAAATTTAACTTATTGTCATTATTGACAAATATATAAGAAGAAGATGGATTATTCAAAATATTGTCAAATGTTTATTCTTAGTACAAAATGTTCAATGATTTATATTAATTTATCATTCCTTAAAGCAGATGATATTTGTATAATCTAATTGGTAGGAAATATGATATATGCTTACATTATTGTGTAAATTACTTTTTGCACATTCCTTAAAGTGAATGTCTGCAATAAATATAATAAATTTTATAATAATTTCTTTTTGGATATTTGAAGATTTTGGCATATTTCCTAAAGCGAATATTGCATATAATTGTTTGAAAATGATATTTTGTTGACTTAGTGGAATTATAAACTTCACATTGATTTAGACATTTCTAGTAGTAAATGTTAAAATAGTACTTATATGTGGATACAAAGTAAAAGGAATGACAGTAAAAGTATCAATTTGTCACAATTTATATTGATATTATTAGTACAATTGAAATGCATGTTAAAGTAATCTAGAAGTTTACTTATCCAAATGCATTTACTACTAAGCATGACCAGTTAAACCATCTTGAATAATATATGATGCGAAAATTAATTTAGAATTCATATGGACATTTATTAAAGAACCAGTATTTTTAATTTAAAAAATTCTCATTTGTTGCTTGTTCTCAATGAAAATTGATTATTAGAAACTCACTAGCTAAAGTTGAGATTTAATGTCTTGCATTTCTGAAATGAATATGGGTCCATTTATCCACCGTGTAGATAGTTTGGATATTATATGATTTTGGTAGACGCATCTACAAAATAATCACGTATGTGTTATCAACTTACAACCTGTCATTTGCAAAATTACTTGTTTAAATAATTAATTTAAGATAATGTGATTAAGGCAATTCATCTTGCTAATATTGATGAGTTTATATCTTAGTCTTTTATTGATTTAATTTGAAAAACTTTTATAAAGGTTTGTTATTTATACTCATAATGGTTTAAAGAAATTATTGATTGAACACCTCTGATTAATGTCTAAACCATTTCTTATGATAACTAAACTTCCTATTTCAACATGAGGTTATGTTGATTTACAAGTTATAAATACTCTCCATTAAAATTGGTTTTTAATCAAGAGCTAAATATTTCTCATCTTTGAATTTTTGTATGTGCATATATATTCCAATTGCTCCACCACAACGCACAAAGATGAGTGAATCCTCAAAGAAAGTTAATAATATATATATTAATTACGAGTCTGCTTGTATTATTATATTTTTTAAATATATTGGAGATTCAATTATAACATGATTTGTGATTATTATTCTGATTCGATAGTTTTTCCAACATTAAGGGGAGAGAAATAATAACTTGTAATAAGTTAGGGGAGAGTAATTTTACCTAAAACTTCAACAAGGATAACTCATTACAAGTTCCAAATATGAAAATTCTCAAAAAAGAAAATAATAAATCTAGATAGTCATATAGTAGAGGTGGGTATTCTAGAAGAAACCCAAGACATAACTAAAACTCCAGAAGAGATTTTGGTACCTGAAACTGAAGATTAAAATAATGAAAATAAATAAATCTTGATATGTTATGTCAATTTGAGAAAATGTGGAACCGATAATAAAAGTGGTCGACAATGGTTTTGCATGCAATATTATTGTTGAAATAATGAAATAAAAAGAGAATCTTGAATAAATCTATTGAGAAATATAGATATGGAATATATTGTTCAAAATAGAAAGACACAACTCAAGTACAATTAAATTTATGGAGTTTCTAGACCAATAATCCAAATATCTAAAGGTATAGATCCAATGAGGGTACAAATGAAGTAGTTTTTGCAAAATCAGAATAAAAATATGAAGTTTTTCGCTAAGTCCTGGCATAGATTATGAAAAGATATAATGTTCTTTTATAGTGGATGCAATAACCTTTAGATATACTATTAAACTGACAGTTCATAAAAGATTTAACTTGTGTCTAATGATTATTATTATAACCTTTTATGACTCACTATATAGTAAAGTTTATATTAAAATCCTTGAAGGATTTAGAATGCTAGAATCATATTGAAATTCTCAAAAAATTATTCATTTATATGAATTGAAATAATTTGAACATATATGATAAATTTGACTTAGTGAATAGTAGTTGAAGGAAGATTATAAAATGATTCAAAATACCTATTTGTGTTTTTATAAAAGAATCATGATTAAAATTTGCTATGATTAATGTTGAAGCTTCTGAAGAGATCAAAATATATTTCCCCCAAATTTTCCCTCACTCATGACTTTCAAAAGAATGGTGATATAAATGCTTAGCAAATATATTCAAATAATCAGTTGAAAAGTTAGTATTTAAGATTAAATATGTAGAATATGAGATATTATGTGATTTTTTTATTAGGGAGAGTAAATATGCAATGTACTCTTTTTTTCTTAACCAAGGTTTTGTCCCATTGGGTTTTCTTGGTAAAGGTTTTTAACGAGGCAGCTTGTAATAGAAAATTATGTACTCTTTTTCCTTCATTAAGTTTTTTTCCCATAGGGTTTTTTCTGATAAGGTTTTAAGAAGGCACATTATCTACCAATGGACATCCGAGGGGGAGTGTTATGAATATGTTATTAAGTGGATGTCCATCAAGATCAAGATAAATTTTGATGTACTTTAAATTCTAATAGTCATTAGAAGTAGATCTCTACTTTAAATTCATTTATTATGAATACGCTCTCTCTTTGCTCTCCCATTTTCTTTGTTCTTTTATTTTATAACAAAAATTATTTGGTATATTGTTAGTAGAGTATATTCTATAGGGGTATAGTAAAATATTAAAAAAAAAGACATATGTCAATTTTATAAGACTGCTTGTGAAATAAAATAAAAAACCCATTGTCAGCCTACCAAATACTAACCCTGTATTGTTAGGGGAGTTTTTTTAACTCCATAAGTAAGGTTTAGTACATGACACGTGTCTTTTTTAATTTATTTTTATTTTTTAATATTCACTTGGGACATGTAGTAGCATGTGAAGTTTTTTTTTTTTTTTTGGTACAATTGTGATTCGAACCCAAATTATTTCTGGAGATGAACATCCGACCAATAGGCAACATCTTGGGGTTCGCTTGTGATGTTTTTTAACTTTAATGGCAATACACCAAATAATTTTCATTTATATATAAGGAAAATATTTGATACACTACTAGTAAAGTTTCCACATGCAGAATTAAAAAGTTGACAAATATCCTATAGAATATAGTAAAATATTAAAAAATAAATATCTAAAAAAACAAACACATGTTAATTTTTGTTTGTGAAATAAAAAAAATTATACTGTCAGTGTATCAAATACTTACTCTTGTATATTGTTTATTTTTCTTTTTTCATTTTTTAATATCAATTCATGTTTTAACATAAATATAAATTTAGTAATTATTTAACATAAATATAATTTTACAACGACATTAACTAAATAGTTTAATCCTAATTTCGAACTTATTAACCCTTTAATTTTAAAAACATTAATTTAATTTAAAACTTCATTAATTCTTTTTTTGAAGAAAAAGTTTATTAATTCTTTAACCAAATGTTGAAAATTCGTGTAATAGACTTGTAGCAAATGGTAAATCAATGTCAAAACACAATGAATTAGCATGCTGGTAAATCACCAGAAATTCAGGAAGTAATGAAAAAGCCTTAGATTTGCCAGAAATAGCAAACTCTTCTCAAGGGTAACAATTTGGCAGGAAGGGAAGGAATGCTCATTGTAGAAAGAGCATGCATGTCTACTTTATTATAAGAATCATTTCTCTAAAGGCTGCAAAATGGTGGGAATTTTGTAAACCCATTTAGGAAGCCGTAGATTGCTTCAAATATGCAATGAGATCAGCACGTTCCTGTGGCTTCTTCAATCCAGGGAAAACCATTTTTGTTCCAGGGATGTACTGCACACAAAAATTTTGCCCATGTCAGCGATATTATTAGTAGCTGAATATACCCATGCTTAAAAAATCTATTTAACACAAAAGTCAATTTCTCAAGTGCTTGATGAGGAGTAACAACAGGCTTGCCCAAATATATGAAAAAAATAAATTTTAAAAATGGAGTATACTACTATAGGATTCTCATCCATAGGTTTTCAATGTCAGTAATTCAAACTAGGCTATTACTTCACTAAACTATAACAAAGCAAGAATCAAATCGCACTCCTCCAACAAAAGTTAGACAGAATCCGGGTAATATATATGATAGAATAAAAAAGAGACTTGAAAGAAGTGAGTACAGCAATACCTTCTTAGGGTTGAGAAGGTAGTCATACAAAGTATTCTCCCCCCAAATCACAGCCATGCTCTTGTTAGCAGCGGAGTATGAATAACCAGGAGCGGTACCCGACTGCCTTCCGAACAAACCGTTCAGATTGGGTCCTGCCACATATTTAAGTAATCCAAATTTGGATGGCATCACAATGATAATGAAAATGAAAATGAAAATGAAAGAAAAGAGAAGGCATGGGCAACCTTGTTTGTGACCGGCAGCTTTTTCGACGGTGTGGCACTGAGCACACTTGGTCTTGAAAATCTTCTCGCCGGACTTTGAGTCACCAGGCAGTGCTTGAGCAAAGGATGCCATCTTTGCTTCTTTTTTAGGTCACGTTGTTTGTTTCAGCAAAGCTCAAAAGTGGTTATTTTGAGAATATAATAATATTTGAAAGAGTAGCGTAACAATGCCAATGCAAATGGCAACCCCAACAACCCTCCCTTTTCTATGTGGCGCATTAGTAGCCGTTCCGTTAGAGCACCCGTTCTTAACTTTATTCTTCCTAAGAATATTTCTATTTTTTTTTATCAATTTTAACTAGTTCAGACCTCCCCCTACTCTTTCTAAATTTAGTTTCTCTAATTTTTTTAGACTTGTAAATTCAAGGGTAAATTATCAAAATAATTATTTTTATTTATCTCAGTTATATTTTAGTTACTTATATTTAAAATATTACGTTTTAATCACTTATGTTATAATAGTATAATATTTTAGTCATTGAGTCATTAATTGTCGTTAATGGTATAACAGTTAGTTGACGTGTCAAGTTAAATTATCATTTCAAATAAAAATTTTAAGTGAAGTTATACAATTGGTCCCCATATTTTTTCATTTTGAGTAATTTATTTTCTTTAAACTTTTCTTTTGTTTTCTTATTTTCCATTCTCTTCTACTTCTCCCTTTGTTTTCCTCCCTTCTTCTATATTTTTCATTTGTTAAAATTTTTTTATGTTTATGAAAAAAGAAAAGGCGAAAGCTTAAACCAAAATAAAACTTGCTTCTCATATTCTCACCCCACAATTACAAGCCCTCATCATCCATCACCATTTTAACGAATTAATTTGGATCTCTCAATAACCTAGTCCACAAGCTAGCCTCATTCGAAGACCTCGCTAGTCGTGACTTATGGCAATCCACCATCAACAAAGTTTCTTGAGTTGTTCCCTCAACCTCCTAACCAACTTCCACGACCACCTTATCTATCTTACCTACAACATTTTGTCCTCTCAATATTATTAAAAAAAAAATAAAGGGAAAGAAGAAAATGAAAATAAAGAAATAAAAAGAAAAATTAAATTGTTCAAAAAAATAAAAGTATAAGGACTAGTTTTAACAAATAGAAAACATAGAAAAACTATGTTAAAAAAATGGAGAAATGGAAAACTATTTTATAATTATCAAAACAATCACTTTTGTTTGTCTCGTGTTACATTTTAATCACCTATATTTGAAATGTTACGTTTTAGTCACTTACGTTATCGTGTTGTAACATTTTAATCACTGAGTCATCAATTATTGTTAATAGTGTAACGGTAAGCTGACGTTGCATGTTAAATCATCATTTTAAACGAAAATTTTATGTTTAACTATACAATTGATCCCTATATTTTTTTTGTTTTGAGCAATTTAATTTTTTCTTTTATGTTTTTAACATTTTTTTTATCTTCCATTCTCTTCTACTTCTCCCTATATTTTCCTCCCTTCTCTATTTCTTTTAACACTGTTTTTCTATATTTTTCATTTGTTAAAACTAGTCCCTATACTTTTATTTTGGTATTGGGTATTTCCTGTACATTCTGTTTAATCTTTCTTTTGATTAGTTTTTAATATGTTTTTAGCTTAGGGTAACAATTTTGTATTGATTTTCAATGAAAACCCAAAATAAAGATTATTTTTAATCTTTTTTTGCTTATTATAGACAAATGTGAATTGGGGTTTCTGATATTTTACAATTATTGCTAAAGCTATACAAAGGATCTAAAAATAGATTATTGTGGTGACTTTATAAAACTGCTTGGACATGGTATTTCAATGAAGATTCTCATAAATTTGGTTAACCCTTCTGATCTCAGTGAAGATTCTCATCAATGTTTTTGGTAGAATTTAGCTTGGTGTTCTATTATATATTGTAGAAGAATCGGTATTGATTAATTCAATAGGATCGATTTTATTCACCTTGCAATGATCGAAAATGATCTCTGGGTTTACACAAAAAAAGTATGTAATCAAAGATATTTGGCTTTAACAAATAAAGAAATAAAAGAAAAAAATTAAATTGTTCAAAAAAATAAAAGTGTAGGGATTAATTTTAACAAATGAAAAATATAAAAAAACTACGTTAAAAGAAATGGAGAAAGGAGGAAAGCAGAGGGAGAAGCAAAAGAGAATGAAAAAAAAGAGTTAAAAGAACATAAAAGAAAAGAATTAAATTGCTCAAAATGAGAAAAAATATAGGGACCAATTGTATAATTTAACCTAAAATGATACTTTAACTTGTTATGTCAACTTACCATTACACTGTTAACAACAATTAACGATTCAGTGACTAAAATGTTACAACATGATAACGTAAGTGATTACACTACATCAAATTAAGCTTTTAGCGGCATTTTTAGTGGCGTTTGGATCAAAAACACCGCGAAGGTCGAGCTTTTAACGACGATTGTATTGAAAAAAGCCACAAATATATACCATTAGTGGCGCTAATCAAAAAATGCCACAATAAGTCATTATATATTGGCGTTTGTGGAAATAGCGCCACAAATAGTACATATTTAGCGGCGTTTTATGCTGCGTGCCACAAAGGTACACCGAATGGGAGCAGTGTTAGTGGCGTTTTTCCCATAAACGCCGTAAAAGGTAAAGCAATAGTGGCGTTTTTGCATAAATGCTGCAAAAGGTTAAAAATGATAGTGGTGTTTTTCTCATAAACGTCGCTAAAGGTAAAGCAATAGTGGCATTTTGCCCATAAACGTTTTTTAATTTTTATTAAAACGACACCGTTTTGATAGTTGACCCCCAACCCTTATTCCCTTAAATCATTTTCCCCAATTCCCTAACTTAATTTTTTCTTTCCCATCCGTCTGTTGCTGGTCGTCTGTTTGGTCATCTATCTGCAGCATTGCCATCTATCTTCGTCTCCTTCGTCGGCGCTGCTCTGTCCATCGCAAAAAGATTTTCGATCATGGTAAAAGACAACCCTAAGTTTACTGAAAGTTAGAACTCACTTGAGTTGTATCATTTTTCTCATTCACACTATCACTTTTTGGTTTTTGTTTATTTATTTTCTTTTTAATGAACACAAAATGCTAGTCTATTACAGTATGTTTTAACTTCGTATAATGCTTGTTAAAGCATAAAGCTATCTTTTGTATGTATAGCCCATTCAATATATCGTTAATATTACATTTTTATTTGTCATGATCTTGTTTTTTTATTATTATGTTTCATCATGTTATCAATATTCATGAAACCTGCAGCTGGTGTCTTTATGTTACTCAATTGAGTGAGTTCTGTTTAAAGTGATAGAAGGATCTGTTTCCTTTTTATTTGGAAAATAATTCTAGGATGGATTCTTCTACACTTGAATGCTATTCTAGTGCAATTGGAGCTCTTTTATCCAATCAGTTCATAGAAATTTCCAGTAATTTACTAAGTTAACTCTCTTCATAAAGTATTTTGTTGATAACTAGTGCAGTTTATAGTCCGGTTAAAATACTGTCATCCAAATGATTGTCAAGTGCACCTTCTATTTTCAATCTTTAATATTCAATCTACATCAACAGACATAGTATCACACTAAAAATGTATTAGGCATGAAGGAAGACCAAAAAGGGATCTTTAATAGCGCTACCAATTTTCTAAGCTCAAATTTTACAATTCCTTTTTGCTTTGTTTATTGTTGGTAAAGAACAAAATTGTTATGGAAGTGTGTAATAATTTTTAAAGTAGCGAAGTTAGGCTCCTTCTGATTGATGCTGTAACAGCTCAATTTCGGTGAAATCAGAACAGTGGTCGCGGGACCACAAATCCAAGCCGAAAATAAAAATTTATTTTTATTTTATTTCATGGTCCATAATATGATAGAAATGTCATGAGAAAACCTTGGAAAGAAAATTTTATCGATTATGTGTTTAATTACGAGAAGGACTAAATCGCATAAAAGGCAAAAGTTAGATTCTAGTAGCTAGAAGGATTAAATAGCTATGGAATTCAAAACTTGAGGTCCTTATATGGTAATTAGACCATTAAAGAAAATATGTAGATATTTTGGTATGACTCATCCATAGAAAAAAAAAAGCTAAGGACCAAATTAGAAAGATGAAAAGTTATTAAATGACAATTTAATTAAATGAAAAAGAAAACAATTTCATATCATCTTCCCCAAATATTTCCATGGAAACCGTAGGAGAGAGGAAGAAGACTTATCAAGCTTGTTTGGATCTGGATAGACCAAATTCGGAGCTAGAACGAGGAAAGGAGGAAAATGTCAGATTAGTAGATTTATGTACACGAACATTTGTCGAGGTAAGTTCGTGTAACTAAATTGCATATATTTTTATGCTTGAATTTAATGTTGTGTTTGTGAATTGTATAAATGTCATAAATATGTGAAATGATAACATACTCATTATAGCCCGATAAATGAAAGTGTCCTATCAATAAAAATGTCCGATAAATGATAAATGATAAAAAATGTTACTTATATGCTTGAAATGAATGTGGAATGTGTTTACTTGAATTATATGAATGTTATGGATGTATGAAATGATCACATGCTCGATAATGCTTGAAAAATGTTTAAATCCCCGTTGAATAAAATGGAAAATCGATGAATAAATAAATTTCCCAAAATGAATGAAGTCTTGCATTTGTTGCTAACGGGATTTAACTCGGACGAGTAATCCTATTGACCTTATTTATGAAAGGATTTAGCCCGGACGGGTAATCCTGGTATAAGTCCTCTCGAGCATATGTTATGTATTGGATTTAGCCCAGACGGGTAATCCAGATCAAGCTCTTTAGAGCATATGTCATAAAAAGGATTTAGCCTGGACTGGTAATCCTGTTATTTATACATATATGTGGCTCGAGACTGTACTCTCTGATATAGTACCTTATGGGTACCATTGGACATGAATTGACGGATCCTGATTCGTACACCTTGAATGTATTACCTGCGTATCCATTGATATTCCAAATAAATTCAACGGGCGACCATTCCAGACATGAGAAGATATGAATGATAAAATGAGTTATTACACGTATCTGTCTTAAATATAAGAAAATGATGATACTTGACAAATGATATATGAAAACATGAGATGATGATATTTGTACATGGACTCTATTTGATGAATATATGTTCATTCTTGATTATGGACTTGTACACCTTGAGTGTACTAATCGTGACCTTGATATTCCGAGTAATATGAGTAAAGTTTTGACATGAAATGATCTGAACTCGAAATGAACTATTATGAAATTATGCTTGAAATAATGAGATGAATTATGCATGTTGAATGAATACATGCTGTAGAAAGCAAATGTGCTTGGAAACTTGATTGTTGTTGAGCCCATATATGTTTTGATGTTATTATGGAATATATGACTAACAAGGGTAATAAGAATGTATGTAGGGCTTGAGGTCAAATTGATTGATTATGCCTTACATAGTTACCTCAAAATAGAATGAATGGTAAGTTAAGTACCATGTTATATGAACTTACTAAGCATTTTATGCTTACTTAGTTTTATTTCCTTGTTTTAGAGTAAATCAGAAGCTCGTTAGATTGGAAGCTCAGCGGAGATCACTCACACTATCCATCGGCCCATGTCGGTACAATATGGTAAAGTAATTATGGTTACAATGGCATGTATAGGATATGTTTGCCATATTGGCATGTAAATGTAAATGATGCTTGTAATCTAGCCATTGGAATGGCTAGTAATGAGTTGTTTTGATATACTTGTAATGTCAAACTATGGTAGTTACATATATGTTAAGTAGCTGATCAAAATATGTTTAACACATTGATTGAACCAAGGTAAGAGTAAATATGTATGCATGCAATGATATGCCATATTGAATGATGAAAATTACTTAATATGAATGCTTGGAATGGTTGAATTGTACTTGGTATGTTATGGTTCAGGAAAATGGGGAATTTGGGTAACAAAAGAGGTTAGGAAATGGCTTTATTTTGTCCATACAGGCGTGTGTCTAAGCCGTGTGTGACACACGGCTGAGCACATGGGCGTGTAGTTAGGCCGTATGTCCCCTACACCTTAATTTTGAGAAAAACAGAATGCCCAGAATTGAGCACACGAGCAGAGACATGGGCGTGTGTCTCAGCCGTGTGGGAGACACAGCCTTGAACACAGGCATGTGTCTTGGCCGTGAAAAACCTACACTTGATTTCAAATTGAAATAATTAACTACATAGCCTAGCACACAGGCGTGTGGCATGGCCGTGTACACAAGTCAGCGAGTTACAAGGGGTCAAACACGGCCTCCAACATGGGCGTGTCCTAGGGTCAAACGGGCATGTCCCTTGGACCATCGGGCGTGTGAGCCCTGCACCCTGGAAAATTTTTGTAATTTTGCGAAAAATTCTTAGAGGGCTTGATTAAGTCCCGACTCGATTCTAATACTCGTATTGGACCTCGAGGGTCCATTTAAGGGACGTTACGAATGATTTTGGAATTTGAATATAACTTGCAGGATTTATCTATAAATGTTTCTGAAAGTTTCGGTAATGCTCTGAAACCCTGTTCCTACGACGGATACGGGTTAGGGGTGTTATAGATATTTTTTCTATTTACTATTTTCTTTATAAAGTTAAAAGCAAAAGATTGCATATTTTATTTTACTTTAGAGTTTATTTTTATACAAGAAAAGTAATGACATGAACAACATTGTTCATCCTTAATCATTCTTTTATCTCAAATTGTTTAAGAGTGGGAATTTCATTATCAAAACAGTAGAATGTCTTGTTAGCAACAGCAACTAAGAACATTTACTCTCAACAAAAATAAGTTGGCTTTTGTTATCTGTCATGTGTGTTTCTTTTGAAGCTCCCCCCTCATTTTAATATATGCTTTTAAATCTATCCTGTTATAAAATAGCCTAGGGGGTCTTGTTTAACAACATTCATGTATACAGGAGTGCTCATCTTGTACACTTATTGCTGAAAACTTTGCAATGACATCTCCTCAGATTTTGGCAGGACAAGGATTCAGCCAACTTTTGGTACTTATTGCAGTTTCTTTTGAATATTCAACTATTTTCTTCCTTTATATCTTTATGATTTTATATATTCTAGCATTAACTAATATTTTCGTATTTATTTTTCAAATTAATCAAGAGCGATACTTATGGAAGCAACTAGCTCATAACAATTAAAGCATTCACTTGCACTTTGCAAGCAATTGAATCAAATGTTGCATGTTCTTTGTGGTTATCATATTTAGCAGTAAGTATTTAATAACGGAGTTACTTTTTGATAAAACCAAAACTTAAAGGTCAAAATAGTAAGTAAAAAATTAAAAGCTAAATTGTTGGAACTGAAAATTTTCAATGAATTATAACATTTCAAGCTAATATGGAATTAAATTATTTGATCACTATAACAGCTTAGGTCTACTTGACAGTATAAGAAAATCACATTAAGTTGAAATTCTTGTATAAGAACTTAAAGGAAAATGATCGACAATACAATCTTTGCAATGTTTGTATTCACAATAATTGCATTGCAATGCTGGGGGAGCAGTGCTTACTTTATAATTGTGCTCCTGCGGTGTGATGGTTATAATAGTGAATAATAGTATATATGTTAATGTTATAGGGATATAATTTTATTCCAAAATTTTTGGAGTGGTGGTTTGATTGCTGATGATACTCGTATACGAAATGATCTAGCATAGATGTTATTGGATAAATTAAGGCGCATGTTCAATATTTCTTATGCTACTTTGTTGTTTTTTCTTTTTCCGCAAAAGTTGCCAAAAAAAATGCAATTGAGAAAAGCAAAACCATTTCACTCATGATCCAACCTTGTTGACTAAGGCTAGTATAGTTGAGTTTTTACTTCAGCAAGTTCTCTCAACGATATTTAGATCTGGCGTATGTTGAACTGTGATAAAGAAACGACTTGAGAATCCTTGACTATTCTTGATATAGAGCAAGGTTTTGCAAGGCAGTTATTGAGCTCCAAATTTTCTATTTCTTTCTCTTTTTTGGTCAGATCGGATTATTTTTTACATGTATTGCTTCTCTATATCAGTTAATAGTTTATAGTTTCTGTGTGATTTTTAGTTATTTTTCTTTGCTTAGTTTTAGTAGTTGTTTATTTATCCTTCTCCAAGTTGCCTTCTTTGAATGTTGAATTGTGGATCATTTTGTTTAGACTTTATTTTTAGTTTATCTTTTACACTCAATTCATTGTCAATTTTTGAGAGATAAATTTGTATATAATTTTGTTGCACAAAGGTACTAAAGGTATCATTGTCAAAGATTATTATTATTGTAGACACTCAATTTTGCCCGGGCCCAGAAATAAGTCCAAAAACAAAAATAATAAACCTAAAAAAAATGAAGTCCAAGTTCAGTCCAGAATTACAAATATAATTTGGCCCGATCGGAATGGCCCATTACTTGAAAAGATTTAAGGTCCATCTACAAGCTTGACTCATATGGAAATATAATCTTCGATGATATGCAATCTTAGATGTGATATGCAATCTTAGATATGATACAATCTTAGATATGATATGCAATCTTAGAAGATATGATTTTGTAATCTTAGAGATTTAATTTGTAGATACCTTTTAATCTTAACCGTTGATGTAATTGATCTGTACCATTGGATTTGAGGAGGTTCAACTATAAATAGAGGCCTCTCCCTTCATTGTAAACACACTTGAGTTTTGGGAAGCAATAAGAATTCTTAAGAGCATTCACTCAAATTTCTCTCCCTCTTGCGTTCTTACTCTCTGTGGTTTGTTCTTATTTTATTCTTCGTCTACCTTATTTTTTCAACCTTTTTTTTTATTTTAATTTCTTCATTTTTCAAATATGTATATTTATTCCTATCTTTTATACATTTGATTATGTATTTTATATATTATAATATTTAACCTTTTTATATAGTTTATTTTCAAATATATATTTTCTATGCATGTATATATATATTATATTATCATTTCATGTATTTTGAACTATTGCATTATATTTTTATAATTTGTAAATGTTCTATTTATTCATTTTTTTAGTGTATGTCATTTATCTTATTTATGCATAGTTTCATTTTTTTATATGCTATGTTTAATTATTTCTTTTATGTGCTATTTTATGATATATATTGCTGTATAATTTTTGCATGTATTATGTTTTTCTTTTAGTTTACTCATGTTTTTATTTGTTTATTATCTTATATTTACCTTAGTATGATTTTTTTCATTAAACGTATGTTCATGTTATTTAGTTTTGTCTTAATGACATTATTTATGTTCGTATAGAAATGTTAGAATATTTTGTACATCTATGCTTCATGATGCATTAATATGTCATCCTAAAACGTCATTTAAAATAATATTCCAAGGTTTTTTTAAAAAAAAAATAAAAGGCAATGCTTGATGTTTGGAAACTTCGAGAAAGGTAGTGCCCTAACTTACTGGGTTGCGACTTTTCTCGTTGGATTCGAATAGTCAAGCACCCTTCTAAGTGATTTTGAGTTTTCAAAACTTAAACAATTATTTCGAGATTTCAAAACATAGTGTCCTAACTTACTGGATATGGCGTTTTGTTGTTTCGAGATAGAAATTTTCAAAAGACGAGCTTAGTTTCGAAGGTTTTAAAATGTTGCGTCTTAACTTACTGGATGTGATGTTTTGACTCGTTTGAAATAAGTGAGCCTTAATTTTCAAAATTGAGGCATTCTAATTAAAAGAGGTTTGCATCTTAAAACTTTCAAATTTCCGACATTAAAGACACTTGATAATCAATTAGGTACCAATTTTTGGGCATTACGAGGGTGCTAACCCTTCCTCGTACGTAACCGACTCCCGAATCCGTTTTCTCGACTTTCATAGACCAAAATTAATGTTTTAAAACAAAACATTTTATAAGGTGATCCAATCACGCCTAAAAAGATTGGTGGCGACTCCCGTTTTCGTTTTTCTTAAAGCCGATTCCCATTTTCCAAAACTCGATTTAAAAATGGTTTCGACAATTATCATTGTGGATGGGATTTCAGCTTAATCAAAACAATAAAGTAAAAGTGGATTTTCAGTTCTTAGATTTAAGTCTTATTGGGGTGTATTCAAATTTTCTTCAATGATCGAACTTGAATTCAATATCAATTAAGAACCTGATTACTATTATTTAAAGTATTTTCTCTGCTTTTATTAGTTCAGTTAAAGTATTTTCCTGAACCTGGTCTTGTGTAGATTCTGAAGTTGAAATATTTTTAAATTTAGCCACTTGGGATCAACCTTATACAATAGTATATTATCTTTATAAAAACTTGTTTTATGCAGTTCATTTTGTTTTGGAGATAATGTTGATTGTGGTTTGAATGCGGCATATGCATCCCAAGTTAATAGTTGAGAAGAGTTCATATCTAAGTGCGGCGTCTCAGGTACATGTGCAAGACTTAATTCCACTATGCATTCACCAATTTGCAATTTTGCATATGCATCTAACTGCTTGGGATTTAATAAATTTAAATAACATGAATTAATATATATTAATGTCAATTTATCTTATCATTTATTTATTATGTTTTTTTATTGAAACAGTGAATTGGATCCCTACAAAAAAGTATTTGATAGGCTCATTTGAATTGCCTAATCAAACACTCTATTTTAATCTTTCCTTAATTGCATTTGTAAGTACCTCTTATTACTTACATGTTTTAATTTAATTGAATTAAAATTTGAAATTTCTTGTTTATTTTGATTTGGTTGTGGTAAATTTATTACGTATATGTTTTAATTAGAAATAGAGAATTAGAAAACAACCGAATTAGATACTTGATATATATTATCTATTTTAGTACAATGACATGATTTAAATCTATTTAGAATACATAAGTAACCGTAATTTATTGTCAACTTTAGACTTCAAGAACTATGAAATGGATAAGAGTTGGATGGATTTGTCAAGGGTAAGCAACGACTATCGAAATGGAGTACAAACTTTTCAGAATTTTGCATTTCAAAATGCAAGCCAATAGAATATGATTCTTTGCCTGTGTAAGAAGTATCGCAATATCAATTGGCATATTCATGAAGTTGTCTACGAACATCTAATTATTGATGGCTTTATTCGAGGATATAAAAAATAGATTTTCCAGGGAGAGTGTACACCTCGTAGAACCTCTTCAAAGATTAATCCGGCTTAACCTCATAATGCTCATCATCAGTTTGTTAGAGAATATGACATCAAAGGTATGTTGCGGGATGCATTTAATATGCATAGTCATGGTTTACAATCATTTCCACCTGAAGTTATTGCATCTGATGATTATGATATTGGTGGAAATGTTTTTACCGAAACGGGAAGAACTGCACCTGATCAAGAGCCAAATGGAGAAACAGCGAAGTTCTACAAGTTACTTAATGAAATGAATGAAGAACTTTATAGGGGATCAAAAATTTCAAAACTTTCCTTCTGCATTCGTCTTTTTCACTTAAAATGTTTGGGAGGGTGGATCAGAAACTCTTTTACTCTGCGGTTAGAGTTTTTGAGAGATATGTTTCCATTTGCAAAAATCCCTCATTCATGCAAAGATATGAAGAAACTGATAA
The DNA here is from genome assembly GCA_025698475.1 of Gossypium anomalum. Taxonomy (NCBI): domain Eukaryota; kingdom Viridiplantae; phylum Streptophyta; class Magnoliopsida; order Malvales; family Malvaceae; genus Gossypium; species Gossypium anomalum. Next base: position 64,214,598 of record CM046968.1, on the reverse strand, counting down.
AGGATTTAGGCCTTAGGTATGACGAAATTCATAGTTGCCCAAATGACTGCATGTTGTATTGGGGTGATAAAAAAAACCAACAGTCTTGTTATGTTTGCAGTAAATATCATTGGATAAATAGGAATGCAGAAGATATGAATGAGGTTTTGCGATATTTTTTGCTAATACCAAGGCTTCAAAGGCTTTTCATGTCATCAAAGATAGCCGAGTCTATGAAGTGGCATCATGATGAACGAACCGGTGATGGATTATTGAGGCATCCTACGGATTCTTTAGCTTGGAAATTATTTGACAGTAAATTTTAAAGCTTTGCAAGTGATCCTCAGAATGTGAGGCTTGGGCTAGCATCTGATGGATTTAATCATTTTAAAATCATGAATACTTCGTATAGTACTTGGCCTGTAGTGTTTGTTCCTTACAATTTGCCTTCGTGGATTTGCATGAGACAATCTTATTTTATCTTATCTATGATTATCCCTGGAAAAAAGGTCTCGAGAATGATATTGACATTTATATGCAGCCACTTATTGAAGAGTTGAAACAATTATGGGCAGGTGTTGAAACATATGATGTCTTGAGAAAGGAGAACTTTTATTTACGTGTAGCTTTGTTGTGGACTATTAATGATTCCTCTGCTTATGTTAATTTATCTGGTTGGAGTACCAAAGGACATTATACTTGTCCTTGTTGTGCTACGCAAACATGTTCAAAATGGTTATATAATGGGAAGTTCTCTTATATGGGGCATCGTCGGTGGTTAGTTAGAAATCATAGATTTAGATTTCAGAGGACTTTATTTGATGGTACTGAAGAGCTCAAAAAAGCTTATGAGCAGACCATTGGATCTAAAATCTTGTTCATGTTAAAAGATATCAATTTCAGTTATGGGAAGATGAATCAACCACCCAACACGTAAACAAATAAAAGACCAAGGGAGGCGTATGTTGGCGATGTTGACCGACAGAGTGATGATGAATCTGATGAAGAGGATGATCCTAATGACGCGGACTTGTGGAAAAAAAGAAGTATTTTTTTAGTTGCCTTATTAGGAGCATCACATTTTGCGACACAATCTTGATGTCATGCATTTTAAAAAGAATGTTTGCGAGAACATCATCGAGACAATTCTTAATATCGATAAAAAATCAAAAGACAATCTTAAAAGTCGACTAGATCTAGTTGACATGAGAATTCAGCGTGATCTTTATCCTTAATTACTTCCAAATGGAAAATCTCGGTTGTCACCTTATATTTTTTCAATGTTGAAGAAAGAAAAAGAAGTGTTCTGCACAGTGTTGAAGGACATAAAGGTCCCAGATGTGTATGCAACAAATATATCTCGATATGTGAGGCTTAAAGATCAAATACTATATTCCATAAAATTATATGATTATCACATCTTGATGCAAGATTTGTTGCCAGTTGTTTTACGCTGTTGTATGCCAAAAAAGGTGACGTATTGTATAATTGAACTATCTAATATAATGAAAGCTATTTGTGGCAAAGTTTTGATTGTTGAAGAACTTGAGAAAGTACAATATCGAGCCACCTTGACTTTATGCAACTTGGAGAAGATCTTTCCACCTTCGTTCTTCACAATTATGGTGTACTTGTTAATCCATCTCCCTCATGAAGCAAAACTTGGTGGATCGGCTTTCTATCGGTGGATGTATCCTATAGAGAGCTGCTAATTTATTTACAAAGTTTCATTCATTCATAAATATACCTTTAATTAAAACTTTTGATAATGTTGTATATCATGTTTAGGTTCCTATGCAAATTGAAGTCTTATTGTCATAATAAGCGTTATCCAAAAGGATCAATTGTTGAAGGTAACTTAGCAGAGGAGTGTATGACTTTCTGCTCTAGATATTTAGAAGATGTTGAAACAAGATTGAATAGACCAAGTAGAAATGATGAGCTTACTAATCATAACTTAGCTGAAACTTATCTATTTCGAAATTATGGACAACCAATCGTTAAAGTTAAAATTGCACACTTAGATGATAGATCTTAAGTACAAGCACATCGATATGTTCTTTTTCACCATGATTCAATTGAACCATTACGCAAGTAAGTTTTAAAATTTGATAAATATTCATCTTTTTCATTTGTTTATTTTCTAACCAAGTAATCCACTTTTTAACATAGTGAGTTTAAACAAGTCTTGAGATCTCGTTCACACTCCCGAAGATTACAACATCGAGAGATTCATAAGTTATTCACAGAATCTTTTCATGAATTGTTAGGGCAGATGGTATGCTACTGAAGCTTTCAATGACAAATAATAATGTTTTCATATAACAATATAATTAATCAATTTACTTTCAATTCAATAGGTTTGGAGTAGAAAGGACGTCAGTGAAGAAGTTAAATGGCTTTCCCAAGGTTCGAATAGAGTAGTAAAAAGATATAATGCCTTTCTCATTAATGGATTCAAGTTTCATACAAAATCTCGTGAAAGATTGAGAAGGATTCAAAATTGTGGAATAGTTGTTAATTATTCAATTGCAAGTTATGCTAGTGCTAGGGACAATAATCTTGTTGAGGGAAATGTGAAGTATTACGGACTTCTTACTGACATTATTGAGTTGGATTACTATGGAAAACGGAAGGTTGTCTTATTTCGATGTGATTGGGCTGATGTTAATACTGTTCGCGGAATTAAAAAAGATCAATTTAGTTTTACAATGGTGAACTTCTCTCGATTCATTCACACTGGACAACAAATGATAGACGAGCCGTATGTATTTTTTTCTCAAGTAAAACAAGTTTCTTACTGGAAAGATCCAACTGATAAGAGTTGGTATGTTATACTTCGTGACACTCCTAGAGACTTGTTTGACATGGGCAATGGAAGTAGAGATGACATCGATGAAAGATCGGAAACTTTGTCTTTTCCAGAACAAAACTTAAATGAAACTATCCCTAGTACTAGTACACAATTTCAATCACCAATATGTGGATGAAGATATTTACGAATCATGTAGTAAGATTTAACTTTTTTTTTAATTATATGTAATATTATAATTTAAATCTTGATCTTGTTAAATATATCCATTACTATTATTTTTGTAATTAGTTACTAATATTTCAACTATTTTATGTGTATTACAGATAATATGCCTAGAAGAAGATTGCGAGATCTAAGTATTGTTCAAATTCCTCCAAATTCGGAAGAAACAAATAGTGATCAACAGATTGCTAATGGATCTTCGAATGTTCCGAATACAGTTGACGAACCTAGAAATTCAAAATAATGTTAACTTTAATTTACATGCATGTTGACTTATTATTGATTTTTGTTTCAAATTCTTATATTATCATATATAGTTTTTTTAGCTGAAAATGGTGAGAGGCGCAAAACTCGAGGACGTACGCTATTAAAGGATTTATACAATCTAAATTCTGTGTAGCGTGTCAAAGTATCTAGAAACAATCATGGTCAGTCTGCTGGATCAGAAGCTCGAGTTTTAGCAGAATACTTGGGCATTATAGCACGAAATGCCAATATGTTGCCAATCAACTACGAGTCATGGCATCATATGCTTGATAGTAACAAAAATCATGCTCTAGATAATATTAAGGTAATAACGTGAATGTAATTTATAATACTTTGGTTTAATTTTCATTTATATTTACTTTTTAAACTTGTGTTATTTACAGGAGAGATTTGTTTTAGAGGTCTCAAATAATTATGTGAAGAAAGCATTAGCAAAGAAATGGAAAGACCATAAAAGTACTTTAAAAAAAGGAATATTTTAAGAAAAATATAAGCCTCGAAGAGAAATTATGAAATGTCTCGTCGGGAGTGCTGAGTTACCAATAGGAAGATGCAGTTAGATTTTGGAATTCAAAGAAAGGAGAGGTATTATGTACTTCAAAACTCTTATAATTATTTCGGTTTATAGTATTTACTATATACTGGGAAAAAATAAAATAAAATAAAATAAAGAACACACAGATTTTTACGTAGAAACCCTTTCGGGAAAAAAACCACGGGCAGAGGAGAAGAAAATTCACTATGTCGAATTCGAATAATTACAAGAGGAATAGATTATGTCTATTTATAGGCTTGTAAAGCCATATTCTAGTAAGACTGAAACACTTTATTCTAATCAATATCAAATAGATGGAATTTAATAAGGTTTAAAAAACCTTATTCTAAAATAAAATAAAAGAAGTGTAATTCTATATGGATTCTTCTTTTATTTTATTTTACCACTGTATTTTATTTAAATAAGGATTTGGGTCACTTAATTTTAACAATCTCCACCTTGACACGAATTCTCAATGAACAAGTTCTTTATCGCGAACTCTCAACGAACAAGTTCTCTACCTCTTCCATAAAACCCCTTAAGGGTTTAACTTCAACAATGAACACCAACCAAGTGTAAGCAATGCTCAAACTTGGTTATAGGAAGTGACTTAGTCATCATATCTGCAGGATTTTCATAAGTACTAATTTTGCTCACAACAATATCACCACGAACAATAATATCACGAACAAAATGATACTGAACATCAATGTGTTTTGTTCTCTCGTGAAACATTTGATCTTTTGTAAGAAAGATAGAACCCTGACTGTCACAAAATACTGTGCTGATTTGAAGGTCTTCATTGAGTTGACTAAAGTGTCCCTTCAACCAAATAGCTTCTTTACAAGCCTCAGTAATCGCCATGTACTCAGCTTCAGTGGTAGACAAAACGACTGTAGTTTGCAAAGTGGCTTTCCAACTGATTGCAAAACCTCTGATTATAAATACATAACCTGTGAGAGATCTTCTTCTATCAAGGTCTCCAGCAAAATCAGCATCAACATATCCAATGACTCCATCTTCAGTTCTTCCAAACTGTAAGCAAACATCAGTAGTACCTCGTAAGTATCTTAAAATCCACTGAACTACTTTCCAGTGTTCTTTATCAGGATTCACCATATATATGCTAACTGCACTGACTGCATATGATAAATCTGGACTTGAACAAACCATAGTATACATGAGAGATCCCACTACACTAGAGTATGGAACATCTGACATGTACTCAATCTCATCATCTGATTGTGGAGACAAAGCCGATGAAAGTCTGAAATGGGCTGCTAAAGGAGTACTAACAGGCTTAGCCCTCTGCATATTGAACCTACAAAGAACTTTCTCAATGTACCCCTTTTGACTTAGGTACAATTTACTTGTTTTCTATCTCTGAGAATCTCCATACAAAGTATCTTCTTTATTGGTCCTAAATCTTTCATCTCAAATTCTTCACTTAGTTGGGCCTTGACCTTTCTTATCTCTCATTTATCTTTTGCTGCTATCAACATGTCACCAACATAAAGAAGTAGATACACAAAAAAACCATCACTGTTTTTCTTAAAGTAAACACAGGTGTCGAGACCATTTTTAAATCGGGTTTTGAAAATGGGAATCAACTTTAAAAACGAAAACGGGAGTTGCCACCAATCTTTTTAGATGTGATTGGATTACCTTTAAAACATTTTGTTTCAAAATCATCAGTTTTGGTCTACAAAATAGAAAGAACGGGTTCAGGAGTCGGTTACGTACGAGGAAGGATTAGCACCCTCGTATCGCCCAATAATTGGTACCTAATTAATTATCAAATATCTTTAAGGTCGAAAATTAGAAATTTTAAGATGCAATCCTCTTTTAATATTTTTGATTTGGAAAATTGGAGCTCATTTGTATCAAAATGTTGACATTGAGTTTGTCCTTTGGAAATCCCTATCTTGAAACAACAAAACGCCACATCCAATAAGTTAGGACATTTTGCTTTGCAATTCCAAGATAGTTTGCTTATATTTTAAAAACCTTTAAAAACGTAGAAGGGTACTTGATTATTCGAACTCATCGAGAAAAGTCGCAACCCAATAAGTTAGGGCACTACTTTCTCGAAATTTCCAAATATCAAGCATTGCCTTTATTTTAAAAAAAAACTTTGGAGCCCCTTTTACATAGGGAATTGTATTGCATTATAAATCATACCTAGTAACATATTATTGTAACAGGTAAATAATACATGCATTTAATCAAAAATGAAGGCAATGATAAAAAGATCGTGTATTAGATACATACATATAAAATAATACATATAAAGCAAATATTAATAATATTCGTACAAAGATATACATAACATGTATGAAGAATGAATAAACATACAAAGTAATATAATATTAATGTACATGTTCATGAAATGTAATATCAAATAATAGATAAAATAACATAGTATATACAAAATAAAATGAATTATTATTAACAAAATATACATGCAACATAAGTAAAGACCCTAAAGAAAAATAATTTTAAAATAGTATTTACTATATAATATATAAATATAATAACAAAATATTTCTAATAATTATATGTAAAATATATTGGGTCTTAAAAAATATATAAATAGAAATGTGTAAAAGAATATAAAGATATCATTTAAAATAAAATAATACATAATAAATAATTAATAGTTTGATATATAATATGAGTAAAAATAATAATTTACAGATTTTGAGAATTTAAATAATATAATGAATAATATAAGTAATGTAATAGATATTATATGGAAAAAAAATGTTAATAAGTAACGAAAATATTTAGCTATCATATAATAGAATATGTTTTAAATTTATAGGAAATAAGAAATATAATAGATATAATATAAGACAATGAAAATAATAATATATATAAATAATTAATAAATATATGATATTTATGAAAATATAATAACAATATAAAAAATGATATGCAATAATATTTTTGAAAAAATAATGTATAACAAATAATAGTAATATATATTAAAAATAATGCTTATAATAAAATAATCTTACAACGTATGATATCAAAATAAAACAAGTAACAATATAGATAAAAAATATATAAATAGAATAATAAAAATAAATATAGGACTAAATTTAAAGTTCAGCAAAATGTCAGGGCGAATTTCAAAGAAACAAAACTGGATTAAGGTCCTATTTAAAACACGTGTAAAATTAGAGGGACTCACTGGGCAAATTGCCCTATTCCCAAAACGGCCGCGTTTCCCAGAATATAATTTAACAACTGTCAGGACCAAATTAAAACTAAAATAAAATAACAGGGCCAAAGCATAAATAAAATAAAATTTAATTGTGAATACAAAAGGGGTAGAAGGACTAATTGGGAAATTAACCCAATTTTAAAAAATGCGCTGATCCTCCACGGGTAATCGGGTCAACGCACGGATCCTGGGGATCACAAAACGTCGCCGTTTCGTTCAAGCTATATAAGCTACTTTCTCAGCTTAAAATTCATTTGAACCCTGATTTGTAAAAACAAACTAAGAAATTCTCTAAAAAAGAGAGAGGAAGGGAGCTCGGGCTCGGCCGCATGAACCAGGCTCCACCCCGCGCCACGCGCCGCCCCTAAGGGCCACCGTATCACGGAGATCGGAGAGTTCAAAAACTCGTCTCTTGAGATCCAAAACAGTAGTTCTTCTCCTTAAGAAAAATACCCTTAGTATTTTGCTGATAGTTCATATATGCGCTAAAAAATAAAGAATAAGTCACTCGGTTATCACCTTTGAAACTGTTTGTCTTTGCTTTTGCTTTTTTTATATTTCTGTCTCCGTAAAAATTAGAGGGTTACAAAAGGCTTTTTATAGCCGTTGTTTATTACAAAAAATTGGGGAAGAAATCTTCGATTTCTTTCTATGTCTTGTGTCTTTGACCGTGATCTGCTGAGATTCTTTTAGTTTCCTTTTCTTGCTCTTCGTATCTACTGTGTTTCCTTTTCTTACAGGTATCCCAATAATCTCGGCGTTAACGGTGGCACCAAGGCTAGAGGGAGGCTCGAGATCGCGGTCTTTGGGCGGTCCACGAGAGGGACGACGGACGCATTGATGGCACGTCAGTATGCATTGATGGCCTCGATCTGGGAAGTTGCACCGACGCTCCCCGAAGCTTCCAGAAACTGTTGCGGCGCGAGGGGAAAGAGCCAGGGTTGAAAACCCTAGCTGATAATTTTGGGTTTTTGGGCCTCTGTTATTCGGGTCCAGTTTAGGTCTGGGCTTCAGGCATATTTGGGCTAAGGTTGTAATTGTAATAGGTCAAGGGTGTAAATAGGTTAAGGGATAGTTTAAGGGGTATTTGGGCTACCGAGTGTAGGTTTTAACTTTTGGGCTGTAAAGGGACTGTTTAATAAATAAACATTTATTTATTATTATTTAATTTTGGTTTTGGGTTTCAAGGCCCAGTCAAATTTGGGTTATTACAGCTGCCCCTCTTTGCTTATTGCTGTGTAACAGGAATCAAGCAAAGACTCGTAGAAAGACCCAATTTGATCGGCTTTATGGAATTCAATTTTATGACTGCTATGTTGATATCTTTGATCTGCTCCCCACAGATCATAGAGATGTCGAATCTGCTTCTTCGATTTGTGGGGATGCCAAATCAACTTGAGTCTGTTTTGAGAACATTCGAGAGTCATATCTGCTTCGTCCTTGATTTTTTCCTTGTAAGCACAAGGATACCAAACCCTCTTGAGTATGTTTGAGAACATGTGAGAGTCATATCTGTAATGTCCTTGATTAGGATGCCAAATCATCTTGAGTCTATTTGAGAACCTTTGAGAGTCATATCTGCAATGTCCTCGATTTGTTCCTTGTAACCACATGGATGCCAAATCATCTTGAGTCTGTTTGAGAACATTTGAGAGTCATATCGCAATGTCCTCGATTTGTTCCTTGTAAACACACGGATGCCAAATCATCTTGAGTCTGTTTGAGAACATTTGAGAGTCATATCTGCAATGTCCTCGATTTGTTCCTTGTAAGCACAAGGATGCCAAATCATCTTAAGTCTGTTTGAGAACATTTGAGAGTCATATCTACAATGTCCTCGATTTGTTCCTTGTAAGCACAAGGATGCCAATCATCTTGAGTCTATTTGAGAACATTTGAGAGTCATATCTGCAATGTCCTCGATTTGTTCCTTGTAAGCACAAGGATGCCAAATCATCTTGAGTCTATTTGAGAACATTTGAGAGTCATATCTGCAATGTCCTCGATTTGTTCCTTGTAAGCACAAGGATGCCAAATCATCTTGAGTCTATTTGAGAACATTTGAGAGTCATATCTGCAATGTCCTCGATTTGTTCCTTATAAGCACAAGGATGCCAAATCATCTTGAATCTGCTTCAGTATAAACATCTGAAGCCTAGATTTGCTATACTGAGAACATCTGAGAGTCAAATCTACTATGTCATCGATTTGTTTCTTGTAAACACAAGAATACCAAATCATCTTGGATCTGCTTCAGTATAAACATCTGAAGATTAGATCTGCTATATCTGAGAATGTCTGAGAGTCAAATCTGCTATGTCCTCGATTTGTTTCTTGCATTATCTAGAAATTCCAAAGTAACGTACAAAACTTCATTTGTGAAAATATTTTAGTCCATCTATCATTATTTCAATGCAACATACTTTAAAAATATCGGAAGATGAGTAAATCTTTGAGAGTAATTAGATTCGAATTGTTAACAGTACAAAGAAAATAAGTCTGATAGCATATCTTTAAGAAAAAATAGAATCTAAAGATAGCAAACAGGATAAAAATTAGATGCTCTAAATATCACCGCTTGAGCGTCTATACATTAGTTCCCCGAAGCCTTTCTTGAGTTCGACATGTGTTTAAAAAATCCAAAGTACTTTGTTGATGCCCCAATGTACACTGTACCTCACTCTCTGCCAAGTCAAATATAGCAAGGTTGCTGTGTGCCTTTCAAAATATGAGCTGCCCTTTCGGGTTTTCAACTCAAAATCCCTTTGGTCACAAGGTGCCCTTTGTGGGTTTTCACCTTGGCCTCTCCATTTTTTTTTTTTTTTTTGAAAATTTAAGGTGCCCTTTGCGAGTTTTCACCTTGGATTCTTTTCTCCTTTAGACAAAGTACTTTTTCACCTTGGATTGGGTAGGCTCTTTCCATCCATTTCTGTCAAAATCAATGCACCGCCAGAAAAAGCCTTCTTCACGACGTATGGCCCCTCCCAATTTGGCATCCATTTTCCCCTAAAGTCCTTCTGAATGGGAAGGATTTTCTTTAGCACAAGGTCCCCCTCATGGAATTCCCTTGGACGAACCTTTTTATCATAAGCTCGCATCATACGCTTCTGGTACATCTAACCATGTCGGATAGCTTTCAGCCTCTTTTCCTCAATCAAGTTTAGCTGGTCATATCGAGACTGAACCCATTCAGCTTTATCTAACCTTATCTCTGTTAAAATTCGGAGAGAAGGTATTTCCACTTCAATAGGTAAAACTGCTTCAATCCCGTAAACTAACGTGAACAGAGTTGCCCCAGTAGAAGTTCTAACAGATGTTCGATAGGCCAAGAGTGCAAACGATAGCTTTTCATGCCAATCCCTATAAGCCTCAGTCATCTTTCCCATTATTTTCTTAATGTTCTTATTGGTAACCTCCACTGCCCCATTCATCTTTGGACGATAGGGTGAAGAGTTGTGATGCTTGATTTTGAACTGGTCGCAAACCTCTCTTTGCTCGTTTTGTTGTTCAAATTCAATGCATTGTCGGATATGATCCTCTCAGGCATTCCATACCGACAAATGATTTCCTTCTTCAAAAATCAACTTACAGCTGACTTAGTAACATTTGCATAAGAAGCAGCCTCTACCCATTTTGTAAAGTAGTCAATCACTACGAAAATAAAACGATGTCCATTCGAAGCTTTCGGCAATATTGGTCTGATGACATCCATGCCCCACATGGAAAATGGCCATGGAGACGTCATGACATGTAAAGGTGAGGTTGGTACATGAATTTTGTCCCCATAAATTTGACACTTATGGCATTTTTTGGCATAGTTGATACAGTCTCCTTCCATAGTGGCCCAGTAATAGCCAAACCTCATGATTTGTCTTGCCATCGTGAACCCATTTGCATGCGTACCATATACACCTTCATGAACCTCTTCTAGAATTAGCTTGGCTTCCATAGCATCGACACATCTCAAAAGTACTTGGTCTTTCCTTCTCTTGTACAGAACATCCCCGTCCAAAACATAGTCACAAGCTAACCTTCTTAGGGTTCGTTTGTCATTTTCGGATGCCTGTGCTGGATATTTACAATCTCTTACATATCGCAATATATCCTGGTACCAAGGATTGTCATCCTTTTCTTCTTCTTCAAGGTTACAATAGCTAGCTGGAAATTCATAGACACTCATTTGAATTGGTCTCATCTCTTCCTCTTTGTTTGCCTTAATCATTGAAGCCAAGGTTGCTAAAGCATCTGCCATCTGATCCTCATCTCGTGGGAGATAGTTGAAGGTGATGTTATCGAACTCTCTTAGTAACCCAAAAACTACCATTTGATAATTGATCAATTTAGGGTCTCTTGTCTCTCATTCACCTCTTAGCTGATAGATTACCAACGCAGAATCTCCATATACTTCTAGGGTTTTTATGCTTCTTTCTATGGCTGCTTGGAGCCCCATGATGCATGCTTCGTATTCAGCCATATTATTTGTATAGTCAAAATCCAACTTGCACGTGAACGGGTAATGGTCGCCATTTGGGGATACCAAGACTGCCCCAATTCCATTTCCGACTGCATTAGAAGCCCCATCAAAATTTAGCTTCCATGGAGAATCTTCAGTTGCTGCTATACACATTAGCTCCTCATTTGGAAAATCAAAATTCAATGGCTCGTAATTCTCCAAAGCACTACTGGCCAAGAAGTCTGCCACCGCACTTCCTTTGATAGCCTTCTGACTTACATAGACTATATCGAACTCTGAAAGCAAAATTTGCCATCTCGCCATTCTTCCATTTAGAGCCGTTGATTCCATCATCTATTTTAATGGATCTAGTTTTGAGATGAGCCAAGTAGTATGGTATAGCATGTACTGTCTTAATCTCCGTGTGGTCTAAATCAACGCACAGCATAACTTTTCGATTGGCGAATATCTCATTTCACGATCGATAAAAATTTCTTACGAGATAATAAATTACCTTTTCCTTTTTCTCGACTCGTCATGTCGACCCAAAGACACATCCCATAGAATTGCTGAACACTGACAAGTATAGTATTAACGGTTTATCTGGACTAGGCGGAGATAACACTGGAGCATTTAACAAATACTGCTTGACTTTCTCAAAAGCATTCTGGCATTCTTCATCCTAAGTACCTTGATTGTGCTTTCTGAGGAGACGAAAGATAGGATCACATTTCTCAGTCAATTGTGAAATGAACCGAGTAATGTAATTTAACCTTCCTAGGAATCCTCAAACTTCTTTTTGAGTACGTGGCGAAGGCAACTCTCGTATGGCTCTGACCTTGTCTGAGTCAACCTCAATTCCCTTTTCACTGACTACGAAGCCTAATAACTTCCCCGATCTGGCTCTAAAAGTCCACTTTGCTGGATTGAGCTTCAAATGGAATTTCCTCAACCTTAAGAACAATCTTCTCAAGACCTCAATGTGTTCTTTTTCTGTTTGCTATTTGGAAATCATATTATCAACGTATACATCAATATCCTTATGCATCATGTCGTGAAACAAGTTTACCATGGCTCGTTGGTATGTTGCCCCTGCGTTCTTCAACCCAAACGGTATTACTTTATAACAAAAGGTGCCCCACAATGTTATGAAAGTAGTTTTATCCGTATCCTCTAGATGCATCTTTATCTGATTGTATCCTGAGAAGCCGTCCATGAAGGAGAACAACGAATATCCCGCTGTGTTGTCTACTAAAGTGTCGATGTGTGGCAGAGGAAAATTATCCTTTGGGCTTGCTTTGTTTAGATCTCTGTAATCAACGCATATTCGTACCTTCCCGTCTTTCTTAGGGACAGGTACAATATTAGCTACCCATTCAGAGTACTTCACTTCCTGCAAAAATCCTGCATCAAACTGCTTCTTGACCTCATCTTTTATTTTCAGGACAATGTCTGGCCACATTCTTCGCAACTTCTATTGGACCGGTTTACATCCTTGTCTTATCGGAAGACGATGTACTACAATGTCAGTACTCAATCAGGGCATATCCTGATAAGACCATACAAAGATATCCTTGAATTCCTGAAGCAACTCAATCAAGCTACGCCTTGTGTCATTAACGATCAGTGTTCCAATTTTCACCTTCTTCCCTTCCTCTAGGGCTATATTCTCTATTGCTTCTTTTTCATGTGGCATGATTTGTTTCTCCTCCTATTTTACCATTCTTAATAGATCGAGAGATACGTCACAATCTTGAACATCTTCAAAATCTTGAGGCTCCTCTAAACACATGTCTTGCTCACAAGAGAAATCAGGAGTGGCCGTATTAGCGCTCATATCATTGATATCTAGAGACCTGTGAGGGGTATGAAAGAATATACAAAGAATGAATGAATTTAAGAATGATCGTTTATGTGCTATGAATAAAAGAATAAGAGTTGTTAGAATTTAAAGGAATATTGGTTGATAAAAATGAAGCAATACTCTTTTAAATTGATAAAAGTTATGTTTTATTTGAATAATAACAGATGAACATAAGCCTATTTTCACAAATGTAATCTTACTACTCCTAGGCTCTAGAGTAATAAACATGTTTTGAGAATTACTCTGAAAAATTTCTAAAGACTACAGGAAGATCCTCCGCAGTCCAATTGTTCAAAGAGCTCCCCGGTTCGTAAGGGCGAATACCCTCAAGATTTTCCTGTCCAAACCACTCACTATGTACTACATTGATTTGATGACTCTCTTCTACCAGAAACCCTCCTGACTTAAAGGTTTTGGATATAGGTGGGAATGTCATCAGTTCCTACTCTACTTTTCCTCCGTTCAAACGCGCCTTCCTTCTTGCTTGACGCTTTTCCATCTCATGTCTCTTGTGTTTATGGTCTGGCTTAAAACCCAAACCAAAACGATCCTTCTTCTCCATCAATTTTGGGACGTGAATCCCTCCTTGCAACTGTTTTCCTAGTCCTTTTCCTAGCAATGCTCCTTTCCCCATCATTATTTGCAGGGCCATCCTTGTTGCTCTAGACATTCTGGGAACCGGCACATCGCTTCCCTCCGAAATGAAGGTAGCATTAACAATTTCCAAGGAACGAAAAGAACACTCAATAGCCTCCTCATTTATCTCCACATAAGGGGCTTTACTAGTGACAGCTGCTATGATGTCCTCCTCTGCATTGATGGTTATCAAGCGTCCATCTGTCACCAACTTCAATTTTTGGTGCAGTGAAGAAGGCACCACTCCTGCCGAGTGTATCCATGGCCTCCCCAACAAACAATTATAGGAGGGCTTGATATCCAGTACCAGGAAGTCAACTTCATACGTATTTGGTCCAATCTCCAAAGGGATGTCAATTCGTCCCATTACTTTCCTTTCAGTTCCGTCGAAGGCTTTTACTACATTGTGACATGCCTTCATATGCGAACTGTCAATGGGCAACCTATTCAAGGTGGATAGCGACAGGACATTCAAAGCAGAACCATTATCCACAAGTACACTTGGAAGTGTGTATCCTTTACAACGAGTAGTGATGTGCAAAGCCTTAGTTGACCCTATGCCCCCAGGTGGAATTTCATCATCATTGAAGTAGATGAAATTATCAGCACTGATGTTATTTATCAACCGGTCCAACTTATTGACAGATATATCGTGAGTGACATATGTCTCGTTGAGTACCATCATCAACGCTTCCCGATGTACTTCAGAGCTTAACAATAAGGCTAAAACCGATATGCGTGCTGGTTGCTTACGCAACTACTCGACCACACTGTACTCACTATGCTTAAGGAACTTTAGAAATTCCTTAGCCTCCTCCTCCCTCACTGGCTCGTTAACAAGTATTTCGCTCTTTTTCTCTTTTTCTACCTCTACACTTTTAGATTTTGTTGGCTCCACTCTGACGTTCCCCGTATCATAACGGTTTCCACTCCGCGTATGGGAACCTTTAATTTGTACATCTTCAGATGCGCTGGCTACATTTCCTTCCTCCGGTACTGTCACGCTACAGTCATAACTCCATGGTACCTTCTTGCTATCCTTGTAAGGGAAAGGAGTAGGTGCATGGATAATGACTTTGGGTGCTGCTGGTGTCCCCACTTTATTATTCCCTGTCAGGGAGATAACAATCCTTGGTTTGCTGGTTCTTTGCTGTTCATTTTCCAGCGCATATACTTGCTTTTCACTAGAGCTACCTTCATAAACCTGTAGCTCTTTATTGTCTATAAAGCCCTGCACCAAGGCCTTGAATTCCTCACAATCTTCACGGAACTCACTGTAGTCCCACGTTCTTTCTTTCATATTTTTAGAGGTCAACATACCTCTCTTCATCATCTCCTCCCAGATTATCCTCATAAGCATCCTTATCTCATCAACATTTTCCTTTTCCCTTTTTTCACCAGCTTCTCCAATGGCATTTACTCCCTGATTGTCATGGTTCAGAAAAAGATTCTCAGTATTTGAGGTACTCTTAAATTTCAAAACCCCATTCTTGATCAACCTCTCTACGACTTTCTTGAATCTAGTACAATTCTCGATTGAGTGCCCCGATATTCCAGCATGATACTCACATCTGGCATTTGCATCATACCATTTAGGATACGGAGGTTGTAATGGTTTTAAATGGAAAGGGACTATAGCATGCGCATCATATAGATTTTGATAGAGCTCCCTATATGTCACAGGTATAGGCGTAAATTGCATCCTCTCATGCCTAGTGTTGGATTCCTGCTTTTAAGAGCCTTGTTGCCCAACTGTGGCTACTTTGGGCTGGCTAACTGTGATTGCTTTTGAATTAAAACCACTTGTATTGTTTACCTCGTTGTCTTTTCTTCTTGGGGCTGATCTTTTGGTTACTTCCCCCTCAATTCTTCCCCCTCTTATGGCATTCTCTATCATCTCTCCTGCCATAACTATGTCCGTAAAACTTTTAGTAGTGCTTCCAATCATATGAGTAATAAATGGGGCTTTCAGATTATTAATAAATAACATAGTGGTCTCCTTCTCCAACAGTGGTGGTTGAACCTGCATCGCTACCTCTCTCCACCTCTGTGCATATTGCCTAAAATTCTCATTAGGCTTCTTCTCCATGTTTTGCAGGGTAATCTTGTCAGGGGTCATGTCTGTTGCATGATTGTACTGTTGTATGAAGGCTTGTGCAAGATCCCTCCATGAACTTATTCTAGCCCGGCTCAACTAATTGTACCATCTGGCTGCCGCTCCTATCAAACTATCCTGAAAACAATGGATCAATAGTTGATCATTGTTTACATACCCCGTCATCCTTCTGCAAAATATTGTGATGTGGGCCTCTGGGCAAGTAGTGCCATTGTACTTCTCAAATTCTGGCATTTTGAATTTGTGAGGTAACACTAGGTTTGGGACCAGACTTAAGTCCTTAGCATCAACCCCATGATTATTGCCAGTACCTTCCAAAGCCTTGAACTTTTCTTCTAACCATCTGCAGCGTTCATCCAATTGTCTTGCAGCTTCGGCCTTCAAATCCTCCTTTTCCACCATATCTAGATCGGGAACAAGAGGATTAGTAGGATTGTCACCCATATTAAACCCTGAACCAATCGAGAAATTCACATGGACACCAGCATCAATTGGCCCATGCTGAGGCCTCACCGTAGTAGATGGCCTTCTAGGAGGTGCCTCGGTTTTGCAATGGTACATGCGGCGCGATGTAAAAACACGGAGGAGGACCCTCATTTTCCTCTTGATGATGGCCATAGGAGCCTTTCCTTATCGGTGGCCCTCGATGAATCGAGCCATTTCGGCCATCATATTCCTCTGAGCTTCCATCATTTGCTCCTCATCTCATTCTCGCATTTTAGTCAATCGCTCTTGCAATGGTCTTGCATACCCTTTTGCAAATCAAGCCAAACCTTTGATCCATGTTCTTAGTTTTAGTGTGAGTGTCGTAAGGATGTGTGATTTCAGTTTTCTTTTCTACCTTTATAAAGAAACTTCAACTAATTAGGGTTTTTCTATAACCTTGAATGCATATGATATGATGTAATGCAAATGCATGAATGCAACAAAGGCATCAATCTCGATTCAATCTCATTTAGAAAAATTTATTTAGAAAAAGAATATCTTTACATATAAATGGATTACAAGTACGCTTTCGCCCTAATGCCCAAAGTTTTAACTCTATCTAATAAAAAGGCTAACTCTCTTCCTATGTCTGATGACGACCCACACATCAAACTCAATACATCGGCTCGTACTGCCAAGTCCTGCACATATTCAGCAACCTCTCGAATCTGGGCTATGGCTTCTCCCATGACATGATCCCTTTCTCTAACCTGCCCTCTAGACTAATGAAGCTCTCCCTTTAGATAATCTCCTTGCATCTCAAGTTGCTTGATCCGAAGTTTACCTTCCTGCAATGCTGCTTCCAAATCTTTAACTTTACTCTTTAGCTCTTTTAACTCAACCGTAGAATCATAGTTGCGATGCCAACGAAGGTCCCAAGCTCAGTTATTTTAGACTTCAACCCTTTATTCTCTTCTTCTAATGCCAAATTCCGCGATTGCATCTCTTGAAACTTCTTCTCCCAGTACTCAGCTCTAGCCTTTCCTTCTTGGACCTCTTTCTGCAACTGATCTAAAGACCCTCCTACTTTCGCTCTTCTTAAGGATACCTGTGCCTTTTTGTAGTGTTCCTTCAAATCATCTCTATCCTCTTCAATCTTCCTCTTTTCCTTTCTTTCTTTTTCGACCTCCATCTTTTGGACATCGATA
Organism: Gossypium anomalum; assembly: GCA_025698475.1. NCBI lineage: Eukaryota > Viridiplantae > Streptophyta > Magnoliopsida > Malvales > Malvaceae > Gossypium > Gossypium anomalum. The sequence goes on along the minus strand of CM046968.1, from coordinate 64,196,848 downwards.
ACTAAACTCAAGTACATCTTTTCTTCTTCGAGCTTTGCTATCCTTTTTTCAAGCTCCAAATTTTTCCTCTCAAATTCTTGCTTCATAATTTCTAACTCCGAGGGCATCACTTGCAGATATTCCTCCATCGGTCGAGCTCCTTCCATATTTGGCTCAGGAATATTATCATTGATCCTTCTACCTCTCCATTCAACATATTCTGGAGTCGTAGCAGGGCCAATAGCTACTCCTTTCAACCGACACGTCTTGTTCCAAGCGCTAGAGATCTCACCGACCCTTTTCTTGTAATCGGCTCCTCTATATGCAAACTCACTTTGAGTTAGCCCATGAGTTGCTGGCACAAACTGCCTCAAACCGAATTGCCTCAACACGAGCAAGGGGGCATAACCAATGGCACCCTAAATTCCTAATAAAGGGACCCAATTGAAACTGCCGCAACGGTAAAGAATCTCACCAGGAATCATCCACGGCGCTCTCCACTCAACATCTTTCGACTGAAGATTTTGAAATAGTGCCATCCAATTCTCCTCTGGAACATCAACTCTCCTAGTTGAAGCGACTATGTCCTTCAGCGGTTAGTAATCCTCGAAGAAAACCTATCAAACGACCTTATCTATCAACCGAAAATGACTATAGAACCAAGCTAGAAGCAATGGTGCACAACCAACAAACCTGCCTGCACCAGCTTTCCTACATGTGCTTAAGGACCTGAATGTCTCTGCCAAAATTGCAGGGACAAAAGTGACCCTCTTACTGAGTCTATGGAAAAGATCCGTGGTTGCCTCATCCACATATCCCAAAGCCCTAGGGAACACCATCAATCCGTACAAACTTAAGGCAAAAACATCTACCCTCTTTGCTTCATCAGGGTATGTCAAAATCAGACCCTTCAAAGCATCCCATGAAATGCACTTGCACTCGCCCTTCTCTTTAATTCTGGCAGTAATCCACTGCTCGCTCATCCCTGTAATAGCCATCAATTTCTTCCAAAAGGTAGGGACATTAACAGCTCGAGAATAGATTCTATCAACCTGGAACCTGGGACAACGTAACAAGGCAGTGTACTCCTCAAAGGTAGACACCAAGTCTACCTCCCCAAAAGTGAAACAACTGTACGCTGGATTCCAAAACTGAGCGAGGGCTCGAAACAAGTGCTCACCTATTTGAACATCGAGTAAGTAAGGTAAGTCTCTGTAATTATCGTAGAATAACTGTTTAATCTCGTTGTCCCATTGATCCCAAATCTCCTTAAGCTCTTGGAGATTATTCTGCGTGACACTGATGCGAGTATATCCTGACAGCTCCGACATATATCCCGCAGCTATACTATCTCCCTTTTCTAACTGAGTTTGCTCAGACCATCTATGGACGTTGGCGTTGCCCTCCACTCTATCAAGAAGTCCGTTCTCCATAATAAAACTCTCTAATTTAGACACTAACCGTGAATCGATACCTTTGTAAATGCAAAATGTCATGCACACAAAAGAAAAGAAATAGTCAGTATCACATGATATCAATAAATCTCAACAATAATTTATAAGGGTAATATCTAAAGTTTAACTCTAACTAAGTTGGGCTCTTACGGTTTTTTCTATATGAGGTTGGTTCTAAAGTTTGAGGTACCTGAACCAGCAGATTCCTCGATCCTCACCCATTATAGGCTCATTTGAATTGAGTTTAGTTCAGGGGAATACATTTCCCTATGGCTACACGGAGATGAAAATCTCACAAAACCATAGGTACGGATGTATCCCGAAAGCGATCCACTATCCTGCACGGAGGTGAAAACCTCACGAAGGCGTAGCTTCTCACTCCCACTTAAGGGTGTGACCACAACAGTCATGCAAATGCAATGCGTATTAGAATATAGCAACACATGCAATAATACAAACACATGTAATGCAAAGAGGATTAAATTTTAAAATTTTTAATTTCTGACATTAAGACAAGAGATAATCAATTACACGGCTTGACTCTCTTAAAGTCCCCAGCGGAGTCGCCAAGCTGTCGAGACCATTTTTAAATCGGGTTTTGAAAATGGAAATCAACTTTAAAAACGAAAACGGGAGTCGCCACCAATCTTCTTAGGTGTGATTGGATCACCTTTAAAACATTTTGTTTCAAAATCATCAGTTTTGGTCTACGAAATAAAAAGAACGGATTCGGGAGTCGGTTACGTACGAAGAAGGATTAGCACCCTCGTATCGCCCAATAATTGGTACCTAATTAATTATCAAATATCTTTAAGGTCGGAAATTAGAAATTTTAAGATGCAATCCTCTTTTAATATTTTTGATTTGGAAAATTGGAGCTCATTTGTATCAAAATGTTGACATTGAGTTTGTCCTTTGGAAACCCCTATCTTGAAACAACAAAACGTCACATCCAATAAGTTAGGACATGTTGCTTTGCAATTCCAAGATAGTTTGCTTATATTTTAAAAACCTTTAAAAACGTAGAAGGGTACTTGATTATTCGAACTAATCGAGAAAAGTCGCAACCCAATAAGTTAGGGCACTACTTTCTCGAAATTTCCAAATATCAAGCATTGCCTTTATTTAAAAAAAAACTTTGGAGCCCCTTTTACATAGGGAATTGTATTGCATTATAAATCATACCTAGTAACATATTATTGTAACAGGTAAATAATACATGCATTTAATCAAAAATGAAGGCAATGATAAAAAGATCGTGTATTAGATACATACATATAAAATAATACTTATAAAGCAAATATTAATAATATGCGTACAAAGATATACATAACATGTATGAAGAATAAATAAACATACAAAGTAATATAATATTAATGTACATGTTCATGAAATGTAATATCAAATAATAGATAAAATAACATAGTATATACAAAATAAAATGAATTATTATTAACAAAATATACATGCAACATAAGTAAAGACCCTAAAGAAAAATAATTTTAAAATAGTATTTACTATATAATATATAAATATAATAACAAAATATTTCTAATAATTATATGTAAAATATATTGGGTCTTAAAAAATATATAAAGAGAAATGTGTAAAAGAATATAAAGATATCATTTAAAATAAAATAATACATAATAAATAATTAATAGTTTGATATATAATATGAGTAAAAAAAATAATTTACAAATTTTGAGAATTTAAATAATATAATGAATAATATAAGTAATGTAATAGATATTATATGGAAAAAAAATGTTAATAAGTAACGAAAATATTTAGCTATCATATAATAGAATATGTTTTAAATTTATAGGAAATAAGAAATATAATAGATATAATATAAGATAATGAAAATAATAATATATATAAATAATTAATAAATATACGATATTTATGAAAATATAATAACAATATAAAAAATGATATGCAATAATATTTTTGAAAAAATAATGTATAACAAATAATAGTAATATATATTAAAAATAATGCTTATAATAAAATAATCTTATAACGTATGATATCAAAATAAAACAAGTAACAATATAGATAAAAAATATATAAATAGAATAATAAAAATAAATATAGGACTAAATTTAAAGTTCAAAGAAAATGTCGTATGAATTTCAAAGAAACAAAACTGGATTAAGGTCCTATTTAAAACACGTGTAAAATTAGAGGGACTCACTGGGCAAATTGCCCTATTCCCAAAATAGCCGCGTTTCCCAGAATATAATTTAACAACTGTCAGGACCAAATTAAAACTAAAATAAAATAACAGGGCCAAATCATAAATAAAATAAAATTTAATTGTGAATACAAAAGGGGTAGAAGGACTAATTGGGAAATTAACCCAATTTTAAAAAATGCGCTGATCCTCCACGGGTAATCGGGTCAACGCACGGATCCTGGGGGTCACAAAACGTCGTCGTTTCGTTCAAGCTATATAAGCTACTTTCTCAGCTTAAAATTCATTTGAACCCTGATTTGTAAAAACAAACTAAGAAATTCTCTCTAAAAGAGAGAGAGGAAGGGAGCTCTGGGCTCCGGCCCTCGCAGACCAGGCTCCAGTCCACGCGCCCACGCGCCGCCCTAAGGGCCACCGTATACGGAGATCGGAGAGTTCGAAAAACTCTCGTCTCTTCAGATCCAAAACAGGTAGTTCTTCTCCTTAAGAAAAATACCCTTAGTATTTTGCTGATAGTTCATATATGCGCTAAAAAATAAAGAATAAGTCACTCGGTTATCACCTTTGAAACTGTTTGTCTTTGCTTTTGCTTTTTTTATATTTCTGTCTCCGTAAAAATTAGAGGGTTACAAAAGGCTTTTTATAGCCGTTGTTTATTACAAAAAACTGGGGAAGAAATCTTTGATTTCTTTCTATGTTTTGTGTCTTTGACCGTGATCTGCTGAGATTCTTTTAGTTTCCTTTTCTTGCTCTTTGTATCTGCTGTGTTTCCTTTTCTTGCAGGTATCCCAATAATGTCAGCGTTAACGGTGGTACCAAGGCTAGAGGGGAGGCCTGAGATCGCGGTGCTGGATGGTCACGAGAGGGACGGACGCATTGATGGCACGTCAGTATGCATTAATGGCCTCGATCTGGGGAGTTGCACCGACGCTCCCCGAAGCTTCCAGAAACTGTTGCGGCGTGAGGGGAAAAAGCTAGGGTTGAAAACCCTAGCTGATAATTTTGGGTTTTTGGGCCTCTGTTATTCGGGTCCAGTTTAGGTCTAGGCTTCGGGTATATTTGGGCTAAGGTTGTAATTGTAATGGGTCAAGGGTGTAAACGGGTTAAGGGATACTTTAAGGGGTATTTGGGCTACCGAGTGTAGGTTTTAACTTTTGGGCTGTAAAGGGACTGTTTAATAAATAAACATTTATTTATTATTATTTAATTTTGGTTTTGGGTTTCAAGGCCCGGTCAAATTTGGGTTATTACAACAGGTATCAAAACTACTTCTTTTGAAATCATGAGAAGTCATAAAGGAATCAAATCTCTTGTACCACTTGACTGTTTCAAACCGTAATAGGAATTTTTCAGCAAGCAAAAATAGTCCTCTTTTTCTAAGACTGTAAAACCCTCTGGTTGTTGCATGTAAATGTCCTCCTCAAGTTCTCCATGCAAAAATGCAGTTTTTACATCTAACTGCTCAAGCTCCAAATCATGCATGGCCACAATATCAAGCAAAGCTCGAATCGAACTATGCTTCACAACTGGGGAGAACACATCTGTGAAGTTTACTCTTGGAATTTGACTATAACCCTTTACAATAAGCCTTGCTTTATATTTGGGTTCTTCAACTCCTGGAGTCCTTTTTTTCTTTTTAAATTCCTATTTACAACGAACAACCTTTTTACCGTTAGGAAGTTTCACAAGATCCTATGTTCTGTGTTTATGAAGTGATTCCATCTCCTCTTGCTTAGCAAACATCCATTTTTCTGAGTCTTCACAGCTAATTGCCTCAGAATAATTAGATGGCTCTCGGTTTGCATCTATATCTTCAGCCATATTTAAAGCATAAGCAACTAGATCAGCCTCGGCATACTTCTTTGGAGGTTTAATTTCTCTTTTAGTTCTGTTTTTGGCGATAGAATATTGCGGTGAAGAAGCAACTCTATTATCAATTTTTGTACTAGCTTGAGGAGTCGACTCTGTATTAATCTGATGCTCCACCTACTTTTGATTTTCTTTATTGGAAGAGTCTTTAAGAAATAAGTTAGGTAGCATAGCAGTTTCATCAAAAACAACATCTCTGCTAATAACAACTTTTCTATTTTTAGCACACCATAACTTATACCCTTTTACACCAGTTTTATAACCAAGAAAAGCACATTTAATAGATCTCGGTTCCAATTTTCCATTATCAACATGAGCATACGCAGGACACCCAAAGATCTTTAAATCAGAATAATTAGCAAGATTACCAGACCATACCTCTTGTGGAGTCTTTTTCTCAATGGCAACGGATGGAGATCGGTTGATCAAAAAACATGTAGTAGAGGCTGTTTCTGCCCAAAACGACTTCGGTAAGTTGACATTTGACAACATACATCTAACCTTCTCCATGATCATTCTGTTCATTCATTCTGCAACGCTGTTTTGCTGTGGAGTATGACGAACTGTCAAGTGTCTCACGATCCCTTCTGACTTGCGCAATCTATTAAACTCATCAGAACAGAACTCTAAGCCATTGTCTGTGCGGAGGTATTTTATTTGTTTTCCCGTATGTTTTTCAATCATAATTTTTCAAGACTTAAATACGAAAAACACATTGCTTTTCTGCTTCAGGAAGAACGCCCAAACTTTTCTGAAAAAAATCATCAATAAAGGTTAGCATATAATTAGCTCTACCTCTCGAAGGCACTCTGGATGGCCCCCACAGATCTGAATGAATATACTCCAACGTTCCCTTCGTGTTATGAATTCCTCTGGTGAATCGAACTCTCTTTTGCGTCCCAAAAACACAGTGCTCACAGAAATTTAGTTTTCAAATTTCTTGCCCATCAAGAAGTCCTCTTTTGCTTAATTCTACCATGTCATTCTCACTCATATGCCCTAGGAGCATATGCCAAAGTTTAGTAATATCATTATCTGACAAGGAAGAGGAAGCGACAGCTCTATCACCAGTAACAGTAGGACCCTGCAAAACATATAACTTGGCAGTTTTTCTTTGCCCTTTCATCATAACAAGGGAACCTTTGGAAATCTTTAAAACCCCACTTTCAGCTGTGTATCTGTACCCTTTTGAATCAAGAGTACTCAACGAAATTAAATTTTTCTTCAATTCTGGAACATGTCGCATGTCATTAAGTGTTCTGACAACTTCATCAAACATCCTAACTTTAATTGTTCCAACACCTGCGATTTTACATGAAGTATTATTTCCCATCAAAACAACACCTTCAGACACTGTTTCGTAAGTTATAAACCAATCCTGATTGGGACTCATGTGGAAGGTGCAGCCTGAATCAAGTATCCACTCTTCGCTTACTTTGGAACCATTGATAGAAGCGACTAGAAGTTCACCATCGCTGTAGTCTTCTACAATATCAGCTTCACCGAAATTTTCTAGTTGTTTTCCCTTTTGATTTGCAGCCTCCCTTTTAATCTTGTTCTATAGCTTATAGCACTCAGATTTAATGTGCTCTTTCTTCTTGCAGAAGTTACAAGTTTTACCTCTATTTGAAGACTTCGATCTACTCTTAGATTTACCGCGAGGATTCCATTCCTGTGTCCTTCCACGATCATTATCAGCATTCCAATCTTGTCTCTCACGAGTAATGAGACTCTCAGGGAGAGAGTCGGGTTTAATTACAAGATGCTTGATCTTATCATACGAGGTCAAAGAATTATAAACCTCATCAACTGTGAGAGACTCGCAGCTATATAAAATTGTGTCTCTAAAGATTGAATAAGACGGGGGCAACAAATAAAGTAAAATCAACCCTAGATCTTCCTTATCATACTGAACCTCTATGGCCTCCAAGTTTGAGAGAATTTCTTTAAATACTGTTAAGTGTTCGTGTACAGACGTACCTTCCTCTAAACGATGAGCATAAAGACGCTGCTTCATATACAACTTGCTTGTTAGAGTTTTCGACATATATATTTGTTCTAGCCTCTTCCATAATGCAGCGGCGGTCTTCTCTTTCATCACATTCTGCAAAATTTCGTTGGACAAATGCAGATGTAATTATGTTAACGCTTTTCGATCATTATGCTTCTTCTCTTCATCTGTTAAAGTCGAAGGCATCTTATCTATCCCTAGCGGGGGCATCCTCCGATCCATCTGCATAAGAAGCGCTTGCATCTTAATCGCCACAACGCAAATCTGGTGTTGCGATCCAACAGCGAAATTTCATACTTTAAAGACGCCATTACCGTGATCAAGATGAACAACCCGGAAGCTCTGATACCAATTTATGAAAAAATAAAATAAAATAAAATAAAGAACACACAGATTTTTACATGGAAACCCTTTCGGGAAAAAAACCACCGGCAAAGGAGAAGAAAATTCATTATGTCGAATTCGAATAATTGTCAGAGGTATAGATTATGTCTATTTATAGGCTTGTAAAGCCATATTCTAGTAAGATAGAAACACCTTATTCTAATCAATATCAAATAGATGGAATTTAATAAGGTTTAAAAAACCTTATTCTAAATTAAAATAAAAGAAGTGTAATTCTATATGGATTCTTCTGTTATTTTACCATTATATTTTATTTAAATAAGGATCCGGGTCACTTAATTCTAACATATACGTAATAATACTTTTATAATGTAGGATTGTGAGCGAGTTGGAACTATAAATAGGAAAAAAATAAAAATTCACGCACACAGCTGGGTCGAAAAGTTTTGCTTGTATAGCTGATGACGAGGTATTTTGAATTTATTAATTGTGTCAAATATTAATTACTTTCTACTAAATAATATTTTTCCTACTATATTGTAGGAACTATTGTCTGGTGAAAAAGTTGGACGCCTTCAGCTTTTTGACATTACACATAGAAAGAAAGATGGATCTCCTATGACTACTGAAGCTATAGAAATTATGGTATATTTACTTAATAAAGTTTGAATTATTTTAAATATTTATCATGTTTAATTATAATGGTTTAATTTGTTGTTTGTAATGCAAATAATGCCAAGTTATGTTGCATTTGCTTGATTATATATTTCGTTTCTAACTCCTTAATTGATTTATTAGGAGAAACTAAAGGATAAAAGGGCGAAGTATGAAGCTATGGCTTCAACTGATAGTTCTGTTAATCTGGACGACATTGATAATCGAGTTATTACTGAAGTTTTGGGTCCTGAAAGGTATGGTCGGGTTTGATTTCAAGGATCTTTCGATAGCCCAACCCAATATTTTGGATCCATCTCGCAACAATAGCCTTCGGCAAATCAAGCTCAAGCTGAAGTTCAGAGGTTAAAAGACCAGATGGCTCAAATGCAAGCAAGCACAATTGAGCAAATTACTCAACTTAAAGCAAAGGCAGCATTGAGAGAAACAGAGGTTAAAAGAAAATATGATGAACTCCAGCTACAACTTAAAGTGGAGGTGGCAGCAAAGGCAATAAGAAAATATGACAAACTCCAGCTACAGCTTCAAAATATGATGAAGATGTTTCAGTAGAATCAATCGCAGAATCCGGCATCTTAGACTTTTGTTTTCTTATTGTGAGAATATCTTAACAATATAACTTTTGAATATATTTTGTTATTTCAGTTATTAATTTAGATCATATACATATTTCTTTCGTGATAGTATCATTTAGATTTGAAGTTTTTTGTTGGATTTGAAGTTACAGGAAAATATGTTGAAAATTCGGGTTCTATATGAAATAAAATGGGGTGGTAATATCTGTTAATGGTAGTGGTGTTTTCCCACAAGCGCCGCTATAGAACATGATATTTAGCTGCGATTTTACTACAAGCGTCGCTAAAGAAAATGATATTTTGTGGCGATTCTAGCTACAAACACCACAACATGCTCGAATCTCTTGCCGCATTTGTAAAAAAAAAAGCGCTGTTAAAGATCATGTTCTATAGTGGCATTTTCCCACATAAACGCTGCAAATTTTAGCGACCAAAAAAACGCCACTAAAAACCTGCTTTATTGTAGTGCTAAAATGTAACATTTTAAACATAAGTGATTAAAATGTAACCTGAGACAAACAAAAGTGACTATTTTGATAATTATAATATAGTTTTCCATTTCTCCATTTCTTTTAACATAGCTTTTTTATGTTTTTCATTTGTTAAAACTAGTCCCTACACTTTTATTTTTTTTAAACAATTTAATTTTTTCTTTTATTTCTTTATTTGTTAAGGCCAAATATCTTTGATTACATACTCTGTGTGTAAACCCAGAGATTGTTTTCAATCACTGCAAGATGAATAAAATTGATCCTACTAAATTAATCAATACTGATTCTTCTTCGATATATAATAGAATATCAAGCTAAATTCTACCAAAGACATTGATTTGCTTACCATATTAATGCCAAGAACTAGAAACCATGCTAACCTTAATAAGATCAGAAGGGTTAACCAAATTTATGAGAATCTTCATTGAAATACCAAGTCCAAGTAATTCTATAAAATCATCACAATAATCTATTTTTGAATCCTTTGTATAGCTTCAATAATAATTGCAAAAGATCAGAAACCCCAATTTACAATTGTATATAATAAGCAAAAAAAGATTAAAAAAGAATCTTTATTTTGGATTTTCATTGAAGATCAATACAAATTTGTTATCCTAAGCTAAAAATATATTAAAAACTAATCAAAAGGAAGATTAAACAGAACGTACAGGAAATACCCAATACCAAAATAAAAGTATAGAGACTAGTTTTAACAAATGAAAAACATAGAAAAACTATGTTAAAAGAAATGGAGAAGGGAGGCAAATAGAATGAGAAGCAAAAGAAAATGAAAAATTAAAAAAAAGTTAAAAATATAAAAGAAAAAATTAAATTGCTTAAAACGAAAAAATATAGGGACCGATTATATAATTAAACCTATAATTTTTGTTTAAAATGATTTAATATGCAATGTCAGCTTACCGTTACACTATTAATGGCAATTAACGGTTCAATTACTAAAATGTTATAATATGATAATATAAATAACTAAAACGTAACATTTCAAACATAAATAACTAAAATATAACTTGAATCAAACAAAAGTGATTTTTTTAATAAATTATCCATAATTCTATAGCGGTGGGACCATAATGAGATCTACTTAAACGTATCAGTATCCGTTTTTTCATGACAAAAGCACAAAAACCAATAGTATTACAACATGTGGAACTCTGACAGGAATGCTAACGGAACTTAAAACAATTATTCTGAAACTTTTATTTTATATAAAAATTAAATAAAAACATAAAAAAGAAATTCATAATAAAAACAAAAAGTTCATAAAAATGTGGCGTTGGTTAATTTTCCTTCATAAAAAAAATTAAAACACATTAATCAAAAATAAACAAAACGTAAAAAAAATAGAAACTAAAAATCAAACAAAAAACCCACAAATCATTAAAAATCAAACAAAAAACCCACAAATCATTCAATAATTTTCACATTGAAAAAAATGAATTCAACGAATTCATCTTCATGCTCCCACGACTCTCCATCCATTTTTTCAACAAGCAAAGAATCAATTTCACCCTCTCATGCTTTGAAGCATGTTTGGTTGGATGTATACAAGGATGGATCCAAGGGGGACGTGGGTCTCCTCTTTTAGAATTTTTAAAATTTTAAATTATATATATAAATTATCATATATTTTAAATTTGGTTTCTACATTCTCTAACATTCGTTATCTTTGGTCAAATTGTATTTTATAAAATTTATCCCCTTAAGCTATAATGATATATTTTATATTAACAAAGTATTTTTCAATTTTTAATTATATAACTTTAATAATAATAATCAAATACTAATGTATGATGAGTTTTAAAAGACTAAACTTAGAGTCCCAATATTGACTTTAAAACCAAATTCCAAAATTAATTGATTTGGCTCATAGCCCTCCTTAGAGTAAAATCCTGGATCCGTCGTTGGATGTATGGCCATTCCATTCAGGCCTTAGTCAATATGCTACAGTAATTCTAGAGTTTGGTTCACCAAGTTAGCTATTCGATGCAATAACTATTACACCTCTATTTCTGACAATTCTATCATGAGCTCTTAAAAGAAAAACTAATATAAGTTTAGGCAAATCTTCAAAAAATAGTCTTTAGATTATGTAAGAGTGAAACCTCATGTTAAAATCGAAAGAATCAAATTTAAACTTAAAATCATAAAGTAGGATCTATCATGTTAAATCATCAAGAATAAAATTATATGCAGAAGCATACCTGAATCTATTGTTGGAGATTGCCCAAAAGATTTTGATCTTCCAAGAAAATAGTTTTCTTTTAGTATATCTCTCTGATGGGGATGGAAAAGAAATATGAGATAACCCTATTTCTTGGGGATCACTACCTTTTTAAATAACAAATTATTAATCAATTTTGGGTATTTATAAGTTAGCCCCTCATCAAATTACAAATACAACTTATGGTATCTATACATTATTTCTATGACACTTATAACATAATTGGTCATTTTATTTTGTATCACACTTTATAATAGCATTATACATTATACATATGTGCCCATAATTGAGGATTTTAATTCAACAATCTCCCACTTGGGTAACATATATTTCCAGATAAATGTACAACCTTATGAGCTCAAAATTTGCTATCATATAACATGTATTTTATAACAATCTCGTCCGTCAACTATATCCATATAGGATAAAAGTAGTTTTTTTCATATTAATCATAACTAAACTCATCAATGGTCATATATACAAATATAGTCAAATGACATAGATTAATCATGGATGCGTAGCATGAAAATTACATGCAATGTGAACCAAACATGCCTATTTCCAACTAGTCCTCCTTATACTTAAGTGAGGTCAGTATCAAAATAAGAAAACAAAGTGAATAAATTGAATACTTCATTTCTGATCAGAAAATAACTAAATACATAAATGTCTGAAAACAAACATAAAGTAAATAAAATATAAACTCTCATTAAACCATAAATAAAATATAAACTCTCATTAAACCATGATATCTTCAATTAATAAAATACTCATATAAGCAATGTGCTCATGAAAGACCTTAGGCGGTAAACCTTTTGTGAGTGAATTCGCTATCATGGAGTTTTTCCCAATGTACTCTATGGATATTTATCCACTTTACACTCTTTCTTTCACAACTAGGAACTTTATGTCAATATGCTTTGACTCAGATGAGCTCCTTTTGTTGTTGGAATACAACACTGTTGACTTATTATCACAAAATAATTTGAGTGGTCTTTCTACATTCTCCAAAATGCGCAGGCCGTGACAAAGTTTTGCAGTCATATTCCATTGTTGCCTCATAGTATGCTACAAGCTCTGTTTCCATACATAACTTTCAATTTAAAGCCTAGGATTACAATCCGATTTCACCAAAACTTATTAGGGACCCTAAATTATCTATTCTTACCAACAATTCATGAAATTTTAGCATTTTATTCAATCTGGTCCCTAATTTACGAAACTAATAACTAAGCTTTATAATTTAGTCATTTTCTTATACTAAGCTTAATTTCTAACAATTTCACACTAATTTCACTCAATTCTCAATAATGACAACTTTCAAAAAACTTTAACAATTTTATAAATTATTAGATGCATTAGCTAAATCAAGCTCCTATGACCTCAAATCTATAAAAATAATGAAAATAGCTAGGGACTTACTTGGAATTAAGGCTGAAAGATTTAAACCTAAGTTCATCGTAGACGTGTTTTTTCAAATAATTATAAAAATATAGAAAATTATTTTAAAAAATATTAAGAATGATAAGAAATTGTAGAAAAAATATTAAAATTATTAAAAATTAATAAAAATTATTTAAAATTAAAATAAATATTCAAATTGTATATTCATTGTAATCAAGTTACAATTTATTTAGATATTTAATAATTATTATGATGACTTACTATAAATATAAAAAAGTTGAAATGAAAAATAACTAAAAAAATAATGTAAAATTTAATGGAAGTGAAAATTTTTGTTTTAAGCGGTCATTTGTCCCATATCTTATCCATTGTTAAGTTAGGGATGACAATAGAGCGAAGCAGAAAGGGGGCGAATATTGCTAAATCCATCACCGTTTCATAGTTAGCACGTTCAACTTCACCACTCGTCCTACTCTATTATGAATGTATAATCTTGAAAACCACTACCACTTCCATGGATGTTAGATACATCCATCCAGGCCCTATCCTGCATCACTTCAATTTATGATTTGCTACTTATTTTTAATATTTTCAATATTACATTATTACATCTTTGCCCTTTTAAAAGTTTATATACATATAAGGATAAAATAATACTTTCATATAGTGGAGTGGGTCGAGGTGGGTAAGTAATTATCATAACTGTTTTATACCCACTATCCAAAAGAAAAAAAATCCACCCTACATCTACTTTTCAAAAGAAAAAAAATTGTTTGAAGCGGATCGGTTTGTAATCTATTTATCGATTCGAGTTTTGCCATCCATATGTTAAGTGGATTAATTTGATAAAATATGTTAGAGATTTGGATAAAAAAATAAACATTTAAGGAAATATGGTCAAAATAAATGAGGTGAAATATAAATACCACTCACTGAAAAATAAAAAAGTAATAGATTTTATTATTTTGGATTTGTGGTTTTGTGAGTGTTATTTTAATTTTGATTATTTATTTTAGGTTAAGATTAAATTTTAATTTTTATATTAAATTTTTAATAATTTAATAAATTTTTTAAAAAATTATCATTCTTATTAGATTTTAAATAATTATAAATATATAAAACAAACAAAAATACAATCAGAGTCCTCCATGATATTTAAAAAAAAAAACAAACTTAATAGGTTAAAATTGAAATTCTAAAACTAAAATTTAAAATTCAAAAAATACAAGCCTCCGTAAATTTAAACCTAATCAATTTTCTAAACAGTCTCATGCAGCACCCACCCGACCCACAACCCAGCTACCGACCGCCCATACTCAAAATCTCCAAAATTATCTTCCATTCTCCGTTTCTTCCTGTAACTTCAAATAACTTCTCTTTCACAATTAACAGCCCGCCCAGCATTACCACATCGAATCCTTTTTCTTTCCATGGAAGATCAATCATCACTGAACTTTAACGACCTATCAGGTTTCTTACTTGTTCTTTTATTGTTTTCTCTTTTTTGCTTCTTTTTCTTTCCCACTGCACTCCACTTTAGTTGCTACTCGTCTTGAATCTGTTTAAATTTTCTTCACATTTCAGATATAGTTACTTTTCAATTTACTTGAAAAAAGAAGAAACAACTTGGATTCCCCTTTTGTAGCAATTGTAGTGCTTTCAGAAACAGCATTTTGCTTCGCTTTATCGTTCTATGATTGACTCGCCAGTCTTGGTTTTCCTTTTGGATTTAAATCATGACAGAAATGGGTCATTTGCCCATTCGGTTTATGTACTTTCTAGCAGTGTGCTTATTAGACAACTGGTCAATTGTGAAGTTGAAATTACATTTCCCCTTTCACTTATAATTGAACCTTTTTTATTTGTAAATGTTTCGCTAGCCAGGGATTATGATAAATCCTAGTGAATATGCATTCAAGATTCAATGATTTGGTAGTTTCAGACTTGAATTCACAATAGTTGATTCCGTTAGGAATGCAGTAAGCTACTAGGGTGGGTATCCTAATAAATATCTCTTTGTGAGCTTGGTCTTATCGGTTTGTCATTTGAACTTTGAACAAAAATATCTTGATTACCTGATGTGCTTTGTTTTGTTTATGCAGGCAAAGGGATGAAAAAAATGACCATTTTGGCACAAAATGAAAAGGTCGAATTGGGTTAAAAATTTCCTACCCTAATTGATTTAGGAGAGAAAAATGATCTCATTATTGCAAATGATGAAATCTAGTCAACTTCTTCAACTTCCAAGAACAAATCTATCCTGTTTTCTCTCCGTTGCCTGCAAATCTTCCAGCCCATGTCCTTTTGCCTCTGAAATAAAAACTGAAGTTGACAGAATCACTAGAATTATCAATGACCATTCGTTTCCAGATGAACCACTTGAACCGACCCTTCTTCGGCATATCCCACCCATTTCTCTTTCCTCATATTTTGTGGAGAGTGTTCTTGGTCGACTTTTTGCGGCACACTCAAATGGATTGAAAGCCTTAGAGTTCTTTAAGTACTCCATCCACCATTCTCAGCATGCTCCAAGTGTGGGTGCTTTTGAAAAGACACTCCATATCCTCACACGTATGCGCTATTTTGATAAAGCTTGGGAATTGATGATGGATATGCAGTGTTCGCACCCTTCCCTGCTTAGCCTTAAATCAATGAGCATCATGTTAGCAAAAATTGCTAAATTTCAATCCTATGAAGACACCCTTGAAGCATTCAAAAGGATGGAGACTGAAGTTTTTGCTGGGAGGAATTTTAGTACTGATGAGTTCAATGTTCTGCTTCGAGCTTTTTGCTCGCAGAGGGAGATGAAAGAGGCCAGATCAGTATTCCTGAAGATGCATTCTCGATTTCCAACTAATACCAAGACAATGAATATTCTGCTTTTGGGATTCAAGGAATCGGGCAATGTTACTGCAATGGAACTTTTTTACCATGAGATGATTCGAAGAGGTTTCAAACCTAACAGTATGACATATAACATCCGAATCGATGCTTACTGTAAGAAGGGATGCTTGGGGGATGGTCTGCGGCTTCTTGAAGAAATGGAACGGGTCCACTGCTTGCCTACACTTGAAACAATCACTACTTTGATTCATGGAGCTGGTGTTGCTCGAAATATTCCAAAGGCGAGGCAGTTGTTTGATGAAATTCCTAAAAGAAATTTACAGCTTGATGTTGGAGCTTATAATGCTATGATCAGTTCCCTTATTAGGTCCAAAGATATACATTCTGCCATTGAATTGATGGATGAGATGGAGAGAAAGCAGATTGAGTATGATGGTGTGACGTATCATACAATGTTTTTAGGAATGATGAAGTTGAGTGGCATTGAAGGAGTTAGTGAGCTTTACTGTAAAATGCTCGAGAGAAATTTCATTCCTAGGACCCGGACAGTGGTGATGCTAATGAAATTTTTTTGTGGAAACCAGCATTTGCATTTTGCTTTAAATTTATGGGATTATTTATTACAGAAAGGGCATTGTCCTCATAGCCATGCACTGGATCTTTTGGCAACAGGTTTGTGTTCTCGGGGACGGTGGCAAGAAGCATATCAATGCTGCAAACAAATCTTGGAGAGAGGAAGGCATATGAGTGAATCAGTTTATCATATGATGCAGAGAATTTTAAAGCAGTATGATGAAATGGAGAAGTTGATGGAGCTCAACAGGATGAAAATGAAACTGCAATCTGTTCTGCCACAATCTGGCAAGGAACCAATCTGCTCTACATGCTGAGTTATGGAAGTAACAATATTTCTTGCAAAATATATAGAAGCTGGATTCATTTTATCCAAGTTGATTTTGCACCTTTTTGACATTGAATTTGATGATAAAAAATTTCTTTAAAGATGGTATGTGAGTCCTATTTGATAAGGTTACTCCCAAGTCCTATTACGGTAATTGGACGGGCAAGCGCCCAAACTCAACAATGCAGAAAGGTGTGCTGGGAGAGGCAAAAAGACATCACTCCAGTGAGAAGAGCGCAAGCAGATTCACAAGACCTCCCTAATCACCGAGTTGATTTTGACATCATGTTTGGTTGGTTAGGAGGGAGAATGGGTGCAGTATAGCTTGGCAAATTCGGAGAATGGATGGCAGGATTATTGTCACGAGATGCACTAGAATTGTTACTGATGATAAGCACTTCATTGAGCCTTTTATGATTAGGGAGATTCCTTTGGAGACAATTGTCAGGAATCTGTATGTATTCTGGGGTGAGGGGAAGTGGACCCTTAGCTTGGTTAAAAGACCAATGAATAAACCAAACTGGAGGTTTGAGCCCATGATATATGACTTTAGATCACTTGCAGGAAGGATGCCAGGATTGGGGTTTAGTGAATGACAATGTTAAATGCAGAGACGGCTTAACAACCTGGCTAGATTGGTAATTTTGAATGACAAGTATCGAGCTTAAAATGGCTCTTTCGTTTACTTTTGCTTATGCTTATAAGTTTATCTGCTGTTTAGTTTATTGTTTTCGGAGTGTGACCCAGTGAAAAGAGTTTATGAAATTTAAAAGAAGAATTCCTATCATATGTTACTAGTTTCAAAATAATTATCATTCCCCTTATCTGTTTTCCTTTCCTGCACACATTTTCACCTCATCTGCTTTAATCATGATCAACACTGAGTTCCTTTGGCCATTTTCCGTATCTAAGGATAAATTTTGTTATTGGAGGACATAAATGCAGTTCAGTTGAGTGGTGAAGTTCTTTTCACTCGAGTTCTCTTTGTTATTTTCTGTTTTTGCCCGTCTGCAAAATCACTGTAATCCTGAGTTCCATCCTCACCATTTTGGTGTTTCCTCCTACAGAGGCAAAATTTGTAGAATTGACGCTGTTTGTTTTTTTCCTTGTTTGCCGATGTTTCTGTTGCTAATTTCCTATGATTTTGGAATGGGAAAGCTAACAAAATTGTTATATTAGTTGATGCTGGTTATGGAGTCAAGGATTTTGTCATAAAATGGCTGGTGCTGAAATTTCTATAGAAAATGTCAAATGCTATAATTTTTTTTTGTAGGATATTAATGTACCATTGCAAGAGATTTGGTTCCCAAGGATTTGTCATAGGATTAGATTTTGAGGAGTATGCAACGATGCGAATCCTGCTGTTGGAAGGACTTTTGGAGGTATTTGTCGAATGGATGGTAGTTTATTTTATTTGAAAGACATTTTGGTGTATAAGAATTAAGATAAATTTGCTATTGTGGATGGAAATTTGATTAAGCTATTAACTACACTTTTTTTAATATTCAATACCATTATTATAACCTTTAACCATATTTTAGATACGTGTATGATTGGAGGGTTTCTTTAGGGATGACAATGCATCAAATATAAATAGTACTGTCCATTAAATATCTGCAATTATTAAGTAATAAAAAATAAATAATTTATATTCGAATTTGTAAATTTGTTTTAAGATTTGAATCCATTTTATTTTCGCATTAAACTAAATAGTACTGTCCATTAAACATCTGCAATTATTAAGTAAAAAAGTAAAAAATTTAAAGAGTATTTCAGATATTCAAATTCGAACAAATAAAGAGGATTTATATATCCATTATTTAAATTTGTATTTGTTATCTGCTAAAAAACAAAATAGATTTAGATGATAGATATCTAAAAGTTAATATTCATATTTTCTTTGAATCCGTAATTATTAATAATTTGAATATCTGAATTTGAATATTATCCAAATTTATAAGTATATGAATTTGTACTATTCATTTCCATCTCCATGTTTTCCTTGAATTACTGTATATTGAATTGGTTAAATGTCCAAATTTTGAGTCAAATATTAAGGTTTTCAAATAAGTGCTTTTTTTAAGCAATGTTTTGTGAAAAAAATATATTAAATGATTAATAAAGCCTTTAGGGAGGGTAATAATGACACCTTTAATACAGTTACTCCTAACATGTTTGAATTAGTTCTTTAGTACCTTTACAGTACGTTTGGTTCACTGTAATGGAATAATGTTGTAATTGAATAGAGCTATAATCAGTAATTCAACTGTTTGATTGAATGGAATGGAATAGAACTGTAATAGTATTCTTGTGTTTGGTTGAATGGAATGATGTTGTAATAGCATAAGGAAAAAAACTAAAATGACTAGAATACCCTTAACAGAATTTTTTTTAGGTAGATGATTATTGTTATTGTTATTAAATTTTAATAAAATTATTATTAAAAATAATTTAATAAAAATAATAAATAATTTAACCATATTTTAACATAATTATTATTAAATATAACTTAATAAAATAATATATAATTTAATAAAATTCTTAATATAATTATTATTATATAAATTAAAAAATCATAATTATTATTATGTTTTTATCCGTTTTTTGTGTCGTTTATATTTCAATTATTTTTCCTACCCTCCCTTAACTATGTGTCATTTGATTAGCATTCATATTGTTGCAAGAGTAATAGAATGTGAATTGTCTAGATTGTAGGAGAATGTGAATTGTATAGAGTGTGTTTATCTTTGTATTTAATAGTGAAAAAAGATTATGAATAATTCCATAAGATATATTCACATAATTTATTACTGATAAATCCCAACCAAAATAACTGAAATTGAAATTCAGCAACAACATGGAGGCCATGACAGTTTTGGTCAAATAGTCATAGCCCAAATACAAAATATAATGAACAAATTCACATGCATGTAGAAAGATCATTAACTACTGGTCAAATACAAAATATAATGACAGTTTTGGTCAAATAGTCATAGCCCAAATACAAAATACAAAATACAAAATACAAAATAATACTAATTATCACCATAGGATCTTTAGCAGCAGAAAGATCATTACTTACTGGACCTTTTTGTTTAGCTAAACTTCTAGAATTTGCAATCAGGCCAGAATGCCTCCTGCGTGTAGGATCTGTTGAAGACCAACCAAAAGGTCTGGTCTCTTCACCCATGGAAAATCTACCATATCATCATGTTGCTCCAGATAGACCATGGGGCATTATCTAAAAATACTATGTGACTGAATATACATAAATAAAAGAAATAATCAAGTAAAAAATAAACTATTGCAATATATGACCAGACAAAATCAGGAGCAAGAAAAATGGAACATGCCTGACTGACTATCAGCAATTGCACCTGCAGGAGGTAAGTCAGTGCTAGTTTCAGCTCCAAGGCCCTGGAAAACATTTAAAAATGCAACATACAAACAATAAAAACTAGTCAAAGGTGGTGCAAAGTGGATTGTTACCCTTAGAGATCTCTTCTTCAGCTTGTTTATTATAGAAAATTGTTTGAGCCTAGCTTTCACAGTCTCACCCAACAGAACGTTGGGTGCTTTCTTGGCATTTTGTAGCCATGGATGTTCTGCATACAATAGTTGGGATGATTTTTCATGCATAGAAAATATATATCAACATAAATAAAGCATGCAACATGTACAGAAGGTTACCAAGCACTTCCTGTACTGTAAGATGTTGCTTTGGATCAGGATTAAGCATTTTCTTTACAAGGTCCTTTGCATTGTCCAAAACCTTAGGCCATGGGTCCCTTTTAAAGTCAATAGCAGAGCGAATAATTGCTTATGTCACCCCTGCTCAGTCTCTGTATGCAAACACGACTAGCTAGTTTAGACATAAGAATACCTCTAAAATGGCATGAAATTCTTCCTTGGCTATTCCAATTCTATCAGTGTCACTTGAATCAACAACATAAATTATTGCTTGTGTATTTGGGAAATAGCATCTCCAATATGGCCTGTAAAAGATGCAGATTAAAAAGAAAAGTGGAAGACGAGTGTTGGAGGGTGGTGAAGTCAATCGACGTGTTTAACAAGCAGCAAATTGCCCGATGAAAGGACTAAAATCATCACAAAGAAAACAAATTGGCCATGAAAAATTCTGAAAAACAAAACTCCTTCCTGAGTAAATAAATGAAAAATGATGAATCTTCTTTCATCTCACCTTATTGTCCAGCTAAAGAGCAGCCAGAAAAACCCACAAGATATCCCTATATCAGAATTAAATAAATAGAGGAAGCAAAGTAACTTAGAGGTTGCATCTCTATTAGTTAGAAGACACACCACAACAGTTAAAGCTACTTTAACAAATCAATTGAAAATCTCATCTGTACCAAAAGTATTGGGATGTTTCCTTGGGAACACATAGCAAGTACCTGATGCTTGTCTGACCACCTGCAAAAAACAAAACTACATTTGATTTCAACTAGAACAGAGAGTTAAATGAATCTTACAACTTTATAGAATCTCACAGCTGATAAGCAAAACGGAGCTACATGTTTAAACTCAACAACTGAAACAATTTCTCTATAAATTCAAGCCACAAAAGTTTCTGCTGATATAATCTTATACAATTCAAACTGTAACTAAAATTCCCAAAGGCCTTGTGGCAAATGCTAAAGCAAGCAGGCCAACCAGATAACTATAGGATCAAAAATGAAATTCAATGATTTAATTTTAAGTAAAAGGATTAAGGCAAATTTCAATGATTCGATAAATTAAATTGAACTTCATTTGTATAAACTACATTAGCTGCTATTTCAGATTTATTAACGTTAACTTACCTAAATCTCATAATTGAAACTTGAGAGAGTAGCCAACAAAGGCAAACCTACTTGGAATTGTAGAGGCTACCTCACCCATCTGAAGCTGATCTATTGGAAGATGATCAAAATAATAATTAAAAAAAATAGAATATGGCCCTAACTTGAGAGGGTGAAGGCGTCGAGGGCGAAGGCGTCGATAGGGCTTCTGACATGAGGAAGGGTAAAGTTAGTGAAGAGGCTGGAAGGAAATGGGAAAAAGAACAAAAAAAAAAAGAGGTTTCAGACGTGAGGAAGGGAGATTAGTAAAGTTGAAACTGAGACGTGAGGAATGGCTATTCTGTGGGTAGGGTGCCGAATGCTATTCAACGTGTTTAGTGGGAATAAAGGAGGGATTGAATGAGGGTGTAATAGGCATTACAACCAACCAAACATTGGTTTAGTGGTGGGCCCATTGAATTGGGCTATAATCTATTTCTATTACACCCAACCAAACATAATGTATCTGAAATGAAACTTTATGTTGGAATCTAAATCCTATAAATAGTTTCACTATGGCTAGTGCTTACACTTTTATTGTGAATAGAAGGAACCCTAGTGTTGAAAACAACTTGAACTTTCTACCTTAGTGAAAGCTTATTGGGAAATCTAAAGTCTTTCTTAAAATACAAATCTCTCTTTAGAAATGTTTCCTTGAAGAAGGGGAATAAATATTGAGGACAAGTATTCATTATACCTAACACACTGAGAAACACTTAGCCACTTACTCAGAGACTATGTAGTCATGAAACAATGGTAGAATCGAATTTGGCCAAGGGAAACCAACCAAAGCCTAGATAATATTATGCTTTACGAATGATTAAAATGACAAGAATTGGCATCATGCTCATAGAATTCCTTAGAAAGTGATTTTTGCTTCTATGTTATGATAAATTTAATTGTCTCAAAATGTCATCATTTTGCATGGAAGAGTCGAGACAAATCAAGTAGCCCCATAACTCTTTCCAAAGCTGTGGAATTTCATGCTCTATCTACACCCCCTCATAGATACAAACTAGGTATCAAATAACAACCATCCCTCTCAGGATGACTTAAACTAAACACAGATAGTTTTGTCCTTGCTAATCTTGGAAAGGCAAAGACATATATGATCATTGGAGATAATATAATAAATTAGGTTAGTAGAGTTTATAGTCATATCTCACATATTACGAGTGTTCAAGCGGAGTTTTGAATTTTTAAAGATAGTCTAATGCTTGTTAGGCATAAGAAGATAGCTAATATTATTGTAGAGCTTGATGGTTCGATTGTTATTAGTTTGATTCGTAACAAAAATTTGATGAATCCCTTTTTGTATGCCCTTAAGTAGTCTAGTTAATATCCTCTAATCGTGGACTTTTCACTTTTGTCGTCGACAGCCACCGAACTATTTATTACCCATTATGCGTGCCGAGTCCATCAGAGTTATGTTTAATTAATCTATTAATGTTCTTTATGACAATAAAAAAAAGCGAAGAAAATCCTGAGCCTGAGGGGTTCGTTTATTGTTAAGTTTTAACCGACAAATCTTACCATAGCTGACGAGCATCCCGCATACCTGCCCAAGTCGTAACATAGTCTACTGTGTCTAACAAAAATAAAGGGAAACAAGAAGAAGAAAAAAAAAAAGGTATCTGAACGCTTGTTTGTGTCTTGACTCTGTGGTGATCTTGTTAGGCTCAGGCTTTACGGCACTGATCCGCCGGATCTCGTGGCCGAGTCTCTGTCTCTCCATCGTCCCACCGAAAACCTTTATTATCCAGTTGTAGATCAAACATTCAACGCCAAAGGGTTTCTTAAGTGAATCCGAGCAAGAAAGAAAGAGTAGATGAAAGGGCACGAGAAGTTGACTCTGCTTCTATGCCT
The DNA here is from genome assembly GCA_025698475.1 of Gossypium anomalum. Taxonomy (NCBI): domain Eukaryota; kingdom Viridiplantae; phylum Streptophyta; class Magnoliopsida; order Malvales; family Malvaceae; genus Gossypium; species Gossypium anomalum. The sequence continues at coordinate 64,173,154 of CM046968.1, read as the reverse complement.
AATATGGACTGCAACCATCCTTTACGGCGAGATGTTCTCCTTTTATATGCCCTTTCTCTTCTCTTGCTCTTGGCCTCACCTTTCCTCATCCTCTTCTTCCGATTCCACTGTAATTCTCTTGTCGTCTCGTTTCACTAATTTGTTCTTCATTTTTCTTTTTGTTTTATTGATATTTGAATTGATCTCATTTCCATTACTATTATTAACATGTTCCAAGCTGAGAATATGTTGATTTTAGAAGATGCAATTATAAAAGCAAATTTACTTTTGAAAGGGTTGAAATATGCAGAAATTTGAGTTCTATTTAGCCAACAACAACAACAAAAAAAGACAGAAAGCAATCAGTGGTGGAGTTTAGTATCTTTTTAATAAATTTTACGTTTTAACTTTCAGCATTGGGATATTTTTGGTATTAACAACTGTGCTGTCGATTCCTGAGGCTTTTTGCTTTCAGAAGATATGGTGAAACCCAAACTTTAATGATTCAAAGCTAATTCCCTATATTTGATTAAATTTTAATTACCCTAAAAGATTACTTATTTATGTGTGAAATGCTTTACTCATTTTTATCTTTCCGAATAAAAGAAAGTAGCAAAAGCATCAAATTAACATTTGTTATCAGATCATTTTTCTTTTTGGTATTTACTTAGATAAACTGGAATGATGCTTATTTAGTGCTAATCTGTTACACCTAGTACAAGGGAATCTAGTGTTTGAACTATACTCATTATACATTTCAGGAATTCTTGGCACCTGTTTAAGTTCCTTAAAACTATAGTGTGCTCAATTAATGATTCTCTGGGTGTGATTATGGATGATAACACTGTATAACTCAAATAGAACACATTGATGCAGTTTATTGTGCATTTTCTGATGCTCATGAGCGAATCAACGGAGGAACTAACAGTTTTTGTTTTGCAAGTTTAGATGAATGGAAAAGGTTATGCGGCTGATTATGTCAAAGTTGCTGTTATTGCTGATCCACAGGTACGCTTGTCCTGGTCCTGTTATTCATCCTTGTTGCATTCTAACATATATTCGTTGTCTTTAACAGATCATGGACAAAACCTCCCTTCGCCTGCCGTCTAAATCACTTGCTTTGGAGTTTGTAGAATTCTATACAGATTTGTTCATGCGCAGAGCCTTTTTCTCATCCATCCTTCCTTTCAAACCAGAAGTGATTTTGTTTTTGGGTGATTATTTTGATGGAGGTCCTTATTTATCAGATGATGAGTAAGGCTTGTAACTATCTGTTTTTACTTGAAACTTCATTTTAGCTACTTTGTTTGAAGTTAAATCATCCATGGAAGTATGCCCTTTCTGGATCTGGCAAGCTTTGCCAGATGAAATTACGTAACATCTTTATTTCAAAATGAAATTGAAGGCATTAAACACATTCTGGTAAATAAAAAATTTTAAGTGTAACATCATGTTGTCTCACATGGATGCTTTACAATAAAATTTTCTTCTTCTTTTTTCCCCCAAATTTCTGTTTGGGAGTTTGAATATTTCCACCATGCTTATGCTTTTATATGCATATTATGAGGCATTACTAGTACTACTACTAACACCATCAAGATCACCTCTTCGTATCTTTGCTTCACTATTTTCTTTGTCTAATGAGGGACAGGTTTTGCTTTGAAACTCTTCAGTTACCTTTCTAATTTAGAGTGCCCTTGACATTGTTTAGTTGATCAGATGGCAGGAATCGTTAAGCCGTCTGAAGCATATGTTTGGTCTAAATACAGAAGAAATACATTCCACTGTTAAAGTTTACCACCTTCCTGGAAACCATGATATTGGTTATGCAACTCTTCAGTCTCATAAACCAGAGGTATTTACTCGTGTTAATATTAAAAATGAGGTTTACGTTTTTAGAACTAAGCATGATTTAGTTCCAGTACTTTTATTTGCATTATGTGCATGGAATGACTGTGATATGGAAAAGAAAGAATTGAAGCAAGAAAAAGATTAAAACTAAAGGAGGGCCAAAATGATAAATTTCTGAGTAATTTTGGCAGCATTCATTTAAGTTAAAGGAATGGCTCAGAGGGTCCAAATATGATTGATGTTAAATGTATCTAGCTTACTGCTGTGATAGAATATGATAAAGAGAGAATTGGAGTGTGGAAGTGACTGAAAATGAATGGAGATCTTAGGTCAGGGCTAAGTTAAGTGTTACATTTAATAGGAAGTGTATGTATAATGGAGAGTTAAATTGTTATAGATGTGACCTTTACACTTTTCACTTTGAAATTTTCTGAATATGTAGTTCTAATTTGCTTCAAGTTGTTGGGTTAAGGGATTTTTTGGGTTCAGTTGAGTAAAATTCATTGTCTGTGACTCTTTATGTTATTCATGAAAATTATATGTTGCTTTTTTGACAAATATGGTTGCTCCACTGTCTTATGCTTTTGGTCCTTTTTTCTTCAGAAATAGATTAGCTCATAGTTTTACATCCATGTAGGTGGTTAGACGGTATGAAAAAGAATTTGGGAGCAGAAATTATCGATTCATGGTTGGAAAAGTGGAGTTTGTAGCTGTTGATGCTCAAACTGTGGATGGTAAACAAGAAGGCATCTGATTCTTGCCTATCTATTGTAATTTTTTGTGCTAGGGACCTGATAGCATAAAACTTGAATTTCTTTGATCTTCTCCTCATTTTTTACTTTCTCCTTTTTTCCCTAACATATAACTATACAAATGCCTGTAATTCTACTAGGAAGTTGTCCTGTAATTCTACTAGGAAGTTGTTTTATCTTCCAAGTTGAACGAGACTGTTTCTCAAGACAAGAAGTAATGCTTCTGCAATATTGCATGTTTTATGCCTTAGTATGTCCGTCATAAATTGTCTTGTGTGTTCTCTTTAGTTGCTATCACTATGAAATAATTGAGTCATTAATATGTTATCAAATGTCTCAAATGAAATTTATATACAAATATATTGCGTTCTAATTGAGACACTAAAAATGTAGGGACATTTAATTTTCTGGGTTGATATATGTCCCCTCGTGTTTGAAAAAGGGTCTCTAACTTTGCACCCTTTGCAGCGAATCAAGAAGGAAGTGTTGCTTCAGCGACTTGGGATTTTGTTAGCAACGTCTCATCAGGTTTATGACATTGACATTTGACTTGCATTCCCTTGTTTTGTCAAGTTTGGACTCAACTTTATAAATGATTTTTATCCATTTATCACATTTCTTTAGATCGTCAATTACACCCAAGAGTTTTGTTGAGCCATATTCCATTATATCGGCGGGATTGGACTGATTGTGGACCACATCGTGCCTCTCCAATTATCAATCAGGTTTTCTGGTTTATTATTATTATTATCATCATCATCATCATCATCATCAGCTCTGCGTTTTGTTGAATGAACATTTTTTTTTTTGTTGTATGCGTTTTATACAATTCAAGAGGTATTATTTGTCCCTCTGTAGTGTTTCTCAAATTTGAATCTAATTGGTATTAAAACTTACGTATTCCTACACTTTTCATTCTCAGCGAATACGGCATAATATTTATGATAAAGAAGTAAGGTAAGCCTCTTCCTCTTTTCTTCTTCCCATAACAGGAATCTACTGGCTTTTGAAGGTTATACTCTCTTGATGGTTGAAATCATAATGCAGTTATCAGAACTACATCACTGAGGAATCATCTAACCAATTGCTAAACTTAATCAGACCAGTATGTTTAATCCTTTCCTGAGCTGATCTTGTACGTGGGCATACTCATTCATGGATATAAATTCGTATGTATGAATGCTTGCATGTATGTACATAATGCTTGCACGTACATATACATGTTTTTGTATGTATGCATGCACACACACTTACACGCATATATGCATACATATGTACATAGAGAGACTTTTGTCGGACTTGCATTAGAAAACTGATGTTTTAAGACATTTCCAACAACTTGCCTGAGACATTTTTGTGGTTTTGGCAGGTTATTGTTTTATCTGGTCATGATCATGATCAGTGTACAGTGACTCATGAGTCAAAGGGTGGACCTGTGACAGAGGTGAGCATATGATGTCTAACATATTTACCTTTTATTCAGGACTTGACATGTTTAGCTGATAACATGCAGCACACTTTAGGGACTATAAGCTGGCAGCAAGGGAACCTCTATCCATCTTTCATGCTGTTATCTGCTAGAAACTCTCCACTCTCAGATACATCGTTGCCAGAAGAAGCTGTACTTACTCGTCTGTGCTTTCTTCCAATGCAAACACACATTTACATATGGTAACTATTTTATAAGGAATAAATGGTTGTAGTTTCCACTTATGAGCTTTAATATTGGTCTGAGTAACATTTCTTTGAAAATTTCAAATTTCAGGTATATAGTACTATTTGTTTTGACCATCATTTCTCTCCTTCTGTGGCCAACAAGTGGTCTGAGCTTTTGTCATCATCGATTTGATGATATGGTGGAATGTGTCAGAAAGTTGATAAACATCTATAGAGATGGGACAAAAGAGAAAAATGAAGACGAAAATTGCGAGTATGAGATGATTTGGGGTGCAGATGGATCGATGCATCTTGTCAAAAAAGTTTTAACCCAACCTGTAACACGCACAAATGATATAGGCCCAGTAGAGAGGTGCTTCAGATCAATATTTCCATATTTCTCAGTCCCATTAATAAGTACCTTTAGATGAAAACTGTAGCATTACCGTATTAGTATATTTTGGCTTTTTTTCGATTAGTTATATGTTACTCATTGCATACTGCCATTTGTAAATTTACTAGGTATTCCCTTTTGAGATTGATATTTGCAGAACTCTTATTCTTTCTGATTCCTTCTCCTCTTTGTTTCCATTGTTACAGGGGCAATGCTGTGATGAGAGCAACTGCTAAAAAGAGTGTTAATCAGCTGACAGAGGTCTGCTTGAGTATGGAAACAAATGCAGATTCTGAGGTTGATCCAAAGAAGCTACCACCTAGAGCAAGCAAATCAAAGGCGAAGATGGTAATACAGAGACTTGTTAGCACATTCCGAATGCTTATTCTCATTGCTGCGGTGAACGTTCCTCTATACATGATGTTGTTGTTCAAAGATTGGATTGACAAATAATCGTATCAAACATAGTGCTATTCTGCAAAACTGAGTTTGTCCTTTATACAGTTAGGCATATCAGCCTACTAGTAAGCTTCAATTTGAATTGCAAGTTGATCTTTTGTTTTTCTCTAATATTCTAACTAATAGCTAGAAGCGAGTCCTCTTTTTTGCATTATGTGGTTTATAATTTAAAGCTTGAGAATGTGAAGATAATTTCTTAATGCTTCAATTTTATTAGGGAAAATCCGGAAATTACACGTGGATTTTGGATATGCAATTTGATATAGAAATTTGATTTTGATTTAATTTTTGGATATTAACATAGTTAAATATGTGCACTTATGACATTAAAAAAAGGTTTTATTCACAATTTAGCTTTATTTTCTCATATTGGTATTAAAATTTTTTATTCCATCCAGACTTTGTTTTGGTCATACATTTTGGTCCAAAATTGAAATTGGACCTTAAAGAAACGACCCAAGCAGAAATTAAAATGTGGATGATATTATCCTATGTCATGATAATTATTTTGTCAATGAACAAATTAAAAAAGGAAATGCTTATTTTTGGAAAAGCTTTCATATTGGTTGGATTTCTATGGATCCACTACGCCTACTTTGATTAGGCCTTCGGGGCTATTCTTTTGTCCAGTCTTACAGTTTTATTTTTGATAAGACAAAATCCATATGCCTGCTTGATTTGGATAGAGCCTCTGATCTTCCCAACAAAATGATATTCATCCAAGGTGGATATGATAGGATTTGTCTGGATATTGAATTTCAATGTCCTTTTCTCGGTTAAAAATGCAATACGCATTTTTATCAAATAAATTACAGTACTTTTATGCGGGAACAAGCTGCATGGAAAATTTTTTGGCATTTCAAGATCCTCTTTAAGATGAAAAATGGAAGATATGTAAAAATAACCTTCCAACTAAAGATCCTCTACCCAGGAGGCTCTCAACCAACGACTCCTTTTGTCCCCTATGTAAAGAAAATGGAAAAATTGTTGATCATCTTTACCTAAGTTGCACCTTTGCAAGACTAGTTTGGTTCGGATCCCCACTTGTTCTCCACACAAATTCCTTGAATGGCACTTTTATTTTCAACTGGATACTTTAGTAGCTTCAAGATAATGATATCTCAATTGAGTTCTTAAGAAGTTTCTACATGAATATGTCTCGCACCCTTTGCATTATTTGGAAGTCAAGAAACCACCTCATCTTTCGAGGTACAAGTCCTTGCCCCTTCGTTGTGACAAAAAAACTCTCATATATGTTTCAATCAATCCTCAATTCCTTGTCACAGAACGTCAGCCATTCTCAATAGCAGGGACTTCAGACCCACCCTTTAGATACCATTAACATTCAATGGTCACTTTCTCTCATCATTGTTCACAATAGACAAAATAATTTAATTGCAGGATCAACAATTGCTTAGAATACCAATGGATTTCAACTCATATTTGTTCATAGTTTCAGATTTGCCAACAAGCTTCTTGCCCATGTCTTCATGCTTTGTACTATACTCCTGCTTTTTAGAACTCATAACATCAAATCTTGTAGGTTGTTGAGTGTTGACAAGAAATAGAATAACATAATCCTTGGACGCTCTAAAGTAAGATGGAAACTTCAACCTGCCTTTAAAGATATTAATCTCTCCTTCAGGACATAACATTGTTTTGCATCTAGCGAACACATGTCAATTAAAGAGCGAGGCTTTCCATTGGGCTAAGATAGCTTTTAAATATTTCATTAGCAATTACTTGGCCTTAATTATTCTTGTCCTTATACAAAAAAAAGCCTAAACTTCTTTTCATCCATGGTAAAAACTTCTCTAAAAAAAAAAAAAATCAAAGTTATTTTAGGCTAAATCATTCACCACTCAACAATTTATATTTGATCTGTCGTAATTCGGTGTAGCAGATTAAATTAGTTTTCCCATTTGAAGAGCTTGAATACAAGCATTTTTATTATGTTTTAATCAAGTTTCCTTAGTTTCATTTACATTCAATAAAAAGTGTAATTTGAGTCTTTTATTGACCTTAGGGGCTGAATGAGGCCTAAGGGTGAGCTAACATACTTCGTAAGTGTGCAGGAGCTCATTAGAAGGTGTACCAACTCAATACTGGTCACTGTGTTGCAACACAGGGAGTTTGATGTTCGCAATATAGGGAGCAGAGAGTAAGAATTCCAAGACTGCTTTTAGTGTCGTGACACCACCAAGGGATGTCACGACATACCCCTGAAGCAACCCTGAGTAAGAGCATACTGCCTTCGATGTTGCGACACAGGCACTAGGGTGTCGCGACACTAGTCTTGTATTGAAAATACTTACAAGCCATGGGCATTTTGGTCTACACAATCAAATATTAAACATGAGAACGTTAGCTAACCTAGGGTTGAGGATGACGACAACCCTAACTCTATAAATAGGCTCATTTAACACTTGTTATGGACAACTTTTCATATTGTATAATTTTCTTTATAGTTTTAGTTTTTAGTTTTTCCCTTTTCTTAGGGTTTAGGTTATTTTCAGTTTTGCACTTGTCGGGAGATCTGATTTGTGAAACTCAATCAACTCTTTTTGGATTTCGTGCTTCAATTAAATACAATTCATGCTTCTCTTAAACTTTCATCTCTTGATTTTCTATTAATATTCATCTTTTATATCAAGGTTATTATGTTTTTGAGATCCATGAGGAACATATCTTCTTATGGACGATTAGCGAGTAGAGGTATGATTAATTGATTGTTGTACAGGGTTTTCTTAGCGGATCAGCTATTTGGGAGAATAATAAATTAAACTCTAGGTTTGATGACCCCAGGAAGTCATCTAGGTGAGAATTAGCCTAAAATTGATATGGCCTATTCCATGAACACTGTAATCCTAAACCAGTTTGGACTGTGAGGTTGAGAGATAAGTAGTTCTTGATAACTCGTTATTCTAGTGGAAGATCGAGAGATCCTGTTAGGGTAATGACTAGTTGGTTGAACAAGGAACATGAAGAAATAGTTAGTTATGACTACTGAAGCGAGTTAGTCACCTATGCTTAGATTTGATTAAGTTTCCATAGCAAATTTCCCAAAGTTTTTCCATTTATATTATTTTATTTGTTTAGTTATTAAAAACTCTCTCTTTATGTTTAGTTGTAATATAATTTATTTAAAGTACTAATTAGCTCTATTTGTGCTTAGGTTAGGATTAATTTAGTGCTCGCCTCCCTTGGGTATGATCCTCAAAGTACTCACCTACTTTGTTATAGCTATATTACAACCTGACCCGTATACTTGTGGATACCGCTTATTTAACATATTTTGTGTAGGATTTTTACTCTAAATGTTGGTACGTCTGGAGGCAGTCAAGTTGTTAGTACCGTTGCTGAGGAGGCAACATCAATAGATTAATTTTAATTTTTACAATTAATAAAATAATTAGGAAAATCTTAAATTATAGATACAATTTTATTTTTTTTCTTTTCTTATTTTTGTTAATATCCTGTATTCCCCTGTTAGGTTTAAAGTATGACTCATAGTACAAGAACACCTATAGAGCCAACCGCAGATCTAGAAAGAATAATTTGTAGGAATCATAGACAAAAACAACAATAGCATCAACAACAGATGCAGAACCCACCACCTGTTGGGGGCAATATACCTCGTGAGAACCCATTGTTCGATGAAGCTAATGGTAACCCACTAGACTTACCACCACTGCCACAGCTACCCACAAATATGGCGCGTAACAGAAGAACTCTAAGAGAATATGCGTTATCAAATTTAGACATGGTTCAGGGGAGTATAATGAGGCCGACTATTACGACCAATAATTTTGAGATCAAATCAACAATAATTCAAATGATTCAAAACAATCTCCAGTTTACACAATGACAAATGATCCAAACCATAATTTAAAACAGCTCCTTTAGCTTTGTTACACATTTAAATATAATGGGGTCACCGATGATGCTATACGTCTTCAATTGTTCCCCTTCTTCTTAATAGATAACTCTTTCTCATGGTTAGATTCGCAGCCACCGGGATCCATTACGACATGGGACGAGCTCACAGTAAAATTCTTACAAAAGTTCTTCCCTGTTAGCAAGACGATTCAACTAAGGAGAGAGATTTCTACGTTTAAGCAATTAGATGGAGAAAATTTCTATGAAGCTTGGGAGTGCTTTAAAACATTAATTCAAAAATGTCCATACCATGGACTACCTGAGTAGTTATGATAGCAAATGTTTTATAATGGGTTAGATGCACATGCACGGTCAGGGTTAGATAGAGCAGCATGAGGAGCTTTAATGAATAGGACATATGATGACACATATGAACTGATAGAAAACATGGTGATGAACTCATGCCAGTAGCCAACTGAACGCTATACATATGGCCAAAGACCATTTATGGTGAAGACTGTCTAGGAGGAAGACATATACCTACAATTAGTGGACAGACTCAACTACATTGAGGCTTCGAATAATGCACTATCTATATATGGAGGAGGCAAACCACTCTTCCACTATATTAACAATTTCACCGAGGATGTGAATTACATTGAGAATAGGGGTGGAAACCCTTATTTGAATACATACAATCCTGGATGGAGAAATCACCCGAACTTAAGTTGGGCAGGAAATCAAGGAGGAGGTAATAGTTCTAATCAAGTTAAAAATGCTAATTATTGACCTCTTTATTTGCAGAAAATTAAAGAGAGGGCCAACCCAAATGACCATACTGTATGTGGTCAACGTTTGGATTGAATCAAAGGGGAAATGTAGTCAATGAGGACAGACGTGAAACAAGTGCAGTTTGAGTGCACCAATTCAGTGAAAACATTGATTAAACTTGAAGATCAAATGAGCAAATTGATGAGCATGATGGGAGATATCAAGAAACAATTTGGCATTGGTATCCCTAGTAACACTAAAGATAATCCTCGAAGAGAGGGGAAAGAGCATGTGAAAGCAATCGCGCTCCGATCGGGTAAAGAGTTGAGTAGCTTGGAGTGTAATAGCCCGATTTTGGGCCTAGTTGGAACAGTGGTTTCGGGACCACAAATTTGACGAGGAAAAATTTATTTTTATTATATTTTTTATGGTCTACGATTTCACAGAATGATTTCGTGAAAATTTCGTTCGAAAATTTTGACGTTTGGGCGCTTAATTTAGTCAAAAGGACTAAATTGTAAAAAGTGCAAAAGTTGAGTTCTATATGCCAGAGCTGCCTAATTGTTATGAATTTTTAGAATGAAGGTCCTTAAATGGTAATTAGACCATTGGATAAATTTTTGGATAAAAATGGACATGAAATAGGTGAAATAGAATATTTTTAAGTTAGGGGCATTTTGGTCATTTAGTAATTAAATGATTAAATAAACAAAATAAAAGCAAAATTTTGGTCATCTTCAAACCTAGGCCGAAATTTTGAAGACCACCATGGCTAGGGTTTTGTTCAAGCTTTCCAAGCTCCATAGTAAGTCCGTTCTTGCCCCGTTTTTAATGATTTTTATGTTTTTGAAATCCTTGTAACAAGATTTACCTATTTCTACCCTTGATTTGAAGTAGGGTTCATGTTTAAAAATTTACCCATGTGTGAAATGTGTGTATTTTGATGTTTAATGGAGGAATATGAATATTTTTTGTGTGTTAAACGACTTTCACTAAGCAGTTTTCGGTGAAAATGCTAAAAAGGACTAATTTGTAAAAGTTATAAAATTTGTTATAAAAGTGTGATTTAGTGGAAATTGTGGGTTGATATAGTTATGAAAATGATTCGGCTAGGCTTAAAGTGCAAAGAAATTGAACACATTTCATTTTACGAGCCTAAAGGCAAAAGTATAAATATGACAAAGTTTAGGGGCAAAAACATAATTTTTCCATAATATGATTTTTGGGTCACAATGAATAATTTGACTAATAAGTGAGCTAAATGTGTTCTTATAGATCAAGAAAAGTAAGATTCGAGCCTAGAACGAGGGAAAAACGAGTATTGGATGGTTAGGTCTTTTTCACCATTCTTGGTATCGAGGTAAGTTCGTGTATAAATAATTCAACATTATGTTGTTATGTATCTAATGCTTTAATATTTTATGAAATGTATATTTGTTTCTATGGATTTGATTAATGATGACTCGATGACGATTCGACGAAGAATTGATACTTTGAAATCCCGGTTGAACCTTAGGAATAGCTAGGATACAAATGTCATGACATTAGGGTTATATGAGATCCCATGTATGTCTGGGACATGGAATTGGCATTGATATGAGATCCCATGTAAGACCATATCTAGGATATGGCATTGACATCGATATGTGATTTCGTGTAAGACCATGCCTGGGACATGGCATCGATATGAGACATCGTGTAAGACCATAGCTGGGCTATCGACATCGATATGTGTGATCCCATTTAAAACCATACCTGGGATATGGCATTGGCATCTTACTATGTGTACGAGTTTCCCCAAGTATCCTTTAGTTTTCCAAGTGGTTCAACGGGTAATTCAAGGATTATGTCAAAGATGTGAAAAGGTATGATCATGTTGAAAGGGTACAGGTATGTACGAAACATTCATGAGTAACGAACGTGATGTATATTGGACAGTTTTGTTATGAACAGTAAATATCACAATTATCCGTAATTGTTTTGAAATCTCTATGATACTTGATGATATTGTGACAAATTTTACATTATGTTATGTGTATGGTATTGTATGATTAACGTTGCTTATTATTTACATGCCAACTTACTAAGCTTTGAAGCTTACTTCCCTTGCTTTCCCATCTCTTATAGGTTAATTTAGCTAGCTCGGGTTGGAGACCGCCGGAGATGCCATCAGACTATCAAGCTATCATTTGGGTATAAGTGAATGCAAGTATTTTAAGTTTATGGCATGTATAGGGACTTTGTCTATTGATTAATTATGTCATTATTAATTTGGCCAAGTGTGTTGGCTTATAATGATTTGGTGATTCATTTTGTATATAGCCATGAATGATGGCTTATGTTGATTATGTGATTATGTATGTACTTATGTCTTTGAGATGTGATTTGTGATTTGTGATTGTGTGTATGTGATGGGTTATGTTATTAATGATGAATGCTTGATAATTTAATTGGGATTTGTTTAGTATGATGATAACCATGGCTTAAATGAGAATTGGTAAGTTGGGCTTGACAAAGTATGAAGTCTTTTGCATGCATAAGTAAAGATGAAATGATCATGATCATGTCTTGTTTGTGTATGTTTAAGTACTCAATTATGCCATGTTAAATGCCTTTGAAGTCATGTATGTGTTTGTGCAAATAAGGGTGGCAATTGGCTTGGAAAATAGCCTCAAAGTTGTCCATATGGGAAAACACACGGGCATGTGTCTAGGCCGTGTGTGACACACGGTCTGCCCCATACGCGTGTGTTCCGGCCGTGTGTCCCCTACACCCTAATTAGGTAAAATAGAATGCCCAGTAGTAAATATACGGGTAAAGACACGGCCGTGTGAAGGACACGGCCTTAGCACACGGGAGTGTTACTTGGCCGTGTGACCTATTTCGATTGATGACGTCATAAACAGAGAGTTATACGGGCTACGGACACAGGCGTGTCCCAAGCCACATGGGCGTGTGTGACCACACGGCCTATCCACATGGGCGTGTGACTCCTATTTTGAGGAAAATTTTTCTAAGTGATATGAAAGTTTTGAAAGTTCTCGGTTTAGTCTCGTACCGCACCCAATGTATGTTTAGGGCCTGGTGGGCCCATATAAGGGACGATATGCATGTGAATGAAAATTTTTAAATTTGGACGAAAATTAATGCCTCAGTTTTGTATGATTGTATGAGTTTATGTCTAGTAACGCCTCATATCCAGTTCCGACGTCGGACACGGGTAATGGGTGTTACATGGAGAACTAAACTCAAGAGGTGAATAAAAGGAATACTGATGATCTTCATGAATAATATTTAGAAGCTGATAATGAACCAGAGTTGGAAGAAGTAGCTGAACCGGTAGTTGAGCTAGAGGAAGAACCAACAAAGGAACCTGTAATTGCAAAGGTACCATTCCCGTCACGGTTGAAGGGGAGACAATGACGGGACAAAGATGATTTTGTAAGTTTTCTAAATTTATTTAAATCAATAAATGTTAACCTGACGTTGATAGACTTAATTGAAAAAGTTCCGAAGTAGACCAAGTACTTTAAAGAAATTATGTTAAGGCATAGGAAAATTAAAATTGGAGAGCAGGTTAATATAGACGCATCATGTAGTGCGCTAATATCTAGACAGGTTCCCTCAAAATTAAAAGACTTGGGGAGTTTCGCAATACCTATAGAGATAGGGGATATCCATTTCAGTACATCTCTATGTGATTTAGGAGCTAGCATAAACTTAATGTCTTTGTCTATATATGAAAAACTTCTGCTAGAGGACCCCTCAAATTACATTACAATTAACCGATAGGTCATCAATACAACCTACATGAGTATTAGAAGATGTGTTGGTAAAGGTGCATAATTTCATTATTCCCGAAGACTTTGTGATCCTCGAGTTTGAGGAAGATTGTGAAATACCTATTCTATTAGGTAGGCCTTTTCTTGCCATGTCAAGGTCCACCATCGATCTAAAAAAATGAATTAACCATGAAGATCAATGGTGAAACATAAAATTTTAAATGTGGACACCAACAGAGTGAAAAAAATAAGAAAAAGCTAAGAGAACATTGTCATAAAATATCTATCCTTAAGCCTAACTACCCTAAATCAAGGGAGGTATTTTCTGTAATCTGCGCAGATCGAAAGAACAAGTTAAAAGAAAGGGAAAAATAGACGAATGTGGAGTGGCATGATGGATGTTAGACCAACACTGAAAGATGCATGAACAAAAAAAAGCGTCTTTGGAACTGTCAGACAAATCCGACAATTAAACTTAACAATTCTAATTAACATATAATTTTATGTAAATTATTGTATATCTAACTAATTGTTTAGTCTAGATTCTAATTTATGTCAAATTTATGTTTTATAGGAGACAAAACACTCTGGAAACTTGAAATTTGGGCTAAAACAAAGTCAGTGTCGCAACACGGTAACCTCGTGTCGTAACACCAAGGCCAGAATCGAAAAAACCAACTCGATGTCACGACATGGAACCCCTATCTCGCGACATAGTATATAGTCCCTCAAATTTTCAAAATTCCAAGGTGCGTCATGACATCAAACCTCGTTGTCGCGACAACAGCAAACTACCAGGGATGTCGTGACACAGAACCCCTATGTCGCGACATTGCTGCAATTTTCTGCAGGGTCAACCCGACCCAGTTACGCTACTCGACTAATTAAACCTAATTTTAACTGGTTTTAAACTTAAAATCTCCCTTTTAAAACATCAAAATACTTTTAACCATTACTTTAAACCTCTTTAAACTCTAACTCTTTTAAAATCCCTCAAATACCTGAAAACTTAAAGCTTTTAAAACCCCTAAACTTTATTTGTTTTCTCATATTCTTGTTGCAACTCTTCTTTTTCGTGTAACCTCTTTTGGCGCGAGATTGGCAAAATCGTTTGGAAACGAATCAACAAGATCTCTCAAGGATTCTGACACATCTTCTCTCGAGGTTAAGGTTTCTTAGCTCATATTTTTACTATTTTATTGAAAACTTTGCTTGATTGTTCGTTAGTGACTACACTAAGGATACTATTGAAAGATGTCCTACAAAAGGTTAGAAGAACTAATGAACTAGAGATATCGACAGTCTCGAACCCTTAAAATTTCTCGAACTCAAATGTTGCAAAATATTTTTTATAACTTCAGGGAAAAACTTTTATTCAAGAAAGGGGATTTGAGCTGTCGATGGTCCTCTATCAGGAGATTTGGCCTTTGGTTAGGTATCAGAGATGAGAATGTTTCTGTACGACCCCAAAAGACTATTGTGGTCCCTGTAGTTCAGGAATTTTATGTATCATTGTTAGACCAAGAGTCCAAAAGAACCGAAGGCCATAAATGGGAAACAATACTGGTGTGAGGGAAGGAAGTAAGAATTACCCCTTAGGTCATTTGCAAATTTTATAACACTCTATTTTATGGAAGAGACTTTGTAGAAGAAACTAATTTAGATTATTTTCGAGATTAAATATGGATAATGTTATAAACTTCCTAACAGAAGGGAAGGGTGAATGGAAGTGTCGCCTAGGTACTAATATCCCAACCTCCTTTAATTAAGCAATAATGTTTCCTGTAGCAAAAATGTGGATTCAATTTTTATGCACACGAGTTACTCTTGCTTTAAATGTTTCTAATACCAATACCTTTCGAGTGGTTTTACTTTATGCTGTTTTGCATAAGAGACAAATAATGCTTCGAGAAAAGGATATATTAGAATATGAAGCGGTGTGTTAGTGGCCAGAAAGTGAAAATCTTCTTTCCTCACTTAGTGACGACACTATGCAAAAGAGTAGGTGTTCCAATGGCATCCATAGAACAATCAATGAATCCATCCCGAAGCATAATTGGTGACGCTTTTATACATAGTATAGTGAGCTTCGGACAAAAAAAATGAAGGAGTGGAAAAAGTGCCAACAAGAGACGACAGCCTCTTCGGCTTCATAAAAAAGGAAGGCAAAGTCGACCGCGCAACAAGAAATTGGTGAGAACAGTCATCTAAAGCTGGATTGTATGATACATTGGATGCAAGAATCAGGCCCAATGTTTTAGGAGTTTGCATGGTAGAACAAAATTAGAGTACCCAATTATACGTCAGATCTGTTTGGGCCGATGCACCCAGAGTAAGAAGAAGGGAATCATGTGAGTGAATAAGAAGAATAAAGTGAAGATAATGAAGGAGAGGAGGATGACTGAATCTTTAATTTTTGTTATAAGGATTATATTAATTTTTGGGATTATTTTTAATTTGTTTTAAGAATAGGAGTATCAGTAGATCATGTAACCCCCCAAACCTAGCCTAGATGTTATGGCCAAATTTTGGAAGTCATATTAAATCCATTGAAAAAAAATTACTTGTTAAAAACAACTATGTTAAAGTCGTTTTTGTGAAAATGAAAAAGAATAACATTTATTAAAACATAAATATTCGAAAAGTTTATTATTTTATCGAGTTATCGTCTTATATAATTAAAATAATGAATTTGCAACATCAATTTTAATTATTTCTTAAAAATGATTTTCGTAAAATATTTTGCAGCGGACTTTGAAAATGCTTAGAAATAAAACTTAAATTTATAAGTTTATTAAAAGTTAGATAAAATTATTAAAATATTTGATAACAATAATTTAAAACACTTATATGTTCATCAATCATGCATGCATGTCAGTCAATAAAATATAAGTAAAAACAACCCATAAATAGTCCAATGTCCAATGTTCAAAACAATAACCTACAAAGCCACCAAATTCGTAAACAAGCTTCCAATATATATAGTTGTGGACAATGCCACCAAATTCGTAGACAAGCTTCCAAAACATGTAGGTTATAGATAAACCACCAAATTTGCATAATATTATTACCACATCTTCCTCCTTACAATGTTCTGACCCCTTACAATGCATCATGACAAAAAAATCTCATAGCAAATCAGTAGACATGATAATCATGCTTTCATGTAAATATAAGTTTCAATATCCATGGTAATCCATGCTATCAAAATAATCAAATAGCCATGATTTTTGCACAACATGAGATTAGGAAGTATTTTTCAGTACATAACAATATTTATCACATTTTATCATAAAAACTGAAGTAAGAATAACATACCTTATAACCACAAAGTCAAACACTTGAAATAACAAAAACATTATCCTTTCAGCTGTATAATAGATTGATATTTTAGTTAATTCCTTACATATTTAACTTGTATAAAATACACACCTTTTGTAATTTTGAATAATAAATCCTACTAAATCTTGATCACTTCCAATCTAAGAGAATATTAATGTTGATTCGCACCTAAAGAAACCATTACTATTGTTAGAATTCTCTTATCTCCAATAAAACAATTTCCCAAATAAAATCATCTACTAACTTTTCAACCTATAAAACTTACTCCTTTATTCCAAGATGAACTCTTCTAATGTTGATGACTTGAGTTGGTGTGAGGATCTAGTTTAATGAAAAGATTGAGTGAATTGAATTACTTTTCATGAAAATAAAATAAAATAGATTAGATTATGAATAAAAATTAAAAGAAGAATTAGAAAATACTTGTTACCCAAATATTGACAAATATGTCAAAAGTTGAAAAGGCCTCCAGGAGGAACTTTATAATTTCGGCAATAGAGAAGTATTAAGATCTTCTAAGTGATGATGACAAGAAATAGAAAAAAGAGAGGAGAAAAAAAAAAAAGAAATCAATTTATAGATGATGGTACTAGAGTGATGACACGGTTTTGATGTGGTGGTGATGTGGTGGTGCTAAGGTGGTTGAATGGTGGTGATTAAGTGGTCATATGGTGGTGATATGGTGGTTTTTGGGTGGTGATTCAGTTTGAAGTTGGAAAATTAAGAAAAATTGAAAGAAAGAAACAAGGAGGATCAACCAAGTTGGGCGGCAAAAGGAAGAGGAGAAGGAGGAGAAAAAAGAGAAAATTATTGTGAAAACAAAATAAATGAAAGAGTGAGAGGGGGAGGAGTGGACGGTCACCAAGAGTAAACTCCCAACAAAGCATTCATGATGGGGATAAGAGTGTTAAGGAGAATTAAGCACAATTACCCTAGGATTTTCACCTTTTCAAATTTTAAAAATATGCAGTTACTAAACAAATTAAAAATAGGAGTTACACGCTTAAGGTTAGACAATTTTGCATGGGAAAGTTGACCAACTTTTTACATGAAATTTAAAAAAATAATTGATGTATAGAGACTTGAACTTGGGTCATTTAGGAGTTACACAAGGTGTTTAGCGACTAGACAACTTCAGAAGCTTTGTTAAATGCTAACGACATTTATTTTTAAACAAGGCATTACACAAACTAGGATTTTGAAGCAAAAAAAAAATAATTATTAGTAGGCGTGAATGCCTAAGGAATTAGGTTCATGTACTAATTGGATGGAAAACCATATTCTTACTAGTTGATCATGATCACCCCAAGGTGGCTTGATTCAATTTGTGTAGGAATTATCATCGCAACGACTTACAAATGTTTTCAAGGTTTAATGTAAGACACATGCATCATCTTAATTCATGCCATAATGTTTCAAAATTTTTCAAACAATTTCTTATTATAAAGATATTAATATATGAAGGTTTTATTTTCAGTTTGAAAAGGACACCAACTCCCATATTGAACATACTCACTAAAAACAAACTGAACATAAATAACTATAAGGAATTGGAAAAGGAACCTGATAATCGTCCTGAGCTGTGAGAAACTTAAAACAATTTTTGATAATAAATACCCTATGACCATTCAAGTTGAGGCTAGAAAACACTAGGTAGAGTCTGATGAGAGAGCTCATTGTTGTATGTTGGCAAGCGTGACCAACACCGGATATAAGCAATTGGAGAGATATAAGACTGCCAAAGCAATTCTGGATAAGCTAGAAGACATGTTCAGAGGCAAAGCTGTTTTGGTTCGACAGTCTGCTATAACTAGCCTAATGAATGCCCAACAAAAGCTCAGTACTCCGGTCAAAAACCATATGATAACTCTTATGGGATACTTTGCCTAGGCCGCAGATAATGAGGCCAATTTGGACCAAAGCACTCAAATTGATATAGTGTTCAAGAGTTTGTCCTAGGATTTTGCTGGCTTTCGGGTTGCATATAACCCTAGCAACGAAAACCTGACGCTTACACAACTCATATAGGAGTTACAATCCTATGAGTTGAATGACAGTCAATCAGTCTAAAGAGTAGAAGCAAATATAGTTGTAGAAGCAAATATAGTTGTCGCTTCTTCCTCCAAAAGGAATGGGAAAGCGCACTAAGATAGGAAAGACTAAGGTCTCTAGGCCACCACAAGTGAAAAGGAATAGAACCAGAAAACCTAAATACTTATCTAAGTATAAATGCTTCTCGTATAGTAAGAAAGGGCACTTTAAGGAAACCTATAGAGTGGAAGGACTACCTGGCCCCAAAGGAAAATGTATGAAACCCTTTAAGATAGAAGCTAATTTAGTTGAGGATTCAATAGACTACTAGGTCATTGACTTAGAAGCCACTAATCACGTTTGTGTTTCTCTATAGGGGTTCTGTCACATCCCTAAAATTAAGGGTTAGTAGAATCAGTTAGTGAATCGAGAGGGAGTGGTCATGCCCATATTTTTGAGATTTTAGGTGTTTTTTTAAAAAAAAGAGGTATTGGTTTGTTGGTTAAGTGTTAGTGAAACATTCCTTGAAATCCAAGTTCAAATTCCCTCTCTTACACAAATTTTATTATTTTGAAAATTTTGCCTCAAACTTGTAACATCCCAAAATTTTGGTTTATAGCTGGTAAAATTGTTTCAAGGATGATTAATTGGCTTGGTGGTTAAAGGAAAAATAAGGAAGCATGGAGATTAGATTAAAGTCCCAAGTTCGATTCCCTTCCTTAGCTTAATTTTTTCTAAAATTTCTATTTCTTCTTAATTTGTACTGCCCAAGCCTTGAGCCCTAGGTATAAATACAAAATTTCCTTCTATTTTTCAGCCTTTAAGTCAAAATTTCCTACCTCAGCCGTTCACCCTTTTCCTCTCATCTTTTCTCTTCAATTTTCTTTCTTTCTTCCCTTGTGTGTCGTCGCCCAAACCACCAAGATTCACCATCAATTTCTTTTCTTTTTGTAAAGGCTTTTTGTACCATTATTTTCCTCTTCTTGCTGTAATTTTATCATAAAATTTCCAGGCTTAAATTTGAAATTTTAGCACTTAAGATGGGCCTCCATTGATGCCCCAGAAGAAATCCATTGCCGCCCCTATCTTCTTGCTTGAGTAAGTGCCATTTTTTTTCATTCTTCTTGATGGATCTTTCAATAAAATAACCAATTTTATAGATACTTAATTGGGTTGATTTTTAAAGATTTTGTGGGTAATATTTCCATCCTTTAAAGTGATTTCAATTGTGGTTTTAAATTAGACTCGATTCACCACGATTGGTGGTGGTACGCTGCGCTTAGAGGCACAAAGGGGACTGTTGTTTCTTTAATTTTTCCCATATATTTCTAGAAATATCTTGGTTTCTTGAACCCTTTATAATCAGCCTTAATCATGTGTGGTTTAGGAAAAATTTATTCTTGATCATTCGACAACTCAGATATGACAATTCAGGAAGAGTAAGTGTGGTTGATTATGGGCTAATGCATAGTTTTGAGTTAATTATTGGGGAAATTGATAATTGATTGGATAAATATTTTAATGATAAAATAAATACTGATTTTTCAGTATTTAATTGTGTTAGGTTCCGACTTAAATGCCCCAAACCGATAGTGAAGCCATTAGACGTTCGTGCGTACGTTTCTCATCGAACTAGTGTAAGAAACCTAGCTAATTTAATTCTAAAAAATTTTTATGGTTATGTTGTTTAGATTGAACCCATAAAAGGGTGTTTTTGGAATATTTTAGTGGTATTTTATTTTGATGAAATATCAATTTTTAATTTAGGCTCGATTTAAGGTCTTAAGTAGAAACCGCGGGTTTCGCCAGTGTGCTGCAGTAGTATGAAAAATAAGGTGTGGGTCCTAACTTGTTAACTTGAATTCTTAAATATAATTTTTAATTTTATAAATGTTGACTAAGCTTGTTGATCGGACTTGGCTAAATGGCTAAGTAAATAATTTGTAAGTGGCCGAATCAGGTACGTTTCGAGCCGTAACTATGTGACATGTTTGTAAAGGTGCGTGATTTTCTAAATGATTTTATGATTGGTATTAGTATGAATGGTTGATTAATTTGATTGGCATTTCTTTTTGGTTGTATGTATGGCATGTTTCAAAATAAGAATAAAGCTTGTATGCATGAAATATTTGTATGGATGATTTGCCACGAAATGTATGAAAGTCTACTATACATGAACTAAGAAAATGTTGTAAGTTGATGTGAAATTATGACATGTTTGAATGACACCATCTTAATGGTGACTTGAATGATTGATAAGTGATCTTATTGAATAAAAGTAAATGATAGTATGAGGGCATGTTGAACATGCTATTGAAATGAGAAAGTAATGGATTTATGACTTTGAATGAGAATTATATGACATCTTGCATGTGTACAATGGTGGGTTTTTGTGGGTGATGGAGGAGTTCTGTGGAGTAATGGAAGTATCTTAAGTTTGCATTTATTCGTAGTTAGTGTACTGCACAAGAGTACTGTAGAGATTGGCAATTTTATCGTATTTATTGTTAAATGACAATTTTTTTGCAATTATGTTTATTTAGTGGTTTTACCACATCGAGTTTTGCTTATATTTGTTGGAGTTTGGAAGACAGGTTTTGGGGAACTCGTGGTGTGTAGCGAATGGCTTGGGTAGGAACTTTTGCATTGCATCATTTGCATCACCCTATGCTTATACGTCGTTTGACATCAATGTCAAATAAGAAACTTAAAACTTATCACTCTAATAAGGCGTACCTTTGGCATTTGAAACTTGGTCATATTAACCAAGAAAGAATCATTAGACTTGTGAAAGATGACATCTTAAGTTCGCTTAAAGAAATCAATCTTTCACAATATGAATATTTCCTTGAAGGTAAGTCGACTAAACGATCTTTTAATTCAAAAGGAAAGAGAGCTGGAAAACCCCTAGAACTTGTGTACACTGATGTATGTAGCCCCATGAGCGTAGTGCAAGAGGTGGTTATCAATATTATGTAACATTTATTGATGATTATTCCATATATGGGTATGTATACCTTATGCATCGCAAGATTGGAACTTTTTATAAATTCAGAGAGTTTTTGATCTGCCGCAATTTGTTATAGCATATTAAACCTTTTTCTGTACTTAAAGAGCTTGTATAAAAGCAATTTAATTATGTTTTTACTTAGTTTTCATCTTTAGGTAATCAATAATAAAAAGTTTGATTTGAGCTATTTATATGACCTTAGGGGCCAAATTTGGCCTAAAGGAAGGCTAACGTATTTGGTGAGTGTGCAAGACATTATCCAGAGGCATAGGAACACGAGATTGGCTGCAATGTTACAACACAGAGTGTCAATGTCACAACATAGTGAGCAGAGCACTCAAAAGGAGCAAACTGCATTCAGTGTCGCGACACAGCCAGAGGGTGTTGTGACATGGCCTTAAAATCAAGCCTTAGCTCAAAACTGCCATCAATGTTGCGATGATGTTACAACACCACCTTGATGAGGGGAATTAATGAACCAAAGGCGTTTTGGTCTGCACAACAAACTTTAACATAAAAATGTCAGCCAAATTAGGTCAATAGACGATGACAACCCTAAGCTTATAAATAAACATCTTTGAACACTTTATAATCAGTTTTTATTCAAGTTTTAGTTTACTACTTCATTTAGTTTTAGTTTTCAATTTTCCTTAGTTTATTTTGTGCTTAGGTTTCTTTTATCGTTGTAATTTAATTTTACTTCTACTTTGTTCTTCGGAGAATCTGATTTAGAGGATTCATCAACTCCTTGTAGATTGTGTTCACATGCTTATCAATATATATCAGGATTCTTATTAAACTCTATTCTTGATTTATTATTCATGTGCATCTTTTCAATCAAATTTATAATGTTTACTAGATTCATTAGGAACTAATCCTTTTATGGGAGATTAGTGAGTGGACGTGGGAGTAATTAACTTTTATGTAGGGTTTCCTAGTGGATCAACTAATTGGGATAGGAAGAACTTAAAACCACTAGGTTTGACAAACCTAGGAAGCCAGCTAGGTTGGAATGAACCCAAAATTGTTATTGCCTATCCGTGAACACTCATCCCAATCCGATCTGGACTGTGAGGTCGAGAGATAAGTAGTTCTTGCCAACTCATTAGTTTAGTAGAAGAACAAGAAATCCTGCTAGGTTAATGACTAGTTGATTGAATAGAACCTGAAGCAGAAGTTAGTTATGACCACTGAAGCAAGTTAGTCTTCCGTCCTTAGAATTGATCAAATTTACAAATTAGTTTTCCATCTTTATTTTTATGCATTTTAATTATTTTTTATAAAGTATGAATTTCCATCAATCTAGGATTTATCGTAATATAATTTAATTAAATTACCGATTAGATCTATTAACCTCAAAGTTAGAATTAGTTTAGTTTCGCCTCCTTTGGGTATGATCCTCGGAGTACTCCAATACTTCGTTAGATAAATCTATATTACAACTTGACCTGTATACTTGCGAAAATCACCTAATGATAATATTTGGTTGTAGGATTTACACTCTAGACATTAGTACGTTTGGAGGCAGTTAGTTTCATGCGGAAGTGGAGAAACAACTAGGTTTACCCATAAAGACACTTCGGCCTGGTCAAGGTGGGGATATTTATCTGATGATTTCTTAGGGTACCTTATAGAGTATCGGATTGTATCCCAAGTAATCACATTTGACAATCCACAATAGAATGGCGTGGCAGAGAGAAGGAATTAGACATTATAGACATGGTATGTTTGATGTTAAGTTATTCGAAGTTGGCAATCTCTTTTTAGGGATATGGCATGGTAGAAAGCCAAGTCTAAACCATTTGAGGATTAAGGGATGTCCAACCCATGTATTACACAAAGATGCAATGAAGTTGGACTCACAAACATAATTGTGCATGTTTGTAGGATATCCAAAGGAACAAATGGTGGTTTGTTAACCCGAAAGAGCAAACTATTATAGTGTCAACTCATGCTACTTTCCTTAAAGAAAGTTACATGAATAACTTCATACCTCGAAGTACAGAGGTATTTGAGGAGCTTTCAAGAAAAATACAAAACCCTATAGAAATGGTTCTAGAACCAACTGCAAATAGTAGACTTGCAAATAATCAGCATCATAGGGTGCTTCGTCGTAGTGAGAGGGTCTCTTATTGGCATGAGTTCTTCTAATCTGGAAAAAGTGTTTTTATCATTGAGTTTATTGAATAGAAAGATGATGGCCCACTCACATATGATGAAATGATGCAGAGTGCTGATTCCAAGCTCTGGGAAATATCTATGAAAGTTGAGATGGATTCTATAGGCTCCAACTCAGTGTGAGAACTTGTAGACTTATCGAAAGGGATAAAACTCATAGGGTGTAGATGGATTTATAAGAGGAAAAGAAATGCAGATGGAAAATTGGAAACTTATAAGGCCAGACATGTAACAAAAGGTTATAATCTGAAAGAAGTTATCAATTACGAATAAACCTTCTTTCAGGTTTCCATGCTCAAGTTAATCCACATATTGCTATCCATTGTGGCGACTCTTGATTACGAGAGCTAGAAAATGGATGTCAAGACAACATTTTTAAACAACTATCTTGAAGAGAGCATTTATATGTTGCAACCCACCAGATATATAGCTAAAAGAAACGAGCATAGAGTTTGCAAATTACTTAGATCCATGTATAGACTTAAGCAAGCATCCCGCTCATGGAATCAAAGATTTGATCAAGAATTTTGTATTTGAGCAAAACATAAATGAATCTTGTGTTTATAAACATTTAGGGGATGGAAATGTGATCTTTCTCATTCTATATGTCGATGACAATGTACTATTAGGAATGACGTAGGGACATTGTCATCAGACTATGGTCAACTCAACAATTTAACATAAAGGACTTGGGAGAAGCTAATTTTTTTCTAGGCTTTTGAATCATAATGGATTAAAAGAACAGAATGATTACATTATCTCATGCTTCACACATAAACAAGATGTTAGAGCATTATGCAATGACCAATTTGAAGAAGCAAAATCAACCCTCTGTAACAGGATTTCATCTCTCTTTGGAGCACTGTCCTAAGACAGTATAAGAAAGATAAAACATGAGAAATGATCCTTATGCCTCGACAATAGGAAGTCTCATGTATTCTATGTTATGCTCACACTTCGAAATTTGTTTTACAGTGGGGTTGGTAAGTTGATATCAGGCAAATCCTCGACTATGATAATGGCAAGTAATTAAGCATATACTCAAATATTTGAGAGAACAAAGGATTATATGCTTATGTATTCTAAAGTAGATCTTACTCCAATTAGATATACTGATTTTGGCTTCCAACCGTGATTCAAGGAAATTGACATTGGGTTTTGTGTTTTTTCCTAGACGGTGGGTCCGTGACTACTTTTCGATGTACCAACGTCAGAAGTGAGAATATTGCTACAACGAAGTATGAAAGTCCTATGACGACCGTACCCTAGAAAGGCAAGACTAAACTAATATTAATTTTTATGCCAGTGAGTCTAGTTAGTAATTTAATTAAAATATATTATGATTAATAATATGATGATGAGAAAAACTATTCTATATAAAAATAGTAAAAACTATTATGGAAATAGATTGTAGATTCTATCTGTTTTAACGATCGAAGACTAACTTATTTCAGTTTTCATAATAAAATCCTATTTCGAGTTCTGTCGAATCAACTAGTCATTAACCTAGCAGGGCTTCTCGACCTTCCACTAACCTAATGAGTTGGAAAGAACTACTTATGTCTCGATGTCACAGTCCAGACCAGATTGGGGTAAAGTTTTCACGAATGGACAATACCAATTTCAAGTTCATTCCCACCTATATGAATTTATAGGGTTTTCAAGCTTAGGTTTTCAAGTTTTTCCTATCCCAAACAGCTGATCCACTAAGAAACCCTACATAAAAGTTAATCAATATCACATCCATTCATTAATCTCCCTTACCGGATTAGTTCCCTATAGATTTAATACATGCAAAGTAATTGATAAGAAAGATAAGCATGATAAATAAACCAAGAACAGAGATGAGAAAAATCCTAATATTTTAATGACAAGTGCACGGAAATTATCCACTGAGGAGTATCGCGATCTATAACCTGAACCCCATGAAGAAATAGAAAACTGAACTTAAAGGAAAATATAAATTACACTTAAAGGGAAATTGAAACTAAGTAAAAACTAAACTAAATGAAAAACTGAACTGAATAAAAAATTGTCCATAAAGTGTTTAGAGCCTTTTATTTATAAGCCTAGGGTTGCCCGCTGATCATTGACCTAATTCAGCTAACTTTTTTGTGTTAAAGTTTATTGCGTGGACAAAAATACCCTTGGCTCATTAATTCCTTAAGTCATGTTGGTGTTGTGACACCCTTTGGCATGTGTTGTGACACTGATGGTAGTTTACGTGCTAGGGATTTATTTTAGGGCTATGTCGCTATATTGAAGGCAGACTACTCCTTTTGGGTACTCTGTTTACTGTTTTGCAGCATTGAAGCTTCATGTTGGAACATCACGGGCAGTCTCCTGTCCTTATGCCTCTGAACATGTTAGTCCACCTTTAGGCCTAATTTGGCCCCTAAGTTCATATAAATAGCTCAAATTGCTATTTTTATTAACTATAAACTAAAATAAAAACTAAACAAAAAAAAGATAACTAAATTTCTTTCCTATGAGCTCATTAAGTACGGAAAATAGATTAATCTACTACAACAAATTGTGGTAGATCAAATCCCCCACACTTAAGTCATTGCTTATCCTCAAGTAAGAAAACGTAAAAACAATAAGTAAAGGGCAACCCTTGAGCAAGTATGATACAAATATTAGTTTCGGAGAGAAGTAAATAAGAGTAACTGTAAATACACATAATTTTGACATGATATGTAAATAGCTTACCACTATCAACCTCAAACACCTCAGTTCAGTATATTACAAGGTAAATAAACAAAAATATCATTGAATATATTAGTCCATTAAGAAATTACATAGGGCTTTTGATTATAACAGTAAAATACAAACAATTATTATTACAATCACTTAATACAATGTTCACTCACAAATAGATTTACCTTGGTCGTATAGGACTTTTCGGCTTGTAATGTTCTTAGGCTTAAGGTTGGTATGGAATTGAAGCACATGGATTATTAAAATATTTTAAAGCACAAAATTAGTTTGCCACATGGTATTGTTTCCTATTCACCCCCTTTAGTGTCCCTTTCCCACTCACCGCCTTATCTCTTCTTCTCTCACCTTTATTATTTCTCCATGTAGTAAGTTACAGTATGATAATAGCAACTATGGTCAGCTTATGAGTTTTTGTGCACTTATGACTGAGTATTTCTATTTTTGTGACCTTTTTTTGGGTTACTTTGACGTTTTCAATATTTTCTTACTCTTAATGTTTTTCTAATGATTTTGATCTTTTCAACTCATTTTGACTTTTTTTTTGACTTTTTCTTTATTCACACATTTTTAGCTTAACCTATAATCACTATACCACACTGTTTCTTCCTATTTCACTCTTGTTTTTATAAAACCACCCTTATGTCTTTACTTATCCCTCAATATATATGGTCCGACGTCTAAATTTGTGCAGTTCAGGGACCAAATAAAAAAGGATAAGTACAATATTATTTTTGGCTTCGAGTTTTGTATGAAGGTTCTCAAGAAGAGATTTTTTGCTTAAGCATGGTACTAAAGGTCAATACATAGGGTTGACCTTTTGTCTTTGGGTATATACCAAACAATGCCTTAGGTCATCTCTAGGTATCTCAACAATATTCTTGAATTTAATCAACTAAGTAATCACAACTCTAGTCATCTATTATTCATACTATCATGTTCGTTCCCCTGTATTTTCCCTATTATTTGGTATACTTAATTACTTAATGCCTATTTACAGTGTAATATATAGAACTAATTAGTCTAATGATTGATAATTTAAAATCTCACAATCATGCCAAATTTATAGCAAACACAATCAACATATATACATGCTCCTAACCAATCACTTGTATTGCTACAAGCTCAAGCACACTTTAGACAAGAAAAATAAAATAAAAAAATAAAGCATAAAAACATAAATTTCCTATGGTACCCCCACAATTTAGATAGCATATTGTTCTTAATGTGAAACCCTCAAATATATAGGAAAGAAGTTACCTCATTGACAGCGACGTTACTTTAGCCTTATGGTGGGTTTCTTCTTCCTTTTTCTATTAACACTCGTAAATGTAGTGCTTTCCTTGTGTAAAGTTCATGCATAGAAAATTGAAGACAAAATACACATATATATACTACTATTAATCCTACTCATGAAAAAAATAAAATAATTCAAGTTAATTATTTACAAGTCCTATAAATTAAAATTAAATTTTTTAATCATCAAAATAAAGTGGTTGCCACCTCTCAATCGGAGCTTTTCCCTTGCCCGAAATGTGGCCTTGGGAGGAGCCTCCACCCGACAAATGTGTATTCCAAGTTGAGCTGCGGATGACTAGTCCTTTCTATATAAATCGTTGCAGCTAAAACACCGCCTCATAATCATTATCCTTCTCTTGGGAATCTTGCTCCACATCCTCCTTCTCATCATCATCATCATCTTTATCGTCGTCATCACTCCTTTCCTCTTATTTGCTTATTCTTCAGATTGTTGATGGAATTGCATTGTCCCGTATTTATTTGAGGGCAAATTTTGTACTTGCATACCGTGTTGTCGTGCGAATTCTTGTCCAAATGGGCCTATCTCCTACAACCATCTTATCACCCACTCTAAGCCTGGGATGTTGCTTCCCTCTGATCCTTTCCGAATTGTTGATGTTGTTTTTCTTTTCAAAGAGGTCGAGACATCCATTTTCTCATTTTGGCATTTGTTTCAATCCCGAATATGATTTATTTGAAGCTTTGCATATTATGTGTACATTGAATCTCCAATGAGGTTTTTGGACGGCTTCATGAATTGTTGTGTTGTGGTCATTGGAACTTTGGCCTTTTAGCACAAGTTTGTTACTAAATGAGGGAAGAATACCCCAACTTTCTGGCCACTGATTCATCTATTCATATAGTGGTATATCCATGTCCTGATCCATACATGTTTTTTCTGCAAAAAAACATACAACAACATCACTCGAAAAGTATTTACATTAGATACATTTAAAATAGGTGCAATCCTAGTGCATAAAAATTGCATCTACATCTTCGTGATAGGAAAAAGTATTGCTCGAGTAAAAGAAATGGGATAATCAATTCTAGGACGGTGTTTCCATTCACCCCTACCTTCCGTTAAATGATTTATAATATTATCCATATTAATTCCATTAAAATATTCTAAATCATTATTTTTAACAAAATCAGATTCATAATATGGAGCATTATAAAATTTACAAATTTTCTTAGGGGTGACATGCACATCTTTACCCCTAACTGGTACATTTTCCCAAATGGCGTCGTATGGTCTCCTAGACTCTTGATCCCTAAATGACGCATAAAATTCTTATACTACAGGGATCATAGAAGGGTCTTTGGGGGTTACGCAAAAGCGCTCCCACCTATGGTACTGGACCAATGACCATATCTCCTTACACAAGATCATTAATGGTTCGAAACCCGTCTCTTCTATAAAAGTGTTCCCTTGAAGTTCTAGGAAAAAAATTGATGTTCGGGTTCGAGAAACTAGAGGGATTTACGCTCATCGGTGACTTTTTTAATTAGTTATCCTAGTTTTTGTAGGAAGCATTTTTCTAATGTATTCAACTAGAGTAGCTAATTTTCAAGCAATATTTTTCTAAAATGAGCAATGCAATGTAACAATGAAAATAAAATAGGAACCCTTAACCATGTTGCGTTCAATGCTCATTGTTACATTGCATCATTCATTTATTTACCCGTGAATGTTCAAAGTTTATTTCCACCCTGTGGATAGATTCAGATACAAGTAACTCGATTAATCCTTCAAGCAATTAACCCAACCAAACTAGACAACTGAATCGATCTCAACTGTCAAGCAATAACTTTTCAATTATTTATCAACGAAGCTTTGAACCATATTGAAGCCACAACCATTAGATGGATTAAAATAATAGTACCATAATAAGGACGACATCTCAACCGTATATATATATATATATATAATATTCCAGTTATCAATAATGCATTTTGAACACTAGAGAAATTCAAATATGATTTTCAATAACAACTAGTGCAGAAACACAACCTCTATAAATATGATAAATATACCATTGTACTCCCAAGATCAAACTAGAAATTTTAAATCATATTAGATATAGTCATCTTCATCAAAAGAGTATCTCTTTCAGATAATAAAATATAATCATAATAAACCGAGGTAGTGAAATCTTAAATTGTTGAACTATACAAAATTTCTGGAAATTGCAACCCACATAGAATGATAAAGATACAAATGATATTCCAGAAAATTTCCAGAAGGAAGAACAACACTCATAAATATTGAAATCAACGGTGACAAAAGCAATATAATCTTCATGTAATTTCAACAGAACAATAACCAGTAGAGACAGAATACTATCAATCATACAGATTTTACTGTTGACTTTTCTATCAACACAATAGAATAGAATACCAAAGAAAAATAGAGCAATGTTGATCATAAACCATATAGAACACAATGCTTTCTTCTAACAATATGTTCAGCTAACGTTCTCATACGATAAAAAAAAAATTAATCTGAAAATATGCAGCTACATATATCTCTGAGAATAGACGAACACATAGAGTACCCAGAAGAGATCATCGTAAACCATTCGACTATAATCGCTGTATTCAGCTATCTTTACAATTCAAACATTATTCTACTGTCTATCTCTGACATCATTGATTTCACATTATCTCATCACTAGCAGAAATCAATTCAGAAGAACTTCCAGTTAATACGTTCTTTCGACATGATACCTGAATACTTTTGTCTCATCGAATTCAATTTCTTCTTTAACAGTGACTTTGCATATTACAAATGGCCTTCAACACGATCCAATATCTTTTCTGTTATTGTCTTCACTTGCGGACTCATTTTCTTATCTGATCATAATATTCATTCTTCAATCATGAAACTCTGTAATTCCAAACTTGTAAGCTTATTTAATCTATATAATATGGAGTTCATTAAAATACTTTACCAATAAGGGGGGGTGAGGGTTGTAAAGCCTAAAATTTAACTCTCATACAAACATGCACATCACACATACTAGTATGAATGTCCAGTTCATTACTAATTCCACATTCTCAAAATAGTTAACAATCATTTACTTATGATCACTTTTGTACTTAACACATAGCTCATATGCTAAATCAAATCATCAATTCACAATCAAAATATTCACATAGCAATCATAGACCAAATATCCCAACTCATATACTCATGTAATTATAACATTTATCAATAGCAGAATATCATGCACTCTGATTCATACATTTATGAGTTTCAACTCATTACTAGCTCATTTTCACTCAAACGTTTGAGTATAACATTCTGTACTATCGAAATTAGCTCGGTTGGAAAGCATATCTGTCTAATTAAAACAATTCTCATCAGAATCAGGAGATATCACACTATCACAGGTTAAATGTGGCATGTATAGCTAGACTCTCACACGCTACATTAGTCCTAGAATTGACTAAACTGTAGCTCTGATACCAATTAAATGTAACACCCCTAATCCATATCTGTCGCCAGAATAGGGTTACGAGACATTACCGGATAACACACCTCATTCACATACATTTATATGTTCATAGTTAAAATTCATTCAAAACATTCAGAATGTCCCTTGTAAGGCTCTTCGAGACCTTAAAACATGCTTAGAAGTGGTTTGGGACTAAACTGATAACATTTGTAAACTTTGGAAAACTTAGAAAAATTTTCAAACATTTAAGGGTCACATGCCCCTGTGAACAGGCCGTTGCCTCACACGGCTACCGGACATGCCTGTGTCACAGGTCGTGTAAAAGCAGGGCATACATACTGACTTGTACCACACGACTAAGGACACGCCCGTATGCCAGGTCGTGTGAAATCTAGAGGGGTTACTGACTTGGCCACATGCCCGTGTACCAGTTCATATGCCACACACGACCAATAGACACGCTCGTGTGTCTAGGCCGCGTCAAACTTATAGGGTATACTGACTTAAATTCGAAGGGTACCCCAGGGGACACACGACAATGTAGCATGACCGTGTGCCACACACGGCTAAGACACACGCCCGTGTCTCTGACTGTGTGGACAAAAATAGACCATTTATGAAGCCAATTTACCACCCTTCTCTCATGCACACATAGCAGCCAATTTGGTATCATTTCTATACACTTTTTAGCAACCAAAACATGCTATTTCATACACATAACATGCCATCTATCCATAACCATTTCAATTACTCAATTCTATTTTCAAAAACATATCAAATCAATATGCTACAATCATCAATCTCACATAACTACTAAATGCATTTACTCATCAAATTATCATCTATATCATGTGTCAAAACACACCTTATCATCATCTATAAGCACATCATAATATACTATTCCTCAAACATTTATATCTAACCAAATGAGTAACCATTTAATCATATCAACAACCATGGCAAACAATGTAAAAATAAAAGACATTATACACATCACATATAACACTTATCCAACACATAATTTAAGCCAACTTAAATGGCCAAATACATACCAACATTTACAAGCCAAAAGCAAGCCAAATCTTATGGCTATATTAAACTTTAAAACATATCATCAACTCACTAGCCTATACATGCCATAAAACCAAGCCACAAGTTGTAAAATACTGAAAATCAATAGCCGGATAGTGTGATGCAATCTTCGTTGACTCCCAACTCGAGCGAACGTCCAAGACACTATAAAACATAGAAAAAGTAACACAAAGTAAGCTTCACAGCTTAGTAAGTTCGTATGTGAGCCTAAAATGATCACAACATTCATATAGCAATTCAAAATAAATAAATCATTAACATTTAAAGCATCAATTCATGAGCTAACATCAAATTATTCATGTCCTCGTTCGCAAGTTCTCAACTTCATATAACTCGATACTTGAGTAGTTTTCTGTACATACCTGTACTGATACTTTTCTATTCATCACCCATACTCTTATCAAACCTCTCTGGTTTATTATTACTTATGATACAAATTCATCGATTTTCCTATGCCATAGTCCAACTATGGTTTTACACATATATTGTCAAGGCCCTGCCGTGGTCTTTCTTTCACGTGCCATAACCCGGTTATTGTCTTATTAGTCAATTACCATATGTATATTTAGTTAAAACAACTATTCTTCATATCTCACATAACATTTAATATATATACTTCATTATAGTCAAATAAACATATTTTGACATGAAACATACTTATACACAATTCTTTCTTATTTAATATATATAAAACAATATGAACTCACCAATTTACTTTCATTCGATTCTCACATAGGTTGTGTACGTACCTATATTACTTATTCTGACTGTACTTTAATTCTCATCTTGACTATGCCCGTTGAACCATTCAGAATTGTTAAGGATACTCGGCAATGACATATATCTCGTACAATTCCATATCCCAGATATGGTCTTACATGTTATCACATATCGATGCCACTATCCCAAACAGGGTCTTACACGAAATCAATTAACGATGCCAATGTCCCAAACATGGTCTTACACGTAATCGCAATACAACGCCAATGTCCCAAACATGGTCTTACATTTAATCACATCTCGCCAACCTAATGTCATGACATTTGTATCCTATCCTATTCCTAAGGTTCGTACGGGACTTTCGGACGTCGTAACTCTGTCGTTTTTGCCTCGTAATCATGACCATTCAACATTCAATTCAATTTAATAATAAATAAGCATTTATAACACAATTTAAGTACATTTACTATGATACGAAATTACCTCGATTGTTAAAACGTCGAAATGTATTGCTTAGTCTGAAACTTTATTTTTCCCTCGATATAGACTCGTATCAGGCTTAACTTGACCTAATCAATCAAATTCAGCTATTTCAATTCATATTCTATTCATTTTAACCCAATTTCATATTTTGGTAAAATTACTAATTTACCTCTACACTTTTGACTTTTTTTTACAAATTAGTCCCTAAGCTCATAAAATGCAAATTTAATCAATTTCATCATAGCCCAAGCTATCAGAATTTCATACATGCTCATAACAGCCCATATTTTTCATTTATTCAAACTTTTACCACACAATTTGTTGTATTTCACAATTTAGTCCAAAATTGACATTTTTACTAAAATTCACTTAACAAAACTCATTAATCTCACATCAAAGATTTATTTTCTATCATTAAAAATTAAGATACTCAAACATTCAATAATGGCATCATCCAAATACTTTAACAGTTTTGAAATCAGAGGTACAGGCTAGCTAGATTACGAAGCAACGATCTCAAAAACGTAAAAATCATTAAAAATGAAGTAAAATACATACCCAATTGATAGAGAAAAGAAGTGTCGAACCCCAGCCTTCTTTTTCTTCAATAATTCGATTGATTTTTTCTTTTTGGAGAAGATGAATGCAAAATACACATTTTTTTTATTATAATTATCATTTTAAACATCAATTACCATATTAACCTTAACAAAAATTAATAATTACAACCAAATGCCAAACCACATCATCCACTATCTAATTAATGGTCCATTTATCACATAAGGACCCTAACTTTTAAGTTCCATAGCTTCTTGTCACCTTTAGCTTATAGAACACAACTTTTACGCTCTACGCGATTTAGTCCTTTTTATCGAATTAAGCCTTTAAACGATAAAATTTCTTTATAAAATTTTCACAGAATAACTCCATCATGCTGTAAACCATTAAAAAATATTAAAATAAATATTTTGACTTTGGATTGTGGTCTCAAAACCACTATTTTGTTTAACCCTAAAAACGGGCTGTTACAATGGTTAGCTGTCACATGCATTAAATTAATTATTGAATTAATTTAATTTAACAATTGAATATTAAACGAATTAAATGTACAAGCCTATTGCAGACAAATAGAGAACATAGTTAAAATTAATATATGAATTTGATTCATATAAAATTTTAACAGAATAGAGTTTACCGAAATTATTATAATAAATTATTATAATTATGATTTCGGTCAAACATTGAAACATGGTAGTTATAATTCTTTTTGGAAAGAATATAATGTTTTTAATGCTTTACATATGTTCTTTATAGGATTATTTCGCTTTCAATATATGGATACCAAAAATCCTGAATTAGGGTTAGAGTGTTTTAAAAAGATAACAAGAAAAAGGTCTAGCAGCTATTTTGGGAGATTTTTTACGAAAAATTTCCTGGAAAGTTTTTGCCATTCATTTTAATACCGGGTGGACTATGAAGAGGCCGGGACATTTTTGTTGTGGCTTGGAATTGACATCGAATCAGTAGCATCCTTTCATCATTTTTCTCAGTTAAGAAGGTATATCTTCAACCTTATTTCAACTTGTTTCATTCCTCGTAAATGGATCCATGGCTAAGGATCACTGAAATAATTTTCTATTGCATCATAGGGCGTATCGATGGTCACAGAGAAAATTTATTATATTACAAAATAGATCTATTTTCATTTATGTAAATAAAGGAACATATATCATTATACCATCTTATTCTTCTCGGTACAGTTTCTAAACTTTTATTAGTTAGAAATTGTTTAACTGCTTGATTATCTATTTTTATAATAAATTTTTCAGGTGCTAAATATATACGGAATTTTTTTATTCCTTTCTTAATTGCTAACAATTCCTTTTCATATGTGGCATAATTAACTTCGTTTGTCTTAAATTTTCCTGAACTATAACCACATATTAATTCTTCTTACTTTTTTGTTTTAGCCTTTAAAACACATCCCCAATAGTTTTGTGATGCATCAGTTTCTAAAATTAATCTATCACCTTGTTTTGGTAAATAGACTTTTGGGATATAATTTATTTCTGCTTTTATATTTTTAATAATTTTTGAGTCTTCTTTAGACCAACTAAAAGTTTTGTCTTTTGTTAATTTTTCATATAAGTCACCTATTTTTTGGGACAGATTAGGAAAGAAGTTTCTTCCATAATTAACTATTCCTAAAAATTGTTGAAGGTGTTTTTTATCTTTAATTTCTTCAGGAAATTCTTTTATCTTTGCTATAATATGATCTTGTAGTTTAAGACCATCATTAGATAATTTTAATCCTAAAAAATCTATTTCTATTTTTTCTAATTCTATTTTCTTAGGACTTAGAATTATTCCATGTTTTATGAATTCTTGGGAAATTATATTTAGGTGTTTCCTATGTTGTTCTAAATTATCTGAAAATATTAATATATCATCTATATATACTACACAAAACTTTTTATATTTGTTAAATATTGAATCCATCCATCTTTGAAAGATTTGTGGTGCATTACATAAACCAAATGGCATTACTTTCCATTGATAATTACCACCGGGTGCACTAAAAGCTGTTAATGGTTTAGATTCTTCGGTTAGCATGATTTGCCAAAATCCTGATTTACAATCAAATTTACTAAAATATTGTGCTTGTTTAGCTTGATTAATTAAAACATTTTTTCTTGGAATGAAATATCCATCAAAGATAGTATTTTGATTTAATTTTTTATAATTAATGACCATCCTAGCTTTTCCTCTTTTTATTTCAGCATGGTTTCTTACCATAAAAGCTGGACTAGAATGTGGACTATTAGTTGTTTCTATTAATCCTTTGTCTAATAATTCTTTAATTTGTATGTTGAATTCATCTATATCTTGTTTAGTATAGATCATAGGTTTAACTCTAATTATTTTATTAGGATTTTGTAATTTTATTTCACAATATCTAGGACTATTTTGCCATAACTTTAATGGTTCTTCACTAAAATTGTTTTCTAAAATTTTAAACAACCAATGATTTGTTTCAAGTTGTTTAATTTGTTCTTTTCTTTGTGGTATAAATTTTTTATTACGCACAAATTTATGATTTTCTACTAAAGGTATTTCTACTTAAAGTTTTTCTCATTGACAATATTACTAGGTTTTTATCAATAGAAAACGGTAAATGATGATATATAAAATTATTTCCTAATAATATGTCTCCATGCATTTCAGGAAAACATAATATTTTAGGGATTATAAATCTTACATTATTTATGTAAATTGGTATATTTCTAGCCTTAAATTGAATTATGGTTTCTTTACCATCCATTCCTATAGCTCTAATTGGGTTTTTCATTAATTCCCATTTTTCTACAGGTATCGCATTTTCTCTGCAACTCACGGTGGTAGCTCTCAGATCTAACAAAGCATTTAAAGAATATGTTTTATATTCTCTAAATTGAAATGTAATTTCTATATATGTATAATACTTTCTAGGTTGGAAGTTTGAAAATGTAATAATATCATTTTTTTCCCATTTTCATTTGTTGAATAATAGTGGCTGATTGTATTTCTTCCATTCTAGTATTTCTAGAATTTCTACTAGGTTCTGTAGGAAAAATAGGTATCTGAACTGTTTTCATACCTATTGGTGTTGAATTTATACTTATATTATCTTCATCTTCCTCTGTTTGAGTATTAGATGGTTGAACTAAATTATCATTTGTATTTGTTATAGCATTATTTTTAAAATATAGTCTATCTCCAGATGACACATATTCTATTGTACTTACCGGTTTTGAAGTACTGGCTCCACTTATTTTATCAATCATCCAGTCTCTTGGTATTGATAAATCTTTTAAATGTAGTAATTTAGGCTGAATTTCTGTAGTAAATTTATTAGGCTCAAATAACTCAATTATTTTATTATTAATTTCTTTAATTTCTACTTCTGCCGTGTTGATATATTCATTGATAGAAGTCCAACTTATTGCTAGATCTTCTGCTCAATCTTTAATTTCAAAATTTTTTGTCTGAATTCTTAAGCATAGACATTCTTCTATTAAAGGATCTGTAATAGATATAAAGTAATTTGGTTTTACTTTAAATCCTATTACTCCATTATGTAAATTAGACTGAATTCCTCCCATAAGTGCTTTTATTGGATTTTCAAATCTTTTATCTAATAATACTGCTATTATAGGTATATCATGACCTCTTCTAAACAAAGCTCTTACTGTTATCATAATTATACCTAAATGTATATATCTAATTTGAGGGTATTTCTTTTTAATTCTTATGATTTTATCTTTAGTAAATAATGGGATTTCTGTTAATTCTCCTCTAGTATCTTTAGCGACTGTATTACCACTAATTTTTTCTATATGCCTTTGACTCCAAATTTTAAACTTAGATATTTTATATATTTCTTCTTTAGAAATAAGATTTTTATTAATTTTTTCTATCATTTCATCAGAAAAGTCTTTTTCTTCTCCAATTAAATTTCCTAATTTAATATCTTGTTGTTCTTTTTGAGGAATTTCTTCTAATTGATTTTTAGAACTACTTCCTACATTAAACATAAATATATATTCTTCTTCATCTGAATCAGAATCTATTTCTGATTTTAGCTCATATAATATATCTTCGGGATTTATTTCCTCTTCAAAACATATTTCTAAATCTTGTTCTTCAAGACTTTTAATTACCTTTTTAGTATTTTTGCCTTTGTTACGACAGTTTGTTGCTATATGACCTTCTTCATCACATATAAAACATTTACATATTTGTTTTTTGGATTTTTTAGAAGTTTTTCTTCTAATAATTTTTTTCTTTTTCTTATGATTATTGCCAATATATTTTTATTTCTCCGCTTCCATCTAACAAATTTATATTTCCTATTTTTCTTTCTATGTTTTTTATAAGTACTAGGACGTATTGTTTTACATCCAAATTCCTATTCGTTTTCTAGAATTTTTGTACAATGACTATAACTTAATTTATTTTTTACTTGTTTAGCAGCTTTAGTTTGTAAACAATGCAAAGTTATTCTTTATTTTGCAAAATTTATCCTATTACCTATAGAATCTATATTTTCTTTTGCTATTCCTGCTTCTTTACTATGTTTATCTAAATAAGATACATATTTCTTTATACATATCTCATCCCATGGTGGAGGTGATTTATGAAAATATTGGTTTTTCCAAAATTCTATATTTTCATTTTTTAACTTTTGATATTCATGAAGAAATTTTTTAGAAAATTCTTCTAAATATCTTATATCACATAATTTTATTTTTGATAAAACATAACTAGCTATACTATCTTGATCTTTTTTTATCAAAATAACCACAAAATTCTGTTTTTAGAATATATGTTAATCCTTTTAAAAGGTCTTTAGGGGTACCTATCTGATTAATTAATTGTCCTTTTTGGATTTTTCCTACATCAGATTCTTCCCATCTTCTTAAAAATTGTAAAACATTTCCTTGAAAAGTTCCAACAAAATAGTTTAAAAAATTTTCTTTGGACCAAGTACTGTTGTTGTTTACAACAATTGTCATTGACTGTGCCCAATCATCTATGGTTTTTTCATAGTTTGCTATTTGAATATTAGTTAAGTCTAAATATATTCCTCCTTGGGCCACATTTCTTTTATTTAAATCATCTATCCTATGTGGTATAGGTATAGTTTGACTAGGTTGTTGATTAGAAGATTCTCCCGTATATTTGGTTTTAATTTCATTAGTAGCTATATCTTTGGTTTGATTACCAAAAATCCTAATTGTATTATCTATTGTTTCAAAATCTTTATTTAAAGTTCTCAGATAATCATCTTTTTGAGTATCTGATTCTATTTTTCTTTTACCATAAAGATCTGTTTTTTCAATATCCATGGGTTCTGGTATTTCTATGTTTTCTTCCTCATCTATTGAAGTGTCTTCTTCATCAGATTTATAACTAGTGACTTTTAAATCTTCTTGATTATCAGAATTACTAGAACTACTAATTTCTGTAGAGTCGTATTCTAACATATAATGATAATTAAACATAGCAAATAGATCTTTATGTTTTTCATAAAGATATATGTTACACCCTTCCTGGTCTTTAGGGAAATTCACAGATATTTCATAACATGTCTTCCCTAAACTTTTCTTAGTACCCTTATTTTATAGGTGACCATGTTTGAAAGTTTTAATCTCACCATTGATTTTCATAATTAGTTCTTTCTTTTCTAAGTCAGTGGTGGACTTAAATGTAGCTAAAAAAGGTCTCCCTAGCAGAATAAGGATCTTATAACCTTCCTCGAAATCTAATACTACAAAATCTATCGGGATGATAAAATTGTGCACCTTAACAAACACATCTTCAAGCTCCCCTTTCGGTTGTATCGAAGTTCTGCCAGTTAACTGTAGTGTGATGTGTGTATTCTTGAGCTCTGGTAACATGAGTTTCTTGTATATTGATAAGGGATTAAGTTTATACTGAATCCTAGGCCACATAAGGCCTTGCTAAAATGTATATCCCCTATCTCTATCAGAATTGTAAAACTCCCCAGGTTTTTGAAGTTTGAGGGTATCTGTTTGGTGATAATTGCACTACAGGATGTGTCTAGGTTAATTTGATCTCCCTGTTTAATTTTCATATGCCTACCCATTATTTCTTTTAGATAATTTGTGTATTTAAGAACTTTTTCTATTAATTTGATAAGAGGAAAATTATCATTAAGCGATTTAAATAAGTTTAGAAAACTTACAAACTCTGCTTCATCCTATTTTTGATTGTCCTCTAACTGTGAGGGGAATGGTATATTTATGAGGATAGTACTTAGCTCTTGACTCAGCTGTCAGCTTGGCTACCTTCTCTGAATTTGTTTCATTATCATCTCCTTAATGGGTCTTCTCTTGAAGATTATTGGCATGCTCTTTATCCTCCTTTTGAGTAGGGTTATTCGGGTTACTTAGTACTTCACCTGAAAAGAGGGCTATTGCCTTCACTTGCTCCTTCCTTTCTCTTTGAGGGTTATTCTTAGTATTATTTGAGATTTCTGTGCCAATATGCCTTTCGATGTCTCCCATCATGCTCATCAATTGGCTCATCTGATCTTTGAGCTTAGTCAATGAGGTTTACATTTGAGTGCACTCAAACTACTTGTCTAACATCTGTCCACATCTATTGTATTTCTCCCTCAATTCGATCTAGTCTTTACCACATAAAATATGGTCATGGAGGTTGGCCCATTCCTAAGGTTTTTGTAAATAATAAGGTTGGTAAGTATTGTTTTGTTTATTTGGGCTAGAATTGTTACCTCCTCCTTGATTATTGCCCCGTCTCAAATTTGGGTGGTCTCTCCAACCGAGATTATAAGTATTCAAATAGGGATTTCCACCACTATTCCTAATGTAATTTACGTTCTCGATTGAGTTCTCAGGGTGCTGCCAATTGGTCTATTTTTTTTGTGCATCAGGGGCCTACTGGATGTTGACTCTAATCGGTAAAACTTGTCCAAAATTCACTGGTACTTACCTTCCTCGTGAACAACTTTGGTTGTGGATGGTTTCAAACCATAAGTGAATCGCTCATTTGGCCATTAGTAGGAGTTCATCGCCATATTCTTATCAATTGATAGGCATCCTCATACATATGGTTCATTAAGGCTCCTCCTATGGCTCCATCTAGCCCTAACCTTGAGTGTGCGTCCAACCCGTTGTAGAACATTTGTAACCTCAACCATTCAGGTAGACCATGATGAGGGCATCTCTGAACCAACAGCTTAAATCACTCCCAAGCTTTGTAAAAATCCTCTCCTTCCATTTGTTTAAACGTTGGGATCTCTCTCCTTAGTTGGACCATCTTACTAATAGGAAAAAACTTGTACAAGAAATTTTCTGCAAGTTCATTCCATGTCGTGATAGATCCTGGTGCCTACGAATCTAATCAAGAGAAGGCGTTATCTATTTAGGAGAAGGGGAATAGTCGAAGATGAATAGCATCATCGGTGACCCTATTAAATTTAAAAGTTACACAAAGTTGGAGAAACCGTTTTAAGTACTGATTTGAGTCCTCCGTCATAGTTCCTTTAAACTATAAGTTATTTTTAATCATCTGGATCATGGCTAGCTTTATTTCAAAATTATTGGTTGTAATAGCTGGCCCTGTGATACTACCTTGTACTGCATCGAGAGTTCGTAGAGCATAGTTTCTTAGAGTGCGTTCCTCTCGAGCCATTGGTGGCTCTATTTGTAATTGTGGTGGTGGTGGTGGTAGACCTGGAAAGTTAGGATTGTCGGAAACAGGATTATCGTGTGGTGGATCAACCGCAGTAGACGGGTTATTTTGCATCTACTGTTGTTGTTGCTGTCGTCGATTTCTACGTATTTGTTTTGCTAGATCAGTGGTTGGCTATATAGGTGTGCCCTTACTGTGAGTCATACACTAAAATCCACAAAGTAAAAGAAAAGGTTAGGAAATTAAATGAATAAAAAAAAAAAGAAAAAGAAAATCGTATCTATAATTTAAAAACTTCCTAACTATCCTATTATGTGCAAAAATTAAAATTAATTTAGTGGCGTTGCCTCCCCGGCAATGGCACCAACA
This sequence comes from Gossypium anomalum, assembly GCA_025698475.1. Lineage (NCBI taxonomy): Eukaryota > Viridiplantae > Streptophyta > Magnoliopsida > Malvales > Malvaceae > Gossypium > Gossypium anomalum. The sequence goes on along the minus strand of CM046968.1, from coordinate 64,130,711 downwards.
ACTTGACCTCCTCCAGACGTACCAATGCCAAAAGTGAGAATACTACTACTAAGGATAGGAATTAAGGTGGTGCCCACAAGTATACGGGTCAGGTTGTAATATAGTTTTACAACGAAGTATGAAAGTAATCTGAGAATCATACCATAGGTAGGCAAGATTAAACTAATATTAATTTCTATGCTAATGGGTCTAGTTAGTAATTTAATTAAACTATATTATGGTTAATCATAGGGTGATGAGAAAAACTATTCTATATAAAAATAATAAAAATTTCTATGGAAACAGATTGTAGATTCTATCAATTTTAATGATGGAAGACTAACTCGTTTCAGTGTTCATAATTAAATCTTATTTTCGGTTCTATCCAATCAACTAGTCATTAACCTAGAAAGGCCTTGCATCACCAGCTCGGGGTGTCATAAGGGTGTCGCACTTGCATCACCAGACACGACTGTGCCGGCAGCTACGACGGCGTCTTCTCAGTGGCCAGCTATAGTTGGTCTTCGGTGGTTGAGCAGTGGAAGAGTTAGACTCCTATTGGGACTCTGCTAGAGAATTTGATTTCAGATTAATTATTCAAAAAATAATATTATTTGAATAGTTTAATATTAAATTTAACTTAATACTTATCTTAATAGTATTTTATTAATTTAATACTAAAGTGATTATCTTAATATGAAATTTAATTAAGATAAAGATAAATATTCTATTATTTTAATAAAATTTAATATTAAATTAATATAATATTTATTAAATATTATATTAATTTAATATTAAAGTGATTAAGTTTAATCATAGTTGAACTCTCTAAACTCTTCATATATAAAGCCTTGGGTCATTATTTTACACACTTGAATTCAAGAGAAAGTTGTAGAGAGAAAATTCTTTGAAGAAATTATTTTAGAAAATTTCTAGAGATATTTTTCTAATTTACAACTTGACCAAAATTTTAGAGAAATCGTGAAATTACCCCACTGGTAATTTTTGTGAGAAATTTTCTAACTCGAAGCAAGCCCACACTTGGTAAACGTAAGCTTAAGGATAGCGAAGAAGACTACTCGGTCGAAGCAGTCATCCTAGACGAATCGAAAATGTACAATTTTGATTAAGTATTTATTACTTTAGATATCACAACCAAGATCTTGTTTTTGGAAAAATTTTTAAAACTCTAATTTCCCTAAATTTATTTTCCACTACGTTTTGCAAACCCATTTTTTCCAACACTTGCACTAACCTAATGAGTTAGCAAGAACTACTTATCTCTCGATGTCACAGTCCAGACCAGATTGGGGTAAGGTTTTCACGATAGAAAATACCAATTTTGGTTTCATTCCTACCTATATGGCTTCCTAGGGTCGTCAAGCCTAAGGTTTGAAGTTCTTCCTATCCCAACCAGCTAATCCGCTAAGAAACCCTACATAGAAGTCAATCAATCCCACATCCACTCGTTAATCTCCCTTACCAGATTAGTTCCCTATAGATTTAACACATACAAAATAATTGATAAGAAAGATAAGCATGATAAATAAACCAAGAACAGGGATGACAAAATCCTGATATTATAATGAGAAGCGTGTGAACAATAATTTATTGAAGAGTATGGTGATCTACAATTTGATCCTAGTGATGGACAAAATAGAAAACTAAACTTAATAGAAAATATAAATTACACTGAAAGGGAAATTGAAACTAATAAAAACTAAACTAACTAAAAAATTAAATTGAATAAAAAACTTTTCATAAGATGTTTAGAGCCTTCTATTTATAGGCTTAGGGTTGGGCACTAATCATTGACCTAATTTGGTTGACGTTTTTACGTTAAAGTTCATTATGCAAAAAAAAAAAAAAAAAAACCTTGTCTCATTAATTCTTCATGTCACATCAGTGTCGCAACACTGATGGCAGTTTACGAGTTAGGGCTTGATTTCAGGGTTGTGTCGCGACACCCTCTGACTATGTCCCAACGCTAAAGGCAGACTACTCCTTTTGGGTACTTTATTTACGAGGTTACGACATTGAAGCTTCATGTGGCAACATTGCGGGTAGTGTCCTATCCTTATGTCTCCGAATGGTGTCTTGTACACTTGCCAAACATGATAGTTTACCCTTAGGCCTACTTTGGCCCCCAAGGTCATATAAATAGGTCAAATTTCTCTTTTTATTAACTATAAATTAAAATAAAAAAACTAAACAAAAACCTAACTAATTTGCTTTCCAATGAGTTTATTAAGTATGAAAAATAGTTTAATTTGCTACAACGAATTGCGACAGATCAGTCAATAGTGTGAATAAGTGTCAAGTAGGGTTGCACTGCTAACTTCACTATGGAGGGTTGAATATGAGGTATGGAAAGGCTATGGCACTGTAACAATGCGAATATAGCTAAAGCATAAAGAAACCAAATAAGGATAAAACATAAAGTATCATAAGGGAGATGGTAGTGTTTGACGAAATAGTGGATGGAGTCAAAGATCACATATGCAGACAAACCTTGGGGATTTGTTTTGCCAAGACTCTACTAGCTAGAAATCTCTTTGGGGAATATATGGAATGGTACAACAATGCAAAACATGACTCATTTATGTCACTAGGGCAAGCGGGAGACTGTTGGATTTGGTGCCCTAAGTGTAGTATTTTCGTCTAATTACAATTGTAATTTTTCGAAAAGATTGGTTAATAAAATTATTCAAAAATTAAATTGATACTTTGTACAATTTCCTCACATGATTTTTGCACTCAAAGAAAAATGGAAGTAAATGTTGCTCATTGGTTGTCTAATGTTTAACTAATACTGAGTAGTATTACGTGGTCAGATCGTAATATAGAAAGGCAACTTATATTAGTAGATGAACCTAAACATGTCCTTAGTATAATAAAAAATAAGCAAACCAATTGAAAGGCTAATATGCCATCTATCAAGTCCAATTGGGGAGATACTTTGTCTTGGATATCAAAGTGGATGACTCCCAAAAAATAGATACATATATGTGACTGACTAGATTGAAAGTACATCAGATTTGACCCAAGAAGAATAGAAAAGATACATTAGATTTGACCCAAGAAGAATAGAAAAGAATATGAATCTTATTTCGGTATAAACAAATCACCTCTTCAGGGGAGAATAGAAAAGACAATTTTAATAAAAAGAAGAAGAATTGATTCAGAGGGATACAACGGGGCACTTGGTTAGGTTGGATTTGATAACTTATTCAATAAGGAATAAGGTAGAAGAAACTATCATGTATCCTAATCAATTCTAAGAATATTCTTCTCTCTGTGAGTCATCTATAATCCCTAATTCTACTAGTGTTGAAGATTTACCAATAGCTCAAAGTAACAGTGTCAAGTCTTGTACTAAACATCCTATTTCTAACTTTATTTCCTATAATTCATTATCTCTTTCTTATAGATCCTTTGTATTGTCTTTATCCTCTTTGTTTATTTCATAGGATTGGTAAGAAGCTTTAAATAACCCAAGATGGAAAGAAGTCATGATTAAGAAGATGAAGGCTTAGGAAAAAAAAAGACTTAAGAACTTGTCATTCCACCGCTAGGAAAGAAATTGGTTGGATGTAAATGAGTTTTCACTATGAAGCACAAGCCTAATGGTTTGATTAAAAGGTTCAAAGCCAAATTGGTTGCTTAGAGGTTCAATAAAACTTATGGAATGGAATACTAGAAGCAATTAGCCCCTGTTGCTAAGTTTAACACTATCAAAATTTTGCTATCTTCTGCAGGCAACCTTGATTGGAACTTGCAAAAATTTGATGTAAGAATGCATTTCTAAATGGTAACCTTAAAAATGAAGTGTACATGAAGATTCCTCCTAGATGTAATGAAAAAAAAAACACAAGGAAAATGTGAAGATTAAAAAAACCTTGTATAAGTTGAAATAGTCTCTTGGAGCATGGTTTGGCAAATTTAGAAAAGGCATGATATATTTTTGGTTATCAACAAAGTAATATTGATTATACCCTCTTCATAAAACATCACAAGAATAAGATCACTCTTCTTATAGTATATGTGATGACATTGTATTGACTATTGAGGACAGAGAAGAAATGGCTCGACTAAAGAGACTATTGACCCATGATTTTGACATTAAGGATTTTGGAAAGTTGATAACCTTTGTAGGAATTTAAGTTTCCATATAAAAAAAAGGATCTTTATTTCTCAAATAAAGTATATTTTGGATCTCTTTATAGAAACTAGTACGACGGGTTGTAAACCAGTAGAATCACTTGTGGAGAGTAATCATAAGTTGTAAGTAGGGACTGAAGAGTCAACAAATAAGAAGACATATTAAATATTGGTTGGAAGAATGATTTATCTTCTGCACTTTAAACTAGACATAGCATATACAGTCATCTTGGTGAGTTAGATCATGCATAATCCTCGAGAATCTCACACGCAAGTTGTTTCCAACATTTTGTACTATCTAAAGTTTGCCCCAAGAAAAAGGTCTCTTTTTCTCTAAACATGGTCACCTGCAGATAAAAGCCTTTACAGATGTAGATTAGTTAGATTTTTTGGATGATATGTGATTTAGATCTTTGTATTGTACCCATTTGAAAGGAAACTTAGTCACTTGGAAGAGTAAGAAGTAAATTGTCGTTGCTCGATCAAGTGTAGGGGAAGAATATTAGGCCATGATTCAGAGTGTTTTTGAGCTTTTTGGGTTACAAAAAATAATTAAAATTATCAGATTCAACCTGATCCAACAAAACACATTGATATAAATCAACACTTTATCAAATACAATTTTATTAATCGCTTTGAAGTTAGTCCATGTGACATACGATAGAAAGTTAGTTGATGTCTTCAACGAATGATTCAACCATTGAACTTATCATAATTTGGTCTACAAGTTGGGCATGTGTTATATCTATGCACCAACTTGAAAGGGAGTGCTAGATATACTATAGTTGTGTAAACGCCGGAACAGGGTACAAGGTATTACCGAATTTATCACACAAACTTTCATACAATTCTGAGTCATCAATTTGTGTCCAAATTAAAACCTTTCATATTCAATCACAATGTCCCTACTACGAGCCTATGAGGCCTAAAACATGCTTTGGAAGTGGTTCGGGACTAAACCGAGAACTTTAGAAAATTTTACAAAACTTAGAAAATTTTTCACTAAACAGTGGTCACACGCCCGTGTGGATATGGGACACGCCCGTGTGGGCAGGCTGTGTGGCCACACACGCCCGTGTCCCAACGTGAACTCTCTATTTGTCACCTAAGAACAAACTGAAGACATACGGCCAAGTCACATGCCCGTGTGCTAGGCCGTATGGTCAATTTAAAAATTATGATTTTTCATAAAATAGGTGCAGACTTCATACGCCTAGGACACACGCCCGTGCCTGAGGCCTTGTCATCCACACGGCTGAGACACATGCCCGTATCTCTGCCCGTGTGCTCTATTATGAGCATTCTATTTTGCAAAAATTAGGGTGCATGGGACACACAGCCTAAACACATGCCCATGGGGCAAACTGTTGTCACACACAGCCTAGACACACACCCGTGTGCCTACCCGTGTGGACAAAAATAAGGCTATTTACCAAACCATTTTGCCACCTTTTGATGCACACACCTACACAACACAACATAGCACCAATTCAAGCATTTACACACAACCTAATCAGCCACAACCAAGACATCAACACATCATTCACATGCTACCATCTATCATACACAAACATCACATACTTATCAACCCAAATTAAGTAAAATCCCACATCGATTAAAGGCATCATCATATAAATTACTTATACCAATAGTAGCCAATTTTAAATGGCCTTATACAAAATGAACTTTCAACCAATATAAGCCAATACATTTGGCCAAATCAATTATGACACATAACAAAATGACCAAGTCCCCTATACATGCCATAACTCAAAATGTTGAAATCATTGATACCAAAATAATTGTTGATAGTGTGAGTGGATCTCCGACGGTCTCCGATCCCCGAGCTAGCTTGGTGACACTATAAAACAAGGGAAAGGAAGGGGGTAAGCTATAAAGCATAGTAAGTTCCTATGCAAATAATAAGCATCATAACCACACATTTAGCATACAATTAACATGATGAAAATTAGCATGAATTATATTAAAATCTTATAGTCATAACTTACTCAATCACCATTGTACCAAGGTTTCATCACATATCGAGCTCATTACGTATGAGTTTTATGAACATACCTGTACCAACTTGTAACATAACCATAGTCTTTCACAACTTTGACATTCTAGTTGAACACTCGGAATATTAACGGATACTCGGAAATCTTGCACACAAGTTCCATATATGTAGCCAAAGCTACTTCATATCTCATAATACATAAGGGCTCGTTTTCGAGCTATTCATGGGCTTGCTCACACAAGCTATCAGTCAGGACATAGCTACATAGTACTACTCACACAAGCTATTAGGTATCCACAACATATGCCGCATACCCAGCCACAGGTAGAACGTACAAGACCAGCACTCGGATCACATAAACACATGGGTTCCTAGTGACATGTCACTCGCATCCTACTTTATTTTTAAGGCTCAACTGGGAATTCTCGCTTGTCGAAATTTTTTCGAATACGCCCAAAAAGTCAATTACACAATTTGTACAATATTAAAGCATTTAAAACATAAATATAACAATGCATTATTTACATACGAACTTACCTCAGTACAAAAATTAGTAGAATTTGACCTAATCGTCAAACAATTTGTTTTTCCCCCGATCTAGGTCTGAACGTCGTTTTTCTTGATCTATAATAACAAATTTAGCTCATTTAATACTCACATTGTTCAATTCAGTCTAAAAATATATTATGAAAAAATTACATTTTTGCCCCTAATGTTTCACATTTTTACAATTTAGTCCCTAGGCTCGTACCTAAGCCTAGGCAAAACATTTTCAAACTCATACCAGCCCACATTTTTCATTTAATCACACTTTTATTGCTCATTTTTTTAACTTTTACAAATAGGTCTTTTTTGATATTTTCATCAAAAATCACCTAATAAATGTTGTTTATTTAACACCAGACATGCATTTTCTACTATTAGACATCAAAATACACAAATATCTAACATGGGTAAAATTTTAAACTTCATCTTTCTTTCAAATTAGTCCTTGAATAACCTAGATTAGGTTGCAAGGATCTTAAAAACATGAAAATCATTAAAAGGGGGCTAGAACGGACTTACAATTGAGCTTAGAAGATGAACAAACCCTAGCTATGTCCTCTAATGAGAATTTCGACCATGGGAGAAGAAGATGGGCAAGATTTTGGCTTGATTTTTGCTTTTTAATTCATTTAATTACCAAATGACCAAAATTCCCTTTTCTTAAAACACTAAAATTTCTCATACTCCATGTCCATTTTTTCCACCAACTTAAGTAATGGTCTAATTATCATCTAAGGACCTCTAATTTAAAATTTCATAGCAACTAGACACCTCTAGCTTCTAGAACTCAAGTTTTGCACTTTTTGTAATTTAGTCCTTTTTGCTAAATTGAGTGCTCAAACGTCAAAATTTTCACAGAATTATTCCATAAAATTGTAGACCATAAAAATATAATAAAAATAAATCTTTCTACGTCAGATTCTTGGTTGCAAAACCACTGTTCTGACTGACCTAAAATCGGGCTGTTACAAGTTGTTTGCAGTATTTAATTACTGATTTTTAGGGATTTAATTATGTAAATATCTTAGATAGTTCCCTAGTAAGACTATCACTTGTATAAATACCATGTAAATTATAAATTTTATACATAAGAAAAGTTTAATTCTCTTTAAAACCTTTTTTTTTCCATTAATTCTTTATTTTAATAATAAATTGTCACAATTCATGAGAATCCATATAAATCACACTGGAGAGCATTCAAATGGCTATTAGGTTACTTGAAACAAACAAAAAATATTGGTCTTTGAATATCTTATTATTGTGAACCTAATTTCTACAAATACAGTGATGTTGATTAGGCTAGTGATCCTTGTAACAACTCTATTTTCAATGATGTCAGAACCTCATTTCCATAAATCAAGTCTGTAAATATTAAATATTAATAGTTACGACATTAGTATTAAAGTTTATTAAAGTTCGGTCCAGTAATTTTGCCGAATTGATAGTTAATTAAGGTGAGATTTAGGCTAACTTGTAAACAAATGTGTTAAAGATGCCCGAGTGAACATATTAAAGGATTGGATATGGTTGATATGCCAATAAGTTTATATGTGCACTTGCAAGGGATATATAATTGTACGGGGATTAATATTGATTATATTGGGATCCAACATTTGTTACGGATCATCAAGTACTATTACTGCATGTCTCTACGGAGACCTTGGTTTGGTGGAGGGACATATTCTTATACGATTGTACGTATATTTGCCTACGGGATTTGCATTTCGGTGCCCTAGTATGGTGTAGTTACTATTCAAACCAACAATTTGGTGTGGTGTAGTTACTCATGTATCCAAATCTTTTCACTTGAGTTCATCGGGCTAAAAAGGTTAATGAAAGTTTTAAATGGCAATGGAATGATATTAGCTTGATGTATATATGCATACATGTTATATTAAGTATGATCATGATATTGAGATGAACTGAATTGGTATATGTTTATATGACATTATGGTTGATTACATGATAAGCTCACCTTGTTGTTGTGCTTTGCCATGTTAGGCAACTTTTTCAAGTTAGTTTGTTATATTTAATTTTAAAATGTGGTAAGTCTTGTTTAGATACCTATGAACTTATTAAGCATCATAAATGCTTACCTTATTTATTTTCCCTTTCCCTTGTAGATCACCTTGTGGAACTCGTCAGGTCAGATCAACTCGAACCTCACACTATCCTATCACCTATTTGGTAGATGTTTAATCATTTAGGTGTTTTGGTACAAACTTTAATGTATGAATTATTGATGATGTTTGAAAGTCATTTTGATCCATGGTGTTGAACTTGATATGTATATATATATGACCTAGATGTTGGTATTTGCATATGGCTTGAAAATGCATGATTTGGCATTTGTAATGCCTGGTTAAATGGTTTGGCATAGGTAATGTTAAGAAATGGAATGAAATTGTTTAGTATGCTCATATGGTAGTGAATGTTATGTTTGAAGATGTTTAATTAAAGATCCTAAACTTGAAATGTTACTTTGATATGCAAAGTATGGTGATTAGATGGAATGGTAAGTTGAATTAGATGGTGGATTGATTATGATATAAATTTGGCTATACATGTAATGTTATTGATTGAATATGTATTTGGTATCTTATTACCTTGTTCTAGGTTTTGTATACATGTTTTGGTATAGATGGTTATGAATCATAAATGTGTAAATTGGTTGAATTGTTTGGAAACTTGAAATATGTACCAAATGACTCAAATTTTACCAAAAATAAGGTCCACATCCCAATGAGCAACCTTCTTCGTCGCAACATCAATCGATAGTAAGTGACGTTGTAACATCGAGTGGCCTGATGTCGTGACATGACAAACTGTTTGGCAACGCCTTGACGTGGAGGTGGTGACGTCTCAACATCAGCCCTGAAATTTTCAAAACTTTGGAATTTAGTATTGTTTCATGTTCGGGTCAACAAAAGAGCTTTTGTGAGTTCGATTAAGGCTTGGATTTGATTGTGTAACTTTAAATAAATGTATTAAATGTTCAATTGCATATTTGAATAATTATAATATTGTATAATTTGTTGTAGTTTCTCCAACAACGATTGTAACATTTTACAGCTCGGACCTAGTGATCGAGTCAGGAAAGGGGTGTTACAATCCTAATGATCGTGTGTCCACATCAAGTTATATTTTATTTTATGGTCTCACTCCCATCAACTAGGCATAAAAAAACTAGTTGCTATTGCATGATTTTTGATCGATACTGTCACACCCAGTTCTCCTGAGTTCCCAAACTTAAAGAAAAGTCTGGGAGATAATTTTATAGAAACAGAAATTTATGGACTTTGGTGAGATATTTAGGAACTTGAATGGCTAGTTGGGAATGATTAGATTTCAATCCTAGTTTAGTTAGATTGGAACCGGCTGGTTCCTTAGTAGGGGACAAAATGATTAAGATTTAATGGTAGTAATGTTCTGTAGAGACCGTTCCCATAGAGTATATGTGTGGGTGTGTGTAAACAAAATTTCCTCTTAATTTTGCTTTCCCAAATCTTTCTCTCTAAGCATCATCTTCTTCAATAGCTCTGAAAAAGAAGAAGAAGTAGCTGAAGGAAGCTCTATATGTCGCAGCCATCGTATGATTTGGAGTTTAGAAATAGAAAGTTTGGGAAATGGTGAGTCTCCTTATACCTCCAAACTAGTAGATTGAAGAAGAGGAGTAGAGTAAGACTTATCTAAGCTTCTGTATAAATATGAATTCTTGGTTTTAAGGTTTGAATGTCTTCAAGATAATCGATAAAGGGTTGTTATACTTAGCTGCCAGGACACAGGAGGTTCTAGCGTTGGGACAAGCGAAGATGCTAAGGGTAAGGAGGCAATGTGATTTTCTATACCCCTTCTCTAAGATGCTGCATGTTTAGCATGATTAGATGTTAATTCTAGAATAAATTCCAATATGTTGCATGACTTTTTTTGCATAAGAATTCGTGCCTACTTAAGAATGAGTAAGTTATGAGTATCCACCAAGATTTTAATATGAAAGGATGTTATAATTTTCTTGTAATGTCTGTTTAACTATGATGGAATATGGAAGGGGATTTTTGAAGGTTTTAGATGAAGGATTTGGGACAGGGAAATCTTGTTGATACCGCCATACGGTGTTTCTATGTGTAAGCCGTGATATGCGAAGATTTGGGCATTACGGAGGGGACACTGAGGTGTTTGAGCATCAAGGTATAGGACGGTGAATGGAGGAATGGGCGGAGGAATAGGGAAAAAGGAAATTGGAATTTTATCATCTGGGATTTAAGGGAGTAAACCATGATGTGCAAAGCTTCGGGCCTTGCGGAGGGGACTCTTCGGTGTTCAAGCATCAAGGTAGAGATAAGATAAGATGATATTAATGGCTATTAGGTTCCATAAAGCAACATCGCGACGGTGTTTAGAAGGCTCTATGGGGTGCCACCGCAACGACAATAAGTCCTTTAGGGAAACACCTCAAAAGAGGTCTAACGTGTAAGACCATAGCTCAATTATGAAAACTAAAGTAGTTCGTTAGGACAGTAAACACGGGGTAGTTCACCGGGACAGTAAATGTCGGGTAGTTCGTTGGGATAGTATAAACAGGTTAGTCCGTTGGGACAGTAAACATAGGGTAGCCTATCGGAACAGTAAATGTAGGAGTCGTCCACTAGGACAAAAGATGTGGTAACATTCACCAGGACAGAAGACAGAGGAATGTTTTCCATGACGGCATTTAATATAGGGAAAAGTACTAAAAGACCATAGCTCAGCCATGGCATCATGAAGAATCAACTGGTAAGGTAAACACGAGAATCATATGGTGTAAGATCTTAGCTCGATGATGGATTGGCAAAGATTCCCAAATTGGAATGAACTCTAAGGCTGACAGAAAAAAGTAAACCTTCTTACAAAGATTTTCCATGTAAATTATGAAGTACACTCGAGTACGAGTTTGCAGATCTTGACGAATAATCCTATAATGGAAGATGTACCAGATAAAGGAACAAAACTAAAGGTTTACGGTTAAGGGGAAACTAGAGGAAGCTAAGCCCGCCGAGTTCATACGGATGATAAGCCACTCGTGCTAGAAAAAGAAGAGTCCACCAAGGACTAGCCTGGGGCTGGCAGTCTGCTAGGAAATAAAAAAAGGATAAGAATTTGAAACCCAAGAAAGAAAATCTCAGGTAACCAATGACCGACATTGGGTCTCCCATCCAAGGTTGCGAGGACAAAGAAATTTTGGTTGAGGTGTGTTTAGTTCTGTTTTCCTAAAGAACCCATATCCTAAAGAAAATTTTTATATTGTACAGATAGAGGAGAAGTCAGTTCGTAGTGGACTTCAAGTGAAAAAGGGGAAGACAAGACCACATTATTACAGTCTGCTAGTTACCAGGGAGTGGAAAAATTCTTTTAAAACTTCAATCCCTTAGATTTGAATTTTGTTATATAACTATTATGCAAAATCTCACTAAGTTCTATTGAACTTACCGATGGTCTCATTTATTGCAGGATAAAGTTGTCACCTAGAAAATAGAGTGGAGGGCTCAGCTAGACATCGTCAATTTAAAAAAAAAAAAAGGGACAATAGTTGTAACATGCGTATAGAGGAGCACTCCTATAGGCCACGCCTCGGGGTTTAGACAAGTTATAGAATAATCAAGTCTATTGTCAAATTTGGAATCAAAGTTGTAAGGCAGAATTGCAAAGGATGTATACGATAATACAGGATAATATGTACATTAAGCAATCAGAATAACATCAATATTAAATTCTAAAATGCTAGCCATTTATTCAAGTCTTGTATCACTTGGGACCCAGACCCGATGATCGGGTCGGGCCCAGGGTGTTACAGATGCCAAGTATCATGCTCTTGCAACTGTTGCTTCTGAAACTCTCTAAGTCAAACATCTTCCTAAAGAGCTAAGGATTCCTCTTTTAAATCCACCTAAAATATTTCGTGATAATTTATATGTCATTTTGTGTTGTCAACATCCTACGTTGCACAACAAGATGAAACATTTAGAAGTTCATGGTCACTTTGTTTGTTGCTACACTAATCGTAAGGAACCGAATGCTTGACATGTCCATGTCATTTATCAAGTTGCTATATACTTACCAAGGCACTTCCTAAGACAGTCTTTCATCGTAATCTCTCCAAGTTAGGTTTTGAAATTCAACCCCAAACTTGAAGGGGGAATATTAGAGTAACATTTGGTATTGACTTAGTCTTTAGTTGTTGGAAAATCAGGTTCGAAAAACGCAACAAAAAATAGGTTTAAAGGAAAAATTGGAGTTTAAATTTTTTTTCAAAAAAAGGGAACTTGGTTGTGTTATCTATAGTAATAAACACTTAATCAAAATCGTACCTTTTTATTTGTCCAGGATGAACGCTTCGACAGAGTAGTCTTCTCTACTATCCTCAAGCTCACATTTGTCGAGTGTAGGCTTGCTTCAAACCACTAAAATTTTTCAAAATATTTTGGGGTTAAGTTGTAAATAACAAGAATATCTCTAGAAATTTTCTAAAATAACTTCTTTAGAGAATTTTCTCTCTACAAATTTTCTTGAATTCAAGTGTATGCAAATAATAAACTATTCTCTCTTTATATAGGGAGAGTTTAGAGAGAGTTCAACTAGGATTAGAATTAATCACATTAATATTAAATTAATAAAATATTATCTAGATAAATATTAAATTAAATTTAATATTTCATATTAATATCTAGATAAATATTAAATTAAATTTAATATTAAATTCATTACAACAATATTATCTTTGGAAAAGTTAATTTGAGATCAAGTTACCCGATAGAGTCCTACTAGGAATCTAATTTTTCCACTACTCTACCACCATCGTCGACCATCCTTTGGCCATTGGATTGTTACCGTTGCAACTGCCATGCCCGACGGTGCCATCACGAATGCAACTCCCTCAGCACCCTGAATCGTCGCTATTTTTCCCAAATGGACCTAGCTAATTCGATTGTTGTCAGTCTGGTCCAGGCCAGTGACGGCTTGGTCAGTCCAGTCTAGCCACCAGTTGGTCCGTCAGCCCAGTTTCATACACAAGGTCCGGTTCAACTAGTTTTTGGGTTTTGGTACTTTAGTTTTGTTTTTGATCTCGGGTTTATTTTTCTAGTTCAATTACTCATTGGACCAATTGTCTGTATTGAAAATTAATTTTCAAAAATATCATATTTATTTTAATTAATTTGATTAATTTAATTTTACTTTGTCAAAATTAATTTTTATAGAAATCACTGAGATTTGCCAAATTAATTTTTTAAGAAAATGTTTAATCAAATTCTCTAATTGAACAATTCACTCGACCACTTAATTTAATTTCACATCAAATAAATCGACTCAATTAAATTTTTCCAAATTCGTAGAATTGGTAACACCCTTAACCCGTATCCATCGTCAAAATAGGGTTACAGAGTATTACTGCATAAACATAACTTAAAAACATACATTTCCAAACATTTCAATAATCATAGTATAATCCATTCATACACATGCAAATCATCCCTTATTCGAGTTCTCAAGGCCTTAGAAACACTTTAGAAATGATTCGGGACTAAATTAGGAACATTTGAAACATTGAGGAAAAAGTTAGAAAATTTCACACTGCAGGGGTCACACTGCCGTGTGACTCACACGGCTGAGACACACACTCGTGTCTCAGGCCGTGTAACATTCAAAATAAGGGCACATGGCCGTGTCCTAGCGTGTCCGTGCTCATGTAACTCTCTGACTTGGGACACACGACCAAGTCACGCGACCAAGTCACACGCTCGTGTGCCAAGTCATGTAACACTCGAAATGGCCTCACACACTGTAACGCCTCAAATTTTGGGCCTAGAAGTATTAGGTCTTGAGCATGGGAACAGTCGGGAGGCTACACATAAATATTTAGTCGTGCAAGAAAGTGACACAAATGCATGTCTTCCTTAGTGGTTAAATGTCCTGGGAGGAGTTTGAGAAGCCTTGGGTTCAAGCTTGGGCATGTGGAAAAAATTTGTTTTAAATAGTTAAACCCTTGTCTTGAGACAGTAGGCTTTTTGAATAAATATGGGTAAAACATGACAGAAAAGGCTTGTTGGTCTAAGGGATAAGTGGCGTGCAATGGTTACTTGAGATCTGAAGTTCGAATCCTACTTTGAGTAGAGGAGTGTCTTATTTTGCTGCACTTGTCATGTAGGTAGTAGAGGTTGACTGAAACACTAGTGAATGGACTGGAGTTTGAATTGGTCATGGAGGCTCTGTTAGAGGGAATTTCGGCTGGTAAGGATGTGGATAGGTGGGATATGGTTGAGTGATATTAGAAGTGACATGGAGAGAGAAATTAAGAGATTTGAAGGGAGTGGAAGAGGGTGGAAGAGGGTGTGCCAAATTGGGACTCTAACTCTTTGCATTTTCGATTTTGTGCAAATCACTGAGGGTTTTGTCATTTGTTTTCGATTCTTTTCTCTCTGGAGGCCAAATATTGCATTTTGGTATTCTCTTGTTTTTGTGGTTATTTCCTCTCTTCTTAGGGCCAAGCATAGCAAAAAGACCATTCGGGTATCTCCTTTCTATTTTTGCAACTGTATTCTCCCTTTTATTTGTTAAAACTGAATACTCTCTGTCTCTCCCCCTTTCTCAAAGCTTGCCGATTATCGCCTATTTTCATCCCCTCTCGAATTCTCTCTTTCTTTCAGTGGTAGCCAAATATCCCTCTTCTCTCTTCCCTTTTCTCTTTATTCCTTTAGTTCTTTAGAGTGTCCCTCCTTGCATTGTTAAAACTGATTACTCCTCCCACCATTTCTTTCAGTCAATTCTCTACTTTTTGGTGTTAGCCAAATATTCCATATCAGGTTTGAGTGCACATTTATTGTTTCCTTCCTCTTTCTGCTGTAAAAGTCTATTACTTAACACCCTTCTATGCTACCGTTTTGCTAGGAGTGTGGTTGTGTTAGGCCTTGCTTTTGTAGAATCATGTGGTTTCGGCTTTTGTTAGGGGTTGGAGCCGATTGGCTTTTTCTCCATTACTGACTTGGTACTCTTGGTAAGTTACTATACTTTTGGATCAATGTTTTACGAGTATGGTTTAGTTAACAAATGGCGATTGGGATGCAGGTAGTCTTTAAGGATTCCAAGCAATCTCTTGCAACGGTTTTAGTGTGTGATCGACCTGGACAAGTGATAGGTAATCTTTTGAATATAAGTGTTTTGATTAGGGTTCACTTCGACTCTTTTGTTAGCCTATTAACCGAAGCTTCTGTTTGAAATAGGTTAGAGTGCTCGTGGGCTGGTTGCACGTTTTCGTAAATAGGTGTGTAAAACACTGCCATAATCGTAAATCAGCAAAAGTCGAAATAGGTGATCGTCGACGCTACACGAACGTCCGCTCGCTCATGTGGTAATCTGAACACATAAATGTGGGCGTTAGATCGTAGAGGCCACCATGAGCGATTTCATGGGCTTAGGCCATGTTGGGCCGAAATGGGCTGTGTAGGCCCCACGGGTCTGTGGGCCCTACACGGGTTAACCACACTGACGTGTGGAGATTATTGGGCCAGGCTGTGTAGTTCACACGGCCAAGGCCATTTTTGAGCTTAGTGGGCCCACATGGGCCCGCATAATGGGCATTGGGCCCATTTTCACTATATGACTGTTAAGGTTGCATGGGTCGCCCAAGACGACTGTAAACCTATTATTGGGTCGGTAAGTGTACCTAGACCTCCTTTGTGGTAAAATGACTGTATTGCCCCAGTGTGATAAAATGACTATTTTGCCCTTATGTGGTAAAATGACTTTTTTGCCCTTATATGGTAAGTTGACTATTTTGCCCCTATGTGATTTATGTTTATATTTTAGCATGCTATTTGTAAATGTATTGAGTACATGTATAATATTATGATATGAAACGGCACATCGCATGATGCATTGCATGGGGATGGGTTTATATATGATTGGAGGAAGTGTACTATACTAGCAGCTCTGCTGCAAATCACTGATAGCTCTAAGCCTATTATACTGGCAGCTCTGCTGCAAATACTGTTTAGTGCCACAACCAGTGCTAATTTTGGAGTGTAGGGATGGGTGGGTTGATTATATCCCCACATGGTGTGTAGGGTTGGATGGAGATGGAGTGTAGAGGCTAGATGGGTAGGACTTGCATACTGTTTTAAACTGTTACTACACTGTTTACTGTTACTACAATGGGCCAAGGCCCAAACACATGACTATTTCTGTATTGAGATGGGCTAAAGGCCAAACTGATATTGTCACTGTTACTGATATGGGCTTAGGCCCAGACTGTATTTGCTCACTGTATGTTTGATTATCTGTATTTAAAGGACTACACACTGAGTTTTCGTAAACTCACCCTTCTTCTTATCTGCGCAGGTAATCCTTAGGTGGATCGGTGCTGCGAGGGACTCGAGTGTGGCCACACAACAACTTACCATTCCATATTTGACTTTTAATTTATAGATAGTTTAATTTGGGTAATTTATTCTATAATAAGGCCTCTTTAAATTTTTACTTTAATTTAGGGTTTTACTTATATTGATTTATATCTGCTAGCTATAGGACACGGGTTTTCAAAAGATAAATGCTTTTCAAAACATCACGTTTCCGTAACATGATCTAAAAGCTTCTACAAGAAACAACGTTTTAAAATAAATAATGACGTTTTAATATGAGTAATTCTCATTAAACGACGTACATTTTGAAAATAAGCGACAAGCCTTGAAATCTTCTTTAAGGTAAAGGTTTAATAGAGAATGGGTTTTGAACAAATTCGCACTTAATGAAAAACACTTCAATGTGACATCGCCAGATTCGACCATAACGTCTAGGCCGGGTTTGTGGTGTTACACACACCCATGTGCTAGGCCATGTAACATTCGAAGTGCAACCTTTAAAATCTACGGGGGATACATGGTCGTTTCGCATGGCTGTGTGTCACTCAAGACTGAGACACATGCCTGTGTCTTAGGCCACGTGGACAAGAAAATGGCCAAAATTAAGCCATCTCTTTCACCCATTCAAGCATGAACATACAAGCAACTTGCACATATAACTAAGACCTTAAAACATGCCTAAATCATGCATAATAAGACCAACTCAATAAGCCATTTAACCATCCAACCAATATGCCATATAGGCACCTTAAACAAAAACATTCAAATATACCTAATCATAAGCATAATTGACCATATTCATACCAATACATATAACTCATAACCATCTCAAAGCATAACCAAAATTAGCCACATTATAAGCATGCTATCACATACCAAATTCGTCATTCCATCAAGCATCAACTTACCATACTAACACCAACCACCAAGGCATCAAAATGCCAAAAGCACATCAACCATAATACCATATATACATGCCAAACATAACAACTAGATCATTAAACACAAGTCCACCTATACATGCCATTATAAACTTGGCCAAAACACCAGAAACTACCGATATAATCAGTAGATGGTGTGATAGGTCTTCGACGAGCTTCCAAACTGGTCGAGCTTCTGATAATCTATAGAAAACTACGTAAGCATATAATGCTTAGTAAGTTCGTATAACATGAACATAACATACCATTTCAATGCTTAACTTTAAAATTAAACATGAACCAATCCAACATAAGCTTGGCACAAGCCTAAGCATCATCAACAAGACAAGTTAGTGCTTAAACACATAACTTAACAAAATCATCACATGGTAAGATAGATTTCATGAACATAGCACATTTGAATTCATACTTTCTATAAACATGGTTATACATACTTTGATCATCATCAATTCATATCTTTCCATAAGTTCATAATTTAGCCATTGGAACACTTACCACTCCTTCCCTTTTCATGCCCGTTGAACCACTTAGAATAATATCGGATACGCAGGAAGCTCACACAAAGTGTGCTAACACATGGTCGAAACCATTCTTTTTCCTTTTTCATTTACATCGATGCTCACACAAGCTAATGGTTGGAATGTAGATACACGATGCCACTCATACAAGCTGACAATTATCCGCAACAAATGTCGAAACTTAGCCATCGATAGGACATTTAGGACCAGCACCCGAAACATGGTAACCCTAATGACATTTCCTTTGTATCCTATATATTCCTAAGGTTCAAACAGGATTCGATAGTCGTCGAAACGTCGTTGGGTTTTCGTCTTAACATGACATGATAAATAGCATAATAGCCTATAAAACATTAAAAAACTATTTAAACATACAAACTTACCTCAATTTTAAAGATGTCGAAATAGGTTAAACTAATCTGAGGCTTTATCTTTCCCTCGATCTAGCTCCGTACAAGGCTTAACTTGATCTAAATAAGAAAATTCAATCCACTTAACATCTATTCTATTCAATTCAATCCAAATTTCATACTTTTGCAAATTTACATTTTCCCCTAATGTTTTAACTTATTTACAAATTAGTCCTTAAGCTCGTAAATTAACATTTATGCAAATTCAACCATATTACAAGCTAGCCAAACTACCTAGGGACTTATACAACCTCATGCAACTCAAAATTTCACAATTTTATCATGGTATTTTACTATTTTTACATATAATCCCTAAATGATAATTTCATAAAAAATCACTTTACAAAAATTATTTATTTAAGAACAAAGACTCATAATATTTCATCAAACATCATAAATCATGCAAGAACATTCATGGAAAAACCCTAAACCTTGAAAAATTTTGCAAATTAGTCCTGGGCTAGCTAGATTAAGCTACAAAGACTTCAAAAACATAGAAATCATTAGAAACGGGAGAAAAACCATTTGCATGCAAGCTAAAGAGTTGGCCGAATGCTTTGAACCCTGAAATAGTGTTCTTAATCTTCACAATCGGTGAAGATAGAAGATGAATGAAAGAAAATAGAATTTGTTTTATTAATTTTAACCTTAATTACCTAATTACCAAAATAACATTTAAAAACTTTAATAATTTCAATAAAACCAATCCATGAATGTCCACTAACTATATGAATGGTCTAATTAACATTTAAGTCCTTTAGCTTTAAAGTTTCATAGCTATTTGATACCTTTAGCTACTAGAACTCTGCTTTTGCACCTTTTACGGTTTAGTCCTTTCACCAAATTAAGCATGCAAACGACAAAATTTCTTAACAAAAATTTTTTACGACACTTTTAACATACTGTAGACATTAAAATAATAATAAAATAAATATTTTGCATTGGATTTGTGGTCCCAAAATTACTATTCCAATTTTACTGAAAACGGGCTATTACAAAATTTTCTTCTGATTCAAATGCAGTCCGATCGAGTTTTTGTTGAGTTAGCAGAGGGACCAATAAAAAATATACAATTAGGCTCAAGTAATTGCAATTGTCGAAACCTCCTTTAAAACGGGTTTTAAAAAAAATGATGAAAACGGGAGTTGCCACCAATCTTTTAAAGTGTGATTGGATCACTTTATAAAACGTTTTGGTCTACGAAATTATGAGAAAATAGGTTCGGGAGTCGTTTACGTATGAGGAAGGATTAGCACCCTTGTAATGCCCAAAATTGGTACCAAATTGAATAATATTGCCTTAGTGTCAGAAGTTTGAAAGAATTTAGAAATGAGATCCCCTTAAAACCGTAATGCTTTTTGAAAAGAATGAAGATTCATTCGTTTTAAAAGAGTACAAACATCACATCCAGCATGATTGGACATGATATCTTTAAACTTTCGTAACTAAAATCATCTTGTGATTTGTAAAACTCGTTTAGAAGGATATTTTAGATATTTAGATAAACGGGAAATCGCAACCCAGCATGTTAGGGCACTATTTCTCAAATTCCTAAATATCAAAACATTGCCTCATTTTTTAAAATTCTTTTTTGAATTAAATGATATATAACTTTTGGTTTTAAAAGTAATGATGTGTTTTGCATATTACAAGGAATTAAATAAATCTAATTACAATATACATGCTTTATCATTTCATGCAAATATAGTATAGGAAATAGTAATAATGGCATAAATCACACAATATACATTATCACTTTATGCACATATCATTATAAATAACGTAAATGTTCATGCATTATGGTTACATGCAAAACACCATATAATACATAATAGATACAACATATATAAATTGCAATATACATATATGATAATGTCTTATGCAAATTACCATAAATAATTAATTTCATGCAAATATACAAAAATAAATGATATGTAAAGTTTAACCTACTATATCAAAATAATAGAAAACTAAAAATAAATTAAAATGTATAAAATATAAATCAGATAAAAATAAGATATTTAGAAAATATATTGAGTAATATAAGAATGATAAAAGAGAACCCCTATTCTTTAAATGATATTTATACATATGTAGGTTATACTATAGGGTTTAATAACTAAAAATGTACTCCATATTGATATTTTGCTTATAAAAAAAATAATTTAAGAATGTATATAAGTAATAAAATAATGTATGTTTTATAATAAAATAAAGATAACGTTAGGAAATATGGTAAAATAGAGTGTATAATTTACAAATAAAATACATAATATAAATCATATAATAAATAATATATATAATAAAATGTATATAATATAAAAAATATATAAGAAAGATAGATATTATAAAGAATAATATGTAATAAAATATAGTATGTAATAATAATACATAAATAAAATTAATGAAATATAATATAATAAAGAATATATAAAATAATAATAATAAGTATTTTTCATATAAAACATAGTAAAATAAATAATATATAATAAAAATATATAACATATAGTAAAATATAAATATAACAGAATAAATAATATATATATATTAAAAATATATGATAAAAATTTAAAATGTAATAATAATATAATGGATAATAAAAAATAATATGTACTATTTTATATAATTAATATAAAAATATAAAGTATTTAAAAAAAGGATTAAAATTGAATTTAATTGAATTACCTGGGGTTAATTTTAAAATAAAGAATGAATTTTGGGGCTTTCTGGAACGTGCGTTAAAACTGAGGGACTCACTGGACAATTTGCCCTAATCCTAAAACGACACCGTTTTATAGAACTGATTTTAATGACCTTTAGGACTAAATTGAATTAAAATAAAATACTAGGGCCAAATTTAAATAAAAAATAAAATGAAATTATAAACATTTGAAAAGGAGGAAGGGTCAATTGGGCAATTTACCTATTTTACAAAAACACGAGGATCCTCGCCGGGTCTTCGGGTCAACACGCAAATCTTGGCCTAAACGGTGCCGTTCTAGTGCTTATTGAATTAAGCAAAACGACACCGTTTTTGTAGGGCTATATAAGCCCTAATTTTAGTTTTAAAATCATTTTAACCTGGTTCTGGAAAAAAAAAAGAAATCCTCTGAAAGAGGATCTGGGACCGGCCTCGGAGCTCCATCGAGGCTCCGTTCTCAGGCGCCCACGCGCCCATGCACCACCGCGAACGCCGCCACGTGTGGCGGTCAGAAACTGGAAAAAATTCTCGTTTCCATGCCGATTAGAAAAGGTTTGTTCCCCTTTCCCCTTTTTTATATTACCAGTATATATTTTGTAAAAATAAATAGAATATTCACCTCTGTATTCTTTGGTAATCTGCCAATATTTCTTTTGTTCTTATATCTGTCAATATATGCGAATATCTTTTTATTTCTGTAAAAATCTGTCCTTTACATCATATTTGATTCGAGCTTTTATAGCCACTGTTTACAACATATTTACAGATTTTCGATCTTTTTCTTCCTATATTTGTCTTGTTTCTGTCCTTTCTTTCCATTT
Organism: Gossypium anomalum; assembly: GCA_025698475.1. NCBI lineage: Eukaryota > Viridiplantae > Streptophyta > Magnoliopsida > Malvales > Malvaceae > Gossypium > Gossypium anomalum. Next base: position 64,108,229 of record CM046968.1, on the reverse strand, counting down.
TTGTAGATGATCGAGGAGAAGGAGGGGCACTGATCACGGAGTTGATTTGCGTCTCAATTACAACGAGATACGGGACCTGGAATCACGGCACCGATGAAGGGTAGTTGAAACGACGCGAGGTGAAACGGCGTGACTGATGGCTTAGCTTCTGGATCCTTCCATTTGCGGCTCCTAGGGTTCCAAAAACCCTAGGTCTTCCTTCATCTGTTACCAAGTTGGGCCATTTAGGCCGTACCTATTTGTGGGTTAAGTGTAAACGGGCTAACGGGTAGTTTAGCTGGGTTATGGGTTGTAATTGGGTATAGGGCTTTCAAAGGTAACCGGACTTTGGGCTTTTGTAAATGGACTTTATTAATGAACTATTTTTATTTTATATTTGTTTATTTACTTATTTATTTATAGGCCCGGGTAAATTTGGGTTATTACAGCAATTATGTCTAGAAGCATCATTCTGATAATTCGCAATTCACTTAATCATGGAGTCGGTCCACAAGAAGTATTATAATTGAAAACTTATTATTGTGTACTCATGATGAAAGTAATTCATCTAACTGTTTTGTCTAATGACCTCGCCATGTGTGTGTTACCCTCAGATGATATCATTTGTTCCTATGAGTTAAACCTGTTTACTCAATATAATCATATTTTATCTAATTGTTACCATTGTGTCATTTTAATGATTAATATGATCACTGTAAACTAATTACCGTGATAAATACTCATTCGAGAACCAACAACTCGTGGTTACGTTCCATATTTATCAATCAACACAATGTCAATGAGAGGATATTGTTAACTCTTTAATCAAGATATGAATTCCATTTTTGCTAGTAAATTCATATCATACACAAGTCATGTACCCAACATACCAGCTATCGGTTCGATCATCTTTATAGCATAAGTCTCCACTTATATAAAAGCACATGAGTTACAAACGCATGGTCAGTGACTAACTCAAGATTTAGGTAAGTCACAACATGAACATCACAAGTGAATTAATTTACAAATGGATCCAAAATTAATTCAACTTGGGTATGGTCCAATGTATTATTCTTCCAATGAGTACATCTATGCCTCTAACTATGGAGTCAATTGCTCTAATAGCCAAGACAAGCCATCTCCCTAATTGAAATTGTAGATGACATAATAATCATTCTAAGTATTTGAATAAAATGCTCAATTTGATTCTTTTGTAGGGTTACAGGTTCATTTAGATTATCTACTGAAGTAAGCTGTCTTTCTCGCACTGTAAATATTCTTACAATGCTACTTATCATCAGTTTAAATTTAAACAATTAATGAGCTAACATTTGCTTATCACAGTTCTGCTATGTATGCAAAACATGAAAGACAAAAACACAAAAGATATAATAGTGAAATGTAAAATTAATAGTATTTATTTATTCATCATTCAAATACAGAGAAAACAGTTACATGTTTACTAAAATATGGACACATTTCCCAACATTAATTATTGAATAAACTTTGTTTTGGTTTAAATTAGTGGTTTATCTATTAGGAGTTTTGTTGAGATTCATTAAAATTCACTACATTAGTTGAGATTTATTAGCTTTTACTGATGTATAAATATTGAAGTTTTAATCGATCAATAAACTCACAACAATTTATTCATCATATTAAAAATTGTTAGGGATCAACCCAATTAAGCAACAAACAAATAAAAAATAGCAGAAGAAATTGAGAAATTTAACACACAAATTTAACATGGAAAAACCCTTTTAAAGAGGATTAAAAAACCATGGGTAAAGATAATTTTACTATAATGGAAAAAGAATAAAGAGTACAAAAGATGGAGATAAAAATTAAACCCTGAAACCTGAAAACAAAGAACCCTCAAAACGTAAACACAAAATTCTCCAAAAGTGTTATGAGTTCTAATCTTTTTAATGGGTGTATTTTCTAAGGTTGTAAAAAAGTCTATTTATAGGCTAAATTCATATGTCAAATAATAATAAAATAATCTAAACTAATCAAAGTTCGACTGAAATAAATAAACAGAGTTTAACTAGGAGATTATCTCTCAAATTTGACTGAAATATGAGTTATACTCAACAAATCTTCACCTTAACTCGTATTTACACAACACCATCATTGCCAAAGCCTTCCACGAGCCTATCTTGAACTATGCAAGGAATTAACTGAGTCGAGTCTATGCTTAGAAACTAGAAGACTTCTAGCCTCTAACTTGTGCACTGCCAAAACAAAACTAACCCGAATCTTATTTTCACGAACACAATGCCCTAATTTTTCAAAACATGCATCCTAAAGTGAACCTCTCTTCAACAAAATGGTCATACCTCTTATGACCAAGTTGCCTCCTCTCTAAACGAGTTGACTTCAACTCCGTAACGGATGAGGGACATTCGGTTTCACTGATCATTGTAGAACCTTTCAGAATATAAAGACTATCAGTCATTTTACCTTTTAACAAAATATGAGCCCTAAAGATACCTTAATGATGCTCACTCGATGTTGATTCTGCAACCTTTAGAGTCTAAAATACTATAGGATATGAGATTCTTTTGTAAATCAGGTACATACCTGACATCTAAAAGTGTCCTAATCGTCCTGACATGCATCTTAATTTGAATAGTACCAACATGATTTCCTTATTGGATGAATCGTTTTCCATACGCACAACTTCACCTTTCACCGAACTGTAGTAGCCCGGTTTAGACCCTAGTCGGAACAGTGGTATTGGGACCACAAATTTGAGTCAGAAAAATATTTAATATTTTTGGTGTTTACAGTATTTGAATTAATATGTGTGAAAATTTTATCGTTTGTGTGCTCGATTTAATTAAAAGGACTTAATCACGTAAAATGCAAAACTAGCATGCTTTATGTAAAAGTACCTATTTGCTATGGCTTTTATTATATGGAGTCGTTATGTTGTGAATTAATCACTAGAATTATGCATGGACAAAAATGGACAAACATTATTAAGTTGTTATATTAATTCATTAAGGTTATAAAGGTAAAAAAATGTATTATAATGTAATTAAATAAAAGAAAACATAAAAATAACATGCAAATGTTCATCTTTGACTTAAACTTGAGAAAGAAAAATGGGTTTTAAGCTTTCAAACACCCGGCCATGGTCCAAGCTTGATTCAAGGTTCGTTTTTACTCGGTTTTTGATAATTTTTACGTTTTTGAGATCGTTGCTTTGAATACTAGCTAGCCCATGCTTGAATTTTTGAATTTGATGATGATTTTTTGTTTTGCCATTGTTGAAAGCTTGATGATTTTTGTGTTTGATGATGAAAAATAAATATGTGTTAATAGATTTTCATGTTTAATTAAGTGATTTTTAGTAAAAATGCCTATTTGGGATTAAATTGTGAATTTTGTAAATTGAGGGGAAAAATGTAAAATAAATAAAAGAAATGGGCTGCTAGGGACCTTAGTGAAATTTGGCCAAGCATGGGTGTGGTGAAATTTTAAATATTTTGTGTTTTGTGAAATAAGGACTAAATTGTGAAAAATGTAAATTGTTAGGGGCAAAAGTGTAATTTGCCCATTTATGTGTTTATGGATAAATTTGAATGAATATATGATTAAACAAGTCAAATTGGTATTAGTTTAGATCAAGAAAAGAGGAAATCAGATTTGGATCAAGGGAAATCTAAAGTTGTCGAATAGTCACTCCGGTCTATTCGTCTTTGTCCGAGGTAAGTTCATAAGTAAATAAATGTTGTTAAATCAAATGTATTGATTTTGTGAATAGCTGAATTTAATTTTATGTATGTATAACTACTTAGCCGAATTGAATTTAGCATGGAATGATGTGTTACGAGCATGAATTGATCGAGTTACGACGTCCGAAAGCCCCGTACGAACCTTAGGAATAGTTAGGGTACATATGTCATGACATAGTATTTTGATATGTGATTAATGTAAGACCACGTTTGGGACGTTGGCATAAATTTATGGTTTACGTGTAAGACCATGTCTGGGACATCGGCATCGTATATGATTTCATGTAAGACCTTGTCTGGGACAATGGCATCGATAGTTGATTACATGTAAGACCTCGTTTGAGACGTAGGCATTGTACGAGCTTTTTAAGCTATCCGAGTATCCTTATTAATTCCGAATGGTTCAACTGGAAATGTTAAGTTAAGATCAAATGTGAAATTAAGTTAAATGATTCAGGTATGTGAGAAGTTATATTCATGAAATTAAGGTAAGTTTAGTATTTGAAATGATGATATAAATTATGCATATTATAAAAGGTGATTTATATATATATGTGATTGTTTTGAATTTGACCAAGTGATATTATAATGTTAATATTCATGTGTTGATATATTTGCTTATGACTTACTAAGCTTTCCAAGCTTAATTTGTGTGTTTATTCGGTGTTTTTAATAGATTTTGGAAGCTAGTTATGAGCTCGGGGATCGTCAAGGATCATCGTCACACTATCGACTATCATTCGGTACTTTTGATGTAACGCCCCAAATTTTGGGCCTAGAAGTATTAGGTCTTAAGTATGGGAACAGTTAGAAGGTAGCACATAAATATTTAGTTATAGAAGAAAGAGACACACAATTGTATGTCTGCTTCAGTGGTTAAGTGTTCTGGGAAGTGCTTGAGAGGTCTCAAGTTCAAGCTTTGGCTTGGTCAATTTTTGTTTTTTTTAAGTGAATAAACCCTTGTCCTTAATTAGCAGGCTTATAATTATTTGTTGGTGAGAAATGTTAGAGTAGGCCTACTGGTCTGGTGGTTGAGTGGAGTGCAATTGAGCGGGAGGTCTGAAGTTCAAGTCCTTGATTGTGCAAGGGGATTTTATTTTGTTGCTTAAGTTGTGTTGGTATTTTAATCCAGCCAAAATACTGAACAATTTGACTGAGTGTTGGTTTTGGTTGTTAAAGGGATAATGGTGAGATATTAGGGAGGATTTTAAGGAGAGTTTTTAAAGACATGAAGAGAGGGTTGTACAGAATTGAATTCTTTTAGGCTCTCTCAAAATTTTCGGCTAGAGTTTGGTTTTTTATCATTCTTAGCTTCTGTCGACTATTTTCCTTGCTTGAAGGCTGAATTTTTGCTAAGGTTCCTACTGGTTTCTTTTTTTCTTCTTTTTCCACTTTGTTGTTCCTTCAGAGATCATTTCTTTATTTCCCTTGTTCATCGATTTTCTTTTCCTCTCCTCTTTGCTACTATTTTCTTTCTTTTTCAGTGCTGCCCAAAATCATCGATTTTTGCTAAGTTTAAAACACCCTCTTTCTCTCGGTTCTTGTCGATTCTTTCTTCCATCTTTTCTTTACCCTTACGGTGCCGAACTTTCTCTATTACCCTCTCCATCAATTTTTGAATTCTATTTCTATTCTACGTGTCGTGATTTTGGTAAGCCGTTTTGGGTAAGGAAGGGAAGCTATGCCTCTAGTGTTGTAATTTTTGTTGTTGTAAAAATTCCTAACATTCAGTTATGTCAAATTATTTTTGCAGCAATATCACAATGAGCGTGGTCTTTTTTTCGGAAACGTTGACTACACCGTTTGGAGCGGTTGGGGGTAAGTGACATTATTAGTGTTTGAGTGTTGTTGTTAAAGTAATATTCGTTTTGACCATGACTGATTTTGGGGTCATGTATTAGCATTGTTTAGGTGCGGTTCATTTCAAGAGGGGTTGCATACCTAGTATCCTAGCAGGTGTGTAAAACACTACCCAAACTATAGATCGGCAAAAAGCCAAAAAATGTAATCTTTGATGCCACATGGGCGTGTGCTCGCTCGTGTGGTAATCCGAATGTAGAAACATGGGCATTTGATCGTAGAGGCCACCATGAGCGATTTCATGGGCTTAGGCCATTTTGGGCCATGTTGGGCCGAAATGGGCTATGTGGGCCCTACAGACTTGTGGGTCCCACACGGGTAAATTGCATGGATGTGTGGAGAATATAGGGACAGGCTGTGTAATCCACACGGCCAACGCCATTTCTGGGCTTTATGGGCCATACAGGCGTGTGGGCCTACATAGGCTCGCAGTATGGGCTTTGGGCCCATTTTCTCAGTTTGACTGTTAAGGTTGTAAGGGTCGCCCGAGATGACTGTGGACCTACTGTTGGGTCGGTAAGTATACCTAGACCTTCAAATTGGTAAAATGATTGTTTTGCCTTTATGAGGTAAAATGGTTGTTTTGCCCTTATGAGGTAAAATGATTATTTTGCCCTTATGAGGTACAATGACTGTTTTGCCCTTATATGGTAAAATGATTGATTTTCCCTTATATGGTAAAATGACTGAAATACCCCTATATGGTAAATTGACTGTTTGCCTCTATGTGAGGTATTGATATATATATATATATATATATATATATATATATATATATATATACGTGTATGACTGTATTTTAGCTTGCTATTTAAACTGTAATGGTTACATGTATGATTTTATGATATGACATGACATGACTGTATGATGCATTACATGGGGATGGGTTTATTATGATTGGAGGAAGTGTACTGTACTGGCAACTCTATTACAAATCACTGATGGCTTTAAGCCTATTATCTTTGGCGACTCTCTGCTTTGCAAATCTTTGTTTAGTCATAGTAACGATTGCTATTTTGGAGTGTAGGGATGGGTGGGTTGATTTTATCCCCATATGGAGTGTAGGCTGGATGGAATGGAGTGTAGAGGCTGGTTGGGTAAGACTTGCATACTGTTTAAACTGTTATTGCACTAATTACTATTAATACACTAATTACTATTACTGTTCTATTTACTGTTACCGTAATGGGCCAAGGCCCAAACACATGTTTGTTTCTATATTGAGATGGGCTAAAGTCCAAAATTGATATGGTCACTGTTACTAATACGGGCTTAGGCCCAGACTGTATTTGCTTACAGCATGATTGACTGTATGTTTATTAAGGGATTGCACACAGATTTTTCGTAAACTCACCCTTCTGCTTATCTGTGCAGGTAACCCACAGGCGGATCGGTGCTGTAAGGGACTTGAAGGTGGCTACACAACTGCATTTACTATCATATTTTCTTTATATTTATAAGTAATGTTATTCTGGGTATTTTGACTGTAATAAGGCCTCTTTAAGTTTTTATTTTAAATTGGGGATTTTTATTTGCTTGGTTATAACTGCTAGTGATAGGAAAACTCAAGTTTTCAAAAGAAACAATGTTTTTACAAAGTAAACGCAAGTACACAACTGTTTCAAAAATCTTTCGCTATAAAATGATATTTCGGAAATGAATAACGATTTTAAAGTAAATACTTTTGGATAATGACACAAGTTTTTAAAATGAATGACACATCTCAAGAATTTCCATTAGAAACACACAAAGAGATTAATTATAGAACGGGTTTTTCAGTGATATCTCGCTTTAGGAAAAATACTTCAATGTGACATCGCCAAATTCAGCCATAACGTCTAGGCCGGGTCTGGGGTGTTACATTTGAAGTTTGAAATTTTAAACATATGTCATGTATAGTCTAGTTTAAATATGTTTAGCTTTTGTATTTGCGTATATATAGCCATGCGAAAATGGCTTGATTATAATATGAAAGCTTGTGTGTATTTGACTATGACTTAAACTTATTTTGGGAAGTATGTTTCTTGGTATATATGTTTGTGATGTTTGGTTATATGATTCGGCAATGAGAAATGGTAGGTATGATGTATAACAGGCTTAATAGTTAGCTCATTTTGGAAGTATGAAATGTGATATAATTAGGGTGATGGATGATTGTATATTGGCTTTATAGGTTCGGTTGCTAAATGGTAAGTAATAAATATGTTTCATGATTGTTTTGGTTGATTGTTTTGGTACGGATCCAAATGGTAAATGATGGTTATGATTATGTATGTTTTGGTTAGTTTTAATGGATAGTTAAAAGTGTCAAGTTGATGCTAATATTAATATTGGTATGCGTACATGTGTGGTTGTAAATTCGATTACGATATTTAGTTCATTTTGATATGCATATGATATTGATAATGGTGTGACCGAAATAATGATTAGTTAATAAGATGAAATATGAAGTTTATGTATATTAATATAGATGTGAATTAGGTGTACATTGGAATGTTATTTGTGTTCAAATGTTAAATATGGCTTTTGTTTTTTTTTAATATAGGGTATATTACGCACTACATAAATATGCATCATTAGTATGTTCGGCCATGTTGTAATGTTACTAAAGTCGCATATGTGATTGCATAAACCATAATGTAATATGGTTCAAATGGTTTTATTATGTGCTTTTGCAGAAGTTATCAAATGATATGTTTGATATTCAACTAATGAAATGGATATTGGCATATATTCAATGTTTAGAGTGTAATGATATATGATGGGATATGTTTTAAGTATATAAGTCCCATTAATATTAGAGTTATGTCGTTTGAACATTTATATGTATTAAGTACTTGTAACATGGCTTTGTTGTACGTTAGTTAATTTAAATATGTGGTTATATAAATGATATTAATATAGTTGAAATTCGAAGCATTGTTTGTATATGTATTATAAATAATAAAGCATGATTAATTTTATTTGGTTATGTGTTCCATATGTGCAAATTTAACTAATATGATTTAGTGGATGATTAGTGTTGGATTTAGAAGTTATATTGTATAGAAGTTGATGTCTGATAATATCTCGTAACCTTATTCAGACGACGATGTGGGTTAGGGGTGTTACATTTGATTGGTATCAGAGCTACGATTTAGTCAATTCTAGGACTAACGTAGCGCGTATGAGTCTAGCTATACATGCTATATTTATAAGATGCGATAGTGTGATGATTCCTGACAATTAAAATGTGTTTTCGTATAGTAAATGGATCCCGATCGAGTCGTAGCTGATGATATGGAAAGAATGCACCCGCTCTTACTCAAGGGGCAGCGCCGGCTGATTCTAGGCCAATTTCGAGTAGTCATAAGGGAGAGGCCAAACAAGCCTTCTATCAGATGATGAACGATTGGTTTATATAGTATATTCGTACAAATCTGGCTATTCAACAACCCCCACCCCCACCTAATCCTCCTCAGATACCTATAATACCTCAAGTTATTGAACCGATGAGATTAAATAAGCCCCCAGTTGATAAAATCAGAAAACACGGGGATGAAGAATTCAGAGCCACTGTTGATGACGATGTTGAGCGAGCTAAATTCTGGCTCGATAATACTATTCGTGTGTTTGATGAGCTATCTTGTACCCCTGACGAGTGTATAAAATGTGTTGTAACCTTACTTCAAGATTCTGCGAATCATTGGTGGAATACATTGATATCAGTAGTTCCAAAAGAATGAGTGACCTGGGAGTTCTTTCAGACTGAATTCTATAAGAAATACATCAGTTAGAGATTCATTGATAAAAAACGCAAAGAATTCCTCGAGTTGAAATAGGGTCGTATGACCGCAACAGAATATGAATGAGAATTTGTGAGACTCAACAGATATGCCCGAGAATGTGTTTCAATTGAAGCTATAATGTGTAAAAGATTTGAAGATGGGTTGAATGAAGACATTAAGCTGTTAGTCGGGATTCTTGAAATAAAAGAGTTTGTGGTACTAGTCGAGCGAGCATGTAAGGCTGAAGAGGTCGGGATAGAGAAAAGAAAGGCTGACTTTGAAGCTAGAGATTCACAAAAAAGATCATCGAGTAAGTTATTTCAGTCGGTAATAAACAAATTTCGAGATGACTTTAGCAGTTTAAAGGCTACTGCGGGTTATTCTAGAAGGGATCGAGATAGACCGCCTATGAGCTCGAGAGCTACCTTAGTAGCTAGTGTTGGTGATATCTGACCGAACCAACCTGAGTGCAAACACTGTGATAAATGACATCTCGACAATTGTAGATTGAATGATCGGGCTTGTTTTAAATGTGTATCGATGGATCACTTCATTCGTAAATGCCCTGAGTTAGCTGAGCAAAATATAGTGTAGAATACGAGACTGAGCAACATGTCAGCTCGAGGTAGACCACCCAGAAACACGGGTAATGTGAGTGGTAGCCAGAGGGGAACTAAAGACACTGCTGTTAGATCTGAGGCTCGTGCACCTGCCAGAGCTTATGCTATTCGCGCTCGCGAATAGGCTTCATCACCAGATGTTATTACTGGTACTTTCACTCTCTATGATACTAGTGTTATTGCATTGATTGATCCTGGATCGACTCATTCTTATATATGTGAAACTTTAGTATCCAATAAGACTTTACCTGTAGAGTCTACTGAGTTTGTGATTAGAGTATCGAACCCCTTAGGTCAATGTGTCTTGGTTGATAAAGTATGTAAGAATTGTCCGTTGATGATTTGAGATTCATGTTTTTCAGCCGATTTGATGTTGTTGCCATTCGATGAATTTGATATAATTCTAGGTATAGATTGGCTAACGTTGCATGATGCTTTTGTGAACTGCAAACGGAAGACTATTGATTTGTGATGCCAAAATAATGAGATAATTTGGATTGAGTCTAATGATCTGAATGGTTTACCAGCAATGATATCTTCGATGTTAGCTCAGAAATATGTGAGAAAAAGTTGTGAAGCTTATTTTTCCTATGTGCTTGATTCTAAAGTGACTAAAAAGAAGATTGAATCAGTACCAGTTGTGTGTGAGTATCTGGATGTTTTCTTAAAGAATTACCGGGTTTGCCACCGATCTGAGAGGTAGAGTTTGGCATTGAGTTAGTGCCGGGGATAACTCCGATATGGATAGCTCCGTACAGAATGATACCAACTGAATTAAAAGAATTGAAAGTTCAGTTGCAAGAATTGACAGATAGAGGTTTTACACAACCGAGTTTTTCTCCCTAGGGTGTACTAGTTTTGTTTGTGAAAAAGAAAGACGAAACCATGAGAATGTGTATCGACTACTGACAGCTCAATAAGGTGACCATAAAGAATAAATATCCTCTACCATGAATTGAGGATTTATTCGATCAGTTGAAAGGGGCTACTGTGTTTTCGAAGATAGATTTAAGATCGGGTTACTATCAGCTGCGAGTTAAAGACTCAGATGTGCCAAAAACTGCTTTTCGAATGAGGTACGGACACTATGAGTTTTTGGTTATGCCTTTTAGACTTACTAATGCACCTGCTGCTTTTATGGATCTAATGAATTGGATATTCAGACCGTAGTTGGATCGATTTGTGGTTGTGTTTATAGATGACATTTTGATCTATTCCCGTGATGAATTCCAGCATGCCAAACATCTGAGAATAGTGGTACAGACTTTGCGTGATAAACAATTATATGCAAAGTTCAGTAAATGTGAGTTTTGGTTGCGTGAAGTTGGTTTCTTGGGACATATTGTATCAGCATCGGGTATTCGAGTTGATCCGAGTAAGATTTCGACAATACTAGATTGGAAGCCTCTAAGAAATGTTTTTGAAGTCTGAAGCTTTTTGAGACTTGCTGATTATTACAGACAGTTTGTAAAAGGTTTCTCTATGATTGGAATGCCGACGATAAGATTGCTTCAGAAAGATGTTAAATTCGAGTGGTTAGAAAAGTGTAAGAACAGTTTTGATTAGTTAAATGTTTTGTTGACTAAAGCTTCGATGTTAGTTCAGCCAGAATCGGGTAAAGAATTTATGATTTATAGTGATGCATCTTTGAATGGTTTTGGTTGTGTTTTGATGCAGGAAGGCAAAGTCAAAGCTTATGCCTCGAGATAGTTAAAACCGCACGAAAAGAACTATCCGACACAAGATTTGGAATTGGCAGCTATTGTGTTTGCATTGAAGATTTGGCGCCACTATCTGTTCGATCAGAAATGTCACGTTTATTCCGATCACAAAAGCTTAAAATATTTGATCACTCAGAAAGATCTGAATCTATGACAGCGAAGATGGTTAGAGTTGCTAAAAGATTATGAGCTAGTGATTGACTACCATCCGGGAAAGGCCAATATTGTTGCTGATGCTTTAAGCCGAAAATCTTTGTTTGCTCTTCGTGCGATGAATGCGCATATGGCTCTATCTGATGATGGCTCAATTGTAGCTGAGTTGAAGTGAGACCATTATTTATGCAACAGATTTGCGAAGCTCAGAAAGTCGATAATGAATTGTTAGCAAAACAGGCTCAATGTGATTTGAATACTGATTCAAAATTTTGGGTTGATGCTGAGGATTGTTTGAGATTCAGAGGACGAATATGTGTTCCGAGAAATTCAGAGTTGATTCAGATGATTTTAAATGAAGCTCAAAGTAGTCGGTTGTCTGTTCATCCCGGAAGCACAAAAATGTATAATGATCTAAAACAACTTTATTGGTGGCTTGGTATGAAGCGTGACATCTCTGAATTTTTTTCGAAATGTTTAATTTGTCAGCAAGTCAAAGCTGAACATCAGGTATTGTCTGGGTTACTTCAGCCGATTATGATTCTCGAGTAGAAATGGGACCAAATCACGATGGATTTTGTATCGGGTTTGCCCCTGTCACCGAGTAAGAAAGATGCAATCTAAGTTGTTATTAATAGATTGACTAAATAGGCTCATTTCATTCCGGTTCACACAGATTATTCACTTGATAAGCTTGTTGAGTTGTACATTTCTCAGATTGTGAGATTGCACGGAATACCTATTTCTATTGTTTCGGATAGAGATTCGAGGTTCACATCGCGATTTTGGAAGAAAATACAAGATGCATTAGGTACGAAACTACACTTTAGCACTGGTTTTCATCCGCAGTCAGATGGTCAATCCGAGCGATACTCGAAGATATGTTAAGATGTTGCATTCTTGAGTTTGAAGGTACGTGGGAATGATACTTTCCACTAATTGAATTTGCGTACAATAATAGCTTTCAATCGAGTATCAAAATGGATCCTTATGAGGCTTTGTACGGTCGTAAATGTCGAACACCTTTATATTAGACTGAGCTCAGTGAGAATAGGATACACGGGGTCGATTTGATCAAAGAAACTGAACAGAAAGTGAAAGTGATTCGTGATAACCTAAAAGCAGCGTTAGATAGTTAGAAATCGTATGCAGACTTGAAACGTAAAGATATTGAGTTTCAGATTGGGGACAAAGTGTTTTTGAAAGCCTCACCGTGGAAGAAAATATTCGAATTCGGTCGTAAAGGCAAATTGAGTCCGAGATTTATTGGGCCATATGAAATTATTAAGCGTATCGAGCCGGTTGCTTACAGACTGTTGTTTCCACCTGAGTTAGAAAAGATCCATAATGTATTCCATGTTTTGATGCTTTGACGATATCGATCCAACCCATCGCATGTGATTTTCCCGTCTGAGATTGAGATTCGATTCAATATGACATACGAAGAAGAACCGATCCAAATTTTAAATCACGAGGTTAAAGAATTAAAAAATAAGAAAATATCTTTAGTGAAATTCTTATGGCATCGGCATGGGGTAGAAGAAACTACGTGGGAGCCCGATGATGCTATGAGAGAACGATACCCAAACCTTTTCGCCGGTAAGATTTTCGGGGACGAAAATCCCTAAAGGGGGAGAGTTGTAACAGCCTGGTTTAGACCCTAGTCGAAATAATGGTTTCGGGACCAGAAATCTGAGTCAAAAAATATTTTAATATTATTTTTGGTGTTTACAGTATGTGAATTAATATGTGTGAAAATTTCGTGTGAAAATTTTATCGTTTGTGTGCTAGATTTAATTAAAAGGACTTAATCGCGTAAAATGCAAAACTAGCATGCTTTATGTAAAAGTACCTATTTGCTATGGCTTTTATTATATGGAGTCGTTATGTTGTAAATTAATCACTAGAATTATGTATGGACAAAAATGGACAAACATTATTAAGTTGTTATATTAATTCATTAAGGTTATAAAGGTAAAAAAATGTATTATAATGTAATTAAATAAAAGAAAACATAAAAATAACATGCAAATGTTCATCTTTGACTGAAGCTTGAGAAAGAAAAAGGGGTTTTAAGCTTTCAAACATTCCGCCATGGTCCAAGCTTGATTCAAGGTTCGTTTTTACTAGGTTTTTGATAATTTTTACGTTTTTAAAATCGTTGCTTTGAATACTAGCTAGCCCATGCTTGAATTTTTGAATTTGATGATGATTTTGTGTTTTGCCATTTTTGAAAGCTTGATGATTTTTGTGTTTGATGATGAAAAATAAATATGTGTTAATAGATTTTCATGTTTAATTAAGTGATTTTTAGTAAAAATGCCTATTTGGGATTAAATTGTGAATTTTGTAAATTGAGGGGTAAAAATGTAAAATAAATGAAAAAAATGGACTGCTAGGGACCTTAGTGAAATTCGGCCAAGCATGGGTGTGGTGAAATTTTAAATATTTTGTGTTTTGTGAAATAGGGACTAAATTGTGAAAAATGTAAAATGTTAGGGGCAAAAGTGTAATTTAACCATTTATGTGTTTATGGATGAATTTGAATGAATATTTAATTAAAAAAGTCAAATTGGTATTAATTTAGATCAAGGAAAGAGGAAAATAGATTTGGATCGGGAGAAATCTAAAGTTGTCGAATAGTCGCTCTGGTTCGTTCATCTTTGTCTGAGGTAAGTTCATAAGTAAATAAATGTTCTTAAATCGAATGTATTAATTTTTTAAATAGCTGAATTTAAATTTATGTATGTATAACAACTTAGCCGAATTGAATTTAGCATGGAATGATGTGTTACGAGCATAAATAGATCGAGTTACGATGTCCGAAAGCCCGTACGAACCTTAGGAATAGTTAGGGTACATATGTCATGACATAGGATTTTGATATGTGATTCATGTAAGACCACGTTTGGGACGTTGGCATCGATTTGTGGTTTACGTGTAAGACCATGTTTGGGACATCGGCATCGTATATGATTTCGTGTAAGACCCTGTCTGGGGCAGTGGCATCGATAGTTGATTACATGTAAGACCTCGTCTGGGACGTAGGCATTGTAGAAGCTTTTCGAGCTATCCGAGTATCCTTATTAATTCCGAATGGTTTAACGGGTAATGTTAAGTTAATATCGAATGTGAAATTAAGTTAAATGATTCAGGCACGTGAGAAGTTATATTCATGAAATTAAGGTAAGTTTAGTATTTGAAATGATGATATAAATTATGCATATTATAAAAGGTGATTTATATGTACATGTGATTGTTTTGAATTCGACCAAGTGATATTATGATGTTAATAGTCATGTGTTGATATATTTGCTTATGACTTACTAAGCTTTCCAAGCTTACTTTGTGTGTTCATTCGGCGTTTTTAATAGATTTTGGAAGCTAGTTACGAGCTCGGGGATCGTCAAGGATCATCGTCACACTATCAACTATCATTCGGTACTTTTGAATTTTGAAACTTTAAACACATGGCATGTATAGTCTAGTTTAAATATGTTTAGTTTTTGTATTTGTGTATATATAGCCATGCGAAAATGGCTTGATTATAATATTAAAGCTTGTGTGTATTTGACTATGACTTAAACTTACTTTGGGAACTATGTTTCTTGGTATATATGTTTGTGATGTTTGGTTATATGATTCGACAATGAGAAATGGTAGGTATGATGTATAATAGGCTTAATAGTTAGCTGATTTTGGAAGTATGAAATGTGATATAATTAGGGTGATGGATGATTGCATATTGGCTTTATAGGTTTGGTTGCTAAATGGTAAGTAATGAATATGTTTCATGATTGTTTTGGTTGATTGTTTTGGTACAGATCCAAATGGTAAATGATGGTTATGATTATGTATGTTTTGGTTCGTTTTAATGGATAGTTAAAAGTGTAATATCCTGAATTAGGGCCTAATCGGAATAGTGGTTTCGTGACCACAAATCTGAGATAGAGATAATTATTTTATAATTATTTTGATGTTTATGATATGATTTCATGATTGTATGAAAATTTCGTGATGAAATCCTATGCCTAAAGTGCTTAAATTGAAATTAGGGACTAAATCGAATAATTTGTAAAACTTGCATTCTAGGAGTTTTTAGTATGAAATTGTTTTGGAATATTAATTAGGAGGCCTTAAATAGCAATTTGACCAATTTCTAAGTCTATGGACAAAAATTGGACATGGATGGAATTTTTGGACAGTTTAGTAGTAAGGGCATTTTGGTCATTTAGTTATTAAAATGAATTAAAAACAAAATTAAAAGCCAATTTTTATCCATCTTCTTCATTAGGCCGAAATTTCAAGGGTTCTCCATAGCTAGGGTTTGTTTCAAGCTTCCAAGCTCCATAGTAAGTGATTCCAAGCCCCGTTTTTAATGTTCTTTACGTTTTTGGAATCCCGGTAGCTCGATTAAGCTTATGCTAGCAATAATTCAACCTATGGTTCATATTTGGAAAAATACCCATAGGTGAAATTTTTGTATTCTGGTGTTTTATGATAGAAAATGAGGTTTTAAATTATGTTAGACAACTTGTACTACTCGGTTTTAAGCGAAAACGAGTAAAAGGGCTTAATCGGTAAAAATACCTAATAGTCATAAGTACATGTTAGAGTGTGAATTTGATGTTACCATAGAAGGAAAAAATGATCAGCATGTCATAAAACATAAGAATAAGGGATGAAGTTTAATTCCCGAGCCTAGGGGAAAAAGTGTAGTTATGCAAAAGTTTAGGGGCAAAAATGTAAATTTGCCAAAGTTTGTATTAAATGCTGTTTTGATGAATGTATGTATTAAATAAGATTAATTTGGCATTATAGATCAAGAGAAATGAGATTCAAGTCGCGATCGAGGGAAAAACAAAGTTTACGAAGAATAGGCTCGATTGCTAATAATTTTGTACCGAGGTAAGTTCATGTGTAAATGTAGTAACATAATTGTCATTTTAATTAACTTAATGATATTTATATGATATGATGATTATTATTATGAAATATTATGCTTTGTGGTTATTGTTGAGTAATATGCAAATTATGTTTAATACTTGTTAAATATGAATTGCTACCGAGTATCGGTTTCGATATTCCGTGGAAGACGGAAAAGATGTGTGATTGAGGAAAAAGCCCGTTTGAACCTTGGGAATAGATTAGAATACAACTGACATGTCACTAGGATGGTTGAGTTCTGAACTCGTTGAGTTGAGTCCGAGTTCACTTATGGATGCGAACGCCCGAGCTCGTTGAGTTGAGTCCGAGTTCACTTATGGGCGGGTTACATGGTAGCTTGGCTACATAAGTTCTGCAGGCTATTAAGTTTGTCTAGCTGCGGGTATGGCTCTTATGTTCATGAGATCCGTGTATTCGAATTATATTCCGATGTGTTCAACGGGTGAATCTTAAGTGAATAAGAAGAAGGCCTAAAATGAAGGTGACATGTTGGTAAGTGAGGTAATGAGAAAATTTGACAGGTATGTGCTTAAACCCTCGGGTTGAGAACTTGGTATGATGAAATCGTAGAAAGATATTAAATACAAATGAAATATGAATGTCTTGGTGTTGTTTATGCAAATAATGTTTTTGGGGGATTGTGTGATTATGTTACTTGCTATTTGCATGTGAACTTACTAAGCATTTGTGCTTACTCCCTCCTTTTCATTCATTGTAGTTTTGACAAGCCGGCTTGAGAATCGGGATAGGTCAAAGACTCGTTCGCACTACTCGAAGGCCTAAATTGGTAAAATGGCTTGTGTGTTTTGAATGTGCCATGTATGGCAAAATACTCACTTTGTGTAAATGATTTTATGATATGGCTATGGTTTGGCAAGAAAAGGGTTTGTAAATGATTAGCCATTGGAATGGCCAATCTAAGTCATATTTGATGTTATGTATGTTTAAAATGATATTTAGTCCATGAAAATCCTTAGTAAAGTGAAATTTGCCATAAAATAGAATCTGGCAGCAGCAGTGATGTAAATTTGAAAAATCACTAAAAATAGTGGAAATGGAATTAAATGATGAGTAAGTTGAAATTGAATATTAATGAGTCTATTTTCATATGGATTGAACAAAACAGGTATATGAATTATATTTTATGAGATATTTGAATTTTTGTGAAACAGGGCCAGAGTGATTTTTGGATCCCCTATTCTGACTTTAAAAATTCATAATAAATTGTAAAACAATAATTAGAAGTCATGCTTTATATGTAAAGATTTCTTATTGAGTCTAATTTTAACAGAAACAAACGTCATAGACATTGAAATTCTGTATAGAGAGATATCTGATTCGTAATACATAGAGGTCAGAGCAGTCAAACCCTGAAATAAGGGAGATTTTAACTAATAAACTGTACTAATTGGCTTGACCAAAAATTCTAGAAAACAATTAGTAAATAGATATATGAGTCTAGTTTCAGGTAAAATTTACGGAATTGGGTTTTGAGTTTCGGAACTCGAGATATGAATTTTTAAGCGACTGCGACGCAGATTGCTAGCTTGACTAGAAATTTTAAAAAAAATAAAATAAATTGTTTGAGCGGTTTAAGTAATGAATTAAATCTGTTAACACCTCGTGTTCGAATCCGGCGACGGTCTTGGGTAGGGGGCATTACAAAAAGTGTCAAGTTGATGCTAATATTAATATTGGTATGCGTACATGTGTGGTTGTAAATTCGATTACGATATTTAGTTCATTTTGATATGCATATGATATTGATAATGGTGTGACCGAAATAATGATTAGTTAATAAGATGAAATATGAAGTTTAGGTATATTAATATAGATGTGAATTAGGTGTACATTGGAATGTTATTTGTGTTCAAATGTTAAATATGGCTTTTGTTTTTTCTTATATAGGGTAAATTACGCACTATATATATATATGCATAATTAGTATGTTCGGCCATGTTGTAATGTTACTAAAGTCGCATATGTGATTGCATAAACCATAATGTAATATGGTTCAAATGGTTTTATTATGTGCTTTTGCAGAAGTTATCAAATGATATGTTTGATATTCAACTAATGAATTAGATATTGGCATATATTCGATGTTTGGAGTGTAATGATATATGATTTTAAGTATATAAGTGCCATTAATACTAGAGTTATGTGGTTCGATCATTTATATGTATTAAGTACTTGTAACATGGCTTTGTTGTACATTATTTAATTTAAATATGTGGTTATATAAATGGTACTAACATAGTTGAAATTTGAAGCATTGTTTGTATATGTATTATAAATAATAAAGCATGATTAATTTTATCTGGTTATGTATTCCATATGTGCAAATTTAACTAATATGATTTAGTGGATGATTACTATTGGATTTAGAATTTATATTGTATAGAAGTTGATGTCTAGTAATGTCTCGTAATCCTATTCTGGTGATGGATGTGGGTTAGGGGTGTTACACGAACTATATGTAAAGAACCATTCTTTGTTGGGACACATGTGGAAAGAACATCCCAAATCTAGGATCTACTCGGATGTAAGCTCGGAGCTATACCACTTTCATTAGCCAAATTAGCACCAGCTACATCTTCCTTATTACTCTCAGCAGCCTTTTTATTTCGCAGTTTATAACAATCTGCTTTGACGTGACCTAACTTCTTACAATAGCAACACATTTTGTCTCACTTCTTTAATGCTACCAAAACGGAAACTTGCATATCTGCCTTGCTATCCGAACCAAACTCATTGTCAAGTTTGTTTTTACTCAACAAATGACCCTCCATATCATCGAATGAGAGTTTATCTCTGACATAAATTAGGGTCTCCCTGAAAGACTTGTATAAAGAGTGTAAAGAGTACAATAATAACATAGCTTGATCTTCATCGTCAATCTTAATCTCACCATTCTTTAAATCATTCAAAAGAGTAATAGATTGACAAATATGATATCTAAGAAACTCACATTCGTTCATGCGAAACGTAAATAGACGTTGTTTCAACACTAAACAGTTAGCCAGAGTCTTAGTCACATAAATAATTTCCAACCTTTTTCATAGGCGGATGAGGTTTTCTCCATCAATACATCTTGCAATACCCTATTCGCGAGGCACAACTGGATTGCAGACAGGGCCTTTTCATCAAGTTTTTCCCATTCTGTCTGATCTAGAATCTCAGGCTTTTTCCCGGTAATAACCTTTTTTAAGCTGATCTGAACTAGAATTGTCATCATCCAAACTTGCCACAGATTGAAACCTATGACACCATCAAACTTCTCAATGTCAAACCTTGTTGCTGCCATCTTTGAACGGGTTGATCTACGAAAATTGAACTAGCTCTTAATACCACTTGTTGGGGATCGACTGATTAAACAATGAACAACTAAAAAATAGCGGAAGAAATTGAGAAATTGAACACACAAATTTAACATGGAAAAACTCCTCTAAAGAGGATAAAAAAATCATGAGCAAAGATAATTTTACTATAATGGCAAAAGAAAAAATAATACAAAAAATGAAGATAAAAACTAAATCCCGAAACCCGAAAATAAAGAACCCTCAAAACATAAACACAAAATTATCCAAAAGTGTTATGAGTTATAATCTTTTTAATGGGTGTATTTTCTATGGTTCTAAAAAAGCTTATTTATAGGCTAAATTAGTAGTTCAAATAATAATAAAATAATCTAGACTAATCAGAGTTTGACTGAAACAAATAAATAGAGTTTAACTGGGAGAGTATCTCTCAAATTCGACTGAAATATGAGTCATACTCGACAAAAACCTCTATCTCTAATATCCATAGTTTTGAACTGCAACTACAAGATATGCATGAAAGAATCTTTCCTATGCTTTAGGTCTAAAATGGAAGAAATTTTGGAGCATTTCTTCATTCTCTTGGATTTCATACTTGATTGGATGAAGCTCTTCCTTTTGTTTTAATGTTGATGGCATTATTGAGAGCTTTGGTTGATCTCTAGGTCTTCAGTTTCTTCTCCGATAATGTTGTTTTTACCACATTGATCAGCAAAAGATGATATCATTGTAGTTCATATCATTTCTAATTCCATGAAAAAGAATTAAAACCTCTTCAACGTCAAGCTTGGCAATCATCATTATTGGACTTTAAAAGGTGCCACAATTTTAAGGCTAAAAAAACAAGAGGCTTAGATTTGGTCACAAGAGACAAAGAGGAGTAGAGTAGAAGGGATCATTGCGAGGAAGATTCTTTTTTTTTTTTTAGTAGCAAATACCTATTACCTCTTTTCCATGTATTGCAGTCTTGAGGATGTCAAATTATATGTTATCAGTATTAAAATGGATCTAATACAAGTATGCATTCAGCAGAAGTATGTTATGTTCGGTCTTTTTGAGAATTTATATATTTAGAAAATTATGCCCTTATACCTCCATGTTTTTAAGTAGGTGTTGGAATAGGTATTGGACATATAACAACAAAAAAATAATATATATATATATATATATATATATATATATATATATATGATAGTTAATATTCTCTTTTGTTGCGAATAGTATATATAATATCTAAAATCACAAAAAAAAAGCAAATAATTTGTTGACTTATAAACCTGTTCATGAGCGGGTTTAAACAAAGATATTAGGTTCAAAAAATGAGTTTCCATAAAAAAAAGTTAGATATGTTCACCTTATCGGTCAAGCTCAAGCTTGAACATTCAAGGCCTAAGCCCGACCTGACCTGACCCATTTTTAAGTTTGCATTTTTTTTTATATATATTATGTAATTTATAACAAATAAAAATTAAATCTATAGTAATATATAATACTACTATAATGTAAATATTAAAAAATGTTAAGATAATTATATATAAGTTTTTAATAAATGAAAAATATATAAAATTATTTAATATTAAATTAAATTAATATAAATATAATTTTAAAAAAATATAGGCAGGCCTAAAATGGGTTTGAGCTAACCATTTGCAAATATGACGGATTTAAACAAAATTTTAAGCCATATTTTAAGCCGACTGATTTGGACAAATATAAAGTGTGTTAATATTATGCTTAGACCCAGCCAAACCCAACCCAACCCAACTTATGAACACCCTTATTCTCTTGTCAATATGTGTTAGATGGCATTTAAGGTGGTCGAGAAACTTTTTGACTTTGCCATTTAACTTGAAACCAATCATTTTCTAACACTTGAAATAATCCATCATAAATGGTGAACATGCATGAATGCCTCATTTCTGATTATTTCCAAAGGCAGGCACATCTACACTGGAATACATGGAATTCTCAGTATTTACAGGCTAAGAAATCTGTACGCAAAATTATCAGCAAAACATTTAGGTCTTCTCAATTCATTCTCTTGCTAACAAGGTGCTGATGTCAGTTGATAACTAATTCCTTCTTCTGCAGGAAACACCAATTGATTCAAACATGCTCAGAGTAAGAAATAAACCCACTTTCCCGGTTAGATTACCTTCTTTTTGCCTGTATGATATTGGCTAGTTTAAACTCAAAAAGCACAAACATGATTGATGATATAAGTGATATAAATTTATATATATAAATGCAATAACAGATTACCCTGAAACAAATTTCCCACTCCTTTGGGCTGCTTCATCACATTGAATTTGCAGACTCCAGAGGTACAATCTGAAAACAAAATAAGATAAAATAAATCAACCATTTGAAGTACATTATTTTGAATAAAGGCAATATCACAAAATAGTTTCCAGGTATACAAAATACAACCAACTCAAATGTTTCAAGAAATGGAACCAATTCATGTACTGAAAATCTGTGAAGATATTGAGCTTTAGAATAAACTATAAGTGACCTTGTCAACATGCTATTGGACTGAAAGCTCTGTTAATACTAGACAAGTGGGTTGAGGAGTGCTTTGCATCTCTTCTAAGTCTAGCTAGAGCCTTGTCCCTTCGAGGCAAACATATACACAGTGGTATTTTGATTAACTCTTTCAATTAATCGAAGTTTGACTAGCTTAATCTAGCACAATGTTTTTGATACTAAAGATGCTCCAACATAACTTCAATGGCTAAAATGTATATTCTAATAAAAAAGCATACATGAGGTTTCTTGCAGTATCATCCATACACAGAACCAAACATGTTAAAATAGTTCCATTTCATGTTGTAAGCAATTCATTAGAAGCTTGTCAATTTTCTACAATTTCATCTGAAATAAAATTACATATAATATTAATACTATTTATTCTTTAGCCAAATAAATTAAAAATATCATGGATAGAATTCAAAATGGTTCTTAGCTTAGCCAAAAATTAACTCATAGAAATAATCAAAAAATAAAAAAGTAACTCATGGTTATTGATGGCTAGGTATGAAAAGCTTTCTTTTTCTTCCTCCTCTTTTATAGAAAGCTCCCTCATGCCTCTCCACTGAAATGATAAAGATATCATCTCAGCAAGTATGGGATAAAATCACAAAAATATTACTGTCTTAAATGAACTAAATGTGTTCCTAAATTATTCCTCAAGAACCCCATTACTCTCAAAGTTGAATTCTCCTAAATGTGCTCCTATAAGAATATGATTACCCCTAAAATGTTAATCAATTAGCAAGCTAAAAATTATTAAAGCAAGAGGAAGTGAACTTTGTATGAAACTTGACCTTGTGCAATGTGCCAGTTTTCTAGGCCCATCAGTCAGGACAATGTTTTAGGAAGCGCTCTACAAATTTTTGTCATGTACCAGTCAGGAAACCTTCAGGAGAAAGAACAATTAAAAAGGAAAAACAAAAACAGAAATGAGAAAATTGATTCACCTTAGACCTAGTTTCTAGTGTGTTTCTTGACCGTTATAAATTTGAACTTCGGTTGGCTTTAGCTTTTCTGATGATAGAGCTAAAAGCAGATGAAACCAGCCTTGTTGCTTGAGCGCTGGGAATTTGCACTGATAACTTTGTTTCTTGTTTGGTTCTTTCTGAACATGGCTTGGCTTCAGCTTTTCTAATACCGGTGCTAGAACATGACACCAGGCTACCACTTTTCGGTAGTCTAGACAATCTGCGTGAGCTAGAGTGTGGTTCAATAGTTTGTCCGCTAATATTTCTTACAGCATCTGGGTTACTTTCTTTCATTGAAGGGACACTTTTCGATAGTCTGGATGATCTAGGTAAGCTAGAGTGCCGTTTATGTTGGGGA
This sequence comes from Gossypium anomalum, assembly GCA_025698475.1. NCBI lineage: Eukaryota > Viridiplantae > Streptophyta > Magnoliopsida > Malvales > Malvaceae > Gossypium > Gossypium anomalum. The sequence continues at coordinate 64,084,261 of CM046968.1, read as the reverse complement.
TTGAGTGTACTTTAACTGGGTAAAGTAAGAGTTGCAAAGAGAGCACCAGTAGCAACGTATTATACCCGGGTAAAATATAGTTCAATCTTTTACCTAATATAGTTCAATATGAACCAAAAGAGTTACATTGACTAAAATAACAAAATGAACAACAAAAAAAATCGACTCAAAGACTTGGCTCGCGCTTTCGGACTTGGCCTCTTCTGCATGGTCTGATGGTTTAGTGCATGAGCTGCATGGAGGGCCACATTCTAACACTCCTCCTTGGCTTCCATGCTGCTAACTCCAAGTTCTTTCCTTAACTTGATGAACCTTGAAGTACATAGGGCCTTTGTGAAAATATCAGCAACTTGGTCTTCTGAATTGCAATGAACCAGCTCTATCTCTCGAGCTTGTTCCATCTCCCTTACCACATGCAACTTAATGCTGAAATGTTTGGTTCTACCATGGAAGATAGGATTCTTTGCAATTGCAACAAAGCAGACTTGTTATCACAAAAGATCTCTTGTTGCTTCCTTTTGATATAGGTTTAAATCACCAAGGATTTTTAAGCCGGATGGCTTGATTTATCGCTCCAAAGAAGAGCACATACTCAACCTGCTTTTTGGTTGATCGAGCAACAATTGATTGCTTCTTGGAACTCCAAAGAAACATAGTGAACCAAGGGTAAAGGCATAACCTGAAGTGCTTTTCATGTCATCCTTTGAACTGGCCCAATCACTGTCAGTGTAGCCTATCAGCTTCAGGTCTTCATTTCTGCTGAATTTCAATCCATAGCTCAGGGTGCCTTTGATGTACCTAAGCACTCTCTTTGCTGCTTGAAGGTGTTGTTTGTTGCAGCAATGCATAAATCTTGACAGCACACTAACAAAATACATGATGTCTGGTCTGGTTGCTGTTAAATACAACAAGCAACCAACAAGACTTCTATAATCAGCTTCACTAACCTGTTCATAGCCTTCTTGACTTGATAGTTTTGCTCCAACAGCCATAGGTGTGCTTGTTGGTTTGCAGTTTTCCATAGAGAATTTGCTTAGAATTTTTGCGAAGAAATGTCTTACGCCTTGAAGAAGATTCCACTATGAGTTTGCTGCACCTCCATTCCAAGAAAGTAGATCATCTGTCCCAGGTCAGACATTTCAAACATATCTTTCATTTTGGCTTTAAAATCAGCCAGCATATTTCGGTCTCCTCCTGCCACCAAAAGATCATCAACATAGAGAGACACAATAAGCTGTGTTTCAGCTTGTTTCTTCTTGACATACAGAGTTGGCTCACTGATGCTTCTCTCAAATCCCAAGCTTAGCAAATAGTCATCAATTCTAGTATACCAGCTCTCTAGGAGCTGTTTGAACTATATAATGCCTTCTTGAGCTTGTACACCATTTGTTCTTTGCCAGACACAACAAAGCCTTGAGGCTGATCAATGTAGATCTCCTCTTCAAGGAAGCCATTGAGAAATGCAGACTTCACATCGAGCTGGTGGATTTTCCACTGTTTCTGAACTACTAAGGCAATCAGCAATCTGATGGTGTCTAGCCTGGCCACTGGTGCAAATGTCTTCATGTAGTCTAGTCCATACTTTTGGCTAAAGCCCTTCACAACTAGCCTAGCTTTAAGCTTGTTTAGGCTCCCATCTGCATTCTGCTTGGCTCGATAGGCCCATTTCACTCCAATAACCTTTCTATTGGTTGGTCTAGGAACCAATTCCCATGTCTTGTTCTTCTCAATCATGGCAATTTCATCATCCATAGCTTGCTTCCAGCCTTGATGTGCTTCAGCTTCTTCAAAGCAGCATGGTTCTTCTTGTGCAATATGAGCCCTTTCATAAACATCAGCCAAAGTCCTTGTACCCCTGACTGGTTCATCATCAACATCCATCTCTGGATCATTTTGATCAGCTTCAAACTGATCTGTAACAAGTTCTTCAGGAATGGCTTCAGGTTCATTTCTTTCCCAGTTCCAACAAGCCTTCTCATCAAACACTACATCTCTGCTAACTTGAATTTTGTTGGTTAAAGGATCCAGGATCCTATAACCCTTTTTGACCATACTATACCCGGTTAAAATACCAGGAACAGCTCTTTTAGACAACTTGTCCTCTTTACAGCTGGTACTTGGCTGTAACATAGACAACCAAAGACTTTCATATGAGCCAATGATGGCTTGAACCCGAACCAGGCTTCAAAAGGTGTCTTGTGAACGAGTGCTTTGGTTGGAAGCATATTCTGAATGTAGACAGCAGTGTTGACAGCTTCAGCCCACATTGGCTTGGGTAGATTTTTTTCAAACAACAAGCATCTGGCCATATCCATCAAGCTCCTGTTCTTCCTTTCACTAACCCCATTTTGCTGGGGTGTATAAACATTGGTTAACTGATGTTTGATGCCAGCATCTTTGCACAAGAATTGGAACTGAGCTGAAGTGTATTCAGTTCCATTATCTGACCTAATGGTCTTTATCTTGCTGCCTGTTTCTGTTTCCACTGCAGCTTTGAACTTTATAAACACTTGAGCAACCTCAGACTTATGCTTCAAAAAATAAACCCAGCAGTATCTGGTATAGTCATCAATAAAGAGAATAAAGTACTTGTTACCACTTAGTGATTCTGTCCTCATGGGGCCACAAACATCACTGTGCACCAGTTCCAACTTGCTTGAAGCTCTCCAGGTTGTGTTGGTAGGAAATGGAAGCCTAGCTTGCTTTCCCATCTGACAAACTTCACAAACATCTTCAATGTGAACTGTCTTGGTGAAGTTTTCAACCATTTCCTTGCTGACCATCCGAGCCATGGATTTGAAGTTGGCATGCCCAAGCCTTTGATGCCAAAGCTTGGTGTCATCAGTTGAAGCAACATGGGTTGAGTGTGAGTCACTTGACCAGTTGACTTCAAAGCATTTGTCACTCATGGTGACTGTCATGAGGCGCGATCCATTTGGATCAGTGATTTGGCACTCCTGACCTTTAAACACAACAGAGTACCCTTTTTCTAGCAGTTGAGTAATGCTAAGTAGGTTCTGTCAATTTCTTACCAGAGAAGACATCTTTTGATAATTTTGCCACTGTGGCGGTGCATATTTGCACATCTCCCTTGCCTTCACCTTGATGAGTGACCATTACCAATTTTCACCTGGTTTTTGCAACTTCTATCCAAGGTTTTGAAAATTGTTTCATCTGGTGACATGTGGTTGGTGCGAATGCTTGTCCAAAGAACCAAATTTTTTGTACCTTTCTTCTGGCCAGCTGAGCATGAAACAGCAAAGACTTGTTCTTCATGGTCACTACTGTCTTCAGCCACCCGAGCTTCTTCATTCTTGTGTTGAGGTTGGTTTTTGCCAGGTCTGCCTTTTTCTTTGCAGACTCTTTCAACATGGCCCTTCTTCTTGCAGTGTTGACACACAGCATCTGGTCTGAACCAGCATCTGGCCTCTTGATGACCAGGTCTTTTACAAAATCTGCAGAGTTGATCTTCTCCTCTTGCAGCATCAGGCTTAGGCCTGTTTTTCCAGCTCTTCTTGCCCTTATAGGCAGAGGTACTTGAGGTTGCTTTGGCCTTGGCTTGAAAAGCTCCCTCCTGGTGCTCCTCCATTCTACTGGCTCTCCTTTGTTCCTGAGCATAAAGAGCATTAATAAGCTCAGTTAGGGAGATGGTTGCCAGGTCTCTCGAATCCTCCAAGGATGAGATCTTTGCCTCATATCTTTTAGGCAATGTTGAGAGCACCTTCTCCACAATCCTTGCCTCACTGAACTGTTCTCCTAGCAATCTTATGCTGTTGACCACAGCCATTATCCTGTCTGAGTACTGTTTCACTGTCTCTTCTTCCTTCATCTTGAGATTCTCAAAGTCTCTTCTCAAGTTTAGTAGTAGCTCTTGCTTGTCTTGTTCTTCGATGTGCCTTGGAACTCCTCCTTGAGCTTGTCCCAGGCCTGGTTTGGGAGTCTCACAAGCCATGATTCTGGTGAAGATAACATCAGAAACATAGTTCTGAATGCATGACATGGCTTTGTGCCTCTTTGTCTTTTCATCAGCATGCTGCCTCATTTGAGCCACTGTTGGGTTGGCTCTGAGTGGAGCTGGCTCAGCATCTGTGTTGACAACTTCCCACAGATCGAAGGCCTGCAGGTAAGTCCTCATCTTGACAACCCATATGTGGAACCCCTCACCATTAAAAACTGGTGGTGCTGCAGGAGAAAAGCCTGATGAAGCCATTTAGTTTACAACAACAGGTCCTCTAAGATGAAAGCTCTTGATACCAATTGTTGGGGATTGAGTGTTCTTTAACCGGGTAAAGTAAGAGTTGCAAAGAGAGCACCAGCAGCAACGTATTATACCCGGGTAAAATGTGAAGGAAAAAATGCTTGAAGCTCAAGCTTTTTCTATTGCCAGGAATGTCGAACAGAATTTAGAAGGCAGAGAAAGATGGAGCATGAAGAAGAAAATCTGATAATTTTCATTAACTGAAACAATGGCATATAGCCAATACATAAAACAAGCCTTTTGCTTGTCAAAATCAACATATGGTCAACTAATCTACACCAACTACCACTAATACATTGGAACTTACAAGACAAAACTTGTACATAAAAGAAAAGCTGATTAACAGCTCATTCCTACATCAATCTTTTACCTAATATAGTTCAATATGAACCAAAAGAGTTACATTGACTAAAATAACAAAATGAACAACAAAAACTGACTCCAGCACTTGGCTCGGCAGCTTCTGGACTTGGCCTGCTCTGCATGGTCTGATGGTTTAGTGAGCTGCATGGAGGGCCACATTCTAACAGTTTAGTAGTTTGTCTGGTAATATTTCTTACAGCATTTGGGGTACTTTCTTTCATTGAAGGGACACTTCTCAATAGTTTGGACGATCTAGGTAAGCTAGAGTGCCTTTCAGTAGTTTGTTTGCTTATATTTCTTACAGCATTTTGGGTACATTCTTTCATTGAAGGGACACTTTTCAATAGTTTGGACGATCTAGGTAAGCTAAAGTGCCTTTCAGTAGTTTGTCTGCTCATATTTCTTACAGCATTTTGGGTACTTTCTTTAATTAAAGGGACACTTTTCAATAGTTTGGACGATCTAGGTAAGCTAAAGTGCCGTTCAGTAGTTTGTCTGCTAATATTTCTTACAGCATTTGGGGTACTTTCTTTCATTGAACAGACAGTTTTCAATAGTCCAGACAATCTAGGTAAGCTAGAGCGCGGTTCGGTAGTTTGTCTGCAAATATCTCAAACAGCTTTTTGGGTACTTTCTTTTGTTGAAGAGACGCTTTTCGATAGTCCAGATAGTCTAGGTAAGCTATGTCGTTTAATAGTTTGTCTGCTAATATTTCTTTCAGTATTTTGAGTACTTTCTTTTATTGAGGGGGAACTTTTTGATAATCTGGACAATCTAGGCAACCTAGAGTGTGGTTCAGTAGTTTGTCTGCTAATATTTCTTACAGCATTTGGGGTACTTTGTTTCATTGAAGGGACAATTATCGATAGTCCAGACAATCTAGGTAAGCTAGAGTGTGGTTCAGTAGTTTGTCTGCTAATATTTCTTACTGCATTAGGGGTACTTTCTATCGTTGAAGGGACACTTCTATTGACCTTGACACTAGCTTGCTGACGAAGAGAAGGATTTGGCTTAGATTTCATAACAGCAACTTTAGTAGTTATGCTGCACACCTTTGCTTTGTTTGTAATAGCAGAAGCAACAGTTCCCTGATTAAGATATAAACAAAAACCAAAATTAAGAACATCAGCTATATAAGCATTTGATTGTACAAGCTAGAGCTATGTGTTTTCAGGGAAGAAATGTAAATGGAAAGCATATGACATGTAGATGTAGAGTAATACAATAATATAAAAAAAAAAAAAAACACATTTTAATTAGCCATGTTGGTTTAAAGACCATGAAACAACATTTCATGTCCACCAATATATCCTAATTCTCATAGTAATTCTTTCCACTTATTTTGGACAAGCACAAAGATTATAAAAGAGATGCAACTTCAAAACATAGTTGATTTCAACTGAAGACTAAACTCGGCTTCTTTACCTTATCCTTCACTTTATTGCCATGCTTTATCGTTTTGTTAATAATTTGCTTCACTTTGCTAGAGACAGAAGCCTCCTCAAAAGAATTTTCCACTTCAACAGTATTTCTACAGACTTTCATTCCTTCCTCTATGGTAGCATCATTATTTTCAGTAGAGCAATTTTTTACTTCTTGGCAACATGGTTCCATATTGTTTGAAATGCCTTGGCTGTCTGAAATATGAATTTGACTAGCATTGCTCGGTTTATCTTCCTTTTCTGCAACAGCATCATTAAAATCAATTCCTCTTAGTTTGGAATTCTCCTGTGTCTCTTGACTTGGACCATATTGCCTGGTATTTTTCTGATGAGATGGTAATGCTTCCACAACTCCAACTCTTTTGTAGAATTCATTAAAATAGGCCGTCTTTTGAGCAACTAATCCTGGGGCCTGGAACTTCTGAAGTTCCTCTTCACATCTGTTGCAAGTAAAAACTGACCTTTTCTCCCATGCAATTGAATCATCAGCGTATCTTCCGAAAGAAATTGAGCCACGACTCAGAATAGCAGATATTTCCTGATCACAAGGATGAAAGTTAAAGTACAAGCCAAGACATAAGGGATGGAAGCTGAGGAAACATCCTTCACAGTGTTTATATGTTAAAATAATATATTGCCAACAGTAGATAGTATTTAATATGAAGAACAAGATACTTAACAGGTAGGGCGACTTTTATGCATGGTTAGTGGCTGAAGCAACAGAATTCACAACTAAAACTGAATAGGAAAAGACCAAATTACGAATGCGATCGGTTGAATGGAAAAGCGGAAGGATGGACAGAGGTGAGTGAAAAAATGGAATGAAATAAACTTGGTAATAAAGAAAAGTGATAGGAAATAAATAAGAAAAATAAACATTTCAATATTAATGTATAAAAATAAATCATTTCGAATTGGAATGAAAAAAAGGAAAGAATGAGAAAGATAAGTCAAGTGTGCGAATTTACAAGATTATGTATTTTTTTTAAATTTTTATTTTATTTTATCTCATTTCCTAACTTTACCAATTAATGGATGGAAAGAAAATTACTAATGCATCTTTTTTTTTTTGTTCAAAGACGTTTTCTATCTTTCTATTTTAAGTATTCATCTTTTTAATTTTCTTTTCACTGTTTTGGTTTCTTTCTTTTCATATGGGTACTGATATTCAATCCCTCTATGATGTAGCACTTTCAAATTAAAAATCAGACTTTTTTTTTTGGCTTTTTAACATCTAAAAAGAGGAAAATATATTGCTAGAAACCCATTTCAACAGCTAAAACTCTTAGAGATGCTTAGGGTCCATAATAAAGCCAAATTTGATAGACAATGCTCATATTGGTTGCTGCAAAACATTTGATCTTTGTTAAAGTGACCTTATCCCACATCAATCAACCTTAGGTTTCTTATGGTCTTCAAGTTGGGATATTTCATCATTTTGCCAATTAGTTTTAAGTTTAGGCTGGATGCTTAACAATATTCATTTAATATGTCTACCAAAAGTTCTGGATTTAAGGGGAGATTACCAGGATGCCATCATACATCTACTTTGATAGCTAAACAATAAATTATCTCAAAACTTTGAGCTTAACTTCTATGTTTAAACTTTCCCTGGTCAAGAAACACATAGGGGAAAATGTTCTAAAGAATACATTCAAGGAAACCAAATTATTTGTTTTTGCGCTTAATTGAGTCAAACATCAATCACAAAGAGAAATGATACAGGAAAATGGGATTCATAACAACCATCCAAAGCTTTCTGCAGTACTTAATTATTGATAAAATGCCAATCCTTTCATATGTACGAGAAAAGAAAGCCCAGAAGCTAATATTTTAAAGCGATAACATGAAAGGAATTTATCTAACAAGAAAAACAAGAATGTTGTTTTATACATACAGGGGAGGAAAATGATCAAATATTGGTAAAAGAGGAAATTATGAAATCATTACGAAATCAGACCTCGAAGAATTGGGGAAAAGAAGAATAAATGCTGTTTCTGAAAAATCTGTGATGAATTTCAATCTCGGGAGTGGCCATTTTGAATGGTGTAGTGCACACTGATTGATATACAAGAAAATCCCAATTCACCTTTATTCCCTGCCCTGCAAACGAATTGAATCATCACATTAAAATATTAAAACCCCACAACTGTATTAAGAAATTTAACAATGCCCCGCAAATTGTTCTTGCAAAAAGAGAGAGAGAGAGAAAGAAAAGGATTTCTTGCCATTTTTAATTTTTGTATAACAAAATCCCTCTAAATCATTGCAACACATTAATAATTCTTGGAATTACTTTCATAATCTTAAAATACTTTCATTTTATCATCATTGGGATTTCTTTTCTCCAACACCAACAAAAATTACGAAAATTAAAAATATATATAATTACATTACAATGGTGGTTACTCAACTGCTTTCGGAAAATAAGAAATCAACAATGGCGTCAACCAATATAGGCAAGAGAGAAAATGAATCAAAAGCAGGAGAATGTTGATGCCATTTCCCGCTGCCTGCTTCATGCTCCATGCTGTTCACACTTTATTTTAAAAGGTTCCAATTTTGCATATCCCAAGGTAACAGAATAAAAAAAAAAAAAAAACAAATTATGGATAAACATACTAGAAATAACAACAATACTACTAACGAGACTGCAATAAGTTGTGTTCGCAGTTCTGACCTGCCCAGTCCGAAAAAGTCTGTCTCGAAAAGCGAAAAAGAATGTGTAAAGATATGAATTTAAAAAATAAATTTGAATAAAAAAATTTTCCATTTTCTAAATGATCGAATCTCAGGTAAGCTTTTTTTAGTACAAGTCCAATACAAAATTGCAAAAAGAAAATTGTTGTCTTTTTACTATTTTGTCATTGTTTTTTTATTATTTTGCTATTATTTCTTTATTATATTGTTATTATTTTATTTTTATTATTTAAATATTGTATAAATCTTATTTTAATGTTATTTAAATATATATTATTTATTTTTTTCATTTGTTAAAAAATATTTATTTTAATATTTAAAGTATATTTGATGTAGTATATTTTTTAAATTTATTTTTATATAAAAAAATTTAATACGGTGGGTCGGGCTCGAGTTTTAATATTTTTATTCAGATCAGATTTGAATAAAATTTTAGACTCATTTCAGATTCGGCTTAAAAAACAAGCTTAAATTTTTTACTTGTCTCAGCCCGACCCGAACCTGACTCGACCCAACTCATGAATATTTCTAATAGTTTCTTTTACATAACCTTTAGGAGTTAAAAAAGCATTTATGGAATTATAGGTAATTTCTAAAAATAGGCAAAAAGCTATAATTTGTATCTCTTTTGTTTGGAAACTCCCTTTTAGAGTTAAAATTATATTATTAACTCTTATTTATTATGTAATTTATTTTTTAATATTTATATTAGGTTACTTTTGAAATTTATTTCAAATAGAGCATTAGATGTTTGAATTTGTCATAGTTATGTTTTTAATTATTTAAATATTTAAAATGTGGTCTATATATTCAAATTAAATTTTATAAACAGTTTATATTAATTGGTTGAAAAATATTTAAAAATTATATTTATATATCAAAATATTAATAATGAATTACAATAAATTATTATGGTAATTGTAATGATTTAAAATATTATTATATTTTTTACTATAATTTAAGTTGATATATTTTATCAATCATATATTAACAAATCCAAATAGATTAGTAGATCAAGAAATCCAGTCTTAGTCCAATTTTGTTATTCCAGGTGATTCCAAGAATCAAGAAAATCAATATTTCAAATCTTGAAGTCAATGCGCGATGAACTACATGTACAAGCTTAAATGAGCCAATTTCGGGAGTGAACAACCACAAGTCCAAGTTCTTGAAAATCAACCCATTAGGATGTCCACAAGCCCATCATGAAGTTTGGAGAAGGATTTAGTTGAGTACTAGTCCAAATTGTTGAAGTGACCCAATTTGTAAACATTTTAATTTTTATGTTCAAATTTACTTAATTAGTTGATTAACATGTAAAAATCCAGCCCAAGGAGCCCATTTAGACCATTGGATGAATTGCCCATTCAATTCCTAAATTTATTTTCACATGTTAATAGTTAGTTAAGTTAGTTATTTGATGAGTTGTCATGCTGAGTTGGCACAGTTCAAATCCTATTAGGATTAGGAGACTAGTTTGGGAAGCTATAAATAAGGTTTGTCTCTCGCCCTTTATTCATTCATTCATTGATTTATTTTCTTTTGAATTAATAAATTTCTCTTTGAATTTCTTTTAAAGAATTTCTCTTAAGTTTTCTTTTAAAAGAGTTTTAACAATTTTTTCAAATTACGAGAATTATCTTCAAGCTTTTTGACCAAGGAATCTTTCTTGGAGGAGAAATTGGAGTAGTTTGAAGGAGGTTGTGGATTCATGTTGTTTTCAAGGCTTCTTAGGACTTCTACACGTCACTTAAATCTTTTCCATCTCTTTTATTTCTTTTCTTTGTTTTTCTATTCCGTTCTTTCTATTTTGAATCTAATCTTTGACTTACTTAATTCCATGTCTTGTTTCAATCAAGAGGAATGTTCTCCTATCTTCTCTCATCAAGAAACATATCAAAAAATAAGAGTTCTTTGCTTTTCTTATTGTTTGAATTCTTTTGTTACAAAACAATTTTCTTTTGGCTTAATTCTTCATTCTACTAAATTGTTTCTGTTATTTTGTTTTGGATCTACTTGCAGGCTTGTTTAGAGTCCAAGAATAATCTTTTCTAAGGAACCTTATTCTACTCATTCTTGGACTCCTATTGGCTACCCCTCCCTTTCTTTATTGTTGGGTTTTCTTTTCATTTGTTTTCATTTAAATTTGTTTATTTTTTTAGATCTTTGTTTGGCCGCTTCTTCATCATAAAGGATAACCCAAATCACTCCAACACGAGGTTATTCATTGTTTTTGGCTGACCGAATCTTCTCTTTAATTTTTATTATGATTTCATTCAGTTTTAGTCTTTATTCCTCAAACATGTCCTAATTGTTTGCTTTCACTTAATTAGCAACCAGATTTCAATTGGGATTCATCAAGAACAAGGGTTGTAACAGTCTAATTTAGACCCTAGTCAGAATAGTGGTTTCGAGATCATATATCCGAGTCAGAAAAATGTTTTAATATTATTTTCTATGCTTAAAATATATGAATTTATGTCTGTGAAAGTTTCGTATGAAAATTTAATCGTTTGTGTGCTTAATTTGATAAAAGGACCTAATCGCGTAAAATGTAAAAGTTACATGCTCTTTGTTAAAAGTGTCTATTTGATTTGTCTTTGTTAGTAAGGGTCCTTATGTGGATATTATGCCATTCACATGGATAATGGACATAAATGACCTTATTATATGTGAATTTAAAATGGTTTATTAAAGGGGTATTTTGGTCATTAGCATATTAATCATATATTAAATAAAAGAAAACATGAAATTGGCTTTTTGTTCATCCATCTTGCCAAAAAATACAAGGAAAAATAAAATAGAAAGAACATTAGGGTTCGGCCATTGATTTTCTTAGATTAAGGTATGTGTTTTGATCGGTTTTTGATGATTTTTATGTTTTTGTAATCGTTGATTAGTATACTATAAAGCCCATGTCTCAATTTATGAATTTGTTGATGATTTTGAGTTATTCCATTGATGAAACTATGAGTTTTGTGATGTTAGTTGATGAATTATGAAAGATATGTTTTGGGTTAACATATGTTGTCTTTGAATTTTCGATAAAATTGAGTAATTTGGGCTAAATTGTAAAAATTTTATTTTGAGGGACTAAAATGTGAAATAAATGAAATGTATGGACTTGTATGAGAGCTATGAAAATTCGGCCAAGCTTGTGTACAAACAAATTATGTGTATTTTGTGATTTTGTGAATTAGGGACTAAAGTGTCAAAATGTGAAAATATGAGGGCTAGTTTGCAAAATGCCCTAAATGTGTATTTGTGGATTGTTTTGAATGAATTTTTGATTGAATTGGTTAATTTTGAATTGAATTAGATCAATAATTAAAGAATACAGAATTAGATCGGGGGAAGTCGAAAGTCGTTGAATAGTCGAGTCCGTTGTTCAAATTTGTACGAGGTAAGTCGATATACAAATAAGCTTGTTTGAATTGAATTATTATTATTCATTTGATATTGAATTGTGATGAATGAATGTCTGAGCTAAATATGTGCTATCTGAGAAAGTATCGACAAAGTTTCGACGTCCAAAAAGCCCCGTACGAACTTTAGGAATAGTTAGGATACATATGTCATGACACACTATCGAGCCTTATTTTGGTACTTTGAAAATGTATATATTAAAGTATGGCATATATAGGCTAGAAGTGGTTGGATTATGTTTTGAGATATATATATTTAGCCATGTGATATGGCTAGTTTGTGTTTGAACTTATAGTTTGATAATGGTATATGATATGTGATGCTAATAAGCAATTATGGTATGTTTTGGTTGGCCAAAAGAAATGGTAGGTGTTGAGAAGTTTTGGTAAGTTTAAGCATAATATTGAATGATGTATTGATCATATGTTTAGTTATGATGTTAGTTTAAGTTTTGATATGAATTAATTAATGAATTGAGAATGGAAATGATTGGTAATGTTATAGCATGAATTATGTATGGTTTGGTATAGATATTAGCTGGATTAGTTGTGCATATATGCTTGGTTTGGTGCTTGAAGGTTGACCCAAATTGGGGTGGCAAATTGGCTATTCAAATGGCCTATTTTTGTCCACACGGGCAGAGACACAGGCATGTGTCTCAGCCGTGTGCGACACACGGTCACATTACATGGCCGTGTGTCCCCTAGGGTACCCTACGAATTAAAGTCAGTATACCCTCCAGTTTTGACACGGCCTAGACACACAAGCGTGTCTATTAGTCATGTGTGGCACACGGGTTGGCACATGGGCGTGTGGTCGGCCGTGTGGCCAAGTCAGTAGCCTCCCTAATTTTCACACGGCCTGGGACATGGGCATGTCTTATGGCCGTGTGAATAAGTCAGTATGTATGCCCTGTTTTGCCACGGCTTAGACATACGGGCGTCTCTAAAGCTGTGTGAGGCACATGGCCTGTTTACACGGGCGTGTGACCTTTGAAAAGTTGAAAAGTTTTCTAAGTTCTGAAAACTTTCATATGTTATCGAATTGATCCTGAACGCATGGTTTAAACTTCGTATAATCGTTTTAAGTTCATATTGGATACGAATGATCTATGTTTAATGAAATGAGATGATATTTGATATTCAATTGTTCTGATCTGAGTTACGAGTCCAGTAATACCTCTTAACCTATTCCAGCGACGGTTACGGGTTAGGGGTGTTACAAGGGTTTCTTTAACAGATGACCACTCCCTCGTTGCCCTCACGGACTAATAAGGGAAAATTAATGTCACACCCCAAAATTGGGCCTCAGAGTTTTGAGGGTAAAATGAGAATTCTAGCTCCAGTATGCTTGGGAATTTCATAGCATGGTAAACCAGAAATGTTTTCGCTTATGGCTTTTAGAAAATTAAATCGATTTTTGAAAATGATGTTCCAATAATCTTTAATTTTAAAATAAGGACCGTTTCAAATTGGGGGTTAAAACTAGGAGTACTAAAAGGGAAAATAGCCCAAAACTTTAAAATCAAACTAATACTTCCCCCCACCTACGGGTTATTCATGGTAGTTTTCTTTTTATTTTATTTTGTATCATTCCTTGAGTTTCCTAACCTCTATTTCTTCCAATTTAATTTCTAAATTTCATTCCTTTGATTTCATTCATTCTCATAACATTAAGCCTCCATAGAATTCCATAGAAACCATCAAAAACACCATTGATTTCATCATCTCTCAACTTTCTGGCTTTTTGGATTTTTTATTAAACGGTCGTTTCTTCTTCAACTAAGGTAATGTTTCAATTTTCTATTAGTTTTTAATGTTATCTAACTTTTAAAACTGAGTTTTTACGTATTGAATTGAGTGTTTTGAACAAAAGCCAGAAATTGACTCGTTAATGGTGGATTTCAGGATTTTGAATAAAAATAAGGCACTACAGGAAAATAGGGTTTTAGCGGCATTTTTAGCGGTGTTTTATCAAAAAACATCGCAAAAATTGAAAAACACAGAGCAATAGCGGCGTTTTTAGTAAAATGCCGCTAAAAACAGAGCATTAGCAGCGCTTTTGGCAAAACGCCGCTAAAAACCAGAGCATTAGCGCGCTTTTGGAAAACGCCACTAAAAACTGAGCATTAGCGGCGCTTTTGGAAAACGCCGCTAAAAACTGAGCATTAGCGCCGCTTTTGAAAACGCCGCTAAAAATAGAGTATTAACGCGCTGGCAAAACGCCGCTAAAAACCAGAGCATTAACGGCGCTTTTGGCAAAACGCCGCTAAAAACCAAAGCATTAGCGGCGCTTTCGACAAAATGCCACTAAAAGTCATATAATTCCTAAACCCCAAAAAAATCATAAACACTAATCTATAACCCCTAAAACAATAATTATTAAAATTTATGGTTATACAATATATTAAATATTTTCTTATATAATCGTAAAAGAGATAGTATTGAATTTAAAATATCGAATTAATTTTGAATTTAAAATATCAAATTAATTATCATTATAGTTTAAGGTTTATGGTTTAAGATATATGATTTAGGGTTTAAGGTTTATGAGTTAACTATGGTTTAAGATATATAGTTTAGGGTTTAAGGTTTAGGAGTTAACTAGTATTTGAAGGTTTATGATGAATTATGGGTTTAGGGGTTAGGGTTGGAGTTTAAGGTGTAAGGGTTTGGGGTTAAGGGTTCAGGGGTTAGTATTTATGGGATAGGGGTTAAGAGGTTTAGAGTTTAGATTAATTAGTATTTTTTAATTTATATATTAAACGATTTCTTATATAATTGTAAAAGAGATAATATTAATTTGAATATATTAAACTTATGATTATAGTTTAAATTATTTAAGAGATAATACTACAATTTCAAAATTTCAAAATTACAATGACTAAAAAAAACAAAATTAAAGTAAAATGACTAAATTCACAACTTACATATAATTCAATGACTAATAGAAAAATAATAATAATTAAAAATATTTAACTTGTTTATATTTAAAAAATTAATAAATATCAAATGAAAATAAAATGTATATATTTATGAAACAATTAAAAAAAATTTAATTTACGTTAAGTATTTGAAAATATGATGTGTTAAGTAAAATTTAATTAGAGATTTAAGGGGTTAGTGGCATTTTTTGAAAAAACGCCGCAAAAAAATAAAATAATTTAACGTCATTTTAATTGAAAATTTTGGGGATTAGTGGCGTTTAAAAAAAAAACGCCGCAAAAAAACATAATTATTTACTTAGCCATTCACCCCCAACGCAAAACAGATTTCCCAATTCTCTAATTTCTCCTAATCCCTAAATTTCCCCCAAAAGAATCAGCAGACACGGTGAAGATTCATTGTTTTCCTGTCATTCTTTTGTATCTTTGGTTATCCACCGGCCAAAAAAACACACGCTATAGAAGGAAGAGAGTTTTCGTGAGAGAGAAACCCTAAGTTTTCTCTGGCGTTTCTGGTTTTTGTGATTTTTGAAATTTGCTGCTTCAACGGAGACTCATTTCAGGTATCAATCTCTTTTTTAGTTTCAGCTCCATGCTTTTTTACTTGTATATCAGTGGGTTTTTCTTAGGGTTTTTGGTTTGCAGCTTTAGAAATAACTGTTTCATGCCGTCTTTCAAATCTACAGATGTTGGTCTTGCTCTTCATTTTTGTTTGTTTATCGTCTAGCATGCGTTGTTCTTTATTTTTGGATTGTTTGTTTCCCCCTGTTTAATATTATAGCTTTTGCGTTAGTTTCCATTTCTTTAAGTCTTTGCTTAGCAGAATACAAATTGCCTAAACAAAAAGCATCCATATGTAAATTGTTTATTGCATCTGTGTTGGCCTGATTTTAGTTCTAGAAAGCCGGTGGGAGTTGTGACGCATGTGGAGTTTATTTGGCTTGTACTAATTTGGCCAACAATTGATATGCCTAAATTGTTTGTAGTTAACAGGTGATATACATGATGAAATGGAGAGTCATAATCGTATGCTTGACCGGATGTTGTGTAATTGCAGCTGTTAAACCCAAAACTTCCAACTTTCATGAAAAATTCTGGTTTTCTTATTATTTAACTGATTTTGTTGTAAATCAGGGCAATGGCATGGATGCTACAAGGGGCATAATGTCTGGCACCATGGATCGGTTCAAGAAGGTATCTAAACAAGTTTTGCACTACTATTTTAACTTCATGTTTATTTAATTCGGTTTACGATAAAAATTGGTTTGAATATTATGAAATTCAGCTGCTTTATAGGTGTTCTAGAAGAAGTCCAACAGAAAAATAATGGGGTATTTATATCCGATTCTAACATTAATTTTATTTGAATGAGGGGATACTATTACGTAGATATAACTCGCTTGGAGACACGATATGTTTGCAAGTGGAGACACGATATAATCGCATAATTTGGCTTTTTCGACAAAACTTTAATCGAACAACCTTAGCTTTAAGGTTCCATTTCCGCACATTCTCAAGGTGCAATCTTTTTATTTAATAAAACCATTTTTTTGGTGAAATATTAAGAACAATATAATACTAGTAGTCTGTATAACATAACATTAGTTAAAAGAGAAAGGTTGATTGCAACCTTTAACCGTTGCTTTTTGTGTGCACTTCATAACTGTTGCTTTGTCTTTCGAGTTTTAGAGGGAAGTTATGTATTTATGTAATTTACATAAGTGGAAACAAAATGCCTAATAATAAAATCACTAAAACTGATTGGACACATCTCTCCATTCTCTAACTTAATCATTCACTTCATTTTTTGATTTAACTTACATGTGGCTTTGGATTATGTCTTCATTGTTCTACCCACACTCTTTGCCTTACACGTAGTGGGAATTTATTGATATACTTTGTCACTTACTTGTGTATCTTGGTCATTGGGAATTTAACATTTCTAGCTTCAAAGACTTAGCAAAACCTATCACATTTTAATTACAAAATTCTTTATATGCAGAGAGACATTATGAAGTGGAACCAAATATGATTCGAAAAGTACAGATTTGTGAGTTACTAGAGCCGATAAGAACAAGCATAGCTCACGATTAGAGTCATTATTGGCGAGATTCAACTTAGAATTAAGCATGTTGTTAATAGATTTTATATTTGTTCAAATTCAGCTTGATTTGAAATATGCACTTAAAATTTTGTCTAAACTCATCTTAAGTCTATTTTATTTTATTTTTTAAAAATGCTATTTTATATTTAATCTAATATTTAGTATTTTATGTATTTTTCATTCATTAAAATTTTATGTATAGTCATTTTATTTTTTTTAATGCTTACATTATAGTATTATATATTACTATAAATCTATTGGTAAAATTTTTCTATCTGTCTTGTATTATGTATAAATTTACATACTTGTCCATTTTTGTGAACAACGGGAGTATTTGCTCATGTATTAAAGGATTGCTTGCAGAGTGGTGGTCAACAACGACTTGGCCTCTGAACTTAACCACTCCATCGAATCATCTCAATTTTAAGGAATGGATGGCGTGGAACTTAGCTCTAAAGCACGGCATCATGTTCACAAAGTGCCATGGAAAGTCTTTTTCTCTTTTATTATTTGGCAAATCTTGCTTGCCTTAAAATGCAAGAATCTTCAAAACCACAATGACCACGAAAGGAGTGGTCCAAAAACTCTGAGCAAGGTGTGGAATTTTTGCCATGTTTGGACCCATGCTAACATTTAATCCTATACCCTCGTACATAATATTTTTGTTATTGTTGTTCTCATAAGGGTCTTTACATCCTTTCGAAAGATTATTATGTATGAGAAGTGGATGTCTACATTTATTCACTTTGAAAACTTCTAAACTTGTCCTACCAATATCTTAAAACTTATTGAATTTGTTTGTATTTTCAGAAACTTTTATGTTTTTATCCTGGAAAATATCAATCCCAAATATTTTATCATATTAATGTTTTTGAACCTTGCATAATTTTTTTAGATGGACCTTGGAGTTGGCTCCTTTGTGCTAATGAATGCAAGATTACTTCACGGCAAGCACGAAACATCAAATCATCAATGTGAGTCATTATATTTTCTAGATGCTGGTGTTAATTTGTCATGTATATTGCTTACCATTGTAAATTCTTTCTCTTACGAGCATACGTTATAATTTTGGCATCACAATTTTCTTTTGTGCATGCAAAGATATCTAAATTTGGTATGCAGATATATAGATGTATATTGTTTCAGATCTATGTTCCATTAACTTTTCAAAATGCTTCCTAAGGAGCTGGTGGAAGGCACCTTTAAATCAGCAACTCTGCTACTCTCATTAGGATTTGCTAGACTTGCTTCTACATTGAGTCTAGACTATCGGTAGAATATATTTCTTTGCGCTGGACTTTTTGTAATAATAGTTGTTTGCAATGGAATAGGATAAGTTGTGTACTATATCTAATTGCTAATATAAAACAAATGGAACTCTGGGAGATGTCTAAAATAATGCTCCAAACCAGTTTGTACTTAAAAGCATTTTGCATAATAAGCATAGAATTTATACAGACTGGTTTTAGTTAAATGACGCCTTTCTTAATGTTGGCAGTTCAACATTTTAGCTGTTGATGATTGATGATCAATACTTTTTTTCGTTTAATGGAATTTCTCCCTTGTAGGTACATGTGGGGGAATATGGAGTCAACTAGAATATGGAGTTCAACATTTTGGCATTATTTTCTCACCAGGATGAATTATGTTTTAGAAATTCTAATACTTTGTGTGTCTGTGTGTGTATTTTTTTTATGTATTAAATTACATATTGAATCAATATTTACGTATTAAATTTAAATTCATTAATTTTTATATTTAGTTTTGAAGTTTAAATTTTAATGGAAAATTTAATTTAATTAATATTTTTTATTTATCCTTAAAAGTATATAGTTTAAAGTTCAAATTTCAAAAATTAAACATAATATAATATTTAACATAGAAATAAATATTATTTAATTAAAATAAAATAATTTTTTTAAGATCATTATTTTTAGCGGCGTTTGTGAGAAAAGTGCAGCTAAAGGTCATGATCTTTAGCGGCGTTTGTGAAAAAAGCGCCGCTAAAGGTCATGGTCTTTAGCGGCGTTTGCGAAAAAAGCGCCGCTAAAGGTCATGGTCTTTAGCGGCTTTTTTTTGAAAAAACGCCACTAATTTTTGCGGCGTTGCATATAGCGACGTTTTTTAGCGCCGCTAAAAGTATTAGCGGTGCTTAAAAACGCCGCTAAAGGCAAAACAAACACCGCTAAAAGTCTATTTTCCTGTAGTGAGGTTTCAAAGTGTTTTTCCATTAGTTTTGATGTGATTAGAAGGTTTATAAACATTCTTTAAATTTTCATTAAAGAATTCTAACGTTTTAATAAATTTTCGTGAAAATTGCCATAGTATGTCAAAAGTTTTCGATACCATGAATTGGGTAATTTTGTGAAGTTTGGAAGTTAAGAATTAGTCGTAAAGGATTAATTAGATGAATGGAACCAGTTTTAGGCAAAAATAACAAGTAGAGTGTAACGCCCCTAGCCCGTGTCCGTCGCCAGATTAGGGTTAAGAGGCATTACTGATCGAACATTATCAAAATCCACTCAAAACATTCACAATGTCCCTTATAAGGCTCTATGAGACCTTAAAACATGCTTATAAGTGGTTCAGGACTAAACCGATAATATTTGCAAACTTAGGGAAACTTAGAAAATTTTCAAACATTAAAAGGTCACACGTCCGTGTGAACAGGCCATGTGCCTCACACGGTCAGCAGGCACGCCCGTGTCACAGGCCGTATGAAAACAGGGCATTCATACTGACTTGTACCACACAGCCGAAGACACGCCCGTGTGCCATGGCTGTGGGAAAATTTGGGAGGTTACTGACTTGGGTCACAAGGCCGACCACACGCCCATGTGCCAGCCCGTGTGTCACACATGGCCAGTAGAAACGCCCGTGTGTCTAGGCCGTGTCAAAACTGTAGGGTATACTGACTTAATTCGAAAGGGTACCCCAGGGGACACACGACCGTGTAACATAACCGTGTGTCGCACATGGCTGAGACACACGCCCGTGTCTTTACCCGTGTGGACAAAAATAGGCCATTTGCAAAGCCAATTTGGCACCCTTTTCTCATGCACACCTAGCCATCAAAATGGTATCATTTTAAACACATATATAGGTAGCCAAAACATGTCAATTCACACACATATTATGACATCTATCATCAATCAATTCAATTACTAAATTCCATATTCAAAACATACCAAATCAACATGCCACAATTATCAAACTCATATAACTCCTAAATAAATTTTCTCACCTTTTTATCAACCAAATCATACTTCTCAAACATATCAATTCATCATCTTCAAATCATACTAAAATATACCAACTTCCAAGCAATAATACCACAACATATAACTATCCAAAAGAGCATCCATACAACCATTCCAAATAAGCCAACACTTTGGACATTATATACATCACATATATCATTTATCAAACATATAATTCTAGCCAACTTAAATGGCCATATTCCAACATTTACAAGTCAAATCTCATGGCAATAATCACAACTCAAAACATACCAAGATGACATTAGCCTATACATGCCATATACCACATATACAAAGCTTCAAAAGTACCAATGAGATGATCGATAGTGTGATGAAGTTTCCCGACGATCCCCGAGTCTGAGATAGCTTCAATAATTTATAAAACATGGAAAGAACACACAAAGTAAGCTTTAAAACCTTAGTAAGCCATATACAAATAAAGCTACCATATGAACCTTTGCATATCAATTCAAATATGCTAAACATAACTAATCACACACAAGTTCACAAACCTTTCTCATTGAACACATATTCAATATCATAATCAAATTCATCATTTACTTCACTTCTCAATACTCGTATAAATCTCGTACGTACCTGAGTCACTTATCTCATTTCACTTATCTCATTCACATATTCTTTCTCAACTTGACTTTGCCCGTTCAACCATTCGGAATCAATAAGGATACTCAGAAATCTCATAAGCTCGTACAATGCCATATCCCAGATATGGTCTTACATGTTATCGCATATCGATGCCACTATCCTAGACATGGTCTTACACGTAATCTCAATACAATGCCAATGTCCCAGATATGGTCTTACATGTAATCACATTTCGGTAACCTAATGTCATGACATTCGTATCCTATTCTATTCCTAAGGTTCGTGCGGGACTTTCGAATATCAAAACTTCATTGTTTCTTGCTCATATTTGCTTGTTCCATATTCATAACAATTCAATGGCAAGTAAACACATATAATTCAATTTAAAGACATTTATTTGCATATGAACTTACCTCGTAGTCGGAATAGAGGGGTCGGATCAACTATTCAATAACTTTCGACTTCCCCCGATCTAAATTCGATTTCTTTTATTCTTGATCTATATACATTCAAAATTAACTCTTTCATTCGTCAACACATTCAATTTCATCCACAAACACATATTTGGGCATTTTTGCACTTTAGCCCCTAAAGTTACACATTTATTCAATTTAGTCCCTATTTCATAAATACAAAAGATCCACAAAATTCATTATGACCCATGCTTAGCCGAATAAGTCCCTAGTAGCCCAAAAAATTCATTTATTTCACATTTTAACCCCTAAATTTACACATTTCTCAATTTAATCCCTAATATGCATTTTTACTCAAAATCACTTTACAAAACAGGTATATCAAACACCAAACTTTCATATTTCATCATCAACATTCAAAAACATCAAGCTATCATCAATGGAATTTTACAAAATCACCAAAAAACTCAAAAATTAACGCATGGGCTAGCTAGTACTCAAAGCAACGATCACAAAAACATAGAAATCATCAAAAATCGAGTTCAAAACATACCTCAATCAAGAACACCAAGGGCCGAACCTTAAAATGCTTCAAATGGTCTTTCTTCTTTCAATGGTCAGTTATGGATGGTGAAAATATGATGATAAATTGATTTTTGTTTTAATTAATTGCCTTAATAATTAATTTACAAAATTAACCTTTATTAAAAGCCACCAACTTTCATGTTATTAAGCCCATTTATGTCCATTCTCACTATCAATGGTCTAATTACAACATAAGGACCTCTCATTTAATAAGGCATGGCAAATAGACACTTTTAACAAATAGCATGCAACTTTTGCATTTTACGTGATTTAGTCCTTTTTTCAAATTAACCACTTAAACAATAAAATTATTTCACGAAATTTTCACACATACATTTTCACATGATGTAAACACCAAAAATAATATTAAAATAATTTTATGACCTCGGATTAGTGGTTTCAAAACTACTGTTCTGATTTAGCTAAAATCGGGCTGTTACAACTCTCCCCCTTAGGGATTTTCGTCCCCGAAAATTTTACCAGTGAATAGGTTTGGATATTGCTTTCTCATAGCATCCTCGGGTTCCCACATAGCTTCTTCAATCTCGTGTCGATGCCATAATACTTTCACTAACGCTATTCTTTTATTTCTCAGCTCTTTGATCTCACGAGCTAGAGTTCGGATCGGTTTTTCACTATACGACAAATCTGACTGAATTTCAACTTCTATCAGAGAAATAATATGTGAAGGGTAGGATCGGTATCGTCGAAGCATCGATACATGAAACACATTAAAATCTTTTTTAACTTAGACGGTAATGCTAACTGATAAGCTACTGGCCCAACTCGCTCGATAATCTCATACGGTTTGATATATCGTGGACTCAGTTTGCCTTTACGACCAAATCGAAGTATTTTCTTCCACGGAGATACTTTCAAAAACACTTTATCCCCGATCTGAAACTCAATATCTTTTTGTTTCAAGTTTGCTTAATATTTCTGACGATCCGAAGCTGCTTTCAAACTATTGCGAATTACTTTCACTTTTTCTTCAGTCTCTCTGATCAGATCAACCCTGTGAATCTTATTCTCGCTAAGTTCAATCCAGTACAATGGTGTTTGACACTTTCGACCGTATAAAGCTTCATAAGGTGCCATTTTAGTACTAGATTGAAAACTATTGTTATACGTGAATTCAATCAACGGTAAATACTTTTCACAGGTACCTTTAAACTCGATAATGCAACATCTCAACATATCTTCGAGTATCTGTATAACTCGCTCAGATTGACCATCCATTTGTGGATGAAATGTGGTACTAAAATGTAGTTTTGTACCCAATGCATCTTGCAATTTCTTCTAAAACCTCGATGTGAATCTTGGATCTCTATCTGAAACTATAGAAATAGGTACTCCGTGTAATCTCACAACCTTGGATATATACAATTCAGCTAACTTTTCAAGCGAATAGTCTGTTCGTACTAGAATGAAATGAGCCGACTTTGTCAATCTGTCAACTACAACCCAGATTGCATCTTTCTTACTTAGAGATAGGGGTAAACCTGAAACAAAATCCATAGTCACTCTATCCCATTTCCACTCTAGAATCATAATTGGCTGCAACAACCAGACGATACCTTATGCTCAGCTTTAACTTGCTGACAAAGAAAACGTTTAGAAACAAATTCTGAATGTCACGTTTCATACCATGCCACCAATAGAGCTGTTTCAAATCATTATACATTTTCGTGCTTTCCGGATGAACAAATAAACGACTACTATGTGCTTCGTTTAAAATCATCTGAATCAACTCTGAATTTCTCGAAACACATATTTGTCCTCTGAATCTTAAACAATCATCGGAATCAACTTGAAACTCTAAATCAGGGTTCGAATCACATTGAGCTCATTTTGCTAACATTTCATTATCAACTTTTTGAGCTTCGTAAGTCTACTGTAAAAACAATGATCTCGCTTTCAATTCAGCTATAACTGATCCGTCATTAGATAGAGCCAACTGAGTATTCATTGCACATAAAACAAACAAAGATTTTCGGCTTAATGCATCAGCAATAGCATTTGCTTTTCCCGGATGGTAGTCAATCACTAACTCGTAATCTTTTAACAATTCTAGCCATCTTAGTTGTCGCAAGTTTAAATCTTTCTGAGTCATCAAATATTTCAAACTCTTGTGATCTGAATAAACATGACATTTTTCACCAAACAAATAATGACACCAAATCTTCAATGCAAACACAATGGCTACTAACTCTAAATCATGTGTTGGGTAATTCTTTTTATGCGGCTTTAACTGTCTTGAGGCATAAGCTATGACTTTTCCTTCCTGCATCAAAACACAGCCTAAACCATTCAACGATGCATCACTATAAATCACAAATTCTTTACTCAATTCTAGTTGTACTAATATTGGAGCTTCTGTCAAAAGAGCTTTCAGCTGACCAAAACTTTTTTGACATTTATCTGACCACTCAAACTTTACATCTTTCTGAAGAAATCTTGTCAAAGGAGTCGCAATCATCGAAAAGCATTTCAGAAATCGTCTATAATATCTCGCTAGTCCCAGAAAACTACGGACCTCAGAAACATTTCTAGGAGGCTTCAAATCAATTATTGCAGAAATCTTATTCGGATCGACTCGAATACTTGATGCTGACATAATATGCCCCAGAAAATCAACCTCGCTTAACCAAAATTCATATTTACTGAACTTTTCATATAACTGTTTATCACGAAGAGTGTGCATTACAATTCTTAGATGCTCGGCATGCTCATTTTCATCACGTGAATAAATCAAAATGTCATTAATGAATATAACGACAAATCAATATAGGTACGATCTGAAAATCTGGTTCATTAAGTCCATAAAGATAGCAGGTGCATTTGTTATTCCGAAAGGCATAACTAAAAATTTATAATGTCCATACCTTATTTTAAAAGCAGTCTTTGGTACATCGGAGTCTTTAACTCTCAATTGATAATAACCCAATCTGAAATCTATCTTCAAAAACACTGTAGCCCCTTTCAATTGATCAAACAAATCATGTATTCGCGGTAAAGGGTATTTGTTCTTGATCGTCACTTTATTTAATTGTTGGTAGTCTATACACATTCTCATTGTGCCATCTTTCTTTTTCACAAACAAAACAGGAGTACCATTGGGCGAGAAACTTGGTCGTGTAAATCCTCTATCAGTTAACTCTTGCAACTGAGCTTGTAATTCTTTTAACTCTGTCAGTGCCATTTTGTACGGAGCTATCGATATCGGCGTTGTTCCCAGCACTAACTCAATGCCAAACTCAACCTCTCGTATCAGTGGTAAACCCAGTAACTCTTCAGGAAACACATCCAAATATTCTCACACAACTAGTACTGTTTCAATCTTCTTTTCAGTCACTTTCGTATCAAGCACATAAGCAAAATAAGCTTTACAACCCTTTCTCACATATTTCTATGCTAACATCGATGAAATCACTACTGGCAATCTATTCAGATCATCTGACTCAATTCAGATAATTTCATTATTCTGGCATCTCAAATCAATCGTCTTTCATTTGTAATTCACAATAGCATCATGCAACGTTAGCCAATCCATACCCAGAATTATATCAAACTCGTCAAATGGTAACAACATCAGATCAGCCGGAAAACAAAAATCTCGAATCATCAATGGATAGTTCTTGTATACTTTATCAACCAACACACACTTGCCTAAGGGGTTCGATGATCTAATTACAAATTTAGTAGAGTCTACATACAAAGTCTTACTGGATACTAAGTTCACACATACATATGAATGGGTTGATCCTGGATTTATCAGTGCAATAACTTTAGTACCATAGAGAGTAAAAGTACCGGTAATAACATTTGGAGATGATGCTTCTTCGTCATTACGAATAACGTAGGCTCGTACAAGTGCTCTAGCATCAGATCTCGCAGCAGTGTCTCTTGTCGCACCTCTACCACCACTCATATTTCTCGTGTTTCTGGGTGGTCTACCTCTAGATGCAGTGTTACTCGACCTTGTATTCAGTGCTGTATCTTGTTCAGCCAACTCCAGACAATCACGGATGAAATGATCTAATGATCCAAATTTAAAACAAGCCCTATCGTTCAATCTACAATCACCAAGATGCCGTTTACCATAATGTTTACATTCAGGTTGGTTAGATCTTACACTTCCAACACTAGCTACCGAAGTAGCTGGAGCTTTGAAGCTCGACTGTTGTCCCAATTGATCTCTGTTTGAATGTCCCACCAAAGTATTAGAATGATTAAACGAGTCTCAAAATTTCTTGGATACAGATTGATACAGCTTACTCATTGATCTCTTTCTCGAGTCTTTAGCTTCAAAATCAGCTTTTCTTTTTTCTTTACTGAAATCCTTGGCTTTACAAGCCCTTTCAACTAAAACAAAAAATTCTTTGATTTCTAGAATCCCAATTAGAAGTTTTATATTTTCATTCAACCCATCAATGAACTACTGGCACAAAATCTCTTTGGTGGAAACATATTCCCGAGCATATTTGCTTAATCGTACAAATTCTCTTTCGTACTCGGTTACTGTCATTCTGCCTTGTTTCAATTCTAGAAACTCTTTATGTTTCTGATCAAGAAATCGCTGACTTATATACTTCTTTCGGAATTTAGATTGGAAGAACTCCCAGGTAACTCATTCTCTAGGAACCACAAATGTCAACATTTTCCACCAATGGTATGCATTGTCTTTAAGTAAAGATACCACACATTTGATATATTCATCAGGAGTACTGTAACGCCCCCACGCCCGAAACCGTCACCGGAGTCAAGCTTGAGGTGTTACTAAACTTATTTTACCTTTTAAACAACTCTAAACCACTGATTTTAATTTTCGGAATAAACTATTTTTCTGCATCATGGTTGCTTAAAAATTCATTTCTCGAGTTTCAAAACTTGAAATTAAGATCCGTAAATTTTTTCTGAAACTAGACTCATATATCTATCTACTAATTTTTTTCTAGAATTTTTGACTTAGCTAATTTGTACAGTTTATTAGTTAAAGTTACCCCTATTTTAGAATTCGACTGCACTGACCTCTACTTACTACGAACCACTTTTCTCCCTCTACAGAATTCATATGACTATATAGTTTGTTTCTGTTAAAACTAGATTCAATAAGGATTCTAACCATATAAATTAAACCACCTAATTATTTTTTTAAAATTTATGGTGAATTTATAAAATTGAAATTGGGGATCCAGAAATCGCTCTGGCCCTATTTCACTAAAACTCAGATATCTTATAAAATAAAAAACCTTTACCTATTTTGCTTATTCCATATGAAAATAGACACAATGAGTTTTAATTTCATATATTATTCACCATCAAACCATGTCTCTACGATTTTTAGTGATTTTTCAAAGTCACATTATTTCTGATACTTGAATCTATTTTTAAGTTACTTTCACATTTTTCATAGTTTTCATGTGATAGTTACTACTTAATCATACATACTATTAAACATGTATATCATCAGCCATTATATTAGCTAATCACTAGCAAGTATTTACACATCATTCATTGATCATATCATATCAAAAGAAACCAAGTTCCTATACATGCCATACACAAAACGAAACGTCTAACTATACCAATGTGATTCCTTCGATAGTGTGATCGGGTCTCCGACGTTTCCTTCGATCCCCAAGTGGCTTGATAAAAACTATAAGAAAAAGAAAATAAAGAGAATAAGAACTAGGCTTAGTAAGCTTACAAGCAAATAAATTACAACATTCAACATAATGAATAATTATACATAATGTCACCTAGCCTCATAAACTTTCGTTACTTTTCATTTTCTACCTTCTTCTTTACTCACTTACCTTCTTTCTTACCTGACCTTTCACTATTCATAAATATAATCTACCTTCCCTTTTGCTGATAATTCACTGTAATTTAACGTGTACAATGACCTGTTGAACCACTTGGAATACTAAGGATACTAGGGTCGTTCCTGCCTATCAATATCCTGCCAATGCCATGTCTTCGACATGGACTTACATGAATTTTTCCTGTCTCCAATGCCATATATATATCTAATACGGGCTTACATGGCTCATTTCTGTCCTGTCCTGTCCTATCAACCCCAATATCCTAACATTACTAAGGTTCAAACGGGGCTTCTTCGCCTTTAATTCGACTTCAAATATTCTCGATACAAAATTTGACTAAACTTTACAATTTAGTCCTTTACTTTTTCTTTTCCCCGATCTACTCTCGAATTTCGCTCTTCTTGATTATGGAGCTTGAAAGCTTGAAACAAACCCTAGCTATGGAGAACCCTTGAAATTTCGTGCTAATGAAGAAGATGATGAATTTTGTGTTATTTTTTCCCTTTTTATTTCATTTAATATCTAAATGACCAAAATGCCCTTCCTTATTAAACTTTCAAAAATTCCATCCATGTCTTATTTTGTCCATGAACTTAGAAATTGATCAAATTGTTATTTAAACCCTCCTAATTAATATTCCAAAGCAATTTCATACTAAAAACTTCTAGAATGCAAGTTTTGCAAATTATTCGATTTAGTCCCTAATCTCAACTTAAGCACTTTATGCATAGAATTTCATCACGAAATTTTCATACAATCATGCAATCATATCATGAACCTCAAAATAATAATAAAATAAATTTTTCTACCTCGAATTTGTGGTTTCACAACCACTGTTCCATTTAGGCCCTATTTCGGGATGTTACATTTCTCCCCCCTTTAGGGATTTTCGTCCCCGAAAATCTTACCTGTGAAAAGATTTGGGTACTATTTTCGCATAGTCTCTTCGGGTTCCCTTGTAGCCTCGTCTACCCCATGTCTATTCCATAGTACTTTCACAAGTGCAATACTTTTGTTCCTTAATTGCTTTACCTCTCGAGCTAGAATCTTTATCGGTTCTTCACCGTAAGTCATGTCTGGCTGAATCTCAACCTCTGTCTGAGAAATCACATGTGACGGATCTGAACGATAACGACGTAGCATAGACACATGAAATACATTATGAATCTTCTCTAACTCAATCGGCAAAGCTAACCGATATGCTAATGGTCCGACTCTCTCAATCACTTCAAACGGTCCAATAAAACGTGGACTTAGTTTGCCTTTCTTGCCAAATCTGAGAACTTTCTTCCACGGGGATACTTTCAAAAAAACTTTGTCACCAACTTGATACTCAATCTCTTTTCTCTTCAAATCTGCATACGACTTTTGTCCATGCAAGTCGCTTTCAAGCAATCTCTGATGATTTTTACTTTCTCTTCTGTTTCCTTAACTAGATCAACCCCGTAAATCTGATTTTCCTTAAGCTCTGTCCAATACAAAGGTGTGCGACATTTACGTCCATACAAAGCTTCATAAGGTACCATCTTCAAACTCGACTGATAAGTATTATTGTAGGCAAACTCTACTAATGGTAAATATTTTTCCCAACTGCCTTGAAATTCCAGTACACAGCATCTTTATCATTAATGCAACCTCCATTTTGCTCATTCATGACCTGAATAACTCTCTCTGACTAACCGTCGGTTTGAGGATGGAAAGCTGTACTAAAACTCAACTTTGTGCCCAAAGCCTTCTGTAATTTCTTCCAAAACCGTGAAGTAAATCTTGGATCTCTATCTGAAATGATCGATAATGGTACCCCGTGTAGTCTGACGATCTCTGAAATATACAACTCGGTGAACTTGTCAAGTGAATAATCCATACGAACTGGGATAAAATGAGTCGACTTCGTTAACTTATCAATCACAACCCATATTGCATCTTTCTTTCTCGGTGTAAACGGCAATCCTGTCACAAAATCCATAGTAACTCGATCCCATTTCCACTCAAGGACTAGCACAGGCTGCAATAAACCTGAAGGTACCTGATGTTCGGCCTTTACCTGCTGACAGATCAAGCATCTAGAAACAAACTCTGAAATGTCCCTTTTTATTCCTACCCACCAGTACATTTTCTTTAAATCATTATACATCTTTGTACTACCTGGATGAATAGACAAAAAACTACTATGTGCTTCCTGTAAGATCTTTCAAATAAGCTCATCATTCTTCAGTACACATACCCTGGGTGATAATCGATCACTAGCTCATAATCTTTAATCAACTCTAACCATCTTCTTTGCCTCAAATTCAAATCTTTTGAGTCATCAAATATTTCAAACTTTTGTGATCAGTGAATATATGGCACTTCTCAATGCATAAAAATGATGTCTCCAAATCTTCAACGCAAAAAATAATGGCAAATAGCTCTAAATCATGTGTCGGATAGTTCTTCTCATGTGGCTTTAGCTGTCTAGAGGCATAAGCAATTACCTTCCCTTCCCGCATAAGTACACAACCAAGTCCATTCATGGACGCATCACTCAGAAATCACAAACTCCTTACACGGTTCTCGTTTGTACTAAAATAGGATCTTTAGTCAACAATGTTTTTAACTTGTCAAAACTCGTTGACACTTCTCACCATTCAAACTTGATATCCTTTCGCAGCAATCTTGTCAATGGGGTAGCTATCATGGAAAATCCTCTACAAATCGTCTATAATATCCGGCAAGACCAAGAAAACTTCTAACTTCGATACATTTCTAGGAGGCTTCCAATCAACAATGGCTGAAATCTTGCTCGAATCAACCTTAATACCTTCACTGAGACAATATGTCCAAGAAAACCAACTTCTCGTAAACTAAACTCACTTTTGCTGAACTTGGCATACAACCGATTATCTCTCGAGAATCAGAAAAGCTTCTCAAATGCTCGCATGCTCGGGTCTCATCATGAGAATAAATCAAGATATCATCAATGAACACAACCAAAAACTTATCCAAGTACGGTCTGAAAATTCGGTTCATTAAGTCCATGAAAATGGCAGGAACATTAGTCAAGCCAAATGGCATCACAAGGAACTCAT
This sequence comes from Gossypium anomalum, assembly GCA_025698475.1. Taxonomy (NCBI): domain Eukaryota; kingdom Viridiplantae; phylum Streptophyta; class Magnoliopsida; order Malvales; family Malvaceae; genus Gossypium; species Gossypium anomalum. The sequence continues at coordinate 64,053,264 of CM046968.1, read as the reverse complement.
AATGACCATACCTAGTCCGGAAGCGGTTTCGGGACATCTCGACTCTTTAACTCAGAATCGATAGTATCCGGATCTCAAATCTATCTTGGAGAACACAAGAGCTCCCTTTAATTGATAAACAGATCATCAATTCTAGGTAATGGATACTTGTTCTTTACTGTTACCTTGTTAAGTTGCCGATAATCTATGCACAATCTCATCGATCCGTCTTTCTTTTTCACAAATAGCACTGGTGCACCCCATGGTGAACTACTGGGTCTTACAAAGTCTTTATCTGTTAATTCCTCGCAATCGAGCTTTCAATTCTTTCAATTCCAACGAGCCATTCTATAAGGAGCAATAGAAATGGGCGTGGTACACGAATCAACTCAATACCAAACTCAACTTCTCTAACAGAGGTAAACTGTAGTTCTTCCTAAACACATCAGGAAACTCACATACCACAGGCACTGATTCAATTTTCAATTTTGGATCTTTAGTGTTCAACACAAAAGCAAGATAAGCTTCATACCCTTTTCTCAAACATTTCTGAGCAGACATAACAGAAATTATGGGAAATGAACTATCTGACTCTTCTGAATTAACCCGAAGAATTTCATGGCATGTCATAGGATTGTGAGTACTCACCTATATGTGTTGTGTTTTTGGGGCATAAGGCCCAGGGCAGTTTTGGAGAGATAAAGGAATGTGAGTTAAGCTCCATTTACCGGGATATGTTGGTGTGTTGGAGTGTGTTAGCTACATGCTACGCTTCTGGGATATGATCGACTCTACGAGTCATTTTTTGTGTTGGTGATCTGTGTATCCAATATGTGGTGATAGATTCCATTTCTATGTTCCATAGCCTCAAGCACCAATCTATCGTTAAATATGATTTTATAAAGGAAAATATATGACATGTGTTGTATGCATGAACATGTGTAATAGTAAGCTAAATGAGTTTATTAATGTTAAACGAATATGTTGATATGATCTCTTTATAATATGTGTGTAATTGTGCTTTGGTTGTAACAGCCCGATTTTGGGTATAGTCAGAACAGTGGTTTTGGGACCACAAATTCGACGTAGAAAAAATTATTTTTGTTATATCTTTATGGTCTACAGTTTTATGGAATGATTTCGTGAAAATTTTGTTCAAAAATTTTGACGTTTGGGCACTCAATTTGGTTAAAATGACTAAATCGCAAAAAGTAAAAAACTTGAGTTCTATAAGCTAGAGGTGTCAAATTGTTATGAAATTTTAAATTGGAGGTCTTTAAATGGTAATTAGACCATTAGTTAATTTGGTGGACAAAAATGGACATGGTTAGGTATGTTTTTAAAGTTTTTCATTAAGGGTATTTTGGTAATTTGGTAATTAAATGAATTAAAAAGCCAAAATAAAAGCCAATTTTTCTCCATCTTCCTCCCATGGCTGAAATTTACAAGGGGAAACCATGGATAGGGTTTTTCAAGCTTCCAAGCTCGATTGTAAGTCTGTTCTAGCCCGTTTTTAATGATTTTTATGTTTTTGAAATCCTTGTAACATGATCTATCTATTTCTACCACTAATTTAAGACCTAATCGAAGTTTAAAATTTACCCATGATGGATATTTGTGTATTTTGATGTTTGATGGTAGAAAATGCATGTCTGTTGTAAGAAAAACAACTTTTCCTAAGTGATTTTTGGTAAAAATGTCAAAAAGGAACTATTTGTAAAAAGTTGTAAAATGGGTGTTAAAATGCACATAAAAGAAAAATGTGGACTGCTATAAGTATGTATAAGGTTTGGCTAGGCATGGATATTGAAGAAATTGAGTACATTTCATTTTATGAGCCTAGGGACTAAAATGTAAAAATGAGAAACTTTAGGGGCAAAAATGTAATTTTTGCCATAATGTGACTTTGGGCTGATTTGAATATTATAATGATTAAATAAGTTAAATGTGATAATATAGGTCAAGAAAAATGAGGTTCGAAAATAGAACGGGGGAAAAATAAGTATTTGATGGTTAGGCCCTTTTTGCCATTTTTATGCCGAGTTAAGTTTGTATGTTTAATAAGCATTAAATTATATATGTATAAATGCTTAATTGATATAATTGTGGTAAAAGCTATATTATTGAAATGAAATGTGAATGCTATTGAGTACGATACTATAGAAATGACCGACAGAGATTCAATACAGAGAAAGTCCCGGTTGAACCTTAGGAATAGATAGGATACAAATGTCATGGCATTAGGGTTACTAAGATTACGTGTAAGACCATATCTGGGATATGGCATCGATACGAGACTTCGTGGAAGGCCATAGCTGGGCTATTGGCATTTATACGAGATTTCATGTAAGACCATATCTAGGATATGGCATTAGTATAGTACTGTGTGTACGAGATTCCTGAATATCCTTTAGTATTCCAAGTGGTTCAACAGTAAATTCAATGGGTACAATTAAAAAAGAGAAAAAAGTATGTAAGTATTACGAATTGATACAGGTATGTACGTAAGTCTATATGTATTGACTTTATGAAATTGTGAGTTCATGACTTCCACGAGAATGATTTTATGAAAACCTTGTGATTTTTGGCCTATACTTGTGACGTATGAAATTCATGATAAATTTGGTTGAGGATCATGTGATTGGCTTCAATGCCAAGTTGAGTTATGATATAGCATGTTTTATTCACACAAATTGTGATTTATCGAATATGAGAAAAAGAAATGATTGACATAATTGCCTATTAAAATGACTATGGAAGTATGGAAAGATATGAGCTTTAACAATTGAAAGATGTTAAAATATATGCTTGAAAAGTGAATACTCATAATTAATGTGTATATTTATTATGAGGTTTGAAATGATTGGTTGATTTTGGTAATCTATTATAATGGAGAGATTACGGTTGTTAGGCTAAAGTCAAACCATGTTAAATTATGCTTGCAAATTGATATAGCAAATAATGTGATTGAATAATTTATGACTATGAGGTTTATAGCAATTTATACTATTTTGTTTTGTGTTTATATTGTAGACCTGGTAAATGATTAGTAAGAGTTGCTTATTATTTTTGTACGGACTTACTAAGCTATATAGCTTACCCCCTTCCTTTCCCATATTTTATAGTGCCGTAAAGCTAGCTCGGGTTGGAGATCGCTGGAGATCCTATCACACTATCAAGCTATCATTTTGGGTATTGATGAATTTAAGTATTTTGAGTTCATCGCATGTATAGGGTGTAACAGCCCGATTTAGAACCTAGTCAGAACAGTGGTTTCGAGATCACAAATCCTAGTCAAAAAAATATTTTAATATTATTTTCCGTGCTTAAAGTATGTGAATTGATATGTGTGAAATTTTCGTATAAAAATTTCATCATTGAGTGCCGATTTGTGAAAAAGGACTTAATCACATAAAATGCAAAAGTGGCAATCTAATTGTTAAAGCACTAATTTGCTATGGTTTATTAATTGTGAAGTCCTGAAAATGAAATTTGGCCACTATGAAATTGAGTGGACGACATTAGGCTTTTAATATATATATAGTTTTTATATTATTTTATAATGGTTAAAATGGTAAATTATGTGTTAAATAATAAATAAATAAAACAAAACATTAAAAAGGCATGCATTATAATCTTATTGTTGGCCGAATGTGAGAAGAATAACACCATTGTTTAAGCTTTAAGTTTCGGCACCTAGGAAGCTTAATTCGGGTATGTTCTTTGTTTGGTTTTTGATAATTTTTACGTTTTTAAGATCGTTGCTTCGAATACTTGTAAACTCATGCCTTAATTTTCAGATTTAATGAAGAATTGGAGATTTGCCATTGTTGATAATGTGATGAATTTCTTGTTTGATGATGAAAAATAAATCTTTGTTGATAGATTATTATGTTTAATTAAGTGATTTTTGATAAAAATGCTATTTTAAGGACTAATTTGTGAAACTTGTGAAATGTTAGGGGCCAAAATGCAAAATGCCCAAATTATGTGTTCTTGGATGAAATTGAATGAAATGTTGAATAAGTAAGTTAATTTCGATATTAATTAGATTGGCAAAAGCAGAATTCGGATCTAAATCGAGGGAAAGTCAAAGTATTGGATTAGTCGACTTAATTTGTCGTTATTACGAACGAGGTAAGTTCGTATTTTAATAGATGTTACAAAATCATGTTATAAATGCATATTATTTGTGTGATTGAATTCAATGCCAAATGGTAATGCAAATATATGTTATTTTGATATTGAATTGTTCAAGAAGTAAAATATATGAATACGAGAAAGTTCTAATAATGTGACGACGTCCAAAAAGCCCTGTACGAACCATAGGAATAGTTAGGATACATATGTCATGACATAGGATTCCGATGTGTTATCGTGTAAGACCACGTCTGGGACATTGGCATCTATTTGAGGTTTACGTATAAGACCATGTCTGGGACATCAGCATCGTATATGATTTCATGTAATACCCTGTCTGGGCCAATGGCATCAATATTTGATTACATGTAAGACCATGTCTAGGATGTTGGAATTGTACGAGCTTTCTGAGTTATCCGAGTATCTTTATTAATTCTGAACGGTTCAACGGGCATTTCGAGAAATAAATGATTAATTGAATGACATTCTGATTCAGGTACGTTAGAATGTATACAATGTTTGAAAATGAAAGGTAAGTGTATGTGCAAAGAATGTTATGTGATATATATATGGAAATGAAATATGAAAATGTGCAGATTCAAAATGAACAAATGAATAAGGTGTGATTTATAAAGTTACATATGTGAAATTGTTAGATACTATATGAATGAAAGGTGAATTTGAGTATAAATGATGATATGAGATTCATATGAGAAAGATATATGATTAAATGTGTTATTTCCCATAATGTGCTCATTTGGCTATATGAGATTGGAAATTGAATGATATATGAGAATTGAATTGAATAAACTTGTGAAAGCTAAAGTTAGCTAAGTGAGTAAGTATAGTATTGAATGATAATAATTCGATATGAGTACAAGTTATAAAATTTAGAAAAGTTGTGTGAGATAGCATATCATGTTTTTGGCATTGTAATGAAATTATTTGTTATGTCAAGTTTATTAAGATACGAGCTTACTAAGCTTTCAAAGCTTACTCGGTGTGTTTTTCCTATGTTTATAGAGTTTCAGAGACTTGCTCGGGTTGGAAGTCGTAGAAGACCACATCACACTATCCGATTATCGTTTCGGTAAATAAAAGCTTTGAATTTTGGTTATGCGGCATGTATAGGCTAGTTTTAATATGGTTATTTTGAATTGTGTATGTATAGCCATGCAAAAATGGCTTAATTTTAACGCTAATGTTCGTGTATATTCAGTCTTTCTATAAGCCTATTTTGGAAGTCTACCTTTATGGTATTTAAACATGTGGTGTTTGGATTTATAAATTCGGCATTGAGAAATGATATGCATGGCCTATAATTAGCTTATTTTGGTAAGCCTGATTCATAGTGTGTCTTGCATTTGTGGATTGATATAATTTGGCTTAAGTGAAGCAAATATGGTTGATGGATATGATTAGATTGTGGTTTATCATTGACTTGTTTTGGTTGTAAGTTTGACTTGTGAATTGGTTTGGAAGTGGTAAATGATGTGCATTGATGAGTAAAACAAATTTATATACCTATGATATGATCATTTATGGTTTGCCTATTAATTGGTTTGAAATTATACAAAATGAGATGGATTAGATATGCATGAGTAGGGGAAGAAATGTGGCTTAAATCAAGCCAATTTCGTGCCACAAAGCCTGGACACATGGGCATGTCCAATGTCGTGTGAGGCACACGGCCTAACCACACTGGCGTGTGACCTATATAACTTTGAAAAATGTTAAGTTTCAAAAAAATTTCGTATGTGTTCAGTTTAGTCCCAGCATCTTTGTAATGCATGTTTAATGTCTTGTTGACCAAAGAAAGAGACTTTATGATGATGTTTGACTATGATACGATGATGTATGACTTATGGTTGTGAAGTGATCGTGAAATGTTTCGATATGTCTGGTAATGCCTCGTAAATCTAATCTGGCGACGGATACGGGTTAAGGGTGTTACATAGGGATTTGGTCTTTTGGTCATATGTGTCTTTATGATTTTAGCCAATGTAATGGCTTGTAATCGTCATAGGATTGTTTTGCTATTTGGCCATGTAAGTTGGCTTATATTGGCAACATCGTTGTAAACCTAAGTATATTTATATATGTGTCAATTTCTATGGTGATATGATCATGATATGCTTGGTGAATGTGAAATATTTGGAAATGTGATTTATGGCATGATTGTGTAATGTTTGGAATTGTGACCTATTGATGAGATAAGGAATTTGAGTATAATTTGGCAACTAGATAGTAATTGAATGAAGCCTAATAAATGTGAGATTTGTATGTTTGATTTAGGGTTTAATAAATGTAGTGAATATGTTAGATAAAGATATAAAGTTGATATGTTTTAACCATGAATGTGGATGTTTTGGTTGCCTAAGTATGTATTGTTTTGTGCCTTTGAATTGGGGTAAGTGTATGTGTGAATAAGGGTGGCAAATGGCTTGGTAAATAACCTTATTATTGTCTACACGGGTAGACACACTGGCATGTGTCTAGGCCGTGTGTGACACACGGTCAGCGCCATGGGCGTGTGATCCAGCCCTGTGTCCCTTGCACCTAAATTGTTGCAAAATAGAATGCTCAGTATCGAGCACATAGGCATGAGACACGGCCGTGTGTCTTAGCCGTGTGAAGGACACGAGCTCGGGATACGGGCGTGTGTCTTGGCCGTGTGACTTCAATTTGTTCTTGGGTGACAAACAAAGAGTTACTTGGGCTAGGGACACGGGTGTGTGTGACCATACGGCCTGCCTACACAGGCGTGTGACCTTTATTTTAGCAAAAATTCTCTAAGTGTCGTAAAATTTTTTAAAGTTCTCGGTTTAGTCCCAAACCGCTTACAAAGCATGTTTTGGGCCTCGTAGGATCGTTTTAGGGACGATGTGATTGATTGTTATAAATTTTTAATTTCGTGCCAAATTTACAACTCGGTATGTATGTTTGCTTGTGTTTACGTCTAGTAATGCCTCATACCCTCTTCCGGTGTCGAATATGAGTAAGGGGTGTTACATTGGTACTTTTTGGCTAACGTGTGAATACATTTGTATTTTGGTGGATATTCTAATCATTCACTGAGCTTGTTTAAGTTCACCCACTCCTTTTTAAACCTTTGTAGATTGTTAGCGTTGCGGTGTGAGCGGTGTAGAAAAATTCCAAGGGATTGACCCAAATTGAATTTAGTGTTTGAGTGGGTGAATTATAGTTGATCTTTTAAACTATGGGAATAAGGAAATGTGTTAAAGTTTTAGTTGATTTTTGCCATGACGTTAGGATGTTTATATCACTTTATTGCTTTGAGGATTTGTGGATTTTGATCTTACTTTATTGGTTGCTTGTTCGAGCTTATTTATGATGTTTTGAATTGTCATTATAGTTCTTTTTATGATTGTTTGATAAAGTAATAGATGCTTATTGAATTGATTCAAGCTAGATTAGACTAAATACCTTAATATGTTGGGTTTTTGCTGTCTGGAGAAAAAGTATCAATATTCGGGTTTTAAAATCAATACCTCCTTGATATTTCGAATGTGCAGGAAGTTAGTAACTCATTTTGGTATCGGAACCATGTCACAAATATTGATACTCAAGGTATTAAAATCGAAACTTTTTTGAAATGTACCGATAATTTTTTGGGTTTTGATTTTAGGCGAGAAACAAAATGCTAATTTAGTAGCGATTTTCTAGGTGGCATCGATACCATCTATAAGAATTATCGATACCATTGATTCAGTATCGATACCTGTGTGATTTATTCATAATTTTTGTTAAATCATTTAAAAGCATGTTTAAATCATGTTCGAAGCTCATCTGATGTATGTTTAGCATAATATAATAGTGCTTAGGGTACTCATGACTTAGAATCTCTATAAATAATTTTAAAGAAATTTTATGATAATCACATGACAATGAAATGTTTAATGCTTGTTGTTGATGATAAGGTGGTGTAGCATCTTGTTAATTGGGCTCTGTGACAAGACCAGTATAGGGTGTTACATTTGGTGGTATCAAAGTCTAGGTTCACTAATACTCGGACCTAGGTGATTATTATATGGAGTGCGGTTATGAAACCCATGTGTCCAAATCTCTCTCGTTCATTGAAATTGTTTGAAATATTCTGATTGAATTGCATATGGGGTAGGAACGGGAACACATTACTTTAATCCTAAAGTTTCCTTCTAAGAAGGTAACTTGGATCATTTCCCGCCACTCACACATCTTATTTGTTTGTGTATGTTAGAATATTAGATTCGATATGCCTTGTAGATGTGTGAATGTAAACGCTAATGCTCAAGAGGATGGTACATCCTCTGTACCTCCTGTGTCATCGCGTAGAGTGAACATACTTAATGATAGTGTTGGCCCTCTGATGGAAGCTATGATTGGAGAGTTTCAGAGGATTGCTGGTGCTAACCCTGCTCCTACACCTGCACCTGCACCTGCCAATCTTGCACCTGTTAACCAAGGGTTGTCACTATGATTGTGTCCCTACTTGACGGTGAGGCTCATCTTTGGTGGAATACGATTAAGAGAGGTACTAATGCTAACATTTGACTTGGGGTTATTTTCATGAGGTTTTTAATAGGAAGTTCATGGGCGAGCAGTACATGGAAGCTCATAAACATGAGTTTCTAGACTTGGTTCAAGGTGATTTGTCATTGGCTGACTGTGAGGCAGAGTTTGTGCGACTTAATCAGTACCCTCCTGAGATGATTCTTTCTAAGAGGGATCATTGTAAGAGGTTCGTTTTGGGCTTAATCGTGAGATTCAGGTTTATTTGGTAGCTCAGAATGCGGAGATGTTTGATGAGTTGGTTTGGAAAGCCAAAATAGTTTAGGAGAATTTGGTTGAGCCGCCTTGTTCTATGGTTGTTAAATATGACAAGAGAACTTCCATTGCTGCATCTGGATGACTGCCTAAGAGAGGGCATGATAATCAAAGTTCTAGTAGGGGTGCTAAACATGGGTCTCAACCGAGTCAGTCTAAGTAGCAAACTAGTTCGACGGGTGGTTCTAGATGATCGTTTTGTCCAAATTGTGAGCGTAGGCATCTTGGTGAGTGCTGTAAATTTATAGGTGGTTGTTTTAAGTATGGTTCGAAGGAACATTTTCTTAGGAACTACCCAAATAGAGTAGAGGTTTCACAGACTCAGAGTTTAACGCCTACTTCTATGCCAGCTAGAGGCTGTGGTCGCGGTAGAGGAAATAGAAGACCAGTTGGGTAGCAAATTGTTGCTCATACTATTGCTACACACTTTGAGTCTGAAGGTCCAACTCAAGTTTATGCTATTAGGGTCAGGGGATCAGGATTCGAATGATGTTATAGCAGGTACTTTTACATTGCAGTCTACTCCATTATTTGCTTTAGTTGATTCTAGTTCTATGCATTCATATATCTTGAGTGAATTGGCTTGTAAGTTAGGGATTCCTGTAGAGACTATTGATTTGGGTATGATTGTTATTAGTTCTTTCAGTGATAGTGTGGTAGTAAATAAAGTTTATTGTAGATGCCCCCTTATGATTTAAGGGCACGTTTTCTCTGTTGATCTTATGGAATTGTCTTTCTACAGTTTTGATGTGATACTTAGTATGGATTGGTTGACTGAGCATAAGGCTAAGGTAGATTTTGAAATGAAGCGAATTACTTTGAGGAATAGTGATGGGTCAAAAATTTTCGTTATTGGTGATAGATCGGGATTCATGTCTAGTGTGGTTTTGACTATGAAGATCGGGAAAAGGTGGTTAAGCTTACTTAGGTTATGTAAAAAATTTGGTTAGTAAGTAGTTAAGAGTTCAGGTTATCCGTACCGTTAATGATTTTCCTAATGTGTTTCCTGAAGAATTGCCTAGTTTTGCCACCAGATCGTGAAGTAGAGTTTGGTATTGAGCTCTATCATGGTACTGTATTGGTGTCTATTGCGCCTTATCGCATGGCACCAAAAGAGCTCAAGGACTTAAAGATTCAGTCGCAAGAGTTACTTGATAGAGGGTTAATTGGACCGAGTGTATCTCCGTGAGGTACATCAATTTTATTTGTGAAGAAGAAGGATGGTACTATACAGTTGTGTATTGACTATAGACAGTTGAAGATGCATGAGCATAATTATCCAACTCATGACTTGGAGTTAGCTGTGGTGGTTTTTGTGCTTAAGATTTGGCGCCATTACTTGTATAGAGGAAGTGTGTCGTTTATAATAAGATCATAAGAGCCTTAAGTACCTCCTCACTCAAAAGGAGTTGAATTTAAGGAAAATACGTTGGATTGAACTTTTGAAGGATTATGATTGTGTGATAGGGTATCATCCTAGCAAGGCGAATGTTGTTGCTGACGCTTTGAGTAGGAAGTCAATGACAGAGTTGAGAGCTATGTTTGCACGCTTGAATTTAGCCAGTGATGGTGGTTTGTTAGCTAAACTTCGAGTGAAGTTGACTCTGTCTTAATAGATAAAGGAAAAACAATCGTTGGATAGGAATTTTTTAAAGAGGACTCAACAGGTTGAGCAAGGTGTTAAGGGAGATTTGATGTTGTTAGTGGTGGTGTATTGAATTTCTGAGGCAGATTATGTGTGCCGCAAGATGTGGGTTTAAGACAAGTGATCTTTACTAAGCCGCATAGTAGCTCTTACACTATGCATCCCGATAGTGGTAAAATGTACCATGATCTTCGAAAGATTTATTGGTGGCCTAGTTGAAGTGTGATGTTATGAATGTTGTGACTTGATTTTTGGTTTGTCAGAAGGTAAAGGAAGAGCATCAGTTTTCTTTAGGTTTGTTGCAACCGATTGCGATTCTTGAATGGAAGTGGGATCATTATTGTCTTTGTTTTAAGTTTACCTTTCGCTCTGACAAAAAAGGATTCAGTGTAGGTAATAGTTGATAGATTTTTGAAGAGTGCACATTTCTTGGCAGTGCGTACCAATTATTCTCTACAAAAGTTGGCTGAGCTGTATATTGCTAAAATTTTACATCTTCATGTGGTTCTAGTTTTTATTATCTTAGATAGGGATCTGCGTTTTACTTTTAGGTTTTCAAAGAGTTTGCAAGAGGTTTATGGGTCAAAGCTTAGTTTCAGTACGAATTATAATCCTCAAACTGATGGTCAATTAGAGAGGGTAATTCAAGTTTTAGAGGATATGTTACGAAGCTGTGCGATTGAGTTCATTGGCAGTTAGGAGCGCTATTTGCCGTTAGCAAAGTTTGCTTACAATAACAGTTTTCAGTCGTGTCCGTACGGCACTATTTCAAGCATTGTATGGTAGGCAATGTAGAACTCCTTTGTGTTGGACAGAATTGGATGAGAAGTGAGTTGTTGGATCGGATTTGGTTCATGAGATTGAGGAAAAAGTGAAGTTTATTTGTGATCGATTAAAAGCAGCAATGAATAGGCAGAAATCTTATGCGGATTTGGAACGTCGAGATATCGAGTTTCAAGTTGGCGATAAGGTGTTCTTGAAAGTTTCACCTTGGAAGAAGGTTTTGAGGTTTGGAAGGAAGGGTAAATTGAGTCCAAGATATGTTGGACCTTATAAAGTTGTTGAGAGGATTGGTTCGGTAGCTGATCGGCTCAAGTTGCCGTGTAACAGCCTAATTTAGACCCTAGTCAAAATAGTGGTTTCGGGACCACAAATCTGAGTAAAAAATATTTTAATATTATTTTTCGTGTTTAAAATATGTGAATTGATATGTATGAAATTTTTATACGAAAATTTTAACATTTGTGTATTCGATTTAGTAAAAGGACTTAATCTCGTAAAGTGTAAAAGTTACATGCTATTTGTTAAGTGTGTCTAATTGTTATGGCTTATTAAAACAAAGGTCCTTATGTTGTAATAAGTCCATTGAGAGTGGGAATGGACATAAATGGGCATTAAAATGATGGTTTTTAAATGGTTTATAAAAAGGGGTAAAATGGTAAAATATGCATTAAAGCTTATTATAATAAAAGAAACATTAAAGTGGCCATTTTATCATCTTCTTCAACCGAATATGAAGTGAAGAGGAAGCCATTTTTAGGTTTTTGAATTTCGGCTACTTCATTTCTCATTTGTAAGTCCATTTTTATTCGGTTTTTGATAATTTTTATATTTTTGAGATCGTCACTTTGTGTTTTACAAAGCCCATGCTTAAATTTTAGAATTTTATGATGATTTCATGAGATGCCATTGTTGGTTTTGTGAGCTTTGTGATGTTAGTTGATGGAAAATAAAAGATATGTGTTGGGTTAACATGTTTTGTGTTTGGATTTTTGATGAATTTGAGTATTATGGGCTAATTTGTGAAAATGAGATTTTAAGGGACTAAAATGTGAAATAAATAAAATATATGGACTTATATGGACTAGAGGAAAATTCGGCCAAGCATGGGTGTGGTCAAATTTTGAATATTTTGTGTTTTGTGAAATAGGGACTAAATTACGAAAAATGTGAAATATTAGGGGTAAAAGTGTAATTAGCCCATTTATGTGTTTTTAGATGAATTTGATTGATTATATGATTAAATAAGTTGAATTTGTATAGAATTAGATCAAGAAATGAGAAAATTGGATTTAGATCGAGGAAAGTCGAAAAAAATTGTCGAATAGTCGTTCCGGTCCGTTCGTGTTAGTACAAGTAAGTTCATAAGTAAATAAATGTTGTTAAATTGAAATATATGTGCATTATATGTGCTGAATTGAGCTGTAAAGAAAAAATAATTGTGAGGTTGAAATATGTAAAATGTGAATTGAATTTGAGGCGCTAAGTGTGCGATAAATGAAATAGCTACAGCTATTAAAATGGAACTGAGTGTGCGAGGTTATAACAACATTGGCTGAGTAAATGGCACTATGTGTGTGATACCGATATAAGTTCGGTTTAATTAATTGGTACTAAGTGTGCGATATAATTATAGCTTCAGCTAATTAACTGGCGCTAAGTGTGCGAGTTCGTTGAATGGTCAAGGATGATCGAATGAATTAGTGCTTCGAACATTGGCATGATAAATTTGATAGATAAGAACGTAATGGTACAGGTATGTACAGAACCTATGTGGTTGATGATGTTGTGTATGAAGTGGATGATAAATTATGTAAATGAATGATGAAATGAGTTGAATTGAATAGCATTATTAATGCCAATTATAAGATTAAAGATGTAGAATGAAAGTAAGATATGACTTTGAATAAGGGTGAGTAATATAACGTGTTATATATACTCGTTATATGAAATTGTGATCTTGTGTTTCGAATATGAGATTTAAGAAACATTAAACATGGCTTTGATGTATGATTGCTTGGTTCGAAAACTAGAACAGATAATGAAATTAAAATGGTTGAGTTGACTATATGATTCATGTATACGAATTTTGTTTATATGAATAAGAAAATTATGGATGTCCGAGTTTGGAAGTGTTTATAAAGAAGTTGATTAACTTTATGTATGATTTGAAATAAATGACCATGGTTTGGTTGGCGATGAAGTGAATATGTGTGAGCTTGATTATATGAATGAGCTAATGGTTGTTAATCGAATTTGAAAGCATGGTTGTACGTTCATTGATAAATAAGTTAAATGAATTATTTAATGTGTTACATGAATTTACAAGTACAATGAAGATATATGGGATTGAGATTTGTTAATTTCGGTTTAGTGATATTGGTTTATAAATATCATTGAAATGATTTATTTGCTTATGGCTTACTAAGCTTTCAAAGCTTACTTTGTGTGTTTTTCCTATGTTTTTCAAAGACTTGCTCGGGTTAAAAGTCGTAGGAGATCTCATCACACTATCTGGTTATCGCTTCGGTGAATAAAAGCTTTGAGTTTTCAGCTATGTGGCATGTATAGGCTAGTTTTGATATGATTCATAGTGATTTGTATATATGTAGCCATGCAAAAATGGCTTGTTAATAATGTTAATGTTTGTGTATATTTATGGCTTAGTGAAATGGTCTATTTGGTGAGGTTGTTATGATTTTGAAATGGTTATTATTATATGTTATGTTTTGAATGACCAAAAGAAATGGTCAATGTTAAGAAGTTTTGGTAAGTTTTGAGCATGAGATTTAATAAGGTATTGAACATATGTTTAGGTATGATTTTAGTTTAAGTTTTGGTATGAATTGGTTGACAAATTGAGATTGGAATTTGTTGATAATGTTAAGTCATGAATAATGTATGTTTTGGTATTGAGATTGGCTGAAATTGGTGTGCAAATATGCTTGTTTTATTGCTTGTAGGTTTGACCTAAATGGGGTGGCAAGTTGGCTATTCAAATGGCTTATTTTTTGTCCACACGGGTAGAGACACGGGCATGTGTCTTAGTCGTGTGCGACATACAGTCATGTTACACGGTCGTGTGTCCCCCGAGGTACCCTACGAATTAAAGTCAATATACCCTCCAGTTTTGACACGGCCTAGACACACGGGCGTGTCTATTGGTTGTGTGTGGCACACGAGCGTGTCTTGTGGCTGTGTGGACAAGTCAGTATGTATGCCCTATTTTGCCATGGCTTAGACACACGGGTGTGTCTAAGGCCGTGAGAGGCACATGACCTGTTCACACGGGCGTGTGACCTGTACATCTTTGAAAAATGTTTAAGTTTTGAAAAATTTTGTATGAGCTCAGTTTAGTCCCGACCCCTTTCTATTGTATGTTAAGGTCTCGTTGACCTATGTAAGGGACTCTGTATTGATGTATGACCAGTGACGCTATGTGATTGTGAAATGAATGTTAAATGTTTCGATATGCCCGGTAACACCTTTAACCCTATTCTGGCGATAGATACGGTTTAAGGGTGTTACATGCCGCTAGAGCTTGAGCGAATCCATGATGTTTTCATGTGTCTATGTTACGGAAATATTGTTCAGACTCGTTGCACATTGTGCCAGTAAAGGAGATTGAAGTTCAAATCGGTTTAACTTATGAGGAAGAGCCGATTGAGATTTTAGCTCGTGAAGAGAAGGTTTTGCAAAATAAAAGGTTTCAGTTTGGTTAAAGTTTTGTGGTGCAACCATAAGACAAAAAAGGCTACTTGGAAAGCCAAAGATGCGATGAAACATAAATCTCTTTATTTGTTTAGATTAGGTGAATTCCAAGGACGAAATTATTTTTAGAGGGGAGAGGTGTCACACCCCAAATTGGGCCTAAGAGTTTCGAGGGTAAAATGGTAATTTCAGCTCTAGTGTGCTCAGGAGTTTCCTAGCATGATAAATCAGAAATGTTTTCGCCTATGGCGTTTAGAAAAATAAATCAATTTTTGGAAATGATGTTCCAGTGATCTTTAATTTTAAAATAAGGACCATTTTGTATTTGGGGTTAAAACTAGGAGTACAAAAAGGGAAAATAGCCCAAAACATTAAAATCAACCTAATATTTCCCCTACTTACAGGTTATTCACGATAGTTTTCTCTTCCTTTGTTTTGTTTTGTCCCTTGAGTTTCCTAAGCTTTATTTCTTCCAATTTGTTTTCTAAACTTCATTCCTTTGATTTCATTTATTCTCATAACATTGAACCTCCATAGAATTCTATAGAAACCATCAAAAACACCATTGGTTTCATCATCTCTCAACTTTTGAGTTTTTTGGATTTTCGATCAAACAGTCATTTCCTATTCAAAAAAGGTAATTTTTCGATCTCCTATTAGTTTTTAATGTTATCTAGCTTTTAAATCTGAGTTTTTACGTATTGAATCGAGTATTTTGACCAAAAGCCAAAAATTGGATCATTAATGGTGGATTTTAGGATTTTTAATAAAACTGAGACTTCAAAGTGTTTTTCCATTAGTTTTGATATGATTAAAAGGTTTCTAAATATTTCTTAAATTTTTGTTAAATAATTCTAATGTTTTAATGAATTTTCATAAAAATTGCCATAGTATGTTGAAAAATTTTGATACCTTGAATTGAGTAATTTTGTGTAGTTTGAAGGTTAAAAATTATTTATAGAGAATGAATTATATGAATGGAATTAGTTTTAGGCAAAAATAATAAGTAGAGACTGAGATATTTGCGTTTCAAGTTTGTTATGTCGAATGTTCCCGTTTCAAGAGAAACTAGCTTAGGCTTGTGTTTTGATTGATTTAGGAGAGTCTTTGGCGGAATGTTGATTGTGTTGTTGTGTGATCTACTTTGTTGAAGCTTCAGATTTGTTAGGATCTTCTACGAGTTAAGGAAAATTTAGTTTGAGCTTTCGACGACTAGGCAAACGGTGAGTGTTTAGAATCGCTACTTGTAGACACTATTCATTGTGTTAATTGGGAACTTAAGAGTAGCCTAAGCCCCTACTCTAATTTCCAAGTGTAAGCTTTCTCATACTCTTGTTTCAATATGTGATTGTGTGTTGTGGATTTTTGGATTAAGATGTGCTACTATGATATGTGAAATAAGCTTATGATGGCTACTACAAAAGTGTTAACTGCAGACATATTGTACGTGCCGAATGACAGTGATCACGTTGTGCTTAGAATGTGAATGTGCAATGAAAAAATGCAGAAAACGGTAAGTAAGATGTGTGTTTAATTACGGGTATTTTGAGCTTGTGAACTTTGAGACCATTGCATATAGTTGGCATGCCATTGGATTGTGAGTACTCACCTATATGTGTTGTGTTGTTGGGGCTTATGGCCCGAGACAGATTTAGAGAGATCAGGAAATGTGAGCTAAGCTCCACTCACCAAGATATGTTGGTGTGTTGGAGAGTTTTAGCTACATGCTATGCTTTTGTGATATGATCGACTCTACGAGTTATTTGGTGTGCTGGAGATCTGTGTATCTGATGTGTGGTGATAGAGCCCACTTTTATGTTTCATGACCTTAAGTGCCAATCTATCGTCAAATATGATTTTATAAAGGAAAATATATGATATGTGTTGTGTGCAAGAACATGTGTAATAGTAAGCTAAATGGATTTATTAATGTTAAATAAATATGTTGATATGATCTCTTTATAATATGTGTGTGTACTTGAGCTTTGGTCGTTTTTGGTTCACTTGTGAATGGATGTCTATTTTGGTGGATATTTTTATCATTCACTGAGCTTGTTTAAGCTCATCCACTCCTTTTTAAACCATTGTAGATTGTTAGCGTTGTAGTGTGAGCAGTGCAGAAAAATTCCAAGAGACTGGTCCTAGTTGAGTTTAGTGTTTGAGTAGGTGAATTGTAGTTGATCTTTTAAATTGTGGGAATAAGGTAATGTAGTAGACCTTTAGCTGATCTTTACCATGATGTTTGGATGTTTATACGACTTTATTGGTCTTAGGATTTGTGGATTTTTATCTTATTATATTGGTTGTATGTTCGGACTTATTTACAATGTTTTGAACAGTCATTATAATTGTTTTGACAATTGTTTGATAAATTAATAGATGCATATTTAATTGATACAAGTTAGAATGGACTAAATGCCTTAATATGTTGTATTTTTGCTGTCCGGAGCAGAGGTATTGATATTCAAGTTTTAAAATCAATATCTCCTTGATATGTCAAATGTTTAGGAAGTTAGTAACTTATTTTGGTATGGATACCATGTCATGAGTATTGATACTCAGGTTATTAAAATTGATACTCTTTGAAATGTATCGATAATGTCTTGGGTTTTGATTTTAGGCGGGAACAAAATGTTAATTTGGTACCAATTTTCTGGGTGGCATCGATACCATCTATGAGAATTATCAATACCATTGATTCAGTATCAATACCTATATGATTTATTCAAAATTTTTGTTAAATGATTTAAAAGCATCTTTAAATCCTGTTATAAGCTTGCCTGGTGTATGTTTAGCATAATTTAGTGTCGCTTAAGGTACTCATGACTTAGAATCTTTATAAATAATTTAATGAAATTTTATGATAACAGCATGAAAATGAAATGTTTTATGCTTGCTGTTGATGAGACGGTGGTGTAGCATCCTGTTACTCGAGCTCGGTGATAGGGTCGGGTATAGGGTGTTACAATCAACACAAAAACAAGTAAAGGATCGGAAAATATACTATCATGTGGTATCTTCAAGTGTGACAGTTCAGTTGTAATATAATTGTACAACGGGGTACAAGGTACTCTGAAGATCGAACCGAAGAGAGTCAACGATTAAGCAAATTATAACTATAGACAGGCAAAATAAAGAGTCTAACTAACTAATCGTTAAACATTATAGTATGACAAGTAATAAAATCTAGAATAATTACACTAATTTACCAACTAATTAACACAATGGCTAAATTGTAAAATATGCAAAGTTACTAAATTTGTAGCGCCCCCATTTGACCCGTTTGCCAGATTCGGGTGGAGGCGTCACAACTAAATCGAGTTAATGTTCATGCTAAGGTCTCACTAAGTTAAAAACAAATCGTATTACTTATTTACAAGTAAATATTCATCAGAGAGAAAATTTCTAAATAAAGTTTCGCTATCTCTACTCCACTCTTTAAAGAACTACATAATTACAATATATTCATCCTCTTGTCGAAATTCTTAAAGGTAACTCTTTCTTATGTGCATACAGTTTTCTATGATGCCCCTTGATTCATCATGATTTGGCTTGGTCCCTCCTTGAGTTCATCCGTTTTCCATTCTTGCAGTCATAAATCCAACGTTTGTAAGTTTAAATGAACTTAGTTTTTTTATTACACAAAATATACCCCATCCTACTGGGGTTCAAATAAATAAATGATAATAATAAATGCATCAACACCCTATTCATTAGGATCATTTCTCTTAAATCGTCATATTGCCTTTATCCTAATCCCGCTCTTATCCATTGGCGAATAGATCATTGATAGATTTCATTTAGACAATTCTTCCAACCTTCGATCAGCAATTGTCTTGTCATCCCTGTAGGCTTTATCCGTCCCTTCCATTGAATTATTCCTTCCCCTGTGTAACTATAAGATAATTCCTTAAGCTACCCTCTAAAGGTCCCTGGGTATTTTCCTTATAGTGTTTCATTTTGAGTTTGTTTATTCAATGGCGAACTTATTATCATACTATAGTCTTGAATGAATTGCTGACTTTTCCTTTGTTGGGACTGCTAATAAGGTGTCACGCCACTTTGGTAGATTATGTTCCACTTAGGTTGAATCGAGATCAGTTTACATCCTCATAACCTGCCTCGTTCGCGGTATCTTTTTCTCTACTGAACAAGCTATTTAGCCGGTACCTTTACTTTACTTCTTCCCCCTTAAAGAGGTATAGTCTTGACAGACAAATCTGTCACTTATGTCATCTTTTTTCGTAACCTTCTATCCTGGGTCCCCAACTCACCCCTCTATTCCAAGTCCCCTTTGTTGAGGGGATTAGGGACTTATCCCTAGCCTACAATAGTCCCTGACTATCCCTTAGTAGTTCTAAACATTTGATGCTTACTACGATCCCTAATTTACTCTTGATTTCAACTTCCTTGTACACTTACCTATACACTAAACACTACTAGCTCGATAGTTTGTAAGATTGATTCTTGTCAGGTTGCCACACCCATGCCTTTTTGGATTCCATTATTACTACCTTGGCTTTTATTTCTCACTCTTTTTATGCTTATCACTCGTCGATGGGTTCCTTTAACCTGTTGGCTATCCATTGCCTGTCTATGCTTTTAATTTTATTCTAACATCCTTTCCAAGGCTGTGAGGTTTTACCCCGATTACTGCCCAGTTTATCCATCCGTGTTGACTTTGCCAGCAGATGCTCTTCCTCATATCGCCATAGCCAAACTATGTTCTAATGCAATGTGTTCCTCGTTTAATGTCCTAGTAGACTTTATTGGCTTTCATAGCCTAGCTATGGTCATACACCTCGTGATCCACATGTTTACTGTCCCAATGGACTAACCTGTGCTTATTGTCCCATTTGACTATCCCATGTTTAACGTCCCATCTTACTATCCATGATGTCATAACGCCTTTCAACTAGGGTCTTACGTAGTG
Source organism: Gossypium anomalum (assembly GCA_025698475.1). Classification (NCBI taxonomy): domain Eukaryota; kingdom Viridiplantae; phylum Streptophyta; class Magnoliopsida; order Malvales; family Malvaceae; genus Gossypium; species Gossypium anomalum. Next base: position 64,033,249 of record CM046968.1, on the reverse strand, counting down.
TAACCCCGTGTTTTGTGTCTCAGCGGACTATTAAGAATGTCATAGTGTCTTTCAGCTATGGTCTTAGTCTTGCTTACCATGATGCGTAGCGTCTTTCAGTCATGGTCTTACTCGTTTTATCTTGATGTAATAGCATCTTTCAGCTATGGTCTTACTCATTTTTAGTGTATAGCCTCTGATCGAGCCCATGGCCTAGCCATGATGTTTACTCTTCCCATATCATTCCATCCAATCCTCCATTTTACCATCCTATACCTTGATGCTCGAACACCACCATGTCCCCTCTGTAAGGCCCAGAGCTTTGCTCATCACGGTTTGCAGTAAAAAATACCGTATGGCAGTATCTAAAAGATTCTCCCCATTTTCTCATTCCTAACTTTTTCTAATCCCTTTTACAATTTCCCCTCCATATTAGGCATACCCAACTGGAATGGAGGATACAAGATAACTCATGCAATCATGTAGCATACTTTAGCAGTTTAGAGTTTGAGTTTAGAAACTGACCTGATGCTTCTTCGCCTTGTCCGCTTAGCTTTCCCAGATGTCAGAGCTTCCATTCTCCTGGAAGTTAAGTAAGACAACCAATTCATGGGTTAAGCTCAGTAATCCCATATTAAAACTCAAATTTCCAGAAACATGCAGAATCATTAAAATGGTTTTCTAAAAACCCTTAACCTTGGTTCATAAATCTTACGTGCACTAAAGGGTTTAAAACCTTACCAGCTTTCTAGATTCTCTATTTTTCCTACTCAAATCCCATAATCATCGCCCCATGAAAAGCTTCCATGACTATCCATCCTTTGGAGAGACCAAAGAATGGGACGAAAATGAAATAGATTAAAGAATAAGTCTGCTTCGGGAAGTCACTTTCCAACTATTTATAGCCCTTTTCACACGGTCTTCAACCATGTACAATCCACCCATTCACAATCATTTTATCCCCCATTAAGGAACCAATTGGTTCTAATCTAAGCCAACCAGACTTGGTTCTCAACCATATCCAATTTCAGTTACTATCTTTTCTTGATCTTTCGATAGAGATCGCCAGCTTACAGTCTTTTTCAATCTAACCCCTAATGCTCCTAATTTTTTGAGTTTAAAGGAAATTCGATTGTGACAAAATTAAGCAATGAATAAAAAATATTGGTTGATTGATTTTGATGTGGTTCACTAAGCTTTAAATTAAGGATCTAAATTGTTTAAACTCCTAAAGTGGTTCTATTTTTACCTCTCAATCTCAACTTTACCAAATTAAACAAATTACTTTGGTTTATCTCTTGATCTCATCGGCTAACTCGGGACTAACGAATTAGAGGTCAACAAGATTACCTTTAGGTCTCTTTTGCCTAAATATTCCCTTAGGGGCGCCAATCTTAAGTTTTTAGGTTTATTCTATTTACTCTAATTTCTTTGCAACATTGTCCCTCATTCAAAAATCAACTTACCTACGTCTCCATCAACCAACCCCCTTATAGTTTAGTTATCCATGCTAAAAACTAAGCTGACATGCATGCAAGGAAATGAAATGCCAACTATTAACATAAAGCTTGAGAAAAAGATGAAAGTTTAGATTTTAATCTATAAAACTTACAAAAAAGTGGAAATAAGCATTGTAACACTCGAAAACATTAACAACCCAGAAATAGGGAAAGCTAGGATTAAATTGAAAAGACTAGTAAGATTTTAGAATCCGCTGGGAAACTAGAAAGTTTTGGTGGCTAAATTGTGATTAGTTGGATTCTGATTCCAGTTCAATTAGATTAGAACCAACTGGTTTCAAAGTGGAGACAAAATGACTAAAAATGGATGGTGGAAATGGCAGGTGAGGATCGTGTAGAAGGAGTATATATATAGGTGTGAGTGGAGAGAGAATTTTCTTAATTCTGTTTATAAATCTTCTCATCTCCATAGCACTATATTCTTCAGTCGTTTTGAAGAAGAAGGGGTGTAGATGAAAAAAGCTCTGCATGTTCAGCAGATGTGTGAATTTAAGTCTGGTGGTGGAGAAATTGAGGAACTGGTAAGTTTCCTTATCTTTCTGTGCTTATGGATTGAAGAAACAAGTAGCGTAAAACTCTTAAAGCTTCTGTATAATTTAAGGTTCTAGACTTCTAAGGACTGACCACCAATAGATTAATTGATGAATGGTTGTCATGTGTAGTTACCAGGACAAAAGAGGCTATGGCAATTTGAACAAGCTAAACTAACAAGTATAAAGAAGAGAGGTGAGTTTTTACACTCTAACCCTAAAATATTAAGTATGTTTAAGATCGTACAGGCGTACGAGTATCCACTATTTTAGTTAACTATGCATGAATTAACTATGATTCACTAGTATTTCATCTATAAAATGTATGTTTATAGTAGTAAAACATGGAAGGGAATTACCGATGGGTTAGATGAAGTTAGGATGGGAAAAATGGGTGATTCTCCTAGATACCACCATATGGCATTGCTGAATGCACCCGTGATAAGCGAAGCTTCGAGCCTTGCGAAGATGGCACTGTGGTGTTTGAGCATCAAGGTTAGGAATGGAAAAATGGAGGAATAGACAGAGGAATAGGGAAATTGGAATTTTGTTAAGCTTCTACAATCCGGGATTGCTGGGAGCAAATTGAGATGTGCGAAGCTCTGAACCTTGTAGGGGGACACTTCAGTGTTTAAGCATCAAGGTTAAATGTGAGACAAGTCCTTCGGGATGACACACAATGATGGTTACTAGGTTCTATAGAGCAACACTATAACGGCAGTCAACAGGCTCTATAGGGCGACATCACGACTGCGGTAAGGTCCTGTAACGCCCTAAAAATCTCGAAATCGTGAATTTTTCTTTTTATGCTTAGCAATCCCGGTTAAGTTTTAATTACGCAAACGTAAGTCTTGGACAAGGTTTGAGTTTGAATTAGGAGGTAAAAGAAATTATAATTTAATAATTAAAAGAATCAGGGTTGGCAAGTAGTTGGGGTTTTAAATAAAGATAGGGGAAATAACATCAAAAAGCCTTGTGGAGGAATGGCTAAGTAACGCCACTTAAAGTGTAGGGAGGTGGCATTAATAGCTAGCAAGGAGGTCCAATGTTTGAATCCTAGCTTAGTGTTTTTAGAAGTTTAATTTTGGCCTTCTAGAAGGTTGGAAGTGGCGTGAAGATGGACTCTAAGGGGAGTGTTCAGGAGAGAAAATTAAGGAAAGGATCAAGGGGTTATTAGGGAGAAAAACGAGGAGATGAGAGGGGGAAGTGATGGAGTCGAATAAGGAACTGAGGGCCAGGAAATTCGGCTATAGGGCTATAAATAGGTGTCGAATGCAAGGGTGTGAGGCTAATGCTGAAATCTTTTTCTCACCTTTTTGCCAGAAACCCTCTTTCCTAAAATCCAAAAACCCTTTTATTTTCTTCCTTTTCTTTCTGTCGATTTCTCCAAAAGTCGAAAACCCTTGTTCACCTTTTTATTTTTCTTGTGTCAATTTCTTTGTTTCACTTTTGGGTTTAGCCGATTCTTCTTCCTCTCTCCCTTGGTGCCAAATAAGCAATTGTGCCATTCAGATCTCTAGAGCCAAATACTCTTTGACAGAATCTAGTGTAAGTGTTACTCTTCCAATCGGTTTTCTTTGCTAAGTATCGAATATTGTCCCTCACTCTTTCTAATCAACTGTGGTAGGGAATTAGTATCGAATCTCAGATCTTAACTCTCTGCCGAAATTGTTCTTTAGGTGTTGAGATTTTGGTAAGTTTTCCTCTCCCGTTGGCTAAGGTGGCCGAATGTTCATAGTTAAGGTAAGGGGACTTGTGTTGGATACGAGTCACCTATTATTTTGTTTTAATAGTTAAGATTGGTGCAGATCTAGGAGTTAATCGTGGTTAGGGATTTAAGAAGGGGCTGTTATACTTATCGTGCAAGGTTTGGGGCTAAGGAGATCGCATCATGCTTGCTTACTAGGTGTGTACATACACTGTACACACACTATGAATCGGCAAAAGCCGAAATGCTGAAATGCCGAAAAGCTGAAAGTGTGGCTTCGGTAGTCTTGCGAGTGCGCGAACACTCGTAAAGAGGAGACCAATAGGTTGCCTGAGACCCACGGGCGATTCAGTGGGTTTGGGTTGTGATTTGGCCATACAGGCCAGAATAGGCTAAATGGGCCCGATGGGCCGTTGGGCCCATAATAGGCAAAAATCGAATATTGATGCTATGTGATGGGAATATGTATACGTGCATGAATATGAATGTGACTAGGCCAAGCGGGCCATATAAATGTGATTTGGGCCTAATCAGCCATATACAGGTGATTTGGGCCTAATTGGCCATATGGATATGATTAGGCTTAATGGGCCAGATGTAGGTATGTGACTTTGTTTGGGCTTTGTAAGGGGTTTTGGGCCTAGCATATGATAACTACATAAGACTTAATTAATATTTTGCGACCATGGACAGGTTAAAGGGTTAAGGTGTGGTAACGGGTATATGCATGTCTAGGATTGGATCTAGGGAGAGCTTGGTACTTAAGCGGTCTTAATGACCCACCTCCTCTTCTCTGGAATCCTACCTGGTGCATAGTATTCGTTCATCTTAGCTCGCAGGACTTGTTAACGGGCCAAGGTAAGTGGAAACCGTAATTAAGAAAAGCTTACCGAAATGCCCCTAAGGGCGAAAATAACCAAAACACCCCTAGGTGTTGAATATAAGTTTTATGGATGTGACATGCATACATATGGTGCTCTGCTTAGGTTGCATATGGGGTGGGAATTATGGAACGGAAGGAGTTTATGAGGGTCGCATGGTTGCTTGACAATCGTGGATCCACCAACGGCTTTTAAGCCCAATATGTGATTGGCAGCTTTCTGCAACTTGGGTAGTTCCGCAACCGGGCTACCATTGATGTGTATCGGTTAGGTGGGTCAATATTTATATCCCCACAGGTTGTGAAGAAGGGGGATGAAACAGAAGTGTACCAGTTGGATTATTGGGGTGGGTTGCACTGCATGTTTGATGTATGGTGACTTTTTAATGCTTGTTTTCGTCGAGGGTTGTACACATTGAGTTTGCGATAACTCACCCCCTTTTTTATTTTATTTTCAGGTGATGCTCAGTAGAAGGTTCGATGTTTGGAGGGACTCTGGGTGGCCAGCTAGCAAGACAATTTAGATTTGTTTTTTTTCATTTTAAAGCATATAAGTTTCTGGTTATTAAGTGATTTCAGACTGGATTGTAATAAGACTTTCCATTTGGTTATTATTTGGATTATTATTTTTATGTGACATAATTATAAGAAGTTGAGCATGGTTTCTTCATCCATAGTATGTCTCTTCTACGTTTCCGCAACTACATTTTAAAATGACATGTTTTCATAAAATCATATATTTTAAACAAGTGGTTGAAAGGAGTTTTTTAAAAAAAGGTAGTTAAGGTTTCTTTTATTTTAAGAAGGGTTTTCAATGAAAACACGGTTTTTGCTAAAACACTTCAATATGATGCGCCAGATTCAGCCGTAAAGTCCGGGCTGGGTTTTGGGTGTTACAGGTCCTTTGGGGCGGCACCTCAAAAGAGGTCTAATGCGTAAGACATTAACTCAACTATGGAAACTAAGATAGTCAATTGAGACAGTAAACATGGGATAGTCCATTGGGATAATAAACATGGAATATTCCACCGAGATAGTAAACACGAGATAGTAAACACGAGATAGTCTGCCGGGACAATAAACTCAAGAAGACCACCAAGACGTAAAACATGGGTGTCACAATTGGAAAGTTCACAACTAGAAGGGATGCCAAGGGATTTAAGTAGAGTTAGCAGTGTGACTGTGGTGATAAGTCACAAGAATGAATGAGCTTGGTAGGTTTGAGTAACATAGACCATCGGGATAGTTAGAGAATCTACTAGAGGCGCTAATGAATGGGGAGGGGCTAGGGAAATGTCTCAACCCAAATTAGGGTGGAAAGAAAAAGAGGATCCTTACATAAGGAGGTATACATAGTATACGCAAATGCTAGTCCATCAGGGAAGCTATGGATTCCATACGGTTTAAACAGGCTCGAATTAGTTCGCAGTAGGACTCAAACATATATTGGTAATTTGAAAAAGAGTCAGCCGAAAGATCGAATAAATAGATAAGGGTCTCCTTAGGAGGAAACGTATGCCCAAGGCTGGCCATCAAAGTCCGTCAGAGGATAATGGATAGCAAAGTTCTGATATAACCATGGAAAAGGGTAAATAACTTGTTGATCTATCGAAGGTAAAAACAACACATTTAGAAAAGCCTATTTAGAAAATATATTGACAAAGCGAGTATTATGGCGTTGCGTGGTACTCCCAAGCAGGGAGGTTATCGAAATCTAGTAAAGATTGTAGTTGTAGCAATTACTTTAGTAGTTGCCGAGATTCACCCACTAGAAATAATGAATGCAATTATCAGGTAGTTTAACTATGAGTTGGAAACCTCACATTTTCCTTAAAGTCTTTATGCGGATCTCATTAAGTTCTCTTGAACTTATAAAATTTCTGCTTGTATGCAAGATAGTTAAAGATTCAAAAATCAAGAGGGACCAAACCAGACTTTGCTAAGAGCCAAGTGAAATGTGGCAGATGTGTACAGGTATAGAGGGTCACCCATAGAGGTTTCGCCTCAAGGTTTAAGTTGTCTATATACATTATCGAGTCTCTGTCCAAAAATTTGTAAACAACCAATGGAATCAAAGTATTAAAGTTTTATTACCAGTTTAATAAAAGTTGATTTAGTAAGTAATTAAACCAAAAAATTACATTAAGTCATTCAGGGTTAGTGTAGCATCTGTTATGTAGACCTAGCGATTGGGTCAGGTCTGGTGTCATAAGAATTCAACAGTAAAATAAAGTACAAGGAACATAAAAGTTGAATTATTTAACAAATTAACTAAAATAACCTGAAATAACATTAAACTAAAGGTTGAAATGTCCTTATAAGAAAAGGAAATGGACAAAAGTGTAAATAAACCATAGCAATAGTGATAACTAACTTAATTAACTTAAAGAACAAGAAGGAAATTTGCAAAAAAATAAATTTTACAACTAAGAAAGATGAACAATAAGAAACCCTAAAAATGAAAAGGAAAGCTAAGAGAAACTAAGTTAAACTAAACCTAATGTGTGTATTCCTCTCTCCTTAGCCAAAATTGGCTATTTTAGCAGCAATTTCTGACCTTATTTTGTTGGCCAAAATGCCATTGAACGGGCCTTATCTAATTGGTGATTCGGTTGGACAAAGACTACCCCTAGTGCCATTTTTTATCCTCTTGATGATATGGATATTGCGACATCATCATCAGTCTTGAAATGGGGGTGCTCTTTGCAGGTGGGTATCGTAATACCCAAAGAGGATATTGCGATACCACTATGGTGTTCTTCATCTCGAGCCTGTTAGAGGTGTCAATGCTTTGATGTTGTATTCCTCGGTGATTTTTTGCACAATTGCGGGCCACCGTTAAGTACCTACAACACTTAGTCAAACATTAGGGCCCCCAATGGCACAAGTGGTCAATTTGGATCTAAAAAATGAGTAAAAATAGGTATTTACACATATTAAATTAGAAATCTAAAATCTACACTAAAATACAGAAAAGACATTGATTTTCCTAAAAACAAGCTCTTTAAGTATAACTGGGAAGTCTAATTTGACATATCAAATGACGACAAATCAACATGTAACACTCCTTACCCAGTTCAGTTGCTGAACCGGAGTTACAGGATGCTACAATAGTTAACATATTCAACACATACATTTATCGCAATGACATTCAATAAATCAATAAATACGAGTAAGAATTCATGTTTAATATGAATTACAAACAATTTTGAATTTTAATTGAGCATATGAAAGCTTTTAAAATTACCCCAATACAAATTAGGACTAAATTAAAACTTTTAAATAACTAGGAAAAATCATAAAATAGGGTTACACGACCGTGTGATAGGCTAAGGCCATGTCGTGTTGAATCATAGGGTTGTGTATCTAAACTATGTCATAGAATGAAGCCATGTATCTAAACCATGTTACAAACTAAAGCTGTGCAAAACTGAGTCACACGGCCATGTCGTCAAGTCGTGTAACAAACTGAGGCCGTGTGGGCCTAAATGTAAAATCTTACAAACATTAACAAGGCCGTGTAAAGACTCTGACCATGTTTAACAAAAATCACCCTAAACATACAGAGCACACAGCCGTGTCACTTGCCTATATATGATACATGGTCGTGTGGCCAAACCGTATGGCACCAAATGTCATTTTAGGAACTATTTCAAACCTAACCAAATTCATGCACAATCTAAGTTCAATTACACATTAATTTCTAATCAAAACTTGCATAATTTTCACATCAAGCATGCCAATATGACACTTTCATAACACATTCATTTAAGATACCAATGTGCCTAAAATTGCACCCCAACAATTAAGCCTATAAATTTGGCATTAAGCTTACAAAAACATTCAAGTTGACACAAACATTTCAACCATTACATCACAACTAGTTTTTCTACAAATTCATACTTATAGCATGTTAATTTAATCATGATTTAAGCAATTAACATGCATACCTCTTCCACTCATCAAAAACACCTACCAAAATTGTAACACTCCTAACCCGAATCCTTCACCGGAATAGGATTACGAAGAATTATCGAAGTTTACAAATCAAGCAAACAAAAAATACGAACATTTCATATCATATAGTATTCATGTCAAAACCAATCAAATTCATACATATTGTCCCTTATACAATCCCTTGAGGCCCAAAATACGCATTAGAAGAAAATTGGGACCAAATCAGAAACACAGAAAATAATTTAGAAACATTTAAAATTTTCAAAGCAACAAGGATCACATGGCCGTATGGCCAGGCCGTGACACGCCCATGTCTTAGGCCGTGTGGGCATTCGAAATAGGGACACACGGCCATGTCTCAGCCCATGCCCGTGCTCGTATAACTCACTGACTTGGGTCACAAGGCCAAGCCACACGCCCGTGTTCCAGGCCATGTACCTTTTGAAGTAACCTCACACGCCCATGTGCCAGGCCATGTGCTAGGCCATGTAATAGCCTGACTTGCAACCCTTAGAAAGCTACAAGGAGCACACGGCCATGTCACCTACCCGTGTGTCACACATGGCTGAGTCACACGCCCGTGTCTCTACCCGTGTAGACAAAAATAGGTCATTTTACAAGCAATTTTTCTCGCCCAAGTTTGCATTCACCTACACCCAAAAATGCACACATACAAAGTTATAATCGAGCATCCAAAACAATTAAAATCAAGTCTTAAACATATAGTATATTCACATACAACCAATATGCCCTTAGGCACCTCAAATAACAATATGCAAACATGTATAATCATGTACACTATTAAATCAAATAAGCTAATAATATACCAAGCTATTTTGCATCATTTCATGCCAATTCACTTACCATCCAAAACATACCATTTGGTACCAATTATACTACTTATTCACCTTCCATTATTGCATCACAACCCAAGACATTCATCTATCATATAAGGCAACTTATATAAATAAAAAAATAAGCCATTATATCATTAAGATACCAAAAATTCAACTACATAAAGTGACCATTTCTACCAACCAAACATATGGATAATATTAGCCCAAATAACCTATACATGCCATTATAACCAAAATGTAACCAACTAAAAGTACCAAAAGAGCCAATGGATAGTGTGATATAGCTCCGACAAGCTTCTAACCTGAATGAGCTTCCGAATAACTATAAAACATAGAAAATAACATAGAGTAAGTATTTAAGCTTAGTAAGTTCGTATAACATAGAATTTAACTTACCATTTAACCACAACTTAGGTAAGTAAACGTAGCATATCCCAACCAATTTGGCCAAAAGCTTAAACACATGTTCACCAACATATTAGCCATGTAAATCACATATATAATCCAATACACATAGATGAAATCAACAAGTAATCATATTTCATATACATGTATTATTCATTTCATATATCAATGTATCATGTAACATCACTTTCATGTGTTTCATTTAAATACCTATAATAGTTCATATCAAACTCATATAATCTCGTAACATAACTGTGCCCGTTGATCCATTTAGAATATCGTTGGAAATGCGGGTAGTACACAAAAGGTGTACTAAACTGTAATCTGTCAATTCTTGTAATGTATGCTCATACGAGCTCTGAATCGGTATGCTCTTATGAGCTGTAAATAGTAAGCTCCTCTAAACTGAATTACGAAAAGCTCCTCTGAGCTGAATAACGGTAAGCTTCTCCGAGCTGAGTATCAGTAAGCTCATACAAGCTGAAATTGGTAACCCTAATGACATGTCATTTGTATCCTACGAATTCCTAAGTTTCAAACAGGGCTCGATAATTTTCGTATAATGCAAATAATATACATTTAATTCAATCAAAGGATATAATTACACAATTTAATTACAAGAACTTACATCCACGAGTGTACGTAGATACGGAGGCGATTAATCCGATATTCTCTTTGCCTCAATCTAACTCTATACAAGGTCTGATTGGATCTATACAACTAAATTTAACTCAATTTAATATAATTCACATTCAATTTAGTCCAACATATAATATTGTCAAAATTACTATTTTGCCTCTATACTTTAATTCCTTTGCAATTTAGTCCCGAGGCTCGAAAAATAAAATTCATGCAATTTAATCCTTACCTAAGCCTAGCCAATTTTTATACATATTAATAGCAGCCTATATATTTCATAAATTTACAATTTTACCACATAATATTCTCTATTTTTCAATTTAATCCCTATTTGACTTTACTAAAAATTCATTTACAAAAGTTGTTTATCTAACGACAACCATTCATTATTTACCATTAAGCTTCAAAACTCAAGCATGCTCATCAATGATAAATCCCTAACAATTTAACAGTTTTACAAATTAGTTCCCGGGCTACCTAAAATTGCATACTTAATTGAAGGAATTAAATATGGCCGAATAACCTAGCTTCCATGATTTTATTTTCTCCCATTTTCAGTTGAGAAAGATGAGCCTAGGATACTGGTTTTATTTTATTACTTTTATTTTAACTTTATTTGTCATTTATTAAATAATTACTTAATTAACCTTTAAAATAATTAAAATTTACACAATTTCCAAACCATTATCATCCACTAACATACTAATGGGCTAATTACCATATAAGGACCTCTACTTTAAAGTTCCATAGCTATTTAACACCTTTAGCTATTAGAACTCAACTTTTGTACTTTACGCAGTTTAGTTCTTTTTACCAAATTGAACATGCAAATGGTAAAATTTCTTAACGAAATTTTTATACGATATTTCTATCATACTGTAGGCAATAAAATAATAATAAAATAATTTTTTTGACCTCATATTTTTGATCCCAAAACCACTATTCTGATTTCACTAAAAACTGTCTATTACAAATATACATATTCAAATCAGTCACATCTGACCATTCCTTGGTTATTGTGAATCAACATTTCCTTTACCTAATCATGGTAATACTAGTATATGATTTACTTTAACTAATTCAATTACAAACATCATTCATTATACCACATTTAATTACTAACTTGTATTGGACCTAATTCATCTTTAATCACATCCCACACATTTGTAATCACCATTTCAAATCATCTAATCCAACATTTCCACAATTTGGCATTTTTCAAACAACTAACTAGTAAGCCTCAATAGGCACCAGAACATACCAAAATCACTTATTCAAACTTAGTCTATACTTTCATACTTTCAAATCATTCCATATCAACATATACCATAATTCAAACATTATCCATGCGCAAACCAAAACTATGCAACCATGGTAAACACTTATAATAAAACCTATGTACATGGCACAAAATTGAGCTTTAAACGATAGAAAGACTACTGAATCAATCCCGAGATAGTGTGAGCTTCAGATGATCCACTTGACGTGTTCCACAACTTGGAAATCTAAAAAGAAAGGGAAGATAAACGAGGTAAGCATATACAATGCTTAGTAAGTTCACAAGTATTAAACCAAGTAACTTACCTCAAGTATAATTATACACTACATGCTACTTAGCTTGGTAAAGTTTTCCTATCATGGAAAATCAAATAAAAAAAAAGGTCAGTTCAGCATTTATCATACCATATAGTAACTCAATCACATAACATCTCAATTCACTTAATCAACATTTCATTATCATTCACAAAAAAATAATTGTTTAATCAATTCACTATCTTAATCATATCATACAATCTATTTATCCTCAATACATCCCATTTCAATTTAATTTCAATTAGTATTTCATTTCCTTATTTGAATTTCAAATCAAACTCTTTGATTCATCACATTTCTATATCGACCCTCTATGCTCGTATAATCGGTTCGTATGATTTTTCAAATGCCATTGATATCCGTTAATCACAATATGTATACAAACCATCAAATTATAGTATCAACCACTTCAAATATCATTTATCAAGTTTTCATTTTATACCCCTATTAACCTGACTCAGACTTGAATGGATACACGAATCCAACCAACACACCACAATGTCGAATTAAATAGTTTGCATCCAATAGTTATTGGTATAACCGAAGTAATTTGGCACCTAGTGCCTCATCGACACGTGGTCAAAGTAACCCTAAACTCTCCCTATCATATGGCATGTCAATTATATCTGACTCTACCTGGACAGATAATAAGGGTAGCAATTTACTCAATTTCATTTATAAACCAATTGCTCAGTTCAATGCTATGATTTCATCAACCAATCATCAATTTGTATACATAACATTATAACTTATTGTATCATAAAGCCAATTTTGTAATTACAACAATATACGATATTTCTAAATCTATTCAATTTACTCCTTTATCTCGAAGATCAAACATAATCATATCAATTTGATTCAATTAAACTAATCAATCTCAGATTGCAATTCATTGTATTCAATTTATCAAATAATTTGTCATTTCTTTATGATTTAATCCATATCTCTCCTTTTTATACCAAACCATAAACAATCAAATTTTCAATTAAACATATTTGCAATTTTAATTTTAAATACATAAAAAAATTAACACAAACATACCATATGAACTTAGCTAGAAAAATAGATAATAGCCAATTCTCTTATGACTAATTAGCAATTTGCCTTTCTCCTCGAATAATTTTGATTTGGTCTAATTCCTTATCTATACAATTATTCAATTCAATTTATCAATTTCAAACATCTTATTTCATCCTATTATAAGCATATATCAGTTTAATTTTATTATTTGAATGCCCCTAAACTTTTGCATTTTATTCAATTTAATTCCTAAAACCAAAACTGCCATAATTTTCACAACTTAAGCCTCTTTTTTCATTTCGAGTTCAATTTCAACCCTATCCAGCCCTCTAAATTCAATAATTGTAGAAATTTTATGCTAAATTTGAAATTATTTCCTTTTAGTCCCTAAGTTTAAAACTAACAAATTTCTTTACAATTTAGCTCCCCTTTTCATTCTAAACTTAAAAGCTAATATAAAAACACCAAAAGCTTCAAATCATCAATGGTAACATCTTAGATCTTTAACAGTTTCAAAAACGAAGGTATGAGTTAGCTAGATCTAGTTACAACAATCTCAAAAACATAAAATTTACAAAAAATGGACCTCAAATCCACCACATGCAAGACTGATTGTTTGGAAGAATTTGAAGCTCTCAATTCCTCCCTCCATGGTGTTCAAGCGGTGAAGGAGATGAGAATGAAAAATTCTTTCTTTCCACCTTTGTTTTTACTTTAATGTTTATTATTTTCTTTACTTTTAATGATAATTTCAATAGCAAAATTAAAGCCAAAGTCATGTCTTTGTCATCCATTATAATCTATTATGGCCACGTTGTAACTTAATTCCTTGAAATAATGTTATTTCAGTCTTTTTAATCAATAAAAATAAATAGTGATTTTTTTTACAATTTTATCCTTGTGCCTTAATTAGCAACTAATTCAGCAAAATTACCTAACCAAAATTCAACTCACCAATATAAAAACTTCATAAATATTTAATAAAAATAGTTACAGGCCCAGTTTATGAAAACTAGGTCTCGATACCTTATTTTCCAACACCAATGACTTTCTGTACAAACCACTTGTACCTTGACTAATTAACCAATTAATAAAATCTATAAAATAAAAATTCCAATAACATCATATTTAACTTGTAAATATTAAATGATAATATTTACGGGCTCACACATTAGAATTGTGGTCCTGAAACCACTATGTCCTACACCATTGAAAATCGGGTTGTTACAAACTGACTTGGATTCTTTCAAGAACCCTAATTCTTAATTCGGTCTCCTTGTCATTTTATTACTTGATTTTTTTTATTTCCTTTTCAATTCTAACTTGGATTGTATGCATGTCATGTTCAGTCAAATACCAAGTTTCCTTCATTTGTCTAGAGTCTTAAGTCAAATCATGACTTAGACAAACTTGCGATCTTGTTCCGCACACTTCCTTATAAAACTTCATTCATTAGTCTAGAAATATGGTTGGAGCATTTGTTTTAACTCAAATGGAATCACTTTAACTTCATAGTAACCAAATGGGTTCTAAAAGTTGTTTTGTACAAATCTGCAGGTTTGACCCTTATCTATTAGTAACCAACTTCTAAGCTAATCTTTAATTTTTTTTTTTTTTTTTTTTTGCATATTTGAGCTTATTCAATAGGTATTTAGCAATGGTGTTGTAACTTTGTATTTCATAATGAACACCTTCAGCTATTTATGATCTATGCAAAGGTCCTAACATAGTCCCCTTATTATCCATTTTATGTAACACCCCTTACCCGTATTCAATGCCGGAATAGGGTACGAGGCATTACCAGACTTACATCGCAAGCGAACATACAAATCGAGTCATAAATTTGCATCTAAATTAAAACCATTTGTATTCAATCATATAGTCTCGAATACGAGGCTACGAGGCCTAAAACATGCATTAAAAATGGTTCAAAACTAAACTGAGAACTTAAGAAATTTTTACAAAACCTAGAAAATTTTTGCCATGTACAGGGGTCACACACCCGTGTGGTTTGTGACACACCCGTGTGGTTTGGGACACGCCCGTGTGGGTAGGCCGCGTGGTCACACACGCCCATGTCCCTAACCCGTGTAACTCTCTATTTTGCAAGGCATGAACAATTGAAGTCACACGGCCAAGTCACACGCCCTGTGCTAGGCCGTGTGGTTAATTTAATTTTCATAAAATAGGTGCAGACTTCACACAGCCAGGACACACCCTCGTGCTTGAGGCCGTGTCCCTCACACGACTGAGACACACACCTTTGTCTTTGCCCTTGTGCTCAATTCTGAGCATCCTGTTTCTTAAAAATTTAGGTGCAGGGGACAAACGGCCAAAACACATGCCCATGGGATAGGCCGTGTGTCACACACAGCCTAGACACACGTCCGTGTGTCTACCCATTTCGATAAAATAAAGGCTATTTACCAAGCCATTTGCCACCCTCATTTACACATACATATACACAAATTCAATGGCATAAACCATGGTATACTTAGGCAACCAAAACATCTACAATCATGGCCAACACATGTCAATGCAATACCATCATCTATCATGCTCATGACATTCCATTATCCCAAATTAAACATACCAGTTTCACATTTAATACACCACTGAAAATACTTTCAATTTGCATTAACTTATCAAGATAATCCATCTTACCAATAAACCAAACTCATCCATTTCACAACAATTCATTAAGCCACAATCAACAGTTAGCAAATCAATATAAACCACATCACCAAAGGGGCATTGGCACATACATGCATATATATATATATAAGCTTACAATCAATTTAACCAAAATGAGCCCATTTACATGGCCAAATACCAAATCAAGCCTTTGACAATTACAAGCCAATACATTTGGCCAACATCATGATGACACATATAACAAAATGACCAAGTCCCTATACATGCCATACACTCAAAATGTTTAAGATCATCGATACCCAAAAAGACAGTTTGATAGTGTTATGCGATCTCCAATGATTCCCAATCCGAGCTAGCCTGGTGACACTATAAAACATGGAAAAATAAAACGGAGTAAGCTATATAGCTTAGTAAGCTCGTCTGAAAGAAATAAGCAAATCTTACCATGCATTTAACATTCAAGTAATATAATATAAGATAATGTAATTTACCATGATCCCATGACCATAATTCATTCCATCACAAACTTACCTTGAATTATCATTTCATGAATTTAATAATAATAATAAGCTTTATGCATATACATATACCATATCGTAATGGTTTTATACTTAGTCTCATCTTTGACATACCTAATGAACCACTCAGAATAATTGTAACACCTTGAATTTGGGCCTAGAAGTTTTGGGCCTTAAGCATGGGAGCGTTTGAAGGTAGCTTATAATATTTTGTTGTGCATGTAAATTTCGTTAATGAAGGCTTGTTTTAGTGGTTAAGTGTGCTGAGAACTGTTGGAGAAGTCTTGGGTTCAAACCTGGACTTTAGCAAAAATTTTGGTTTAAGGTGAATCAAACCCTGGGTGTAGTAGGTAGGCCTTAAGAATATTGTTGAAGTAATTGTGACACAAAAAGCCTTGTGATCTAGTGGCAAAGTAGTTCCACAAAAGGCAGGAAGGTGGCATCATAGAGTTGGCAAGGAGGTTCAGGGTTCGAAACTCATGGCAAACAAAGAGCATTTATTTTGCTAACAGGGGGCGGCAAGAGTTGGTGTTGAATTTAAACTCTGATGATGGAGGGATCCCACATCGGGAAGCTAACATAGGAGTGGATGCGAAGCTAGCTTTAAATAGAGAGAACCATGAGGAGAGTAAAGGTACCTTTCTTGGCTGATCCCTTTTGCTTTATGACGTGCTCGTTTGGGTTGGGCGTCGGCTAAGAGTGCTCAGAGCGTGGATTAACTCCAGTCTCCTATCAGGTGTGTATTTCTCACTACTCTAGCTGTAGGATGGCTACTTCGGGTCACGATGGGCCGAAATGGGCCATGTGGGTCCAATGGGCCTACGGGCCCAATTGGATAAGTTGTTTGATTGTGCAGTAAACATTGGATTAGGCTAGGTGAATCTCATATCTGTAGCTAGAATTGGGCTAAAAGGGCCACACGAGCGTGTGGGCCCATTTGGGTCGAGCAAGGGCTTTAGGCCCATTTGTATTGTTATCCCTGTTTAGAATACTTTAGTTTACCAAATTACCAAAATACCCTTGGTTTGTAAAATTACCAAAATACCCCTGGTTTGTAAAATTACCGAAATACCCCTGTAGGGTAGAATTATCAAAATACCCCTGTAGGGTAAAATTACCGAGATACCCTTGTGGGGTAAAATTACCATTTTGCCCCTAGGGTGTTAAATGACTGTTTTGCCCTTGTGGGCAAGTGACTTGGACTGTGTGGTTGACGGATTTGATTGTGAATATATGTTGGTGATATGAATAACTTGACTGTGGTTGTTTGATTCAAATATAGGCATGATATTCTGACTGAAGGGGTAAGTTTTCGATTACGCCCTTCGAGGGTAAATAACTGTTCTTACGCTATAATCTGACTGCCTTTCTGAAGCATGCCTTGTTAATTATATATATATTCTATATACATGTCATACGGCATGGGGTTGGGTTTTGTTATGGAGGAAGAACCCGTTCTGGTGGCTGTGCCACATATTCTGATATAAGTAGCTTTGCTGCGAATTATAGTTAGTGCCGTAACCGGTGCTAACACTGTAAGTGTAGGGATGGCGTGGGCGATTTATTTCCCACAGGAAGTGTAGGGATGGACGGAGGCAAGTGCAGGGCTGGATGGGGTTATCATGAATTAATCATATGAGACTGTTTTGTTATGGGCCAACTGTATTGAAATGGACCCAACTGTGTTGATATGGGTAAGGCCCAATATACCTCGACTTGTTAAAGGGCTACGGCCCAAATTGATATTGATATGGGCTAAGGCCCAGTTAACTCTAATTTTTGTATAGGGCTAAGGCCTATCTGGTACTGTCTGTTATAATGGGCTAAGGCCCAATTGATACTGAAACTGTAAGTAGGGCTAGGGCTAGACTTTTAATTCTTTTATATGACTGACTATCCCTTTTATATAGTAGGGGATTACACACTGAGTTTTCGTAAACTCACCCCGTTTATTAACCTTTCAGGTAATTTCCAGCCTTAGACGGATCGGAGCTGCGAGGGGCTCAGAGGGAGCCACACACACTGTTTATGTTACAGTTTTTATTATTGCTTTTAAATTATTTTATGTGGGTTGTAGTAAAGCCGTTGTAATTTTCTGGATTTCTAATTTGGAATTTTATTTATTGTTCTTATAAGTGCTAGTATTAGAACATGGTCTTCCAAAGCAACCACTGTTTTCAAAACATTACGTATATGCAATTGTTTTTAAATTAAGCTTCCGCAAACACCAAGATTTTACAAAGTTGTTAAGAATGTTACTCAGCTGAGGTTTTCTAACAAAGTTTAAAAAAGGTATAAGTTTTTAATTAGTAAGAAGGGTTTTTAATGGAAACATGGTTTTCGAAAAACACTTCAATGTGACACGCCAGATTCAAGCCAAACTTCTAGGCCGAGTTTGGGGTGTTACAATAATAATATCGGATACTTGGGAAACCTTGAACACAAGGAGTCACATATGTAGCCATTGCTACCTCTATCTCATAACACATATATGTTCACTCTCGAGCCATCAACGGGCCTACTCATACAAGTTGTCAGTAAGGACATAGCTACACGGTGCTCCTCACACAAGTTGTCAAGTAACCGCAACATATGCTGGTATACTCAGCCACCGGTAAGACGTACAGGACCAGCACCCGGATCATATAACATAATACCCTAGTGACATGTCACTTGTATCCTAATCTATTCCTAAGGTTCGATTGGAATTTCTAGCTTGCCAGAACATTGTCAAACTTGTCCGTAGAGTCGTTTATACAATTCATACAAAATTAAAGTATTTAAAGTACAATTATAATAAATCTTATTTACATACGAACTTACCTTGGTTACAAAAATGATGAAAATGATCTATTCGTCAATTACTTTGTTTTTCCCCTGATCTATACCCGAACTTCATTTTTCTTGATCTATAACACCACATTTAACTTATTTAATCATCACATTATTCAATTCAGTCCAAAATCACATTATGAAAAAATTACATTTTTGCCCCTAACATTTCAACATTTTATAGTTTAGTCTTTAGGCTCGTAAAATGAATTTCTTTTAATTTCTTCACAACCCAAGCCTAGCGAACCTTACCGTTACTCATAACAGCCCACATTTTACATTTATTCACCCTTCACTACACATTTTTCAACACTTTACAAATAAGTCCCTATTTGACATTTTTACCGAAAATCACTTTACAAATGTTGTTTAACAAACAACAAACATGCTTTTTCTACCATCAAACATCGAAATACAAACATATTCAACATGGTAAGATTTTAGACTTTAACTTTCTTTCAAATTAGTCCTTGAAATAACTAGATTAAGTTATCACGATCTCAAAAATATAAAATCATTAAAAACGAGACAAGAACGGACTTACAATTGAGCTTGAAAGTTGTCCAAACCCTAGCTATGCCTTCCCTTGTAAATTTCAGCCATGGAGGATAAAATTTAAGAAGATGGACACTTTTATTAAGTTAATTTGTCTTTATTTACCAAATTACCAAAATACCCTTAATGCAAAACTTTAAAATTTCACCTAACCATGTCCATTTTTGTTTATCCTAGTATAATGGTATAATTACCATTTAAGGACCTCCAATTTAAAATTTCATAGAAATTAGACACCTTTAATTAAGGGAAATTAAGTTTGGTACCTATTGCAATTTAGTCCTTTTTAGCTAAATTGAGCATTCAATCAATAAAATTTCTTAACGAAATTTTCACACAATTATTCTATCATGCTGTAGACCTTAAATAAATAATAAAATAAATATTTATACTTTGGATTTATGGTCTCGAAACCACTATTCTGATTTAACCCAAAAACGAACTGTTACATTTTATATGTGATAAAACTATAAGTGCTTCCACTAAACTCCAAAATACTAATTGGATTCCGTTTAAGACTCTCACATGAATCTTGAGAGTACTATGTCCAACACTTCTGGTTAATGCATTGATAGAACATTCAATCTGATCCCCTAGTATTGTTTGGTCCTCTTGAGCATCCAATATTTCTTGAGGTTTCTTTTATCAGTTTTTAGATCATTTTTTTCTACAATAAGGGAATTTAATTGTCTGTTTTCACAAACAAGTCCAAGGGTGAATCTCTCTCTACACTTATGGCATGGATTTGGTATTCTTTTAAGTTCATTTATGGTAAGGGAAGTGACAAGTTTATTTATTTGATTTTGGTTATTTTATAAGGTTTTAGCTAAAGGAAAGAGATCTTTCATAAGGTCCTAGTCTTGTTCTGAAATTAAAATTTTTTACTTTCCAATTTAAGGGAAAGATCATTTTACCTAACCAACATGCATGCTACATGTAACACCCCTTGCTCAACCCAATCGCCATGTCTGAACTACAAGATGCTACATCCATTGCCTTAGCAACTTCTTTCCAAATACAATAAATATATCAAGGAAACAAAAATTTATGACTTTAAAACATTCATAATATGATTCACAACTAAATTTGAGCCTTAATCGAGCTTACGAAAGCTCTTTTATTGACTTGAGCATGAAATTGGTGCCAAATTGTGGCATATTTTATTGACTGAACTTAGAAATGGTTAAATGATTATTTTGGATGGTATTTTGGTTGGTTTCCTACAAGAATAAACTTGCAATTATGCACCAAATAGATCAATGGCATTGGTAGCTTGAAATAGGAATCAAATGGCCTGAAATGTACCAAAAATAGAGTACTTGTCAAGATGAGCAACTCTCCTCTTTGGAACGTCAACCAACAGATTATGACGTCCCGTGTCGAGTAGCCGAACGTCGCAATGTGACAAGCTATTTTGTGAATTCACGACGTGGAGGAGGTGACGTCATGATGTCGACCTTGGATTTTTAAAATTTTACAATTTGGTCCTATTTCATGCTCGGGTCAATAAAAGACCTTTTGTAAGCTTGATTAAGGCTCAGATTTAGTTGTGAATCCTATTATGAATGTGTTACAGTCGTAAATGTTTGTTTGTTCGATATATTTACTTTATTTTGACAGAAGTTACTTCGATAATGGATGTAGCATCTTGTTGTTTGGACCTGATGATCGGGTTGGGCAAGGGGTGTTACACTACATCTAAGGATGTTAGTTCATTGGTTTTAACTTTTGGTTTCAACTCTTTTTTGAGGTCACTAAGAAAACTAGAAATAAGGTGAGACTTAAGTAAATTTGGGTTAAATTGAAGCATACATAATTTTCAATTCCTCAAACTTCTCATAGTGCTTTTCTACTATTCCCTTGTGCACCAATTTGTTAAATTCTTCTATAACATCAGAATATTTTTTTATAGAAAACTCAACCTAGCATACTATTAAATTTTGCATCAAATAACCATCAAGTTATTATTCAGCCTTTCAATAAAATATAAAGATGTTATTTCTAACGTAATACCCCTTACCCGTATCCAACGCCGAAATAGGGTACAAGGCATTACCGAACTTATACACAAGCAGTCATACAAAATCAAAACATAAATTCCCATCCAAATTTAAAAATTTTCTTACACATTCATATCGTCCCTAAAATGAGCCTACGAGGCCCAAAACATACATTGGAAGAAGTTTGGGACTAAACCGAGAACTTTATAAAATTTCACAACACTTAGAATTTTTTTCATGTTTTAAGAGCCACACGCCCGTGTGGCTTGGGACACGCCGGTGTGGGTAGGCCGTGTGGTCACACACACCTGTGTCCCTAACCCATGTAACTCTCTATTTGTCACCCATGAACAAATTAAAGACACACAGCCAAGTCACACGCTCGTGTGCTAGGCCGTGTGGTCGATTTAATAATTTTGATTTTTCATAAAATAGGTGCAGATTTCACATGCCTAGGACACACGCCCGTGCCTGAGGTCGTGTCATCCACACGACTGAGATACACGCCCGTGTCTTTGCTCGTGTGCTCAATTCTGAGCATTCTGTTTTGCAAAAATTAAGGTGTAGGGGACACACAGCTGGATCACACGCCCATGGGGCAAGCCATGTGTCACACACGGCCTAGACACACGCCTGTGTGTCTACCCGTGTGGACAAAAACAAGGCTATTTCCCAAGCCATTTTTTCACCCTTTTATGCACACACCTACACAACAAAACATAACACCAATCCAAGCAATTACATTCAACCAATTCAGCCACAATTAAGGCATCCACACATCATTCACATGCTACCATTTACCACATACAAACATCACTTACTTATCAACATAAATCATGCAACCTTCCACATCCATGGAAACATTATCATATGCATATATACTTAAACCAATATTAGCCAATTTCAATTGGCATTTACAAAATGAATTATCAACCAATATAGGCCAACACGTTAGGCCAATTCAATTATGACACATAACAAAATGACCAAGTCTCTATACATGCCATAACTCGAAATTTCAAATTCATTAGTACCCAAAATAATCAGTTGATAGTGTGAGTGGATCTCCGACAGTCTTCGATCCCCGAGCTAGCTTAGTGACACTATAAAACAAGGGAAAAGAAAAGGGAGTAAGCTATAAAGCTTTGTAAGTTCCCATGCAAATAATAGGCATCATAACCCAACATTTAACATACAATTAACAGGGGGTAAATTAACATAAATGTTATTATAAATCTCATAATCAAACTTACTCAATCATAACCTTACCGAGGGTTTATCACATAACGAGCTCATTTCGTATGAGTTTTACCTACATACCTGAGCCATCTCGAATTAGATTTACACACAATTCATATTTTTCATACTCGTTCAATTACCCGTTGAACCACTTGGAATACTAAAGGATACTCGGGAGTTTCATACACACGGTACCATACCAATGCCATATCCCAGATATGGTCTTACATGGGATCTTATTTCGATGCCAATAGCCCAACTATGGTCTTACACGAAGTCTCATATCGATGCCATATCCTAGATATGGTCTTACATGATGTCTCATATAGATGCCATATCCCAGATATGGTCTTACACAGTCTTAATAACCCTAATGTCATGACATTTGTATCATACCTATTCCTAAGGTTCAGCCGAGATTTCACTATTGTCATAACTTTGTCGAATACGTCCATAAGTCAATCAAAATTCATACAATAATAAAGCATTTAAAACATAATTAAAACAATGCATTATTTACATAAGAACTTACCTCAGTACAAAATAGTAGAATAGGACCTACTCATCAAACACCTTATTTTTCCCCTGATCTAGGCCCGAACCTCGTTTCTCTTGATCTATAATAGTAAATTTAACTCACTTATTGTTCACACTACTCAATTCAGTTCAAAAATCACATTATGAAAAAAATTACATTTTTGCCCCCAAACTTTGACATTTTTCCATTTTGGTCCCTAGGCTCATAAAATGAAATAGATTCAATTTCTTCGATTCCCAAGCCTAGCCGAATCTCTTTCATGCTTATAAAAGTCCACAATTTTCATTTAATCACACTTTTACACACATTTTATAACCTTTTTACAAATAGGTCCTTTTGACATTTTTATAAAAAATCACCTAGCAAAAGTTATTTATCATACACCAAACATACATTTTCTACCATTAGAAATCAAAAATATCCAACATGGGTAAAATTTTAGACCTTGATTATTTCTTAAATTAGTGGTAGAAATAGATAGATCAAGTGACAAAGATCTCAAAAACATGAAAATCATTAAAAACGGGGCTAGAACGAACTTACAATCGAGCTTGGAAGTGACCAAACCCTAGCTATGGCTTCCCCTTGAAAATTTCAGCTATGGTGAGAAAGATGGACAAGATTTTGGCTTGATTTTGGCTTTTTAATTCTTTTAATTACTAAATGACTAAAAGCCCTTTTCTTAAAACACTAAAATTCTCTTACCTCATTTCTATTTTTGTCCAAATTAAAGTAAAATGGTCTAATTACCATCTAAGGACATCCAATTTAAAATTTTATAGCAATTTGACACATCTAGCATGTAGAACCCAACTTTTGCACTTTTTACAATTTAGTCCTTTTTGCTAAATTGAGTGCTCAAACGTCAAAATTTTCGAATGAAATTTTCACGAAATCATTCCATAAAATTGTAGACCTTAAAAATGTGATAAAAATAAGTTCTACTACGCCAAAGTCGTGGTCCCAAAACTATTGTTCTGACTAGGCCCAAAACGGGGCTGTTACATCTAACTTCTGGTGATCTGTAATATTAAAGATTGCAAAATACTTCAGACACTTTTTAATCCATACCCTAGGATTATTACCATCAAAATAGTTAAATTTTTTTTTAGGCTTAGGAGTAAAAGTACATTTCTGCATGTGGCTCTTAATTAAAATACACCAATTAACATTTAATTGATCGCAACACGACACATAAACACCATCATTTACAATAACACTTCAAAAATAACAATATTTTCAAAACTTCGTATACTTTTCCAAAGCATAGGATATAGTGTCATTTACATAAATTTCACTTCATAACATATAATTAATGCCCATTAACTGAATTTATACTCATAAATGGATAAACAAATGTCTAACTATTCCCTGATGATATAGTGCATAAGCACAATAGTAGGTACACACAATATTGAATCTTCAGTACATGTATAACATGACTTCCAATTAGTCCCGAAAAATAAAGGTGCCACAAAATCTAATCTCTTGGGTGCATATAGAATATCCATACACAAGAGCTTAAATATATCCTATGGCATGCCAACTATACTCGATAACTATCCATAATCATTTAATGGGTTTATTAACACATTCAATATTCCAAATCAACATCATTCATAATGGCAGAAACATAACATCACCTAATTGAAAACATCAAATATAATCACCAATACATAAACTCATACCATCATTCAACATTCATGACATCACATTATAACATCATAATAACAAAATTAGCTTAGTTTAGAGTATAACATAAAACAAAATGAAAATGCAAGAACAAATCGATAACTTCGATTACGCCTCGATCACCTTATTCTTGTCCTTGGATTTCGAGCTTTCACCCACTTCTCTTGCTTCAAAATCAATACCCACAGCATAATTAATGACAGTATAGCAGCTTAACACAATCAGAACACCTAATTTAAAACTAAACCATGCAATTCTATCATGTCACCACTTTTTTCTTTTGATTACCACTTTCAAGAAACCTATTTGAATCTTACTGAACCTCAAATCTAACTTTATAATCATTTTTAAAGACTCAAATTGAACCTAAAAACATCAAGAAACTTGTTGATCACCCATTCAAATCACACTTCCCCTTAAGCACTCATCTATGGCATCCAAGAATAAACCTTAGCCAAACACAATTCTAACTCAATTCTCAGCACTCAATCAACTTCCTAAGAATTATATAATAAGAATATCAATTTTTATAAAGAATCTTGGCTTTAATGCTAAAAGAAGTCCTTGTAAAATAATTTTAAAAAATCAAATAAGTCCCTAATAAAAACAACTCCAATTAAACCCTTCAAATTATGAATTACACCCAATTAGGTCCTTAAAAAATAGTTTTCCTTCAAAACCCTAAGAGATTTAAGTGATGATGTGGAGACTAATGTGGTGTTTAATATGAAAAATGATGATCTGACATTTGATATAACAAGTGATGTGGAATTTCATTTTTAAAAATTTAAAAACTTATAAGAGGTTTTTATAAAAAAATGGTGAAGAAAAATTATTTAAAAAAATAGTGAGTTGGAAATTATTTAGAAAAATATTGTACTTCTCTGGCATAAAATTTTGAAAACAAAATTGGTAAAATTTTCATATAAAATGATGGTTTCATAGGGTTGTGTGAGAATATTTCTTTTTTAGAACCCATCGCATCAAGAGGTGGTTTCAAACCTCGCTAAGTCCAATCATTAGAATCGTACCTGCCCGTGAAAATATTTGCATACTTGTGAACTATATATATATATATGTATTATTGTTTTATAAATGTATGTCCCACCCACCCAACCCTAACCCCCTACCCCTTACCTGTGTATTCCAAGTTCCCAACCCCCACCAATCCTTTCAATTCCCCACCCTTTCCCCATTCCTTTTCAATGTTTATTGCTTATTTACAACCAATATTGAGAAAGAAAAATATAACTGGTCATTGTATTATTTCAAAAAAAATAAATCTCAAATTTTCTTTTTTCTTCATTCAATTAATTGCAAGTAAATAACTTCAGTTGAATTAGTAAGTATCTTTATTTTTTTATTAGTTTAGATTTTATATTTTTAAGAAATATTTGTATTATTTTAATAAATGTAATAAAATATAATGTGTCAGTTTGTTTTTTTTTTTTTATAATGATGACTATATTATTGTTGAAATATTTTTATTTTAATATTAATGTTCATTTATTAGGAAAGTAATTTTTAAGATGAATGTTGGATCATTTATTTTAATATCTAATTTAGAAGATATGTATATATAAATTGTTTTAGATTTGTTAATACATTCGTTGTAGATTTTTTAAAATATGACAATATTTTTTGCATGTCTATATATAAATTTATAGTGTGAGTTTTGAATTTATTATTTATTGAATACATAATTAAATTTAAAACACATATTCCCAGAATTATTTAGGTATATTATAAATATTAAAGTACATAGTTAATATTAAATTATTCCAAAACCTTTTTTTTGCAAGCTCATAATATTTGATGTATATTATTTGAATATATGTTATGTTGAAATTTACTTTCAGATTATGTGTATTTTTAATTTTTCTAATAAATTAATTGTTACAAATTTTCATATTTAAAAAAAATGGCACCGCCATCATCATCATCCTCGTTTCTAAGATATGATGTGGAGTGCATCACTGTGGAATGTTTAAATATGATAATAATTTTTTTTTTCTCTTATGAGTAATACATAAATAATCTTATATAATAAAAATTATTTGATGAAATAATTTTATAAAATATTAACATAATAAAGATCGTGTTCTACGATTGAGGTCTAATGAGCCTTTTCTTGCATCAGTTGCCATAAATGACATGTTGGAAGTTTTCGGATTTGACCATGTTGCTAAAGTTATTGGTTTTGACTTGAATTTGTCGTTGTTGTTCGTGTTGTTGGAGCGATGTAGAGAAATACACACTTTTCATTTACTGTGTGGGGAGTGTACAATTACCTTAGAAGGCATTGCGCTCCAATTAATGATCAAATGAGTGGCAATTGTGTGAAAATAAAATGACTAAAGGAAACTTCCCAAAACCTTCTTGCATATGCAGCTGATGAGGACCGTATCTATGCGACACGAGCATACATATTATGCATTATTGGCACTATGTTGATGCTAAACAAATCTAGCAATTTGGTACACATTTTGTAACTCAAATTTTTAGGTGATTTAGAAGATGAGCTAGGGGCAGCAGTATTAGCATTCATTTTTTGAGAGATGTGGTAGAATCTCAATCCTAAAATTAATGACTTTGTGGGTTGCCTAATTTTATTGCAATTATTGGCATATCATTGAACGTCATTGTAACAGCCCGTTTCCAGTGGTGTCAAAAATAATGGTTTTGGGACCACGATTCCGACAAGCGAGTCAATATTTTATTATTTATTTAATGTTTATTGGTATTTATCATATTCATACCAAAATTTGGATAAGAAGTTTTAATGTTTAGATAGTTAATTAAGTGAAAATGACTAAATCGTAAAGGTTGCAAAAGTAAGTTTTATTCGTTAAATGTGTCAAATAGTTATAAAAGGGTGAACCAATGGATTTAGTGGCTAAATATACCATATGTATAGTTAGTGGACAATTATGGACAAGTTAGGTTGAAAATAAAACTGATTTAGTAAGGGTAAAATAGTAAAATGGTAAATAAAATAACTTAAGCAAATCAAAACAATTGCTACCATCTTCTGCTTTGGGAATTTCCTAGCCGAAACCACAATGGGAGAGAATTTGAAGTTCGACCAAACTTGTTTCCTTGCATGCATGTGTTTTTGAGGTCTGTTTTTAGTAATTTTTACGTTTTTGGAATCATTTTAGCTTAATCTAGCTAATACGGGGGTTAAATTACAAAATTGTTAAATGTTTAAAATTATGTCATTGATGATTCAGAGATGTTTGTGAAGTTTTATGGTAGAATATTAAGCTTGGTTGATGTTGAGTATGACTCATATTTCAATCAAATTTGAGTGATAATCTCTCAATTAAACTTTGTTTATTTGTTTCGTCAAACTTTGATTAGTCTAGATTATTTTATTATTATTTGACTTACGAATTTAACTTATAAATAGGCTCTTTCACAACCTAAAAAAAAAACCATTAAAATATTAGAACTCATAACACATTTGGAGAATTTTGTATGTATATTTTGAGGGTTCATTATTTTGGGGTTTCAGGGTTTAGTTTTTATCTCCATCTTTTGCATTCTTCGTTATTTTTCCATTACAGAAAATTTATCGTTTCCTGTGATTTTTTATCTTCTTTGGAGGGGTTTTTTCACGTTAAATTTGTGTGTTCAATTTCTCAATTTCTTTCGCATTGTTTTCTTGTTTGTTGCTTAATCGGGTCAATCCCCAACAAGTGGTATTAGAGCTAGTTCAATTTTCATAGATTAGCCCTGTAACACCCCTAACCCATATCCATAGATGGATTAGGGTCCGGAGGCATTACTACACAAAAGCACAACTCTGAATATTCACACAAGTCATATTCATATGTATAGACGAATGTTCAAATAAATATTAATCGAAATTTTATCATTTCATAATATACAAATACAAGTCAAATTCGGATATCTAAAAAAACATCAAACATTTTAAGACATATTTCGAAACATGTACAAATTAAGTCAAATAAAAAAAATCTAACACATGACAATTTTATCATCAGCTCACACGGCATTCATACCTTCACAAAAAATCAAATATGTTTCACTAAACAAATAAACCTTATATACATTTTAACCAAATTAAACATGAACTATAATTGAACATTAATGACGAAACTTACCAAGCTTAATCAAGCTTGAATGTAACCAAACCCTAACTTCTTTTTCTTTTTCTTTCTTGTTGAAGTTTCGACCAAAAGAAAATATATGAACAATGGCTTTTAATTATATTATTATATCATATATTATAACATATTATTCCATTTACAAATTTTAAACTTTTAATTTTAATATAAAATCATTATAATCTAAAGCCATTACCGTTCACTACTCATAACTTTGGTCTAATTGCATTGTAAATGCCTCCATTTATAAAGACAACAACAATTGAGTACTTTCACATTTAACCACCAACTTTTCCTTTTATGCAATTAAGTCCTTTTATTTAATCGGGCACTCATACAATAAAATTAAATCATGAAAATTTCACAGATATTAATTCACACATAATGAACATAGAGAATAATTTTTAAATATTTTTCTGACTTGGATTCGTGGTCCCAAAACCACCATTCCGATTAGGGTCTAAATCGGGCTATTATAAGCCCGTTCAGAGATGACAGCAACAAGGTTTGACATTAAGAAGTACGATGGTGTCACAAATTTCAATCAATGGCAAGTTCGGATGATGGCAATTCTAGTTCTAATGATGGTAATTCTAGTTCAGACTAGCCTGAAAAAGGTTATTTACCAGGAAAAAGCTTGAGAATCTAGATCAAACAGAATGGTAAGAGCTTGATGAAAAGGTCTTGTCTGCAATCCAGTTGTGCCTTACAAATAAGGTATTGCAAGAGGTACTGATGGAGAAAATTTCATCCGTATTATGGAAAATGTTAGAAACTCTTTATGCGACTAGGTCTCTGGCTAATCGTTTAGTGTTGAAACAACATCTATTTACATTTTTCATGAACGAAGGTGAGCTTCATAGAGATCACATTAGTCAATTTATTACTCTCTTGAATGATTTAAAGAATGTTGAGGTTAAGATTGACAATGAAGATCATGCTATGTCATTATTGTGCTTTTTACCCTCTTCATACAAGTCTTTCAAGGAGACATTGATTTATGGCTGAGACAAACTCTCGTTTGAGGATATGAAGGGTCATTTGTTGAGTAACGACAAAATTGATAATGATTTTGGTTTGAATAGTAAGGCAAATAGGCAAGTTTCCATTTTGGTAGCATCATAGAAACAAGATAAAAGGTGCTACTATTGTAAGAAGTTAGGTCACGTCAAAGTAGATTGTTGTAAACTGCGAAATAAAAGGGTTGCTGAGAGTAACGAGGAAGATGTAACTGGTGCTAATTTGGTCGACGAAAGTGGTGATGATTTCTTGTTAGTGTCAACAAGCAATAGCTCCGAGCTTACATTCGAGTGGGTCCTAGATTCAGGATGTTCTTTCCACATGTGTCCCAACAGAGAATGGTTCTCCACAAACAGTTTGGTTGAATATGGAGTTGTGTGCATGGGAAACGATTCATCCAGTAAGGAAATCGATATTGGTACTATTAAAATTAGGATGCACGATGAGATAATTAGGACACTCTCAGATGTCAGATATGTACCTAATTTACGAAAGAATCTCATCTCTTTGAGTATTTTAGACTCGAAAGGTTGCAAAATTAACATCGAGTTGAGCAATATTAAAGTGTCTCGTGGGACTCTCATTTTGTTAAAAGATAAAAGGACCAACAGTCTTTATATTTTGGAAGGCTCTATAGTTACCAGTGAAACAGGACGTCCCTCATCTGTTATGGAGTTGAAGTCAACTCATTTGGAGCAGAGGCAACGTAACACCCCTTATCCGTATTCAACGCCGGAACAGGGTACTAGGTATTACCAAACTCAAACACATTCAAACACAAAAGACCGGGCCATAAAATGTCACTCAAATTTAAACTCATTCAATCATATGCTTAACGTCCCTTATAAGGGCCTACGAGGCCTAAAACACATATCGGGAAAGATTCGGGACTAAATTGGAAACTTCCGGAACATTTTCGACACTCATAAAATTTTCTTGTTTTGGAGAATCACGCGCCTGTGTAGAGAGGCCGTGTGGTCACACACGCCCGTGTAGCTTGGGACTCGCCCGTGTCCTCAGCCCGTCTAACTCTCTGTTTATGACGTCATCAATCAAATAAGGTCACATGGCCAAGTCACACGCCCATGTACTTAGGCCGTGTGGCGAATTAAATTCCACAAATCAAGTGCAGACTTCACACGGCCTTGGCACATGCCCATGTCTTGAGGTCGTGTCCTCCACACAGCTGAGACACACGGCCATGTCTCTGCCCATGTGTTTACTACTGGGTATTCTGTTTTCCATTAATTATGGTGCAAGGGACACACGGCCAGTCCGTACACCCATGGGGTAGGCCGTGTGTCACACACGACCTAGACACACGCCCGTGTGGACAATTTCTAGGCTATTTTCCAAGCCATTTGTCACCCTTAAACACTTACATACATAAACCCACTTCAAGGTAGGCAACATGGTACATTTGGATGCTCAAGCATTCACATTCATGGTTAAATTATGTCTATAATGGCATATAACACATACTCAACTTGGCACATTTCTTAAAGCTTTTCACATCAATTTCATATTCAATCAACATTATTAATCCACTTTTACATTAGTCATATATTCTATGGATATGATCACCCTATTGGTCAAAAACTATCCATCAAGCACATAAGCTATTCATCACACTCATTATCCACAACCACAGCAAAGCATAAACACACTTACATGCATGCATAATTATTTAGGGTTACAACCCATTAATCAATAGAGGCCATCTCTCATAGCCATATACAAAATAATAGTGACACCATCATAAGCCAACACATTTGGCTAACCAATATGACACATAACAAAATAACCAAGTTTCCTATACATACCATACTCAAAATAATGAGACTCACTATACCCAAAAAATCCAATTGATAGTGTAAGTGAGCCTCTGACGTCCTTTGATTCCCAAGCTAGCTTGGCGATACTATAAGAAAATGGAAAAGAGAGGGAGTAAGCATAAAGCTTAGTAAACTTGCATGTAATTAATAAACAAAAAAAAATATGCATTTTCATACACATACATAACACAATTTAAATCATCTCATCCTCAATAATCTTTGTAGTCATATTCTATCTCATTCGATTTACATAATGTTTAATAGAACTCAAGATCATAATTCCTTCATTACCAACTTTCCAAGGTTTATCATTTCGTAATCTCAATAACTACGAGCTTGGTGCACATACCTGTACCTTTTCAACACAATCATACCTCGACTATCCTTTGACAAATTCTTGGACTATCCATTGAACCACTTGGAATATTAAAGGATACTAGGGAAATCATGTACACATAGTAAGGTGCCAATGTCATATCCCTGATATGGTCTTACAAGGGACCGCATATCGATGCCAATGCCATGTTCCAGGCATGGTCTTACATGAGATCACATATATCGAAGCCGATAGCCCATCTATGGCCTTACACAATGTCTCATATCGATGCCAATGCCATGTCCCAGACATGGTCTTACATGGGATCTGACATTGATCACACACAAACTTACCTCGGTACAAAATATGGTCCAAGATCTTGCTCTTTCCCCGATCTAGGCCCGAGCTCCGTTTTTCTTGATCTATAATAGCAAATTTCACTTATTTAATTATCACATTATTCAAAACAGCCCATAAATCATATTTTGGAAAATTTATAGTTTTGCCCTTAAACTTACTATCAAGTTTGAAAGTTGAAGAAACCCTAGCTATGGTGACTCTTCAAATTCAGTACTTGCATGGAGAAGATGAGCAAATTTTACTTGATTTTCCCTTTTTATTCTTTTATTAACCAAATGACCAAAATGCCTTTTTCACTAAACTTTCAAATTTTATCCATGCACGCCCATTTTTGTCCACAAAAATAAAAATTGGTTAAATTGCTATTTTGGGACCTCTAATTAATAATCCAAAGCTATTTCATACTAAAAGCTTCTAGAAACAAAAATTTTGTAACTTATTCAATTTAGTCCCTAAAGTCAAATTGGACATTTTACACATAAAATTTCTTCATGAAATTTTCACACAAGCATGAATTCATATCATAGACCTCACAATATTTACAAAATGATTATTTCTTCTTCGAATTTGTGGTCTCGAAACCATTATTTTGACTAGACCCTAATTCGGGATGTTACAACTCTCCCCTTTAGGGATTTTTGTCCCAAAAAATTTTACTATTAAAAAGACTTGGGTATTGGCTTCTCATTGTTTCCTCGGGTTCCTATGCGGCTTCTTCAACTCCATGCCGTTGCCGCAGCACTTTTACATGGGCAATACTTTTATTTCTTAATTGTTTGACCTCCCGAGCTAAAATTTTAACCAGTTTCTCACCATAAGTCATATCCGGTCTTATCTCCACCTCTGTCGATGAAATCACGTGTGAAGGATTAGAACGGTAATGGCGCAACATGGACACGTGGAACACATCGTGAATTTTTTCCAATTCGGATGGTAAGGCTAACCGATAAGCTACCGGTCCTATTCTTTCAGTCACCTTATATGGTCCAATGAAATGAGGGATCAATTTCCCTTTCCTGCCAAATCTGAGAACTTTTTTTTTCCATGGGGACAGTTTTAGAAATACCTTATCACCGATTTGAAACTCAATTTCTTTTCTTTTTAAATCAGCGTAGGATTTCTATCTATCCGAAGCCGCTTTCAAACAATCTCGAATCACCTTTACTTTTTCTTCAGTTTCTTTAACTAAGTCGACCCCGTGAATCTGATTCTCTCTGGGTTCAATCCAATATAATGGTGTTCGGCACTTACGCCAATATAATGCCTCATAAGGCACCATTTTCAAACTCGACTGAAAACTGTTATTATAGGTAAATTCCACCAACGGCAAGTACTTTTCCCAACTACCGTGAAATTCAAGAACACAACACCAGAGCATGTCTTCCAGTATCTGTATTACTCTCTTTGACTGACCATTGGTTTGTGGATGGAAAGCGGTACTAAAATTCAACTTTGTACCTAAAGCTTCTTGTAGCTTTTTCTAAAACCGTGAGGTGAACCTCGGGTCCCTATCCGAGATAATCGACAAAGGCGCTCCATGAAGTCTCACAATTTCAGAAACATACAATTCGGCTAGTTTATCGAGTGAGTAGTCAGTGCGTACCAAATAAAGTGAGCCAATTTCGTCAATCGATCAACTACAACCCAAACGGCATCTTTCTTTCTCAGGGTCAACGGTAATCCCGTCACGAAATCTATAGTAATCCGGCCCCATTTCCACTCAGGAACCATCACAGGCTGAAGTAAACCCGAAGGTACTTGGTGCTCAGCTTTCACTTGCTGACATATTAAGCATTTCGAAATGAACTCTAATATGTTTACTTTCATACCCGGCCACAATATCTTCAAGTTATTATACATCTTGGTACTACCCGAGTGGATTGACATACAACGACTATGTGCCTCGTGAAGAGTTTTCTCAATAAGCTTGTCATCTTTAGGTATGCATACTCTATCTTGGAACATCAAACAACCATTGGAACCAATCCGAAAATTTGATTCAACACCCAACTCACATTGGGCTATCTTGGTTTGCAAATCACTGTCACCTTTCTGAGCTTCACAGATCTCTTAGAGAAACGTCAATCTAGCTCTCAAATCTGCTAGTATTGAACCATCATCGGATGCAGTCAACTGAGTATTCATAGCTCTCAAGGTAAATAAATATTTCCTACTCAGGGCATCGGCAACCACGTTCGCCTTACCCGGGTGATAGTCAATCACCAGATCATAATCCTTTATCAACTCTAGCCACCTCTATTATCGTAAATTCAAATCTTTTTGAGTCATCAAGTATTTTAGACTTTTTTGATCTATGAATACCTGACACTTCTCACCATACAAGTGATGTCTCCAAATCTTTAACACAAACACAATAGCGGCTAGCTCCAAATCATGTGTCAGATAATTTTTCTCATGTGGTTTCAGCTGCCTCGAAGCATAAGCTATCACCTTGCCTTCTTGCATTAGCACACATCCGAGACCATTCAACGATGCGTAACTATAAATTACAAATTCTTTGCCTGGTTCACATTGAACTAAAACCGAGGCATCAGTTAACAATGTCTTTAGTTTCTTAAAACTCTATTGGCACTTTTCTGACAATTCAAATTTGACATCCTTCTGGAGCAACCTCGTCATTGGAGTTCGATCATGGAAAATCCCTCAATAAACCTTCGGTAATAGCCAGCCAAGCCCAAAAAGCTTCTAACCTCGGATATATTCCTCAGAGGTTTCCAATCGACAATGGCTGAAATCCTACTAGGATCAACTCGGATCCCATCACCTGATACAATATGCCCCAAAAATCAAACTTCTCTAAGCCAAAACTCACTTTTCCTAAACTGAGCATACAACTGCTTATCTCTCAAAGTTTACAAAACAATCCTCAAATGATCGGCATGTTTAGATTAGCCACGAGAATAAATTAGGATATCATCGATAAACACCACAACAATTTTATCCAAATAGGGTCGAAATATTCGATTAATTAAATCCATGAAAATCGCAGGAGCATTAGTTAGACCAAAAATTCATAGTGACCATACCTCGTCCGAAATGCTGTTTTCGGTACGTCTGATTCCTTAACTCTCAACTGATAATAATCGGACCTCAAATTTATCTTGGAAAATACTGTGGTCAAGTAAATCATCTATCCTTAGTAAGAGGTACTTATTCTTTATCGTTACCTTGTTGTGCTATCGATAATCAATTCATAGTCTCATTGAACCATCTTTCTTTTTCACAAATAAAACTAGTGCACCCCATGGTGAATAACTAGGTCTCGTGAAACCTTTATCCGTCAAATCTTGCAACTGAGCTTTTAACTCCTTTAATTCGGTCGAAGCCATCCTATACGGAGCAATAGAGATGAGTGTCGTAGCCAGAGCTAGATCAATACCAAATTCAACTTCCCTAATTGGAGGTAATCAAGGCAACTCTTCTGGAAACATGTTTGGATACTCACAAACTACCGGAACTGACTCAATCTTCAACTCTGACTCTTTTGTATTCAACACAAAAGCAAGATAAGCTTCGTATCCTTTTCTTATACACTTCTGAGTAGACATAGAAGAAATCACTACAGGCAAGCTATCTGATTCATCTGATTCAACCCGGAGAATATCACCATTTTCACATTTCAGTTCAATAAATTTTCTCCTGCAATTTACTACTACATCATGAGCATTTAACCAATCCATACCAAGAATTACGTCAAACTCATCAAATGGAAAAGGCATAAGGTTAGCCGAAAAAGAATGACCTCTAATCATCAAAGGACAATTCTTACATACTTTATCAACTAACACA
The DNA here is from genome assembly GCA_025698475.1 of Gossypium anomalum. Lineage (NCBI taxonomy): Eukaryota > Viridiplantae > Streptophyta > Magnoliopsida > Malvales > Malvaceae > Gossypium > Gossypium anomalum. The sequence goes on along the minus strand of CM046968.1, from coordinate 63,996,658 downwards.
TATTTGCCTAACGGGTTTGACACTTTTATCACAAATTCTGTAGATTCAATGAGCATACTCATACTTGACACTAATTTCATACAAATATAGGAATAGGTAAATCCCGGATCAATCAAAGCAATAACAGTAGCATCATGGATAGAAAATGTACCCCTAATCACATCCGGATACGAAGCCTCTTCGTGAGCGCGAATGGCGTACATCCTTGCAGGAACTCTACCCTCGAGTCTCACAGCAGACTCTTTAGGGGCACTCTTGCTGCTCGCTCCATTACCCAGATTTTTCTGTGGTCTACCTCGGCTAGCAGTGTTACCCGATCTTGCACTTTGATATATCTCCTTTTCTGACATCTCGGGGCACTCTCTAATAAAGTGGTCTAGGGAACCACACTTGAAACAGGTCCTGTCACTCCCCTGACACTCACCGGGGTGACATCTACCATATTGTGGACATTCTGGCCTACTTGGTCGAGCATTACCAACACTAGCAATCAAGGTGGTCTGGGCCTTAGTACCCGAATACTATTTATCTCTATTTCTATTCGGATGCCCAATAGAAGCATGGGAGCGGGAATAGAAATCCCTCGACCTCTTCGATGTGGTCTGAAATAACCTGGTCATAGACCTTTTCCTTGAGTCTCTAGCCTCAGACTCAGCCTTTCTCTTCTCTTTGGCCAATTCTTTGGCCTTACAAGCTCTTTCGACAAGTATAATGAATTCATTCAGCTCGAGCATACCAACAAACATTCGAATGTCTTCATTTAATCCGTCCTCGAACCTCTTGCACATAATAGCTTTGGTTGACACACACTCCCGAGCGTATTTGCTGAGTCTCATAAACTCACTCTCATATTCAGTTACAGTCATTTTACCTTGTTTCAACTCAAGAAACTCTTTCCTCTTTTGATCCATAAATCTTTGATTGATATACTTTTTTCGAAACTCATCTTGGAAAAATTCCCATGTCACCCTCTTCCTTGGTACCACTGAGACAAGTGTCTTCCACCAGTGGTAAGCCGAATATCTAAGCAGTGATACAACACATTTTATGCACTCTTCTGGTGTGCATGACAAATCTTCAAAAACCCGGATGGTGTTTTCGAGCCAAAACTCCGCTTGTTCCGGATTATCATCAATGCTAGCTCGAAATTCTTCAGCTCCTTGCTTTCAAATTTTATCCACCAGAGGTCTATTTAGTCTCATAAAATCCATACTATGGGGTGCCACTGGGATAGGCTGGGGAATAGGGGTAGAGGGGGTTGAGACTCAGGTTCGCTCGAACGAACTCCGTGACCAAGCATACATCATATGGAGAAAGGTTACTCGAGCCCCTTCTCTTTCTCCCTGATTAACTGTGGGAGGTCGGTTATCAGTTGGCACCGCCTCTTCAGCGAGAGCTAACGCGTTACTTTCTACGTCATCTACTATAGCTCGATTGGGATCTATTTACTATATGAAAACACAATTAAGAATTGTCAGGAGTCGTCACACTATCACAATATATGTATGGCATGTATAGCTAAACTCGTACACATGCTACGTTAGTCCGAGAATCGACTAAACCATAGTTTTGATACCCCTAAATGTAATACCCCTTACCCGTATTCAACGCCGTAACAGGGTACGAGGAATTATCAAACTCAAACACATTCAAACACACACGACCAGGCCATAAAATTTCACTCCAATTTAAACTCATTCAATCATATGCTTAACGTCGCTTATAAGGGCCTACGAGGCCCAAAACACACATCGGGAAAAATTTGGGACTAAACCGAAAACTTTCGAAACATTTTTGACACTCAAAAAATTTTCTTGTTTTAGAGAATCACACGCCGGTGTGGGGAAGCCGTGTGGCCCCACACGCCCGTGTAGCTTGGGACACGCTTGTGTCCTTAGCCTGTGTAGCTTGGGACACGCCTGTGTCCTTAACCCATTTAACTCTCTATTTATGACATCATCAATCAAATAAGGTCACACGGCCAAGTCACACGCCCGTGTATTTAGGCCGTGTGGCAAATTAAATTCCAAAAATCAAGTGCAGACTTTACACGGCCTGGGTACACGCCTATGTCCTGAGGCTGTGTCCTCTACACGATTGAGACACACAGCCATGTCTCTGCCCGTGTGTTTACTAGTGGGTATTTGGTTTTGCATTAATTAGGGTGCAAGGGACACACGGCTGGTCCGCACGCCCATGGGGTAGACCATGTGTCACAAACGGCCTAGACACACGTCCGTGTGTCCAACCCTGTGGACAATTTCTAGGCTATTTTCCAAGCCATTTGTCACCCTTAAACACTTACATACATAAACCCACTTCATGGCATGCAACATGGTACCTTTGGATACTCAAGAATTCACATTCATTGTTAAATTATGTCTATAATGGCATATAACACATACTCAACTTGGCATATTTCTTTAAAGCTTTTCACATCAATTTCAAATTCAATCAACATTATTAACCCACTTTCACATTATTCATGTATTCTATGGATATGGTCACCCTATTGGTCAAAAACTATCCATCAAGCATATGAGCTATTCATCACACTCATCATCCACAACCACAACAAAGCATAAACACACTTGTATGCATGCATAATTATTTAGGGTTACGACCCATTAATCAATAGGGGTCAGTTCTCATAACCATATACAAAATAATAGTGACACCATCATAAGCCAACACATTTGGGTAACCAATATGACACATAACAAAATAACTAAGTTTCCTATACATGCCATTATCAAAATAATGAGACTCACTATACCCAAAAGATCCAATTGATAGAGTGAGCGAGCCTTCGACGTCCGTTGATACCCGAGCTAGCTTGGTGATACTATAAGAAAATGGAAAAGAGAGGGAGTAAGCATAAAGCTTAGTAAGCTTGCATGTAATTAATAAACAATAAAAATATGCATTTTCATACATATACATAACATAATTTAAATCATCTCATCCTCAATAATCTTTGTAGTCATCTTCTATCTCATTCGATTTACATAATGTTCAATAGAACTCCAGATCATAATTCCTTCATTTCCAACTTACCAAGGTTTATCATTTTGTAATCTCAATAACTACGAGCTTGGAGTACATACTTGTACCCTTTCAACACAATCATACCTCAACTTTCCTTTGACAAATTCTTGAACAATCCGTTGAACCACTTGGAATATTAAGGAATACTAGGGAAATCATGTATACACATTAAGGTGCCAATACCATATCCCAGATATGGTTTTACATGGGACCGCATATTGATGCCAATGTCATGTCCCAGACATGGTCTTACATGGGATCACATATATCGAAGCCGATAGCCCAACTATGGCCTTACACGATGTCTCATATCGATGCCAATACCATGTTCGAGACATAGTATTACATGGGATCTCACATCGATGCCGATGCCATATCCTAGATATGGTCTTATACAGGATCTCGTCAACCCAAATGTCATGATATTTATACCCTAAATATTCTTGAGGTTTAATCAGCTTTCATCACCTCAAATTTTTATCGGACAACATCAATTATACTCACAAAGACAAACATACAATTCATGCAACATTAAATGTTAACTACATAATAAAATCTTGTATCAATTACACACAAACTTACCTCGATACAAAATATGGACAATTAGTTCGATTTAGTCCAAGATCTTGCTCTTTCCTTGGTCTAAGCCTGGACTCCATTTTTCTTGATCTATAATAGCAAATTTCACTTATTTAATTATCACATTATTCAAAACAGCCCATAAATCATATTTTGGAGCAATTACAGTTTTTCCCCTAAACTTTCACATAATTACAATTTAGCCCTTGCGCTCGTAAAATGAAATGTGTCCATTTTCTTGGTTACCCAAGCCTAGCCGATTCATATTCCCTATTATAACAGTCCATATTTTTAATGAAATCACATTTTTAACACCTATTTTTACAAATTTTACAAACAAGTCCTTTTAGGTGTTTTCATGAGAAATCACTTAGAAAAAGATGTTCATCTAGCACCAATCCTTCATATTCCTCCATTAATCATCAAAGTACATGCATGAAACAAATGGGTAAAATTTTGAACATAAACCTAGTTCAAATAAAGGGTAGAAATGGCTAAATCATGCTTCAAGGATCTCAAAAATGCAAAGAACATTAAAAATGGGGCTCGGATTGACTTACTATCAAGCTTGAAAGTTGAAGAAACCCTAGCTATGGTGACTCTTCAAATTCGGCACTTTCATGGAGAAGATGAGCAAATTTTTCTTGATTTTTCCCTTTTTATTCTTTTATTAACAAAATGACCAAAATGCCCTTTTCACTAAACTTTCAAATTTTATCCATGCATGCCCTTTTTTTTCCATAAAAATAGAAATTGGTCAAATTGCTATTTAGGAACCTCTAATTAATAATCCAAAGCTATTTCATACTAAAAGATTCTAGAAACACATATTTTGCAACTTATTCTATTTAGTTCCTAAAGTTAATTGGACACTTTACACATAAAATTTCTTAATGAAATTTTCACACAAGCATGAATTCATATCATAGACCTTACAATATTCACAAAATAATTATTTCTTCTTCGGATTTGTGGTCTCAAAACCACTATTTTGACTAGACCCTAATTCGGGATGTTACAGGCAACTTGGTCATAGAAGGGAAAAAGGTATGATCGTTTCATTGAAGAGAGGTTCCCTTTTGGATGCAGGTTTTTAAAATTTAGGGCCTTGTGTTCGTGAAAATCAAATCCTGTTTAGTTTTGATTTGTCTGTGCACAAGTTAAAGGTTAGAATTCTTCCAGCTTCTAAGCATAGATTCGCCTCAGTTAATTCCCTGCATAGTTCAAGATAGGCCCGTGGCAAGCTTTGGGAAAGATAATCTTGTGGAAATATGAGTCAAGGTGGAGATTTTTTTAGTATGACTCATATTTTAGTCAAATTTGGGAGATAATCTTCTAGTTAAATTTTGTTTATTTATTTCAATCGAACTCTAATTAGTCTAGATTATTTTTTTATTATTTGATCTATGTATTTAACTTATAAATAGGCTCTTTTACAACCTTAAAAAAACACCCATTAGAATATTAGAACTCATAACACATTTGGAGAATTTTGTGTTTATGTTTTAAGGGTTCATTATTTTAGGGTTTCAGGGTTTAGTTGTTATCTCCATCTTTTGCAATCTTTGTTCTTTTGCCATTACAGAAGAATTATCTTTTCCCGTGGGTTTTTATCTTCTTTGGAGGGGTTTTTCCACATTAAATTTGTGTGTTCAATCTCTCAATTTCTTTTGCATTTTTTTCTTGTTCGTTGCTTAATCGGGTAGATCCCCAACAGTTGATAAATAGGCTTATTTTGTATAGTACTTTTTAGTAATTTTAATGTTAAAGGATTAAATTGTTAAAAGAGTGAAATTCATTGGATTTAATGTGAAATTATGATAAGTATGGATTTAATAGGGGCTATGTAGGATTCAGGTAGCTAGTAGTTTGATTAAATGTGGATAATTTGTAAATTTCGAGATTTTGGACTAATTTGCATAAAGATTAAAATCTTCAGGGCAATTTTGAAAATTTACATTGATAATGGTTATATGTTGAATTAATTATGTAAACTATTTTAATGATTTAATTAAATGAAAATTATTATTTACATCAAGAAATGAACCAATCGAATCTAGATCGAGGAAAAGCTAAAGTTTCAGACTAGCTGTCGGCTTTCTCATCACAACTGTTTTCATCAAGGGAAGTTCGTAAGTTAATTTAATAGTTAATTTCCTAATTTTTTTAATCTAATGTTAATCTATATATGATGGATTCATCAAATTCCTTGGATTAAGAAACAAGAAAGACCATGATTGAAAGATATGATGGCATTTTACCCAAAATGAGTAAGATCATAATTGAAAGATACTATGGCATTAAACTGGAATGAATAAGACCACAATTGAAAGATATTATGCAATTAAACCATATATGTATAGGACCATAGTTGAAAGATATTAGGGCATTAAATCCAATACAAATAAGATTATAGTTGAAAGATATTATGGCACTACTTCGGGAATACATAAGACCATGGTTAGAAGATACCATGGCATCCTTTGGAACGATGAAATACTCGAAAAGGTACACCAGTGGAGTGAATACTTTATTAAACTATCGAGTTTTGTTGTAAGAAAATGTAACAAATGAACATATAGATGCTTTATGATCCAATGCATAATTAAGTTAAATAATCTTGAATTAGAAAATTATGTTATATTCTATATGAACTTACTAAGCATAAATTGCTTACGTTGTTTGTATTTTTCTTTTTTAGATCTTGAAAAGCTTTGACAGTTGGAAGATCAAGTCTAAGCACACACACTATCTGCTCATCATCTCGATAGATGTTTTGATCTTTTGATGTCGGTTATAAATAGCATGTACTAGGAACCTTTAAGCTATTTTGTTAATGTGATGATGTTTTAACTTTCTTTTAGCTACTTGTACATATGTGGCTTAGTTTTAGATTGAATTTGTATATAAGATAGTGTTTGGTAACTTAATTTCATCTACTTATATATATATATATATATATATATATATATATATATATATATATGTTCATAATATGTTTGTGGTAGGCATGAATGGTAAGAATGAATGATAAATTTGGTAAATGTCTATGTCGAATATTGGTGTCAATGAGGGCACATTGGTTAGACATTAAAGTGTTTGAATAGGCATTGTCATCGGCTCTTGGTTAGTAGGTGAATTTGGCATGAAATGAATTTTTTAAAGATGAGATTTTACCATTTTGAAATTAGGTATCGACATTTTGGCATTTGGTACCAATACTTGAGCATATGAATAGTTTTAAAATAAACAGAATGCCAAAATGGTATCGATTTTTATATGAGTATCGATATTTTTCATGAAATATCAATACCATTATATTTGAAAGGAAACATAATTGAGTTTGGGTATCGATTTTTTGTAAGGTATCGATTCAGTATCAATACCAACTACGGATTTTCATTATTGACTTTAAAACTTTAAAATTTAGTAAATATATCCCATTACATGTCTGAATTTCACAATTAGGTCTTTATAGATTTCAAATTTTTAATATGTTTGATTATATGTGATTTAAATTATAAATAATTGAGTTTTTCTTTAATAAAGTATTTATCTATTGTTGAAAATTTTATATTAGCATATTTTTACTCGAGTTTGGAAATCGGGCCAAGTAAGAGGTGTTACAATCATTCTTGAGACCTATTGATCCCTCACCGCTTACATTCCCTCTACCAAATAGGTATGATAATTTTTTTTAATATCAAAATTAAAAATTTCAAGTCTTCAATTTCAAACTATAAAACTAACCTAAAATCACATCGTTATTGAACATATGAAAGCTCAATAAACATTACAATGGTCGAGGCACTCACCTTTAGGTTTACTGGCATCAAATAGATGTACTTTAGGCAGAACAAGTAACTGTTTGATTCATTACTTGGTATAATGGAATTATTTAGAACTATGATAAATGGTTGTCAAATTTAATAAGTTGTTATAATTGTTTGTAGTTTATATGGATGTTGTATACATCGTATCAGATGATGATTGCCATCCCAAAAAGAGCATTTGTAAACCAAAATTTGTGGTTTATTTCTATGCCAATAATTATTTTTCATATTTTTAAGTGGCATCCTTGAGATAGTAATGTGACAGTTTGGGTTTCCACAATGTTTACTAAGATTTTCAAAAAATCTCGAAAATCTTCACAAAATTGACATACGTGAAAATAGGGAAAAGAAATGGCCTATCGTACATAGGCATTGGATTAAAATGTGGAATAACCACATCCATTGGATTTTGAATTGAATTCCAATAAGTGGGGGTATTAGTGTATCTAAAGATTATCATGCGTGGTAATGGAGCAGGAGAAACTATATTTACTCCTGCAAACAGAAATGGTTGCCCCCGACGTGCATTTATACGTGGCTTGCGCTGGTTAAATCGTACGCCTGAAGATCAGTGTGCTCATCCACTAACATATACATAGTATTTTCCACCACTTTTAGTGGATGATTATCCGATGTACACAATAGGCTTCAAAATAGATTTGAATAAGGTTTAATCAAAGCATGATACAACTAAAGCCTATCGACCAAAAATGCTTGATGTATCAGGATCCACATTATATTTTGGGGAACAACAAGAGGTGCAGGGATGGGATTTTTAGATTAGAATCTCGTTCATCTCTATTCCATTCGATGGCGTGCCTAACTATACTTAAGCATCATCAACACTTATAAGATCGCTCGGCATTTTTGTGGTAGACACTCAAAGATAATATCATGCTAACATGACATGAAGGTTCATATGAGGTTGAAGAACTGAGACCTCTCCTACAACAAAAGCGTCTTTAGCGTAGACATAAGCCGCCAAACCATTACACACTATGCACAACGCCGTCCAACCATCACTTTTGAGTTTTGCTTTTAAATTGTTTTATTGTATGTAAAAATTAGTGAAATTGTGTAATTTTATGAATTATGTAATGTTTGGGACATTTTGTCTAATCAATTAAGTCTAGTTATATATGTTTTTTTTTTTTGAAGTATTGAATAAGATAACTATCGATTTTAAAAAAAAAGACAAAATATATCGATCAAATCAAAGATATATGTGAACCTTAAACATACAACTTGTTTACTAAATATTCCCAAATCAGTGAGGACACTTACTTCGGCTGTGGCCTTCATTTCTACATAGTCAATAAAGCTTAGGTTGGCCATTCTTGTAACACCCTTCACCAGTATCCGACTCCGGAATAAGGTTCGAGGCGTTACCGGACTTAAACATTCACAAACATATAAAATCGGGTCACAAAGTTCTGCCCAAAATTAAAACTTGCAAACCACAATAAATAAAGACCACATCTCACGGCCATGTACAAAAGCTCAATGTAGGCCAATACGTAAACCAAATCATAATAATAATACATGACATGAAATAAACTTCTTATACATGCCACTCACATGAAAACATTTAACATATCTCGCCAATACTCCAAGGGTAATGGCTTGATAGTGTGATGTTTGCCTCCGACGATCTCCAACCCCGAGCTGACTGACAAACTAAAAATAAATGAAAAGAAGGAAGTAAGCTTTACGCTTAGTAAGCAAGTACATAAATAATTAATAAAGAATTTAGTATGATTACATAATAACTCAAGTGTATCTACTTTTAATTTCACTATTTATTCCACTTTGGTCAAGCTGTCTCTCCTGCGTCATGTTCACTAAATAAATCATAACTCGAGTTACAAAACTCGAAATCCAATTCCGTAAATTTTCCTTGAAAATAGACTCATATATCTATTCACTAATTTTTTTCTAGAATTTTTGGTCAAGCCAATTAGTACAGTTTATTAGTTAAAATTTCCCCTGTTACACAGCTCGACTGATCTGACCTCTGTTCACTATGAATTTAATTTCTCCCAGTATACAATTCAAATAATCATGAAACCTGTTTCATTTAAAACTAGACTCAATAATTAATTTATGCATATAAACTATATTTCTTAATTTGTTTTGTATAATTTTTAATGATTTTTCAAAGTTGGAACAGGCGATCACATAGTCATTCTGAGCAAGTCACACACAATTATAAATATCTCAAAATATAGAATTCCTTTACTTTCTCCGTTTCTTTTATATGAAAATAGACTCATCAAGATTTAATTTCACATCTCATTCAGCCTCTAGTTAAATTCCTACTATTTTTGGTGAGTTTTCAAAATCACGTCACTGCTACTGTCCCACAACAGTTTTAGTGCTAATTCACTCTTTCACACTTTCTTTGTATTAACCTCATTTTAACATACATATCACAATTCATTTTCACTACATTTCATACATTACAAGTATAGGTCCATAATTACATTGTCACCATAAAGCCATCCCGTTGAACAATTCGGATCAATTCCCGATACTTGATGGTTTCAGCACACAGCTCCACCATCATATTTCATATAATTCGGCTCTCTTGTACACATGGTGAACACTTAGTACCACCCATGTGACCTAGCCAATTTATCTCGTAGCTCTCTTGTCTACATGGTGTCCTTCACCGGAATCACGCATGTGACCTAGCTACATATATCCCGTAGCTCTCTTGTCTACATGGGATACTTCCCGTATCACACATGTGACCTAGCTACTACATAGTATCGTGTAGCTTTCTTGTACACATGATGTGCACTCGGCATCATACATGTGACCTAGCTACACTCCATCTATATTATTCAATTCTTCCAATGTTCAACCGGGATTTCTCTCTCTATTACTTATTTCCATTCTTCCAATAATCAATTTATGCTTCAAAATCGGCTAAAATATATATAATAGGCTGAAATATAAAAATGTAAATGAAGTTAATGTATTATTTACATACAAACTTACCTCGGTGCAAAATATAGAAATTTTGCAATTTAGTCCAAAACATTTTCCTTTCCCCTGCTCGAGATCGATTCCACGCCTTTCTTGATCTATAATATCACATTTAGCCTAATAATTAATCACACTATTCATGTGGGTCTAAAAATCATATTTTTACAAATTTGCATTTTGACCCCTAAACTTTTGCATATTTTCACTTTTGCCCCAAGACTCGAAAATTAAACTTCATCCTATTTCCTTGTGTTTTATGACATACTGATCATTTTTCCTTCTTCTATGGCAACATCAAATTCTCACTCTAACACATAGTTATGAACAATAGATATTTTTATCGATTATGCCGTTTTACTCGTTTTTACGAAAAATCACTTAGCAAAAGTTGTTTAACACAATTTCAAGCTTCATATTCTACCATAAAACATCAAAATAAACACATTTCACCTATGGGTATTTTTCCAAATATGAACCCTAGCTTAAATAATTGCTAGAATAAGCTTTATCGAGCTCACCGGATTCCAAAAACGTAAAGAACATTAAAAACGGGGCTTGGAATCACTTACTATTGAGCTTGGAAAGCTTTAAAACCCTAGCCATGGCCTCCCCATGCTAATTTCGGCCTCCATGAAGAAGATGAGCAAAATTGGCTTTTAATTTTGTATTTTAATTCATTTTACCCCTAAATGACCAAAATGCCCTTACTACTAAACTTTCAAAAATTCCTTCCATGTCCTAATTTTGTCCATGAACTTAAAATTGGTCAAATTGCTATTTAAGACCTTCTAATTAATATTTTAAAGCAATTTCATACTAGAAACTTCTAGAATGCAAGTTTTGCAACTTATTCAATTTAGTCCCTAACTTCAAATTAAGCACTTTATGCATTGAATTTCTTCACGAAATTTTCATGAAATCATGAAATCATATCATAAACCTCAAAATAATTATAAAATAATTATAAAACAATTATTTCTATCTCGAATTTGTGGTCACGAAACCACTATTCCGATTAGGCCCTAATTCAGGTTGTCACAATTCTCCCCCCTTTAGAGATTTTCGTCCCCGAAAATCTTACCGGAAAAGTGGTCTTCACTTAGATGCATAAATTTCAGATTCGGTGCTGAAGAACTTTCACTCAGGTTGTGCCTCCAATATATCTTTTTAATTTTTTCATATATTATGAAAGCTTACGGACTCATCTCTCAATTGTTCTTAAATTTTCAAGCCTTCTCCGTTTCCCTTGTCATCTTGACATAAAACCAGATCTCAATTTGGTTAATAGAGACTAGAATTCCAAGAAATCCAACGATCAAAGGGACCTACACTCTTCTGAAATAATCATACAGATTTTCATCATCAATAAATCATAATCCAATAACATCTGAATCAAATTACAATACACGTCATTACTCTCTGAATGAATAGACAAATTTCACTGTGAGCTTCATACAATTCTTTCTGTATAAGCCTCAGAATAATAATATCATGAATCAGATCCAATCTGAAATTCAACATCAGAAGTCGATCCTCACTATACTCTTTTAGTTTACTACTCACTATCATATTTTCCTCTTTCCACTACGGAAATAATTCTGATATTACCTCGAAAATAATCCTTTCTTCTAGTTACAAAATATTTCATCATGCCATCCTTTACTATTCATTCCTTACGTTAATCAAAAATATTTCAATTGCATTAGCTCAAGTAACCAAAACATCTCAATTGAAGACATTAACTATAATTGACTTACTTGAGAGAAGTAATCCACCATACCGATTGAAACTCGCACTTTTATCACTTATGCTTTTCTTTGTTGTCAAACCTTACACGAAAAATTAGAAAAATCCCAATCTGAAATCACCATATTACCCAAATCAAATCAGAAGTATAGTCATACTTGACATGATTATCACGAGCTAAAGAATGCACTCCAAGCATGAGTCATAATTGACAAATTACTAATAAAGATAACAAGAAAACCAAATAAAGAAATCCAAGATAGAGAAACCTGAATAAAGAAACCCAAGATACGATACTATGCCGGAAAAATCAAAACCAAACTCATAGGAAAATATAGAAAATCCCGATAATTCTTTAAAGAAAAGAAATCCAATAGAAAACATCATTTAATCTCACTTTGGAATTAAATGCAACAAGAACAATGTATCTTCCTATATATACATATCAAATGGAGCATCAAGTAGATGAAACAAAATCATAGTATTATACATATTCTCTTTTTTTTTTTTTTTTTTAAATCAGTAGAATATAATAGAATGCCCAAAGAATAGAGCAATACAAATTATAAACCAGTCAAAGCTACCAATGCTTTCGCCTAACATTAGGATTAGAAAACATCCTCATATAACTAGAATTTATTCAAAAGATCAACAACCCTAGAAATATTTCTCGGGAACGGATAAACACATAAAACATCTTAGAAGAAATCACTAAAATCATCAGTCCAAATAGAATCGTCACACTCGGATATTACACATCTCGGATATCATTTCCCCAACTATTTCTCATCATCATCAAATTTCATATTATTTTTCACTAAAGAAGACTAGTTCTGAATAAATTTTGTTTTGCACTTTCCTTGACCTTGTACCTTAGTAATTCAATTTATCAAAATAATTTTCTTCTCTAATTGGAATAGTGCATAACTCCAATAATCCATATGCCAATCTGATACTTTTTTTTTTTTAGCTTTGACTTTACTTATCAACTCATTCTTTAATCTCTAATCATATTTATAATTATTCTAGCACTGAACTCTTTGGTTTCTCAACCGAAAACTTATTCAGTACAAATCTTATGAAATTCCATTATAAAACACCACTTTGATAAGGGGGAAGGGGTCGTAGGGCCTCTGACTCAGCTCTCATATACATATACATGAAACACAGTTTTCATCAGAGCAATCATATCTCAATCATGTCATTCATTTCGAGCAACTAACATTCATATTGGTTTAATGCCCACTTTCCAGTTATCTCATTTAGTCAAGTATAATTATGCATGCATCATATTTTATTTATTTTTTTGAATAGCTTGACTTATCCATTCATCTACTCGAGCAAATGATACTCATGACATCATATAAGGGTTAAACAAACATAGATATTTGCATCACAATGGCAACTTTCGTTTCATGCATCATCATATACATATCATTACAATCAAATAATCCAGTCCAAACAATTTAACATAGATAAATTCATTTCATTATAATCATTTATCTCATAAAAAAATATCATTCACATTCATCAACATTCAATGTTCAATCAAGGCAATGACATATTTATTCATATCATAATATTAGGAACTTTTACTCATACCTCTACGAATTTCTATTTATCCCATTCACCTTATCAAGTAAATCAAATACGCTACATCGTAGGAGCATCAAGCATGTATAGATATTTATTACAACATGACCTTTTCATCTCACGTGTTATCACTTATATATATATCATAAATTTTTATTCATACTTTTCTAAATCGAGACTCATCATAATCGTAATTTTATTCAAACACTTTCGCATCACATTGAACATGGTCAGTGCAGCTCGGTTGGAGAGTACCTCTGTCTAAACAAGACGGTGTTCATACGCGTCGGGAGACATCACACTATCACGGATCAGTGGCATGTATAGCTGGACTTTTACACATGCTAGGTTAGTCCGAGAACCGACTAAACCATAGCTCTGATACCACTAAATGTAACACCCTTCACCCGTATCCGACTACGGAACAAGGTTCGAGGCGTTACCGGACTTAAACATTCACAAACATATAAAATCGGGTCACAAAGTTCTGCCCAAAATTAAAACTTGCAAACCACAATAAATAAAGACCACATCTCACGGCCATGTACAAAAGCTCAATGTAGGCCAATACGTAAACCAAATCATAATAATAATACATGACATGAAATAAACTTCTTATACATGCCACTCACATGAAAACATTTAACATATACTAGCCAATACTCCAAGGGTAATGGCTTGATAGTGTGATGCTGCCTCCGACGATCTCCAACCCCTGAACTGACCTGACAAACTAAAAATAAATGAAAAGAAGGAAGTAAGCTTTACGCTTAGTAAGCAAGTACATAAATAATGAATAAAGAATTTAGTATGATTACATAATAACCCAAGTGTATCTACTTTTAATTTCACTATTTATTCCACTTTGGTCAAGCTGTCTCTCCTGCGTCATGTTCACTAAATAAATCATAACTCGAGTTACGAAACTCAAAATCCAATTCTGTAAATTTTCCTTGAAAATAGACTCATATATCTATTCACTAATTTTTTTCTAGAATTTTTGGTCAAGCCAATTAGTACAGTTTATTAGTTAAAATTTCCCCTGTTACATAGCTCGACTGATCTGACCTCTGTTCACTACGAATTTAATTTCTCCCAGTATACAATTCAAATAATCATGAAACCTGTTTCATTTAAAACTAGACTCAATAATTAATTTATGCATATAAACTATATTTCTTAATTTTTTTTGTACGATTTTTAATGATTTTTCAAAGTTGGAACAGGCGATCACATAGTCATTCTGAGCAAGTCACACACAATTATAAATATCTCAAAATATAGAATTCCTTTACTTTCTCCGTTTCTTTTATATGAAAATAGACTCATCAAGATTTAATTTCACATCTCATTCAGCCTCTAGTTAAATTCCTACTATTTTTGGTGAGTTTTCAAAATCACGTCACTGCTACTGTCCCACAACAGTTTTAGTGCTAATTCACTCTTTCACACTTTCTTTGTATTAACCTCATTTTAACATACATATCACAATTCATTTTCACTACATTTCATACATTACAAGTATAGGTCCATAATTACATTGTCACCATAAAGCCATCCTGTTGAACAATTCGGATCAATTCCCGATACTTGATGGTTTCAGCACACAGCTCCACCATCATATTTCATATAATTCGGCTCTCTTGTACACATGGTGAACACTTAGTACCACCCATGTGACCTAGCCAATTTATCTCGTAGCTCTCTTGTCTACATGGTGTCCTTCACCTGGAATCACGCATGCGACCTAGCTACATATATCCCGTAGCTCTCTTGTCTACATGGGATACTTCCCGTATCACACATGTGACCTAGCTACTACATAGTATCGTGTAGCTTTCTTGTACACATGATGTGCACTCGGCATCATACATGTGACCTAGCTACACTCCATCTATATTATTCAATTCTTCCGAATGTTCAACCGGGATTTCTCTCTCTATTACTTATTTCCATTCTTCTAATAATCAATTTATGCTTCAAAATCGGCTAAAATATATATAATAGGCTGAAATATAAAAATGTAAATGAAGTTAATGTATTATTTACATACAAACTTACCTCTCGGTGCAAAATATAGAAATTTTGCAATTTAGTCCAAAACATTTTCCTTTCCCATTCGAGATCGATTCCACGCCTTTCTTGATCTATAATATCACATTTAGCCTAATAATTAATCACACTATTCATGTGGGTCTAAAAATCATATTTTTACAAATTTGCATTTTGACCCTAAACTTTTGCATATTTGCACTTTTGCCCCAAGACTCGAAAATTAAACTTCATCCTATTTCCTTGTGTTTTATGACATACTGATCATTTTTCCTTCTATGGCAACATCAAATTCTCACTCTAACACATAGTTATGAACAATAGATATTTTTATCGATTATGCCGTTTTACTCGCTTTTTACTGAAAAATCACTTAGCAAAAGTTGTTTAACACAATTTCAAGCTTCATATTCTACCATAAAACATCAAAATAAACACATTTCACCTATGGTTATTTTTCCAAATATGAACCCTAGCTTAAATAATTGCTAGAATAAGCTTAATCGAGCTTCCGGGATTCCAAAAACGTAAAGAACATTAAAAACGGGGCTTGGAATCACTTACTATTGAGCTTGGAAAGCTTGAAAACCCTAGCCATGGCCTCCCCCATGCTAATTTCGGCCTCCATGAAGAAGATGAGCAAAATTGGCTTTTAATTTTGTATTTTAATTCATTTTACCCCTAAATGACCAAAATGCCCTTACTACTAAACTTTCAAAAATTCCTTCCATGTCCTAATTTTGTCCATGAACTTAAAATTGGTCAAATTGTTATTTAAGACCTCCTAATTAATATTTTAAAGCAATTTCATACTAGAAACTTCTAGAATGCAAGTTTTGCAACTTATTCTATTTAGTCCCTAACTTCAAATTAAGCACTTTATGCATTGAATTTCTTCACGAAATTTTCACGAAATCATGAAATCATATCATAAACCTCAAAATAATTATAAAATAATTATAAAACAATTATTTCTATCTCGAATTTGTGGTCACGAAACCACTATTCCGATTAGGCCCTGATTCGTGTTGTCACAATTCTCCTTCAATTCCATATGATTGTGAAATCGAGTCGATTGTGATCAACCTTTTGAGGAATGTCTTAGTTCGATATTTGGAATCGGTTCAAATTCAGGGGCAGTGACTTCCCACCACAAGCTGTCCGGGATTAGTTCAAATTCATATTGATATACCTTCAAAATGCGTGACAGTTTGTAGACATCGTCTAGATATCGAAATGAGTCTACACGAACTATTTAACATGCCATATATACATGAGAACAAGGATGACATAGTGCTTGAAATTTTCCTCAATCACACCATCTCTCTTGTAACCACACCTGACATGTCATTGAAAGTAGACCCTCATATGGTCTAGTCAACTTTCTCACCTAAAGTTTCATTCTCTCTTAAGAGAACATCAACCATCATGGATCTAGCCTTGTTACGATTGTTTTTCATCACAGAAGTGTTTTACAAAATGTGTGTCCCCTTTTGCATCATCATTACTTGTTTTTTGCCCATTCTCGGCTATAGTGTACTCAAACTTTTATATGTTTCCTTGACCACACTCGTTATAGGTAGATGATATGTCCCCTTAAACATCGCATTAATTGACTCTGTAAGGTTGGTGGTGTTGGAAAATTGGGTTTGAAAAACGCAGCGGAAAATAAATTTAGGGAAAAACCAGAGTTATTAAAAAATTTTCCAAAACAAGAACTTGGTTGTGATATGTAAAGTAATAAACACTTAATCAAATTTGTACTTTTTCGATTCATCTAGGATGAATGCTTCAACCGAGTAGTCTTCTCCACTATCATCAAGCTCATGTTTGTCGAGTGTGGGCTCACTTCGAGTTAGAAAATTTTTCACAAAAATTACTCATTGGGTAATTTCACAATTTCTCTAAACTTTTGGGTCAAGTTGTAAATAAAAAGTTATCTCTAGTAATTTTCTAAAATAATTTCTTCAGAGAATTTTCTCTCTATAGCTTTCTCTTAAATTCAAGTGTATGTAAATAATGACCCAATGCTCACTTTATATAGGCAGAGTTTAGAGAGTTTAACTATTATTTAACTTAATCATTTTAATATTAAATATTATTTAATTAATAGAATATTTATCTACAATATAAGTATTAAATTAAATTTAATATTACATCTATTAAAATAATATTATTTTTGGAATAGTTAATCTGAAACCAAATTCTCTAGTAGAGTCCCAGTAGGAGTGTAATTCTTCCATTGCTCAACCACCGAAAAACCACTGTCACTGACCATTTGTCGGCTATCGAAATGTCACCGTTGTAACCACTGGTACCCCGAGCTACTTCAATTTCTGCCAATTTGATCTAGGCAAGTGACAGCTCGACTGGTCCAATCGAGCCATCGATTGGACTGTGGCCCGATTTCACATACCAAGCCCGACTCGACTATTTTTGGGTGTTGGTCTAAATTTTGGGCTCCTAGGCCCAAATTACCTTCTTAGATCTAATTTTTAAGTTCAATTACCCATTGGGCCAATTGTCTGACTTGAAAATTAATTTCTAAAAATATCATCTTAATTGTACTTATCAAAATTAATTTCCCAAAAATCACTTAGATTTTCCAAATTAAATTTTCAAGAAAATTCTTTAATGAAATTCTCTAGTTGAGCGCTTCTTATAACTGTCCAATTTAATTTCACATCGAATAAATCGACTCAATTAAATTATTTCCAAAGTCTTAGAATTTACTTCTAATTCAAATGCAGTTTGGTCGAGCTTTTGTTGAGCTAGCGGAGGGACCAATCAGATATATACAATTAGGCTCTAGTAATTGCAATTATATCCAAAAGCATCATTCTGATAATTCACAATTACTTAATCTTGAAGTCAGTCCACAAGAAGTACCATGAGTGAAAACTCCTTATTGTATACCATTTACGAAAGCAATTCATCCAACGGCTTTGTCCAATGACCTTGTCATGTGTGTGTTACCCTCATATGATATCTTTGATTCCATTTAGTTAAATTCATTCACTCAATACAATCCTATTTTATCTCATTGTCACCATTATGTCTTATTAATGATTAGTATGATCACTATCAACAAATGACTATGATAAATTGCTCATTCGAGAACTAGCAACTCGTGGCCACGTTCCATATCTATCAATCGACACAATGCCAATGAGAGGATATCGTTAAATCTTTAATTGAGCTATGAATTCCACTGTTTCTAGTAAAGTCATGCCATACACAAGTCATGTACCCAACATATCGGCTATCGACTAGATCATCTTTAAAACATAAACCTTCACTTATATCAAAGCACATGAGTTATATATGCATGGTCAGTGACTAACTCAGGATTTAGGTAAATCACATCGTGAATTTTATAAGTGAATTAATTAACAAACGGATTCAAAATTAATTCATCTTGGGTCTAGTCTAATGTATCATTCTGCCAATAAATGCATCTATGTCTCTACCCATGTAGCCAACTGCTTCGATAGCCAAGACTAGTCATCTCTTCAATTGAAATTGTAGACGACATAATAATCCTTCTCAGTGTTTGAATCAAATGCTCACTTTGATTCTTTTATGGGATTATGGACTCATTTAGATTTTCTACTGAAGTAAGTTGTCTTTCTTGAAACGTAAACATTCTTACTGAACTTAGACAATCAATGAGCTAATATTTGTTTGTCATAATTTTCCTATGCATGCAAAATATGAAAGACAGAAATACAAAATACATAGCAGTGAAATGTGAAATTTATTTATTCATCGTTCAAATACATAAAAAACATTTACATGTTTACTACAATATGGACACATTTACCAATAGGCGGTCATGTGGTCATAGCGTTTCCCTTCATCATATGCTTGGGTCCACCTTTCCAACCTTATGTTATCAAGCCATTCTACATCGCATTTATTTATGGCTCAAAGAGTCTCTAACCTTACAACGAATCGAGGTCTTACTAGCTTGTATCATGTCTAAGTAATGTATGATAAACAAGGTTTTAAATACTTAATCCAAAATATAACCAAAGTTTAAAGTACGTACTCATGTTAACAACTTGTTACTGTAACTTTTTATTATGAAACTCGACATGGAAATTGGATGCAATATGTTGAATGCAATAGCAAGGTTATGCATCCAGAGGAGTCCAACTGCTACTCAAACGGTAGATGGCAAATTTGCTATAGGTGGAACGATCTAATATTAAGTATATTCCTTTCTCCTTAACAAACATACTGAAGCAAGTTTCTGAGGAAAACATCCCATGAGTCTACTGTCTTCTTATTAACAATGGAAAATGCAATTGAAAAAATGTTTCAGTTACCATCTTGTGCAACTGCTAACAACAACAACATCCTATACTTGCCATATAATTAGGTACCATCTATTTGGAAAATGGTCTTACAATGTGGAAACTCTTTAATGCGTAACTTAAAAGTCCAAAATACTCGATAGAATATACACTTACCCTATGCTAGTTGTCCAATATTGTTGTATGCATGACATGTTTCCAATTTCACCACGGTACTAAGAACGAACTATCGGATTGGCATCAAATAGCTGGTAACTTAGCATAAGATTCATCCCAGTCACCAAATAGTTCTTCCATTGCCTTTTTTTTCACATATAATGCCTTGTGAGATGAGACAATGTAGTATATCTACTTCAGATGTCAACAATAATTACCATGGTTGGAATCGTCAAACATTGCTGCACCATCAGATTTCAAGCACATGGGTGCGATGGGCTTACACTACCTCAAGGCCCAATAATGAGGTCAAAGGCCAAGATAAACGTGAAAAGATTAAATGAGACTATCCAAGACCTTGTTACCAAGGCCTTAGAAGCACATACGAGGAGAAAATAAAATCAAGATTCACTTTCTTATTTTCAAGTAAATTAATAAACAAAATCTTGGTCTAATTTTTCTATTTTAGGTGGTTCAAGAATTAAGAAAACCAAGATTTCAAATCTTGGAATTCTTAATCCAAGAAACTGAATCTTGAAGTGGTGCGCGATTGATTATATGTACAAGCTTAAACGAGACAATTTCGGGAGCAAATGGATCACAAGTCAAAGTTCTTGAAAATTAGTCCATTAGGATGTCAACAAACCTATTATGAAGTTTGGAGAAGGAATTAACTAAATATCAAGCCAAATTGTCAAAGTGGCCCAATTTGCAAACATTTTAAATTTTCTATCCAATTTTATTTAACAAGTGGATCAACATGTAAAAATTCGACCCAAGGAGCTCATTTAGACCCTTGGACGAATTTCCTATAATGTCTCCACACTTAGGCATCTTTTCATGTTAATTAGTTAGTTAGTTAGTTGATAAGTTGTCATGCTTATTTGGCATACTTAACACATTCCTTATGGGTTTTTAGGTTATAAATAGGGTGTGCCCCCCTTATTCACTTATCCATTCATTATTTACTTTTGACTTAATAAAACTCTCTTTGAGTTTTCTTTAAAAAAATTTCTTTTGAGTTGTTTTCGAAGAGTTTTAACAATCTTTTTAGATTGTGGGAATCATTTCCAAGCTTTTTCTTGCGAAGTATTATTTCTAGATGTAACACCCTTAACCCGTATTCAGTCACCGGAATAGGGTTACAGAGCATTACTGTAAAAACATAACTTATAATCATTCATTTCTAAACATTTCGTAAATCATATCATAGTCCATTCAAACACATGCATATCATCCCTTATTTGAGCTCTCGGGGCCTTAGAAACACTTTAAAAACGATTCGAGACTAAATCAGAAACATGTGGAAACTTAAGGAAAAAGATAGAAAATTTCATACTGCAACGGTCACACAGTCATGTGACTTACACAGTTGAGACACACACCTGTGTCTTAGGTTGTGTAACATTCAAAATAGTGACACATGATCGTGTCCTAGCCTGTGTCCGTGCCCATGTAACTCTCTGACTTGGACCACATGATCAAGCCACATGCCCATGTGCCAGGCCGTGTAACCTTCGAAATGGCCTCACATGCCTGTGTCCCAGGCCATGTACTAAGCCATGTATCTTTCAAAAGGCAAACGTTGATACCTACAGGGGACACATGGCCGTGTCGCACAGCAGTGTGGGCAAGAAATAGGCCAAATTCAAGCCATTCCTTTCATCCAATTCAAGCACACCCTTACAAGCCATTTGCACATATGACCAAGGTATCAAAACATGTTCAAACATGCATAAAATGACCAATTTCAAATGTCCAAATTCCATTCAACCAATATGTCATATAAGCACTGTAACACCCCTAACCCGTATCCATCGCCGGACTAGGATTAAGAGGCATTACCAGTCTTACCGGAATGTTTCGAAATCATTTCATAATCAAAAGTCATGCATCGTCATATCATAGTCAAACATTAACATTAAGTCCCTTTCTTAGGTTAATGAGACTATAAACATGCATTAGGAAGAGGTCGGGACCAAACTGAACACATACAAATTTTTTTCTAAAACTTAACAATTTTTCTAAGTTATAAAGGTCACATGCCCGTATGAACAGGCCGTGTGCCTCACACGGCATTAGACACACCGTGTGTCTAGGCCGTGGCGAAACAAGGCATACATACTGACTTATCCACACGGCCACAAGACACGCCCGTGTGTTTAACCCGTGGTCGAAACTGACCCGTGTGTGCGCGACCGTGTGGTCTACCCAGGTTCATTTCAAAATGGCCCTCAAGTAACACAGCAGAGACATACACCCATGTCCCTGCTCATGTAGGAAAAAATAGGTCATTTGCAAGGCCAATATGCCTCCCATTTGGGTCCTCCCTACAATTCCAAACTCAAGCATCATAAATGCAACATTTTCAGCCAAATTCAACTCATAATATCATCAACTAGTTTCGTATTCATTCTCTATATCAAAACATACTAAAATCATATGTCAAACACTACCCAAGTTCTCAAGTATGAACATACCAAAATGACCATTTCACTTGGCCATATACATACATATATATATATATATATCTAAACATATCATATTATTTTCCTTTTCAAACCATATTCAAATAACTAATGCATCATCAATGTTATACTCATCATTTTACTTATAGGAATATGAACTACAAGTCAAAAATACATCCAATATTTCACCTCAATGCTCAAGCCAAATCATATAACCAATTACACCATACATATAAACCATGAACCACACTTCCCAAAAATGAGCTCAATACATAACCAAATATACGCCATATTAACATCATGATTAAGCCATTTTCGAATGGCTATATAAATACACAAGTCAAAATGAACCATCTTAAAACTAGCCTATACATGCCACATTACCAAAACTTAAAGCTTTTATTTACCAAAGCGATAACCGGATAGTGTGATGACGTCTCCTCCAACTTCCAACCCGAGCAAGTCTCTGAAACTCTATAGACATAGGATAATACACGGAGTAAGCTTTGAAAGCTACGTAAGTCATAAGCAATTAAATCATTTCAATGATATTTATAAACCAATATCACTAAACTGAAATTAACAAATCTCAATCACATATACCTTCATTGTACTCGTAAATTCATGAAACCACATTAAATAATTCGCTTAACTTATTTATTAATGAACGTATACCCCTGCTTTCAAACTCGACTAACAACCGTTATCTCATTCATATAAATCAAACTCACACATATTCATTTCATTGCAGACCAAACCATGGTCATTTATTACAAATCATACATAAAGTTATATCAACTTCTTTATAAACACTTCCAAACTCGAAAATCCATAATTTCCTTATTCACGTAAACAAAATTCACATACATAACTCGTATAGTCAACTCAACCATTTTGATTTCATTATCTGTTCAAGTTTTTGAACCAAGCATTCATACATCAAAGCCATGTCTTACTTTTATTCGACATCTTTAATCTTTTAAATAGCATTAATAATGCTATCAAATCCAACTCATTTCATCATTCATTTACATAATTTTTTCATCTACTTCATACTTAACATCATCAACCACATAGGTTCCATACATACCTGTACCATTATGTTATTATCTATCACATTTATCACTCCAATGCTTGAAACACTACTTCATTCGATCGTCCTTAAACATTCAACAAACTCGCACACTTAGTGCCAATTAATTAGCTGAAGCTATAATTGTATCGCACTCTTAGTGCCAATTAATTAGCCGAAGCTATAATTGTATCGCACACTTAGTGCCAATTAATTAGCCAAGGCTATAATTGTATCACACACTTAGTGCCATTTTAATAGCCGTAGATATTTCATTTGTCGCACACTTAGTGCCTCAAATTCAATTCACATTTTACATACTTCAACTTCACAATCATATTTCTTTACAACTCATTTCAACACATATAATGCACATACATTTCAATTTAACAACATTTATTTACTTATGAACTTACCTCCTACTAACACGAACGGACCGGAATGACTATTCTGATACTTTATCTTTTCCATGATCTAAACCCGTATTTCGCTTTTCTCAATCTAGTTATAAGCAAAGTCAGATTATTTAATCATTAGTTCATTCAATTTAACACAATTTACACTTTTTGGTAAAATTACATTTTTACCTCAATTATTTCATATTTTTGCAATTTAGTCCCTATTACATAAAATCACAATTTCATGCAATTAAGGACAACCCATGCTAGCTGAATTTTTACTCTATCATAAATCAGCCCATATTTTTACTTTATTCATACTTTTAACCACATAATTTCATAATTTGACAATTTAGTACATAATTTGTATTTTTACTCAAAATCACTTTGTAAAATATGTAAAAATATCATTCAACTTCCACATTTCATCATCAATCATGAAAAAGCATGAATATTCATCAATGGCTTCTCACAAAATCTATAACAATTTCGAAAATAGAGATACGGGCTAGCTAGGTTAAGCTACAACGAAACAAACTTAAGCTTACATGCATTCAATTCTCCATGGCCGAATGCTTCAAGCTATTATGGCTTTCTTCTTCATTTCATTCGGCTAGCATGATAGAAAAGATGGACTAAATTCATTTTTATTTTGTCTTATTAACCTTTAATATCCATTTTACAAAAATAACCTTAATTAACATTAATAACTACTCCATATGCCATGCCACTAACTTCCACTACCTTATAAATGGGTTAATAACCACATCAGGACCTTAAATTCAAGGTTCTATAGCTATTTGATACTTTTAACTAATAGAACATAAGTTTTACGCTTTACGCGTTTTAATCCTTTTTACCGAATTAACCTTTCAAATGGTAAAATTTCTTCACGAAATTTTTACACAACTCTAATATCGTGCTGTAAATATTAAAATAATAATAAAATAAATTTTTCAATGTCGGATCGTGGTCCCGAAACCACTATTCTGACTAGGGTTTAAATCGGGCTGTTACAGGCACCTCAAACACATACATTAAACATACCTAAACATGTGCATATTTAACCATTTATCAACTAACTTGTTTCCATACCAAAACATATCACAATTGACACATACCAACCTTACCATAATGGATTCATGCCATATCAAAATAACTTTACCATTTGGTCCACTTCTCACATGCATCAAAATCATCTAAATGACACCAATCTAGCCATTACCAAATGGTTCTAATAACCAACATATAAACATACCATATTTCAATCATACACATCTATTCAAAACCTTTCCAAAGCATACCATAAATTGACCATGTTGTGGTCAATTCATCACCTACCATTTTAGCCATTTAAACATGCATTAATATATTATCAAAATAACACTCATCAATAAGGCATCAAAAGTACCAAGATTATGCCAACCATAATGACTTATATATGCCAAACGCATCAGCTAACATGAACTACAAGTCCACCTATACATGCCAATATAACCTTGATTAAGACATCAAAATCTACCAATATAGTCACTGGATAGTGTGATAGATCTCTGACGAGTTTCCAAATCGATCGAGTTTTCGATAATCTGCAAAGTAAGAGAAAGATGACTATGTAAGCAATGAATGCTTAGTAAGCTTGTATAAACCTTTAATATAACATTACAATTCAACAATGAATTGTATAAGTTAAATATAAACCTATACCAAGACCTCAATATTTATCAATTACATAACCATTAGCTTACAAATGAGTAAGACTATCAACACCACATATACTTATCATTCCTAGCATAGTAAGATTTTATAAGACTTTGAACCCTTCCATTTACTTACTTTAGCTTAAATAACAACATCAATTCACTAATTAGTATATTTTTCATGAAATAGGTATATTCATCCATAGCATTTGTAAATTTCTCACATATAAGCACATCTTTCAACTTATCATTCCCTTTTCATTATATTTTATTTCAGCTATGAACTTACCATTTCATTACCTTTACTCACCCATTTCATATGCATAACACACAGGACATAAGCATAACATCAACCATAGCTACAAGTTAGTGCATTTAAACATAACTCTTTTGGAATCAACAACATGATAAACCATTTCATAAGAAATTACATACTTGATTTATACCACCTTTTCATGAACATAAGCTTATTACCATTTGAACACTTACCATTTCAACATATTTTATTAAGAATAAACATAATATAATCCAATCATAGCTTGGCACAAACTTAAGCATCATCCACAACACATGTTAGAGCATCAACTCCTAAATCACTTAAAATAACATAAGGTAAGTCATATACATGAACAACATCATTTGAAATCATCAATTTCATAAACATAAACATACTTTCATTGGACATTACCTTTTCATTCCTTTTCATGGGTTCATGACATAAGTCATTTGAATACCTACTATTCTTTCCCTTTTTATGCCCGTTGAAACACTTAGAATAACATCGAATACACGGGAAAGCTCACACAAAGTGTGCTAATCATATAGTCGTAGCTCATACGAGCTGTAAAATGGGCCTGCTCACACGAGCTGACGGTCGAAATGTGAGCTACACGATGCTACTCATACAAGCTAATGAGTATCTATAACTAATTTAGGACTAGCACCCAAAACATGGTAACCTAGGTCTACTCACATAAGTTGACTGTCAGAATGTAACTACACGATGCCGCTCACACAAGCTGACGAGTATCCACAACATATGCCAGAACTCAACCATCAGTAGAAAACTCAGGACCAGCACCCGAAACATGGTAACCCTAATGGCATGTCATTTGTATCCTATATATTCCTAAGGTTCAAACAGGGCTCGATAGTCATCGTACGTCGTTGGATTTCCATCATTTCTTTTTATAAAATTGCATAATGATACATAACATATATATATATTGATTCATTTACATTAGAACACTATATTAAACATTCAATTTAATCAACATTTAAGTGATTATAGTTCATACGAACTTACCTGGCTAAATTGCAGAAATGTCAAATTACAGGGGCTTTTTGGTAATTTTCCATTCTCCTCGATTTTCCACTCAATCTTGATCTAAATTAATAATTCCATTCAATTGATTAATTTATATAGTAAAAAAATTCATTTTATGCAATTTAGTCAATTTTGACATTTTTACAAAATTACCCCTAACATTTTACTTTTATTCAATTTAGTTCCTGAGCCTAAAACATGTAAATTAACCATTTTTAATGCAAACGCATGCCAACCAAAAATTCATGGCATCCAATACAGCTCACATTTGTAATAATTTCTGTAACACCCCTAACCTACATTCGTTGCCCGAATAGGGTTTCGGAGCATTACCAATCAAACAGACATAATTTCAGAATATTTCATATCATATAATATTCAAGTCAAAATCAATCAAACTCATACACATTGTCCCTTATTTAAGCCCTCGAGGCCCAAAATACGTGATAGAAACAAGTCAGGACTAATTCATAAGTTTAGAGAATTTTTCACGAAATATTAAAAATTTTCAAAGTTGCAGGGTTCACACGGTCGTGTGGTTAGGCCGTGTGACTCACACGGTCAAGAGACACACCCGTGTCTATACTCTTGTAACTCTCTAGCTTAGGTCACACGGTCAAGCCATACACCCGTGTGCCAGATCGTGTGCTCTTTCAAAATGGCCTCGCATGCCCATGTGCTAGCCGTGTGGACTCAAAATGAACCTTAAACAACAAGTTTACCATTCCTTGCAAGCTTAGATAATAATCAACTAAAAAATTATTCATTTAACCAATCCAAAACACAATCGAACACATCCAAATCGTGTCAAAACAATCATCCTAGATGTCTAACCAATGTACCCTCATAGGTACCACAATTATACCAACAAAACATATCAATATAATATCATTCAAATCCAATTTGTAAACATGCCAAATTAAATCTATTTTGCCTATTTCATGTTCATTTAAACATTAATTTAAACATGCCATAATATAACCTCAAACATAAATACATATATATATACCAAACCAGTATTAAGCTTATAACCTCATTTACATTCAATCTACAAAATAACTATTAATTAGACATGCCGACACAAAAGGATAAACATCACCACGTTTGAGTTCAGGATCATTGTTGGATACTGAATCGGTGAGCAAAATTAAGTACCTAACCTGCGCACAAAAAACAAAATCGTATGCTGAGTAAAAACTCAATGGTATTTCTATATTTCGAATATTTAAAGATAAGAAATTACAAATATACAATTAAAATATAAACAAATATTAATATTTATTTATTACAACAATCATATCATATTTCATTTGTTTCACAAATATCTCAATTCACATACTTGCTATATAATTAGCTTTTCACAATTTATTTCACATTTCTTTATACAATTGCATTATCCTTTCTATATTCATTTCATGAGTATATAACTCATATATTTCATATATTTACAACATATTTCACATTCTATTTTCAATTCACTATTTCACTTTCATTTCTCATACCGTGCCATTTCAATATCAATCATAAAACTTTATTATTCTTTTACCCCTATTAACACGACTCGGACTCGGACGGATACACGGATCCAACCAAAACACACCAGTTTGGCACCCAGTTCCTCATTGGATAATTTGAAGTAATAATTTGACACCCAGTGTCTTATTGGGTAAACCGAAGTAAATTGGCACCCAGCGCCTCATCGAATATATCCGAAGTAATAATTTGACACCTAGTGTCTCATCGACTTGAAGTCGAAGAAATCCCTGAATTCTTCTAATCCTATGGCATGCCATCTATATTCGACTCAGCCCGATACAGTTAATAGGGCTTCAATTCACTTTTCAAATACAACAAATATTCAATTCAATTCAAATAATCAATATATATTCAATATATATATACCAATTCAATCAATATAAATTCAATAAATTCATCACATACTAAATCAATCCATTTCAATTGCAAAACACAGTTCTCACCTCAACACTTACCATATACATTAGATTGAGTTATAACAATTAACAACTAAATTCGGATTATTGATTGTCACTCGCGATAAGTTTTAAAATGTATAAATAATCATACCTAAACTAACTATTATCACGACGAAGGCAAGCGCACCTATCGAATAGTAGTATAGTTTTAGCAAGACCGGATGTCAAACCTAAAGGAACTAAAAGTACTAATAATAACTTCCTTTTTATAATCTAGCCGAAGAATAATGAGGGTTTTAATTAACTAATTAACTAATCTAAGAATGCACAGAAAATAGGTTTGGGGAAAATCCTTTTAGAAAATTCGATTAATTAAGACAATACCTAAGGAAAAATCCACCTAGACTTCACTTGTTATTTGACTCTGAATTTGACGATTTATTCATTCAACTTGTTCCGTAGAAATCCCTAATTTATGTTATTATCCCTATTCAAGACTAATAACTTCTAACCCTAGATTGAATAATTGAAATATCTTTCTAATTAACACCCTAGGGTTGTATTAACTCGATCTATGGATCCCCTTATTAGGTTTCACCCTAATCCGACAAAATCTTGTCATCCTATCTCTAGGCATGCAATCAACTTCGCTTAATTATGACAAATTTACTCTTAGGTAGGGACTATTCATCCTTTGAATAAGTGCATTAACCTGAATCAATATCCTGAAATACCAAAGCAAGAATTAAGAACACATAATTAAGAACAAGTCGAATATTTATCATACAATTCAGATTATAATAACAAGATTCGTCTTAGGTTTCATTCTCCTTAGGTATTTAGGGGGTTTAGTTCATAACTAAACAGGAAAACATCTCAGAAGAATAATGAATGCAAAACATAAAGAAAACCCAAAACTCCTGAAGGGAAATTGAAGGGAGATCTTTAGTCTTGATGAATAATCCAGCTTCTAAGATGGATCAATCGGCTTTCTTCGAGTAATTCCTTGCTTCCTCCTCTCTGTGTCCTCTTTAGTCCTCCTTTAGGGTGTTTAAATAGGCTTCAGAATGCCTAAAATCCCTCCAAATCGCTCTTTTCTAAATAGAACTTAACTTGGGCTCGACAGGGACACGCCCTTGTGACACACCCGTGTGCTATTGCTTTAGGCTGTGGTCAAGGCTGAGAAATCAACACGCCCATGTTGAGGTTGTTTTAGGCCGTGTTCAAGCCTATTAGAATGGCACGGGCGTGTTTGCTACTCGTGTGAGGAAGTCTAGGCCGTGTTGTTTTCCCACGTCAGGTCAGCCTATTTTCTCCGTTTTCGGCCCGTTTCTTATTCTTTTTACTCTCCTATGCTCACCTAAGTATAAAACATGAAATTAAAGGATTAGGGGCATCAAATTCACCAAGTCTAAGGAAAAATCATTCATAAATATGTTAAGTCTGGGATAATAATATGTATAAATTACGGTTTATCAAATACCCTCACACTTAAGCATTTGCTTGTCCTCAAGCAAAATCCTCAATTCACAATTAAGAATTCCTTTTTTTCAACTTATAATTCCTATCAATAATATCTCAAACTAATCCATAAGTAATCATACATTGAGAATTCAACTAAAAGAGCATTAAAGTTTCAAACATTCCAAGTTGAGCATTTAATCATGAAAAATATAGGTATCTCCCCTTATCTGAGTAATCACCATTGATTTAAAATCTCACAGAGTTTAAAAAGTCTTACTAAAGATTCACTCAAATCACTCGAGGTGTTTAAGGATAATGAAATTTGCATTCAATAGTCAATATGAAAAGTTATTACCATAGGCTTGCATGAAAATCAAATCTCCACCACTATAAACTAAGATGATACATCAATCAAAAGGTCTTTAAGGGGTTGTAACGAGGCTTGGTTAAGGGCTGTGGTCACAGGCTGAAAGAGAAGGTTAGAATCTAGATTGAATTAAAAAATTACTTAACTAGAAAAATATTTAATCATCACTTGCGTACAACAGAGCTTCTTTTTAGAATATGGAATTTAAATACTTAAGCTCAAAAACGAAAGATCACTACTAATATGTAAATATGTATTTTTTTTCTTTTTTTTTAGTTTTTTTAAGAACAAGTTAAATATCATAAACTAACTATTAAGAACTAGACATAGCTAAGTAATTTATTCAAATCAAATATTGACAGAAATAGGGATCAAATTAATTGAGGGGATTTTAACAATAATGAGTTAAGGGTTAATATTGGGGATAAATCAAGGAATGGCTTGTTAGGCTCAAAGAGGTTTACTAAGGGTTGGTTGTGAAGGTAGGCTTTTCATGGCATGAGTGTGTTAAACCTAAATGCCTTTATCATCTTGACATATCAAATCAAATGGTGTGGTCTTGACATGCATAATCAAGCAAGTTCTAGAATAACAATTCGATATTGACGCACTCAAAGCAACAATAAAAGTAAGCATGAAAGAAATAATAGATGCTTTAAAGGCTCAAAATCTCACAAAAATTATGGCTTTTTGATGTTTAAATCCGTGGATTTCAATTCAAGGTAATACCTAAACTTGGGAAAAATAACCTAAAATTTTAAATTCTCAAAAATCAACTTATCATGCTTAATTCTCTAATGTCTTAAAGTTTAAATAGTCAATGCATGAATACCTATGTTTTAATTTAAGATATATCAATAAAAATCATAAATTAATCAAAGTTCATCCTAAAAATTATATGAGAGATTTACAAGAGAAAAAGACAAAATTCAGGGATTTTTTTTATAGTGATATAATTTACCCCCCCCCCCACACTTAAGATGTACATTGCCCTCAATGTACAAAGATAAAGTTAGGGGCAATTATAGATATAGGATCATAAGATAGGGAGAAAAGTGAAACTTCCTGAATGTTAAATGAATGAACTCCCTAGTTTGGAGTTATGTAGAGTGCAGAAGGATACTCTAGTGGTGGTAGAAGTTGGGTTCCACAAGTGCTGCGTCAAAAGAATATTATATCTCGTGGTCGAGCAGGGCATGGCAGTCGTGGAGAACCTTTTCCAATGGAGTTTGAAGTTCCCAAGTAATTGTGAGCTTTGTACCTTTTTATAACTGTGATAGAATTAGGAACTTTTTAGGAATATAGAGGAATAGGATTACTCATGAAGAAATACTTGCAGATATAAAGTACTTAATAGTAATAAAGATCCTAAAAAAATGGAATAAAATAGTTTTAAAGAAATATAAAATTAAAAAAAAGGTATTTGGGGCACACGGTCGTGGGGCACTCCCGTGTGCTTTTATTTAGCTTGTGTTTTTCGTGGGTTTCGAATTTTGAGCACGTTGGTGCCTACGGCCGTGTCGCACAGTCGTGTCTTACTTCGTTCGCTTCTCCTATACCCGTGTGTGTAGGTCCACGCCCGTGTTAATTTGGCAGGTTTAACCACGGGTGCTAGGCATGGGCATGTCGCACGCCTGTGTCATTTTGGCAGACTTGCCCACGGCCAGCTCACACGGCCATGGCAATTTATTGCATCCTGTGTTTTGGGAAAAATTTTGCTCTATTTTCACACGGCCGTATCGCACGACCATGTCTCTTCTCGTGTTATGGACACGGCCTAAGGCACGCCCGTGTGCCTGGTCGTGTGGGTGTGGAAAACCTGTATTCAAGAGCTCAGTTAGTAGGTTAGGTGTTAAATACTAAAATTTAAACAAGTTAATACCGTTAGTGCTCGGGTTGCCTCCCGAGAAGTGCTTATTTATAGTCTAAGCTCGACTTACCTTGATTTCACGGATCATGGTGGTTCGAGGAGTTTACACTCCTCATTCCTGCTATCAGTTTTATCAAAATAAGGTTTTAAACGGGTAATATTTACCATAAATGTGTCAAATTTGGAAAAAGTTACCTCGACTGTACCGTATGAGAAGATGTTAAGTACCGTAAGAAGGCTTGCTCCATTCGGTTCAGAAGTGGTAATACGAGGATCTGTGACATCTAATAGTACTTTGTCTCTAACCTTAAGTTGATTTTGGGAAAAATTTAACTCATCATGGCGTAGTTTCGTTTATGTGTCCGTCATTCATCTAACTCCTCGATTTGTAGCCTTCGTTCTTCATGGATAGGTCATTTGTTGTTTCTTGAACATGGCTCATGTATGTTCTTTGAACTCATTTCCTGCAAAGTAGGTTGCACCATCTGGTCAGTTTTAGTAGAATAATTTATACAACCATCTTAAACTTTTGATGTGTTATTCGAATTGCGAGCTCGAAGGGTGATTGTTTCGTCTCCCACACGAAGTGTGAGTTCATCTGTGTTGACATCAATAACCGTTCTAGCAGTTGCTAAAAAGGGCCTTCCTAAAATTAAAGGAGTGTTGCTATCCTCCTCTATGTTTAGAACAACGAAATCAACGGGAAATATAAATTTATCAATTGTAACTAGTACATCTTCAATAATACCCCTAGGAAATCTGATAGTTTTATCTGCTAATTGAATGCTCATCCTAGTCTATTTGGGTTTCCCAAGACCTAGTTGCTTAAACATTTTGTAAGGCATGATGTTAATGCTAGCCCCTAAATCAGCCAATGCATTATTAACATCTAAGCTACCAATTAAGCAAGGAATTGTAAAACTCCCTAGATCTTTTAATTTGTTAGGTAGCTTAATCTGTAGAATAGCTGAGCAAACTGCATTTAGCTCCACATGCGACACCTCATCCAACTTTTGTTTATTTGCTAAAAGCTCCTTTAAAAACTTCATTGCGTTCGGCATCTGCGAGAAAGCTTCAATAAACGGTAAGTTGATATGTAATTTTTTTAAAAGTTTAAGGAATTTACCAAATTGTTCGTCTGAACGGTCTTTCCTTATTGTATTAGGGTATGGCACACGAGGTTTATATTCTACACTTACCAGTTTCTGCTTATTATGGTCTACTTTACCTTTACCTCTGATTTCTACAGCTTCTTGCTTTGGTTCTGGTTCAAATACAACTAACCCTTCCTCATCGCTAATGTTAATCGCATTAAGTTGTTCCCTTGGGTTAGGTTCAGTATTATTTGGCAAGCTACCTTGTGGTCGTTCGGAAATCATTTTGGACAGCTGGCCTATCTAAGCTTAGAGCCCTTGGATCGATGCTTGTTGATTTTTAAGCGCTATCTTGGTGTTCTGGAAACGGTTTCTGACACCCCGATGAATTTGGATAGCATCTCCTCAAGGTTCGGTTTCTTTTTCTGTTAATGAGGTGGTTGTTGAAAACCCAGAGGATTTTGTGGCTTTTGATTTCCTTGACCACCCTAAGAGAAATTTGGGTGGTTCCTCCAACCTGTATTATAGGTATTACTGTATGGGTTATTTTGAGGTCTAGAGTTATTCTTACCCATATAATGGACTTGTTCCTCTTTGGTTGTAGGATTAAAAGGTTGATATTCTGTATGTACGCCTCCTCCACTTGGATCACACCTTATCACTGGATGTACCTGCGTAGAACCAAGTAAACCATCAATCTTTTTATTTAGAAGTTCCACCTGATTTGATAAAGTGTTAACCGCATCGACGTTATAAACGTCTGCTGTTTTGGTTGGCTTAGTCCTCGT
This sequence comes from Gossypium anomalum, assembly GCA_025698475.1. Taxonomy (NCBI): domain Eukaryota; kingdom Viridiplantae; phylum Streptophyta; class Magnoliopsida; order Malvales; family Malvaceae; genus Gossypium; species Gossypium anomalum. Next base: position 63,961,859 of record CM046968.1, on the reverse strand, counting down.
GACTTGCCACTGATAGTTATTCAGTGACATCTCCTCGATAAATTCGTAAGCCGCTTCAGGTGTTTTGTTGTTGATGGTTTCACCAACTGCTGTATCAATCATCTATCTTGTCGAGGAGTTCACACCATTGTAAAACGTTTGAACTTGTAGCCATACTTTGAACTTGTAGCCATAGAGGTAACCCATGGTGAGGGCACCTTCGCAGTAGGTCCTTGTATCTCCCCCATGTATCGTAAAGTGTTTCTAAATCCATCTGCACAAAAGAAGAGATATCATTTTCTAATTTAGCTATTTTAGCTGGCAAAAAATACTTTAATAAAAAATTTTCGATCATTTGTTCCCAAGTAGTGATTGACCCTCGTGGTAACGAGTTTAACCACTGTTTAGCTTTGTTTCTCAATGAAAAAGGGAATAACCGAAGGCGAATGGCATAATCAAAAACGCCATTAATTTTAAATGTGTCGCAGAATTCTAGAAAATTTGCCAAGTGAGTGTTGGGATCCTCATCCTGCAAACCATCAAACTGAACAAATTGCTGTATCATTTGAATCGTGTTAGGTTTTAGTTCAAAATTATTTGCAGCAATAGCAGGCCTAACTATACTTGACTTATTTCCTGTGAAATTTGGCTTAGCATAATCATACATAGTGCGTGGAGCATGATTCTGATTTACTTGATCGGCGGCAATCGCAGGAGGCAGCGGATTTTCCTGATTTTCAACCATCTCCTCGGTTGTAGTTGAGATATCGTCCTTTGCTCTTCCTCTATGTATCTTAGGCTTTGCCTTATTTCTCTTCGATTTCTGCGAGCTGTGCGATCGATTTCTTCATCAAAAAGTAATGGTCCTGACGGGTTTCCTCTAGTCATAAACTGTAAGAACCTGCCAGAAGAAAGAAAAAGAGAATTTAGTAACGAAAATCAAAACAAAATTTAAATTACAATGAAAGTAAATGGCTAAAGTAATAAAAATTGAGTATTCCTAATATCTTAGTTCCCTAGAAACGGCGCCAAAAACTTGATTTTCACTCGCAATAAGTTTTAAAATTTATAAATGATCGTACCTAAACTAACTATTATCACGACGAAGGCAAGCGCACCTATCGAATAGCAGTATAGTTTTAGCAAGACCGGATGTCGAACCTAAAGGAACTAAAAGTACTAGTAATAACTTCCTTTTTATAATCTAGCTTAAGAATAATGGGGGTTTTAATTAACTAATTAACTAATCTAAGAATACACAGAAAATAGATTTGGGGAAAATACTTCTTAGAAAATTCGATTGATTAAGACAATACCTAAGGAAAAATCCACCTAGACTTCACTTGTTATTTGACTCTGAATTGGATGATTTATTCATTCAACTTGTTCCGTAGAAATCCCTAACTTATGTTATTATCCCTATTCAAGACTAATAACGTCTAACCCTAGATTGAATAATTGAAGTCTCTTTCTAATTAACACCCTAGGGTTGCATTAACTCGATCTATGGATCCCCTTATTAGGTTTCACCCTAATCCGGCAAAATCTTGTCACCCTATCTGTAGGCATGCAATCAACTCCACTTAATTATGACAAATTTACTCTTAGACAGGGACTATTCATCCTCTGAATAAGCGCATTAACTTGAATCAATATCCTGAAATACCGAAGCAAGAATTAAGAACACATAATTAAGAACAAGTTGAATATTTATCATACAATTCAGATAATAATAACAAGATTCGTCTTAGGTTTCATTTCCCTTAGGTATTTAGGGGGTTTAGTTCATAACTAAAAAGGAAAAAATCTCAGAAGAAAAATGAATGCAAAACATAAAGAAAACCCAAAACTCCTGAAGGGAAATTGAAGGGAGATCTTCAGTCTTGATGAATAATCCAGCTTTTGAGATGGATCAATCAGCTTTCTTTGAGTAATTCCTTGCTTCCTCATCTCTGTATCCTCTTTAGTCCCCCTCTAGGGTGTTTAAATAGGCTTTAGAATGCCTAAAATCCCTCCAAATCGCCCTTTTCCGAATAGAACTTTACTTGGGCTTGACAGGGACACACCTGTGTACGATTGCTTTAGGCCGTGGTCAAGGCTGAGAAATCAACACGCCCATGTTGAGGTTGTTTTAGGCCGTGTTCGAGCCTGTTAGAATGGCACGGGCGTGTGTGCTACCTATGTGAGGAAGTCCAGGCCGTGTTGTTTTCCCACGTCAGCCCATTTTCTCCGTTTTCGGCCCGTTTCTTGTTCTTTTTGCTCTCCTATACTCACCTAAGTATAAAACATGAAATTAAAGGATTAGGAGCATCAACTTCACCAAATCTAAGGAAAAATCATTCATAAATGTGTTAAGTATGGGATAATAATATGTATAAATTACAGTTTATCAATTATAGAAATACAAACCAGAAATTTTGAGCTATTCTTCATCGACTTTATCTTTTCCATTTTTAGTCGAGGGTTCCAGTACAACGTTAGCTACGGAATTGAGACAATTAAAAATCATCAATACAATACAATTCAATTTCATATTGAATATTTCAATTTTTACTCAAATATTGCCTAATTTCCAATTTAGTCCCTAAACCAAGACTAACTTTTATTCGTCACATGTAATTCTTTATTTTCATGCAAATTCCACTTTAGACTAAATTCAACTCCCTACTTTCACAGAAATTCCTAAATTTCAAAATTTTCACAATTTAGTCTCTATTACACCAAATTTACTATTTGTTCTACAATTTAATCCTTTTTTTTATTTCTAGCTTAAAAATCTATCAATTTAATCCCTAATACTAAAGTTATTCAACATAGATAACACTTAAAAACTCAATAATTTCTAAAACTTTGACATGGGTTGGGTAGTATTTAATGTCGAGATTCCAAAAACATAAAAATTACAAGAAAAAGGGACTAAATTGACTAACCAATTGAGCTTGGAACTTTGAAACCCTAGTTTCTCCTTTGTTCTTTTTCTTCCTGCTTCGTTTGTTCTTTGTTTTCTTTTTCTTTTTCTATTTCTTTTATTTCTTTGTTTTATTATTATATAATATAATATATAATATATATACTTAAACATTAAGAATATATATATAATAATATATAAACTTATAAATATCTATCTTATGCCGCCTCATTTATAAGCAATGGCATAATTGCTTCTTTGGTCCCTTTATTTTTTCTTTAATCTATAATTCAACATTCACCCTTTATACAATTTAGTCCTTATACCTAATTACTCTTAATTCATGCAAATTCACCTAACCAAAACCTAATTAACCACACAACTAACTTCGTAAATATTGCTAATAAATATTTACAAGTCTAATTTACGAAAACGGAGTCTTGAAAATACATTTTCCGACATCCATGACTATCAGGTTGTTACAATTTCACATCAAATCCTTGTAATTTTACTATTTCAATAATTTAGTCCCTAATTGGTAAATTCATCAAAATTACTTAACAAAATACTTATAAATAATAACTAGTACCTCAAATTCATCATTTAACATTTAAAATCACAAAGATTCATCAATGGAAATATTTAATATTTTTAACAGTTTCAAAATCGCTAGTTGCAATGATCTCAAAAACATAAAAATTATTAGAAACAGGGCTAAAACAAACTTACATGCATACATGGAAGCTTGGCTAAAGCTTCAAGGTCTAACAATGGCTTTCTTCTTTTCAAATTTGGTGAACGAAGGAATTGAAAAGATGACAAAAACTTTGTTTTATTTAATTTATCAAATTACCATTTTACCCTTGGTTAATAATTAATTAAAACACCAAATCTATATCCATATTTGTCCACTAACTCCTTAAATGGTTTAATTACCATTTAAATCTCTTTTCCTTTATTCAATAAGCCATTTAATCACTCAAATCAAATAGTGATCAAATTTTACATCTTTTACAATTTAGTCATTTTTAATTAATTAACTATAGAAACATTAAAATTTCTTAACGAAACTTTAATACATCCTTAATTAATCATTTTCTAAAACCACTTGACTTTAGGGTCTTACCACTTGAACTTAATTAATTATTTATATAACATCAATTATCATATCAAAAACCTTTTTAAAACCATAATTGACTCGTAAATATTGAATAATAATGTTTACAAACTTACTCGTTAGATTGTGGCCTCAAAACCACTATTTTCGACACCACTGAAAAACGGGTTGTTACATTAGAAAGGAAAATTAGAGTCATTTGAAGGGGTTATGGATTCATCTTGTTGCAAAGGCTCCTTAGGACTTTCCACACGCCATCTCCATCTTTTCCATCTCTTTTCTTTATTTTCTTTGTTTTTCTATTCTATTCTTGTTATTTAAATCAATATTTCATTTTTCTTAGTTTTAGGTCTTGTTTCAATCAAGAAGGACGTTCTCCTATCTTCTCTCATCAAGAATCACCTAAAAATAGGAGTTCTTTTCTTTTCTTGTTGATTTGAATTCTTTTGTTACAAAACAATTTTTATTTTTCTTAATTCTTCATTCTAACAAACTATTTTGTTCTTTTGTTTCGGATTTGGTTGAGGGCTTCTTTGAAGTTCAAGAATGGTTTTTTCTCATGCAAGTAACCCTAATTTGATCATTCTTGGACTCTTTTTCCAGCCACCCTCTCTTTCTTTCGATTTGGGTTTTTTATAATTCAATTTTGTTCAATTATTATTTTTTTGTTTCTCTTGTTTAAATCTCATTTCGACAACTTCTTCTAAATCAATAACAACCCAATTCACTTCAAATGTTTGGTTCTCCATTATTCTTGGCTGGCCAAATATTCTTTTGATCTTCTTTTGATTTCATTTAGTTTTAATTGTTATTCTTTCAAATCTATTCTAACAAATTATTTTCTCTTATTTGGAAACCTTGAATTGTTCCAATTTGATCAAGAACAAGTCTTCTCTTTCAAACCGACTTGGAATCCCAGAAACCCTAATTTTTCAATTCTGTTTACTTATTCTTTCTTACTTTTTCAATCCTTTTTACTTGCTGCCTTTTTATTAAATTAGATCCAACTTGGATTGTTATGTTTTCAGGTTTAGTAAAATCCAAATATCCTCATTTTTCTAGAGCCCTAGGATAAATATACAAATTGGAAAAGCTTTTGATCTTATTATGTTCGTGTCTCCTATCAGGCTTTATGCATTAGCATATGATTTTGGAATCTAATTTATGATGATCTTGCATTAACCGTCCAAAAATGCATGTATGTAGACCATTATACTTTTGTATCTCCAAATCTACTTCTTCTTTGGAAGTGAGGCATTGATCTACCAATTAAAACCATTGCCCAATTTAACTGACTTGCCAAAATATATGGTTGGGGTTGACTCCACCACCTTATAATTTCAGTAGGATTTAATGTTGTAATGCTTCACGACTGCTAGTACATTCTCTTTCAACGAAAATTATGTCCCAACAGATAGATCATCAAAATGTGAAGTTGGGAGCTTATGAGCCAGTGATCGTGATTTTTCATGATAAACTTTATAAATTTATAATTAATCATTCTTGAAACTAACTATTATCACGATAAAGGTAAGTGTACCTATCGAACAGTAGTATAGCTTTAGCAAGACTGAATTGTCGAACCCAAAGGAACTAAAAGTACTAGTATTAGCTGTCTTTTTATTATCTAGCCTAAAAATAAAAGGGTTTATTTATCTAAACTAATTAACTAAACTAAGAAACCACAGAAACTACACTGGGGAAAATACTTTTGGAAAAATGATTGATTTAAGACAATACCCAAGGAAAAATCCACCTAGACGTCACTTGCTATTTGACTTTAAATCGGATGATTTATTCATTCAACTTGTTCCATAGAAATCTGTAAGTTATGTTATTATCCCTAGTCAAGACTAATAACGTCTAACCCTAGGTTGAATAATTGAAATCTCTTTCTAATTAACACCCTAAGGTTGCATTAACTCGATCTATGGATCCCATTATTAGGTTTCACACTAATCCAGCAAAATCTTGTCACCCTATCTCTAAGCGCGCAATCAACTCCGCTTAATTATGACAAAGTTAATCTTAGACAGGGACTATTCATCCTCCGAATGAGAGCATTAACTTGAATCAATATCCTAAAATACCAAAACAAGAATTAAGAACATATAATTAAGAACAAGTTAAATATTTATCATGCAATTCAGATAATAATAATAAGATCCGTTTTAGGTTTCATTCCCCTTAGGTATTTAGGGGATTTAGTTCATAACTAAAAAGGAAAACATCTCAGAAGAATAATGAATACAAAACATAAAGAAAACCCAAAACTCCTGATGGGAAATTGAGGAGAGATCTTCAGTCTTGATGATGAATCTGGCTTCTGAGATGGATCAATCGGCTTTCTTCGAGTAATTCCTTACTCCCTACTCTGTGTGTCCTCTTTAGTCCTCCTCTCGGGTGTTTAAATAGGCTTTAGAATGCCTAAAAGCCCTCAAACGAGCCCTTTTCCAAATAGAACTAAACTTGGGCTCGACAGGGACACGCTCGTGTACCACGCCCCTGTGCGATAACTTTATGCCGTGGTCAAGGCTGAGAGATCAACACGCCCATGTTGAGTTTTGTTTTAGGCCATGTTCGAGCTTGTTAGAATGGCACGGGCGTGTGTGCTGCCCGTGTGATGAAGTCCAGACCGTGTTGTTTTCCCACGTCAGCTAATTTTCTCCATTTTTGGCCCGTTTCTTGTTCTTTTTGCTCTTTTATGCTCACCTAAGTATAAAACATGAAATTAAAGGATTAGGAGCATCAAATTCACCAAATATAAGGAGAAATCACTCATAAATGTGTTAAGCATGGGATTAAAAAAGTATAAATTACGGTTTATCAAATACCCCCACACTTAAGCGTTTGCTTGTCCTCAAGCAAAATCCTCAATTCACAGTTAAGAATTCCTTTTTCTCAACTTATAATTCCTATCAATAATATCTCAAGCTAATCCATAAGTAACCATACATTGAGAATTCAACTAGAAGAACATTAAAATTTCAAACATTCCAAGTTGAGCATTTAATCATGAAAAATATAGGTATCTCCCCTTATTTAAATAATCACCTTTGATTCAAAATCTCATAGAGTTTAACATCATCACTAAAGATTCACTCAAATCACTCGAAGTGTTTAAGGATAGTGAATGTAGCACTCAACAGTCAATATGAAAAGTTATTACCATAGGCTTGCATGAAAATCAAATCTCCACCACCATAAGTTGAGATGATACATCAATCAAGAAGTCTTTAGAGGGTTGTAATGAGGCTTGGTTAGGGGGTGTGGCCACAAGATGAAAGAGAGGGTTAAAATCAAGATTGAATTGAAAAATTACTTAACTAGAAAAATATTTACTCATCAATTACGTACAAAATAGCTTCTTCTTAGAATATGGAATTTAAATACTTAAGCTCAAAAATGAAAGATCACTACTAATATGTATTTTTTTTAAGAACAAGTTAAATAACATAAACTAACTATTAAGAACAAGACATAGCTAAGCAATTTATTCAAATCAAATCTTGATAAAAATAGGGATCAAATTAATTGAAGGGATTTCAACAATAATGAGTTAAGGGTTAATATTGGGGATAAATCAAGGAATGGCTTGTTAGGCTCAAAGAGGTTTACTAAGGGTTAATTGTGAAGGTAGGCTTTTCATGGCATGAAGAGGTTAATCCTAAGTGCCTCTATCATCTTGAGATATCAAATCAAAAGGTGCGGTCTTGATTTGCATAATCAAGCAAGTTCTAGAATAACAATTCGATATTGATGCACTTAAAGCAACAATAAAAGTGAGCATGAAAGAAATAATAGATGCTCTTAAAGGCTCAAAATCTCACAAAAATTATGGTTTTTTTATGTTTAAACCTCTGGATTTCAATTCAAGATAATACTTAAACTTGGGGAAAACAACCTAAAATTTTAAATTCTCAAAAATCAACTTATCATGCTTAATTCTCTAATATCTTGAAGTTTAAATAATCAATGCATGAATGCCTATGTTTTAATTTAAGATATATCAATGAAAATCATAAATTAATCAAAATTCATCCTAAAAATGATATGAGAGATTTACAAGAGAACAAGACAAAATTCAGGGATTTTTTTTATAGTGATATAATTTACCCCCCACACTTAAGATGTATATTGCCCTCAATGTACAAAGATAAAGTTAGTGGCAATTGTATATATAAGATCATAAGATAGGGAGAGAAGTGAAACTTCCTGACTGTTAAGTGAATGAACTCCCTAGTTTGGAGTTATGTAGAGTGGAGGAGGATACTCCGGTGGTGGTAGAGGTTAGGTTCCACAAGTGCTGCGCCAAAAGAATATTATATCTCATGGTTTAGTAAGGCATGGCAGTCATGGAGAACCTTTTCCAGTGGAGTTTGAAGTTCCTAAGTAATTGTGAGCTTTGTAGCTCTTTATAACTGTGATAACATCAGGAACTTTTTAGGAATATAGAGAAGAATAATTTCTCATAATGAAATAGTTGAGAATAAAATTTGTTTATAGATCCTAAAAATAAAATAGTATCAAAAAGAAGTAAAATGAAAAGTTAAAAGTGGAAATAATAAGAAAAATGACAAATAAAAATAAAGATAAAATAAAAAAATATTTAAATATCATCATCGCCGGATGGTTCGCGAGGTGGTGGTGGCGATGAAATGTGGAGGTGCTGACAAATCTGCTGTAGAGTAGCATTAATGTTATCAAATCGTTGAAAACACTGCTGCTCAAATTGAGTGAGGCACTCAGAGATGTCAGAATATGAAGCCGCCGCATGAACTGGCCGATGGGTGGGTGGGCGGTGGCTGAGACGGTGGGTCCTCGTGTCGTGGAGGGACATCATCAGTAATGTCCTCGGGAGCCTCCTCCTCGGTTGATTGGGCGAGACGATATTGAGGAGGGTAGGTTCCATAGCGCTTTTCGATCATCCTCATACTTAGCATGCTCGAGATGCCTTGTGGAGACATCTGGCCAATGAGGGTAATGGAGGATTCTTGTGCCGCGGTGTTGAGGAGCCTAAAGTGTCGAGCCCACCTAGTCACATAGGGGCCAATGGAGATGACCCCCTTCCGATGTCGCTCTGTTTGATGGCGAATAGCGACAGTGATAAAGTAGGCAAGGTCGAAAATGTGCCCATGCGACATACACCATAGGAAATAGACGTTGTGAGTGTTGACGACGCCGGTGCTCACTCGCCTTCCTGTCAGAGTGTGAGCCAAAATAGAATGTAAGTACATCAAGGATGGAGGGAAAGTTGATGCCTTAGAGCGACTGGGGTCGTAGGTGGCCGAGCGAGGGACGAGGGCGTTCCAGCACTTCGAGGGAGAATAATAGATGTGGCGGTTGAGGGTATCAAGGTCGTTCTCCTCCTTGAACTCCTCCGTGTAAAGGCCCAGTGCTGTATCGAACTTTGGGACGCTCAACTGGTGGACTAGACTACCGAGACGAAATTGGACCATGCCGGGATCATCATAGTTGGTCATTACAGTCTGAATATGGAATGTTGAGCATATTTCCATCGTGATCTCGAGATACGTCGGCTCGACGATCTCAAAGAAAAGGTCCTATGGGTCGATGGTGAGAAGGGCCCGAATTGCATCAGCCAGTTGGACTTGTTCTAGCACGGCCCAGTCTATACAGCGGCCTACACCTAAGGGTCGGGCCCGAAGTATTTGGAAAAGTTCTTCTTGGGGTCCAATGGGAAACTGCAGGAAGGGGTGGTGAATTTCAACGGTAGGACCCGAGGAAGATGACGATCCCTTCCTTTCCTTCGAAGCGCGGACGGTGGCCTTCTTTCCATGTGAGGATGACATGGTATACCTACAAGAAAAACCATTATTCCGTCTTGACGAATGGACAAGGTAAAATATAAACAAATTCAAAACGGAAAAAGTCATAAATTAAAACTAATAATTTCAGCCACAACTACTAACACTAATAAACCTAACCAAAACAATCAATTTTATGGCATAATTTCGTGTCATTAGCATGATAATAGTATGAGTTTCATAAAAATCGCAAAAATCTCTATGGAAACAAAAAATGGATGAATGTAACATATTTTATTGATGAAAAAAGTCAACACAAAAGGCATGAGTATTTCTATTATCCTAACCATGAATATTCACTTTAAACTAGTCAAATGGAGCAGAGAAATCATGCAAAGAGTAAAAACTTCAACATGAAATAGATGATAACTACTCTAGACATGAAATTTGAGTGATAGAAAAATGGAAATAGTATGAAAAATGTATATTATTATGATAAATAACATTAGAAATAAGGAAAATAAAAGAGAAAAGAGTAAACAAATGCTAGAAAGAGGAGTTTGGGCGTCAAAAATTAGAGTTGAAGGCGGCGCATAGGCGTGGCAAAAGGGGCATGTGGAGTTGCAGTGGCTAGGGTTAGGGATTTTGGGTGAAGATGATGATGAATAGTGAAGGGTATTTATAGATTTTAGGGCACACGGCCAGGGGACATGCCCGTGTGTTTCGAGTTTTTCCAAATTTTGGTGCGTCTGACATTCGCCCCACGCCCGGGTACCTTGGGCATATTGATGAACACGGCCATGTCGCGAGACCATGCCTGGCTTCGTTTGCTTCTCCCATGCCCGTGTTCTTTTGGCAGGTTTGACCACTGGTGCTAGGCACAGGCATGTCGCACGCCCGTGCTGTTTTGGCAGGATCGCCCACGGCCATGTCGCACGGCCGTGGAAATTTATCGCAGCCTGTGTTAGGAAAAGTCCTTACCCTGTTTTCACACGGTCTAAAGCACGCCCGTGCGCCTGGCCGTGTGGGTGTGGAAAACCTGTATTCAAGAGCTCAATTAGTAGGTTAGGTGTTAAATACTAAAATTTAAAGAAATTAATATTGTTAGTGCTCGGGTTGCCTCCCGAGAAGCGCTTATTTATAGTCTAAGCTTGACTTACCCCTCCATTGAATGATCATGATGGTTTGAGGAGTTTACACTCCTCATTCCTGCTATCAATTTCATCAAAATAAAGTTTTAGATGGGTATTGTTTACCTTAAAAGTGCCGAATGTGGGATGGATTATCTCTACTGTATCGAATGGGAAAATGCTAAGTACCGTAAGAGGAATTTCTTCATTCGGTTTGGCAGTGGTAATATGAGGATCTGCGGCATCTAATAATACTTTATCTCCAACCTTAAGTTGATTTGGTGAGGTATTGAGCTCGTCCTGGCGTAGTTTTGGTTTATCGTGTGTTCTCAGTTTATGTGTCTCATCGATTTGTAGCCTTTGTTCTTCATGAATAGGTCCTCTATTTTGCTTGAACATGGCTCATGTATATCCTTTGAACTCATTTCCTGCAAATTAGGTTACAACATATGGTCAGTTTTAGTAGAATGGTTTATACAATCACCTTCAATTTTTGATGTGTTGCTAGAATTGCGAGATAGAAGGGTGATTATTTCGTCTCCCACACGAAGTGTGAGTTCACCTGTGTTGACATCAATAATCATTCTAGCAGTTGCTAAAAAGGGCCTTCCTAAAATCAAAGGAGTGTTGCTATCCTCCTCTACGTCTAGAACAACGAAATTAACGAGAAATATAAATTTATCAATTTTAACTAGTACATCTTCAATAAGACCCCTAGGAAATCTGATAGTTTTATCTGCTAATTGAATGCTCATCCTAGTCTATTTGGGTTTCCCAAGACCTAGTTGCTTAAACATTTTGTAAGGCATGACGTTAATGTTAGCCCCTAAATCAGCCAATGCATTATTAACATCTAAGCTACCAATTAAGCAAGGAATTGTAAAACTCCCTGGATCTTTTAATTTGTTAGGTAGCTTATTCTGTAGAATAGCTAAGCAAACTGCGTTTAGCTCCACATGCGACGCCTCATCCAACTTTCACTTATTTTCTAAGAGCTCCTGTAAAAACTTCATTGCGTTTGGTATCTGCGAGAGAGCTTCAATAAATGGTAAGTTGATATGTAATTTTTTTAAGAGTTTAAGGAATTTACCAAATTGTTCATTTAAGCGGTCTTTCCTTGTCGAATTGGGATATGGCACACGAGGTTTATATTCTACACTTACCATTTTTTTCTCATTGTAACCTACCTCAACTTTTCTTACCACAATTCCTTGCCTCGGTTCTGGCTCAGGCTCCACTAATCCTTCTTCACCTTGAACATTAATTACGTTGAGCTGTTCCTTCGGGTTAGGTTCAGTATTACTTGGCAAGCTACCTTGTGGTCGTTCAGAAATTAGTTTGGACAGATGGCCTATCTGAGTTTTGAGCCCTTGGATCGATGCTTATTGATTCTTAAGTGCTGTCTCGGTATTCTAGAAATGAGTTTCTGACATCGAGATGAATTTATATAGCATCTCCTCAAGGTTCATCTTCTTTTCCTGTTGATAAGGTAGTTGTTGAAAACCCGGAGGATTTTGTGGCCTTTGATTCCCTTGACCACCCCTTGAGAAATTTGGGTGATTCCTCCAACCTGCATTGTAAGTATTACTATAAGGATTATTTTGAGATCGAGGATTATTACCCATGTAGTTTAATTGGTCGTTCTTCATGCTGTGGCCATAGGGTAGATATTCTGTATTACTCGATCCACCTCCACTTGAATCACACCTCATCACTAGATGTACCTGCGTAGAACCAAGTAAACCATCAATCTTTTTATTTAGAATCTCCACCTGATTTGATAACATATTAACCGCATCGACGTTATAAACGCCGGCTATTTTGGTTAGCTTAGTCCTCATGACTTGCCACTGATAGTTATTCGATGACATCTCTTCAATAATTCGTAAGCTGCTTCAAGTGTTTTGTTGTTGATGGTTCCACCAGCTACTGCATCAATCATCTGTCTTGTTAAGGGGTTCACACCATTGTAAAATGTTTGAACTTACAGCCATGAGGTAACCCATGGTGAGGGCACCTTCACAGTAGGTCCGTATATCTCTCCCATGCTTCGTAGAGTGTTTCTAAATCCATCTGCACAAACGAAGAAATATCATTACGTAATTTAGCTATTTTAGCCGGCGAAAAATACTTTAATAAAAAGTTTTTTATCATTTGTTCCCAAGTAGTGATTGATCCTCATGGTAACGAGTTCAACCATTGTTTAGCTTTATTCTTTAACAAAAAAGGGAATAACCGAAGGCGAATGGCATCATCAGAAACGCCATTAATTTTAAATGTGTCACAGAATTCCAGAAAATTTGCCAAGTGAGTGTTGGGATCCTCATCCTGCAAACCATCAAACTAAACAAATTGCTATGTCATTTGAATCGTGTTAGGTTTCAGTTCAAAATTATTTGCTGTAATAGCAAGCCTAACTATACTTGACTCAGTTCCTGCTAATGTAGGTTTAGCATAATTATACATAGTGCGTAGAACTTGATTCTGATTTACTTGATCGGTGGCAATCGCAGGAGGTAGTTGATTTTCCTAATTTTCAGCCATCTCATCAGTTGTAGTTGAGATATCGTCCTCTTGCTCTTCTTCTGTGTATCTTAGGCTTTGATAAACCATAATTTATACAAATTTTTACCCCATGCTTAACGTATTTTATGGATGATTTTTCCTTAGAATTAGTGAATTTGATGCTCCTAATGCCTTAATTTCATGTTTTATACTTAGGTAAGCATAGGAGAGCAAAAGGAACGAGAAACGAGCCAAAATCGGAGAAAATGGGCCAAAGTACGAAATCAACACGGCCTAGACCTCCTCACACGGGCAGCTCACACAGCCGTGTCAATTTGGTAGTATCGAAGCACGACTCACACTGGTAGAACACATGCCCGTGCCAATCTAACAGGCTCGAATACGGCCTGAAGTAATCGCACACGGGCGTGTCACACGGGCATGTCACATGGGTGTGTCCCTGCCGAGCCTAAGTTGAGTCCAATTTAGAAAAGGCCACTTTTGAGGGTTCTTAGGCATTCCAAAGCCTATAAATACACCCCAGAGGAGAAAGAAAAGAGAGATGGAGAATAGGGAGTAAGGAATTACTCCAAGGAAGTCGATTTATCCATCTCAGAAGCCTGATTCACCATCAAGACTGAAGATCTCTCCTCAATTTCCCTTCATAAGTTTTGGGTTTTCTTTATGTTTTGTATTCTTTATTATTCTGAGATTTTTCTTATTTAGTTATGAACTAAAACCCTTAAATACCTAAAGGGGATGAAACCTAAGATGAATCTTGTTATTAATTTCTGAATCGTATGATAAATATTTGGTTTGTTTTCAATTATGTGTTCTTAATTCTTGTTTTGGTATTCCAGGATATCACTTCAAGTTAATGCTCTTAGTTGGAGGAGGAATAGACCCTGGCTAAGAGTGACTTTGTCATAATTAAGCAGAGTTGATTCCATGCCTAGAGATAGGGTGACAAGATTTTGCCTTATTAGGGTGAAACCTAATAAGGGAATCCATAGATCGAGTTAATGCAACCCTAGGGTGTTAATTAGAGAAAAGTCTCTATTATTCAACCTAGGGATTAGATGTTATTAGTCTTGAATAGGGTTAATAACATAACTTAGGGATTTCTATGGAACAAGTTAAATGAATAAATCGTCCGGTTCGGAGCCAGAATAACAAGTAAAAGTCTAGGTGGATTTTTCCTTAGGTATTGTCCTAAATCAATCGTTTTTCCCAAAAGTAATTTCCCAATTCTATTTTCTGCAACTTCTTAGTTTAATTAATTAGTTAGTTAAAACAAACCCTTTTATTTCTTAGGCTAGATAATAAAAAAAACAGTCATTACTAGTACTTTTAGTCTTTTGGGTTCGACAATCCGGTCTTACTAAAGCTATACTACTGTTCGATAGGTACACTTGCCTACGTCGTGATAATAGTTAGTTTCAAGAGTGATTAATTATAAATTTATAAAACTTATCACGGAAAATCACAATCAAGTTTTTGGCGCCGTTGCTGGGGACTAAAATATTAGGAACACTAAATTTTTATTACTTTAGCCATTTATTTTTCTTGCAATTTAATTTAATTTTTATTTTTATTTACTAACTTTCTTTTTCTTTCTCTGGCAGGTTTTTATAGTTTATGAATAGAAGAAACTTGTCAGGACCACTGCTTTTTGATGAAGAAATTGATCGTACAGCCTGTAGAAATCGACTAGAAATCAGGCGAAGCCTAAGATACATAGAAGAATAGGAGAACGATATCTTAACTACAACCGAAGAGATGACTGAAAATCAAGACAATCACCTATCTCCAGCAATACCCGCTGAATTAGCAAATCAGAATCCTGCTCCTCGTACTATGTATGATTATGCTAAACCTAATTTAACAGGAACTGAGTCAAGTATAGTTAGGTCTGCTATTACTGTAAATAATTTTGAACTGAAACCTAACACGATTCAAATGATACAATAGTTTGTTCAGTTTGATGGTTTGCAGGATGAGAATCCCAGCACTCACTTGGCAAATTTTCTGGAATTTTGCGACACTTTCAAAATTAATGGTGTTTCTGATGATGCCATTCGTCTTCGGTTATTCCCTTTTTCACTAAGGAACAAGGCTAAACAGTGGTTGAACTCGTTAGCACGAGGGTCTATCACTACTTGGGAACAAATGACCGAAAATTTTTTATTAAAGTATTTTTCGTCGGCTAAAACGACTAAGTTACATAATGATATCTCTTCTTTTGTGCAGATGGACTTAGAAACTCTTTACGATGCATGGGAGAGATACAAGGACCTATTGCGAAGGTACCCTCACCATGGGTTACCTCTATGGCTACAAGTTCAAACGTTCTACAATGTTGTGAATCTCTCGACAAGACAGATGATTGACGCAGCTGTGGGTGGAACCATCAACAGCAAAACACCTGAAGAGGCTTACGAATTTATTGAGGAAATGTCACTGAATAACTACCAGTGGCAAGTCATGAGGACCAAGCCAACCAAAACAGCAGGCATTTATAACGTCGGCTCAGTTACTATGCTATCAAATCAGGTAGAACTTCGTAATAAAAATTTGATGGTTTACTTGGTTCTACGTAGGTTCACCCAGTAATGCAATGTGAAGTAAGTAGAGGTGGATCAAGTAATCCAGAATATCAACCCTATGGCCACAATATAGAGAACGAGCAATTAAATTATATGGGTAATAATCATCGATCTCAAAAAAATCCTTACAGTAATACCTATAACGCAGGTTGGAGGAATCACCCAAACTTCTCATGGGGAGGTCAAGGAAATCAGAGACCACCACCACTCTCAGGCTTCCAACAGCCACCTTATCAACAAGAAAAGAAATCGAACCTTGAGGAGATGCTATCCAAATTCATCTCAGTGTCAAAAACCCGTTTCCAGAATACCGAGACAACATTTAAAAATCAACAAGCATCAATTCAAGGACTCAAAACTCAGATAGGCCAGCTGTCCAAACTAATTTCCGAACGACCACAAGGTAGCTTGCTAAGTAATACTAAACCTAACCCAAGGGAACAGCTCAACGCAATTAATTTTCAAGATAAAGAAGGATTCGTTGAGCCTGAGCCAGAATCGATGCAAGAAACTGTGGTGAGCAAAGGTAAAAGTGAGGTAAGTCATAATGAAAACAAAACGGTGAGTGTAGAATATAAACCTCATGTGTCATACCTTAACGCGACGAGGAAAGACTGCTCAGACAAACAATTCGGTAAATTCCTTAAACTTTTGAAAAAATTACATATTAACTTACCGTTTATTGAAGCTCTGTCCCAGATGCCAAATGCAATGAAATTCTTAAAAGAGCTTTTAGCAAACAAGCGGAAGTTGGACGAGGCATCGCATGTGGAACTAAATGCAGTTTGCTCAGCTATTCTATAAAATAAGCTACCCCACAAATTGAAAGATCTAGGGAGTTTTACAATTCCTTGCTTAATTGGTACTTTAGATGTGAATAATGCATTAGCTGATTTAGGGGCTACTATCAACGCCATGCCTTACAAAATGTTTAAGCAACTAGGTCTTGGGAAACCTAAACAAACTAGGATGAGCATTCAATTAGCAGATAAAACTATAAGATTTCCTAAGGGTATTATTGAAGATGTACTAGTTAAAATAGATAAATTTATATTTCCCGTTGACTTTGTTGTTCTAGACATAGAGGAGGATAACAACACCCCTTTGATTTTAGGGAGGCCCTTTTAGCAACTGCTAAAACGATTATTGATGTTGGCACAGGCGAGCTCACACTTCGTGTGGGAGATGAAACAATCGCCCTTCAAGACCAAAACTCTGGCATCACATCGAATATTGAAGGTAATTGTCCATACCATTCTACTAAAACTAACAATATGACGTAACCTACTTTGCAAAAATTGAGTCTGAAAGAAGTACATAAGCCACGTTCAAACAATAATAGAGGACCCATTCATGAAGAATGAAGGCTACAAATCGAGGAGCTAGATGAATGGCGAGCACATAACCTGAGAGAATAAGATAAACCAAAACTACGTCAGAATGGGCTTGATACCTCCCCAAATCAACCTAAGGTTGGAGATAAAGTCTTACTAGATGCCGCAGATCCTCACATTGTCACTGCCAAACCAAATGAAGAAATCCCTCTTACGGTACTTAGTATTTTCCCATTCGGTACAGTCAAGGTAAATCATCCCAAGTTTGGCACTTTTAAGGTAAACAACACCCATCTAAAACTTTATTTTAATGAGATTGATAGTAGGAATGAGGAGTATGAACTCCTTAAACCACCATGACCATTCAATGGAGAGGTAAGTCAAGCTTAGATTATAAATAAGCCCTTCTCGGGAGGCAACCCGAGCACTAATTGTATTAACTTCTTTAAATTTTAGAGTTTAAACACCTAACCTACTAACGAAGCTCTTGAAAACAAGTTCACCATAGAGACACGGCCAAGCACACGGGTGTGCTTATGACCATATGGAAACGGGGCAAAGATTTCCCCAAAACACGGGCTACGATAAATTGCCACGGCCATGTGACATGGCCGTGGGTGAACCTATCAAAACAACACGGGCGTGCAACACGCCCGTGCCTTAGGACCGTGGTTGAAACTGAAAAACTAGCACGGGAGTGCGACACACCCATGTCTAACAGCCGTGGTCAAACCTGTCAATTTAACACGGGCGTGAGGCTTGCATACACGGGCATGGGAGAAGTGAATGACACTAGACACGGTCATTTGACATGGTCGTGTGCACTGACACACCTGAGGTACACGGGTGTGTGTCGAATTTCAGACGTGCCAAAATAAGAAAAACGCGAAACATACAGGCTGAATTTGGTGCACACAGGTGTGTCCCCTGGCTGTGTGCCCAAAAATCTATAAATAGGCTGCACTATTCATTGTCTTCCCCACTCAAAAACCCTAACCCTAGCCGTTACAAGTCCACACGGCCTCCTTGCCACGCCCGTGCGCCGCCTCTAACTCTATTTTCGACGCCCATTCTCCCCTTTTTTAGCGTTTGTTTAGTCTTTTCTCACCTAGTTCATTAATTTATAATGCTAGTTATCATAGTAATCTATATTTTTCATACTATTTTTCATCTTCCTATTATAAAAACAAGTTTTCATCTTTCCCATGTTCACATTTTTTACTCATTGCATAAATTCTCTAGTCCATTTGATTAAATATGCATGATTAGGGTAGTTAAAATTTCCATACCTTTTGTGTTGCCATTCTCTCATCCATATAATATGTTGCATTCTATTCTTTTTCATTTTTACTCACACCACAATGCCCATGCTACAAAAATATGATATTGAACTTAGTGTTTAATAATTGTGGCTAAACATATTCATGGCTTTTCCTTTTTGACTTTAGTTGCATTTTACCTTTTCCACTCATCAAGACGAATTAATGATTCCAATTACAGGTTCACTATGTCGTCTTCATGAGGAAAGAAAGCCGCCGTCCCCACCTCAAAGAAAATGAAGGGAGTGTCATCTTCCTCGGGCCCTACGACGAAAATTCGCCACCGGTTCCTACAGTTTCCCAACGGGCCCCAAGAGGAACTTTTTCAAATACTACGGGCCTGACCTTTAGCTGCGGGCTGCTGCATCGACTGGGTTGCAGTAGAACAAGTTCAATTGGCTGATGTGATTCGGGCTCTCCTTACCACCGACCCATGGAACCTCTTCTTCGAGATCGTCAAATCGAACTCACAATGGAATTATGTTCAACATTCCATCTCCAGACTGTCATGATGAACCATGATGAACCCGGCACAGTCTAATTTTGACTTGGTGGTCTAGTCTGCCAGTTGAGCGTTCCAGAGTTTGTTCTGGCACTGGGTCTTTACACGGAGGAGTTTCAAGAGGAGAACGATCTCGACACCTTAAACCATCACATCCATTATTCTCCCTCGAAGTGCTGGAACGCCCTCGTCCCACGTTCAACCAAATATGACCCCAGTCATTCCAAGGTATCATCTCTCCCTCCATCCTTGAGGTACTTACATTCTATTTTATCTCACACTATGACAAGGCAGAGAAAGAGCACTGGTGTTGTCACTACTCACGATGTCTACTACTTATGGTGTATGTCGCACGGGCACGTCATCGACCTCGCATATTTTATTACCTTTGCCATTCGCCACCAGATGGAGTGACATCGGAGGGGGGTCATCTCCATTGGCCCCTACGTGACTCGACTGGACCGACACTTCAGACTTCTCGACACTGCGGCCCAAGAATCATCCCTGACCCTGATTGACCAGATGTCTCCATAAGATATCTCGAGCATGCTTAGCATTAGGGTGATCGAGAGGCACCGAGGAACCTACCCTGCCCAATATCATCTCGCGTAATCCATCGAGGAGGAGGCTCTAGAGGACATTACTGATGATGTCCCTACCCAGCATGAGGACCCACCTTCCCAGCCACCACCACCCTCTCGTCCAGTTCATGCGGCGGCTTCATATGCTGACATCTCTGAGCGCTTCACTCGATTCGTGCAGCAGTGTTTTCAACGATTTGACAACATTGATGCTACTGTACAATAGATTTGTCAGCACCTCCACATCTCATCGCCAGTCCCACCTCGCGAACCATCTAGCGATGAAGATGTTTAAAAACTTTTATTTATTATTTTATGTTTCTACTTTTATTTTCATTTAAGAACAATTTTTATTTTTCTTTCATCTTATTTTTCTTAGAATTTATAATTTTTATTTAACAATTTTGAATCTCGACTATTTCTTTATGAGTAATTATTCTTCCTAATATCCTCTAAACAGTTCCTGCTTTTATCACAGTTATAAAGAGCTCCAAAGCTTACAATCACTTAGGAACTTCAAACTCCATTGGAAAAGGTTCTCCACGTCTTCCATGCCCTACTCAATGACGAGATATAATATTCTTTTGGCACAGCACTTGTGGTACCCCACCTCTACCACCACCGGAGTATCCTCCTCCACCTCCATAACTCTAAACTAGGGAATTCATTCATTCAACACTCCGGAAGTTTCAATTCTCTCCCTATCTTATGATTTTATATTTTCCTATTTATCTATCTTTGTACATTGAGGGCAATGTACATTTTAAGTGTAGGGGGTAATCAATTCATTATCCGAAAAATCCCTGAATATTGTTTTGTTCTCTTGTAAACCTCCCACATCATGTTTAAAATAAATTTTGATTGACTGATGATTTTTATTGATATATCTTAAATTAAAACATAGGCATTCATGCATTGATTATTTAAACTTTAAGACATTAGAAAATTAAGCATGATAAGTTGATTTTTAAGAATTTAAAATTTTAGGTTGTTTCCCCAAGTTTTGGTATTATCTTGAGTTGAATTCCACAGGTTTAAACATCAAAAAGCCATAAATTTTGTGATATTTTTAAGCCTTTTGAGCATATATTAATTTTTTCATGCTCACTTTTATTATTGCTTTGAATGCGTCAGTATTGAACTGTTATTCTAGAACTTACCTGATTATGCATGTCAATACCACACTATTTGATTTGATATGTCAAGATGATAAAGGCACTTAGGATTAACCCACTCATGCCATGAAAAGACTACCTCCACGATTAACCCTTAGTAAACCTCCTTGAGCCTAACAAGCCATTCCTTGTATTACACTCAATATTAACCCTTAACCCATTATTGTTGAAATCCCCTAAATTAATTTGATCCCTATTTTTGTCGAGATTTGAGTTGAATAAATTGCTTAGCTATGTCTTGATCTTAATAATTAGTCTATGTTATTTGGCTTGTTCTTAAAAAAAATATGTATACATATTAGTAGTTATCTTTTGCTTGTAAGCTTCATTATTCAAATTCCATAGTCAGAGAAAAAGTTATGTTGTACGCAAGTGATGATTAAATATTTTTCTAGTTAAGTAGTTTTTCAAGTCAATCTCGATTTTAACCTTTTCTTTCAGCTTGTGACCACACCCCCTAACCAAGCCTCATTACAACCCTCTAAAGACCTTTTGATTGATGTATCGTCTCAATTTATAGCGGTAGAGATTTGATTTTCATGCAAGCCTATGGTAATAACTTTTCATATTGACTGATGAGTGCTAATTTCATTGTATTTAAACACTTTGAGTGACTTGAGTGAATCTTTAGTGAGGATGTTAAACTCTTGCAATTTTGAATTAATGATAACTACTTAGATGAAGGGAGATGCCTAAGTTTTTCATGATTAAATATTCAACTTGGAATGTTTGAAGCTTTAATGTTCTTTTAGTTGAATTCTCAATGTATGATTACTTATGAGTTCGTTTGAGATATTATTGATAGAAATTATAAGTTGAGAAAAAGGAATTTTTAACTATGATTTGAGGATGTTGCTTGAGGACAAGCAAACGCTTAAGTGTGGGGGTATTTGATAAACCGTAATTTATACATATTTTTACCCCATGCTTAACGCATTTTATAGATGATTTTTCCTTAGAATCAGTGAATTTGATGCTCGTAATGTCTTAATTTCATGTTTTATACTTAGGTAAGCATAGGAGAGCAAAAGGAATGAAAAACGGGCCAAAATCGGAGAAAATGGGCCAAAGTACGAAATCAACACAGCCTGGACCTCCTCACACGGGCAGCTCACACGGCCGTGTCAATTTGGCAGTATCGAAGCACGACTCACACGGGTAGAACACACGCCCGTGCCAATCTAACAGGCTCAAACACGGCCTGAAGTAATCGCACATAGGCGTGTTACACGGGCGTGTCCCTGTGATTGATGATTTTCCTGTAATAAGTTTTATAAATTTATAATGAATCATTCTTGAAACTAACTATTATCACGACGTAGGCAAGTGTACCTATCGAACAGTAGTATAGTTTTAGCAAGACCAGATTGTCGAACCCAAAGGACTAGGAGTACTAGTAATGACTGTCTTCTTATTATCTAATCGAAAAAAAGAGGTTTTTTTAACTAACTAATTAATCAAACTAAGAACTTGCAGAAAATAGAATTTGGGGAATTACTTTTAGGGAAAGAGATTGATTGAGACAATACCTAAGGAAAAATCCACCTAGACTTTTACTTGTTATTCTGGCTCCGAACCAGACGATTTATTCATTTAACTTGTTCCGTAGAAATCCCTAATGTATATTATTATCCCTCTCAAGACTAACAACGTCTAATCCCTAGGTTGAATAACTGAGAGTTATCTCTAATTAACAGCCTAAGGTTGCATTAACTCGATCTATGGATCCCCTTATTAGGTTTCACCCTAATCCAGCAAAATCTTGTCACCCTATCTCTAGGAACGCAATTAACTCCGCTTAATTATGACAAAGTTACTCTTAGATAGGGACTATTCATCCTCCGAATGAGAGCATTAACTTGAATCAATATCCTGAAATACTGAAACAAGAATTAAGAACACATAATTAAGAACAAGTTAAATATTTATCATACAATTCAGATAATAATAACAAGATCCGTCTTAGGTTTCATTCCCCTTAGGTATTTAGGGGATTTAGTTCATAACTAAAAAGGAAAACATCTTAGAAGAATAATGAATACAAAACATAAAGAAAACCCAAAACTCATAAAGGGAAATTGAGGAGAGATCTTCAGTCTTGATGATGATCCAGCTTCTGATATGGATCAATCAGCTTTCTTTGAGTAATTCCTTACTCCCTACTCTGTGTGTCCTATTTAGTCCTCCTCTCGGGTGTTTAAATAGGCTTTAGAATGCCTAAAAACCCTCAAACAAGCCCTTTTCCAAATAGAACAAAACTTGGGCTCGACAGGGACACGCTCATGTGCAATAACTTCAGGCCGTGGTCAAGGCTGAGAGATCAACACGCCCGTGTTGAGTTTTGTTTTAGGTCGTGTTTGAGCCTGTTAGAATGGCACGGGCGTGTGTGCTACCCGTGTGATGAAGTCCAAGCCGTGTTATTTTCCCACGTCGGCTCATTTTCTCCGTTTTTGGCCCGTTTCTCGTTCTTTTTGCTCTCCTATGCTCACCTAAGTATAAAACATGAAATTAAAGGATTAGGAGCATCAAACTCACCAAATCTAAGGAGAAATCATTCATAAATTTGTTAAGCATGGGATTAAAATATGTATAAATTACGGTTTATCAGCCGGTAATATATCAAGTAATTTGGAGAATTCTAACGCATCCATTTCATCTTCATCGATCAACTTCATATGAGAGGAAGGTTCATATGGTAGGATATCCATTTCTTGTTTGGCGACATCCACTTTTTTATTAGCTCGAATATCACTTTCTTGCTCAATAGCATCTACTTCTTCATCAAAATATGGATCACTAAATCCTGTCACATTCGTGTTGGCATCCCTCTCCTCTCCCTGCAACCATAGCTACTAAAAGTTGTATCACTGCGGAAGTGTAACGCCCCTAACCCGTACCCGTCGCCGGAGTAGGGTTACGAGGTATTACCGATCAATACACAAGTATAGCATACATTCATCAATCATAAAGCATTCATTCTCATAAATCATTCAACACAACCACATTGTCCCTTATAAGGGCCTACAAGGCCCTAAACATGCTTTAGAAGTGGTTCGGGACTAAACCGATATCATACGAAAATTTTGGAACTTAGTAAAATTTCAACCATACAGGGGTCACACGCCCGTGTGAACAGGCCATATGCCTCACACGGCTCCAGACACGCCCCTGTTACTGGCCGCGTGGAAACAGGGCATACATACTAACTTGTATCACATGGTCGAGGACACGCCCGTGTGCCAGACTGTGTGAAAACTGGAGGGTATACTAACTTATACAACACGACCATGTCACACGCCCTTATGCTAGGCCTTGTGCCAATTAGGGGGTATACTAACTTGTACCACACAGCCAGCCACATGCCCATGTGTGAGACCATGTAGAGCATACTGACTTCAATTCAATTTCAACACCTGGGGACACACGACCGTGTAACATGACCTTGTGTCACACACGGCTGAGACACACGCCCGTGTCTCTGCCCGTGTGGACAAAAATAGGCCATTGCAAGGCCAATTTGCCACCCTTTTTCATGCTCACCTAAACAACCAAAATGGTACCATTTCATTATTCAATTAGGCAGCCAAAAATATCAACCAAATGCAGAATTCATACCATATCCATTTCAACCAATTTCAATACTTAATTCAATGCCATTTACCTAATCAAATACTTATCAACTTCTAAAATCGAACTTCATCAAAGCATTTCTCAAGCTTTTATACTCCACAAAACAATTAACCATATTCATACCAAACATGCCAAAATAAGCCATTTTTATTAGCCAAACATACATCAATATTAACATAATTTAAAAGCTAACTCTCATGGTTATAATCACAACCAAAATACCACATCTAGCCTATACATGCCATATACCATAAATGCACAACTCAAAAGTACCAAATAGATGTCTGATAGTGTGATGATGTTCTCGAGGACTTTCGGATCTGAGCTAGCCTTGATTCACTAT
Organism: Gossypium anomalum; assembly: GCA_025698475.1. Lineage (NCBI taxonomy): Eukaryota > Viridiplantae > Streptophyta > Magnoliopsida > Malvales > Malvaceae > Gossypium > Gossypium anomalum. The sequence continues at coordinate 63,936,962 of CM046968.1, read as the reverse complement.
AAAACATAGAAAAAAAAAACATGAAGTAAGCTTCATAGCTTAGTAAGCTCGTATGTAAATAAGTAATTCATCGAATAAATGTAAATCAACCAATTTCACATTAACTACAAACCTTTCTCATGTCTTAAAACATGATTAAATACCATCTCATTGAACTTTCTCTATTTAATACTCGAATAGGTTCTGTAAATACCTGTATCCTTCATACTAACTTCTTTCTCAACCACATCATTCATTTACCTGTTGAACCATTTGAAATAGAAATTGGATACTCAATAGTCTCATACGATAAGTACCTATACCATGGCCCGTAGCCAAATCAAGGTAACTTATCCAAAAAACAATTATCATGGCCCGAAGCCAAATCATCTGATATGCATGGCCCGAAGCCAAATCGGTATAACTCACACCCAAAGTGCTAATATTATGGCCCGAAGCCAACTCAACTTATCATCTAATAACATGACATTACTATCCAAATATATTCCTAAACTTCAACGAGGCTTTCATACTTTTTGTTTCTATCATTGAATGCATTCGTAGAGTCGTTTTCACAATTCGAACATTATCCATAATCTCATAATCACAGTTTATGCAATATCAAAGCTTTTAATATACTTTTATAATGAAATTACCACATACGAACTTACCTCGTATTCCAAATTGACAGATCGGATCGACTACTCGATAACCTTGTTTTTTCCCCGATCTAATTCTGGATTCCTCTTTTCTTGATCTAAATATATTCAAAATTAACTTATTAAATTAACCACTCATTCAATTTAGTCCAAGACATACATTTAGGCCTATTTGCACATTAGCCCCTAAACTTTCACATTTAATCAATTTAGTCCTTATTTCACAAATACACAAAATTCACATAATTTCAATAAACCCAAGCTTGGCCAAATTATTCGTAGGTCCCTAGCAGCCCAAAACTTTCCTTTATTTCACATTTTAACCACTCAATTTACACATTTTACAATTTAATCCCTATTATGTATTTTCATCAAAAATCACTTTACAAAACATGAAAATCTATCATCAAAAATTCATATTTCATCTTCAAACACCAAAGAACAGATAAAATCATCAATGGCAACTCCTAAAATGTTTAATAGTTTTGAAAATAAAGGTACGGGCTAGCTACATTGAGCTGCAACGATCTCAAAAACGTAAAAATTATCAAAAATCGAGCTCAAAACACTTACCAATTAAGCTATGAAGATGTCGAACACTAATATGCTTAAGCATGGTTTTTTTCCCTTGGAAATTCGACAATGGCCAAGAAGATGAACAAAAATCATGTTTTGTTATATTTTATTAACTTAATGTATCAATTTACTTATTTACCCTTAATGAATAAACATAGAAATTTATAATGCATGTCCATTAATGTCCATTAACACTACCAATGGAATAATATCATCATAAGGACTTTTAATTTAATAAATCATAGCAATTAAACTCCTTTAACAAGTAGAATGGAACTTTTACATTTTACGCGATTTAGTCCTTTTTCAAAAATCGACTATTCAAAGAATAAAATTAACTCACGAATTTTTTACACATATCAAATAACATGCTATAAATACCAAAAATAATATTAAAATGATTTTCCAACATCGAATTTGTGGTTCCAAAACCACTGTTCTGATTTAGCTAAAACCGGGATGTTACAGGAAGTTCCCACTCCGTTATAAGAAAATGGATCTTATACAAAGAAGGTACAAATGTTGATGGTGCAACGAACTGGTATGGATCTTCCAGACTTAAATTCAAATAAAAATCCAACTTATATACAAGAGATCATCCTTCAACAAGTGTGGTATACTGACATGTATTAGTAGGATCACATTGATGATATAGTACTCTAGACATCATGTGACATGATGTTATTAGGGATTGGGGTTTTTATGGAATGATGGGTTATAGTGCTCTAGACATCATGTGACATGATGTGCGGTATACTATTCCGACTAAGGTATAAACTAGACTATTACAACTCTCCCCCTTAGGGATTTTCGTCCCTGAAAATCTTAGCTTTGAACAGATTTGGATATTGTTGTCTCATTGCATCTTCGGGCTCCCACGTAGCCTCTTCAATACCGTGTAGATGCCACATAACTTTAACTAACGAAATTTTCTTATTTTGTAGTTCTTTAACCTCACGATCTAAGATACAGATCAGTTCTTCATCGTAGGTCATATCGGACTGAATCTCAATCTCAGACAGAGAAATCATGTGCGAGGGATTAGATTTGTATATTTGAAGCATCGATACGTGAAACACATTATGAATCTTTTCTAGCTTTGGTGGCAACAACAATCTGTAAGCAACCGACCCGATATGTTCAATAATCTCATACGGTCCGATGAACCTCGGACTCAATTTGCCTTTTCTGCCAAATCAAAGCACTTTCTTCCACGGAGACACTTTCAGAAATACTTTGTCACTAATCTCAAATTCAATATCTTTTCATTTCAAATCTGCATAAGATTTCTAACGATCGGAAGCTGATTTCAAATTATCTCGAATTACTTTCACTTTTTGTTTAGTCTCTTTTATCAAATCAACCTCGTGAATCTTATTCTCACTAAGCTCAGTCCAATACAAAGGTGTACGGCATTTTCTACCATATAAGGCTTCGTACAGTGCCATTTTAATGCTCGATTGAAAACTATTATTTTATTCGAATTCAACCAATGGAAAATATTGTTCCCACATACCTTCAAACTCAAGAATGCAACATCTTAACATATCCTCGAGTATCTGAATAATTCGTTCAGATGGACCATTCGTCTGTGGGTGAAAAGTAGTACTGAAATGCAATTTCGTACCTAAAGCCTTTTATAGTTTCTTCTAAAACTGTGAAGTAAACCTCTGACACAATAGACAATGGCACCTCGTGCACTCTCACAATATCAGAAATATACAACTCAGCTAATTTATCAAGTGAGTAATCAAATCATACCGGAATAAAATAAGCTGATTTTGTCAATCGGTCAACTATAACCCAGATTGCATCTTTCTTCCTCGAAGATAGGGGCAAATTCGAAACAAAATCCATCGTCACTTTATTCCATTTCCACTTCAGAATCATAATCGGCTGTAACAAACCAGATGGCACCTGATGTTCAGCTTTAACTTACTGACATATTAAACATTTCAAAAAAAAGTTGGAGATATCTCTTTTCATTCCAGACCACCAGTAATGCTGTTTCAAATCATTATACATTTTTGTACTACCCAGATGTACGGATACACGACTATTGTGAGCTTCGTTCAAAATCATCTGAATTAACTCTGAATTTCTCGAAACACAAACCTTATCTCGAAATCTCAGACAATCATCATTATCAATTCGATATTCAGAATTAGGATCTAAACCACATTAGGCTCGTTTTGCTAAAATCTTATTATCAACCTCCTGAACATCAATAATCTGTTGTAAGAACAAAGGTCTCGCTTTCAATTCCATTAAAATCGAACCATCATCAGATAAAGCTAAATGAGCATTCATGGCACGTAATGCAGACAATGATTTCTGACTTAAAGCATTAGCAACAACATTTGCTTTTCCCAAATGATAATCGATCACAAGTTCATAGTCTTTTAGTAATTCTAGCCATCTTCTCTATCGCATGTTCAAATCTTTCTAAGTCATCAGATATTTCAAACTTTTATGATCAGAATAAATGTGACATTTCTCACCGAACAAATAGTGGCGCCAAATCTTCAAAGCAAATACAATTGCAGCTAACTCAAGGTCATGTGTCGGATAATTCTTTTCGTGAGGCTTCAACTGTCTCAAGGCTTAAGCTATGACTTTGCCTTCCTACATTATAACACAACCTAGACCATTCAACGAAGCATCACTGTAGATTACAAATTCTTTACCCGATTCTGGTTGTACTAACACTGGAGCTTCAGTTAATAGAGTTTTCAACTTATCAAAGATTTTCTGACACTTTTCAGACCAATCAAATTTCACATCTTTCTGAAGCAGTTTCGTCAATAGAGTCACGATCATCAAAAAGCCTTTTACAAATCTTCTATAATAACCGGCAAGTCCCAGAAAACTGCGGACTTCAGAAACATTTCTCGGAGGCTTCCAATCTACAATAGCTAAAATCTTGCTCAGATCAACTCGGATACCTGATGCTGACACAATATGGCCTAGAAAACCAACTTCACGCAACCAGAATTCACATTTGCTAAATTTCACATACAACTACTTTTCTCGCAAAGCCTGTAACACTATTCTCAAATGTTCTGCATGCTCAGATTCATCATGCGAATAAATCAAAATGTCATCAATGAATACAATGAGAAATCGATCTAAACACGGTTTGAAAGTTCTGTTCATTAAATCCATAAAGATAGCAGGTGCATTCGTTAATCCGAAAGGCATAGCTAGAAACTCATAATGTCCGTACCTCGTTCAGAAAGTAGTTTTTGAAATGTCTGAATCTTTTACTCTCAACTGATAATAACCCTATCTGAGATCTATCTTTGAAAATATAGTTGTTCCTTTCAACTGATCAAACAGATCTTCAATTCTGGGCAGAGGATATTTGTTCTTGATAGTCACTTTGTTCAACTAACGATAATCAATACATATTTTCATCATGCCATTTTTCTTTTTCACAAACAGAACAGGAGCACCCCAAGGTGAGAAACTCGGTCTTGCGAATCCTCTATCAGTCAATTCTTGCAACTGAGACTTTAATTCTTTTAACTCGGCCGAAGCCATTCTATACGGAGCTATCAAAATCGGAGTAGTTTCCGGTACTAACTCAATGCAAAATTCAACTTATTGTATCGGAGATAATCCCGGAAGTTCTTCAGGAAACACATCAAGGAATTCATAGACAACAGGTACTGATTCCACTTTCTTTTCTATTACTTTTGAATCGATCACATAAGCAAAGTAAGCTTCACAACCTTTTCTCACAATACTAAGAGCTTTGATTGACGAAATCACAGCCGGTAACCCATTCAAATCACTAGATTCAATTCAGACTATTTTATCATTCTTGCATCTCAAATCAATAGTTTTCCATTTGCAATTCACTATAGCGTCATCCAAAGTTAACCAATCCATACCCAGAATTATATCAAACTCATCAAAAGGTAATAACATCTAATCAGTCGAAAAACAAATATCTCGAAACATTAACGGACAATTCTTACAGACTTTATCAACCAAAACACATCTGCCTAGGGGGTTCGATACTCTAATCACAAATTCAGAAAACTCTACAGGCAAAGTCTTATTGTTCACTAAATTCATGCATATATAAGAATGTGTTGATCCAGGATCTATCAAAGCAATCACAAAAGTATCATAAAGAGTAAATGTACCCGTAATCATATCAGGAGACGAAGCTTCCTCACGAGCTTGGATAGTATAGGCTCTGGTAGGTGCTCTAGCCTCAGATCGAACAGTAGTGTCTTTTGTCCCTCTTTGACTACCACTCACATTGCTCGTATTTTTGGGAGGTTTACCACGAGATGCATTGCCACTAGGCCTTGGATTTTGTACAATTTCTTATTCGACAGATTCGGGGCAATCACAGATGAAATGGTCTAATAATCCACATTTGAAACAAGCCCGATCATACAGTCTACAATTTCCAAGATGTATTTTACCACAGAGTTTACACTCAGGTCGGTCGGACTTAGCATTTCCAACACTAGCAATAGAACTAGCTGGAGCTTTGAAGTTCGAATGCGATCTAACACGATCTTTACTCGAATGTCCCACATTAGCCTTTTAACGGCTATTATCATCTCTGAATTTTTTTTGTTGCTGAATGAAATGACTTACTCAATGATCCTTTTTGCACTTCTCTAGCTTCTAAATTGGCTTTTCTTTTCTCTTTCCCTAGTTCTTCAGCTTTACATGCTCGTTCCACAAGTACAACAAATTCTTTTATTTCTAAAATCCCCGGGACTAAACCAATTTCATACAAAATTTTTCAAAACTTAAACATTTTTCAAAGTTGTATAGGTCACACGCCCGTGTGAACAAGCCGTGTGCCTTACACAGCATTAGACACGTTCGTGTGTCTAGGCCGCGGCAAAATAGAGCATACATGTTGACTTATCCACAAGACTAGAGACACGCCTGTGTGCCTTGGCCGTGGTCAAAATTGACTTGGGACACACGGCTAGCCACACGCCCGTGTACCTTGGCTGTGCTCGAGACTGACTTTAACTTGTAGGACTACCCTAGGGGACACACGGCCGTGTAACATGATCATGTGTCACACACGGCTGAGACACATGCCTGTGTCTCTTCTCGTGTGGAAAAAGTAGGCCATTTGAAAAGCCAATTTGCCACCCATTTTGGGTCATACCTACAAGCATCAAAACCACATCATTTTATACCAAATTCTCAACTATTTCACAACCAAAACATACACCTTTCATGCCATTTCATTATCAAAAAATATCAAGCTTATAATCTATACCAAAACATGCTAAATCATAAGCCAAAGACATACCTAAACATATGTTTCAATGTCTCAATTCATTTTATTCATTCTCATGCCAATACTTACTAAATTCCACAATGGACACATACCAAGAACTTACCAAATTGACCAATACTCTTGGCCATTCATGAATACATCACTTAGGCAATATTGCATCACATAATTTATACGAAAAACTCATTCATATACACAACCAAAACCAAGCCACATCACATAGCTAATATTCACAACTCAAAACATAATGACATAATTCTAGCCTATACATGCCATACTTCAAAATACACATTTTCAAAAGGTACCAAAATAGAGTTCGATAGTGTGGTGATAATCCTAGATGATCCCCGAGCTCTCAGTAGCTTTGATATCTATAAAATAGTCGAAAAACACACAGAGTAAGCTTTCAAAAGCTTAGTAAGCCATATACAAATAAACTTATCATTCAAAACATGAAAGCATCATCAAATTACATATACTCCATGACTAAATAATATCTAAAACCACATAGTTCATATACATTTCACATATTCTCAATTCATTTACACATATAGCATATTTTGTCATACTTATAACATATATCATCACTTGTACATATACTTATCTTTTATTCTCAAATATAGTAGACATTTCAAACATACCTAAATATAATCATTCGTTTCTCGAAATACCCGTTGAACCGTTCAGAATCATAAGGATACTCGGATAGCTCGAAAAGCTCGTACAATGCCAACGTCCCAGACGTGGTCTTACATGTAATCAAATATCAATGCCACTGTCTCAGACAGGGTCTTACACGAAATCAAATACGATGCCAATGTCCCAGACATGGTCTTACATGTAAATCATAAATCGATTCCAATGTCCCAGACGTGGTCTTACACGAAATCAAATATCAAAAATCCTATGTCATGACATATGTATCCTAACTATTCCTATGGTTCATACGGGAACTTTCGGATGTTGGAACTTTGCCGATACTTTCTCGGATATCTCATATTCAAGGCATAAAGCCATTCATCATTGTTCAATAGCATATAAGCATAAATAAACCATTTCAAATACATTTATTTGTATATAGGCTTACCTCATACGAATTCGGACGAACGAAGTCGATTACTCGATTACTTTCGATTTCCCTCGATCTAATTTCGTTTTCTTTTGTTCTTGATCTATATAAATTCAAATGTAACTCTTTTATTCACCAAATCATTCAAATTAATCCACAAACACACATTTAGGGAAATTTATAAATTAGCCCTCACATTTTCACCTTTTAACACTTTAGTCCTTAATTTACAAAATCACAAAATACACATAACTTCAATATACCCATGTTAGGCCGAATTCTCATAGTATTCATATAAGTCCATATGTTCCATTTATTTCACATTTTAGTCCCTCAAAATCTCCTTTTTATAATTTAGTCCAAATTACTCAAATTCATCAAAAATTCAAAGACAAAGCTTAGTAATCTAACACATATCTTCCATTTACTATCATCAAACTTCATAAAACTCATAGTTTCATCAATGGCTCAACTTAAAATCATCATCAAAATCAGAAATTGAGGCATGGGCTTGATAGATTACTAAGCAACGATTACAAAAACGTAGAAATTATAAAAAAAGGGATCAAAAATCATACCTCAATTGGACTTTAATATAGTCAAACCCTAAAATTGAGTTTTCTTTCTTTTTCTTTGCTAATTTCGGCTAAAATGGATGGTAAATGACTTTATTTTCATGCTTTTATTTATTTTAATTAACATTAATATACATTTTACCATTTTACCCTTGAATTAAAACATTAATAAAACATTATATTAAGGCCATTAATGTCCACTCATATGTTCAATGGTCAAATAACAACATAAGTACCTCTAAATTATAAAGACATAGCAAATAGGCACTTTAGCAAATAGAACACATCTTTTTCATTTTACGCGATTAGGTCCTTTTATCAAATTCAGCACACAAATGATTAAATTTTGATACAAAATTTTCACACATACTAATTCACATATAAATAGCACGAAAAATATATTTAAAATATTTTTTTGACTAAGATTTGTGGTCCCAAAACCACTATTCTGACTAGGGTCTAAACCGGATTGTTACAACGATTCTCAAATGCTCAGCATGCTCAGATTCATCTCGAGAGTAAATTAAAATGTCATCAATAAACACAACTACGAATTTGTCTAAGTATGGCCTGAAAATTCGGTTCATTAAGTCCATAAAAATAGCAAGTGCATTTGTTAGTCCGAAAGGCATAACAAGAAATTCGTAGTGTCCGTGCCTTATTCTAAATACAGTCTTTGACATATCTAAGTCTTTAACTCGCAACTGGTAATAACCCGATCTCAAGTCAATTTCTGAAAACAATTTTGCCCTTTTTAATTGATCAAACAAATCATCTATTCATGGCAAAGGGTATTTATTCTTGATCGTCACTTTGTTGAGCTGTCAATAGTCTATACACATTCTCATCGTGCCATCTTTCTTTTTCACAAATAGCACCGGTGCACCCCAGGGAGAAAAACTCGGTCTAGCAAAACCTCTATCTGTCAACTCTTGCAACTAGGCTTTCAATTCTTTTAACTCTACTGGAGCCATTATGTATGGAGTTATTGATATCGACGTTGTTCCAGGTATTAATTCAATACCAAACTCAACTTCCCTGATAGGTGTTAAACACGGTAACTTTTCAGGAAATACATCTGGATACTCGCATACAACTAGTACTAATTCAATCTTTGATTTAATCACTTTCTTATCAAGTACATAAGCAAGGTAAGCTTCACACCCCTTTCTCACAAACTTTTGAGCTAACATAGATGAGATCACAACTGGAAAACTATTCAGATTATCAGATTTAATTCTAATAGTCTCATTATTCTGACATTTCAGTTCAAGTGTCTTTCTTCTACAATTCACTATAACATCATACATCGTTAACCAATCCATACCCAAAATCAGATCAAATTCATCGAATGGCAATAACATCAGATTAGCCGAAAAACAGAAATCCTGATTCATTAAAGGACAATTCTTGTAGACTTTGTCACCAAAACATATTTGCCTAAAGGGTTCGATACTCTAATCACAAATTCAGTAAACTCTACAGGAAAAGTCTTACTAGATACTAAATTCATACATATATAAGAATGAGTTGATCCTGGATCTATCAATGCAATCACATTAGTATCATAGAGAGTGAAAGTACCGGTGATAACTGTGACAACCCTAATTTGACCCTAGTCGAGAAGTGGTTTCAGGACCACAAAACTGAGTCACGATAATAATTAAATATTATATTCTATGCTTATTATATGTGAAAGTGCATGTGTGAAAGTATCGTGTCTTAACTTTGTCATTTGAATGTGGAATTTACTAAAAAGGACTTGTGTGATAAAACTTAAAAATGTGATTGGTAGAATTTAGAGGGCCGAATAATGTATGGTATATTACAAGGAGGACTTGCATGTCAAATGGACCACTATTGAATTAGTGGACGGCAATGATGTTAGATGATAAGAAAAATATGTATTTTGTTTTGTAAAATAATAACCTAATAAATATTATATGCATTCCATATTAGTATTATAATATTTAATGATTTTATAAGAGGAAATTTATAAATTATTAAAAGTAAATAGGTGAGAAAAACAAAGTTTTCATCCATTATTTCTTTCATTTTACCGAAATTTAAAGAACAAGTAAAACAAAAGGTTCTTGGATATTCGGCCTTGGTGTTTCTAATTTGAGGTATGTTTGATTTTATTTCTTGACAATTTATGTGGAATTGAGTTAACTGCTAAGCTTCTTTCATAGCCCATGACTTAATTTTTGTTATTGGTTTGAAGTGATGCATTCGGCTATGAGTTGTTTGGGTGTCTTGAAGGTGTTTGATGTTTTTGGTACTAAATGTGGTGATAGAAGAGTTAAGTTTGATGAATAAGGATAGTTGTGGTTAGATAGATAGATGGTAATCGGCTATTAGAGTGTAATGCAAAAGTGTTGGATGTTTTAAATGGTTTAAAAGGAGCATTCGGCCATGATGAAATATTATGATGAAGTGATGTTAAATGCTTTGAATTTTGAGTATAATGTTATAAGTTGAGGTTAAGCTTGTTAAATTTGCTCTCAATAATTTCGGATAAGTTACTTAGTTAAGCTTGTTAAATTTGCTCTTAATAATTCTGGATAAGTTACTTAGTTAAGCTTGTTAAATTTGCTCTTAATAATTTCGGATAAGTTACTTAGTTAAAGAAATTTTTTTTAAAGTACTTAGTTAATTGATACTAGGTTAATGGTGTGTATATAAATCAATATAAACTTTGTATATGTACTAAAGGTGTACATGAGGAAATGTTAAATTAATTGTATTAAATTGCTTTATGTGATTAAAAATGTGTATGACCATTTTGTATTTGAACTAAAAGTAGATATATGGCCTATTAAATTTCTTGTCATATTCGGCCATAAGCTAGCATGATGGGACTTTAATAAGTTAAATTTTGTTTGAATTAGCTCAAGAGCATAGAGAACCAAGATTGGACAGGGGAAAAGAGAAAGTAGTTGAATAGCCGATCTCGAGACTGCTTCAATATATTCGAGGTAAGTTTTAAGTAGTTAAATATATATAATATTCGATAATGATAGGACATGATTATGAGAATTAAGTATTACTTGTCATATATGTATATATCGAATGGCATTTATAAAGGAAGTAAAATGTGATATGCTTCTATGATCAGATGATAGTGTTAGATGAATATGAGTAAGATATTACGTGTAAACTATCAAATGATAAATGTGAGTGATGAAATGAAATAAAAGTGAATAAAATGTGGGATAATATGTTCGAATGATGCTGGTACCTAATTTGGTGTGATTGTGTTATATGAAACTTGTTGATTTGAATATTGTACAGATACTATTCGGGCCTTTGAGCCTAGCAGGCTATAATGCCGGTGAAATGATATCGGGATTCGAGCCTAGCAGGCGAAATACCGGTGAATGAATTCGGGTTTTAAACCTAGCAGGCTATAATGCCGGTGAAATGATATCGGGCTTCAAACCTAGTAGGTGAAATGCCGGTGATTGAATTCAGGTTTTAAACCTAGTAGGCTGAATGCTGGTGATTTGATAAAAGTCTAAAACTAAGATACCTCATGTTAGAATGACAAATGAATACATTCAATACGTTAAGTTGGCCAGGTACGTATTACATACTTAAATATGAGTTTGATTTGAATTGAATCATAAGTGTATAGTGTGATATATATATATGGGAATAAATGTTTCTATGATCATGATTCATTCGGTCAAGGTGTAAAAGTATGTGAAAGTAATTGATTTATGTATGTTATATGAATTTAGATTAAGTGAGATAAGAATGCTAAATGTGTATTATGTGCTTGTGTATATTTGGCCAAGTGACAGTATATCTAGAAAATGGCCTCTTGAAAAATTGAATAATCGATGTATAATTGAGTTTATTTGTTGCATTGCTTAAAACTTACTAAGCCTTTGAAAGCTTACTTCGTTTGTTACGTTTCTCTGTTTTATAGATTCTTGACTCTAGTCACCTACTCGAAAAGGGATCGTCAGCAACTCGTCACACTATCTATCATTTTGGTATTACTATGTTTTGAAGCTAGTATGGCATGTATAGAATAGACTTAAATGAATGGTATTTTTGAAATGTTGTTATATATGGGCCATGCGAATATGGCATCTTTTGAATGTTTGTATAAAGTTTTTGAATGCATATAAAAGTTAATGTTCATATATCTGCGTGATTGTACAAATGTGGTATTTGGGTTGGTAATACTTCATAACCCATTCCGGTGACGAATACGGGTTATAGGGGTGTTACAATAACATCTGGAGATGATGCTTATCCACGAGCGTGAATAGCGTAGGTTCTAGCAGGTGCTCTGGCCTCAGAACTCACAGCTGAATTCTTTGTCGCCCCTTGACTACCACTTACATTTTCGACAATTCTAGGTGGTCTACCTCTATTAGAGGTGTTACTTGGTCTCACATTCTAAACTTTATCTTTTTCATCCAGCCCAGGGCAATCTCGGATGAAGTGATCTAGCGAACCACATTTGTAACAAGCTTTATTATTTTTATTCTAGCATTCTCCATAATGTCTCCTCCCACACTGCTGACACTCGGGTTTATTGTCTCTTACACTGCCAACACTCACTACTGATGTAACTTGAGCTTTAGAACCTGAATATTGTTTTCTACTATCTCTTTTCAAATATTCGTTTGAAGTATTTGGGCAAGCATACGAATCTCTAAATTTCTTTGATGAAGATTGATACGGCTTACTCATCGATCTTTTTCTCGAGTCTCTAGCCTCTGAATCTATTTTGCTCTTTTCTTTGCTAAGATCCTCGGCTTTACAGAACGACAAATTCGTTCAACTCTAGAATTCCAACTAGAAGTTTTATATCTTCATTCAACCCATCAACAAACCGCTTACACATTATTTCTTCAGTAGACACATACTCTCGATCATACTTGCTTAACCATACGAATTCTCTTTCATACTCAGTGACAGTCATTCGGCCTTGTTTTAACTCTAGAAACTCTTTATGCTTTTGATCGAGGAACCGCTGACTTATATATTTTTTTGGGAACTCAGTTTGAAAGAATTTCCAGGTAACTCGTTCTTTCAGAACCACAGATATCAATGTGTTCCACCATTGATAAGCGGTGTCTCTCAGCAAAGATACAACACATTTAATACATTCATAAGGAGTACAAGACAATTCATCGAATACTCGAATCGTATTCTCAAGCCAGAACTCAGCTCTCTCAGTATCATCATTAACAATAGACCGAAACTCTTCAGCCCCATGTTTACGAATCTTATCTACTAGCGACTTGTTCAACCATATCCGGTCTATAACTTAAGGAACAATAGGGATTTGTTGAGGAATAGGTGGGGGTGGAGGTTGTTGAGTAGCCGGATTCATTCAAACAAACTCTGTGAAGCACTCGTTCATCATTTGGAAAAAGGCTTGTTTAGCCTTTCCCTCGTGGCTACTCGTTACTTACCTAGAATCTGATGGTTCTGCCCCTTGAGCGGGAGTAGGTGCATTACTCTCTAAATCATCGACTACAGTTCGTTCGGGATCCATTACTATATGAAAACACAATTTAAGCTGTCAGGAATCATCACACTATCGCAGAGTATATATGGCATGTATAACTAGACTCACACATGCTACGTTAGTCTTAGAATCGACTAAACTGTAGCTCTGATACCAATAAATGTAACGCCCCTAACCCATATCCGTCGTCGGAGTAGGGTTACGAGGTATTACCGATCAATACACAAGTATAGCATACATTTATCAACCATAAAACATTCATTCTCATAAATCATTCAACATAATCACATTCTCCCTTATAAGGGCCTACGAGGCCTTAAACATGCTTTAGAAGTGGTTTGGGACTAGGACTAAACCGATATCATACTAAAATTTTGGGAACTTAGTAAAACTTCAACCATATAGGGGTCACATGCCTGTGTGAACAGGCCATGTGCCTCACACGGCTCCAGACACGTCCGTGTTATTGGCCGTGTGGAAACAGGGCATACATATTGACTTGTATCACACGGCCGAGGACACGCCCGTGTGCCAGACCGTGAGAAAACTGGAGGGTATACTGACTTATGCAACACGGCCATGTCACAAGCCCGTGTGCTAGGCCGTGTGCCAATTAGGGGGTATATTGACTTGTACCATATGGCCAGTCGCACGCCTGTGTGTGAGACCGTGTAGAGCATACTGACTTCAATTCAATTTCAACACCAAAGGACACATGACAGTGTAACATAACCGTGTGTCACACACGGCTGAGACACACACCTATGTCTCTGCCCGTGTGGACAAAAATAGGCCATTTGCAAGGCCAATTTGCCACCCTTTTTCATGCTCACCTAAACAACCAAAATGGTACCATTTCATCATTCAATTAGGCCGCCAAAAACATCAACCAAATGCACAATTCGTAACATATCCATTTCAACCAACTTCAATACTCAATTCAATGCCATTTGCCTAATCACTTATCAACTCAACTTCTAAAATCATACTTCATCAAAGCATTTCTCAAGCTTTTATACTCCACAATACAATTAACCATATTCATACCAAACATGCCAAAATAAGCCATTTCTATTAGCCAAACATACATCAATATTAACATCATTTACAAGCTAACTCTCATGGCTATAATCACAACCAAAATACCACATTTAGCCTATACATGCCATATACCATAAATACACAATTCAAAAGGACCAAATAGATGTCTGATAGTGCGATGATGTTCTCGATGACTTTTGGATCTGAGCTATTCTTGATTCACTATAAAACATAGCTTTATTCACTATAAAACATAGAAAAAAATAACACGAAGTAAGCTTCATAGCTTAGTAAGCTCGTATGTAAATAACTAATTCATCGAATAAATGTAAATCAACCAATTTCACATTAACTACAAACATTTCTCATGTCTTAATATATGATTAAATACCATCTCATTGAACTTTCTCTATTTAATATTCGAATAGGTTCTGTACATACCTGTATCCCTCGTACTAACCTCTTTCTCAACCACATCATTCGTTTACCCGTTGAACTATTCGAAATAGAAATTGGGTACTCAATAGTCTTATACGATAAGTACCTATACCATGGCCCGTAGCCAAATCAATGTAACTTATCCCAAAAACAATTATCATGGCTCGAAGCCAAATCATCCGATATGCATGGCCCGAAGTCAAATCGATATAACTCGCACCCGAAGTGCTAATATTATGGCTCGAAGCCAACTCAACTTATCATCTAATAACATGACACTAGTATCCAAATCTATTTCTAAAGTTCAACCGGGATTTCATACTTTTTGTTTCTATCATCAAATGTATTCGTAGAGTCATTTTCACAATTCGAACATTATCCATAATCTCATAATCACATTTTATGCAATATCAAAGCTTTAAACATAATTTTATAATGAAATTACCACATACGAACTTACCTCGTATTTGGAATTGACAGATCGGATCGACTACTCGATAACCTTACTTTTTTCCCGATCTAATTCTGGATTCCTCTTTTCTTGATCTAAATATATTCAAAATTAACTTATTAAATCAACTATTCATTCAATTTAGTCCAAGACATACATTTAGGCCTATTTGCACATTAGCCCCTAAACTTTCACATTTAATCAATTTAGTCCTTATTTCACAAATACACAAAATTCACATAATTTCAATAAACCCAAGCTTGGCCGAATTATTCATAGGTCCCTAGCAGCCCAAAACTTTCATTTATTTCACATTTTAACCCCTCAATTTGACATTTCACAATTTAATCCCTATTATCTATTTTCATAAAAAATCACTTTACAAAACATGAAAATCTATCATAAAAAATTCATATTTCATCTTCAAACACCAAAGAACACATAAAATCATCAATGGCAACTCTTAAAATGTTTAACAATTTCGAAATTAAAGGTACGTGCTAGCTAGATTGAGCTGCAACGATCTCAAAAACGTAAAAATCATCAAAAATAGAGCTCAAAATGCTTAAGAATGGTGTTTTTCTCCTTGGAAATTCGGCAATGGCGAAGAAGATGAAAAAAAATCATGTTTTGTTATATTTTATTAACTTAATTTATCAATTTACTTATTTACCCTTAATGGATAAACATAGAAATTTATAAACTTAATTTATCAATTTACTTATTTACCCTTAATGGATAAACATAGAAATATATAATGCATGTCCATTAATGTCCATTAACACTACCAATGGTTTAATATCATCATAAGGACTTTCAATTTAATAAATCATAGCAATTAAACACCTTTAACAAGTAGAATGCAACTTTTGCATTTTACACGATTTAGTCCTTTTTCACAAATTGACTATTCAAACGATAAAATTAACTCACGATCAAATAACATGCTGTAAATACCGAAAATAATATTAAAATAATTTTTCAACATTAAATTTGTGGTTTCGAAACCACTATTCTGATTTAACTAAAACCAGGATGTTACAGGAAGTTCCCACTCTGTTATAAGAAAATGGATCTTTATAAAAAGAAGGTACAGATGTTGATGGTGCAACGAACTGGTATGGATCTTCCAGACTTAAATTCAAATAAAAATCCAACTTGTATACAAGAGATCATCCTTCAACAAGTGCGGTATACTGACATGTATTAGTAGGATCACATTGAGGATATAGTGCTGTAGACATCATGTGACATGATGTTATTGGGGATTAGGGTTTTGATGGAATGAAGGGATAAAATTAGATAAAAATAATTTAATTTTGAATTTTTTTTGCCCAATGGGTGCTTCAATTGACTGCTGGGTAAGGGTCTAAAATCACCCCCTAAATCAACTATCGTAGAAAGAAATATTTTTTTTTTTTACATATTAAAATAGTCGTGTAAAGGGGTTCTTTTAGAAACAAATATTTTTATATGTATATTGAAGCCACCATGCAAGGGAGCACTTCCAAAATAAAAATAAATGTTTTTTATATCAGAAACGACATGTGTTGAAGCCCGTAAAATGTTTTTTTTTTTATATCTTGAAATCTCCATGTGTGGGGGGCACTTTTAAAATAAAAAAAATTACTTATATATAAAATGATAAAAATTGAATCTTTTAAAATATTAGAAAACTCTAAAAATTAAAATTAAAATTAAAATTAAAATTAAAATTAGAATAAAAATAAAGAAAATTTTCAAAAATAGATAAAGTGAGAGAAAATGAGGGAAAATTATTTTTAAAACTCTAAATTTTCTCTTTGTATTTTTTGTATAGAATTATTCAATACCCATTATTTAAAAAAAATAAAAAGAAAAAAAATATTAAGCAAAATTATTCGTTCTCTTGCTTTTTTTACCTCATTGGTTTTCTTACATGGTTTTTTCATTATAAGAAAAAAATTCAAAACATAATTTATCTTTATAATTTGGGTTTTAGAAAATAATTTAAATGAATTGAAATTTTGAATTAAGTTTGAAAAAAGAAACTTTTTTGGTATATTTTGTATTTTACTTTTTAAAAAAATGATATCAGAATCGATTTCATAAGTCTCTATAATATTAATTTTGGATATTCTTTAGTGGCTTGAAACTTGACTCGAAGATATTATTAATTTAATTTCAAGAAATATTAAAGAAGTATGTAATGATCTAACTTTTTTTTTTTTTTTGTTTTGCTTTGTTTTTAATTTGTTATTGAAATCTATTGAATGATAAAAAAATTTATTTACCTTATATTTTAGTTCTTCAAAACCAACATTTTTTATATTTTATTTTTCTAAAATTTTTATATAAAATTTCTTGGTTTTTTAAATATTTTAAAAACTTAAATAATTTTTTTATAGATCAAGATCAAGTTGACAAAAAATATAAAAATTAAGGATTAAAATTACTATCATATCAACTAAAAAAATTTGTAGTTAATAAGCTAGCGACCAAAAAACAAATTGAAAAGTTTATTGATCAAATTGTTGCTGTGACCATAATGAAAATTTATACATAATTTGGCGACTAATGGTGGAGTTGAACCAAGTATTAATTAAGTCGATGAACAACTATAAATTACTTGAGATTCTCATTCGTCACGGTTCTGCCGGCTGGGCTGAGTTGTCCCGGCTTCTTTTTTCTTGGTCATTCCGTCATTCATGTTCAGCAATGTCTTTCCTTTCGAATTTCACCGCCTCTTTTCCCGGCGAGAGGCCACCGTTTATTCCACCATACTCCCAATTCAACTTAAATTCGCTTCCTCCCATCAGTTCTAGACCCACTATTAGGATTTCCCCATCCTTCCAGGTAAATTCTACTCGCATTACTAACATTATAATTTTTAGTTTCTTTTTTATTTTTTTAATGCTGCATTAATGCTGTTTGTCTTTCTTTTTGGGGATTTCCTCCTATTTTTCTGTTGAAGGACACATTTCGGGTCTCCCAGATAGGTGTTGGTAGGTGGAGTAGATACAGCAGAAAACGAAGCGTATGCATGACATTGATAAATGAGAGGCTTGGGCGTGATCGAGATATAGCCGACCCGTCTTCCATACTGGTAAATGAAACTTTTGGGAACTGTTATACATAAACAACCCCGCCTCAGAGCGATGTTAATACTAGGGTCTAGTTCGCAACTTTTCGAATATTTAGAGAATATGCTAAGCTTGGTTACTAACACGAGGAAAAAAACTTATTTAACACATTTCTTCTAAAGAGTAATTAGTATAAATTTAAATCTGCGATTAGAAAGATGAGTAAAATCTCTTGTAAAAAGTAAGAGCTCTTCAAATAAGCGATAAGTTTTGCCATAAGTCAGTCATTTGAGTGGCTAAAAGTTACCAATTGTGATTAGTTATAGATAACCAAGGACTAAAACATGTGGAAAAAATAATACTCCAACCAAATCTAGCATAAGTATTTTATTGATCGATATATTTGTGTAAATCCTTATTTGTTCCGAGGCTGTTAAATTAATATCTCTTTGTGTAAATTAAACATTGTTCTTGAGTACGATGTTCTTAACTGGATGCTTTTTATGTTTGTTGTTGCAGGCATATGAACTAGTTCAAGGAAAACTTGTATGTTTTCTTCTACTAAAATACGGTATTTTGTAGTCTTATAGCTTTGGAATAGATAACTGGAATGAAAAATAGGTCCCTGGTATAAGATTTTGTGATGCATTATGTGATTGCATTCACTGGTTTGATATGGTGAATTCTAAGCCCAGATCATTTGTTTGTAAGTGGATTCAATATTAAATTTAAAAGTTAAAACCTCCTCATGCTTTTTAGCTTGTCTGACCCTCCAAAGTTCTTCCCTCTATGGTTATTGCATGCTATAATTGCTTGATCAGATGTGCTTGTTGCAAAACCATTTTTTCAGATGTTGTTTTGTGCATGCAGTGGGATACTAGAATCACCTCTATCGCCAATTGAGGGAAAAATAATTATGGTTTTTCTTTCCAAAATATTCTAATTCTAATGTGATAAATGAGGCTTTATTTTCATTTTATAATCATAATTATGGTGATAATAATATTTAGTGTATGATAACTATGAGAAGTTATTGTAAAATGCCTTTCTATTTTTCTCCATTTAAGAGTTTCAATATGATTCTGTTGTTTCTTAACATTAAACTTAAAATGATGTTTCTGCTCGAATTTCTGAGAACTTATGCAAAAAAAAATGCCTACTCAGGTAAAGTGGAGCTCTATGGTAGTACTGAACAGGTCAATTCCAGAGCCACCAACAGCTGTTCTCTTGCATGGAATTCTTGGTAGCAGAAAGAACTGGGGTAAGCACCAAATATAAAATTGGTTAATACCTTTTTATATGCTTGTATATGCATGTCATGGTTTTTTGCTTCCCTTTTTCTATCATAGCTTGCATTTGATATAGTTTTGCACCTTCTTTAGGGAATTTAATTTATCTTTTCCTTTGTGATTATATATCTCATTTGTTCCACATGAGAGGCTGAGTTATCCTAAAATCTTGTTTCCAACTCTTTCATGAGGTTACATAATATTTTTTAATTTAGTTAGCATATTGAGCTTTTTGATGTGTCCATTTTCCGCTCTGTTTGTGTATTGATGCTCTGCTGGTTGTATTCTTGGACATATCTCATTATATTTTAAGATAAAAAAATTATTGTTTGGAATTTGCATGCAAAAGTAAGAGGATTGTAAAGTACATTTGTTTTAAATGTTGCAGGGTCTTTTGTTCGGCGGCTGGCACAAGAATTTCCAACATGGCAGGTAATGAAACTTTCTAGTTTTTGTTTCAGTCTCCTGGTAACTTTGTGTAGTGATACCATTGAATTAATTTGGTGGTTTTCTTTTCTTTTTTCTTTTTATCATTACTAAGTCCCATGTCTAATGTCTCCCATTTCAAAGGGAAGACTTTTATTGGTAGTTTTACAAAAATTTGATGCCTTAGAGCAATATTGATAATCATTTTGAGTTTACTTGAACTTATGATGGTATTATGACATCCCTATGATGGATATTTTTAATCAGCTTAAAGTGGATTATGTGGTAGCCTGGCTCTTGAAAATTATGATGTTAACACGAATTAATGTCCACATGTTGTGGCAGGCTTTTTTGGATGATGAATATATATCGGAAATCAAGGAAACAATGCATTTCATTGATTGAGATACTTAAATTGTTAAAAGTTAAGGTTGTTTGAATCTTTTACTGAATGGAACTTGAATAAAATAGAGTTAGGTTTGTTTGAATCTTTAATTGAATGAAACATGCACAAAATAGAAAGAAATACTTGCCACAAAGGAGAAGGACAATAGAAAAAAGAAAAAAAAAAAGTCTGAGGATTGAGGTAAAAACTGGAAATTAAAAAGTGGTAGGAAAAAACTATTAGATCAAAATTCAGTGTGACACTGTTAGAAAGAAAATAAATAAGAAAAGCCTGAAATTTAACATGGTAGGTCCGAAAAGGATTAAAATAAAAGATTGAGAGTTAAACTATGAGAATATTATCAATAAACTTCCATCCTTAGTTAAATACAACCAATGGCATAGCAGTAGCAGTTAGTACATTTCAATAAAATGGTTTGATAGCTTTGTAATTATAAAGTTACTTTCACTTAAGTCATTTCTCAAATGTGTAAAGCTTGTGGTTAGAAACCATTATTGGAAAAAATAAATTCTCATATATTAGTATTTATTATATTTAAAAAGAAAAAGGCTGTAAAAAATATTAAATAAAAAGTGGGAATGAATTCAATAAAAAGATAATAAGGAATTAAGAAAATATGAGACAAGAAAATATGATATTGTCAAAAGGAAAACTAGAATGGGCGGAAAGTTAAATATTAGTCAACAAAAGGACCAAACAAAGTAAAGAGTTTGTGTGGTACATGAAGGGTGAATATAAAGAAAAGATGGTATATGGTGTTCCAAGAACAATGCTGTAATCCATAAATGTTGATAGTTTTTGTTTATGAGGGAAGGGGCATATTTATGTATTAGTAATTATTTGACTTGGTTTAGATTTGTACATTGGCTGGACTTGGAAAATGCAGGTTGCTAGGAATTAACTTCTAAAGCTGAGTTAAAATTGTTGGTGAGATGCCATATCATAATGATGTGCTAGGCGCTTATGATATAAGCAATGTATATTGGGGCTTCAATGGAACATAGGATAGAACAGGTTCATTGTCTTTCAGGAGTGTTATAAGCTTTGTTGAACTATTGCCAATTACAACAGCCAAGTCAATGAATTAAAGATCTTGAAAATTCATGTCAGTAAAATGCAAAGCATACTCAGGAAAGTAACCCACTAATATGCCAAGCAACCACTGTACCCAATGATGGAACAGAATGCCTTATTTGTGTTATGCCTTTGAATTAAAATAAAATGACAGAAAATGGTACACCAGCATCCAATTAAAGCATATGAAAGGTGACTGAAAGCTGGTTCTTGGGTGCAATCTTCAATTTGAATACCTGTGGAGTTATTGCTGTCTCAGGATCTTACTGATTAGGTTTGGTTTAGTTGTATATTTCAGTGTCTCAAGTTTTCTTTAATTTACTAGGCCAAGGTGTTTGTTTGAATCTTACCGTGGTATCATTGGTCTTAGTTTGGTGTAGGAGAACTATTGGATCCTTATATGTGGTCCAACCATGGGGTTGGTGTCAGTTTTCTTGCAATGCAGGTGAAGTTGCCCTTTTATATTGCCATGTGGCAAACTTAGGAAGAGAATCCTTTTTCTTTTTTAAATCTAGAACTCTTGTAGGGGTGAGAATGCCATATTGTTTCATAATGCATTGACAAGCTTTAATGCCCTCATGTTCTGTCAGCCTTTTTTTTGGTGATAAATATATATATTAGAAATAAAGAAAATAATTTAATTAATTGATTAAGATGCTTAGATTGTTAAAAGATAATGAACTCTGAACTTTTATTTGGTATATTTGAGAAGAGGACTAACCTTAGAGCTAGATTGGTGAAGATGACATTTCCCATGTTGTGCTGCCACTGAGATATTCTTTCTTTACTTGGCTTTTACTTATTTTCTTTCCTACCCCCTCCCTTATTTACTTATACTGCAGCTAGATGGATTGCTAGGAAGTTTAATTTATTATGTTGCCAAGAATCTTATGTACTTATGTATTTTGCTTGATGCAGTTTGTTTTGGTAGACTTGCGGTGCCACGGTGACTCAGCATCAATCAAGAAGAGAGGTCCACATACTGTTGCTTCAACTGCTTTAGACGTGCTAAAACTAGTGCGTGGTTCTTAAGCCTGATTGTCAGTTTTATACTTCAATGTGATCCTTGAATTTTGGTTTTGTTGATGGGCTTGTGTGAGAGAGAACCATAATGATGCAGAATTAATATGTTAATTCTGATTAAGTTAACCAAGATATATTCATGAAAATGCTTTAATACATTAACATATTAATTGAACCAAGATGTAATGATGAGAATGCTTCAATGCCTCCTGTTTCATTCTGAAATTATTTGATTTTGCTTCTTTGTATCCATATTTTAGAATATTTAGAACATACCTATGCCAAATTTTGTTCCTTCTGGTAATTTATTGATTTTAATTATAAGCATGACACCGTTGATTATGGTACTTATGATTGATTTTCTAGATTGTAGCTTCCTAGGAAAGTTTGGATTGTTCTTATATCACTTAAATTCCTTTAAAGAAAAAAAGAACTTAAAGGATGATGACGTTTATTAGTGAGAAATTGAAATAATCCTTGTTCTCTGATTCAATCCCTCAATTATAATTCTTTAGCTGCTTTGATCTCAGTAGATGTGTTCTTTCCTTCCCAAGTAATAAAGAGTTTTATAAGCTAATCTAGTAAACTAGGTCCTTGACATTCAAGTCTTTCATTTAAAAGATAAAGAGTTTTAAAAGTGGTTTTCCACTTCTCTGTATCTGAAAAGAACCTGAAATGTGAGAAAAAAATTTATACATTAAGACTTATTATTCTTTTTATTAACAATTTTCTGGGTTTTTGCTGGAATAGATTGCACAACTTAGAATAACACCCCGTGTCCTAATTGGCCATAGTTTTGGAGGAAAAGGTACTTTTTAGTCTTTAGATTGGTTCATAAACTAAATTCTGGTGATATATGATATAAATATAATTAATTGAAGAGATGATAGTTGTTGTATGCTTTCTATTTGTTTTTCAGTTGTCCTGAGCATGGTCGAACAAGCAGCAAAGCCACTTCCACGACCAGTTAGAGTAAGTTCTTTTCTTTCCCTTAGAAAATTTCAAATTGGTTCTTAGTCTTTTAGATGCACTTGTTGAGTGTGATGCACTGGTTGAGTGATAATCACATCTCTTAAGGTGGATATATCTAATCTGGGGAGGTTTAAGGAACCCAAATTTATACAAGAGCCCAGGTATTTGCAACTTGTTCGATATAGATATGGAAAAAAGACCATGTAGTTCTATAATCAATCATTGACCTGAAATACATACATACATATATCAATTGGTTCTTTATTTTCTTGTCTCCAAAGTCCAATTACTTTTCCTTATAATTTGTCTTTTACGGTTTGCTTTATAAATTCCATAGGCTTGGGTTCTGGATGCCACTCCTGGAAAAGTTCGAGCTGGCCAGGATGGCGAGGACCATCCAGGGAAGCTAATATCTTTCTTAAGAAAATTGCCTAAAGAGGTGAATTATTGTGTCACTTTGTGGATCTATTTTCTCATTTGATATATGAACTGTGCTATTGAGACCATTGTCCCTTGTGTGATCTTTGATGAGATGGATTTGAACTTCCTTAATTCAATTATTTGCATCCTTGTAGATTTCTTGGGCCTTGCTATTGCTTCATTGGAACCCAACCAGTCTATATTGGTTATTTTGATGTTTTCTTTGATCTTTACAGTTTTTATGTATGTTTTAAGAGGTAATGTGAGTAGTACGTTATCTTTAAAGAGTTTAAATGGCTAGGATTAAATTGGGTTTATGTGTATCCAAGGGTTAGGAACATAAACTACTGTAACTCTAGTATACATAATCTTCCAGACGCACTGGGAAGCCATATTGTAGTTGAATATTATTTGCTAATAGGTTGGACAACCTACAGTACTTGAGCCTCTATTATGGTTTTTTATGGTTTTTTCTTAATTATTTCCTTTTGTTGAAGCTAGGTGTCGGTATATGATCTCATCATGCAGATATTGTTTGTAAAACCTCTTCAGATAGAATTGTTTCTGTTTTTTTTTTTTTTTTTTTCATCCCTAATCTTAGATTTAAATTTTCTATTTACTGGTTCATTTGTACCTGGAGATAGTTACCATCTTTTTCTGAAATAATTAAACTAATCCATATATCATTTTCTTGTATTTTCAATTTGTTATTTTGCATTTCCTGCATGCCATCTTCAGAAAAAGAGAAATACTTTCTTGTTCTTTTCCTTCTCTTGTATGTAGCTCTAAACTTGCAACAATTTTATTTGAGGCAGGTTTCTTCAAAGAGGGACATTGTGAATGCTCTAATTCAGGAAGGGTTCTCAAAGGATGTTGCGCAGGTATTTTTTTCCACAATCACCAAGTGTGGGGCTCCTTTGGAGTATTACTTCATTTCATTCTCATATTAACCTGTATAGTTTTTATATGTAGTGGGCCTATTATTTATGTTTGGTGTCTAGTCACCATCGACGGCTATTATATGATTGGAGAAATACTACAGCACTTTATTTACATGATCAGTTCTTTTATAAATGTGTTCAATGTAATATATTGTCTCGTTCAGTGTTGTTAAGGTGCTGTGCCTCAGGCAAGGCACATTTGATCAGGTTCACACTTAGTGCATCTAGGCATGCTTTTTTATAAGGTGATATGTGCAAAAATACCTGCCTAATTGAAGTTCTCTTTAATTTTTAATTTTTTAGTTTGTCATTAAGTGTAGCTTTTTTAGTAAGAAAGGAGTTAATCTCAAACTGTCTACTTCTCAATATTTGAGTATTTAAGAATAGATATTGGTCCATAGGGAAGTCATAAATATCGTCCAACAAAAGAAGAAAGTTTGCTTGTTTTATTGGATAAGTTGGACCGCTTTTTAGAGTTCGGCATCCTAAGTGTCATATTTTTAGCCTATTTCATATATGCATAGACACACACAAAAATACTTACTGCACCTTCACTCAAGCGAGTGTATTTATTTCCCTTGCACTCTATAAGTGTTGTAGTGCTTAGAATGTGCCTTTTGCCCTTGACAACATTGGTTTCAGCTTAATTTGTCGACAAAAGCATGGATGTAGTTCCCTACTTTGCTAGGTAACTAAAAATTGCTCTTCTTTTTTTCTTTGTAATCAACAAAATTTCACCTTATTTTAGATCGTCTTAAATAAGGCACATCAATTTGGGCAATCTACTTGACCATCATGGATGTGCTATATGATCTAAAAATCAAGTATATAATTATTTTCTTGATCATTTACATTCTCTTTGGAGGGTGGAACATTCTTATTCTGCTATTTTAGTCCATTTAAGATTTATGCAAATGCAAACATGTCATAGGAAAAAGATACCCTTTAGTAGTTTAGCTTTCATTTTTGGTTATAAGAAATTTTAGTTACTCTAGTTATCCTGTTTGGCTATACTTCATTTTAGTTACTCTAGCTTTCACTTAAGCATGTTAAAGATAGAGGACTTGAGAATAGTTTAAATAATGGCTAAATTACTAAATAAGCCTCTGAACCATTTCAAAATTTCCTAAAAATCTAATATCCTTGTATATATTCAAATACACCTCTTTCTCTAAATTTGACCCATAAACATGGTAGTCGATACCATACTGGTACCAAGTAGTTTGGGTTCCGTTTCGGTTGAGATTTTGACCCATTTCAGTAAATGCCAACTTGTAGTGTGTACCGGCCCATACTGGTTGGTACAAAATTTTGAGATTTTAAACTTTTATTTTTTTTCTATAATTACATTTAAAATTAAACTATAATTATTAAATTAAGTTATTGAACCTAATTAATAATTTTAAAACTTATATTTGCATATTATAAATATATTTATATGGATGTAATTGAAATATATTGGCATGTATATATAATATATAATTTATTAAAAAACTAAAATTTGGACTATAAATGATACAGAATTGGTCCTAACCTGCTTGAACTCTGGACAACCCAACTTGAGAACAACCCGAACAGGAAACAATCAAACTGATGTGACTTGAACCCAAGATAAACTGGCCCAACTTGTCTATTTGCCACCTCTGCTAAGCACTACCAAAAATTAAAATACGTTGCATGCACACACATACACAACCTTCTATGATACAAGATTTTTGGCAATCATATAGAAAACAGCTTGATCTTGTCTCAAGGTTAACAATGTAAGATGCTAACATAGATGGAAGTAGGAGTAGCTTTCAGAACCTCCTACCTTTTGAATATTGATGACATAAAGCTAATGTATCTGGATGCCTGTCAATATAGTTAAATCTGTTACCCATAGATTCTCTTCTTGAAGACTTAATACAATATGTTCATTCAATTTGCAGCATTACAATTGGAGGTACTTTTATATCTTTGTGCCCTGTTCTATGAGAGCCTCGAGTGCCATTATCCTGTAAAGTCTGTTAAGCATTTGCTTGTTAGTAGGCAGGGCGTATGAATTTGTATGTAATGACCTTTCAAAAAAAGAAAAAAAAAATGGAAAAAAATGTCTTTCATGGCCGTTTCATTGATTGAAGTTGCACCCTGTTCAGGATTGAAATGATATTGTCTTGCTGCTGGTGCTTCTTCTGTAATTTAACTGTTATGTATAAGCCAGATACTCTGCATAAAATATGTGATCTTCTTGAATTGTTTACACCATTCCTTCTGTTTACTGATTTATCATTCTATCTCCAGTGCATCTTATGGTAAAGAAGCCTTGAGCTGCGAGCTGTGACTTTCAATCGGTTATCAGTTCTTTTAGATATTGCTATATTTAGTTTTTGAGATGATTTAATGACCATAAAAAAGTAATAAAAAAGGGAAGGAACAGCATTTTATCTTTGATTTGACTTCATTGTCATGTTTCTCAGATAAAGTCATATTTTTGTTGCCCCCAATTTTTTCCTAGTTTTTACTCTTCCCATGTGTATTAAGTAATCTTTGACGAGGTTGTTATTAAAGAAATTTGCTGGTTGTCTACAATTCTACCAAAAAAAATATATGTTTAACTTCTTGAAATGCTTACATTATTCTTACTTTAAATTTGTGCATCCATGTCTTGTTAACGTGTTAAAAGTATTTTATATTTATGTAAAATTTAACATGGTAATAATTTGTGTTACATATATTTTATGCATTCGTGTATTCGTGTCCCGTTTGTGTTTCTTTTCCATGTTATGTCTTGTTTCTTGTATATTTAGCTATTTTTTGCATGCATGTTTATTCGTCTCGTATTGTATCCAATATTGCCAGCTCTACTTACTACATACATATTTGTCATTGTATATCCAGCACATGATTTGGTAATGAAGCTTATAAGCTGTCACTTCAATTGGCTATCTGTATAATTTTTGTTTCTCAGTTCTTTTAGATACTGTCGGGTGTATTTTTGTGTTGATTATAGAATAAAAAAATAGAGAGCAGAAGAATACCATCTTCATCTTTGATTTTGACTTTATTTGTCATGTTTCTCAGATTAAATCATATTTCTTTTTCTCAAATTTTACCTGGTTTTATTAATTCAGTGGGTTGTCACTAATCTTCGACCAACTGGTGCTGCTAGTTCTTCATCATCAAGTTTCTCGTGGGTGTTTGACCTTGAAGGGATTTCAGAAATGTACGAGTCCTATGAAGAAACAAATTTATGGTAATCTTACCTGGATTAAGCTATAGGGTGTGGTTTGGATTTTATTTTACTTGTCCATATTCAGACTGAATGTTGGTGTCTGTTATTTGACTTTTATATGTTAAATATTTCAAATGATAAACATAAAAATAAGAAGTAAAATTTGTTCTCATTTTGAAAAGAGCTTTCAACTGTTTATTATATGTTTCTTTTGGCTGCATAATTACAGGAAAGTGGTGGAAAATCTACCTCGTGGTGTGCATGTTAATTTTTTGAAAGCAGAAAGGAGTTTGCATCGATGGGCCCTTGAAGATCTTCAACGAATTCATGCTGCTGAAGAGTCCGCTGCTGATGAGGGCGGTGGAGTAGAGATGCATGTCCTTGAAGGTGCTGGACACTGGGTACATCTATTGCTCTGTGCATGCTCTAATTGCTTTATGTTTTCTCCTTTGCACATAACATATGCCTGGATTTACACCCTTTACTTATCGTGTTGCATCTTTGGTGTTTGAATGACGTTGATGTAGAACCTACGATGTAAGAAGTATTACTGAGTTTCATGCTCAATAAAGTGTGTATAACCCGATAAATGTCACAGCTTTTCAAGAAGAAGGTTATACTATCCCACTATGATGTCTAATTTTGACAGTGTTCTAAAATCACTCTCGTCAAGAGATAAAAGGGATTCCAGGGTGCTTGAAAGTATTCAACCTATATAGAAAAAACTTGTGTAACCAGTGAAAAAGAGAAAAATACAAAATGTGCAACTTTTCTGCTCTAGAGCTCTCGTTTTTCAGTTAGCACATTAGAACATTTGGAAGTCTGGTTAGCTGCATTTTTACATAGCAAGAACATACGTATCGCATCTACTCGGAACCATGTTCGTTGGACATGATTACAAGTGTTGGATATGGGTAGATGTCTAACAGAGGTATATCTTTTTCATGGATTTGGAGGGTCAAATCCCTATAATCATGGGTTGACTTAGTTGCATATTTGCTGAATAGTTCTGGTAGTTGCTAGTTGTATCATTTGTAATTTTAGGTTTGATGCAGAGCTATTTTCCTTAGTGCGAGATTTTTAGTCATGTTGAACTTGCTTTATTTTCATAATAGGTACATGCAGATAACCCAGATGGACTCTTCAGGATTCTTTCATTTTCTTTCAAGGGAGTTAAAGCTTAAAGGTGTTGTATGCTTTTCAAATTTTGATATCTGTTAAGACTCTTTTTTGGGTTGAAGTACTCGTCCAACACATTTAAATATGAATAGGAGGGTATGATCCTGAAAAGAGTGAGCTGGATACATACTTGCATCCTACTATCATTCCCGAGTACAGGTAACTTAAGCTTTGAGTTGCATGAAATCAACCTTAGCCATTTATCTTAGCTCAATATTGTAACTTTATTCATATGATTACCAATCTTCTAGTCATTAAATCATTACTGTACCATAGTAACTGCTAACTTACATAGTTGTTCTACATTTCTTTTTTGTTTACTTCAAATTGCCTTCGTTCAAATATGATGTGGAGTGATAAATGACTTGTTTGTACAAGTTTTATCCTTTTATCATTGATTTATAAAAAGAATGATGCTAGTTAGAAAGTGATTTTTTTTGGGTATAAAGTTGTTTTTTTTTTAAATACAGCTGTAGTAATTAAGTTATATTGTATCATTAACCAAGTGATGCAATTAACATTAGTATTATCAAATCATTGCTACAGACAGTAATGCTTGAATGGTTGCAGATTGAGTAACGCGTTTCAATTAGTTAATTTTGAATTTTAAATCCAAGCTTTTGTACTCCGTGCAGTTGAAATTTAATCTTCTGCTTATATTATATTTTCAAGTCTAATTATTAATAATGTTAAATTTATTTTGTAAAATTTGATGGTGTGGTATTTTGAAATAAACAAATATTCACTTGAATTTAATATAATAGAGAATTTTAATTGTATTAATAGGACTTGATTTTTAAATGTAAAAAAGTAGAGACAATATAAATACTATTTTAACTTTTTAAAATAGGGTTTAGAGTTTAATGATAAAGGCTTAATAGTACCCATAAGCCATAAAATTTATCAATTAAGGTTTCCTTTGTTTATCAGTAAAATATTTTTCAGAAAATAATTTTTGGAAAATGATTTACTTTTCTGAAAATGATTTACTTTTCTAGTGTTTGGATGAATCTGTGTAAAATATTTTCTGTTGTTTGGTAGATTTTGTGAAAATATTTCATAAAAGTTGTTTTAAATTAAACAAATATATATTTAAGAATTTATTATCTTTTCATTGTTTAATTGAGTTTATTATATATATTAATAAATTTATATTTTAAATTATTTTTACATATATTGCAATGATTTATTTATAAATAAATAAATCAAATTAAATATATAATAATACTCAATTATTAAGCTAAAATATTAATTGTTATAAATTGAAAACAACCAAAGTCAAATAAATTATTTCTAATTGTGCTATAAAAAATAAAAAGCAAGGATTGAATAATTATAAATTAGTTTTTAAACCACAATTAATACTAGAAATTAATAATGTTATCCAAATGTATAATTAGTAGTACACCACATGATAACAACAACATTGTCTAAGTGCATAACTAATATTACACCACATTAAAAGTATCAATATCTTCAACTTTGAGAAAATTTTTGAAGCCAAATTTTTCTATGCTTCTTACTTATAACTAAAAAAACTTTGGCCTTGAATTCATGACTCACTAGATAATCTAACACAGAACACAAGAAGTCATCATCAAATCTTTCTACTTCCAAAAAAACTTTGGCCTTGAATTCATGACTCACTAGATAATCTAACACAGAACACAAGAAGTCATCATCAAATCCTTCTACCTCCATCGACATCACTTCTTCGTAAAGATGTGGTGTCTTATCCTCATTAACAATTTTGTCAAGTTGTTCACCCACAAATTTAATTTGTTTATCAACGACACTTTCTTGAGCAATTTTTCTTTTACGTTTGGATGTGCCGGATGAAGATACTTTTATTCTTACCTCTTCAGTCTCTTCATTGTTGTAGTCTATAGACACTGAATCTTGGTTACCATCATCCAAATCTATGTCAGCAAATGTTCTGACAAAACTCCCTGATGCCATATCTTTGCCAACAACCAAAGCTATTTCATCATAATGATCAATGCTTTTATTCAAAAATGGTTCATACTTCTTGTGCCTGTTGGATATTATACACAATTAGAATAACAAATAAAAAATAATTGAAATATACTTAACATATATATGCATATATTACCATCACTGCTGCATCTTATGTCGCTCTATCACATGTTATCATCCCATCCAAAACCACTTTCACCCCGAATTGTACATATAATCTACCACTGGTTTTTTACAGTCCTCAAATGATTTTCCACATGCTTCGCATCGCATTGGACTCGAAACCTTTCAGAAATAGCTTTAACAACTCGATTAATAGAAACTGTTTTGAAAGTGTTAGAAGGCTTATTTCCTTTTTGGGGCTTCTTTGCTAGAATTTCAAGAAAAAGATGTTCCATCAGTTTTTTCCACCTGAATTGCTTGGAGGTCCCTTCTTTGTTGCCCTTACCTATTCTACATTAATAATTGTCATTTCAATCATTTCAATATCCAACAAGCTTAAAATATAATAAATTCAATATCTAACAAATTCAAGACATAATAATTTCAAAATCCAACAAACTAAAATTTTAATATCATTATCCAACCAACATTAACAAAAAACAAAAAAAAAAAAATTTTAATACTAAAACATTCATAACATAGAAACAATAACCTTGAGCCCTAAATCTACCTAATATTTCTAGCCATATAATCAGTCCACATAGTTTGTGCAATTTCGTCTCTTTTAGCAGACCATTCTCTTGCTTATTCTCTTTCTTCTCGCTCCGTAAGAGTTGATATTATTAAATCAGACTCAAGCTCCTCGTATAATCCTTGATTAAGTAAATCACTAGGATCAATTCCTATTATATGATTATGAATTATACAACAAGCCAAAACTATATCTACTTGAGTTTGAAAATTCTAAAATGGTTCAATATCTAATACACGAAACTGTTTCTTCAAAATCCTAAAAACACATTCAATAGTGATTCGCAATGATGAATGACGAAGATTAAAGAGTTCTTTTCCATTTTCAGGCCCCGAGCACTAAACTCTTTTAAATGATATCGGACACCACGATATGGGGTAATATATCCATTTCGGATGCCATATCCAGCATTAGCAAGATAATATTTACCTACAATTTTACAAAACATAATTATTACTAATAAATTATGAGCTTACTAGAACTATTTGGTATTTAATGTTAATTCTTACCTTCCGGAATTCTTAATCCTCTTAGGCGTGAAAGTGCATCACTTAAAATACGAAAATCATGTGCACTACCTTCCCAACTAACTAGAACATAGGAAAATTCCAGATCAAATGTAATGGCAGCCAATATATTTTGTGTCGTCCCCCCTTTACGGCTACGAAATCTTCCTTGAATGCTAAGTGGAACGGATACACGAACATGAGTTCCATCTAATGCTCCAATACAATCTTTAAAATAAGGATAAAACATTGGATTGTTTCTGATTTCACTAGGAGTTAACTCATCAGGTAATCTAATAACTAGTTTATACAATTTCAAAATAGCTCTCAATACAACCCTAAAGTAACGGTGAATTGTCTCAATTGATTTATAATATCTAGATCCAATCACTCGAAACCTTACATTATGACCAATTATATGTAAAAATATAACTACTTGCTTCCTAATATTTACCGATTTAGTTGATTGTAACAAATTATTCCTACTAAGAATATCAAACAAATTAAAAAAGGCAATCAGTATCATCTTTATCACATCAATACAATGCTAGTCACTACTATATAAAATACTATTAATATAATTTTCTCTTTCATAATCTCGATTCACATGAGGGTGAGAAGCAATTTCCTTCCTAGTTTTTAATTTTTTAATCCAAAAAGCCCCAAAAGCTAAAACTGAAGTCACGACTTCGACAATTGCATTTTGATCTTGATTACGATCCATCTAAACAAAATAATGCCACACAAATATTTGATCACTACAAAAAAGATGCAAGCTTTTCATACAATCATATATATGACTAAAGTTAACTAAAGTGCATACATACATAGATAAGGAAATTAATGAATCAATTCCAGCACTGATCTGAGCAAACAATGAAACAAAAGAAGAATCTTCAAGTTTCCTTATTCTTTTCTAAGAATATATATTGGACAACTGCTTAGATTAAAGTAAATAAACATGATTCACAGACTTGTTTTTATTTTGCAATGCTTACATCAAAGATTCCACTATTAATTGTATAATAATTTTAAGATAATAATTAAAAGTGTCCACATGCGGGTGGCATGATTTTTCTAAAAGTCATTTTTGCTTAACTTCCAATTGAACTTCATTTGTTAAATTATTAATTAGTTGGAATGAAATTTTAATTCTATAAATAATTTTTTTAATAATTATTAATTTGTATAAAAAGATAATTAATATTATATTTAGAGCATAAAAATGGGTCAAATATCAAAATGACGGATTTACCCATTACTTTAACATTTTTTGCGTGACTTAAGTAACATAGATCATGTACTTGCTTATTATTTCTCCCTGGGGTAATCCTTTAATATCATAAGCAAACAAGCCATAAATTTCCAGTACCAGGTATATAAACACTTGAAAACAAAGTAACCTGAGTATAATATTAAACTAGAGCAAGCGTTGTTTCTAACTTCTAATCTTGTATTTTAACTTGATAGTTCCATACAGGAAAAGGGTAAAAGACTTGCAAGGCAGTGCCAAAGCAGGCAGTTTATGGAAAGATACACATAACCTGACACTTAATAAACTAAAATCTCTAGTTTTCATCCAGAATCTGTGAAAGAAAATTTCAGAATCAAAAGCAAGACAACAACAAGTACATTCTAAAAAGTCATCAACATCGCATGAAACCAGAAAAATAGAGATCAGTATATATATAGGAACTCATAAGACCAAAACAGTTAAACTCCAATTG
Source organism: Gossypium anomalum (assembly GCA_025698475.1). NCBI lineage: Eukaryota > Viridiplantae > Streptophyta > Magnoliopsida > Malvales > Malvaceae > Gossypium > Gossypium anomalum. Next base: position 63,902,486 of record CM046968.1, on the reverse strand, counting down.
ATTAATCCTATATGTTTCCATTTGAGAGAAAAAAAAATTATATCTTTATTATCCCTGTAGAAGAGTTTTCCAACATTAACACAACTCGCCTGATTCCTTATCTAAGCCATTGTTTTTTAATCAAACACAACAAGAAATAGCGAGGAAAGGCCTTTTCTCCAATGAAATAAAGATTATAAATTATACAACAATAAGAAACAAAAGTTAAATGATGACCATGTAGATGAGTACTTTAACCATGGATCCATATAGATTAAAGAAGGCGAAGTGGATGGGCAGTTTAAAAACAAAAAATAATAAAAAAATCAACGCTCAAGAGGATTATACAGGAAAAATAGTAGTTGATTAAGAAAACTTGTTCATGGTCTAGTTAATAAAGTTTCAATTCCAACAGTTATCATTGTTAAGTAAGAACTATTATTTTCATGTATGACTTTCTATTGATTTTTCTAATATTCCAAGCAAACAAACATTAAATGAGTGAGCTGAGAAGGGAAGGGAAGGGAAGTTCATGATGAGTATTCATAAATAGGGTTCAGATAGGGCTTTGCTCCTTTCTCTCCGTGTCTCAGCTCAATCAAATGCATGCGAAACCATTACAACCAAATTCAGCCAAATACATAAAAGGCAAATACATAAAAAACCATAAAAATCTTACCTTGATTGAGATTCAAGGATGGAACTGGATAAAGAAGGAGAAGGAAGATAAAGAACGAAAGAAGGAGAAAGAATATGGTGAGAGTGGAGGAAGATTTTTCAGAAAATTTCTTACAGAAATAAAATCGGTAAGACATTTTCCCTAAAAACCCATCTCATTTACCGTGTTTTGGAAACTATTTTCCCCATGTAATTTATTTTCAAGCAAACAAACACCGTAAAACCAGGAAAATATTTTCCGAAAAATATTTTCCTGGCAAACAAACGAACCCTAAACTCTTTTGAACCTTTTATATTCACTTGAGTTTTTTAATTAACAAAAATAAATTCATTGACTAGCGTTAATCATTAATATTTAATGGTGAGATTGATATCATTGTTACCGACGTTGAGTTGTTAATAAGATGTTGCCACAAATAATTTTTTTTCTTTTTTATTGTCTCCCCTTTTTCCATTTTCCATTTTCCATTTTTTTTCTTTTTTTTTTCCTTTTCCTCCCTCAACCCTAAACCAAATTGCATCTCATCTAAATCATTCTCATGTGCTTGTACCAAACCCAAAGAAGAACCTCCATCACAAGCCTCAACCCCATCATCCTCCACAACACTGCTACAACCAACCACTAACAACTTAACAACAAACAAAATTGAGAGAGAGACAGAGTCATGAGGTGTTTAGTGAGGATGATGATGGAAATAGAGGAAGTAGTGAGGAGTTTAGTGGTGCACGATGAGTGGCAAGGAAGGGTGAGAGAGTTGGGAATCGATAGAGGAGGTGGAAAAAAAGAATATTTTTTTATCTTATAATTTCTTTTTTTATTCTTATAATCGAGGACTCAATTAGGTGTAAAAGATTAAGAGAGATTTAATTTATTTTTTTAAAAAAAATAGAAAAAAAATTATAACCACCTATAATAAAATAATTTCTTTGACTATTGAATATCCATTCAAGGATATTCAAATATCTAATAATATATTTATCCGGTAACTAAGAGAATGCAATTTGGATTTAATTTTTAATGAAAATTTTTGTAATGCTAACAATGAGAAAAAAAAATATTTTTAACCCTTGATTAAAGTGAATATAGATTAATCATTTATACTATTTCATTAAAATAAAATGTCTATTACTATTTTTTTTACCTTTTTAAAGTACAAATAAGGAAGAATATTAAAGAAAATGAACTCGACTTTCATATTCAATTTATTGATTATAAAATATATATAATCTTGATATTGTACGATACTGTAAGACATTTAATCGAAACATACAATGAATAAAATGTAATAATATTTGGAAACAAAACATCTACTGGAATTGTATGTATTCAATTGCTAAAATAGTCTTACAAAATTTAATCAAATTAAATCATTCATAAAATTTTAATCCAACTACAAATTGTTATTATATATGATTCTTTGTATTGTTATATCAAGTAAAATAAAATCTTCAAAGATTTTAAAATATGAAAATAAAATTAGTTTATTTTACATGTTACTACTATGTTTTGTGACCTGGTTCAAATGGCAACCCGATTCAAAAACTAGAACATCTCGCCATCCCCTATCCGCTTGATGGCCACGACTCGCCTCACCCCGCATCCACGACTCGCCATCCTTTGTTCGTCTGATGGCCACGACTTGCCTCTCCCTCGTCCACAGCTCGCCATCTCTATGTCCACCTAATGGCCACAACTCACCATCCCCTTATTCGGACCACTTCACTAGCTCGCCACTTCGCTCCTAGCTCGCCACCTTCCCCAACTTGCCAGTTCACCAAGTAGTTGATCTGCAATTTGCCATTTCCTTGTTTGCCACTTTCCAACTTCACCTCCCAGCTCGCTTACTTGCGAGGAGTCCCCTTCAAAGATACCTTTGAGGTTACGTGTCAAACCTAGAAGGGTAATGTGTCGTTGTCTAGTTGTCCCCTAGCACGTCCTATCAGGGAACCGTGCCTTATAAATATGAAGATAACTTCCATGAAAAAGGGACCAGAGAAAAAAACCCTCAACACAACATGACATTTTTTTGTTTAAAGATTATAAAGTATATTTTTATATTAATTTATATTAAACTAAAATTTATATTAATCATTTTTCTATGGATTATTATTTGATACACAAACGGTGAAGTTTTTTTAACTCTACAAGCATAAGAAAATGATAACTGTCCTTAACTGATTATCACATCCCAAAAATCCGGTTAGTAGAATTGGGTTAGTGGACTGAATATTCGATCTGGATTCCAGAATTAGGATCATATTAATTAAATAAAAATACTATAAAAATAACCGGGATTAAAATTTAGGTTGGAAAATTAAAATTAAGGGGTTGACTATTAATTTTCTTAAAACGGATTTTAAAAAAAAATGAAATCGAATTTGAAAAATAATTAGGAAAATGTGTTTAATTAAAATAGGGACTGATTTGAAAAAGGGTGAAAATTGAAAGTTTTTAAAAGGTAATTTTTCCTAAATTTAGAAATAAGTTTTCCCCCTTTCCTATTTAAACCCCCAATCCCATTTTTCCCTCTCTTCTCATCATTAATTTAAAAATTTTCTCCAATCCAAAATTGATTTTTTCTCTCAAAATTAACTCATCCCTATAAATTTTTTAGCCTTCCAAACACCAATTCTTCCTTCAATTTTTTTAAAAAAAATTCCTCTTTTCCTTATCAATTTCTTCATTGTTCTTCAAACATTTTTCAGTGAATTAGATCTATACTTCGTCATCCTTCTCATATTGAGGTAATATTCTGATTCTTATTTTTAAATCTAAGCTTTTTGTTTTTATAATTCAAAATTTGATAAACTATTACAAGATTTTAATAGATCTAAAGCTTTCAAACCAAAAATTGGCTTAAAAATGGTGAAACTCGAAATATTAACTTGCTATTTTAAGTTTATTTTCAACTTATTTTGAACTAATTAGAAGGTTTGTAATCTCAATTTTATAGATCGTTAAAAGATTTTTATGAATTTTGACTTTTCCCTCTTTAATCGATTTTGTAAGCTTAAATTTTTGGAAAAGCTAGATTTGATAAATTAGGTCATTTTGATAGCTTAGATTTGTAATAATATGATATTTAGGATGCTTAGAAACATGTTTAGGGATTAGAAACGAAAATTGACTGAGAAAATCTCTTATTTCAATTAACTAGCTAGATTTCAACATTAGAAGGGGAAAAGCATAGATATGGAATTTTACTATTGTTTGAATGTGATTAAGGCTATAAATGATGATTTTGCAATGTGTTTAATATGTATGTAAAGTGTCAGATCCAACGTGAGCCTTTGAAAATGAGCATATCGAAAGGCAAAGAAAAGCTTACTTAACCTTCCACAATTGAACGAAAGCGATTTAGTGAATGATCAAAATTACTATTTTTAGGCACTATTCCTTAAGTTGAATGGGATTTTAGGTTGGCATAAACACCTAACATAAGTTCCGAGTGTAATTTTTCTTACTCAATCTATGTAATATTACATGTGATGCTTGTATATTGTGATATGTGATACATGTGAGATAATTAAGCATGTGATATGTGTATTTGACAGCGAATGTTAAGTGCCTTGCTAGTTTTATGCATATCTAAGTGATTTAAAGTGAATGTGGCTCTTCGAGCATTTGTGAAAGCACCTAAGAGTGCATTAAAGGTGATTGTGAAAGTGATACGTATAAGTGTTTTTGGTAAGTGAGAGTGGGCATAAAATAATAAGTAAATGTGTGTATAAGTGAATATGTTGTCATTGTGAACTCTTGGAACCATTGGATATCATTAGCATGCCATAGGATTGTGAGTACTCACCACTATTTAGTTATGATTGGGTATTAAGGCCCAGGGATAACGTTGGATAGATAAGGGAATGTTGAGCTTACCTTCATTTATCGGGATAGCGTGGTGTGTTTGGATAGTGTTAGCATTCATGCTACACTTATATGGGATAGCGTTAGACTCTTTGAGTCGTTTGGAGTGTTTGGAGATCCGGTTATCCAATGTATTATGTTTCTATACATGTTTAATAGTCACAAAATGTCAATATATCAATATGAAATGCTATGAGTATGCTGATTGCAATGTCATGATTGATTGATATAGTATACGTTCTTTTAACTATGGAGTATGTATTTAATTATGGCAATCTTTGAGCACTCACTGAGCTTGAATAAGCTCACACTCTTTTATGATTATTTTATAGAGAAATAACTATATTTAGGGGGGAGGGAGAAGTGAGCAAGCTAAGTGATCCAAGCAAGGCATTCTTTTTGAGTATGTGTTGTGACTTTTTGGCTATAAAAATAAAAATAATATGGGTGTAAAGCCCCAAAATTTGGGCCTAGAAGTATTGGGTCTTGAGCATAGGGACTCTGATGAGGCGGCACATATGTGTTTAGTGGTGCGCTTAAGTGTCAGAATAGGCCTGCAGGTCTGGTGGTTAAGTGGAGTGTTAGTTTGGCTTAAGGTTCTGGGTTCGAGTCCTTGTGTGCGCTTTTGGAGTGAATTTTTCTTTTTGGTTTATTATGCTACTTATTTTATTTTATTTAGTTTTAATTCTTATTGATTAAGGAGTGATCTTTTGTTTTTTATTTTATTTTATTGGCTGGACGTTCTTCTCTTCACTTCTCGCTATTCTTTTCTTTTTGGGTTCTTTTACCTTTGCTATTGTATCTCAACTGGCTACGATTTTTTTTTCGTTTCAGGATATTCGCTCCTCTGTCATCATCGCTATTCACGAATCAGGTGTGGGATTCTAACTTTGACTACATTGTTTCATTTTGCGAAGTACGTTTATTTTTCCTTGAATATGCATTAACCCCATCGTTTTTGGGTCTTGAGGCATTGTAGGAGGGGGGAAAGTGCTAGTATTTGACATATGTTGATGGGGACAAGAGCTGGGACTATTACGGTGGCCAAAACGGTATTTTTGGGACTGAATTAGGGTGGTTTCATAGCCTCTCTGATGGCCACACGGGCGTGTGCCAAGGCACACGGCTGTGTGGATTTTTGAATTAGGTTTTTTAGCCAATTTGAGTGCCACACGGCCTCGCCACACGGGCATGTGGCTGGTTTGGGGACTTTTGTAGGAAACCACATGGCTGTGTCCATTGGACATACGACCGTGTAACTGATTTGGGCAATTAGGGCTTCCACAAGGGAGTGTGTTATGGGACACACTGCCATGTAACTAATTTGGGGAATTAGGGTCCCACATAGGCGTGTGATTCAGAACACATGGCTGTGACTGGTGGCCACACGAGCATATGAGATCCTCACACGGCCGTGTCTGCTCTGTACTTGATTATAAGTGAAATTGAACAGTGAGTTACATGGCCCTAACTCACCAAATTCTAAATTTAAGTCAATTTGATTGCAACTGCAAATCAATGTGTTCCTACTTTCAACTAAGCCTGTTTGAGGGTAATCATAGCTCTGAATTGGGTTGGATTTGTGCGATACTCGTGAATGATTGAGTGAATAGTTTGTTAATGATCTAGAATACATGTGTGTACATCTTTTTAACTGACTGAATGTGATTGACCGTTTCTGAATGACTGCTTCTGAATGACTGTCTGGAATTGTATTCTAAATTGGTGCATTTTCATTCATACATTTGCACACATCCATTTGCATAAACCATTTTGGGTTGGGATGTTGAAGAGAAGGAAGACTGATTTGAACTGGCAGTTCAACTGCATTGGTTATCATTATTGCCGGGCAACCCGGGATGACATCTTATATCAGTATAGCAGTTTACCGTATTGCACCGTACCACATGTTCGTTAGCTACGCTACGTACTACTATATGATCTGGCAGTTCATACTGCATGTCTGTACTGCGGTTTTTGTATTGCACCGTACAGCTTTACGCTAGTATTGCTGCATAATATACGAGTGTAACAGCCCAATTTAGACCCTAATCGGAACGGTGGTTTTGGGACCATGAATTCGAGTCATAAAAATATTTAAAAATTATTTTCTATGTTTATTATGTGTGAATTAATATCTGTGAAATTTTCGTGATTTAATTTTGTCGTTTGAGTGTCAATTTAATAAAAATGGTTTAATCGCGTAAAATGAAAATTTGATGGTTAAATATGAAAAGGCTGAATAGTTATTTTCTTTTTAAAATGAGGTATTTAAGTTGCAATTAAACCATAATATTAAGTGATGGACAGTTGTGGACAACCATTATAAAGATTTTATATTAAATTATAAAGGTTAAAATTGTAAATTATGTAATAATATGTATTAAATAAAACATAAAATAAAAAGCTATTTGTTCATATTTTTCTTCCATGACCGAAACATCAAAATAAAGAAAGAAAAATAAAGAGTTTAAGGGTTCAACCATTTGATAGCTTAATCAAGGTATGCAACTAGCTCAGTTTTTGATAATTTTTTCATTTTTAAGATCGTTGCTATGTTATCTATCAAGCCCACCTCTCAATTTTTGAATTTGATGATGATTTTGTATTTTGCCATTGTTGAAAGCTTGTGTTTTTGTTGTTTTGTGCTGGAAAATAAAAAAATATATGATAGATTAACATGTTTTGTATTTGAAGTTTTGATGAATTTGAGTAATTAGGGATAATTTGTAAAAATAATAAATTGAGGGACTAAAATGTGAAAAAATGAAATGTATGGACTTGTATGAACATGGGTAGTATTCGGCCTAAGCATGGTATGTGCAAATTTTGCATGTTTTGTGTTTTCTGCAATTTGGGCTAAATTGTAAAAAGTGTAAAATGTCAGAGGTAAAATAGTAATTTTCCAATTTATGTGTTTTTGGACTAAATTGAGTGAAAATATGTTTGAACGAGTTTAATTTGAAAATGTTTAGATCAAGAACCAAAGAAATCGGAATTGGATCAGGGGAAAACCAAAGTTGTCGATTAGTCGTCCCGTTCTGATTTTCGTTGTCCAAGGTAAGTTTATAAGCAAATAGATGTTGTTTATTTTAAATAACTACGAGTTTATTATGCTAAAATTAATTATGTGGAGTATATATGTTGTTAACCGAATGTGTATATGCTAGGGAGCTATATTTTCCAATTCGTTTCGACCGAGTTATGACGTCCGAAAGCCCCGTATGAACCTTAGGAATAGCTAGGATACATATGTCATGACATAAGATTCCGATATGTGATGTGCGAGTAAGACCATGGCATCGATATATGTGTGTGAGTAAGACAACGTTTAATACGTTGGCATTGATATGTGATTCTGATATATGTGTACGAGTAAGACCACGTTTAATATATTGGCATCGATATGTGATTCTGATATATGTGTGCAAGTAAGACTACATTTAATATAGTGGCATCGATATGTGATTACATGTAAGACCACGTCTGGGACGTTGGCATTGTACAATATGTGTGATTATCCAAGTATCCTATTCAATTCCGAATGGTTCAACGGGCAATGATAAGTTGTGATCGAATATGTAAAACGAGCTAAAACGATCAGGTATGAGTTAGTTGATTACCTATTTGGAAATAAGGTAAGTTGGCTATTTGATATGTGATGTAAATTATACAAGTTACTAATGTAAACATATGTGCATTTATGTTGTATGTTCGACCATATGCTATGAATATGTATGTGATGCTATATTTTGATTCATGAGTATATGTATATGGGTGTAAATCTACTTGGTTATATAATGATATTTGGCTTTGAAATTGAATGATACCTTATTAATATATATATGTACATTCGACCATGATAAAGTTTATATGTGAAAGTATATGTTATACATGAAATTGTAAGCTTGAGATTAAATGTGACTATGATAGTATAATTTGGTTTGGTTTAAATGAGTTGATTATGTTATTGAGTTGTTTATTTGCTTATGACTTACTAAGCTATGATAGCTTACTGTATGTGTTTATGTTTGCCTCTGTTTTATAGATTTTGGGGATTAGTTACGAGCTCGGGGATCGTCAGCAAAGTCCATCACACTATCGACTGTTTTTGGTATTTTATAAGTTTAAATTCAAACTTGTGGCATGTATAGGCTAGTTTAGTTATTATGATGATTTTGAAATATGTATATATTGAGAACCATGCGAAAATGGCTTGATTATAATGTTAGAGTTTGTGTGTTTGTGGCTATGACTTGAATTCAACGTGGAAGTGTATTTCATGGTGTATATATGTGTGGTATTAGGTTATATGGTTCGGCTTGCTTATTAGATTAATTGATGATTTAGCAATTTGATATGCGATAATTATATTTTGGTAAGTATGTTCCTTGGTCTATATGTTTGTGATGTTTAGTTAAATAATTCGGCAATGGAAATGGTAAGTATAAGGTATTATCGGTTTTATAGTTAGTTCATTTTGGAAGTATGAAATGTGGTGTAATTTGAATGGTAAATTTTGGCTTCGTATTGAGAAAAAATGATGGATATATATTTGAATCAATATTGGCTTATTATGTTCGGTTGCTAAATGGCAAGTAATGAATATGTTATATAATTGTTTTGGTTGATTTATATGTGGTATTAGTTATGTACATTCGTTTATGTTTAGATCTAATGTGGGAATTATGTTTCATAGTATACATGTGATGTTTTAATATGTGTTTCAGTTTGAGAAATGATGAAATTTGGTATTGTTATGAACATGATTATTTAGTTAAATATTAATGTGATGTGTGAGGAAGTATGTGTATAATTGCTTGATTATTTATTGAGTTAAAATAGGTTTCAATGCATGATTATATACGGCTAAAACTAGTCAAAATAATAGTGTACACTTATGATATGTTTGCATATGAATTAGCTATTTAGGTTCGGTCATGAATATCAATGAATGAATAAAATTTTAAAAGTTATATTGAAGTTATTTTCTAATGACTGAATGTTGGCTAATTGTTTGATAGTGAATAAGTAATTTTAAGTATAGTAACTTTTTGGTTGTTCTTTGTAACCAAAATGGTTCGATTTATTATGGTTTGATGCAAATGATCTAAAGATTAAAAAAAAAGAAGTATGATTAGTCTTAAATGATATGTTTTAAGTATAGTATATTTAAACGAGTGGTTAATGCCATGTGGATATTTTACTCAAAATAAGGTGTAAAGTATGTTTGTTCATATTTTCTAATATCCATGCTATATACATGAGTGCTATTTAAGTTAAGTATTATGGCTTATTCAGTTTTAAAATATGCACGTGTATTAATTATGAAATGTTATATTTGATATTCAATTTATGAGAAATAGTTGTTATAAGTCTGATATAAGTTGTGTAATGATTTATGTATATATTTTAAATTTTTTTTAAAATATACCAATGATAGTAATATAGTATTTTTGAGTTTGAAATTGAATAAGATAAGTATTTTTTTGATGATATTTTATTATGAGCAAGAAATATAGTAAAATGTTTGTTTTAAACTGTGATATGTCTGGTAATGCCTTGTAACCTTAATTCAGCGACGGATATGGGTTAGGAGTGTTATATTTGATTGGTATCAAAGCTACGGTATAGACGGTTCTAGGACTAATGTAGCATATGTGAGTCTAGCTATACATGCCATAATTATAAACCGCGATAGTGTGATGATTCTTGATAGTTAAAAATGTGTTTTCTTATAGAAATGGATCCCGATTGATCTGTAACGGATGAAGTAGAAGATAATGCGCCCGCTCCTGCTCAGGGGGCAGCGCCGGCTGATTCTAGGTCGATTTTGAGTAGTATAGAGGGAGAGGCTAAGGAAGCCTTCTTCCAGTTAATGAATGAGTGGTTCACGAAGTTCGTTGGAATGATTCCGATTGTTCAACAACCTCCACCCCCTCAAGTTCCTGTAACTTCCCAAGTTATATGAAAAAAGAAAAAGAAAAACTGATTTTGAAGCTGGAGATTCCCGTGAGACATCATTGGGTAAATCATTTCAGTCTGCATCAAAGAAATTCCAAAATGATTATAATCGTTCAAAGGCTAATGTAGGGCACTCGAGTAGGGATCGTGCTAGATCATATTCGAGCTTTAGAGCTTCAACTACTTCTATCGCTAGTGTTGAAAACGTCAGATCTGATTGACCTGAGTACAAACGTTGTGGTAAAAGATATTCAGGTATTTGTAGATTGAATAATCAAGCTTGTTTCAAATGTGGATCCTTAGATCACTTTATCTGAGATTGTCCCGAGTCAGTTGAGCGAGAGATTGTGCAAAATTTGAGATCGAGTAACATTTTAGCCGAGGGTAAGTCTTCTAGAAATGCGGGAAATTTAAGTAGCAGTTAAAGAGGAACTAAAGACACAGCAGTTCGATCTGAGCTCGCGCACCTGCCAGAGCTATTGCCATTCGCGCACGCGAGGAGGCTTCATCCCCCGATGTTATTACTGGTACATTCACTCTTTATGATACTAGTGTAATTACATTGATTGATTCTGGTTTGACTCATTCTTATCTATGTGAGACCTTAGTATCCAGTAAGACTTTGCCTGTAGAGTCTGCTGAGTTTGTGATTAGAATATCGAACCCCTTGAGCCTGTGTATTCTCGTTAATAAAATGTGTAAGAATTGTCTGTTGATGGTTCGAGATTCATGTCTTCCAGTTGATTTGATGTTGTTATCATTCGACGAGTTCGATATAATTCTGAGTATGGATTGGTTGACTTTGCACAATGCTTTCGTAAATTGTAAAAGAAAGACTATTGATTTACAGTGCTAAAATGATGAGATTATTCGAATTGAATCTAATGATCTGAATGGTTTACCGGCAGTGATATCTTTGATGTTAGCTCAAAAGTATGTGAGAAAGGGTTGTGAAGCTTACTTTGCGTATGTGCTTGATAGTAAAGTGGTTGAAAGAAAGATTGAATAAGTACCGGTTGTGTACGAGTATTCGGATGTATTTCCTAAAGAATTGCCGAGTTTACCACCTATCTGAGAAGTAGATTTTGGTATTGAGTTAGTGCTGAGGACGACTCCGATATCGATAGCTTCGTACAGAATGGCACCTATTGAATTAAAAGAATTGAAAGTTTAGTTACATGAGTTGACAGATAGAAGTTTCGTGCGATCGAGTTTCTCTCCTTCGGGTGCACCAGTTTGACGGAACTATGAGAATGTGTATTGATTATAGACAGCTCAATAAGGTGATTATAAAGAATAAATATCCATTGTCATGGGTTGACAACTTGTTCGATCAACTGAAAGGGGCTACAGTGTTTTCAAAGATAGATTTGAGATCAGGTTAATATCAATTGTGAGTTAAAGACTCTGATGTGCCAAAGACTACTTTTCAAACGAGATACAGACACTATGAGTTTTTGGTTATGCCTTTCGGACTTACTAATGCACCTGCTATTTTTATGGATTTGATGAACCTGATCTTCAAATAGTATCTAGATCGATTTGTTATTGTGTTTATAGATGACATTTTGATCTATTTTCGTGATGAAATCGAGCATGCCGAACATCTAAGACTTGTGTTATAGACTTTGCGAGATAAACAGTTGTATGCAAAGTTCAGTAAATATGAGTTCTAGTTACGTAAAGTCAGTTTTCTAGGACATGTTGTATCAGCATCGGGTATTCGGGTTGATCCAAGTAAAAATTTAGCTGTACTTTATAGGAAACCTCAAAGAAATGTTTTTGAAGTTCGAAGTTTTCTGGGACTTGCTAGTTACTATAAAAAAATCGTGAAAGGTTTCTCTATGATTGCAACCCCGATGACGAAGCTATTATAGAAAGATGCTAAGTTTGAATGGTCAGGAAAGTGCCAGAAAAGTTTTGATCAGTTAAAAGCCCTTTTGACCAAAGCTTCAGTGTTAGTTCAGCCAGAATTGGGTAAAGAATTTATTATCTATTGTGATGCATCTTTAAATGGTTTGGGCTGTGTTTTGACACAGGAAGGCAAAGTCATAGCTTATGCCTCCAGACAGTTAAAGCCGTATGAAAAGAACTATCCGGCACACGACCTAGAATTGGCTGCTATTATGTTTGCATGAAGATATGACGTCATTATCTATTCGGTGAGAAATGTCATGTTTATTCTGATCACAAGAGCCTAAAATATTTGATGACTTAGAAAGATTTGAATCTGAGACAGCGTCAATGGTTAGAGTTGTTAAAGGACTACGAGCTTGTAATTGATTATCATCCGGGAAAGGCTAATGTCGTTGCTGATGCTCTAAGCCAAAAATCACTGTTTGCTATGCGCGCAATGAATACACATATGGTTATGTCTGATGATGGTTCGATTATAGCAGAGTTAAAAGCAAGATCGTTATATATTCAACAGATTTATGATGCTCAGAAAGTTGATAATGAATTGTTAGCAAAGCAGAGCCAATGTGATCCGAATGCTGATTTAGAGTTTTGAGTTGATGCTGGAGGCTGTCTAAGGTTTAAAAATCGAATATGTTTTCCGAGAAATTCAGAGTTGATTCAGATGATTTTGAATGAAGCTTACAGCAGTCAGTTATCTATTTACTCGGGTAGTACGAATATGTACAATGATCTGAAACAGTTTTACTAGTGGCATGGTATGAAACGAGACAGTTTTGACTTTGTTTCGAAATGTTTAATTTGTCAGCAAGTAAAAGCTGAGCATCAGGTACCTTCCAGATTGCTTCAACTGATCATGATACCTCAGTTAAAAAAGATCCATAATGTATTCCATGTTTCGATGCTTTGTAAATATCGATCTGATCCCTCACATGTGATTAATCCGTCAGAGACTGAGATTAAATTTGATATGACATATGAGGAAGAACCGATTCGTATTCTGGCTCGCGAAGTTAAATAATTACGAAATAAGAAAATTCTGTTAGTAAAGGTACTATGGCATAAAAACGGAGTTGAAGAGGCAACATGGAAGCCAGAAGATGCAATGAAAGAACGTTATTCGAACTTATTCACCGGAAAGATTTTTGGGGATGAAAATCCCTAAGGGGGAGAGTTCTAGTAGCTCGATTTATACCCTAATTGGAACAGTAGTTTTGAGACCATAAATTTGAGTCAGAAAAATGCTTAAAAATTATTTTCTGTGTTTATTATGTGTGAATTAATATTTATGAAATTTTTGTGATTTAATTTTGTCGTTTGAGTGTCAATTTAATAAAAGGGCTTAATCGCGCAAAATGAAAATTTGATGGTTAAATATGAAAGGGCTGAATAGTTGTTGTCTTTTTAAATTGAGGTATTTAAGTTGCAATTAGACCATAATATTAAGTGATGGACGGTTGTGGACAACCATTATAAAGATTTTATATTAAATTATAAAGGTTAAATTTGTAAATTATGTAATAATATGTATTAAATAAAACATAAAATAAAAAGCTATTTGTTCATATTTTCTTTCCATGACCGAAACATCAAAATAAAGAAAGAAAAATAAAGAGTTTAAGGGTTTGACCATTTGATAGCTTAATCAAGGTATGTAACTAGCTCAATTTTTGATAATTTTTACGTTTTTAAGATCGTTGCTATGTTATCTATCAAGCCCATGTCTCAATTTTTGAATTTGATGATGATTTTTTATTTTGCCATTGTTGAAAGCTTGTGATTTTTGTTGTTCGGTGCTGGAAAATAAAAGATATGTGATAGATTAACATGTCTTGTATTTGAAGTGATGAATTTGAGTAATTAAGGCTAATTTGTAAAAATAATAAATTGAGGGACTAAAATGTGCAAAAAATGAAATGTATGGACTTGTATGAACATGGGTAGTATTTGGCCTAAGCATGGTATGTGCAAATTTTGCATGTTTTGTATTTTGTGCAATTTGGACTAAATTATAAAAAGTGTAAAATGTCAGGGGTAAAATAGTAATTTTCCCATTTATGTGTTTTTGGACTAAATTGAGTGAAAATATGTTTGAACGAGTTTAATTTGAAAATGTTTAGATCAAGAACCAAAGAAATCGGAATTGGATCAGGGGAAAACCAAAGTTGTCGATTAGTCGTCCCGTTCTGATTTTCGTTGTCCAAGGTAAGTTTATAAGCAAATAGATGTTGTTTATTTTAAATAAATATGAGTTTATTATGCTGAAATTAATTATGTGGAGTATATATGTTGTTAGCCAAATGTGTATATGCTAGGGAGCTATATTTTCCAATTCGTTTCGACCGAGTTATGACGTCCGAAAGCCCCGTATGAACCTTAGGAGTAGCTAGGATACATATGTCATGACATAAGACTCTGATATGTGATGTGCGAGTAAGACCATGGCATCGATATATGTGTGCGAGTAAGACCACGTTTAATACGTTGGCGTCAATATGTGATTTCGATACATGTGTGCGAGTAAGACCACGTTAAATACGTTGGCATCGATATGTGATTTCGGTATATGTGTGCGAGTAAGACCACGTTTAATATGTTGGCATCGATATGTGATTCCGATATATATGTGTGAGTAAGACCATGTTTAATACAGTGGCATCGATATGTGATTACATGTAAGACCACGTCTGGGATGTTGGCATTGTACGATATGTGTGATTATCCAAGTATCCTATTCAATTCCGAATGGTTCAACGGGCAATGATAAGTTGTGATCGAATGTGTAAAACGAGCTAAAACGATCAGGTATGAGTTAGTTGATTACCTATTTGGAAATAAGGTAAGTTGGCTATTTGATATGTGATGTAAATTATACAAGTTACTAATGTAAACATATGTGCATTTATGTTGTATATTCGACCATATGCTATGAATATGTATGTGATGCTATATTTTGATTCATGAGTATATGTATATGAGTGTAAATGTACTTGGTTATATAATGATATTTGGCTTAGAAATCGAATGATACCTTGTTAATGTATATATATGTACATTCGGCCATGATAAAGTTTATATGTGAAAGTATATGTTATACATGAAATTGTAAGCTTGAGATTAAATGTGACTATGATAGTATAATTTGGTTTGGTTTAAATGAGTTGATTATGTTATTGAGTTGTTTATTTGCTTAAGACTTACTAAGCTATGATAGCTTACTGTATGTGTTTATGTTTGCCTCTGTTTTACAGATTTTGGGGATTAGTTACGAGCTCAGGGATCGTCAGCAAAGTCCATCACACTATCGACTATTTTTGGTATTTTATAAGTTTAAATTTGAACTTGTGGCATGTATAGGCTAGTTTAGTTATTATGATGATTTTGAAGTATGTATATATTGAGAGCCATGCTAAAATGGCTTGATTATAATGTTAGAGTTTGTGTGTTTGTGGCTATGACTTAAATTCAATGTGGAAGTGTATTTCATGTTGTATATATGTGTGGTATTAGGTTATATGGTTCAGCTTGCTTATTAGATTAATTGATGATTTAGCAATTTGATATGAGATAATTATATTTTGGTAAGTATGTTCCTTGGTCTATATGTTTGTGATGTTTAGTTAAATAATTCGGCAATGGAAATGGTAAGTATAAGGTATAATCGATTTTATAGTTAGTTCATTTTGGAAGTATGAAATGTGATATAATTTGAATGGTAAATTTTGGCTTCGTATTGAGAAAAAATGATGGATATATATTTGAATCAACATTGGCTTATTATGTTCTGTTGCTAAATGGCAAGTAATGAATATGTTATATAATTGTTTTGGTTGATTTATATGTGGTATTATTTATGTACATTCGTTTATGTTTAGACCTAATGTGGGAATTATGTTTCATAGTATACATGTGATGTTTTAATATGTGTTTCGGTTTGAGCAATGATGAAATTTGGTATAGTTATGAACATGATTATTTAGTTAAATATTAATGTGATGTGTGAGGAAGTATATGTATAATTGCTTGATTATTTATTGAGTTAAAATAGGTTTCAATGCATGATTATATAAGGCTAAACCTAGTAAATATAATAGTTTATACTTATGATATGTTTACATATGAATTAGCTATTTAGGTTCGGTAATGAATATCAATGAATGAATAAAATTTTAAAAGTAATATGGAAGTTATTTTCTAATGATCGAATGTTGGCTAATTGTTTGATAGTGAATATGTAATTTTAAGTATAGTAACTTTTTGGTTGTTCTTTGTAACCAAAATGGTTCGATTTATTATGGTTTTATGCGCATGTTCTAAAGATTAAAAAAAAGTATGATTATTCTTAAATGATATGTTTTAAGTATAGTATATTTAAATGAGTGGTTAATGTCGTGTGGATATTTTACTCAAAATAAGGTGTAAAGTATGTTTGTTCACATTGACTAATATCTACGCTATATACATGAGTGTTATTTAAGTTAAGTATTATGGCTTATTCAGTTTTAAAATATGTACGTGTATTAATTATGAAATGTTATATTTGATATTCAATTTATGACAAATAGTTGCTATATGTCTGGTATAAGTTGTGTAATGATTTATGTATATACTTGAATTTTTTTTTAAATATACCAATGATAGTAATATAGTATTTTTGAGTTCAAAATTGAATAAGATAAGAAATTTTTTGATGAGATTTTATTATGAGCAAGAAATATAGTAAAATGTTTGTTTTAAACTGTGATATGTCCGATAATGCCTCGTAACCCTAATTCAGCGATGAATATGGGTGAGGGGTGTTACAACGAGACTGGCAGGTTATGTGCGCAGTGACAGTCCCAATACTCTGAGGGTCGTTGACAATACTGATAATCATCGTTGTTGGGCAACCCGGGGTGATATGTTTGAGGATTTTTACTTAAGGCTCTTAAGCCTAAAGTTTTGGCGAAACTCATTGTAAATTTACATTTAGTCTTTATAATCGGTGCTAATTTGGAGTGTAGGGATGGGTGGGTTGATTAAATCCCCACAGTAAGTGCAGGAAGATTGAATCTACGCTAATATAAATTTGATTGAATCTGATTGTCTGGATGTGTTACTGTGATCGAATTGACTGTACTGCGGTCTGATATGTCTGATTGTCTGTTTGCGAACGACTGATTGACTGAAAGGCACTTGTGCCTACGAAGACTCTGTGGATGTGACTGTTGCTGTCTGACTGGCTAGTTACTGAGAGGGGCTAAGGCCCCAACTGATAACTAATACTGATTCTGGAAAGGGGCTTAGGCCCAGTTTGTGACTACTGGGAATTATCGTTACTGTGTCTGACAGAGCCATATGACTGTAAAGTTACATATGGTCTGTATTTGTTTTAGTCAGTCTGTATGTTCTATTTCTGAACTGTTCTTAGCTTCTTGGCTTCCCTTTTTTAGTTTAATTGGTTTGATCTCACACTGAGCTCGTGTAGCTTACCCCCTCTTTTGTTTCCCCTTTCAGGTACACTTTGGTTTTGGACGCTAGGCTCGGTATGCGAAGGACTCAGGCAGTCTTAGAGGGAAATAAACTATAAGTTTGCAGTTTCAGTTTTAATTTGATATTCAGTTTGGAATGTAAGGTTTTTAATACTGTGGTACAAACTCTGTTTTAAGATTTATATGCTTTATTATTCTGGTTTTAAACACTTTGATACTAATGCTGTTGGAAAGGGAATTAAGGTCGACTAGTTTTATATGATTTTCTCACGATCACTTCGGTGGTCAATGTAGCATTCCAGATTCGGTCTAGACTTTTAGGCCGGGTTTGAGGTGTTACATTTAGTGGTATCAGAGCTAGGCTTACAAATACGTGAACGTGTGCACAAATAAATGATTTTGAAAAAATTCTACCACTAAAAATTGAAATGGTTTGAATTTGAAAATTATTTACGAAAATAAATTGTTTGAGACTCCGATGCTGGTCCAGGTAGAAATTCGAAACTGAAATACTTGAATTTAGATTTAGTACTAATTCTGTGTTTGTCTTCTGAAAGTGTAGATTTTTATTGATATGGATTTTGAGGGTAAACAGGATCGTAAGGAGTCTTCTATTTCTCTGGAACGTGAGACTGTTCAGAAGGAGGAAGTTAATGTGAGTCTGCAACTTCGGGTAGCGATAACCCAGAGCTTAGTATTGAGGCGTTGACTCGGATAGTGAGGGAAGTGCTAGAGGTAGTGTTTGAGGCTAGAATGAAGGGTTCTAGTGAGACACTCCAAGCTAGGTGCGTGGATTGTGGGAAGAAGAGAGATTGCAGTTCTCTGAGGTTGAAGCCTCTATCTGCAAAGCATGTTAGGACGCATTTGATTGATAGTAGAGGTAGTATTAGTAGGGGAACTAGCGTACCATTTTGTGAGCATTGCAAGAGGCGCCATCTAGGCAAATGCTGGTGGAAGTTAGCAGCGTGTCTGAGATGCGAGTCCACTGGGATCAGGTTCGAGACTTTCCTCTGCAATTCTGAGTCAGGTATGGACTGGAATGTGATGATGTGTTGATTTGAGTATAGTGATTGTATGCTACAACTATGTATATGCTTTAGTGATTAAGTGTTCTGGGTGTGCGTGAGAGGTTCCGAGTTCAAGTTTGGTGTGGTAGTGATTTGGGTTTAGAGTGCGCAGCGGGAGCGTAGTGGTGTAATTCGTGTTATACCACTATTTTGTTAGTTGGAAATTTCGGGGACGAAATTTCTTTAAAGAGGGATGAGTTGTAACGCCCTAAATTTTGGGCCTAGAAGTATTGGGTCTTGAGTATAGGGACAGTGCTGAGACGGCACATATGTGTTTAGTGGTGCACTTAAGTGTCAGAATAGGCCTGCTGGTCTGGTGGTTAAGTGGAGTGTTAGTTTGGCTTAAGGTTCTGAGTTCGAGTCCTTGTGTGCGCTTTCTAAGTGAATTTTTCTTTTTGGGTTATTATGCTACTTATTTTATTTTATTTAGTTTCAATTCTTATTGATTAAGGAGTGATCTTTTCTTTTTTATTTTATTTTATTTTATTGGCTGGACGTTCTTCTCTTCTCTTCTCACTATTCTTTTCCTTTTGGGTTCTTTTACCTATGCTATTGTATCTCAACTGGTTACGATTTTTTTTTTTGGTTTTGGGAAATCCGCTCCTCTGTCATCATCACTGTTCACAAATCAGGTGTGGGATTCTAACTTCAACTACATTGTTTTATTTTACCAAGTATGTTCGGTTTTCTTTGAATGTGCATTAACCCCATCGTTTTTGGGTCTTGAGGCGTTGTAAGAGAGGGGAAAATGCTAGTATTTGACATATGTTGGTAGGGAGAAGAGTTGAGACTATTACGGTGGCTAAAATTGTGTTTTTGAGACTGAATTGAGGTGGTTTCGTAGCCTCCCTGATGGCCACACGGGCTTGTGGCTGATTTGGGGATTTTTGTCAAAAACCACATGGCCGTGTCTATTGGACACCACTGTGTGACTAATTTGGGCAATTAGGGCTTCCACAAGGGCATGTGTTATAGGACACATGATCGTGTAACTGATTTGGGGAATTAAGGTCCCTACACGGGCGTGTGCTTCGAGACACACGGCCGTGTGACTGATTTAGGGTTAGGGATTCCATAAGGGCATTTGTTTAAGAACACACGGCCGTGACTGGTGGCCACACGGGTGTGTGAGACCCTCACACGACCATGTCTGCTCTGCACTTGATTATAAGTGAAATTGAACAGTAAGTTACATGACTTGTTTACACGGCCTTGCCCCTACGCCACACGGGCATGTGTCTCTGTCACACAGCCAGATGCTACCCTACACATAGGCATTTGGACCCTCACACGGCCTGGATTGCTCTATACGGCCAGAGCACATGGGCGTATGGCCCTAACTCGCCAAATTCTGAATTTAAGTCAATTTGATTGCAATCGCAAATCAATGTGTTCCTACTTTCAACTAAGCCTGTCTGAGGGTAATCGTGGCTCTGAATTGGGTTGGATTTGTGCGATACTCGTGAATGATTGCGTGAATAGTCTGTTAATGATCTAGAATACATGAGTGTACATCTTTCGAACTGATTGAATGTGATTGATCATTTCTGAATGACTGCTTCTGAATGACTGTCTGGAATTGTATTCTAAATTGGTGCATTTTCATTCATACATTTGCACACATCCATTTGCATAAACCATTTTGGGTTGGGATGTTGAAGAGAAGGAAGACTGATTTGATATAGCAGTTCAACTGCATTGATAATCATCGTTGCCGGGCAACCCAGGATGACATCTTATATCGGTATAGTGGTTTATACCGTACCACATGTACTTAGCTACACTATGTACTACTATTTGATCTGGCAGTTCATACTGTATGTCTGTACTGTGGTTTTTGCATTACATCGTACAACTTATACGCTAGCATTGCTGCGTAATATACGAGACTGGCATATTATTTGCACACTGATAGTCCCAATACACTGTGGGTCGTGGATAATACTGATAATCATCATTGCCGGGCAACCCAGGGTGATATGTTTAAGGATCTGTACTTAAGGCTCTTAAGCCTAAAGTTCTGGTAGCTCAGCTGTAAATTTCCGTTTAGTGCCGCAACCGGTGCTAATTTGGAGTGTAGGGATAGGTGGGTTGATTAAATCCCCACAGTAAGTGCAGGGTTGGACTAAGAAGGGTGTTGGCTGGATGGGTAGGTGCATTTTGTAACTCATCTGCACTCATATACATTTGATTGAATCTGATTGTCTGGATGTGTTACTATGATCGAATTGATTATACTACGATCTTATATGTCTGATTGTCTGTTTGTGAATGACTAATTGACTGAAAGGCACTTCTTCCTACGAAGACTCTATGGATGTGACTATTGCTGTCTGACTGGCTAGTTACTGAGAGGGGTTAAGGCCCCAATTGTTAACTAATACTGATTCTAGAAAAGGGCTTAGGCCCAGTTTGTGAATACTGGGAATTACCGTTACTGTGTCTGACAGAGCCATATGACTATAAAGTTACATATGGTCTGTATTTGTTTTAGTCGGTCTGTAAGTATGTTCTATTTCTGAACTACTCCTAGTTTCTTGGTTTCCCTTCTTTAGTTTAATTGGTTTGATCTCACACTGAGATCGTGTAGCTTACCCCCTCTTCTGTTTCTCCTTTCAGGTACACTTTAGTTTTTGACGCTGGGCTCGGTATGCGTAGGATTCAGGCAGTCCTACAGGGAAATAAACTATAAGTTTGCAGTTTCAGTTTTAATTTGATATTTAGTTTGAAATATAAGGTTTTTAAAACTGTGGTACAAACTCTGTTTTAAGATTTATATGCTTTATTATTCTGGTTTTAAACACTTTGATACTAATACTTTCAGAAATGGAATTAAGGTCAACTAGTTTTAGATGATTTTCTCACGATCACTTCGGTGATCAATATAGCATTCCGGATTCGATTTAGACTTCTAGGCCGGGTTTGGGGTGTTACAGTGGGACCGTACTTGAGGGAATTAAACTTTTTCATTTCATTGGTTTGTAAATGGACTTTTAAGGATTGTTTTAAGGATTTTTGTGTTAGAACTGTAAAATAATATTTGATATACAACTTAACAAACCATAAAGTAGGATCTGCCATGTCAAATTGATAAACCGTAATTTATACATATTATTATCCCATGCTTAACACATTTTTGAATGATTTCTCCTTAGATTTGGTGAATTTGATGCTCCTAATCCTTTAATTTCATGTTTTATACTTAGGGGAGCAGAGGAGAGCAAAAAGAACAAGAAACGGGCCAAAAACAGAGAAAATTGGCCGACATGGGAAAACAACACGGCCTGGAATTCCTCACACGGATAGCACACACCCCCGTGCCATTCTAACAGGCTTAAACACGGCCTAAAACAACCTCAACACGGGCGTGTCTATTTCTCAGCCTTGACCACGGCCTGATGTAATCGCACACGGGCGTGTCGCACGGGCGTGTCCCTGTCGAGCCCAAGTTTAGTTCTATTAGGAAAAGGGTGATTTAAAGGGATTTTAGGCATTCTAAAGCCTATTTAAACACCCTAGAGGAGGATTAAAGAGGACACACAGAGTAGGAAGCAAGGAATTACTCGAAGAAAGCATATTGGTCCATCACAGAAGCCGGGTTATTCATCAAGATTGAAGATTTCCTCTCAATTTCCTTTTAGAAGTTTTGGGTTTTCTTTATGTTTTGCATTCATTATTCTTCTGAGATATTTTCCTTTATAGTTATGAACCAAACCCCCTAAAATACCTAAAGGGAATGAAACCTAAGACGAATCCTGTTATTATTATCTGAATTGTATGGTAAATATTTAATTTGTTCTTAATTATGTGTTCTTAATTCTTGCTTCGATATTTCAGGATATTGATTCAAGTTAATGCGCTTATTCAGAAGAGCAAAAGTCCCTATCTAAGAGTAAATTTGTCATAATTAAGCGGAGTTGATTGCATGCCTAGAGATAGGGTAACAAGATTTTGCCGGATTAGGGTGAAACTTAATAAGGGGATCCATAGATCAAGTTAATGCAACCCTATGGTGTTAATTAGAAAAAGATTTCAATAATTCAATTTAGGGTTAGACGTTATTAGTCTTGAATAGGGATAATAACATAACTTAGGGATTTCTACGGGACAAGTTGAATGAATAAATCGTCTGATTCAGAGTCAAATGACAAGTGAAGTCTAGGTGGATTTTTCCTTGGATATTGTCTTAATTAATCGAATTTTCTAAAAAGTATTTTCCCCAAATCTATTTTCTGTGCATTCTTAGATTAGTTAATTAGTTAATTAAAACAACCTTCATTATTCTTAGGCTAGATAATAAAAAGAAAGTTAATACTAGTACTTTTGGTTCCTTTGGGTTCGACATCCGGTCTTGCTAAAACTATACTACTGTTCGATAGGTGCGCTTGCCTTCATCGTGATAATAGTTAGTTCGAGTACGATCATTTATAAATTTTAAAACTTATCGCGAGTGGCAATCAAGTTTTTGGCGCCGTTGCTTGGGAACTAAAATATTAGGAACGCTCGATTTTTATTACTTTAGCCATTTACTTTTATTGCAATTTAAATTTTGTTTTTATTTTCATTACTAAATTCTCTTTTTCTTTCTTCTGGCAGGTTCTTATAGTTTATGACTAGAGGAAACCCATCAGGACCATTACTTTTTGACGAGGAAATCGATCGCACAGCTCGCAGAAACCGAAGAGAAATAAGGCAAAGCGTAAGATACACAGAGGAAAAGCAAGAGGGCAATATCCCAACTACAATCGAGGAGATGACTGAAAATCAGGAAAATCTGGTACCTCTTGCGATTGCTGCTGACCCAGTAAATCAGAATCCTGCTCCTCGTACTGTTTATGATTATGCTAAACCTACTTTAATAGGAACTGAATCGAGTATAGTTAGGCCTGCTATTGCTGCAAATAATTTTGAACTGAAACCTAACACAATTCAAATGATACAACAGTTTTTTCAGTTTGATGGTTTGCTGGATGAAAGCCCAAATACTCATTTAGCAAATTTTCTGGAGCTTTGTGACACTTTCAAGATCAGTGGCATTTTTTATGATGCCATTCGCCTTTGGTTATTTCCCTTTTCACTAAGGAACAAGGCTAAATAGTGGTTGAACTCGTTACCACGAGGATCAATTACTACTTGGGAACAAATGACTGAAAAGTTTTTACTAAAATACTTTCCACCTGCTAAAATAGCTAAACTAAGGAATGATATCTCTTCTTTTATGTAGATGGATTTAGAAACCCTTTACGATGCATGGGAGAGATTTAAGGACCTACTGCGAAGGTGCCCTCACCATGAGTTACCTCTATGGCTGCAAGTTCAAACATTTTACAATGGTGTGAACCCCTCGACAAGACAAATGATTGATACAGCAGTTGGTGGAACCATTAACAACAAAACACCTGAAGCAGCTTACGAATTTATTGAGGAGATGTCACTAAATAACTATCAGTGGCAAGTCATGAGGACTAAGCCAACCAAAACAGCAGGTGTTTATAATGTCGATGCAGTTAATATGTTATCAAATCAGGTGGAACTGCTAAATAAAAAGATTGATGGTTTACTTGGTTCTACGCAGGTACATCTAGTGATGAGGTGTGATTCAAGTGGAGGAGGCGTACGTACAGAATATCAACCCTTTAATCCTACAACCGAAGAGGAACAAGTCCACTATATGGGTAACAATAACTCTAGATCTCAAAATAACCCATATAGTAATACCTATAATGCAGGTTGGAGGAACCACCCAAATTTCTCATGGGGTGGTAAAGGAAATCAAAGGCCACAAAATCCTCTGGGTTTTCAACAACCACCTTATCAATAGGAAAAGAAGCCGAACCTTGAGGAGATGCTAACAAAATTCATCTTGGTGTTAGAAACTCGTTTCCAGAATATCGAGACAGTACTCAAAAATCAACAAGCGTCGATCCAAGGACTCGAAACTCAGATAGGCCAGTTGTCCAAATTAATTTTTGAACGACAACAAGGTAGCTTTCTAAGTAATACTGAACCTAATCTAAGGGAGCAGCTCAATGCGATTAACGTTGGAAATGAGGAAGGGTTAGTTGCATCTGAACCGGAACCAAAGCAAGAAGCTGTGGAAAACAAAGGTAAAGGTAAAGTAGACCATAATGAACAGAAACTGGTAAATGTAGAATATAAACCTCGTGTGCCATACCCCAATGCGACAATGAAAGATCGCTCAGATGAACAATTTGGTAAATTCCTTAAACTTTTAAAGAAATTACATATTAACTTACCATTCATTGAAGCTCTCTCGCAGATGCCGAACGTAATGAAATTTTTAAAGGAGCTTTTAGCAAATAAGCAGAAATTGGATGAGGCGTCACATGTAGAGTTAAACGTAGTTTGCTAAGCTATTTTACAAAATAAGCTGCCTAACAAATTAAAAGATCTAGAGAGTTTTACAATTCCTTGTTTAATTGGTAGTTTAGATGTGAACAATACGTTAGCTGATTTAGGGGCTAGTATCAACGTCATGCCTTACAAAATGTTTAAGCAACTTGGTCTTGGGAAGCCCAAACAAACTAGTATGAGCATTCAATTAGCAGATAAAACTATCAGATTTCCTAGGGGTATTGTTGAAGATGTACTCGCTAAAATTGACAAATTTATATTCCCAGTGGATTTCGTTGTTTTAGACATAGAAGAGGATAGTAACGTTCCTTTAATTTTAGGAAGGCCCTTTTTAGCAACTACTAGAACAATTATTGATGTTGGCACAGGCGAACTCACACTTCGTGTGGGAAACGAAACAATCACCCTACAAGCTCGCAATTCGACAACACATCAAAAATTGAAGGTGGTTGTATAAAACATTCTACTAAGCCTAATCATATGTTGCAATCTACTTTGCAGGAAATAAGTTTGAAGGACATACATGAGCCATGTTCAAGCAACAACAAAAGACCTATCCATGAAGAACGAAGGCTACAAATTTAGGAGCTAGATGAATGGCAGACACATAAATCGAGAACACACGATAAACCAAAAACACGCCATGATGAGCTAAATTTTTTCCCAAATCAAATTAAGGTTGGAGACAAAGTGCTATTAGAAGCAGCAGACCTTTGTATTACCACTTCTAAACTGAATGAATGAATTCCTCTTACGGTACTTAGCATTTTTCCATACGGTACAGTCGAGGTAATTCATCCCAAATGCAGCACGTTCAAGGTAAATAGTACTCGTCTTAAACTTTATTTTGATAAAACTGACAGCAGGAATGAAGAGTGTAAACTCCTCGAACCACTATGACTGCGTGAAGCCTAGGTAAGTCAAGCTTAGACTATAAATAAGCGCTTCTCGAGAGGCAACCCGAGCACTAATGGTATTAACTTCTTTAAATTCTAGTATTTAACACCTAACCTTCTAACTGAGCTCTTGAATATAGGTTTTCCACACCCACACGGCCAGGCACACGAACGTGCTGTAGACTGTGTAAAAACAGGGCAAGTGTAACACCCTTCGCCAGTATCCCTCGCCGGAACAGGGTTCGAGGTGCTACTAGATTTAAACTCAACCATTTATATAAAACCAGGCCGTAAAAATTTTATTATTATTATTTTTTTAATTTTAAACTTTTCATACACGTGTATATTATCCTATAATCGGGCTTACAAGGCCCAAAACATTCATGAGACATTATTAAATATTTACCAATATCTTAGTCTTGTATCATTTACTTACTCAACAATGAATCACAATTCAAATTCTAAATATACATTCTATAAACCACATCACAGGAGATAATAACATACAAGCATATGAATAATCAGACTACCTTAATAACAACCCAAAGTCTTTGGCTTAGTCATAATATTACATACTCAACTTTACAACCCTATACATGCCATAGACTCGAAACACTAAGATTTACTTACGCCGATAGTGTAGACTCGACAATGTGATAATATCTCTGATGGCCTCCAACCCGAGCTAACCTAGAAACCCTAGGGAATATGGGAAAGGATAGCGGAGTAAGCTTTACGCTTAGTAAGTTCATAAGAAATCAATAAACAACTCATTAACAAGTTTTATCAATGTTTACAACATAATCACAAATTCACTACAAGTTGTCTTCCTGAGCAATAGTCACTACATTATTTATAACTGGAGCTACGAAACTCCAAATCAATTTCTGTTAATTTTACCTGAAAATAGACTCATATATATTCTATCCATAAATTTTTCAGAATTTTTAGTTTGGCCAATAAATACCAGATTTTTCTTAAAGTTTCCCCTATTTCATTGTTTGACTAATCTGACCACTCTTCAGTACGAATCAAATTTCTCATTGTACAGAATTCAAAATATGTTCTAGTTGATTTCATTTGAAACTAGACTCATTAAGGAGTCTAAACATATAAATTTTATCTTATAAAAATTTTTGTACAAATTATAATGATTTTCTAAAAACAGAACAGGGGACCCCGAAGTCATTTGACTCTGTCCCACGCCACTTCAAATATCTCATTATCAGCAATTCTTTTGCTTACACGGTTTGTTTTATAAGAAACTAGACTCATTAAGATTTAATTACATAATTTATTCATCTTCTAACTCAACTCCCAAAATTTATGGTGATTTTCCAAAATCACGTTACTGCTGCTGTCCCAAGCAGATTTATTACAAATTTACTCTTTCACACATTCTTTGCATTCATATTATTTAAACATGTATATCACCAATCAATTTCATCACATATCTATAATGTCACTTAAGCATAATCTCAATACAATACATCATGCTCAATGATTTGCACACAACCGTTCAAAATTAGCAATTATAAGATGGTTCCGCACATAGCCCACCCTTATCGATAATTTACGATGGTTTTACCCATACTCACATATATGACATAGGTATTTAAATACTTCAGTGTCAACTTTAATTCAACCGAATTCAACTATTGTACCATTTCATAACCACAGTTACTTTTGTCATTCATATCTAAATGGTATTTCACATAATTCATAAAACCTTTCACCATGACCGAATACACACATACACATATGACATCTTCACCTATGCTTCTCATTTCACATTCATGATTCAATTCCAATCGATCTAACATGTATAAGTATATATCACATACCTGGCCAACTTAATGTATTGAACGAATTCAATTGCCGATTTAACACAAGGTCTCATAGTTGAACATAAACATGAAACCATATCTCATATATTCGATTCACATCAATCATCAAATTCATTTAATTCACATGTACCTAATTAGGTTGTTCGTACCTGAATAATTTACTTTACGGAACGAATCCACATATCGTATTAGCCCATAGTCTTATAGCACCACACTTTTAATAGTTCACCGGCAATTTTCCTGCTAGGTAATAACCTGATTTCATCCCCGGCAATAAGCCTGCTAGACCTTTAAGTTAGATATCATTTCACCGGCATTACGCCTGCTAGGCTCCGAGCCCAATAATATTCACCAGCTTAAAGCTTGCTAGACCTTTAAGTCTGATATCATTTCACCGGCATTATGCCTGCTAGGCTCAAAGCCCGAAATTCATCACCGGCACAAGGCCTGCTAGGTTTGAAACCCGAATATATATTATAATGTATAACTTATATCATCGATCACTAACATTTAGCTCATCGAAGTTCACATTTAATCACTTTAGTACCAAGCCACATTCGGCTACCACATATGACTAATAATAATTTTATACACATCATTGTTTCCTTTAGATATTCAATAATCACAAATCGTGATATCTCTTCTAGCACATATACGGCATAGTTTATACATTGTAACACTCATTTAGTGCATCAAATTTCCAAATCCAATTTAACTTAAGAATAATAGCCATAATCAGCTTATAGCCTTAAATCATTACATATTCAGCACATTTACTAAATAAAATTAACATTCTCTTTGCCATATTAATTTAACTCTTAGGCATATAAAAAGAATCAAGCTTAAACACTTAAGAACTTACCTTGAATGTCATTGAACAATTATGGGTTGATTAATCAAGTACTTTTGCTTTCCCCCTATCCGAATTTGGCTCCCTTTGCTCTTGAGCTTAATTCAAGCAAAATTTAACTTATTAAAGTCCCATCATGCTAGCTTATGGCCGAATATGACAAGAAATTTTATAGGCCATTTAGCTATTTTTAGCTCAAATACAAAATGGTCATACACATTTTTAATCACATTAAGCAATTTAGTACAATTTATTTAACATTTTCTCATTTACACCTTTATGACCGAATACATATATCAAATAAGTAACTTGCCTTAACTCATAACTCACATAGCCTAAGTACATATAACCCTAATGACCAAATATGTACATTACCAAAATTCCTATGACTTAACCTATAACCTTCATAGCCGAATATTCATTGCATACTTAGTTCACATACGCAAACACAAAACTCATATGGCTTATCATATTTTCATATATATACCTTTACCATATAACCGAATATATATATGTATAGCTCATCAAATAAGTATTTATTTACGTTTCCCTTTTAACACATATTGATCTACTAGACCATGCATTAGCCTTTGACACATTTGGTCATTAAAGCAATAACCTATTTAACATTCAAGCATTTTATACCAAAATTTCTCCCAAGGCCGAATTCATCTACAACCTTTGGTACTTATACAAAGTTTATATTTTAATTTATACACACACCATTAACCTAGTATCAATTAACTAAGTACTTTAAAAATTTTCTTTAACTTTGTAACTTATCCGGAAATAATAAGGGCAAATTTAACACTTTAACTATGTAACTTATCCAGAAATAATAAGGGCAAATTTAACACTTTAACTATGTAACTTATCTGGAAATAATAAGGGCAAATTTAACAAGCTTTATTTTCAACTTATAATTGTGCATAACTCATCAAGGCATCCACACTAATTTATTATCCAAACATCCATAGCCGAATACACATATTCTTTCATTCATTCTTAACAAAATTCTATCAAGCTTAAATCTCCGTTTCATC
The DNA here is from genome assembly GCA_025698475.1 of Gossypium anomalum. Taxonomy (NCBI): domain Eukaryota; kingdom Viridiplantae; phylum Streptophyta; class Magnoliopsida; order Malvales; family Malvaceae; genus Gossypium; species Gossypium anomalum. Next base: position 63,872,534 of record CM046968.1, on the reverse strand, counting down.
ATTTTAAAATGCAAACATTACTCATTAAAACATAAATACAACAACCATTCCCTTCAAATTCTTCCATGGCCGATTGCTCATATCACCACAAAATTCAAAATTTTGACATGGGCTAAGTAAGGGACTTAGTAACTAGCTTAAAATATGCTAAAATGTCAAGAACTAATATGAATTACTTACCTTAATTCAAGCTTAAAGGTGACCGAATGGCTTAGCTCCCTTTTCTTTCTTTAAATTTCGGCTAAGCTAAGGAAGAACATTTTGTTTTTCTTTTTATCATCTTTTCTTATTTTAATCAATTTTTTTATTTCATAATTTAAACCATTAACTATTATAATATTAGTATATGGCTATTCAACCATCATCATGGCCGGCCACTTACTTAAAAATGGGGAATTTGACATGCAAACCCCCATATTTTAAGCCATGCAATATTTGACCACTACACTTCAACCTATCACAATTTCAATATTTATCACATAAGTCCTTTTTAATTAATTTCACATTTAAATGACAAAATCAAAGCATGAAATTTTCACACATGCACTTTCACATATAATAAGCACAGAATATAACATTTAATTATTTTTGTGACTTGATTTTGGGGTCCCGAAACCACTTTCTGACTTGGGTCAAATTAGGGCTGTCACAACTGATAAAATTTATATGCTTAGACTCCTTAATGAGTCTAGTTTCAAATGAAATCAATGAGAACATATTTTGAATTCTGTACAATGAGAAATTTGATTCAATCTTGAAGAGTGGTCGATTAGTCAAACAAAGGAAACAGGGAAACTTTAAGAAAAATCTGGTATTGATTGGCTAAACCAAAAATTCTGAAAATTTTATGGATAGAAGATATATGAGTCTATTTTTAGGAAAATTAACTGCAATTGATTTGGATTTCGTAGCTCCAATTATAAATAATTTAGTGACTGTTGCTCAGGAAGACAACTTGTAGTGAATTTGTGATTATGTTGTAAACATTGATAAAACTTGTTAATGAGTTGTTTATTGATTTCTTATGAACTTACTATGCGTAAAGCTTACTCCCCTCTCCTTTCCCATATTCGCTAGGGTTTCCAAGTTAGCTCGGGTTGGAGGCCGTCAGAGATATTATCACATTGTCAAGGCTACGCTATTGGCGTAAGTAAATCTTAATGTTTCGAGTCTATGGCATGTATAGGGTTGTAAAGTTGAGTATGTAATATTATGATTAAGCCAAAGACTTTGGCTTGTTATTAAGGTAGTTTGATTATTCATATGCTTGTATGTTATTATCTCCTGTGATGTGGTTTATAGCATGTATATTTAGAATTTGAATTGTGATTCATTGTTGAGTAAGTAAATGATACAAGACTAAGATATTGGTAAATATTTAATAATGTCTCATGAATGTTTTGGGGCCTTGTAAGCTCGATTATAGGATAATATACGCGTGTATGAAAAGTTTAAAATTGAAAAAAAATAATAATAAAATTTTTACGGCCTGGTTTTATATAAATGGTTGAGTTTAAATCTAGTAACACCTCGAACCCTGTTCCGGCGAGGGATATGGGTGAAGGGTGTTACAGCAAGGATTTTTCCCCAACACAGGATGCGACAAATTGCCACGGCCGTGCGACATGGCCATGGGCGATTCTGCCAAAACAACACGGGCGTGTGACACGCCAGTGTCTTAGAATCGTGGTTGAACCTGAGAAATTAGCACGAGCGTGCGACATGCCCGTGCCTAGCACCTGTGGTCGAACCTGTCAAATTAAAACGGGTGTGGGAGAAGCGAATAAAGCCAGACACGACCATGTGCACCAACACGCCCAAGGAACACAGGCGTGGGCTGAATGTCAGAGGCGCCGAAATTCAAAAAAATGCAAAACACACGGGCTAAAATTAGGGCACACGGGCGTGTCCCATGGTCGTGTGCCCCAAAATATATAAAAACCCCTCACTATTCATCATCTTCCTCGACCAAAATCCCTAACCCTAGCCGCTGTAACTCCATACGTCTATACGCCGCCTTCAACTCCATTTTTGACGCCCAAAGCTCCTCCCTTTAGCGTTTGTTTACTCTTTTCTCTTCTATTTTACTTATTTCTAATGCTTATTATCATAATAATCTTCACTTTTCTCATATTATTTCCATTTTGCTCATTGTTCTATCATTTAATTTGCATTCTTAGAATATTTATCATATATTTCATATTGAATAAAGTTCTTAAGGAAGCCTCATGCTATTATCATACTCATGCCATTACTATGCTCATGCTAATGCTATTACCATGCTAATGCCACGAAATTATGCCGTCAAATTGATTGTTTTGGTTGAGTTTTGTTAGTGTTAGTAGTTTTGGCTGAAATTGTTATTTTAAATTCATGCCTTTTTCCTTTTCAAACTCATTTACCTATTATTTTTTCCAATTATTAAGTCTTCTTGCAGGTATATAATGTCGAGTTCACGTGGTAAAAAGGCCACCGTCCCCGCTTCGAAGAAAAGGAAGGGAGCGTCATCTTCTCGGGACCTACCACTAAAATTTGCCACCCCTTCCTTCAGTTTCCCGTTGAACCACAGGAAGAACTCTTCCAGATACTCTGAGCCCGACCTTTAGTTGTGGGCCGCTACATTGACTAGGCCGCACTCGAATAAGTCCATCTGGCTGACGCGGTCAGAGCTCTTCTGACAACCAATCCATGGGAACTTTTCTTCGCGATCATCGAGCTGACGTACCTTGAGCTCATGCTCGAACTTTGATCGACCTTCAATCTTCAAGATGTCATGACCAACTTCGATGATCCCGGCACAACTCAATTTTGCCTCGACGGTTTAGTCTGCCAGTTGAGCGTCCCAGAGTTCGGTACCGCATTGGGCATTTACACAGAGGAGTTCAAGGAGGAGAACGACCTCCACGCTCTTAACCGCCACATTCATCGTTCTCCTTCACGGTGCTGGGACACGTTAGTACCACGCTCGGCCACCTATAACCCTAAGGCATTGGCTCTCCCTCCATCCTTGAGGTACTTACATTCTATCTTATCTCACACTTTGATAGGACGGCGAGAGAGCACTGGCGTTGTCAACACTCACGACGTCTACTTCCTATGGTGTATGTCGCATGGGCACGTCTTCGACCTCGCCTACTTCATTGCCCTCGCCATTCGCCATCAGACGGAATGGCATCGGAAGGGGGTCATCTCCATTGGCCCCTATGTGACTCGACTGGCTCGGCACTTCGGGCTCCTCAACACAGTAGCACAAGCATCCTCCCTTACTCTCATTAGCTAGATATCTCTACAAGGCATCTCGAGTATGCTAAGCATGAGAATGATCGAAAAGCACCGTGGAACCTACCCTCACCAATATCGCCTCACCCAATCAACCGAGGAGCAGGCCCCTGAGGACATTACTGATGATGTCCCTCCACGACACAAGGACCCACTGTCTTAGCCATCACCCACTCATCGTCCAGTTCATGCGGCGGCTTCATATTTTGACATCTCTGAGCGCTTCACTCGATTTAAGCAGTAGTATTTTTAGCGATTTGATAACATTGATGCTACTCTACAGCAGATTTGTCAGCACTTCCACATTTCATCGTCACGACCACTTCGCGAACCATCCGGCAATGATGATATTTAAAAATTTTCTTTTCTTTTCTTTTCATTTTTTATCATTTTTCTTATTATTTTCATTTTTAACTTTTCATTTTATTTCCTTAAGATACTATTTTATTTTTAGGTTTTATAAACAAATTTTCATTTTGGATATTTCATTACAAGTAATTATTCTTCTTTATTCCCTAAAGAGTTCCTGATTTCATCATAGTTATAAAGAGCTCCAAAGCTCACTATCACTTAGGAACTTGAAACTCCACTGGAAAAGGTTCTCCACGACTGCCATGCCCTACTCTACCACGATCGTAGCCACCACGAGATATAATATTCTTTTGGCACAGTACTTGTGGAACCCAACCTCTACCACCACCGGAGTATCATCTTCCACTCTACATAACTTCAAATTAGGAAGTTCATTCATTTAACATTCAGGAAGTTTCACTTCTCTCCCTATCTTATGATCTCAAATCTATAATTGCCACTAACTTTATCTTTGTACATTGAGGGCAATGTACATCTTAAGTATAGGGGGTTAATTTTATCACTATCAGAAAAATCCCTGAATTTTATCTTGTTCTCTTGTAAATTTCTCATATCATCTTTAGGATGAATTTTAATTAATTTATGATTTTTATTGATATGACGTGAATTAAAACATAGGCATTCATGCATTGACTATTTAAACTTGAAGACATTAAAGAATTAAGCATGATAAGTTGATTTTTGAGAATTTAAAATTTTAGGTTGTTTTCCCCAAGTTTAGGTATTATCTTGAATTGAAATCCACAGGTTTAAACATCAAAAAGCCATAGTTTTTGTGAGATTTTGAGCCTTTAGAGCATCTATTATTTCTTTTATGCTCACTTTTATTGTTGCTTGAGTGCGTTAATATCGAATTGTTATTCTAGAACTTGCTTGATTATGCATGTCAAGACCATACCATTTGATTTGATATGTCAAGATGATAGAGGCATTTAGGTTTAACCCACTCATGGCATGAAAAGCCTACCTTCACAATTAACCCTTAGTAAACCCCTTTGAGCCTAACATCCCATTCATTGATTTACCCTCAATATTAACCCATAACTCATTATTGTCAAAATCCCCTCAATTAATTTTATCCCTATTTTTGTCGAGATTTGATTTGAATGAATTGCTTAGCTACGTCTTATTTTTGATAGTTAGTCTATGTTATTTGATTTGTTCTTAAAAAAATACATATCACTTTATTAGCAGTAAGTCATATTTTTGAAGCTTGAGTGTTTGATTCCATATTCTGAGAAGAATCTCTTTTGTACACAATTGATGATTAAATATTTTTCTAGTTAAGTAATTCTTCAATTTAATCTCGATTCTAACCTTCTTTTTCAGCTTGTGACCTCACCCCCTAACCAAAGCCTCATTACAACCCTCTAAGGATCTTTTGATTGATGTATCATCTCAATATTATAGTGGTGGAGATTTGATTTTCAAGCAAGCCTATGGTAATAACTTTTCAGATTGACTGTTGAGTGCTGAATTCATTATCCTTAAACACCTCGAGTGATTTGAGTGAATCTTTAGTGAGGATGTTAAACTCTGTGAGATTTTGAATCAAAGGTGATTACTTAGATAAAAGGAGATGCCTATGTTTTTCATGATGAAATGCTCAACTTGGAATGTTTGAGACTGTAATGTTCTTCTAGTTGAATTCTCAATGTATGATTACTTATGGATTAGTTTGAGATATTATTGATAGGAATTATAAATTGAGAAAAAGGAATTCTTAATTGTGAATTGAGGATTTTGCTTGAGGATAAGCAAACGCTTAAGAGTGGGGGTGTTTGATAAACTGTAATTTATACATATTATTATCCCATGCTTAACACATTTATGAATGATTTCTCCTTAGATTTGGTGAATTTGATGCTCCTAATCCTTTAATTTCATGTTTATACTTAGGGGAGCATAGGAGAGCAAAAAGAACAAGAAACGGGCCAAAAACGGAGAAAATGAGCCGAGTGGGAAAACAACACGGCCTGGACTTCCTCACACGGGTAGCACACACGCCCGTGCCATTCTAACAGGCTTGAACACGGCCTAAAACAACCTCAACACAGGCATGTCTATTTCTCAGCCTTGACCACGGCTTGAAGTAATCACAAACGGGCGTGTCACATAGGCGTGTCACACGGGCGTGTTCCTGTCGAGCCCTAGTTTAGTTCTATTCAGAAAGGGTGATTTAGAGGGCTTTTAGGCATTCTAAAGCCTATTTAAACACCCTAGAGGAGGATTAAAGAGGACACACAGAGTAGGAAGCAAGGAATTACTCGAAGAAAGCCGATTGATCCATCTCAAAAGCTGGGTTATTCATCAAGACTGAAGATTTCCTCTCAATTTCCCTTCAGGAGTTTTGGGTTTTCTTTATGTTTTGCATTTGTTATTCTTCTAAGATGTTTTCCTTTATAATTATGAACTAAACCCCCTAAAATACCTAAGGGGAATGAAACCTAAGACGAATCTTGTTATTATTATCTGAATTGTATGATAAATATTTAACTTGTTCTTAGTTATGTGTTCTTAATTCTTTCTTCGATATTTCAGGATATTGATTCAAGTTAATGCGCTTATTCAAAGGACCAAAAGTCTCTATCTAAGAGTAAATTTGTCATAATTAAGTGGAGTTGATTGCACGCCTAGAGATAGGGTGACAAGATTTTACCGGATTAGGGTGAAACCTAATAAGGGGATCCATAGATCGAGTTAATGCAAGCCTAGGGTGTTAATTAGAAAGAGATTTCAATTATTCAATCTAGGGTTAGATGTTATTAGTCTTGAATAGGGAAAATAACATAACTTAGGGATTTCTGTGGAACAAGTTGAATGAATAAATCGTCTGATTCACAGTCAAATAATAAGTGAAGTCTAGGTGGATTTTTCCTTGGGTATTGTCTTAATCAATCGAATTTTCCAAAAAGTATTTTACCCAAATCTATTTTCTGTGCATTCTTAGATTAGCTAATTAGTTAATTAAAACAACCTTCATTATTCTTAGGCTAGATAATAAAAAGAAATTTAATACTAGTACTTTTGGTTCCTTTGGGTTCGACATCCGGTCTTGCTAAAACTATACTACTGTTCAATAGGTGTGCTTGCCTTCATTGTGATAATAGTTAGTTCGAGTACGATCATTTATAAATTTTAAAACTTATCGCGAGTGACAATCACAAATCATCAAGAATAAATCAAGAACAAAACTAGATATGAAAGCGTACTTGAATTCATCGATTTCTTAAAATCTACAGATCTTGCAGTTTTGATATTCCAAATTAGCACATAAGTAATCTAGAGAAGGTGACTCTCTATTTTTTAAAGATGGGATATTAGAAAAATTATCTTATATGCAATTTAGGGACCATAACCCTAAGATATAACTTTGGCACATTAGCCCTAATTTCTAATTAGCTAACCATTAATTAGAATTTAGTTACTAGAGTATCTACACATATTTTGACCCATACTTTATTTAATAATTAAACCCTAATAAATTTTAACCAAATTAGATCACTTTTAATTTGGGCTAACCTATTATGATAGTAAATAATAACATGTAATTACCCTTATTATATATGTGATGTCCATATTTTCCAACAAGCTCCCACTTGGACCACATATATTAATTACTTTATAATTACATATCATTATATAACCTTATGAGCTCAAAGCTTTACTATCATATCAAAAAAAGGTACTCTGGACAGTCTCGTCCATTAATTATGTTAACATAAAACTAAGACGACTTTTGTTACATATATATTGTAACTAAATTCATCCCTAATCACATATATTAACACAACCAAATAACATAGATCAAGTATGGATGTGTAACATGAAAATTACATGCAATATGATCCAAACATGTCTATTTTCAACTAGTCCTCCTTAAACCTTAGTGAGATCAAACTTTACCAAAATCAGAGTTCGAATAAACCAAAAAACTTTATTTCTACAGAAAATAAACTTAATATTCGTAAATTGAAATAATTGAAAATGTGTCTATAACATAAAAACATTTAAAAGTACAAACTCCCAACAAAACCAAATATCCTTAAATGACATTACACTCATATGAGCAGTGTGCTCATGAAAACCCTTGGGTGTAGTCCTTTAATAAGCAAGTTCGTAACCATTGAGTTTGTCCCAATATACTTTATAGGCACCTAACCACTCTAAACTTTTACTTTAACAACCAGGAGCTTAAAGTCTATGTGCTTTAAATTTGATGTGCTCCTATTGTTATTAGAATAAAAGCCTACCAATTATTGTCACAATTTGCACCCTAGTGACAAAATTCTGCATCAATATTTTATCAAAATTGGAGTCTGTATACCTAATGATCTCTAACTTATTAGGCATTCGATATGTGAGAATGTAATCTTTGTTTTCTCTTTTTAAAGATACCTCATAACCCTCTTGGTTGTTATCCAATGGTCCATACCAGGGTTGTTTAAATATCTACCTAACATTCCAACAATATGCACAATGTCCAGACGTGTACATACTTGAGCATACATTAGACTCCACACTTTTGAGACGTAAGGAATGTTATGCATTTCCTTAATCTTAAAATCATTCTTGGGGTATTGGTTGAGACTTAACTTATTATTGACAAGTTGTATGACAGTAATTTATAAAACCAAATATAGATCCTTACTCCCATTAAACTTGTGGTATATATAATTATCTACCAAATTCATCTGTAAACCAAATGAGATAATTATCTGGTTAAATTTGTAATACTATTGACGAGAAGTCTGCTTAAGCTCATAGATGAAATTCTTTAATTTGTAAATCATTAACTTTGCATCATTAGACACAGTTTTCTAGTTGCACTATATAAATGTATGATCAATGTTACCATTAAGAAACTATTAAATTAACATTCATCTAATGCAATTTAAGGTCAAAATATTCCATTAAAGCCATTATAAACCTTTTTCTGGTGGACCTTTTAAATGACATTCGTTCTTGAGGTTGTTGAGTTTGTTCTTCTGGAATAATTACCTCATCTTGAATAGGGAGTTGTTCAACATTGTCTAATAAAGGTTTTGGATTCACTTCTTGATCAATGATAGGTATGAGAACATGAACATTATCAAAAGTGATAGCAAGAATTTAGTTAGGATCCAATTCCTCCTCAAAAGTAATGTCTCTAACTTATTTATCTCTCCAAACTTAACATCCTTAAAAAAATGTTGCAGTTCTCATCTTAAAAATATTCTTAATTGTAAAATTATAAACCTCATAGCCCCTAGATCGCTTAGAGTAACCAATAAAGTATCTACTCACAATTTTGGAGTCCACTTTCTTTTCATATGGCCTATAAGGCCTTGCCTCACCTGGACATCCCCAAATGCGAAAGTGCTTTAGACTGGCTTTTGACTTATCCAAAGCTCATAAGGTTTTTTTGCAGCTATTTTAGTGGGTACTCTATTCAGAATATAAGCTATTGTCTTTAGAGGCACTAGTCAAATGAACACTTTCAGACTTATCATGCTTCAACTAGTCTTCCTCTTGCACATAATGAAAAATGAGCTCATTTAGAGTCAATTTCTTCTTTTGATAGTTGTAATTAATTTTAAATTGGTTAAACTGTTCAAGAAGTGATACCAAAACTATAAGAACAAATAATTCATTAGAAAGCTTGATCTTAAGTGCCTTAAGTTTTGCAGCAACATGGAACATCTCCATAATGTACTCTCTCACATTTCCTTGACCCTTATACTTCATAGACATCAAAGAAGTCAAAAGTGATGTCATCTCAACCTTATTGTTTTTGGAAAAAAGTTTCTCAATTTTGTCAAGGAAACTTTGGCTTGAGTAATCTCTTCAGATTCTGTGCCCCTAAAAGCTTTTGGAATGCTGTGCTTTTTGATCATTGGACTCATGCAATTTGAACGATCACACCTCTCAAAATCCCTGTTACCATAAGAGGTGCTTTTCACAGTGAGAGGTGTGGGTTGTTCTTCCCTTAATGTAAGGTCTACGTCCATAAAACCAAGCACTATAAGTGCTTTTCCATTCCTTGAAATTAGTCCCATTGAGTATGGGTGTAGAATTTATATTAGCAGATATTGTGGCAGCAAAAGATGAACTAGCTGAATATAGAACAAAATAGATAAAAACAAGCTCACATGAATATTCATATTCATAAGAAAACAATAAATTCAAAATAGTGGCTCTAGTCCCAAGATACCAAACACTATATTAATATCATGTCTTTGGATAGTAATATTAATAGTAAGCGATACTCTTATTGTAGCAATCAAACATTGACAATAAATTATGTCAAACAATGAATCAATCTTTGGACTAACTTATTGCTCACATAAAATACCTTATAATTGTCACACAGTTATCACCACATATGTCACTGAAATTCTACCAAATATTACTTACCATTGGGTCAATTAATAAACGCATGAATCACAAAAACATATAATCATCTTAATATTAATAAACTAATCTATGTAAAAGAGGTCATTTTGGTGGCATTTTGTTTCAACTAATCTATTTAAAATATTAGACATCCTTAATTAAATCTCAAAGCCAAAATTTGAATTTATTTGTTTCCAAATATTTCAAATTTAAACCAAAATAATTTGAATAAAGGTAAATCTCATCTCAAGATATTAGGCACTCCATTAATATTTCATCTTTGGACAAAATATTAACTTGTAAGTGATATCTTGGTGTAGTAATTAAACGCTGACAATAAGAACATGTCGAAAAATAAATCTTTCTTTGGGCCAATTTATTACTCACATATAAAACCGAATAATTCTCACATGTTTATTACCATAGTTGCACATGTAATTTTGTTAAACAGTAACCTTCCTTTACATCGATCAACATTAACGTAGCTTAAGTTACATACACACAATCTTTTATATATTAAAACAAAATAATTTCAATATCAGAAGTCACTTTGGCAACTTATCATTTCAATTAAATTATTTTAAAATATATATAATTATATCAATATTCAAATTTAAAATTTATCCAATAGTCAAAAGTCAAAATTAAAATTTCTGATTGCATTATAGTTTCCAAAATAACCCAAAATAAGGTTGTCTTAATAGTGCAATTAAAAAACTGAAAACTTTAATCTTTGACTGATTTTTTTATAAAAAAAACCAAATTATGTCAAAACCAAATTCAACCAAAGTTTATAACCGTACCATTAAAATCAATATCCATTCATGAAAAATAAAATCATGCATTATCCCCTTAAATTCATTGATATGTATATGCATATAATAAAAATATTACCAACTTACTTTGCATCTACATATAACTCCAAAACTGAATTTATAATTAAGTGGGTTAGCATAAAAAGCCTTTATATACATGAATACTTATAAAAATTTTGTAACCACCAAATATATATTTTAATAATAGCATAAATCCATAAATCATATATTGCTTTTGGTCCAAAAGCATATAAAATTTAAAACCATTAAATTAAAATTTTCAAAATCAAAATCATAATAATTGAAGTATACCACAATTCATATAGTAAATCATACTATTATAATTTAATCAAATATTCACAATCATAAAATGTAAAAATACAATACTCACACTCAAAAATTCATCCTTAAGTACATCACATAAACAATACATATATGGAGAGTCTAATAAAAAAATCTGACAAACGCAATGAAATTAAAAGTCTATCTAATTGTAGCGCTGCCTAGTGCACTTATCCTCGTCTTTTATTATTATACTATATTCTTTTAAAGCCACATGAATTTTCAAATATAAAATCATAATAATCGATAAAAGAACACACAAAATTTACCTCAAATCAATGCCTGAAACTGCAAGAATAGAGGTTGAATTCATCGATTTCTTGAAATCTACGAATCTTGCGGTTTTAATCTTCCAAATTAGCACATAAGTAATCTAGAGAAAGTGGCTCTCTATTTTCTAATGATAGGATATTAGAAAAGTTATCTTGTATGTAATTTGGGGACCATAACCCTAATATATAACTTTGACACATTAGTCCTAATTTCTAATCAACCCATCATCAATTTGAAATTAGTTACTAGAGTATCTACACATATTTTGACCCATACTTTGTTTAATAATTACAGCCCAATAAACCTTAACCAAATTCGATCACTTTTAATTTGGGCTAACCTATTATGATAGTAAATAATAACATGTAGTTACCCTTATTGTATATTTGATTTTCATATTTTCCAACATTTTGAACTTGGTTTTATGTTTGATTGATGCTTGAGAATAATGTTTGAACATGTTTGATGTTGGTGGTGATTGTATGATATTGATATACATGTCTCTTGGTTAAGTTCTTGATGTAGATGCTTAAATTGTATGTTAGATGTCTTCACATGTTTATAATAACCCAACGCTATGGTATGAAACTATTTTGCACTTGGAAATGCATAAAATGCAAATTTGGTATGTTGAGTATTTGAATTGTGGAATTGGAAATGCATGTTAACATAGCTAATTACTTAGGGTTTCAAATTTAGTATTTTAATCTTATAGTGTAATTAAGCATGTTTGAATAATCTATGTATGCTATGTGACATGTTAGAATAAAGAAGTTTGTTCAAATGCATGGGATGGTATGATAAGTTGGATGCCAAAGTGTCAAATGCAGGTTTTTGGGCTATTTCTAAAGAAATTGTAGGTGACATATCGAAGAGGGATCGACATTGGGATGCCCTTTTTCGCGTCCTCGTGACAAGGGGCAACGTCCATATCACATCACAACAAGGGTTTCGCATGGTCGCGGCATGACAAACTATTGATTTTTGGGAAGTTTACTAGTCTTGTATTCTAGTCTTAGATTTTATACAATGAAATTGGAGTCCTTAAATGCTATGAAATGCCTCAAAATTTTGCATGATTAAATAGTATATGTTTAATTTCATAAATTTACTTTTAATTTTTCAAAAATATTTTTTGAATTTTTTTTCAAATTTACAATTTAGTCATTGAACCTTTGTTTTAAAATTAAATGAGTTTTACTTGTTGGTTTTGGTTGATTCTTTGAAATATTGTTTTAATAAACTACTATGAACTAATTATATGTTTATTATTCTATGAGAGTTTCATCCGGTAATTGCAAATTGATGATTTTTCTCCTGAGTGTTATTTCAAAGATTTTGCTAGATAAACATGATTTTAGGGTTTGTATGTTTTCCTTGAACTGTATGATTGATAATTATGCATTAATATTTTGTGGTGTCGATGGTGGTTTTGTGGTGTGATTAGTGGTTGGTAAGGAGATCACGTAAGTGACTAATGTGATGTTCTGGATTCAGGTTGGTCCATCTCAACCGGGTTAGGGTGTCACAATGATATTTAAAAAAAATAAAAAAAATACAGAAATTAGGCGTGATGACTTCTTAACCTCGCTTATAAATTTAAAAATTTTCACCATTCGTGCATCAAATAATAATATGTATTATTATTTAAAGAAACTATATATACAATTATTTAAACTCTTGAGTTGGTGTCATGAGTCAACCAGGCACCAACTCAATTAGGGAAATTAGTATAATGCCTTTTATATATCAAATCCATAATTTCCCTAGCTCACTTATTTGAAAACAATAATTTCCTTACCTCACTTATTTGAAATATGAAATGACATTTTAGTAATTTCCTTAACTGAATTGGTTCCTAATTGTATGTGCTTCTTAGATTTTAACCCAGCGCTTTATAATTTAATCCAACTCAGTACATGTTTTTTCTATTTCTCAAAATAAACATTTTTTATTAAATTAATTTTAATAATTTGATTTTTCAATTAAATAATTTTCTCAATCCAATTTTAATTCCGTTAAAATCATAGCAACTTTACCGTAAAAGAATCTATGAGAAAATATATTTAATTTTTCTACATTCAATGAATTCACAATGACCAATTAATTTAATTCCATTTTCAAACATCAATTAATTAATTAATAATTCAAAAAACCATAAATTAATTCTTAGATCATTTTCATGCTTAGTAAGAAAACCAAATCCTTTTCGAAATGTTATTCATTTCTCTAACTTTATCGCTTTTATCCATTTTTGCTAATTTGATTCAACAAGTAATTCATTTCTGGTTTCAATAAGCTAGTAGTGGGACCAATTGGACATATATGATTAGGGCTCAAATGATTTATAATTAAGTTTTAGCTTTTCACCTATTAATTGTAAACTCATTTAGTCATGAAGTCATTCCATTACAATATCAAGATTGAGCTCTCCCTAATTACATACTATTACAAAAACTACTCGATCAATTCTTATCCAATGACCTTATCATAAGTGTGTTATTCTCATAGGATATCCTTAATCTCTTTGAGATAAATATATTCTCCCAATATGATCCTATTTTATCTCATGGTAACCATTACATCTTCCTTCATGAAAAGTTAACTAATATCAAATAGTAACTAAGTCATTCATAAAAAGCCGACTGACTCGTGGCCATGTTTACTTTTCATCTATCATGTAATGCAAATGAGAGGATATCATTCGCCCATGTCTTGGGCTATGAATTCCACTATTGTGAATGACGCTACATACTGTAGAAGTGGTATACGCAACGCACCAACTTTCGGTTCCTTATCTAATTGAACTTAAGCTTTTACTTGCATCAAAGTATATGAATCACACATACATAATCCATCATTGTAATGCCCTGAATAACTTATTTCTATTTCTATAACTATCTGACACAAAAATGTGTGTCTGTTTTAGTGGCTAAGTGTTCTGGGTGTGTGTGAGAGGTCTTGGGTTCAAGTCTCATAGTTACAAATTTTGTTATTTTTTATCCAAGTCTTACCCTTGTTGAGTGGGCTTATATAAAATTGTCTGTTAATCTATATCAGAATGAGCCTACTGGCTCAAGTGGTAAGGAAGTTAGTGTGTTGAAGGTCCTGTGTTCGAATCCTTGTGTGAGCGAGGATGTTAATTTTTGTTCTAGTTAACTGTCAGTGCTTTGATGGAGTTGGGAGTCTGAGGTGATTAGTGAGCAAGATTTAGTGGGATTGTGTAGTTAGTGGGATGTTTTTCCTAATAATTGTTACTATTTTATTTTTATTATTTTTTCCCTTCTCTCTCTTCTTCCTCCTCTCTGACATTTCTGTGCTCTTTTCCCTATCGATTTTTTTTCTTTTTCCAATCATGGTTAATGCTCGCTCCGTCATAAGATTTTGAAAGGGTTCTTCAGGAAAATTGAGACTCTTCGGTGGTGTAGTGAAATTTTAAGGTTGTTGTTGCAAAAGGTGTTGTTCGTTTCGGGAACGTTTTTGTATCAAAACCGTAGTATGTGTGTACTCAAAACACAGAAAATCGAGTTTCGACGAAAGTCGAAAACCTCATTGTCGACGCCACACGGACGTGTGCCTAGACATGTGCAAGACACGACCGTGTGATTAAAAAAGGCATGGCTATGCACAAGGCATGACCATGTGGGCCAAACGGGGGCCCACACGGGCATGCCACACGACCGTGTGACTAACAAGGGCATGGCCATGCACAAGACACGATCGTGTGATGGTGTGAGTGTGGCCGTGTGGGCCAAACGGGGGCCCACACGGGCATGCCACACGGGTGTGTGGGTTTTGGGCCAGGCCGTGTGGGCCACACGGGTAAGACCAATTTGGGTGTGTGGTCCCACATGGGCAAGCCACACAGGCATGTGGGCCCATAACTTTGAAATTTTCCCTAGGGTTGCAGGGGTCATTCCGATCGACTATGGGCCTACCGTAGGGTCGTAAGGGCTAACCAAACCCTAAAACTATGTGATTTATTAGTATGATATTCTGTTTTGAATATGATACTATTATGCATGTTTGATTAGTCTGATGTATATATATATATATATCTAAAATCTGTATATGAGCATGTGAGCATGACAACTCTGATTATATAGATTTGATTAGGGTAGGATTTGCATATGTGGATGAAGTATTCTATATGGCAATCATCGCCTATATTCTGGCAGCTTGGCTGCACATTATCTGACATGTGTCGTAATGGCACGATATGGTGTGTAGGGATGGGTGGATGTTTTTAACCCCATATGGTGTGATGGGATGGTCGGAGTTAGTGTGTAGAGAATGGGGGTAAGATTTTGTATTTTTTATCTGCATATATGTTCTGTTATCTGAATCCATAAAGGGCTTAGGTCTGAATTTGAATCCGTATTTGACTGTGTATGAGCTTACTATATGTATTGCATGTCTATTTCTGTTGGGTTACACACTGATTTTATGAAAACTCAAGTTTGTTTGTCTATTTTGTTCAGGTAATCCACAGACTTAGACGGGTCAGTGTGACGGAGGCTCAGCGGTGACCACTTGATCGAGAACTATTTTACATTGTAAATTGCGTTTTTATTGATAATTTTGGTTTCATTTAAGAGTTTTAATTTTTGGGACTCTCTGGACTATTGGTTGTTATTTTGGTTTTGGAGGCAGTTTTTGACTTTCGCACTACAATGCATGATGAAAACCATAATTTTACGAAAATAAAGGTTTTTCTGAAAACATGAATTGAATTTCTACAATATAATGATTTTAAGACTTCCGCTGTAAATTATGTTTTGGTAAATAAATGAATTAAATAACACTTTAAAAAATGGTTATAAATGAATATGAGCTATGAATCTTGAGTGATTTGACGAAACAACCCTATTTTCAAAACTCTACCTTGTGACAACTCCAGATTTGACCATAACGTCTAGACCGAGTTTGGGGTGTTACATTTAGTGGTATCAGAGCCAGGTTACAAAACCCAGGCTATGAATTTTGGGTTCTAAAATTGTGTTTCAAAAAGAATAGATTTTAAAACAATTTGGCTAATTTGAGAAAATATGTGGTACACCAAGTCTCCGGCGCTGATCCTGTAAGTATTTCTGAATTTTAAATAGAATATTCTAAAAACACTATATATAGTACTTTCTGAAACTGTACTAAAATAGTTAGAGACTGAAACCTCTGAAAACATTTCTGAACTTCTAATAATTTACGCATAAAATATCTACTAATAAATATTGGAACTGATGCATAAAATTTCATAATGTAGATTAAATTTAAAATACACAATAAGCTGAATCTTCGAGGTATTCGTGGCCATGGTAGAAGTCGTAGGAGGCTTGAGCTGAATCTTCCTCTCTAGGCAATATGCCAAACTTAGACATGAGTGAGACATCGATTTTGCCTACTACGGAGACTGGGTCTCAAAGCCACTCGACTGGGGACGACGCATTGTCCCAAGCTATGTTGAGGGTATTGGAGAGGGTCGTTAGACCTCATTCTGGATCTGAGGGTCGTGGGTCGGTAATTGAACGGCTCCAGTCCAATGGTGATGAGTTATTTAGGGGTGTCACTAGAGTCGCCCCTACTATGGCCGAGTATTGGTTGGAGGCCACCGAGAGGATCATGAATGATATAGCAGTCTCATTGCTTCGCGGCGAGACATATCAATGGTGGTTATCGGTTGAGGAGGGTACTCAACCTGATCGTTTGAACTGGGACTTTTTCAAGACTACTTTTCAAGGGAAATATGTTGGTATGAGCTACGTTGATGCTCGTAGGCATAAGTTCACGAATCTCACGCAAGGTGATAGATTTGTGGCTGAGTATGAGGTCGAGTTTCTGAGGTTGAGCCACTACACTCGAGGCATGGTTGCATCTGAGTACGAGAAATGTGTTCGCAGTTCCAGTTGATAAGGCAAAGATTGTCGAGGATGTTAAGTGCATGGAGCGCAAAATAGGGACCGAGTGTAACACCCCTTACTCGCATCTGATGCAGAGACAAGGTTCGAGGCGTTATCGGACTTAAATGAACACAATTTCTTAAAATCGGGCCATAAAATTTCATTTAAATTAAAAATATTCAATCACATGCATAATGTCCCCTACACGAGCTACCGAGGCTCTAAACATGTATTAAAGGCGATTTGGGACTAAACTGAGAACTTTGGAAAGTTTTGGGAAAACTTAGAAAAATTTTCATGAAACAGGGTCATACTCTCGTGTGGGCACAGGAACACGCCTGTGTCCTAAGGCCGTGTAACTCTCTGTTTATGACGTCAACAAAACAAATTGAACCACACGGCTAGGCCACACGCCGGTATGCTAGGCCGTGTCCTCCACACGGCTGAGACACATGGCCATGTCTTTGCCCGTGTGGCTAGCACTTAGGCTATTTTCCAAGCCTTTTTGTTACCATTAATACCTCACATACTTAAATACATTATAGACACATATAATGTAGCATTAAGTAAATGATTAAAAATCCTCCATTAAGACTCAATTGTAACATTCATATGTCATCATACATGTGTTTTGCTTACTCATTTTATACCAAGTCTAAACACACCATTTCGCAATCAATTGAATGTGTCATTTTGATTACCACTTATACACTTATACCATGCTTGCCTAAGTCATTCCACATCAATTTCATGTTCAAGCATTATTAACTTATTGCCATATCACATTTTTATTCTTTAACTATAACCACTTTATTTGGTCATAAGACATTCATCAAGCATACATACCGTAATACTAACCATTCATATCAAACAAATATAATCACATGACCACATCACAACGCATCAATACATAGCTTGGATAAATAGGCTTACAAGCCATGACCACCATAAGCCATATCTCATGGCTATATACAATGTACTAATATAAGCCAACATCTTGGCCAAATCATAAGAACACATATCAATAACTAAGTCCCTATACATTCCACTCACTTGAAGATGTTTAAGATTCATCAATACCCCGGAAGTGATGGCTTGATAGTGTGATGCTGCCTCCGACGATCTCTAACCCCGAGCTAACCTGATAACACTAAAAGAAATGGAAAGGAGAGGGGTAAGCTTTATAGCTTAGTAAGTCCATATGAAAATAATGAGCAATTTATTAACATGCTTTTACCAAATTCTTCCGACATGTTCTCATTGTAACACAATCGAATTTACACAAAATTCCACTATTTGCTCATATTCCAATCAAGCAGTCTACTCGAATCATATTCGCTAAAATATTTATAAATTGAGCTAAAGAACTCTTAATTAAGATCTGCTAATTTTCCCTAAAACTAGACTCACATATCTTTTTACCATAAAATTTTTAAAGTTTTTGGTCTAGTCAATAAGTACAGTTTATTCATCAAAGTTACCCTTATTCTGCTAGTTGACAGCTTCGACCTTTCTTTACTAAAATTCATTTATCTCTTAGTACGAGATTTGGATAGTGTTATAGTCTATTTATCTTGAAAATAGGCTCAGTAAGTATTTAGTAATATAAATTCTAACTGATAATTATTCTTTTGAAATTTTTAGTGATTTTCCAAAGTCAAGACAAGGGATTTCAAAATTGCTCTGACTCTGTCTATAAAATTCTTTTGCTTACACCGTTACCTTCATAAGAAACTAGACTAGATAATATTTAATTCCATATTTTATTCAATCTTTAACTTACTTTCTACTATTTTTGGTGTATTTTCAAATTTGGACTACTGCTGCTATCCAAAACTGTTTTAGTGTAATATGATTATAACTATCATAAGTTCATTTTCAACTAGTCATGAACTCACCATTTTTTGGATTCCATGTTCAATTACCCAAAGACATAATAACATAACCATAAAGATTATTCATCATTCAAGCCTTTTTGCATACTATTGGATATACGGGAAGTTTTCACCTAAGTGCCATGTAAGTAGCCAGAGCTACCTCATACTATGTAATGCTCGCATTTTGAGCTACTCACGGGCCTATTCATCAGTTAGTACTCGGACCCCATAGCACTATCATGTAACACTCGCTCATTGAGCTACTCATGGGTCTATACACAAAGTCAGCACTTGGACCCGTATAGCATTGACATGAAATGCTTGCTCAACGAGTTACTCACGGGTTTGGTCACGAAGTCAGTACTCGGATCTACATTACATATAACATTTATCTCATGAACTCAGACTCATTCATGAGTTTAGACCACCTAATTTCTCATGACTTACCTTTTGTATCATATACTATTTCTGAGGTTTAACGGAATTTCGTATCTAACCTGATGTTGTCGCACTTGTTCATAATGTAGGTTACTCTTATACCACATTATTTATACTTCCATGGTATCAAGTAAGATTATGATACATGATAACAATAAAAAATTTAAACATATATATATATCACCTATTTCATATATCACTTGTCATATATCATCGTTTTCTTGCATTTCATGTAACATTCTTCCATGTCATATTTCCACATCATGTACACCATTCCATCAACTTTTCCAATGTATTCAATCATACAATTTATGCAATAATAGTAAAGAATTACAATTCAAACATAACATTGCATTATTATTATCATACGAACTTACCTCGAATCCGAGCACGGCTAATTATTTCATTTTAGTCCATAATCTTGTACTTTTTGATTTAAGGTCAAATCGCGATTTTCTTGATCTAACATGATAAAATTCACTCATTTAATCATTACAATAATTAAAACATTCTATAATTCACAATTTGGAAAAATGATCGTTTTTCCCTTAGTCTTTACAAAAATCACGATTTTGCCCTTAGGCTCGTAAATCAAATTTTTATCAAATTTCCTCCTTTACCAAGCCTAGCCGAATTCTTTTTATAACTATAGAAACTCACAATTTTAATTATTTCACACATTTACAACTTATTTTACAAACTTTACAAAATAGCCCTTTTTAGGTGTTTTCATGCAAACTTTTTTCACAAAAGTTGTTTATTACACAACCATGACTCATTTTATTCCATAAAAATTCAAAAAAAAAAATGAGTATTCACATGGAAAAATCCTAAACTCTCAACCATTTTGCAAAATAGTCCCCTCATTAGCTAGCCTATGCTACAAGGGTCCCAAAATTACAAAAATCATCAAGAAATGTTATGAAAATTACTTACTTGCAAGAGGATAACCTAGCTGAAATTTTAAAGCTTCAAAAAACTCCCTCTTTGCTGGTATTTTCGGTGGAGAAAGAGATGAGAAGAAGATGATATCATTCCCTTTTTATTCTATTTTATTTTATTTTTAGTCAAATAAGCCACCAAATTCTACCTAACTTTGAAAATTGTCTTATCTTTGTCTCTATGGCCGGCCAACCTATATTTAAGGGTCTATTTGCATTTTAAAGACCTCCAATTATGGCTCTCTAGCTATTTAACACATTTAGCTTGCAAAACAGAACTTTTTCCCTTTATGCAATTTAATCTTTTTTCTCAATTAAGCTTACAATCACTAAAATTAATTCAACAAAATTTTCATGTACTTATATAATCATGCTATGACACATAAAATAATATTAAAAATAATTTCTCTGGCCTCAAAATAGTGGTTCCAAAACCACTGTTTCGACTAAGCCCAAAATTGGGCTGTTACACCAAGAGAGAGGCAAGAGTAAGAGGGAGTCAGAGCCCTCTAGTTTTGTTCAGAGGCCTAAGAAACGAGCCAGACTTGATGGGTCGATTAGAATGGAGGTTCCTGTTACTCCTACTGGGATTCAACTATATGGAGATTGTGGTAGGCGCCATCCGGGTGAGTGTTGGAGGAGGATAAGGGCTTGTCTGAGGTGTGGGTCTTTAGAGCATCATATTAGAGAGTGTCCACAGCAAGATGATTAGATGCAAGCTTTGGGACCGGATTTTGTACAGCCTTAGAGGGCAGTTCAGCAGCCACCTAGGGGCTGTGGACCGGCTAGGGGTGGTAATGGTATGGGCCATGGACAGAGAGCACTGGGTAAAAGTGCTAGTCAGACCGAGGCGACGTAGCCTATTTGGTTTATGCTGCTCAACATTAAGAGGATAGAGACGCTCCTAATGTTATCACCGGTACGTTCTTTATTTTTTATGTACCTTATAATACTTTGATAGACATAGGTTCTACACACTCCTATGTAGCTAGTTCTGTTTCTAAAAACCTGGGGATTTTTGTTGAGAGCACTTCTAGTGAGATTACTATACTGAGCGCATTGGGGCAGTCTGTTCGGGTTAATAAACTTTATAAGAATGTTCCGTTAGAAGTGCAATGGGTCATATTTTTGGCAAATCTGATAGAGCTTCCACTTGGGGAGTTTGATATAATCCTGGGTATGGGCTGGTTGGTTAAGCACTGAGCCAGTTTGGATTGCACGACTAAGAGGGTTGTTCTGAGAACTGAGGATGATAAGGAGGTGGTTGTGATTGGTGAGCGTCAAGACTATTTTTCTAATGTGATCTTCATATTTGTAGCTGAGAAACTTGTTCGAAAAGGGTGTGAGGCGTATATGGCTTTTGTTAGTGTTTCTGTTTCTGGGGACTCTTTTGTTGGTGATATTAGAACAGTGGGGGATTTTTTAGATGTCTTTCCTGAGGAGTTACCAGGTTTATCTTCGAATCGAGAAGTTGAGTTCAACATTGAGCTTCTACCTGGTACAGCTTCGATGTCTATTGCTCCATACCATATGGCACCGAAAGAGCTTACAGAGCTTAAGGCTCAACTTCAAGAGCTTCTGGATCGTGGTTTCATTCATCCTAGTGTGTCTTCTTGGGGGGCAGCGGTTCTGTTTGTTAAGAAGAAGGATGAGTCCATGAGGATGCATATTGATAACCGGCAACTGAATAAACTGACAATGAAAAATAAGTATCAGCTTTCGAGGATCGATGATTTGTTTGATCAGTTTCGAGGGGCTTTAGTGCTTTTGAAGATAGATCTCCGTTCTGGGTATCATTAGCTTAGAGTTAAGGAGGTGGATGTTCATAAGACTGCATTTAGGACTCTTTATGGATATTACAAGTTCCTAGTTATGCCTTTTTGGTTTGAAGAATACTCCAACGGCATTCATGGATTTGATGAACTGAGTGTTTTAGCCATATTTGGATTAGTTCGTTGTGATCTTCATTGACGATATTCTGGTTTACTCTAACACCGAGGATAAGCATGATGAACCTCTTCGAATAGTGCTTCAAATACTCTTAGAGAAATAGCTCTACACTAAGTTGATCAAGTGTGAGTTTTAATTGGAAAAGGTAACTTTTCTAGGCACGTAGTTTATGCTGAGGGGATCTGAGTCAATCCTAAAAATATTGAGGCAGTGCTTGATTGGAAACAGCCTAAGAACGTATCTGAGATTTGTAATTTTCTAGGTTTTGCGGGATATTATCAACGGTTTGTTGAGGGGTTCTCTCTGATTGTTGCTCCTTTGACAAAGCTTCTGCGTAAGGGTGTTCCTTTTGTTTGGACTAATACGTAGCAATCGAGTTTCGAAAAGTTCAAGTCTGTTCTATCTCAGGCTCCTGTTTTGATACAGCCTGAATCTGATAAAGAGTTTGTGGCCTATAGTGATGCATCACACGTTGGTTTGGGTTGTGTTTTAATGTAGCATGGTAAGGTTGTGGCTTATGCGCCCCATCAGCTTAAGGCACACGAGGGGAATTATCCGACGCATGATCTTGAGTTAGCTGCTGTGGTTTTTGCATTAAAAATTCAGAGGCACTATCTGTACGGTGAAAGGTGTATCATCTACACTGATCACAAGAGCCTCAAGTACCTCATTACTGAGAAGGAGCTAAATCTTAGACAGTGTCGATGGATTGAGCTACTCAAAGATTATGACTGCACGATAGAGTATCATCCTAGTAAGGTCAATGTGGTGGCTGATGCTCTCAATCGTAAAGCGATGACTCGTCTTAGTATGTTTGATGATTGGCGTCTGTTAGTCGAGTTGCAAGTTAAGCTGACTTGGATTGATCAGATTCGGGATAAGCAATTAGGTGATGAATCACTGGGTTTGCGGTTTTTTCAGATTGAGAGTGATAGTAATTTAGATTTTGGGCTGAATAGAGATGGAGTTCTGTGTTTTCGAGGTCAGATCTGTGTACCAAATGATTCTGATCTAAGGTAGTCGATTTTGAGGGAGGTACATAGTAGCCCCTATGCTATGCATCCCGGTGGTAATAAGATGTATTAGGATCTTCGTGAACTGTATTGGTGGTTGGGTTTGAAATATGAGGTTACGGATTTCATTGCTCGTTGTCTGACATGGCAACAAGTTAAGGCTGAGCACCAGTTACCTTCGGGTTTTCTCCAAACGGTTAAGATTCCTTTCTGGAAAAGGGAGCGACTGATAATGGACTTCGTTAGTGGGTTACCCTTGACACCCACTAAGAAGGATTTTGTTTGGGTCATCGTGGATCGATTGACCGAGTCTGCTCATTTTATTCTGGTTCAGACGGACTACTCTCTGTAGAAGTTAGTGAAGCTCTATATATCCAAGATTGTAAGACTACATAGGGTTCCTATTTTGATAATATTTGATAGAGATCCTCGCTTCACTTCTCTATTCTAAAAGAAATTACACGAGGCTCTGGGTTCAAGATTGGACATCAGTATTGCATTTCATCCACAGACTGGTGGTCAATCTAAGAGGTGATTCAAATACTGAAAGATATGCTTCGGAGTTGTGTGATTGATTTTCGAGGTAGTTGGGAGGATTTTCTGCCGCTAGCTGAGTTCGCCTACAATAACAGTTCCCAGTCTAGTATCCAAATGGCACCTTACGAGGCTTTGTATGGCCATAAGTGTTGTACTTCGCTATGTTAGACTGAGTTGGGTGAGCATCGAGTTTTGGGTCCTGAGTTGGTTTCTGAGATTGAAGATAAAGTTAGACTGATTTGGAATCGTTTGAAGGCTTCTGATAGAAAGAAGTCCTATGCGGATTTTAAGATAAGAGATATAGAGTACTCTGTGGGTGACTTTGTTTTTCTTAAGGTTTCTCCTTGGCATAAAGTTTTAAGGTTCGGTCGTAAGGGCAAGTTGAGCCCTAGGTTTATTGGGCCGTATTAGATTCTGAAGCGTGTGGGATCGGTCGCTTATCAATTGGAGTTACTTTCAGAGTTAGATCGTATCCACGATATGTTTCATGTCTCAATGTTGAGGCAATATCGGTCTGATCCATCTCACGTTGTTTCTGTTGAGGAGATTGTGAAATTAGACCAGATTTGACTTTTGAGGAGGAGCCAGTTTAGATTTTGAGTCATGATGTTAAGGTTTTGAGCAAGAAGTCTATTACGTTAGTAAGGTTCTGTGGCGGTATCATGGCACTAAAGAAGCCACGTGGGAACCTGAGGACTCAATGCGTCAGCAGTATCCTCATCTATTCTAATTAGGTAAATTTCGAGGTCAAAATTTCTTTTTGGGGGTAGAGTTGTAACGCCTTGAACAACTTATTTCTATTTCTGTAAATATCTGACAAAAAAATGTGTATCTATTTCAATGGCTAAGTGTTCTTGGTATGCGTGTGAGGTCTTGGGTCCAAGTCCCAAAGTAGCAAATTTTGTTATTTTTAATCCAAGCCTTACCCTTTTTGGGTGGGCTTATAAAAAATTGACCGTTAATCTATATCAGAATGAGCCTACTAGTTCGAGTGGTAAAGAAGTTAGTGTCCTGAAGGTCCTATGTTCGAATCCTTGTGTGAGCGAGGGTGTTAATTTTTGGTCTACAAGCTATCAGTGCTTCGATGGAGTTAGGAGTCTAAAGTGGTTAATGGGTGAGATTTAGTGGGATTGTGTAGTTAGTGGGATGTTTTTCCTGATAATTGTTACTATTTTATTTTTATTATTTTTTCCCTTCTCTCTTTTTCCTCCTCTCTGACGTTTTTGTGCTCTTTTCCCTATCAATTTTTTTTCCTTTTCCAATCGCGACTACTGCTCGTTCCATCGTACGATTTTAAAGGGGTTCTTCAGGAAAATCGAGACTCTTCAGTGGTGTAGTGAAATTTTGAGGTTGCAGTTACAAAGGGTGTTGTTCGCTTCAGGAATGTTTTTGTACCAAAACCGTAGCAGGTGTGTACCCAAGATGCAGAAAATTGAGTTTCGGCAAAAACCAAAAAACCTCACTATCAAAGCCACATGGGTATGTGCCTGGCCGTGTGCGAGACACAACCGTGTGATTGACGAGGGCATGGCCATGCGCAAGACATGACCGTGTGATGGTGTGAGTGTGGCCGTGTGAGCCACATGGGCTAGGCCGAATTGGGCGTGTGGGTTTTGGGCCAAGCCATGTGGGCCACATGGGCGAGACCAATTTGGGCGTCATCATACTATATTGTTTCAAAACATTATTCATTTCATCTCATAACTCTCATATCATGTCAAGTATTTTATCCGTTGAATCATTTCAATTCTGATGGATACTCAGGTAGTACACTCAAGGTGTACAACTCAATAACCCGTCAATTTATATTCAAGAGTACCCATTAGGGTACTTAATCAGAGAGCACACTTTCGAGCCACATATCATATATGAAGATTACCAATCCAGGCTAAATCCTAATTATAACATATGCTCAAGAGGGATTATAACAGGATTACCCGTTCGGGCTAAATCCTATCTGTAATGAGGTCAATAAGATTACTCCTTCGAGCTAAATCCCGTCAGCAACAAATACATGACCTCATTAAATAAGGGAAATCACATTTATCCATCGAAATCCAATATTTAAACAGAACTTAACCCTTTTAAACCATTTCAAACATGTATCCATTTCTTTATTATAACATTCAAATTAATTCACATAAATATAAAACACATTCAATTTAACATATTTACAAGCTCAATTAAGTTACACGAACTTACCTTGACACTTGTTCACGTATATAATTCTACTAATCTAAAACTTTTTCTTTTTCTCAATCTAGCCTCGAATTTATGTTATCCAAATCTATATAAATGAATTTAATCATCAATTTATCACATTTCATATTTATTTGAACTCAATTTACATCCTAGGCAAAATTATCATTTTGCCCTTAAACTTTCCATAAATTCCAATTTCTTCCCTAGGCTCGAAAAATGAAATTTATGCAATTTACTCATTTTTCTAAGCCTAACTAAAATTTCAATATAAAATTTACAGCTCATATATTCTATAAAATTCAAAATATTTCATCAATTTTCACAACTTTACAAATTAGTCCTTAAATCATGTTTTCATCAAAAATCACTTTGTAAAAGTTATTTATCTATCAATAACCTTTCATTTTCTACCATTTTTAGCATATTCATCCATGACATAACTTCTATACTTTGATAACTTTTCAAATTAATCCCCCAAATAGATAGATTAAATTATCCCGATTTTAAAAATATCAAAATTACTAAAAACGGGATAAGAAAACTTACCCAATTAAGCCAAGAAAGATTGTTTTCTCTTTCCTAGGGTTTCCATGGAATATTTGGGGAAGAAGATGACATAAAATAAGATGTTAATTTCTTTTTAATTATTTATCATCTTTTAATTATTTCTATTTCCAATTTAGTCCTTGCCCTTTTTCTAAATGTCAATTGATGAATTATCAAAAATATCTATTAACTTTTGATTAATGGTCTAATTAGGACCTCAAGTTTTGAATTCCATAGCTATTTAATCCTTCTAGCTACTAGAATTCAACTTTTGTATTTTATGCGATTTGGTCCTTCCCGTAATTAAACACATAATCGGTAAAATTTTCTTATCAGAATTCTCACATGGCATCTCTGTCGTAATACGAACCATGCAATAAAATTTTATTTTTGGCTCGACTTTGTGGCCCCAAAATCACTATTCTGATTTCACTAAAAATGGGCTGTTACAGATCTGTTCAAGAAACTAGATGCAATAGTCTTGCACTTTCCCTAAAAATGAAGTCTTGGTACATAGGTCCACAATGTTGCCCTCTAATATGACTTTGACTACATCCACTATTTTATCTGTCACAATCGTATCCCTTATGACTTTTTATCATTGTGTTTTGTCCTCATGCGATTTCTTTGGGGTTTAGCTATTTTCACATTGTTATAGTGTCATAGTTTTTCCATACCATATATTTGACCCTGTATGGTGAAGTTAGTAGTGTAACCCTACTTGACACTAATTTATACTATGGACTTGCCACTTACGATAAAGACACAACTCGTTGTCAATTTCTTTGAATCTTGACATGTTTGAAAGCTAGAATGAATATATCCGATTGGAGAAAGATCTCCTTTAGAATACACAAGCCTATAATCCCTCATTCTTCCTAAATTCTTGAGTGTATGCTTAACTACTTACCCGTGTCTTGGACCTGGATTCATTTGACATCGACTCGCCAACCCCACTGTGAAATAGATATCTAGATGTGTGCACAATGTAGCATACATGAGACTTCCTATTGCAGAAAGATAAGAAACCTTTCTCATGTTTTCTCTTTCTTTCATTGTCTTGGAACAATCTTACAAAGAAAGATGAAGTCTCGATACAGAGGGTTGAGTTCTTTTTTTAGAATCGGTCATTGCATAATGTTTCAATATCTTGTCTATGTATGAATCTTGTGATAATTCTATCACTTTTTTTATCCCTTAGGATTCAAATACCTAAAACAAAATTAGTTTCTCCCAAGTCCTTCATGCTAAACTATTGAGTTAACCACAGTTTAACTGATGACAATGTCCCTACATCATTTCCAAAGAGTAGAATGTCATAAACATATAGAACGAGAAAGACCACCATTCCGTCCCCGATACTTTTATAAATATAAGGTTCATCTATGTTTTTCTAAAACTTAAAATTTTTGATCGCTTGATCAAATCTTTGATTCCAAGAGTAGGATGCTTGCTTAAGTTCATATTTGGATCTAAGCAGTTTGGAAACATTACGCTCATTTCCTTTAGCTATATATGCGGTGGGTTGTACCATATAGATGTTATATTTAAGATGGCCATTCAAGAATGTTGTCTTAACATCTATTTGCCAGATCTTTTAATTGAGAGCCACCGCAATGGATAATAGTATGCGGATTGACTTGAGCATGGAAATCAGAGAGAAGGTTTCTTCATAATTGATACCTTCTTTCTGAGTATAATCTTTTACTACAAGTTTGACCTTGTAAATTTTCATATTTTCATTCATATTTCTTTTCTTCTTGTAGATCCACTTACACCTTATAAGTTTTATCCCTTCTGGTAAATCTACAAGTTCCCATACTGAGTTGGAATTCATAGAATTCATCTAAGCTTTCATAGTTATTTCCTACAGCTTGGAATCAACACTCTTCATCTCTTCATCATAAGTTAGTGGGTCATTATGTTCCTATTTGGCAAACTCAATGTTTAAAACACTTCTGCCAGATTGAATAAACTTAAGCCCTCGAGAGACCCTCCCACTGCGATAAAGCACCCTATGCTGTTAATCGTTTGTAGGTCTACTATTAGGAGTTTGTTGTGGAACCATTTTTATAGGGCTTTGTGCATTTCCCAAAAGTTTATTGAGTACTTCTTTACTTTTAGGTCTGAACTCATTCATGTAATGAGTTGACAGTATCATTATTTGCTTTTTCAGGTTTTACACAAACCACCCTTTTTTCCTTTTGGATATCCTACAAGCATGCATAACTCTGTCTGTGAATCCAACTTCCTCGCATCTTTATCCAATACGTGGGCTAAGCATCCCCAAATCCTTAAATGATTTAGATTCAGCTTCTTGACATGCCACAAATTGTATGGAGTTTTAAATGTTACCTTAGTTGGTACATCATTGAAAATAGAATAAGCTGATTGTAATGCATATCCCTAAAAGGAGATTGAAAACTTTGAATAACTTAACATCAAACGAACCATGTCTAACAAAGTTTGATTTCTTCTCTCTGTCATGCCATTCTATTCTTGAGTGTCTGACACAGTTCATTGGATAGAATCTCATTCTCTATGAGATACTCTAAGAATTCATTTGGTAAATATTCCCCACATCAATCAGACCAAAGTACTTTTTTGGATAAACCTTGTTGTTTCTCCACTTTCATACGAAACTCTTTGAATTTATCAAAGATTTCACTCTTCCGATGCATTAGGTACACATACCCATATCTGGAATAATCATAAAAAAAGGTTACATAATACTAGTTACTACCTCTTGCGCTGACATTCATGGGGCCACATACATCAGTGTGCACAAGTTCTAAGGGTTTCAGGGCCCTCGTTCATTTTGCATTAAAAGATCGCTGGGTCATCTTACCTTCCAAGAAAGATTCACATTATAGAAGATCAAACTCCTTAAGTGAACATAAGGTATCATGTTTCACAAGTCTAGTGATTCTTTTTGGGTTAATATGACCCAAGTCTCAAATACCAAAGGTATGCCTCATTAGAGTGAGAAATTTTAAGTCTTTTATTCGAAATTTCAGTTTTAAGCAGTATGTACATCTTTGGTTTGATAAAATAGATATTATTTGACATCCATTCATTTCCAAATCAAGCTTCTTTTTAAACTTGGTACATAGAAAATGTCTTTTAAAATAATCTTCCTAAAATTATCGAAATAGGGATGTACATCTCTCATTGCTTTAGTTGCCACACTTATCCCATTCCCCGACCACAATGAGTAGACTCTTATCTCTAAGATCTTCCATTTCCTCGAACCCTTGTAGAAAAACACACATATTATTAGTAGCTTTAAAATCAATGACCAAGTGATCTCTAGAATCTTCCACTAAGCAAGCTTCTATAAAAAAGAGTTTTATGCCTTTGTCTTTAGTAGCCAAGTGATCTTTCCACTATTTACAGTTTGCTTTGAAATGCTTTTTCTTGCTGTAGAAGAAACATTTAGACTTAAATAAGTCTTTAGGCTTCTTATTCTTCAGCCTTTCCACTTTAGGTGGCCCAAAGAACTTAGCCTTATTTATTTTACCATGTTTTCCCTTCCTTTTAGAGAAAGATGTTGGATCTGGTGCCTTGAGTGTAGTATATCCATTTGTAAATTGTAATTTTTTCAAACAGATTGCTTAAAAAAACAAATTCATTAATTAAAATTAATTTACTTTGTATTATTGTCCTCATATATTTTTTGCACACAAAGCAAGATAGAAGTAAATGTTGCTCATTGGTTGTCTAATGTTAAACTGATACTAAGCGGTATTATGTGGTCAGATTGTAATAAGGAAAGACAACTTGTATTAGTAGAAGAACCTAAATTTGTCTTTAGTTTAATAAAAAATGAGCAAATCAATTGAAAGACTAATATGTCATCTATCAAGTCTAATTGGAGAGATGCCTTGTTTAAGGCATTGAAGCGGACGACTCCATGAAGATAGAGACATAGATGTAACTGGCTGAATTGATAGTACATTAGACTAGACCCAAGCAAAATAGATCCTAAATTTGTTTATGGATTTATTCACTTGTGACGTTCATAATGTGACATACCTAAATTATGAGTGGATGGCAGACTATGTATGCGTGACTGGTACACTTTGATGTAAGTAAAAGCCTGAGTTCGAAATAGATAAGTAATCAAAAGCTAGTGCATTGGGTGTACGACTTCTATAGTATGTAGCATCATTCACAATAATGAAATTAATAACCCGATACATGGTTAAATGATATCCTCTCATTGGCATTACATGGTTGATGAAAAGTAAACGTGGTCACGGTTTGTTCGTCTTTGTGATGAATGACTTGATTACTATTTAATAGTAATTGACTTTTCATGAAAGAAGATGTAATGGATACCAAGAGATAAAATAGGATCATATTGAGAGAGCGGATATTATCCTAAAGAGATTAAGCATATCCTATAAGGGTAACACACTTATGACAACCTCATTGGACAAGCACTGAGTAGATGCTTTCGTGAAGGTATGTCGTTAGGGAGAGATCAGTCATGACCTATTATGGAATGACTTCATGACTAAATGAGTTTATAACTAAAAGTGAAAATCCGAAACTTAATTATAAATCATTTGAGCCTTGATTGCATATGTCCAATCGGTCCCTCTGCTAGTTCGTTGAAATTAGAAATGAATTACGTGTTTGAATCGAAATGAACAAGATGAATAGAAATAGAGAAATGAGAAACATTCAGGAATGATTATGGTTTTCTCCAAAATGGAGAAATGGAATCATTCAGAAATGAATGTAGATTTCTCAAAATGGAAATGAAAATGAAAATGAGTAATCATACATTTGCAAATAATGATTTTATGTTTTTAAGCTATTTTAAAGCCAAAAAATGATAATAAACCATTTAGTCACAGTGAACATGTTAAATGGTAAAATGTTAAACATATTTTCTTAAAAATTTTGCTATGGAAAAATTGTCATAATTTTACTGAGGTAAAATTGGGATGAGAAAATTATTTAATTTAAAATATTAAATTTTATTTTGGGAAATAAAAAATAGAATTAGGTTAGATCAAATTGCAAAGTATTGGGTTAAAAAGTCTGGGAAGTACTCGTAATTTAACTCAATGTGAGAGAGGTCCAAAATCTCCTTATGGAATGTTAAGGGGTGGTAAGCCTAGTAGCAATACTAAGGACTGCGATGCACCATACTTCTACTCTAAGTAGGAAGTTGTTTTTCTAGTTGAAATAAACTTCTACAATTCAACAAGGGTTCTAATTTCTCTTCCTATAAATAAATGCCACCGGTAGAGCTAGTAACACAACTTTGAGAGATTTTTAAATAGAGAGAATTTATTCTCAACTAGTATATATATTTTTCTAGAATAACAATTCTATCTGTTTCTATTAAAGAATAGAGAATTTTCATTTTCACCCCAAAAAGAAAAGAATAATTTTTCTAGTTCTGTGTTTTGATTCAATTGGTTCGAGCCCACACTCAAAGTAGTTTGTGGTATGAGAATAGTGAAAAAGATCGTTTGGTTAAAAGCTGAAAAAATTCAAGGATTTGCTTATCCAAAAACACAAGTACAATTTTGGTCTAAGGTCTATTGTTATAAATATCACAAACTTTGTTGGTTTTTAAAATTTTAATTTTTCGCCGTGCAAGAAAATCATTTTCAAACCGAACTTTTTCCAACAGAAGAAGAAACAACTATGTTTGCTTTGATTTTTTCAAATGATTGACCGCCATTCAACATTAACGTATAAGATTGTAATGCCTTCATGAGTTGCGTAAGCGTCAGATTCTTGTTCCTATTGTTTTATACGACCCGAAAGCTTGCAAAATCCTTGGACAAGCTTTTGAACATCATCTCAATTTGCGTGTTCGAGTCCAGATTAGCCGCATTATCTATAGCCTCGACAAAGTATCCTATAAGAGAAATCATATGGTTTTTTACCGGAGTGTCAGGTTTTTGTTGGGCATCCATCAAACTAGTAATAGTCGATTATCGAGCCAAGGAAGATTGGCCACCGAACATGTCTTCTAGTTTGTCTAGAACTGAGTTGACAATCTTACAACTCTCCTATTACTTATAAAAATGGTGCTAGTTATGCTTGCCAACATATAACAACAAGCTATCTCATTAGACTCCTTCTAGGGTGTTCTAGCCTCAACTTGAGTGACTGGAGGGAATTTATTATTAATAATTGTTTTTAGTTTCTTATAGCTCTTGTAACAGCCCCTTTTCAGTGAAATCGGAACAGTAGTTTCGGGACCAAAAATCTGAGTCTGGAAGAAAAATTATTTTAATATGATTGCATGGTCTGCATTATGATAGAAATATCGTATGCAAATTTCGTAAAGATATTTTATAGGTTACATGTCTAATTAGATGGAAAGGACCAAATTGCATAAAATGAAAAAGTAGAGGTCTAGTAGCTATAGGTATTAAATAGCTATGGAATTCAAAATTGGAGGTCCTTATATGACAAATAAACCATTAAGATGAGTTAGTAGATAAGTATGATGATTCATCCATGGAAATTTAAGAAAAGAAAAGGACTATATTGGAAAGAGAAATAATAAAATATGATAAAAAAATCTAATATCATCAATTATCATCATCTTTCCCAAATAAAACATGGAAACCCTAGCTATGGAATTTGGGTTTTGAGAAACTTATTTGGCTCAGTTAGGTATGTTTTTTTGTCCCGTTTTTAGTAATTTTTATATTTTCGAGATCGTAATAACTTTTTTTTATAGAAAAAGACCCAAAGGCCAACATTAATTTATTGCATCACTTAAAATAATATCATGGATTTCCAAAGGATAATCCATCTCAAAATCTTTAGTACAATTATTAATAGTAGCCCATTTAAAAAGATAGTTTGCTACTTTAGTACAACACCGCGGGGCCTAAGCAAATCTAAAATTAAAACAATGATCCAGTAATTTCAAACTTTCCCGAATGCGGTAACCCATAGTGGAAAAGTCAGCAGTCGTCCTATTTAGCCAATTCACTAAGCTAACGTAGTTAGATTCAAATTCCAGCTTTAGCCAATTTTTAGCCCGTGCAAAACTCATACTTTCTTCTAGCGGATACAGCTCAGCCCATTCGGCTTGAACGTTTTTGTCCTAAACACTCGCCCGACCGCCAAAAATAAAGCTATCATGATCCCTTGCCACAAAACCAAAGCTCATTTTCCTCCCGTTCGTAGTGGCATCGAAGTTGATTTTAACCACCCCCTGACCAGGTTTCTTCCACGCTCTCTCCATAGCCAGCTTAGGGAGCATCTGTTTCTCCAAGAAATTGAAAATACGAAAATCCTAACTTAATGCAGCAGTTCTATCCCAAGTCACTTTGGCCTCTTCCTCCACATTTCGGAAGACTACTATTTTGACTGTTCCAGATATTCCAAAGAACCGTGATAAAATCAGAGAACGCTTCCTGTCCAGCGAACGAGCCACGTCTTTAATCCAATCAACACACCAATCGTAGCAGCCCTCGAGCAACGTATTCTTTAGACCACCATAAACCCACACTGCCCTAGCCCTAGGGCAATTTTTTAGTGCATGAAGGACGGTTTCCTATTCAGTCCCACATCTTGGACAGGTGCTGTTAACCTCCCTACGAATGCCAGAAATTTTCTCAAACGTAGGCAAGATGTCGTGCCCTAGGCGCTAGCAAAAATCCTGATTTTTGGAAGAGTTTGTAATTTCCACGTAAGCCTCCAGAAAATTCGATACGGGCCAAACCCCACGTGCTTCAGAGTCATCCAGGAGTAAGTAGATTTAGTAGAAAAAGAGCCGAAGGGATTATGAAACCAAATACAATAATCCTTCGGGCCATTATGAAGAATGGGAATTTTGCAAATTTGATCCCCCAAGTCAGCATCGTAAATATCAAAGATCCTTCTCTCGTTCCATCCTTCCTTCTCATTAGTCAACAAATCGCACACTTTATTCTCTGGAACCTCGCTCTTATTAAGACTAATTGAAGCACCCGAGAGACCTTTAAAGACCCAATTGTCGTGCCAAATGTTCATTTTTCTACCACTGTCAACATTCCAACTGAATCCCTCGTACAAAATACTAGCTGCTTTGGCTATACTCTGCCATGTAAATGAGAGCTTGTCAACTTCGCTTTTCAGAAAATATTTTGCGCTCAGATCTCTAAAGCATAACGTATCTCTACAGGTCATCAATCACCACACCTGCCTGCCTAACAAAGCCACATTAAACCGCCTTAAATATCTGAAACCAAGGCCCCCCATGCCTTTAGGAAAACACATACGGTCCCAAGATAACATATGCCAACCTCTGTTCTTTTCTTCCCCCCCCACCACACCTGAGAAATCATAGACTGAAGCTTCTCTAGGACATCATTAGGGACAAAGAAAACTAAGAAGGCATATGTGGGGATAGCCTGAATGATCGAATTTATGAAGATTTCCTTCCCACCGTTAGAAAATAACCTATTTGACTAGCTATTGATCCTATTGGCAGCACAATCTAGTATGCTTTGGAAGGCCGCTGACTTCTTTTTACCAATCGGGATGGGCAGACCAAGGTAACTGTCAAGGTTGGTTACCACTTTCATCTTAAGTAAGCTCCTAAGAGTAGTGCAGTGAGAAACGAGAATTTTAGGGCTGAAGTAAACTATTGACTTATCCAAGTTGATGCTTTGGCTAGACATCCTCTCAAAAGATTCCAAAATCCTTGTGAACGCCTCCACTTCACTTTGTTTATTCCTGAAAAACATGAGAGCATCGTCAACAAAAAAGAGGTGATTAATTCTAAGACCGTCCTTGCTAGCCTGAATGCCTTTAATTTTGTTAGTCTCTTGAGCATAAATCAACAGGCGGGACAGGGCATCCATGCAAAAGAGAAACAGATAAGGGGATAATGGGTCCCCTTGTCGGAGACCCCTCTCCAGTATAATGATATCAGATAGAGTCGTATTACATTTAACTCTATACCGTACAGTGCAAACACAATCCAAAATTTTATTAGTCCACACATTAGAAAAACCCATTTTAGTTATCACTTTCTCAAGAAAACCTCATTCCACTCGGTCATAGGCTTTGCTCATGTCGAGCTTGACCATACAACCCTTTTTTGGACCATTTTTGGAGCTACGAAGGTAGTGCATAAGCTTATGGGCAACTAGGACATTATCGTGGATCATCCGGCTGGGAGCGAAGGTGCTCTGATTTTGGCTGATACACTTTGGGAGAACATCTTTCAGTCGGTTCGCCAGAGTCTTTAAAATAATCTTGTATATTACCCTACAAAGACTAATCTTAGGGATCAACACAATCAAAGTTTCATTAATGCACCCAGCACTCTTATTGCCCTTAAGGATATCGTGACACAAGCTAAGAACATCAACACCCATTGTAGACCAATGATCCTTGAAAAAGCTCCCCAAGAGACCATCAATCCCCGGGGCCTTCTGAGGATCCATCTGATTAAAAGCCACCAGGATTTCCTCATTTGTAAACTCTCCGTTCAACCTCCTGTTCATGTCCTCAGTAATACACTTGGGAATAACATTTAAATCGCACTCATCGTCCACATTTTTAGAGGTCTCAAAAAGATCATTAAAATACTTCAACGCAATATGGTAGATCTCATTTTTGTCTTCATGCCAATCTCCATGCGTATCTTTGAGTCTCTCAATGTTGTTCTTTTTTCTATGGCCCGATGCCCGCACATGGAAGTAGCGGGTGTTCCTATCCCCTTCTTTCAGCCACTAGGACCGCGCCTTAGTCACCCAATGTTTTTCCTTCACATCATATAAATGGCCCAGCTTACCCCGAGCATTTTTAAGAAGACCCATAGATCTCTCATTCGTTGAACCATCCATCAGCTTGCTAATCTCCTTTTCCAGCTCTTTTATATTATACTTTATCCTTCTATAATGCTGGTATTGCCACGGGCCCAGCTTGTCACGAATCAGCTCCATCTTCTCCAACGAGTTGCACTCCTCATTTGACCAAATACTAGTGATGATATCTCTATCCTTTTGCTCCTTCGCCTAAAAAATTCATATCTAAACCAAGCCCTATGATCAGTGCTCTTCCCTTTTGGCTTACTCCTGTTCGTATCCATTAAGATAGCCTCATGATCGAATTTAGATTGGCACACAAAATGTAAAGTAAGGAATGACATTTTTTCCATGATAACATCAGAGATAACAAATCTATCTAGCCTCTCTTTGACGAGCCTAATTCCATCTTTGTTGTTAGTCCACGTGAACTAGCCGTTGCAAGTTTTAACATCGGTCAGGTTTAACTCCTCCAAAATATCGCAAAAATCATCCATCAGGGTCTTAGGTTTTCTACGACCACCCTCCTTCTCAGAGTTATTAATAATGGCGTTAAAATTACCTCCCACGATCTAAACTTTATTAACCGTACTCTTTACCCTTTTCAACATATCCCAAGATTGTTGCCTTAAGCTTGGATCGGTCTAGCCATAAAAGCCAATGAACTTAAACCTCTCACCATCATCCATTCTGCACATAGTGCGAATATGATGGAATCCATTAGAATGAATTTTAGTTTCACAAAGAAAAATAATATCAAGAATGTTTGCAATAAGGAGTTGCTTCAATTTGCGAAATGTCGCCAGGTTCCCAACCCCACGACAGTTCCAACTAAGAATTTTCATTACTCTTGGCAGGGCTGGTCGCTAGCCACCGCCTTAAAGGGTGAAACATTTTCTAACAACTTCCTCTTAATGAGTCTAACTAGGCTCTCATCCGTGTTTTTGCCATTTGATCCCCTGTGTCTTTTCTGTTTACTCTTGCACCTTCACATTCCATCCCTCATGGTCTTATGGACTTATCTTTCCAAAGGAGAGGTGGACATGGGCTTCTCTTCACAAACCTTCTACTTCCCTTTATTTCCATTCTACTCACTTTCTTCCCTCGAATTAGTTTGACTATCGTCTTTCTCTTCATTCACACGGGCATTTGATATAACCATTTCCACCCCGTTTTTACTCAGACCCATCTATTGGTTTAGAGTCACGATAGGTGCCCTCATCCAGCTTCCATACTGAAGGTTTGAGTCATCTAGCCCAGCACCCTTCTTGGTTTTTTTTGCAAGTTTTAATGGTATCAACTATCAACCCACATACATTGCAAAAATCTGGAAGTTGTTAATATTACCCCTATCTTTTCCACTCCATCCTTGTCGACAACTCTTACAACCCTCCTCAGGGGTTTTAAAACATTGATCTTGACTTTAATCCTCATAAATTCTGTCCACCCTTCACATCGGTCCTTCCAATCGATTACCATCAACTCCCCTATAGCATTCCCAACATCTAAAGCCATTTGACGATCCATAAGTTCTATAGGAATGTTATAGATTCTTAACCAAAAAGGGCAACAGCCAGAATTCATAAGATTCAATATCCTTCCCCTTTTTGAAAGGCAGCATTGAAAATAGGCATCTATCAAATAGCCAGGGCATAAAGTTTAAGATTTGGCTTCGATCCTCCAGGCACTCGAACTTGACAATCACGAACCTTTCTTTTAGCGCGCAAAAAAATCAATATCTTCTTTTATGTTCCAAAGTGATCGGAAAACCCTGTACATCGCCTCTCTGTTTGGAGCCTCTAATGCCATGATCTTGCCCACATCCCATGACTCAAAGCCTTGGATATTTTTATCACCGTTTATGTTAATGACTTGCACAGCTTCGTCTTTTGAAAATTTCAACCTCTCTAGGAGCTCAATAATCTCCTCCGTCATTATTGTCGTATCACTCTCTGGCCTTTTCTCCATAGTTCGACCGAACGAGCTTGACCAATACAGACAAGAAAGAGAAGGGGGAGGCCCCAAAACAAACCCACAGACCAGAGGCCCTGCGCACGTAGGAAAAAAGACAAAAGACACAACCAAAGATTCTAATTTGAAAAAAAGGAACAAAGATAGACAAATCTTGCAAAAACCCAAAAAACAAAACAAAACAAGAAAAACACATCAACAGGAAAGTCAGCAAAAGGCGGAGAAGTGCGAAAACACTATAGCCCCGACTTGTAGAGAGACAACTATAGAAAAAAAGAAATGAAAACCCAGCAAGGATCAACAAAGAAAAACGCACCGGAAACAAGATATCAATTAGCCAAAGTTAGGTTACTGAATAGAAGCGAAACTCGTAAAAAAATACATGCATGAAAATATGCACACTAAACGATGAAAATTAAAGAAACCCTTCTTTCATGCAGAAACGGCTCAATTGGGACATAGAAAATTCAAAAGAAAAAATAAAATTTCTGGCCACCATGGGTCCCTCAATCATTTTCAACGCAAGAACCCGGAGAAACATGCATTACGTACATAGTCATCAATAAACAAAGCCACTCAAACACCGAAAAAAACTAAAGAAAAAGAAATTGGACAAAATTCACCGTAAAAATCAGAACGAGTAGCCCTGCAAGAAACGTCTTGTCCGACCAAAATCAACGCCAGACCCTGTCGCATCAATACAATAGCACTGTACCACCACCAATCGAACCAAAAGACTAAAAATCTAACAAAAAACAAGCCGCATAATCAAAGCAACACACTCATCATCCTTCCTACTGCCATAATATTCAAAAGAATAGGACAGACCCACAAACGAAAAAACAAGAAAACAAATCGCCTGAATCTTGGAGAAAAACAAAAAAATACATCTACCAGGCTACCAGAAACACAATCAAATACTGAGATCGTAATAACTTAATCTAGCTATCTCGGGGATTAATTTGAAAATTTATCAAAGTATTAAAGGTTTACCGTGGATAAGTATGTATGGATTACAAAGTTTTATGGTAGAAAATGAAAGGTTTTTGATAGATAAACAACTTTTGTAAATGGAATTTTGATGAAATTATGATTTAAGGACTAAATTGAAAAGTTGAAAAATTCATGGAAAAATTCTAAATTTTATGAAATACATGAGCTACTATTGTGACATGTAAAAATCGACTAGGCTTGGAATAAGGATTAAATTGCATGAATTTCATTTTCCGAGCCTAATGACGAAATCAGAATTAATTAAAAGTATAGGGGCAAAATGATAATTTTGCCTAAAGTGTGAATTGAATTGAATTAAATATGAATTGATGTTAAATTCATCCATATAGATCTGGATGGACCAAATACAGAGTTAGAACGAGGAAAAGAGAAGGTATCGGATTAGTAGATTCTGCGTACATGAACAACTGTCGAGGTAAGTTCGTGCCATTAAATTGTGTATATTTATATGTTTGAATTTGATATTGCATATATTTGAATTATATAAATGTCGTATGTATGAAATTGATCACATATCCGATAATACCTGATAAATAATAAGTCTCGTTTGGATAAATGAGATTCAATGGATACAGGGTTCCCAAATTGGTTGTGGTCCTGCATTTGTCACGGACACACCATAGCATGAAAGAGCATCTCATTAATAGCCCTCTCGAGCTTCCTGTTATATGGTTCTTGTGAGCTTCCCATTAATAGCTCTTCAGAGCATCCTGATTGGTTGTGATTCTGCATGTATTGTAGACACACCATAGCTCTTATGAGCGTCCCGTTATATGGCTCTTTGTGAGCTTCTCGATTAAAGGCTCTTTGTAAGCTTCCTGATTAATGGCTCTCCAGAGTTTCCCGATATGGCTCGCTTGAACTTCCTTATATATGGCTATCCGAAGCTTCCCGTTAATGGCTCTTTGGAGCTACCCTTTATTGGCTTGCATGAGCTTCCCAATTATGGCTATTATAAGCTTCCTGTTATATAGCCCGAATAAGCTTCCAATTACATGGCTTACATGAGCTTCCTGTTATATGGCTCAAGAGAGGGTATCCCGATTATGTGCTCTAATGAGAACTCCTGAATATGAATTGACGGATTACAATTTGTACACCTCCTGTGTACTACCTGTGTATCCATCGATATTTTAAATGATTCAACGGGCAAGTTTTTGACGTTAGATAACATGAAATTGAAATGAATTTAGCAGTATATACCCAAAATAAGTGGAATTGATGTATGAATACAAGATGTGGAAAGTTTATGAACATGGAAATTTGATATTTGATGAGCTCATATATGTTTCTTGAAATTCATGTGAAATACACGAGTAACATGCTTGATGAGGATATGTGTATAGGCTTTTGGCCAAATTGCTTTGGATGTATTTTGTATGCTTGTTTTAAATGTAAATTATTGGTAAGTTAAATTCCATGTTATACAGACTTACTAAGTATTATATGCTTATTTTGTTTTATTTTTCCTATTTTATAGTACTCGAAAGCTTGTAAAGGTTGGAGGTTGGTCGGAGCATCATCACACTATCGCTCAGCTCATTTCAGTATAAATAGTAAACTCATTTTGGTTATAATGGCATGTATAGGTTAATTAGCCAATAAGTTGGCATGTAAATGTTTGATTAATAATAGCCATTTGAATGGCTTATGTTTGATATGTTTTGATGTAAATATATAAGTGGGTTTATCATGTTAGAAGTATTGAGCTTGATTATGCATATATCCATTTTGTTATTTAGGCAAATATGAACATTAAGTAGACATGATAATAAAATTTTCAATTAAGGTGTCTAAGAGCACGTTGGTTGAGTGTGGTAATATGTTATGTTTAAGGCATGATTTTAGCTTGATTTGACTGTCTTGAATTGGTTGGTGAATGTGTTTAAGTGTTAATGTAGGTGGAAGACAAATTGGGTGAGAAATGTGGCCTTGGAAATGACCTATTTTTGTCCACATGGGTAGAGACAAAGGTGTGTGTCTCAGCCGTGTGTGACACACGGCCTAGCACATGGGGGTGTGGTTCAACCGTGTATCCCCTACATCTTCAAAATTCCAAAACAGAATGCTCAGAATTGATCACACAGCCTGGCACACGGGCGTGTGGCTTAGCCATGTGACCCCTGCACCTATTTAATGATGTTCACATGGCCTAGCACACGAGCATGTGACTTGGCAGTATGACCTAGGTTAGAGAGTTACACGAGTACGAACACGACCAAGGACATGGCCGTGTGCTCTATTTCGAATGCCCACACAGCCTGAGACACGGGCGTGTCACTTGGCCGTGTGAGCCACATGGCCTAACCATACGGGTATGCGCCCTTACACCTTAATAAAATTTTGAGATTTTGCAAAAAAAATTTCTAAGTACCCGGTTTAGTCCTTACTAGTTTCTAATGCATATTTTGGGCCTCGAGGGCTAATTTAAGGGACAATATGATTCATTATGAATGATTTTTTATATAAATGTTAAATTTTATGAAATATTTGTATTTGATCTGTAAATTTCTGTAATGCTCCATAACCTTGTTCCGACGACGGATATGGGTTACGGGTGTTATAGCTTAGGACAATCATGAGGTTTCTTTTCCATTCCTTATAGTTATTCCTATTCAATTTGTTTTCAATGAGTATTTTAATAAGGGAGTAGGTGCCATTTTTTAACTGAAAATAGAATATTCATTCATTAATAAATTTGTATTAAGCAAATATTTTGAAAACATTTTGCAACTTACGATATGAATTAAGATGGTGCGTATTACATTAAACCTTGAAGACATTTGTAAGTCGTTACAATGATAATTCCTACACCCATTGAATCAAGTCACATTGGGGTAATCTCGATCAACTAGTAAGAACATGGATTTCCATCCAATTGGTACATGAACCTAATTCCTTAGGTATTCAAAAGTATGAATAATTATTTAACTTTTGATCATCATTCTAACTTAAGTAGAGCTTCCTGGGAAGTTACTTAACTAGAAGATCTTGAGCGTATAACCATCAACTCAACACCTATCACATCATGCACACAAATGAGTCATCTTGGGACAATCTCACCAAGTAACATGCTGTGACTAGTTGTCCTATATAAAGTAAAAACTTCTTGTTATATCTCATGATAATACCTACAATAGGGTTGGCCAATTATAATATGGTTACAAGATATTTCTTCTTACTTTCAAGAAATCTCCTTAGTGAGGTTCACATGGCAATCCTACCTTGGGGTAGTTAAATTGTCATGCCATTACAAACGACCGTTGATGGAGGTCGTAGGTCTTGTTTAGGGACATTCTCCCACTTACTATTTTAAAAACATGCAAGGTTTTTAATGTCCAGTTTCAATCATGAATGATAAATATATGCATGATAAGTACATATTACATTCTTTCCCTAAACTATATGGCATGCATATCATACATATGCATGAACATATATTTACAGTCAAATAAATATCATCATGCTATCACATATAAAAGCATAAAATTTAAATTACCTTGACCAACCAAAGCTTCCATGATTTTATTCTAAAAAAAAAAGATAAAATTACTAAAAAAACGCCCCCAAGCATAATTTGGGTCCTCTATTTCGCTACCATGGACTTCCATTGCAGTATTAGTTCACGTCGCCATTTTCGTCATTTTTCCACCCTCACCATTGCACCGTCTCTATCGTTGAACACTATCGGGCTACGGTCGACCACCACCGGACCTTACCGGCCATCGCTGTCGACCCCTTGCTGTTAATAACCACTGCCAGACCACCAAAAGCCTCCTACCACAAGACTACCGGGTTCTACAAAAATTATTGGTTACATAAGTCCTATATCTATTTTTAGCTCAGATAATTTATTTTAAAATAATGAATAAATAAATCATGTGTGGAGATGATAGTCCACGATTTATTTTACATACCCAAAAATTAATAATAAACATTCAATTTTCTAGGAATCACAACTTTTAAAAAATTATTTTATCATATATAATAGAATAATAACATACATTTATTCACATACATTCCCCTAAACATGCTTATAGTTACAAGAATGTTACATCTTATAAAAAATTAATCACACATGAAGATAGAAAATTTTGGTATCAATTTGTACTATAAATATAGCACAACCTGGCTCTGATACCAATTGTTGAAAAAAATTCGTTTCAAAGACGATTCTTCCATAGAAGAAAATTTAAATTTTAGAAACTGAGCCAATTTGTAATATTTATAGTAATAAACTTTACTCGAAATTGCACTTATGTTCTCGACTAAATGGATCCCTGTTGTTCTCAGCTTTCAATCGAATGGTGTTTTCTGCTATTCTCGTACCACGAACTACTTCAAGTGTGGGCTTGAATGAATTTGAATCAAACACAGGACTAGAAATTATTTATTTTACTTTCAATGGGAAAACAAAAATCTCTTTTTAATAGCAATCGATAGAATTATTTTTTTGGAAAATATAATTTATACTTAGAAATAAGTTCTCACTATTTTCAGACAGAATAACAATAACTCAAAAGTTGTGTCTAACTTATTGTATTTTTAGCCCTCCTAGTGTCATCTATTTATAAGGAGAGGAAGTGAAACTTTAGTTGAATTACTAGAATGCATTTAATGTTTATTTAATAGAAAAATAATCTCTTAGTTGAACTAGGAGAGAGGGGGCTAATAAGGTGTGCTTCCCCTCATATGTATTACAATGGAGATTTGGGCCTCTCCTATATTGAGTTCAATTATATGTGTTTCCTAAGCTTTTAACCCAACACTTTATAATTTAATCTAACCTAGTACATATTTTTCTATTTCTTAAAATATACATTATTTATTAAATTAATTTTAATAAATTAAATATTTTTCTCAATTCGGTTCTAATTCTGTTAAAATCATGACAACTTTATTGTAAAAAAAATCTATGAGAAAATATATTTAATTTTTCTAAATTCAATGAATTCTCAACGGCCAATTAATTAAATTCCATTTTTGAACTTCAATTAATTAATTAATAGTT
Organism: Gossypium anomalum; assembly: GCA_025698475.1. Taxonomy (NCBI): domain Eukaryota; kingdom Viridiplantae; phylum Streptophyta; class Magnoliopsida; order Malvales; family Malvaceae; genus Gossypium; species Gossypium anomalum. Next base: position 63,827,899 of record CM046968.1, on the reverse strand, counting down.
CGAAAAACCATAAATTAATTCTTAGGTTATTTCTAAACTTAGCGAGAAAGCCACATTCATTTCTGATTGTTACCCATTTCTCTAATTTTATCGCTTCTATCCATTTTTGTTCATTTGATTCTACATGCAATTCATTTCTAGTTTCAATGAGCCACTAGAGGGAACAATTGGACATATGTGATTAGGGCTCAAAAATTTAGTCTTAAGTTCTAGCTTTTCGCCTGTTAATTATAAACTCATTTAGTTACGAAGTCATTCCATTATAATATCGTGATTGAGCTTTCCTCAATTACATGCCATTATGAAAGCTACTCAATCAGTGCTTATCCAATGACATTGTCATACATGTGTTACCCTCATAGGATATCCTTAATGTCTTTGGGATAAATTCGTTCTCCCAATATGATCCTATTTTATCTCATGATTACTATTACATTTTCCTTCACGAAAAGTGAACTATTATCAAATAGTAATTAAGTCATTCATCACAAAGGCAAACGACCCGTGGCTGACCTACCGTCAAATGTAGTAGTCAATTCGGGCCAATTTCGCACTTAATGAGTTTTTTTTCAATGAAATTTAGGATTTTATATTTTGTTTTCAGTAATTAGGCCTTAGGATAGAAAGTTAATAAAAATAAGTGTTTTTAACACATTTTGTAGGTGTTGTGACCCAATAGGCTAACACGGACCCTAGGTTGTGCTAATATGTTCAATTGAGTGTGTAGGATGAACATATAAAGACTCAATTGACGTGGAAGCAAGAGTCAAGTGATGCACAAGATTCCCAAGCCATCAAAGCACCAAAATAACGACATTAGGCTAAAGTTGCATGTCGTGTCGTGCCACGTAATGGGTGTGGCACGACACAAGGCCAACGTGCTGCCCAAGCTTATCAAGGATATATTTTTCCACGCAATCAAACTTATTTGAAGACCTAGGATGTGCCAAAGACCTAATTTGGGGTGTTAAGGATGTGCCAAAGACCTAATTTGGGGTGTTAACATCTCTATAAATAAGTTATTAAGGGTTTGATGTAACTAAGTCATCTTACAAGCCTTTAAAAACCCTCGTAGTTTAGAAGTAGATTTAGTTTATTCTCTTTTTGTCTTTTCAATAATTTTTTTTTTGGTTTTTCTCTTGAAATCAGTTTTGATTCAAGAGTTTATTTATATTATTCAAGTATTTTAGTTTATGTTCTTTTTTAGTCATTTTATTTATTTATTCTAATTAAGAGATTTACTATTTCATTCCTCATTTGATATTCAATCCACGATTATTCAAATCTCTTTTCTCTTCTGAATTGATTGTGTTCTTTACATGGTTTATTCATGTAACACCCCTATCCCGTATCTGTCACCGGAACAGGGTTTCAGGGCATTACCAGACTTACATCTCAAACAATCATACAATTTCGAGTAATAAATTTGCGTCCAAATTAAAACCATTTGTAATTAATCATAAAGTCCCTAATACGAGCCTACGAGGCCCAAAACATGCTTTGAAAGTGGTTCAGGTCTAAATTGAGAACTTTAGAAATTTTTGCAAAACTTAGAAAATTTTCCACTATACAGGGGTCACACACCCGTGTGAATGTGGGACACGTCCATGTGGGCAGACCATGTGGTCACATACGCCCGTGTCCTGACCCCATGTAGCTCTTTAACTTGTAACTCATGTACAAATTGAGATCACACGACCAAGTCACACGCCCGTGTGGACAAAATGAAGCCATTTCCTAACTTCATTTCTCACCCAAATTCACCCAAAAACCTCTACATAAAACACTCAACCAATTCTAGCCATTTCAAGCATTCCAATTGAACAAATCCATCATTCATCAAGGCATACCATTTCATGCATACATGGTTACAAACTCACCTTAGCTTAACTTAGGCATTAACAACATTTGATCACATGAACTTAGCATAACACATTTATATATATATATCATAATAGCTTACTAAATCATACCCAAAATAAACCATCACTAGCCACTGGAATGGCTAGGTTACAAAATAACATTACAAGCCACCATTGGGCAAATTGTCCTATACATGCCATTATACCCAAAATAATTCAACTATAGATACCCAAGGTAGTTAGTTGATAGTGTGACGATGCTCCTAAGATCTTCCAAGCTTCACAAACTTTCGAGCACTATAAAACAGGGGAAAAATAAAAGGAGTAAGCATTACATGCTTAGTAAGTTTGTATAAAAGAAACTAAACTTACCAATCTTGTTTATTAAAATCTAGGCATACAATGTTATATTTCCATCTATTTGGCTAAATGGCCTAATCACATACATTCCATCAAACATGTTAGTCACCAAACTATTCATATAAATCAAGTAACATAAATGAGCTCATTAAGCAATATTCGTTCAAGTCATTATCGATTTATCTTAAAGTCCTTGTGCCATGTCAAGAGTTTTATGCCCGTTGAATCGTTGAATTCCAATGAATACTCAAGTAGTACACTCGAAGTGTACGATTCAACAATTCACCAATTTCTTATTCAAAGATACTCCTTAGGGCACTTAACCAAGAAACACTTTCTCGAGTCACATTTCGTTTAACAGGATTATCAGTCCAGGCTAAATCCTTTATATAGTATATGCTCAAAGGCTCGATTAGGATTACTAGTCTAGGCCAAACCCTAATCTTAACGCATACTCGAGAGGTATTATATTAGGATTACCCATCAGGCTAAATCCTTTCTATGACAAGGTCATTGGGATTACTCATCCGAGCTAAATCCTGACCGCAACAAATGCAAGACCCTACTTGTTTCAAGAAAATGCACATAATCATCGGAATTCAACATCCAATCGAGACTAACCCCTTTATCACTATTTCAAGCTTATTTTCATTTTTCATCATAGCATACATCAATATAAATCACATTACATGCAACACAACAATTAATTAACATAGTTACATGTCTGATTAAGTTACACGAACTTACCTCGACACTTGTTCGCGTAAAAGTCTACTAATATGGAATCTTTTCTTTTCCTCGATCTAACCTCAAATTAGTGTTTTCCGGATCTATATAAATGAATTTAACATCAATTTCACACATTTCATATCTAAATGGACTCAATTTACGTTCTAGGAAAAATTACCATTTTACACCTAACTTTTTCATAAATTTTGATTGTCCCTAGGCCCGGAAACTTGTACAAATTACTCCCTATTCCAAGCCTAACGAGAGCCCCATTGAAAATTTTCCAGCACATGTATTCATAAAATTTTGGAATTTTTCATCAAATTTTACAAATTTTCATTTTAGTCCCTAAATCATATTTTCATCAAAAATCACTTTGTAAAAGTTGTTTATCTATCAATAATCTTTCATTTTCTACCATAAATTTCTAATTTCCAGCATAATGCATCCATGACCCATTTTCATACTTTGATAAATTTTCAAATTAATCCCTCAAATAGAGAGATTGAGCTATCTCAGTTTCAAAAATACCAAAATTACTAAAAACGGGACAAGAGAACTTACCCAATTAGGCCTTGAAAGTTTTTTTTCTCTCCACTAGGGTTTCCATGTGTTTTTAGGTTGAAGACGATGAAAATAAGATGATATAATTTCTTTTCATCTTTTAATTAATTAAGTATTTTGGTATTTCCAATTTAGTCCCTTGTCTTTTACTATAATTCCATGGATGTGTCACCAAGAAAAATCTACATACTTTTTTCTTAATGGTCTAATTACCATATAAGGACCTCTAGTTTTGAATTCCATAGCTATTTGATCCTCATAGCTATTAGAATTCAACTTTTACATTTTATGCGATTTAGTCCTTCTCGTAATTAAGCACGTAATCGATAAAATTTTCAAATCAAAATTTTCATACGTCATTCCTAACATTTTACAGGCCATATGATAAAATAAAAATAAAATATATTTTGGGTCGAATTTGTGGTCTCGAAACCACTGTTCCGATTTCACTAAAAAGTGGGCTGTTACAATTTAATCAGAGTTGAGGCTATGAATAACATGAGTGGCTAAATCCCTTAGAGGAGATTAATGAGTGGATGGAGATGCGGTTAACAGAGAATTTAGGGTTTCTTGAGAGAGATAGTTGGTATAAATCATGTGTTCTTAAACTGTTAAGAGTGACAACCCTAATAAGTTATCATCGTAATTTATCTTGGTTGAGAAAGTGAGGTCGAGAGTTAAGCGGCTGTCAACCAATCTATTAGTTAATTAGAGACTGGGAGGTAATAATAGGTTAATCAACGGCTAAACCACTCTAAAACCCTAACATGATTCTCGTTTCAAACCCTGAAGCGAGTTAATCTTCCTGATTGGTTTATTGATTTGTTTTGTTTTGTTTATTTTTCTTTGTTTATTTATTTTCGTTATTTATTTATTTTTATCTCTTCAACTTATTTTATGGTTTAGTGTAATATAGGAACTAATTACTACTACTTAGACTTGTTATTGTAGAAATTTTTTCATTATTTATTCTATCCTCCCTTGGGTATGACCCTCAGAATACTTCTAAGCATTTCATTGTATAAACTATATTGCAATTTGGCTTGTGCACTTGTAGATGCCTTTATTTTTAATTTCTTATATTTTTATGTGTATTATTTAACTATAAACGGTAACACATTTATAGGCGGTTAGTGGCCACATTTACTTTTCATTTATCATGTAATGTAAATGAAAGGATATCATTTACCCATGTCTTAGGCTATGAATTCCACTATTGTAAATGATGATGCATACTACAAAAATTGTATACCCAACGTACATGCTTTCAATTCCTTATTTATTCGAACTCAAACTTTTACTTACATCAAAGTATAAAAGTTACACATATATAGTACATCATCCACTCAGGATTAATGTATGCCACACCACGAATGTCACAAGTGAATAAATCAATAAACAAATTCAGGATCTATTAAACTTCGGTCTAGTTCGATGTACTGTCAGTCCATTTAGTCGCATCTATGCCTCTATCTTTTCGGAGTCATCCACTCTGATGCCTAAAACAAAACATCTCCCCAATTGGACTTGATAGGCAATATATTAGTCTTTCAATCAGTTTGCTCATTTCCAAATAGAGTAATGACACATTTAGGTTCTTCTACTAATATAAGTTATCTTTTTGTATTATGATCCGACCACGTAGTATCGCTTAGTATTAGTTAAACATTAGATAACCAGTGAGCTACTATGTGCTTCTATTTTGCTTTAGATGCAAAAACCAAGTGAGGACAAATATACACAGGGTATTAATGTAATTCATAAATAATTTTATTAACCAAATTGTTCAAAAAAATTAAAAGTGTACAAACAAATGTACTGCACTTAGGGCACTAGATTCAATGGTGCATTTGATTATGAACCTAATTAGTAGCCACCATGAGCTTCCCATTAATTTCCAGGGTGCCAAATAGTAAGAATTCAACAAATCCATAATAAACTGATAATGTGGCAAATGAAACTTTTCCTCCAACAGGTATAGCAATAGTAATAGTCCTGGCCTTCCTCACCATAACACGGCCCGAACACAGAGCTCAAGCAATGCTTCCCTTTGGGAATACTAAACTCATACTTGGGATGTCTTGCGAAGAGGCCTTTGCACCTTAAAACCCTTTGCATTTCTTGTTCTATTGTGTTACACTTACATTCATCAATTGCAACCAACTCATTGAAAGCCCTCAAATGCTTGGGGATTTGCCCTTTTTTTGTCCCCAGTTGTCAAAGTTCTTCTGGGATTGTTCGTTGTCATCCTATTAGCCATCGTCACCTATTGTTGATAGTAGAAGACCTACCTCTGCCCCTTTTTGATGAATATCTACGAGTTCTTTCATCTCTTCTCTCAAGTCTAATCATTTTCTCTACAAAATTGTGAAAACAATGACGAAACAAAAAAAAATCTAAACAACAACTATAGAGAAGGAATCTCAAGCAAAAGAAAAGCACAAACTCATAAACAACAAAGTAGTTTCAAGGAAGGCAAGATCCCAAATTTATAGATTTTTTAGTACACCCTCTTAAATGCACTATTTTAGGTACAAAAACCATGACCAATAGTATTTGACCACCTACACAGTGTCAGATACTCCTCATCATGGCCACTCTTCCCCAAAACTTTGCATTTATGTTTGTCCTTCTAGAAGGAATCTAGTGTTTCTTCATCTTCTTCGGTGAGACAAACCTTAATCAAAATCCAGATAATGTCTCACGAAAGGCTACTTTATAATTTTCTGTTTGACTCAACAGGGGGAGGGGGGACTATTGTTATACCTCTCCGCCACTTAGACATGCATTATCACCAGACACATTGTTGACCTATGCTTTGAATCCTTTTGAAGCAATACCTCAATAGGCCACCCATGTTTAAGTGTAAACATTATCCTAGTGTGAACACACTTCCAAGGCAATAAGGTTTCTATTTAGGCATAACTACCTCGTATGTATAAAGTCCCATGATATAATGACATTATTATCCTTTATGCATTTAGTGGGGGTTAAATGAATACCCTGCCACGTCATATCAATGGACAAGAGAACCTCTTCTATAAATACCTAGATGAAGGATGAAGAATGGATCGAACTTCTAATACCCTAAATTTACTCTATGCAATCATCCTTTTAAACCAACACGTTCTTTTATTTCTATTCCAACTCTCAATCTTTTTAGGTAAAATGATCTCCATTGCACCATTGTGATCTCCTCCTTGCTCCTATTCCCTTGTTGTATGTTATATCAACAAATTCTATTCGGATAATAAAAGTTTTACATATAAGTTCTAATACAACAAAGTTGTTGTGGTGTTAACAAAATTAGAATTGAGTTAAAAATTATTTAATTAGAATTTATTATCTGTTTTAATAATTAGAATTTGAAAGAATATTTAATTATTGATTTAATTAAACATATGAATTTGACTTTTGATTTAAATCAAGAGAGATAAACTCGTATAATTGAACAGCTTTTGGATTGATGGCTAATGTGTTGCTCAAAGGGCCTATAGTATGCTACCAACTTTGACACATAGAAACACCTCCATCCCTTGTCTATCTATTTGGCTTTTTAGCCTCTAGGTGAGATGTCATCAACCGCCAAATCCATATTTCTTTTCTGGTGTAATCAAAGTATCCTTCATGTCCATTTAATAGTTTGTGGATGTAACACCCCTATCCCGTAACCGTCACCAGAATAGGTAAGGGGAGTCACCGGATAGACAGAGCATTACGGACCAACACAGATTCACAGATATCATATAACATTAATACATTTGCATTCATCCACAATTCATCCATTAAGATGGTCCACGAGACCCAAAACATACATTTAGAGAAGATCGGGATTAAACCGAACCCATTCAAAAATTTTAAAACTTGATCAAACTTTTCAAAACTGTCAAAGTCACACGCCAGTGTGACTAGGCCGTGTGACTCACATGGGCAAAAAACACGCCTATGTGGTCCAACTGTGCCAAAAATAGGTCCTATACTGACTTTTTAACACGGCCAACAAACACGGCCGTGTGCCATGACCGTGTAAAACTTAGCTAGCTACTGACCTTTTCACACGGCCACAAGGCAAACCCATGTTCCCTGGCCGTGTGGCACAACGCAGGCTTGGTTTAAGCCAATTTGCCACCCCTTAAGGGTCTAATCTTACAAGCATTTTTAAAGCAACATACATACAACAATTTTCAGCAAATTTCATGCTCAAAACATGCTTCATTACAACTATATCATCATCATTCATTATCTCACTCAAAACCATACCAAAACTTAACACAAACATACCATTTGCTAGCCAACTCTTATGGCAAAACATATATACATATCAAGCTTACAAACTTAGACATTCTAGCCTATACATGCCATACTAAGAATATGTACATTTCAAAAGTACCAAAAAGAGTTTGACGGTGTGATGATAATCCTCGACTATCTCGAGCCTTCAGTAGCTACGATAACTAAAAAACAGACAGAAATCACACAGAGTAAGCTACATGAGCTTAGTAAGCCAAACACAATTGGTCTAATTTCCAAAATATATATATAAGTAATACAAAAAAACAATAAGGATTCATAACCATTATTGAAAGTGGTTCATAAGCTTAACCATACTTAATTGCTTGTATACCAAATTCATTTCCATTATTACGAACCTACTTCGCATTCACTAATTTGCAGAAATAGATTCTTTCATATTTAGAAATTAAGTATGATACAATCGTACCTGTATCGATTATGCATTTCACATATTCATTTTCATAACTCATACTTTGTCATCAGACGTTTCAGAAACGATACAGATATTTATAAACGAGTATAATGCCAACGTCCCGGACGTGGTCTTACATGAAATTCAATATCGATGCCTCTACCCCAGACAGTCTTATACGAAATCAGAAAGGATGTCAATGTCCCGGACATGGTCCTACACGTAAATTTCAAATCGAGGCATGTATCTCAGACATGGTCTTACACGATAATTCAGATCAATACCAACATTCTTTTATCAGCCTCTCAAGGCCGTCTAACGCAGATAACAATTTATAAACACGGAAGTTAAACAACTTAACACATAAGTGTAGTTTGACTTACCTCGGACAGATTTCGGATAAAAGAGTCGACTATTTAACTATTTTGGACTTCCCTCGATCTAAGTCCAATTTTCTTTGTTCTTGATCTAATACAATACAAATTCAACCGTTCAATCATTCATTTCATTCAATTTAATCCATATACACATATTTTGGGCACTTTTCACTTTAGCCCTTACATTTTCACACTTTGACAATTTAGTCCATTTTTCACAAAATCATCAATATGTAAAATTTCTTTGCAACAAAGGCTAGCCGAATTTTTATGGCTTCTATATAAGCCCATACAACATGTTAAAATTCATAATTTAGTCCTTCAAAACCTCATTTTCACAAATTAGCCCTAACGGCTCATTTCATCAAAATTTCAAGAACAAAACATGATAATTTAACATATATCTTTCATAATCCATGTAAGAGCACTACAAAGTTTATTTAAGCATCAATGGTACATTTCATAATCTCCAACAAAAACAAAAATTTATACATGGGTTTTGAAGAACACGAAGCAACGATTATAGAAACGTAGAAATTATCAAAAAACGGAACAAAAATGAACCTTGAATCAAGCTTGGACCATGGCCGAATGCTTCAGACACCCAAAACCTCTCTTTTCTTTCTATTTTCGGTAGAAGATGGATGAAATAAATGGATTTTAACCTTTGTTTTATTTTATTACACATAATAAATGATCGCGTGATTCGTAACAAGTAATAAATATTTATAATAAAGATCGAACCTAGACTAACTATTATCACGACGAAAAGGCAAGCGCACCTATCGAACAATAGTATAGTAATGGCAAGACCGGGATATCATACCCAAGGGAACCAAAAGTACTAGAAATAACTATCTTTTTATTATTTAGCCTAGGAATAAAAGGGTTTGTTTATTAAACTAATTATCTAAACTAATTAACTAATTTAATTAAAGCGAAGAGAAAATTTTGAAAAAAAACTTGAAGAGAAGCAATTGATAAAGACGACACCCAAGGAGGAATCCACCTAGATTTCACTTGTTATCTGACTCTGAACTAGACGATTTATTCACTTGACTTGATCCGTGAGACTCCCTAACCTACATTATTATCTCTTTCGAGACTAATAATGCTTAACCCTCAGTTGAATTAATTGAAATCTCTTTCTAATTAAAACCCCTAGGGAAGCAGTAAATCGATCTATGGACTCCCATATTAGGTTTCACCCTAATCTGACAAAATCTCGTAACCCCATCTCTAGGCGTTTGATCAACTCCGCTTAATTATGCCAAATCTACTCTTAGGCATGGTCTATTCCTCCTCTGCATAAGCACATTAAATCATGAGTCAATACCATGAATATTAACTCAAGCATCAGAAACACATAATTAAGAACAAATCAAGTATTTATCATATAGTTCAGATAATAATAACAAATCCATCATAGGTTTCATCCCCCTTAGGTATCTAAGGGGTTTAGTTCATAATGAAATAAGAGTACATCTCAAAAGTATAAAAATAACAAAACATGAAGAAAACTCTAAAATTCCTGAAGGGATTCTAAGAGAGATTTTCAGTCTTGGAGTAGCTCCAGCTTTTGGGATGGATCGTCTAGCTTCCTTCAAGTTATTCCTGGCGTATGGCTTTGTGTTCCAGAAAAGTTTTGGAAGAGACCCCGGAAAAAGCCCCCTTAGTAGGTCATACTTAGGGTGTTTATATAGGCTTTGGATTGGTTTTTTTCTTCCCTAAGTGTCCTTTTTCCGTGTAAAATACAACTCTTTGAAAAAGGGACACGCCCGTGTGCCACGGCCGTATAACGTGTTTGCCAGGTCGTGTTCGTTCCACTAAATTTCACACAGCCGTGTGGGTCAATGGCTAGGCCGTGTGAATCGTGAAATCCTTGGACGACACCCTCGACAGACACGGGCATGTGAGCAGCCCGTGTGGTAAGGCTTAGGCGTGTGATCTTCTTGATTTGGTCTTTTTTGTCTCTTTTAAGCTCGTTTTTGGCTCCTTTTGACTCTTGGTGCTCCCCTGAGTACAAAACATGAAATAACTGGATTAAGAGCACCAAAATTCACAAATCTAATAGTAAATATCCATAAATATGCTAAGTATTTAGGATAACAATATGTATAATTTGGCGTTTATCAATAAGCCATTTTCCAATTTTTGCCCTTTAATAAAACATGTAAAATTTCATCCACCAAAGCCTAAACTTGTCCATCATTAATATGAATGGTACAATAGACATGCAACGACTCCCACTTAACAAAGCCAAATCAAATAGGTGCTTTAACATCTAGCACTCAACTTTTACACTTTACGCGATTAAGTCCTTTTTCATAATTAAGCACAGAGACAGACAAATTAAATTACAGAAATCTCACAGATGCAGATTCACATATCACAGACACAGAAAATAATATCAAAATATTATTCAGACTCGGATTTGTGGTCCCGAAACCACTATTCTGACTAGGGTCAAAACTGGACTGTTACAATTCTCCCCTCTTAGGGATTTTCGTCCCGAAAATCTTACCGTTAAATAGATTTGGATAATCTATTTCATTGCATCCTCAGGCTCCCACGTAGCTTCTTCTACTCTGTGTCTATGCCACATTACTTTGACTAATAAAATTCTCTTATTACGCAATTCTTTAATCTCACGAGACAGAATACGAATTGGTTTTTCTTCATAAGTCATATCTGAATGAATTTCAATATCAGATGGAGAAATTACATGCGAAGGATCAGATCTGTATCGTCGAAGAATCAATACGTGAAATACATTGTGAATCTTTTCTAACTTAGATGGTAGTCTCAATCTATAAGCAACCGGCCCAACTCGTTCAATTATTTCATACGGTCCGATGAACCTCGAACTCAGCTTGCCCTTTTTACCAAATCGAAATAGTTTCTTCCACGGAGATACCTTCAGAAACACTTTATCACCGATCTCATATTCAATATCCTTTCGTTTTAAGTCAGCATAAGACTTCTGACGATCAGAGGCAGCTTTCAGACTATCTCGGATTATTTTTACTTTCTATTCTGTTTCTTTTATCAGATCAACACCGTAAATCTTATTCTCACTGAGTTCAGACCAGTATAACGGAGTTCTACACTTTCTACCGTATAAAGCTTCATATGGTGCGATTTTAATACTGGATTGAAAGCTATTATTATAAGCAAATTCAATCAATGGTATATATTGTTCCCACATACCTTCGAATTCAAGAATGCAACATCTCAACATATCCTCGAGTATTTGAATAATCCGCTCAAATTGACCATCTGTTTCCGGATGAAAAGCAGTACTGAAATGCAATTTAGTACCCAAAGCATCTTGTAAACTTTTCCAGAATCGCGATGTAAATCTCGGATCTCTGTCTGACACAATCGACAATGGTACACCATGTAGCCTAAAAATATCAGAAATATAAAGCTCAGCTAACTTATCAAGTGAGAAATCAGATCGTACCGGAATAAAGTGAGCTGATTTTGTTAATCTGTCAACTACAACCCAAATCGAATCTTTCTTTCTCGGAGACAGGGGTAAGCCCCGAAACAAAATCCATAGTCACTCGATCCTATTTCCGTTCCGGAATCATAATTGGTTGCAATAGACCTGATGGCACCTAATGTTCAGCTTTAACTTGCTGACAAATAAAACATTTGGAAACAAAATCAGAAATATCTCTTTTCATTCCCGGCCACCAGTATAGTTGCTTCAAGTTATTATACATTTTCGTACTCCTCGGACGTACAGAGAATCTACTACTGTGAGCCTCACTCAAAATCAACTGAATTAACTCTGGATTTCTCAGAACACAGAGTCTATTTCTGAATCTCAAACAATCATTAACATCAGAATAACACAGAGCTCGTTTTGCTAATAATTCATTATCAGACTTCTGAGCATCGCAAATCTGTTGTATAAACAAAGGTTTTGCTTTTAGTTCTGCTCAAACTGAACCATCATCAGATAGATTCAAATGAGCGTTCATTATACACAATGCAAACAACGATTTCTGACTTAAAGCATCAGCCACAACATTTGCTTTTCCCGGATGATAATCAATAACTAGCTTGTAGTCTTTTAACAGTTCTAACCATCTTCTCTGTCGCAGATTCAAATCTTTTTGCGTCATTAAATACTTCAGACTTTTATGATTGGAAAACACATGACATTTCTCACCAATTAAGTAGTGACGCTAGATTTTCAAAGCAAATACAATCGCAGCCAATTAATATCGTGTGTCAGATAGTTCTTTTCATGAGGCTTCAACTGTCTCGAAGCATAAGCAATGACTTTACCTTCTTGCATCAAAACACATCCCAGACCAATCAATGAAGCATCGCTATACACAACAAACTCTTTACCCGATTCGGGTTTTACTAATACCAGAGCTTCTGTCAACAAAGTTTTCAACTGATCAAAACTGCTCTGACCCTTTTCAGACCATTCAAACTTCACATCTTTCTGAAGCAATTTCGTCAACGGAGTCACAATCATCGAGAAACCTTTTACAAACCTTCTATAGTAACCAGCAAGTCCTAGAAAACTACGGACTTCAGATACATTTCTCGGAGGTTTCCAATCCATAATAGCTGAAATTTTGCTCGGGTCAACTCGGATTCCAGAGGCTGACACAATATGGCCCAGAAAACTAACTTCTCGCAACCAGAATTCACACTTACTGAACTTGGCATACAACTGTTTATCTCGCAATGTCTGTAACACTATTCTCAAATGCTGGGCATGTTCAAATTCATCTCATGAATAAATCAATATGTTATCAATAAATACAACAACAAATTGATCCAAATACGGTCTGAAAATCTTATTCATCATATCCATAAAAATAGCAGGTGCATTCGTTAATCTAAAAGGCATAACTAAAAATTCATAATGCCCGTACCTCGTTCTAAAAATAGTTTTTGGTATGTCAGAGTCCTTTACTCGCAACTGATAGTAACCCGATCTCAAATCTATCTTTGAAAACACAGTAGCACCTTTTAACTGATCGAATAAGTCATCTATCCTGGGTAGAGGGTATTTGTTCTTTATAGTCACTTTGTTAAGCTGGCGATAATCAATACACATTCTCATTGTGCCATCTTTCTTTTTCACAAACAGAACAGGAGCACCCCATGGTGAAAAACTCGGTCTGGCAAATCCCCTATCTGTCAATTCTTGCAACTAATATTTCAATTCTTTTAGTTCAGTAGGAGTCATTCTGTATGGAGCTATCGATATCGGAGTAGTACCAGGTACCAATTCAATGCCAAACTCGACTTCTCAAATCGGAGGCAAACCAGGTAGTTCTTCAAGAAACACATCAGAAAATTCATAGACAACAGGCACTGATCCAATTTCCTTATCATCTATTTTCGAGTCTAATACATAAGCTAAGTAGGCTTCACAACCTTTCTTCACATAATTTTGTGCTTTCATTACAGATATTATAGCCGGTAGTCCATTCAGATCACTAGACTTAATTCAAATTATCTCATCATTCTTACACCTTAAGTCAATGACTTTTCGCTTGCAGTTCACAATAGCATCATGCAAAGTTAACTAGTCCATTCCCAAAATTATATCAAATTCATCAAAAGGCAATAGCATCAGATCAGTAGGAAAACAGATATCTCGAATCATTAGCAGATAATTCTTGCAGACTTTATCAACTAGAACACATCTGCCTAAGGGGTTCAAAACTCTAACCACAAATTCAGTAGACTTTACAGGCAAAGTCTTATTGTCACTAAGTTCATACAGATATAAGAATGTGTTGATCCAGTGTTTATTAATGCAATCACAGAAGTATCATAAAGAGTGAAAGTACCAGTAATCATGTCTGGTGATGAAGCTTCCTCATGAGCTCGGATAGCATAGGCTCTGGCAGGTGCTCTGGCCTCAGATTTAACAGCAGTGTCCCCAGTAGCTCTTTAACCCCCACTTGCATTTCTTGTATTTCTGGAAGGTCTACCTCTAGCTGAGGTGTTACTCGGTCTCGAATTCTGCACATTCTCTTGCTCAGTAGGTTCAGAACAATCTCTTACAAAATGATCCAGGGATCCACATCAGAAACAGGCTCGATTATTCAATCTATAATTTCCCGGATGTCTTTTACCACAGTGTTTACATTCAGGTCTCTCAGATCAGACATTTCCAACACTTGCAATAGAAGTAACAAGAGCTCTAGTGTTCGAATACAATCTAGCTTGATCTCGGTTCGAATGTCCCATATTAGTATTTGAACGGTTTTAATCATCTCAGAATTTCTTTGACCCAGACTAAAATGATTTACTTACAGATCTCTTTCTAGCATCTCTAGCTTCAGAATCAGCTTTTCTTTTCTCTTTACTTAATTCTTCAGCCTTACAAGCTCGCTCTACGAGTACCACCATTTCTTTAATCTCTAAAATCCCAACTAGGAGACGAATATCTTCATTTAGTCCATCCTCAAATCTTTTACACATTATTGTTTCATTTGATACACATTCCCAAGCATACTGGCTCAATCTCACAAATTCCCGTTCGTATTCAGTAACAGACATACGACCTTGTTTAAGCTCGAGAAATGCTTTTCGTTTCTGATCAATGAATCTCTGACTAATGTATTTCTTCTGAAACTCAGCTTGGAAGAAATCTCATGTAACCCGTTCGTTCAGAACCACAGATATTAAAGTTTTCCACTAATGATACGCCGTATCTCTCAAAAGTGAAACGGCGCATTTTACACACTCCTCAGGATTCAGAGATATTTCATCAAACACCCGTATTGTATTCTCTAACCAGAATTCGGCTCTTTCAGCATCATCATTCATTGTAGCTTGGAACTCTTCAGCCCCATACTTTCTAATCTTGTCAACAGGTGGTCTACTTAGCTGAACTGGACTCACCGAGGGCATAACAAGAATTTGAGGAGGATTAACCGGGGGTGGAGGTTGTTGTACAGCCGGATTGGTTCTAATGTATTGGGCGAACCAATCATTCATCATTTGATAGAAGGCTTGCTTAGCCTTACTATCACGGCTACTCATAGCCGGTCGAGAATCATCTTGCACTGTCCTTTGTGCGAGAGCAGGCGCATTACTCTTAACATCGTCAGCTACGACTCTATTGGGATCCATTGCTATATAAAAAACACATTTCAATGTCAGGATTCATCACACTATCACAGTTTCAGACATATGGCATGTATAGCTAGACTCACACACGCTATGGTAATCCTAGAACCAACTAAACCATAGCTCTGATACCAATAAAATGTAACACCCCTATCCCGTAACCGTCGCCGGAATAGGTAAGGGGAGTCACCGGATAGACAGAGCATTACAGAATAACACAGATTCACAAATATCATATAACATTAATACATTTGCATTCATTCACAATTCATCTATTAAGATGGTCCACGAGACCCAAAACATACATTTAGAGAAGATCGGGATTAAACCAAACCCATTCAAAAATTTCAGAACTTGATCAAAATTTCAAAACTGTCAAAGTCACACTCCCATGTGCCTAGGCTGTGTGACTCACACGGGCAAAAGACATGCCCATGTAGTCCAACCGTGCAAAAAATATGTCTTATCCTGACTTTTTAACATGGCCAACAGACACAGCCGTGTGCCATGACCGTGTAAAACTTAGCTAGCTACTGACTTTTTCACACAGCCACAAGGCACGCCCGTGTTCCTTGGCCGTGTGGCACAATGCAGGCTTGGTTTAAGCCAATTTTCCACCCCTTAAGGGTCCAATCTTACAAGCATTTTTAAGCAACATACATACAACAATTTTCAGCAAATTTCGTGCTCAAAACATGCTTCATTACAACTATATCATCATCATTCATTATCTCACTCAAAACCATACCAAAACTTAACACAAACATACCATTTGCTAGCCAACTCTTATGGCATAACATAAATACATATGAAGCTTACAAACTTAGACATTCTAGCCTATACATGCCATACTACGAATATGTACATTTCGAAAGTACCAAAAAGAGTTTGACGGTGTGATGATAATCCTTGACTATCCCGAGCCTTCAATAGCTACGATAACTGAAAAGCAGACAGAAATCACACAGAGTAAGCTACATGAGCTTAGTAAGCCAAACACAATTGGTCTAATTACCAAAATATATATAAGTAATACAAAACAACAATAAGGATTCATAACCATTATTGAAAATGGTTCATAAGCTTAACCATACTCAATTGCTTGTATACCAAATTCATTTCCATTATTACGAACCTACTTCGCATTCACTAATTCGCAAAAACAGAGTCTTTCATATTAAAAAATTAAGTATGATACAAACGTACCTGTATCGATTATGCATTTCATATATTCATTTTCATAACTCATAATTTGTCATCAGACGTTTCAGAAACGATACAGATATTTATAAACGAGTATAATGCCAACATCCCGGACGTGGTCTTACATGAAATTCAATATCGATGCCTCTGTCCCAGACAGTCTTATACAAAATCAAAAACGATGCCGATGTCCCGGGCATGGTCTTACATGTAAATTTCAAATCGAGGCCTGTGTCCCAGACACGGTCTTACACGATAATTTAGATCAATACCAACATTCTTTTATCAGGCTCTCAAGGCCGTCCAATGCAGATAACAGATTATAAACACAGAAGTTAAATAACTTAACACATAAGTGTAGTTTGACTTACCTCAGATGGATTTCGGATAAAACGAGTCGACTATTCAACTATTTTGGACTTCCCTAGATCTAAGTCTAATTTTCTTTATTCTTAATCTAATACAATACAAATTCAACCACTCAATCATTCATTTCATTCAATTTAATCCATATACACATATTTTGGGCACTTTTCACTTTAGCCCTTACATTTTCACACTTTGACAATTTAGTCCATTTTTCACAAAATCATCAATATGTAAAATTTCTTTGCAACAAAGGCTAGCCGAATTTTTATGGCTTCTATATAAGCCCATACAACATGTTAAAATTCATAATTTAGTCCTTCAAAACCTCATTTTCACAAATTAGCCCTAATAGCTCATTTCATCAAAATTTCAAGAACAAAACATGATAATTTAACATATATCTTTCATAATCCATGTAAGAGCACTACAAAGTTCATTTAAGCATTAATGGCACATTTCATAATCTCCAAAAAAAATAGAAATTTATACATGGGTTTTGAAGAACACGAAGCAACGATTACAGAAACGTAGAAATTATCAAAAACAAAACAAAAACGAACCTTGAATCAAGCTTGGACCATGGCCGAATGCTTCAAACACCCAAAACCTCTCTTTTCTTTCTATTTTCGGTGGAAGATGGATGAAATAAATGGATTTTAACCTTTGTTTTATTTTATTACACATAATAAGCCATTTTCCAATTTTTGCCCTTTAATAAAACATGTAAAATTTCATCCACCAAAGCCTAAAATTGTCCATCATTAATATGAATGGTACAATAGACATGCAAGGACTCCCACTTAACAAAGCCAAATCAAATAGGTGCTTTAACATCTAGCACTCAACTTTTACACTTTACGCGATTAAGTCCTTTTTCATAATTAAGCACAGAAACAGACAAATTAAATCACAGAAATCTCACAGATGCAGATTCACATATCACAGACACAGAAAATAATATCAAAATATTATTCGGACTGGGATTTGTGGTCCCGAAACTACTATTCCGACTAGGGTCAAAACTGGACTGTTACAGTGGAGATTAGTCTTTTCGAGGTTCGTGGCTATTTCTCCCAACATTACTGTCTCTATAGTTTGAAATTAAATTCTCGAGTTTGTTAGTAATAACAAAATCCATATTTGGATATCAAGAAAAAAACCAGCCTACCTTTTGGTCATCATATTCGTGAAATATATTTTCTCAACTTGAAAATTTTAACTTTTATAAGAAAATCATGTTGCTCTCCCTAATAGCTATTTTCCTAAGTTAATAAAAACTATATATCATTTTTGTAGTGTTACTGGGATAATTTTTTTTCAATTGCATTATTTATTGATTTTGTTCAAATATATTTTTTATTTTTAAAAATTTCTCTAATATTGTTTTTATATTTTTTTTGAATTTTTATAGAATTTTAAATATTTATCAAAAATGATTTTTTAATTAATTTTTTTATTTTAAATTTTTTCCAATTTTTTAGAACTAGGACTAAATTAAAAGGATGTGTGAATATTGAGAGTTAAATTTGTCTAAACTTTTTTAGAACTAAGACTAAATTCTAAAAATGTGTAAAAATTAGGAGCTAAATTTATTATTATGCTAATAGAAAAAAGTTAGACCACTGTTCTGTTAATGAATTAAGGGGAAAAGTGACCAAAATATCATATATATATATATATATATATATATATATATATATATATAAAAGAAATTGAACATTTTTATAATTAAATTATAAAAATAAAAACAATCTAGTAACCAATATAATTTAGGCTTATATTTAAATGACAACAAGTACGAAACATGCTTCCGTCTAGCTTTTTCAGTTCTGATGGATCACGAAAACAATCTATTTTCTTCTTAAAAGGTCCAAAAAGAGTGACGCTACTTAAAACTTCTCCACTAAGAGAATCATATTTTCGGGTTTTTTTTTTGTTTTTTCTTTCTATTTCAATAACGAGAGTAAACATCATCATAGGTTCTTAGTTATATGCACAATGAAATATTACACTAATATAAAATTAAAATAACTTTTATATATTTATAATATTTTAATAATGTATGCATCATATTCATATTTTATTAATGTAAATAACGCTTGTCAAATTTTTAATAATTTATTTAATTATTTTATTGTTAAATACATTAATCGAATTGATGAATGTAATACAATTCAAAACTTTACTCAGATAATAAGTAAATTGAATGTAAAATTAGAGATTTGAGTTGCATAGGCCTTGCAATTATAACTATGAGTTTATTTGCACTAAATTCACCTATTAAATTATTAAATATAAATGTACAAGTTATATTTTATTAATTAGATATCTATTTTTTTAAGAATAATTTAAATTCAATTATCATTGTATAGATGTAAAATTATTTCAATTTTGATGATGCATGCTCTATTTAAATTCCATCCTCAATATGTATAGTGTAACAATATTGTAGGTTTATACTTGGGAATATGCTATGAAAGTGTAGGTTTCCCATAACCATTTTATTTTGGTCACGTGAATTTTTCATTAAGACAAAACAAGATTTTTGTGACTATTGGAGGAGAAAGAAAAGTTTGGTCCACCCATCTTTGTGGTTTCTTTAATTTACATATTTCATTTTTTTTTCTCACTTTGGATTTTTCTTCTTTCAATTTTGTATCATTAATTTAATCTTCTCTACTATAATATCTTTAATTTTTTGAATTATTTGTGTATAAGTTGAGGGTAAAAAGATATATCCTAAATTTAATAATAAGAAATTCGATATATCTTAAATAAGATTTTCGATTCGGATCTTATGAATAAAAAAAATAATACTAGACAAATTTATCTTAAAAAGTTAAATGTAGCCCAATTTAAATCCGAAACACCTGTAACTTTTGAATACCCAAACCAGAGGGAAAGAGAAAACGAGACTAAATATATGGAGGTATTGGTGTCCATGCTAAGTTAAAAGGTTATTTAGGAATGGGCGTTTCCGGCAAAAAAACAACGAATTTAAGAAACATGATTGCATTTAAATATGAATAAAATGGAAATTTTTTATAAAAAAATAAAATGATATAAATTATTAAAAGGAAATCAAGTTTATAATATATGGAAATTCCTTGTTTAAAAGTGAAAAAAAAACAGCTTGGATATCTGAATAAAAGACAAAGCAGAGCATAACCAAGCATAAAATTAGATTGCAGAATTTAAGTAATTTTATATTTTTAAGAAAATTGTCCGAAAACAATTAAATAATCATTATTTAACTATCATTTTAAAAGAAATGCGTTTAGTGTATTATTTTACTAAATTTTAAAAAATAATTATAATTTTTTTTATAAATACACTCATTTCAATGATTTTTGAGATGTATTCAAGCTGATAAAATTAATATGCACAAAAAATATATTTTATTATTAATAAATGTTGAGCACATTACAACCGAATGTGCAACTGAATGTGCGAACCAACAAGAATACCAACAATATGTATGTTATTAAAGCTGATGTGGCATTAATGTTAGGTAATATATATACATGCCTTCCTCGTGTTGGATATTTTGTGCAAGAGCCTTTTCTTCTGTTGTTTTTTTTTTCTTTTCTTTCTTTCTCTCTCTTTCTCCTCTTTCTTCATTTTTAGTTTAGTTTTTCAATTGTGGTTAGAAAAGGAGATTATGGGTAAGCTTATAGAAGAGAAGGCTCTTGATCAGAAATTGAATGGCCATCAGCATCGTGATCATGATTATGCTCGTCAAAAACCTGGGTTTAATAATAATTATAATAATAAAAGCCTTGAAGAGAAAGTTTCAGAGTTTTTGTACAATGATTTTGCCGAATCAGATGGTAATTGTGTTAAAGATGCAACAACCGATGGCTATGAATCAGATGGTAATGAATCCAATGATTCTATCCAACACACCCTTTACTGGGAATCCCAGCAGGCCTTGCTTCAGGTACATTGCTATCTCTCTTTTATCATCATACAATTTAAATAATTTCTATTTAATCAGATTGTTGTTAATGTAAAGAAATTATGGTGAATATCGTCATCTATGAATGTTAAAACCAAAATCTAATAAAAACTCTTTCATATTCTACTCACACTCTCTTCTTCAATACAAATTAATCAAGAAATTGAATATAAATAGATAGATAAATAGGCAGATGAGTATGAATTAAATTATAAATTTTTAAAAAGAATCGAATTATAAATTATAATGTTTGAAAGTAGTAAAATAATATTAAGTGTGAAAATGAAAATATTGTATTTTAGTGTGAGGCTTTTTTTTCAAAAATGATATCATGATATTATTTTCCTGGTAATGGTTTCAAGTGATGAAAAATCTGAGATAGCAGACAAATAAAGGAGTAGCTTTCAATTCGTAGGAATAAACCTAAGCAATTGATAGGTGTATCTACGAACCATGAAAATATATACGACCCTTAATTTACTTCCATTAAAAGCTTGATTTTCTTTTCTCTTATTTTTGTAATCACTGATAATCTAAATTATTAAATTTGTGGTTGGATTATGGTGTGCTTGTTTTTCAAATGAATGATTCTAATTAATCCACATGTTTGGTTACAAATTTGATTTTTTTTTCTTTTCCCCATTTTTATGAATGGATGATATTCTTTTATTCATTCAACTCCAGCCTTATATTCATCCAAAACAGAAATCCAGCCTAATAATTAACTAATTTATATACGTAATGCTGTATATAAAGTTTGAACTGATAAAAACCATTATTGTTATTTAGGTTAAAATTTTCAGTTAATTTTAGTCTTTATATTTTTCAAAATTTAAAATTTCAGTTCTAAATCCAAATAATATGTAAGTTGTTGATTTAGTCTTTATTCTCTAATTTGATCATTTTTAGCCTTTACATTTCGAAATAAAAAATTCTAGTTCTAATTTATATGGTACTCATCAAATCCATTAATTAAAATAACATATTTTTTTTATATAAATAATATGTGAAAACAAAAAACTGACATGATATTATATATGTGATTATATGTTTGTCATATAAGATTTTGAAAATAGTAGAATTTAATTTAACAAAATTTAACAGTTACCATTTGGTCAAGATTAAAATTATAAAATTAAAAAAGCTACAAACACTAAAAATGGCCAAATTAGACTATATTTAATTTTTATTTTTACTTTTTTAAATATTGAGTATATAATTAAATATTGAGAGAGGGAGGGGGTTGAACTGATGTCACCTAAGTTGGAAGCAAAGTCTTGGCTTTAATTAAAAAGTGGGTATGAGAATAAATAAAGTTGTGAGAGATGTTTAATTCAAATAATAAAATTATTCAGGGTGAATTTAAATGATTATATATGGATGCTAAAACAAAAAATTCCTAGTTTTGCATTAGATTTCATTTCTTGAAAGTTGCATGAAGATGTCATGTTAAAAATCGAATATCGGATTCAGTCTGAAATTAGAGTTGCCTTGCAGGAAATACTAGAGCGTTATATGTTAATAGGTTCCAAGTTACGGCAAGAAGTTAATGGGATAATAGAGGAGGCCAAAGAGACGGAGTTTTGTAGCTGCATTAATCAATATCAAACCTTAAGCTTTGATATTGGTTGCATCAACTGCTTGCGCAAGAGAGTTATAAATCTGCTTTGTCACAAAGGCCTTAAGGCCACTCTCTGTGTTTCTAAGTGGAAACACACCAAAAACTATCCCGCAGGTTTGGTTTTCTTTAAATTATTCGTGTCGTGTTTATGTTGTTTTTCGTGTGAAACTGAAGATTCAGGATTTATTCATTAGGGTCACATGAATACATCGAGGTGATGGCAAGTACACAAGGGCGAAAGAAGCAAATCCCACTCGTAATCGAATTGGAATTCAGGGACCAATTCGAGATCGCAAAAGCATGCGACGAGTACATGAAACTGGTAGACAAATTACCGTTGTGGTACGTGGGCAAAACTGAGTACCTCAACCCTATCGTGGGAGTGATGTGCGATGCTGCCAAAAGGTCAATGGAGGAGAAGAAACTGCATATGGGTCCTTGGAGAAAGCGAAGCTTCATGCAGATGAAATGGTCTGGTACTTCCGAGCGACGATCCCTTAACGACGAACCCTCGAGGCAACTACATCAATCCTGCCCAAAATCTTCCAAACCTGCTGCCGCAGGAATCATTTCCAAACGAAAACTTGACGCTTCTTGCTGATACAGATGCTGGGGGATGCATTTTTGGTCTCATGATTAAGTGATTCCATAGTTACCTAATGAATACTATAATGTACGATCAATGGCAAATGTTAGTGATAAATATATGAAACCGCAAAATAATGATTGCTATATAAATAATTGAGACGAGCCCTGAGTATTTTTGTACCATGAGAGACACAGAGAGAGAGAGAGAGACCATATATTAGAAATTTTGTTAAGGAAAGAAAGATCCAAGTCCAGTGCTGCTCAATGGGGCACCAACTTTGTATCTTGAGAGACATTGAAGTGTGAATAGAGGGTCATATAGCCATAAGAAGCTGGAATTGGATAATTATACCGGAATTTATGTAAACAGTTTGATTCACAGCCAAGTTTTGCAATAATACCATCCGCATTGCTTATTAAGTTTATAGGCTACACTACAAACTGACATGGTTCTTTCATCTGTAACATGATCTATCTTCCAATCTTTCATTTGCAACTCTCCCTCATATGATACCTCCCTTTTACTATTAAAAAAAAAGATAGTTCAATTTTCTTATATATTTATCCAAGAAGTAGCAAAGCTGTGTAGAATTTAGTTTTCGGTATCTACTAAGTCTATGTTTGGAGTAGAGGTGAAGAAGGGAAAGTAAAGAAAGGGATAACCTTTTCCCTCATTTGGATAGACATCATAAGTTAGGCTAAGAAAAGCAAAGAAAGTTGAGTTAATTTTTTTTATGTACACCAATTTGAGGGAAAGATAAGGAAAGGAAAGTAGAATAAGTTTTAAGATTGTCTTCTCTTTCTTTTATAAATAATCCTATGAGAATATTATAATTATAAAAATTGATTATAATTAATCTTTTTTTTTTTTTCCTTTCCACTATTTATCCAAAGAACCACTATTAAAATTACTTTTAACTTTCCTTCCCTTCACTAAATTTCAATTATGCAAATAATATAATAAATAATTGTTGACTTTATTTAGCTTTCCACTCTTTTACTTTCTTTTCCTTTACTACTTTTAATCTGAATATAGTGTAAGGGATGAATTGACAGAATGTGAATTATTTTTGTTGAGCTCTTGGTTCTTTAGAATAGAACAGAAGAGAAATACCATAATTATTTGGAAAAAATGAAATACTGCGAGAGTTGGTTGAATATAACAGACAAGGAATAGTATTACATTCTTTCATGAGTGAAAGAATTAGGTGAGGAATGGACTAAATTTCAATTTATATTATTAATATCTTATAAAGTTTATATAAATCATATTTCTTGATCAAACTATTTACTAAAGTATTTTTATAATTATATTAAATTTAAATTTAAAAATATTTATAAAAAATAAATTATTATATTTTAATATTTTAAAATGTTATTTAATATAATAAAATAAAAAATTTAATAAATTAATAATTTGATTTAATTTTAAAGATAAATATTAAATATAATAAGATAGAAAATACTTAATAATATATATTAAAAAAATAATATTTTACTCTAATTTAAAGAAAAATATTAAATATAAATATTTATATTATGTACTAAAGTTGAACTGAACTACTTTTTAGGACTTGAACTTAGCAATTACTCTCAAATTAAGGTTGATTTTTCTATTTTTATTTTTTGCCAAGTTAGCCTTTGAAATTGACAATTGTTTCCGCATTAGAGCTTGAATTTTTCTTTATCCAAGTTAGTCTTTGAACTTGGCAATTGTTCCCATATCGGGCCTGGAATTGTTTTTTTTTTTTTTTCGTCCAAGTTAGTCATTTATATTTCCTTGAAAACCTTGAAGTTTAAGCCCCAATGTGGAAATAATTACCAAGTTCATGAATTAATATGAAAACAATAGCTAAGTTCAGGGATGAACTTGGACAAAAAAAGTTCAAGCCCCAATGTGGGATCAATTGCCTAGTTCAGGCCTAGATATGGAACAACTACCAAATTCAAGGACTAATTATATCAAAAAATAAAGTTCGGACCCCAAATAGTGATTTGACCCTTAAGTCTTTAATTGAATTGGTGTCATAAATCAATCGAGCACCAATTCAATTGGGTAATAACGCTAAAACACCATTATTTTACAAAGTAAACTATATTATTTTGTCTGTTTTTATCTTTTTATATCTTTCATATAGAAATAGAAAAATACACACATAATAAGATTTGAATTTGAGACATTATAATTTTTAATGAGATAAATCTAAAAATTATATATGAATTTTGGTTCAATGTTCAATTTTATTCATGACATTTTGAATTGATTCAATTTTAACCACTAGCATTGTTTTTGATATAACTCCATTTGGTGTTTCCATATTACATATACAAATAATTGTACTTATATAATATAAAATAAATTGACATTTATTTAAATGTGTATAACTAAATCAAAAATAAATTTTTTATGTATACATTTAAATCAAAATCAAAATTTAATGTGTATAATTACATAAAAATAAAAATAAAATATTAAATTACAAATTAAATCAGAATTTATATATAGTTTTTATATTTATCCCATTTTAACATTTTAATTTTACTATTTTAATTAAAGCACTATTTAATTTTAATTTAATTTTTTATTAAATATATTTATTACATCATTCTCATTTTTAATTACCACAAACTAATTACTTTTACGCGCTAGATTGTAATTACTTTTTTTTTGTCAAATATACATATATAAAACAATATTATTTAACTTCAATATAAAAAAATTAAAAATTAAACGTAATTTGTTAAAATTAATTTAATTTGTACAGACTTTTTATTTTATTTTGTTTCCATTTTAGTTTATATTTGATAAATTAAAAAAGTTAAGTATTAGAAGAAATAATTCTTTAAAAAATAAGTATTGAAAATTATGTGTTAAATTTAAGTTATAAAATATGTTTAGTAAATTATTTAAAATTAAATACTGAATATAATTAGGTTGATTGATAAAGGATAATATAATCCTAAATAAAATAAAATAAAAAAACAATTGAATATATTCTTTATTAAGTGATAAGTAGGTCCCTATTTACTCATCATTTTCTACATTTTTTGTAAAAATTAAAATTATCTAGTACTTTTTCATTGTGGATTATCAAAAGTGTTTAAAAAATTAAGTTGCTCAAAATATTAATTTTCAGTTAATTGAATTTTTTTCATCTCTCTACTAAAAAATCACCAATTTTTCAATTCTTGGCAACATTGTTACCTCTAGCTACCACCATTAGTCACCGTATCCTTACCTTAAAATCCTAGATTTCACCTTCGACTGCCGATATATCAAGAAACCCATTTTACCATTTTTGTTTCATTGGCTCCAAATGCTCCAATATTTTGATTTGTTCTTCTTTAGGATTTGTGCCTTTAGTGTACTTATTTTGTTATTACCTACTCGTAAATTTCAAATTACTTGAATAAATAAATGTTTCCAAATGATTATTTCTATGAATGTCCTCAATGATTGTTGCATGTAAAGTAAAATATATAAGCAAATATTGACTCACTTATTACCTAATTTTAGCTAATATTAAGTTGTATTAACCAACAATTGTTGGGTGCGATGATAAGACACATTGCACTCCTAAGTGGAGACGCAAGTTTGAACATTAGGATGACATTGTTGGGAGGGGTAGCCATGAACCCCAAACACGACCTTAAAATGGACATGAAGAATACAAAATAAATATTAAGTTTAATTACATGTATTGGTTGTAATATAAGAAGACAACTTATATTAGTAGATAATCTATATGGTTCATAATCCATGGGGCCTAATTGAACAAATAACTCATGTTAGGGCTATTATGTCGTCTACAAGTCCAATTTGGGAGATAGCTTGTATTGACTATTGAAGTTGGATTGACTCTTGGAAATAGATATACGGATGTGATTATTTAGATTTACAAGGTCATTGAATAAAAAGCTTGATATAAATATCTTCTATAGTGGCATGTAATTAAGAGTTTTGTCTTGATACCTTTAGTAATGTTATCTTTGATCCATAAAGCTTTTGAAATAACAGTTTTTAAGACTAATTTTCTATTTTATCCCTTAAGTCATTTATGTTAGAAAACAAAAGAAATATATTAGAAAATGATTTCAAGCCCAAAAAAATAATAATTCAAAAATACTTATTTTAATTGATTTTAATCATGTCTTATGTTCTTGAGTTAACAGAATGCCTTTGAACATGTTTTAAACACATTTTAAGTCATTTTAGGCATTTTTCTATAGTAAGTAAAGTGTTGATACTTGTTCTTTAGGAATTAGTACCTAACCCAAAATTATCGATATTGACTTCATGGTATTGATACCCCTGTGTTTCTAACAACTACTTTTTTAGAAGTATCAAAACCAAAGATTGTAGGGGGACTTTCATGTGAGAATTAAATGCTATAAATGGCTAGTTTTACTTCCCCAATAACCCTAAATGGCTAAAAATCAAAGAGAAACCTTAAATAGTGTCCAATAATACTCTAATAAAATCAAAAGAAAAAATTTCAAAGATCAAAAGCTTACAATTCAATATTCATTCTTTTATTCTTCTTATACACATACCTTGTACATAAACACTTGTTGAGTTTAGCTTCATTTCTTTATTCAAGTGTTTATTTGTATTTGTTAGAGCTTACACTTTGAAAGCACCCACATTTGAGATGTTTCTTTCTTTACACGACTTTACCAATTTGTAAATTAGGAGGGTTTCTGATTGAGTCTATAAAGTTATAGAGGTTTTAGTTAATCCTTGAAAACTAGGGGGAACTCTCTATCTTAGTCTTAGTAAAAGATAAGGAGTTGTAAAGGTTGTTCCTTGAAAGGTATCAATTATAAAAAAGAGAAATATAGAAATCATTAACAAATGGGATAAGGCAATAGAGGTAGGCACTTGTTAGAACCGGGTTCCCATTTTTCCCAATTTCATTATGTGATAACGCAACTGATTGGTTAGACTTGTTAGAACCAGGTTCTATTACCACATGGAACAATCTCACGGAAAAAATCATTCATAAATTTTTCCCAATTAATCAAACTATTTAGCTCTGGTGGGAGATCATAATCATTAAACAATTTGAAGGTAAATCTATGTACGAGGTGTAAGAGCGTTTTAAGACGATGTTATAAAAGTGCCTACATCACGGGCTGCAAGCATGGCTCCAGATACAAATATTTTACAATGGTGTTGATAGACACATTAGGTCTAACTTAACTGGAGCATCAGGTGGATCTCTCAAGTTTCATACAATGAACGAGCCTACAAAATCATAGAAGACATGGCCATGAATTTGTACATGTGACCCAATGAGAGGTTCAGGTACCAATCGAAGCCTCCAACGGTGAAAGTGATGAATGAAGAGAATGATGATGCTCGATTCCAACAAATACTAGAAAAGCTTAACTATTCAAAAACACCAATCAAGTCGATAAGAGTGAAGCCACATTACAAAAGCCAATTGGAGTAGGCGAGCTACATGAATAATAGCGGTTGAGATCCATATTCAAATACCTTCAATCTCGGTTGGTAAGATAATATAAACCTCAAGTGGGGAGGCAATCAAGGAGGTGCAAACCAAGCCAAAACTTAAAAAAATCCTCCTTACTGATAACTCTTGAAAAGAGTTATATTTCATGCTTTTAGATCTAGTTAATTGCATGTACTTAGGTACATTAGCTACATTCTAGGACATTTCATTAGTATTTTTCTTGTTTTAGCACTATATTAAGAGCATAGATTGTACTTAAATGTTAATCATTTTTAATTGCTTGTGTAAAGGGTTGTGTGTGGTGGTGGATTAGCAGGTGCAGGTTGATGAACGAGAAAAAAATGAGTGAAGGTTTGTCAGGGAAAAAGGGGTGGACAATTCGTCCATGTCCAGTCAGCATTCAAAGCGTACCGGTCTTAGGCCCAATTGAACTTGTACTAGATATATATACCCGAAAAAGAGGGAAGAAAATCATAGGCTGTTGGATTTACCCTATGAAAAACGATAAAAAAGCTAAAGAAGGAAACCCTAGAAAGGGCAGAGAGAACAAAAAGGAGATCCTTAGGTGGAAAAACATAGCGGGTAGCGACTGAGCAGAGACGATAAGAGGAAGATGAAGACAGTCCCTTTCAGCCACCACAGGACACTGCATCATTGGAGTGTGGGCTGGATAAGTGAAAGCTATACTTCTGAAGTTCTTCCTTTATTTTTTGATTACTCTTTGTGAATTGATTTGATGAAAATGATGTTGAATGATACTTTGGATTTGAATTTTGATTGCCGACCATGAGCTAAATCTTATAGGGTTGAGATTACTTGATGGAACTTTTATTTTCTTCAATGACTGAAGCGTAGATTTACTTTAATACACGGTTTCATTCAATGGTTTTTTTTAAGAAATCACATGTTTTCAAACTCTAGACATAGATAGATGTACAAAATGTTCCTTGAATTAATCTAACTTTGATAAGGTTAGGTTAATGAGATTAAAATTGAATGATATAAGCAAGTGTTTGACTGAATACTTGTAGCAACCTCTAGGCATAGATCAACGGTCATACAGAAAGAAAGAGAAATAGTGCAAGGTACCGTGCTAAAGGCCTATAGACATATATCGCTTAAGGCAAGGTAACTTGAGGTCTTGTTCTTGAAAGAAGTAGACCATTTTAGAACTCTTCAGAGCAGTAGGTTGAATATGGTTTTGCCGAGTCACCATGGCATTTTTATTTGTTTACTTTTTCATTTGCATATTATTCACGTGATTATTCTCAAATTTACCATTGCATTCTTACTCTTGTCTGGTCGTGACATAGCATTTTCCATTACTATGCGTATCATTATTCCTTCAAATTACCATTACTTTCTTATCATTATTTTTGTCATAACATTAATCATACCTCACTCTATTAACTTGACCAAATTATAATATTCTAATCTCTGTGGAGACGATATCACATATCACTTTATTACTTTATTCGGTGTGTATACTTGCACAACTCGCATGTCATTTCATATGCAACAAGTTTTTGGCGTCGTTGTCGGGGATTGAGAATTGGTGAAATTTGGTTTTGTTATTTTCTACTGTTTTCTTAGCTTTATATTACTTAGTTGTATTTAATCTTTACAGGTTTGCCGTTAGTTTATGAGAAGAGGCATTCTTGCTAACGAAGAATATCCTTTTGACCCATAGATTGAAAGAACTTTACAAAGGAGAAAAAAAGAATTGTGTAATATGGCTAGGGAAAGGAATGATCCTAATATAAATGATCCATTGAATCCAAATAATCAGGATGTTAATCCTCCTATTCATTATGTGATAGATGATAAAGATACACCAATTCAAGAGCATGTAGGTCCAATTTTAGATGACCTGAATCTAAGGATAGTAAGTCTAGAAGATTAAATCAGCCAAACTATCGTATGTTTATTGCGGTGAAGACCATGTGTTTGATGAAAGCACATCAAACCCAACATTTGTTACTATATGGGTAATTTTAACTGAAATAATAACTTTTATTCCAATGCCTACAATTCAAGGTAGAAGTAACATCCGAACTTTAGTTGGAATAATTAAGGTGTAGGGAATTTAAACAATGTTGTGAAACGGAATGCTAATAGTGCACCGTCTGGTTATAATCATCCTATGCCAAGGTAAAATTTTCAACAGGGTAATGCATCATCTTCTACATCCATTGAAGCTTTGTTGAAGGAATATATGGCCAAGAATGATGCTATAATTAAGAGCCAGGCTACATCCCACGGAGCTTATGACAATTAAGTGGGGCAGCTAACGAGCACTTTAAATTCAAGGCCACAAGGAGCATTGCCATGCGATATTGAGAATTCGAGAACACAAGGGAAGGAATAGTGCAAAGCCACCACTCTTAGAAGTGGGACACAGTTGGATGATGTTGTCCAAGAAACCACTGTAAAAGAGGTCAACTCTAGACTCAACCACAGAAAGAATTCATAATCAACTGAAAAGCATACTGCACCTGAAAAAGGTAAACAAAAGAATGTTATAGTAAAGTCAGATCATGTTGCTAACAAAAATGCCATAGCAAAACATCTGTTTCTCTCACTGAAGGGTGCATAGCAACGTTGATGAATAAATTACCTCCAAAGTTTAAAGACCTAGGAAGTTTCTCTATCCCATGTTCAATTGGAAATCATTATGTTAGTAAGGCATTATGTGTTTCAGGAGTGAGTGTAAATCTAATGCTTATGTCTATTTTCAGGAAGCTGGGAATTGGGAAAGCAAGACCTACTATGGTTACATTGTAACTGGCTGATCGATCCTATGTGCACTCGAAGGGTAAAATTGAAGACTTGCTAGTAAGAGTAGATAAATTTATTTTTGCTGCAAATTTCCTTACTTTAGAATGTGAAGCTAACCAAAATGTTAAAATTATTCTTGGAAGACCTTTTATTGCTACTGTCAAGACTTTAATTGATGTGCAAAAAGGCGAACTAACCATGAGGGTAGATGATGAGCAGATTACTTTCAATGTATTTAATGCATTGAAATGTGCTGATGAGAATGAACAATGCCACGCTATTAGGTTTATAGAAACAACAATAGATACAGAATTTACAAAATTTTGCCACAGCAATTCCAATAGTGATGAAGACTCACTTGAGCGAAGTGGCGCAGTAATATTTGAGGGCATTGGTAAATTTATAGAAGCCAAAAAGTTTATGGATAAAGCAATAAAGAAGTTTGAATCATTAGATTTATTAGATTGCTCTTTCAAGCCCGTTAAACCTTTTATAGAGGAACCTCCCACACTGGAGTTGAAACCTTTGCCGCAACATTTAAAATATACATATTTGAGAGACAACAACACTTTGCCAGTAGTAATTTCTAAGGAGTTGACGCTCGATCAAGAGGTCAAGTTGTTAGAAGTCTTTCGTGATCTAAGAAGGCGTTAGGATGGACCCTTGTTGATATAAAAGGAAATAGTCCTGCTCTCTGCATGTACAAAATTTTGTTGGAAGATTGTCATAGCAATTCTATTGAACAACAAAGAAGATTGAATCCGATCATGAAAGAAGTTGTCAAGAAAGAAATTATCAACTGGCTTGATACTGGCATTATTTAACCAATTTTAGACAATTCATGAGTTAGTCTTGTACAATGTGTACCCAAGAAAGGACATGTCACAGTAGTGAGTAATGATAACAACGAGCTCATTTTGACTCGCACTGTCACAAGATGGAGAGTATGCATGGACTATCGCAAGCTTAATAAGGCAACTAGGAATGACACTTTTCCCCTACCATTTATTGATCAGATGTTAGATAGATTAGCTAGGAAAGCTTTCTTTTTTTTGGGGGGATCATTATTAAGGGTATAATCAGATTGCCATAATTCCTAATGACCAAGAGAAGACTGCTTTCACGTGTCCATATGGAACTTTTGCATTTAGACGGATGTCATTCGGGTTTTATGATGGTCATATTCTCGAACATGGTAGAAAACTTCCTTGAAGTCTTCATGGACGATTTCTTTATGTTTGAAAATGATTTTGAAGATCGCTTAAAAAATCTAGAACTGGTTCTGTGTCGTTGTGAAGAAACAAATCTTGTTTTAAACTGGGAAAAATGCCACTTCATGGTTCGTGAAGGAATTATTTTGGGGTATAGAATATCGCAGTGAAGGATTGAAGTGGACAGGGCAAAAATTGAAGTAATAGAAAAATTACCACCTCTCACCATTGTCAAGGGTATTAGAAGTTTTTTAAGTCATGTGGGATTTTATAGAAGATTAATTAATGATTTCTCGAAGATATCCAAGCCACTATGCACCTTGCTAGAGCAAAAAAGACCTTTCAATTTTGATGAACATTACTTGGTTGCTTTTGAGGAATTGAAGAAATGGTTGGTAGTAGCATCAATTGTAATAGCTCTAAAATGGGCACTACCTTTTAAACTTATGTGTAACGCCAACAATTATGCCGTGGGAGTAGTGTTGAGGCAAAGGAAAAACAATGTACTACGTGAAATATATTATACGAGTAGAACCCTGGCGAATGTGCAGCTTAACTATACCACCACGGAAAAGGAGTTATTGGTTGTGGTGTTCGCATTCTATAAATTCTACTCTTATCTAGTTGGTACCAGGGTCATAGTCTACACGAATCACTTCGCTATTAAATATTTGGTGAGCAAGAAAGATGCCAAGCTAAGATTGATTAGGTGTATACTCTTGTTGCAGGAGTTTGACTTGGAAATTAGAGATCGAAAGGGGACAGAAAATCAAGTGGCTGATCACTTTTTGAGGTTAGAATCTAGAAGTGAAAACGACAATAAGAAACTTATTAAAAAATATTTTCTAGATGGGTAACTGTTAGTTGCCATGGCATTACCTTGGTATGCCGATATAGTTAATTACTTGTGGGAGGGTTGTGTATAGTGGTGGATTGATAGGTGCATGTTGAGGAACGAGAAGTAAATGAGTGAAGGTTTGTCGAGGCAAAAGGTGTGAATAGTTTGTCAACATGAATGTCGTAGAAATACCTAGAAGATGTCCAATTAGCACTCAAAACGTACCGATTTTAGGCCCAATTGAACTTGTACCAGGTATATATATGAGAAAAAGAGGGAAGAAAATCATGGGCTATTGGATTTACCCTAAGGAAAATAATTATTGAAGCCAAAAAAGGGAAGAGAGAACAAAAATGAGATCCTTAGGTGAAAAAACATAAAAGGCAGCGGCTAAACAGAGATGGGAAAAGGAAGATGAAGACAGTCCCTCTTAGCCATCACATGACACTGTACCGCTGGAGTGTGGGCTGGATAAGCGAAAGCTATCCTTCCGAAGTTAATCTTTTATTTCTTGATTACTCTTCGATTGATTTAATGAAAACGATGTTAATTGATACTTTGGATTTGAATTTTAATTGCTAACCCATGAGATAAATTTCATAGGGTTGAGATTACTTGATGAAACTCTTATTTTCTTTAATGACCGAAGTGTAGATCTACTTTCATACACTATTTCATTCAATGGTTTTTGTTTTATTTTATAAAATTATATGTTTTGCAAACTCTAGACATAGATGGACATGCATCATGTTCATTAAATTAATCTAATTCTGATAAGGTTAGATTAATAATATTGAAATTTAATGATATAAGCAAGTGTTCCACCAAATACTTGTAGTAGCCTCTAGACATAAAGCAATGATCATACAAAAAGAAAACAAAATAGTTTAAGGTACCATGCTAAAGGCCTATAGACATATATCACTTAAGGAAAGGTAATTTGAGGTCCTGTTCTCAAAAGAAGCGGACCATTTAGAACTCTTTTAAGTAGTAGGTTGAGTATGGTTTTGCTGAGGCATTGTTGTTAGTAAGGGTAGATTCTCAGTAATCCCGACCTTCCAAATCAACTTTGTAGATCATCTATCTTTTGCTGTAGTATCTTCGCCATATCATTTTTAGTTGTTTACTTGTTCATTTGCATATTATTCACTTGATTATTCTTGAATTTTCTATTGCATTCTTACTTTTTTCTGGTTGTGACATAGCATTTTCCATTACTGCACCCATCATTATTCCTTCAAATTACCACTACTTTCTTACCATTATTTTTGTTGTAACATTAATCATACCTTACTCTAATAACTTGACCAAATTATACTGTTCTAATCCCTGTGGAAACGATCTCACTTATCACTTTATTACTTGATTCGACATGTATACTTGCACAATTCGCATATTATTTTACACACGACACTTACCTAATTTCGCCATTACAACAATGATTTAAGGGGAATGATCACGCTGCATGTGGTCAAAGATTCGATTGACTTGAGGGGGAGATCCAAACAATAAAGACGAATATTTGACAAGTCCAAGCTACATGTGGACAACTTGAATCCTGAACAGATAGCCTCTATAACCAAATGAGCCAATTAATGGCGATGTTTCAAAAGTAATATGGTCAAAGTCTCTTCAGCAATACCAAAAATAATCTTCAGAGAGACAGAAAGGAGCATGTAAAGGTGATCGGGGTGTGATTGGGCAAGGGATTGAAGTCGCCAACCAAACCCATCCATGAAGAGGAGAAAATTCTGGAAGATGTCGACAAACTTACAAAAGAGGAGCAAGACGAGCACCACAAGCCAATTGAGGAGGTAGACAAACCGGTGCCTAATCTGGTAATCTCAACTCAACGCCTAACGAAAATACCCTTTAAGTTAAAAGATCTAAGTAACTTTACAATTTTAATAGAGATTGGGGATCAATATTGTAGCAAAACCCTTTGCGATTTAGGGGCTAGTATAAATTTAATACCACTATCGATTTATCAATAACTCAAATTCAGGGAATTAAAAAATGCTTAAATATTTCTATAACTCGCCAATAAATCCTTGGTACACTTGAAAGGTGTACTCAATGATGTATTGGTTAAGGTACAGGGATTTATAATCTCTGTTGACTTTGTAGTTTAAGGAAGATCGGGAAATCCCTATTCTGTTGGGTAGGCCATTCTAACCACTTCTAAATCAACCATTGATCTCGAGTCAAATGAGCTAATCACAAAAAATGATGATGAAATAGAAGTCTTCAAATGAGGCCGCAATTCCCTAAGTGAGGGATTAGTTAGGGAGGAATGTTATGTTTTTAATTTAATCCATAATGGCTTTGATCAAAGGCATTTCCTGAGTTATGCATGTGTAGGTATTCATAAGGTGAGAGAATGAGATAAATGGCTTCGGTGGGCAAAGAAGTGATTGGAAGTCATACGATGGGCGTGAAAGATGGTTGAAGTCAGTGGTGAAGTTTAGAAAATTGTCGAACACATCCAGTAGTGCAACATAACATCAACCATTGAACTTTAACAAATGTGTAACATTTTGTAAATTAGTTTCAATTTCTAGTTTGTAGTTAGATTTTAAGATAATTAGGATGTAATTACATATTAGAACTAGGAAAATTTAGATCTCTAGACATAATGGGACGAATAGAAGCTGAATGGGACAAAATAGACGACTGGAGGACATCGACATACCCCGACAGGTTAAGGACAACATCGTGTCATGCCACAAATAGACTTTGGCACCACATAGGCTCTTCGAAGCAAAGGCACCTGATGTTAGAGGGTCGTGTCGTACCATACACAAGTTGTGGCGTGGCACACCTATGTTTTCAACTTAATTCAGGCTATTTTAGGCAAAAAACCCATCTAATTTCTATTTCAAACCACCGGGTCTACGAATAAAAACACACACATAAAACGGAAAACAATAGTCTCTTGGAGTTGTCACCCGTCCTTCTTACATTCAAGCTTTGATTTCTCGATTTCTCAACCTTCGATCCATATTAGTAAGTGTTCTTCTTCTCTTTTCAATCCAGTTTTCATCTTCTATTTTGTCACAATCTACACCGAGCGGGAACAGAGGGTTATCGACTAATACCTAAGTTATCGTGTTCTAAACTCAATCTTTATAATTTTTATTGATTGGGTTTATCGTTAGTTCACTTTAATTTGAAAATAAAACCAAGAAAACAATAACGATCCACTAGGCATCGAGTAATATCAATGCCAATCGATTCCATAATACGAAAGTCAAACGATTTTTTCTTTGAATGAGTGGATGATCATTTATACAAGAACATGAGTTTGATCCCACAATGTCGGCTTGCGATGAAATATGGGAGTTGGTATAGTTCCATTGTTGGAACAAATTTTGTGCAACCGCAATCGAACCAACGGTTGACATGGTAATCTATGAATTTTACGCATTCCTGAAAGATAGGGAGAATTGCAAGTAGTGAGACAATACTATCACTCGCGAGGTTGTGCGAGGCAAAGAGGTGCTCATTGCACCTCACGCAATTTTCCAATACTACGATGCCTCGTATTATACCCATGACCATTTGGATGTGTTAAATTTAGTCACATTTGAAGGCTTTGATATGAAGGGTATAATTAATTACTTGACGGAAGGGTGTGGCGAGTGGACTTGCCAAGCCAATTTCAAGGTGTCCCTAAAAATTAACATGACCATCATGTTTTCGATGACCAAGATGTAGATGCAATTTATTTTCACTC
This sequence comes from Gossypium anomalum, assembly GCA_025698475.1. Classification (NCBI taxonomy): domain Eukaryota; kingdom Viridiplantae; phylum Streptophyta; class Magnoliopsida; order Malvales; family Malvaceae; genus Gossypium; species Gossypium anomalum. Next base: position 63,790,401 of record CM046968.1, on the reverse strand, counting down.
GCGTGGGTCCTATCCATAGTTCCTCTAACAGTATCACCTATCGAGCGGTTAAGTTTTATTCCATCTTGCAAAGAGAATAAATTTGTATCAACTATTGGATCAAAAAGGAGCTGCTCAAGTGCATATGGCATAGGAAGCAAAGTATGTGCTTCCCATATCTGATTATTGCCTTATGTTGCCAAGCCAACATCCTCATGTCACCGATCAAGCCATTCACAAGACCCACGAGGAGCGTGATTGGGGAAAACTTGTACGACTAGTTCCTAAAGCTTCAACGCAAGAAAAATCGAGAGAAGGAGCAAAGGAAAAAGCATAGGAGTGACATTTAGGGGCCGATGAAGAGGAAGGGTAAGACACACATGTCAAAGACGATGGGCCTCACGAATTTGTCGGTATCGAAGCGGTAGACCTACTGGATGCAAGACATGGGAGATATTCTTATTCACATTACGGAGTTGAATGGGTAGCCCACACCAGCACCACTCCCTAATATGTTCGAGAGGTTCCCACCACCAGGTAAGGAGGGTGCTGATGATGATGATAATGATGATGAGGAGGAGGAGGAGACACCTATCGCACCACTAGGCTATGAACGGATTTTTTGCCTAGACTGCTCATCACGACTCGAGCCTACATAGCCCAACCCAACTTCGGGAAGGCAAGAACAAAAGCGTCAGTGGGGCACAATAGGGGCAAGGCCTAGATGATAAAGGAGTCAGAATCTGATTCCTGCTAGTTTTGAACATTTTTATATATATTTGAATTTTTTTACTATATTTTTATTTGGGATGATTTTTAATTTTTCATTAGTTTTAATTAGTTAGGATTTAGTATTTTCTATATATGATTGTGTGATTTTAATTTTTCTTTTTAGGAACCCCACAATTTTTTATGACACTACCATTGCAAGCCAAAACCGAAAGGAGTATTGATAACTATTGAAAAAAGTTATATTGCAGCTTTTAGATCTAGTTAATTGCTTGTACTTAGGTACATTTAGTTGCATTTTAGGGCATTTCATTAGTATTTTTCTTGTTTTAGCATTGCATTTTTAGCATTGCATTAAGAGCTTAGACTATACTTAAACATTAATCATTTTTAATTGCTTGTGGAAAGGTTATGTGTGGTGGTGGATTAGCAGGTGCAGGATGAGGAATAAGAAGTAAAGGAGTGAAGGTTTGTCGAGGCAAAGGGTTGGACAGTTTGCCAATACGAATGCTATGGCAATACTGGGATGATGTCCAGTCGGCACTCAAAGCGTACCGGTCTTAGGCCCAGTTGAACTTGTACCATATATATCTACTTGAAAAAGAGGGAAGAAAATCATGGATTGTTGGATTTGCCCTAGGGAAAACGATTATAAAAGCCAAAGGAGGAAACCCCGAAGGGGGCAGAAAGGTAAACAAGAAAACATAGAGGGAAGCAATTGAGCAGAGACAAGAAGAGAAAGAAAACAGCAGTCCCTCTTAGCCATCATAGGACATTGGATCGCTAGAGTGTGGGCTAGATAAACGAAAGCTATCTTCCCGAAGTTCTTCCGTTATTTCTTGATTACTCTTCGTGAATTTATTTGATGAAAATGATGTTGAATGATACTTTAGATTTAAATTTTAATTTCCAACCCATGAGCTAAAACTCATAGGGTTAGGATTACTTGATGAAACTCTTATTTTCTTTAACGACTGAAGCATAGATCTGCTATAATACACTGTTTCATTCAATGGTTTTTTTTTTATTTTATCAAATTACATGTTTGCAAACTCTAAACATAGAAGGATGTACATCATGTTTGTTAAATTAATCTAGTTCTTGACAAGGTTAGGTTAATGAGATTGAAATTGAATGATATGAACATGTGTTCGATCAAATACTTGTAACAGCCCCTAGACATAGAGCAATGTTCATACAGAAAGAAAACAAAACAGTGCAAGGTACAATGCTAAAGGCCTATAGATATATATCGCTTAAGGCAAGGTATCTTAAGATCTTATTCTCGACAGGAGCAGAACATTTTAGAACTCTTCTGAGTAATAGGTTGAGTATGGTCTTGTCGAGGCATTACTGTCAGTAAGGGAAGATTCTTAGTAATCCTGACCTTCCAAAACAACATTGCAGATCCTCTATCCTTTGCCGTAGTATCTTTGCCATAACATTTTTAATTGTTCACTTGTTCGTTTACATATTATTCACGTAATCATTCTCAAATTTGCTCATTCTCAAATTTGCTATTGTATTCTTACTCTTGTCTTGTCATAGCATTTTTCATTATTTATCAGTTACGCATATTGCACATATCATTATTCCTTCAAATTACCACTGCTTTCTTATCATTATTTTTGTCATAACATTAATCATACCTCACTTTAATAACTCAACCAATTTATATCATTCTAATCCCTATGAAGACGATCTCACTCATCATTTTATTACTTGATTCAACGTGTATACTTGCATAAGTTGCATATCATTTTACACGAGACAAGTTTTTAGCGCCGTTGTCGGGGATTGAAAAATGGTGAAATTTGGTTTTCTTATTTTTTTTTTTTGTTTTCATAGTTTTATTTAACTTAGTTGTATTTAACTTGTATAGGTTTTCCATCAGTTTATTACAAGAGGCATTCATGCTAATGAAGAGTATCCTTTTGACTCAAAGATTGAAAGAACTTTGCGAAAGAAAAGAAGGGATTTACGTAATATGGCTAGGGAAGGAAATAATTGTAATACCCCCTACCCGTACTCATTGCCGGAATAGGGTACGAGGCATTACCGGAGTTTACGAATATTTTTTTTTTTTTGAAAAATTCAATATAATCCTTTATACATATATCTAACCTTCCCTGTAATATTAAATCGAAACCAATCCACATCAACCAAATCAATTCAACATATTTTCAAGATAGATTCATGCATATTTATAAGATAACGTAATCACATATCTATAACCAGGTTTGTTAACCATACTAATGGCTAACTTTACATTCATTTCACGTTAACATTTACTTTGTTAGCTTATACATGCCATTGGTTCCCAAAATAAAGTTCCTTTATATACCGAAATCCCGAGGTTGATAGTGTGATGTGTCTCCGACCAAATCTGACCTCCGAGCTCTTAACACTACAAAACAGGGGAAAATGAAACAGGGTAAGCACTTTGTGCTTAGTAAGCTCATGTAACAAGAATTATACTTACCTAATATTTTCGGTACAATACAATAAACATTACATATATCCATTCAATGCATTATTACCCTAACATGTACAAACTCAACATTCAAGTTAGTACAATAATTTCCATGTATCAATAATATTTATCATGATTGATGAGCTCATCAATACTATGATTTCCATTCCCTTGTTATTTTTCCATATTTATCCCGTTGAATTACTCGGAATTTTCGATGGATTTTCAGAGGTACACTTTTAGTGTACAAATCCGGGTCCGTCAATTCATTTCATGTGCGCACATTTCATTTCGAGAGAACACACTCCACGAACCTCAACCTTGCAAATGGGATTACGATCCCAAAGCTAAATCACGCAATATAAACTCATAGAGTATTGTCGGGATTATCACCCGTTTAAATCCTGCAACGACAATTACTCTAATGAGCTTGGATCTGAATTACCAGTCCAAAGCTAAATTGCACCCTAATTCGGATTACCCGTTTGGGCTAAATCCATTTTCCACATATTCTTCGGGAGGGCTATATCGAGATAGGATCACCCGTCCGGGCTAGATCCTTTTACACAATTCCTTTTCGAGAGATCCATCGAATTTTCCTTTCATTCAACCGAGATTTCTTTCCTTTTTATCAAATATGTCAATGTTTCATCAATTTTCATACAATGAACATTTAAATCATATTCACATCAATAACATACATTTCAAGTATTTAAGAATATAATTCAAGTTACATGAACTTACCTTGATACTTGTTTGTAAACAATAAAAATCTACTAATCCCAAACTTTTTCCTTTCCTCGATCTAGTTTCGTATTTGAATCTTCCGGATCTAAATAAATAAATTTAATTATCAATTTAATACATTTCATGTTCATACGCAACATTCTCTATAATTCAACTATTATTTATAGTTCATTCAAAGCTGTCTACTTGAGTCATAGTCACTAAATTATTTATAACTTGAGTTACAGAACTCCAAATTAAGATCCGTTAATTTTCCCTGAAACTAGACTCATATATCTTCTTACCATAAAATTTTCAGAATTTTTGGTTTAGCCAATAAGTACATTTTATTCTTTAAAGTCACCCCTGTTCTGCTGTCTAACAGTTCTGACTCTTCTTCACTAAAAATTAATTATCTCCTTGTACAGAATTCAAATGATGTTCTAGTTTTTTTCTATTAAAATTTAAACCCCTAATTATTTTTCTTCATTTTCTTATGATTTTTCAAAGTCAGAACAGGGGAACCCGAATTCATTCTGACCTTGTCTCACAAAATTCATTATATCTCAAAATTTACAAATCCATTGCTTACACTATTTCTTCTATGAGAAACTAGACTCAATAAGCTTTAATTCAATATTTTTTTCATATTCTAATTCGATTTCTAAAATTTATGGTGATTTTTCAAAGTTAGTCTACTGCTGCTGTCCAAACTGTTTTAGTGCAAGCTGTTTATTACTATTTTTCCCCTAAACTTTTAATAAATGATAATTTCGTCCCTACTCAATTAGCCTCTCAATTGAGCTTATTTTTCCCAATTAACACTTTATTATATCACCTTAAACTAGTTTACAACCTTTAGGAATCAGAATTTCAGAAATATACTTTAATTCCAAACATTTTCACAATTAGGTCCTAAAAATCAATTTCCATTGAAATTACCTAATAAAATCATCTCATAAACAATTTAAAGCTTTAATTTCATTCTATTTCATCATAAAATCACATAAATCAACCATAGTGACTTTCAATTTCATCCATGAAATCAAAAACTAATGAATTTAATAGTAGGACCTAGTTGTAAAAGTCTTAGAAACACAAAAATTACAAGAAAAAGGCAAGGGTTAACTCACTTGGTGCAAAAATTATGGAATACCAGCTTAGATAACCCTCCTATGGCATTTTTAGCTGCTGGAATTGAAGAGAAATGAAGAGAAATCTAGATATTTCCTATTTAGTCCTAGTTTTATTTAGTTAATTTTGCAATATTCCAATTTTACCCTTCATTTATCAATTTTTCTGCTGATTTCATGCCCTTGCCGTCCAGCCCAAATAAATTTTGGGTCTATTTGCCTTTTAACTCCTCTCTCATTAGACACTTAAGCTATTTAATCATCCTACCCACTTTTACACCTTTTACAATTTAGTCCTTTTCATTTAATTAACTGTCCAAACATTAAAATTTCCTAACGAAATTTTAATACCACATTAATAACATTTCATAAATATTTATAAAATTATTTTCGACTCGGTTTTTACGAGATAGAGGTCTCGATAACTTATTTTTACCTAATTTCTTCAATAAAATTTTTTTTTAACTAGCCACTAAATCGATAAAATTTTTCTATCAATATTTTCATACGACTTTCCTATCATATAAATTTTCATGCAAAAATATTAAAATAAATTTCTCTTTAAATCGGATTTGTGGTTACGAAACCACTATTCCGATAACCTTGAATTTAGGCCATTACAATAATCCTGAACTAAATGATCTTGGTCTTAATGATGATCCCATTGGTTAGGATGTTAATTCTCATGTTCATCAAGTGATAGATGATTGAGACAGACCAATTCGGGAACATGTTGTTCCAATTTTGGATGATTTGAATTCAGGAATAGTAAGGCCACACATACAAGCTTAAAAATTTGAGTTAAAACTGATAATGTTTCAAATATTACAAACAGTAGGACAATTTGGTGGATTACCCACTAAAATCCAAAACTATATGTAAGAGTTTTTCTAGAAGTTTGTGACTCGTTTAGACAACAGGGTGTTCTTGAAGACGCTTTGCAACCCATATTCTTTGAGAGATCGTGTAAGAACATGTCTGAATACTTTGTCATCGAGAACAGTGGCATTATTGAATGATCTTTTCTAGAGATTTTTGCTAAAGTATAATCCACCAAATATGAATGTCAAGCTTAGAAATGACATCACGTATTTTAAGTAATCAGAGGATGAAATGCTATACAATGCTTGGGAACGATTTAATAAATTACTTTGAAAATGTTTGATGCATGGATTCCAGCATTGGATGCAAATGGAGATATTTTATAATGGATTGCATGCGCATATAAGGATGGTAATTGATGCTTTTGCCAATGATATCTTGTTGGATAAATCTTATAATGAAGCGTATGAGATTTTGGAAAAAAATTGCCAACAATGATTATCAATGACCTACCACGAGAGTTGGGACGAGTAAGAAAGCTGCTGGTACAATGGAGCTTGGTGCAATCACTTCGTTGGCAGCCCAGGTATCCTTTTTAGCTAATATTATCAAAACAATGAAGAGGCCCACTATAGTCTATGAGATGAAATCAACCAAACTATTGTTTGTTTATTGCAGTGAAGACCATGTGTTTGATGAATGCCCGTCAAACCCAGCTTTTGTATACTACATGGGTAATTTTAATCGGAACAATAACCCCTATTCCAATATATATAGTCTAGAGTGGAAGTAGTATCTGAACTTTTAGGTTAGAATAATCAAGGTAAGGGGAATTTAAACAATGTTGCGAGACAAAATGCTAATAGTACACTGCCTTGTTGAAAGAATATATGGCTAAGAATGATACTGTAATTCACAGCTAGACTACGGCAGATAGCAAATGCTTTAAATTCGAGGCCATAGGAGCATTGTCAAGTGGTACTGAGAATTCAAGAACACAAGGGAAGGAATAGTGCAAAGCCATCACTCTTAGAAGTGGGGTACAGTTGGATGATGTTGTTCAAGATACCACTCTAGAAGAGGATGACTCTAGACTCAACCATAGAAATAATTCAGAGTCAATTAAAAAGCATACTACGCCTGAAAAGGGCAAACAGAAGAATGTTGCAGCAGAACCAGATCATGTTGCCAACAAAAATGCCAAAACAAAATAATATCAGCAACTTGAAGGACGACCACCTCTACCTTTTCCCCAGTGGTTCCATAATTCTAAACAGGATATTAAGTTCAAAAGATTTTTGGATATTCTGAAGCAACTCCACATTTACATACCGCTAGCAGAAGCATTGGATCAAATGCCCAATTATGTGAAATTCATGAAAGGTATATTGTCAAAGAAGCACAGATTGGGAGAATTTGAGAAAGGGTGCACAACAATGTTGATGAATAAATTACCTCTAAAGTTTAAGGACCCAGGGAGTTTCACTAACTCATGTTCAACTGGAAACCATTATGTTGCTAAGGCATTATATGATTTAGGAACGATTGTAAATCTAATGCCTATGGCTATTTCTGGGAAGTTGGGAATTGGGAAAGTGAGACCTATTAGGGATACATTGCAACTAGCTGATCGATCTTACGTACATCCGAAGGGTAAAATTAAAGATGTGATGGTAAGAGTAGATCAATTTAGTTCTCCAGCAGATTTCCTTATTTTAGAATATGAAGTTAATCAAGGTGTGCTACTTATTCTTGGAAGGCCTTTTTTTGCTACTGGCAGAACTTTAATTGATGTGCAGAAAGGCGAACTGACGATGAGGGTAAATGATCAGCAGATTATTTTTAATCTATTTGATGCCTTGAAATGTGCTGATGAGAATGAAAAATACCGCGTCATTGGGTTGATAGAAACAATAGTAGAGGAAGAGTTTGCAAAATTTTGCCACAGTGATTTTGATAGTGATGAAGACTCACTTGAGTGGAGTGACACAGTAATTTTTTAGGACATTGGTGAATTTATGGAAGATAAGTCATTTGTGGATAGAAGTTTGAATCCTTGGATTTATCAGATCGATCTTTCGAGCCTCCAAAACCTTTTATAGAGGAGCCTCTACACTGGACTTGAAGCCTTTGCCGCAACATTTAAAATATGCTTATTTTGGAGAAAATAACACTTTGCTAGTAGTTATTGTATCGAGTTAACATCAGATCAAAAGGTAAGGTTGTTGGAAGTACTCTGATGATTTAAGAAGGCATTGGGATGGACAATTGCCGACATAACGGGAATCAGCCCTACTATTTGTATGCATAAAATTTTACTAGAGGATTACAATAACAATTCTATTGAACAACAAAGGAGCTTGTTTTCTACGCAATTTAGAATTTTATATTTCATTTTCAATAATTAGGCCTTATGATAGAAAGTTAATAAAATAAATGTTTTTTAACACATTTTGTAGGTGTTGTGACCCAATAGGTCAACATGGGCCTTAAGTTGTGCTAATTGGTTCAACTGGGTGTGTAGGATGAAGATATAAAGGCCCAATTGACGTGGAAGCAAAGGTCAAGTGATGCATAAGCTTCCAGAGCTGTCAAAGCATCAAAAGAACAACATTAGGTTGAAGTTGCATGTCATGTTGCGCCATGCAAGGGGTGTGGCGCAACACAAGGCTGACGTGTTGCCCAAGCTTATTGAGGTTATTTTCGTCCACACAATCAAAGTTATACAAAAACCTAGGACATGTGGAATATCTAATTTAAGCTGCCAACACCTCTATAAATAATACATTAGAGGTTGAATGTAATCAAGTCTTCCTAGCACATTCAAAAACCCTCGTAGCATAGAAGTAGTTTTAGTTTCTTTTCTTTTCGGCTTTTCATAACGTTCTTATTTTTCTTCTTGAATCAGTTTTAATTCAAAAGCTTGTTTATTTAATTAAAGTATTCAGTTCATATATTCATTTTCATTTGTTTTATTTCTTTATTCCAAGGCAGAGATTTGCTACTCCGATCCCCATTCAATATTCAGTCCACGATTATTCAAATCTCTTTTCTTCTCTTAATCGATCATGTTCTTTACATGATTTGTTCGATCGAAGTTGAGATAATGAATAACATGAGTGGCTAAATCCCTTAGGGGAGATTAACGAGTAGATAGGGATATGATTAACGAAGGATTTGGGGTTTCTCGAGAGGGATTAGTTGGTATAAATAATGTGTTTTTAAAATGATAGGCTTGAAAACCCTAATAAGTTATTATAGGCTAGACGAGTTCGAAAGATAAGTCAAACCGAGTAAATCGTAATTTATCCTGGTTGAGAAAGTGAGATCAGGAGATAAGCGAATATCAACGAATTGATCAGTTAGTTAAAGGCTAAGAGGTAATAATTAACTAATTGATTACTAATCCACTCTAAAACCCTAATCCGAAGTTAGTTACAAATTCTGAAGTAAATTAATCTTCCTGATTGGTTTATTGATTTATTTCGATTGTCTATTTTTCTTTATTTATTTCTTTTCGTTATTTATTTATTTTTATTTCCTTAATCTAATTCATGGTTAATCGTAATATAGAAAATAATTATTACTACTTAGACTTGTTATTGTAAAATTATTTTCATTATTTATTCCATCCTCTCTTGGGTACGATCCTCGGAATACTTCTGGTTTTTCATTGTACAACTATATTACAATTTGACACGTACACTTGCGGACACCGCTATTCTTAATTTCTCATATTTTTGGTATATTATTTAACTATAAATGATAGCACATTTATAGGCGGTCACTATTTTTTGCATTAATTGTCATACTAACTGTCACGTCATCACTTAATGACTCATTAGGGGTTTTGGCCAAGAACTATATTTCAAAAGCTCAATTGGTTGCTAACTCTCATTTAAGACTTTAATTGAATGCAGTTTTCGATTAGTGACTTAATTAGTTTTTTTAATTATTTTATCAGGGGTTTTTGGCATTTAATCCTTTAGAGTTTAAAGTACCAAAACTTTTGTGTGATGATTAAGAAGTTGTTATTTATGGTGGTAGCGATCTTGTCTAGTGGGAGTGAGAGCATAAGTTTAATCTCATGAAGCGTACTTGTCATAAGGGGTTTTACCTTAAATATTAAAGGTCAAATATAATGATAAATTTGCATTTTGACTTGTCAAAGAGTTATAATTTAGTTCTTACTCATATAAAAGAAAATTCTGGCTTCACCTATGATAACTTTTGTAGAGATTAAAGGAAATGTTTCTAGTAGACCTATTTAAGGGTTAGACTATCTGCCCACAATTTGGAAGGGTTTGGAAAAAAAAATTAAGCTTGAAAATGAGTTTACAAAAAAAAAAAAAAAAACTCATTTAAAATATAAATCAAATATTTAAAGCTCGAGTTCAATAGGACCTGACCTATTTTTAAGTTTATGATATGTTATTTTTTATTTTATTTTATAATTTATATAATTTATATCATATAAAAAATAAATTAATATAATACAAATATTAAATAAAATTAATTATATGTGCGAGATTACATAAACTTAGATTTTAAAATATGGATGAGTTTAGCTGATCTTAGACTGACGCATAAACTAAACCCAAACCTAACTTGTGAACACCTATGCAATCGAAAGACTTGTGAGACAGGTCAAAATCATCCTAGCCTAAAGTTTCAATTATGGAACCAAACAAAATTAAACTTTTTACTCATTCATGTATTTCACACTTTCTTCATTAGTATTGTCAACCAACTTGCTTTTGACCCGCTCATCTTCTTACACCCTCTCAAACTCCAAAACTGACTTCCGATTTTCATGTCGGTTCAATGCGTTTTATCCTACCTTTTTTTCGGTTTTTTAAATATTTTATATTTTTAATAAATTTATTATATAATAAAATAGATTTACTAATTCTGATCTAAATGTAAAAATATTCCATTTAACAAAATATTTAAATTTAAACTTAAATATATTTTAAACAATAATTTAATGTACAACTTGTACTGTGTAATTGAGATTTTAGACTGTAATGGAGTATGTACAAATTGGTCATACTTTTTTATGTTCTCTCTTTTATATGTATAAGTGTAATGTTTATACACATAAAATTAAAATTGTTATAGATATTTTATTATTAAGTGGATGTCTATTAAGGTCAAGATAAGTTTTGATATGCTTTAAATTATAATAGTTATTAGAAGTAAAATTCTATGTCATTTATACTTCTCATATCTATAAATATAGACTTTAGAGAAGCATTGTATATGATCCCAATTGATCAATAAAAATACGCTCTATAAAATTAGTTGAAAGCTCCAGAAGAGCTAATATATCAATATCTAAAAAGAACAAAATTTGTGATGGTTAATGCATTAGTTTTAAAAAATATTCATTACCCTTGTTATTAAATTTAATTGATTGTGACTATCTTTGTGTTCTTGTCATAATCCCCATTAAGGGGTTGAAAGCAAAATATTTGACTATGAAAGATCTACTTATGGAAATAAAATATGATAATTTATCTAAAGCTCGTTATGGTTGGTGCACCTAAAGTTGCAAGTTTTTTTTTTAAATTGTGAATATAACTCTATTGTATTCATAATAAGTTCTCAATTAAAATTACGTGGAAAAATATTACTGATGAAAACTTACAAGAGAGAATATTTATATATGAAAAGTCATTGGTTATGTAACTTTTGTACACCTGGAAAATAAGATCCACTCTCAAAGTTTGCTATTAATAGATTTTGATTGGATTCAAAGTCTACTACTAGAGTTTAATTTTCCTACTTCTTGATAAAATCGTTAAGACTCAATGTAGAAAAAATGTACATCTTTAAAAATTAAATCAACTTGATATATGGTTTAAATATTTGAGATGGTCCTCTTCTTAAGTTTTGATTACATGGGTTACATATTGTTTTAAGCATCTCATTTGTTCATGAAAATGAATATTAACTGATTTATTTATATTGCTATAGTAGGTTTTATAATTAAATAATATATTTGATTAAAACATATCTAGCATGCAATTTTGTGTTAATAAACCAATGAATTTTATGGTTATTCAGATTTGATTTAGTTCAAAGAATTGTTAAAGGTAGTAGTTCATACGTTTTATATTATTTCATGCATTAATTATTTAGAGAAATACATGAGCAATTGCAAATGAAAAGTTCTATGAGCATAAATGGTTGGATTTTGAATTAAATTTCATGGATGTTTATGATAATGGTTTTGAAAAAAAATTGCTAGTTTTTCATTACGTCATATTTTTATGTTTGAGATGTGACTTTTATTGATATATTTAATATAGGCTTGTTTTTATACATGACCTAGACAGTTATTCTTGATAGTTAACTGATTATTCAAAACTCTTGTTAAAAAGGTTTTAAAAGCATTTTGAATCGAACTTTGGACCTCTCGCATCCCAAGTGAGAATCATACCCGCTAGACCAAATGCCTTACATTTAAAGATTTTGGCATATTCCCAGAAGTGAATATTGCATATAATTATTGGAAATTATATTTATTGACTTAGTGACATTATGTACTTCACATTGATTTAGACATTTCTAGTAGTAAACCTCACAATAGTACTTATATGTGGATACAAAGTAAAAGGAATGATAGTAAAAATTATCAATTTGTTACAATTTAGTATAATTGAAACACATATTAAAGTAAACCAGAAGTTTACTAATACAAATACATTTACTACTTGGCATGACCAGTTAGACCATCTTGGATCATATATGATGCGAAAATTAATTGAGAATTCATATGGACATTCATTAAAGAACTAGAAGATTTTTTTTAATTTAAAGAATTCTCATTTGTTGCTTGTTCTCAATTAAACTTGATTGTTAGAAACTCACTAGCTAAAGTTGAGATTTAATGTCTTACATATTTTAAATGAATATGGGTCCATTCATCCACCATCTGGATGGTTTTGACATTATATTATTTCGATAAATACATCTAAAAAATAATCACATATGTGTTATCAACTTGCAATCTGTCATTTGTAAGATTACTTGTTTAAATAATTAATTTCAGATCATGCAATTAAAACAATTCATCTTGCTAATACTGATGAGTTTATATCTCAGTCTTTTTATTGATTGAGTTTGAAAAAACTTTTGTAAAAGTTTGTTATTTATGCGCATAATGGTTTAGAGAAATTATTGATTGAATGCCTTTGGTTAATGTCTAAACCATTACTTATGAGAACTAAGCTTCCTATTTCAACATAAGATTATGTTGATTTATGTGATGTACTCATCAAGCAAATAAGTTATAAATACTCCCTATTACAATTGATTTTTGGTCCAGAGCTAAATATTTCTCATCTTTGAATTGTTGTCTGTACGTATATGTTCCAATTGCTCCACCACAACAAAGGTGAGTGAATACTTAAAGAAAGTTGGGAATATATATTAATTATTAGTCTCCTTGTATTATAATGTGTTTTAAATGTATTGGATATTCATTTGTGATTAATATTTTAATTTGATAGTTTTCTCGACATTAGGGGGAGATAAATAATAACTTGTAATGAGTTAGGGGGAGAGTAATTTGAACCAGAAGTTCAACAAGGATAACTCATTATAAGTTCCAAATATGAAAAATTCTTATAAAAGAAAATAATAAATCTAAATGGTCATATAGTGAAGGCGGGTGCTCCAGAAGAGACGCAAGACATAACTAATAAGTAAAACTCCAGAACAGATTCAGGTATCTGAAATCGAAGATTAAAATTGTGAAAATAAGATATCTCAATAAGTCATGTCAATTTGAGAAAATGTCGAATCGATACTAAAAGTGGCCGACAATGGTTATGCATGCAATATTATTGTTGAAATAATGAAATAAAAGGAGAATCTTGAATAAATCTATTGGGAAATATAAATATGGAATAAATGGTCAAAATAGAAAGACACAACTCAAGTACAATTAAATTCGTGGAGTTTTTAGACAAGTAATCCAAATATCTAAAGGTATAAAGCCAATGAGAGTACAAATGAAGTAGTTTTGTAAAAACGGAATAAAATATGATGTTTTTGCTAAGTCCTGATATTGATTATGGAAAGATATAATATTCTTTTATGGTGGATACAGTAACCTTTAGATATATTATTAAATTGACAATTCGTAAAAGATTTAATTTGCGTTTATTGGTTGTTGTTACAACCTTTTATGAATTACTATACAATAAAGTTTATATTAAAATCCTTAAAGGATTTAGAATGCTACAAGCATATTGAAATTCTCGGGAAATTGTTCATTTATATGAATTGAAATAATTTGAACATATGTAGTAAATTTAACTTAGTGAGTAGTAGTTTAAGGAGGATTATAAAATGATCCAAAATACCTATTTGTATTTTTATAGAAGAATCATGATTAAAGTTTGTTATGATTATTCTTGAAAACCCTAAAGAGATCAAAATATATTTCTCCAAAATTTTCTCACTCGTGACTTTTAAAAATAATGTTGATATAAATGCTTAGCAAATACTTTCAAATGGTCATTTGAAAAGCTAGTATTCAAGATTGAGTATGTAGAATATGAGATATTATGTGATGTTTTCATAATGGGGAGTAAATACAAGCTATACTCTTTAGGTTTTGTCAGGTTTTCCTGGTAAGGTTTTTAATGAGGCAATATGTTATGCATATTATATTTATGTGTACTCTTTTTCCTTCATTAGGAATTTTTTCCCACGAGGTTTTTATCTTAGTAAGGTTTTAACGAGACACATTATCTATCAATGGACATCTAATGCAGAGTGTTATGAATATTTTATTATTAAGTGGATGTCCATCAAGATCAAGATAAGTTTTGATATACTTTAAATTATAATAGTCATTAGAAGTAAAGTTCTATTTCATTTATATTTCTCATGTTTATAAATATAGACTTTGGAGAAGCATTATATATGATCCCGATTGATAAATAAAAATATACTCTCTTTTTGCTCTCTCATTCTCTTTGATTTTTATTCTCTGTCTTTTATTTTATAACAAAAATTACTATATAGGAAAATGATTTATGATCTTATGACAATTTAACATAAGATTAGTTTAAGTTTTTAATTTTTTTTTATTAACTCAGCCAAGAATCAATCTGATTCAGCCACTTGACATGTCTACCTACAAAAATATCTTCCTTTTATACATACATATTTTATATTCAAACGTAATTTTTTTTTGTATTTAACATTCAAAATATTTATAATAATAAACAAAATAAAGATGACATTGAACATGTTATAAATGATTATTTAGATTCAATATATTAATTTAATAAATATGTTCATATTATATTAATATTTTCTATTGTGAAAATCAATTACATAGGAGGAAAGACATGGAAATATGGTTCATTTTGGAGGGGTAGAGAGTCATCGTTAAACAGTGGTGTGAAGGGATGTGGGTACAAGTATTATGGAGAGGAGGTGGTAGAGAGGGAGAAAGTTTGTTTACATTTTTAAGAATGTGACTGGAATGGCCCTTTGCTATTTAAATGAAAGGGCTTATATACATGGGTCAAAGAGGATTCCAAATGTCAATGTTTTGCTAGCGAAAAGGTCACATCTTGTCCCTTTATAGAGGCTGCAACGTGACCCTATAGGTAAGCAATGTAACATTATAGGATGACTTAGCAATCAATGAGCATGAGACCATGATGCTCCTAACAAAAGTAGTTTGTAGTGGAGGTTCACTCAGTGGCATGGTGTTCAAGTGAAGACATGTGGAGCCATTTGTGGAGGTGGTATAACATTTGCCCCCTAGGCAAGGGAGAGGTTATAAAGTGACCTCTTTTAAGTTAGCTAAATAAGTTAGGGATGTCCACCAAAAATCTTGAAGAAGTTGTTGAGTTGAGGTTTTGAAAATTATGCCTTAGGTTTTTAAAATTCAAAATTTGAAATTTGAACTTCAATATATAGAGTGTTGTATTTTTTGGCGAGCTTTGAATGTAGATGTAACACCCCTAGCCCATTTCTGTCGACGGGATAGGGTTACGGAGCATTACCGTACTATCAAAAACATTTAAAATTTAAACTATTCAATACTTTAATCATAACATAAATCATTCATAAACAAGCATACAGTCCCTAAATAGAGCCCTCGACGCCCTAAAAAATAACTTAGAAGTAATTCAAGACCTATTTGAATCAGTTTGGAAAGTCTAGGAAAAAGTCACAAAAATTTGGAAACATGGTTGTGTGCCTCACACGGCTGAGTCACATGTTCGTCTCTCAAGCCGTGTGGACCCAAATTTACCTAAAATCAAGCCATTCCCAAGTCCATAACAAACATAACCTTGCAACCCATATAAGCATACTTCAAAGGAACCTAAATATTACCAAAACATACACCAAAATGCCATTTAAAAGCCCTAACACAACTAACCAATACCAAAACATGCTACAAAAATGACCATTATCATAACATTCCAAACTTGCCATAAGATTCATTCAAAACATGCATCATAAGATAACCAAAATGACACAATCTAACATGACATCAAATGGTACCAACCAAGTTAACATCCACTACTTATACAAGCCAAACACCAACTAAACATCCAACAAAATGCCTTTACAATTCAACCTATACATGCCATTATAACCTTGGCCAAAACATTCAAAAACTATCGATATTTATGTTGGATAGTGTGAGAGATCTCCGACGAGCTTCGTACAATCTATAAAACATAGGAAAAAAACTACGTAAGCAATTAATGCTTAGTAAGCTCGTATAAAATAAAACATAACTTACCATTTCATTTGCATCATATAAAGCATAAGCATAATATAAACCAAAGCATAAGCTTGGCATAAGCATATACATCACCATCAATACACAAGTTAGCACACTTGAACATAAATCAAATGACTCACCCATAATATAAGTCATTTTCCATATTAAATACATCAATTAGTTCATGCATTCTTTCCATAAGATCATACTTGATTCTATTTGAATACTTACCTTTTCAATCCCTTTTCTTGCCCGTTGAACCATCTAAAATTTCATCGGATACTCGGGAAAGCTCACACAAAGTGTGCCTTTACATATAATCGTAAGATTTCCTTTACATCATTGCTCACACAAGCTGTGAAATGGGTCTACTCATATGAGCTGTGGGTCAGAATATAAGCTACACGATGCTGCTCACACAAGTTGTGGAGTATCTGCAATAAATGCAGGATCTTAGCCATTGGTAGGACATTCAAGACCAACACCCGAAACATGAAATCCCTAATTACATGTCATTTATATCCTACAAATTCCTAAGGTTCAACCGAGACTCGATAACCATCATAGCATCGATTTGTTTATACATATGTTCAATTAACATTATAAAAACATAATAACATACAATTTAAATAGCATTAATATGATAATTGTTCGTACGAACTTACCTTGACGACTAAGGGCGTAGAAGTTAAATCAAGTTAATCCAAAGCTTTTGCTTTGCCTCGATCTAGGTCCATACGTGGTTTATCTTGATCTAAATAGAAAATTTTAATCAATTTAATACATCTAGTATTCAATTTAATCCACATTTCATATTTATGCAAAATTACTATTTTGCCCTTAACATTTTAACTTTTTCACAATTTAGTCATTAATCTTGTAATTAGAAATCTAATCATTTTAATCCCTCTTATAAGCTATCCGAATTATTTAGGGACTTATACCAACCCATATAAACCATCATTTCATAAATTTAACGTGAATTTTTACTATTTTTACAAACCAATCCCTAAATGCAAATTTCATTAAAAATCACTTTACAAAACATGTTTATTTCTCAGCAAAGATTCATAATCTACCATTTAACATCAAAAACCATTCAAGAACATTCATGGTATAACCCTCAACCTTTAACAATTTTACAAATTAACCCCTAGATTAGCTAGATTAACCTAAAACAATCTCAAAAACATAAAAATCATTAAAAACAGGGCTCGAAATCACTTACATGAAAGCAATTGAAGTAGTCGAACCCAAAAACCCTAAAAATGGCTATTCTTGCTTTAGATTTTCAACGGAAGAAAATGGAAGAAGATGAAACCAATTTAATTTTATTTAATTTAGCTTTTAATTACACATCCACCTTTTTAACCTTTAATTAATATCAAATTTTCATTAATACCTTGCCATGTACGTCCACTATCTCATGTAAATGGTCTAATTATTATTTAAGTCCCTTAGGTTTCCTTTCCATATTCTTTTAGCCATTTTAACTAATAGAACTCCAGTTTTAACCTTTTTACAATTTAGCCCTTTTCACTTTATTAACTAATTAAACGAAAAAATTTCTTAGCGAAATTTTAATATGACTTGAATTTA
This sequence comes from Gossypium anomalum, assembly GCA_025698475.1. Lineage (NCBI taxonomy): Eukaryota > Viridiplantae > Streptophyta > Magnoliopsida > Malvales > Malvaceae > Gossypium > Gossypium anomalum. Next base: position 63,772,172 of record CM046968.1, on the reverse strand, counting down.
ATCCCAATGAAATTAAACTAATAAAATAATAATTTACTCGTCAAAATTGTGGTCTTACAACCACTATTTTAATATTACTAAAAATGAGTTGTTACAACTCTCCCCTAAAGGAATTTTCATCCTTAAAAATCTTACCAGGGAATAGGTACGGGTATTACATTTTCATAGCTTCTTCTGGTTCCCAGGTAGCCTCTTCGATTCCCTGTCATTGCCAGAGAACTTTAACTAAAGTTATATTTTTATTCCTCAATTTTTTAACTTCCCGAGCTAAAATTCTGATTGATTCTTCACTGTACGTCGTATCTAGCTGAAACTCAACATCTACAGATGAAATCACATGTGAAGGATTTGATTGATACCGTCGTAACATCGATATATGAAATACGTTATGAATCCTTTCTAACTCTGACAGCAAAACCAATTGATAAGCCACTACCCAATCCTCTCAATGATCTCATACGACCCAATGAATCGCGGACTAAGCTTTCCCTTACAGCCAAATCGAAAACTTTCCTCCAAGACAATAGTTTTAGAAATACAGTGTCCCCGTCGAACTGCATGTCTTTTCTTTTCAAATCTTCATAAGATTTCCGTCGATCTGACACTACTTTCAAACTGTCACGTATCACTTTGACTTTTTCTTCGGTTTCTTGAATCAAGTCAATATCAAATAACTTTTTTCTCACTCAGCTCAGTCTAGTATAACAGAGTCTGACATTTTTTACCATACAAAGCTTCGTATGGCACCATTTTAATGCTCGCCTGATAACTGTTATTGTATGCAAATTCAACCAACTACAAAAATTTCTCCACTTACCTTCGAACTCTAAAACACAACATCGAAGCATATCTTCGAGTACCTAAATTACCCTTTCGGACCAATCATCGGTCTGTGGATGAAACTTTATACTAAAATGCAGTCAAGTACCTAGAGCTTCATGTAACTAACTCCAAAATCTAGAAGTAAATCGTGGATCTCTATCAGAGTGAATATCGAGTGAATATCGGAAACATACAATTCTGTCATTCCCTCGAGTGAATAAACCGTACGCACTGGAATGAAATGTGCAAATTTTATTAAACGACCTAAAATGACCCATACAACATCTTTCTTTCTCAGAGATAAAGGCAGCCTGATACAAAATCCATCGTGACACGTTCTCATTTCCACTCTGGAATCATCACAGGTAAATAAACCAGAAAGTACTTGATGCTCGGCTTTAATTTACTGACAGATCAAACATTTTGATACGAACTCTAAAATCTCTTGTTTCGTACTTGGCCACCATTACATCTGTTTCAAATCATTGTATATTTTATTGCTACTAAGATGTATCGACAAGGTACTGCTATAAGCTTATTGTAAAATCTTCTGAATGAGATTAAAATTTTACGAAACACAAATTCTATTTTTGATATGCAAGCTATCAGCAGAACCAACATGAAAATCTTAATCATATGTCGGTTCAATTTGTTCCTGTTTAGCAATTAATTCAGCTTCACATTTCTGGGCATCACAAATCTATTGCAAAAACATCGATCTTGCTTTCAATTCAACTAAGATTGAACCATCTTCAATCAACGTCAATCGTGTGTTCAAACCTCGCAAAGTAAATATAGATTTTCTACTCAAAGCATTAGCGACGACATTAACCTTTCCTGGATGGTAATCAATGATCAAATCATAATCTTTCAGCAATTCAAGCCATCTCCATTCTCTCAAGCTCAAATATTTCTGTGACATCAAATACTTTAGGCTTTTGTGATCCATGAAGATATGAGATTTTTCTCCGTACAAATGGTGTCGCCAAATCTTTAAAGCAAACACAATAATAGCTATAAGGTCTAAATCATGAGTCGAATACTTTTTTTTGTGTGGTTTTAACTGTCGAGAATCATACGCTACCACTTTGTCTTCTTGCATCAAAACATAGCCCAAACATTCAATGAAGCATCATTATAAATCTAAAATTCTTTACCGGACTCTAGCTGAACCAACACAGGTGCTTCGTTAAAAATTTTCTGACACTTCTCAGATCATTCGAACTTGACATCTTTTTGAAGTAGTTTTGTCAATGGCATAACAAGCATCGAAAATCCCTAAACAAATCTTCTATAATATCGGCTAAGCCTAGAAAACTTCTGATTCTTGACACATTTCTTGGAGGTCTCTAGTCCACTATAGCTAATATTTTACTTGGATCAGCTCTAATGTTGTCTGCCAATACCATGTGTCCCAAAAATCCAACTTCTCGAAGTCAGAACTTACATTTGCTAAACTTAGCGAACAACTATTTTTCGCGTAAAGTCTGCAAAACAATTCTCAAATGCTGGGCATGTTATGTCTCATCTCGTGAATAGATAAGAATGTCATTAATGAACACAACAACAAATCGGCCTATGTATGATCTGAATATTCTATTCATCAAGTCTGTAAACATAGAAGGTACACTGGTCAAACCAAATGGTATAACAAGAAATTCATAATGTCCGTACCTAGTTTTGAAAGCAGTCTCTGGCACATCCGAGTCTTTAACCCGTAACTAATAATATCCAAAATGGAGGTTGATCTTTGAAAACACTATCGTACCTTTTAGCTGATAAAAAAAATCATCTATAAGTGGTAAGGGATATTTTTTCTTGATCGTAACTTTATTAAGCTGCCGATAGTTGATACACAATCGCGTAAACTCAAGTTTTTTCTTAACGAACAAAACATAAGCACCCTAATGAGAAAAGTTGGGTCGTGCAAAACCCCTATCTATCAATTCCTGTAACTGTGCTTTCAATTATTTCAACTCTGTAAGTGTAATTCTATACGGAGCTATCGATATTAGAGATGATTTCGGTATTAACTTAATAGCAAACTCAACCTCTCTGGTCGGTGGTAACCCTGGTAATTCTTCTGGGAACACATCTATGAACTCACACACAATTAGAACAGATTCTAGTTTCAATTCTGAAACCCTGGAACCAAATATATAAGCAAGATACGCTTCACAGCCCTTTCTAACATATTTTTGTGCCGCCATAGCTGAAATAACATTAGATGTACCATCCAATCTATCTTATTCAACTCGGATCCTTTCACCATTCTGACATTTTAACACGATATACTTTACAGTATCATGCAGAGTTAACCAGTCTATACCTAGAATCACGACAAACTCATCAAATGGTAACAACATCAAATCAGCCAGAAAGTTACAACCCTGAATCATCAAATGACAGTTTTTACAGGCTTTATCAACTAATACATACTGACCAAAATGGTCCGTTACTTTAACCACAAATTTAGTCGATTCAAAAAGTATTTTCTTATCCGACACTAAATTTGTGCATACATATGAGTGTGTTAACCCTGGGTCAACCAAAGCATTAACATTAGTATCGAAGATAGAAAATGTACCAATGATCACATCAGGCGTTGAAGCTTCCTCTCGAGCACGAATCGTATAAGCCCTAGCTGTGCTCGTGCCTTAGATCTAACAGTAAAGTCTTTCATTCCACCCTGACTGATACCCATATTTCCAGTGTTCCGGGGTCGTCTCCCTCTCACAACCGTATTACTCGAACGAGTATTCTGAGTTTTTTCTTTATCAGAACTTTCAGGGCAATCTCTGAGGAAATGATTGTAGGAACCACTTATAAAACACGACTCATCTTTCAATATGTATTCTCTGAAGTGTCATCTATTACATTGCTGACATTCAAGCTTGTTGTTCCTAACACTACCCACATTCGCTACAGATGTAGCTTAAAGTTTCAAGCTTGAATGATGATTCCCTTTGTCTCTCCCAGAATAACCTACCAAATTTGATGAACGAGTATGAAATTCCTTTGATTTCTTCGATGGAGACGAGAATGATTTTCCCATAGGTCATTTTTTTGTATCACGTGTTTCAAAATATGCTTTTCTTTTTGCTTTACTAAGTTCCTCGGCCTTGTGTGTTCTATCGACTAAAACCACAAATTCTTTCAGCTCAAATATCCCAAATAACAACTTAATATCTTTATTTAAACCATCTTCAGACCGTGTACACATGACCACCTCTGATATACACTTTTGATCATATTTGCTGAGTCGTACAGATTCTCTCTCATACTCAGCCACTATCATTCGGCCCTGTTTCAATTCAAGAAACTCTTTGCGTTTCTTATCAATGAACCTCTGACTTACATATTTCTTTCTGAACTCTGTTTGAAAAAATTCCCAATTCACATGGTCTTTCGGTACTACTGCAATCAAAGTGTTCCACCATGAATAAGTCGAGTCTTTCAATAGAGAAACAACACATTTTAAACATTCAACTGGTGTACATGATAATTCATCAAAAACTATAATTGTGTTTTCTAACCAGAACTCGACCTTTTTTTGGATCATCTTTGGCTATACCACTGAACTTTGTACAGGAGGGGGTGGAGGTCGTTGAGCCAACAGGAAATCAATTGATTTCTGAAAGAAATAACAGAACTCATGATAACCTCTTAAGAAATCAAATGGGAATATTCAATCTTGACGGAAATCTACTTCAGAGTAGGCTTTAATGGTGTTTTTTGATTTATTTTCTTGAATATTCTCTGACAGCTCTCTCATATCTTCTTATTTTTTTTCATATATACGTCTTAAAATGCCCAAAAAACCTAAAAATCGTGATTTTTTGCAGTACAATGTGTAATCCTGTGAAATTGACACAATCTACCACACACCTATGTGAGTCACACGATCATTTAGTCTGGTCGTGTGGAATGGTTCAACCCGTGTGGCTCCTATAGCTTGCACTGACACTCCGGTTTTTGCTCCTCTTGCTCTTAAATTTAAGCATAAAAACATGAATTTAAAGTATTAAGAGTATAAAATTCATAATTAATATCAAATAATCACCTAAAAATGAATTAAGAATGAGGTTAAAACATGTTACATTTAGCACTTATCAAATATCCCTACATTTTAGCGTTTGCTTATCCTCAAGAAAAATTATCAACCTCACATTCAGGTTAACTTCTTTTGGTTTATTGTTTTCACTGATAATGTCTTAGGATAATCTATAGATAATCATGCATTAGAAGTTCAAACTAATATGACACTAAAAAATAAAAGCAATCTAAGCAAAAAATTTTAAAGCACAAAAACATAGATGTCTCCCCTATCTCAATAATTACCTAAAATTCAAACTCAACAAGAATTAACACCCTCACTAAGATTCACTCAAAGCATTCAAAGTGTTTAAGGTTCAAGTAATGTGCACTCAACAGTTGAACAAGAATTTTTATTACCACAGGCTTGCTTGAAAATCAAATTTCCACCACTATATAATCAAATGGCACACCAATCAAGAGGTCTTTACGAGGTTGTAACGGAGCTTAGGTTAAGGGTACAAAAAGGTCAAAAAAGTTGGTTACAATAAAAAGTCTAGTTGATAAGTTACCAAACCAAAAACATCAATTGTTGAATTAAAAGAATTTACATCAACAAGAAATAAAAAGTGAGTATGAGCTTTTATACAAAATATGAAACTCATGATTCAAACTTAATTTTTTCCATTTTTTTCTTTCTCATTTTTTTTTCTTTTTATACAAAAGATAAAATATAGTCAAAAAACTAAACAAATCAAATATCGAAAAAAAGAGAGCCAATAAGAAAAATAATTTTACAACATTAATGTGGGTTACGAGTTAATATGAACGGATGATAAAAAAAATATGTTAGGATCAACGGGGTTTACTAAGGGATAATACAACAGGTAAGTTGTGTTAAAGGTTGAACGAGTTAAATCCTAAGTGTCTCTATCATCTCAGTATACCAAATCAATAATGTGGTCTCGACATGTATAACCGAAGCAAGTTCTAAAATAACAAACCAAGTTGGCATACTCACAACCAAAAATAAAATGAGCATGAAAAAATATAGGCTCTATAGGCTCAAAAGCTCACAAAAAATTATGGTTTTGATATCAAACTTGCAAATTTAAAATTTCAAGATAATTCTTTAGTTCAATGAGACAATCTAAAATAATAATTTTTGAAAAAAAAAACATATCATGCTTGACTCTCTCATTTCTTAAAGTATAAATCACACAATGCATAAAAATCCACAAATTAAACCCAAACAGAATCAATCAAAACTCCAAATTAGGAAAAAGAACTTTAATGAAAGATTTGAGAAAATTACTTAAACACAAATAATAATTCATGGGCTATATAGCATAAACATATAAAATGCTCCCTACACTTAAGATGTACATTGCCCTCAATGTACAAACAAATATAAACACAATAAACAAAATATCATAAGGGAGGAAAAGAACTAAAACTATCCTGAATTCGGATGATTTCGTCGGAATAGTGAAATCTGGAATCATAGGAGATCCTAAATTAAGTATATGGTTCAGAGCATACTAATAAGAAGATAGACAAAAATAAAATAAAATAAGATAAAGATATAACAAAATAGAAAAACAACCAACAAAACAATACTAGTAAAATGCATAATAAAATAAAATAAAACATATAAGTGCAAAAAATAAAATAAAAACAAAGAAAGAGAAAAAGAAAAAGAAAAAGAAATAAAACATAAAACTAATATGGTGGTCGGTGCTAACGGCAGTGATGAAAGACGGATGATGGTTGGAGGAGGGTACAACAAGTAGTGTTTGGTTCGGGTAGGAAGGAAACAAAAGAAGAAAAATAAAACTACCTTTAAATAGGGTACATGGCCTTGTGTTAGGCCATGTAGGCCACATAGTCGTGTGGCCAGGCCATGTATCTCTCTAAGGCTGTGTGGCCTATTAAAAACTTTTTTAAAAATTATTCCAATGTTCACATGGCTTAGGACACGCTCGTATGTCTAGGCCATTTTCACCACACAGCCATATCGCCAAGCCATGTGAATCCACTCAGACCATGTGCGTCAAAAGAAAATTGACAAATTGGCTCCACCATTCACACGGTCCATAACACCCCTGTGTGTCTAGTCCTTGTGGTCTACATGGCTATGTGTATTCATTCTGCCCGTGTGGATGTATTGTTCGCTTCTCACACAACCGTGTATCTGGGCTTATGTGTCACATGGTCCTGTCGCCAAGCCGTGTGGTATACCCAGACCGTGTGGACTATTCTTTTTTTTTTAATTTTAATTTTTTATTAATATAAATGAATGTACTAAGCATGCAACATAATTAAATGAAAATAAAATAAAACAAATAAAAAAACTCGAGTTGCCTCCCGAGAATTATTTCTTTAGAGTCTAAGCTTGACTTTTCCTTTCACGCATACGGTTGTATGAACTATATTTTGTCTAGGCCCATAATTAAATAAATAAAACCAAAAAAAAAACAAAAATAAAATAAATGAATGTTTATTTTAAATAGTCCATTTACAGACCCAATTACATTTTATTGACCCAAGACCCTAAACTCGGTTACAACCCAGTAAACCTACCACTACCCAATACCCGTTACACCCGAACCCAAAACTCAATGGCCCAAACATCCAAAGACAAACCCAACCTAAACAAGGCCCAATGCCTAAACAGAATCTGGAAACCCTAGGGTTTCCAGAAGCTTCGCACCGTAAGCACCCCGTCAGTCACGCCGTTTCACCTCGCGTCGTTTCAGCTACCCTTCATCGGTGCCGTGATTCTAGGCCCCGTATCTCGTTGTAATTGAGACGCAAATCGACGCCGTGATTAGTGCCCCTTCTTCTTATCCTTGATTATCTGCAAAAATGGAAAGAAAGGACAGAAACAAAACAATATATGGCAAGGAAATATGTAAATATACTGAAAATAGTGGCTATAAAGCCGAATACTATCATTGTAATGAGGACCGATTTTGACAGAATAAAAAATACTTACACATATTCATAAGAAAGGAAGTTCAAGCAGTTTCTCTAAGAAGGTGATTTAAGTTTTTGTATTCTGTTATTTATTCAACGAGTATACGAATCATTTTTATCAAGTAAATTACCGAAATATTAAAAGGGAGGGGGTTACCTGTATTTCGTCTGAAAAGACGAGGGTTTTTAAACCCTCCGACCACTGTGCTTGGCGGAATTCGCGGTGGCGCGTGGGCACATGGGCGCCTGAGGACGGCAGCTCGACAGAGCTCCAAGGCCGACCCCAGGTCCTCTTCAAAGGATTTTCTTTCTTTTTTTTTAAAGCGGGGTTGCAAAATGATTTTGAAGTAGAAATTTGGCTTATATAGCCTAAACGAAATGGTGTCGTTTTGGTTTAATTCAATAAGCATAAAACGAAGTCGTTTCACGGACAAGGATCCGCGTGTTGACCCGTGACCGGGGAAGGATCCGCGTGTTTTTTACAAAATGGGCAAATTGCCCAATTGACCCTTCCGTGTTTTTTAAATTTTTTAATTTCATTTTATTTTTATTTTAATTCTACCCTAATTTTTTATATTTGTTTCAATTTAATCCTAAAGATCTTTAAGATCCATTCTGAAGAAACGACATTGTTTTGGGATTAGGGCAAACTGCCCAATGAGTCCCTTAGTTTTAATTCGTTTTCAAATAAGCCTAAATTGTTTTATTTTTTTAATTTAGCCCAAAATCTTTAATTGCTTTTAATTTTAGTCCTCTTCTATTTATATATTTATTAATTTTAAATTTTATTATTTATTTAATGTATATTATTATTTTATATTAAAATTATATGTTATATTATTAAACACGGGAAATATATTTATTATATTATATAATATTTTATATGTTATATGTATTATCTATATTTTACTAATTAAATAAAAAAATTTTTAAATATATATGTATTACATATTTTTAATGTTAATTGTATAAAAATAATAAAATTATTTTACTTATATTATTATATTATTATGTATATTTCATAAAAATTTTATACATTTTATATATTTCACTATATTTAAGTATATATGTTATATCATTTTTATTATTATACTATTTCATTATTAACTATTTATTATATATGCTTCTTATAAATTTCATACATATTTTACTTCATATATTACTTATTTTATTATTTATATATGAATATTATATTATATCATTCTTATATCATTTCATTATGATTAAATTTTGTAAATTATTGTTACAAATTACATTTTAGAAGTTAGTATGTAATGTTTTTTTCTGTTTATGTTTTTATTTGACATATTAATATCTTTATAGATATATTAGGTTATTAAATTATACAATACATTTATAATGTTTTTCTACTTATATATTATTTTAGATTTTTTTTACTCACTTTTTCTTTTAAATTGGTATTTTGATTTTATCTTTTGTTACATATATTCTTTGTTAACTAATTTTAGCATCCTATTCATATTTATTTATTGCAACATAATAATTATTCATCTTTTTATCATTCGTTATTTTTATTTGCACGAAGTATTATTGCATATATGATAAAATTTATATTGTTCTATTTATTATCCGTTACATTGTAATTTACATGAAATGATAGTATATGTATATTTGTATTTTTATATGCATGAGATATGAATGTATGTTATGTTAGTTATATCATTATTCATCATTTTTTTTATATGTACTATAGTTGCATAAAATAATAAAGCATGTATTATGTAGATATGATTAATTTCTTGTAAAATGTAAAATACATCACTATTTTCAAAACAAAATATCTTGTTTAATTCAAAAGGATTTTTTTAAAGTGAGGCAATGTTTTGATATTTAGGAATTCGGGAAGTAGTGCCCTAACATGCTGGGTTGCGATTTCCCGTTTGTCTAAATATCTAAAATATCCTTTTAAACAAATGTTACAAATCACAAGATGACTTCAGTTACGAAAGTTTAAAGATATCGTGTCCAATCATGCTGGATGTGATGTTTGTACTGTTTTAAAACCAAGGAATTTTGATTCTTTTTAACTCAAAGCATTACGGTTTTAAGGGAATCTCATTTCTAAATTCTTTCAAATTTCTGACATTAAGACAAAATTATTCAATTTGGTACTAATTTTGGGGCGTTACGAGGGTGCTAATCCTTCCTCATACGTAACCGACTCCTGAATCTATTTTCACATAATTTCGTAGACCAAAATGTTTTATAAAGTGATCCAATCACTCTTTAAAAGATTGGTGGCGACTCCCGTTTTCGTTATTTTAAAACCTTCTTTTAAAAAGAGGTTTTCGAAAGCTTGGTGACTCCGTTGGGGACCTAAGAGAGTCGAGCCAGGAAATTGATTATTTTATGTCTTAACGTCGGAAGTTTGGAAAATTTTAAATTTGATCCTGTTTTACATGTGTTTGCTGCATATGTTTGTTATCTTATTGCTGTACATTGCATTTGCATGACCGTTGTGGTCACACCCTTAAGTGGGAGGGAGAAGCTACGCTTTCGTATGGTTTTCACCTTCGTATGAGCTAGTGGATTGCTTCCGAGATACTGTACCTATGTCTTCGTGAGATTTTCATCTCCGTATGGCTATAGGGAAATGTGTCCCCCTGAACTGAACTTGGTCTATATGAGCCTATAATGGGTTAGGACCGAGGAATCTATTGGTTCAGGTACCCTTGCTTTAGAACTAAAACTCATATAGTGAACTTTTAAGTGCTTACCCTAGGGAAATAGTGATAACCTTTAGAAAATTACCCTTGTAAGTATTTGTTTATCATTTTCTTTATAAATGATACTGACTTATTTTTATTTTGCTGTCATTGCATGTCATTTGGCATTTAAATGTGTCGATTCACAGCTCGATTTCTAGATTAGAAAGTTTTGTAATGAGGAACGAATACCTTAATAAAGTGGAGGACAATAATTCTTTTTGTACCTGGTCAGAGAAAACTCAGTTAGAGAAAGGAGATAGTGTCATAGAGGGGGATACGTCAGAATTATGGGACTTCACCCGTGTTAATTCGATGCAGAATGAGTTGCAGGAGTTGAGAGATATTTGGGCCCAATGGGATGACGAGGCTAAAAAGCTTTTCTATCAGAATTACGGAGACCTTCCCTATTTGCTAGACGTCAAGGTAGATAGGCACTTGTTTCGAGCTATGGTACAGTTCTAGAACCCTGCTTATAGTTGCTTTACATTCATTGATGTTGATCTTGTACCTACTTTAGAGGAGTATACGACTTTACTGCGTTGCCCAAGGATTTAGGGTCACAAAGCTTATGTTAGGCCTGCTAGCCTTCCAACTTTTACGAAGAAGTTGGTAATGATTACTGGGATGAGTGAGCAGTGGGCTGTAGCTCGTGTGTGCACAAAAGGGTGATAGTAAGTGCATTCTATGGGCCGTTTTGAGGGATTTGATATCGACGCATCCAGACGTGAAGAAAAGGGTCGACGTCTTGGCTTTGAGTATTTACAGCATGTTGATTTTCCCAAAGGCATTGGGGCACATAGATGAGGTGGTTGCGGATTTATTCGATCGACTTGGTAAGCAGAACACACATGTGCCCGCAATCCTGGCTGAGATAATAAGATCCTTGAACGCATGTCGAAGAGCTGGTGAAGGAAGGTTCATTGGATGTGCGCAGTTGCTGTTGGTTTGGTTTCATAGCCACTTCTGGAAGCTTAATAAGGTTCCTTGCCGAGTATTCTTTGAGGGTTATTCTCCTTTAAAGGAAGTAGTAGACATGCCTAGGAGAGAAGACATTTCAGAGGAGAGGTGGATAGACATTCTTCAGAATCTTCGAGAGGAGGATGTTATGTGGAAGGCTCCTTGGTTGGCTCCTAGTGAAGTCCTTTACCGATGTGGCAGTTTTGATTGGGTCCCTCTGCCAGGAATTTAGGGGAGTTGTTGGATATACACCATTGCTTGTTCTAAGGCAGTATCGGGCGAGGCAGTTTATACCGACTACACAGGGTTTAGCTCAGAGCGATTTCTCTTATAAGAGAGATCACTACAAGAAGAGGATGCGAGAGATTTCTGAGGCTTGGAAAAAGCCTTTCTGTATGAAGATCTTGACTGAAGGCTCGACGTCAACCCTTGAGTATAAAGGGTGGTTCAGTAGGAGAGTCAACGACAATTTTCCTAGGCCAATTTTGGGGGTGGCTCGATCATTAGAGGAGAGCTTACGAGTGATTCCATTAGAGGTGGAAGTTATGAAGCAAGAGTTCAAGAGAAAGAACTCAGAGCTTGAAAAGAGGATGGAGAAGCTCAAAGAGGAAAAAATGTGCTTAAGTCTCGACGTCAATGTTCAAAAGATGGAAGTCGAGAAGGTGAAAAAGGAAAAGAGAAAAATCGAGGAAGATCGAGATGATTTAAAGACGCACTACAAGAAGGCCCAGGTAACCTTGAAAAGGGTCAGATTAGGGAGATCTTCAGAGCAGTGGCAACAGGAAATTCAAGAGGAAAGAGCCAAAGTCGAGTATTGGGAGAAAAGGTTCCAAGAGATGCAGTCGCGTAATCAGACCCTAGAAAAAGAACATCAAGGATTAAAAGTTAAGGTCACAGAGCTTGGACGATCTCTTCCTTATCATCGAAGTCGTAATACTGCGCCTGAGTTAAGGCAAGTCTAAAGAAGATCGAGGAAATGAAGCACAATATTGGAGGATTAGAAGCAGCACTACAGGATTGTGAGTTACGGATTGAGCAACTCGAGGCAAGAGAAGAATAGTGGAAGGGAGAACTTCACTATCTTCAAGATCAAGTGGGGGATAGAGATCATGTCATGGAACAGGCCTTAATTCAGATTCGAGAAGTTGTTGAACACTTGCAGGATTTGGCAATACAAGTTAGAACGCTGAGTGTAATATCTGAGTCATCGTCAGAAAAAGGACGAGAGTTAGCATTGTTATTAAATAGGGTTAAGACTTTAGGCTTACGAGGTGAAAGTGTATTCGTAATTCATTTTATGAAAAGATTTTTGTTCCTTAAATAACGTTTTCTAAAATGAAATTGAATCAGAATCGACATCTTTTTGCATTCACGTATTTGCATTTCACCACATCATATGTATTCAAGTTTATAGAAAGACCCTAAATAGTTAAATTATTAGGGAGAAAGAGAGTAAGAGAAAGAAATCTGAAAGCAACACATCCTTACGGTACACGTGCTAAGTCGAAGAATATGGACCAAGATTTGAACAGCTACAGAAAGACATACAGGGCCAATTGCAGGAGCAATTGGCAAAAATGCAAAATGACATGAGAGAGCAAATGTTAGAAGCTCAAAGAAATATGATGGCTGAGATGGCTCAATTACTGAGAGCCACTGATAAGGGAAAGGCTCCCATGGCAATCACTGAAGAGGAGAATGAGGGTCATCCTCCTAGTTTTACTCCACCTCACATACAAACCCAACCTGAGGCATATCCCCGAGGGCCGACTGTCACAATAAGGCCTCAACAGGGTCAAGTTGATGCTAGGGTCCCCATAAATTTCCCAACTGGCTCGAGATTCAATTTGGGAAATAATCCTGCAAATCCTCTCTTTCCTGACTTAGACATGGCTGAAAAAGAGGATTTAAGAACTAAGGCTGCAAGACAGTTGGAATAACGCTGCAAATGGTTAGAGGAGAAATTCAAAGCTTTAGAGAATACTGATGGGCATCATAGAGTTGATGCCAAAGATCTAAGCTTGGTCCCAGATTTGGTGCTTCCTTACAAATTCAAGATGCTAGAATTTGAGAAGTACAACGGGACTACTTGCCTAGAAGCCCATATCACGATGTTCTATAGGAGAATGACTGGGTATGTGAATAATGATCAACTGTTGATCCACTGTTTCCAAGAAATTTTAATTGGAGCAGCAACCAAGTGGTACAATCAACTGAGTCAGGCCAGAATAAGTTCATGGAGGGATCTTACACAAGCCTTCTTGTAGCAGTACAATCATGTGACTGACACGACTCCGGACAGGATCACGCTACAAAATATGGAGAAAAAGCCTAATGAGAATTTTAGGCAATATGCACAAAGATGGAGAGAAGTGGCAATGCAAGTTCAACCACCGTTGTTGGAGAAGGAGACCACCATGTTGTTTATTAACACCCTAAAGGTTTCATTCATCACTCACATGATTTGGAGTACTACTAAAAGTTTTACAGATATAGTCATGGCAGGAGAGATGATCGAGAATGCTATAAGGGGTGGCAAAATCGAGGGGGAAACAACCAAAAGATCAGCCCCAAAGAGAAAGGATGGTGAAGTGAATAACACAAGCACCTTCAATACGAGGGCAATCACAGTTGGTCAACCTAAAGCAGCTGCAGTTAAGCAACAAAGTTCTCAAAAGAAGGAGTCAGGTACAAGACAGAATTTTGAAAGGATGCAATTCATACCTATCCCCGTGACGTATCGTGAGCTTTATCAAAGCTTATATGATGCACATGCTATTTCTCCTTTTCACTTAAAACCACTACAGCCCTCATATCCCAAATGGTATGATGCAAAATCCAGATGCGAATACCATACTGGAATACAGGGACATCCAATCAAAAATTGTACTGGTTTTAAGAAAGCCGTAGAGAGGCTTATTAAGGTGGGGGTAGTGAAGTTCGATAATACCCCTAGTACTGAAAACCCGTTGCCAAACCATGGCGGTCAAGGAGTGAATGCCATTGGCGAAGCCAGTGAGAGGAGAATGAAGGAGGATGTTACTGAGATAAGGATGCCTATGAGGGTGATTTGGGAGGAGATGATAAAGAGAGGTATGTTAACCCCTAAAAATGCGAGAAAAGAAACGAGGAACTATGGCGAGTTCTATGAAGATTGTGAGGAATTCAAGGCCTTGGTACAGGGCTTTATAGACAACAAAGAGCTACAAATTTTTAAAGGAAGCTCTTATGAAAAACAAATATGTATGCTAGAGGATAAACAGAAAGGAACTAGCCGGCCAAGGATTATTATTTCCCTGCTGGGGAATAATAAAGTGGGGACACAAACAGAACCTAAGGTCATTATCCATAAGCCTATGCCTTTCCCTTATAGAGATAGCAAGAGGGTACCATGGAGTTATGACTGCAGTGTGACAGTGCCAGAAGAGGAGAATATAGCCAGTACGTCTAAGGATGTACAAGTTGAAGCTTCTTATACACAGAGTGGGAAGCGATATGATACAGTGGGCGTTAGAGAGGAGCCCACAAATACAAAAACTACTAGTGCAGAGAAAGAGAAAGAGGCTAAAGTGCCTGTCAAGGAGCCAATAAAGGAAGAGGAGGCTAAGGAATTTCTAAAGTTCCTTAAGCATAGCGAGTATAGCGTGGTCGAGCAGTTACGTAGGCAGTCGGCTCGCATATCAGTATTGACCTTACTTCTAAGTTCTGAAATGCATCGGAATGCATTGATGAAGGTGCTTAACGAAACATATGTCACCCATGACATATCCATTAACAAGTTGGACCGGTTGGTGAATAACATAAGTGCGGATAATTTCATCTATTTTAATGATGATGAAATCCCACCGGGGGGCCGGGGGTCGATTAAGGCCTTGCACATTACCACTCGATGCAAAGGGTACACACTCTCAAGTGTGCTCGTTGATAATGGATCGGCCTTGAATGTTCTACCGTTGTTTACATTGAACAGATTACCCATTGACGATTCTCACATGAAGACATGTCAGAATGTGGTAAGAGCCTTTGACGATACAGAAAGGAAGGTGATGGGAAGGATTGACATCCCCTTGGAAATTGGGCTAAATATATACGAAGTAGACTTCTTGGTGATGGATATCAAGCCTTCCTACAATTGCTTATTAGGCAGGCCATGGACAGCAAGAGCAGTACCCTCATCATTGCACTAGAAATTGAAATTAGTGACGGATGGATGGTTAGTAACCATCAATGCAGAGGAGGACATTATAGCCGCAGTCACTAGTAAGGCCCCTTATGTTGAGACAAATGAAGAATCTATTAAGTGTTCCTTTCGTTCTTTAGAATTTGTAAATGCAACCTTCATTTCGGAAGGAAGTGAGCTGCTGGTTCCCAAGATAACAGGAGCTACGAGGATGGCTCTACAAATAATGGCGGGAAAGGGAGTCTTACCAGGAAAAGGCTTAGGAAAATACCTGCAAGGAGGGACTCAGATCCCAGAACTGAAAGAAAAGAAAGATCGCTTTGGTCTGGGTTTCAAGCCAGACTATAAGCAAAGGAGGAAAGAGGTTGAGAAGCGCCAAGAGGGAAGAAGGGCGCGCCTTAATAAAAGAGAAGTGGAGTGGGAGCAGATGATAATCCCTCCAATATCCAAAACCTTCATATCGGGAGGGTTACTTATAGAAGAAAGTCATCAGATTAATGCTATACATGACGAAGGATTGGAGCAAGGAAACCTCGAGGGCATTCGCCCTTATATACCGGGAAGCTCTTTAAACAATTGGACTGTGGAAGAACTTCCTGTAGTCTTTAGGAATTCTTTAGAGTAATTCTCGAAACATTCTTGTTACTCTAGAGCCTAGGAATAATAGGATCACATTTGTGAAATAGGCTTATGATCATCTGTTATTTTTAATAAAACATAACTTTTATCAATTTAAACGAGTATTGTTTTTTTTATCAACCAATATTCCGTTAAATTTTGACAATTCTTAGTCTTTCATTCATAGCACATAAATAATCATTCTTAAATTCATTCATTCTTTGTATATTCTTTATATTTCACAGATCCCTAGATATCAATGATATGAGCACTGATATTACAAATCTTGATTTCTCTCGTGAGCAAGATATGTGTTTAGAGGGGTCTCAGGATTTTGAAGATGTCCAAAATGATGATGTGTCTTTGGATCTTTTGAGGATGGTAAAACAGGAGGAGAAAAAATTCATGCCACATAAGAAAGACAATAGAGAATGTAGCCCTAGAGGAAGGGAAAGAGGTGAAAATTGGCACGCATATTGCTGAAGACACAAGGCAAAGACTGATTGAGTTGCTTCATGAGTTCAAGGATATCTTCGCATAGTCATATCAAGATATGCCAAGGTTAAATACCGATATTGTGGTGCATCGTCTTTCGATAAGACAAGACTATAAGCCAGTCCAACAGAAGTTACGAAGAATGAGACCAGATGTCGTATTAAAAATAAAAGACGAAGTCAAGAAGCAGTTCGATGTAGGATTCTTACAAGAGGTGAAGTACTCTGAATGGGTAGCTAACATTGTACCAGTTCCCAAGAAGGATAGGAAAGTACGAATGTACGTTGATTACAGAGATCTGAACAAGGCTAGCCCAAAAGATAATTTCCCTCTGGCACACATAGATACTTTGGTAGACAACACAGTAGGATATTCGTTATTCTCTTTTATGGATGGTTTCTCGGGGTACAATCAGATAAAGATGCATCCTGAAGACATGGATAAAACCACCTTCATAACATTGTGGGGTACCTTCTGTTACAAAGTAATGCCCTTTGGGTTAAAGAATGCAGGGGCAACATACCAAAGGGCTATGGTGACCTTATTTCACGATATGATGCACAAGGAAATTGAGGTGTATGTCGATGATATGATTGCCAAATCTCGAACGGAGAATAAACATATTAAAGTTTTAAGGAAACTATTCTTGAGATTAAGGAAGTTTCAGTTAAAACTTAATCCGACAAAGTGTACTTTCGGAGCTAAGTCAGGGAAATTATTAGGCTTTGTGGTTAGCGAAAAGTGAATAGAAGTTGACTCAGACAAAGTTAGAGCGATACGAGATTTGCCTCCACCACGTACTTAGAAAGAAGTTCAAGGTTTTCTTGGAAGGTTGAATTATATTGCTTGGTTTATTTCATAATTAACTGAGAAATGTGACCCTATATTTCGCCTCCTTAGAAAACATAACCAAGGTACTTGGGATGAGGAATGCCAGAATGCTTTTGATAAAGTCAAGCAATACTTGTTAAACGCTCCAGTACTATCTCCACTTAGTCCAGATAAACCATTAATTCTGTACTTGTCAGTGTTTAGTAATTCCATGGGATGCGTGCTTGGTCAACATGACGAGTCGGGAAGAAAGGAGAAGGCGATAGATTACCTCAGTAAGAAATTTACAGAGTGTGAGATGAGATATTCGCCAATTGAGAAATTGTGTTGTGCTTTAATCTGGACGAGTCAAAGGTTAAGACAGTACATGCTATATCATACAACTTGGCTTATTTCAAAACTTGATCCTTTGAAGTATATGATGGAGTCAATAGCTTTGAATGGGAGAATGGTGAGGTGGCAAATTCTGCTTTCAGAGTTTGACATAGTCTATGTGAGCCAGAAGGCTATAAAAGGAAGCGCTATAGCAGAATTTCTGGCTAGTAGACCTCTGGAGGATTATGAGCCATTAAATTTCGATTTTCCAAATGAGGAGTTGATGTGTGTGGCAACTACAGAGGATTGTCCTTGGAAGTTGAGCTTTGATGGGGCATCCAATGCAGTGAGAAATGGAATTGGGGCGGTCCTGGTATCCCCAAATGGCGATTATTATCCATTCATGTGCAAGTTGGATTTTGATTGCACAAACAATATGGCTGAGTATGAAGCCTGCATCATGGGACTCCGAGTGGCTATAGAGCGAGGAATAAAAACCTTGGAAGTATATGGAGACTCTGCATTGGTAATTTACCAGCTTAGAGGTGAATGAGAAACAAGGGATCCTAAATTGATCAACTATCAAAAGGTAGTTTTGAGATTACTTGAGGAGTTCAATGACATCACTTTCAATTATATTTCTCGAGACGAAAACCAAATGGCAGATGCTCTAGCAACCTTGGCTTCAATGATTAGAGTGAATAAAGAGGAGGAGATGAGACCAATTCAGATGAGTATTTTCGAGGCTCCAACTAGCTATTGTAACATTGAGAAAGAAGAAAAAAATGATAATCCGTGGTATCAGGATATATTACGATATGTGAGAGATCTTAAATACCCAAAATAGGCAACTGAAAATGATAAGCGAACTTTAAGGAGATTAGCTTGTGATTACATTTTGGATGGAGACATCTTGTACAAAAGAAGAAAAGACCAAGTACTGTTGAGATGTATGGATGCTGTGGAAGCTAAGTTAATCTTGGAAGAAGTTCACGAGGGTGTTTGTGGGACACATGCAAATGGTTTCACGATGGCTAGACAATATATGGCAAGGAAATATGTAAATATACTGAAAACAGTGGCTATAAAGCCGAATACTATCATTGTAATAAGGACCGATTTTTGCAAAATAAAAAATACTTACACATATTCATAAGAAAGGAAGTTCAAGCAGTTTCTCTAAGAAGGTGATTTAAGTTTTTGTATTCTGTTATTTATTCAACGAGTATACGAATCATTTTTATCAAGTAAACTACCAAAATATTAAAAGGGAGGGGGTTACCTGTATTTTGTTTGAAAAGATGAGGGTTTTTAAACCCTTCGACCACCGTGCGTGGCAGCATTCGCGGTGGTGCGTGGGCGCCTGAGGACGGCAGCTCGACAGAGCTCCAAGGTCGACCCCAAGTCCTCTTCAGAGGATTTTCTTTCTTTTTTTTTTAAAAGCGGGGTTGCAAAATGATTTTGAAGTAGAAATTTGGCTTATATATCCTAAACGTAACGGTGCCGTTTTGGTTTAATTCAATAAGCATAAAACGACGTCGTTTCACGGACAAGGATCCGCGTGTTTTTAGAAAATGGGCAAATTGCCTGTGTTTTTTAAATTTTTTAATTTCATTTTATTTTTATTTTAATTCGGCCCTCATTTTTTATATTTGTTTCAATTTAATCCTAAAGATATTTAAAATCCATTCTGAAGAAACGGCATCGTTTTGGGATTAGGGCAAATTGCCTAATGAGTCCCTTGGTTTTAATTCGTTTTCAAATAAGCCTAAATTGTTTTATTTTTTTAATTTAGCCCAAACTTTTTAATTGCTTTTAATTTTAGTCCTCTTCTATTTATATATTTATTAATTTTAAATTTTATTATTTATTTAATGAATATTATTATTTTATATTAAAATTATATGTTATATTATTAAACACTGGAAATATATTTATTATATTATATATTATTTTATATGTTATATGTATTATCTATATTTTACTAATTAAATAATTTTTTTAAATATATATGTATTACATATTTTTTAATGTTAATTGTATAAAAATAATAAAATTATTTTACTTATATTATTATATTATTATGTATATTTCATAAAAATTTTATACATTTTATATATTTCACTATATTTAAGTATATATGTTATATCATTTTTATTATTATACTATTTCATTATTAACTATTTATTATATATGTTTCTTATAAATTTCATACATATTTTACTTCATATATTACTTATTTTATTATTTATATATGAATGTTATATTATATCATTCTTATATCATTTCATTATGATTAAATTTTGTAAATTATTGTTACAAATTACATTTTAGAAGTTAGTATGTAATGTTTTTTTCTGTTTATGTTTTTATTTGACATATTAATATCTTTATAGATATTTTATGTTATTAAATTATACAATACATTTATAATGTTTTTCTACTTATATATTATTTTAGATTTTTTTTACTCACTTTTTCTTTTAAATTGGTATTTTGATTTTATCTTTTGTTACATATATTCTTTGTTAACTAATTTTAGCATCCTATTCATATTTATTTATTGCAACATAATAATTATTCATCTTTTTATCATTCGTTATTTTTATTTGCACGAAGTATTATTGCATATATGATAAAATTTATATTGTTTTATTTATTATCCGTTACATTGTAATTTACATGAAATGATAGTATATGTATATTTGTATTTTTATATGCATGAGATATGAATGTATATTATGTTAGTTATATTATTATTCATCATTTTTTTATATGTACTATAGTTGCATAAAATAATAAAGCATGTATTATGTAGTTATGATTAATTTCTTGTAAAATGTAAAATACATCACTATTTTCAAAACAAAATATCTTGTTTAATTCAAAAGGATTTTTTTAAAGTGAGGCAATCTTTTGATATTTAGGAATTTGGGAAGTAGTGCCCTAACATGCTGGGTTGCAATTTTCCGTTTGTCTAAATATCTAAACTATCCTTTTAAACAAATGTTACAAATCACAAGATGACTTCAGTTACGAAAGTTTAAAGATATCGTGTCCAATCATACTAGATGTGATGTTTGTACTCTTTTAAAACGAAGGAATTTTGATTCTTTTTAACTCAAAGCATTACGGTTTTAAGGGAATCTCATTTCTAAATTCTTTCAAATTTTTGACATTAAGACAAAATTATTCAATTTGGTACCAATTTTGGGGCGTTACGAGGGTGCTAATCCTTCCTCGTACGTAACCGACTCCCGAATCTATTTTCTCATAATTTCGTAGACCAAAATGTTTTATAAAGTGATCCAATCACACTTTAAAAGACTGGTGGTGACTCCCGTTTTCGTTATTTTAAAACCCGCTTTTAAAAGGAGGTTTTCGACAACGGTTAAATAAGATTTTGGAGTCGAAGCTTCTCTCTCTCGTATCAGTATCACCACCAAAATAAAGTTTGAGTCGATGACCATTTACCTTGAATGTGTCATAATTAGAGTGTGTTACCTTAAAGGTTTCGTATGGGAACACGTTTTATATCACAAATGGATTCGACCATCTTGACTTAAGCTCTAAAAGGAACATTTGTGGATCTAAATTGTCCGGCAGCACTTTATCTCCAACTTTGAATTGGTTCGTCATTTTTAATTGCACATCATGGTGTTGCTTTAAGGGCACTTGTAAGAATCAAATAAAAGAAAAACTAAAATGTAACAATTAAATTAAAAATAAAAACATTAAAATTAAATTACAAAATGGCTAAATTAATAGAAATAAATTTTTCCTAATATTCTAGTCCCCTGCAACAGCGCCAAAAGCTTGATGTGTCACGGGACCAACTAAATATTTGACTAAGGCAAGTGCACCTATCAATTAATATTATAACTACGTTGAGCAAAGATATCGTTCCCACGAGGACTTCAAGTACTAGTAATTACCACATTTCTATTATTTAACTGAATAATTCAAGTGATTGATTAAAAACTAAAATTAACTAATTTAATTAACTAACGAACACAAAAATAATCGATTTAAAACCAATAAGTGAAACAATACCGAAGAAAGAATATGCCTAGATTTCATTTGTCACTACCAATTTAAATTACACAATTTATTTGCTTAGTACCTTGATCCATAGAAATCTCTAAATTATGCTAATATCTCTTTCGAGCATAAGAGTAATTGACTCTAGGTTGATTAATTGAAATTTCTTTCTAATTAAAAGTCCTATTATCACATTAACTTGTACTACGGATTCCCCTATTGGATTTGACTCTAATCCGGTAGATTTATGTTGCCCTATTTCTAGGATGGCATGCAACTCTACTCAATTACACAATATCTACTCTTAAACGGGGTCTATTCAACCACCAATTTAAGCAAATCAAACATGGATCAATAATTTAGAAATATTAACCCAAGAATTAAGAATACATAATTGAGAACAAGAACTAAGTATTTATTGTGTAAAATAAAAATCAAACGATAGAATCGATTATAGGGTTCAGCTCCCTTAAGTATTTAGAAAATTAGTTTATGCTTGAAAATAAAAACATCTAAAACACAGTATAACCAAAAGAAATAATGAAACTCATGATAATCTCCTAAGAAATCAATTGGGAATCTTCAATCTTGACGGAAATTTGCTTTAGAGTTGGCTTAAATGGTGTTTTTTGAGTTGTTTTCTTTAATATTCTCTAACGACTCTCTCCTATCTTCTTATTTTTATCATATATACGTCTTAGAATGCTCAAAAAACCAAAAAATCACAAATTTTCGTGGTTCGGTGTGTAATCTCGTAAAATCAACATGACCTACCACACGCCCGTGTGAGTCACACGACCGTTTGGTCTGGCCGTGTGGAATGGTTCAGCTTGTATGGCTCCTGTAGCTTGCTTCAATGCTCCGATTTTCGCTTGTTTTTCTCTCATTTTACTCCCAAGTGCTCTATTAAGCATAAAAACATGAATTTAAAGGATTAGGAGTATAAAATTCATAATTAACATCAAATAATTACCCAAAAATGCATTAAGAATGAGTTTAAAACATGTTACTTTTAGCACTTATCAAAGAGCTTCGTTGAATGTAAGTTTGTCTTTAATAAATATGGGTTTGATTTTGTTTTAACATAATTTTTAATTATGTTAATAATTTATATTCATTTTAAGATTTTTTTAAAATTTTTTTTAGACTTATTGTAAAAAAAAAATTATAAAAAATCAAATTGATATTTTCGCTATAGACGAGGGACAAATTTAGTAATTAACCATTTAAATTAACGTTCCACGTTATCATTTAACAAATAAAATTTAAGGGAGAGTCTAGTTTGCACATATTAAAATGCATAAAGGCTAACTTGCTCATTTTTTCAATAGAGAGGTCGAAATGCAATCCGCCCCTAAGTACAAGGGCTTCCCTGGTAATTTTAACTATATTTAGCCCATTCTTTAATTTAATAACTAAAGCCTAAGAAGCCTTAACCACTTTTAATTTGGGCCAATCTTTTATGATAATAAATAATAACATGTAATAATTCTTATTATATATATGATACTCATATCATCGAACAATATCCACTTTAGGATATACAGTAAATCTAGTGGGACAAACTTTCATTTTCATAAATTTCTTTCAAAATTAATCCATAATTTCAATGGATCCTTTACACCCATTTTTGCATTTAATATATGCCAGGTATGGGTTAAGATCCACTCTATTAGGGGTGAAGCCAGAAATTTTTTTTAAGGGGGATGAAATTAAATTGTAATTTTTACGATAGTAAAAATACAAATTTGCCATTTGAATAACCTAATCTTTATAATTTTTAAAGGATTAAACTAAATTTTTATCATTTTTAGGGGCAAAAAGTAATTTCACCTTTATTAATTTAAAATTTTAAAAATTTTAAAGGGCCTAAATAGAAAATTTTTCATTTTAGGAGAGATCGGGCCCTTGCTAACCTACACTCCATTATTTTTTTCATCCATTAATATCTAATATAATGATTATCACCATTCAAATGTATAAGACACAATTATTAAATGTAAAAATCAACTTTTAAATAGTTATTAAACATACATTAAATAGTAATAGATGAAAAAGTAATAAAATGTATCCAAACCCTACCAATTATTCACGAAGAAACATAACAAAGATAAAATCAAACAACTATCTTTACACGTGTATGTATATAAGGTTATGCAATATCTATTTATGTACGCGCCTACGGAAGAAAACTTTGATAATTTATCACGTAAAAGAAAACCTTTTTACGAATTTTACAAGTTTATCTTATAATAAATAATTCTTACACCGCTTTTAATTTGAAGAAACTTGTTACGTATTTATTATTACCAACTTGAAATTTGGGTATAATTCGGATTATCTACCAGCGACTCGGTTGGGCTTTACCAATTAGATGCGTGTAGGTCTTGTAGTGGGGTTCGCCAGAAGGGCTCACAAGAGAAGTTTGCGATCCCAGTGTGGGTTCACCAGAAAACTTACAAGGGAAGTTCGCGATCCCAATTCACATATACCAAGGAGTTCAGGTGTGAGGGCTACAAAGTATAACAATCAGACTAGAACAATACACGTGCCCGACATGCATAAAATCTACTAATAACGTCAATTTCATAAATAGTAATCATGTGTATAAATATTCAATTGTCTCTTTCAATGGAATACAGCAAAAAAACATTCAACAAAACTCTTACCTGAAATCTCTATTAAAAAAGAAATTCTTCAAATTGTGGTATAAAGTAATAAAATGAGAGAGTAAAGATGAAGAATATAAAATTAGATCACCAAGCCTCCTTGCATTCAATTGATGCAAATAATAAAGGAAGAGGGGATTTGAGGACTTATTAGCATCCGCAATTATGACAAATTTGTAAGTTATGAAATGGATTGACTTAATCCATTTGAGAAATGCGGAATGAGGGATGTCATGCATTATGCAACGGTTCTCACTCCAGTCTTCATTCTGCATCTCCCTTCATGTTTATGTGTGGCTTTTAATTAAAATAAGATAAATTATTGGACACGTTTAATCCCATGAATTCAAAACACGACTTGACCATCACAATCCAACTCTCACCGCCCTCTTTTCCAAATCTATTTCATTGCCTCACCCATCCACCGACTTAATTTCCCCACTAATAAAATAATATAACAATATTACGTTTTAAATTTTTAAAATATGATATTAACATATCAATAACAGAAAAATGATTTATCCAACATAATTTGCCATTCTTAAGCATATATTTATCACGTTATTCAGACATCGACTCTATATATTTTTATTATGTTTAAATAATATTTAACCAAAATTATACTCAAATTCTAATTTTTAGTGTAGACTTGAATAAATTTTTAAAATAAGAAAAAGTACAATTTTAATTATGTACAAATCAACAAAAAGTGTTAATAATTAATGTTTTAATATGATCAATGTTGTAAGAATTGGTCGTCCGAATGATTGGAGTTTTGAATTAACCCCTTTCAAATTTTTAAAATAATAAAAATTAAATAGAAAAAAATGAAAATTTATATTCACAAAATCTAAAAGTTTTTTTTTTTAAAAATCATAAAAATTAAAAATAGAGAAAGATATTCAATTTTTCATTTTTCTGGGTTGAAATGATTTTGATTATTTTTAAATATATATTACAGATTAAATTGATTGGATTTTTAATTTTCTATTCAATTAGTCGGTTTTATCAAGTTCTCGTAATATTGAAATGATTTGTATATATTTTATTTAAGCTTTTAGCTATATTGATGCTATTTTAATTTATATGGAGCTATAGTTAAAGCTCTTATCAGATTCACATAAGTTTAAATTGTGTTATCTCCATCTTTTACTCCTAATTTTGTATATAAAAAATTGAGTTTAATTTTTTTTAAATTGATTAAAATATTCTTTTATATAAAAATATATTATATTAATATAAGAATGGTTTTATCTTTTATATTTCTATATAAAATCAATAAAAAATTTATTAAAACCTAACATACAATAAATTTTAAATT
Source organism: Gossypium anomalum (assembly GCA_025698475.1). Taxonomy (NCBI): domain Eukaryota; kingdom Viridiplantae; phylum Streptophyta; class Magnoliopsida; order Malvales; family Malvaceae; genus Gossypium; species Gossypium anomalum. Next base: position 63,746,180 of record CM046968.1, on the reverse strand, counting down.
TTTAACTTTATCAATTTCATTAAATAATTATATATTTATTATAATATTTTTCACCATGCATAATCTAATAATAATAATAACAACACCACACCGAATTGACAAAGGCTTTGTAATTAATTATCCGCTCCAACTTGATGATTATGGAAATACAAAGGCACGTCCGGTTTGACCTTAAAAGTTATTTGACCCTCTCTCCCTTCAAGCTTCATGGTCTACCCTAATAGATATTTTATTTAGTTTAACACATTTGTTTTTAAAATGCCATTTGACTTCCATTTTCAATTTCTCAACCTATATAAGGTGTTAGTTCCATCCCCTTTCCTCACTCCTGTCTCATTCCCTTGCCTGTTTTCTCAAACTTTAATCCTTCAAGATGAGTGGCTTTGCAGCAGAAGAAAGGAGCAGCGGTGAAACGAAATACAAAGGAGTGCGTCGTCGAAGATGGGGCAAATGGGTGTCCGAAATCCGAGTCCCAGGCAGCCAAGAACGTCTTTGGTTAGGCTCTTATTCAACCCCGGAAGCTGCTGCAATCGCCCATGACCTTGCTTTCTATTGCCTGCGTCGACCATCTTCCTTGACTGCTCTGAACTTTCCCTCCATGTTACCTCCTTATGTCAGTCCAAACATGTCCCCCAAGTCTATCCAGAGAGCAGCATCGGATGCTGGCATGGCTGTGGATGCCGCCCACATGATCCGCCAAGAAACCAGGGCAACTGAAAACGTTATGAGTGTGGATATGGGCGTGGAGACTGAGCCCTGGGACAACGAACACCATGGCAGTTGCGGTTCCTGGGAAAAACAAGGGGAGCCTTTGAGCATTTCTGTTTATGATTATCTCTATTTTTGAAACATCTCAATATTCCATCTGCCATTGTCTTACATGCAAGATAATTTTGTATATACAAACTATAAAGTACCATGATTAGGGTGGGGTTTGCACTGCAATTTCCTGTATTGCGATTACAGTTGTATCAAAACTCGAAATTTTATTAGAAAGACATTCAAATCCCTACTCTTACTCCAAAGCCAAATCCACCTTGATTACTGCACTTGTATCTTTAGTTGAGTTATATAGTCAAGTATTAGGTCTGATTGTATGATTTGGTTAAACAGTGTGAAACCTTTGGAATTCAAACCCTTTTCATAAGATCACTTTCAGCAATTTTTTACTAAAAATTTTAGCGGACTTCGGAAATTTAGTAACATCCCATTCCACCCACATATATATATATATATATATATATATATATATTTTATGAGTCGGAGGGTTTTTCAAAATATTCATTAGAGTCCCACATACTTCCATAACATCTTTCCACAAACAAAACAACCTCGTTCCATACCAATCTATACCCATTCAAGCATGTGAATATTTGAAACCGAACATTTAATTTGGCATACATCTCTTGATCATCATTTAAGCTCATCCAAGCCATTTATCCATCTAGCCATGCCCAGCTACCCCATTCAAGTTCAAATACATTTATACCTATGCAATTTGAGGATCAAGAATTTATATAGTCTTAACATGAACCAAATAAAGTATAAACTAAACTATAATTCATGCTCAACATTCAAACCTACCATTTTCAAACCATTCATTAACTTATCTTGCTTAACTACTTCACTTTGCAACATTTAACATACCAAACTTATGTAAGTTTAAGATCATCACTTCTAGTAACATCAAACATGACCAAAACCATGCATTAAATTGGTCATATATCAAGCTTAACTTGATAAAGAATGAGACAGACGAATGCAGAAGCGGATCGTAAAGTTTGCCAAAGTCGCGGATTTGACTTAGGGCTCTAGACGTTCAGAGCTAAAAAGAAATTGAATCCAAGTAAGATAAAACAATTAAAATAAATAACTAAAATAAAACAATAAATCAAAGATTAGAATAATAAGGAAGCAAATAAAGAAGATAAATGGAAAGATAGAACGTGGCGTGTAGAAGTCCTAAGAAGCCTTGGAAATATGAAGAATCTACAATCCCCTTCAAGCGGCTCTAATTTCCCCTCTAAGATAGAAACATTGGATGATCCCCACGATCTAAAAAAATTGTTAAAACTCTTTTAAAAGAAACTCAAGAGAAATTGTTGAAAAGAAAAACTCAGAGAGAATTTATTAACTCAAAGAGAAATAGAATAATAATAAATTGTCTAAATTGTGTACAATGCAAAGGCCTATATATAGGCAAGCTAAATAAATCTAAATAAAACTCTTAAGTATACTAGAACTCTAATTTAATCTAAACAAGAAGTAGTTTTAAGCTAAACTTTCTTATTAACATAAAACTCCTAAATGACTTAAAATACTTAATAATTATCAAAAATTCAGAATAAAATAATAATAAAATAATAAGAGATGATAAATACAATATTGGGCTTATATATAATAACAATTAAGCCTAAAACACAAATCCAATATGATTTAAACTCGAATTAAAAGCCTGAAACTCGTAATTCCCGTCATAATCCCGTTCAGAAATTCTGCTCGTGCAGTCTTCACTAAGATGGTCATAACTTTAGCTGCCAAACTCAAAATCGAGTGATTTAAAATGCATTTTGAAGATAAGAGATAGATCTTCAAATGTCATGGGGACATCTCAACCCAGAAATGCCAAGATCTCATCCAAAAAATCATCGCAAGTCTATTGATTTCTCAAGCCTGAAAATTGGTTGTTTTGGTGATTGGAATCTAATAAATTTCACCCCATTCGTGCATGTATCATTCTCCCTTTTCTCAAAAAATTCATCCTCAAATCTTATCTTTGATTGAATCCTAATTTGATTTACTTAGCCTTTGACATTGTTGTCGCACCTTAAGGTAGTGTGAACCCATCACGTTCATGGGTTTGAAATTGTGCCTTCAAACTCGCATCATCCCCCCCTCCTCAAGAAAATTCGTCCTCGAATCTTTAGTTGCACAGAAAGAAAAGGGATTAGAATAAATAACAATGAAATGAATAAAATACTTACCTAAACTTTCTTGTGCACCAAAACTATCTCTAGGATCAAAGATATGATTTTGAAATCCCAAATCAACATGGATAATGTATCTCTCCTTAAAAACAAACCATTAACACTAGATAAAGAAATATTAGGCACATGAGTGTTCAAGTAAAAACTAAACTGTAACTTTTTTTGAATATGCATGATCATCTATAAGAATTTTCAGTGATAAGTCAAGAATTTCACATAATTATAAAATTAAAAAAAATTAATATTATTATGTAAAAATTCATCATTAAAGGTCAAGATAGAAAATTTTGTTAGAAAATTTTGTTCCAAGAGAAAATATATAAAATGCTTTAAAAAAACTATTTGATGCAACATAATTACTATTTTTAACCTTTACAAAAGTAGATAAACCCATCAAATCAATTGAACTTTCAGACCAAGGTTTAATAAAATTTGACCAACAAGAAAACATATTATAAGGAAATATTTGACATACTTATAAAAAATATTCAAGGTATGCCTTCTTAAATTAATTTTTATTGTTTCCTTACATTCTTTACCTTGTGGCACTTGTGGGGAATTATCAATATTCAACTTACCTTTTTCCCACAAGTAAATCGTCTACCGATGGTAGAGTAATATAATTAAAAGCCCATCAATGGATCCTTGGAGTCTTGTAATGAAGAAACACCACTATACATATTTGAGTTAGGGTTAGTTAAAACAGAATCACTCCTCACTTTTGTATGGGTATTTTCTTGCTTTTTATTTTCTATTTCCACTTGAGAACTCTCCAATTTTAACTCATATGGATTTTCACTCACCAAATTTGGACCATCAAGTAGACTTTTATAATTCAAGGTCTCTTTTTTCTCTGTCTTTTCACATGATTCTTCCTCACTTCCCATATCCCCCTCACAAGTATTATGAATATTCAATTCAGTACAATATAACTCAATAGGAGAACATGATGTTCCTATTTCATCTAACTCTATAGATTCAAGGAAAAAATTCTCATTATCATTTTTTTCTGGTTCACAAAGTTTCGTCATCTTCTTTGATCAACAAAAGTCTCGTGTTGGCACAATCACGACTATAGTGTCCATGCCCTTTACATGTAAAACATTCAATGTCATGAGCTCTTTGTTGTTTTGGTGAAAAATTAGTATAAATGAGCTGCTTGAAAGATCTAGAAGAATGTTTTGTAAGAGCCCCACTTTTCCACTCAAAAGGTTTAATCTCAGCATGTTCTGGCAGCAACTTATTAATAGCATAGAAGGTTTCGAATTGTTGAAAGTAGAATTTGAACTTGTACCTCGATAATAGTGTGATGCGCCAAATGGATGAGATTGATGTTGCTGAAATTGTTGCTCAATCTTAATTGCCTTGTGTACCATCTCCTCAAGATCAATATAGGTTTGAAGATTAAGAGCATTGGCTATCAAAACATTCAAGCCATCTACAGATCGCACCATGGTAGTTTCTTCATCCTCTCGTATATTTGCTCTTTGTGTAAGCATCTCCATCTCCTTAAAGTACTCATCAACAGATCGATTACCTTGAAGGCGTTGAAGACTCGTTGAGACTTCTCTATAGTAATAAGAAGGAACGTAACGCTTTCGCATCAGTTGCTTTAACTCGTCCCGTGTTTCAATTACCCTTTCGCAGTTTCTTTTTCGATCAATTCCAAGTTGAATCCACCAACTCAATGCATAATCTAAAAATCCAAGGGTCGCCAATTGAACTTTTTCCTCTTCCTGGCATTTATAGTAGCGAAACATAAGTTTAATTTTTTATTCCCATTCACAATATGCTTTGAGATCATACTTCCCTCAAAATGGTGGAATGTTGAACTTTGGTTTACCTAAAAAAATGTTGTATACAATCATTATTAACCAAAGTCTCATCATTTGCACGAGAGACGCGTCAAGCATTATTTGCACAAAAACGAGGCTGATCAACCTTATCTTCCTAATTATGATTCCGATACTCAATTTTGGTACTTAGACGTTCCAAATTTTTGTTGATCGTGTCTAGAATAGTGTCACGTTGCTGATCTCAAACATTTTGAACCTCTTGATCCCTTCTCAACTTCCCAATCATAGTATTGCAAATCATAATGAAAGCCTGAAAAGAACACAACACTCAAGAAAACAAAATTTAAGTAAACCTCACTATTATGCACTCAGAAATAAAATAAAATTCTCAATTAGGTAAAAATTAATCTTACTATTCTTTTAAAAAGTGTCTATATCAATCAATCAGAATGTATTAGAATCAAACTATCAAAGCAAACCTAATAGCACTATGAGTTCAAAATTGGCTTAGACATCAAAGAATTTTGTTGCACGGAGGAAGGAATATGCAATGTGCTTGAACCTACTAACACAAGAAACAAGAAAGTTTTAGAATGTGTAAAGGAACAAATAAAAAGTAAAAACAAATGAAAACTTAAAGCTAAGAAGTCAATGAAAATTACTGAAACTGGAAAACCCGAAAAATTGCGAAACAACTTAACAAACTTCGTTCGAGATGCTCCTAATTTTCAAAAATCATGAAATTTAAATTGGAGTCTCCTCAAATAATGTTGATCTAATCTAGAAAGTCTCGGCACAAAATTCAACCCACATAATATTTTTATTTTTTTATTTTTTTCGTATTTTATTTTTCTTATACTTTTTTGATCATTTTTTTTGTGGGAAATATTTTTTATACTCTAAAATAGTTCCAAGAAATAGTATGTAAATTTCAGATCATTTGAAAATCGTTTACCCACTGAAAAATATTTTTTCCGAAAGCTGTCTGTAATAACCCGTTTCTGCCGGGGCCCATAATTAATTAAATAAAACCAAAAATAAAAAATATAAATGTTTATTTATTTAAACAAATCCATCTACAATAAATGTGCCCTCAAGGCCCGATAAGCCCAAATGCCTAAGACCAGTGATTTGCATAAACCCAATATTATAGCCCACTAACCCATTAACCCGTAACCCATCTAAACTACCCAAAACCCGGTTACACCCAACCCACAAATGGACGGCCCAAGTAGACCCAAAGCAACGAAGCCCAAGAAGGCCCAAAAGCCCAAACTGGATTAGGAAACCCTAGGGTTTCCAGGAACCTTAGGCGCTGCAAACGAAAGGTTCCAAAAGTTAAGCCAAGTGTCACGTCCCTTCGGCTCATGTCCGTTCATCTCGCAATGACCCGAATCAACGCCGTGATTTCGGCCTCATATCACGCCGTGATCGACACCCGAATCAACGCTGGTGCCGTCGTCAGTACCGTTCATCACTGGCCTCCTCGCTGGTATTTGCAAAAGAAGAAGAAACCATAGCAGAAAAGGAAAACAAATAGGGAAAAAGAAATCAAAGATTTCTTTCTAAATGTAAATTATTCATAAAAGGCTATAAAAGCCTATTCACAAATCTGTAAGGGGGACCGATTTTTTTGACAAGAATAAAAAAGGATACACACATAAATTCACAAGAAAAAGTTCGAGCAGTTTTTTTAAAGGTGATTTATTTATATTCTGTTATTTTTTTAAACAAGTATACGAATCATTTATTTAAAAAGAAAAACTATTGATATTTAAAAAAGGGGTTACCTGAGTTTTCGCCTGAAAGAATGAAGGCTTTTAGCCTTCCGACCACCGTGTGTGGAGGCGCGTGTGGCGCGTGGGTATGCGCTGCTCGGTGGCCGAAGGCCGGAGCTGGGGACTCCTCTCTTCCCCTCTACAGAGAGTTTCAAACCCTTTTTTAAAAGACTGGTGTAAAATGAATTTTAGGCTTAAGTTTTGACTTATATAGCATTACAAAAACAGTGCCATTTTCGCTTAGTTTAATAAGCACTAAAACGACACCGTTTCAACAGAAGATCCGCGTGTTGACCCGATTACCCGGGGAGGATCCGCGTGTTTTTGTGAAATGGGATAATTACCCAATCGATCCTTCCATGTTTTTATATTTTCAAATTCATTTTATTTTATTTTTAAATTAGCCCTAACCTCTCATATTTAATTCAATTTAGTCCTGAAGGTCATTAAAATCAGTTCTAAAGAACGACGTCATTTTGGGATTAGGGTCGAATTACCCAATGAGTCCCCCGACTTTCAGTGCGTGTTTTAATCAGGTCCAAATATTTTTATTATTTTGCAATTAACCCTAAATTCCTTAATTAAATTCATTTTTAATCCTTTTATATATTTAATTTAATTTATTTAAAATACCTTATATATATTTTTATAAACATTAGTTATATATACAATAATATATTATTTATAATATTATATAAATTTTTTATAAATTTTTTTATAAATTTTTTTATTCTGTTATATTTATATTTTACTATATGTCATATATTTTTATTATATATTATTTATTTTACAATATTTTAATACTTATTATATTATTATTATTTTATATATTCTTTATTATATTATATTTCATTAATTTTATTTATGTATTTTTATTACATACTATATTTTATTATATATTGTTCTTTATAATATCTATCTTTCTTATATATATTTTATATTATACACTTTATTATATATATTATTTATTATATGATTTATATTATTATATATTTTATTTGTAAATTATATTATACATTCTATTTTACCATATTTCCTTCCATACCTTTATTTTATTATAAAGCATACATTATTTTATTCCTTATATACATTCTTAAATTATTTTTTTTGTATAAGCATAATATCAATATTTAGTACATTTTTTTTAGTTATTATGCCCTATAATATAACCTATATATGTATATATATCATTTTTAAAAAAGGGGTTCTCTTTTATCATTCTTATATGATTCAATATATTTTTAAATATCTTGTTTTTATTTGATTTATATTTTATACATTTTAATTTATTTTTTAGTTTTCTCTTATTTTGATATAGTAGGTTAAATTTTACATATCATTTGTTTTTGTATATTTGCATGAAATTAATTATTTATGGTGATTTGCGTAAAATATTATCATATATGTATATTGCAATTTATATTTGTTGTATTCATTATGCATTACATTATGTTTTGCATGTAACAATAATGCATGAACCTTTATGTTATTTATGATGATATATGCATAAAGTGATAATGTATATTGTGTAATTTATGCTATTATTATTTTCTATACTATACTTGCATGAAGTGATAAAGCATATATACTGTAATTAGGCTTATTCAATTTCTTATAATATGAAAAACATATCATTACTTTTAAAACCAAAAGTTATATCTCATTTAATTTAAAAGGAATTTTTAAAAAGTGAGGCAATGTTTTGATATTTAGGAATTCGAGAAATATTGCCGTAACATGCTGGGTTGCGATTTCTTGTTTGTCTAAATATCTAAAATATCCTTTTAAACAAGTTTTACAAATCACGAGATGATTTTGGTTACAAAAGTTTAAAAATACCATGTCCAATCATGCTGGATATGATGTTTGTACTCTTTTAAAACGAATGAATCTTGATTCTTTTCTCAAAACATTACGGTTTTAAGGAAATCTCATTTCTAAATTCTTTCAAACTTCTGACGATAAGGCAAAATTATTCAATTTGGTACCAATTTTGGGCGTTACGAGGGTGCTAATCCTTCCTCGTATGTAACGACTCCCGAACCTATTTTCTCATAATTTCGTAGACCAAAACGTTTTATAAAGTGATCCAATCACACTTTAAAAGATTGGTGGCGACTCCCATTTTCATTTATTTAAAACTTGTTTTAAAGAGGCTTCGACAGCTTGGCGACTCCACTGGGGACTTGAGAGAGTCGAGCCAAGAAATTGATTATTTTATGTCTTAATGTCGGAAGTTTGGAAAATTTAAAATTTCATCCTTTTTACAGGTGTTTGCTACATATTTTTGTTACCTTATTGCCGTATGTTGTATTTGCATGACCGTTGTGGTCATACCCTTAAGTGGGAGTGAGAAGCTACGCTTTCGTGAGGTTTTCACCTTCGTATAAGTAGTGGATTACTTTCGGGGTACTGTATCTATGTCTTCGTGAGATTTTCATCTTCGTATGGCCATAGGGAAATGTGTCCCCCTGAACTGAACTTGGTCTATATGAGCCTATAATGGGTAAGGACCGAGGAATCTGCTAGTTCAGGTACCCTTGCTTTAGAACTAAAACTCATATAGTGAACTTTAAAGAGCTTACCCTAGCGAAGATAGTGATAGCCTTTAGTAAGCTACCCTTGTAAGTACTTGATTATCATTTTCTTTATATATGATACTGACCCATTTCTATTTTTCTGTCATTGCATGTCATTTGGCATTTAAAGGTGTCGATTCACTGCTCGATTTCTAGATTAGAAAGTTTTGTAATGAGGAACGAATACCTTAATAAAGTGGAGTACAATGCTTCTGTCTGTACCTGGTCAGAGAAACTCCAGTTAGAGAAAGGAGATAGTGTCCCCGAAAGGTATACGTCAGAGTTATGGGACTTCACCCGTGTTAATTCGACGCAGAATGAGTTACAGGAGCTGAGAAACATTTGGGCCCAATGGGATGACGAGACTAAGCAGCTTTTTTATCAGAATTATGGAGACCTTCCCTATTTGCTAGACGTCAAAATAGATAGGCACTTGTTTCGAGCTATGGTACAATTCTGGAGCCCTGCTTATAGTTTCTTTACATTTGGTGATGTTGATCTTGTACTTACTTTAGAGGAGTATATGACTTTACTACGTTGCCCGAGAATTCAGGGTTACAAGGCTTATGTTAGGCTTGCTAGCCTTCTAACTTTTACGAAGAAATTGGTAATGATTACTGGGATGAGTGAGTAGTAGGCTGTAGCTCGTGTGCAACAAAAAGGTGATAGTAAGTGCATTCCATAGGCCATTTTGAGGGATTTGATATCAACGCATCCAGACGTGAAGAAAAGGGTCGACGTCCTAGCTTTAAGTATTTACGGCATGGTGATTATCCCAAAGGCGTTGGGGCATATAGATGAGGCGATTGCGGATTTATTCGATCGACTTGGTAAACAGAACACACCTGTGCCCGCAATCCTAGTTGAGACGATAAGATCCTTAAGTACATGTCGAAGAGCTGGTGAAGGAAGGTTCATTGGATGTGTACAGTTGCTGTTGGTTTGGTTTCATAGCCACTTCTAGAAGCTTAATAAGGTTCCTTGCTGAGTATTCTTTGAGGGTTATTCTCCCTTAAAGGAAGCAGTGGACATGCCTAGGAGAGATGACATTTCAGAAGAGAGGTGGATAGACATTCTTCAGAATCTTCGAGAGGATGATGTTATGTGGAAGGCTCCTTGGTTGGTTCCTAGTGAAGTCCTTTACCGATGTGGCAGTTTTGATTGGGTCCCCCACCAGGAATTTGGGGAGTTGTTGGATACATACCATTGCTTGTTCTAAGGCAATATCGAGCGAGACAGTTCATACCGGCTACACAGGGTTTAGCTCAGAGTGATTTCTCTTATAAAGGAGATCACTACAAGAAGAAGATGCAAGAGATTTCTGAGGCTTGGAAGAAGCCTTTCTGCATGAAGATCTTGACTGAAGGCTCGACGTCAACCCTTGAGTATACAGGGTGGTTTAGTAGGAGAGCCAACGATAATGTCCCTAGACCAATTTCAGGAATGGCTCAATCATTGGAGGAGAGCTTACGAGTGATTCCATCAGAGTTGGAGGTTATGAAGCAAGAGTTCGAGAGAAAGAATTCAGAGCTTGAAAAGAGGATGGAGAAGCTCGAAGAGGAAAAAATATGTTTGAGTCTCGATATCGATGTTCAAAAGATGGAAGTCGAGAAGGTAAAGAAGGAAAAGAGAAAGATCGAGGAAGATCGAGATTATTTAAAGACGCATTACAAGAAAGCCCAGGTAACATTGAAAAGGGTCAGATTAGGGAAATCTTCAGAACAGTGGCAACATGAGATTTAAGAGGAAAGAGCCAAAGCCGAGTATTAGGAGAAAAGGTTCCAAAAGATGCAGTCGCGTAATCAGGCCCTAGAAAAGGAAAATCAAGGATTAAAAGTTAAGGTCACAGAGCTTGGACGATCTCTTCATCGAAGTCGTAATACCGCGACTGAGTTAAAAGCAAGTCTAAACAAGATCAAGGAAATAAAGCACGATATTGGAGGATTAGAAGCAGCACTACAGGACTGTGAGTTACGGATTAAGTAGCTCGAGGTAAGAGAAGAACAGTGGAAGGGAGAACTTTACTATTTTCGGGATCAAGTGGGGGATAGAGATCATGTCATGGAACAGGCTTTAATACAGATTTGAGAGGTTGCTGAACACTTGCAGGACTTGGCAATACAAGCTAGAACATTGAGTATAATGTATGAGTCATCGTCTGACAGAGGATGAGAGTTAGCATTGTTGTTGGATAGGGTTAAAACTCTAAGCCTACGGGCAAAAGTGTATTTGTAGTCTGTTTTATGAAAAGATTTTTGTTCCTTAAATAACGTTTTCTAAAATGAAACTGAATCAAAATCGACATCCTTTTTGCATTCATGCATTTGTATCTCATCACATCATATGCATTCAAGTTTTATAGAAAGACCCTAATTAGTTAAATTATTAGGGAGAAAGAGAGTAAGAAAAAGAAAATCTGGAAGCAACACATCCTTACGATACACGCGATAAGTCAAAGAATATGGACCAAAGATTTGAACAGCTACAGAAGGACATGTAGGATCAATTGCAGGAGCAATTGGCAAAAATGCAAAATGATATGAGGGAGCAAATGTTGGAGGCTCAAAGGAACATGATGGCTGAGATGGCTCAACTACTGAGAGCTATTGATAAGGGAAAGGCTCCCATGGCAATCACTGAAGAGGAGAACGAGGGTCATCCTCCCAGTTTCACTCCACCTTATATACAAACTCAACCTGAGGCATATCCCCGAGGGCCGTCTGTCACAATAAGGCCTCAACAGGGTCAAGTCGATGCTTGAATCCCCATAAATTTCCCAACTGGCTAAGTATTCAATTTGGGCGACAATCTTGCAAATCCTGTAATTTTTGACTTGGACATGGCTGAAAAAAAGGATTTAAGAACTGAGGCTACAAAACAGTTGGAAGAACGCTGCAAATGGTTAGAGGAAAAATTCAAGGCTTTAGAGAATGCTGATAGGCATCACAGAGTTGATGCCAAAGATCTAAGCTTGGTCCCAGACTTGGTGCTTCCTCACAAATTCAAGATGCCAGAATTTGAGAAATACAATAGGGCTACTTGCCCAGAAGCCCATATTACGATGTTCTGTAGGAGAATGACCGGGTATGTGAATAATGATCAATTACTGACCATTGTTTCCAAAAAGTTTAATTGGAGCAGCAGCCAAGTGGTACAATCAATTAAGCTGGGCCAGAATAAGTTCATGGAGGGATCTTGCACAAGCCTTCATGCAGCAGTACAATCATGTGACTGACATGACTCCAGATAGGATCACACTGCAAAACATGGAGAAAAAGCCTAATGAAAACTTTAGGCAATATGCACAGAGATGGAGAGAGGTGGCAATGTAAGTTCAACCACCGTTGTTGGAGAAGAAGACCACCATGTTGTTCATCAACACTCTGAGGGCTCCATTCATCACTCACATGATTGGGAATACTACTAAAAGTTTTACGGATATAGTCATGGCAGGAGAGATGATCGAGAATGCCATAAGGGGTGGCAAAATCGAGGGGGAAGCAACCAAAAGATCAGCCCTAAGGAGAAAGGATGGTGAAGTGAATAACACAAGCACCTACAATACGAGGGCAATCACAGTTGGTCAACCTAAAACAGCGGCGGTTGAGCAACAAAGTTCTCAAAAGAAAGAGTCAGGTACAAGGCAGAATTCTGAAAGGATGCAATTCACACCTATCCCCCTGACGTATCGTGAGCTCTATCAATGTTTATACGATGCACATGTTATTTCTCCTTTTCAATTGAAACCATTGTAGCCCCCATATCCCAAATGGTATGATGCAAATGCCAAATGTGAATACCATTCTGGAATACCGGTGAATTCGATCAAAAATTGTACCGATTTTAAGAAAGCCGTAAAGAGGCTTATTAAGATAGGGGTAGTGAAGTTTGACAATACCCCTGGTACTGAAAACTCGTTACCAAATCATGGCAATCAAGGAGTGAATGCCATTGGCGAAGCCAGTGAGAGAAGAATCAAGGAAGATGTTGCTGAGGTGAAGATGCCTATGAAGGTGATTTGGAAGGAGATGATGAAGAGAGGTATGCTAACCTCTAAAAATGAAAGAGGAGAAATAAGGAACTATGGTGAGTTTCATGAGTTACAAGGACATGAAGTTCAGGATTGTGAAGAATTCAAGGCCTTGGTGCAAGGCTTTATAGACAATAAAGAGCTACAAATTTTTGAAGGTAGCTCTCGTGAAAAACAAGTATGTGTGATGGAGAATGAACAGAAGAATCAAAATCGGTCGAGGATTATTATTTCTCTACCAAGAAGTAATGAAGTTGAAGTACCAATGGTGCCTAAAGTCATCATTCATAAACCTGTTTCCTTTCCCTATAAGGATAATAAAAGGGTACCTTGGAGTTACAACTGCCAGGTGTTAATACCAGAGAAGGAGGATATAGCCAGAACGTCTAAAGATGTACAAGTTGGGGGTTCCCATACACGGAGTGAGAAGCAGTATGATACAGTGGGCGTCAGAGAAGAGTCCACAAAAATAAAGAAAGCAAGTGCGGAGAAGGAGAAAGAGGCTGAAGTACTTGTCAAGGAGCCAGTAAAAGATGAGGAGGCTAAGGAATTTCTAAAGTTCCTTAAGCATAGCGAGTATAGCGTGGTCGAGTAGTTGCGTAAGTAGCGGCTCGCATATCAGTATTGGCTCTACTTCTGAGTTCTGAGGTGCATCGGGATGCATTGATGAAGATGCTCAACGAAACATATGTCACCTATGACCTATCCATTAACAAGTTGGACCGGTTGGTGAACAACATAAGCGTGGATAATTTCATATACTTTAATGATGATGAAATCCCACCGGGGGGTAGAGGGTTAACCAAGGCCTTGCATATCACCACTCGATGCAAAAGGTACACACTCCTAAGCATACTCGTTGACAATGGATCAGCTTTGAATGTTCTACCGTTGTCTATATTGAATAGATTACCTATTGACGATTCTCATATAAAGACATGTCAAAATGTGGTAAGAGCCTTTGACGGTACAGAAAAGAAGGTGATGGGAAGGATAGACATCCCTTTGGAAATTGGGCTGAATATATACGAAGTGGATTTCTTGGTGATGGATATCAAGCCTTCCTACAATTGCTTATTAGGGAGGCCATGGATACACTCAGCTGGAGCGGTGCCCTCATCGTTGCACCAGAAATTAAAGTTAGTGACGGATGGACGATTAGTAACCATTAATGTAGAGGACATTATAGCCGCAGTCACTAGTAAGGTCCCTTATGTCGAGACAAACGAAGAGTCTATTGAGTGTTCTTTTCGCTCTTTAGAATTTGTAAATGCAACCTTCATTTCAGAAGAGAGTGAGCTACCGGTGCCAAGGATAGCAAGAGCTACGAGGATGGCTCTGCAAATGATGGTAGAAAAGGGAACCTTGCCAGGAAGAGGGTTAGGAAAATACCTGCAAGGAGGGACTCAGATCCCAGAATTGAAAGAGAAGAGAGATTGCTTTGGTCTGAGTTTCAAGCCAGACTATAAGCAAAGAAGAAAAGAAGTTGAGAAGCGCCAAGAGAGAAGAAAGGCGTGCCTTAATAGAAGAGAAGTGAAGTGGGAGCCGATGACATTTCCTCCAATATCCCAAACCTTCATATCGAGAGGGTCACTCATAGAAGGAAGTCATCAAATTAATGCTATACAAGACGAAGAATCAAAGCAAAAAAACCTTGAGGGCATTCGCCCTTGCGAACCGAGAAACTCTTTGAACAATTGGACTGTGGAGGAACTTCCTGTATTTTTTAGGAATTCTTCAGAGTAATTCTCGAAATATTTTTGTTACTCGAGAGCCTAGGAGTAGTAGAATTACATTTGTGAAGAAGGCTTATGATCATCTATTATTTTTAATAAAACATAACTTTTATCAACGAGTATTGTTTTATTTTTATCAATCAATATTCCGTTCTTATTCTTTCATTCATAGTACATAAATAATCATTTTTAAATTCATTCATTCTTTGTATATTCTTTATACTTCACAGATCCCTAGATATCAATGACATGAGCACTAATATATCAAATCCTGATTTCTCTCGTGAACAAGACATGTGTTTAGAGGAATCTCAAGATTTTAAAGATGTCCAAGATTGTGATGTGTCTCTGGATCTTTTGAGGATGGTAAAACAGGAAGAGAAACAAATCATGCCACATGAGGGAGAGGCAATAGAAAATATAGCCCTAGAGGAGGGGAAAGAGGTGAAGATTGGCAAGCATATTATTGAGGACACAAGGCAATGACAGATTGAGTAGCTACGTGAGTTCAAGGATATCTTTGCATGGTCCTATCAAGATATGCCAGGGTTAGATGCCGATATTGTGGTGCATCGTCTTCCAATAAGACGAGTTTGTAAGCCAGTCCAACAGAAGTTGTGAAGAATGAGGCCAGATATTGTATTGAAAATAAGGGATGAAGTCAAGAAGCAGTTTGATGCAGGATTCTTACAAGAGGTGAAGTACTCTGAATGGGTAGCTAACATTGTACCAGTTCCTAAGAAGGATGGGAAGGTACGAATGTGCGTTGATTATAGAGATCTGAACAAGGCTAGCCCAAAAGATAATTTCCTTTTGCCACACATAGACATTTTGGTAGATAATACAGTGGGATATTCATTATTCTCCTTCATGGACAGTTTCTCAAGATACAATCAGATAAAGATGCATCCTGAAAACATGGATAAAACCACCTTCATAACATTATGGGGTACCTTCTGTTACAAGGTAATGCCCTTTGGGTTGAAGAATGCAGGGGCAACATACAAGAGGGCTATGGTGACCTTATTTCACGATATGATGCACAAGGAAATTGAGGTGTATGTTGATGATATGATTGCCAAATCTCAAACGGTGGAGGAGCATATTGAAGTTTTAAGGAAACTATTCTTGAGATTAAGGAAGTTTCAGTTAAAACTTAATCCGGCAAAGTGTACTTTCGGAGCTAGGTCAGGGAAATTATTAGGCTTCGTAGTTAGCAAAAAAGGAATAGAAGTTGATTCTGACAAAGCTAAAGCCATACGAGATTTGCCTCCACCACGTACTCAGAAAGAAGTTCGGGGTTTTCTTGGAAGGTTGAATTATATTGCTCGGTTTATTTCACAATTAACTGAGAAATGTGACCCTATATTTCGCCTCTTTAGAAAAAATAACCAAGGTACTTGGGATGAGGAATGCCAGAATGCCTTTGATAAAGTCAAGCAAAACTTGTTAAATACTCCAGTACTATCTCCACCTAGTCCAGATAAACCATTAATTCAGTACTTGTCAGTGTTTAGTAATTCCATGGGATGTGTGCGTGGTCAACATGACGAGGCAGGAAGAAAGGAGAAGGCGATATACTACCTCAATAAGAAATTTACAGAGTGTGAGATGAGATATTCGCCAATTAAAAAATTGTGTTGTGCCTTAATCTGGTCGACCCGAAGTTTAAGACAGTACATGCTATATCATACAACTTGGCTTATTTCAAAACTTGATCCCTTGAAGTATATGATGGAGTCAACAGCTTTGAATGGAAGAATGGCGAGGTGGTAAATTCTGCTTTTAGAGTTTGACATAGTCTATGTGAGCCAGAAGGCTATAAAAGGAAGTGCGATAGCAGAATTTCTGGCTAGTAGAGCTCTAGAGGACTATGAGCCGTTGAATTTCGATTTCCCAAATGAGGAGTTGATGTGTGTAGCAACTACAGAGGATTATCCTTGGAAGATAAGCTTCGACGAGGCATCCAATACGATTGGGAATAGAATTGGGGCAGTCCTGGTATCCCCAAATGGCGATTATTATCCATTCACGTGTAGGTTGGATTTTGATTGCACAAATAATATGGCTGAGTATGAAGCATGCATCATGGGACTTCGAGTGGCTATAGAGCGAGGAATAAGACCATGGAAGTATATGGAGACTTTGCATTGGTGATTTACCAGCTTAGAGGTGAATGGGAGACAAGGGATCCTAAATTGATCAATTATCGTAAGGTAGTTTTGGGGTTACTTGAGGAGTTCGATGACGTCACTTTCAATTATATCCCGCGAGACGAAAACCAGATGGCAGATGCTCTAGCGACCTTGGCTTCAATGATTAGAGCGAATAAAGAGGAGGAGATGAGACCAATTCAGATGAGTATCTTTGAGGCTCCGACTTGTTGTTTTAACATTGAGGAAGAAGAAAAGGATGATAATCCTTGGTATCAGGATATATTGCAATATGTGAGAGATCGTAAATACCCAAAACAGGCAACTGAAAATGATAAGCGAACTTTAAGGAGATCAGCTTGTGATTATGTTTTGGATGGGGACATCTTGTACGAAAGAAGAAAGGACTAAATACTGTTGAGATGTGTTGATGCCGTAGAGGCTAAGTTAATCTTGGAAGAAGTTCACGATGGTGTTTGTGGGACGCACACTAATGGTTTCACGATGGTTAGACAAATCATGAGGTTTGGATATTATTGGTCTACTATGGAAATGGATTGTATCAAATACGCCAAGAGATGCCATAAATGTCAGATTTACGGAGACAAGATTCATGTACCACATTCACCTCTACATGTTATGACTTCTCCATGGCTTTTTTCCATGTGGGGCATGGATGTCATTAGGCCAATATCACCAAAAGCTTCAAATGGACATTGCTTTATTTTCATGGTTATTGATTACTTCACGAAATGAGTAAAGGCTGCTTCTTATGCAAATGTTACTAAATCGGCTGTAAGTCGATTTTTGAAGAATGAGATCATTTGTCGGTATGGGATGCCTGAGAGGATCATATCAGACAATGCATTAAACTTGAACAACAAAACGATAGCAGAAGTTTGTAGTCAGTTCAAGATTAAGCATCATAATTCATCTCCATATCGCCCAAAGATGAATGGGGCAGTGGAAGCTGCTAATAAAAACATCAAGAAGATAGGGGGAAAATGACTGAGACATACAGATATTGGCATGAGAAGTTACCGTTGGCACTCTTAGCCTATCGAACGTCCATTAGAACTTCTACTGTGGCAACTCCTTTCTCGTTGGTTTATGGGATGGAAGCGGTGTTACCGATTGATGTTGAAATACCTTCTCTTCAAATTTTGTCAGAGATAAAGCTGGATGAGGCAGAGTGGATTCAATCGCGGTACGACCAATTGAACTTGATTGAAGAGAATAGGCTAAAAGCTATTCGCCATGGTCAAATGTATTAGAAACGAATGATGTGAGCTTATGGTAAGAAAGTACGACCAAGAGAATTCCATGAGGGGGATCTTGTACTGAAAAAGATCCTTCCCATTCAGAAAGACTTTAGAGGAAAATGGATACCAAATTGGGAAGGGTCATATGTCGCGAAAAAGGCTTTCTCTGGGGGTGCATTAATCTTAACGGAAATGGATGGGAAGAGTTTACCCAATCCAGTAAATTCAGACTCAGTCAAAAAGTATTTTGTTTAAAGGAGAGGAGAATCCAAGGTGAAAACCCGCAAAGGGTGCCTGGAGTTTTCGAAAAAAAAATGGAGAGGCCAAGGTGAAAACCCGCAAAGGGCACCTTGTGATCAAAGGGATTTTGAGTTGAAAGCCCAAAAGGGCAACTCAAATTTTGAAGGGTATACAGTAGTCTTGCTATATCTGATTCAATAAAGAGCGAAGCGCGCTGCATATCAAGGCATCAACAAAGTAATTTGATTTTTAAACACATGTTGAACTCAAGAAAGACTTCATGGAGCTAGTGTATAGACGCTCAAGCGGCAATATCTAGAGTATCTAACTTTTATCCTGTTTGCTATCTTTAGATTCTATTTCTTCTTAAAGCTAGGCTTTAGTCCAAAATGATGATTGGACAAATCAAATGATTCGATCCTAAGAGAGGATCATCTTACAAACATTTTTGATAGGTCATAGCATTTGAAGAATGGTACAAACCTACAGGCTGAGTAAGAATGATATTTCGAGAGAAATAAGGATGAGCTTTGACGAAGAAATGAGTAGTGACGTCGGGAATAGGGGTCATATTCATAAACATTTTACACTATAACATGTTTAATCATTAGGCATGAACTCATACACATTATACAGGTCATGTCTTACAAGTGACAATGAAGATTGATGCGCCTTAACCCCCTAAGCAGTAGGGTAATAGGCTAAAGCATAGCAGATCTGACCTTCAAGTGTTTACGCTGCAACAGATCCAAGATAATTTGGCATCTCTGTATTGTCAAAGAACAGATAGCAGATTTAGCGTCTCTGTATTGTCATAAAGCAGATCGAAGATGACAGATTTGGCGTCTCTGTATTGTCAGAGAGCAGATCATAGATAACAGATTTGGCATCTCTGTATTGTCAGAGAGCAGATCGAAGATAGAAGATTTGGCGTCTCTGTATTGTCAGAGAACAGATCGAAGATGACAGATTTGGCGTCTCTGTATTGTCGAGAGCGGTCGAAGATGATGATTTGGTGTCTCTGTATTGTCGAGAAGCGATCGAAGATAGCAGATTTGGCGTCTCAGTATTGTCGAGAGAAGCGATCGAAGATAACAGATTTACGCGTCTCAGATTGTCGAGAGGAGCGGTCGAAGATTACAGATTTGGCATCTCTGTATTGTCAGAGAGCAGATCGAAGATAGCAGATTTGGCGTCTCTGTATTGTTAGAGAGCAGATCGAAGATGACAGATTTAGCGTCTCTGTATTATTAGAGAGCAGATCGAAGATGACAGATTTGACGTCTTTGTATTGTCAGAGAGCAGATCGAAGATGACAGATTTGGCGTCTCTGTATTGTTAGAGAGCAGATCAAAGATAGCAGATTTGGCGTCTCTATATTGTCAGAGAGCAGATCGAAGATGACAGATTTAGCGTCTCTGTATTGTCAAAGAGCAGATCGAAGATAAAAAATTTGGCGTCTTTGTATTGTTAGAAGAGTAGGTCGAAGATAACAGATTTGGCATCTCTGTATTGTCAGAGAGCAGATCGAAGATAGCAGATTTGGCGTCTCTGTATTGTCAGAGAGCATATCGAAGATAACAGATTTGGCGTCTCTATATTGTCAAAGAGCAGATCAAAGATGGTAGACTTGGCGTCTCTATATTGACAGAGAACGGGTTGAAGATATCAATATGGCGTCCCTGAGGTTATAGGGAGCAGTTTGAAGATAGCAGATATTGCCTTCCTGAAGTTACAAGTGAAGTAAATTGAAGCTATCATATTTATGGTCCAATACCTCTGAAGTTGCAGATAGGTTGAAGACCATTTGAAGAAAAGATCTCAAAGACTAGGCCAGACCAGGCAAAACGGGTTCTTTTATAGTCTGTACTCTATTATCATTACACGATAATGAGCAAAGAGGGTCAACTGTAATAACCCGTTTCTGCCCGGGCCCATAATTAATTAAATAAAACCAAAAATATAAAATATAAATGTTTATTTATTTAAATAGTCCATCTACAATAAACAGGCCTCAAGGCCTGATAAGCCCAAATGCCTAAGACCCAGCAGACCGGTTATAACCCAATATTATAGCCCACTAACCCATTAAACCGTAACCCATCTAAACTACCCAAAACCTGGTTACACTTAACCCACAAATGGACGGCCCAAGTAGACCCAAAGCAACGAAGCCCAGGAAGGCCCAAAAGCCTAAACTGGATTAGGAAACCCTAGGGTTTCCAGGAACCTTAGGCGCCGCAAACAGAAGGTTTCAGAAGTTAAGCCAAACGTCACGTCCCTTCGACTCGTGTTCGTTCATCTCGCAATGACCCGAATCAATGCCGTGACTTCGGCCTCGTATCACGCCGTGATCGATGCCCGAATCAACGCTGGTGCCACTGGTATCTGCAAAAGAAGAAGAAACCACAGCAGAAAAGGAAAACAAATAGGGAAAAAGAAATCAAAGATTTCTTTCTAAATGTAAATGATTCATAGAAGGCTATAAAAGCCTATTCACAAATCTGTAAGGGGGACCGATTTTTTTGACAAGAATAAAAAAGGATACACACATAAATTCACAAGAAAAAGTTCGAGCAGTTTCTTTAAAGGTGATTTATTTATATTCTGTTATTTTTTTTAAACAAGTATACGAATCATTTATTTAAAAAGAAAAAGCGATATTTAAAAAGGGGTTACCCGAGTTTTACTTTGAAAGAATGAAGGCTTTTAGCCTTCCGACCACCGTGTGTGGAGGCGCGTGTGGCGCGTGGGTATGCGCTGCTCGGTGGCCGAAGGCCGGAGCTGGGGACTCCTCTCTTCCCCTCTGCAGAGAGTTTCAAACCCTTTTTTAAAAGACAGGTGTAAAATGAATTTTGGGCTTAAGTTTTGACTTATATAGCATTACAAAAACAGTGCCGTTTTGGCTTAGTTTAATAAGCACTAAAACGACACCGTTTCAATAGAGGATCCGCGTGTTGACCCGATTACCCGGGGAGGATCCGCGTGTTTTTGTGAAATGGGATAATTACCCAATCGATCCTTCCATGTTTTTATATTTTCAAATTCATTTTATTTTATTTTTAAATTAGCCCTAACCTCTCATATTTAATTTAATTTAGTCCTGAAGGTCATTAAAATTAGTTCTAAAAAACGACGTCGTTTTGGGATTAGGGTCGAATTACCCAATGAGTCCCCCGACTTTCAGTGCGTGTTTTAATCAGGTCCAAATATTTTTATTATTTTGCAATTAACCCTAAATTCCTTAATTAAATTCATTTTTAATCCTTTTATATATTTAATTTAATTTATTTAAAATACCTTATATATATTTTTATAAACATTAGTTATATATATAATAATATATTATTTATAATATTATATAAATTTTTTATAAATTTTATTATATATTTTATTATTCTGTTATATTTATATTTTACTATATGTCATATATTTTTATTATATATTATTTATTTTACAATATTTTAATACTTATTATATTATTATTATTTTATATATTCTTTATTATATTATATTTCATTAATTTTATTTATGTATTTTTATTACATACTATATTTTATTATATATTATTCTTTATAATATCTATCTTTCTTATATATATTTTATATTATACACTTTATTATATATATTATTTATTATATGATTTATATTATTATATATTTTATTTGTAAATTATATTATACATTCTATTTTAACAAATTTCCTTCCATACGTTTATTTTATTATAAAGCATACATTATTTTATTCCTTATATACATTCTTATATTATTTTTTTTGTATAAGCATAATATCAATATTTAGTACATTTTTTTTAGTTATTATGCCCTATAATATAACCTATATATGTATATATATCATTTTTAAAAAAAGGGTTCTCTTTTATCATTCTTATATAATTCAATATATTTTTAAATATCTTGTTTTTATTTGATTTATATTTTATACATTTTAATTTATTTTTTAGTTTTCTCTTATTTTGATATAGTAGGTTAAATTTTACATATCATTTGTTTTTGTATATTTGCATGAAATTAATTATTTATGGTGATTTGCATAGGATATTAGCATATATGTATATTACAATTTATATTTGTTG
Source organism: Gossypium anomalum (assembly GCA_025698475.1). Lineage (NCBI taxonomy): Eukaryota > Viridiplantae > Streptophyta > Magnoliopsida > Malvales > Malvaceae > Gossypium > Gossypium anomalum. Next base: position 63,723,523 of record CM046968.1, on the reverse strand, counting down.
TATTCATTATGCATTACATTATGTGTTGCACGTAACAATAATGCATGAACCTTTATGTTATTTATGATGATATATGCATAAAGTGATAATGTATATTGTGTAATTTATGCTATTATTATTATTTTCTATACTATACTTGCATGAAGTGATAAAGCATATATATTGTAATTAGGTTTATTCAATTTCTTATAATATGAAAAGCATATCATTACTTTTAAAACCAAAAGTTATATCCCATTTAATTTAAAAGGAATTTTTAAAAAGTGAGGCAATATTTTGATATTTAGGAATTCGGGAAATAGTGCCCTAACATGCTGGGTTGCGATTTCGCGTTTGTCTAAATATCTAAAATATCCTTTTAAACAAGTTTTACAAATCATGAGATGATTTTGGTTACGAAAGTTTAAAAATATCATGTCCAATCATGCTGGATATGATGTTTGTTCTCTTTTAAAACAAATGAATCTTGATTCTTTTCTCAAAACATTACGGTTTTAAGGAAATCTCATTTCTAAATTCTTTCAAACTTCTGACGATTTCAATTTGGTACCAATTTTGGGCGTTACGAGGGTGTTAATCCTTCCTCATACGTAACCGACTCCCGAACCTATTTTCTCATAATTTCGTAGACCAAAACGTTTTATAAAGTGATCCAATCACACTTTAAAAGATTGGTGGCGACTCCCGTTTTCATTTTTTTAAAACCCATTTTAAAGAGGTTTCGACACTGTCGGGGTAAAAGAAAATTGTTTTGAGGCTGTTTGCTAGAAATCAGTTTATAAAAACAAAAAGAACACCTAAAACGCCCAAATATGATACCAAATAATAAAGAATGAGATAGATGAATGAGGAAGAAGATTGTAAAGTTTGTCAAAGTCGCGAATTTGACTTAGGGCTCTAAACGTTCTGAAAGAAACTTGAATTTTGGCACAACTTGAAACGAAATTGAATCCAAGTAAGATAAAACAATTAAAATAAATAACTAAAATAAAATAATAAATCAAATATTAGAATAATAAGGAAGTGAATAAAGAAGATAAATGGAAAGATAGAACGTGGCATGTAGAAGTCCTAAGAAGCCTTGGAAACATGAAGAATCCACAATCCCCTTCAAGTGGCTCTAATTTCCCCTCTAAGATAGACACCTTGGCAAGAAAAAGTTTGAAGATGATCCCCACAATCTAAAAAGATTGTCAAAACTCTTTTAAAAGAAACTCAAGAGAAATTCTTGAAAATAAAAACTCAGAGAGAATTTATTAACTCAAAGAGAAATAGAATAATAATGAATTGTCTGAATTGTGTACAATGCAAACGCCTATATATAGGCTAACTGAATAAATCTAAATAAAACTCTTAAGTATACTAGAACTCTAATTTAATTTAAACAAGAAGTATTTTTAAACTAAACCTTCTTATTAACATAAAACTCCTAAATAACTTAAAATACTTAATAATTATAAAAAATTTAGAATAAAATAATAAGAGATGATAAATACAATATTGGGCTCATATATAATAACAATTAAGCCTAAAACCCAAACCCAATATGATTTAAACTCAAATTAAAAGCCCGAAACTCGTAATTCTCATCATAATCTCGTTAAGAAATTCTATTCGCTCAGTCTTCACTAAAACGATCATAACTTGAGCTCTTGGACTCAAAATCGAATGATTCAAAATGCGTTTATTATTTTAAATAATAATATAACATTTATTATTTTAAATAATAAAATTTGTTCAGCAAAAAAACTTTATTGCTAAATGTATTCATATATTTATGGGAGAAAAAGGGTGAAAAGGATAATATAGTTTGTTATAATCGTATACATTAATTTCTTATCACTAGTATTAGGATAATATAGTTTACCTAAAGGAAAAAAAAGAACAGTAGCATCTAAAAATTCTTTGGTTTTACATAATTTTAGGAGTGAATCTCAATACCACTTACCTTCTCACAATACCGCCTACATTTTGTTTCTCGCCCATTTTTCCTTCTACTTCTTATACGTTTTCTTTTTCCCTTTCTTTTTTTCACAATATTGTTTTCTTGGCCTTTAATTTCTAGGTTTATGTCTCGAGGTAAACAAAAAAAAGCATTGATTTTTTTTTTTATTCCAGACAAAGAAACTTCTTTATATTTTTGTTCATTTGTGAGATTTTTGGTCTAAGTTTTCATTCTTTTCCTTCATGCTTTTAGATTTTTAGTAGTTTTTCGCTATCAACCATTTTCTCGTTTCTCTTCAAACCTTAGATATTTGTAAGAAAATATTGTTTTACTCATCATGATAATTTTACAGTTATTCATGTTTAGTTCTTCATGTTTTGATTGCTTCACTGTTGATAATCATGTAATTTTGGATCTTTCATATAAAAAAATTGGGAAGTAAATATATATATTGATTATCAGAAAACAGTGTTGAATGCTTGGTGGAAGTGGAAATGGTTGAAAATTGTTAGAAAATTTGGACATCACATATATAATAAGGATAATTACATGTTATTATTTACTATCATGATAGGTTAGCCCAAATTAAAAGTGATCTAATTTGGTTAGAATTTTATTGGGCTTTTAATTATTAAATAAAGTATGGGTTAAATATGTGTAGATACTCTTCTAATCAAATTCTAATTAATGATGGGATAATTAGAATTTGATTAGAACTAATATGCCAAGGTTATAAATATTAGGATTATGGTCCCCAAATTATACACAAGATATCTTTTCTAATATTCCATCATTAGGAAAGAGAGAGCAGATATTCTTTGAATTTCTTGTGTGCTAATTTGGAAGATCAAATTTCCAAGATCGAGTAAAACTTCAAGAAATTCATGGATTCAGGTACGCTTCCGCATCTAGTTTTATTCTTGATTTATTCTTGATGATTTGACATGACAGATCTTGGTTTACGGTTCTAATTTTATATTAGATACTATTTAAAATTCTAACAAGTGGCATCCGAGCTTTGTCATGTTGAATCATTGAGAATGAATTGATTCTTTATTAATTTTGAATTGATTCGTTTTTCTTTTTTAATTTTATGGATTTGATATTTTAATTATATGATATGTTGAATCTTTGAGATTCTTGATAAATTTTTGGGTTTTAATTAATTTTTAAGGTTTTATAAATATAATCTAGTTTAATATTTGCATATGCTATTCGAAAGATGAATGTTTATTTATTTATTTATAATCATTTGATAAAAATTGATTTGTGAGATCTCTTTCTCTTCTTTTCACACAATTATTTTATAAATTTTGGTTAAAGTCATTATTAAATTAAAATTACAGACTTACAACATTTTTGCAATTGAAGAATTCCAATTGGGTTGTATAATTGGTTTTGAAAGTTAATTCACTTGATAATCGAATAAATTAATTTTGGTAAGATATATTTTTTTTTCGCACTATTTGTTTTAAACTTTCTATTTGTAGTTGAATATATATGGAATCATTATCCTTTATCTTTATTTATGATGAATTATATTCACCATTGAATTCAATTCATATATACGAATGATTACTTTTGGTTTCTTTTATAATTATTTTATGTAAGTTTTAGTCTTTATGGAATCTGACTAAAATTAAAATATTTAGAATTATTTTTTTAAATATGGTGGCTATGAATTTTCATAGTTAGTTGCGCATATAAAGACTTTTATATAATTTGGGATTCTTTTTATATTTTGTGGTTATGAATTTTTTTTTAGTATTTGTGCATATAAAGAAGTTTTATGATAATGTCTTTAGTCATGAATATAAATTTGAGTTTACATGAAATAGGTAAGGCAAGCCAGTATTATTTTTATATTTGTGTGTGCATATATATTATATGCATATCAATGATTTTGAGGATTAATGCATGATTATAGTTTGTGTGAACAAGTGTTTATAACCGTTATTCAATAAGATATCTTTTATAGTTTAATTGGTGAAATTAAGTTTTGATGGATATCATTGAAGTTTTTTTTTTTTTTTTTTATGGTTATATATTCAATTTTATAGGTGTTTTGGTGCAAATTCATGTCAACTATATACATATTTAAATATTTTAGTTTTAAATTTGGTTATATAATCTAAGGTTTTGGCATCTTATGGTTCCAAATATTTGGTTAAATTATGATGATGGTTTATTGTATGAATTGTGGGATATGCCAACTATTATGATTTTGATTTTTGAGATTTATTAGCTTGAAAATATTTTTCAAGTATTTATGTGAATATCTGTTTAATCATAAATACAACTTTGGATTTACATGGTAAATTCAGGGTAAGTTTTTCTATTTAATTATGAATACATGTGTATGCATGAATTGCTTTGGTGTTTTTATCCGTGCCAAAATTATGAATACATGTGCTTGTTAATTATTTGGCTTTGAACCACTACATTATTTCTATTTGGTTTTACCATATATGATTTTGGAACCAAAAAAAAGAAAAAAAGAAAAAAAGAAATTGTTGAAAAATTAAGGTTTTCGATTTTTTATTGCATTATTAAGACAACCTTATTTTTGGTTATTTCAGAGTCTATAAAGCAATAAAAAAATAGTTTTGACATTTGACTATTGGGAAAATTTTAATTTGAATATTGGTATGTTTATATATTTTTTAAAATAACTTAATTGAAGCAAAAAGTCACCAAAGTGATTTTTTTGTTTTAAAATATAAAAGTTTGTGTGCATGTAACTTAAGTTATGTTAATATTGAATGACCCAAATGAAGGTTAATAATATTACATGTGCAACTATGGTGATAAACATGTGACGGTTATTCGGTTTTACATGTGAGTAATAAATTGGCCCAAAGGAAGATTTATTATTCGACATGTTCTTATTGTCAATGTTTGATTACTCCACCAAGATATCACTTACAAGTTAATATTTTGTCCAAAGATGAAATATTCATGGAGTGTCCGATATCTTGATATGAGGTTTTCCTTTATTCAAATTATTTTAATTTAAATTTAAAGTCTTAGGTAATGTTATTTTGATTTATTCAGCTATTATTATATTTGCCAACATCACTGTATGTTGTTTTGGGATAAATATATATAAATATATATTATTATCTTTTAATTTGTTTGAAAGATGAAATTAAGGTAAATATTTTGAAACAAATAAATTCAGATTTTGGCTTTTAATTAAGGATGTCGAATATTTTAAATAAATTAGTTGAAACAAAATGTCGTCAAAGTGACCTCTTTTGTGTAGATTAGTTTATTTGAAATATTAAGATAATTATATGTTTTTGTGATTCATGCGTTTATTAATTGACCCAAAGGTAAGTTAATATTTGGCAGAATTACGACATCTGTGGTGATAAATGTGTGATAATTATAAGGTATTGTATGTGAGCAATAAGTTAGTCCAAAGATTAATTCATTGTTTGACATAGTTTATTGTCAATGTTTGATTGCTACAACAAGAGTACCGCTTACTGTTAATATTACTGTCTAAAGACTTGATATTAATATTGTGTTTGGCATCTTGAGATGGGATTAGCCATTATCCTGAATTTATTGTTTACTTATGAACATTGATGTGAGCTTTTTATTTATTTATTGTTCTATATTCAACTAATTCATATTCTATTGCCACAATATCTGCTAATGTAAATTTTATACCCATGCTTAATGGGACTAATTTTAAGGAATGGAAAGGGCACTTACTTATAGCGCTTGGTTGTATGGACATAAACCTTGCACTAAGGGAAGAATAATATGCACCTCTCACTGCGGAAAGCACCCCCTATGTTAAAAGGGATTTTGAGAGGTGAAATCGTTCAAATTGCATGAGTCTAATGATCATGAAGCACAACATTTTAGAAGCCTTTAAGGGCATAGAATCTAAAAAGATTACTCAGGCCAAAGTTTCCTTGACGAAATTGAGAAACGTTTTGCTAAAAATGATAAGGTTGAAGTGAAATCATTTCTAACTTCTTTGATGTCTATAAAGTATAAGGAATATTTTGACATTAAGCTACATCAGATGAATATTAAGCTAATGGTTTCTCAATGGTAATATTGATCATACATTTATATGGTGCAATTAGAAAGCTTTGTGTTTAATGATGCAAAGTTAATGATTTGCAAAGAACTTCATCTATGGGCTTAAGCAAACTTCTCGTCAATAATATTACAAATTTTACCAAATGATTATCTCATTCAGTTTAGAGATGAATTTTATTGATAATCGTATATACCATAAGTTTAGTGGGAGTAAGGTTCTATATTTGGTTTTATATGTTAATGACATACTTCTTGTCAATAATAAGTATAGTCTCAATCAATGCCCTAAGAATTATTTTGAGATTACAAAAATGCATTAGATTTTTTTTTTACATTTTAACAATGGAAAATCTAATGTACATTCATGTTTGTATACATTGGAATATTATGTATATTATTGGGATGTTAGGCAGATATTTTAAGCAATCCTGGTTTGGACCATTGGATAACATCCAAAAGGGTTATAAGGTATTTTTAGAGAACAAAAGATTACATGCTCACATATCGGAAGTCTAATCAGTTAGAGATCATCAGGTCTATAGACTTCGATTTTAATGGAATGTGGATACAAGATTTTGTCACTAAGGTGCAAATTGTGAAAACAAATTGCAATCTTTTATTCCAATAACAACAAGAGCACATCAAAGTCAAAACACATAGACTTTAAGTTCCTGGTTGTTAAAGTAAAACTTCAGAGTTGTTAGGTGTCTATAAACCATATGAGGAAAAACTCCATGATTGCGGATCCGTTTACTAAGGAACTGCCCCTAAGGTTTTATAAGAGCACATTGCTCATATGGGTGTAATGTCATTTAAAGGATATTTGGTTTTAGTGGGAGTTTGTATTTTTTAAATGCTTTTATGTTATAGACACATTTTCAGTTTAAAGATATTAAGTTTATTTTCTGCAGAAATAAAGTTTATTTGGTTTATTTACACTCTGATTTTGGTAAGTTTTGATCTCACTAAAGAGGACCAGTTGGAAATAGACATGTTTAGATCATATTGCATGTAATTTCCATGCTACACATCCATACTTGATCTATGTCATTTGGTTGTGTTAATATACGTGATCATGGATGGATTTAGTTACGATATATGTAACGAAAGTCGCCTTGGTTCTATGTTAACATAATTAATGGATGAGATTCTTCGGAATACCTTTTGGATATGATAGTAAAATTTTGAGCTCATAAGGTTTTATAATGACATGTAATTATAAAGTAATCAGTAGATATATGTGGTCCAAGTGGGAGATTGTTGGAAAATTTGGACATCACATATATAATAAGGATAATTACATGTTATTATTTACTATCATGATAGGTTAGCCCAAATTAAAAGTGATCTAATTTGGTTAGAATTTTATTGGGCTTTTAATTATTAAATAAAGTATGGGTTAAATATGTGTAGATACTCTTCTAATCAAATTTTAATTAATGATGGGCTAATTAGAATTTGATTAGAACTAATATGCCAAGGTTATAAATATTAGGGTTATGGTCCCCAAATTATACACAAGATATCTTTTTTAATATTCCATCATTAGGAAAGAGAGAGCAGATATTTTCTGAATTTCTTGTGTGCTAATTTGGAAGATCAAATCCCCAAGATCGAGTAAAACTTCAAGAAATTCATGGATTCAGGTACGCTTCCGCATCTAGTTTTATTCTTGATGATTTGACACGATAGATCCTGGTTTACGGTTCTAATTTTATATTAGATACTATTTAAAATTCTAACAAGAATTTAATATCATGTATGTCGTGAGGTTGGAAATTTGAAATAATTAATGGTGGACGTGGGGGAATCCCATAATTTATTCAGAGTTTCCTTTTTTGTTTAATGCATGGTGAAAACAATGTTTGCTTTTGTTGATAGTTAGGGCATGCATGTATAACCATCAATTCAAGAGCAAAGGATTGTTGAGGAGAGGTTATGGGCTACCTTTGTTCAAAAAGAGCCAAAGATCACAACATTAATGAGAAACACTTGAACAAAAGAAACACTTCCTCAGTTGTACGTGTAACAAATATTTAGGTTGCTTTCATAGGACAAAGAAAATATGTATAGTTTTGATTGATTGCATGTTGTTGAGCTATGTATATAATTAGCTAGGCTCCAACTATTCATAGACATTAGTAATTTATCATTTAAGAAATGTTTTAAAGCATGATATTTAATATGAAAGTGATTTTGTAAATGTTTCGATTGAAGGAATAGTTAGCTTATATCATAATAGATGTTTTTTTTTATTAAATGAGAAACTTCATTTATGAAAAGAGAAGCTCAAGTCTCATACAAGACACAAGTTCAAGCAAGAACCAGACAAGCATAGAGTTCAAATTCATGCCAAAGAAGACTAGAAACAAAATAAGAAAGACCCTAAAAAATGTCCACCCTACTCAAGTCACCATCACTACTACACCTATTCACGAGTTGAGTTGTTTGCCCAAGTTTGCTCAAATTTAAGAAGGCTTAGACAAAAATATTATACCTGAAAAATAAGTTTAGACAAAAAAAATTGTTTAAAATATAAGTGGAACTTGAGCTTCAATATTCAAGGCCTGAACCTGGTCTAACTTGTTTTCAAGTTTATAATATATTTTTTTCTTTCTTTTCGTTGATATATTATGTAATTTATATAATATAAAATATATTAATTTTTTTATGTTTAGAAAAGTATTTAAAATAAATAATGATATTATATTAAATAAAATAATTAATTTTTAAAAAATAAAAATTATATGGACATGCCTAACGAGATTGGGTTAGCAATTTATGTATATGAATAGGCCTAAACAAAATTTGAAACTAATATTTCAAGTCGAACCAAGTTTAAATAATTGTGTACAATATTAACACTATCTATAAATCTTAACTAAATTCAACCTAACCTATAAACACTTTATAATCATCGCTGCTCAAGGGAAGAGTGGCCTACAAATCATAGTAGAATATTTACTATCTAGAAAAAAAAGTAGAAATTAATATATAGTTTAAACAGTATTATCATGTACATTTATTAAATTTTGAATTTCATGTAATCCTATGTTTAAGCTTGATTTTTTTCATCAACTGCAATCCCATCCCCAATAAACTAGTTTTGAAATTGATACGAAATTGACTTGAGCAAAGACGACATACTTTTATCTTGGTTTCTATAAAAAAATTTTTCAACAGGTTTATATTATTTTATATAAAAAAAACTTATTATCTATTTGATGATAATTTTTGGTTATGTATTTATTTTTTTATATGATAACGAAAATTTATTGTTTAAAATAATAAAATTTGTTAAATAAAATAAATCAAAAGGAATAATAAAAAACTTTATTGCTCGATGTATTCATAAGGAGAAAATGGGTGGAAAGGCATTCATGTAAAAATTTGTTACAATCTCATACTTTAATTTCTTATCAATCTTATTATGATAATGCATCTCATTTCTCGCCCACTTTTTCCTCTCTTTCTTCCCTTTATTTTTTATTTCCATTTTTTTCCAATATTGTCCTCTTGTTCTTAAAAACATAAATAAAAATCTTCTAAATAGTGGTTACTTTGAACATAGCTATTTTTGGAATATAATTATTTTAAACAAGAACTGTTTCAAACTTTAATTTTTCTCAATGAAAGTTGTTATTAAATAATAATTACATTGGATGACAATTGTTTTAAATTGAAACCTTGTTCTAAATATAACTATTCCGAACATAAAGAACAACTGTTTTGAACAACTATTCTAAACAATAATTGTTTTCTAAAAAAGATATCAAGTGAAATAACAATGCCACTTATTTCACGCTTGTTAATACAATTTACTAAAATATATTATTATTTATGTTAAGAAAAGATAAAAAGTTAGCAGCCAAAACTGAATATCTGTAATTCTCTTTCCCTCATGCTTTTACATGTTTACTAGTTTCTCGCTATCATCCATTTTCTCATTTCTCTTACAACCTTAGATATTTCTAACAAAATATTGTTTTATTCAACATGATCACTTTACAATTCTTCAGGTTTTGATTGCTTCACTGTTGTAATCATATAATTTCTCGATTTTTCATATAGAAAAACTAAAAAGTAATATATTGACTATGAGGAAACAATGGTGAATGCTTGGTGGGATTGAAAATGGTTGAAAAATTAATATAATAATTATATTTAATATTTAATATTGTTTAAATAAAGTTATTAATATTTACAAGAAAAAAAAAAGAGTTTTTCATTATTTTTTATCTTATTCAATGATGATGTGATGTTAGCACAAAACTTATACAATGTTTGTTCATCAAATATTCTCTATTTTTTTATTTATAAAAGGAACTCTTTCTTCTATGAGTTCTCTTTAATGCGTAATTTGATGAGCAGAAAAATATATCCTTAGCATAATACATACGTATGCACATGATTGAAATCCAAAATTAATTATCAAATTAGCAACACAAATTAAAAGACAATAAACTAAGTTTAAAAGGATGCAACTACTGCAATTGTGAGACCAGTAGGAAGTTCTTCTTGCACCATGAGCTTAGAAGAATTATGTTACCTTAACTACTTTTTAGGTATTCGTTTTTTATATCCATTTTAATGCACATATTTGAGATATAAAAAATAATATTTCAAATATATCAAAATATATTTTAAAAAATAAATATATACTGTTGTATACATATTTATAACCAACATTTCTATTTGAATCTGAGTGGCGTAAGAAAGTACAGTACGCAAAAACTCTATAACTGAGACAACTAATAAGAACTTCACATAAACATCGCATAAAGGTAAAGTTACATATACTGTAGTATAATGTACACATTAAACTTGTTATATAGTGTATGCTATTATAGTATGTAAATTTGATATTATATAAAATTTATTAATTTAAATAGTAAAATTTGTTGAATAAAAAACCGTTGTTGTTAAATGTATTCATATATTTATGGGAGAAAAAGGGTGAAAAGGATATTCATGTAAAACTTTGTTATAATTGTATACATTAATTTCTTATCATTGGTATTATGATGATATAATTTACCTAAATGAAAAGAAGAACAGTCACATCTAAAAAATCTTTGGTTTTACATAATTGTAGGAGCTAATCTCACAAATACCGTCTACATTTTGTTTCTCTCCCACTTTCCCTTCCGCTTCTTATACTTTTTCCTTTTTTTCCCAATACTGTCCTCTTGTCATTTCATTTCTAGGTTTTTGTCCCGGAATAAACAAAAAAGCGTTGATTTTTGTTATTCCGGAAACAAATAATTTTTTATATTTTTGTTCATTCGTGAGATTTTTTATCTGGGTTTTCATTCTTTTCCTTCATGCTTTTAGATTTTTAGTAGTTTTTATCTATCAACCATTTCCTCATTTCTCTTTTAACCTTAGATATTTGTAAAAAAAATATTGTGTTACTCATCATGATCATTTTACGGTTTCCTCATGTTTTGATTGCTTCACTGTTGATAATTACGTAATTTTAAATTTTTCATATAGAAAAACTCGAAAATAAATATATATTGATTATCAAGAAATAGCGTTGAATGCTTGGTAGGATTGAAAATGGTTGAGAATTTAATGTCATATGTGTAGCGAGGTTAAAATTTTGACACAATTAATGGTGGACGTGGGGGAATCCCATAATGTATTCAGGGTTTCCTTTTTTGTTTAATGCATGGTGAAAACAACGTTGGCTTTTGTAGATAGTTAGGGTATGCATGTTTAGCCATCAATTCAAGAGCAAAGGATTGTTGAGGAGAGATTATGGGCTGCCTTTGCTCAAAAGGAGCCAAAGATAACAACATTAACGAGAAACACTTGAACAAAAGAAAAAACAAGGCAGCAGTGCAATTGGTTGCTCCTTCATCCACACAACAAGACATTTTAGAAGGTGGCAATGATGGAGACAAGCAATCCTTTGTTCCAAAGCAGCTCGGTGATGGTGATCAACCAGATGCTGCTGGATGGCCATCATGGTTAGCTTCAGTTGCAGGAGATGCTGTTAAAGGATGGCAGCCTCGGCAGGCTGACTCTTTTGAGAAGTTAGAAAAAGTAATTACTCTCTTCCTCAATGCTTCTTTTACCTGTTTTTCTATAAACAAAAAGTTCTGCACTCTCCACTTCTATTTGGTTCATATCTTTTACCTACTGTTGGATGAATCATCTTGAGCATTGGCCATTGGGATTTTCATTTAAGGATGTCCATATTAAACCATCTCTTCAAACTGGGATACTTGTTGCTTCATGGCATTTGATATACATTTGCAGCTGCATACGGGAATATCATATTTTTATGCTATGTTATCATGTGAATGTCAAATTATGCGTGGCTCTCCATGTTTTTTGCTGTCCATATTGACATAGTAAGTTGCATATGCAGATTGGTGAAGGAACTTACAGTAGTGTATACAAGGCCCGGGATCTAGTAACTGACAAAATAGTTGCCATGAAGAAGGTTCGGTTCATTAATATGGATCCGGAGAGTGTTCGTTTCATGGCTAGGGAAATCAATATTTTGCGGAAACTTGACCATCCAAATGTTATGAAGCTTGAAGGTATAGTCACTTCTCGGATGTCGCGCAGTTTGTATCTTGTTTTCGAGTACATGGAGCATGACCTTGCAGGGCTTGCAGCAACTCTTGGCATAGACTTCACTGAAGCACAGGTGAGGTACAATAAACTCAGATGTTGAATCGCTTTTATCTTTAACCTCAAGTGTTTACAAATTTGGTTGTAGATTAAATGTTACATGCAACAACTATTTCGTGGCCTTGAACACTGCCATAGCCGGGGTGTCCTGCACAGAGACATCAAGGGAGCAAATCTGCTGATTGACGACAATGGAGTTCTTAAGATAGCAGATTTTGGTTTGGCTACATTTTTCCAGGCTGATCCTAAGCAACCACTAACAAGTCGTGTGGTAACTCTTTGGTACAGGGCACCTGAGCTTTTGCTTGGTGCCACTGAATATGGAGTTGCTATAGATTTGTGGAGTTCTGGTTGCATACTTGCTGAGTTATTTTCTGGGAAGCCTATTATGCCTGGAAGAACAGAGGTAAGTCTGTCTTTATAAACACAATTTAAACCCCTGAACCTGATACGTAGTGTACTTAGTTAATAATATCTGCAGGTAGAGCAAATGCACAAGATATTTAAGCTGTGTGGTTCACCCTCGGAGGAGTACTGGCAGAAAACAGAGCTACCACATGCATCAAGTTTCAAACCCCAAAAACCTTACAAATGTCGTATTGCTGCCACTTTCAAAAACTTCCCTCAGTCTGCCTTGTCTCTTGTTGATAAACTCCTAGCAATGGAACCCGAAAATCGAGGCTCCGTTGCTTCTGCACTTAGAGCTCAGTTCTTTACAACAGAACCTTTACCTTGTGATCCAGCAAGTTTGCCTAAGTATCCTCCCAGCAAAGAACTAGATATCAAACGTCGAGATGATGAAGCAAGAAGGTACTCTTTTCAGTCCTTATTGTCAATCTTTTACAGTTCTCACTTCTCGTGTATTCATGTTGTGTTCATATTATATTTTTCCATTTAGTGTTAATTTTGTATCATCTTTCTATTATTGTTCTCTTTTTCATTTTTGGATTGATAAACCTGAATTCTCTGGTGTAACATCAGGAAAAAAGCAGAGGCTGTAAAGGGGAGAGGGCCTGAATCTGTTAGAAGACGTTCAAGAGATTTTAAGGAAGTGCCTACACCAGAAGGATCAGATACTAATTCAGATTCTACGAGAAACCGTGGCAGCTTCAGAACACAAATGTCTCAGGCAGCTAATACTTCCCATAAGAAAGGTGATAAAGCATCCAACGAAGATCCTGCATCGGTAAATAACCAACTCTTTCTGCGTAATTTTTGTTACTGTATATTATTGTTTACCACCACCACCATCATCATCATTGTATACATTGGATGAGATATGGAACCCAATGCATGAATTCATAAGCTTACTGAACTATAACTGTTTTAATTGTACATCATCCTCAAGATGTAGTAATTAAACTAATGTTATGGGGCAATGGTAGGGTTATGCTCCAAGGAAGACGAAGATCCAATACTCAGGACCAATGGTGCCTCCTGGAGGAAACATTGAGGATATACTGAAAGAACACGAGAGGCAAATCCAGCAGGTCATACGGAAAGCACGCCTTGACAAGTGAACAGTTGCGTCATAATGGAGAATGGTTTCCGCAAAATGCCTGAAGCTTGATCCAATCTTCTTTCAACTGTTTTCACCACCCACTTCGTACATAGCCACTACGTAACACACTGAGTCCCCACACTTATTGCTTGATGAAATTTCAAGGAATTTGTTGGGGTTACTAGAATAGCATAGCATGTGATGGGCAACAGGAGTTTACTAGTATTGTGGTTATGGTTGGATGGGATTTTTAGCGTACAAAGTTAACATTACCCTTCCATGTATATTTTTCTTCTCATGTATCTGTAGTGATAGTTTTAGCTTTTGGCATCTCTTTTTGCGAACGGTGGAAAAAGGGAACTAGACCAGCCAATCAGATTATGAATATGTAACCAGCAGAAAATGGAAACCAGCAGAAAATGGAAACCAACGACTTGTTCAGTTCACTATTGTCTATATATGACTGAATATGTTGAAACTTTAACAGCAGAAAATGGGTTTTAATAATTGAAAATTTTTGGATTTTATATATTTTTAAAATTTTTTAAGTAATTAATGAGATTTGAATCTATTGAGTATAATGCAATTTTACTTATTTTTGGCTTAAATAATTTTTTTATTCATACATATTTATACTTATTAGTTCAAAAGTGAACTCAAAATATAAAAGACTTTAGATAAAAGTATAAAGTTTAAATAATGAGTTTAGATAATATTTTAGACCTGTTTTTCATTTGGGTTGGGCCTTGAACAAATTTGTCTTAGTCCAAAGTCAACTCGATCGGAGTTTATATATTTAAAAGTTACTGATTATAAACCCAAACCCATTAACTTAAAACCCAAGCTTTGCCAACGATGTTTTATTCGTGTTGGCAAAGTTAAGATTAGAGGTGTTCATGGGCTGGGTCGAGCCCAACTAAAAATTTAGGTTTGTTTGTTAGGCCCTATCCCAACACGACCTGAAAAATGGGCCTAATAATTTACCCAAGTCAGGTCGTATAAAAAAGCTAAAACTCAAGTCCGACCCAACTGTATTAATTTTTTTATATTATGTATTATATAAATTTTTTTAAATTATAAAAATACTAAAAATATTAAAATAAATGTTTCCCAACAAATTAAATTTTTTTTAAAATATATATATATTAAATAATACTAAGATAGGTGCAACTTAACAAGTAATTTTTTTTGTTCAATGCCGTTTTTGGGGTCTATATTTTTAACCAAACTCTCTCACTTTTTGGGCGAACCTTCGGGCTAGGTGGCCCATCCCATGACAGGTCTAGTTGAGACCCTATGACCTTGATGGCTCAAGTTTGAGTTCTATCATATGTAATTATCATGCGTGAAGTTTGTTTTTTAGAATATTTTGGGTTTAAATTATATCTCATCATGTATAGATATTATCCAAATTCGAATATATTCTAATTTTTAGTTGGTTGAGCTTTATATTTAATTAATTCTAATTATGATTAATAGAATATATATTATCACTATGAATCATTGCAAAAAGATGAGATGTTTTATGCCATTAGATTGAATACTTAAAATTGGAAAGGCTCGTTTGATTGAAAGAGTTGGGAATAGTGTTTTTAAATATTGGAAAATGAGGTGACCTTGCATTACAGTGAACTGACACACTACTTGCAATTTGGATTTGTTTTCCGGGATTATTAGGAGCGTTAGCACCGCCTATCATCCTCCTAGTATTGGCATTCAATATCAGGCTTTAGACAATGGAAGCATTAGTAGCTATATGATCCGATGCACCCGACTATACCATCCAAGATTTTGGGTGGCTCATAGCCTATTTGAGCAATACAGCATGTTGCAGTCATATTGTCGATAGGAGTTGGATTGGTTGATGAATTTTGATGGCTGAGTTTTAAGGTTGGTTTTTCCATTTCTTCATGGAACAATCATTTTTCATACCATGTAGAACTTCAAAGAAGAAAACAGAAGTGAGAGATGAATACTTTTATAGACAAAAACTGTTTATACATAAAATTTCAAAAACAGAAAGCCACGTAATTCTAGTAGTAATCAAATCCTAAATTAAAATAAAGAGAGATTCTAGGAAAAACCTTCCTAATCTCTTTATTCAATGAGGAAGAAAATGATAACTGAAGTGTAGGGGTTAACTTTGGACTGAGTTAAACATTCTAGAAAACCCTTTTTTAAAACCTTAGCCTAAAGGAAATAAATAAATAATAAACTTCATCACCTCTCTGAAAAGAGGCACTAACACAGAAGGTATTAATCATTTTTCATAAAGTATTAACTTCACAAATTTCAAAAATACCTCAACAAAATTACATGATGGATTGTTGTATATGAGTTTAAAAGTAGTTTATAGGATAAGATAAAAGAGTGAAGTTGCTTGTGATTATCGAAATGATCGGTTTGATGCCAGCTAAAAGGTCTACCTTTTTTTTACCATATAGTTACTAACTTATTTACCAATAATTATTTTATCAATTCCTTCATGCAGTTCATCAATTAGTTTGGTTTTGGTTACAACAATACTTCTGTGAAGATATTGCAATGTACAATCAAGCATCTTTGTTTGCATACCCAAGTTTATTGGGTATTTCTGCTCGCCACTGGCAAACACTGTTCTGCCACAGCCGAAGATCGTTGGCTTTGGGATTGATAGCTCAGCTCATCGAAGGAAGATCGGAACCTTCCAACTCGTTGAAGGAAGACTGAAATCATACGACTCAGACCTAAAACATACATTCCTTTTAATAGAGATTACAATAATTAAATAAAAATATATATCAACTAAATAAAACCATATGAAATACAACTTCTATTCTATGAGTCCTAAAACAATGTATTGTCCTACCCAAGAATCCTAGTTCCACACCACTTCCATTGGTAATTTATTTTGTTCGCCTGAACAAACAACCTGATGCACTAAAATCAGAATGTAAGGCTTTATACCTAATAAGAAAGCCACGGAGCAAGAACCTGTAATATAATATGACTGTCTTATCCACTTGAAAAAATGTTATGCAAAAATATATATCAACTAAATAAAACCATATGAAATACAACTTCTATTCTATGAGTCCTAAAACAATGTATTGTCCTACCCAAGAATCCTAGTTCCACACCACTTCCATTGGTAATTTATTTTGTTCGCCTGAACAAACAACCTGATGCACTAAAATCAGAATGTAAGGCTTTATACCTAATAAGAAAGCCACGGAGCAAGAACCTGTAATATAATATGACTGTCTTATCCACTTGAAAAAATGTTATGCAAAAGTTTAGTGTAGCGAGAATTCCGAGTTGTTCTACACATTACCTGTAGAGAGTTTGTTTTTCATTTGTCTGTCTAGTCTAGAGAATATAGATCATAAGAACATGTGTCACTCTTTTAACCATACTTACAAAATTTAATAACTCCACTACCACAGAATGAGAAATTTTCTTACTTTTATACACAGGCTTCCCTAGGGCCTTGGAACTTCTAAGTTTACTATAAGGTACTCTCAACAAGGCCCTAATTGATAAGGGAGACGTAACTCCTAAAATACTAGCAAAGATAGATGGCAAGAAGGGAGTTAAGCAACCTGATGGGCTGCAGCGACTGTTATTTTACAGTTCCATTCATTTTCATAACCACAACTACAGTGCTAATGATATTCACATGCCTAGCAGCAAGTCACACCCACAAAAGAATGGCATTGTGGATAACCGCGGGCTTAAAGGGATATTACAGCAGTTATCGTTTCCCTTGCCCTTCAGTTTTCTAAACAAAAATGGCACTAAATTGCACAATTAAACTTACCCAAATAGACAGAAATCCAATTTTCACATGTATTTAACAATTATGAGCTTCACTGAATCCAAAAAAGGAAAGCATTGACTTAGGCATATCAATTTTTTTCTTCAAAACTGGAGTTTAGAACTGGTATGGAGAGAGCTAGTATATTTAATGGCCGGCAGTCAGCTCCAACTTAGTTCCCCATTGCTGCTCTTCTTCCTGATCTTGAGAGATACACAAGCTTAAACTGTAGTCTATGACAAAAGCTTAAACAATCTTGATTACATTCCTCTGAATAAAAAATAAAGAAGAACACAGTTTCCATCGAAAAGCTTCTAATGTTGAATATTAAATTCTACAACTGCTCAACAAAACAGTTCAAGATACTTTTGTAAAATGAAAATATGAGATCATTCGCTCTATACTAAATTATCTTATCATAAAACCTATATGCATTAATTTTAATTTACATTGATTAGTAAAGAATGTAAACTTTACAGTATACAGCAGATTAAAAACGGTTAACAATTGCCACAAACTTCTATATTAACCTACCAAATTGAAAACAATCTGGAGGCTATAAGATAGAAACCATTTGATAGGCCTTTCATAGTATGGGCTCCACTGATGATTACTCTGTGCTAAACAACAGCATCTAATCTAGAACATAAAAATGACCCTGCAATCATGCATCAATGCTAGGCCCCGGATATGCTGGCAGGCTCATAATCCGCTTGTCCAACACAGGGCCTCCAACAGTGAAATGATACAGACTCTGAAACTTTGATCCTCTAAACCCAAGAAGTTCATGCACTGCAAAGTATAAAAAGGAAAAAAAAAAAGACGTCATTAATGTTTGATCTTTGGGAAATGATGGGTCCAACTTTGTAGTTATAAGGGGAAGTTGAGGCAAGGGCAGGCTTCGGATTTTTGTGTTACTCCTGAAAAAGGGGTATGCCCCTTAAGGGTATTATTTCCTCAGTTCATTGCAAATAATCTTATATCAATGTACAAATTGCAATGAGACTGCCTTAAACACCCTCACCAAAGATGAGACTACCATATGAAACTACTGACAAGGAAGCAGTATCATTTAGATGAGATGTCTAACCTATATTTGATGAAGAATTTTATTAGAAGACTAGGATACCATATATAATCACAGTTGCTTCGGAATACAAGTTTAGAATAATGGTGAAAATGAAAAGACATACCAGGATCATCAAAGAAGCAACCAATTCCAGTTGCAGATATGCCAACAGCATGTGCTTCAAGGTACAGCACCTGGCCAAGAACTCCAGTTTCCCAAAACAATCTAGGATACATCCAGGCACCCTTCTCACTTAAGGTAGGTTCAAAATGAGCCACCATTCCAAGGCTGAAGCAGCCATCGCTAGCAATATCCTGTGTGTAGAAGTTCAGTGTTTCAGTTATATATAGAAACTATGCTTTGCAGGTTTGCACTCTGCAACAAAGAAGCCTTCTGCAGGAAAGGTCATTCAAAACAATAATATTCTCAAGCATTTTGCAAACGGCTCTTCCTCCACCTCTATTATTCATATCCAACAACCAGTATTTATGTTTTTAAACTTCATGCATTGATGAACAAAGGATATCGATATATTGTTAATAAACCTGTTTCTATTTACCGAATCAAGCTCTTCCTAAGCAATTTGTTTTGGCAGTGTATATAAACCACAAAGAAAATGAAAAAGAAGAGAAATGGCACACACCTGATGGCATGAAAGGCGCTTGGCAAGCACTCGACAGTCACTACTTGCCAGTTCGTACAAAGGTAGATCATCAGGGCATCCCTCTGGTTTCTCCCACTTAAACTCAGACCTGGTAGCCATCTTAAGCTCCTCTAAATGATCCTCATTTCTTACCAAGAAATACAATCCCTTGGGCAAACCTATCACTCTATGAACAAATATAGCAGCATGAACCTCCGCATCCCAAGAGAGAGCCCGAAATGGCAATGTTGATTGTCTTCTATGCTTCTCCCCCTTCCCTGATGGAAGGCAATGCAACAAAATCTGATAAAATGTTTGCCTATCCATTACAGTTACTCCATCCATATCAACTGCACTCCTCCTTTTCCTAACAACTTCCCTAATTGTAAAACCTTTGTAAGAGTTTTCACTACAAATTCCACTGCTTTTAAATTGATCAACTAGAAATTCACCCTTTTGAATCGTCAATGGCTTTTTAACTGCCTCGGCTGTCCTATAAATTATGTCCCAACAAATATGTTCCTTGCTAAGCGAATTTGGCTTCCCTTTCCACTCCAAATTCGTAAACTCATTTACTACGGAACTCAATTCCTTATAGTTCACATCGAATGGATTACTCCCGTTAGGAAAAACAAGAATCAAACAATCTGGGTGCTCAAATTCAATCTCAGGAAATTTGCCTTTGATTGGTCTTGATGGGATTTTAAAGTCCGGGAAAAACTGAAGCCCCATTAGCTTCTCCAAATCCTTGTATCCAAACCCATCTAGAAGCTTGACGTCCCAGCCAAGCGTTGCGGCAGCCATTGCAAGAGCTCCAATTGCATGACCCACATCGTGATTGCAGTAACGAAACGCACGTTCTCCGTATTTCCATGCTTCTCGCCAGAAAATAGAAGAAATTCCAATGAGAAATGAATTATCAGGAAAGAAGTTGGGGAAAAACCCAGATGGGATTGTGGCACGAAGCTCGAGAGAGTGTTCTTTGGGAGCATAATGGGCTACAAAAGGAGAATCAGAGATTGATTGAATAGGAGGGGCAATAAGGTAAGCCTCGGTGGGATGCAAATTGCCGCTACTGGGGTTAACCCGAAGGGACCAAGTGGAAAACCCGGTGGTTTTCCAAGCTGAAAGAGCCAAAGAATCGAAAAAGAGTTGGGAGATAGTGGAATGGGAGGTGGATTTAGGAGGAGGAAGAGAATGGAAGAGAGATGAATACAAAGGAGCATCATCTGTCACCGCAACTATTGGTTTGTCAGTGGGAAAGTGGAGGAGAGGAAGCAGAGGAGCAGAGATGTAGCGACGGAAAGGGTTAGGTTGATTGGCCCAGTCAAGGCCACGCGGTCCTCTGGCATAGTTGGCGAAACCATGCTTCGTTTGATGATGGTATGTGAGGGCTTGAGCTACCTTTTCTTGCAGCTCTTCTTCTTCTTCTTCTTGTTTTCTAACGGAGTTGTCTACAGATGACGCTGAAGGGGAAGAAGAAGAGAAAGAGGCGATTGGGATCATTGTTTTGTTGGTTGAAGGAAGACGGTGGAAACGTGGAGAGTTGAGCGGCAAAGGAAGTCTTGAAGGAAGGAATTTTGACGCCATAACTAACAGATTTTGTAATAATAGTAGTAGAACCAAGAAAAATCCAGATTTTGTAGCAATGCCTCCCTCCCATAATCAAAGGAAAAGCCCAATGGAATTATGGGCTAAGGGTCTGAATTGGCTTTGAGAAGGCATCCCAATTCATCCATCTCACCCAGCAAAACCAAAATCATGTAATCCTTCTTTTTGGGTAAGCTACATTAGTCATCAACCAAATATGTATAATTTTTTATTTTAATCACTCAACCACCAAAAATTACAATTTCATCATTAACAATTTTGATCACTCTAAATGTTTCTGATGTTTTACTCCGTGCGGGTTAGAGGGGAATTAGGAGATTCAATTATTTTGTGAGTAAAAGAATGTAGCAAACTCTGCTTTTTTTTTTTTTTTGGGTTAGTAAATTTTTTTTACCTCTCCCAAAAAAATTTTTTTTTTACCTAATCGTTATTTAATTAACAGTTTTTTATTTTATTGATATAATAATAAAATTAATCCTCAATAGTTATATTTTACATCAATTTAACTCTAATTTTATTTAAAAAGTATAAAAAGATAAAATTCTTTTTATGAATTGGCTTAATTGAATAAGAGGTATTTAAATGATTGGATCTGGTGCCCTAAGTGTAGTATTTTCGTCTATGTACATTTATACTTTTTTTTAAATAGATTGATTAATAAAATTATTCATGAATATCTTTGGTATAATGCTCACAGATGTTTTTTGCATGTAAAGCAAAATAGAAGCAAATATTAGCTTACCGGTTGTCTAATGTTTAACTAATACTAAGCGGTAGTACGTGGTCACATTGTAATGCGAAAACACAACTTATATTAGTTGACGAACCTAAACATGCCCTTAGTCTAATCGAAAATGAGCAAGTTGATTGAAAGTGTAACAGCCCGATTTAGACCCTAATCGAAACGGTGGTTTTGGGACCACAAATCCGAGTCAAAAAAAATATTTTAAAATTATTTTTTGTGTTTATTTTTATGTGAATTTATATCTGTGAAATTTTCGCGCTTTAATTTTATCGTTTGAGTGCCCGATTAAATAAAAGGACTTAATCGCGTAAAATGAAAATTTGGTAGTTAATTGTAAAAGGACCAAATTGTTGTTCTTTTAATATGGAGGTTTTATATTGCAATTATGCCATTTTCATATTGAGTGGACGGTAATGACCAAGGTTTATAATGGTTTTATATTTTAATATAAAGGTTATATTTGTAATTGGGTTAATAAGTAATAATAATATAAAACATAAAAATTAACGGGCATAGCTTATATTATTCTTTCATCACCGAATATCAAAATAAGAAGGAAAAAGAAAAATTTTGGGTTATTCGGCCATGGTTGATTTTGATTAAGGTATGTAGTTAGCCCGGTTTTTGATAATTTTTATGTTTTTGATATCATTGCTAAGTTATCTACAAGACCCATGCTTGAATTTTTTATTTTGGTGAATATTTTGAGTTATACCATTGTTGAAAGCTTGTGATTTTTGTTGTTTGATGATGAAATATGAAAGATATGTTTTAGATTAACATGTTTTGTATTGGAGTTTTTGATGATTTTGAGTAATTAGAACTAAATTGCAAAAGTAAAAATTTGAGGGAGTAAAATGTGAAATAAATGAAATATATGGACTTGTATGAATATGGGTAACATTTGGCCTAACATGAATGTATTGAAATTTTGTATATTTTTTGTTTTGTGCAATAGGGACTAAATTGTAAAAAGTATAAAATGTCAGGGGTAAAATGGTAATTTTCCCATTTATGTGTTTTTGGACTAAATTGAATGAAAATATGTTTGAATGAGTTTAATTTGATTATGTTTAGATCAAGAACCAAAGAAAACGGATTTGGATCGGGGGAAAACTAAAGTTGTCGACTAGTCGTTTCGTTCCGTTTTTCATCGTCCGAGGTAAGTTTTTAAGCAAATAGACATTGTTAATTTTAATTAAATGTGTACTATATATGCTGAAATGAAATAAGTGAATATATATGTGTGTTAGCCGAAAATGCTCAAGCTTGGCAACTATGTGTATAGATTTGTTTCGACCGAGTTACGACGTCCGAAAGTCCTGTGTGAACCTTAGGAATAGCTAGGATACATATGTCATGACATAGGATTCTGATACGTGACGTGCAAGTAAGACCATGACATTGATATGTGATTCAGATATATGTGTGCGAGTAAGACCACGTTTAATATGTTGGCATCGATATGTGACTCTGATATATGTATGCGAGTAAGACCCTGTCTGAGACAATGACATCGATATATGATTACATGTAAGACCACGTCTGGGATGTTGGCATTGTACGATATGTGTGATAATCCGAGTATCTTATCCAATTTCGAATGGTTCAACGGGCAATGATAAGTTATAATCGAAGGTTAAAACGAGCTAAACGACCAGGTATGAGTTAGTTGATT
The DNA here is from genome assembly GCA_025698475.1 of Gossypium anomalum. NCBI lineage: Eukaryota > Viridiplantae > Streptophyta > Magnoliopsida > Malvales > Malvaceae > Gossypium > Gossypium anomalum. The sequence goes on along the minus strand of CM046968.1, from coordinate 63,699,825 downwards.
ACCTATTGGAAAAATAAGGTAAATGAACCATTATGTGTAAGATGTAAATTACGTAAGTTACTATTGTGAACATGTGTGCCTTGTGAAGTATATTCGGCCTTTGCTACGTATATGCATATGATATTATATTTTGATTCATGAGTATATGTATATGTGTTCACATAATGATATTTAGCTTTGAAATTGAAAGAGATTTTGCTTATATATATAAATGTGTATTCGACTATATAATATGAACATGTATATATGATTGTTATTCTTTGATTTATGAAGTTATACATATAAATGTATATGTACTAATTACGAATAAGATATTTTGGCTTGGAAATTGAATAATAGCTAGTTAAAACATGTATATGTTAATTCGGCCATGATTAATCTACATGTGAAAATATATATAAAATACATGAAATTGTAAGTTTAAGATTTAAAGTAGCTATGATGGTATAATTTGGTTTAGTTCAAATGATTTGATTATATAGTTTAGTTGTTTATTTGCTTAGGACCTACTAAGCTAAGAAAGCTTACTCTGTGTGTGTTCATGTTTACCTCTGTTTTATAGATTTTGGATTCAAGTTACGAGCTCGAAAGTCGTCAGAGAAGCTTATCAAACTATCGACTGTCTTCGTTATCTTTATAAGTGAATTTTTGAATCTATGGCATGTATAGGCTAGGTTATGTTTTGAAATGTTGGATTATGGTTATGTGTAATCTAAGCCATGCGAAAATGGCTTAACTTTTATGTTTGAATTTGGTTATGTTGCTTATGGATTATGTACATCGTGGTTATAATGTTACGTGCTATGAATGTATAGTATTTGTGGTAGGTATTATATGCGTTGAAATGGTTAATGATTATGGATGAAAATGTGGCTGATTCGGCTATCGTATGCATAGGTAAATGTATATGTGAATTTGATTGTTGTATTTGGTCAATGTGTTAAATGTGATTTGACATTAAAGGTTGTTTGATTATATCCGAACATGTTATAAGTTTGTTTGATATGTTTATTACATAGTATGTAAGATTCATGCTTTGAATATATGTTTATACTTGGTTATTGATTTATTCTTGTGAAGTATAAATTGCAACATGAATTGATTTGGAAGTTAGCATAATGTACTTGCGTACTCAGTTATATGGTGAAAATATATGAAAGGGTTATAGTCAAATTGGTAATTCGGCACCTGCATATATATATGTATATATTTTTGCACAAGATGAAATGGTATGATATATTTATTAACTCAAGATATATATGTATATTGATAAAATGAGGTGTTTTGGTTATGGAGTAAATGATGTTTGAGTTTGAGTTATAATATGTAATGCATTAGTTAATAAAATGTAGGTCATTTATTATGGTACATTGGGATATGCTTATGTTATAAAATAATGATATGTTTGACTACATGGATTTGATAATTATTTGAAAAGCGATTAATATGCACAAGTAGATTTTGGTTGCTGAATAGACATGAGCTGAATATGATTATGTATCGTTTTCAATGACACATTATTGGAACATTTGAAATAATTTATTTGAGTGGTTTAATTGGTTAAGTTGCTGATATATTTTGGCATATGCCAAGTGGATTACTACTTACATGTATTTATGATATGTAAGTGTTGTATTTGGGTAAACAAATGCTATAATGGAATATATCGTTTTTTTATAAGATGAAATAATGTATGTTTTCTTACTAATTAGCATGTGTATAAAATTAGTAAGATAATAGATATTTTATTATTTAAACTATCTGAGTGCCATAATTGTTATAGTATACATATATGATTGGTATGTGAACGACATATACTTGGTTATGAATTTAATATCCGATTTTCATGATTCTTTGTTGTATTGATTAAATAGAATCTTGAAAATTATATGAATTATAGAATGAAAGTATGTTAGTTGCTTTTTTTTTATTAAAATTATTACTAGAGGATTAACTTTGAAATGAAAGTCTGTTCTGAATTATTTTATAATCGGTAATGTCTCGTAACCTCATTCTGGCGACGGGTACGGGTTAAGGGTGTTACAGAAAGAATAGTATGTTGTCTATCAAGTTCAATTAGGGAGATGCCTTGTGTTGAGCATTAGAGTGGATGACTCATAAAAGAGAGTTACATTGATGTGATTGACTGGACTGACATTACATCAGGTTGGACCCAAGAAGAATAGACCCTAAATCCATTTATAGATTTATTCACTTGTGATGTTCAAAGTGTGACATACCTTAATCCTGAATGGATGATAGACTATGTATGTATAACTCGTATACTTTGATGTAAGTAAAAGTTTGAACTAAAAAAGATAAGGAACTGAAAGCTAGTGCGTTAGGTATACGACTTCTATGGTATGTAGTGTCATTCACAATAGTGGAATTCATAGCTCGAGATATGGGTAAATGATATCCTCTCATTGCCATTACATGGTTGATGAAAAGTAAACACGACCATAGGTTGTTCGTCTTATGCAGATTTGAAATGCCGTGAAATCGAGTTTCAAGTCAGAGATAGTGTTTTTGAAATTTTTGCCTTGGAAGAAGGTTCTACGATTTGGATGGAAGGGTAAGCTAAGTCTGACATTTATTGAACCTTATGAGGTTGTTGAGAGGACTGGGTCGGTGGCCTATCAACTCAAGTTGTTGTCAAAACTTGAGTGTATTCATATGTGTTTCATGGGTCCATATTGCATAAGCATCACTTTGACCTATTGCATATAGTGTTGATTGAGGAGATTGAGATTCGACCTGATCTTACGCATAACAAGGAGCCAATTGAGATTTTATCTCGAGAGGGGAAAGTATTGTGTAATAAGAGAGTTCAGTTGGTTAAGGTTTTGTTGAGTAACCACAAAATGGAAAAGGCTACTTGGGAAGCCGAGGACGTGATGATACATTAATATCCCTATCTATTTAATTTAAGTAAATTTCGAGGACAAAATTCTTTTTATAGGAGGAGAGTTGTCACATCCCAAAATTTGGTCTAGTATTTGGGTTAGTGGGCCAGATATTCAATTTGGATCCCAGAAGAATTTGTGAAAATAAAGCCTAAAGTTAGTTTCGAAAAATTGGAATTAAATGTCTAAAAATAATTTTCCATAAAATGATTTTAAACATATATAAATTATATTTTAAAAAGAATCGAGAAAAATGATTTTAATTAGAAAAGAGGATCGATTTTTAAAAAGGTCAAACTTGACAGTTTCATAAAAGCAATTATACATTTGTTTTAAAAATCAATTTTTCCCCTATAGCTTTAAAACCCCTATTCACGTCCCTTCCCTCCTCATTCCTCTTTATTTGAAATTTTTGCCAAACAAAATCTACACATTTTTCTCTCAAAACAAACTAACAACTTTGACTTCCTTTTCTCTTAAGCACTCAATTTCCTCTCAATTTTCAAGAAAACTATCAAAATCTTCATCAATTTCCCTATTCTAAAGGATTTTCAAGAAATTCAAGTTCTAACTCACGTTTTGTCTCCAAGAAAGGTGAGATTCTATTTCTTGATTCTATTTCTATGCATTTTGCTTTTTCAAATCAAGATTTGATCCTCTAAAACAAGATTTTTAAAGATTTAAAGAAATATGTCAAAATTGAGCTCTAAAATGGAGAAGTTCATATTTCCAAGCTAAAATTTGGTTTCTAAATGATTTCCATCTTATTTTGGTAAGATTAAAAGGTTTCTAAACTTGTTTTAACAAGTCATTACGAGATTTCAAGGATTTGATTATTTTTCTTGTTCCTTCAAGGTATTCTTAGGTGATTTTTTTGGAAAACTAAATTCTGAGTTTTTGAGTATTCTAAATAGTTTAGATTCATCCTAAAATGATTAAGGAGATGATTAGAATCAGGTTGAAGTAATGGAAACAAGAAATAGTTAAGAAATCAAAGATTTCAACAAAACTAGTTAAATTTTCGGCTTATGACAGAGTAGTGTGGATCTGCATTTTTTTTGAGATTCTAATATGTTTGTGGTTGTTACTAATCATATTTTATTGTGTGTAATGTGCATGTGAAGTTTTAAATTCATCAAAGCCCTCTACGAGTAAGGTGAACAGCAAAGCGAAGCTTGTTTAAGCTTTCGATGAGCAAGCGAAAGCTGATTTGGTGAGTGTTCCAGAGTCACTACTTGTATGCACAATTCATTAAGTTAATCAGGATTTTAGGTTAGCCTAAACACCTACATAAGTTACGTGTGTAAGCCTCTTTACTCATTTTGCAAAATAGTGCCTATGTGATGTGAGATGTGTAATATGATGTGTTAATACAGCAAGTAATGTGTGATTGTGTTAGTATATAATATGGGAATTCTTGGTTTTATGCACATATATGTGATTTCATATGGTTTTGGCTTATTGAGCACTGCGTTAACCCTTGCAAGTGCATCAAATATGAATATGACAAGCATGATATGTGAAAATGATAGTGTTGTGATTATAATGAATATAAATAGAGAAAATATGCATAAAACAATAACTAAACATGCGTAAAAGGGGATATGTTGGCCTTGTGATCTTTTTGAAACCATTAGATATAGTGGCATGCCATATGATTTGAGTACTCGCCTATGCTTTGTATATGGGCGTCGAGGCCCGAGACATGTTGGAGGGAAAAGGGAATGTTGAGCTAAGCTCCATTCATTGGGACATGGTTGGTTTGTTGGAGAGTGTTAGCTTAACACTTCACTTTATTTGGGACATGATAGACTCTTTGACACATTGGTGTGTTGGAGATCTGTTTTTCCAATACGATGAAATGTGCTTATGTACATATGTTTCATAGTCGCAGTAACCCAACATATCAAAATTGAAATGTTTGAATTATGCCTTAAGTGTCTTGTGTAAGAGCAAAATCATGATGTTTTCTTTGGTGTCTTATGTAAGTACAATGCAAAAATGTTTAACCTTCTTATGTGGGCAAAATGGATCATGAGAATGATGATTTGACATGGTGAGAAAGTGTTTGTAAGTTTGCTTTTATCATGCTTTTGCTTAACCTTTGATTTCGTGTTTGCATTGTAGTGCTTTTGAACATTCACTGAGCTTGGTTAAGCTCACACTCATTTTTCATTTACCTTGCTAAAAAGTAGTGTATGAGGAGTGTGAAGTGGGCAAAAGAGGTGATCCTTACAAGACATAGCATTTAAGTATGTTATAATGATTTTGAACTCTTTCAATAAAGGCAATGTGGGTTGTCATGTGGGACTAGACTTTGGACTATTAATAAGGACTTTGAACATTGATTTGTGGTTTTTGGGTGCTAGAGAATATTGTTGATGATGCATGTTATGTCTAATCGGAGTTCAAGTGTTAAAAATGCATGGAATATGGTTAAAAAGTGCTATAAAAAGGCTAAAACAGAATTCTGGAAATTTTAATCTGTCTAAAATAATCAAATGACTTAATTTGAACATGTGGGAGCCTTAGGAAATTATGGTATGTTGATATGGTATGTTGTGTGATTGATTTACTTAAGAGTGTATATGCTAACATAAACATTTACTTGAAGTGTTAAATTATGTTTTTTGTGAGTTATCGTATGTTAGAGCATGTTCTAAATGTGAGTTGTGAGGAATACGATTTGTTAGAAATGAGAAATAGGCTAAAATGCACTAAATGGTATGCTTGGGAGTGACAAAAGTTAGAAATTTCATGTTATTAGGTTGTTTTGTAGAAATTGCAGACGATGTCGCGAAGACGTTCGGATGTCGTTGTGACAAGAGATCAGCGTCGAGACACCCTTTTTTCATATCTTCGTGATGTGAGGCCTCTTCCATAGACTATCGCCACTAATTCAATCTTCCCTTCAGATAGTTTTGTATCTAGCACATATGCAAGGTAAGATTTGCAACCTTTCCTCACACATTTCTGAGCTGGCATAGACGAAATCACTATAGGTAATTCACTGTATTCATCTGATTCAATTCGAAGAATTTCATTGTTCTAGCATTTCAATTCAATAGTCTTTCGTTTACAATTTACAACGATATCATGTATCGTCAACCAATCCATACCCAGAATTACATCGAATTCATCAAAAGGTAGTAGCATCAAATCAACCGGAAAATAGTAACCACGAATCATTAAAGGACAGTTCTTGCAAACTTTATTAACTAGAACATACTTGCTTAAAGGGTTCGATACTTTAATCACAAACTCAGTAGACTCAACAGGCAATTTCTTACTAAACACTAAATTCTCACAAACATATGAATTAGTTAATCCTGGATCAATCAATGCAATCACATTAGTGTCGTAAGGAGAGAATGTACCAGTGATAACATCAGGTGACGACGCCTCTTCGCGAGCGCGAATGGCATAAGCTCTAGCAGGTGCTCTCACTTCAGATCTCGTAGTTGAATCTTTTGTTGCGCCTCTACTACTGGTCACATTTCCCCCATTTCTAGGCATCCTCCCTCGAGTAGCTATGTTGCTCAGTCTTGCATTCTGGAATTTGTCTTTCTTAGCTAATTCAGGGCAATCCCGTATGAAATAATCTTGTGAACCATATTTGAAACAAGCCCGATCATTCATTCTACATTCACCAGGATGTTGTCTTCCGCATCGTTGACATTCAGGTCTGTAATTTCTCACACTTCCCACACTCGATACTGACGTAGCTTGAGCTTTAGGACTTGAGTATTGTTTTTCACGATCTCTATTCGTATACCCGATTGAAGCATTTGGACAAGTGTATGAATCTTTGAATTTCTTTGATAATGACTGATATAGCTTATTCATCGGTCTTTTACTCGAATCTCTAGCCTTTGAATTTGCTTTTCTCTTTTCTTTACTAAGCTCCTCGGCTTTGCAAGCTCTATCAACCAGGACAACAAATTCTTTCAATTCTAGAATTCCAACTAGAAGTTTAATATCCTCGTTCAACCCATCAGCAAACCGTTTGCACATTATCTCTTCAGTAGAAACATACTCCCGAGCATACTTACTCAATCTTACGAATTCTTTTTCGTACTCAATCACAGTCATTCGGCCCTGTTTCAATTCTAGAAACTCTTTGTGCTTTTGATCAAGAAACCCCTGACTTATATATTTCTTCCGGAACTCAATCTGAAAGAATTCTCAGGTCACTCTTTCTCTCGGTACCACTAATACCAAAGTATTCCACCATTGATATGTTGTATCTCTCAATAATGAAATGGCACATTTTAAACACTCAGCTGGCGTGCACAAAAACTCATCGAATACTCGAATAGTGTTTTCAAGCCAAAATTCAGCTCTCTCGGGAACATCATCAACAGTAACTCTAAACTCTTTAGCTCTGTGTTTTTGAATTTTATCAACTGGCAGCTTATTTAATCTTAGAAGTTCTACACCTTGAGGAGTTACGGGAACTGGTTGGGGATTAGGTGGGGGTGGAGGTTGTTGAATAGCCAGATTGGTTCTAACAAATTTCGTGAACCACTCGTTCATCATTTGGAAAAGGCTTCTTTAGCCTCTCCTTCATAACTGCTCGATACAATTCTAGATTCAGATGGCGCTGCCCCTTGAGCGAGAGTTGGTGCATTACTCTCGACATCATAAGCTACAGCTCGATTGGGATCCATTTGCTATACGAAAATATAATTTAAATTTTCAAGAGTCATCACCCTGTCACAGTTTATATATGGCATGTACAGTTAGACTCTCACATATGCTACGTTAGCCCGAGAATCGACTAAACGTAGCTCTGATACCAATAAATGTAACACCTCTCACCCGTATTCAATGCAAGAATAGGTTTACGGAGTATTACCGAACTTATCACACATTTAAACATACATTACACATACAATTTAATCAATTCAAATACAATTCAATCATATTGTCCCTAATACGAGCCTACGAGGCCTAAAACATGCATTGGGAGTGGTTCGAGACTAAACTGATAACTTTGGAAACTCTTAGAACACTTAGAAAATTTTCTCAAAAATAAGGGACACATGCCCGTGTGGCCCGACTGTGTGTCTCATACGGCCAAAGACATGCCGGTGTCGCAAGTCATGTGGACATTCGAAATGGGAGCACATGGTCATGTCCTAGCCCATGTTTGACCTCATGTAACTCTCTAACTTGGGTCACACAGCCAACACACACGCCTGTGTGGCTAGCCTGTGTGCCCTAAAAAAGGCCATACATGCCCGTGTGCCAGGCCGTGTGCTAGGCCGTGCCAAACCTGTAGGGTATACTGACTTATGCCACACGACCAAGTCACACGCCCATGTGTGAGGTCGTGTAGAGCATACTGACTTGATTTTAATTTCAACACCAAGGGACACACAACCGTGTATCATAACCGTGTGTCACACACTGCTGAGACACATGCCCGTGTGGACAAAAATAGGATATTTATCAAGCCATTTTGCCACTCAAATCTTCATATATCTACATTAACCAAATTGGAACAAAACATGGCACATATAGGCATTCAACTACTCTCAATCAAGCATCATTTATACCATTTCAAACACCAACCAATTCAAAACATATCAATACCACAATGTACTATCCAATTCATACTAAACTTCACTTATACCATTTAACTTGGTAAACATTTCTAAGCATACATCATTGTGCTCAATTTCATAATGCATATATCTTCTCTAATTTCTATCATTTGACAACCACAACATCTACTATCAATAAAAATTACAAAATCAACCTCAAATTCATAACATAAGCCATATACATACATTTATACACATAATCAAACCAACCAAATTAAGCCAACTCTTATGGCTATATATACAAACCAAAACATAAGCATTTACAAGCCAATTAAAATGGCACAACACATTAAAAATTATACCAAAATAAGAAAAGTCCCTATACATGCCATATACTCAAAGTATAAGCTCAAAAGTTGCAACAATCCAGTTTTAGCTAAATCAGAATAGTAGTTTCGAAACCAAAAATATAATGTCAAAAAATTATTTTAATATTATTTTTGGTATTTACAACATTTTATTTGATTTGTGTGAAAATTTTGTGAACTAATTTTATCGATTGGTTGGTTAATTTGTGAAAAAGGACTAAATCGCGTAAAATGCAAAAGTTGCATTCTACTTGTTAAAGGTGTCAAATAGCTTTGGTTTTTAAATATGGTGGTCTTAAATAGTAATTAAAACATTTAGAACATAAGTGGACAAATATGGACATGGTTTATATTAAATGTTAATGTTTTAGTAAAGGGTAAATAGGTAAAATAGTAAATAAATGATAATAATTAAAACAAAAACATAAAATTTTCATTCAATCATCTTCATTAGCTAAAATTTTGAAGGAATAAATAGCCATGGTTAGGTTTTCATTCGGCCAAGCTTTCCTAGCTTATTAAGGTACGATTTTCGTCCCGTTTTTAATAATTTCTACGTTTTTGAGATCGTTGCAACTAGGTCTAGCTAGCCAAGAGACTATTTTGCAAAATTTTTAAAGATTTTGAGAGTTGCCATTGTTGAATATATTTGTTCTTTGATGTTTAATGTTGAAATATGAAAGCTTGATGATAGATTTTCATGTTTTGTAAAGTAATTTTTGATGAAAATGCAAAATAGGGATTAAATTGAGAAATGTGTAAAGTTAGTGGTTAAAAGTGTGAATAAATGGAAATTATGGGCTTCTAGGGGTATTATGGTAATTTGGCTAGCATGGGTTAGTCTTGAATTTCATTAATCTATGATTTTGTGAAATAAGGACTAAATTGTGAAAAATGTGAAATTTATGGGGCAAAAGTGTAAATGTGTTTTAAAGTGTATTTTGGACTAAATTGAATGAATAAATGATTGAATGAGTTAATTTTGAATATAATTAGATCAAGAAAATAGGAATACGGACTTAGATCGGGAAAAAGATAAAGTTATCGACTAATCGACTCGATTAGCTGTTTTAGTATCCGAGGTAATTTTGTATGTATTAAGCACTATAATAATTATGCTTTTAGTGCTTTAATATTACATAAATTGTATATACGGGACAATAGTTATGCTCGACGACAAATCGACTATTGGTGGAACTTAGTGTGCAAATCGACATAGCTTCGGCTATATATGGTAGTTAGTATGCGATTTGAGATAGCTTTGGCTATGTACGACACTTAGTGTGTGAGATATCGAGCGTGGCACTTAATGTGCGAAATATCGAGTATGGCACTTAGTGTGCGAGATATTGAGTATTTCAACTGCATTCTGTGTATGTATGAACTTGTTATGGATTGGTACAGGTATGTACATGTATATTATGAGCTTAAAATCTAAGAAGATACAAAGTTTGTATATAAACTTATGAATAAGCATGTGAAAGGTTTGTTAGTAATCATAAAGTACATGATAATATGTTTAGATTGATGAATGTTGTATTTGTGATTAGTAAAGTTTATATTATACGAGCTTACTAAGCTTATTAGCTTACTGTGTATTTTTCCCTTGTTTTATAGTGATATCAAGGCTAGCTCAGATTCAGAAGTTGTCGAGAATATCATCGCACTATCAAACATCTAAGTTAGTACTTTTGAATTATACATTTATGGTATATGGCATGTATAGGCTAGATGTGGTATTTTGGTAGTGATTATAGCCATGAGATGTGGCTTGTATATGATGTTAATATTGATATGTGTTTGGCCATTAGAAATGGTTGGTAATGACTTTTGTAAGATGTTTATAATGTCTGGTGAGATGATTTGTTTTTGGCATGGTTGTAATCAAGACATTACGGAAGTTAAAATGGTTATTTGAATTATGGTGGATGAAAGATTAAGGTTAAAGATCATGTTGTCTTGGTATATATTTGATTAAGTGAAATGGTTGTATTTGTATAACATGAATTGTGCATGAATTGTGATTGATTTGGCTGTCCCTTTGTGTATAGAAATGGTACATTTTATTTTGTATAGGTACATTAAAGTTGGGGTGACAAATTGGTCTTACAAATGGCCTATTTTTGTCCACACGGGCAGAGACACGAGCGTGTGTCTCAGCCGTGTGTGACACACGATCATGTTACACGGCCGTGTGTCCCCTGGTGTTGAAATTAAATTAAAGTCATATGCTCCACATGGTCTCACACACGGACGTGTAACTGGCCGTGTGGTACAAGTCAATATACCTCCTAATTGGCACATGGCCTAGCACACAGGCGTGTGACTTGGCCGTGCTGCATAAGTCAGTATACCCTACAGGTTTGGCACGGCCTAGACACATAGGCGTGTGGTCGGTCGTGTAACCCAAGTCAGTATGTATGCCCTATTTCCACATGGCCTGAGACATAGGCGTGTCTGGAGCCATGTGAGGCACACGGCCTGCTCACTCGGGCGGACGTGTGACCTCTGTATGGTTGAAATTTTTCTAAGTTTCCAAAATTTTCATATGTTATCGGTTTAGTCCTGAACCACTTCTATAGCATGTTTAAGGCCTCATAGGCCCTTATAAGGGACAATGCAATTGTGTTGAATGATTTATTAGAATAAATGCTTTATGTTTGATAAATGTATGCTATAAGTTGTGAAATGATCGGTAATACCTCGTAACCCTACTCCGGCGACGGATAAGGGTTAAGGGTGTTACAAAAGGTACCAAAGTGATAGTAGGATAGTGTGACGAAGTCTCCAACGATCCTTGAATCCGAGCTAGCTTTAAAATCACTATAAAACATGGTAAAATAAACAAAGTAAGCTATATAGCTTAGTAAGCTCGTATGAAATAAATTCAATCTTAACATAAATATACAAATCATCAAATTGAACATATCAAGACGTAGTTCATTTAACTAACAAGCCTTTCACATATTCAATCATAATCTTATGTATAAACTTCACAACTTCTTCGATTTAAGCTTATACGGTCCATGTACAAACCTGTACCATCTCATATCAATCTCATACACAACCACGTCTTTCATTTACCCGTTGAACCATTCGAAATACTATCGGATACTTGGGAAACTCGCACTAAAGTGCCAATATCATGGCTCGAAGCCAACGAAATCTCATATCACATATACTGCTCACACTAGAGCTATCAACGCGCTTGCTCACACAAGCTATCAGTCAAGACGTAGCTACACGGTGCTGTTCACACAAGCTGTCAAGTAACTACAACACATGCCGGTATACTCAACCACCGGTAGAATGTACAGGACTAGCACTCGTATCACATAATCACAATAATCCCTAATGACATGTCATTCGTATCCTAATATATTCCTAAGGTTCAACCGAGATTTCAAATGTCGAATCGTCATCGAATCATTGTCGAACATGTCCGTAGTCTCGTATTCACATTTTATGCAATATCAAAGCATTTAAAATACATTTATATTGAAACTTATTACATACGAACTTATCTCGGATGTAAAAACGACTAAATTGATCGATTAGTCGAGAACTTTGTCTTTCCCTCGATCTAGATTCGAGTTTCACTTTTCTTGATCTAAATGTAATCAAAATCAACTTATTTAATTACATTTCTATTCAATTTAATCCAAAATTCACTTTAAGGCATTTTTACACTTTTGCCCCTAATGTTTCACATTTTTACAATTTAGTCTTTACTTCATTAAAACACAAATTCATACAATTTGACACAGCCCGTACTAGCCAAATTACCATTAGGTCCTTAGCAGCCCATATTTTCTATTTATTTCACATTTTAACCGTAAAATTTTGACATTTCATAATTTAATCCCTAATTTGCATTTTTACTAAAAATCACTTAATAAAACTTGTATAACTATCATCAAACATTTATAATCCATCATCAAACATCAAAATACTCATGTATTCATAAATGGAAACATCTAAAATCTTTAAATTTTTTGCAAAATAGTCCCTGGGCTAGCTAGACCTAGTTGCAACGATCTCAAAAACGTAGAAATCATTAAAAATGAGATAAAAATTACTCACCTATTGAGCTAGGAAGCTTGACCGAACTAAAGAACCCTAAAATGGTTTCTTCCTTCTTTAATTTTCGGCTAAGAAAGATGAAAGCACTTAAATTTTGGTTTTTGTTTTATTTATTTTACTTTACTATCCAAATTACAAAATTAACCTTTAATTAAACATTTAAATCACCTAATAATGTGCCTATGAATGTCCACTCACCATTATAATGGTCTAATTACTACTTAAGGACTTTTACTTTAAGGTTCTATAGCTATTTGACACTTTTAGCTATTAGAACTCAAGTTTTACACTTTACGCGATTTAGTCCTTTTTACCAAATTAAGCCCTCAAATGCTAAAATTCCTTAACGAAAATTTCACACAATCATATTATAATGTTGTAGAAATTAAAATAATAATAAAATAATTAGATTTGTGGTCCCAAAACCACTATTCCGATTTCACTAAAAACAGGCTGTTACAGCTATATTCATAGCTAAACATTCATAATTTACAAGCCAAATTAAATGGCTAAATCCATTACCAAACTATAGACCAATTTCACCCCAACTCCTATACCTGCCATAGAACCAAATATATAAGTTCAAAAGTACCAAAATTAAAGCTTGATAGTGTGATGAGATCTCCGACGACTCCCGAATTCGAGCAAGCTTCATAATCACTATAAAACATCGAAAAGTAAACAGAGTAAACTATAAAGCTTAGAAAGTTCGTATTGTAATAAACTCAACTTACCATATATACACAATTTAAGCATTTAAACATATCAAAATATAACTCTTATTGATCCACAAACCTAACACATATTCATTCACATGGTTAGATATGTAATTCACAAATTTCTTCGATTCAATGCTTGCATGTTTCATGTACATACCTGTATCAACTCATATCAATTTCATACTCATCCATATCCTTGATATACTCGTTGAGCTATTTGGAATAATATCGGATACTCGGGAATCTTGCACCCTAAGTGCCAATACATAGCCGAAGCTATCTCAATCTCATATCTCATATAATGCTCACTTTCGAGCTATCAGCGGGTCTGCTCACATAAGCTGACAGTCATGACATAGCTACACGGTGCTGCTCATACAAGTTGACGAGAATCAGCAACACATGCCGGAGAGCTCAGCCACCGATAGGACATACGGACCAACACCCAAAACACATAACCCCTAATGACATGTCATTTGTATCTTAACTTATTCCTAAGGTTTAACCGGGATTTCACATTGCTGAATCATCGTCGAACATATTCGTAGGATGGTATTCACAATTGATTCAATAATAAAGCATTTAAAAACATAATTACATTAATGCTTATTAACATACGAACTTACCTCGATTCACAAAAACGACAAAATAGATTGACTAGTCCAAAACTTTGTTTTTCCCCCGATCTAGATTCGAACTTCATTTTTCTTGATCTATATAATATCAAATTTAACTTATTAAATTATCATTCTATTCAATTTAGCCCAAAAACATATTATGGAAAAAATTACACTTTTGCCCTAATAGTTTAACATCTTTACAATTTAGTCCCTAACTCATAAAAATGCAAATTCATACAATTAGGTCCCTACCCATGCTAGCCGAATTTCCCTTATTAACATAGTAGCCTATATTTTTCATTTATTTCACATTTCTACTACATAATTTTCACATTCTCAATTTAATCCTTAATTGAAAATTTTGTCAAAAATCACTTAACAAATGTTGTTTATCTAACAAAAACCATTCATTTTCTATCATCAAACATCAAAATAAACACATATTCATCAATGGTAAAACCCTAAACCTTTAATAGTTTCGCAAATTAGTTTCTGAGCTAGCTAGATTAGGTTACAACGATCTCAAAAACATAGAAATCATTAAAAATTGAGTCAAAATACATATCTAATTAGAGAAACGAGGGTTTCTGAATATTTAAGCTTCAACAATGGCTTTTCCCCTTCTAAAATTGGTTGAAGTACATTAAAAGATGATGACTTCTAATTTGTTTTATTAATTATAACATTAATTACCAATTACCAAAATTAACCTAAAAAAATATCACAAATTTCAAAATTACCAAGCCATTATCATCCACTAACATATTAATGGGATATTTACCACATAAGGACTTCCACTTTAAGGTTCTATAACTATTAAACACCGTTAGCTAATAGAACTCAAGTTTTACACTTTACACGATTTAGTCATTTTTTTATCAAATTGAGCACTCAAACAATAAAATTTCTTAACGAAATTTTTACACAATCATACCATCATGTTATAGACATTAAAATAATAATAAAATAAATATTTCAATCTCAGATTTGTGGTTTCGAAACCACTATCTTATTTGACTAAAAACGGGCTGTTACACCAAAAACCCCTTGTATAACATGAAGGAAGCGACAAAACTAGTAGAATTACAAGGGTGGGACATTCCCCCTCCCCTATTCTAAGTAGTATGTTGTTATTCTATTTAAACTAAAAAGGTTTTGTCTTCTCTTCCAATAAATAGATGGCACTAGTAGAGCTATTTACATATCTTCTGAGATATTGTTATTCTGTCGAAAAATAGAGAGAATTTATTCTCAACTTTTAAATATATTTTTCCAAAATAACAATTTCACCAATTTCTGTTAAGTAGAGAGAATTTTTGTTTTCACCCCTAAAAGAAATTTTTTTCTAGTTCTGTGTTTGGGTTCAATTGGTTCAAGCCCACACTCGAAGCAGTTCGTGGTATGAGAATAGTGAAGAGGATCGTTTGGTTAAAAGCTGGAAAGCTTCAAGGATCCGCTTATTTAAAAACACATATACGTATTCAATTAAGGTTTATTGCTATAAATATCACAAATCAAGTCAATTTCAAAATTTTAATTTTTTGCTATGCAAGAAACTGTTTTCAAACCAGAATTTTTCCAATAGGCTGAACTTCAGGTGAAGTCGACTTTGTCATAGTAGATTAAAGAGAAGCAGTTGATAGATGAAAGTTTAGTAAAGAAGATTTGTCAGGTTGAGAAATGTGGAAATGGAGATTTTGATCTTAATGTAGATGGTATATTGAGTTTCTAAGAGAGACTTTATGTGCCTGGTGATATGAACTTAAGGCATGTGATTCCCACCGAGCGCATAGTAGCCCGTATGTTATGCATCCCAGTAATAATAAGATGTATCATGATCTCTGAGAAATGTATTAGTGGCCTAGATTGAAATGAGATGTTCCGAGTTTTATGTCTAAGTGCTTAGTTTGCTAGAAGGTCAAAGCGAAACATTAGTATCCTTCAAGGTTTCTCTAGCCGATTAAGATTTCAGAATGGAAGTGGGAGAGAATCACTATGGACTTTGTCTCAGGTTTTCCTTTGACCCCAAAAAAGAAAGATTCAATATGAGTGATTGTTGATCAGTTTTCGAAAAGTGTGTATTTTCTAGTGGTGCGTAGTAATTATTCATTACAAGGGTTAGCAGAGCTGTACATATTAGAGATCATGCTCTCTATGGTGTTTCGATCTCCATCATTTTAGATAGAGATCCGTGCTTAGTTCTAGGTTTTGGATGAGTTTGCAGGAAGCTTTGGGTTTAAAGCTTAATTTTAGTATAACTTATACTCCTCAAATGAACGGCTAGTCGGAAAGGGTGATTCAGATTCTTAAGGAGATACTACGCGATTGAATTATTTAGTTCAGTTGAAGTTGGGAATGATATCTACCTTCAGCGAAATTTGCCTACAACAACAATTCCCATATGAGTATCCAGATGGCATCGGTTGATGTGTTGTATGGTAGGAAATGTAGAACTTCCTTGTGCTGGTTTGAGCTAAATGAAAAGTAGATTGTTAGGTCAAATCTGATGCAGGAGATTAAGGAAAATATGAAGTTAATCTGTGAGAGATTGAAGGCTGCCTCAAATAGGTAGAAGTCTTAAACAGATTTGAAACATTGTGATATCGAGTTTCAAGTCAGAGATAGAGTGTTTTTGAAATTTTTGCCTTGGAAGAAGGTTCTACGATTTGGATTGAAGGGTAAGTTGAGTCTGAGATTTATTGGACATTATGAAGCTGTTGAGAAGACTGGACTGGTGGCCTATCGAGTCAAGTTTCCATCAAAACTTGAGCGTATTCATGATGTGTTTCATATGTCCATGTTACAGAAGTATTGATCTGACCCATTGCATATAGTGCTGGTTGAGGAGATCTAGGTTCAACCTGATCTTATGTATGCGGAGGAGTCGGTTGAGATTTTATCTCGAGAGGAGAAAGTGTTGTGTCATAAAAGAGTTCAGTTGGTTAAGGTTTTGTGGAGTAACCACAAAATGAACAATGCTACTTGGGAAGCCAATGGCGTAATGAGACATCAATATCCTTATTTATTTGACTCAAGTAAGTTTTGAGTGTGAAATTCTTTCTGGAGGAGGAGACTTGTCACATCCCAAAATTTGGTCTAGCAAAATTTGGGCTAGTGGACCGGGTATTCGATTTGGATCCCAAGAGGATTTGCGAAAATAGGGCCTAAAGTTAGGTTCGAGAAATTAGAATTAAGTGTCTGAAAATTATTTTTCTTAAAATGGTTTTTTAAAAAATAAAATAGATTTTAAAAGGGATCAAGAAAAATACTTAATTAGAAAAAAGGACTGACTTTTAAAAGGGTCAAACTTGAGAGTTACCCAAAAGCAATTATACATTTGTTTTAAAAATCAGTTCTTCCGTTGTAGCTTTAAAACCCCCCATCATGTCCCTTCCCTTGTTATTCCTCTTTATTTGAAATTTTTTCCAAACAAAATCTACACATTTTTCTCTCAAAATAAACTAACAACCTTGATTTTTTTTCTCCCAAACACTCAATTTCCTCTCAATTTTCTAAAAAACTTAATTATGAGTTCTTAAGTGTTCTAAGTAGTTTAGCTTCATCCTAAAATGATTAAGGAGATGATTAGAATCAGGTTTAAGCAATGGAAACAAGATGTAGTTAAGAAACCAAAGATTTTAACTAAACTAATTAAATTTTTGTCTTATGAGAGGGTAGTGTGGATTTGTATTTTTGTTGAGATTCTGATGTGTTTATGCTTATTAATGATCATATTATATTGTGTATAATGTGTATGTGAAGTTTTGGATCCATCGTAGCCCTCTATGAGTGAGGTGAATGGCAAGGTAAAGCTCGTTTAAGCTATTGGTATGCAAGCGAAAGCTGATTCGGTGAGTGTTTTAGAGTCGCTACTTGTACGCACGATTCATTGAGTTAACCGGAAGCTTAAGTTAGCCTAAACACTTATCCTAAGTTTCATGTGTAAGCTTTCTTACTCATTTTGCCTCATTTTGCAAACTAGTGCCTGTGTGATGTTGTGTAATATGATGTGTTAATGCAGCAAGTAATATGTGGTTGTGTTGGTATATGATATGGGAATTACTAGTTTTATGCACATATATGTGATTTAATATGGTTTGGCTTATTGAGCATTGTATTAACACTTGTAAGTGGATCAAATGTGAATATAACAAGCATGTTATGTGAAAATGATTGTTTGTGCTTATTACGAATATGAATAGAGAAAATGTGCGTAACACAGTAACTAAACATGTGAAAAACTGGATATATTGGCCTTGTGATAATTTTGAAACCATTAGATATAGTGGCATGCCATAGGATTTGAGTACTAGCATATGTCCTTTGTATATAGGCGTTGAGGCTTGGGACATGTTAGACAAAAAGGGAATGTTTAGCTAAGATCCATTCATATGGACATGGTTAGTGTGTTGGAGAGTGTTAGCTTAACGCTTCATTTTTTTGGGACATGATAAACTCTTTGAGTCATTAGTGTGTTGGAGATTTGTTCATCTAATGTATTGAAATGTGCTTATGTACATATGTTTCATAGTCGTAACGAGCCAATATATCAAAATTAAAGTGTTTGAATTATGCCTCGAATGTCTTGTGTAACAGCAAAATCATGATGTTTCTTCGGTGACTTATGTAAGTATAATCCAAAAATGTTTAACCTTCTTATGTGGGCAAAATGGATCATGGGAATGATGATTTTGACCTGGTGAGAAAGTGTCTGTGAGTTTGCTTTTAGCATGCTTTTGCTTAACCTTTGATTTCGTGTTTGCTGTAACGCCCCGGACCCGAGACCGTTACCGGGATTGAAAACGAGGTATTTACGAACTTACTTCATTGGCTTACACGGTTCATTTCTTTTTTCTTTTTTTTTTTAAATTTCAGACATGCTGGCTAACTGCATCACGACCACTTTAAAAATCATATCTCGAGTTCCGAAGCTCAAAAACTTAATCCGTAAATTTTCCCTGAAACTAGACTCATGTATATATCTACACATTTTTTTCTAGAATTTTTGATCAGGCCAAACGGTACAATTTATTAGATTAAGTCTCCCTTGTTACAGGGTTCGACTACACAGACCTTCATGCATTACAACTTAAGTATCTTCCTATACAGGGATTCAAATCTTATGCCGTTTGTTTATAACGAAACTAGACTCAATAAGGAATTTGCACATATGGGGCATGACTTCTAATTATCTCTGGTTAATTTATAGCAAATTTTCAAAGTCAAAACAGGGGATCTAGAAATCGCTCTGGCCCTGTTTCATGAAAACCTAAATATCTCTTAACATATGACTCATTTGACCGTTTCGTTTCTTCCATAAGAAAGTAGATTCATCAAGGTTCGATTACATAATTTATCCACTAATTAACTCCATACTTACAAATTTTAGCGATTTTTCAAATTTACCCCATTGATGCTGTCAACATCTGACTTTAGGGTAGACTTTACCTATTTCCTAGTTTCCATGACTTAACTAATCCGATAGCATACATAACACAATTTATAATTGTGATTAACCATCCCAATGGTCAACCATTGCCAAACATATCCGTACTTCTCGATAACCATATACATACACGATGATTATAACATTATGTTCGAATATGAACACAAGCCATTTTCGCATGGCTAACCAAATTTATACAATTCCAAAAGTTGCATGACCATCAAACAAAAAGAAATAGTCCTATACATGCCATTTCAAAGTTCAACCAAAAATATACCAAAAGGGAGTTGATAGTGTGGACGACTTCAACTTCCGACAATCCCGAGTCCGATAGTGACGAGCCAAAATCTATAAAACGAGATTCAAGGAAAACGGAGTAAGCATTTTAATGCTTAGTAAGTTTTGAGCTATGAAGTTAAACACAACTATAATGTAACATTGTATAGCTAAACGGATAATTTCATATGCACAAATTCTCAATATCCTACTTATTCCATATTACCAACCTTTCTATTCATACACAAAAGATTAACTTAACCAAAGACCGGTAGCTCATTTATCGATCGAGTGAGTATTATTTGCAAGGAATTATCTAAATCAATGCACATACGAAACATACCTCATCATTGGGATTTCACGAGCATTTTAATTTAAACTATGGCAGCATGATCACTCATTCTCAAGCCAAGTACCTTCGGGGTTTAACCGGTATAGTTCTCCCATCGAATGCCTTCTGGACATAGCCGATATATAGTAATTTGCACAAAGGCCTTCTGGGCGTAGCCTGGATATAGCAACTCGCACACTAAAGCCTTCGGGACATAGCCCGGATATAGTAACTCGCACAAATGCCTTCGGGCTTAGCCCTAACTAACAACTCGCACACAAAAGCCTTCTGGGACTTAGCCCGGTTAACATCCAAATATTCATGTACATATAAATAATTCACGACACATCTATTTTTCATTTTCATAATAAGTTTCAAACACAATTCACATATCAAGCAATCCCATTTTCAGCTCACTAGCCACATACAAACAGCATGGTTTAGTTTGCTTTACGACACGATCTCCATACTCATACGGTTACCCTTCATACGTATAGACTAAGTAACTCATCAAATAATTCAAGTAGAATCATCATATCGCCCTATATTTGTTATGCTCATACATTATGACTTAATCAAATCGTAAACTAAGTCTCGTTACTCGAAAACTTACCTCGGATGTTGTCGTACGACTCCGATGACTACTCGACCACTTTTTCCTTCCCTTTATCGGATTTAGCTCCCCTTTGCTCTTGAGCTTAATTTAACAAATAAATTGATTTAGTCACTTAAGTATCGAAAAGAGGAACTCAAGGCATTTAGCCCATATATATATATATATATACATTAGACATTAGAGTCACCTATATATGAAACCACGAATCAATTCAACATATTAACCCATACTCTCCTTTAGCCGATTGTGTAGGCCAAGACAAAAGCATCAATATGCTTGCCCCTAACCGAATGTATGCAACACCAAATTTTTTTTTTTTTCTCCTATGGCCGAATATGCATTTCCATGTCGAGGCCTATTATATGCTTAATTATACATACTCCTAATCAAAAATAATTTCTAACATCTTTATATCATTATACACTATGCCAAATGCTCTTACCAAGTTCACCTATATCCATCCACAAACTCTTCAATGATCATTCACATATTCAAGCTAAAGAAATGGAAATTTTAGCAAAATTTTAACTTAATACCTAATCAATTATAATATAACTTCATATTCTTTTCACATTATTAACTCAAATCACATATATTATCCACATATAGCATTTTCACATTCGGCATTAGCATCAACCATAGTAGCCGATCCTTTCTTCTTGTACCTTGCATCTTTTCTTTTGATCCTTAGCTAGTTCAAACACTCACACACCAAGAATCATCCAATTCAACAAGAAATAAAATCCCTAATCCTCAACTATCATGGCCGAAAAGTGCTAGACATCCTAATATCAAAATCTCTAACATGGGTTACCTAAAGAACTTGGCAATAGTTCAAATTTATCAAGCAATTCAAAAAAATCACATGAATCTCATACCTTGAAGATGATTTTAGTGACCGAATGGTTCTTCTCCCCAACTCTCCTTTACATTCGGTTTTTGGGATGAACAAGGTGTTAACTTTGTTATTTTCACCCACTAGCTATTTTAATTCTTTATTTTATTTCATTACTTCATGTTATTTTATCATTTAGCTAAATAAAACCAATATAAAATTCATATTTTATAACATGATTAGTACATGGCCGCCACTAGCTCAAAATGGGCAATTTAACATGCAAAACCATTCCTTTAAACACATGCATTATCTACTCACTCAAAATTAGCCTATCACATTTCAAAAGTGTCATATTTTAGTCCTATTGAATAAATTCACATGCAAATGACCAAATCGAAGCTTGAAATTTTCACACTCTTATTTGCTCACTTCGAAATCATGAAACATAGTTTATAATTATTTTTATAACTCGGTTTTGTGGTCCCGAAACCACTTTCTGACTAGGGTCAAATTAGGGTTGTCACAACTCTCCCCCACTTAAGAAATTTTCGTCCCCGAAAATCTTACCAGTGAATAAATTTGGATATCGTTCCTTCATAGATGTTTCAGTTTCCCAACTAGCTTCCTCAATTCCGTGTTTGAGCCATAACACCTTTACTAAAGGAACCTTTTTGTTTCTCAACTCTTTCACTTCACTAGCTAGGATACGAATTGGTTCTTCTTCATAACTCATATCGGCTTGAATTTCAACCTCGGAGGATGTATTATGTGCGAAGGATCGATCCAGAACGTCGAAGCATTGAAACATGAAAACGCTGTGAATCTTATCGAGATAAGGGGTAAAATCAATCTATATGCCATCGACCAACCCGTTCGGATATCTCATACGGCCCTATGAACCTCGGACTCGGTTTGCCCTTACGGCCAAATCTTAGTATCTTTTCCAAGGTGAAACTTTAAGAAATACTTTGTCTCCCACCGATACTCAATATCTCTTCGTTTTAAATCCGCATACGACTTCGACGATCCGAGTACGCTTGCCTTCAGCTCTCATGAATTATTTTACTTTACGCTCAAAGATCTTTAATCAAATCAACTCAAAAATTTTACTTTCACCAAGCTCGGTCCAAAACAATGGTGTACGGCATTTACGACCGTACAAAGCCTCGTAAGGTGCCATCTTAATACTTGATTGAAAACTATTGTTGTAAGCGAATTCAATCAAAG
Source organism: Gossypium anomalum (assembly GCA_025698475.1). NCBI lineage: Eukaryota > Viridiplantae > Streptophyta > Magnoliopsida > Malvales > Malvaceae > Gossypium > Gossypium anomalum. Next base: position 63,676,846 of record CM046968.1, on the reverse strand, counting down.
ACAAATACTGCTCCCATGAACCACTAAACTCAAGGATACAACATCTCAACATATCCTCGAGTATCCGAATTATCCGCTCGGATTGACCATCGATCTGTGGATGAAAAGCGGTGCTAAAATGCAACTTAGTACCCAAAGCTTCTTGCGCTTTCTTCCAAAATCGCGAGGTGAATCTCGGATCTCTATCCGACACAATAGAAATAGGTACCCCGTGCAATCTTACAATCTGAGAAACATACAATTCAGCTAATTTATCCAGTGAATAATCCATACGTACGGGAATAAAATGAGCCGATTTAGTCAGTCTATCAACAACAACCCAAATCCCATCTTACGTACTTGTCGACAAAGTGTGCAAGAAATGCCCCCTAGTAATCCGAGGTTCCTATTTTTTCGGCTGATTTGATGCTTTTACCGTTTGACGAATTTGATATTATCCTCGGTATGGATTGGTTGACCGTACATGACGCAATTGTAAATTGCAAAAGAAAAACCATCGATTTGAAGTGTGCAAATAACGAGATAATTCGAGTCGAGTCTGCTGACTTTAATAGGTTACCAGCTGTAATATCGTCGATGCTGGCTCAAAAATGTGTAAGAAAGGGATGTGAAACATACCTTGCGTATGTACTTGATGACAAAGAGTTAGAAAAGAAGCTCAATCATGCTGGTGGTTTGTGAATACCGGATGTTTTTCCCGAGGAATTACCGGGTTTACCACCGTTCGGAGGTAGAGTTTGGCATTGAGTGATGCACGGGACTACACCGATTTCGATAGCTCCGTGATCGTATGGCACCAACGGAATTAAAGGAACCGAAAGCTCATTTGCAAGAGTTGACGGATAAAGGTTTCGCTCGACCAAGTTTCTCACCTTGGGGTGCACCAAAGATTGTTTGTGAAAAAGAAGGACGGAACTATGAGGTTGTGCATTGACTATCGTCACCAATAAAGCAACGATAAAGAATAAATATCCGTTATCACAGCGTATTGATGATTTGTTTGACCAACTGAAGGGAGCCTCGGTGTTTTCAAAGATAGATTTGAGATCGAGTTATTATCAGCTGCGAGTTCGAGATTCGGATATACCCACAGGTCCCAGGATCGAAACCTGGCTCTGATACCAATAAAATGTAACGCCCCAAGGGATTTGACACCCGAATTACAAACTCAGTAGACTCAACAGGTAGAGTCTTACTGGATGCTAAGGTTTCACATATATAAGAATGAGTAGAACCAGGGTCAATCAAAGCAATCACATTAGTATCGGAGAGAGTAAAAATACCGGTAATAACATCTGGCGAGGAAGCATCCTCGCGTGCGCGTATAGCGTAAGCTCTAGCAGGAGCACGAGCCTCAGATCTAGTTGTAGCATCTCTAGATCCTCTCTGACCACCGCTAGCATCCCCCGCATTTCTAGATGGTCTACCTCTAGCAGTAGTAGCACCCGGTTTCCCGCTCTGCTTTACATTCTGTTCAGATAGTCTCGGGCAATCCTTAATAAAGTGGTCAGCTGATCCACACTTATAGCAGGAGCGATCATGGAATCTACAACTCCCCGAATGCCATTTACCACAATGCTGACACTCACCGTCCCGCGATCATTTCCTACACCGCAAATCAAGTGACTCGCACTGCTCGTAGGGGTCGTTCGCGATCTCGCCGGAAAAACCGAAGTGTCTTTGGATCGGCGAATCATCTCTAAACCTCTTCGATGATTGTTGAAAGGGTTTCCCGAATATCTCTTACTGAAACTCGTTGGTTCCTATTTCGGCTTTTCTTTTCTCCTTCTTTGAGCTCTTGGCTTTGCAAGCTCGTTCGACAAGTACTACGAACTCTCTGATTTCTAGAACACCAACATACAACTTTATATCTTCGTTCAAACCATCTTCAAAACGTTTACACATTATAGCTTCTGAAGAAACACATTCTCGAGCGTACCGGCTAAGCCTCACAAACTTTCGCTCATAATCGATGAATCGTCATAGAACCTTGTTTAAGTTCAAGAAATTCCTTTCGCTTTTGATCAATAAATCTCTGGTGATATACTTTTTCTAACTCGGTTTGGAAAAACTCCCAAGTTACCCGTTCTCACAGGGCTGCAAAATCAACGTATTCCACCAATAGTAGGCGTAATCACGTAGCGGAGAGATAGTACACTTTAGGCATTCTTCGGTGTGCAAGATAGTTCATCAAGTACCGGATAGTATTATCCAACCAAAATTCAGCTTGCTCGGCATCGCCGCTATCTCAGTAGCCTTAAATTCGATGAGTAGCCGTGTTTTCGAATCTTGTCAATCGGGGTTTACTTGACCTTATTTGGTCGGTTCTTAGGAGGTATTGTAGGTGCGGGGTGGCATTAGTCGGAAATGGAGGTTGTGGTATAGCCGTATTAGTTCGAATGTATTGGTTGAACCAATCATTCATCACGCTATAGAAAGCTTGTCTAGCTTCATCATTCGGATTACTAGCAATAGGTTGAGAGTTCGCCGGAGCTGTCCCTAGTGCAGGAGCAGGCGCTACACTCTCAAGGTCATCAACTACCGCTCGGTCGGGATCGGGATCCATTACTATAATAAACACATTTTCAATTGTCAGAAATCACCACACTATCAAATAATCACAAAATGGCATGTATAGCTAGACCCAAACATATTACGGTAGTCCTAGAATCGACTAAACCGTGCTCTGATACCAATAAAATGTAACGCCCCGGACCCGAGACCGTTACCGGGATTGAAAACGAGGTATTTACGAACTTACTTCATTGGCTTACACGGTTCATTTCTTTTTTTTTTTTTTTAATTTCAGACATGCTGGCTAACTGCATCACGACCACTTTAAAAATCATATCTCGAGTTCCGAAGCTCGAAAACTTAATCCGTAAATTTTCCCTGAAACTAGACTCATGTATATATCTACACATTTTTTTCTAGAATTTTTGATCAGGCCAAACGGTACAGTTTATTAGATTAAGTCTCCCTTGTTACAGGGTTCGACTACACAGACCTTCATGCATTACAACTTAAGTATCTTCCTATACAGGGCTTCAAATCTTATGCTGTTTGTTTCTAAAGAAACTAGACTCAATAAGGAATTTTCACATATGGGGCATGACTTCTAATTATCTCTGGTTAATTTATAGAAAATTTTCAAAGTTAAAACAGGGGATCCAGAAATTGCTCTGGCCCTGTTTCATGAAAACCTAAATATCTCTTAACATATGACTCATTTGACCGTTTCGTTTCTTCCATAAGAAAGTAGATTCATCAAGGTTCGATTACATAATTTATCCACTAATTAACTCCATACTTACAAATTTTAGCGATTTTTCAAATTTACCCCATTGATGCTGTCAACATCTGACTTTAGGTAGACTTTACCTATTTCCTAGTTTCCATGACTTAACTAATCCGATAGCATACATAACACAATTTATAATTGTGATTAACCATCCCAATGGTCAACCATTGCCAAACATATCCGTATTTCTCGATAACCATATACATACACGATGATTATAACATTATGTTCGAATATGAACACAAGCCATTTTCGCATGGCTAACCAAATTTATACAATTCCAAAAGTTGCATGACCATCAAACAAAAGAAATAGTCCTATACATGCCATTTCAAAGTTCAACCAAAAATATACCAAAAAGGAGTGTTGATAGTGTGGACGACTTCAACTTCGACAATCCCGAGTCTGATAGCTGACGAGCCAAAATCTATAAAACGGAGATTCAAGGAAAACGGAGTAAGCATTTTAATGCTTAGTAAGTTTTGAGCTATGAAGTTAAACACAACTATAATGTAACATTGTATAGCTAAACGGATAATTTCATATGCACAAATTCTCAATATCCTACTTATTCCATATTACCAACCTTTCTATTCATACACAAAAGATTAACTTAACCAAAGACCGGTAGCTTATTTATCGACTGAGTGAGTATTATTTGCAAGGAATTATCTAAATCAATGCACATACGAAACATACCTCATCGCTGGGATTTCACGAGCATTTTTATTTAAACTATGGCAGCATGATCACTCATTCTCAAGCCAAGTACCTTCGGGGTTTAACCGGGTATAGTTCTCCCATCGAATGCCTTCGGGACATAGCCGGATATAGTAATTTTGCACAAAGGCCTTCGGGACGTAGCCCGGATATAGCAACTCGCACTAAAGCCTTCGGGACATAGCCCGGATATAGTAACTCGCACAAATGCCTTCGGGCTTAGCCCTAACTAACAACTCGCACACAAAAGCTTCTGGGACTTAGCCCGGTTAACATCCAAATATTCATGTACATATAAATAATTCACGACACATCTATTTTTCATTTTCATAATAAGTTTCAAACACAATTCACATATCAAGCAATCCCATTTTCAGCTCACTAGCCACATACAAACAGCATGGTTTAGTTTGCTTTACGACACGATCTCCATACTCATACGGTTTACCTTCATATACGTATAGACTAAGTAACTCATCAAATAATTCAAGTAGAATCATCATATCGCCCTATATATTTGTTATGCTCATACATTATGACTTAATCAAATCGTAAACTAAGTCTCATTACTCGAAAACTTACCTCGGATGTTGTCGCATGCGACTCGATGACTATTCGACCACTTTTTCCTTCCCTTTATCTGATTTAGCTCCCCTTTGCTCTTGAGCTTAATTTAACAAATAAATTGATTTAGTCACTTAAGTATCGAAAAGAGGAACTCAAGGCATTTAGCCCATATATATATATATATATATATATACATTAGACATTAGAGTCACCTATATATGAAACCACGAATCAATTCAACATATTAACCCATACTCTCCTTTAGCCGATTGTGTAGGCCAAGACAAAAGCATCAATATGCTTGCCCCTAACCGAATGTATGCAACACCAAATTTTTTTTTTCTCCTATGGCCGAATATGCATTTCCATGTCGAGGCCTATTATATGCTTAATTATACATACTCCTAATCAAAAATAATTTCTAACATCTTTATATCATTATACACTATGCCGAATGCTCTTACCAAGTTCACCTATATCCATCCACAAACTCTTCAATGATCATTCACATATTCGGCTAAAGAAATGGAAATTTTAGCAAAATTTTAACTTAATACCTAATCAATTATAATATAACTTCATATTCTTTTCACATTATTAACTCAAATCACATATATTATCCACATATAGCATTTTCACATTCGGCATTAGCATCAACCATAGTAGCCGATCCTTTCTTCTTGTACCTTGCATCTTTTCTTTTGATCCTTAGCTAGTTCAAACACTCACACACCAAGAATCATCCAATTCAACAAGAAATAAAATCCCTAATCCTCAACTATCATGGCCGAAAGTGCTAGACATCCTAATATCAAAATCTCTAACATGGGTTACCTAAAGAACTTGGCAATAGTTCAAATTTATCAAGCAATTCAAAAAAAATCACATGAATCTCATACCTTGAAGATGATTTTAGTGACCGAATGGTTCTTCTCCCCAACTCTCCTTCACATTCGGTTTTTTTGGGATGAACAAGGTGTTAACTTTGTTATTTTCACCCACTAGCTATTTTAATTCTTTATTTTATTTCATTACTTCATGTTATTTTATCATTTAGCTAAATAAAACCAATATAAAATTCATATTTTATAACATGATTAGTACATGGCCGGCCACTAGCTCAAAATGGGCAATTTAACATGCAAAACCATTCCTTTAAACACATGCATTATCTACTCACTCAAAATTAGCCTATCACATTTCAAAAGTGTCATATTTTAGTCCTATTGAATAAATTCACATGCAAATGACCAAATCGAAGCTTGAAATTTTCACACTCTTATTTGCTCACTTCGAAATCATGAAACATAGTTTATAATTATTTTTATAACTCGGTTTTGTGGTCCCGAAACCACTTTCTGACTAGGGTCAAATTAGGGTTGTCACATTTGCATTGTAGTTCTTTTGAACATTCGCTGAGTTTGGTTAAACTCACCCTTGTTTTTCATTTACCTTGCAGAAAAGTAGTGCTACGAGGAGTGTAAAGTGGGCAAGAGAGGTGATCCCTACAAGGCATAACATTTAAGTATGTTATAATGATTTTGAAGTCTTTGAATAAATGTAATATGGGTTGTCATGTGGGACTAGGCTTTGGATTGTTAATAAGGACTTTGAACATTGATTTGTGGTTTTCGGGTGTTTGAGAATATTGTTGATGATGCATGTTATGTCTAATCGGAGTTCAAGTGTTAAAAAGGCATGGAATATGGTTAAAAAGTGCTAAAAAAAATAAAATAGAATTCTGGAAATTTTGGCATGCCAAAAATAAACAAATGACTTAATTTGAATATGTGGAACCTTAGGAAATTATGGTATGCTGATATGTGTATGTTGTGTGATTGATTTACTTAAGTTAAGAGTGTATATGGTAGCATAAACATTTACTTAAAGTGTCAAAATATGTTTTTGTGAGTTATGGTATGTTAGAGCATGTTCTAAATGTGAGTTTTGGGGAATATGACTTGATAGAAATGTGAAATAGGTTTAAATACGGGAAATGGTATGTTTGGGAGTGACCAAAGTTAGAAATTGCAGGTTATTCGGCTGTTTCTATAGAAAGTGCATGCAACATCGCGATGACGTTCAGATGTCGTTGCGACGAGGGATCGACGCCGAGATGCCCTTTTTTGCATTGTCGTGACAAGAGGCCTCCTTCAGATCACGTTGCGTTGTGGTGAATCGCATCGTCGGGGCTTGATACATTATCCGTTCATGGGTTAATTTTCTAACTTTGCAACTTAGTCCTAATGTGTAAGTGATGTAATTGGAGTCCAAAATGCTATAAAATGCTTTGAAAACATGCATACTTGATATTTAGATGTCTATTTTCGTAAATCTAAAGATAATTCTGTAATGTGGTTATTTTCGATATTTTGTACTTTTAATTTAGTCTCTAAAACCCTTGTCTTCAAAATTAACTGAGAATGCTTAATCGAACTAAGCTGATTCTTTCAACAATGGTTCTAAAAGGATTTTGGAATTAAAATGTATTTTTAAATCATTGTTAGTTCATATATTGGATGTGAAATGATGATTTTGCCACTGGCTACAATTTGAACAATTTGTGTTAGTTAAAGCATGTAACTAGGTTTGTTTGCTTATTCATGATTATGTATGATTTAATTACATGTCAATGATTTTCTTTGCAGGTCAAATAAACAGAAAAAAAATTTATTTGTGTGTGTAAATATTGCGATGTGGTTTGAGTCGCCTCGATGACTAATGTGATGTTCTGGATTCCAATCAGACTATCTCGATCGGGTTTGGGGCACCACACTATGACGATAACACACTTATGACATGGTTATTGGACGAGCATTAATTGAGATGCTTTCGTAATAGTATGTCATTAGGGAGAGCTCAGTTATGATACTATAGTGGAATGAATTTATGACTAAATGAGTTTATAATTAATAGGCGAAAAGATAGAATTTAATTATAAATCATTTGAGCCTTAATCGCATATGTTCAACCGGTCCCTTCGTTAGCTCGTTGAAACTAAAAATGAATTGCATGATTCAATGAATAGAAATGGATAAAAATAGAAATGATAGAGAAATGAAAAACATTTGAAAATAAAAATCACCTAGAAATAAATTTATAGTTTTCGAATTAAATGAAGTTCAAAAATGAAAATAAATTATTTGGTCATAGTAAATTCGTTAAATGTAAAAATATTAAACACGTGAAAAAAATGCCTATAATGAGATGTATTGTTATCCCCTCTCAATTGTGATACAGAATAATTGAGTCCACCTGAAATTTGATGGCCTAAAGAATCACATTAACAAGAGATCACATGCTTAGGAAGAGCGAATGGCGGTATCTTCTGAAAAGCAAACGGCTAACTTCTTTGAACGGCTACATCTTATCTGATCAGATAGTCAAATTGGGAAAGAGTTTTTGATGAACACCCGATTTGTAGCGGAGGGACGTCACTTTTCAAGTGGCCTACCATACTACCACGTCTTAAGTTGGGGGAGATATAATATGGTGTAAATTTCAAAACCCTGCTGGGTGCGTAGATCGAAGCATATATGAGACAATTACTATAGAATGGATTAAAAAAATAATAAAATAAAAGTATTGATTGTGTATGCTTAACCGTTTATTACGTAGATAACTCCAGACATTCATCAACTCTTAATTTAACAACTCTTAATTTTACTTCCCACCTTTTTTAACACGTCCATTCCCAGTTTCTTATTTTAACCATCAACTTCCTACCTAAAGCTTACAAATAGAAGTGAATGATGGCAATTACAAAGGAGTTTATTCGCATCATCTCTAAACCTTCTTCTCTGTTACCTGACACATCTAAGCTATTCTCAGCTCTCAGATTTTAGTATTTTACATATTCTTTGCATAAATAGACGAACACTGCCACACAAACATAGAGATTAACTCCCATTTCCGAATTGCTTTTGTATGTCCTTAAATGATATTGTGGCAGAACCCCTTCTTTTGGACTTCTGTTGAGAAGGATGTTCTCTCCACCCTGTCATGTATATTACCTACAAGACAAATAAATGATTAGGTCAAAAACCATAACTTGGTGATCATTTAATCATTTCATTCCAAGACTCAAGTCAGACCTTTGATTTGAAGAAACTTATGAAGTGGTGCGGAAAATGCCAGAAAAGTGCACAAAAAACCTCACCTTACTTAAGTGTTGACTGCAAAGTGCAAGGTTGTGATCTTTCACTGAATGGGTCTCAACCATGTTTACATGTGCTGAGGTGATCAATTCATGCCCGTGCCATAGAGCAAAGAATGGGGTTAGTAGTTTTGCGATTAACCTAGACGAGGCTAAAGCAAAGGTCAAACATATAAGCTGCTCCAGCCCTACGAGAGGTGGTGGGCTGGAATAGAGACTTTCTCAACTTCAACTCCCGCATTTAGATGCTGATAAGTTAATCTAGTCATTAAACCTTTCTTTATCAGACCATTTCACCTCCTACCCCCTCCAAGCACCTGCAGGGGACATTGGATTGGACTCGACTCGACTCGAGTTATTAAACTTTCGATCGCTTCCCACATAACCCCCCAGGGGGGATAGGAATTATCCATCACTCTCGGTGGATTAAGGAAGAAACAGTTAAAGAGACAGGCAGAACAGAGAAAAAAAAGGTAAACAAAATCTGTTGCCAACGACGATTACAAGCCATGTCAATGAAACAGAGAATTTCAAAACCAAGAGTAATAGTGAAGGAGAGAAAATAGATCATATTCTAAGAAGAAGAAAACCATAGCTGATTCATTTTCCAAGAATAGCTTATTGCAACAAAATGGAGTCTGCATCTTGCATAATGCCTTGAAGTGTTACAAACTTGCAGTCCATATTAGTAGCTGATGTGGTAGGTGTTGGTCTCCTGGGTTAACATATTACTCTTAGGGCCCTCAGCTCTCATTTCTACCAAAAAGGGAGAGAGGCCTACTGGACTGGTTGTTTTTTTAAGTTCCTCATATGGTTAGATTGCTGAGTTAGCTCTTCCACTTTCAGTCAATTTACAAACAATAATGTAGAAGTAGAAAATGGGGAATAATTAGAGAGAAGTTAGATCATAGATTCCAAATTGCTAAATTAGAGAACAAAAGATTGATGGTATGCATATTCTCTTCTTCCAAATTACAGCTCTTGGAATGGATATTAATGCACTGACCTGGAAAGTTGCAGGGATGGTGCCATCTTCGGCTGCAAACATTGAATCATAGATGGCTGCGGTTGCTAGAGCTGTTTCCCTCTTCAGGATCTGGTTTCAAGGTAGAGTAAACAAAATATAGCAAGGGTTAAGGTTAGCTTAGCTGATTCCTTGTTTGAACATCACCTAGATTTCTTGATTTGAACATCATTGTCTAAAAGATGTCTTACATTGGTCCTTTGCAGAAGTGCATTAGTTTCACCCATTGCTCGCAGATGTTCAATTAGATCCAAGGCTGCATGAAAGAGAAACCTTGTTTAATTCATATTGAAAAATAACGTTCACAAATTAACAATGTCAAGAATAGCAGGCCAATTAATCATCAAAGACAACCTATACAGGATAAGGCACATTAGCGGCGTCTATGAAATACTCCGCTGCATTAGAAATCATCTTGATACACATTTCCTATGACTTTAGTCCTGATAATGGTGAATTATTACAGCTAGAAGCACTTTGGCTGCTAGAAATACAGCATACCGCTAATAGGAAACTAAGCATGTTGCCTGCAGCGTCAAATCTCATTTGTGATAAGCATTTTAAAGAACCTTCAACAATAAAAACTTAGCATTCCCTTTTACAAATAATTCAACAATTTGAGCTCTCTTTATTATACATCTCTACCAGTTTAAAGCAATCCTGGAAATAAGTGGTACTTAATGAACATGAAATTTCACCCAGACATTTTATAAGCCCATAGTTGGAAACATTTTAAATTTGATATATTCCACCTGATCAGATGGCTATCACAACTGTACAGGTCCACATTCAAAACTGAAAAACTTTAAGAGGGAATCTTACCACTGTTGTATCTAACCACGTATTCATCAACATCAACACCAGGAAGTGCAAAACCAGCCCTGGTCAAAAGGTTGCCAGCATCCCTGACCTGAAGACAAAAGCTAAACTGTTATTTAACACCAAGGTAATAGACAATGTTTTTTCTTTTTATTTAAAAAAAGAAAAAAAGAAATGTTATGAGGGCTTTATTTTTCATATTCGACAGGTGCATTAGGACATCATTATGCAATTGAATTATGATTATTTAACTCAAAACAAGCTTAGTCAATTCACTATCTGAATTTAGATCACAACGGAAAAGCCAAACTGAAATTTGCAGTAGGGAGCTAGCTTTCCCTCACATTTACTATACTATAAAGGATGCTGCAAGTGTTACTTTCGCACCATTATTACCGATGCTTCTTTCACACCGACTTTTTCTTAACCACCCCAGCCCAAAAGCAAAATAACATTAATAGCTTGTTTTTCTTTATATTTTCTAAGTTTGGAATATGAACATGACCATCAACTTTAGTTTTACAATATCATGATCAACAACTCAAATAAGAGATTCAGCCTAGCTTTTTATACAGGCTAACAGTAAAACAGTTCTAATTGGAGATAGAAGATGATCCATTAACAGTAAAAGTAAAAACGCAAAACAAATTAGCCTCATTTTTAATGCCTAGTCAGAGAGGTTCACACGGTTAAATTACATAGAATCTAATTAAATTGCAAGATGCAGAAAAATCGTCCTTGAGTGTCTCTCTCTGTGTAATATCTCCTCAGAAGTTTTAACACTTTTAAGCCATTTTATATATAGCATGTGTACAGATATATAGATATGCAAATAGAAGCATGAACATCAGAAATCGAGAAACACAAAAAACTATCACCATGTGAGCAACTGAAATGAGAGAAAACATGTAAATAGGTCACATGCCTGTGCCAGAGGTGATACCCGTGGACTAATGCCTCCTTCACGCTCCATTTGAGCCACGGTGCAAGCTATTCGCAGCTCCCTATTCAAAAATACAAGATACAAACATGAACCAGAAAGGCAACATGCAACAGTGTATAATCTAGGTTCTAATCAGCAAAGGAAAAAAATAAAAGGGTATAGACAACTTTAAGGTTTCTCCTCCAAGAATAGCTGCTAAGAATAGGCCATCCGGCTTCAATGCCAGTTTACACTGTCAGAAATACAATTAATATCATTGTCATTCACATGGATATAGAAGCAACCTGAATATTTTGCATTTGATTGTATGGTTTATTTAGAAACTCAATAAAAGCAATATAACAAAGAGAGGCAGGGAAAGCAGGGAGCTGCTCTTCAGTGCCAGCAGAACTAAAATAAATTATAACAAGAGAAAACTGGCTTATATAGCTGAGGCCTTTATGATGAATTAAATAACTCCTCTCCTTGACTAAAATACATCTGTACCCATAGTAATGATTCTATACCTTTCAATAAACCATTGATGATCTTATTATACACTACTAGCTAGCAGCCAAGGTTTACCTCTGGTAACATTGCACAAAAGTATATACACTCCTGTTTAACACTGGATGCATATTTACTACTTGAAGCCATAAAAACATTAACAAGAATGATATTTTACTATTTTGTGATATATTTTAAGAGTATGGAAGTCAACTTGTCCAAAGGGAATATAAGAAAAAGATAGTATTTCCTAGAAGGATAGACTGCACACATATGCATGTGTGAGTATTCCAAGTTTAAGCACAATAATCAAGCGTATTACTAATATCCCAAGCACCACACTACTTGCTTATGGTGTACCCATAAGTCATAACATGCATCGCCTGTTCCAGCCAATGTTAATCCATATTGCACCAATATATTTTTTGAAAATAGAATAGCACAAAGATTGACATGAATGCTTAATGCACTGAAAAATATAAAATACATACCTGTATCATGGCCCCTGGAAGATCATTTGTCCAATGGAGCCCTAGGCAACTGATTACCAAATCTACTGAACTTTACATCAACAAATACAATCAGTTAGAATTTGAAAGAAAATTTCAACAATAACATATAAAGTAAGGTTTTCATGAGTACCTTTCTTTGATGGGCAGAAACTCCTCATCACCAACCACATATGAAGTCTCAATATTCTCATTGTCAGAATCCAGTTGAGAACTTTGGCACAGCTTTAACATATCATATGAGGTATCCATCATAATAAACTTTTGAATTGCACCTGCAGATTTCAGAATCATTATGATTTAGGATGGTTACTAACTACAGAGGCTATCTTTGACTCAATCATTCAAATAAATCAAACACCACTATATATTTACCAACATTAATAACATATCTCTGCAGAAGTTCAGAAATAAGGAAGATCATTCTTAAAATGAGTTTTAAATAACTCACTGCAACTTGCAAAGATGAGGAGGAAGTTTGATCAACTGCTGAATATTCAGTAAGGCTGTAAGGGAATACAAAAATGACATTCTAGATATCAAATAACACATATAAAAGTGGTGTAAAATAAAAAACTCAGGATCTAAGAAAAGAAATTGTCTTGATTAATTTGAACTTAGAGGGAGAAAATAAGGTAAAAGAAATGCAAAAGATACTAAACGAATGTGGTAGTAGGAAACAAATGCATATAAAGAAGTAACAGCAGCAGTATAAGTTAAATATGAAGAACAATTTGATCAATGTAAGAATGTGCTAAAAACACAATTTTTATAAGAGTAGGATGGCTTTTTGGTGTTTTTGGCCTTTACTTAACAAGGCTCCCTTTATTTGAGCTTTTGCTGCTAGCTTTGTACATCCTCACATTTTGCAAAAGAGTAAAAATGGAAAAGCAAAAACTATATGTCATTAAAATCAAGCACATTTCCAAACAATAGCTCTGATTCAGGCACAACTATGTGATGCAATATAAATGAAGCTTCTATTACCTTTAAAATAAAGCTTTTAATTTTCACACACTTATAAGATGTTTCTTGTTTTTGTATCCAAATCCCTTTCTACTTTTTATTTATTTTTTTCTTTTTTACTTGCAAAGTAGCAAAATCAACAATCAAAAGGGGCTTAAAAATAAACTCCAAGAAATAAACATGCACCTGTATAACCATAAGCACCCAAAATAAACTAAAATCGAGCATATTATAAGAATCATTCTAGGATGGAAATCTGCAGAAGTTATATCCTTTGCCTTAACATAGCAACAACCATCTCATATAATAGAACCTAAATCAGTAAAATTGTGATTACATGTAGAAATCAGAGTATTTTTATATTAAATAGAACATAAATCAGAGTTTTTTTATATACAACCTATGACACTACTTTAGGAAACTCTAAGTTAGGAAAGATACTAAATAGGAGATATGATCCCTTAAAATAAGGGATTTTATATCTACAAAATATTCCTAAAATATTTACAGAATATTCTTACACTCCCCCTCAAGCTAGAGAATATACATTGTATAATCCCAGCTTGAATAGGAATTTATTGAACACAGGTTTTGGCAAAGCCTTGGTAAGAATGTTTGCAATCATCCTTCGAAAGGAATGTAAGAAAGAGTGGTTGTCTTTTTGTTGACTTGATCAAAGAATAAAATGCCTATCAATTTCAACATGCTTTGTTCGGTCATGTTGAATCGGGTTCTTGGCAATCTGAATGGCGATTGATTATCACACAAAACTTCAAAGTGATCCTCCTAATTTGTGCCAAGTTCTTTTAGTAATTTAAGTAGCCAAATTCCTTCGCATATCCCCAAAGCTAGTGCTCTAAATTCACTTCAAGACTACTTCTTGAAACAACAGATTGTTTCTTACTTCTCAAGTTGTAAGGTTACCCCAAACAAAAGTGCAAGACCCACTAGTGGATCTTCTTTCAGTGAGATCTCCACCCAACTAGAGTCCAGTAAAAATCTTAATGATTCTGTCTTGTGTCTTCTTAAACATTAAGCCGTGTCCTGGAGTTTTCTTCAAGTACTTGAGAATTCTATTTCACGTTTACCCATATGCTCTTCATGTAGGATTAGTCATGTGTTGACTTATCACATTTACTGAAAAAAGCTATATCCGGCCTTGTCAAGGATAAGTAGATTAGTTTCCCAACTAACCTTTGAAATTTCTCTCTGTCTACTAAGGACCCATCTTCTTTATTGAATCTCAAGTTTGCCTCCATTGGTATATCAGCCGGCTTACAGCCAAGAAAACCAGTTTCTTTGAGTAAATCAAGTACATACTTTCTCTGGTTGATCACAAGTCCTTCTTTTGATCTTGCCACCTCCATTCCTAGGAAATACCTTAGCTTTCCCAAGTCCTTGGTTTCGAATTCCCTGTTTAACAACTTCTTCAAATTGCTAATCTCTTCCTCATCATCTCCAGTAAGAATGATGTCATCCACATACACAATTAGGATAGCTTTCTTATTTCTATAAGTTACCTTGATGAAAAGCGTATGATCGGCAAGGGACTGCTTGTAGCCATTTTGAAGAATGACTTTACTGAACCTCTCGAACCAAGCTCTGGGTGATTGTTTTAACCCGTATAGAGACTTGTTGAGCTTGCAAACCTTGTTGCTACCTTCAATAAACTTTGAGCCAGGTGGCAATTGCGTATAGACTTCTTCCTCAAGCTTGCCATTAAGAAATGCGTTTTTTACATCAAGTTGGTGTAATTTCCAATCGCAATTTACAGCCAAACTTAGGAGTACTCGAATAGTGTTAAGCTTTGCAACAGTGCAAAAGTTTCGTGAAGTCTATCCCATATGTTTGCGTGAAACCTCCGCCACTAGTCTAGCTTTGTATCGTTGGATACCGCCATTGGAGTTATACTTTACAAAGAAAGATCCATTTACACTGACACCCTTTTTCCCTTGAGGAAGGTCCAGAATGGTCCAAGTAGCATTTTTCTCTAGTGCACAAATTTCCTCTTCAACAAATGACCTTCTCCATTTTGGATCCTTTAGAGCTTCAATTTATACTTGTGGAAACTCGTTCTTTATCCAAAGTCTTTGTAAATGCTTGAAAAGACGGCATCAATGAATTATAACCAGAAAATTTTTTCAATAGGATGCTTGGTGCACTTGTCTAACTCCTTTTCTAATAGCAATAGGAAAGTCATCTAGAGTAGTGGACTTCATCGATTTCTTCTTCCATTTCTAAGCAATGGACCCAAATCCAATTCTCGGTAGGAATCATTACAAAAACAGTCTCGAGGATATGTCTTCTTTTTCTTGTGTACACGAACGGCCGTTTGGGTGGTGGTGTTTTTTGAAGGCTGTCAATTAGAGTAGGTGTATTTCAGGAAGAGTGTTTAAAGTGGGTGTAGGTGAATTAGTCATAGATACTACAGGAGAATCAATAGGAGCATTCACAGGTGACAGATCTGCAGGTAATGGCGAACAAGATGGCAATTCTGAAGGTTGAGAATGAAGATTAGGAGGAGATACCTGTTGTGGCTGAAAATCACTCCATGTTTCCCCTTGAATTTCAGCCTGAGTGAAATAGGAATCCTGCTCATAAAATGTTATATCCATAGTGGTGAAAAATCGTTTAGAAGGAGGATGATAGCATTTATAACCCTTCTTAAGTGAAGAATACCCAACCAATACACATTTTAAAGACTTAGGATCTAACTTGGACTTATTAGGAGCAATATTTTGGATAAAAACAGTGCAGCCAAAAATTTTAAGTGGTAGAATGGAGGAGATAGGCTTAAAATGAGGAAAGTGCTGCAAAAATATAGATTGAGGCGTTTGAAATTTTAAAACCTTACTAGGCATCCGGTTGATTAAATATGTGGCAGTTAATAAGGCTTTCCCCCACAAATATTTAGGAACATTAGTGGTAAATAGAAGAGAACGAGTAACTTCAAGAAGGTGCCTATTTTTTCCTTCGGCAATGCCGTTTTGCTGTGGGGTTCCAACACAAGAACTAATCTGAACTATGCCCTTTTCCTTAAAAAAATCACCTAAAGACCTAGCAAAAAACTCACTGCCATTATCAGATTTAAAGAGCTGGATTTTAGACCCAAATTGAGTGAGAACCATGTTATAAAATTGCACAAAAACACTAGCAGTTTCAGATTTATCTTTCAGCAAATAAGTCCAAGTTATCCTACTGTGATCATCAATAAAAGTGATAAACCACTTACAATTATCAGCATTCTTCACCCGAGAAGGGCCCCAAATATCACTATGGATGAAAGCAAAAGGGTAAGAAGGCTTGTATGTAGAAGGAAAATAAGATGATTTAGTATGTTTGGCAAGAGAGCAAACTTTGCAAGAAAAAGAATTAGGCCTTTTATTAATGAATAGAGCAGGAAACAATTTTGCAAGGTATTGGAAACTAAGATGGCCTAAACGAAAGTGCCATAACATAACAGTATCAACTTTTCCTAAAGCGGTAAATGACTTGGAGATCTCGATTTTAGGAGAGGTAGGGAGGATGTAGAGACCATTATGCAAGCTGGCCTTGCCAATCATCTTCTTCGAGTTCAGTGCCTGCAAAGTACAATCACGATCATTAAAAATTACAGAGCAGTGCAAGTCTGTGGACAATTTACTAACAGAGATGAGATTGCACGCCAGATTTGGTACAAGGAGAACATTTTTAAGTGCAATCTGTTCATTGAGAATAACAGTGCCATGTCCCTCTATTTTGCACAAGGTACCATCAGCCGTTTTGACAGCTTTACCAAAGGTATGGAAAAAATTGTGAAACAATGCCTTGTTACCAGTCATATGATCCGTAGCACCAGAATCGAGGATCCAATTAGGAGTCAACTGGGAGGAGAAAAATGCAGTAGAAGAAAGGTTACCTTCTGGATCTTTTATGACCAGATTACCCTCACAAGACCCTTGAAAATTGTTGCCATTCAATCGATGGCAGGTGATAGTCAGACCAGACGAATCTGATGGAGCATCGGAACCAGAAAAATTTTTTGGATTTGAAGTAATCTCCGAAGTAGGAGGAGTTTCGGACATGGTCTAGGTTGAAAAAAAAATCTTAATCTAAGCTGATACCATGTAGAAAACAGAGTATTTTTATATTAAATAGAACATAAATCAGAGTTTTTTTTATATACAACCTATGACACTACTTTAGGAAACTCTAAGTTAGGAAAGATACTAAATAGGAGATATGATCCCTTAAAATAAGGGATTTTATATCTACAAAATATTCCTAAAATATTTACAGAATATTCCTACATTACAAACACATACAATTTTGTACACTTTATAGCAAATTGGCTTTTGATCTGCTCAAAATCCTTGATATTTTCATTGATTTCAAATGGGTGTTGTAAAGCATTTATCTAATTGGTAAGGAAGCCTTTACCATAAAGAAACAGACATAACAAGAATCAGAATTAGTTACATATCTCCAACAGGGAAAAAAAAGTACTAGAACAGGCACAGAAACCATACAAGTTCATTTGAAAACAAAAGCGTCAATCACTTCAAACACTAACTCTTAACAACTTTAACCACAACCATATAAAAAGAAAATTTTCACTCACATTTATCTTCCACATTTCTATAATTGGAAAGGATCCCAGCATTTAAACTATTTTTCCTCTAAAATTTGAAAAGGCCACTGACTAGTTATAGTGTTAAACGACATAAATAGCAATATAAATGATAGGAGAGGAACTTGATAACTAACACTCACCACGTCCCCGCAGCATTTGCCTCACAGCTTGCAACGAGCCTCCCAAACATAATGCAGTGGGAAATGTTTTCTTGCAGTCCTAAAAATTGAAAATACATACATAATTAATTTCTACATTTACTATTATTCTTCTTCTTATACTTGTTGCTTTTGCTACATGCTTCTTATTGTTTCTTTAGAAGTTGCTAAAAGAAAAGGGTACTTAATTAAAAGGAATAAAAGCATTCTCAATTCTAATATAATTTTTCAATGGAAAAGTAAATTATGTATTTCTTATTCTTTTTTCTTTAAAAAAAAAGACATAATTTTCAAAATAAAGATAGAAGGTAAAGAAACAAACATAAAGTACCCAAATTACGAAGGAAAACTTTCAGCCTTAAAAAAATGTTGTCCCTTCTAAAAGCTAAGCCATTCCAACTACCACTAGTCAGTACAAAATTTTGTGCCACTGAATACTTATTAGAAGCATGAGACATTTATGTCCTAGAGGACCGAAGACTGAAGCAAATGAGCATGAAGAATAGGTACGGTAAAGCAAACCAGTTGACCGTCTTTTTCACAATTTCCTGAAGTAAAACTAGCATGGCCAATCAAGAATTTTGTGTCACTAAAACAAGAATAAACTTCTTTGTGAAATAAAATGGAAAGCAAAGCAAATCAGATAACAACCTCCAAGCGATCTATTAGATTCTCAGCTACAGCATGTACGAAGGAATCATTGGGACGCAGCAACCATGCAGCTCGATCACGCTGCCGCCCAAAAATCAATCATCACTTATTGATCAATCAACAATTAGTAGACTCATATAAATATGAAAATAAAAATACTATACTACCTACCTGTGTGCGTTTGAGGTGGCGGTCGAAGATCTTGACTTTAGAAGGACTGCTTTGAAAGGCGTCGCCGTCGTCATATTCCGCAGTAGAGAAGGAAGTGGATGATAGGAACCATCGGTGGGGTATGTCTTTCGGTCTTCTTTGTCTTCTCAACAGGGAACAACCGGTCTGAGAGAAAAGGAATCTCCTCATTCCCTGCGACTACGAAAAGGAAGAAATCCAAAGATAAGTAATTTACATTATGTTTCCATCTGGGCAATCCTTAATTGGAATGAAGTTTTAATTAAGCATACTCCAAATAATCTGTTTAACAAGCATTTTGTCAAACAGTAAGTATGCAATATTAACTTAATTAAATACTATAAGGAAATTTAAGAACCTTAGACTTGACGAGATACAAGCGCTTTGGGGCGGAGCGCTAAGCCTCGAAAAATCAGTCAATGGGTGGCAAATCACGACGGTGATCAAATTATGGAAATGAAAGTGAAAACTACCGGGAGTTCTAGGGTGACCTCAGTAACGCTCAGGTGAAACCGGTTTAAAATATTTTAGAGAAAAATTTTGGGTCATTCAAAAAATATTTATAAAAATAAGATAAGTATTTGACACCTGTGATAAGTATGACATTTATTTAAGTAATTTATTTTTTATTACATCTTATAATATATTTATTATTGGAGTGATTATTAGCGGAGTGATAATAATTTTTTATAGAGATTTGTTAGTTTTATGTTGGATCCCAAATAATATTTTGTAATTATTTTATTTGAAGATTATATAAAAGTATGAAAAGATAATAAAAAATTTACTCTTAAAATAATATTAATTACCCTTTAAAATAAGAGTATTTTGGTAATATTCATATACTTAGTATAATGTCCTCATGTTGTTTTTGCATGCAGAACAAAATAAAAACAAATATTAGTTCACTGATTATCTGATGTTTAAACTAATACTATGCAGTATTACGTGGTCAGGTCGTAATACGAAAAGATAACTTATATTAGTAGACTAACCTAAACATGTCATTAGTTTAATAAAAAAATGAGCAAACCAATTGAAAGACTAATATGCATCTGTAAAGTCCAATTAGGAAGATGTCTTGTCTTAGGTATCAGAGCAGATGACTCCTAGAAGATAAAGACATAGATATGACTAACTAGATTGATAATACATTGGATTGGACCTAAGAAGAATAGATCTTAAACTGTTTATGAATTTATTCACTTATGACGTTCAAAGTGTGGCATACTTAAATCCTGAGTGGATAACAGACTATGTATGCATAACCCGTATACTTTAATGTAAGTAAAGTCTAAGTTTAAATAGATAAGAAACCGAAAGTTGGTGCATTGGGTATACGACTTCTACAGTAGGTAGCTTCATTCACAATAATAGAATTCATAACCCAAAATATGGGTAAATGATATCCTCTCATTAGCATTACATCGTAGATGGAAAGTAAATGTGGTCACAGGTCATTCATTTTTGTGATGAATTACTTTATTACTATTTGATAGTAATTGACTTTTTATGAAGAAAGATGTAATGGTTGTCATAAGATAAAATAGGATTATATTGGGAGAGAAAATTTATCCCAAAGAGATTAAGGATATCCTATGAGGGTAACACACTTATGATAAGGTCATTGGACGAGCATTTTTCGAGTTGTTTTCGTAATGGTATGCCATTAGGGAGAGCTTAGTCATAATACTATAGTGGAATGGCTTCGTGACTAAATGAGTTTATAAGTGATAGGCGAAAAGCTGGAACTTAATTATAAATCATTTGAGCTTCAATCATATATGTCCAATTGGTCCCTCCGCTAGCTTATTGAAACCAGAAATGAATTGCATGTTGAATCAAATGAACAAGAATGATTAGAAATGATAAAAATGGAGAAATGAAATCATTTGGAAATGATTATGGTTCCTTCGATAATGAAAATGAAAATGGAGAAATGAAATCTTTTGGAAATGAATGTGGTTTTCTCCTCAATGAAAATGAAAATAACTTGAAAAATAAATTTATATTTTTTTGAATTAAATGAAGTTCGGAAATGGAAATAAACCATTTGGTCATAATGAACCATTGAATACAGAAAAGTTAAATATGTTTTCTCATAGATTCTCTTACAATAAAGTCATCATTATTTTAACGGAATTAGAATTGTATTGAGAATATTATTTAATTGGAAATATGTTAGGAAGTTTATTTTTGGAAATAAAATAAATAAATATCGGGTTGGATCGAATTATAATGTATTGAGTTAAAAGCCTGTGAAGTACTTTTAATTGGACCCGATATGGGAGAGGCCCAAAAGCCCCTAATGTTAAAAGGTGATACGACTAACTCAGTCTAATTCAAAGGCCATAATAGAGATGGACTTAGTTTCCATCAAGACCCAATCACAAGATCCAAGTCCAAGCAGCTAAAGTCAAAACTCAACTTATTCGTTCAAGACTTTATCATAAAAAAAATTGAGAAAAAGAGTTTAAGCTTCAAGACTATGAATTTTGAAGCTCAATACGGAGCGAGGATGAATTAGAAAGGACTAATTTTGTTCGTGTGCCTAAACTCTCAATCCATGATGACAAGCTCGTGTGGAGGATGTTAACAAGCTTAAGCGTTTCACTTCAAAGACCCTAATCAATCCCACAAGCTTAGGCATTTCATATTGGGTTCGTGTTTTAGGCTTAATTTTTATTATATATTAACCCAATATTGTATTTATCAGCTCTTATTATTTTATTATTTCGAATTTTTTGTAATTATTAAGTATTTTAAGTTATTTAGGGGTTTTATGTCAACAAGAAAATTTAGTTTAAAACTACTTGTTTAGGTTAATTAGAGTTCTAGTATACTTAAGAGTTTTATTTAGATTTGTTTAGTTATTTTATATAAAAGCATTTGCATTGTACACAAGAGAGGAATTCATTCATTATTCACTTTGTGATTATAAAATTCTCTTTGAGTTTTTTATTTAAGAATTTCTCGGGTTTTCTTTTAAAAGAATTTTAACAATCTTTTTACGTTGTGGGGATCATCTTCAAGCTTTTTCTTACCAAGTTTTCTTTCTTGGAGGGAAAATTAGAGCCGATTGAAGGGGATTGTGGATTCATTGGGTTTTTAAGGCTCCTTAGGACTTCTACACGTCATCTTCATCTTTTTCATATAACACCCTGATTTCGGGGTTAGAAGTTTTGATTTTGTAGGTAGGGTTAGTGGCTAAGTCGAACAATTGTGTTTGTTTTCGTGTTTTAGTGTCAGAATGAGCCTGCTGGTTCAGTGGTTATGAGTGTGGTAGGTTGCCTTTAGGTCTTGTGTTCGGTTCTTTATGAGTGTTTTAGATATTTATGTGTTTTTGTTTTTGTTTTATTTATTTATTATTTTTACGGTAGTTAGTGAATTAAAAAGTTAAAACACGTTCTTTTCTCCCTCTCTAGCACGTTTGTTTTCTTTTTGTCTTCTCCTCCTTTTCCCTTTTGTTTTTTCTTGGTGTTTTGCTTTTGAGAATCATTGTAGTTTGTTCTTTTTACTTTTTTTGATTCCATATATCATTGTCCTCGCATTTCTGTCTAACAAGATTTGAATTAGGTAGTGTTGTCTTTTGGTATATTTTTGTTGTGACTTTTAAATTAAATTAGTCGAATTCTTAGATTAGTTTGTTTGTGGAATTGAGATTTTAATTAGGTAGAAGGTGACGTTCAATCCTTTCGGGAGCTTTGGTTTGCGAAATCAAGTGTGTGTTCAGAAGCTCTTCTATTCCTTTATTGAATTCCTGCTTAGGTTTTCTGAAATTCAACAATTTTTGTGTATTTCCTCAATTGACTAATAGAGGTGTTGTTCGGGTCTTGATTTATTGTTGAATCATATGAAATTCTGTAATTTCTGGTATATTTTTGAGTTTAAGCAACTGGGGGTCAGTTTGATGGTGAATTACATGATTTTTAGGCTATTTCGATGTGGTTTCATGACCACACGGATGGCCACATGAGTGTGTGCCACACCCGGGCGGTTCACACGGCCGTGTGATATTCGAAAATTAAGATTTTAGGGCAATTTTGGTGCCATACGGCCGTGTGGCTGAATTTGGGGATTTTAGTCGATAATCACACGGACGTGTGAGACTTTCACACGGTCGTGTCTTCCCTGCACCTTATTTTAGCAATTTCAGACAAAGAGTTACACAGGTTGTTCACACAGTCATGTCTTTAGGTCACACAAGCGTGTGCCATAACCACACGGTCGTGTGCCTCTTTTCATACAAGCATGTGCCTCATTCACATAAGCGTGTAGGCCTCCACACGGCCTAGGCACTTCCGCACTGCCGGGGCACACGGCCATGTGGCCTTATTTTGCAAATTTTCGTTGTGTCAGATTTTGACTTGTTTGTGTTATTATGTGTTCTGAACCTCGTCTAGGCCTTAGTAAGGGTGGTTAGGACTCTGTTTTGACCCGGACTTATGCGTTATTTATAATCATAACATTGATTTAATAATTTGTTTAGGTATTAAATGATGTTACTAAGCAATTAAGTACCGTCATAATTGTTTCTGACTTTGGTCGAATGCATATGTGCACCTCTATTTTGTTTTGGCTGTTTTGTGACTATCTGTAAGCCGTGTACGTTGAGCATATGCATAAAAATTTAAGTTTTTGGTTGTAAAGAGAAGGAAGCATGATCTGACAGTTTAACTGCATTACTTATTAGCGGTGATACCGCAGCATATACATATGGCAGCTTAGCTGCATATTGCTATCAGAGTGGCTTAGTTCCACATTGTGGTGTGTAGGGTGGATGAGCCTTTCAAGGTTCTATGTGGTGTACAGGGTGGATGGGCTTGATATAGCTCATATGTGGTGTGCAGGGTGGTCGAAATGGTGTTCGGATGGTTGGGGTGGGTTTTATACTCTTGTATTCATTTCACGTTCGGTCAAGTCTATCTATATGATTGTGAGATTAACTGCATATGGATCGATATGTTTTTGTACTGATGCGGTTGGGTACATGAGTGTGTAGAATGTTAATATAGATGCATTCAATTTGTTGTTGATAACTATTCGTATATCGGACTGACGTTGAGGTATTTACATGTGATATGTAAACATATCTTACATTGGAATATTGTGTTATGTCACTCAGTCGTTTGGTCTTCGGTTATGTTTCAAACTCACACTGAGCTCGCGTAGCTCACCCCTTAGTTTTTCCCCTTTCAGGTACTCTCGTGTTCTGAAGCCGAGACTTAGCAACTGGAGGTCTCAGACGGATAAGTTTTGAGTTAGCTAAATGAAGTGTTTCGTTTAAATTCTTAGTTTTCAAACTGTTTTTGACTATAAGTATTTATAGGGATTGCAGTATAAGTCTATTTTAGGTTTTCATAAATGGTTATTTTGGACTAAATTTTAAAAACTGTGGATTTATATTTCTGAATGTTATTTTTATGTAGCTAAATTTTCTGTTTTGAAACCCAAATGGTTAAACGATTTAGTTCAAATGTAGCGAACTGTATTTGAAATGAGATTTTAACATTCCGTTTGTAAAATTGCTTTAGATCACTTCGGTGGTTAATGTAACCTTGAAGATCCGGGCAAAACTTCTAGGCCGGGTTTTGGGGTGTTACATTCCATCTATCTGTTTTAATTTTCTCTTTATTCTAGTTTGTTCCTATTTAATTATTCAAATCATTGATCTATTTGGTTGTTTTTTTTTTCTATCTTAATTATCAAATTTTAATTACTTCTTTTAAAATTTAAAATTTTATATCTAACTTGGATTTATTTGTGTTTCAGGTTGTGTCAAAATTCAAGTTTCTTTCCGAATGTCTAGAGCCTTAAGTCAAATCTGCAACTTGGACAAACTTTCGATCCTCTTTTGCATCCTTTCTTTATCATTTGGTATCATATTCTTGGGTGTTTTAGGTGCTCTTTATGTTCTAGTAAATTGATTTCCAGCAAACATCCTCAAAATATTTTTTATACCCAGAAAGTTCTTGGGAAAAAATATTTTTTAGTGGGTAAATATTTTTCAAACGATCTGAAACTTTACATACTGATTCTTGAAACTATTTTAGAATATTAAAAAAAATTCCCCCCAAAAAGTGATCGAACAAGTGAAAAAAATACAAAAATACAAAAAAATAAAAAATATTTCGTGGGTTGAATTTCATGTCAAAATTTTTAAGATCAAATCTACATTATCCGAGGAGGTTCCAGTTTAAAATTTGTGGTTTTTGGAAATTGGAAACACCTCGAACGAAGTTTATCAAGTTGTTTCCCAATATTTTTGTTTTTCGGGTTTCAGGGATTTTCATTGACTCTTAGCCTTAGGTTTTCATTTGTATTACTTTTTATTGTTCCATTACACATTCTAACACTTTATTGTTTCTTGTGTTAGTAGGTTAAAACACGTTGCACATTCCTTCCTTAGTGCAAAACAATTCTTTTGTGTCTAGCCAATTTTGGACTCCTAATGCTACTAGGTTTGCTTTGTTAGTTTGATTCTAATACATTCTAATTAATTGATATAAACACTTTTAAAAGACTCACAAGATTAATTCTTACCTCATTTAGAATTTAATTTTATTTTTGAGTACATAAGGTGAGGTTTGATTAATTTTTCTTTTGATTGTTGTGTTTTTTTTTTCAGGCTTTCACAATGACTCATGACACTCGTAACTATAAAAACCATGATAAGACACAATCCAACGAAAAATTACAAGATGTTACATTTGAGAATATTGTGGGGATGGTAAATTATCAACATCAACAATTGATGAGACTTTGGGTACTCATGATGGGGAAAATGAATAGTCTCATACTTGTTCTAATATTGGTAGATGAGGATATTGTCACATTGATGAGACTTTGGGTACTCATGATCGTGGCCAGCCTTCTGTAGCTAAACCAAAGTTTAACATTCCACCATTCTGAGGGAAGAATGATCCAGATGCATATTGTGATTGGAAGGCTAAAATTGAGATCATGTTCTATTATTATAGATGTTTTGAGGAGGAGAAAGTTCCATTGACTACATTGGAATTTTAAGATTATGCATTGAGTTGGTGGACTCAACTTGTGTTAAACTGCCAAATGAATCATGAACGAGATGTTGATTCATGGGAAAAATTGAAATAAACCATGAGAAAATGTTTTGTCCTACCTCACTATTATAAGGATATTAAATAGAAACTTCAATGTATTATTCAAGGTAATCGATCTGTTGAGGAGTACTTTAAGAAGATGAAGATGCTTATGTAAAGAGAAAATGTGTGAGAAGATGAAGAGACTACTATGGTGCAATTTGTAGATGGATTGAAAACTTCGATAGCCAATGCTCTTAATCTTCAAACCTACATTGATCTTGAGGAGATGGTACACAAGATAATTGAGATTGATCAGCAGTTTCAACAACGTCAAGCTCATCCATTTGGTGCATCACAATATTATAGAGGTATGAGTTCTAATTCTACTTTCAAGAATTTGAAACCTCTTTATTCTACTAATAAGTTGCTGCCAAAATGTGATGAGACTAAACCTTTTGAGTGGAAAAGTGGGGCTCCTACAAAACCTTCTTCTACATCTTCTAAGCAGCCCACTTTTACTAATTTTTCAACAAAATAACAAATAGCTCGTGAAATTGAATGTTTTAAGTGCAAAGGGCGAGGGCACTATAGTCATGATTGTGCCAACACAATACTTTTTTTGATGAAAGAATATGGTGAGTATACCTTTGGTTTAGAGAAAAAAACAGATCCGTATATGCTTGAATTAATTGATGATGTCAATGATGGAGGTGAGTTTTATGGTGAAAAAGAGTTGGTAGAACCACCAATAGAGGGAGATGATTTCCATTGTCTAGTTGTGAGGTGCACCCTCAACATCCAATTGAGGGATGAGCATGATTTTCAAAGGACTAATATATTGTATTCGAAGTGTTTTATTAAAGGTAAACTTTACTCATTTATCATTGATAATGGAAGTGGTGCTAACATTGTGAGCAGCTACCTTGTAGACTCTCTTATTTGGCCATGTAGCAAACACCTTAAGCCATACCATTTTCAATGGATTAACGAAGGTTAGGAGGTACGTGTGGTAAAACAATCCTTAATCACTTTTAAACTTGGGAATTAAATTGATGACGTTTGGTGTAATGTCATCCACATGCATGTCACACACTTGTTACTTGGTAGACCATGGCAGTATGATCATGATGTTATTCACCATGGTAAATTGAATCGATATTCTATTGTTTTCCATAGGAAGAAGTACACTTTGGCCCTTTTGAATATGAAAGATGTTCACAATGATCAAATTCTATAAGAGGGTTATGGGAAGTGAGACACAAAATTCAAAAAAGGCTAAGAGAAAAGTGGCCTCTAGTGAAAATAGTCAAATTAATGATGGCCCAATGGTGAGTGCATAGTATTGTGAGAAAAAAAAAGTGGTTCAAAATTTTTATGCGAGTGAAAAAGATATGTGACAAGCCTTACTCGCTAAACAACCTTGCATCCTTGTCTGATTTAGGCAAAATTGTTTATCTTTGACTAACCTTAACGATTCTTTGCCTAGTGTTTTTGTGTCTCTTTTGTAGGAATATGAAGATATTTTTTATGAGGCACTTAAAGGATTGCCACCTTTGAGGGGTATTGAGCATCAAATTAACTTAGTACCTGGGTCAACAATTCCAAATTGACTAACTTATCGAAGCAATCTCGATGAGACAATGAGTTGCAAAAGCAAGTGGATGAACTTTTAGAGAAGGGTCACATTCGTGAAAGTTTAAGTCCTTTTGTGGTGCCAGTAATTTTGGTGCCAAAGAAAGATGGTAAGTATAGAATGTGTGTCAATTGTAAACCAATTAACCAAATTACTATTAAGTACAAACATATTATTCCAAGGCTTGATTATATGTTTGATGAACTTTATGGTGCTTGTATCTTTACAAAGATTGATTTAAAAAGTGGCTACCATAAAATTCGAATGAAGGGGGATGAATGGAAAACAACCTTCAAAACTAAGTTTAGTTTATATAAATGGCTAATCATGCCTTTTGGTTTGACTAATGCACCTAGTACTTTAATGCACTTGATTAACCATGTTTTGAGACCTTATTTGAGTAAATTTGTGGTAGTATATTTTTATGATATTCTGGTTTACTCAACTTCTTTAAATGATCATATTTTCCATAAATTAGTTTTGGACATTCTGATAACTAAAAAGTTATTTTCCAGCCTTGATAAATTCACTTTTTGTTGTGATAAACTAATCTTTTTAGGTTTTATAGTAAGTGCTCAAGGTATGCATATCGATAAGGACAAAGTAAAGGCAATTAGGGAGTGACCCACTCCTAAATCAACTATCGAGATAAGATCTTTATAGACGTTTCTATATGGTTTAGCAAGCTTTTATATGCATTTTGTGAAGAATTTCTCCACTATTGCCTCTCCATTAACTGAGGTTATTAAAAAGTCTATGGGTTTTAAGTAAGGAGAAGCTCAAGAAAAGGCTTTTCAAGCTTTAAAGGATAAGTTATGTTCTGCTCTAGTTCTTAAATTACCTGATTTTTCTAATACATTCGAACATGAATTTGATGCTTCAAGTATTGGAATTGGTGTCTTGTTGATGCAAGAGAAAAGACCAATCACATATTTCAGTGAAAAATTGAATAGGGCACAATTAAACTACTCAATTTACGACAAGGTGTTGCTTCCATTAGTTCAAGTTCTACAAGTTTAGCAACATTACTTGCTTCCAAATGAGTTCGTTATCCATACGCTCGATGGGTAGAATTCATAGAGACATTTCCATATGTTATTAAGTACAAAACATGTAGAGAAAATGTAGTTGTTGATGCTTTATCTCGTAGATATTCCTTGATAACTACATTAAATGCTAAAGTCTTAGGGTTTAAACATATAAAAGATTTATACTTAAATGATGTTGATTTTGCAAATATTTTTTCCAATTGTGGGAATGGTGCCTTTAACAAGTTTAATCTTGTAGATGGGGTTCTTTTTCACCTAAATAGGTTATGTGTTCGACAATGTTCCATGAGAGAGTTATTAATTCGTGAGGCATAGAGTAGAGGCTTAATAGTACACTTTAGTGTCGCTAAAACACTAGATATTCTACAAGAACATTTTTATTGCTCGCACATAAAGAAGGATATTAAAAGGTATGTTTTAAATGTATTGCTTATAAACAAGCAAAATCTAAGGTAATGCCTCATGGACTTTATACTCCTTTGTTGTTTCCTTCTTTTCTATGGGTAGACTTATCCATGGATTTCATTCTTGGTTTGCCATGAACTAAAAAGGGTCGAGATAGTATCTTCATTGATGTTGATAGGTTTTCAAAGATGGTTCACTTTATTCCTTGTCCCAAAACGGATGATGCTACACATGCGACTGACTTATTCTTTAGAGAGGTGGCGTACCTACATGGGATACCTCATACCATTGTATCTGGTAGAGATGTAAAGTTCCTAAGCCACTTTTGGAAAGTGTTGTGGGGTAAGCTTGGTACTAAATTATTATTAGTCACCCCCAAACTGATGGACAATCTGAGGTAGTCAATCAAGTCTTAGGTGCTTTACTATGAGCTATTATAGGTAAGAACCTTAAAAATTGGGAAGAATGTTTGTCATTTGTTGAATTTTCATATAACCAATCTATTCACTCTACAACTAACTATTCCCTATTTAAACTTGTTTATGGTTTTAATCCACTAACTGTACTTGATCTTATGTTATTGCCTATAGAAAACATTTTTAGTTTAGATGGTGAGAAGAAAATTGAATTGGTGAAATCCATGCATGAGAAAGCAAGACAATGAATCATCAAAACAAATGAAGTGAATGCTAACAAATATAACAAGGGGTGCAAACAACTTATCTTTGAGCCCGTGACTAGGTTTGGGTCCATATAAGAAAATAACAATTTTTGACTAAACTCAAAACAAAATTTGACCCATGTGGTGATGGAAATTTTCAAGTACTCAAGCGCATTAACAATAATGCATATCAAATCAATCTTCCCAGTGAGTATAATGTTAGTGTCACTTTTGATGTCACTGACCTTTCTCATTTTGATATTGTAGATTCGAGGACGAATCCTTTTGTGTAAGGGGGAATGATACGAGCAACTTGGTCCAATTCAAAGGCCATAATAGATATGGGCTTAGTTTCCCTCAAGGCCCAATCACGAGATCCAAATCCAAGCAGCTAAAGTCAAAACTCAATTTATTCGCTCAAGACTTTATCATAAAAAAAAATTGAGAAGAAGAGTTAAAGCTTCAAGACAATGTACTTTGGAGTTTAATACGGAGCGAGGATGAATCAGAAGGAACTAATTTTGTTCGTGTGCTTAAACTCTCAATCTATTATGACAAGCCCATGTGGAAGATGTTAACAAGCCTTGGTGTTTTACTTCAAGGACTCCAATCAACCCCACAAGCTTAGGCATTTCATATTGGGTTCGAATTTTAGGCTGAATTTTTATTATATACTAACCAAATATTGTATTTACAAGCTCTTATTATTTTATTATTCTGAATTTTTTATAATTATTAAGTATTTTGAGTTACTTAGGAGTTTTATGTCAATAAGAATGTTTAGTTTAAAACTACTTGTTTAGGTTAATTAGAGTTTTAGTATACTAAAGAGTTTTATTTAGATTTATTTAGCTAGTCTATATAAAAGCCTTTGCCTTGTACATAAGGGAGGAATTCATTCATTATTCACTTTGTGTGTATAAAATTCTCTTTGAGTTTTCTGTTTAAGAATTTATCATGAGTTTTCTTTTAAAAGAGTTTTAACAATCTTTTCAAGTTGCGGGGATCATCTTCAAGCTTTTTCTTGCCAAGTTTTCTTTCTTGGAAGGAAAATTAGATCCGTTTGAAGGGGGTTGTGGATTCATCAGGTTTCCAAGTCTACTTAGGACTTCTACATGCCAACTTCATCTTTTCCATCTATTTGTTTTATTTTTCTCTTTATTCTAGTTTGTTCCTATTTAATTATTCAAATCATTGATCTATTTAGTTGTTGTTTTTTTCTATCTTAATTATCAATTTTTCCGATATGAAAATTTAAAGATAACTAAGTATTATTAAATACTCATCTATATCTAATATCTTTTCCAACTTAATTCAACTTTAATTAAATTACTTATTTTTTGTGCACTTTTTTCCATCTCATTAACACATATTTTTGATAATTATTTTACCCTAAACCCTAACACTTTAACTCAAACACTGAATCTTAAACCTTGAACCCTGAACCTCGAGGTTCATGGTTTGGGTTAAGGATTTAAATTTTAAGGTTCAGGTTTGGGGTTCAAGGTTCAAGTTTAAGGTTCAAGGGTTTGGGGTTATGTGTTATGAGATTGAGATTTAGGGTTTGTGGTTATAGGTTTAAGGTTTTAGGTTTTGGGTTCATGGTTCAGGATTCTTGATTTAGGGTTTAGGGTTTGGGTTTTAAGGTAAAAATAGAAAAATTATGTGTCAATTACATGGAAAAAATTGTTGAAATGTCCTTAAATAATTGGGAAGGACCATGAATATTGTGGTAGGAAGGGTCAATAAACTAATTTCTCTATAGATGAATGTATAATAATAATTTCATGTCTTTAAAAATTTTGATGCGGCAAAATTTTATTGGTGCCTAAAAACATTAATTTTTAGGATCATCCTAATGTAAGTTATTCCCAATTTGCTAATATGAAATTCTTATATATCAAATTCTGCCAGCCATCTGCAATTTACTTATTTTTATATTAAATTTGCTTAATATATCATTCGATTTTACATTTTTATTCCATTTGATCCATGTATTTAATAAAACTTATACATTTTAGTTCAAAGCTACGTAAATCTATTTTTTTCTAAATTTTTGGAGGGTTAGGACCCCTACCAGCCCCCCCTTTATATATATACAGTAGTTGCACTTAGCTGTTTTCTCTCTTCATCTTCATCAACCTCTTGTTTTTCTTTCTCTTCTCTGCTTTCATGTTTCCGTCTTTATCAACCTCTTGCTTTTCCCTTTAATTTCAAGGCATGGGTAAGCTATATCCATCTTTATTTCGATCTAGTTTACAATATTCTTTTTGTCATTATTTTAACAGCATTCCTACTCACGTTTTTGACATTTTTGAATATTTAAGATAAAGTTGGCAAAACCCATATCCTAACCTCAAAACTGTCGAATACAATAAGAAAAATAAGAGACCATGTTAAGAGGAAACACTATGTAACTGTTGTTTATCTATGTCGCAATATGAAATTTTAGGGAGTTACACAATATTAAATTTTAAATATAACAAATTATTATTCAACACTTATTTATATCTAATACATTCTCCAAATTAATTTAACTTTAATTAAATTACTTAGTTTTTGTGTAATTTTTTTCATATCATTGACACATAATTTTGATAATTATTTTATCCTGAACCACAAACCTTGAACTCAAACCTTGAATCTTAAACCTTTAACCCTAAATATTTAACCTCGAACCCTGAGATTTGGGGTTTGAGTTCAAGATTTGAGGTTGAAGGTTCAAGTTTAGTGTTCAAGGGTTTGGGATTATATGTTACAAGTTTGAGATTTAGGGTTCTAGGTTTATGGTTTATGGTTTATGGTTTATGGTTCATGATTCTTGATTTAGGGTTCAAGGTTTGGGGTTCAGGATAAAAAAAAAAGAAAATTTATGTGTCAATTTCATGGAAACTATTGTTGAAATGTCATTAAATAATTGTAAATGACCATGAATAATGTGGTGGGAAGGGTCAATAAATTAATTTCTCTATAGATGAATATATAATTATAATTTCATGTCTTTAAAATTTGATGATGTGGCAAAATTTTATTGGTATCTAAAAACCTTAGTTTTTATGATCATCTTTGTGGCGCCCAAAACCCGGCCGGGATGGTTCGGCTCGTATTTCGAATGTCACATTAGCCACTAAAGTGACTTTCCATTTAAACCACTACAAAACACACCAATCGACCAATCACACCACACAATTAATCATGGAATATTTAATAAAAACCTAATATCATGCTTCCATTGTGCTACTCTGATCAATAATCAACAAGACTAATTCATAATTTAATATTTAACAAACAATTACCTCGAAAACTTTAGTTAAACATACATGCATACAGTAGAGTATTTTTTTTAAAAGGGTTATATTTGTATGGACTTGAAAAATTCGTTTTGTTTAAAACATATAATTAGATTTAAAACATAATATATAGTAATATGTTGGGAAAAACTCCATTTCACAAAGTTTAAAAATAGTATTGTAGGATTAAATGTATAAGTCTTATTTTGGAAAATCTATTAAAGCATCTCGCGCAACCTCATAACATTATTAATTAATTAGTTAGCAGACATTTAACAGTTTACATGACTTGACCAAATTCTATGTTACAACTCATGCATACCAAGCACATGTTTATATCCAAATCACCCATAAAACATCTAAGGCTTACCTCGATGACCAATGACTCTTCAACTTGCACGTACAAGTTAGTTGAACAGTTATTCAAACCAATTATCAAACAATTATAATTCATTCAATCATCTGTCTAATGCAATATAAAAGTTTTAAACCAAACAACTAAATTGTCCATAGTGTCCAATTACAACCCAACAATTATAAGTAAGCCTAATGCTCCCATATTGCCTTCCTCATTGGGTTTGGGAACACAACGACATACCCAGGTGTAGCCTGGTTATGGATCACTTGGATAGCTCATTTACATACATCCTCACATGTTATATCACTGCAATGTTACAAAAGAGAGGGTAAAATTATTGAAGCTCAGTGAGTGCTCAAACATACTACAAATAAACACATCAGTTGGGTTAAATGGTGACATACTATAATGGTTCACATATTATTACAGTATACACAAAATAGTAACTTACATGACACAACAGTTCTCATAAAATAAGTAGTGCACATATGATAAGTAATTCACATAAGATGGACAGATTACATAAATTATCAATTCGCATAAAACATCTATTCATATAAAATAACAATTCACACTAAATGAAAGTTCATAACATATAACAATTCACACAAAATAACAGTTCATACTCCATCATAACTCATATATTTCAAATAATGATAAATTGACATTTTTGTGATTATGAAACTTATAGGGAACTCTATCACCACCTATAAGTGGACTCTATCACCACACATTAGATAAACAGATCTCCAAAACACACCACATGACTCATAAAGTCGTAGGTTATCTCTATGTAAGTGTAGCTTGTATGTTCACACTCTCCAGACACACCACGCTATCTACGACAAATGGAGCTATGATCAACATTCCCGTATCTCTCTAATGCATCTTCGGGCCACAATGCCCATCGCAATAAAAAGAGTGAGTACTCACAATCCTATGGCATGCCACCTATATCCAATGGTTCCATAAGGTCACAATGCCAAAATATCTTTTTAACACATTTATAATATTCAGTATAATAGGGCTTGCAGTTATGTAAAGATCGCACATTATAACACAGTTCGCAATTCACAATTCGTAATAGAGCATGGTTCACAAATAATATAAGTTTCATGCAACATTTATTGCACACAAAACACAATTCACATATCATTCATGACATAGCTCACATAAATCCTTGTTCGCAAGCATTACAAAACCATATACTAATATATATTACATATATAAACATACCTATTTAGTGGCCTTTGTCTCGTCAAATTTTAGCATACATTAAAAGTCCCATATACATTTATGTATATTAGATAATACAAAACCTATAAATGCATATATTTATATATATTATATATAGCAAAACTACGCATGTATATGTAGTATGTATATAGCAGACCACGTAGATATATTATACATATAACACCCATGCACGCATATATATATATTATAAACCCCACTCATATATATTATATATAACACCAAAACCCATATATATTATATATGAATAACAAAACTCCTATACATATCTATTATATATATGCATATACATTTTATTACTTCAACTCACATTTAATATTTAGCTCACACACAAATGTAATAATTAGATGCACAATTCACACACATTTATCACATCAACTACATGGTTTACATCTATTGCCTACCTATTTTATTCTTATAACTACATGCACATTTTAAATTCATGCATTTGGCTTATTAAAATTGCACAACATGCATATACAACACTCAACAAAATTGAAATGGTTTGTAGGAGAAATCAAGGTTCACATATTAATTAAGTAGGGGATTCGCATATGTCACCTTTGCCTGTGTACTGGAGTTTAAATGTAGTATATCAAACCACTCACCTTAGTCAATACCTCTTGCACAACAATGTCAAACAAGCTTTTCTTTCCCTTTCGTATTGCTCGTGAAACCTCTGTGTAACACCCCTAACCTGTATCTATTTTTGAAACAGGTTACGGAACATTACCGGAGTTTACATTTCAGAACTATCAAAATTTTTAAAATATTTAATTCATATCATTAATTACAGCAAAACCAATCAATAGCATACATATTTTCCCTTATACAAGCCCTCGAGGCCCTAAAAACATATTAGAAACAAATTAGGACTAAATCAAAAATATATAGAAGTTTCAGGGAAAAGATGAAAATTTACAAACTGTAGGGGTCACACGGCCGTGTAACTCACACGGCTAAGAGATACGCCCGTGTCTTAGGCCGTGTTGGCAATCGAAATAGGGACACATGACCTTGTCCCAGCCCATGTTCGTACCTGTGTAACTCACTCACTTGGGTCACAAGGCCAAACTTTATAAACATAGGCATCTCAAATAACAATTTATAAACATGTATCACCAAGTACCCCATCTGGTAAAAATAAACAACTAACTTCCAATTTGATTTGCATCCATACATACCATAAATCTTACTTACCAAAACATAAACCATTTGGTACCAAAATGCCATTCTTTAAGTAATATCAATTAACTAAATACTTATACATAACAAGGTACCAAATCACCACATATACCACATATCATAAAGCACCTATACCATATGCATATTCAACTACCATTTCATCTTTTATCATTCAAACAAACAAGCCAAACATTAACCATAATAAGGCTACTCATATACATGCCAAACTTTGCCATTATACCATCAATATACCAAAACTCAACCAAGTCAAATGGCCATTTCGACATTCAAACACATAGACCAATATTAATCAGAATACCTATACATGCCATTATAGCCAAAATCAAAACATTCAAAAGTACTGATAGAATCGGTGGATAATGTGATATAACTTCGACTAGTTTCCAACCCGATCGATCTTTCGATAGTTTGAGAAGTAAAGAAAAACAACTACGTAAGCAATGAATGCTTAGTAAGCTTGTATAAATTTTAATCATATCAATCTATTTCCAATATGAAATTTATACATATCAAGAATAATTATATACCGATACCACACGATTCATGAAACCAAATTCAACAACTCACAAAATGAGTAAATCCACAGTATCACTTATACATATTATCCCTAGCATAGTAAGATTTTAGACAACTTTATACTCTTCCAAATTTCTTTATTTTCATTTGCATTTTATTACTGTCCACACCCGTTCCATATGCATAACACACAAGTCATAAGCATATCATTTAACCATAGCCACAAGCTAGTGCATTTAAACATATTCCTTTCTGAATTAATCACATGATAAGCCATTTCATAAGAAATTGCATAATTTAGACCTTACCACTTTTTCATGAGCACAAACATATTTTCATTTGAGCACTTACCATTTCAATGCAACTTATAAGTAAACAGAATACCATTCAACCAACAGCTTGACACTTGTCTAAGCATCAAGCAACAACACATGTTAGCTTACTTGAACATATTTCATATAAATTCAACATTTGATAACCTTAACCTTATTTTCTTAGCATGCCACACCTGAGTTTATTACTCGTCTCCACTTACATAATTTCCATGTATCAACATATCAAAGATATTCATATTTGTACATGTCATGATACATATCATTCTCTTACCGTTTCTTTGTATATATATATATATCATCCATTTCAATATATCAATATATCATGTATCATCATTTCCATGTATTTCATGTATATACCTGTATTAGTTCATATTGAACTCATAGAACCTCGTAACAGAACTATGCCCATTGAACCACTTAGGATAATATTGGATACGCGGGGATCTAGCACACTAAGTGCCAACACATGGTCAAAAACACTATTATCTCATATCTCATATCTCATATCTCATATCAGTGCTCTCTCTCGAGCCATAAATAGGTCTGCTCACACAGGCTATCAGTCAAGACGTAGCTACGCGGTGCTGCTCACACAAGTTGTAAAGTAATTGCAACTCATGCTAGAATCTCAGCCACCGGTAGGACGTACGAGACCAACACTCAAAACATGGTAACCCCTAATGACATGTCATTTGTACCCTAAATATATCTAAGGTTCAAAGAGGACTCGATAGTTGTCATACATCGTTGAATTTTCCTCGTTTAGTTTATATAAGCTAAATTGTATACTAATATATATATATATATATATATATATATATATATATATATATATATATATATATCAATTCATTTTCAATAAAATTTCATATAATAACATTCAATTTAATTAACATTATACGTAGTATAGTTCATACGAACTTACCTGGCTAAATTGCAGAAATACCAAATTTCAGGGGCATTTTGGTAATCTTTCATTTTCCTCGATTTTCAACCGATCTTGATCTAAATTAATAATTTCATTCAATATATTAATTTATACAAAAAAAATATTTCATACAATTTGGTCATTTTTGACATTTTTACAAAATTACCCCTAAAGTTTTTCTTTTATTCAATTTAGTCATTGAGCCCAAAACATGCAAATTAACTATTTTTACCCAAAATTGTGCTTATCCGAGTTCTCATGGTATCCAAAGCAGCCCATTCATGCAAAAATTTCACATTAAATCCTTGTACTTCTATTAATTTAACAAATTAGTCCCTAATCAAAAAATTTCATCAAAATCACTTAACAAAATACTTTTAAATATAAATCAACATTCCAAATTCATCATCTAATAAAAAAATTCCCAAGATTCATCAATGGAAACATTCAAAATTGGAGGTACGGGCTAGCTGGTCCTAATTGCAACGATCTCAAAAACATAAAAATTATAAGAAACTAGTAGTTTAGGGGCTTACATACAAGGAATTTGCTTAAGAAAACTTTTTTCAAGCTTCCATGGCTCTTCCTTGCTGTAAATTTAGGTTGAAAGGTGAAACAAAAAGATGACCACTTTGTTTTATTTATTTAATATATCTTTAATTGCCTAATTACCAAATTACCCTTACTTAACTTTAAAATTTTCATAATTGTCAAGTCATGCACATGCACTAACTCATTTAATGGTATAATTACCATATAAGGAACTCCACTTTAAAGTTCTATAGCTATTTAATGCCTTTAGCTTATAGAACACAACTTTTGCACTTTACGCGATTTAGTCCTTTTTGCTTAATTAATTATCAAAACGATAAAATTTTTCATCGAAACGATAAAGTTTTTCATCAAAACGATAAAATTTTTCAACAAAACTTTAATATCACCTTAATTACACTACGTAAATATTTCTCGATACCTCATTTTCTAAAACCACTTGACCTTAGGGTCATACTACTTGAACTTAATAAATCGCTTATAAAACAAAAATCACAATATCAAAAACCTTTTTAAAACCAAAATTAACTCATAAATATTAAATATAATATTTACAAAACTTACTCATCGGATCTGGTGGCCCCAAAACCACTATTTTCGACACCACTGAAAAATAGGCTGTTACAATCTGAAACTTTGCATACACATTAAAACAATATAAAATCACTATTAACAACTTTAAACTGAAAAAAAAAAGCAGCAAAATCACCACTCTAAGCTCACTTTTCTCATACTGAAAATTTAACTAGTTTTGCCAAAATAGGTGTTTAACCACTCAAACTTTATCTCTAAGCCTTAATTTCGATTATAATATTCCTATGTATCATCTAAGTTCACCTTTAAACCTTTAATTCTACCTAATCTCACAAATTTAAAGTTCTTGGAAAAAAATCATGCTCGTATGAACACACAAAAGGGGGAAATTTGAAATTAATTAAAATTGGATACCGATCTATCAAATTGAGTTCAAATACCTTCTACTTAGTTAAAATAAATTAGAAATCAATCAAAAGCAGTAGGTTTACTCATTATTTCTAATTTCACTATTGTTGAACTGAAATTTGATTAAAAAGCTTTAAATCTTAAAAACTCTCTACACATCCGATTAAATTCAAAATTAGAAAAATAACAACCTTAATCTAATCATAATAAGTCAAGACATTACCTCAATTTGAAGAAAACAACATGTTTTTGATCTAATCATAATTCAAAGTTGAACATGAGAAGAATAATGACGAATTTGATGAGGATTTAATGATTTTTCTTCAAAATTGGAAGGTGTTGAGGTGTTTGGATAACTAGGAAATCACCAAGGATGAGTACATTTTGAGAGAATATATCATATTTGAATTTGGAAATTCTTTTGAATGTGAAACTAAATGGGAGGGAATGGGACACGGGGGGTTTTTAAAGAGGAAGAAGATGAGCATTTTTTTTTTAAATTCAGGGAAAATTGCCTTTTAAAAAATCCCATTTTTCCCTTATTTTTCAAATCAGTCCTTAGTTTAATCAAAACACATTTTTCTCAATTATTTTCAAACCTGATTTTATTTTTAATATTTTATTATTACTATTATTATTTAATTAATCATTTTATCCTATTTTTATTTCTATGATGTTAAATCCAATTTTTCTCTCGAGCCCACAATCTAATACCCAATCTAATACCTAATACACATAATCTTTCTCTTCTTTGCTTTCACATTTCTTGGGTTCGAGGTCATGTGTTTAGGGTGTAACAACCTATTTTTTAGTGGTGTCGAAAACAGTGGTTTCGGGACCACAATTCCGACGAGAGTCCATAGATATATTTAATTAATATTTATGATTTAAATATAGTATAGTAGTGAATAGTGATTTAATAGATTTTATCAATTGGTAAGTTAGTCAAGGTACAGGTGGTGTATACCAAGTCAAGTGGTTTTGAAGAATGAAGTATCAAGATCTCGTTTTTGTAAACCAAGCCCATGAATATTTTTATTAAATATTTATAAAACTGTTATGTAAGTGAATTGAAGTTTGATCTAGAAATTCTAGTGTTTTGGATGGTTAATTAAAGAAAAAGGACTAAAACATAAAAGACGTAAAACATCATCACTATTGACTATTATTAGCTTAGGTGCATAGTTAAAGTTTGTTGAAGGATTTAAATGGAAATTTACCACTTTTTAGTTTAATGGTCGATTTATGCTTGGTTTTAATAATAATATTATAATAAAAATTAAGTTAAATTTAAGTTAAAATATAATAAAACATAAGTGGATGGCAGATTTTATCATTCTTTCTTCTTTGCAAAGATTGAAACTCCATGGATGAAAGCTTGTAGAATTCGACCGAATTATCTTCCTTGCATGTAAGCAATTTCTTTACTCGTTATCGTTGCAACTAGGTCCAGTTAAATCTTATCTCCATTTTCAAAACTGTACAAGTTTGTTGAAAATTTCATTGATGATTTTTGGATGCTCTTGATGTTAAATGGAAGATTTTGAAGCTTGGAAATGTTTTAGGACTATTTTGTTAAGTGAATTTTGTTAGTTTTGTATTTAAGGACTAATATGTAAAAATGTTAAACTTAGCATGAAAATATTGTAATTTTTAAGTGATTGAAGGCTGATTAGGGATGGAATTATAATCGGTTATGTGTATTGGGGCTTTAATGTGAAATTTTTAATAGTTTCAGTGTTAGAGACTAATTGAACAAAGTGTAAAAGTTCAGGAAAAATTTGTAAAATAGAAATTATGGGTTATATACATAAAAATGAATATGATAATGCATTTTAATTTAATAAATTTAAATTAATTATTATATAGATCAATGATTGAGGGGGACAATTGGAAAAAAGGGAAATTGCAAAATAGTCCCTACAAACAAATTTGCTTGTTGATTGTATTAGGTAAGTTCATACGGCATGTTTGTGTTAAATTTTTATGTATTTAAAATTATAGTTATAAATATGTTTAATTAAAATTTTGATTGTTTACACCTCGGTATGAAAAGGTGAGATAAAAGATTAAATTGAGCAAAATTGAAGATAGTATAATTCGATAAATTAAGGAATTGACTTTGAATTGGATTGAAATAAGTTATGTTAGGTAATAAAGTGATAATTCAATAAATATAAGCTGAATTGAATTAATTAAAATTGGTTGTATGTAAAAAGAACTGAATTGACTAGATTAAAATAAAAATAAAAATAAAAATAAAATATATAAAATATTATTTGAAATGTGGAATTATACTAATGTGGTGATGAGCTATGATATATGTATGAAATTCTTGATTTGATTGATTGATAATAAATTGAGTAATGAATACCTTATTAACTGTTCGGGCAGAGTCAGATATAGTTGACATGCCATATGATAGGAAGAGTTTAGGGTTACTTCGACTACGAGTCGATGAGGCATTAGGTGCCAATTTGCTTCAATTTAACTGATGAGACACTAGGTGTCAAACCTATTTATAACGCTAGGCACAACTATTTACTTTTAGACGAAGAGTCACCTAGAGGATTGTCATTTTCCAAGCATGTAGAGTGGTGGCCTTTGACTCCATGTGGGATTTCTTCAATTCACTCATCGTAACTATTTGAATTAAAGTGATATACAAGTGATTTTTTAGACTATTGAAAATGGACTATGAAATTATTTATTACCAGAATATAAAAGCAATTTATATATATTTTTTAATTTAGCTAGTTTTTATCCATTTTAGGGAAGTGAAGAACTTGGTTACTGTTAGGCTCAACAACCTCATGTATCCATATTTGGTAACTTTATTGTTTGCTTGCTCATTGCATCTTAAGTGGATGAATCCCATTTCTACCATCGAATTATTATAACAGAAAATAGCAAAAAACCTAGGTAAGACTTCCAAATAAATAGCATTAAATAATTTTCCTATGCATGTTAGATACCTATCACTTTATTGTTAAAAATTTAATAAAAGGTACCAACCACTTTTGGATTTTTTACTCTTTATAGACAATACATATTTCCAATATTTAAATAATGAATTTAGACTAATAGTTAGCCAAGTTCTTGACTTCCCTAAAATGGATAAAAACCAACTGAACTAAAAATATAGATAAATTACTTTTATATCCTTATGATAAATGATTTCAGAGTCCATTTTCAATAGTCTAAAAAAACACTTGGATATCACTTTAACTAAAATAGTTACGGTCAGTGAATTGAAGGAATCTGACATGGAGTCAAAGGCAACCATCTCTACATGCTTGAAAGATGACAATCCTCCAAATGATTCTTCATTTGAATTTTCCTTTTCTTCTTTAATTTTTGTTTACCTTGTATGTGGGGTGTACCTCATATTTTTTTCCAATTAAACTCTGCTATCTTTTTCCAGTTAAACTCTGATTATTCTAAGGACATTTTACAATGATTAGAACTCTACTTAGCCTATTTAAAGGGGTCTTGTATCCTTATTTCAAGATTCCAATCAGAAAAAAAGGCTTTTCTTTATGGGTGACAAGATGTAGCCGTGCATGTGTTTTTGTGAGAGTTTCGTTGTAATTATGGAGAGTATTTTCTCCATATTTTGCTCTAGTTTGTGTAATCATTTAGTGGAAAATCAAGGCCTCCTTTGCCTATGATTTCTCTCTTTTTGAGGGTTTCCCACGTAAAATATTTGTGTTTGTTCTTCTCCTCTTTTATTATTTCATTATTTATACGAGTCAAACCCTAACAATCTAAATAGGACATTCTACAAGGTAAACAAAAAAGAAAAAAGAAAATGAAGATTGAGATCAAGAATCACTTGGAGGATTGTCATTTTCCAAACATGCAGAGATGGTGGCATTTGACTCTATGTCAGATTATGTAATATCCCAAAAATCGGGGGTTAGTAGAATCGGGTGTGTGAATCGAGAGAGAGTAGTAATGCACTAATTTTTTGAGATTATCTGTGTGTTTTTAGGGAAATAAGGTAGTGGTTCATTGGTTAAGTATTAGTGAAACGTTCCTTGAAACCTAAGTTCAAATCCCTTCCCTAGCATTATTTTTATTATTTTGCAAATTTTGTATCAATCCCTAATGTGACACGCCTTGTTTTAAAAATAAATATTGTAAAATTATTTCAAAAATAAGGAAATATGCTAGTTTTTAGTTGATAAATGGAAAAGTATGAAATTTAGATTAAGGTCCCAAGTTCGAAATTTTTCCTTTACTAAAAACTTAAGTTTTGCAAAATCTCTTCTTTTTTTTTTTTAAATGTATGTCGTCCATACCCTTGAACCCTAGGTATAGATACAACTTTTTCTTGTATTTTTCAGCTTTTAAGTCAACCTTTCCCTACCCTAGCCGTTCACCCTGTTCCTCTCCTCTTTTCTTTTCAATTTTCTTTCTTTCTTCCCTTGTGTGCCGCCGTCTAAGCCACCAAGATTCACCATCAATTTCTCTTATTTTTGCAACGGGTTC
This sequence comes from Gossypium anomalum, assembly GCA_025698475.1. NCBI lineage: Eukaryota > Viridiplantae > Streptophyta > Magnoliopsida > Malvales > Malvaceae > Gossypium > Gossypium anomalum. Next base: position 63,633,058 of record CM046968.1, on the reverse strand, counting down.
TTGAACAATTATTTTCCTCTTCTTTCTGCCATTTTTTCATAAAATTTTCAGCCTTAGATTTGAAATTTTAGCACTCAAGACCGGCCTCAAGTGATGCCTCAAAAGAACTCCATTGTCACCTTTTTCACCTAGCTAGTGTAAGTTCTTGTTTTCTCACAATTTCTTGATAAAGATTGTTAAATAAAAACATAAATTTCTAGATCTGAATTTGGGGGATTTTTAAATATTTAATGGGTATTTTTCCAGCTTTTTAATTGGTCTTGAAAGTGGTTTTAAATCAGCCCCAATTCAGCCACCGCGGGTGGTGGTGCGCGCGCCTATTGGCAAGAAGAGGGGGCTGGTTTTCTTTAATTTTTTTCCCATATTTTTCCAGAATTATTTTGGGTTATTCAACCCCTCCTAATCATCCTTTAATCACATGATAATTAAGGAAATTCATTCTTGATCAATCAACAATTCGAATCTGACAATTGGGGAAGCGTAAGTATAGGTAATTGTAAACTAGTTTGTTATTTCGACATGGATTTTGGGAAAAGGTTATGGATTGATTAAATGAAGGATTTTAATCAAGATTAGCTACTTATTTTCCAGCATTTAAATGTGTTAGGTGTTGACCCAAATGCTCCAAATCAACAGTAAAGCCGAAAGACGTTCGTGTGTACGATTCATATCAAAACAGTGTAAGAAATCTAACTAGTTTAGGTTCGAAAAATAGTTGTAATTGTGATGATTGGATTGAACCCATTGGATTGAACCCATAAGTTGGTGTTTAAGGGTTTTATTAGAGGTTTATTAACTAATTTCTATACTGATTTAATTTAATTTAATTTAATTTAATTTGGGTCCGTTTTAAAGTTTATTAAAAAATAACAAGATTTGCTAGTGTGCTGCGAAAGATTGTAAATAAGGTGGGGTCCAAACTCAAAAACTTAAATATTAATAATGATTTTATGTTATAAATAATAATTTTGCTTACTGACCGCCCTTGGCTATTTAGCTAAGTAATTAAATTGAAAAGAGGTCAAATCAGGTACGTTTTGAGCCTTAACTATTTGGCATGGCATGGTAGCAATGTTGCTAGTTTGACTGAATGATTGAATGTTTGACATTGTCATGAAGGTTTGGTAATTTTATGTATGATTGGTTGTATGTATAGCACGATTATGAATAAAATAAGGGTTATGCAATATATGTTTGTACAAGTGATTTGTTATGATAAGTTCAAAAGACTATTATACATGCACACAAAGAAAAGTTATAAATCAATATGAAATTGTGAATTGTTGAATGATACAAATTTATTGATAACTTGAAAGTTTGAATATTATTTCCATTCACTGAAAGTATTTGATAATTGAGGGCATATATTAAAAATGGCAATAAAATGTGTAAGTATGATTTATGGCTATGTATGAGATTTTGTGACATATTGCATCTACATTGGGGTGGGTTATTTGTGGTTGACAAAGGACTTCTGTGGAGTACTAGTGGCATATTAAGTCCGCATTTATACCTAGTCAGTGCACTGCACCTGGAGTATTGAGGGGATCGATGATTTTATTGCATTATATGATACTGACAAATTTATCGCTTTATATGTTATTCGGCATATTTTCTGCATTTATGTTATACTGTGGTTTCTACCACATCGAGCTTTGCTCAAATATGTTGGAGTTTGGTACATAGGTTCTGGGGAACACGTTATGTGTAATGGATGGATAAATGGGTAGGAACCTCTTTGCATTGCATCATGCTCACGACATACTCGAATGTTATTGATTTTTTATATGTATTGTATTGTATTGTATTGTATTGTATTGTATTAAATGGTATCAAAATGAATGATTGTTACTTGAATGAATGATGACCCGTGCTCATTCACCGTTGACATCGATTTGATAATGGCTATATAATGATATGAAATTCCAATGATGGTTATGTGTTCTTCTGTTATTGCTAACATGTTTCACTGTATTTGATATTTATGTCTGTTTAGATAATTGTTCGACTCACACTGAGCTTTCATAAGCTCACCCCCCCTAGTGTTTAACTTTTCAGGTGAATCTCGAAACTAGGACCAAACCTAGCATATGAAGAATCACCTTGGACCTCAGACTATTTTTAGTAAGTATTATTAATAAGTCTCTATTGGTTTTGGTTTGTAATTTTTAATTATTTTTGGTCTATGGCTTGGTAACTTTTCATATAGGGATTTTTGCATGGATAGATTACTCAAACATAAAAACTGAAAAAAGCATGACATATGGCTTAAGTAAAATTTGACATTGGTCCCTAAATTCTGTTGCAATGCAAAGAAACCATTTTTGAAAAAACAAATCGATAAGGCAACTAGGTTTCAAAAATGACTTGAAAAATGGTTTTTTTTCTTCCGCTGCATTAGTTTAACATCGAGTTTTTACAAAGAAGATAAACAAGTAAACGGTTTTTCTAAAACAACACTATCAAAAATAAAATGAATCTTAAGTACAGTTGACCTAATAAATGAATGTTTTAAAATAAAACAAAAGTAAAATTACGATTTTTCTCTAAAATGAGGTTATTGAAGGTGTTCAAAAGTAACCAAAATTAGCTTAGCCATTTCAGTGGCTAATGTAGCTGTCGAGACCATTTTTAAATCGAGTTTTGGAAAATGGAAATCGACTTTAAAAACAAAAACGGGAGTCGGCACCAATCTTTTTAGGTGTGATTGGATCACCTTTAAAACATTTTCTTTTAAAATCATTAGTTTTGGTCTACAAAGTAAAAGAACGGGTTCGGGAGTCGGTTACGTATGAGGAAGGATTAGCACCCTCGTATCGCCCAATAATTGGTACCTAATTAATTATCAAATGTCTTTAAGGTCGGAAATTAGAAATTTTAAGATGCAATCCTCTTTTAATATTTTTTATTTTTTTGTTTTGAAAATTAGGGTTCACTTATATCAAAATATTTCGTCCAATAAGTTAGGACACCATATTTTTAAGATATTTGGCATTAAGTTAGCCTTTTTGGAAATTCCTATCTCGAAACGACAAAACACGACATCCAGTAAGTTAGGACACAATGTTTTGAAATTCCAAGATAGTTGCTTGGGTTTTGAAAATTTTAGAAGTTTAGAAGGGTATTTGACTATTCGAACTCAACGAGAAAAATTGCAACCCAATAAGTTAGGGCACTACTTTTCCCAAAGTTTCCAAACACCAAGCATTGCCTTTTATTTTTGAAAACTTTAGAGTCTCGTTTTTTAAATTGATACATGAAGGAGCATATTTACATTATAAATCATGCATGATAACATAGTATCGTGATAGGTAAATAAAGTATGCATTTAAACAAGATGATAGCAATAATATAAAGATCATGCATTAGATACATACGTATAAAAATAAATATAGCAAATCTTAACAACATACGTACAAAGATACATATAGCATATATTGAAAATGAATAAGCAAAACATACAAACATACAAAGTAATAATTAAAAATGACTGATACACAAATTAATAAAAAAGGTAATATAGTATCAATATACACATTCATAAAATATAGCATCCAATAATAATTATAAAATAACATTTAATACCTAAATGATATATATAATATAAAAATATATAAAAGGATTAGTATATATAAAATATAAAATAAAGTGAGCAAATGTTAACAAAATATACATATAATACAAATAAAATATGATATTTAATAATAATTTTAAAATAGTATTTAATATTCAATATGTAATACATAATAACAAAAATTATAAAAGAATAATAAAATATATTTTTTTTCTTAGAAAAAAAAAAAAAAAAAAGTATGTAAAGGAATTTATAAAATAATTATATAATATATAAAAGTATCAAATTTAAAATAAAATGGCACTTAATAAATAAATAAATAATTAATAATGAAATATGTATATAATATGAGTTAAAAATATGATTTAATAATAGTAATTTACAAATTTTAAAATTATAAATAATATAATAAGTAATAAAATATAATGTAAGATAATAATTATATCATAGATATTTTGCATATAAAAATATGGTAAAATAATTAATATATGATATATAACATAAAAAAATATATTTGTATAATATAATATAAAGATATATAAGTAAAATAAATATTATAAGAAATATCAAATAATATAATATAGTATGTAATAGAAATACATAAATAATTATAATGAAATATAGTGTATGCATAATATTAAAAACAATGTAACATGTATATACAAAAATATGATTAAATAATAAAAAAACAACATATAATGAAATTTATATATATACATATATTATTACAAATAATATAAATAAAATAATATATTACTAAATATAATTAATATTTATAAACACATATACATAAGGTATCCTAAATAAAATAAATTAAGGGTATATAAGGATGAAAATTAAAATTAATTAGAAAATTAGGTTTAATTCGCAAAACAATAAAAATTCTGGCCCAGATTGAATTTCATTTTAAAAAGAGGGACTCATTGGGCTATTTGCCCTAATCCCAAAATGACACCGTTTCCCCTAATACGATTGCAAATCATTGGGAGGGTCGAATTGAAACAGAATTGAAAGATTAAAGCCAAATTAAAAAAAATAAATGAAATGAAATTAAAAATATAAAAATTGCGAGAGGACCAATTGGGTAACTAACCCATCTTACGAAAACACGCGGATCCTCCCCGGGTAATCGGGTCAACACGCGGATCTTCTGCCTAATACGGTGCCGTTTTAGTACTTATCGAATTAAGCAAAACGACACTGTTTTTGCTGGATTATATAAGCTAAAACTTAGGCCTAAAACTCATTTAGCAATCAGTTTAGAAGAGAAAAAAAATACTAAAATCCTTTGAAATGAGGAGACAAAAAGGGGGGGTTCTGATCTCTGGCTTTTGGCCTCTGAGCCACTCAGGCCCACGCGCCTTGCGCACCTCACGTGCCACCATACATGGTGGTCAGAGGGTTAAAACCTTTGCCTTTTTTATGTAGATTTCGGTATGCCATCTCTCTCTTTCTTTATTTTTATCTGTAAACTAAGCCAACTATATGTAAAACCATAAATAATAAAGCTTAATCAAGAGGGAATCACCTTCTTTAGAAAGAAAACGCTTTTGTATATATCGTTGGTAAACTTTTACAACTGTCAGAGAATCTCGTGTACAAGTTTGAAGTTTTCTCTCGATCTTTCAGATGTTTTTTCTTTTTTTACTCCCTTTTATATATTTTAGAAAAAGTTTTATAGCCTTAATCTATTGTTATTTCGAAAAGAAATCAAAAGATTTCTTTCCAAATCCTATTCTAATCTATTTGCTCGCAACTTTGCTTTGATTTCTTTCCTTTTCCTGCAGATGTTTGTGAGAGATCCGCGCGACGGCGGCTTAACGATGGTCTACCAGAGGCGTTGATCATGGCGTGACTCAGGGCCTAGAATCATGGCCTTGATGGGGACACGATCAGTGGCTGTTGATACGTCGAGGCACTGATGAGGCATTGGAAACCTGAGATAGAGCATTGATGGCCGTCTCGATTTTGGGGACTGGACAGACGCTCCCGAATCTTCCAGAAGCAGCGGCGGCTCGAGGAGAAAGAAGGCAGAAACCCTAGAGTTTCCTACCTTGATACAATAGTTTGGGCCAATTGGGCCACTTAAATCTTGTAATTGGGTCAGGGATTTTAGGGGCTGATAGGTTTATTGGGTTTGGTATATGTTGTGGGCTTCGGGTGTACTTGGGTCACACGGGCATTGGTCTGTTTAGGCTTGGGTAGTAACAGTGGGTTTGGTCAATGTAAATGGACTTTTATATGGACTGTTTTTTTTAAAAACAATTATTTATTTATTTAATTGGTTTACAGCCCGGTCAAATTTGGGCTACTAGAGCTGCCCCTCTTTGCTCATTACTATATAGCGGGAATCGAGCAAAGATTTAGAAAGACCAAATTTGACCGGTCTTATCATAGTCTTCAATCTTCTTGAATGTCATGCCAATATCTTCGATCTGTTCTCCACTGAATACAGAGAGATAGGATCTGTCATCTTGGATCCGCTTCAGCATAAACATCTAAAGGTGAGATCTACTAAGTGTCTACCTTCCATCAAAGTGGAAATGCCAGACTTTGATTTGTTCTCTTGACAATACAGAGGCGACAAATCATCTTATATTTGCTTCATCGTAAGCACGTGAAAGCCAAACCAGCTATATCTTCGATCTGTTCCCCACCGAATACAGAGAGATAAGATCTGTCATCTTGGATCTGCCAAAGATAAACATCCAAGGTGAGATTCGCTATGTGTCTGCTTCCCATTAAAATGGAAATGCCAGACTTCGATTTGTTCTCTGACAATACAGAGACGACAAATCATCTTAGATTTGCTTCATCGTAAACACGTGAAAGCCAAATCAGCTATATCTTCGATCCGCTTCCCGCCAAATATACAGAGAGATAAGATCTCATCATCTTGGATCTGCGCTCAACAGTAAACATCCAAGGTGAGATTTGCTATGTGTCCGCTTTCCATCAAAGTGGAAATGCTGGACTTGATTTGTTCTCGACAATACAGAGACGATAAATCATCTTAGATTTGCTTCATCGTAAATGCGTGAAAGCCAAATCAACTATATCTTTGATCTGCTCCCCGCCGAATACAGAGAGATAAGATCTGCCATCTTGGATCTGCTTCAGCGTAAACATCTGAAGGTGAGATCTGCTATGTGTCTGCTTCCCATTAAAATGGAAATGCTAGACTTCGATTTGTTCTCTGACAATACAGAGACGACAAATCATCTTAGATTTACTTCATCGTAAACACGTGAAAGCCAAATCAGCTATTTCTTTGATCTCGCTCCCGCCAATACAGAGAGATAAGATCTGTCATCTTGGATCTGCTTTCAACAGAAACATCCAAAGGTGAGATCTGCTATGCTTTAACTCGCTACCCTACCGCTTAGGGGTTAAGCGCGCACAGTAGAATAATTATGCCTGATAATTAGGATGCCATGATCGAAATGAGTTAAATGTGCCTAATTAAACATGTTATGATGCAAAATGTTGTGATCATGACCCCTATCTTAGACGTCATCACTCATTCCTTCATTTGTCTTTTCTTTTCTCCAAGTATTATTCTTGCTCAGCTTGTAAGCCGTTCTCCAATACTATGATCCACTGAGGATGTCTGTAAGGACTGAATTATTGGCTTTGTCTATTTTCCTTTTGGACTAGAAGAAAAGAATTCCTCGAGTTCTTTCATCCCTTACTTACATGAATTTCTCAAACAATTATCCTGTTTTAGTTTCTTGCATTATCTAGAAATTCCAAAGTAATGTACAAAACTTCGTTTGTGAAAATATTTTAGTTCATCTATTATTATTTCAATGCAACATACTTTAAGGATATCGGAAGATGAATAAATCTTTAAGAAAAATCGGATTTGAATGAATCATTAACAATACAAAGGAAATAAGTCTGATAGCATATCTTTAAGAAGAAATAGAATCTAAAGATAGCAAGTAGGATAAAAGTTAGATGCTCTAAATATCGCCGCTTGAGCGTCTATACATTAGTTCCATGAAACCTTTCTTGAGTTTGACATGTGTTTAAAAGATCCAAAGTACTTTGTTGACGCCCCAATGTACATCTTGCTTTACTCTCTGCCGAGTGAGATATAGCCAAATTGCTGTATGCCCTTCAAAATTTGAGCTGCCCTTTCGGGTTTTCAACTCAAAACCCCTTTGGTCACAAGGCGCCCTTTGCGGGTTTTCACCTTGGCCTCTCCATTTTTTTTTTGAAAAATTCAAGGTGCCGTTTGCGGATTTTCACCTTGGATTCTTTTCTCCTTTAGACAAAGTACTTTTTGACTGAGTCTGAGTTCACCGGATTAGGTAGGCTCTTTCCATCCATTTTTGTCAAAACCAATGCACCACCAGAAAAAGCCTTTTTCACGACGTATGGCCCCTCCCAATTTGGCATCCATTTTCCCCTAAAGTCCTTCTGAATGGGAAGGATTTTCTTTAGCACAAGGTCCCCCTCATGGAATTCCCTTGGGCGAACCTTTTTATCATAAGCTCGCATCATACGCTTCTGGTACATCTGACCATGTCGAATAGCTTTCTGCCTCTTTTCCTCAATCAAGTTTAGCTGGTTATATCAAGACTGAACCCATTCAGCTTTATCTAACCTTATCTCTGTTAAAATTCGGAGAGAAGGTATTTCCACTTCAATAGGTAAAACTGCTTCCATCCCGTAAACTAACGAGAATGGAGTTGCCCCAGTAGAAGTTCTAATAGATGTTCGATAGGCCAAGAGTGCAAACGGTAGCTTTTCATGCCAATCCCTATAAGTCTCAGTCATCTTTCCCATTATTTTCTTAATGTTCTTATTGGCGGCCTCCACTGCCCCATTCATCTTTGGACGATAGGGTAAAGAGTTGTGATGCTTGATTTTGAACTTGTCGCAAACCTCTGCTATCATTTTGTTATTCAAATTCAATGCATTGTCGGATATGATCCTCTCAGGCATTCCATACCGACAAATGATTTCCTTCTTCAAAAATCGACTTACAGCTGACTTAGTAACATTTGCGTAAGAAGCAGCCTCTACCCATTTTGTAAAGTAGTCAATCACTACGAAAATAAACCGATGTCCATTCGAAGCTTTCGGCGATATTGGTCCGATGACATCCATGCCCCACATGAAAAATGGCTATGGAGACGTCATGACATGTAAAGGTGAGGGTGGTATATGAATTTTGTCCCCATAAATCTGACACTTATGGCATTTTTTGGCATAGCTGATACAGTCTCCTTCCATGGTGGCCCAATAATAGCCAAACCTCATGATTTGTCTTGCCATCGTGAACCCATTTGCATGCGTACCACATACACCTTCATAAACCTCTTCTATAATTAGCTTGGCTTCCCCAGCATCAACACATCTCAAAAGTACTTGGTCTTTCCTTCTCTTGTACAGAACATCCCCATCCAAAACATAGTCACGAGCTAATCTTCTCAGGGTTCGTTTGTCATTTTCGGATGCCTGTACTGGATATTTACGATCCCTTACATATCGTAATATATCCTGATACCAAGGATTGTCATCCTTTTCTTCTTCTTCAAGGTTACAACAGCTAGCTGGAAATTCATAGACACTTATTTGAATTGGTCTCATCTCTTCCTCTTTGTTTACCTTAATCATTGAAGCCAAGGTTGCTAAAGCATCTGCCATCTGATTCTCATCTCGTGGGAGATAGTTGAAGGTGATGTCATCGAACTCTCTTAGTAACCCCAAAACTACCATTCGATAATTGATCAATTTAGGGTCTCTTTTCTCCCATTCACCTCTTAGCTGATAGATTACCAATGCAGAATCTCCATATACTTCTAGGGTTTTTATGCCTCTTTCTATGGCTGCTTGGAGCCCCATGATGCATGCTTCGTATTCAGCCATATTATTTGTACAGTCAAAATCTAACTTGCATGTGAACGGGTAATGGTCACCATTTGGGGATACCAAGACTGCCCCAATTCCATTTCCGAATGCATTAGAAGCCCCATCAAAATTTAGCTTCCATGGAGAATCTTCAGTTGCTGCTATACACATTAGCTCCTCATTTAGAAATCAAAATTCAATGGCTCGTAATCCTCCGAAGCTCTACTGGCCAAGAATTCTACCACCGCACTTCCTTTGATAGCCTTCTGACTTACATAGACTATATCGAACTCTGAAACTAAAATTTGCCATCTCGCCATTCTTCCATTTAGAGCCGTTGATTCCATCATGTATTTTAATGGATCTAATTTTGAGATGAGCCAAGTAGTATGGTATAGCATGTACTGTCTTAATCTCTGTGTGGTCTAAATCAATGCACAGCACAACTTTTCAATTGGCGAATATCTCATTTCACAGTCAGTGAATTTCTTACTGAGATAATAAATTGCCTTTTCCTTTTTCCCTAACTCGTCATGCTGACCAAGCACACATCCCATAGAATTGCTAAACACTGACAAGTATAGTATTAACAGTTTATCTGGACTAGGCGGAGATAACACTGGAGCATTCAACAAATACTGCTTGACTTTCTCAAAAGCATTCTGGCATTCTTCATCCCAAGTACCTTGATTGTGTTTTCTGAGAAGGCGAAAGATAGCATCACATTTCTCAGTCAATTGTGAAATGAACCGGGCAATGTAATTCAACCTTCCTAGGAATCCTCGAACTTCTTTTTGAGTACGTGGCAGAGGCAACTCTCGTATGGTTCTGACCTTGTCTGAGTCAACTTCAATTCTTTTTTCACTGACTACGAAGCCTAATAACTTCCCGATTTGGCTCCAAAGGTTCACTTTGCTGGATTGAGCTTCAACTGAAATTTTCTCAACCTTAAGAACAATCTTCTCAAGACCTCAATGTGTTCTTTTTCTGTTTGCGACTTGGCAATCATATCATCAACGTATACCTCAATATCCTTATGCATCATGTCGTGAAACAAATTTACCATGGCTCGTTGGTATGTTGCCCCTGTGTTCTTCAGCCCAAACGGCATTACTTTATAAAAAAAAGGTGCCCACAATGTTATGAAAGTAGTTTTATCCATATCCTCTGGATGCATCTTTATCTGATTGTATCCTGAAAAGCCGTCTATGAAGGAGAACAATGAATACCCCGCTGTGTTGTCTACTAAAGTGTCGATATGCGGTAAAGGAAAATTATCTTTTGGGCTTGCTTTGTTCAGATCTCTATAATCAACACACATTCGTACCTTTCCATCTTTCTTAGGAACAGGCACAATGTTAGCTACCCATTCGGAGTACTTTACCTCTTGTAACAACCCTGCATCGAACTGCTTCTTAACTTTATCTTTTATTTTTAGGACAATGTCTGGCCGCATCTTTCGCAACTTCTGTTGGACCGGTTTACATTCTTGTCTTATCGAAAGACGATGTACTACAATGTCAGTACTCAATCCGGGCATATCTTGATAAGACCATGCAAAGATATCCTTGAATTCCTGAAGCAACTTAATCAAGCTGCGCCTTGTGTCATTAGCGATCAGTGTTCCAATTTTCACCTCCTTCCCTTCCTCTAGGGCTATATTCTCTATTGCCTCTTTTTCATGTGGCATGATTTGTTTCTCCTCCTGTTTCACCATTCTTAATAGATCGAGAGATATGTCACAATCTTGAACATCTTCAAAATCCTGAGGCTCCTCTAAACACATGTCTTGCTCACAAGAGAAATCAGGAACGGCAGTATTAGCACTCATATCATTGATATCTAGAGACCTGTGAGGGGTATGAAAGAATATACAAAGAATGAATTTAAGAATGATCATTTATGTGCCATGAATAAAAGAATAAGAGTTGTTAAAATTTAAAGCAATATTGGTTGATAAAAATGAAGCAATACTCTTTTAAATTGATAAAAGTTATGTTTTATTTGAATAATAACAGATGAACATAAGCCTATTTTCACAAACATAATCTTACTACTCCTAGGCCCTAGAGTAATAGACATGTTTCGAGAATTACTCTGAAAATTTTCTAAAGACTACTGGAAGATCCTCCACAGTCCAATTGTTCAGAGAGCTCCTCGGTTCATAAGGGCGAATACCCTCAAGGTTTTCCTGTCCAAACCACTCACTATGTACAACATTGATTTGATGACTCTCTTTTTCCAGCAACCCTCTTGACTTAAAGGTTTTGGATATAGGTGGGAATGTCATCAGTTCCCACTCTATTTCTTCTCTGTTCAAACGCGCCTTCCTTCTTGCTTGACGCTTTTCCATCTCCTGTCTCTTTTGTTTATGGTCTGGCTTAAAACCCAAACCAAAGTGATCCTTCTTCTCCATCAATTTTGGGACTTGAATCTCTCCTTGCAACTGTTTTCCTAGTCTTTTTCCTGGCAATGCTCCTTTCCCCCTCATTATTTGCATGGCCATCCTTGTTGCTCTAGACATTCTGGGAACCGGCACCTCGCTTCCCTCCGAAATGAAGGTAGCATTAACAATTTCCAAGGAACGAAAAGAACACTCGATAGCCTTCTCATTTGTCTCCACATAAGGGGCTTTGACAGCTGCTATGATGTCCTCCTCTGCATTGATGGTTATCAAGCGTCCATCTGTCACCAACTTCAATTTTTGGTGCAGTGAAGAAGGCACTGCTCCTGCCGAGCGTATCCATGGCCTCCCCAACAAACAATTATAGGAGGGATTGATATCCATTACCAGGAAGTCAACTTCATACGTATTTGGTCTAATTTCCAGAGGGATGTCAATTCGTCCTATTACTTTCCTTTCAGTTCCGTCAAAGGCTTTTACCACATTGTGACATGCTTTCATATGCGAATTGTCAATGGGCAACCTATTCAAGGTGGATAGCGGCAGGACATTCAAAGCAGAACCATTATCCACAAGTACACTTGGTAGTGTGTATCCTTTACAACGAGTGGTGATGTGCAAAGCCTTAGTTGACCCTATGCCCCCAGGTGGAATTTCATCATCATTGAAGTAGATTAAATTATCAGCACTGATGTTATTTATAAACCGGTCCAACTTATTGACAGATATATCGTGAGTGACATACGTCTCGTTGAGTACTCTCATCAGCGCTTCCCGATGTACTTCAGAGCTTAACAATAAGGCTAACACCGATATGCATGCTGGTTGCTTACGCAACTGCTCGACCACACTGTACTCACTATGCTTAAGGAACTTTAGAAATTCCTTAGCCTCCTCCTCCCTCACTGGCTCGTTAACAAGTACTTCGCTCTTTTTCTCTTCTTCTACCTCCACACTTTTGGATTTTGTGGGCTCCACTTTGAAGTTCCCCGTATCATAACATTTCCCACTCTGCGTATGGGAACCTTCAATTTGTACATTTTTAGATACGCTGGCTATATTTCCTTCCTCCGGCACTATCACGCTACAGTCATAACTCCATGGTACCTTCTTGCTATCCTTGTAAGGGAAAGGAGTAGGTGCATGGATAATGACTTTAGGGTCTTCTTTGTGTCCCCCCACTTCATTATTCCCTGGCAAGGAAATAATAATTCTTGGTTGGCTGGTTCTTTGTTGTTCATTCTCCAGCACACATATTTGTCCTTCACAAGAGCTACTCTCAGAAACCTGCAGCTCTTTGTTATCCACAAGGCCTTGTATCATGGCCTTGAATTCTTCACAATTTTGGATCACATGACCTACCTTTCCATGGAATTTACAATAGTTCTCCATCCCTTCTTCTCCTTTTCTAAAGGTCAGCATACCTCTCTTCACCATCTCCTCCCATATTACCTTCAAAGGTGTCTTTACCTCAACAATATCTTCCTTGACTTTTCCTTTCTTTATTTCATCAATGGCATTCACTCCTTGATTGCCATGATCTGGTAATGGATTTTCAGTATTAGGTGTACTATCAAATTTCACAACCCCCATTTTGATGAGCCTCTCCACGGCCTTCTTAAACCCAGTGCAGTTTTCAATTGAATGCCCCGATATTCCCGCATGATATTCGCATTTAGAATTTACATCATACCATTTGGGGTACGGTGGCTGCAGCGGTTTCAAGTGGAATGGAGCAATGGCATGTGCATCGTATAAGCTTTGGTAAAGCTCACGATATGTCACAGGGATAGGAGTGAATTACATCCTTTCCGAATTTAGTTTTGTACCCGATTTCTGCCTCTGAGTACCTTGCTGCTCACCCGTAGCTGTCTTAGGTTGTCCAACTGTGATTGCCCTGGAGTTGAAACTGTTCATGTTATTCACCTCATTGTCTTTTCTCCTTGGGGCCGATCTTTTAGCCACTTCTCTCTCGATTTTACCGCCCCTCACGGCATTCTCAATAATCTCACCTGCCATAACTATATCCGCGAAGCTTTTCGTGGTATTTCCAATCATATGTGTAATGAATGGCGCCTTCAAAGTATTAATAAATAACATGGTGGTTTCTTTTTCCAACAATGGTGGTTGTACTTGCATTGCCACCTCCCTCCATCATTGTGCATAATGCCTAAAACTTTCATTAGGCTTTTTCTCCATGTTTTGAAGTGTGATCCTATCTGGCGTCATATCAGTCACATGGTTATACTGTTGCATGAAAGCCTGTGCAAAATCTCTCTATGAACCAATTCTTGCACGGTTCAACTGATTGTACCACCTAGCCGCTGCTCCCACTAGGCTGTCCTGAAAATAATGGATCAATAATTGATCGTTATTTACATAACCAGTCATTCTCCTACAAAACATTGTTATGTGTGCCTCTGGGCAAGTAGTCCCGTTATATTTTTCAAATTTTGGCATCTTAAATTTATAAGGAAGCACTAAATCTAGAACCAAACTTAAATCTTTGGCATCAATCCCATGATGGTTGCCAGCGCCTTCCAAAACCCTAAACTTCTCCTCTAACCACCTGCAACGATCTTCCAATTGTTTCGCGGATTCAGTGGCCATTCTTTCCTTCTCCATTAAATCAAGATCAGGAGTGATAGGGTTGATCGAGCTATCACCCAAATTATTTCCCAACCCAGATGGGAAATTTATGGGGATTCCAGCATCCACCGACCCATGTTGAGGCCTCACGGTGACGGATGGCCTTCTAGGAGGTGCCTCGGTTTGCAGTGGCACATGAGGTGGAGTAAAACCTGGAGGAGGACCCTCATTTTCCTCTTCAGTGATTGCCATTGGAACTTTTCCTTTATCAAGAGCCCTCAAAGAATCGAGCCATTTCAAATGCATCATGCTTCTTTGAGCCTCTAGCATCTGCTCCTTCATTTCATTCTGCATTTTGGCCAACTGCTCATGCATTTGATCTTGCATATCTTTTTGTAATTGCTCGAACCTTTGATCCATACTCTTAGTTTTAGCACGAGTGCCGTAAGGATGTGTGATTTCCAGATTTTCTTTTCAACCTTTTGAGAGTAAACTTTAATAATCAGGGTTTTTCTATAACTTTAAATGCAAATGATGTGATGAAATGCCATGAGATGCATGAATGCAAAAAGAATATCGATTCTGGTTCAACTTCATTTAGAAAATTCCATTTAAAAAAATGATATCTTTACATATGAGAGGATTACAAATACGCTTTCGCCCTAAGACCCAAAGCTTTAACTCTATCTAATAAAAGGGTTAATTCTCGTCCTACATCAGACGATGATAAATACATCAGACTTAATACATCGGCTTGTATTGCCAAGTCTTGCACATACTCAGCAAATTCTCGAATCTGGGCTATGGCCTCACCAATAACATAATCCCTTTCTTCGACCTGTTCTCTAGCCTGATGTAGCTCTCCCTTCAGATAATCTTCTTGCGCCTTGAGTTGCTCAACCCAGAGTTCACCGTCATGCAATGCTACTTCCAAATCGTCAACTTTACTTTTAAGTTCTTTTAACTCGACCGTAGAATCATGGCTATGATGCCAACGAAGGGATCTTCCGAGCTCAGTTACTTTGGATTTCAACCCCTTATTCTCTTCCTCTAATGCCAAATTCTGTGACTGCATCTCCTGGAACTTTCTCTCCCAATATTCGGCTCTAGCTCTTCCTTCTTGGACCTCTTTCTGTAACTGATCTGAAGATTCTCCTGCTCTCGCCCTCTTCAAGGATAATTACGCCTTTTTGTAATGCTCTTTCAAATCATCTCGATCTTCCTCAATCTTCTTCTTTTCTTTTCTTTCTTTCTCGACCTCCTTCTTTTGGACATCAACATCTAAACTCAAGTACATCTTGTCCTCTTCAAGCTTTGTTATCTTCTTCTCAAGCTCCTAGTTCTTTCTCTCAAATTCTTGCCTCATGATTTCTAACTCTGAAGGCATCACTCGCAAATATTCCTCTACCGGTCGAGCTCCTTCCACGCTTGGCTTAGGGATGTTATCATTAACTCTTCTGCCTCTCCACTCGATGTATTCCGGGGTCGTAGCAGGGCTAATAGCTATTCCTTTCAGCCGACAAGTCTTATTCCAAGCATTAGAGATCTCACCAACTTTCTTCTTGTAATCAGCTCCTCTATACACGAACTCACTTTGAGCTAATCCATGAGTTACTGGTACGAACTGCCTTAAACCAAATTGTCTTAACACAAGCAAAGGAGCATAACCAATGGCATCCCAAATTCCCAATAGAGGGACCCAATCGAAACTGCCACACCGGTAAAGAATCTCACCTGGAATAATCTACGGAGCTCTCCACTCAACATTTTTCGCCTGAAAATTCTGAAGTAGCGCTATCCAATTCTTCTCTAGAACATCAACTCTCCTAGTTGAAGCAACTATGTCTTTCAGTGGTGAATAATCTTCGAAGAAAACTCGACAAAACACCTTATCTATCAATCGAAAATGGCTGTAGAACCAAGCTAAAAGTAACTGAGCGCAACCAACAAACCTGCTTGCACCAGCCTTCCTACATGTGCCCAAGGACCTAAGTGTCTCCGCTAAAATTGCAGGGACAGAAGTGACCCTCTTACCGAGTCGATGGAAAAGATCCGTGGTTGCCTCATCCACATATCCCAAAGCTCTGGGGAACACCATCAATCCATATAAGCTTAAGGCATTACCCTCTTTGCCTCATCAGGGTGTGTCAAAATCAGACCCTTCAAAGCGTCCCATGAAATGCACTTGCACTCACCCTTCTCTTTAATTCTGGCCGTGATCCACTGCTCGCTCATACCTGTGATAGTCATCAATTTCTTTCAAAAGGTAGGGACACTAGTAGCTCGAGAATAGATCCTATCAATCTGAAACCTGGGACAACGAAGCAAGGCAGTGTACTCCTCTACGGTAGGCACCAAGTCTACTTCCCCAAAAGTGAAACAACTGTATCTTTGGGTTCCAAAACCGAATGAGGCTCTAACAAGTGCTCATCTACCTGAATATCAAGCAAGTAAGGTAAGTCTTCATAATTACTATAGAATAACTATTTGGTCTCATTGCCCCACTGATTCCAAATTTCCTTAAGCTCCTGGAGATTATTCTGTGTGACGCTAATACGAGTGTAATCTAACAACTCCGATACGTATCCCTCAGCTATACTATCTCTCTTTTCTAGTTGAGCTTGCTCGGACCATCTATGGACGTTAGCGTTGCCTTCCACTCTATCAAGAAGTCCGTTCTCCATAATAAAACTTCGTAACTTAAAAACTGACCGTGAATCGATATCTTTGTAAATGCAAAATGACATGAAAACAAAAGAAAAGAAATAGTCAGTATCACATGATATCAATAAATTTCAACGATAACTTATAAGGGTAACATCTAAAGTTTAAACCTAACTAAGTTGGGCTCATACAGTCTTTCGATATGAGGTTGGTTCTAAAATTTGAGGTACCCGAACCAGCAGATTCCTCGATCCTCACCCATTATAGGCTCATTTGAATCGAGTTCAGTTCAGGGGAATACATCTCCCTATGGCTACACGGAGATGAAAATCTCACGAAACCATAGGTACGGATGTACTCCGAAAGTGATCCACTATCCTGCACGAAGGTGAAAACCTCACGAAGGCGTAGCTTCTCACTCCCACTTAAGGGTGTGACCACAACGATCATGCAAATGCAATGCGTATTAGAAAATAACAACACATGCAATAATACAAACACATGTAATGCAAAGAGGATTATATTTTAAAATTTTTAATTTTCGACATTAAGACAAGAGATAATCAATTACACGGCTTGACTCTCTTATTAGTCCCCAGCGGAGTCACCAAGCTGTCGAGACCATTTTTAAATCGAGTTTTAGAAAATAGGAATCGACTTTAAAAACGAAAACGGGAGTCGCCACCAATCTTTTTAGGTGTGATTGGATCACCTTTAAAACATTTTGTTTTAAAATCATTAGCTTTGGTCTACAAAGTAAAAGAACGGGTTCGGGAGTCAGTTATGTACGAGGAAGGAAAGAACGGGTTCGGGAGTCGGTTATGTACGAGGAAGGATTATCACCCTTGTATCGCCCAATAATTGGTACCTAATTAATTATCAAATGTCTTTAAGGTCGGAAATTAGAAATTTTAAGATGCAATCCTCTTTTAATATTTTCGATTTTTTTGTTTTGAAAATTAGGGTTCACTTATATCAAAATATTTCGTCCAATAAGTTAGGACACCATATTTTTAAGATATTTGGCATTAAGTTTGCCTTTTTGGAAATTCCTATCTCGAAACGACAAAACACCACATCCAGTAAGTTAGGACACAATGTTTTGAAATTCCAAGATATTTGCTTGGGTTTTGAAAATTTTAAAAGTTTAGAAGGGTATTTGACTATTCGAACTCAACGAGAAAAATTGCAACCCAATAAGTTAGGGCACTACTTTTCCCAAAGTTTCCAAACATCAAGCATTGCCTTTTATTTTTGAAAACTTTAGAGTCTCGTTTTTTAAATTGATACATGAAGGAGCATATTTACATTATAAATCATGCATGATAACATAGTATCGTGATAGGTAAATAAAGTATGCATTTAAACAAGATGATAGCAATAATATAAAGATCATGCATTAGATACATACGTATAAAAATAAATATAGCAAATCTTAACAACATACGTACAAAGATACATATAGCATATATTGAAAATGAATAAGCAAAACATACAAACATACAAAGTAATAATTAAAAATGACTGATACACAAATTAATAAAAAAGGTAACATAGTATCAATATACACATTCATGAAATATAGCATCAAATAATAATTATAAAATAACATTTAATACCTAAATGATATATATAATATAAAAATATATAAAAGGATTAGTATATATAAAATATAAAATAAAGTGAGCAAATGTTAACAAAATATACATATAATACAAATAAAATATGATATTTAATAATACTTTTAAAATAGTATTTAATATTCAATATGTAATACATAATAACAAAAATTATAAAAGAATAATAAAAATATATTGTTTTTTTTCTTAGAAAAAAATAAAAAAATAAAAGTATGTAAAGGAATTTATAAAATAATTATATAATATATAAAAGTATCAAATTTAAAATAAAATGGCACTTAATAAATAAATAAATAATTAATAATGAAATATGTATATAATATGAGTTAAAAATATGATTTAATAATAGTAATTTACAAATTTTAAAATTATAAATGATATAATAGGTAATAAAATATAATGTAAGATAATAATTATATCATAGATATTTTGCATATAAAAATATGGTAAAATAATTAATATATGATATATAACATAAAAAAATATATTTGTATAATAAAATATAAAGATATATAAGTAAAATAAATATTATAAGAAATATCAAATAATATAATATAGTATGTAATAGAAATACATAAATAATTATAATGAAATATAGTGTATGCATAATATTAAAAACAATGTAACATGTATATACAAAAATATGATTAAATAATAAAAAACAACATATAATGAAATTTATATATATACATATATTATTACAAATAATATAAATAAAATAATATATTACTAAATATAATTAGTATTTATAAACACATATACATAAGGTATCCTAAATAAAATAAATTAAGGGTATATGAGGATGAAAATTAAAATTAATTAGAAAATTAGGTTAATTCAAAAAAAATAAAAATTCAGGCATTGAATTTCATTTTAAAAAGAGGACTCATTGGGCTATTTGCCTAATCCCAAAATGACACCGTTTCCCTAATACGATTGCAAATCATTGGGAGGGCCGAATTGAAACAGAATTGAAACATTAAAGCCAAATTAAAAAAAATAAATGAAATGAAATTAAAAATATAAAAATTGCGAGAGGACCAATTGGGTAATTAACCCATCTTACGAAAACACGCGGATCCTCCCCGGGTAATCGGGTCAACACGCGGATCTTCTGCCTAATACGGTGCTGTTTTAGTACTTATCGAATTAAGCAAAACGACACCGTTTTTGCTGGATTATATAAGCTAAAACTTAGGCCTAAAACTCATTTAGCAATCAGTTTAGAAGAGAAAAAAAAAAAAAACTAAAATCCTCTGAAATGAGGAGACAAAAAGGGGGGGTTCTGATCTCTTGCTTTTGGCCTCCAAGCCACTCAGGCCCACGCGCCTTGTGCACCTCACGCGCCACCATACACGGTGGTCAGAGGGTTAAAACCTTCACCTTTTTTATGCAGATTTCGGTATGCCATCTCTCTCTTTCTTTATTTTTATCTGTAAACTAAGCCAACTATATGTAAAACCATAAATAATAAAGCGAATCTGAAGAGGGAATCACCTTCTTTAGAAAGAAAACTGCTTTTTGTATATATCAGTGATAAACTTTTACAACTGTTCGTAGAATCCTGGTGTACAAGTTTGAAGTTTTCTCTCGATCTTTCGTGTGTTGTTTCTTTTTTTTCACTCCCCTTTTACATATTTGAGAAAAAGTTTTATAGCCTTAATCTATTGCTTATTTCGGAAAGAAATCGAAAGATTTCTTTCCAAATCCTATTCTAATCTATTTGCTACAACTTTGCTTTGATTTCTTTCCTTTTCCTACAGATGTTAGCGAGAGATCTGGCGGTGACGAAGGCTTAACGATGGTCTACCAGAGGCGTTGATCAAGGCGTGACTCAGGGCCTGAAATCGTGGCCTTGATGGGGACACGATCGATGGCTGTTGATACGTCGAGGCACTGATGAGGCATTGGAAACCTGAGATAGAGCATTGATGGTCGTCTCGATTTTGGGGACTGGACAGACGCTCCCGATCTTCCGAGCGGCGGCGGCGGCGAGAGAGAAAGAAGGCAAAAACCCTAGGGTTTCCTGCCTTGGTGCAATAGTTTGGGCCAATTGGGCCACTTAAACCTTGTAATTGGGTCAGAGATTTTAGGGGCTGATAGGTTTATTGGGTTTGGTAGATGTTGTGGGCTTCAGGTGTACTTGGGTCACACGGGCATTGGTCTGTTTAGGCCTAGGTAGTAACAATGGGTTGGGTCAATGTAAATGGACTTTTATATGGACTGTTTTTTTTAAAAACAATTATTTATTTATTTAATTGGTTTACAGCCCGGTCAAATTTGGGCTACTACAGTAGCCTTCTCAATCTAGCCATAATTTCTATTTTAGGTTTGAGAGGTTGTAGATTCCTTCGATTCACACATCGTAACTATGTGAGTTAAAGTGATATCCAAGTGATTTTTTAGACTATTGACAATGGACTTTGAAATTATTTATATTAGAATATAAAAGCAATTTATATATTTTTTAATTCAGTTAGTTTTTTTATCCTTTTTGAGTGAAGAACTTGGCTAATTATTATTCTGAATTCATTATTTAAATATTGGAAATATGAGTTTTCTGAAAATAGTAAAAAAAATCCCAAAGTGGTAGGTAACTTTTATTAATTTTTTGATAATAAAGTGGTAGGTACCTAACATGCATAGGAAAAGAATTTAATGTTATTGATTTATTTGGAAGTCTTCCTTAGGTTTTTGCTTTTTCTTTGTTGTAATAATTGGATGGTAAATGTGGGTATCTATACATAGATTTAGGTTATTTCTTGTACATAGTATTTCGGCAAAATTTTGGATTTGTCAAATTTAATTTATTTCAAGTTGTATCATTTAGATTTTACACTAGAGCTATTTAATTTAATTTTTTTATTTTTCAAATATAATTTAATCAAATTTGAATAAGTTAAATTATTTGAATCAATTTAATTAAGGTTCTACTAAAATATAGAGAATACTTGAGAAATAATATTTTAAAGTAAATATCTATCCTGTAATTTTAATTTTACTGTACTTATATTTCATCAGATGATTCATGTTAGTCCGTATATTACTAATGTTATGCTAAAGACTGTCCTAACACATTCGACACATTGTACTGTGTGTCGTTGCTTTGTATCACACACTGTATCCCTAGTAGCCTTTTTGATCCAATCACCTCAAGGTAGGAGCCCTCACAACCTTACCACTTAACCTATGAAACAACATTGTTATTGGTTGGGACCCATAGTCAGCTTGTCACTTCCCAAAAATTGGATGTTAGTAGAATTGGGTTTGTGAACCGAGAGAGAGTGGTCATGCCTTATTTTTGAGATTATCTATGCATTTTTAGAAAATAAATGATTTATTGGTCTATTGGTTAAATGTTAGTGAAACTATCATTGCAACCCAAGTTCAAATCTCTTCTCTCGAACCATTTTTTTTATTTTGCAAGTTTTTCTTTAAACCATAATATGTGACACGCCTTATTTTTAAAATAAATATTGTAAGGTTATGTCAATGATGAGTAATTGACTTAGTGGTTAAGAGAAAACAAGGAGAAAGTGCAATTCTCGTAAAAATTTGAGTTTGATTCCTTTCTCTTGCAATTTGTCAATTTTTACTATTTGTTCTCCTTCTCCTTATTTGGTTATCTATGTATAGATATCCACATTTACCATCCAATTATTACAACAAAAAATAGCAAAAACCAAGGTAAGACTTCCATAAAAATCAACAACATTAAATTATTTTACTATGCATGTTAGATACCTACCACTTGATTGTTAAAAAAATAATAAAAGCTACCAACTACTTTTGGATTTTTTTTATTCTTTTAAGACAACTCTTATTTCTAATATTTAAATAATGAATTTAGACTAATAGTTAGCCAAGTTCTTCAATTTCCTAAAATGGATAAAAACCAACTAAACTAAATATATATATAAATTGCTTTTATATTCTTATGATAAATAAGTTCAGAGTCCATTTTCGATAGTCCAAAAAATCACATGGATATTACTTTAACTGAAATAGTTACGATGAGTGAATTGAAAGAATTTGAGATGGAGTCAAAGGCAACCGTCTCTGCATGCTTGAAAAATGAAAATCCTCCAAGTGATTCTTCATCATAACCTTGTAGGTGGGGTGTGCTTAGTATTTTTCTCCCAATTAAACTCTTCTATATTTTCCCATTAAATCATTGTTTTTTCTAGGGATATTTTAGTATAATTACAACTTTACTTAGCCTATTTAAAGGCACCTTGTATCCCTATTTCAAGGTCAATCAGAAAAAAAAAGCTTTTCTTCAGGGGCGACAAGGTGTAGTTGTATATGAGTTTTGGTGAGAGTTTTGTTGTAATTATGTAGAGTATTTTATACCCCTTTTTGTGAGTTCCCAATGAGATTAATGGTTTTGTTTTCTGATTTGCACCCTGGAATTTTGAGTTTTGTGTTCGGGGTTTTTGGTAATGCCCATTTAGTACATTTAGGTTTATTTTCTGCATATTTTACTTTCAATTGTTTACTCATTTTGTGGAAAATCGAAGCCTCCATTGCCCATGGTTTTTCCCTCTTTGAGGGTTTTCCAAATAAAATTTTTCTATTTATTCTTCTCCATTTATCTCGTTGTTTATACGGGTCGAACCCCAATAATCTAAACATAAGTTTTTACAAGGTAAACAAAAATTAAAGAAGAAAATGAAGATTGAGATGAAGAATCACTTGGAGGATTGTCATTTTCCAAGCATGCAGAGATGGTGGGCCTTTGACTCCATGCCAGATTCCTTGAATTCACACATCGTAACTATTTAAGTTAAAGTGTTATGCAAGTGATTTTTTAGACTATTGGCAATGGACTCTGAAATTATTTATCATCAGAACATAAAAGTAATTTATATATTTTTAATTTAGTTGTTTTTTTATTCATTTTAAGAAAGTGAAGAACTTGGCTAATTTTTATTCTAAATTTATTATTTAAACATTGGAAATCTGACTTGTCTTAAAAAGAGTAAAAAAAATCCAAAAAGAGTATCCAAAAGTTTTGGATTTTTTACTCTTTTAAGACAAGTAATATTTCCGATATTGAAATAATAAATTTAGAATAAAAATTAGCCAAGTTCTTTACTTCCTTAAAATAGATAAAAAACCAACTAAATTAAAAATATATAAATTACTTTTATGTTCTAATGATAAATAATTGTAGAGTCCATTGCCAACAGTCTAAAAAATCACTTGCATATCACTTTAACTCAAATAGTTATGATGTGTGAATTCAAGGAATCTAACACGGAGTCAAAGGCCCACGATCTCTGCATGCTTGGAAAATGACAATCCTCCAGGTGATTCTTCATCTCAATCTTCATTTTCTTCTTTAATTTTCATTTATCTCGTAAAACTTCTGTTTAGATTATTGGGGTTTGACCCGTATAAAAAATGAGATAATAAAAGTGGAGAAGAATGAATACAAATATTTTAGATACAAATATTTTAGGTGGAAAACCCTCAACGAGGAAAAAACCACGGGCAATGGAGGCTTTGACTTTCCACAAAATGAGTAAACAATTGAGAGTAAAATATGCAGAAAATAAACCTAAATATACCAAATGGACATTACCAAAGATCCCAAATACAAAACTCCAAATCCCAAAGAGCAACTCAGAAAACAAAATCATAGGGAACTCAAAAAAAGGGGTATAAAATACTCTACATAATTACAATGAAACTCTCTCCAAGACTCATATGCGACTACATCTTGTTGCCCCTAAAGAAAAACCTTTTTTTTTTCTGATTGGAATTTTGGAATAGGGATACAAGACCCTTGTAAATAGGCTAAGTAGAGTTCTAATCATACTAAAGTATCCCTGGAATAATCAGAGTTTAACTAGGAAATGATAGCAGAGTTTAACTGGGAGAAGAATACCAGGCACACCCCACATACAAGGTAAGCAAAAATTGTAGAAGAAAACGAATATTTAGATGAAGAATCAATTGGAGAATTCTCACTTTTCAAGTATGCAGAGATGGTTGCCTTTGACTCCATCTAAGATTCCTTCAATTCACTCATCGTAACTATTTGAGCTAAAGTGATATCCAAGTGGTTGTTTAGACTATTGAAAATGGACTCTAAAATTATTTATCATAAGAATCTAAAAGGAATTTATATGTATCTTTAGTTTAGTTGGTTTTTATCCGTTTAAGAAAAGAGAAGAACTTCGCTAACTATTAGTCTAAATTCATTATTTGAATATTGGAAATATGAGTTGTCTTAAAAGAGTAAAAAAATCCAAAACTGGTTGGTAGACTTTATTTTTTTTAACAATAAAGTGGTAGGTATCTAATGCATAGAAAAATAATTTAATGCTATTGATTTTTTTCGAAGTCTTAACTAGGTTTTTGTTATTTTTTGTTGTAACAATTTGATGGTAAATATGCATATCTATACATAGACTTAGATTATTTCTTGTACATGGTATTCAGGCAAAACTTTGAGTTTGTCAAATTTAAATTATGTCGAGTTGTATCATTTAGATTTTACACTACAGCTATCCAATTTAACATGGGTACCACAAAATAAGGAGAAGGAGAACAAATAGCAAAAATTGACAATTTGAATGAGAAGGGAATTAAACTTTGGTTTTTACGAGAATAACACTTTCTCCTTGTTTCTTCTTAACCACTAAGCCAATTACTCATCCCTAACATAACCTTACAATATTTATTTTAAAAACAAGACGTGTCACGTACTAGGATTTAAAGCAAAATTTGCAAAATAATTAAAATGATACGAAAGAAGAAATTTGAACTTTGGTTTCAACGATAGTTTCACTAAGACATAACCAACAGACCAATAAATCATTTTGTAATAACCCGTTTCTGCCCGGGGCCCATAATTAAATAAATAAAACCAAAAATAAATAATATAAATGTTTATTTATTTAAATAGTCCATCTACAATAAACAGGCCTCAAGGCCTGATAAGCCCAAATGCCTAAGGCCCAGCAGACCAGTTACAACCCAATTTTATAGCCCACTAACCCATTAACCCGTAACCCAGCTAAACTGCCCAAAACTCAGTTACACCCAACCCACAAATGGACGGCCCAAGTAGACCCAAAGCAACGAAGCCCAGGAAGGCCCAAAAGCCTAAACTGGATTAGGAAACCCTAGGGTTTCCAGGAACCTTAGGCGCCGCAAACAGAAGGTTCCAGAAGTTAAGCCAAGCGTCACGTCCCTTCGACTCGTGTCCGTTCATCTCGCAGTTACCCGAATCAACACCGTGACTTCGGCCTCGTATCACGCCGTGATCGATGCCCGAATCAACGCTGGTGCCGTCGTCAGTGCCGTTCATCACTGGCCTCCTTGTTGGTATCTGCAAAAG
Source organism: Gossypium anomalum (assembly GCA_025698475.1). Classification (NCBI taxonomy): domain Eukaryota; kingdom Viridiplantae; phylum Streptophyta; class Magnoliopsida; order Malvales; family Malvaceae; genus Gossypium; species Gossypium anomalum. Next base: position 63,606,974 of record CM046968.1, on the reverse strand, counting down.
AAGAAGAAACCACAGCAGAAAAGGAAAACAAATAAGGAAAAAGAAATCAAAGATTTCTTTCTAAATGTAAATGATTCCTAGAAGGCTATAAAAGCCTACTCACAAACCTGTAACGGGGATCGATTTTTTTTGACGAGAATAAAAAGGATACACACATAAATTCACAAGAAAAAGTTCGAGCAGTTTCTTTAAAGGTGATTTATTTATATTCTGTTATTTTTTAAACAAGTATACGAATCATTTATTTAAAAAGAAAAACTGTTAATATTTAAAAAAAGGGGTTACCTGAGTTTTCGCCTGAAAGAATGAAGGCTTTTAGCCTTCCGACCACCGTGTCTGGAGGCGCGTGTGGCGCGTGGGTAGGCGCTGCTAGGTGGCTGAAGGCCAGAGCTAGGGACTCCTCTCTTCCCCTCTGCAGAGAGTTTCAAACCTTTTTTTTTTTAAAAGACTGGTGTAAAATGAATTTTGGGCTTAAGTTTTGACTTATATAGCATTACAAAAACGGTGCCGTTTTGGCTTAGTTTAATAAGCACTAAAACGACACCGTTTCAACAGAGGATCCGCGTGTTGACCCGATTACCCGAGAAGGATCCGCGTGTTTTTGTGAAATGGGATAATTACCCAATCGGTCCTTCCGTGTTTTTATATTTTCAAATTCATTTTATTTTATTTTTAAATTAGCCCTAACCTCTCATATTTAATTCAATTTAGTCCTGAAGGTCATTAAAATCAGTTCTAGAGAACGACGTCGTATTGGGATTAGGGTCGAATTACCCAATGAGTCCCTCAACCTTTAGTGCGTGTTTTAATCAGGTCCAAATATTTTTATTATTTCACAATTAACCCCAGATTTTTCAATTAAATTCAATTTTAATCCTTTTTTATTTTTTTATTTTAAATACTTCATATATTTTTTAATATTAGTTGTATAAAATAGTACATATTTTTTATTATCCATTATATTATTATTATACATTTTTTAAAATTTTTATCATATATTTTTATTGTATATATATTATTTATTTTGTTATATTTATATTTTACTATATGTTATATATTTTTATTATATATTATTTATTTTACTATATTTTTATATGAAAAATACTTATTATATCATTATTATTTTATATATTCTTCATTATATTATATTTCATTATATTTTATTTATGTATTTTTATTATATACTATATTTTATTATATATTATTCCTTATAATATCTATCTATCTTTCTTATATATATTATATTATATACAATTTATTATATATATATATTTATATTATTTATTATATGATTTATATATTTTATTTGTAAATTATATTATACACTCTATTTTACCATATTTCCTTACATTACTTTATTTTATTATAAAGTATACATTATTTTATTACTTATTAATTATATACATTCTTAAATTTTTTTTAAGCGTAATATCAATATTTAGTACATTTTTCATATAGTTATTATACCCTATAGTATAACCTATATATGTATATATATCATTTAAAAAAGAGTTTACTTTTTATCATCCTTATATTATTCAATATATTTTTAAATATCTTATTTTTATTTTATACAAGTTAATTTGCTTATTTATTTTTGGTTTTCTTTTATTTTGATATTGTTTAAAAAGTTAAATTTTACATATCATTTGTTTCTGTTTTTATATACTTGCATGAAATTATTTATGATAATTTGCATAAAATATCATCATATATGTATATTGCAATTTATATTTGTTATATTCATTATGCACAACTTTGTAATTTGCACATAACAATAATGCATGTATATTTGTGTTTATAATAATATGTATATATAAAATGATAACGTATATTGTGTAATTTATGCCATAATTTATTATTTTCTATACTATATTTGCATGAAATGATAAAGCATATATATTGTAATTAGGTTTATTTAATATGTAAAACATATCATTACTTTTAAAACCAAAAGTTATATCTCATTTAATTAAAAGGAATTTTTAAAAAAAGTAAGGCAATGTTTTGATATTTAGGAATTCGAGAAATAGTGCCCAAACATGCTGGGTTGCAATTTCTCGTTTGTCTAAATATCTAAAATATCATTTTAAATGAGTTTTACAAATCACAAGATGATTTTAGTTACGAAAGTTTAAAGATATCGTGTCCAATCATGCTGGATGTGATGTTTGTACTCTTTTAAAACGAATGAATCTTGATTCTTTTCTCAAAATATTACAGTATTAAGGAAATCTCATTCAAACTTCTGACACTAAGGCAAAATTATTCAATTTGGTGCCAATTTTGGGCGTTACGAGGGTGCTAATCCTTCCTCGTACGTAACCGACTCCCGAACCTATTTTCTCATGATTTCGTAGACCAAAACGTTTTATAAAGTGATCCAATCACACCTTAAAAGATTGGTGGCGACTCCTGTTTTCGTTTTTAAAAAAAAACCCCATTTAAAAAGGTTTTGACACATTTATTTCCTAAAAATGCATAGATAATCTAAAAAATTAGGGTATGGCTACTCTCTCTCGGTTCACAAACCCGATTCTACTAACACCCAATTTTTGAGATGTGACAAGTTGACTATGAGTCCCAACTGATAACAACTTTACTTCAGAGGTTAAGTAGAAAGGTTGTAAGGGCTCCTACCACGAGGTGATTGGATCGAAAAAGGCTACTAGGGATATAGTTGGTGATAGAGATACACACAATAAAATGTACCAAATGTGATGAGAGAGCCTTTAGCATATCATTGGTAATATACGGACTAGCATGAATCATCTGACGAAATATAAGTACAGTAAAATAAAATTACAAGATAAGTATTTATTTTAAAAACATTATTTATCAAGTATTCTCTGTATTTTAATAAAGCCTGAATTAAATTGATTAAAATAATTGAACTTATTCAAATTTGATTAAATTATATTTTAAAAATCAAAATTTAAATTAAATAGCTTTAGTATAAAATCTAAATGATACAACTCAAAATAATTTAAATTTGACAAGTCCAAAGTTTTGCCCAAATACCATGTACAAGAAATAACCTAAATCTATGTATAGATATGCATATTTACCATCCTATTGTTACAACAAAAAATAACAAAAACCCTTATTAATATTGAGCAACACACTAGCGAATCTTGTGGTTTCTTTAATACACTTTCAAAACGAGCCTAAATTAAATTAAACCACTATAGAAAATAATTAATACACCTCTTATACTACCCCTAAACACCAAATTATGGGCACAATCCAATCGTCACAATTATAACTATTTTTCGAATCCAAACTAGTTAGATTTCTTACATTGTTTTTATGTGAATCATACACGCGAACGTCTTTCAGCTTTACTGTTGATTTGGAGTGTTCGGGTCAGAACCTAACACATTTAAATACTGGAAAATCAATAGCTAATATTGATTAAAATCCTTCATTTAATCAATTCATAACCTTTTCCCACAATCTATGTTGAAACAACAAACTAGTTTACGATTAGGTACACTTACGCTTCCCGAATTGTCGATTGATCAAGAACAAATTTCTCCAATTATCATGTGATTAAAGGATGATTAGGAGGTTTCAAGAAAAAAAATCATACTGGAAAAATATGGGAAAGAATTAAAGAAAAAATCCCCCTTTTCTTGCCTATAGGCGTGCACACCACCACCAGAGATGGCCGAATTGGGGCTGATTTAAAGCCACTTTCAAGATCAATTAAATAGATGAAAAAAAATCCATTAAATATTTAAAAATTCCCAAAATTCAAGATATGGAAATTTAGGTTTTTATTTAACAATATTTATTAAGAAATTGAGAGAAAACAAGAACTTACACTAGATAGGTGAAAGAGGCAACAATGGAGTTCTTTTGGGGCATCAATATAGGCTGATCTTAAGTGCTAAAACTTCAGATTTAAAACTAGAAACTTTATGATAAAATGATAGAAAGAAGATGAAAATAATGGTGCAATAACTCATTACAAAAATAAGAGAAATTGATGGTGAATCTTGGTGGCTTAGGCAGCGGCACACAAAGGAAAAAAGAAAGAAAATTGAAGAGAAAAGAGGGGAGGAACAGGGTGAACGACTAGGGTAGGGAGAAATTGAATTAAATGCTGAATAATACAAGAAAAAGTTGTATTTATACCTAGGGTACAAGGGTATGGATGACACACACATTAAAAAAACCAAGGGATTTTGCAAAACTTAATTATTTTGTAAGGGAAAAAATTCGAACTTGGGACCTTAACTAATTTCCATACTTTTCCATTTATCAACTAACCATTAGGATGTTTCCTTATTTTTGAAATAATTTTGCATTATTTATTCTAAAAACAATGCGAGTCACATAATAGGGTTTGATGCGAAATTTCCTAATATTTAAGTCCCCGACAATGGCACAAAAACTTGATGCAGTTGTAAACCAACTAAAAATTTGACAAAGGCAAGTGCACCTATCAGTTAATAATATAGATACGGTGAGCACAAATATCGTTCCCACAAAGAGTAAAAGTACTAGTAATTACCGTCTTTCTATTATTTAACCAACAAATTGGAGTGATTGATTAAAACTAAAATTAACTAAATTAATTAACTAAAGAACACAAAAAAAAAACAAATCATGAAAATAAATGATTAACAACCAAGAAACGAAAGAGTACCCACAAAAGAATCCACCTAGATTTCATCTGTCATTATTGATATGAATTAAACAATTTTTCACTTAGTATCTTGATCCGTAGAAATCTCTAAATTATGCTAATATCTCTTTCGAGAGTAAGAGCAACTGACTCTAGGTTGATTAATTGAAATTTCTTTCTAATTAAACCCCCTATTTTCGCATTAACTTGATCAATGGATCCCCCTATTAGATTTGACTCTAATCCAGTAGATTTATGTGGCCCTATTTCTAGGATTGCATGCAACTACACTCAATTACGCTAGATCTACTCTTAAATAGGGTCTATTCCTCTTTTGAATTAAGCACAACAAACATGGATTAATACTCTAGAAATATTAAACCAAGAATTAAGCACACATAATTGAGAACAAGATCTAAGTATTTATTGCATAAGATAGAAATCAAAAGACAAAATTAATCATATAGAAATCAAAAGACAAAATTAATCATAGGGTTCATCTCCCCTAGGTATTAGAAAGTTAGTTCATAATTGCAAATAAAGACATCCCAAAGACAGTATAACAACAAGAAATAAAGAAACTCGTAATAAACTTCAAAGAAACCAAAAGGATATCTTCAATCTTGATGGAAATCTGCTCCGAAGTCGGCTCCAATGGTGTTTTTTGAGTTGTTTTCTTCAATATTCTTTGACGGCTTACTCTCCTTTTCTTATACTTCTTATAATGCCCGAAAAACCTAAAAAGTGCATTTTTCAGTGTTTTCGGAGTGTAATTCATGAAATCCACACAGTCTGGCAAATGGCCATGTGGTACCCCGTGTGGCTCACACGGTCGTGTCCAGCCCGTGTGGAATGGCTCAGCCCATGTGGCTCATGAAACTTGCTCTGATTTTTCAATTTCCACTCCTGTTGCTCCCAAATGCTCTCCTAAATATAAAAACATGAATTTAAAGGATTAAGAGCATAAAATTCACCATTTTAAATCAAAAAATCATGTAGAAACGCATTAAGAATGAGACTAAAACATGTTACTTTTTTCATTTATTAAGAACAAACACAAATATTTTACGTGGAAAACTATCGAAGAGGGAAAAACCACGGGCAAAGGAGGCTTTGACTTTCCACTAAACGATCAAACAAACAAGAGTAAAGTATGGAGAAAATACTCTTCGTAATTACAATGAGACTCTTACGAAAACTCATATGCGGCAACATTTTGTCACCCATAAATAAAAGCCTTTTTTTTTATCGGCATCTTGAAACAGGGATACAAGACCCCTTTAAGTAAGCTAAGTAGAGTTCGAATCATACTAAAATATTACTGGAATAATAAAAGGTTAACTAGGAAAAGATAGCGGAATTTAAAATCGGAGAAGAATACAAGGCACAACCCACATATAAGGTAAATAAAACTTAAAGAAGAAAATGAAGATTGAGATGAAGAATCACTTGGAGGATTGTCATATTCCAAGTGTAGTAGCCCAAATTTGACCAGGCTGAAAACAATATTTATTTATTTAGAATGTCCATTTAAAATTCCATAAATAAACCAGCCCAATAGGCCCGTTATACCCAGCAGTCCATTTACAATCAAATACCTAAAACCCAACTAAACTAACCACCCAACTAAACCACCTAAAACCTGGTTATAACCCAATGGCCTAAACTACCCTAGACCTATTACACTCGAGGCCCAAAAGGCCCAAATGTTAACGAATGAGGGAAGACCTAGGGTTTCTGGAACCCTAGGCGCCGCAGACAGAAGGATCCAGAAGCTTAAGCGCCACGTCCCTTCAATGCTGTACCAGTGACGACTCTCGGCTCAAATTTCATGCCTCCATCAATGCTCACCAGTCTACCACTGAGATCTTCGTGATTTTCCTGTGAAAAAGGAAAGAAAATTAGTAGGTAGATTAGAACAAGATATGGAAAGAAATCTTATGATTTCTTTCCTTAAATATGTCACTTTAAGGCTATAAAGCCTTTCGAGGTTTTGCACACCAGGGAGGGGGTTTTTCTTTTCTTTTAAAAAAGGGGAAGAAATACACAGATATCAAATAAAAGAACATTTTTTAAATCATAGAATAGAGGTGATTCTCATTTTTTTATATTATTGTATCTTTTATTTCTCTTTTTTTTTTCATTTTCCAGTATCGAAGCATATGAATAATTTTTTATGTATATATACATAAAATATTTCAAAAATAAAGAAGAAAAGGGGCTACTAGTGAAACGCCTGAAAAATGGAAGGTTTTTGGCCTTACGACCGCCAAGTGGCGATGGCGCGTCATTTATGGCGCGTCACGGTGGCGCGTCGACGAGATGTAATCGCGGGTTGGCGGATTTCGCTTGGCCAGAGAGGGAAAAGAGAGTGTTTGAAGGGTTTTTTTTTTTTAAATAAAGGGCTCAAATGTTTTTTTGTTAAAGTTTTGACTTATATAGCATCATTAAAACGACGTCGTTTTGGCTTAAGGTAATAAGCACTAAAACGGCGCCGTTTATCATAACCCAAAATCTGACCCGATCTGACCCGGAGGGTCCGCGTGTTTTAAGAAAATGGGATATTTATCCTGTAACACCCCAAACCCGGCCTGGACGTTATGGCCGAATCTGACGCGTCACTCGCAGTTTAAAAGTCCATGTTTCATTTTATTATCTAAAAACTGACTATTGATGGCTAACCAGAGTGGATGGAGGCTGAGCACCAGGTAGGTATCCGAAACAGAGGAGGTAAGCCATGAAGGCTGCTTAAGTACCAAGCTCTTGTTTGGATCCAATCCTAGACATGCCCACAACCATTGCCACACTTTGGTAAACTGGTTGAAATTTCCTTAAAGTGGTTACCTTTGTTATACCAATTATGTGCGTCGTTGTGTTATTTTGAAAACAAATATCACTTTGAAAACGCGTCCTAAGTCTAGCCCATTTTGATTATGATCAGAAAATATAGAGTTATTTAAAGATAATCCCAAATAAATAGTTAAAATAGCCTTATTACAACCCAAATATAAATAATATTAAAAGCGAAGATAAACTGAAAGAAAAACCGTTTATTTGTTGGAAAGTCCAAACGTGATCATCATGGCCACCCCAAATCCCCTCCGGCTCTAAGTCCCTATATCAAGGCTCACCTACAAAGATTAGAAAGAAAGGGGGGTGAGTTTGGAAAACTTCGATGTGTGCAGTCCCCTTGAGCCCAAGTCATTATCGACCCTCTTTGGGCCTAAGCCCAAATTCAGTTACCACATATACTGGGTCGAAGCCTTTATTTGTTCATATACTGGGCCGAAGCCTTTTTCTGTAATAGTATGGCCCATAGGCCCATTTCAACATCGCATGTAACATTCATGCAAGAATGCAAACCCATTTGGGGAGACTACTCAACCCACCATCCGCTACTCTCCACCCGTACCAACCAAGCTCTCTATGTGGGGAACAACTCAAACCACCCAACCAAACTCTCCACCAGCAGCATGGCTGGTTTATCATATAACTGGAGGCCTAGCCTCTTTTAATAACTGGGGCAAAAGCCCTTTTCGGTAAACTGGGGCATAAGCCCTTTTTGCATTTCCTCCATCCATATAGAAACTCAACCCAATGCATTTATGAATACATCATTTGCATATCATACTTATCATGTGCATATCATACATATCATGTACATATCATACATATCATGTGCATATCATACATATCATGTGCATATCATATCAATCATGTATATCAAAATCTCGTATATCAAATTCATAACTATACCCTAGGGGTATAATGGTCATTTTAACCTAGGGGCGAAATAGTCATTTTCATATTATAAGGGTATTTTCGTAATTTTACCAAATACTAGAGTTTCCATCCTCATTATCAGTTACTAACTATTCTTTTGTGTGAACAGCATTTCTAGCCCATTTTTAGCGAAACCGAGTTATTGGGCCAACAACCCCTAATGGGCCCTACATAGCCGGTTTTGTCATCAAGGCCCATTTAGCCCATAATCCATAATAGTGTCAACAGTCATAACACGCAATTTAATAGGTTTTCATTTTCTACTAAATTTACCCGAATGGGCCCGATAGCCCATTGGGCCAGATTTTAACCCCTCGAGGCCCAACCTACCGTGAATGCCAAACATCACACTCTTACCTTTTCCAACGTTCATGACCATCATCTTAGAGGATCTAATTAACCGATGAGCTTTTGCTTGCTCACAAGTCCTCGAAATGCCAGAATTTCAGCATTTTGGCTTTTCGGCATTTATTGAGTTAAGCTACAAAAGAAGGTTCGTTACACACATGTTTTGCGATATTCCTTGATGAGACCTCTTACACGATTTCTCCTATAATCAACCGTTAATAGGTCAGCTTCCCATAATTTAACCAAATCAAGAACCTTCTAATATTTATGCTTACCCATTCGGCCACCATCCATGAAGGCCTTAGGAACCTTACCTTTGCCGAGATTAATGAATAGATCTAGCCACTCCGGTGATCCAAGCTAATCCAAGTCGACACTACGCCTTGCTGCTCCTCTACTATATAAACCAAAAAAATATTAAAAGAAGACCCCATAAAGCCTAAACCCATATTCGGCCACCTCCCTAAACTAGAGAGGTTTCGGCTTTTGGCCATAAGTTACTCTAGAATTCGAGCACTTACCACAGTCTTTCTCCTCTTGAATCCGTTATGCCTAAAAGATGAGGTAATTTGAACATCAACAAGTAAAAAGGGAAAAGAGAGTTACTGGTCAACAAAGATTCGGCACCCCCTAGCTTCACTGATTTCGACTTTTGCGGTACTTCGGCAGAGGTGGAGATAAAGAAAAGAATCAATGGATGAATGGAGGGAAGGAGTGGGCTGGTTTGAAAGAAGGAGAGGGAAGGAAAAAGATGAACAGAGAGTTGGTAGTTTCGGCTGCAAAAAGAAAAAGAAAGAAAAGCCTCTCCTAAAGGGAGAAAACGGCACACAAGTACCTAAGTGCCGAAAATCCTTCACTAAACCCCTCTGCCGAAAATCCCCTCTCCAATGCCCCTTATTCGGCAAACTCTATCTCCATATCAAATCCCTAAAATCTCTCCCCTTATCCCTCCTTAATCCAAGCATTTGACTGATTCAAACTCTCCTCTAGCAGAATCCACTTGGACTCCAACACTTACCCTTCCTGCACATAAAAATAAATGCATCTATTTGCCAACACAGGGAATCGATCCCAAGTCCTCCCTTAAGCTCCACATGCCACCTTTTTAGGAGCTTAGTGGCGTCACCCTTGCCACTTTATTAAAGCTCTTTTTGTGATACGTTTCTCCCACAACTTTACATAAGGCCACCTAGCCAGAACCCCTAACTCTTGAGTACAAAATTTAGAAATTCTACTGGGTTTTGGCTAACACATAGGCCTTCCATAAGCCCATTTACTTATTCAAAATATGAATTTCACAACCAATTACCAGATTTTAAAAACTAACCAAAATATTGAGAACCGCGAATAAATCTAAAAATCAGGATGTTACAACACTACCCTCCTTAAAGAAATTTCGGCCTCGAAATTTTACCTTATCCAAACAGTTGAGGGTACTGCTGACGCATTGCCTCTTCAGTCTCCCAAGTAGCTTCTTCCTTGCCATGGTTCCTCCAAAGTACTTTCATTAATGGAACTGACTTCCTTCTCAACACCTTGACGTCACGATCTAGTATTTGCACAGGTTCCTCTTCGAAAGTCAAATCCGACTGTAGTTCGATTTCTGCAACTGGTATGATATGAGTTGGGTTAGAACGATATCGCCTTAGCATGGACACATGAAAAATGTCGTGGATACTATGCAGTTCTGGTGGTAACTTTAGCTGATAAGCCACCGGTCCAATCCGCTTAACAATTCGGTAAGGCGCAATAAACCGTGGGCTCAACTTACCCTTCTTGCCAAATCTCAATATCTTCTTCCAAGGTGAAACTTTCAAAAAGACCATGTCCCCTACAGCATATTCTATATCCTTACATTTCAGATCAGCGTAAGACTTTTGTCGATCCGTTGCCTCATTTAACCGAATCCTAGTCACCTTAATCTTGTCTTCAGTATCTGCCACCAACTCTGGCCCAAGTACTTGCCTATCCCCTAATTCTGCCCAACAAGTAGGCGAACGACACCTTCGCCCATATAGTGCCTCATAAGGAGCCATCTGAATACTTGCTTGGTAACTGTTGTTATATGCGAACTCTGCCAATGGCAAATAATCCTCCCAGCTGCCCCTAAACTCAATAACACAACCCCTCAACATGTCTTCCAAAATCTGAATAACCCTCTCTAACTACCATCTAATTGAGGGTGAAAAGCCGTGCTGAAATCTAATCGCGTTCCCAACGTCTCATGCAACTTCTGCCAAAACTGAGATGTAAACCTTGGGTCTCGGTCAGAAATTATTGACGCTGGCACCCCATGCAACTGTACTATCTCTGCCACATATAACTTGGCCAACTTTTGAAGTGAGTAATCGGTTCGAACAGGCATGAAATGAGCAGACTTCGTCAACCTATCCACAATTACCCAAACTGAGTCTTTCTTGGAAGGTGTCAATGGCAACCCACTTACAAAATCCATGGTTACCCTTTCCCACTTCCAAAGTGGTATCTTTACTGGCTGTAACAATCCTGAAGGCAGTTAATGCTCCGCCTTTACTTGTTGACACGTTAAACACTTTCTCACAAATTCAGCCACTTCTCGCTTAAGCCCAGGCCACCAATATAGCTCCCGCAGGTCTCGATACAACTTGCTTCCTCCTGGATGCATAGCACAAGGTCCACTATGCGCCTCCTTTAAAATCAAACCGAGAAACCAACGACTCATCCATCAACTGCTGCCTCTTAATCTGCTCTACCCAAGTCGGTCTCACTTGCAACTCCGCCAATAAGCTTCCATCATCATACAAGCTTAAGCGAGCAAATATTGCCTTTAACTCTGCCACAGTTCTACGACTCAACGCATTAGCCACAACATTTGCCTTACCTGGGTGGTATTCAATCGAAAAATCATAGTCTTTTAACAGCTCTATCCACCTTCGTTGTCTAAGATTCAGCTCTTTTTGAGTCAGCAAGTACTTAAGACTCTTATGATCCGTGTAAATAATGCATTTCTCTCCATACAGGTAGTGCCTCCATATCTTAAGTGCAAAGATCACTGCTGCCAACTCCAAGTCATGAGTAGGGTAATTCAGCTCATGAGGCTTAAGCTGTCGTGAAGCATAAGCGACCACTTGGCCCTCTTGCATCAACACACAGCCCAAACCTACATGTGATGCATCACTGTACACAATGAAATCTTTGCCAGATTCCGACTGAATCAACACTGGTGCCTCAGTCAGAACTTTTTTTAACTCTTCAAAAGCCTCTTGCTGCTTATTCGTCCAAACGAAATGTGCTCCCTTCCTTATAAGTTTTGTTAAAGGCGCTGCCAACATAGAAAATCCTTCCACAAACCTTCTATAATAACCTGCCAACCCCAGAAAACTTCAGATTTCTTTTACAGACCTCGGTGGCTTCCATTCCAAAATCGCCTCAATCTTCCGAGGGTCTACCTTAATCCCTTCCGCAGACACAACATGTCCTAAGAAGGTTACTTCATTCAGCCAAAACTCGCACTTACTAAACTTTGCATAAAGTTGCTTTTCCCTTAGCACTTGTAGCACAATCCGCAGATGCTCATCATACTTCTCTTCCGTTTACGAGTACACCAAGATATCATCAATAAAAACAACAACAAACTGATCCAAGTATGGCTGAAACACCCGATTCATCAAATCCATGAATGCTGCCGGTGCGTTAGTTAAGCCAAAGGGCATAACCAAAAACTCGTAATGACCATATCGAGTTCTGAATGCCTTCTTATGGATATCCTCCTCTTTGACTCTCAACTGATGATATCCTGACCGAAGGTCAATCTTGGAGAACACGAAGCTCCTTTCAGTTGATCGAACAGATCGTCGATTCTTGGCAACGGATAGTTGTTCTTGATCGTCAGTTTGTTCAACTGGCGATAATTAATACACATTCCCATAGTCCCATCTTTCTTCTTTACGAACAACACTGGGGCACCCCATGGAGAAATACTGGGTCTTATAAACCCTCTGTCCAACAGTTCTTGAATCTAAGCTTTCAGTTCTACCAACTCTTTTAGTGCCATCCTATAAGGTACAATGGACACTAGAGCCGTTCCAGGTAACAAGTCGATTCCAAACTCGACTTCTCTGTTCGGAGGTAGTCCAGGAAGTTCCTCGGAAAATATATCTTGGAACTCCTTAATGGTCTTAACTGACTCCACGGTCATCTTTGCAGGTTTCACTTGACTCACAAATGCCAAAAATGCCTCACAACCTTTCTGAATCAACTTCTCTGCCCTTAAAGCCGAAACAACATTAGACAAGTAATTCCTTCGCTCCCCAATGCCCATTATTTCCTCATCTTTAGTAGTTCTTAGCACCATTCTCTTAACAGTACAATCCAGCGTCACCGTATGCTTGGTCAGCCAGTCCATCCCCAAGATAAGATCAAACTCCCCAAATGGCAGCTCCATCAAATCCCCTACAAATATCTCACCCTGTGTCTCTAAAGGCACTTCCTTAAAGAGTTTATTTACCCTAACCGAGTGTCCCAAAGGGCTTATTACTGATACCCCACTCACGGTCTCCTCAGGAAGCACACCTAAAGCCCCAGATACATCACAAGCAACATACGAGTGGGTAGAACCCACATCAATCAAAGCAGTGTAAGGCTTGCTATGAATGAGGAACGTACCAGTTATAACATCAGGAGCGTCACCTTCCTCACGATGTCGTGCAGCATAAACCAACGCCGGCTATCGAGCCTCAGCTTGTCCAGCACCCCTGCCAGGTGCTCCACGTCCTCGTCCACCACCATTTCCACCTCTACCTTGCCCATGGCCCCTCGGTGGCGGTGGTCCTCCTCGCTGCGGTTGAACACCTCTTTGCTCCGCAGCTTGTTCCTGAGCTGCTCTCCGAGGACACTCTCTAAACTTATACTCCTTTCACCCACATCAAAAACATGCTCCAGTTCGTTTCCAATATTCCCCCATATGTGCTCTGCTACAGTCCTTGCAAACCTGCGGTTTAAAAGTATTTCTCGGAGCTGGCTCCTCCACTCTAGCTCTTTTAACATTTCTATTAGCGATAGCTGAGGGTCTGGAATCCCTTCTGAATCTGGGTCGATCCCTCTCACGATTCCGCCGTTCAGTTTGTTTTACTTCCTCGGCTATCTTAGCCTTCTCCACTAATGCAGCGAAATCACGCTCCCTCTGTGGAGCTATCAACACTCTAAGCTCATCGCGGAGGCCATCCTCGAATCGAACGCTACGTTCATATTCAGTCGTAACTATTCCGCTAGCATATCGACTCAGCCTCAAGAATTCTGCCTCATACTCTGCAACAGTCCTATTACCCTGAGCCAGATTCAAAAATTCCTTTCGGCGGGCATCCACATAACTCGCTCCAACATACCTCCCCTTAAAAGCAGACTTGAACAGCTCCCAAGTCACACGTTCGCTCGGGGTACTCTCCCTTACAGTGATCCACCACTGATATGCCTCATCTCTTAGCAATGACACGGCTCCCTTCAGCTTTTGCTCCATAAAGCAATCAAGGTCGTCCATAATCCGCTCTGTTGCCTCTAACCAATACTCAGCCACGTTTGGGGCTACTCCAGATACGCCTCTAAAAACCTCTGCTCCGTTAGCCTGGAGTCGTTCAGAGATGGATCCTCTATTTACTGTCCCGGTGCTAGCTCCAGCAACCCTTTCTAGGACCCTTAGCATTGCTTGGGACAAAGCATCGTCCCCCGAAGCCCGATCATACGACCCAGTCTCAGTTGTCTGTAGCACAAATGTCTCCTCAGCTGGCCTATACCTTGAGGATGAAGATTCAGCTTGTACTCTTCCACGACCACGTCCACGTCCGCGGCCTCGTCCACGCGTTCCCCTTGTACTCATATCGAATTATCTGATTACGAATTTTATGATATTAGTCAATTATTTCAGTTTTTATTAAGAGATGTCTTATGGAGATATGGTAATTCAGGGATTGTTTTCGCAGCGACGTAGCCTAACTACAGTCTCAATCCTACTCTTTTACAGTTCTACCCTATCTACAGTATCATAGTAGGGCCTCAGTTTTATCCACAACATTTTATCAAGATTCACTAACGTGAAAGTAAGGGTACTTACAGACTTGGTGCCGGGGATTCAGTGTGCCACGTCTTTCTTCAAACCATTTAAAAATTAAAACATGCATTTGGTCAAAAATAAAAATTTTCCCAAAACTGATTTAAAGTACCTCTGTTTTGAAATTCTCGATTTTAAACCCATTTAAAAACCCACAGCCGAGTTGTTACAACCTGGCTCTGATACCATTAAATGTAACACCTCAAACCTGGCCTGGACATTATGGCCGAATCTGACGCGTCACTCGTAGTTTAAAAGTCCATGTTTCATTTTATTATCTAAAAATCAACTATTGATGGCTAACCAGAGTGGATGGAGGCTGAGCACCAGGTAGGTATCCGAAACAGATGAGGTGAGCCATGAAGGCTGCTTAAGTACCAAGCTCTTGTTTGGATCCAATCCTAGACATGCCCACAACCATTGCCACACTTTGGTAAACTGGTTGAAATTTCCTTAAAGTGGTTACCTTTGTTATACCAATTATATGCGTCGTTGTGTTATTTTGAAAACAAATATCACTTTGAAAACGCATCCTAAGTCTAGCCCATTTTGATTATTATCAGAAAATATAGAGTTATTTAAAGATAATCCCAAATAAATAGTTAAAATAGCCTTATTACAACCCAAATATAAATAATATTAAAAGCGAAGATAAACTAAAAGAAAAACCATTTATTTGTTGGAAAGTCCAAACGTGATCATCATGGCCAACCCAAATCCCCTCCGGCTCCAAGTCCCTATATCAAGGCTCACATGCAAAGATTAGAAAGAAAAGGGGGTGAGTTTGGAAAACTCAGTGTGCAACAAGTCCCCTTCAGAGCCCAAGTCATTATCAGCCTACTAGGCCTAAGCCCAAATTCAGTTACCACATATGCTGGGCCGAAGCCTTTATTTGTTCATATACTAGGCCGAAGCCTTTTTCTGTAACAGTATGGCCCATAGGCCCATTTCAACATCACATGTAACATTCATGCAAGAATGCAAACCCATTTGGGGAGACTACTCAACCCACCATCCGCTACTCTCCACCCGTACCAACCAAGCTCTCCATGTGGGGAACAACTCAACCCACCCGACCAAACTCTCCACTAGCAGCATAGTTGCTTTATCATATAACTGGAGGCCTAGCCTCTTTTAATAACTAGGGCAAAAGCCCTTTTCGGTAAACTGGGGCATAAGCTCTTTTTGCATTTTCTCCATCCATATAGAAACCCAACCTAATGCATTTATGAATAAATCATGTGCATATCATACTTATCATGTGCATATCATACATATCATGTACATATCATACATATCATGTGCATATCACACATATCATGTGCATATCATATCAATCATGTATATCAAAATCTCGTATATCAAATTCATAACTATACCCTAGGGGTATAATGGTCATTTTTACCTAGGGGCGAAATAGTCATTTTCATATTATAAGGGTATTTTCGTAATTTTACCAAATACTAGAGTTTCCATCCTCATTATCAGTTACTAACTATTCTTTTGTGTGAACAGCATTTCTGGCCCATTTTTAGCAAAACCGAGTTATTGGGCCAACAACCCCTTATGGGCCCTACATAGCCGGTATTGTCATCTAGGCCCATTTAGCCCATAATCCATAATAGTGTCAACAGTCATAACACGCAATTTAACAGGTTTTCATTTTCTACCAAATTTACCCGCATGGGCCCGATATCCCATTGGGCCAAATTTTAACCCCTCGAGGCCCAACCTACCGTGAATGCCAAACATCACACTCTTACCTTTTCCAATGTTCATGACCATCATCTTAGAGGATCTAATTAACCGATGAGCGTTTGCTTGCTCACAAGTCCTCGAAATGCCAGAATTCCGGCATTTCGGCTTTTCAGCATTTATTGAGTTAAGCTACAAAAGAAGGTTCGTTACACACCTGTTTTGTGATATTCCTTGATGAGACCTCCTACACGATTTCTCCTATAATCAACCGTTAATAGGTTAGCTTCCCATAATTTAACCAAATCAAGAACCTTCTAATATTTTTGCTTACCCATTCGGCCACCATCCATAAAGGCTTTAGGAACCTTACCTTTGCCAAGATTAATGAATAGATCTAGCCACTCCGGTGATCCAAGCTAATCCAAGTCGACACTACGCCTTGCTGCTCCTCCACTATATAAACCAAAAAAATATTAAAAGAAGACCCCATAAAGCCTAAACCCATATTCGGCCACCTCCCTAAACTGGAGAGGTTTCGGCTTTTGGCCATAAGTTACTCTAGAATTCGAGCACTTACCACAGTCTTTCTCCTCTTGAATCCGTTATGCCTAAAAGATGAGGTAATTTGAACATCAACAAGTAAAAAGGGAAAAGAGAGTTACTGGTCCACAAAGATTCGGCACCCCTTAGCTTCACTGATTTTGACTTTTGCGGTACTTCGACAGAGGTGGAGATAAAAAAAAGAATCAATGGATGAATGGAGGGAAGGAGTGGGCTGGTTTGAAAGAAGGAGAGGGAAGGAAAAGATAAACAGAGAGAGTTGGTAGTTTCTAATTTGCAAAAAGAAAAAAGAAAGAAAAAAAGCCTCTCCTAAAGGGGAGAAAACGGCACACAAGTACCTAAGTGCCCAAAATCCTTCACTAAACCCCTCTGCCGAAAATCCCCTCTCCAATGCCCCTTATTCGGCCAACTCTATCTCCATATCAAGTCCCTAAAATCTCTCCCCTTATCCCTCCTTAATCCAAGCATTTGACTGATTCAAACTCTCCTCTAGTAGAATCCACTTGGACTCCAACACTTACCCTTCCTGCACATAAAAATAAATGCATCTATTTGCCAACACAGGGAATCAATCCCAAGTCCTCCCTTAAGCTCCACACGCCACCTTTTTAGGAGCTTAGTGGCGTCACCCTTTCCACTTTACTAAAGCTCTTTTTGTGATACGTTTCTCCCACAACTTTACATAAGGCCACCTAGCCAGAACCCCTAACTCTTAAGTCCAAAATTCATAAATTCTACCGGGTTTTGGCCAACACATGGGCCTTCCATAAGCCCATTTACCTACTCAAAATATGAATTTCACAACCAATTACCAAATTTTAAAAACTCAACCAAAATATTGAGAACCGCAAATAAATCTGAAAATCAGGATGTTACATATCCCTTTAGTCCTTCTGTCTTTTTCATCTTTTAAATGAAGTTTATGGCAATTTTTAATTTTCACCCATTATCTTTATTTTGGTTTCAATTTGGCCCCCCATCCCTTTTAACACAGATTTAAAACACTGCCGTTTTGGGAATAAGACATTTTGCCCAATGAGTCCCTTTCGTTTTACGCGTGTTTCAATTAGGACCTTAATTCAGCTTTATTTTTTAAAATTCGCCTTGTAATTTTATTAAACTTTAAATCTGACCCTATATTTTTATTATTATATATATATTTTATTGTTATTTGTGTTAATTTTTAACCTTATTTTTATATTATATATTATATAATTATTTTTATCATGTTTTATTTATATTATTATCATTTATTATATATTATTTTTCACAAATTATTATTATTATAAATTTTTATCTATATATTATTATCATTAAAGGTTTTTTAACTTGTATTATATACTTATTTTTATTTATATGTTAATAATTACTTTATTTATATTCTAATATTACACATTTTTATAATATTATAATTTGTATAATACATATATTTCATTAACTACTCATTTTATATTTTCTAAACTTATATTTATATATATTATAATTATTTCATTATAAATATAAATTCTTTTACATATTTGATATTTCATACATTTTTTTAACCAATATATTTTATATTTTATATAATTATTATTCTTATAAATATATTTTTATTATATATTATATTTTAAATTTATTATTAAATATCACATTTTTATATGCTCATTCTATTTATTAATTGTTTAAATTGTATATGTTTTTAAAACTTATGTTTTATTATTATTATATAGTATTTGTTTTTTTTTTTTACTTTAGAATTAACGTATTATTGTTATGTCTTGTATTTTATGAATTATGTAATATCTTAGACTTTTATAATTTATTTATGCATATTTATGTATATATATATATACATTGATATATTGTATTATATGCATCATTTCATTTATTAATCCATACATGTGTACATTAAATTATTGGATTGTATATTTTATATTTTATCTAGATTCTATTTACCAATTTTCTATGCATGTCATTTATTAATCCATACATGTGTACATATTTTATACATTGATATCTATCATGTTTTATATTATTTAATGTTTTGTTATTAATGCATTTATTATGTTTTCTTTTGGGTATATTCCTATTTGCTTAGCATGATTATTTTCATTATTCTTTTGGGTATATTCCTTTTGGATTGCATAAAGTGTTATAATACTTTGTAATATACGTTATTTGAATATTTATGTTGTAATACAGAATTGTCATTCTAGAAGGTCATAAAAAAATATTTAAAAGATTTATAAAAATAAAAGCAATGCTTAATGTTTGGAAACCTCGAGAAAGGTAGTGTCCTAACTTACTAGGTTGCCACTTTTCTCATTGAGTTCAAATAGTCAAGCACCTTTCTAAAATTCTCTAAAGGATTTCAAAATACGAGCAACTGTCTTGAAATTTCAAAACATTGTGTCCAAACTTACTGGATATGACGTTTTAACGTCTAAAGATAGGGATTTTCAAAATTGATTAGCCTAGTCTCGAATGTCTTAAAATAGTGCATCCTAACTTATTGGATGTAATATTTTGATACAAACGAACCCCAATTTTCAAAGATCAAAATATTTTAAAGAGGATTGCATTTTAAAAATTTTAATTTCCGACCTTAAAGACACTTGATAATCAATTAGGTACCAATTTTTTGGCGTTACAAGGGTGCTAAACCTTCCTCGTACATAACCGACTCCCGAATCCGTTTTCTCAACTTTCGTAGACCAAAACTAATGATTTTAAAACAAAATGTTTTAAAGGTGATCCAATCACACCTAAGAAGATTGGTGGCGACTCCTGTTTTCATTTTTAAAGTCGATTCCCATTTTCAAAACTCGATTTAAAAATGGTCTCGACAGCTTGGTGACTTCGCTTGGGATTAATAAGAGAGTCAAGCCGTGTAATTGATTATCTCTTGTCTTAATGTTGGAAATTAAAAATTTTAAAATTTAATCCTCTTTGCATTACATGTGTTTGTATTATTGCATGTGTTTCTATATTCTAATATGCATTACATTTGCATGACCGTTGTGGTCACACCTTTAAGTAGGAGTGAGAAGCTACGCCTTCGTGAGGTTTTCGCCTCCGTACAGGATAGTGGATCACTTTCGGGATACATCCGTACCTATGGTTTCGTGAGATTTTCATCTCCGTGTAGCCATAGGGAAATGTGCTCCCCTGAACTGAACTCGATTCGAATGAGCCTATTATGGGTGAGGATCGAGTAATCTCCTGGTTCAGGTACCTCAACTTTAGAACTAAACCACATATAGAAGGACCGTAAGAGCTCAACCTAGATAGAATTATACCGTAATTATTACCCTTGCAGGTTATCTTTGAGTTTATTGTTATCATGTGATACTAACTATCTCCTTTCTTTTGTTGCATATCATTTTACATTTAAAAGGTATCGATTTCTGGTCAGTTTCTAAGTTAGAGAGTTTTATTATGGAGAACGGACTTCTTGATAGAGTGGAAGACAACGTTAACGTCTATATATGGTTAGAGCAAACTCAGTTAGCAAAGGAAAATAGTCTAGCCATAGGATATGTGTCAGAGCTGTCAGACTATATTCGTATCAGTGTCACACAGGATAATCAGCATGAGTTAAAGGAAATATGGGATCAATGGGGTAGCGAAGCCAAGCAGTTGTTCTACAACAACCATGGGGACTTGCAGTACTTGCTTGACTTGGGAATAGACGAGAATTTATTTCGGGCCATCGCTCAGTATTAGAATCTTGTATATAGTTGCTTTACGTTTGGAAAAGCCGATATGGTACCCGTGGTGAAGGAATATTCGATTTTGTGGCGTTGTCTTATAATACAAGTTGATAAAGTTTACTCAAGGGCTGATTACATTTCAACTTTTGTGAGGAAGTTGATGAACATCATAAAGAGAAGGAGAAGAAGGGGCAGTCTTGGAATTCCTATCTCTTTCGCCACTGGTGCATCTTAATGTTGTTTCCAATCAAAGCAGAATTGGATATGAGAAAGATTGTTCGACATCCTATGGCAAGGTGTGCTGTAGGAACTAAAGGGCAGAAGGTAATATACTCACCAATCATTTCAAGGTGAACAAGAAGAGTACTGATGGACATTTCTACCATTATAACATTTCTATGAAGATGGTCGATGGTAAGAGTGTTAGAAGGAAAGTGATTGACAGAATGCATGGACCTATAAAGGTGAGTTGGATAGAAAGAATTGTGCCTATGATGGTAAAAGGCTTATTTATTATAGGATTAAACAACAAGCATGAGTTTACTATGGTGCACTTATCAGAGACAATGGAAATACAAGCCCTGATGGTCTGTCAAAATGGACGCAAAAGAATGAGATTAAAGAAGACCATATCATTTAAAGACCTTTAAAGTAGAGATTAACTATGCTGAGAAGATACCCATGTAAGCATTTCAAAATGCTTTGCGTCGACAGGAATCTAAAAGCTCTCAAGAAGCACTAAAGGTGCTGGATATCGTTTTAAGGCAACATGTTAAGCAGGAATACCTACTTGATTGCCAATATTTCTTTCAAGATAATCAGAACAACTTCACAGACATTGGAAGAGGTGTCCATAGATGTAGGGATTATCTCATAGGAGAGGCCATAGCTCAAATTCGGGATGGTAGTAGATCATTTACGGACCATGAAGGTACAAGCTGATACATTGAGCACGAAATACAAGCTACAGTCAGATCATGGTCAAAAGTTAGCTTTGTTGAGTTAAAAATTTGGGCCATAGGACGAAGGTGTATTTGTAATCCATTCATATGTAAAAATATTCTTTTTCTAAATAAAATTTTCTAAATGAAATTGAGTCGGGATCGATACCTTTTTGCATTCATGCATCTGCATAGGCAAAATTATTTCAGAGAGTTAATCGGGGATATGAAACAAAGGTTGGAGAAATTGGAGCAAAGGCAAATATAGATGCAAGAGCAATTAACCAAAATTCAACAGGATATATGTGATTAAATGTTAGAGCTCCAAAAAAATATAATTGGCCCAGCTGGGACAGTTATTAGTTGAAGGGCTTGAAAAGAGGAAAAGCCCAGTGATCAACACTGAAGATGATAATGAGGTCATCGTTTATTCCCAAAATTTTACTCCAATAGAGGTCCAGACTCAACTAGACGCACATCCACGAGAGATACCAGTTATTATCAAACCCCAACGGCATCAAGCTGGTATGTTGGCACCAGTAAATAATTCGGTAGGCTCAGGTCCTAATTCAGGGAGCAATTCGACCAATATTGTCATCATTAGAGAAGCAAGGAAGGCTAGTGTGGAGTGTCCAAAACAGTGTGAAGCTCTTAAAAAGCAAGAGTGGAGCTCCCGATACAATACCTCGAGGGTAATGACAAGAAAAGAAAATGAAGAGAAGCTGTTGACTGTAAGACAACCAAGAATGTCAACTACTGGCCATCAGGTTCCTCAAAAGCAAGAGTCCAATCCGAGATCGAATCTTGAAAAGCTTCCCTTTATGTCAATTCCAGTGTCATATAAGGAGCTATATCATAGATTATTTGACGCACATATAGTGTCCCCATTTTACATAGAACCGTTGCAGCCCCCATACCCCAAATGGTATGATCTGAGTGCTCAATGTGAGTATCATCTGGGATGCATAGGACACTCAATTGAGAATTGCATTGCCTTTAAAAAGATGATCAAAAAACTCATCAAAATAGGTGTTATAAGCTTTGATCATCCCTCTGGGGTAGAGAATTTATTATCTAATCATTTAAATAGGGAGATGAATTCCATGATGGAAAGGGGCATGGGATCCAAGAATGCGCCAAATTTCAGGGCTTTTGAGCAGGACTTGATGTTGGGGAATCCGAATAATGTATCCGAAGAGGAAACCAAGGAATAAAACTTGTGAGCCCCTGCACATTTGGGAATGTTTTGAACAATGGAATTGTGAAAGTGATCCTTGTATTCTAAAGTTAATCTAGAGTAACGTTCAGAACACACTTGTTGTTTTAAAGCCTAGAAACAATAAGATTTCATTTGTGAAATAGGCTCATGTTTGGACATTGTTGTTTCAATAAAACATATTTTTCATGATTAATTGGAGCAATTGTTTCCTCATTTTTCCTTCATTCATAACATAAATAGATATTCTTGAATTCATTTATTCCTTGTATATTCTTTTGTGCCTATCGAAGGTCCCTAGATATCAATGACAGGGGTAACAATACTCCAGATTTAGAGTTCCTTCTGAGTGCTACATGTGTTTAGAGGAATCTCAGTACTCTGAAGATGATAGAGATTGTGATTTATTTCTAAATTTGTTGAAAATGGTAAAGCAAGAAGAGAAATAAACTCTACCCCATGAAGAAGAGGTAAAAAATATAGCCTCAGAAGAAAGAAAAGGCTGTAAGTTGGAACAAGGCTAGCCTTGGTGGACAATGATGCTGGACACTCGGAGCTCCACGGTTCCTTCTTTGTTTACTTCTTGGTAAGAAAAACTCTGATTTTTTATGGGCTATGGAAGCAGAATAATCTGTTTGAGTATGACATCATGACTCAGTGTATGGCGCTAGCTAGGGTGAAGGATCAGTGTTTTACAAACCTGCTTCTAAAAAAACAATGCAAAGCTTGGAGGATTGAATTCCATGTTTGTAATTGAGCAAACACCTTCAATTCCGGTTGTTTCAAAGGTTCCAACTGTTATCCTTGGAATGGATGCATTATTTGGCTCTCCTGAGCAGTCTGATATACCGTCAATAGCTGCGGTGGTTAGTTTCATAAAGTGGACATTGACTTCCATTTATAGGGCATCAGGCCGTACACAGTTTCTGAAGCTTGAAATGATAGATTCTCTCTTCAAACCAGTTTCTAGCAAAGTGGATGAGGGTATCGTAAGGAAAGTTTTCTTAGACTTCTATACAAGTTTAGGGAAAAGGAAGCCTGATCAAATTATTATATTTGGGGATAGAGTCAGCAAGTCACGGTTCAAACAAATATTGAATATTGAACTGGAACAAGTAATTGAGGCTTGTAACCCCAAGTTTGTGATCATTGTGGCAAAAAAAAATTATAAAAAAAAATTATACTAAGTTTTTTTTCAGTAGGGATTTCCTGACAATGTCTTGCCTGGAACCATTATAGACAACAAAATCTGTCATCCTAGGAACAATGACTTCTATCTTTGTACCCATGTGGGAATGATTGGAACCACGAGACCTACTCATTATCATGATTCTCTTAGGTCAGATTGGGTTTTGGGCTGATGATCTGCAGGAGCTAGTCCATGTTATATCAAAGAAACGCCACAGACATATCTGTTGTGGCCCCTATTCCCTGAGCTCATTTGGTAATTTCACAGTTAGAGCAATTTATAGATTTTAAAGATACTTGAGAAACATCATCAAGCCATGGTAAAATGACAACTCCGGGAACGATTTTTGTACTTCAGCTTCCAGAATGAAAGATAATGTCAGCAGCTTCATTGAACTATTTTTTATCTAGAGTTTCTGGATTTTAGCTACTATTCACTTTCTTTGTTTGACAAACGTCAGCTCAAATTCTTATTGGGGCAAAAGAATTTCATGAGGGGGAACTTGTGCTACAAAAGATTCTTCCCATGCAAAGGATCTCAAAAAGAAATGGATACCAAATGGAAAAACCATAGATTCTGAAAAAGCCTATTCTAGTGGTGCAAAAGATTTACCCAATACAGTGAATTCAGACTCAATTAAGGAGAATTTTGTCTGGAAAAAAGGGAAGCTAAAGTGAAAACCCGAAAAGGGCGCTTTGGGACTTCTATTTCAAAAAAAAAAAAGAAAAGAAAAGAAAAGAAAAAAATGGAAAGGCCAAGGTGAAAACCCGCAAAGGGCACCTTGAGACCAAGGGTTTTGAGCTGAAAACCGAAAGGGCGGCTCAAATTTTGGTGTGCAGCAATGACCTTGCTATACCAGAGTCAACAAATAGTGAAGTATGTTACATACCGGGGCATCAACAAAGTATTTTGGATCTTCTAAACATACATTAAACTCGAAACAGTCTTCATGGAATTTGTATATAGAAGCCCAAGCTGCGATATCTAAGGCATTTGATTTTTGCCTTGTTTACTATCTTTAGGATTCTCTTTCTTCTCAAAGATAGATTCATAGATTAATCTCATTTGTTCTTCTTTTGATAAATCATTCAAATTCTAATCGTTCCTCAAGATCAATTTATTATCCATTATTCATAAAGTATGTTGCATTGAAATAATAATGGATGAACTAAAATATCTTCACAAATAAAGTTTTGCATATTACTCTGGAAATTTCTAGATAATACAAAGAAACTAAAACATAACAATTGTTTAAGGAATTCCCATTGAGTGAGGATTGGAGGTACTCAAGAAATTCTCTTCTTTGGTCTAAATGGTGATTAGACGATGTCGATCCTAAGAAAGGATCATTTCATAAACATCTCCAGTGGGTCGTGACATGTGGGAATGGAACAGTGGACCAAATCGATGGAGAGGGTTCTAAGAATATGAGCAAAATAGGGTTGGTACTTTGAGTAAAACAAAAGGAAACTTGAATAAATCAAGATGTCTGAAATAAAAGTCATTTTCATTTTGCATCATAATATGCCTAATTAGGAGCATTAGACTCATTTCAATCATGGCATCCTTAGGCATAGGCACATACGCATTCTACAGGTTATGTCCTCTAGGTGACAATGAAGATCAAAGATTTCAATAGGGCATCCCTGTGCTTATAGGGAACAAGTTGAAGATAGCAGATCTGACCTTCATCGGGGCAGATCCAAGATAATGGATTTTATCTCTCTGTAATGAGCGGGGAGAAGATCCAAAATGACAGATCTTATTTCTCTGTATTCGATGGGGAGCAGATCAAAGACATAGCAGATCTAACCTTCATCGAGGCAGATCCAAGATGATAGATTTTATCTCTCTGTAATGAGCGAGGAGCAGATCCAAGATGACAGATCTTATCTCTCTGCAGATCAAAGACATAGCAGATCTGACCTTCATCAGGGCAGATTCAAGATGATGGATTTTATCTCTCTGTAATGAGCGGGGAGCAGATCCAAGATGATAGATCTTATTTCTCTATATTCGACGGGGAGCGGATTAAAGACATAGCAGATCTGACCTTCATCGGGGCAGATCCAAGATGATGGATTTTATCTCTCTGTAATGAGCGGGGAGTAGATCCAAGACAATAGATCTTATCTCTCTGTATTTAACGGGGAGCAGATCAAAGACATAGCACATCTGACCTTCATCAGGGTAGATCCAAGATGATGGATTTTATCTCTCTGTAATGAGCGGGGAGCAGATCCAAGATGATAGATCTTATCTCTCTGTATTTAACGGGGAGCAGATCAAAGACATAGCAGATCCGACCTTCATCGGGGCAGATCCAAGATGATGGATTTTATCTCTCTGTAATGAGCGGGGAGCAGATCCAAGATGACAGATCTTATCTCTCTATATTTGACAAAGAGTAGATCGAAGATATAACTGATTTGGTTTTTACGTGTTCACGCTGAAGCAAATCTAAGATGATTTGGTACTCTTGTGTTTACAAGGAACAAATCGAAGACATAGCAGATTTGACTCTCAGATGTTCTTAAAAAGGTTCAAGATGATTTGGCATCCTTGTGCTTATAAGGAACAAATTGAAGACATAGATGATTTGGCTTTCGCGTGCTTACGCTGAAGCAAATCTAAGATGATTTGACATTCTTGTAACAAATCGAGGACATAGCAGATTTGACTCTCAGATGTTCTCAAAAAGATCCAGGATGATTTGGCATCTTTGTGCTTACAAGGAGCAAATCAAAGACATAACTGATTTGGTTTTCGCTTGTTTATGCTGAAACAAATATAAGATGATGTGGCATCTCTATGGTCAGGGAACAAATCGAAGAAGCAGATTTGGTGTCTTTGTGTTCGGCGAAGAGCAGATTGAAGGTACCAACATGACAGTCTTGAGTTTGCAAATGATCAGATTAAGGACTATGATCCTATAAAGCCGGACAAATTTGTACTTTTTATGAGTCTTTGCTCGATTCCTGTTACACAGCAATGAGCAAAGAAGGGCAGCTGTAGTAGCCCAAATTTGACATGGCTAAAAACAATATTTATTTATTTAGAATGTCCATTTAAAAGTCCATTAATAAACCAGCCCAATAGGCCCGTTATACACAGCAGTCAATTTACAATCAAATACCTAAAACCCAACTAAACTAACCACCCAGCTAAACGACCTAAAACCTGGTTATAACCCAATACCCTAAACTACCCTAGACCCATTACACCCGAGGCCCAAAAGGCACAAATGTTAACAGATAAGGGAAGACCTAGGGTTTCTGGAACCCTAGGCGTCGCAAACAGAAGGATCCAGAAGCTTAAGCGCCACCTCCCTTCAATGCTGTACCAGTGACGACTCTCGGCTCAAATTTCATACCTCCATCAATGCCGACGAGTCTACCACCGAGATCTTCGTGATTTTCCTGCGAAAAAAGAAAGAAAATTAGTAGGCAGATTAGAACAAGATATGGAAAGAAATCTTATGATTTCTTTCTTTAAATATGTCAGTTTAAGGCTATAAAGCCTTTCGAGGTTTTGTACACCAGGGAGGGGGTTTTTCTTTTCTTTTAAAAAAGGGGAAGAAATACACAGATATCAAATAAAAGAACATTTTTTAAATCACAGAATAAAGGTGATTCTCATTTTTTATATTATTGTATCTTTTATTTCTCTTTTTTTTTCATTTTCCAGTATCGAAGCATATGAATAATTTTTTATGTATATATACATAAAATATTTCAAAAATAAAGAAGGAAAGGGGCTACCAGTGAAACGCCTGAAAAAAGGAAGGTTTTTGGCCTTCTGACCGCCGTGAGCGGTGGCGCGTGCGACAGAGTAACCGTCGGGGTTGGCCGTATTTCGCTTGGCTAGAGAGGGAGAAGAGAGTGTTTGAAGGGTTTTTTTTTTTAAAATAAAGGGCTCAAATGTTTTTTTGTTAAAGTTTTGACTAATATAGCATCATTAAAACGACGTCGTTTTGGCTTAAGGTAATAAGCACTAAAACGGCACCGTTTATCATAACCCAAAATCTGACCCGATCCGACTCGGAAGGTCCGCTTGTTTTAAGAAAATGGGATATTTATCCCTTTAGTCCTTCCGTCTTTTTCATCTTTTAAATGAAGTTTATGGCAATTTTTAATTTTCGCCCATTATCTTTATTTTGGTTTCAATTTGGCCCCCCGATCCCTTTTAACACAGATTTAAAACGCTGCCGTTTGAGGAATAGGACATTTTGCCCAATGAGTCCCTTTTGTTTTACGCGTGTTTCAATTAGGACCTTAATTCAGCTTTATTTTTTAAAATTCGCCCTGTAATTTTATTAAACTTTAAATCTGACCCTATATTTTTATTATTATATATATATTTTTTATTGTTATTTGTGTTAATTTTTAACCTTATTTTTATATTATATATTATATAATTATTTTTATCATGTTTTATTTATATTATTATTATTTATTATATATTATTTTTCACAAATTATTATTATTATAAATTTTTATCTATATATTATTATCATTAAAGGTTTTTTAACTTTTATTATATACTTATTTTTATTTATATGTTAATAATTACTTTATTTATATTCTAATATTACACATTTTTATAATATTATAATTTGTATAATACGTATATTTCATTAACTACTCATTTTATATTTTTCTAAACTTATATTTATATATATTATAATTATTTCATTATAAATATAAATTCTTTTACATATTTGATATTTCATACATTTTTTTAACCAATATATTTTATATTTTATATAATTATTATTCTTATAAATATATTTTTATTATATATTATATTTTAAGTTTATTATTAAATATCACATTTTTATATGCTCATTCTATTTATTAATTGTTTAATTTGTGTATGTTTTTAAAACTTATGTTTTATTATTATATAGTATTTGTTTTTTTTTACTTTAGAATTAACGTATTATTGTTATGTCGTGTATTTTATGAATTATGTAATATCTTAGACTTTTATAATTTATTTATGCATATTTATGTATATATATACATTGATATATTGTATTATATGCATCATTTCATTTATTAATCCATACATGAGTACATTAAATTATTGGATTGTATATTTTATATTTTATGTAGATTCTATTTACCCATTTTCTATGCATGTCATCTATTTTTACTCATACATATTTTATACATTGATATCTATCATGTTTTATATTATTTAATGTTTTATTATTAATGCATTTATTATGTTTTCTTTTGGGTATATTCCTATTTGCTTAGCATGATTATTTTCATTATTCTATTTTGCCCACTATATAGTAATTGCATAAAGTGTTATAATACTTTGTAATATACGTTATTTAAATATTTATGTTGTAATACAGAATTGTCATTCTAGAAGGTCATAAAAAATATTTAAAAGATTTATAAAAATAAAAGCAATGCTTAATGTTTGGAAACCTCGAGAAAGGTAGTGCCCTAACTTACTGGGTTGCCACTTTTCTTGTTGAGTTCAAATAGTCAAGCACCTTTCTAAAATTCTCTAAAGGATTTCAAAATACGAGCAACTGTCTTGAAATTTCAAAACGTTGTGTCCAAACTTACTGGATATGACATTTTAACGTCTAAAGATAGGGATTTTCAAAATTGATTAGCCTAGTCTCGAATGTCTTAAAATAGTGCATCCTAACTTATTGGATGTAATATTTTGATACAAACGAACCCCAATTTTCAAATATCAAAATATTTTAAAGAGGATTGCATTTTAAAAATTTTAATTTCCGACCTTAAAGACACTTGATAATCAATTAGGTACCAATTTTTGGGCATTACAAGGGTGCTAACCCTTCCTCGTACGTAACAGACTCCCGAATCCGTTTTCTCAACTTTCGTAGACCAAAACTAATGATTTTAAAACAAAATATTTTAAAGGTGATCCAATCACACCTAAGAAGATTGGTGGCGACTCCTGTTTTCGTTTTTAAAGTCGATTCCCATTTTCAAAACTCGATTTAAAAACGGTCTCGACACCAAGCATGCAGAGATGGTGGCTTTTGACTCCATGATAGATTCCTTCAATTCACTCATCGTAACTATTTGAGTTAAAGTGCTATCCAAGTGGTTGTTTAGACTATTGAAAATGGACTCTAAAATTATTTATCATAAGAATATAAAAGCAATTTAGATATATTTTTAGTTCAGTTGATTTTTATCCATTTTAGGGAAGTCAAGAACTTGGCTAACTATTAGTCGAAATTCATTATTTAAATATTGGAAATATGAGTTATCTTAAAAGAGTAAAAAAAATCCAAAAATGGTTGGTAGCTTTTATTATTTTCTTAACAATAAAGTGGTAGGTATCTAACATGCATAGGAAAATGATTTAATGTTGTTGATTTTTTTTGGAAGTCTTACCTAGGTTTTTGTTATTTTTTGTTGCAATAATTAGACAGTAAATATGGATATCTATACATAGATTTAAGTTTTTTCTTGTACATGGTATTTAGGCAATACTTTGGATTTGTCAAATTTAAAGTATTTCAAGTTGTATCATTTATATTTTGCACTAGAGCTATTAAATTTAGCATAAGCGGCACAAAATAAGGAGAAGGAAAAAAATAGCAAAGATTGACAATTTACAGGACAAGGGAATCAAACTCTAACTTTTAAGTGAATTGCACTCTCTTAACCACTAAGCCAATTACTCATACTTGTCATAATGTATCACATACTAGGTTTTGATGCAAAATTTGTAACTTAATAAAAATAGTGCGAGGTAAGGGATTTGAACTTGCGTATCAATGATAGTTTCACTAACACTTTACCAACAAACCAACAACTCATTTATTTCCTAAAAATGCAAAAATAATCTAAAATATTAGGGCTTGACCACTCTCTCTCGGTTCACAAATCCAATTCTACTAACACCCAATTTTTGGGATGTGACAAGCTGACTATGGGTCCCAACAAATAACAACTTTGCTTTATTATTTAAGTGGTATGGTTGTAAGGGTTCCTACCACA
Organism: Gossypium anomalum; assembly: GCA_025698475.1. Classification (NCBI taxonomy): domain Eukaryota; kingdom Viridiplantae; phylum Streptophyta; class Magnoliopsida; order Malvales; family Malvaceae; genus Gossypium; species Gossypium anomalum. The sequence continues at coordinate 63,575,824 of CM046968.1, read as the reverse complement.
AGGTGATTGGATCGAAAAGGCTACTAGGTATATAGTTGGTGATAAGGTGCAATAACCCACAATAAAATGTAGCGAATGTAATGAGAGAGTCTTTAGCATATCATTGGTAATATAAGGACTAGCAGGAACTGTCTGACGAAATATAAGTACAGTAAAATTAAAATTACAGGATAGATATTAATTTTAAAACATTGTTTACCATTTCTTCTCTATATTTTAATAAAACCTTATAAAATTGATTCAAATAATTTAACTTATTCAAATTTGATTAACTTATATTTTAAAAATAAAAAAATTAAATTAAATAGCTCTAGTGTAAAATCTAAATGATACAACTCAAAATAATTTAAATTTGACAAATCCAATGTTTTTCCCAAATACCATGTATAAGAAATAACCTAAATCTATGTATAGATACCCACATTTACCATCCAATTATTCGAACAAAAAATTACAAAAACCTAGGTAAGACTTCCAAATAAATCAACAACATTAAATTCTTTTCCTATGCATGTTAGATGCCTACCACTTTATTATCAAAATAATAATAATAATAATAATAATAATAATAATAATAATAATAATAATAAAAGCTACTTACCACTTTTTGATTTTTTTACTCGACAACTCATATTTCCAATATTTAAATAATTAATTTAGAATAAAAATTAGCCAAGTTCTTCACCACCTTAAGATGGATAAAAAACCAACTAAATTAAAAAATCTAAATTGCTTTTATATTCTAATGATAAATAATTTCATAGTCCATTGTCAATAGTCTAAAAAATCACTTGCATATCACTTTAACTCAAATAGTTACACTGCGTGAATTGAATGAATTTGACATGGAGTTAAAGGCCCACCATCTCTGCATGCTTGGAAAATGACAATCCTCCATGTAAGACCCCTAATCCGTATCCGTCACCAGAATAGGGTTACGGAGCATTACTGTAGAAACAAAACATTAAAACATTCATTTAATACATCATTACAAACATAATATAATACATTCAATCACATGCAAAAAGTCCCTTAACAGAGCCCTCAAGGCCTTAGAAATATCTTAGAAACAATTTGAGACCAAATTGGAAACAATCAAAAAGTATAAGAAAAAGTTAGAAAAATTGGACGGCCGTGTGACCAGGCGGTGTGCCTCACACGATTGAGACACACACCTGTGTCTTAAGCTATGTAACAATCGAAATAGGGACACACGATCGTGTCCCAGCTCGTGTCCTCACCCGTGTAACTCTTTGAGTTAGGTTACACTGCCAAGCTACACGCCCGTGTGCCAAGCCGTGTGGTAAGCCATGTAACAACCTGATCTGCATGTATTAAAACCTATAAGGTACACACGACCATGCTGTCTAGCCGTGTGTCACACACAACTGAGTCACACGCCCGTGTCTCAGGTCGTGTGGACATGAAATTGTCCAAAATCAAGCCATTTCTAACACCAACTCATGCAACCACCTAAAATCATTTTGTGCACATAATCAAGGCATTATAACATGACCAAAACAAAATGAAATGACCAATTCAACAGTCCAAAATCATTCAACCAATATGCCATACAAGGCACCTCAAATGCAAACATACAAACTTACCAAATCATGCATATATTTGATCACATTTCTACTATCAAGCATAACTCACTTTTACCAAGTCATACCTCAAATATGACCATCAACACCTCAACATAACTTACCATTTGAGCCATACCATTCATGCATCACAAGTACCAAAATGACATAATCCAACCAATACCAAATGTTACCAAAACAACTTATACATGGAAAAATCATCAACTAACATTCAACTAGATACTAAAACAAGTTCACTTATACATGCCATTATAACCTTGGCCAAAACATCAAAAACTACCGAAAATTATGTTGGATAGTGTGATAGATCTTTGACGAGCTTTCAAATTGATCGAGCTTTCGATTATCTATAAAACATAGGAGAGAGAACTACGTAAGCACATAATACTTAGTAAGTTTATAAAACATGAAACATAATTTACCATTTCATCTAAATAACATAAGTATAAGCATAATGTAATCCAAGCACAAGCTTGGCACAAGCTTAAGCACCATCATCAATACACAAATTAGTGCATTCATACATTATTCAATTGAATTTAACATATGGTAATTCATTTCCATGGAAACATACATCATTTGATTCATTCTTCACTTTCATGAACATAAACATACTTCTATTTAGGAACTTACCATATCAATCCTTTTCATAAATACATTATATAGTTTATTTTGAACACTTACCTTTCCTTTTTACTTTCCTTTTCATGCCTGTTGAACCACTTAGAATATCATCAGATACTCAGGAAAGCACATACAAAGTGTGCTTAAGCATAATCGTAACATTTCCTTTACATCGTTGCTCACATGGGCTATAAAATAGGCCTACTCACATGAGCTGTGGGTCAAAATGTAAGCTACACAAAGCTGCTCACATGAGCTATGGAGCATCCGCAACAAACGCAGGGCCTCAACCATTGGTAGGACATTCAAGACTAGCACTCGAAACATGAAATCCCTAATGACATGTCATTTGTATCCTACGAATTCCTAAGGTTCAACCGGGACTCTTAACTGGCATAGCATTGTTAGATATTCACCATCTAGCTACATTACAACTAACATATTAGCATATAAGTTAAAACAACATTAAAACAAAATTTATTCCTACAAACTTACCTCGACGATTAGGGAGTAAAAACGAAATAAATTAATCTGAGGCTTTAACTTTTCCTCAATCTAGATCCGTACGTGGTCTATCTTGATCTAAATACACAAATTCAATCCATTTAATACTTCTATTATTCAATTTAGTCCATATTTCATATTTTTCAAAATTACTATTTTGCCCCTAATGTTTTAACTTTTCACAATTTAGTCCTTAAGCTCATAAATTGAAATCTAAGCATTTTCATCCTTTTCTCAAGCTAGCTAATTTTTCTAGGGACCTATATTTACTTATACAAACTATCATTTCATAAGTTTAACTATCATTTTTACAAATAAGTCCCTAAATACAATTTTCATGAAAAATTACTTTACAAAGCTTGTTTATTTATCAACAAGGACTCATAATATTTCATTAAGAATCAAGAATCACACAAGAACATTCATGGAAAAACCCTAAATCTTTAACAATTTTACAAATTGTTCCCCGGGCTAGCTAGGTTAAGCTACAACGATCCCTAAAACATAAAAATCATTAAAAACGAGCTCAACAATCACTTACATGCAATGGATGTTCTTAGCCGAATCAATGAACCCTAAATGGTGTTTCTTTCTTTTGAAAATTAGTGGAAGAAGATGAATGCATAGGAAATGAAATTTTGTTTTATTTAATTTTAACCTTATTTACTAATTTACCTTTTTAACCTTTAAAAACATTCAAAATTTCAAATAAACCTTGCCATGAATACCCACTAACCACTCAAATGGTCTAATACCATCTAAGTCCTTTCACTTTAAAGTTTCATAGCCATTTGACACCCTTAACTAATAGAACTCTACTTTTGTACTTTTTACGATTTAGTCCTTTTTACTTAATTAAGCATGCAAATGTTAAAATTTCTTAAAGAAATTTTAATATGACCATACTAACATCCCATAAACATTAAAATAATAATAAAATAATAATTTAATTTTCGTATTTATGGTTCCAAAACCACTTTTTTATTTCACTAAAAATAGGCTGTTACAACTCTCCCCCTAAAGGAATTTTCGTCCCCAAAAATCTTACCAGAAAAGAGGTTCAGGTATTTCACTTACATAAATTCTTTCGGTTCCCAGGTAGCCTCTTCTATTCTGTGACGTTGTCAGAGAACTTTCACTAAAGCTATACTTTTATTTCTCAATTCTTTAATCTTTCGAGCTAGAATTGTAACAGTCCATTTTTGGCTAAATCAGAACAGTGGTTTTGGGACCACAAATTTGGGGTTTAAATACTTATTTAGTTATTATTTTAATTTATATTGCTTGATAATATGATCGTGTGAAAATTTTGAAAAGAAATTTTATCGTTTGAGTGATTAATTTGATAAAAAGGACTGAATCGCATAAAGTATAAAACTTGAGTTCTATAAGTTAAAGGTGTTAGATAGCTATGGAACTTTAAAGTAGAGGTCCTTGTGTGATAATTTGACCATTAAATGAGTTAGTGGATGTGCATGGCTTGGTAGTTGAGTAATTTTTAAAATTAGGTAAGGGTATTTTGGTAATTAGCCAATTGAAGACAAAATAAACAAAAATTAAAGCTATCATCTTTCTTCCATTTACTTTGTGCTGGCTGAATACTCCATGGGAGAAGAAGAAATTGTTGTCCAAGCTTTTCACTTGCATGTAAGTGAAAAACTATCCCGTTTTTATTGATTTTTATATTACCGGGATTGTTGTAGCTTAAGCTAGCTAACTAGGGGATTAAATTGCAAAACTATTGAAGTGTTTGAGTTTTGCCATTGATGAGTGTTGAGGTAATTTTATGTTTAATGGTAGAGAAACAACGGTTGTTTTTAGATAAACAAATTTTGTTAAGTAATTTTTGATGAAATTATCAATTAGGGGTTAAATTAAAAAATGTGAAAAGTGTGTGATAAATGTGCAACATTGTAACGACCCAAAATTTTAATTTTGGATTTTTGATAAATTTGACATAAAATATGTATCTGCTTCAGTGGTTAAGTGTTCTGGTGTGTATGGGAGGTCCCAAGTTCAAGCCATGCCTTTGGCAAATTTTGAAAATTTTCTGAATAAAGCCCTAACCCTTCTCAGTAGGCTTAAGTTTAATTGTTGGCAAAAATTTATCAGAATGGGCTTGCTAGTTTGGTGGTTAAGTGGAGTGTTAATATGCTAGTGGTTTTGAGTTTGAATCCTGTGCGTAGGAGTTTGAACTGAACTAAAATGCCGAGTAGTGGATATGTAGTGGGAAGTGTGGGGAGCGGATTAAGGGATTTTAGTGGGTTATCAAATTATCTTGATATTATTTGTTTTTCTTCCAAATTTTGGGTTTCTCCTTCTTGTAAAAAAAAAAAACAAATTGGCGTTTGCTTTTCTTTTCCCCCTGTTGCCGAATTTTTGCTCTTTCTTCACCTTCTCTTCTCATTTCCTTTCATTTTCTTTTGTTTACTGATCATTCTTTTTTTCAAACATCTCTTTTGTGTAACGTTGGGTGGACATTCGGTAAGTTTTCGTCTCTGTTAAATTTTAACATTTCTGGCTAAGTGGTTAAATAGGGGTTTTACGCTTGGTGTTTAGGAGTTAATCAAGGGGTTGCTGATCGTTCATCGACGTCTTAAGTGTGCGGAGTTCCTGTTCTCGATCGAGGGTAGGATTTTTGATAGCTAAAGGTTACATAACTCATGGTAACTTCAGTTTAGTTTCGTTAATATCACTAAATTGGGCTTTGGTATGGTGATATTTAGGTCTTGGAACGCTTGGAGGTGTTTTTACAGCAAATCAATAACAAGTGTGTACCCGAAATGCAAAAAATGAGATTCAACAAAAAGATGAAATTGCTTGCTGTCAAGAAATAAGAGAAATAAGAGAAAATGATGCGAAAAATTGTAGAGAAAGGAAATAAGGGTGTTATAAACTGGGAATCAACATTTTGCACTAAAATAGGTTTGGACAGTAGCAGTAGTCTAACTTTGAAAAATCATCAAAAATAGTGGAAATTGAGTTAGAGGTTGAATAAAATATGAAATTAAATTATTGAGTCTAGTTTTTCATGGAGGAAACAGTGTAAGCAATGGAATTGTAAATTATGAGATATAATAAATTTTGTGAGACAAGGTCAGAATGATTTCAGGTTCCCCTATTCTGACTTTGGAAAATCATCAAAAATTGTAAAAAAAATAATTAGACACTTAAATTTATATATTTAAATCCTTAATAAGTCTATTTTCAAGAAAAATAAATGGAAACATCATCCAAATTCCGTACTAAGAGATAAATAATTTTTAGTAAGGAAAGGTTGAAGCTCTCAAACAGCAGAATAGGGATAAGTTTGAAGATTTTACTGTAATTATTTGATAAACTATAAATTCTGAAAATTTTATGGTAGAAAGGTATTTGAGTCTAGTTTCAAAAACATCAAGCGGATCTTAATTTGGAATTCTTTAGCTCAAGATATAAATAATTTAGTGACAATGACTCAAGTAGACAACTTTGAATGAACATATAAGTAGTGAAAATATATTTTTATTAAGAATGTGGAATGGAGAGGAAGAGGAGGAAAAACATATATGATGGGTTACAATAAAAATGGATCACACGGCCAATGCCAAATTGGGCCGTGTGGGCCACTCAGGCGTGTGGGCCCACACGGGTAGGCTACATGGGCGTGTAAGCCCATTTTACTGAAATGTGTTTTAAGGTTGCACGGGTCACCCAAGACGACTGTGAACCTATTGTAGGGTCGGTAAGCACTACTTAGACCCCTAAATATGTGAACTGAATGTATATTGTATGCCTATTTACTGATATATTTATGTATGATTACTGTTAGTTGCATATAAGCATGTCATTTACTGTATGTTGCATTGCATCAGGTTGGGATATGGAGATTTGGAGGAAGTGTACTGAAAGGCTTGTAAGCCTAATATTTGCAGCTCAGCTGCAAACTACTGCTTATGTGCCGCATTCAGTGCTATTTGGAGTGTAGGGATGGGTGGGTGTTTTGAACCCCACATGAAGTGTAAGGATGGACAGAGATGCTGTGTAGAGGCTGGTTGGGTAGGACTTTGATTTTGTATACTGTATATCTGTTGCTGATACTGTGATGGGCTAAGGTCCTTGTGCATTACTGATACTGATACTGAATTGGGCTAAGGCCAAATTGCTACTGATACTGAAAGGGGCTTAGGCCTAGACTGCTTTTAACTGTACACTGTGTTTACTATTTGTTTTCTGTGGGATCACACACTGAGTTTACGTAAAATCACCCCCTCTGCTTAATATGCACAGGTAATCCCCAAACCTAGACGGATCGGAACGGCAGAGGACTCGGCGGTGACCATGGTTTTGGACTTTCATGGTTTTAAATTGAGTATTGGTTTTATTTTTTATTTTATTTTTATTTTATTTGGTTAAGTTTTAGGTTGTAATTTGGACTTATGAACTTTTGGATTTGTTTTGGTTTTTAAAAAAACAAATGGTTTCTCTAAAACGTACGATTACTTAAACTATTTTTTTAAAAGCTTCCGCAACAAGTTCATTTTGAATCAACTGATTAAACAAGTAGAAGGTTTTTGGAACTAATAAGAGGCAAAGAATAGTAAACAAACAGAAATGGTTTTATCGCGACAACACGATTTTTCAAACACCCTATCATGTGACATCGCCAGATTCGGCTATAACGTCTAAGTCGGGTTTGGGGTGTTACAAAAATTGTGTAATATATAGGCTGTTGTGAGCATGTATAAAATTTGGCTAGGCTTGGGTGTAGTGAAATTTCATGAATTTTTATTTTACGAGCCTAGGGACTAAATTGTAAAAAGGTTAAAAGCATAGGGGTAAAATAGTAATTTTTCCATAATATGAAATTTGATTGAATTGAGTAGAATAATGATTAAATGAGTTAAATTTGATTATATAGATTGAGACAAATAACCTACGAAATTAGATTGAGGAAAAGACAAAGTTATCAATTAAACGATTGTTTCCGTCGTACAAGTTTGAAATAAGTTCGTATATTATAAATTTTGATACAAATGTATTCCATTGCTTTGATATTGCATAAATTGTAAATACGGGACTATGGATATGATCGATAGTGATTTGACGATGATTCGACATTTGAAATCTTGGTTGAACCTTAGGAATAGTTTAGGATACTAGTGACATGTCATTAAAGAATACATTGAGTTGGCTTTAGGCCATGATATTAGCACTTTGGGTGCAAGTTATACAAATTTGGCTTTGGGCCATGAATATCAGCTGATTTGGCTTCAGGCCATGATATCAGTATTTCGGATATAAGTTACCTTGATTTGGCTTCGGGCCATGATATAGGTACTTAGTGTGCGGGACTCTTGAGTATCCAACTTCTATTCCGAATGGTTCAACGGGTAAACGAAAGATGTGGATGAGTATGAGATTGATATGAGATGGTACAGGTATGTACGTAACTTGCAAGAGCATTAAATCGAAGAAACTTGTGAAATTTATATCTAACCTTGTGAAGGAAAAAGGTGGTAGGTTGATAGTTCAAGATGAGATATGTTATGATATGTTTAAATTGATTAAATTGTTCATATTTGGAATATATATATTTATGATATATGAATACATGGTAAACTTGGTTGATGATTACGTGTTAGGCATTTTGGGCCAAATTGAGTTGTGATATGCTTTGTTTTATTCACTTAAGTTGTGGTTCAAGTGATATGAGAAAAAGGTAAAAATCGACAAATTCTTCTATTATAATTGCTACTGAAAGCATGGAAAGGTATGAGTTTTTGGATGATTGAAATATATTTAGCTATATGCTTGATATAAGAATGCACATATGTAATGTAAACTTATGTTATAATGTTTAGTAGTAAATTGCTAGTTTATTTGATGTTAAAATTGAAAAACTAAATTTGATTAAGCTAAGGCCAAAACATGTTGGGGAACTTAAAGGATTTTTCTTATAAATTTAGCTATGAGCTTTGTTTCTTTGAATTAAGAACTTACTAAGCATTTTATGCTTACTTTGTGTTAAATTTCTTTGTGTTTACAGATATCGGAAGCTCATTCGGGTTGGAAGGTGTCAGAGACATCATCACACTATCTATTGGCTATTTTAGTACTCATGGTTTTATACGTTCAATTATGATGGCATGTATAGGTCGTTTTGGCTAATGATAGACTACGTGTTTTGTTAATGACGGATTTTGGCCATTTGTGTTGGCTTGTAAATATTAAGTTTGGTTTGTATATATAGCCATGTCAGCTGGCTTATAATGGTGAATTTGATGATGTATATAAGTGTGCAAATGGTCTTTGTTTGAGTCTAGTAATTGCCTTATAAATGGTAGTTATGATGGTATTTAATGCTTGTTGAAAATGGATATGGTGAATATCAAATGGTTAATGAATTGGTAATTAGTAGGTTCATGAGTTTAGGTAATTTGATGCATGTTTGAAAATGACCATATTGATGAATGAAAAGGGTAAAATTTGGTATGTATTTGAATTGCATATTATGGTATGGTGAGTCTTGTATTAGGTGGTATTGTAATGGAATAAATGATGCTTGGTTAAAGTTGATTGAATGCTTATTTATGCCCTGTATTGGTATCAATTGGTGTGATGTAGGTGTGTGCCAATTTGGGGTGGCAAAATGGCTTGGTAAATAGCCTATTTTTGTCCACACAGGCGGAGACACGGGCGTGTGTCTCAACCGTGTGTAACACACAATCATGTTACACGGTTGTGTATCCCCTGGTGTTGAAATTAAAATCAAGTCAGTATGCTCCATACGGCCTCACACACGGGCATGTGACTTGGCCGTGTTGCATAAGTCAGTATACCCTACAGGTTTGGCACGACCTAGCACATTGGCTGGCACACGGGCGTGTATGGCCATTTTTAGGGCACACGGGCTAGCCACACAGGCGTGTGTGCTGGCCGTGTAACCCAAGTCAGAGAGTTACATGGGGTCGAACACGGGCTGGGACAGGGCCATGTGTTCCTAGTTCGAATGTCCACACGGCCTGTGACACAGGCGTGTCTATGGCCGTGTGAGAGACACGGCTGGGCCACACGGGCATGTGTCCCCTATTTTGAGAAAAATTTTCAAGGTTTTGTGAAAGTTTTTTAAGTTATTGCTTTAGTCCCAAACCACTCCCAAAGCATGTTTAGGGCCTCGTAGGTTCATTATAAGGACATTGTGCTTGAGTTTGAATAATGTTTTCATGAAATGTGAAATTAGATGTGGATTGAATGTTTAAATGTTTTTTATGTCTGGTAATGCTCCATAACCTTATTTCGGCGTTGAATATGGGTAAAGGGTGTTACAAGAATTCTAATAAGTTCTTCACTGTACGTCATATCTAGCTGAATCTCAATGTTAATAGGTGAAATCACATGTGAAGGATCTGATTGATACCATCGTAACATAGATACATAGAGTACATTGTGAATCTTTTCTAACTCTAATGTCAAAACTAATCTGTGAGGTACTGGCCCGATCCTCTCAATGATCTCGTACGACCTAATAAACTGTAGACTAAGCTTTCCTTTTCGACCAAAACGAAGGACTTTCTTGCAAGGTGACGCTTTCAAAAACACTTTATCGCTGACTTAAAATTCAATATCTTTCCTTTTCAAATTTGCATAAGATTTATGTTGATCCGAAGCTACTTTTAAATTGTCTTGTATCACTTTAACCTTTTCCTCGGTTTCTCAAATCAAATCAATGTTGAATAGCTTTTTCTCATTGAGTTTAGTCCAGTATAATGGAATTTAACACTTTCAACCATACAAAGCTTCGTACAGTGCCATCTTAATGCTCGATTGATAATTGTTGTTGTATGCAAATTCAACCAATGGTAGAAATATCTCCCAGTTACCTTTGAACTCTAAAACGCAACATCAAAGCATATCCTCGAGTATCTAAATTACTTGCTCAGACTGGCCATCGGTCTGTGGATGAAACGCTGTGCTAAAATATAGTCGAGTACCTAAAGCTTCGTGTAACTTGCTCTAGAATCGAGACATAAACCGTGGATCTCTGCCAGAAATAATAGAAACTGGCACACCGTGCAATCAACAACCTCAGCAACATACAACTCTGCCAATCTCTCGAGTAAAAAATCCGTAGGCACTTGAATGAAATGCACAAATTTCATCAATCGATCAACAATAACCTACACAACATCTTTGGAATCATTATAAGTTGTAATAAACCATCGTGACACGTTCCCATTTCCACTTTGGAATCATTATTGGTTGTAATAAACCAGAAGGTACCTGATGCTCGGCTTTAACTTACTGACAAACCAAACATTTTGATACGGATTTTGAAATGTCTTGTTTCATACTTGGCTACCAATACATCTGTTTCAAATTGCCATACATTTTATTGCTACGAAGATGAATCGACAAGCAACTACTGTGAACTTCTTGTAAAATCTTCTAAATGAGATCAAAACTTCTCAGAACACAAATTCTACCTTTGAAGTACAAACTGTCATCTGAACCCATATGAAAATCTGAATCAGGTTTTGTCTCAATCTGTTTCCGTTTACCTATCAAAGCATCATCACATTTCTGAGCTTCGCAAATCTATTGCAGAAACGTCTATCTAGCTTTCAATTCAGCTAAAATTGAACCATTATCAATCAATTTTAACTGCGTGTTCAAAGCTCTTAAAGTAAATAAATATTTTCTACTCAATGCATCAGTAACAACATTAGCCTTTCCCAGATGATAATCAATGATCAAGTCGTAATCTTTTAATAACTTGTGCCATATGCACTGTCTCAAATTCAAATCTTTTTGTGACATCAAATACTTCAAGCTTTTATGATCCATGAATATATGACATTTTTCTCTGTACAAATGGTGTCGCCAAATTTTCAAAGCAAGCACAATAGGTGCAAGCTCTAAGTCATGAGTCAGATAATTCTTTTCGTGCGGTTTTAATTGTCTAGAAGCATATGCTATTACTTTGCCCTTTTGCATCAAGACACAACCCAAAACATTCAATGACACATCACTGTAAATCACAAATTCCTTGCCAGACTCAGGTTGAACTAACACAAGTGCCTTGTTTAACAAAACTTTCAACTGATTTAAACATTGTTGACATTTCTCAGACCATTCGAATTTAACATCTTTTTGCAACAATTTCATCAACGGTGTAGCAATCATCGAGAATCTCTTAATGAACCTTCTATAATACCTAGCTAAACCCAAAAAACTTTTAACTTCAGATATATTTCTTGGAGGTTTCCAATCTACCATAGTTGAAATTTTGCTTGGATCAACTCTAATGCCATTTGCCAATACCACATGTCCCAAAAAATTGACTTCTTGGAGCCAGAACTCATATTTACTAAACTTAGCGAACAATTGTTTTTTGCGTAAGGTTTGCAAAACAATTCTTAAATGTTGGACATGTTCTATCTCATCTCGTGAATAGATCAAAATATCATCAATGAACACAACAACTAATCTGTTTAAATACGATCTAAATATTCTATTCATCAAGTCCATAAATACAGCAGGTGCATTAGTCAAACCAAATGACATCACAAGAAATTCATAATGTTCGTACCTGGTTTTGAACGCAGTTTTTGGCACATCCAAGTCTTTAACTTTGTAACTAATAATAACCAGAATGAGGATTGATTTTTAAATATTTAATGGTTATTTTTCCAGATTTTTAATTAATCTTGAAAGTGGTTTTAAATCAGCCCCAATTTAGCTATCGCAGGTGGTAGTGCGTATGCCTATGGGCAAGAAAAGGGGGTTGTTTTTCTTTAATTCTTTCCCATACTTTCCAGCATGATTTGGGTTATTCAACCCCTCCTAATAAACCTTTAATCACATGATAATTAAGGAAATTCATTCTTGATCAATCGACAATTAGAATTTGACAATTGGGGAATTGTAAGTATAGGTAATTGTAAACTAGTTTGTCTTTTCAACATAAATTTTGGGAAAAGGTTATGGATTGATTAAATGAATGATTTTAATCAAGTTTAGCTACTGATTTTCCAGTATTTAAATCTGTTAGGTGCTGACCGGAATGCTCCAAATCAACAATAAAGCCAAAAGACATTCACGCATACGGTTTGCATCAAAACAATGTAAGAAATCTAACTAGTTTGGATTCGAAAAATAATTGTAATTGTGACGATTGGGTTGAACCCATAAGTTGGTGTTTCAAGGCTATATAAGAGGTGTATTAATTAATTTCTATATTTATTTAATTTAATTTAATTTAATTTATGTCTGTTTTAAAGTTGATTAAAAAACAACAAGATTCGCTAGTGTTTTGCAAAAGAGCATAAATAAGGTGTGGGTCTAAACTCAAAAACTTAAATATTAATAATGATTTTATGTTATAAATAATAGTTTACCTTGCTGATCGGGCTTCACTTTTTAGCTAAGTAATTAAATTTAAAAGAGGTCGAATCAGGTACGTTTTGAGCTCTAACTATTTGGCATGGCATGGTAGCAATGTTACTAGTTTGGCTGAATGATTGAATGTTTGAAAGTGTCATGAATGTTTGGTAATTTGATGTTTGATTGGTTGAATGTATAGCATGCTTATGAATGAAATAAGGCTTATGCAATATATGTTCGTACAAGTGATTTATTCTAATATGTTTGAAAGACTGTTATACATGCACACAAAGAAAAGTTATAAATGATTATGAAATTGTGAATTGTTGAATGATACCATTTTATTGATAACTTGAAAGTTTGAATATTATTTCCATTCACTAAAAGTATTTGATAATTAAGGGCATTTATTGAAAATGCCAATAAAATGTGAAATTATGATTTATGGCTATGTATGAGATTTTGTGACATATTGCATCTACATTGGGGTGGGTTATTTGTGGTTGACGGAGGAGTTCTGTGGTGTTCTAGCGGCATATTAAGTTCGCATGTATACATAGTCAGTGCACTGCACCTAGAGTACTGAGGGGATTGGTGATTTTATCGTATTATATGATATTGATGATTTTATCGCATTATATGTTATTCGGTAGATTTTCTGCATTTATGTTATACGATGGTTTCTACCACATCGAGCTTTGCTCAAATATGTTGGAGTTTGGGAGACGAGTCCTGGGAACACGTGGTGTGTAACATATGTATGAATGGGTAAGAACCTCTTTGCATTGCATCATGCTCACGACATACTCGAATGTTATTGATTTTTTATACGTATTGTATTGTGTTGTATTGAATTGTATCGAAATTAATGATTGTTGCTCAAATGATTGATGAGCGATGCTCATAAACTTTTAACATCGATTTGGTAATGGCTATATAATGATATGAATCTCCAATGATGGTTATGTGTTCTTCTGTTATTACTAACATGTTTCGCTGTATTTGATATTTATGTCTATTCAAATAATTGTTCAACTCACACTGAGCTTTCATAAGCTCACCCTCTATAGTGTTTAACTTTTTAGGTAAACCTCGAAACTAGGACCAGACTTGGCATATGAAGAATCCCCTTGGACCTCAGACTATTTTTAATAAGTATTATTAATAAGTCTCTATTAGTTTTGGTTTGTAATTTTTAATTATTTCTGGTGTAACGCCCTGAATTTTGGGCTTGAAAGTTTTGGATTTTGAACAAAGGGACAATGGAAAGGTTGCACACATAAATTCAGTTGTGTAGTTAAGTGACAGAATGGGCCTACTGGTCTGGTAGTTGAGTGAGTGTTAGTGAACCTTCGGGTTCTGGGTTCGAGTCGCTATATGCTTGTTTTGGGAGTCCTCTTATTTTTGTTTGGTTTAGGGGGAATAATTATTTTGTTGTGATTATCATTTATTTTGCTTTTATTTTAAATTTTTTATTTTTCTATTTCTGTTATTCTTATTATTCTTTTCTTCACGTTTTCCTCTTCCTCTATTATTCATTTTTCTACTGCTTCTATTTTTTAAATCTTCTCAAACTGGTTAATTACGGATTCTGGATTATCACTCCTCTGTCGTTGTTCTTGGGATGTTAGTCGATGGAAGTGGTGAGAAATCGCCACTTTCTAATGTACTGTTGATAGGGAAAGGCTTGGGGGTCATTTTGGCGGCTAATGCAGTGGTCTTGGAGTTATTTTAGGTGGTATCGTGACCTCCCCGATGGGCACATGGGCGTGTGCTGTGGTACACGACTGTGTGGATTTAGGGATTAGGGTTTCAGGCCAGTTATGGGTGCCACACGGCCTGGCCACATGGGCTTGTGACCAATTTGGGCATTTTTTTCGGAACCACACTCGCGTGTCCCTTAGGGCACACGGGCATGTGAGTTTGGGAATTAGGGATTAGAGATTTAGGGGTCATACGGCCGGGCCTCACGGCTGTGTGACTGATTTAGGAATTAGGGATTCCACACGGGCGTGTGTTTCAAAACACACGGGCGTGTGTGTCGGAACATACAGCTCTGTCTGGTGGTCACATGGGCATGTGAGATCCTCACACGGCCGTGTCGACTCTGCACTTGAATTTAGTGAAATTAGACAGTGTCTTACACGGCCTACTCCCACGGCTGTTCCTCTACATCACACGGGTGTATGGACCCCCACATGGCCTAAAGTGCTCCACACGGGCGTGTGGCCCTATTTTTCCAAGTTTGGTTTAAGGTTGATTTAAGTGTAATTGTGACCTCTGTTTGTTCCAACCTCTCGACTAAGATTTTCGAGGGTGATTATGATTCTGTTCTGACCTCGATTTATGTACTTGTTGTAAATGAAGTGTGACATGTTAGGTACCGAATCTGAGTGCACAAGTGTGCATGTTTTTGTAACTGAATGACTGGTTGTATGTGACTACTCTGAATGATTGTCTGAATCTGTGTTTTGTGTTGGTGCATCTGCATACACACATTTGCATATATACATCTGCATACAAAGCTTTTGGGTGGGATGTTGAAGAGAAGGGAGATTTACGATCTGGCAGTTTATCTGCATTCTGAAAGCCTTAATAATACCCAGAGGGTCATAGGCGGTCCCAATACCCTTAGGGTCGTGGAGATTTCTGTTAACGGTATAGCCGTTTATCTCCTTGCACTATACCGTATGTATGTTAGCTACGCTACGTACCAATATCTGATTTGACAATCATACTGCACGTCTGTACCGCGGTTTACCGCATTACACAGTACAGCTCATACGCTAGCCTTGCTGCGTGATATATCTGATCTGTCAGTTTATACTGCATGTCAGTACTGCGGTCTTCCACATGGCTTTGTACAACTTTCTGATAGTCCCAATTCCCTGAGGGTCGTGGACAATGTATAGGGGATATAAGGTTGAATGGGCTTTTTGAGGTCCTATTTGGTATGACTGGTTGGATGAGCTTACAGCTCTATTGAGGTTTGATGGGGGATGGAGATGGTGTGCTGGTTGGATGGGTGGGTTATTTTACAACTCATTCGCACTTATATGCATCTGTCTAATTTCGTGACTGTGATATCTATTTGACTGAATATTTTTGTTTGATTGACTGTGAGTTCTGATTGTATTATTTGATTGGAAGGCACTTATGCCTAAAGGAACTTTGTGAGATGGGCTAAGGCCCAACTGATTCTGATTCTGGAAAAGGGCTTAGGCCAGTTTGTGACCTTTGAGGATTTTTGATATTCTGAATAACAGGGCCATATGACTGTAAAGTTACATATGGTCTGTTTTGTTTAAGTCGCTCTGTAAGTATGTTCCGCTGCTGAACCATTTTCAGGTTTTCTGTACCTGTCTCTGATTTGGTAGTTAGTTAGTTTGATCTCACACTAAGCTCTATAGCTTACCCCCTCTTCTATTTTCCCCTTTCAGGTACAGTTCTGGATTCTGGACACTGGACTCAGTACGCTGAGGTCTTGGATAGTCTTGATGGATAAACTATGGATTCTGTTTACATTTTCAGTTTTGTTCATTATTCGGTTAAAGTTTAAACTGTGAGGATTTATAGTGCTCTGGTACAATTTTGATTTGTGTTTCAATTCATATAATCTGAACTGATTTTACACTGAACTTTACTTTAGGATTTGAACTGATTTGTTAATAAACGTTTCGAATGATTTGGTTTGATAAGATAAACTGTTTTGAATATTTTTCCTACGATCACTTCGGTGATCAATGTAGCATTCCAAATTCAGTCTAAACTTTTAGGCCGAGTTTAGGGTGTTACATCTGGTCTCTGGCTTGGTTTCATTTGGGGAATTTTGCCTGCATGGATTATAAAGAAAACGCATGATATCTGGCTTAAGTAAAATTTAACATTGGTCCCTAAATTCTTTTGCATTACAAAGAAATCGTTTTTGAAAAAAAAAGTCGAAAAGGCAACTAGGTTTCCAAAATGACTTGAAAAATGGTTTTTTTTCGCTGCATTAGTTTAACATCGAGTTTTTACAAAGAAGAGCGACAAGAAAACGATTTTTCTAAAACAACACTATCAACAATAAAATGAATCTTAAGTACAATTGACCTAATAAATGAATGTTTTAAACTAACACAAATGTACAATTCGGTTTTTCTCTAAAATGAGTTTATTGAAGGTATTCAAAAGTAATGTAAGTTAGCTTAGCCATTTCGGTGGCTAATGTAGCCTACTCAGTCTAGCCATAATGTTTATGTTAGGTTTGAGAGGTTACAGATTCCTTCGATTCACACATCGTAACTATGTAAATTAAAGTGATATCCAAGTGATAATGGACTTTGAAATTTTTTATCATTAGAATATGAAAGCAATTTATATATATTTTTTATTTAGTTAGGTTTTTATCCATTTTAAGGGAGTGAAGAAATTGGCTAATTATTATTCTAAATTCATTATTTAAATGTTGGGAATATGGGTTTTCTGAAAATAGTAAAAAAATCCAAAAGTGGTAGGTAGCTTTTATTACTTTTTTTGATAATAAAGTGGTAGGTACCTAACATGCATAGGAAAAGAATTTAATGTTGTTGATTTATTTGGAAGTCTTAGCTAGGTTTTTGCTATTTTTTGTTGTAATAATTGATGGTAAATATGGGTATCTATACATAGATTTAGGTTATCTCTTGTATGAGGTGTTTGGGCAAAACTTTGGATTTGTCAAATTTAAATTATTTCAAGTTGTATCATTTAGATTTTACACTAGAGCTACTTAATTTAAAATTTTTTATTTTTAAAATATAATTTAATCAAATTTGAATAAGTTAAATTATTTGATTCAATTTAATTAAGGTTTTATTAAAATATAGAGAATACTTGATAAATAATGTTTTAAAATAAATAGTTATCCTGTAATTTTAATTTTACTATACTTATATTTCATCAGATGATTCATGCTAGTTTGTATATTACAAATGTTATGCTAAAGACTCTCCTATTACATTCGACAAATTGTATTGTGTGTCGTTGCTCTGTATCACCAACTATATCCCTAGTAGCCTTTTCAATGCAATCAACTCGTGGTAAGAGCCCTCACAACCTTACCTCTTAACCTATGAAATAAAGTTGTTGGTTGGGACCTATAGTCAGCTTGTCACATCTTCAAAGTCGGTGTTAGTAGAATTGGGTTTGTGAACTGAAAGAGAGTGGTCATGCCCTATTTTTGAGATTACCTGTTCATTTCTAGGAAATAAGTTATTTATTAGTCTGTTGGTTAACTGTTAGTGAAACTATAATTGAAACCCATGTTCAAATCCCTTCCCTCAGATCATTTTTATTATTTTACTAATTTTGCTTTAAACTCTAGTATGTGACACGCCTTGTTTCTAAAATAAATATTGTAAGTTTATGTCAAGGATGAGTAATTGACTTAGCGGTTAAGATAAAACAAGGAGAATGAGCAATTCTCGTAAAAACTTGAGTTTGATTCCCTTCTCTTTAAAATTGTCAATTTTTTCTATTTGTTCTCCTTCTCCTTATTTTGTGACACCCATGGTAAATTGGATAGCTCTAATGTAAAATCTAAATGATACAACTCAAAATAATTTAAATTTGACAAATCCAAAGTTTTGCCTAAATACCATGTACAAGAAATAACCTAAATCTATGTATACATATCCACATTTACCATCCAATTATTACAACAAAAAATAGCAAAAACCTAAGTAAGACTTCCATAAAAATAAAAATGCTACCAACTACTTTATTGTTAAAAAAAATAAAAAAAGCAACCAACCACTTTTGGATTTTTTATTCTTTTAAGACAACTCATATTTCTAATCTTTAAATAATGAATTTAGACTAATAGTTAGCGAAGTTCTTCACTGTCCTAAAATGGATAAAAACCAACTGTACTAAATATATATATATATAAATTGCTTTTATATTCTTATGATAAATAATTTTAGAGTCCATTTTCAATAGGCCAAAAATTCACTTGGATATCACTTTAACTCAAACAGTTATGATGAGTGAATTGAAGGAATCTGAGATGGAGTCAAAGGCAACCATCTCTGAATTCTTGAAAAATGATGATGATGATTCACTTAACTAACTAAAATCACGACAAAGGCAAGCACACCTGTCGAATAATAGTATAGCTATGGTGAGTCAGGAATATCGTATCCACGAGGACTAAAAGTACTAGTACTTACTAACTTTCTATTATCTAGTCGGTAAATTGAAGAAGTTTATTTTTAATCTAAAGTTATCTAAACTAATTATTAAGAACTCGGCAGAGAATAAAGTAAGAAAATAATCGAATAAACCAATATGAGAGACAATACCCAGGAAAGAATCCACTTAGACTTCACTTATTATTTTGAATCTGAATTAAACGATTTATTCACTTGCCTTGATCCATAGAAATCCCTAAATTATATTAATATCTCTTTCGAGAGTAAAAATAACTAACTCTAGGTTGATTAATTGAAATTTTTTTCTAATTAAAACCCCTATTGTCCCATTAACTCGATCTATGGATTCCTCTATTAGATTTGACTCTAATCCAATAGATTTATGTTATCCTATTTCTAGGATTGCATGCAACTTCACTCAATTATGCCAGATCTAGTCTTAAACAGGGACTTTTTCTCCACTAAATTCAGCACATCAATAATGAATTAATATCCTGAAAACATTAAAACATGGAATAAGTACACATAATTGAGATCAAGAAATCAAGTATTTATCATGTAATTCAGAAAATTAAATAACAAGATTCGTCATAGGTTTCATCTTCCTTAGGTATCTAGGGAATTTAGTTCATACTTTGGGAGGAAAACTTCTCAAAATTAGGAAAACAACAAAACATAAAGAAACCCAAAAACTTCTAGAGAAGTTGACTGGAGATCTTCAATCTTGAAGGAGATCCTACTTCTGAGTTGATTCTGACGGCGTTCTTCGAGTAATTTCTTCGTTCTTCTTTGCGTGCTCCCTTAGATCCTCTTCTAGTGTGTATTTATAGACTTTAGAATGCTCAGAAACCCTAAAAATTGGCTTTTTCTGCGTGTTTGGGAAATAGGGAGTGATATCGACACGGTCTGGCACATGGGCGTGTGGCCAGCCCGTGTGGCTCACACGGGCGTGTGCTTAGCCCGTATGGGAATGGCCAGGTCGTGTGGATCCTGAAAATAGCTCGTTTTGTTCGATTTTGGCCAGTTTTCTGCTCTTTTTGCTCCCCTATGCTCTCCTAAGTATAGAAACATGACATTAAAGGATTAGGAGCATCAAATTCACTAAATTAAATAATAAATCATCCAAAAACACTTCAAGAATGGGATTAAAATATGTTACTTTTGTGGCTTATCAAATATCCTCACACTTAAGCGTTTGCTTGTCCTCAAGCAAAATCCTCAACTCACAATTAAAATTAAACTTTCTCAATTCATAATTCTCATCAATAATGTTTTATCATAATTCACAAATAATCATTCATTGATAATTCAACTAAAAGAGCACTAAAGATTCAAACAATCCAAGTCATAAATTTTTAAAACATGAAAAAATAGGTATCTCCCTTTATCTAAGTAATTACCTTTAATTCAAAACCAACAAGAATTGACATCCTTGCTAAAGATTCACTCAAATCACTCAAAGTGTTTAAGGTTCAAAAATAAGCACTCAATAGTTAAATATGAAAAGTCATTATCATAGGCTTGCATGAAAGGTGTAACACCCCGTACCCGAGACCGTTACCGGGGTTGAACACGAGGTAATTACGGACTTATTACATTGACTGCACGGTTCATTTTCTTTTTTTTTATTTTTTTTAAAATTTCAGACATGCTGGCTAAGTGCATCACGGCCACTTTTAAAATCATATCTCGAGTTCCGAAGCTCGAAAACTTATTCCGTAAATTTTCCCTGAAACTAGACTCATATATATATCTACACATTTTTTTCTAGAATTTTTGATTGGGCCAAACGGTACAGTTTATTAGATTAAGTCTCCCCTATTACAGGATTCGACTACACAGACCTTCATGTATTGAAACTTAGGTATCTTCCTATACAGGGCTTCAAATCATGTGTCGTTTGTTTCTAAAGAAACTAGACTCAACAAGGAATCTGTACATATAGGGCATGACTTCTAATTATCTCTGGTTAATTTATAGCAAATTTTCAAAGTCAGAACAGGGGATCCAGAAATCGTTCTGGCCCTGTTCCATGAAAACCTAAATATCTCTTAACATCTGACTCATTTGGCCGTTTCGTTTCTTCCATATGAAAGTAGATTCATCAAGGTTTGTTTTCATAATTTATTCACTAATTAACTCCATTCCTACTAATTTTAGTGATTTTTCAAATTGACACTACTGATGCTGCCAATATCTGCCTTTAGGGTAGACTTTACCTATTACTTAGTTTCCATGATTTAACTAACCCTTTAGTATATATATATATAGCACAAAATAGGATTATGATTAACCATCCCAATGGTCAATCATTGCCAAGCATATCCACACTTCTCAGTAACCATATACATACACGAAGATTATATCAATATACTCAAAACATATATATAAGCCATTTTCGCATGACTATCAAACTTATACAAAACCGAAAGGTGTAAGACAAACATCAACAAGGGTAGTCCTATACATGCCATTTCAAAGTTCAACCAAAAGAGTACCGAAAGGGGCTTTGATAGTGTGGACGACTTCAACTTCGACAGTCCCGAGTCCGATAGCTGACGAACCAAAATCTATAAAACAGAGATTCAAGGAAAAACGGAGTAAGCATTTAATGCTTAGTAAGTTTTGAGCTATGAAATTAAACACAATTATAATGTAACATTGTATAGCTAAACGGATAATTTTATATGCACAAATTCTCAATATCATACTTATTCCATATTACCAACCTTTATATTCATACACAAAAGATTAACTTAACCAAAGACCGGTAACTCATTTATCGATCGAGTGAGTACTATTTGCAAGGGATCAACTAAATCAACGATATACTGAAACATACCTCATCACTTTGGGATTTCACGTGCATATTAATTGAAACTATGACAGCAAGATCACTCATTCTCAAGCCAAGTACCTTCGGGTTTAACCGGACATAGTTTCTCGCTCGAATGCCTTCGGAACATAACCGGATATAGTAATTTGCACAAATGCCTTCGGGACGTAGCCCGGATATAGCAACTCGCATTAAAGCCTTCGGGACATAGCCCGTATATAGCAACTCGCACAAATGCCTTCGGGACTTAGCCCGGAACTAACAACTCGCACAAAAGCCTTCGGGACTTAGCCCGGTTAACATCCAAATATTCATGTACATATAAATAATTCACGACACATCTATTTTTCATTTTCATAATAAGTTTCAAACACAGTTCACGTATCAAGCAATCCCATTTTCGGCTCACTAGCCACATACAAACAGAATGGTTTAGTTTGCTTTACAACACGATCTCCATACACATACAGCTACCCTTCATACGTATAGACTAAGTAACTCATCAAATAATTCAAGTACAATCATCATATCGCCCTATATTTGTTATGCTCATACATTATGACTTAATCAAATCATAAACTAAGTCTCGTTACTCGAAAACTTACCTCGGATGTTGTCGTATGACTCCGATGACTATTCGACCACTTTTTCCTTCCCTTTATCGGATTTAGCTCCCCTTTGCTCTTGAGCTTAATTTAACAAATAAATTGATTTAGTCGCTTAAGTATCGAAAAGAGGAACTCAAGGCATTTAGCCCATATATATATATATATACATTAGACATTAGGGTCACCTATATATGAAACCACGAATCAATTCAACATATTAACCCATACTCTCCTTTAGCCAATTGTGTAGGCCAAGACAAAAGCATCAATATGCTTGCCCCTAACCGAATGTATGCAACACCAAATTTTTTTCCCTCCTATGGCCGAATATGCATTTCCATGTTGAGGCCTATTATATGCTTAATTATACATACTCAAAATCAAAAATAATTTCTAACATCTTCATATCATTATACACTATGCCGAATGCTCTTACCAAGTTCACCTATATCCATCCACAACTCTTCAATGATCATTCACATATTCGGCTAAAGAAATGGAAATTTTAGCAATTTTTAACTTAATACCTAATCAATTATAATATAACTTCATATTCTTTTCACATTATTAACTCAAATCACATATATTATCCACATATATCATTTTCACATTCGGCATTAGCATCAACCATAGTAGCCGATCCTTTCTTCTTGTACCTTGCATCTTTTCTTTTGATCCTTAGCTAGTTCAAACACTCACACACCAAGAATCATCCAATTCAACAAGAAATAAAAATCCCTAATCCTCAACTATCATGGCCGAATGTGCTAGACATCCTAATATCAAAATCTCTAACATGGGTTACCTAAAGAACTTGGCAATAGTTCAAATTTATCAAGCAATTCAAAAAAAAATCACATGAATCTCATACCTTGAAGATGATTTTAGTGACCGAATGGTTCTTCTCCCCAACTCTCCTTCACATTCGGTTTTTGGGATGAACAAGGTGTTAACTTTGTTATTTTCACCCACTAGCTATTTTAATTCTTTATTTTATTTCATTACTTCATGTTATTTTATCACTTAGCTAAATAAAACCAATATAAAATTCATATTTTATAACATGATTAGTACATGGCCGGCCACTAGCTCAAAATGGGCAATTTAACATGCAAAACCATTCCTTTAAACACATGCATTATCTACTCACTCAAAATTAGCCTATCACATTTCAAAAATGTCATATTTTAGTCCTATTGAAAAAAATTCACATGCAAATGACCAAATCGAAGCTTGAAATTTTCACACTCGTATTTGCTTACTTCGAAATCATGGAACATAATTTATAATTATTTTTATAACTCGGTTTTGTGGTCCCGAAACCACTTTCCGACTAGGGTCAAATTAGGGTTGTCACAACTCTCCCCCACTTAAGAAATTTTCGTCCCCGAAAATCTTACCAGTGAATAAATTTGGATATCCTTCCTCCATAGATGTTTCAGTTTCCCAAGTAGCTTCCTCAATTCCGTGTTTGAGCCATAACACCTTTACTAAAGGAACCTTTTTGTTTTTCAACTCTTTCACTTCACGAGCTAGGATACGAATCGGTTCTTCTTCATAACTCAAATCAGATTGAATTTCAACCTCTGATGGAGTAATTATGTGCGAAGGATCAGATCTATAACGTCGAAGCATTGATACATGAAAAACATTGTGAATCCTTTCAAGTTCAGGGGGCAAAATCAATCTATACGCAACTGGACCAATTCGTTCGGATACTTCATATGGCCCTATGAACCTCGGACTCAGTTTGCCTTTACGGCCAAATCTAAGTATCTTTTTCCAAGGTGAGACCTTAAGAAACACTTTGTCTCCCACCTGATACTCAATATCTCTTCGTTTTAAGTCCGCATACGATTTCCGACGATCCGATGTCGCCTTCCTTGATTATCACGAATTATTCTTACTTTACTGCTCAAAGATCTTTAATCAAATCCACTCCAAAAATTTTGCTTTCACCGAGCTCGGTCCAAAACAATGGCGTACGGCATTTACGCCCATACAAAGCTTCATAAGGTGCCATCTTAATACTTGATTGAAAACTATTGTTGTAAGCGAACTCAATCAAAGGTAAATACCGCTCCCATGAGCCACTAAACTCAAGGATGCAACATCTCAACATATCCTCAAGTATCTGAATTATCCGCTCGGATTGACCATCAGTTTGTGGATGGAAAGCGGTGCTAAAATGCAGCTTGGTACCCAAAGCTTCTTGCAATTTCTTCCAAAATCGTGAGGTGAATCTCGGATCTCTGTCCGACACAATAGAAATCGGTACCCCGTGTAGTCTCACGATCTGAGAAACATACAATTCAGCTAGTTTATCCAATGAAAAATCCGTACGTACGGGGATAAAATGAGCCGACTTAGTCAGTCTATCAACAACAACCCAAATCGCATCTTTCTTACTTGTCGACAATGGCAACCCAGATACAAAATCCATCGTGACTCAATCCCATTTCCATTCAGGTATCATGATCGGCTGAAGTAAACCCGTAGGCACTTGATGCTCCGCCTTCACTTGCTGACATATTAAACACTTCGAAACAAATTCGAAAATGTCTCGTTTCATACCATGCCACCAAAACTGACGTCTCAGATCGTTGTACATTTTCGTACTCCCCGGGTGAAGTGACATTCGACCACAATGAGCTTCGTTCAAAATCATCGAAATGAGTTCTGCATTTCTTGGAACACACAACCGACTTCTGAACCTCAAACAATCGTCCTCATCAAGTTGAAACTCCGATTCCATATTCGAAACACATTCAGCCCGTTTTGCAACCAATTCTTCATCGATTTTCTGAGCTTCACGAATTTGATGAATCAACAATGGTTTGGCCTTTAATTCCGCCACTAACACATTGTCGGATAAAATAGACAAATGTACATTCATTGCTCGTAAAGCAAACAGTGATTTACGACTTAAGGCATCCGCAACCACATTAGCCTTTCCCGGGTGATAGTCAATAACAAGCTCATAATCTTTTAACAACTCAAGCCAACGTCTTTGTCGCAGATTTAAGTCTCTTTGGGTCATCAAATATTTGAGACTTTTGTGATCCAAAAACACATGGCACTTCTCACCAAATAAGTAATGTCGCCATATTTTCAAGGCGAATACAATGGCAGCTAATTTGAGATCATGAGTCGGATAATTTTTCTCATGTGGCTTTAATTGTCTCGACGCATATGCCACAACTCGACCTTCTTGCATCAATACGCAACCCAATCCAAGTAGGGAAGCATCACTATAAATGACAAATTCTTTGCCTGATTCGGGCTGCACTAAAATTGGAGCTTCAGTCAAATAGGCTTTCAGTTGATCAAAACTTTTCTGACATTTATCCGTCCATTCGAACTTAACATCTTTTTGAAGTAGCTTCGTCATTGGTGTGGCTATCATCGAGAAACCTTTTACAAATCATCGATAGTAACCGGCAAGTCCCAAAAAGCTTCGAACCTCAGTAATATTTCTCGGAGGCTTCCAGTTAAGTATGGCTGAAATTTTATTCGGATCAACTCGAATACCGATCGCAGATACCACATGACCCAAAAAGCTAACTTCTCTTAACCGAACTCACACTTACCGAACTTAGCATATAATCTGCTTATCCCAGTAAATTCGCAACACTAATCTCGGTGTGCTCGGCATGTTCGGTCTCATCTCTAGAATAGACCAAGATGTTATCAATAAACACAACTACGAACGGTCCAAATATCGTCTCAAGATTCGATTCATCAAATCCATAAACACCGCAGGGGCATTAGTGAGCCCAAACGGCATCACTAAAAACTCATAGTGGCCGTATCTCGCTCTGAAAGCAGTTTTAGGTATATCCGAATCTCAAACTCGCAGCTGATAATAACCCGATCTCAAATCTATCTTTGAAAACACCGAGGCTCCTTTTAGTTGGTCAAACAAATCATCAATACGCGGTAACAGATATTTATTCTTTATCATCACTTTATTCAGCTGACGATAATCAATGCACAACCTCATGGTTCCGTCCTTCTTTTTCACAAACAACACTGGTGCACCCCAAGGTGAGAAACTTGGTCGAGCCAAACCTTTATCTGTCAACTCTTGCAATTGAGCTTTCAATTCCTTTAATTCCGTTGGTGCCATACGATACGGAGCTATCGAAATCGGTGTAGTCCCAGGTATAAGCTCGATGCCAAACTCTACCTCCCGAACACGTGGTAAACCCGGTAATTCTTCGGGAAAAACATCAGAGTATTCACAAACCACTGGTACAGATTCAGGCTTCTTTTCTAACTCTTTGTCATTCAGTACATACGCAAGGTATGTTTCACACCCTTTTCTTACATATTTCTGAGCCAGCATCGACGATATTACAGCTGGCAACCTATTCAAGTCAGTAGACTCGACTCGGATTATCTCGTTATTTACACACCTCAAATCGATGGTTTTTCTTTTGCAATTTACAATTGCGTCATGTACGGTCAACCAATCCATACCGAGGATAACATCAAATTCGTCAAACGGTAAAAGCATCAAATCGGCTGGAAAACAGAAACCTCGGATTACTAGAGGACATTTCTTGCACACTTTGTCGACAAGCACGTGAATGCACCCAAGGGATTTGACACCGAATTTCAAACTCGATGGACTCAACGGTGAGAGTCTTACATCGATGCTAAGGTTTCACATACATATGAATGAGTAGAACCGGGGTCTATCAAAGCAATCACATCAGTATCAAAGAGAGTAAAAGTACCCGTAATAACATCTGGCGAAGAGGCATCCTTGCGTGCGCGTATAGCATAAGCTCTAGCTGGAGCACGAGCCTCAGATCTGGTTGTGATATCTCTAGATCCTCTCTGACCTCCGCTAGCATTCCCTGCATTTCTAGATGGTCTACCACGAACAGTAGTAACACCCGGTTTCCCACTCTGATTTACATTCTGCTCAGACAGTCTCGGACAATCCTTGATAAAGTGGTCAGCTGATCCACACTTATAGCAGGAGCGGTCATGGAATCTACAACTCCCCGAATGCCATTTACCACAATGTCGACACTCGACTGTCCCGACGATCATTTCCCACACCGGCAAACCGGTGACTCGTGTACTCACGGGGAGGTCGATCGCGATCTCGTCTTGAAAAACCTGAAGTGTCTTTGGATCGGCCAGAATCATCTCTAAATTTCTTCGATGATTGTTGAAAGGGCTTTCCCGATGACCTCTTACGAAACTCTTTGGCTCCCAATTCAGCTTTTCTTTTCTCCTTACCGAGCTCTTCGGCTTTGCAAGCTCGCTCGACAAGTACTACAAACTCTCTGATCTCTAAAATGCCAACATACAATTTTATATCTTCATTCAAACCATCTTCAAACCGTTTACACATTATAGCTTCTGAAGAAACACATTCTCGAGCGTACCGGCTAAGCCTCACAAACTTTCGCTCATAATCAGTGTAACCGTCATAGAACCTTGTTTAAGTTCAAGAAATTCCTTTCGTTTTTGATCAATAAATCTCTGGCTGATATACTTTTTCCTGAACTCGGTTTGGAAAAACTCCCAAGTTACCCGCTCTGGGCACAATGAAATCAACGTATTCCACCAATAGTAGGCGTAATCACGTGGCGGAGAGATAGTACACTTTAGACATTCCTCGGTGTGTGTAAGATAGTTCATCAAGTACCCGGATAGTATTATCCAACCAAAATTCAGCTTGCTCGGCATCGTCGCTATCTGTAGCCTTAAATTCAGTAGCCTCGTGTTTTCGAATCTTGTCAACTGGGGGTTTACTTGACCTTATTTGGTCAGTTGTCGGAGGTATTGTAGGTGCGGGGGTGGCATTAGTCGGGAATGGAGGTTGTGGTATAGCCGTATTAGTTCGAATGTATTGGTTGAACCAATCATTCATCACGCTATAGAAAGCTTGTCTAGCTTCATCATTCGGATTACTAGCAATAGGTTGAGAGTTCGCCGGAGCTGTCCCTAGTGCAGGAGCAGGCGCTACACTCTCAAGGTCATCAGCTACCGCTCAGTCGGGATCGGGATCCATTACTATAATAAACACATTTTCAATTGTCAGAAATCACCACACTATCAAATAATCACAAAATGGCATGTATAGCTAGACCCAAACATATTACGGTAGTCCTAGAATCGACTAAACCGTAGCTCTGATACCAATAAAATGTAACACCCCATACCCGAGACCGTTACCGGGGTTGAACACGAGGTAATTACGGACTTATTACATTGACTGCACGGTTCATTTTCTTTTTTTTTTTTATTTTTTTTTAAAATTTCAGACATGCTGGCTAACTGCATCACGGCCACTTTTAAAATCATATCTCGAGTTCTGAAGCTCGAAAACTTATTCCGTAAATTTTCCCTGAAACTAGACTCATATATCTATCTACACATTTTTTTCTAGAATTTTTGATCGGGCCAAACGGTACAGTTTATTAGATTAAGTCTCCCCTATTACAGGATTCGACTACACAGACCTTCATGCATTGCAACTTAGGTATCTTCCTATACAGGGCTTCAAATCATGTGTCGTTTGTTTCTAAAGAAACTAGACTCAACAAGGAATCTGTACATATGGGGCATGACTTCTAATTATCTCTGGTTAATTTATAGCAAATTTTCAAAGTCAGAACAGGGGATCCAGAAATCGTTCTGGCCCTGTTCCATGAAAACCTAAATATCTCTTAACATCTGACTCATTTGGCCGTTTCGTTTCTTCCATATGAAAGTAGATTCATCAAGGTTTGTTTTCATAATTTATTCACTAATTAACTCCATTCCTAATAATTTTAGTGATTTTTCAAATTGACACTACTGATGCTGCCAATATCTGCCTTTAGGGTAGACTTTACCTATTACTTAGTTTCCATGATTTAACTAACCCTTTAGTATATATATATATAGCACAAAATAGGATTATGATTAACCATCCCAATGGTCAATCATTGCCAAGCATATCCACACTTCTCAGTAACCATATACATACACGAAGATTATATCAATATACTCAAAACATATATATATAAGCCATTTTCGCATGACTATCAAACTTATACAAAACCGAAAGGTGTAAGACAAACATCAACAAGGGTAGTCCTATACATGCCATTTCAAAGTTCAACCAAAAGAGTACCGAAAGGGGCTTTGATAGTGTGGACGACTTCAACTTCGACAGTCCCGAGTCCGATAGCTGACGAACCAAAATCTATAAAACAGAGATTCAAGGAAAAACGGAGTAAGCATTTAATGCTTAGTAAGTTTTGAGCTATGAAATTAAACACAATTATAATGTAACATTGTATAGCTAAACGGATAATTTTATATGCACAAATTCTCAATATCATACTTATTCCATATTACCAACCTTTATATTCATACACAAAAGATTAACTTAACCAAAGACCGGTAACTCATTTATCGACTGAGTGAGTACTATTTGCAAGGGATCAACTAAATCAACGCATATACGAAACATACCTCATCACTGGGATTTCACATGCATATTAATTGAAACTATGACAGCAAGAGCACTCATTCTCAAGCCAAGTACCTTCGGGGTTTAACCGGACATAGTTTCTCGCTCGAATGCCTTCGGAACATAACCGGATATAGTAATTTGCACAAATGCCTTCGGGACGTAGCCCGGATATAGCAACTCGCATTAAAGCCTTCGGGACATAGCCCGGATATAGCAACTCGCACAAATGCCTTTGGGACTTAGCCCGGAACTAACAACTCGCACAAAAGCCTTCGGGACTTAGCCCGGTTAACATCCAAATATTCATGTACATATAAATAATTCACGACACATCTATTTTTCATTTTCATAATAAGTTTCAAACACAGTTCACGTATCAAGCAATCCCATTTTCGGCTCACTAGCCACATACAAACAGCATGGTTTGGTTTGCTTTACAACACGATCTCCATACACATACGGCTACCCTTCATACGTATAGACTAAGTAACTCATCAAATAATTCAAGTAGAATCATCATATCGCCCTATATTTGTTATGCTCATACATTATGACTTAATCAAATCATAAACTAAGTCTCGTTACTCAAAACTTACCTCGGATGTTGTCGCATGCGACTCGATGACTATTCGACCACTTTTTCCTTCCCTTTATCGGATTTAGCTCCCCTTTGCTCTTGAGCTTAATTTAACAAATAAATTGATTTAGTCGCTTAAGTATCGAAAAGAGGAACTCAAGGCATTTAGCCCATATATATATATATATATATACATTAGACATTAGGGTCACCTATATATGAAACCACGAATCAATTCAACATATTAACCCATACTCTCTTTTAGCCGATTGTGTAGGCCAAGACAAAAGCATCAATATGCTTGCCCCTAACCGAATGTATGCAACACCAAATTTTTTTCCCTCCTATGGCCGAATATGCATTTCCATGTTGAGGCCTATTATATGCTTAATTATACATACTCCTAATCAAAAATAATTTCTAACATCTTTATATCATTATACACTATGCCGAATGCTCTTACCAAGTTCACCTATATCCATCCACAACTCTTCAATGATCATTCACATATTCACTAAAGAAATGGAAATTTTAGCAATTTTTAACTTAATACCTAATCAATTATAATATAACTTCATATTCTTTTCACATTATTAACTCAAATCACATATATTATCCACATATATCATTTTCACATTCGGCATTAGCATCAACCATAGTAGCCGATCCTTTCTTCTTGTACCTTGCATCTTTTCTTTTGATCCTTAGCTAGTTCAAACACTCACACACCAAGAATCATCCAATTCAACAAGAAATAAAAATCCCTAATCCTCAACTATCATGGCCGAATGTGCTAGACATCCTAATATCAAAATCTCTAACATGGGTTACCTAAAGAACTTGGCAATAGTTCAAATTTATCAAGCAATTCAAAAAAATCACATGAATCTCATACCTTGAAGATGATTTTAGTGACCGAATGGTTCTTCTCCCCAACTCTCCTTCACATTCGGTTTTGGGATGAACAAGGTGTTAACTTTGTTATTTTCACCCACTAGCTATTTTAATTCTTTATTTTATTTCATTACTTCATGTTATTTTATCACTTAGCTAAATAAAACCAATATAAAATTCATATTTTATAACATGATTAGTACATGGCCGGCCACTAGCTCAAAATGGGCAATTTAACATGCAAAACCATTCCTTTAAACACATGCATTATCTACTCACTCAAAATTAGCCTATCACATTTCAAAAGTGCCATATTTTAGTCCTATTGAAAAAAATTCACATGCAAATGACCAAATCGAAGCTTGAAATTTTCACACTCGTATTTGCTTACTTCGAAATCATGAAATATAATTTATAATTATTTTTATAACTCGGTTTTGTGGTCCCGAAACCACTTTCCGACTAGGGTCAAATTAGGGTTGTCACAAAAGGTAATTACCTAGGTGCCTTTATCATCTCAGTATATCAAATCAAAGGTGTGGTCTCGACATGAAATATTTGAAGCAAGTTCTAGAATAACCAGTCAGTATTTACACACTCATTACCAATAATAAATTTAGCAAGAAAAGTGTATGCTTTAAAGGCTTAAAATCTCACAAAAATTATGGTTTTTGATCTTAATCTTGCAAATCTCAAACTTCAAGGTAATACCTCAATTTAGGGAAACAACCTAGCAAATTTTTTTATTCTGAAAATAGACTTATCATGCTTGATTCTCTCATGTGTTAAAGTTTAAACAATCAAACACAATTACCTATGAATTTAATCTAAAACATATCAATAAAAATCACAAATCGATAAGAATTCAGTCTAATAGTAAAATGAGAAGATTATTTGAACACAAGACATAATTCAGGGATTTTCTAATAATCATATAAATAACCTCCCCACAGTTAAGATGTACATTGTCCTCAATGTACAAAATTAGATAATCATAGTAGAAACAAAAAATATCATAAGAGAGGAAGAGAATTGAAACTGCCTAAATATTGGATGAAATCCCCAGAATAGTGAAAAGCAAAATTGTAGATAAATGTAGATGTAATGCATTATTCTAAGAAACTGATAAGAAAATAAACGCAATGCTAAAGAAGATTAAAGGGTTACTCGATTAGGAACAATCAAAATAAATAAGATATAGTTCAAAATATAAAAGTGAAAAAGGACTAGGAAAGTAAAAATAAATAGAATAATAAAAATAAAAACTAAAACTAAAAATAAAAATAAATGGACTCAATGGTCCTCATCATCAGACGCATCAACATTGTGAGTCGTCAGTGTTGGAGGAGTAATATGAAAATGCTGACAAATCTGCTGCAATGTCGCATCAATACTGTCGAACCTCTAAACGCAATACTGACGGAAGCTAGTGAACTCCTCGACAGATACTCCTCAGAAGCTAGCAGCAAAAGAAACAGGTCAGTGACTTGAAGGCGAAGGCTGTGGTGGGTCCTTGTGATAGGGAGGAACACCATCAAGGAAGTCCTTGGGTTCATTCTGAGCGTTAGAATGAAACAATCAGTACTAAGGAGGATCCATTCTGCGACGCCGCTCGATCATCCTCATGTATATCATGCTCAAGATGCCCTGAGGTGACATCTAGCCAACTAGTGTGAGTACAAAGGACTGCTCTGGTGTGTCGAGGAGACTAAAGTGTCGAGCAAGGCGAGTCACGTAAGGGCCTAAGCAGATAGGGCCCTTCTTGTGGCAGTCATTCTGATGGTGAAAAGATAGAGTGATGAAGTACGCTAAATCAATGATATGGCCGGTGGCCATGCTCCATAGAAAGTAAGCTTCGTGAGTGCTAATAACTCCGGTGCTCTCTCTCGGACCTGTCAAAGTGTGAGCTAAAAGGGCGTGAATGTACGTAAGGCTGGAGAAAGAGAAGTCGCCTTCAAGCGACTCGCATCATATGGTGTCTGACTCCCTGTAAGCTTGGTCCAACATCATGATGGTGAGTGATGGATGTGCCTATGAAGTCTAAGGAAGTCCTCGGCGCTCATAAATTCCTCTGTGTATAGTCCCATAGTAGCACCGAACTCTAGGACACTCATCTGTCGCACCAAACCATCAAGGCAGAAAGTGATGGTGCCTAGCTCATCATGAATTGTCATGACCTACTATACAAGAAATGTGGAGCAAAACTCCAACGTCAGCTCCATGTAGGTGGGCTCAATGATGGCAATGAATCTATCCCATGGAGCTATGGTGATAATGGCACGAACGTCATCAGCAAGGTGGACCTGCTCCAATATGGCCCAATCAATGCAGCAGTCAAGGCCGAGTGGTCGTGTTCGAAGGAGCTGATATAGATCCTCCTGGGGGCCTACCAAAAATCTGAGATAGGGGTGCCGGGCCTCGGTGGAAGCGTTCGAGGAGTAAGTCGTGTTGGGGCCCTTCTACTTTTTTGAAGCGGGGACAGCGGTCTTAGTCTTACTGCATGTGTTCGTCATGGTGTACCTGCAATAAAGCAATCAAAATAACTTAATATGGATGAACCAACAAGATAGATATAGACCAATAGGAAATCAAAATCTAAGTGCATCTTAACAATTGGACTAATAAAGAAATTTGCCTTCAACATAATAACACGAATAGCCAAAATGCCAACAACCAAACAAAAATATAGTACGAATAAATAAAACTAATACTGGTCGATGAATAATGAAGACTAACAAAAATCAAAATAAAGGTGGACTGTTGTTTAAATGAAAAGAATAAAACAAAGAAAGGAAAATAAAATAGAATAATTAACATGCCCAGAATTATATGAAGAATAAACCAAATCATCATTCAAAAAACTAAAGAATTAAGAACAAGTAAAAACAATAAAGATAATAAAGATAATAAAGAAATAATAAAAATAATAGTAACTAAAAATAAAAATAAAATAAAAATAAAATAAAAATAAATAAAATAAATAAAATAAATAAGAGAAAAAAGAAAAGACCCACAATGATGGTGGAGGAGAGGGACAACGCCGACTCGGGTAAAGGAAAGGTGGCTAGATGGTGCTGGGGAAGGGGGTTTGGGTGGTTAGGCATCGAAGGTGTGAGGTTGAAGGGGAGAAAGGGAAGGGAGAAGGGGCTATTCAAGGAGAGGGCTGATGAGGGTGCCAGGGGGGATGTGTTATTAGGGTCAAGAAAACGCCCGTGTGGGTTACACTGTCGTGTCGCCTAGCCGTGTAACTCTCTGTTGATTTCTTTAAAATTTAAAAAACTAAGTCTCAAGATCCACACGGCCAAGGATACACCCGTGTGTCCAGGCCGTGTGCGTCAAATAGCCAAAGACACGCCCGTGTGTCCAAGCCATGTGTGTTACATGGCCATGTCGCTAGGCCGTGTAACTCACTATCGCACCCATGTTAGGTAACACGTCCAAGGACACGCCCATGTGTCCAGGCCGTGTGGGTTAAAAACTTACTTTTTTAATATTTACTTAATTTTAAAGAAATACTACGAAATGAAAATAAGGAAATTAGCAGTGTTAACACATGGGTTGCCTCTCGAGAAGCGCTTATTTAAAATCTAAGCTAGACTTACCTTGTGCGCACGATTACGAAGGTTCGTGGAGCTGAACTCCTCTCTATCATTTTTAAAAGCCTCACCACTATAAAGTTTAAATCGATAACCGTTTACCTTGAAT
This sequence comes from Gossypium anomalum, assembly GCA_025698475.1. Taxonomy (NCBI): domain Eukaryota; kingdom Viridiplantae; phylum Streptophyta; class Magnoliopsida; order Malvales; family Malvaceae; genus Gossypium; species Gossypium anomalum. Next base: position 63,540,448 of record CM046968.1, on the reverse strand, counting down.
GTGTCGTATTCTGGATGAGTTACCTCTATCGTACTGTAGAGGAAAACGGTTTGTACTATGAATGGACCTGACCATCTTGATTTTAGCTTTCTAGGAAACAACCTGAGCCTTTAATTATATAAAAGGACAAGATCTTCGGCTGCAAATTGTTTTGGTTGCTTCAAACAAGCATCATGGCATTGCTTTGTCGCTTCTTTATATAATTGTGAGTTCTCATAAGCATTCGCTTGCCACTCGTTTGAGATATAGTTTAGGAATTTTATAGCCCAGTATGCTTTGTGCTCTAATTCAAATGGTAAATGACAACTTTTTCCATAAACAAGTTTGTAAGGAGATGTTCCTATGGGTGTTTTAAAAGCAGTTCTATAGGACCATAAAGCATCATCTACTTTCATCGGCCAATCCTTCCTATTTGATTCTACGATTTTTTCTAGTATGTGAACGCCCTAAATTTTGGGCCTACAAGTTTTGGGTTTTAAGTGTAAGGTCAGTGGGAAAGTTGCACACATAAGTTGTGTAGTTAAGTGTCAGAATGGGCCTGTTGGTCTAGTAGATTGGTGTGTGTTTAGTGAACCTTTGGGTTCTGGGTTTGAGTCGCTGTGTGTGCGTTTAGGGAGCCTTTTTATTTTTATTTTTGTTTAGTTTAAGGGAATAATTATATGGTTTATTATTATTTATTTTACTTTTACTTTTGTTTTATTTTATTTTTATTTTTATTTCTTCTTCTTCTGCACGATCTTTTTCTTTTTCCCTTCATTTTTTATTTGTCTTTTTTCATCTTGAATTTTTTAAATCTCTCTCAAGCGGGTTATTAGATTTTTGCTCCTCTATCGTTCTCTACGATCGTACAGGTGTGGGACTCAACTCTGACTAATCTACCATTCTTATGTTTTGCAAATGTTGTTTCGGCTTTTCGTGAGAGTGCTTGGATTATCTAGTTTTGGAGTTTTGATAGCTGAAAGGGAGTGCGATACTCTATTTTTTGATGTGTTTTTAATGGTACTAAAGTAGGGGGATGGTTTGGTGGCCGAGGTTGTGTTTTCAAGGCTGTTCAAGGGTGGTTTCATGACTGCCCCGACGACCACACGAATGTGTGCCGAGGTGCACGGTCGTGTGTATTTGGGGATTAGGGTTTTAGGCTAGTTATGGGTACCACACGGCCTGGCCACACGGGCATGTGACGAATTTGGGGATTTTTGTCGGAACCACACGGGCATATCCTTTAGGGCACACGGGCGTGTAAGTTTGGGAATTAGGGATTTGAGATTTGGGGTCACACGGCTTGGCTACACAGCCATGTAACAAATTTGGGGATTTTAGGGTTCTCACACGAGCATATGTTTCGGGACGCACAGTTGTGTAGCTGATTTGGGCTTAGGGATTTCACACGGGCGTGTGTTATGAGACACGCGGTCGTGTCTGATTGCACACGGGCGTGTGACACCTTCACACAGTCGTGTCTACTCTGCGTCTAAAATTAGTGGAGTTTGATAGTGAGTTACACGACCTACTCTCATGGCCATGCCTCTACACCACACGGGAGTGTGCCTCTGTCACACGACCATGTGCTACCCTTCACGCGGGCGTATGGACCCCCATAAGGCCTGAAGTGCTCCACATGGCCAGAGCACACGAACGTGTGGCCCTATTTCACCAAGTTTGGTTTAAGGTTGATTTAAGTGTAATCGTGACATCTGTTTGTTCCAACCTCTTAACTAAGATTACTGAGGGTGATTACGACTCTGTTCTGACTTTGGTTTATATGATAATTGTGATTGAATGTGTGATATGGTTGAAACCGAATTTGAGTTATGAGTATGTGCATTTCTGTAACTGATTGACTAGTTGTATGTGATTGCTCTGAATGACTGTCTGGATTTGTGTTCTGAGTTGGTGCATCTGTATACACACATCGGCATATATACATCTGCATACAAAGCTTTTGGGTAGGATGTTGAAGAGAAGGGATATTTACGATTTGGCAGTTTATCTACATTCTGAAAGCCTTAATAATACCCAGAGGGTCATAGGTGGTCCCAATACCCTAAGGGTCTTGGACATTTCTGTTAACGGTATAGCGGTTTACCGCATTGCACTGTACTGCATGTACGTTAGCTACGCCACGTACCAATATCTAATCTAGCAGTCATACTGCACGTCTGTACCGCAGTTTACCGCATTTCACAGTATAGCTCACACACTAGCCTTGCTGCGTGACATATCTGATCTGGCAGATTATACTATATGTCTGTACCGCGGTTTTCCGCATGGCACTGTACAACTTTTTGGTAGTCCCAATTCCTTAAGGGTTGTGGACAATGTATAGGGGATATAAGGTTGGATGGGCTTTTCGAGGTCCTACTTGGAGTGCAGGGATGGGTGGGTTGATTATATCCCCACAGGATGTGTAGGGTTGGACAGAGATGGTGTGTTGGTTGGATGGGTGGGTGGGTTATTTTACACCTCATTCGCACTCATATGTATCTGTCTGATTTCGTGACTGTGATATCTGTATGTCTAAAATATTTTTGTTTGATTGACTGCGAATTTTGATTGTATTATTTGATTAGAAGGCACTCGTGGTTAAAGGAACTTTGTGAGATGGGCTAAGGCCCAACCGATTCTGATTCTAGAAAAGGGCTTAGGCCAGTTTGTGACTTCTGAGAATTTTTGATTTTGTAATTAACAGGGCCATATGACTGTAAAGTTACATATGGTCTATTTTGTTTAAGTCGCTCTGTAAGTATGTTCCGCTGCTGAACTATTTTTAGGTTTTCTGTACCTATCTCTGATTCGGTAGTTAGTTAATTTGATCTCATACTAAGCTCGTATAACTTACCCCCTCTTCTATTTTCCCCTTTCAGGTACAGTTCTAAATTTTGGACACTGGACTCAGTACGCAGAGGTCTTGGACAGTCTTGGTGGATAATCTATGGATTCTGTTTACATTTTCAGTTTTGTTCATTATTTGGTTAAAGTTTAAACTGTGAGGATTTATAGTGCTGTGGTAAAATTTTGATTTGTGTTTCAATTCGTATAATCTAAACTGATTTTACACTGAACTTTACTTTAGGATTTGAACTGATTTGTTAATAAACGTTTTGAATGATTTGGTTTGATAAGATAAACTGTTTTGAATATTTTTCCTATGATCACTTCGGTGATCAATGTAGCATTCCAAATTCGATCTAAACTTCTAGGCTGGGTTTAGGGTGTTACAGGATGCGTTTAAGCTCTCGATTTGCGACTTCAGCTTGTCCACTGGTTTAAGGGTGACAAGGGGTAGCTATCCTAGGATGTATTTCATACCTCTTAAGAACTTTATCAAATTGCGCATTACAAAAACACGTACCCCTATCATTAATAATTGTTCTAGGAGTTCCAAATCGAGAAAAAAGTTTCTTGAGAAATCTAACTACCACTCTAGCATCATTAGTGGGTAAAGCTTGAGCTTCTACCCATTTTGACATATAATCGACTGCTACTAGGATATATTTATTACTGAATGAGCTAGGAAATGGGCTCATAAAATCAATACCCCTAAACATCAAATATTTCACATGAGAGCATATAAGTTTGAGGCATTTCATCACGTTTAGAGATATTACCTGCTCTCTGGCATCTATCACAAGAAGTAACATACCTGTTAGCGTCTTTGAATAGTGTGGGCCACTAAAAACCTAATTCAAGCGTTTTATGTGCTGTCTTAGTCCAATTGTAATGTCCTCCCGTTGGTCTTGAGTGGCAGTGTTCCAAGATTTTACTCGCTTCTAATTTTGTAACACATCTTCGAATTACTTGATCTGCACATACACGAAAAAGAAAAGGATCCTCCCAAAAATAATTTTTTTACATCGGCAAAGAATCACTTCTTTTGATAATGTGTCAACCCTTTTGGTAGGATGTTAGTATCTAAGTAATTCACAATATCTGCAAACAAAGGGGCTTCAGAGTCAGTTATAATAAAACAGTTGTTCCTCGGGAAACGAGTCATTTATCTCATTTTCATCAAGCTCTTTAAGATGTGAATTCTCTAACCTAGAAAGGTGATCTGCTGCCAGATTTCCAGCTCCCTTCTTGTCCTGAATTTCTAAATTGAATTCCTGTAATAATAAAATCCATCTTATAAGTCGAGGTTTTGCATTTGATTTAGTAAGTAGATAACGAGGAGTTGAATGGTCACTGTAAACGACAACTTTAGATAATATCAAATATGGCCTAAATTTATCGAATGTAAAGACCACAACTAGCAATTCTTTTTCCGTCGTAGTGTAGTTTTCTTGTGTAGCTGTCAATGTCTTGCTAGCATAATAAATAGGTTGAAAATGCTTTTCTCTTCACTGTCCAAGAACTACAACTACTGTAAAATCACTCGCATCACACATTAGTTTAAAGGGTAAATTACAATCAGGTGAAACTACAATCGGAGCATTAATTAGTTTATCTTTGAGAGTATTAAATGCTTATAAACATTCCTGATTGAAATCAAAAGGCACATCTTTTTCTAGCAAATTTGTTAAAGGCTAAGCTATTTTAGAAAAATCTTTAATAAATTTTATATAAAATCCAGCATGTCCTAAAAAGCTTTGAATAGCCTTAATTGAACTAGGGGAGGTAATTTTCCAATGGTTTCAATTTTTGCTTTGTCAACCTCAATCCCTTTACTAGAAATTTTATGACCTAACACAATCCCTTCTCGAACCATGAAGTGACATTTTTTCCAATTAAGTACAAGGTTCGTTTCCTCACATCTTATTAGAACTCGTCTTAAATTTGTAAGGAAAAGATGGAAAGAGTTACCGAATACTGAGAAGTCGTCCATAAAAACCTCCATAATGCCTTCTACGAGTTCATCAAAAATGGCCAACATGCAGCGCTGAAAAGTAGCAGGAGCATTACATAATCCAAAATACATTCTTTGGTAAGTAAACGTACCATATGGACATGTAAATACTGTTTTTTCTTGGTCCTAGGGAGTTATTAGGATTTGAAAGTTGCCAGAGAGTCCATCTAGAAAATAATAATACATATCTCCAGATAACCTTTCCAACATATGATCAATAAATGGTAAAGGAAACTGATCTTTTCTTGTGGCATCGTTCAACATCATATAGTCAATGCAAACTCTCCATCCCGTGATTGTTCTTGTTGGAATCAACTAATTCTTCTCGTTCGCTACAACAATCATGCCTCCCTTCTTGGGAACAACATGCACAGGACTCACCCAAGTACTGTCAGAAATAGGATAAATAACTTTAGCATCTAGAAGTTTAATTACCTCATCCTTAATGACTTCTTTCATGTTAGAATTCAATCGTCTTTGAGCTTGCACACATGGTAGGATTCAATCGTCTTTGAGCTTGCACACATGGTTTGTATCCATCCTCCATTAAAATTTTATGGGTGCAAAAAGAAGAACTGATCCCTTTAATGTCAGAAATCTTCCAAGCTATGGCCCTTTTATGCTCCTTTAATACTTGTAGCTCATCTTTCTCATTTGGCTGCAAATCTAAAGCAATAATCACTGGTAATGTGGAATTATTTCCAAGAAACGCATATTCTAAGTGATTTGGTAATTGTTTCAGTTCCAACTTGGGAGGTTCTTCAATAGAGGGTTTTAATTTCAATTTATTGTTTACCTCAATACCCTCATAATTCTTTTGTCTCAGTGAAGACTCATTAGAATCTAAATCAACTTTTGTCTTACCTATCACAGCATCATCGTCATCCACCTCCTTTTCTTGAACAAGACACAGTTCCAGTGTGTCCTTATGAACAATTTCCTGTAAAGAATCTTGAATAACATGATCAATAGAATCATTAAAATAACAAGAATCATCTTGTTCTCTAGAGAATCTCATGGCCGCATAGATTTTAAAAATAATCTCTTCGTCACTTACCCTAAGCACAAGTTTACCGTCACCCACATCAATAATAGCCCTAGCAGTGGCTAAAAATAGGCGACCTCAAATTAAAGGTATGTAAACATCCTCATCCATGTCAAGCACAACAAAATCAACAGGGAATATGGATTTATCTACTTTTACAAGCACACCTTCAATAATACTCCTAGGATATTTAACAGATCTGTCACCTAATTGAATACTCATCCTAGTGGGTTTTGGTTCCCCAAGACCAAGCTGCTTGAACATTTTATAAGGCATCAGATTAATGCTAGCACCTAAATTAGCTTATGCTTTCTCAATATTTAAACTACCAATTAAACAGAGAATAGTAAAACTTCCTGAATCTTTCAGTTTGGTTGGTAGTTTATTTTGAAGAATAGCTGAACATTCCTCGTTGAGTTCCACAGTGGATAGCTCTTTAAACTTCCTTTTATTTGTTAATAGCTCTTTCAAAAATTTTACATATGTAGGCATCTGAGAAATAGGTTTAACAGAAGGTAAGTTAATATGCAACTGTTTAAAAAGTTTAAGAAATTTATCGAATTCTACATCCATACGGTCTTTCTTTAACTTTGCCAGATATGGAATTGGTGGTTTATATTCCTTAAGTACCGGTGTTTCACTCACTTCGAGTTTTACCTTCTCATCCTTTTCCTTATCAGATTCCTATTGCAGATTCTTTTCAGGTTTAGTTAACACTTTCCCATTCCTTAGGGTAACTACTTTCACATGCTCTTTTGGGTTGTGTTCGGTGTTACTAGGCAAACTACCTTGTTACCTTTCTGAAACTAATTTAGCAAGCTGTCTGATTTGATTTTCGAGCCTATGAATCGACGCTTGTTGATTTTTTAAGGCCATCTCGGTGTTTTGAAAATGAGTCTCTGACACCAAAATAAATTTTTCTAACATCTCTTCAAGGTTCAGTTTCTTCTCTTGCTGATAAGTTTGTTGTTGAAAACCTAGAGGGGGTTGTGGTCTTTGATTTCCTTGACCTCCCCATGAGAAATTTGGGTGGTTCCTCCATCTTGCATTATATTTTTTACTATAAGGATTATTTTGAGGTCTAGAATTATTACCCATATAATTTGTTTGCTCATTCTCAATGCTAGGACTGTAGGGTAAATATTCCGAGTTGTTTATTCCACCTCTATTTGCATTGCATTGCATCATTGAATGTACCTGCGTAGAAACACATAAACCATTAATCTTTTTATTTAAGAGTTCTACCTGGTTTGATAACATGGTGACCGCATCTAAGTTAAAAAACAGGCTGCTTTTATCGGCTTTGTCCTCATGACTTGCCACTAATAATTATTTAGTGGTATTTCCTCTATAAACTCATAAGCCTCCTAAAGTGTTTTATTATTCAAAGTCCCACTGGTGGCTGCATCGATCAATTGCCTAGTTGAGGGGTTCAAACCATTGTAGAAAGTTTAAACCTGTAGCCATAAAGGTAACCATGGTGAGGGCACCTTCTCAATAAATCCTTATACCTCTCCCATGCATCATATAGAGTCTCTAAATCCATTTGCACGAAGGAAGAGATATCATTCCTCAGCTTGGCTGTTTTAGCCGGTGGAAAATACTTTAACAAGAATTTTTCAGTCATTTGCTCCCATATAGTGATAGAACCTCGTGGTAGGGAGTTCAACCACTATTTAGCCTTATTTCTTAATGAGAATGGAAATAACCGAAGGTGAATGGCGTCGTCAGAAATGCCATTAATCTTAAAAGTGTCACAGAATTCTAGAAAATTAGCCAAATGAGTATTTGGGTCTTCGTCCTGCAAACCATCAAACTAAACAAACTATTGAATCATTTGAATAGTGTTAGGTTTCAGTTCAAAATTATTTGCAGCAATAGTAGGTCTAACAATACTCGATTTAGTCCTAGTTAAATTGGGCTTGGCATAATCATACATAGTACTAGGAGTAGGATTAGGATTTACAGGATTTGCAGCAACCACAGGAGGTAGCTAATTATTATGATTATCAGCCATCTCCTTGATAATAATTACGTCCTCTTACTCTTCTACTGTACTTTATCGACTCTGCCTCACTTCTCTACGGTTTTTGCAAGTTGTGCTTTCAATTTTGTTGTCAAATAAAAGTGGTCCCGACGAGTTTCTTCTAGTCATAAACTAAAAGAACCTGCCAGAAGCAAATAAAAGAAAATTTAGAAAATAAGAAAAAAATAAAAATAAAAATAAAATGTAAGAAAAATAAAAATGGCTAAAGTAATAAAAAATTAAGTGTTCTTAATATCATAGTCCTCGGCAACGGTGCCAAAAACTTGATGATGATTCACTGAACTAACTAAAATCACGACAAAGGCAAGTGCACCTATTGAATAATAGTATAGCTATGGTGAGTTAGAAATATCGTATCCATTAGGACTAAAAGAACTAGTACTTATATCTTTCTATTATCTAGCCAGTAAGTTGAAGAAGTTTGTTTTTAATCTAAAATTATCTAAACTAATTATTAAGAACTCGGCAGAGAATAAAGTACGAAAATAATTGAATAAACCAATATGAGAGACAATACCCAAGAAAGAATCCACCTAGACTTCACCTATTATTCTGAATCTGAATCAAACAATTTATTCACTTGCCTTAATCCGTAGAAATCCCTAAATCATATTAATATCTCTTTTGAGAGTAAAAATAACTGACTCTAGGTTGATTAATTAAAATATCTTTCTAATTAAAACCCCTATTTTCGCATTAACTCGATCTATGGATTCCTCTATTGGATTTGACTCTAATCTGGTAGATTTATGTCATCTTATTTCTAGGATTGCATGCAACTCCACTCAATTATGCCAGATCTATTCTTAAACAGGGACTTTTGCTCCACTGAATTCAGCACATCAATCATGAATTAATATCCTGAAAACATTAAAACATGGAATAAGTACACATAATTGAGATCAAGAAATCAAGTATTTATCATGTAATTCAGAAAATTAAATAACAAGATCCATCATAGGTTTCATCTTCCCCAGGTATCTAGGGAATTTAGTTCATACTTTAGGAGGAAAACATCTCAAAATTAGGAAAACAATAAAACATAAAGTAACCCAAAAACTTCTAGAGAAGTTGACTAGAGATCATCAATCTTGAAGGAGATCCTGCTTCTGAGTTGATTCTGAAGGCGTTCTTCTAGTAATTTCCTCGTTCTTCTCTGCGTGCTCCCTTAGATCCTCTTCTAGTGTGTATTTATAGACTTTAGAATGCTCAGAAACCCTAAAAATTGGCTTTTTTTACGTGTTTGGGAAACAGGGAACAATATCGACACAGTCTAGCACATGGGCGTATGGCCAGCCCGTGTGGCTCATACGGGCGTGTGCTCAGCCCGTGTAGGAATGGCCAGGCCATGTGGATCCTGAAAATAGCTCATTTTGTCCTATTTTGGCTCGTTTTCTGCTCTATTTGCTCCCCTATGCTCTCCTAAGTATAGAAACATGAAATTAAAGGATTAGGAGCATCAAATTCACTAAATTAAGTAATAAATCATCCAAAAATGCATCAAGAATGGGATTAAAATATGTTAATTTTATGGCTTATAAAATGACAATCCTCTAAGTGATTCTTCATCACAATCTTCATTTTCTTCTTTATTTTTTGTTTACCTTGTTTTTGGGGTGTGCCTTATATTCTTCGCCCAACTAAACTCTGTTATTTTTTCCCATTTAAGCTCTATTTATTATAAGGATATTTTGGTATAATTAGAACTCTACTTAGCCTATTTAATGGGGTCTTGTATCCTTATTTCAAGATGCCAATAAGAAAAAAGGCTTTTCTTTAAGGGCGACAAGATGTAGCCGCATATGAGTTTTGGTGAGAGTTTCATTGTAATTATGTAGAGTATTTTATAACTCTTTTTGTGAGTTACCTATGCTTTTGTTTTCCCATTTCCTCTTTGGGATTTTGAGTCTGCATTCGGGGTTGTTTGTAAGGCATGCTTGGTACATTTAGGTTTTTTTTTTTGCATATTTTATTATCAATTTTTTACTCATTTTGTGGAAAATAGAAGCTTCCATTGCCCATGGTTTTTCCCTCTTTGAGGGTTTTCCACCTAAAATATTTGTATTCATTCTTCTCCACTTTTATTATATAGTAGTTTGTACGGGTCGAACCCCAACAATCTAAATAGAAGCTTCTACAAGGAAAACGGAAATTAAAGAAGAAGAAGATTGAGATGAAGAATCACCTGGAGGATTGTCATTTTCCAAGCATACAGATGTGGTGGGCTTTTGACTCCATGTCAAATTCCTTCAATTCGCACATCGTAACTAGTTGAGTTAAAGTGATATGAAAGTTATTTTTTAAACTATTGACAATGGACTCTCAAATTATTTATCATCAGAATATAAAAGAAGTTTATATATTTTTAATTTAGTTGGTTTTTTATCCATTTTAAAGAAGTGAAGAACTTGGCTAAATTTTATTCTAAATTTATTATTTAAATATTGAAAATATGAGTTGTCTTAAAAGAGTAAAAGAATTAAAAAGTGGTAGGTTTAATAATAACAGTAGAGTATATAATGAGAAAGATCATCTTTAGCAGCCAAGATCACTAAAATTCTCAACATAAGTGATTGGAACATCTATAAGGGTAGCTTCATCAATGATTGGAACATCTATCAGGGTAGCTCTATCATTGATTGGAACATCTATCAGGGCAGCTTCATCAATGATTGGAACATTTATTGGGGTAGCTTCATCATTAATTGGAGCATCTATCAGGGCAGCTTCATCATTCTGTTCGACTCTAATGTTGGCTTCTGCTTCTGAACTCACCACTATTTTCATCTTTCTCTTTCTTCTACGCCTACCTGCTGAATGAAGAAAAAACCATAGTTGAATAACTCTCAAAAAGTACTAGATATAGATATGTGTTTTAGTTCAGAATCATATTGTCGAGTGTTTGAATACATGGTAGATATGGGTATATCATGAAAATTGGAAAGTTGGAGTTAGGGCTAGAATATGCTTAAAAAGTGAGTAGAAAGAGAAAGATACCTTTTGGTGCAGTCGAAGCTGAAGCAATAAGATTGCACATGTGTATATTCTCAGAATTTGTTCTCACCATAGTTGAATCCTTTAGTTCTTTATTTTGTTCTCCAGTTTCTCCATAATTCAATAACTGCAAAAGTTGAAAACCAATATAACGATGATTGGGGAAGAAACTCTCAAATCACGAAAGAATCTTTACAAAGGAAAAGTTAAAAAAATCATGTAAAGAAATATGAGAAATGAACTTATTTAGGGTTTAGGAAAATAAAATGCTTACAAGAAAATGTGCTGATCATTTACTTTTTTATTTGCTCTCCTTTTTCTTCTTTCCATGCACGGGGAGAATGCCATCCATTTTGTACCTTTTTTACCTCAAGAAGTGATCGAAGAGTAATATTGTACTATTTATGGCGATATTTCTGCAATAATGAGATATTATCAAACATTAGTGATAAATGAGATATATATATTTGCCTACATAAGGGGAAAAAATAGATCATAAGAGTTGTAAAAGTCATTTAAAGATAATTAATTTATAAATCCTCCCATTTTTGCATGGACTTTCAATAACAATCCAATTGTTTAGGAACTCAGGCAGCGGCTTTAATAGATATGTAAAGTATTCAAGATAACTGTGTAAGAAAATTTTAGTTAATAGAGCTATTTGTTTATGTTTCTAAGGTGTGTGGATGCTTACCTTGTTGTATCTTCTCTTCCAATTGGAGCTTGAGCTTTAGGAGGCTGTGGCAGCCCTAATTAGACCCTAGTTGGAATGTGGTTTCAGGATCGCAAAACTGAGTCATAAAAATTTAATTTAAATTTAACAGTATATATTCTATGTGTGATAGTGTATGTGTGCAAATTTGATGTTTTAATTTAGTCTAAGAAATGTGAATTATCATAGAAGGACTTAGTTGAGAAACTTAGAAAATTTTGATAGGTAAATTGAAAGGATTAAATAATTCCAAAATGTGAAAGCTTGGGTTTGTATGTCAAATTTTCCAAAAATTCAAAGAGTGGCCGGCCAAGTAATGATGCTTATTCCACTAAGTTGAATTTATTATAATTTATATTAGTTAATGGTTAAAATAAACTAAATAAAATAAATTAATTAATAGGAAAAGATGAATAAAAGAAGAAAGGAGAGAGGGAATATTCATCTTCTTCCTCTTGCGAATGCCGTAACCTAGGAAAAAGGAGGAGGAAATTCTCAAGGATATTCGGCCATCCTAAGGGTTGATTAAGGTAGGGTTCATGTTAACTCTATTAAACTTTATGAAAATCTAGTTAGTATTCAATGTCTTTTTATAACTCACATGTTGATATTCTACTTAATTAGGTGACTAAATGGGTATACGGTTAGATGGGGTAAATGCTAAGAGAATGGTGCTTTTGATGTTGTGAATGGAAATAGTAAAGGTGAAAGAAAATTTAGCTAGATATATATATGTGGAGTTATATGATGATGTAAATAGATGTGAAGCTATGCTAGTTTAGGAGAATTCGGTCAAGGTGTTCATGAGATGAAATTATGTGTTTAAATGAAATAAAAATGATATTATATTTGACATTGTCTATTCGGTCATCTAATTAAGTACATAGGTGATGTTGAATTTGATTGTTGCACATTCGGCTATATAGGTATGCACATTTGTGATATTATCTTTGATTTTATATAACCGACCAAATGAGTGATGTTGGCTTATAAGTTGAGTTTGATTCATGATCATGTATATTTGAATGTAAACATCTTTGAGATAATTTGGGAAGTGATAATGCATTCGGCGTTGAGGCATTAGATGAATATTTGTTGAAGTTTTAATGTCTTGAACAATTACGGTTGTAAAATGTAGTGAAAATCATTAAACTATATATGTGAGTAATTAGCAAGGGTGGTTGCCGTATATATATATATATATATATATATATATATACAAATATAAAGGTGTTTATATATGTGTGTAATTGAAGTATGGATTGGACTATTGTTAAATAAGTGATATTAGGTGGTTGATAGCCGAATAGCTTTGTAGCATAAGGTAGAAAGATCAAAAATTTGTACCATGTGGTTCTTGTGATATATAATCGTTAATATTATTGGATATAAATAACTAGCAAGACGATTAAACTAGTTAATCTATTTATGTCAAGCTCAAGAACTTAAAGGAGGGGAATCAAGCAAGGGCAAAGCGAAAAGCATCGAGTAGCCGATTAGAATCGTTTTATTCAAAACGAGGTAAGTCCATAAGCAATTGTAAAGTTGATTCATTTATACATAAATGGTATTAGCGTATCATGAAAGAATTTCTTTTGTTAGGTACTCTTTTGGAGTGATATATATTTATATATGTGGCCGTATATGCTATTTGAATTAAATAAATTGCCTTACTATAATGAAACAACATTGGCACTAAGTGTGCGGATTTGAATGGCACTATGTGTGCGGAAATTGAATGGCATTATGTGTACTGAACTGAATGTCAATACATGAGTGAATTTCCAAGGCACTATGTGTGCGGTTTAGCATGGCACTAAGTGTGCGGATTTGAATAGCACTATATGTGTGCAATCGGTGGAGGATACAATAAGTGCAGAGATAGTATAAAGTGTAAGAGCTATTAAGTGAAATATCGAATTTGAGACATGAAACGTATATGCATGGATCCATCTAGTTCATCATTGTTTCATACTATGAGAAAAGGTTTTAAATCATCTAGTTATTTTGATATTGGTTTGATAGCAAGTCTTGATTTGTAGCTGGATCGATAATCTCAATAAATTGTGGCATAGCTCGGTGTGGCGGAAATAGTTGATTATACATTATATTTTTTTTTTATGATCTCATGTTAATGGTCTGTATTATATTGCTTACGATTTACTAGGTTGAATACTTATTTGGTGTGTTTACTTGTCACCTATTTAGATTTCTTTGATCCATTTTGTATGCTCGGGACCATCGTCGAAGTCATCACACCAGCCTGCAACGTTTTGGTACCCTCTTCTAAATTGATCTTAAGTAAACATTACGGCATGTATAGGCTAATATGTATTTTTTCTGAACTTATTTATGTAAATTTCAGCCATGCGAATATGGCTTAACTACTAAGTTTGAATTTGGTTATGTTTAGTTAAGGTTTAATTCGTTTTGGTTATAAAGTCACATGTGATGTATATATATATATATGTTTCGAGTTTTGAAATTGCATAGCAAAGTTTGATTATGTGTATTGGGGTGGTTTGATTAAGGTATTTATATGTATATAAGAAGATTACATATGTAATTATTTTTATTAACTTGATGATGATTAATGATGTGTTTCGGCTATGTATGAATAGGGAAAGTTTATGGTGTTATAATGAATCATGCATTATAAAAGAAAAATATAGATGAACTTAAAAAAATAAAGATGATGGAATGAATGGTTTATAAAAGCGAACAAGTATATGCATGTAAAGTTTTGAATAGGTGTTCTGTCTGGTAACACCTCGCAACCCAATACGGTGATGGAAACAGGTATGGGGTGTTACATTTTATTGGTATCAGAGCTACGATTTAGTCAGTTCTAGGACTACCGTAGCGCGTGTGAGTCTAGCTATACATGCCTTAATGTTAGTATATGATAGTGTGATGATTCTGACGGTTGAAATTATTGTTTTGATTAGCAAATGGAACCCAATCCAGAGAGAACCATAGCGGATGACGTTGAGAGTGTAGCGCCTACTCATGCGTAAGGTATAGCGCCTGTTGAACCTCAACCATCTGCGAGTAGTCAAGATGATGGGGCTAAGCAAGCCTTCTTTACCATGATGAATGAGTGGATTGCACAATATGCCCAAACAAACTCAGCTACTCAACCATTTTCAAATTTAAATAATCCTTCTCCAGTGCCTATACCGCCATCAACTACTGATCTTTTGAGACCGAGTAAACCTCCTGTCGATTTGATTAGGAAGCGTGGGGCTGAGGAATTCTGGGCTACAGTTACTGATGATGTTGAAAGGGCCGAGTTTTGGCTTAATAATACCATCCGCGTTTTTGGAGAGCTGTCTTGCACACCTGATGAGTGTCTAAAGTGTGCCATATCCTTATTACGAGACTCAGCTTACTATTGGTGGAGAACCCTAATTTCTATTATTCCGAAGGAACGAGTTACTTTGGATTTCTTTCAGATGGAGTTTCGTAAGAAGTATATTAGTCAACGATTCATCGATTAAAAGCGTAAAGAATTTTTGGAGCTTAAACAAGGTAGCTTGACAGTATCCGAATACGAACGTGAGTTTGTAAGACTCAGTCGATATGCTCGGGAGTGTGTAGCTGATGAAGTTGCCATGTGTAAAAGATTTGAAGAATGATTGAATGAAGATTTAAAGCTACTGGTGGGTATTTTAGAAATAAAAGAATTCGTAACACTAGTTGAACGAGCCTGCAAGGCTGAAGAGCTTGGAAAGGAGAAAAAGAAAGTTGAATCTGAAGCGAAAGACTTTCATAAAAGATCGGCAGGTAAAACTTCTTTCTCGGCTGTAAAGAAGTTCAGAGACGATACAAATAGATCAAAGATGACTGCAGGAATTTCTGTTAGGGAGCGACCATCAACGGACTCTCGAGCTACTTTGGTTGCTAGTGTTGGTAACACTCGACAAGAAAAACCTGAATGCCCACAATGTGGAAGACGACATGTAGGTGAATGTTGGGGTAAGTCTATTAACAGGGCCTGTTATAGATGTGGATCGCGGGATCATTTTATTCGAGATTGCACGAAATCTGATGAAAAGAATAAGATACAAGGTACGAGGTCGAGTGGCGCAACAACTAGAGGTAGACCACCAAAAAATTCAGGAAGCAGAGGTGGTAGTCAGAGAGGGCTCTCGATACGGCTGTTCGATCTGAAAGTCGTGCTCCTGCCAGAGCTTATGCCATCCGTGCACGAGAGGAGGCATTTTCCCTTGATATTATCACCGGTACTTTCACTCTCTTTGATACTAATGTGATTGCTTTGATTGACCCTGGTTCTACTCATTCATATGTATGTGAGACTTTAGCATCCAGTAAGACTTTACCTGTTGAGTCTACTGAATTCGTAATTCGAGTGTCAAATCCCTCGGGTCGATATGTGCTTGTAGACAAGGTGTGTAAGAAATGCCCCCTAATAATCCGCGGTTCCTGTTTTTCGGCCGATTTGATACTTTTACCGTTTGATGAATTTGATGTTATCCTCGGTATGGATTGGTTGATCGTACATGATGCAGTGGTAAATTGCAAAAGGAAGACCATTGATTTGAGATGTGCGAATAATGAGATAATCCGGGTTGAGTCTACTAACTTGAACGGATTGCCAGCAATAATATCCTTGATGCTGGCTCAGAAATGTGCGAGAAAGGGGTGTGAAACATATCTTGCGTACGTACTTGATAGCAAAGAGTCAGAAAAGAAACTTGAATCAGTACCAGTGGTTTGTGAATATTCAGATGTTTTTTCTAAGGAACTACCAGGATTACCACCCGTTCGAGAGGTAGAATTTGGCATCGAACTTGTACCTCGTACCACACCAATTTTTATAGCCCCGTATCATATGGCACCAACGGAATTGAAGGAATTGAAAACTCAGTTGCAAGAGCTAACGGATAAAGGTTTTGCTCGACCGAGTTTCTCACCTTGGGGTGCACCAGTATTGTTCATGAAAAAGAAAGATGGAACCATGAGGATGTGCGTCGACTATCGTCAGTTGAGTAAAGTGACAATAAAGAATAGATATCTATTACCGCGTATTGATGACTTGTTTGATCAACTGAAGGGAGCCTCAGTGTTTTCAAAAATAGATTTGAGATCGGGTTATTATCAGTTGCGCGTTCGAGACTCAGATATACCTAAAACTGCCTTCAGAACGAGATATGGTCACTACGAGTTCTTAGTGATGCCGTTTGGGCTCACTAATGCCCCTGCGGTATTTATGGACTTGATGAATCAAATCTTTAGACAGTATTTGGATCGGTTTGTAGTGGTGTTTATAGATGACATCTTGATTTATTCGCGCAATGAATCTAAACATGCCGAGTATCTGAAATTGGTATTATAGATTTTGTGAGTCAAGTAGTTATACGCGAAATTCAGTAAATGTGAGTTCTGGTTGAGAGAAGTTAGGTTTTTGGGACATGTGATATCCGCATCGGGTATTCGAGTTGATCCGAGCAAAATCTCAGCCATACTCGATTAGAAGCCTCCGAGAAATGTCACTGAAGTTCAGAGCTTTTTGGGACTTGCTGGATACTACTGACGGTTTATAAAGGGTTTCTCGATGATAGCCACACCAATGACGAAACTACTTCAAAAAGATGTTAAGTTTGAATGGTCGGAAAAATGTCAGAAAAGTTTTGATCAATTGAAAACCTATTTAACAGAAGCTCCAGTGCTAGTGCAGCCCGAATCCGGTAAAGAGTTTGAAATTTACAGTGATGCATCCTTACTCGGGCTAGGTTGTGTGTTGATGCAAGAAGGTCGGGTTGTAGCTTACGCGTCGAGGCAATTGAAGCCGCATGAGAAAAACTATCCGACTCATGATCTTGAATTAGCTACCATTGTATTCGCTTTGAAAATATGACGACACTACTTGTTTATAGAGAGGTTTCATGTATATTCGGACCAAAAAAGTCTCAAATATTTGATGACTCAAAGAGATTTGAATCTACGACAAAGACGATGGCTTGAATTTTTGAAAGATTATGAGCTTGTCATTGACTATCACCCGGGAAAGGCTAATGTGGTTGCAGATGCTTTAAGTCGTAAATCGCTATTTATTTTGAGAGCGATGAATGATCACCTGTCCGTTTCATCCGATAATGTGTTAGTAGCAGAATTAAAGGTCGAACCAATATTGATTCATCAAATACGTGAATTCCAGAAAGTCGACGATGAATTGGTTGCTAAACGAGCTAAATGTATTTCAAATGTGGAATCAGAGTTTCAGATTGACGACAACGATTGTTTGACGTTCAGAAGTCAATTATGTGTTCCAAGAAATTCGGGACTTATTTCAATGATTTTGAACGAGGCTTATAGTAGTCGAATGTCGGTCCACCCAAGTAGTACGAAAATGTACAACGATTTGAAACGTCAGCTTTGGTGGCCTGGTATGAAACGAGACATTTCTGACTTTGTTTCGAAGTATTTAATATGTCAACAAGTGAAAGCGGAACATCAAGTGCCTTCGAGATTACTTCAGCCGATCATGATACCCGAATGGAAATGGGATCAAGTGACGATGGACTTCATATCTGGTTTACCGTTGACGCAGAGTAAGAAAGACTCAATCCGAGTTATTGTTGATAGATTGACAAAGTCTGCTCATTTTATCCCTGTCCGTACGGATTCTCGCTCGATAAATTGGCAGAATTATATGTCTCCCAAATTGTTCGATTACATGGAGTACCTAATTCTATTATTTCAGATAGAGACCCCAGATTCACATCTCAATTCTGGAGAAAATTGCATGAAGCATTGGGTACTAAGTTACATTTTAGCACAGCTTTCCATCCCCAAACAAATGGTCAATCTGAACGAGTTATTCAAATACTCGAAGATATGTTGAGATGTTGCATGCTCGAGTTCAGTGGTTCGTGGGAATGATATTTACCCTTGGTTGAATTTTCGTACAACAATAGCTTCCAGTCAAGCATTAAAATGGCACCATATGAGGCTTTGTATGGTCGTAAGTGCCGCACACCACTATATTGGACCAAACTCAGTGAAAATAAGATATACGGAGTTGATCTGATTAGGGAAGCTGCATAAAAAGTAAAAGTGATTAGTGGTAGCTTGAAAGCAGCATCGGATCGTCAGAAGTCATATGCAAATTTAAAACGAAAAGATATTGAATATCAGGTCAGAGACAAAGTGTTCCTTAAAGTTTCACCTTGGAAAAAAGTGCTTAGATTTGGTCATAAGGGCAAATTGAGTCCAAGATTCATCGGGCTGTATGAAATTTTCGAACGAATTAGGCCTATCGCATATAGATTGATTTTACCCCCTGAACTTGAAAAGATTCACAATGTTTTTCATGTTTCGATGCTTCGACGTTATAGATCCGATCCATTACACGTAATTAATCCATCAGAGGTTGAGATTCAAGCTAATTTGAGTTACGAAGAAGAACCGGTTAGTATTTTGGCTCGTGAAGTAAAAGAACTACGAAATAAGAAAATCTCATTAGTGAAGGTACTGTGGCTTAAGCATGAGGTTGAAGAAGCTACTTGGGAGCTCGAAGACTCTATGAAAGAACGTTATCCGAATTTATTTACTGGTAAGTTTTTCGAGGACGAAAAATTTTAAGTGGGGGAGAGTTGTGGCAGCCCTAATTAGACCCTAGTCGGAATGTGGTTTCGGGACCACAAAATCGAGTCATAAAAACTTAATTTAAATTTAACTGCATATATTCTATGTGTGATAGTGTATGTGTGCCAATTTGATGTTTTAATTTAGTCTAAGAAATGTGAATTATCATAGAAGGACTTAGTTGAGAAACTTAGAAAATTTTGATAGGTAAATTGAAAGGATTAAATAATTCCAAAGTGTGAAAGCTTGGATTTGCATGTCAAATTTGCCAAAAATTCAAGTAGTGGCCGGCCAAGTAATGATGCTTATTCCACTAAGTTGAATTTATTATAATTTATATTGGTTAATGGTTAAAATAAACTAAATAAAATTAATTAATTAATAGGAAAAGATGAATAAAAGAAGAAAGGAGAGAGGGAGTATTCATTTTCTTCCTCTTCCAAATGCCGTAACCTAGGAAAAATGAGGAGGAAATTCTCAAGGATATTCGGCCATCCTAAGGGTTGATTAAGGTATGGTTCATGTTAACTCTATCAAACTTTATGAAAATCTAGTTAGTATTCAATGTCTTTTTATAACTTACATGTTGATATTCTACTTAATTAGGTGACTAAATGGGTATACGGTTAGATGGGGTAAATGCTAAGAGAATGGTGCTTTTGATGTTGTGAATGGAAATAGTAGAAAGGTGAAAGAAAATTTAGCTAGATATATATGTGGAGTTATATGATAATGTAAATAGATGTGAAGCTATGCTAGTTTAGGAGAATTCGGTCAAGGTGTTCATGAGATGAAATTTTGTGTTTAAATGAAATAAAAATGATATTATATTTGACATTTTATATTCGATCATCTAATTAAGTACATAGGTGATGTTGAATTTGATTGTTCCACATTCGGCTATATAGGTATGCACATTTGTGATATTATCTTTGATTTTATATAACTGACCAAATGAGTGATGTTGGCTTATAAGTTGAGTTTGATTCATGATCATGTATATTTGAATGTAAACATCTTTGAGATAATGTTGATTTGGGAAGTGATAATGCATTCGGCCTTGAGGCATTAGATGAATATTTGTTGAAGTTTTAATGTCTTGAACAATTACGGTTGTAAAATGTAGTGAAAATCATTAAACTATATATGTGAGTAATTAGCAAGGGTGGTTGCCGTATATATATATATATATATATACAAATACAAAGGTGTTTATATATGTGTGTAATTGAAGTATGGATTGGACTATTGTTAAATAAGTGATATTAGTGGTTGATAGCCGAATAGCTTAGTAGCATAAGGTAGAAAGATAAAAAATTTGTACCATGTGGTTCTTGTGTTATAAAATCGTTAATATTATTGGATATAAATAACTAGCAAGGCGATTAAACTAGTTAATCTATTTATGTCAAGCTCAAGAACTTAAAGGAGGAGAATCAAGCAAGGGCAAAGCGAAGAGCATCGAGTAGCCGATTAGAATCATTTTATTCAAAACGGGTTAAGTCCATAAGCAATTGTAAAGTTGATTCATTTATACATAAATGGTATTAGCGTATCATGAAAGAATTTATTTTGTTAGGTATTCTTTTGGAGTGATATATATTTATATATGTGGCCGTATATGCTATTTGAATTAAATAAATTGCCTTACTATAATGAAACAACATTGGCACTAAGTGTGCGGATTTGAATGGCACTATGTGTGCGGAAATTGAATGGCATTATGTGTACTGAACTGAATGTCAATACATGAGTGAATTTCCAAGGCACAATGTGTGCGGTTTAGCATGGCACTAAGTGTGCGGATTTGAATAGCACTATACGTATGCAATCGGTGGAGGATACAATAAGTGCAGAGATAGAATAAAGTGTAAGAGCTATTAACTGAAATATCGAATTTGAGACATGAAACGTATATGCATGGATCCATCTAGTTCATCATTGTTTCATACTATGAGAAAAGGTTTTAAATCATCTGGTTATTTTGATATTGGTTTGATAGCAAGACTTGATTTGTAGCTGGATCGATAATCTCAATAAATTGTGGCATAACTCGGTGTGGCGGAAATAGTTGATTATACATTATATTTTTTTTTATGATCTCATGTTAATGGTCTGTATTATATTGCTTACAACTTACTGGGTTGAATACTTATTTGGTGTGTTTACTTGTCACCTATTTAGATTTCTTTGATCCATTTTGTATGCTCGGGACTATCGTCGAAGTCATCACACCAGCCTGCAACGTTTTGGTACCCTCTTCTAAATTGATCTTAAGTAAACTTTACGGCATGTATAGGCTAATATGTATTTTGTCTGAACTTATATATGTAAATTTCAGCCATGCAAATATGGCTTGACTACTAAGTTTGAATTTGGTTATGTTTAGTTAAGGTTTAATTCGTTTTGGTTATAAAGTCACATGTGATGTCTATATATATATATATATATATATGTTTCGAGTTTTGACATTTCATAGCAAAGTTTGATTATATGTATTGGGGTGGTTTGATTAAGGTATTTATATGTATATAAGAAGATTACATATGTAATTATTTTGATTAACTTGATGATGATTAATGATGTGTTTCGGCTATGTATGAATAGGGAAAGTTTATGGTGTTATAATGAATCATGCGTTATAAAAGAAAAATATAGATGAGCTTAACAAAATAAAGATGATGGAATGAATGGTTTATAAAAGCGAACAAGTATATGCATGTAAAGTTTCGAATAGGTGTTCTGTCCGGTAACACCTCGTAACCCAATACGGTGATGGAAACAGGTATGGGGTGTTACAAAGGCAGTGTAGAGACAGGGGTTGCCTCTATTATATAACCAGTTGTTTGTGCAACTACTAGTTCCAAACCATTTAATAAATTCTGTCAGGACAATAACTTTGTTCTACTATATATGTAAAAACTAAAATAGTTTATATAAAACACACACACTCACGTGATAAACAATTAACCTTTTGAAATGAAAGAAGCACAAAATGAATATGACAACCTACTTAAAAAAACCTTAAGGGTATCTAAACCAAACATAACATATGTGGAAAGAGTTTAATATTAAAAACTTTGTGTTGAACAATTTTCATTAAATATTTTTAAACCTTAAACTACCATCCAAAAATAAAATTGTAAGTGTTCATTTACTTCAAAGATTTTTTTTTTTTTGAAAACTAAATCATTTTCACTATTTGTATGAAATAAATTATACCATTTTTTATTTTAAAAAAATGATGAACTGGTATAGAAAAGTTTAGTGTTAAACTTAAAGGATCTTTTTTTCTCTCAATCTTATTTATATTATTGGGGCATTGCTAATTTACTTTATTCAAAATGCTTTCAGGTGGTGCAATCTATCTAAAAAAAAAAAAAAAAATCTAAAACAGGCTTTTTTTTCTTGGTAATGTTGGTAGGAGGAAGATTGGTGGTGTTGAATACAAATCTATATACTCTTATTTGGATTGTTGATGCATGACTCAAGCTCTCATTCTTCCTTTCTTTGTTTTAGTTTTGATCTCATGGACTTAATTCATGGGAGTTTATATGAAACATATTGAAGTGACTTAACCATAATCACAATATCTTGTATTAAATAGGTACATATATTTCATTTGGAGAAAGTTTTATTTTTTTTCTTAAATGCAACTTCAATTAAGCTAGGTTTTTTTCAACCGTGTTAAGGTTATATGGACCAAACCGAAGAGAGAAATTCAATCCTATCTATTTTTTTAATTGAAATATTAATTATTATAAAATGAAGAAAATAAGACAACACTCACGAAATCTTAGCGTAACAAGATAGAAATAGCTTATTCCTAAAGAAGAAGAAGTAGCTCCAAATTAAACAAAATATTAAAAAAAAGAAAAGAAAAAAAAAAACCTACCTTAAGAGCAGGAAGTCTTGATTGAAAAACAGAAATAGTTTAAAGCTAGGCATAGTCAAATTTACAACCTAAAAGAAAACTTGTATTTCCTAAAATAAACTTTTGGCTTTATGGGTGCAAGTTATTTGTGGGATTTACAAGATTCAATAACAAACAAAGTTTTGGAGAAAGAGTAAAGCATATTATGAAGATGAATGGAAAATGAACTCAAGTGGCAACTGTTTATGACTATAAGGACATTGAAAACGCATGTATTGTTCATAAATTTGATATGGAGGATATGCAAGTCATCAAGGTTGATGATGGTTGTTGGCCAATTGGACAAGTGATTGGTGGGAATTACGAAAGGGTTTTATAAAGTTGATGTAATAGCCCAAATTTACCCGGGCCCATGAAATAAGTAAATAAATATAAAAACAAAAAAGAAATAAAAACCCTTTTACAAATCCAAACTGATAGCCTATATACATAGCCCAGATTGAGCATTATCTATGGCCCATTTACAGGATATACCGGTAGCCCACATACACTTAAAAGCCCAAAACCCGATCACATTTTTAGCCCAAAACCCTATACCTGGTTACACCCTAAGACCTTAACCCATTACACCCAACCCACAAATAGATACGGCCTAAGTGGCCCAACTTGTTAACAGAAGACAGAAAGGCCTAGGGTTTCGGAAACCCTAGGCGCCGCAAGTACCCCAAGCATCACGCCCCTTCGTCTCGCGCCGTTCCCGTGGGCTTCATCGGTGCCGTGACTCCGGCTTCATATCACGCCGCAATCGGTGCATGAATCGATGCCAGCATATTCACTGACGGATTTCTCGCTGGTACCTGCAAAAAGGGAAAGAAGAACAGCAGCTAATATGGCAAGAAAATAAAATCAACGATTGTAAACTTGTTTTCAGTGGCCATAAAAGCCGAATCAAGAAAAATGTAAGGGGGTTTTTTTTTTTTACACACAGATTCAATAAAAGAACACATTTTACACTAAAAGAAATCAACAGTCGACAAAAGAGTACCAACGTGATTATTTATTTTTTTCTCTCTAAATACGTACTGATATTGTAGAAAATAGAAGGAAAAGGACGTACCTTTGGATCTGCGTTGGAAAGCAAGGCTTTTTAGCCTCCGGCCACCATATGCAGTAGGGACGACGGTGGCGCGTAAGCGCGTGTAGGCCCTTAGTCGGAGGCTCAACAGAGCTCCGAGGTCGGCCCCAAATCCTCTTTCAAAGGATTTCTTTCATTTTTTTTTAAATCGGGTTTCAAAATGAATATTAGATTTGATATTTGGCTTTTATAGCCTAATAAAAACGGCGTCGTTTAGCTTAAAACGATAAGCTTCAAAACGGCATCGTTTCAAGGCTAGGATCCACGTGTTGACCCATGACCCGAATAGGATCCGCGTGTTTTCATTTAAAGGGCAAATTGCCCAATAAATCCTTTCGTATTTTTTAAAATTTAAAATTTTATTTTATTTATATTTTAAATTGGCCCTAACATTTTACATGTATTTTAATTTAGTTCCAGTGACCATTAAAACTTATTCTGAAGAACGACGTCGTTTTTTGGGATAAGGGCTAATTGCCCAGTGAGTCCCTCTATTTTAATGCGTCTTAAAATTAGGCCCAAAATTTTTCATTTGTTTATAATTAACCCTATTTTTTAAAATTAAATTAAATTTTAATCCTTTTTATATAAATCCAATTTATTTTAAATACTATATATTTTTTATAAACATTAGTTATATATAAATATATATATATATTGTTTTTCTTTGTATGTTATTATATTATTATACGTTATTATATATTATTACATACATTTTATTAGATATATATATTATTTTACATATTATTTATTATATTATATTATTATATATTTTGTTTATAAATTTTATTATATTTTATATATTTTACCATATATTATCTCTTACATTACTTTTATTTTATTATAAAATATATTATTTTATCACTCATTAATTACATATGTTTTTTTATTATTTTATTATTAAATAAATATGTGTAATATTAATATTTAGTACATTATTTTGTTAATATATTAAGTTATTATATCCTATAATTTGGTTTACATATATTAATCATTTTTTTTAAAAAAAAAAGTTCTCTTTTATCATTCTTATATTACTCTAAATATTTCTAAATATCCTTTTTTTTATTTTATTTGATTTAAATTTTATGTGTTTATAATTTGCTTATTTATTTTTGTTTTCTTGTATTTTGATATTGTTTAGTAGGTTAAATTTTCATAGATTATTTGTTATTATTGCTTTTACATATTCGCATGAAATTAATTATTTATGTTAATTTAAGTTACAATTGCATAAAATATTATCATATATGTATATTGCAATTTATATTTGTTGTATTCATTATGCACTACGTTGTATTTTGCATGTAACGATAATACATGTACATTTATGTTATTTATGATTATATATGCATAAAATGATAACGTATATTGTGTAATTTATGCCATTATTCATTGTTTTTATATTATATTTGCGTGGAATGTTAAAGAAGGTATTATGTAGGTTAATTTATTTAAATATTGATACTTTGTAATGTGTTAAATGCATCATCAGTTTAAAGAATTTTTATATTGCATTCGACCCAAAAGATTTTAAAAAGGATAAGGCAATGTTTTTTGGTAGTTAGAGATTCGGGAAATAGTGCCCTAGCATACTGGGTTGCGATTTCCCGTTTGTCTAAATGCCTAAAATACCCTTCTAAATAAGTTTTGAAAATCACAAGATTATTTTAGTTATGGAAGTTTAAAAATATAGTGTCCAATCATGCTGGATGTGATGTTTATATTCTTTTGAAGCAAAGGAATCTTAATTCTTTTTAACTGAAATTATTACGGTTTTAAAAGAGATCTTATTTCTAAATTCTTTCAAACTTTTGACATTAAGACAAAATTATTCAATTTGGTACCAATTTTGGGCGTTACGAGGGTGCTAATACTTCGTCGTACGTAACTGACTCCCAAACCTGTTTTCTCGTAATTTCGTAGACCAAAATGTTTTATAAAGTGATCCAATCACACTTTAAAAGCTTGGTGGCGACTCCCGTTTTCAAAATACTCTCCCCACGTAAAAAGGGAGGTTTCGACAGCTTGGCGACTCCACTGGGGACATAAGAGAGTCGAGCCAAGAAATTGATTATTTTTTGTCTTAGTGTCGGAAGTCTGAAAAATTTAAAAAATTGATCATTTTTACATGTGTTTGCTGCATATGTTTGTTATCCTGTTGCCGTACATTACATTTGCATGACCGTTGTGGTAGCACCCTTAAGTGGGAGTGAGAAACTACGCTTTCGTGAGGTTTTCACCTCCGTATGAGCTAGTGGATTGCTTCCGGGATACTGTACCTATGTCTTCGTGAGATTTTCATCTCCGTATGGCCATAGGGAAATGTGTCCCTCTGAACTGAACTTGTTCTATATGAGCCTATAATGGGTGAGGACCGAGGAATCTACTGGTTCAGGTACCCTTGCTTTAGAACTAAAACTCATATAGTAAACTTTAAGTGCTTATCCTAAGGAAAATAGTGATAGCCTTTAGTAAGCTACCCTTGTAAGTACTTGTTTATCATCTTTTTATATATGATACTAACTTATTTTATTTTGTTATTACATGTCATTTAGTGTTTAAGGGTGTCGATTCACGGTTTGATTTCTAAATTAGAAAGTTTTGTAATGAGGAACGAATATCTTGATAAAGTGGAGGACAATGCCTCTGTCTGTACCTGGTTAGAGAAAACCCAGTTAGAGAAAGGAGATAGTGTCACTGAGGGGTATACATCAGAGTTATGGGACTTCACTCGTATTAATTCGACACAGAATGAGTTCCAGGAGTTAAGAGATATTTGGGCCCAATGGGATGACGGGGCTAAGCAGCTTTTCTATCAGAATTATGGAGATCTTCCCTATTTGCTAGACATCAAGGTGGATAAGCATCTGTTTCGAGCTATGGTTTTGGAACCCTGCTTATAGCTGTTTTACATTTGGGGAGGTAGACTTAGTACCTACTTTGGAGGAGTATACGATTTTGCTTCGCTGTCCAAAAATCCAAGGTAATAAAGCTTATGTTAGGCCTGCTAATCTTCCTACTTTCGTGAAGAAATTGATGATGATCACAGCGATGAGTGAACAGTGGGCCGCAGCTCGAATCCAACAAAAAGGTGATGGTAAATGCATTCCGTGGGCAAGTTTGAGGGATCTAATATTGGCACACCTAGATGTGAAGAGGAGGGTCGATGTCTTGGCCTTAAGTATTTATGGTTTGGTGATTTTCCCAAAAGCTATAGGGCACATAGATGAGGCAGTCATGTTTGGAAGGTTGATAAGGTTCCTTGCCGAGTGTTCTTCAAAGACTATTCTCCGCTAAAGGAAGTAGCAGCTACACCGAGGAGGGATGACATTACAAAAGAAAGGTGGATAGAAATACTTCAGAACCTCTGAGAAGATGTTATGTGGAAAGCCCCTTAGATGACCCCTAGTGAAATTCTTTATTGGTGTGGAAGCTTTGATTGGGTACCTCTTCCTGGAATTTAGGGAGTTGTCGGATATACACCATTGCTCGTCCTAAGACAATACAAGGCGGAGCAGTTTATACCGGTAACACAAGGGCTAGCTCAGAGTGACTTCTCGTATAAAGGGGATCATTATAAGAAGAAGATGCGAGAAATTTTCGAGGCTTGGAAGAAGGTTTGCTGAGTGAAGATTCTGACTAAAGGACCGACAACAACTCTTGAATATAAAGGGTGGTTTCGTGAGAGGGTCAATGATAATATCCCTAGACTGAGTTTGGGGGTTGCTCGATCGATGGAGGAGAATTTACAAGTGATTCCATCAAAATTAGAGGTCATAAAGCAAGAGTTCAAAAGGAAGAATTTAGAGCTCGGGAAAAGGATAGAGAGGCTTGAGGAGGAGAAGATGTATCTAAGCTTAGACGTCAACGTTCAGAAAATTGAGGTTGAGAAAGTAAGAAAAGAAAAAAGGAAAATTGAGGAAGACCGAGATAACTTGAAGATGCAATATAATAAGACACAACTATCAATGAAGAGAGCTGGATTGGGGAAGTCTTCAGAGCAATGGCAACAAGAGGTTCAAGAAGAAAGAGCCAAAGCCAAGTACTGGGAGAAGATGTTCCAAGAGATGCAAGCGCAGAATCAGGCCTTAGAGAAGGAAAATCAAAGATTAAAAGCTAAGGTGACAAAGCTTGGATGATCTCTTCATCATCATCGAAGTTGTAATTCTGTGGTCGAGTTAAAAGCAAGTCTGAACAAGATCGAAGAAATGAAGAGAGCTAGGTGGTATAATCAATTGAGTCGTGCAAGGATTAGTTCTTGGAGAGACCTAGCGCAAGCTTTTATGCAGCAATATAATCATGTGACTGACATGACTCCTAATAGAATCAGCTTGCAGAACATGGAAAAGAAGCCTAATGAAAGTTTTAGGCAATATGCCCAGAGATGGAGGGAGGTCGCCATGCAAGTTCAACCCCCGCTTCTGGAGAAGGAAACTACTATGCTGTTCATTAACACTTTGAAGGCCCCATTCATTACTCACATGATTGGAAGTACCACCAAGAGTTTTGCTGATATAGTTATGGTAGGAGAAATGATTGAGAATGCCATAAGGGGTGGCAAGATAGAGGGGGAAACTATAAAAAGATCGGCCCCACGGAGAAAAGATAATGAGATGAACAATACAAGTAGTTATAATCCAAAGGAGGTTACAGTTAGTCAGCCCAGAGTAACTACAGTTGGGCAACAGGATTCTCAAAAACAGGGATCTGGTTTGAGATAGAATTCTAAGAAAATCTTATTTACACCTATCCCAGTAACGAATCGGGAGCTTTATCAAAGTTTATTTAATGCGCATGGGATAGCTCCTTTTCATTTGAAACCACTGCAACCTCCATACCCTAAATGGTACGATGCAAACGCCAAATGTGAACACCATGCAGGGATATCGGGGCATTCAATCAAAAATTGCACTGACTTTAAAAAAGTAGTGGAAAGACTTATTAAGATAAGGGTTGTAAAGTTTGACGATACTCCTAGTAATGAGAAACCGTTGCCAAATCATGGTGATCAAGGGATAAATACAGTTGGGGATATTGGAACGAGAAGGATTAAGGAGGGCGTGGTTGAGGTGAGAACGCCAATGAAAGTGATTTGGGAAAAAATGGTGAAAACAGAGATGATAATCTCTAAAGAAAGAAATAGAGGAGTGAGGGACTACTACGAGTTCCATGCTGTAGAAGGACACGAGATCCAAGAATGTGAAGAGTTTAAGGTCTTGGTACAAGGCTTTATGGATAACAAGGAGCTAGAATTTTATGAAGTTGGCTCAAATGAGGGACATATATGCACATTAGAAGGTGCACCGAAGAATTAAAACCAGCCAAGGATCATTATTTCTTTACCAGGAAATAATAAAGTTGAAATACCAACGGTACCAAAAGTCATCATTCATAAACCTATTTCCTTTCCTTATAAGAATAACAAGAGGGTACCCTGGAATTATAACTGCCATGTGTCAATGCCGGAGAAGGAAGATATAGCTAGTGCTTCTAAGGAAGCTCAAGGTGAAGGTTCTTACACACGTAGTGGGAAACGCTGCGATGCAGAAGGCATCAGAGTTGAGCCTGCAAAAGCAAAGGCTTTTGACAAAGGAAAAGGGACCGAGACACTGGTTAATGAGCCAGTGAAGGAAGAAGAAGCCAGAGAATTTTTGAAATTCTTAAAGCACAGTGAGTACAGTGTGGTTGAAAAATTGCACAAACAACTAGCTCGTATATCAGTGTTGGCATTCCTTCTAAGTTCAGAGGCACATCAGGAAGCATTAATGAAGGTGCTCAATGAGACTTATGTTACTAATGATATATCCGTCAACAAGTTGGATCAATTGGTTAGTAACATAAGTGGTGACAATTTCATCTATTTTAATGATGATAAAATCCCACCTGGTGGCATGGGATCAGCTAAAGCTTTACACATCACCACTCGTTGTAAGGGGTATACATTGCCAAGGGTGCTTATTGATAATGGATCAGCCTTAAATGTCTTACCATTATCGACATTGAACAGATTGCCTATAGATAGTTCTCATATGAAAACAAGCCATAATGTAGTGAGAGCATTTGATGGCACGGAAAGGAAGGTCATGGGAAGAATCGATATTCCTTTGATGATTGGGCTAAATACTTATGAGGTAGACTTTTTAGTGATGGACATCAAGCCCTCTTACAATTGCCTGTTGGGGAGACCTTGGATACACTCGGCAGGAGCGGTGCCCTTATCTTTGCACCAAAAATTAAAGTTAGTAGCTGATGGACGGTTGGTCATTATAAACGTGGAGGAGGACATTATAGCAACAGTTACCATTACTACGCCTTATGTAGAAGCAAATGAGGAGGCAATTGAATGCTTTTTCCGTTTATTAGAATTTGTCAATGTAACATTCATTTCAGAAGGGAGTAAGATACCGGTGCCCAAGATATCCAAAACTACAAGGATGAGTTTGCAAATGAAAATGGGAAAAGGAGCCTTGGTAGGAAAAGGATTGGGAAGATATCTTCAAGGAGAGATTCAAATTCCAGAGTTAAAGGAAAAGAGAGACCATTTTGGTTTAGGTTATAAGCCAGATCAAAAGCAAAGGAGGAGGGAAATAGAGAAGCGTCAAGAGAGGAGAAGGGAGCGTTTAAGTGGAAGATAAGTAGAGTGGGAATCAATGATGTTCCCTCATATATCCCAAACCTTTGTATCAGGAGGGATAATTCACCCTAAAGGAGGGTTACTTGAAGAAGGAAGTTATCGTATCAATGTTGTGCATGATGAAGAGTCTGAACGAGGAAACCTTGAAGGCATTTGCCCTTATGAATCGGGAAGCTCTTAAACAATTGGGTTGCAGAAGAACTTCCTGTAGTTTTTAAAGATTCTTCAGAGTAATTTCCAGAGCACTCTTACTGCTCTAAAGCCTAGGAGTAGTAAGATTTCATTTGTAAAATAGGCTCATGTTCAGATATTTATATTTCAATAAAACGAAATTTTTTCAAGTGAATATTCTTTTATACCGTTCAATATTCTTTTGACCTTTGCATTCTTTCATTTCATTCATAACATAAAACAACATTCTGAAAATTCATTTATTCTTTGTACATTCTTTCGTACCCCGCAGGTCCCTAGATATCATTGACATGAGCACTGATACTACAAATCCTAGATTCTTTTTGAGCAAGACATGTGTTTAGAAGAACTTCAGGATTTTGAAGATGACAGGGATTGTGATATGTCTCCAGATCTGTTGAGAATGGTGAAACAAGAGGAGAAACAAATCCTACCTCATGAGAAAGAGGCAATAGAGAATGTAGCCTTGGAGGAAGGGAAAGAGCTGAAAATTGGCACACATATTGCTAAGAAAATGAGACAAGGTCTTGTTGAGCTGCTACGTGAATTCAAGGATATATTTGCATGGTCATATCAGGATATACCGAGATTGAATACTAATATCGTGGTACATCGTCTTTCTATAAGACAAGATTGCAAACCAGTTCAACAAAAGTTGCGAAGGATGAGGCCTGATATTGTGTTGAAAATAAAAGAGGAAGTCAAAAAGCAGTTTGATGCTGGATTCCTACAAGAAGTTAAGTATTCAGAATGGGTGGCTAATATCGTGCCTATCCCTAAGAAGGATGGGAAGGTACGAATGTGCATAGATTACAGATATTTGAACAAAGCTAGCCCAAATGACAACTTTCCTTTACCGCACATCGACACTTTGGTAGATAATACAGCGGGATATTTATTGTTCTCCTTTATGGATGGTTTCTCGGGGTACAATCAGATAAAGATACATCTTGAAGACATGGATAAAACCACCTTCATAACATTGTGGGGCACCTTCTGTTACAAGGTAATGCCCTTTGGGTTGAAGAATGCAAGGGTAACATACCAAAGGGCTATGGTGACCTTGTTCTAGGATATGATGTACAAAGAAATTGAGGTGTATGTTGATGATATGATCGCCAAATCTCGAACGGAGGAGGAACATATTGAAGTTTTGAGGAAGCTGTTCCTGATATTAAGGAAATTTCAGTTAAAACTAAATTCGGCAAAGTGCACTTTCGGAGCTAGGTCGAGGAAATTACTAGGCTTTGTGGTCAGCAAAAAGGGAATAGAAGTTGACTCAGACAAAGTTAGAGACATACGAGATTTGCCTCCACCACGTACTCAGAAGGAAGTTCAGGGTTATCTTAGAAGGTTGAACTATATTGCTCGGTTTATTTCACAATTAACTGAGAAATGTGATCCTATATTTTGCCTCCTTAGAAAACACAACCAAGGTACTTGGGATGAGGAATGCCAGAATGCCTTTGATAAAGTCAAGCAATATTTGTTAAACGCTCTAATACTATCTCCATCTAGTCCAGATAAACCATTATTTTTGTACTTATCGGTGTTTAGTAATTCTATGGGATGTGTACTTGGTCAACATGACGAGTTAGGAAGAAAAGAGAAAGTGATATATTACCTCAGTAAGAAATTCACTGAGTGTGAAATAGGGTATTCGCCAATTGAAAATTTGTGTTATGCTTTGATTTGGACAACTCGAAGGTTGAGGCAATATATGCTATATCATACGACTTGGCTAATTTCAAAACTTGATCCGTTAAAGTACATGATGGAGTCAACAGCCCTAAATGGAAGAATGGCAAGGTGGCAAGTATTGCTCTCAGAATTTGATATAGTCTATGTGAGTCAAAAGGCTATAAAAGGAAGTACGATAGCAGAATTTCTAGCTAGCAAAGCTCTAGAAGATTATGAGCCATTGAGCTTTGATTTCCCTAATGAGAAGTTAATGTATGTGGCAGTCGTTGAAGAATATCATTGTAAGCTGAATTTTGACGGCGCATCTAACGCGGTAGGAAATGGAATTAGGGCAGTCTTGGTATCCCCAAATGGTGATCATTATCCATTTACATGTAAATTAGATTTTGATTGTACGAACAACATGGCTGAATATGAAGCATGCATCATGGGGATCCGAGCAGCCAAAGAGTGAAAAATTAGAACCTTGGAAGTATATAGAGACTCTGCATTGGTAATTTATCAGCTTAGGGGTGAATGGGAGACAAGGGGCCCCAAATTGATCAATTATCGAATGGTAGTTTTGGAGTTACTTGAAAAGTTTGATGATGTCACTTTCAGTTATCTCTCACAGGACAAAAATCAGATGGCAGACGCTTTGGAAACATTGGCTTTCATGATTAAAGAAAATAAACAAGAGGATATGAAACCAATTCAGATGAGCATTTCTGAGGTTCTAGCTCATTGCTGTAACATCGAAGAAAAGGAAAAGAATGACCATCCTTGGTATCAGGATATATTACGGTATGTAAGAAATCGTGAATACCCTGAGCAGGCAACTGAAAATGACAAAAGAACTTTGAGGAGGTTAGCCTGTGAATATGTGTTAGATAGAGATAACCTTTATAAAACAAGGAAAGATCAGATGCTTTTAAGATGCGTTGATGCTGTAGAAGCTAGACAAATCCTGGAAGAAGTACATGAAGGAGTTTTCGGTACACATGCTAATGGCTTTACGATGGCAAGACAAATCATGAGGTTTGGATACTATGGGTCTACTATGGAAGGAGATTGTATCAGCTATGCTAAAAAATGTCACAAATGCCAGATATACGGGGACAAGATTCATGTACCACCTTCATCCTTGCATGTTATGACTTCGCCATGGCCCTTTTCTATGTGGGGCATGGATGTCATTGGGCCAATATCACCAAAAGCTTTGAATGGGCATCGTTTCATTTTCGTGGTCATTAACTACATCACGAAATGGGTAGAGGCAGCTTCTTATGCTAGTGTCACCAAGTTAGCAGTAGGTCGATTCTTGAAAAAGGAGATCATTTGTCGGTATGGAATACCTGAGAGGATTATATCAGACAATGCATTGAACTTGAACAACAGCACAATTATGGAGGTCTGCAGCCAATTCAAGATTAAACATCATAATTCATCTCCATATCGCCCAAAAATGAATGGGGCAGTAGAAGCTGCTAACAAAAACATCAAGAAGATAATAGGGAAAATGACTAAAACCTACAGAGATTGGCCTGAGAAGTTATCATTTGCACTCTTAGCTTATCGAACGTCCATCAGAACCTCTACTGGGGTAACTCCTTTCTCTTTGGTTTATGGGATAGAGGCAGTGTTACCCATTGAAGTTGAAATACTTTCTTTTTGAATTTTATCGAAGATAAAGCTAGATGAAGTAGAATGGATTCAATCATGTTATGACCAATTGAACTTGATCGAAGAAAAGAGGCTAAAAGCTATTCGCCATGGTCAGATGTATCAGAAGCAAATGATGCGAGCCTATGACAAGAAAGTTTGTCCAAGAGAATTCCATGAAGGGGACCTTGTATTGAAAAACATTCTCCCATTACAAAAGGACTTTAGAGAGAAATGGATGTCGAATTGGGAAGGACCATATGTTGAGAAAAAGGCTTTCTCTGGTGGTGCACTGATCTTGACAGAAATGGATGGGAAGAGTTTACCCAACCCAGTAAATTCAGACTCAGTCAAGAAATACTTTGTTTAAAAAGGAGGGGAATCCAAAGTGAAAACTCGCAAAGGGCGCTTTGAGATTTCAAAAAGAAAAAAAAATAGAGAGGCCAAGGTGAAAACCCGCAAAGGGCACTTTGGAACCAAAAGGGTTTTGAGTTGAAAACCCGAAAGGGCTGCTCAAATTTCGAAAGGCATGCAATGACCTTACTATACTAGATTTAACGAGAAGTGGAGTATGTTACATACCAGGGCATCAACAAAGTACTGTTGATCTTTTAAACACATGTTAAAACTCAAAATAGTCTTCATGGGATTTGTATACAGAAGCCCAAGCTGTGATATGTTGGGCATCAATTTTTTATTCTGATTAATATCCTTAGATTCTTTTTCTTCTCAAAGATATGTTTTCAGATTAGTTTCTTGTTGTATTCTGATGATTTATCTAACTATTCTCAGGATCAGATTGTTTGTCTTCTAAAGCGTGTTATATTAAAATAATGATTGATGAACTAAATATTTATACAAATGAAGTTTTGTATACTACTCTGGGAATTGCTAGAGAATACAAGAAACTAAAACAGAACAATTGTTTGAAGAATTCCCATGAGTAAGAGTCGAAGGTATCCGGGGAAATTTCTTCAGTCCAAAGAATGTTTAGACAATTCAAATGATTCAATCTTAGGAGAGGATTGTTTCCAGCAGAATGGTACAATAGGACCAATCTAATTCAAAACATAGGAGCAGAGTTTGATTGATATTTTGAGGTGGAATTTTGATGGGTAAATGAGTAAAGACACCCAAAATAGGAACCATTTTCATAACATCTTGCATCATAATAGGACTATTTTAGGGAATTTTAACTCATTTCGATCATAAGGTATAAGTACATACACATTATACAGGTTATGTCCCCTAGGGGATAATGCAGATCACCGATGGCAGATTTGGCGTCTTTGTATTGTCAGAGAGTAGATCGAAGATAACAGATTTGGCGTCTCTGTATTGTCAGAGGGTAGATCGAAGATGGTAGATTTGGCATCTCTGTATTGTCAGAAAATAGATTGAAGATAGCAGATCTGGCGTCTCTGTATTGTCAGAGAGCAGATCGAAGATAACGGACTTGGTGTCTCTGTATTGTTAGAGAGCAGGTCAAAGATAACAGATTTGGGTGTTCCTGAGTTTGTAAGAAGCAGGTTGAAGATAGCCAATTTGACATTCCTGAAGCTATCAAAATACCTTTAAGGAAGATGAGGATCAAAATTTCGAGACTTGGCCAAATCGGGCAAATATGGTCCTTTTATAATCTTTGCTCTATTCCTGTTACATAGTAATAAGCAAAGAGGGGCAGCTGTAATAGCCCAAATTTACCCGGGCCCATGAAATAAGTAAATAAATATAAAAACAAAAAAGAAATAAAAGTCCTTTTACAAATCCAAACTAATAGCCTATATACATAGCCCAGATTGAGCATTATCTATGGCTCATTTACAGGATATACCGGTAGCCCACATACACTTAAAAGCCCAAAACCCGATTACATTTTTAGCCCAAAACCCTATACCCGGTTACACCCTTAGCCCTTAACCCATTACACCCAACCCACAAACAGATATGGCCCAAGTGGCCCAATTTGTTAACAGAAGACAGAAAGGCCTAGGGTTTCGGAAACCCTAGGTGCCGCAAGTACCCCAAGCGTCACGCCCCTTCATCTCGCGCCGTTCCAGTGGGCTTCATCGGTGCCGTGACTCTGGCTTCATATCACGCCGTAATCGGTGCATGAATCGACGCCAGCATATTCACTGACGGATTTCTCGCTGGTACTGCAAAAAGGGAAAGAAGAATAGCAGCAAATATGGCAAGAAAATAAAATCAACGATTGTAAACTTGTTTTCAGTGGCTATAAAAGCCGAATCAAGAAAAATGTAAGGGGGTTTTTTTTTTACACACAGATTCAATAAAAGAACACATTTTACACTAAAAGAAATCAACAGTCGACGAAAGAGTACCGAGGTGATTATTATTTTTTTCTCTCTAAATACGTACTAATATCGTAAAATTTAGAAGGAAAGGACGTATTTTTGGATCTGCGTTGGAAAACAAGGCTTTTTAGCCTCCGGCCACCGTATGCGGTGGAGACGACGGTGGCGCGTAAGCGCGTGTAGGCCCTTAGTCTGAGGCTCGACAGGGCTCCGAGGTCGGCCCCAAATCCTCTTTCAGAGGATTTCTTTCTTTTTTTTTTAAAATCGGGTTTCAAAATGAATATTAGGTTTGATATTTTGCTTTTATAGCCTAATAAAAACGGCGTCGTTTAGCTTAAAACGATAAGCTTCAAAACGGCGTCGTTTCAAGGCCAGGATCCACGTGCCCATGACCCGAATAGGATCTGCGTGTTTTCATTTAAAGGGAAAATTGCCCAATCAATCCTTCCGTATTTTTTAAAATTTATAATTGTATTTTATTTATATTTTAAATTGGCCCTAACATTTTACATTTATTTTAATTTAGTCCCAGTGGCCATTAAAACTTATTCTAAAGAACGACGTCGTTTTCTGGGATAAAGGCTAATTGCCCAAAGAGTCCTTCTGTTTTAATGCGTCTTAAAATTAGGCCCAAAATTTTTCATTTGTTTATAATTAACCCTATTTTTTAAAATTAAATTAAATTTTAATCCTTTTTATATAAATCCAATTTATTTTAAATACTATATATTTTTTATAAACATTAGTTATATATAAATATATATATATATATTGTTTTTCTTTGTATGTTATTATATTATTATACGTTATTATATATTATCACATACATTTTATTATATATATATATATATATATATATATATATATATTATTTTACATATTATTTATTATATTATATTATTATATATTTTGTTTATAAATTTTATTATATGTTATATATTTTACCATATATTATCTCTTAAATTACTTTTATTTTATTATAAAATATATTATTTTATCACTCATTAATTACATATGTTTTTTATTATTTTATTATTAAATAAATATGTGTAGTATTAATATTTAGTACATTATTTTGTTAATATATTAAGTTATTATATCCTATAATTTGGTTTACATATATTAATCATTTTAAAAAAAAAAAGTTCTCCTTTATCATTCTTATAGTATTCTAAATATTTCTAAATATCCTCTATTTTATTTTATTTGATTTATATTTTATGTGTTTATAATTTGCTTATTTATTTTTGTTTTCTTGTATTTTGATATTGTTTAGTAGGTTAAATTTTCATAGATTATTTGTTATTATTGCTTTTACATATTCGCATGAAACTAATTATTTATGTTAATTTAAGTTACAATTGCATAAAATATTATCATATATGTATATTTCAATTTATATTTGTTGTATTCATTATGAACTACGTTGTATTTTGCATGTAACGATAGTGCATGTACATTTATGTTATTTATGATTATATATGCATAAAATGATAACGTATATTGTGTAATTTATGCCATTATTAATTATTTTTATATTATATTTGCAAGAAATGTTAAAGAAAGTATTATGTAGGTTAATTTATTTAAATATTAATTCTTTGTAATGTGTTAAATGCATTATCACTTTAAAGAATTTTTATATTGCATTCGACCCAAAAGATTTTAAAAATGATAAGGCAATGTTTTTTGGTAGTTAGAAATTCGGGAAATAGTGCCCTAACATGCTGGGTTGCGATTTCCCGTTTGTCTAAATGCCTAAAATACCCTTCTAAATAAGTTTTGAAAATCACAAGATGATTTTAGTTACGGAAGTTTAAAAATATCGTGTCTGATCATGCTGGATGTGATGTTTATATTCTTTTGAAGCAAAGGAATCTTGATTCTTTTTAACTCAAATTATTACGGTTTTAAAAGAGATCTTACTTCTAAATTCTTTCAAACTTTTGACATTAAGACAAAATTATTCAATTTGGTACCAATTTTTGGGCGTTATGAGGGTGCTAATCCTTCCTCGTACGTAACCGACTCCCGAACCTATTTTCTCGTAATTTCGTAGACCAAAATGTTTTATAAGTGATCCAATCACACTTTAAAAGGTTGATGGCGACTCCCGTTTTCAAAATACTCTCCCATGTAAAAAGGGAGGTTTCGACAGTTGAAATTGTTCAGGAGAATGGAGTCTTTGGCATTAATGTTAAGAAAATGCCAGGGAGGTAGTTCCTGATGGAATTTGAAGGAATGGTTCATTGAGATAGATTATTAGTCTTGTTTCACCTTTCTCAAGCATAGAACTACATGGGTAGCAATTTTTGGTATTCCCTTAGAAGCTTGGAACTACAAAACATTCGAGAACATTGCTCGAGTGTGGGTTGATTTGCTAGTTGGCTAAGTCATGCTTTTCATGCACTGGAGTATTATTATCATTATATCATATCGTTACGAGGTTCGGATGGATACTTTTGTATTCGACATATTTTTCCCACAAATGGTTACTTGGGCTAATTAGTTCTTTATGGTGTCGAATGTGTAATAGTTAATTGATATGTTACCTTGTCGTATTAAACTGATACTATGATTTTTATGATTGATCCTTTTCGATTGTGGTTCATTTTATTGAATAGCTTTTAGAATTAAATGTTGCTATTATAATGCTTGAGTGCTTGTAATTTAGTTTACTTATATGACATTTTTCCATATTTTGGTATAATACCACTAAACTGTGAAAAGCTTACGTCTGAGTTTTTATTCCATGCGTAGATTATTGATGGTCTGTAGGTTCGTGATCGAGCATTGTCATCAAGGAGCCTAGGCATGTTCTTAGGATTTGTTACTTGGTTGAATTAAGTGCTTTCATCTTTATTTTGGAACTTATTTGATTATTTCAATTTTTTGTTAAATGATTAATTATTTGTGCCATAAAATTTTAAAATTACATGTTAATTGGTAATGACCGAACAATTGATTGAGCAAATCGCTTTGGAGACCGCTGTGTTGCTTTGGATTTGATCCAACTTTCTTATCGGGATTAGGATGTTACATTGAGTCAATGAATACACAAAAAGAACCAAAAGAAAAAAGAAAGATCAAAATACAAGAAAACAAAAAGAAAGATTTTTGAAGGTAACAAATATTTATTTCTTTTTAAGGAGTGCATGCATATACAATAAATGAGATGAGCTTAGATGAATGTGGCTTCATCAGACCAATGGTCCTCAGCCACGAGGATGCTATGAATCCCCAAATGTACTAAAGAATAAAAAAAGGGAAAGGTTTTTTGTTTCTATTTTTTTTAATTCCATTTTCCTTTTTTCTTCAAAATAAAGAGGTGGGAAGGTTCTGATTAAGTGGTATCATTGGACTTAAGCCTTAACCACGAGGAAACCCTAAATCCCCAGTCGATCAAAACAAAAACTAATTTTTTTTTCTTATTAGAAATGAATAAAAAAGGAAAAGAAAAAGTAAAGCTTTAAAAATGATATTTTTTTATCGGCCACCATATATGGTGCTTTGTTGTTAAAGACTAATAAGCCTTTGGGTTCACTAAGGGCAAAGCTAGCCAACAAAAATAGAGAGAGTAAAGAGAAAATCACAGAAGGATTTGTTTCAAAAAAATTTAAAAATATGGAAAGAAAAAAGGGGTTCAGGTTTAAATAGTGGGGGAAATGGGAAATTTGCTACACAGTCCTCTCGTGTTTTCATTTTATTTTTAAGGCCTTCCACTTTTTAAATTATAACTACGATCCTTTCATGTTTTTATTTTAATTTTTAAGGATTTTTACCTTTAGAAATTGCTTCATTGGTCCCTGCACATTTTGATATATTCAAAATTTGAAATTTTGGCAAGGAAAATTGCATATTAAGTCCTTTTACTTTCACTTTTTTAAAAAAAGTTGAAATTTAAATTTTATTCAAATAAAATTTATTTTATTTCTCTTTTAATTGAATTGAATTGAATTTTTATTTTATTTTTGAGTTTATTATCATGTATTTATTTTTATTTTGTGAGTATCTTCAATTATTTTTATTTTTAAATTTTATTTTATTCTATTTTCTTTCCTTTCACGAGATTATTTTTATTGTTTCTTTTATGATTATTTTGTGTTTATTCTTTATTGAGTAGTTCTTTATAAATTTCCTTTGATTAATTTACTATTTTTTCTATTATTTTTTAGAATACTTTGATGGACAGTTAATAATCATATTTTTTTTAGAATTTAGGTTTTTATATATTCAACTTGTTTTAGAATTTTGATTTTTAATATAATTTAGATTTAATTGGAGTTTAGTATTAATTTTGGATCTTATTTAGATTTATTATTTTGAAATTTTAGATTTTAGATCTTTTAGGTTCAGTTAGATTTCAAATTTAGATTTTCGAGTTTAGATTTTCCTTTATTTTATTTTTAGCCTTGGAATTTCAAAGTTTTAAGTTTTAATAGATTTCATTAGAATTTAGTCTTGAATTGAATTTATTTTATTTTTAGCCTTTCTGAGTTTTTTTGTTGAAGTATATTTGCCAAGGTTTAGGTTATATCTTTAATGTGTTTTGTTGATCAAGTCAAAGTTTTTTTTTTTTTTTTTTTTTTTTTTTTTTTTTTCTCATTGATTAAGTCATCAATTTGAATTGTGTTTGAGAACATAGGGCTTTGGGACAAAGATGGATTTGCAATGCTTCTTCATCTCCTTGAGGAAGGCTACCTCATTGTTCCATTGATCAGATCTTTGGGTCCACCATTTCCATGTACCTTTTTAGCTATAGTTGGTTGTTGTAGAGCCTTAATGTTTTTTTTCTTTTTTTTTTGTTCTGGTTTAAGGTATGGTTGTTTCTTAGGTTTATAATATGCATACCTTATTACAATGTCTATGTTGGATTTTGGTTTTTGTAGTTTGTCAAAGGAAAACTATAGGATAATAGATCAATTAGAAAAATGAAGTATATGTATTTAATGAAATGTCTTATCCAAAATATATACGTTTTTCGTCCCCATAATATTTCTTATCCCATTTTTTTATTAAATTCAACATGAATAAATTTTCATCGAATAGAATCTAATCTAACTAGTTTTAAGAGTATTTTGGTAATTAGAAGTACAAGGATACTAAAGATTGAACCTAAGTTTTTATGTCACACAGCACAAACATTTTGACATTAGTTTGTTTTCCATTCTAGAGAGTTCTATGTGATTATAGTGCAATCATTCTTCACTTTCTTTTTCAAGGAACATTTCTATTACAAATTTTGATCTTTCTGAATCATTAGTTGACTAAGTATTTTTATATTTTTTTTATTGTAGGACAACAACATTGTGAACTTTATTGTGAAAGGTATTCAATAGTAAATAATTCTTCTTGGCAATTAAAATTTTCCAAACATGGAAATTTTCTTGCAATTATGGTAATATTTCTAACAATTTTGGCCTCTTCCTTAATAGGTATGTCTTTGTCACTAACCTATTTAGGCATCTCTCAAATAATCCCTAAAAGAAATGTTTATTGACATTTTTTTTAAATAATATTGTACTACCAAGAATTGTGCTAACTTATATGTTTGCATTTTCATTAAAAAAATATTTTTTTATCTTAGTTTGCCAAGAAAGCCAACTGTATACTATAAGCTATTGCCTTGAAGTAAACAGGGTATATCTTGCTTTGCACCACCCCAAACTGCTGTCTTGGTAGCTGTCCTGCCAAGATATAGCTGGAAATGAACGCAACCCACACACTCATCCCATATATTGTAGCTAATCCAAGTAAGTTCGCTATACCCATCACTGTATTCAATGCCTCCATTGAAGTTATATACTTCAAACCATCAAGAAACTTGTTTGCACTAGTTTTACCCTTCTTTAGAGCTCGGACTATTTCGTCCATGGCTTTCTCCTGAAAGTTCTCCACTTGTTCTGATGTATTTGTCACTATATCATCCCCCATCGTCTTGGTTGTGTCTTTTTCTGTTGTCACTGCCTTCTTGGCCTTATCAATGGACTCTTTCACCCTTTCTTTAACATCTTGGTCGTTTTGCATAACTGCCCCTTTTGATTTGCCTAAAGCATCACTGATAGCTCTTTTTGTATCTATGACCTTGTCTCTGGTTTCATGTGCAG
This sequence comes from Gossypium anomalum, assembly GCA_025698475.1. NCBI lineage: Eukaryota > Viridiplantae > Streptophyta > Magnoliopsida > Malvales > Malvaceae > Gossypium > Gossypium anomalum. The sequence continues at coordinate 63,497,594 of CM046968.1, read as the reverse complement.
TCTCTGAAACCTTCTCTCAAACCTCATATACAATTTCTCAAGCCTTGTCTTTAACCTTCTCTTTTGCTTCATGTGCGATTCCTGTAGCTACTTGTTTAAGCTTGTTCGCTTCATGTGCGGTGTCTTAGACCTTATCTTTGGCTTTACCAAGAGCAGTGGTCCTTTGAGTATGTAACAGCCTATTTTTAGTCAAACAGGAACAGTGGTTTTAGGACCACAAATCTGAAGTCAAAATAATTATTCTATTATTATTTTAATGTCTACAACATGATAGTATGATTGTGTGAAAATTTCGTTAAGAAATTTTGTCGTTTGAATGCTTAATTTGATAAAAAGGACTAAATCGCGTAAAGTGTAAAACTTGTGTTCTATTAGTTAAAGGTATTAAATGTCTATGAAATTAAATAATAGAGGTCCTTATGTAGTAAATATACCATTATTAATGTTAGTTTAATTTTACGGACATCTTTTAAGTGAATTTCAATGTTATTATTAAAGGTTAAAATAGTAATATATAAAAAACTTAAGCAAAATAATAAAAACATTGTATCATCTTCTCAATTAAGCTTCCACCACCTAAATTAAGGGTTTGAAACACCATTAAAGAGCTTGAAACATTCGGCCTAGTCTCCTTGAGCATGTAAGCTTGTTTTTGTCTCGTTTTTAATGATTTCTATGTTTTTGAGATCGTTGAAGTTTAGTCTAGCTATCCCAGGGACTATTTTGCAAAACTGTTAAAGTTTTAGGGTTTTTCCACTGATGAATCTATATGTGTTTTGATGTTTAATGGTAGAAAATGCATGCTTATTGTTAGATAAACAACATTTATTAAGTGATTTTTAGTAAAATGTCCAATTAAAGATTAAATTATGAAATGCGTAAATTGTTGTGATTAAATTGTGAAATAAATGAAAAATATGGATTGCTAGGGACCTAATTCAAATTCGGCTAGCATAGGTTTTGGTTGAATTGCATGAATTTGTAAATTTATGAAATAAGGACTAAATTACAAAAATATTGAAATGTTAGGGGCAAAAGTGTAAATTTGCTTTAATGTGTATTTTTAACTAATTTGAATAGAGTGATAATTAAATAAGCTAAAATTGATATTATTTAGATCAAGAAAGGCAAAATACGGATTTAGATCAGGGAGAGAACAAGGTTTTAGACTAATCGACTTATTACGCCATTTTTGCATTCGAGGTAAGTTCGTATATAATAAGCTTAGTTATAATTGTATTTTAAATTCTTTGATAATGTATAAATTGTGAGTACAACTCTACGGACTTGTTCGACGAAAATTCAGTAAGTGCGAAATCCCAGTTGAATGTTAGGAATAGATTAGGATAAGAATGACATGTTATTTGGGGTTATGTGATTTAGGTGCTGGTTCATACGTCCTATCGGTGACTGAGTTATTTGGCATGTGTTATAGATACTCGTCAGCTTCTGTGAGCAGCACTGTATAGCTTCGTCATGACTGTCATCTAGTGTGAGCAGACACGTTGATAGCTCTAGTGTGAGCATTATATGTGATGCGAGATTGAGATAGCTTTAGCTATATTTGTGGAACTTAGGGTGTGTGATTCTTGAGTATCCGATAGTATTCCGAATGGTTCAGCGGGTAAAATAATTATGTGGATGAGTATGTATTTGATACGAGATGGCACAGGTATGTTCATGAACCATACAAGCATTGAATCGAAGAAACTCGTGAAATGTATAACTAACCTTGTGAATGAAAATTGTGGTAGGTTGATGGTTTAAAATTAGATATGTTTTGATATGTTTAAATTGCTTAAATTGTGTATAATTGATAATTTAAGTTTCTTTCTATACGAACTTACTAAGCTTTATAGCTTACTTTGTTTATTTTTCGTGTTTTATAGTGAAATCAAAGCTAGCTTGGATTCGGGAATCATCAGAGACTTCATCACACTATCCAGCTATCACTTTGGTACTTTTGAACTTAAGTATTTTGAGTATATGGCATGTATAGGTACTTTGTTCATGTTGGTATATATGTTGTTAATGAATTTAGTCATTTGAAATGGCTTGTAAATATTAAGAGCTTGGTTTTGTTTATAGCCATGAAAGTTGGCTTAATTTGGTTGGTTTGGTTGTGTATATATATGTGCATATGGCTTGTTTTCTGAGTTTGTTGATGGATGTATGATGCTTGTTGATTATAGGTATTGCAGATGCCAAATAGATGATATTTGAGAATTAGTATACTTGTGAGTTTGGGCAAAATGATGCATGTTTGAAAGTGTCCAATTAGTTGAATTGTGAATGTGAATTTGGTATAAATGGAATAGCCTATTTTCTACTAGTGTGTATTGTTGATGATGGTATAGACCTAGCATGAATTAGACTTCATTCAGTTGGTTTGAATGTCCATTTATGCCATGTTTTGGTGCCATTTGGTTTGGTATAGATGCATGCAAATTTGGGTGGCAAGATGGCTTGGTAAATAGCCTATTTTTGTCCATACGGGCAGAGACACGGGCGTGTGTCTCAGACGTCTATGACACACAATCAGGTTACACGGTAATCTGTCCTCTGGTGTTGAATTAAAAATGAAGTCAGTATGCTCCACACTGCTTAGCACACGGGCGTGTGACTTGGCCATGTGGCATAAGTTAGTATACCCTACAGGTTTGGCATGGCCTAGCACATAGCCTGGCACACGGGTGTGTGTGGCCATTTCGAAAGGTACATAGGCTAGTCACACAGGCGTGTGTGTTGCCCTTGTGAGCCAAGTCAGAGAGTTACACGGGGTCAGACACGGGCTGGGACACAACCATGTGATTCCATTTTGAATGTCCATACGGTCTGTGACACGAGGGTGTCTCTCACATGGCCTAGCACACGACCTGGCACACGGGTGTGTGTGGCCATTTTGAAGGGCACTTGGGCCAGTCACATGGGCGTGTGTGTTGGCCGTGTGACCCAAGTCAAAGAGGTATACGGGCTAGGACACAGCCATGTGATTCTATTTCAAATGTCCACACGATCTGTGACACGAGGGTGTCTCTCACATGACCAGGCCACATGGGCTATCAATTTAGTGCCAAACCACTTCAAATGAATGCTTTGGGCCTTGTAGGCTCGTATTAGGGATGATGTGAATGATTGGATAATGATTTCTTAAAATTCGAAAATGTATGTGAAATAAATGTTTAATTGTTTTTGAAGTCCGGTAATACTTCGTAACCCTATTTCAGCGTTGAATACGGTAAAAGGGTGTTACATGTATTAGTATCAGTGCTATGGTTTAGAAGATTCTAGGACTAACGTAGCATATGTGAGAGTCTAGCTATACTTGCCATATATAACCTGTGATAGTGTGATATCTCCTGACAGTTTAAAATGTGGTTTTATATAGTTAATGGTTCCCAATCGAGCTGTAGCTGATGATGTTGAGAGTAATGCATCAGCCTCATTTCATGGAGTAGTGCAATCTGAGTTGAGACCCGTAACGGGTAGTCAGGGAGGAAAGGCTAAAGGAGCCTTCTTCTAGATGATGAATTAGTGTTTACAGAGTTTGTTCGAACAAATCTGGCGGCTCAACAACCTCCACCCCCACCAAATCCCCAACCATTTCCCGTAGCTCCTCAAGGTGTGAAATTTTTAAAATTGAATAAGCCGCCAGTTGATAAAATTTGAAAACATGGAGCTGAAGAGTTTAGAGCTACAATTGATGATGATCTTGAGAGAGCCAAGTTTTGGCTTGAAAATATGATTCGAGTATTTGATGAGCTTTCTTGTACATCGATTGAGTGTTTAAAATGTACTGTTTCACTTCTGAGAGGCACAGTGTATCAGTGGTGGAATACTCTAGTATCAGTGGTGTTGAGAGAAAGGATCACCTAGGAATTCTTTCAAGCTGAGTTCAGAAAGAAATACATCAGTCAACGGTTTATCGATCAGAAACGCAAAGAGTTTTTGGAGCTAAAACAGGGTCGTATGTCTGTGACTAAATATAAGTGAGAGTTTGTGAGACTCAGTAAGTATGCTCAAAAATGTGTTTCCACCGAGGCAATTATACATAAAAGATTCGAAGACGGACTGAACTAAGATATCAGACTGCTATTTGGGATTTTAGAGTTGAAAGAATTTGTTGTATTAGTCGATCGAGCTTGCAAAGCCGAAGAATTGGGAAAAGAAAAGAGAAAAGCTGACTTTGAGGCTAGAGATTTGAGAAAAAGATCGATGAATAAACCATATCAATCTTCTCAAATAAATCACGAGATTCGTATACTCGTTCGAATGCTTCAATCAAATATTCAAATAGAGATCATGGAAAGCAATACTCAAGTCCTAAAACTCAAGCTACATCAGTATCGGGTGCTGGCAGCGTGAGAAATAATAAACCCGACTGTCAACAGTGTGGTTGAAAATAGTTTGGTGAGTGCTGGATGAATAATAGAGGTTGTTTTAAATGTGGTTCGCAAGATCATTTCATTCGAGATTGCCCGGAGTTAGCCGAGAAGGATAAATTCCAAAATGCAAGACCGAGTAACGCAACTACTAGAGGAAGGCCACCTAGAAATATGAGGAATGTAACCAGTAGTAAAGGTGCGACAAAAGATTCATTTGTAAGATCCGAGGCTAGAGCACCTGCCAGATCTTATGCTATTTGCACTCGCGAAGATGCGTCATCACCAGATGTTATCACCGATACATTTTCTTTTTATGACACTAATGTAATTGCATTGATTAATCCTGGATCGACCCATGCATATATCTGTATGAATTTAGTGTCTAGTAAGAGTTTTCCTATTGAGTCTATCAAGTTTCTGGTTAAAGTGTTGAACCTCTTAGGCAAATATGTTCTAGTTGATAAAGTTTGCAAGAACTATCCTTTAATGACTCGGGGTTACTGTTTTTCGGCTAATTTGGTCCTACTATTGTTTGATGAATTTGATGTAATTCTGGGTATGAATTGGTTGACGCTACATGATGCGGTTGTGAATTGTAGATGAAAGACTATTGAATTGAAATGTCAGAATAGTGAAATCCTTCGAACTGAATCAGATGAGTTGAGTGGATTGCCTATTGTGATTTTTTCTATGTAAGCTCAGAGATGTGTGAGAAAAGGTTGAGAAGCTTATCTTGCTTATGTATTGGATACAAAAATGTCTAAATTGAAAATTGAATCAGTTCCAGTAGTCTATGAGTATCTGGATGTGTTTCCAGAAGAGTTACCGGGTTACCACCGATCAGAGAGGTTGAGTTTGCTATTGAATTATTACCGAGAACATCACCGATATCGATAGCTCCGTACAGAATGGCTCCGACAGAATTGAAAGAATTGAAAGCTTAGTTGTATGAGTTAACAGATAGAGGTTTTGCATGACCTTGTTTTTTGCCCTAGGGTGCACTAGTGTTGTTCGTAAAGAAGAAAGACAGATCAATGATACTTTGTATTGATTATCATTAGCTCAACAAGGTTACGATAAAGAACAATTATCCTTTGTCGCGAATCGATGATTTGTTCGATCAGTTGAAAGGTGTAATAGTGTTTTCGAAGATTGATATAAGATTTGGCTATTATCAGTTGTGAGTTAAGGATTCAGATGTGCAGAACACTGCGTTCAGAACAAGGTACGGGCATTATGAATTCCTTGTTATGCCTTTAGGATTAACTAATGCTCCTGCAATTTTTATGGATTTGATGAATCGAATATTTGGACCGTATTTAGACAGATTGGTTGTAGTATTCATTGACGACCTTTTGATCAATTCACGAGATGAGTATGAGTATGCCGAGCATTTGAGGATTGTGCTACAAACATTGAAAGATAAGCAACTGTTTGCTAAATTTAGTAAATGAGAATTTTGGCTTCGAGAGGTAAGATTTTTAGGACATATTATTTTAGCAGAAGGTATACGAGTTGACCTGAGCAAGATTTCTACAGTTGTTGATTGGAAACCACCAAGAAATGTGTCTGAAGTCAGAAACTTTTTGGGTTTAGCTGGTTACTATCGACGTTTTGTAAAAGGATTCGCGATGATTGCTACACCAATGACTAGATTAGTACAGAAAGATGTGAAATTCGAGTGGTCTGAAAAATGTCAACAGAGTTTTGAACAGTTGAAAACATTGTTAACTGAGGCACCAGTTTTGTTTCAACCTGTGTCGGGTAAAGAATTTGTGATTTTCAATAATGCGTCATTGAACGGTTTGGGTTGTGTTTTGATGCAATAGGGTAAAGTGATAGCTTATGCCTCTAGACAATTGAAGCCGTATGAAAAGAACTATCCAACGCATGATTTGGAATTATCCACTATTATTTCTGCACTGAAAATTTGGCAACATCATTTATACGGTGAAAAGTGTCATATCTTTACCGATCACAAGTGCTTGAAGTACATTATGACTCAGAAAGATTTGAATTTGTGACAATGAAGATGGCTCGAGCTGTTGAAAGACTATGAGTTAGTGATTGATTATCATCTGAGGAAAGCGAATGTAGTCGCAGATGCTTTGAGTAGAAAATAATTATTTTCTTTGTGAGCGATGAGTACATAGAAAATAATTATTTTCTTTGTGAGCGATGAGTACACAATTAACTCTGTCTGATGATGGTTCGATTATAGCAAAATTAAAAGCTAGACCAGTATTTCTTCAACAAATTTGTGAAGCTCAAAGATGTGACAATGAGTTGCAAGCTAAAAAAGTGCAATGCACATCGGCTAGTGATACAGACTATCAGATCGAAGCTAATGATTTTTTAATGTTTCGAGGTAGAGTTTGCGTACAAAAGAATTTCGAGTTTTTTCAGAAAATTTTACATGAAGCACACAGTAGTTGTTTATCTGTTCATCCAAGGAGTACTAAAATGTATAATGATTTGAAACAGTCGTACTGGTGGTCGGGTATGAAAAGTGACATTTCAGAGTTTGTTTTGAGATGTTTGGTTTGTCAGCAAGTTAAAGCTGAAAATCAAGTGCCTTTGGGTTTGTTACAACCCGTGATCTTACCGAAGTGGAAATGGGATAAAGTTATGATGGATTTCGTATCAGGATTGCTATTGTCTCTGAAAAAGAAAGCTGTTATTTGGGTTGTAGTTAATCGACTAATGAAAACAACACATTTCATTTAGGTATGTACATACTATTCACTTGATAAATTGGCTGAGTTGTACATTTCAGAGATCGTTAGATTGCACGGGGTATCAGTTTTTATTATTTCAGATAGAGATCCGAGGTTTATGTCACGATTTGGAAGAAATGGCTAGATGCCTTGGGTACACGATTGCACTTTAGTACCGCATTTCATTCGCAAACCGATAGTCAGTCTGAGAGAGTAATTCAGATTCTTGAAGATATGTTTCATTGTTGTGCTTTAGAATTTGAAGGCAACTGGGAGAAATATATGGTATTGGTTAAATTTGCGTATAATAATAGTTTTCAATCGAGCATAAAGATGGCACCGTATGAAGCATTGTATGGTCGTAAATGCCGAACTCCATTGTAATGGATCGAGCTTAGTGAGAAAAAGGTTCACGGGGTTGATTTGATTAGAGAAACTGAAGATAAAGTGAAAGTAATTCGTGGCAGTTTGAAAGTAGCTTCGAATCGACAGAAATCGTATGCAGATTTGAAAAGAAAAGACATTGAATTTTAGACCGGTGACAAAGTATTTCTGAAAGTATCTCTGTGGAAGAAAATTCTTCGATTTGGTTGCAAAGGCAAACTGAGTCCGCGATTCATCAGGTCGTATGACATTATAGAAAGAATGGGACTAGTGGCATACCGGCTAGCTTTTCCATCAAAATTAGAAAAGATCCACAATGTATTTCATGTGTCGATGTTACAACGGTACTGATCAGATCCATTGCATATTATTTCTCCGACTGAGATAGAAATTCAACCTGATATGACGTATAATGAAGAACCGATTAGAATTTTAGCTCGAGAGGTTAAAGAATTGAGAAATAAAAGCATAGCTTTGGTGAAAGTTTTGTGGCAATGTCATGGAATCGAAGAAGGTACATGGGAACCTAAGGAAGCTATGAGAAAACAATACCCTAACCTCTTTTCTGGTAAGATTTTTGGGGACAAAAATTTCTAAGGGGGGAGAGTTGTAACAACCTATTTTTAGTCAAATTGGAACAGTGGTTTTGGGACCACAAATTAGAAGTCAAAATAATTATTTTATTATTATTTTAATGTTTACAGCATGACAGTATGATTGTATGAAAATTTCGTTAAGAAATTTTATCGTTTGAATGCTTAATTTGATAAAAAGGACTAAATCGCGTAAAGTGTAAAACTTGTTTTCTATTAGTTAAAGGTATTAAATGTCTATGAAATTAATTAGTGGAGGTCCTTATGTGGTAAATATACCATTTTTAATTTTAGTGAACTTTTATGGGCATCTTTTAAGTGAATTTCAATGTTATTATTAAAGGTTAAAATAGTAATTTATAAAATAACTTAAGTAAAATAATAAAAACATTGTATCATCCTCTCAATTAAGCTTTCACTAATGAAATTAAGGGTTTGAAACACCATTAAGGAGCTTGAAACATTCTTCCTAGTCTCCTTGAGCATGTAAGTTCGTTTTTGTCCCATTTTTAACGATTTCTATGTTTTTGAGATCGTTACAGCTTAGTCTAGCTAGCCCAGGGACTATTTTGCAAAACTATTAAAGTTTTAGGGTTTTTCCACTGATGAATCTATATGTGTTTTGATGTTTAATAGTAGAAAATGCATGCTTGTTGTTAGATAAACAACATTTGTTAAGTGATTTTTAGTAAAATGTCCAATTAAGGATTAAATTGTGAAATGTGTAAATTTTTGTGGTTAAATTGTGAAATAAATGAAAAATATGGACTTCTAATGACCTAATTGAAATTTTGCTAGTATGGGCTTTGGTTGAATTGCATGAATTTGTAATTTTATGAAATAAGGACTAAACTGTAAAAATATTAAAATGTTAAGGGCAAAAGTGTAAATTTGCCTTAATGTGTATGTATGACTAATTTGAATAGAGTGATAATTAAATAAGATAAATTTGATATTATTTAGATCAAGAAAGGCAAAATATAGATTTAGATCGAGGAAAGAATAAGGTTTCAGACTAATCGAATTATCACGCCGTTTTTGCATTCGAGGTAAGTTCGTATGTAATAAGCTTGGTTATAATTGTATTTTAAATGCTTTGATATTGCATAAATTGTGAGTACAACTCTACGGACATGTTCAACGAAAATTTGGCAAGTGTGAAATCCCGGTTGAACCTTAGGAATATATTAGGATACAAATGACATGTCATTAGGGGTTATGTGATTTGGCTGCTGGTCCGAACGTCCTACCAGTGGTTGAATTATCCGGCATGTGTTGCGGATACTTGTCAGCTTGTGTGAACAGCACTGTATAGCTTCGTCATGACCGTCAGCTTGTGTGAGCAAACCCGTTGATAGCTCTAGTATGAGCATTATATGTGATACGAGATTAAGATTGTAACACCCCTTACTCGTATCACAATTCAAACAAATATGCATTACATTTTTCACTTTAAAAATTAAAACCACTTCATTACTCATATCACTTTCAATCTACGAAATATTAAATTTAATCATTTAATACATAGCATAAATAAAACGAAATCCAAAATATGTCAAAACAATTTATATACATGCAGATCATATAACACATCAATAACATCATTCTTGAATATTAAATCTATTTTTATATGAGTCATGCGTATACTTATTGCAAGCAATTACACATCATTTCTTTTCATACATATGATATATATATTTTATAATAGTATTTGTTACCTTGTTACTACCTTCGCATTTCATGAATAAATAATTATATATATACATAACATTAAATCAACTAATTAAACTACTCAAATAATTAAACCAAAATTTACAAATAATATACCATTAGGAACTGAACAAAAACTACATTAACCTTTTATTTATTCGGCTACCCAAAATTTACCTATACATACTTATTGATTTCGGTGAGCTATCAAGTCACATAGCCAAACATATTTTTATTTTACATAATAAGCTCATACCAAAATTCACCTCATACTAATGTCATGTGTTTTAAATTTACTAAGGCATTTCATGTTGTAACACAATACACATCCATTTCTACTTCATAACCGAAACACATGTTTAAACAACATTATATACATATATACCTAGAGATCATGCACTTGCACATATCATTGCCATGCCATGTACCAAAGCATACCATGATGAGCAATAACCAAATTACAAGTCAAGTAATTACTTTATCTAAATTTCAACACATAACCGAACATACTTAACAACTAAGCTTATTTATATATATTTATATATATATATATATATATATATATATTTATATGCAACTTCACAAGAATGACTCACATTCAAATTATCTAAATATACCTAATTTGTATACATAGGCCAAACTATCCATGCCACATTTAAGGTCTTTAATCAAATTCAATGCTAAAAAAAACACATACCATATTTACATCCCATCCATGGCATATAGCATGATAATCAAATATGAGCTCAAACCATAATCTAAACAAAGCCAAACTCAAACATAACACTTAAGCCATTTTCGCATGGCTAGATTACACACAACCAAAATCCAATATTTCAAAATGAAATCCAACCTATACATGCCATAATTCGAGTTCAACTATTTAAATATCGAAACAGTAGATAGTGTGATGGACTTTGCTGGCGATCCCCGAGCTCATAACTTGAATCCAAAATCTATAAAATAGAAACACCCATATACACAGAGTAAGCTAACTTAGCTTAGTAAGTTATAAGCAATTTAAAAAAAATTAATGATCTTGATAGATCAATAAAATAAAACCAAATCAAACATATATTTATACTCATAATATACCATGGCCGAATATACACATATATAAATTATCATTGAATTCTCCAATTTCAAAGTCATAACTTCATATATAATCGATTATACATATGCATTAATATACACATACTCATAAATCAAAATTTTAAATTACATACTTAAATCTATCACAAGACTGAATACACTACCCATTAATTATATATATTTTCAATAGCATCACATAACATTTTTATCACAAAATTTTCAGTCAATTTATCTTCATTTCAAATAAGTAAACCACATTCACATACCTGATCACTTTAGCTTGTTTAACACCTTTGATTACTTTTACCATTGCTCACATAAAATTACTAAGCATAAATCCTGCTAGGCAATAAAGCTTGAATATCACTGATACAAAGTTGATCTTACACATAATTCATATTTCAGAAATCCTAATCATTATTTAAGGTTCATACGAAGCTTTTCGTACATCATATCTCAATTGAATCAAACTTGTTCCCTAATCTCATAAACATTTATACATTCGGCTATAGCTAATAGAAATTCACACAATTAAATTCAGCATATAAAGATCATGTACATTCAAATTTAACGATGTTTATTGCTTATAGACTTACCTCGAATATCAACGAATAATGTAAATCGACTATTCGACTATTTTTGCTTTTCCCCGATCCAAGTCTGATTTCTTTTGTTCTTGATCTATACAATTTCAAATTAATCTCATTCAAACACCATTTCGTATAATTTAATCCAACAACACATAAATGGGTAAATTACCATTTTACCCCTGATATTTCATACTTTTACAAATTAGTCCTAATTGCATAAAACACAAAATACACAAAACCCCCATGTAACATGCTTAGGCTAAATGTTCCTCTAGTACATACAAATACACACATTTCATTTATTTCATATTTTAGTCCCTTAAATTTTTATTTTTGCAATTTAGCCCTAATTACTCAAATTCATCAAAAATTCCAATACAAAACATATTAATCCAAAACTTATATTTCATAATTCATCCTCAAACATCATAAAACACAAATATTCATCAATGGCATAATTTAAAATATTCATCAAAATAAAAAATTCTAGCATGGGTCGGATAGTATTCGAAGCAACGATATGAAAAATGTAAAAATTATCAAAAACCGAACAAAAACTTACTTTGAATCATGCTTCCAAAGTGCCAAATGCTTGAAACTTTCTAAAGCTTTATTTTCTTTAAGTTTCGGTCAATAATGAACTAAAATGCATGGCTATTTTAACCTTTAAAATTTAATTAGAAAACCTTATAAAACATGTCTACAACCATCCAATCATATAACCAATGGCCTATTTACAACATAAGTACTTCCATTTAAAAAGACAACAACAATTCAACCTTTACACATTAAACTATTAAGTTTTGATTTTACGCGATTAAGCCCGTTTATTTTTTCGGGCACTCAAATGACAAAATTAAATTACGAAAATTTTACAAATATAAATTCACACAAAATAAACATAGAAAATAATTTTTAAATATTTTTCTGACTCAAATTCGTGGTCTCGAAACCACCGTTCCGATTAGGGTCTAAATCGGGCTGTTACAAAGATAGCTTTGACTATATTTGTGGCACTTAGGGTGCGAGATTCCAGAGTAATCGATAGTATTCTGAATGGTTCAATGGGCAAAACAACGATGTGGATGAGTATGTTTTTAATACGTGATGACACAGGTATGTTAATAAACAATACAAGCATTGAATCGAAGAAACTCGTGAAATGTATAACTAAACTTGTGAATGAAAATTGTGGTAGGTTGATAGTTTAAAATGAGATATGTTTTGATATGTTTAAATCGCTTAAATTGTGCATAATTGATAATTTAAGTTTCTTGCTATAGGAACTTACTAAGCTTTATAGCTTACTTTGTTTATTTTTCGTGTTTTATAGTGAAATCAAAGCTAACTCAGATTCGGGAATCATCGGAGACTTCATCACACCATCCAACTATCACTTTGGTACTTTTGAACTTAAGTATTTTGAGTATATGGGTACTTTAGTCATGTTGGTATATGTGTTGTTAATGAATTTAGTCATTTGAAATGGCTTGTAAATATTTAGAGTTTGGTTTTGTTTATAGCCATGAGAGTTTGCTTAATTTGGTTGGTTTGGTTGTGTATATATATGTGCATATAGCTTGTGGCTTGAGTTTGTTAATAGATGTATGATGCTTGTTGATTATAGGTATTGCGGATGCCAAATGGTTAATATTTGAGAATTAGTATACTTGTGAGTTTGGGCAAAATGATGCATGTTTGAAAGTGTCCAATTAGTTGAATTGTGATTGTGAATTTGGTATAGATGGAATGGCCTATTTTGCTACTAGTGTGTATTGTGGATGATGGTATAGATCTAGCATGAGTTAGGATTGATTTAGTTGGTTTGAATGTCCATTATGCCATGTTTTGGTGCCATTTGGTTTGGTATAGATGTATGCAACTTTGGGTGGCAAGATACCTTGGTAAATAGCCTATTTTTCTCCACACAAGTAGAGACACGGGCGTGTGTCTCAGCCGTCTGTGACACACGGTCAGGTTACATGGCAGTGTGTCCTCTGGTGTTGAATTAAAAATGAAGACAGTATGCTCCACACTGCTTAGTACACGGGCGTGTGACTTGGCCGTGTGGCATAAGTTAGTATACCCTATAGGTTTGGCAAGGCTTAGCACACAGCCTGGCACACGGGTGTGTGTGGCCATTTTGAAGGGTACACAGGCTAGCCACACGGACGTGTGTGTTGGCCGTGTGACCCAAGTCAGAGAGTTACACGGGGTCAGACACGGGCTGGGACACAGCCATGTGATTTCATTTTGAATTTCCACACGATCTGTGACACGAGGGTGTCTCTTGCACGGCCTAGCACACGGCCTGGCACACGGGTGTGTGTGGCCATTTTGAAGGGCACATGGGCTAGTCACACGGGCGTGTGTATTGACCGTGTGACCCAAGTCAAAGAGGTACATGGGGTCGAACACGGACTGGGAGACGACCATGTGATTCCATTTCAAATGTCCACATGACCTGTGACACGGGGGTATCTATGGCTGTGTGAAACACACGGTCGGGGCCACACAAGCGTGTGTCCCCTGTAGTTTGAAACTTTTTTTAAGTGTTTCAAAAAAATTCCCGAGCTATCGGTTTAGTCCCGAACCACTTCAAATACATGTTTTGGGCCTTGTAGGCTCGTATTTGGGACGTTGTGAATGATATTGAATGATGATTACTTGAAATTTGAAAATATATGTGAAACAAATGTTAATTGTTTTATAAGTTCGGTAATGCTCTGTAACTCTATCCTGGCGTTGAATACGGGTGAGGGTGTTACAGAGTACATTTCTCGAAAGCATCGCAGATATGTTCCCCAAGTTAATGTCGTTCGAAGCCAACTTTTCCTTGTGAAATGCCATGGCCAACATTGGGAAGCGCAGATGCGACATTTTTCATGGTTTCCTTTCCAAAATATTCCCCTTGGTCTATTTGCTGGTGCGGTGACGGGGATGAGATTGAGACTTTGGGATTATGTTTTCTATCTTGGTCATATTCAACAACTATGACTCTATGGCCTTATTTCAATATAACATTGTCCCTTCCAACGGCAACAACCATCTCCAGTGAACTAACGACAAGAAGACTCAAAACTGAACCATTCGTCACCTTTTTCTTAGATAGGGATGCTCAAGCTGGGTTATATTGTTAATGGAGGTTTGCTTTAAAGAACTGGAAGATATGGTTTCAACTTGAGGAGGAAGAAATGATACACATTGCGTTGGAAAAATTGCATAGTATGCAAAATTTGAGGCATATTCTCAAATGGTAGAGGTGGAGAGTTGAATTGTAAAATTATGGTTTCATATTCTACTCTATGAGACCTTTACAACGGTATATCATATGCTCAAAAAGCTTGAGTGATGAATGAGAAATTCATACCCAAAGTAAGCTACTTGGAAAAATTTGTTAAGGAAAAGTAAAAGCTTAGATCCCATATTTGTTAAATACCAAGTGTGAGATGTGTATATATATATGGGAACCCTCTTGAAGGGTGATTGAATGACTAAGCTTGAAACTCTGCCTTGCACCCAGGCAGGGGGTGCAGGTTCAAACCTAATGGGGTTAGAGCGCACCCGCACGACATGGGCGACGCGAAATGTCTGGACTAGTCGGGCTCAATAATAAAATTAATTTGTTGGCTACTTTAATGGAAGATTTTGTGGATATTTCAAAAATTCCACCATACTAAACGCTTATAAAAGGCTATGAATTCTGAATAATTTCTCCACTCTGATATCCTCTTACATGGAATTTATTTTGCTCTCAAATTCTTCTTTTTCTTTCCATATTTTTCATTTTTCCAATGATGGAAAAAGGCAACGTTTGTTCGTTGATTGCTGTAGAGGTGCTACTACTTTAATCATTGTGTTGTTGTATCTTAGGAGACATTCGATCGACATTTCTCCAAGTACCATTTTGTTCGTTAATCGCTACGGAGGTGCTACTGCTTTGATCATTGTGTTGTTGTATCCTGAGAGACATTCGACCAACGTTTCTCCAAGTACCGTAGGAGCGGCCGAATCTGTCTTAAGGAAACTATGTTAAACAGGCCTCAATGTCTAGTAAATTCTCTGTCCTTATTTTTTATTTCAAGTTTTGTTACAGTTTTTTATTGATTTATGTATTTGACAACTTAATTATGAATTATTATATTTATATTTTACATTATATATAAATATGTATTTATTTCTATTTAAATATTTTATTTGCTAACGTGTTTTGTCTAACAATCTTAAGACAAATCATTGTTTTACTTTTGAAATTCTCTAATCCGAGATGAACGAGACACCAAGGCGAAAAGGAAAAAATTATTCGAATATAAAATTTTAAATTAAATAAAATCTATTTTGGGATTTTTTCCCGTCGTTGAACAAATTTTATTCTCTATTCTGATTTTTATTTCCAAACGAATTGTAAAACTCAATAAAATCTGTTTCGGGATTTATTCTTGCCATTTAACAAGTTTTATTCGATTTTGTTTCCAAATTAAAAGTAAATAAATCCGTTTCGGAATTTATTCCTGCCTTTCAACGGATTTTATTCCATTTTTTATTTTATTTCCAAACGCGAAATTAAATTAAATAAAATTCATTTTAGGATTTATTCCCGCAGTTCAACGGATTTTATTCCAATTTTGATTTTATTTCTAAAACGAGTATTAAAATTAAAATAAAATCTGTTTCAGGATTTATTCCTGTCGTTCAACAGAGTTTATTCCAAATTTGATTTTATTTCCAAAAATGAGTATTAAAATTAAAATAAATTTTGTTTTGGGATTTATTCTCGCCGTTTAACGAATTTATTACATTTTTATTTTGTTTCCAAATTAGAATTAAATTAAAAAAAATCTATTTTGGGATTTATTCCCACTGTTTAACAAGATTTTATTCGATATTGTTTTATTTCCAAACAAAGACGTAATCAAATAATTCTATTTCAGGATTTATTCTAGCCATTTAACATATTTTATTTTGATTTAAGTATATAATTTCGTTTCAGGATTTAATCTTGCCGTTTAACAAAAATTGTTTTTGATTTTGTTTCAGAATTTTAATTCTGCTGTTTAACAAATCAAGGGGAAATTTTTCTGTTTATGGTGGCCTTAATTGTGACTTTAAATTTTGAATTAAAAAGAAATTTATCAATGGTGAATTAAAAAGACAATATGAGAATGCATTTCTAGGATTGGTTCTTTGAAATACTTGGTATTTAACCGTGCCGAGTGCACCACCTCTCTTTTAGGGTTACTGTAACACCGCAAACCTAGCCTAGACGGAAAATAGCTATAAATCTAACTTTCGCTTATGGAAACTTTGTGTATCTTTGCTAATTAAAAACTCATTTTATATGAAAACATTTGTCATCCTTAATAGTTAAAATCGTTAATTGTTTACATTATAAAAATTGAATAATTTGCAGAGGAAATTCTTAGGGCGTTATATTTTGAAAACCGCATTTGTTTTCTTAAAAACAGTTGATCGTAGAAACATATTTGTTTTTCGAAATAAAATTGTTTTATCCTAAGTTATGCCAAAACCCAAAAATAAAGTTATAAAAAAAAAAGATAACAAACCCAAACTTCTAAAGAGTCCACAAATTACAAAACTCTCTCAAACCAAAAATTTAAATAATCCAAATTATGTAAATAAAGTTTTACGAAATTGTTGATATATCCGACCTCCTAACGCAGCGACCCGTTTAAGTTTGAGGATTACTGATAAGTCGTAATTTATACATATTTTTATCCCATGCTTAGCACATTTTTGGATGAATCATCATTAAATTTGTGGAATTTGATGTTCCTAATCCTTTAATTTCATATCTTATACTTAAGTGAGCACAGGAGAGTAAAAAGAGCGAGAAACGGGCTGAAAACGGAGAAAATGGGTCAACGTGGAAAATCAACACGGCCTGGACTTCCTCACACAGGTAGACCACACGCCCGTGTCTTTTTAGCAGACTTCAATACGGCCTAAGCCACCCCACACGGGCGTGTCTACTTAATAGTCTTTAACAAGGTTTGAAGCACTTGCACACGGGCGTGGCACACGACTGTGTCCCTGTTGAGCCCAAGTATAATTCTATTTTGAAAAGGGTAATTTTGAGGGTTTTGAAGCATTCTAAAGCCTATTTAAAACACCCTAAAGGAGGATTAAAACACACAGAGAGTAGGAAACAAGTATTGACTTGAAGAAAGCCGATTGATCCATCTCAGAAGTCGGATTCTCCTTCAAGACTGAAGATCTTCCTTCAATTTCCTTCAGGGGTTTTTGGGTTTTCTTTATGCTTTGTTATTATTATTCTTCTGAGATGTTTTCTTTTACAATTATGAACTAAACCCCCTAAATACCTGAGGGGGATAAAACCTAAGACAGATCTTGTTAATAGTTTCTGAATTATATGATAAATACTTGATTTTTTTCTTAATTATGTGTTCTTAATTCTTGTTCTAATATTCTAGGATATTAATTCAAGTATTGATGAGCTTATTTAGAAGAGCAAAAGTCCCTGTCTAAGAGTAGATTTAGCATAATTTAGCGGAGTTGATTGCACCCTTAGACATAAGGCGACATAATTTTGCCGGATTAGGGTGAAACCTAATAAGGGAATCCATAGATCGAGTTAATGCAACGCTAGGGGTTTTAATTAGAAAGAGATTTCAATTAATCAACCTAGCGTTAGACGTTGTTAGTCTCGAGAGAGATAATAATATAAATTAGGGATTTCTACGGATCAAGTCAAGTGAACAAATCGTCTAGTTCAGAGTGGAATAACAAGTGAAGTCTAGATGGATTCTTCCTTGGGTATTGTTTAAATCAATTAGTTTTCCCAAAAGTTTTTCCCCAATTTACTTTCTGTGCATGCTTAGTTTAATTAACTAGTTTAGATAAAATAAATCCCCTTATTTTTAGGCTAGATAATAAAAAGAAGGTTACTACTAGTACTTTTAGTTCCTGTGGGTTTGACATCCGGTCTTGCTATAAACTATGCTACTGTTCGATAGGTACGCTTGCCTTTATCGTGATAATAGTTAGTTTTTAAGTACGATCAATCATAAATATAAAACTTATGACACAATAATCAATTACCTGAAAGTAACAGACAAACAGAAAGTGAGTTTTATAACTCATTGTGTAACTTAACAGAAATAGAATCACAAGTTGAATACATAACAGAACATATATTAATGAATGTCTCATGCAGAATTAGACTTACATGCAAGTTACAATCTTACCCTCATCCGCTACACACCATCTCTGACTATCCCAACACACCATGTGGGGTATAAAATACCCACGCAGCCCTACACACCACATAGTGTCCTTACGATAATTTTTAGAAAAATCACAGCAGTGCTGTCGATAGAATGGTGAGTTAACGCCTCACACAGAACACTTCCTCCACATAATACATAACCTGCCCCTTAGCCAGATACAAACAGAATACTAGATATAATAGAATAATAGATACCAAAATGTATATATATCATGCTCGTATAACATATATTGAACATGCTTATACATAAACTATCAAACATATCCCATTAGATTACATGCATTCAAGTGTTTATTTACGTCAAATTTCATACAACAGATTAACAGATTTCATGCTTTAAGGCTTATACGACCCCAAGAAGGCCCACAGTCGTTCGGGACAACTTGTACGACCCTAGGAAAAAATTTTGAAATCTTGGGCCCACACGCCTGTGTGTCCCACACTACCCAAAATTGCCTAGACCGTGTGTCACACATGACCTCACACACGGTCTATCACACTGTAACGCCCTGAATTTTGGGGCTAGAAGTTTTGAGTTTTTGTGGTTAGAGTCAGTTAGGAGATTGCGCTATTGTGTTTAGTTTGCGATTTAGAGTCAAAATGGGCCTGCTGGTCCAGTGGTTGGATGAGTGTTAGTGTACCTTAAGGTTACGGGTTCGAGTCCTTGAGCGTGTTTTGAGGAATTATTTTTATGTG
The DNA here is from genome assembly GCA_025698475.1 of Gossypium anomalum. Classification (NCBI taxonomy): domain Eukaryota; kingdom Viridiplantae; phylum Streptophyta; class Magnoliopsida; order Malvales; family Malvaceae; genus Gossypium; species Gossypium anomalum. Next base: position 63,478,160 of record CM046968.1, on the reverse strand, counting down.
AATTCAATTTGTCTTATTAAAGGTATTTACTTATTTAGTTACTTCCCATTATTATTGTTATTAATATTTTTTCTATTTTATTTTATTTGGCTTTATTTTATTATTTTTGTTTTTTTTAGACGTTTTTCTTTTTGCTTTCTTCTGGTTTTATCTTCCTTCCTTTTTTCTTCTACTTTGGAAAATAACTTTTGTCGGTTAGTACTTGAATGTCTCCGATCATGAATCAAGTGTGGGTTCGAAACTCTTCAACTTTACTTATGAATTGTTTAATTTGGTGTCAAAATGCGGTGGGATAGCGAAAATTCGTGGGTGGGTTTCGATAATAGGGTATTCATAATGATTATTTTAAATTCAATTGCATCAAAGTTGGGTTACTATAGTATGTGACGAATTTATTTAAGGTTAGAGAGTGCTTCGGGATGAAATTCACATTTTGTAGGCTATTTAAGGTGGTTTCGTGATCACATGGGTAGCCACACGGGTGTGTTCTTGTCCACACGACCGTGTAGAATTAGGAATTAGGTTTTTTGGGCTGATTTGGGCACTACACGGCATAGCCACACAGCCGTGTGGCCGATTTTGGGAAAATAGTCGATTTTTACATGGCCGTGTACCCGGGGCACACGGGCGTATGAGTTTGGGAATTATGGTTTGAGTGATTTGGTGCCACATAGCCTAGCCACACGGCCGTGTAGCTGATTTGGGGATTAAGGATCCCATATGGGCATGTGTTTTGGACACACGACCGTGTCTGGTGGGCACACGAGCATTTGAGACCCTCACACGATTGTGTCAGCCCTGTACTCTAATTTAGTACAAGTAGAAAGAGAGTTACATGGCCTATTCCCACGACCATGTTCCTGGTCCACACGGGCGTGTGCCTTTCTTCACACAGGTGTGTGCCTCAATCACATGGCCATGTGACCCTCCTTATAAGGGCTTTTGATCTGCCACCGGCCTAGGCATTATCGCACGGCCAGAGCATACGGGCTTGTGGTTTTGAGACCCTTATATTGGTTCTGTGTGCATTTCTGATCTGAATATGTGTTTGTGTGGGTGCTCCGACCCTTATATAAATATTAGTAAGGATATTCTAGACTCGATATCTGTGATGATTGTGTATGATGTGTGATTTTGAATTTGGTCTGTGGAGTGTGTTACATATCTGTTCCTTCTTACTGATTGTGTAAATGTCTCTGTTCTCTAAATTTGTATGCATACATACACTTGCATAAAGTTAAGGATTTTAGGTGGGTTTATGAAGAGAAGGGAGTCTGATTCTAACCTGATCTGGCAGTTCTATTGCAATTACTCGTACATCGATTTATCGCACTGTACTGCAGGTGCGTCAGCTTTGCTGTATACTGTTATATGTTCTGGTAGTTAAGACCGCAACTTGTCTGTACAGCGGATTACCGCATTGCACTGTACAACACATACACCAGCTTTGATGCGTATTGTTGTCTGAGTGGCTTAGTCCACATATGTGGTGTAGGGTTGGATGGGCCTAGAGGTCCTATGTGATGTGTTTCGACTAGATGAGCTTAAACAGCTCTTACGTGGTGTGATCGGGGGACAGAGAGGTGTGTTGGCTGGATGGGTGGGTTCTATTTGATTGCATTTCATCCATGTCTATGTGTAGGTTCTGGGTGCTCGACTGTTTGACTGTATTCCGTCTGTTTATCTATGAATTGATGTGAGTGCGATTTCTGTTTTGTTGGGACGTTACTTCTAAGTCTCTTTTTGACGCGGTTATTATCTGTAAATCTGATGCAGTACTGTTCTGAATTCTGAAAATGTGTTTTTAGTCTTGTTTTGGTCTCACACTGAGCTCACGTAGCTCACCCCCTCTTAGTGTTTCCTTCTCAGGTACATTTCTGAATTTTGACTCTAAACTCGGTATGCGGAGGTCTCAGATAGTCACAGTGGGAGATAAACTATTAGTTTGTGTTTTCAGTTTCTACTCTATTTTTCAGTTTTGAAATGTAAAGCTTTATAAAACTATGGTACAAATTCCGATTTATGTTTTAATCGTTTTTATTCTACTTAAATACTGAAATTTTATTGATTAGATTTTAAACGATTAAATTTTATGATTCGACATGTTAATTCTTTTGTAAAAATTTACCTACGGTCACTTCGGTGATCAATGTAACATTCAAGATTTTGTCTAAAGTTCTTGGCTGGGTTTAGGGTGTTACACAGTCATGTGTAGTACACGACCTACCACCCGGCCGTGTGGGGTCGACAGGCCCTAAATTTGACTTTTGTTTTTCACTATTTTTCGGGTTTCTTGTTATACACTTAACTGTTTCCTGATGCGGATTCAACGTGAGTAATCCCAAAACCTATATTGATGATTAACATAACCAATTTTAATGACGATTTGCGGAGCAAAACTAATAAGGACCCTAATCAAACCAAACAACCCTTCATAACAAAAGCACACACACTTACCGATGAACAAGCATCCATTACGCAAATTCTCAATTGTTGGAGGGTCATCCACTATCTCTTGCAGTATTCCTAACAAGCAATAGAATTTATACAATGTCACTAATCTGATGTAACATGATACAACAACCAACACCTCTAGAAAAACAAACGCATAACAAACTGAACTTAAACATTTACTCTTGGATTTACATTCAAGAATCACACCACTGCTTCAAAAATTAATAGCCCAACATGTAAAGAAATTTCCCCAAGCAAAGTTAAAAGAAAGACGAAAAAGATGAAATCAAGAAAATTAAATTTTGGAATTGGGGGGGTTTGCGGCGTGGCTTAGGAAAAATTATAGAGGGAACGTGGGTTTTTTTTTTTTTTTAAGTTTTGTAGCTAAAATAAAATGGAACTAAATTTTAAAAAAAAGATGGATAAGTACAAAATAATTTAAATACTTAATTTATTTATTTCAAAACTAACCCAAAAGACATAATCATTCAAAATCAACCACTTGATTTATTATTATTATATTTTCTTAACAAAGTCATTTAAAAAAAACAAACAACTTCAAAATTGTTTCTACAACAAAGCATATTTTATTTTATATTAGATAAGCTTAGGAACAAAATGATTGAATTGAGACTCGAACCCATGACCCTAGCACATGACTAGAGCCCCTAACCACTGAAACAAATATGCGCTAATGACAAAACCTAACCACCATAACCACTAAAACCTTGGGGCGTTACATTTACCTACCTGGTGCATTGTTTTATTGTATTTTTTTATTAGATTGTATAAACTTTTGTTTCAGGTTTATTAGATTCCAGCCATCGAACAAAAGTTGATAAGTTTTCTAATTCTAGTTTTTGTTTCTTAATAGAAAAACAAAAATTCCCATCAATTCAATCAATTTGCAATCTGAAGCTTTGGTTCAAATGTAATCTTCGATCTAAAACTTAATGTTGCTAATGGTAGCTACTGTAAGCCACAATGAAAACTGGCAAAATTCTTGGGACAGAATTTCAAGACTTGGCAACAGAAAATGTTATTTTATTTGACCATGTTGAACTTGGCCAAATTTTTGAAAGATAACTCTTCTACTGTTAAAGAGGGCGAGGTAGATAAAGTTACCACTTTCACTGTTGTTGAAGCTTGGAAACATTCTGATTTCCTATACGGAAACCACATCCTGAATGGATTCTCGGATGCACTGTACAAAGTGTATAGTGTTAAGAAAACAACTAAGGAATTATGGACATCATTGGACCATAAATACAAAGTCGAAGATGCTAGAACTAAAAATCTTTTAGTTGCTAAATTCTTAAAATTTGTAATTATTGATTCTAAATTAGTTGTGAATCAAGTGCAGGAACTTCAACTGATTATTCACGGAATTGTTGTTGAAGGGATGATGATAAGTGAATCTTTTCAAGTGGAAGTCATTATTGAGAAGCTGCCTCCTGCTTGGAATGACATCAAGAATTACCTAATGCACAAAAGAAAGGAAATGTCAGTGGAATATTTAACTGTTAGACTTCGAATTGAAGAAGACAATAGAGGTACAAAAAAAAGGCTCAACAAAACAACAAATGACAATGTTGCTAGGGCAAACGTCATAGAAGTCAAAAAAAACTTCAAAAAGGGAAAACAATCGCAGGATGGGTCTAAACTGGGACCAAAAGGTTGTGTTTCCAAGAAGCAAAAATTTCAAGGAAAATGCTTCAATTGCAACAAGATGGGGCACAAGTCATCGAACTGTAGGATTCCAAAGAAAATTAAAGCTAACGAGGCCGATGTTGTGGAAGAAATTTTTAAAGAAGTGTCTAACATGGACATATGTGCCTAACATACGCAAGAATTATGAATAAGAATGTTCTTTCTAAAGGGGGAATGTCTGTGGGAAGGGATATATATTAAACTAAATGCAATCTCTGTAAAAGTAAAACTATGAATAAGAATGTTGCTTCTTTTTGTGTTTATATGCTTAAGTCATTTAATTTATGGCATAGTAGGCTTGGACTTGTTAATTATGATCTTTATATACATTAATTAACTTAGAGCACATTCCTTCGTTCCATAATAATTATAATTATAAATGTGAAACATGTGTAGAAACAAAATTAACAAGGTCAAAAACCACTAGATCTAATACATAGCAATGCTTGTAAATCTTGTTCAAATGAGAGGAAGGAATAAATATTTTTATTACCTTCATTGCTACGTATATTTGCTTAAGAGCAAAGACGAAGCTATAGAGAATAAATCTATAAGCAAGAAGTTGAAAAACCAACTTAATAAAAAGATTAAGTGATCGTGGTGGTAGATATGTTGAATCATTTGAATACTATACACAACATGACATTATTAATGAAGTAACACAACCATACTTTCCTCAAATAGAGTAGTCGAGCATGAAAATTAGACTCTAAAGGAAAAGATGAACACACGACTAAAAAGCTCTGGGTTATCATAGAAAATGTGGGGGGAGAGCGTTTCTATGAGTTAATTACCTTTTAAGTAAGGTGCCCTACAAGAAAAAGGGACAAGACACCATATGATTTATGGAAAGGCAGAAAACCATCCTACAACCACTTGAAAGAGTAGGGGTGTCTTGCTAATGTAACGTATTATGATAAGTTAAGACATTTGCATTACCGACATAATACTGTTAAACAACTAATCTCAAACGAAGTTATCTCTATTGATTTTGTAAAATCAAAAGATAATATTATGGATCCACTAACTAAAGGCATAAAATAAGATCATGTTGATAAAACATTGAAAGGAATGAGACTAAAGCCCATGAAAATAAAAGGCGCTATGTGAAGGAAAATCCTACCTAATTGACTGGAGATCCCAATATCTAAGTTCAAAGGGACAACCTAATTGCATAGACCTTGTGATGTCACTGTGGGTATACTTATCCTAAGTTTGTTCCTATGATGTAAATAGTGGCTAAAAATGAGATAGGTTAAGTAATGCTTTTAATGACCATTATGTGTTTCAGTGAGCCGAATAACATAAGTCACCTATGTGAGAGTGAAGTGGGGTCGCTTCAAAGAGACTATTAGGGCATAGTTCTCTCAAACTCTTGCAGAACCAGGAGATGTTCACGGCTATATAAACATACCCATGAGAACTAAAACCTTACCAATGAGGTAGTTGTGTGAGGTATTTCATCATTTACACAAAAGGCAAAATAGTTCAAGGGCATCACGTCTACTGATTAGCTAGTAAAGTAAATATACTTTCAGAAGGGAAGGTTCAATGGTGGATACCTACATATCTTATGCAACTATTGATCGTAGGTTCTATCACCACATCGAGTCAATATTTTTCGATAAACTATCAATTTTCATTCATGTGGGGTATTGTTAGAAAAATGGCATATTATAGGAACTTTGAGGCATATTCTCTATAGGTAAAGGTGGAGAGTTAAATTATAAAATTATGGTTTCATATTCTACTCCAAGAGACCTTTACAACGATATATCATATGCTCAAAATGGTTGAGTGATGAATGAGAAATTGATGCTCAAATTAAGCTACTTGGAAATATTTGTTGAGGAAAAGTAAAAGCTTAGATCCCACATTGGTTAAATGCCAAGTGTCGAAACCATTTTTAAATCGAGTTTTGGGAAAATGAGAATCGACTTTAAAGAAATGAAAACAGGAGTCGCCACCAATCTTTTTAGGTGTGATTGGATCACCTTTAAAACATTTTGCTTTAAAACCATTAGTTTTGGTCTACGTAATAAAAAGAACGGGTTCGAGTCGATTTACGCATTTAGGAAGGATTAGCACCCTCAACGCGCCCAAAAAAATTGGTACCTAACTGATTATCAAATGTCTTTAATGTCAGAAATTCAAAAAGTTTTAAGATGTAATCCTCTTTAAATTAGTATAATTTGATTTTTTTTGTAAATTAAAGTTTATTCGTATCAAAGTATTGACACTAAATTGGCTTTTTAGAAATCCCCATCTCGAAACAACAAAACGCTACATCCAATAAGTTAGGACATATTATTTTGCAATTCCAAGACAGTAGCTCACGTTTTGCAAACATTTAAAAACTTAAGGAGGGTACTTGATTATTCGAACTTAACGAGAAAAGTTACAACCGGATAAGTTAGGGCACTATTTTCTCGAAATTTCCAAACACCAAGCATTGCCTTTGTATTTTTTTTGAAAACTTTGGGGCCTTATTTTTTTTAAAAAGATGCGTGGGGAATTATATTGTACTATAAATCATACATTGTAACATATTATTGTGAATGATATGTGCATTTTAACAAAATGATAGCAATAATATGAAGATCGCATTAGATGCATAAAAATTATATATACATGGCAAATATTAACAATATGCATACAAAAAATATATATAGCATGTATTGAGAATGAATAAACAAAATATACAAATATACGAGGTAATAATTAAATAATGCATGATATTGAAGAAAGCAATGATTAAATAATATATGACATACAAATAAAAGTATAATATCAATGTTCATGTCTACAAAATATAACATATAATAATAATAAAATTTAACACATACATGTTACATGCAATATAGAAATCTACCAAAGAACTAATAAAAAAGAAAATGATTGATTGCTAACAAAATATGCATATAATTAAAAATAAGATATTTCATAACAATTTTAAAATAGAATTTAATATACAAGAATATTTACAAAAGAATAATAATTATATGGTAATATATATTGGCTTGAAAGTATGTAAGAGAATTCATAATATAAATTTAAAATAAAATGATATATATAATAAATAATTTATTAATTAATAATGAAATGTGAATATAATATGAGTTAAAAATATGATTTAATAATAATAATTTACAAATTTTAAATAAAATATATATAATATAAACATAAGTAATATAATTGGTAATATGTAATATACATAACATATATATATAAAATAATAAGCAATATACAAGTAAAACATAATAAATATTATATATAAAATATATGGGAAATAATATAATAAATATAGCATATAATAATGAAAATTTATATATAAAAATAATATGTATAAATAAATATATAATATATGTAAAAATATAATAATATATATAAAAATAATAATTATGAGAGAATTAATATACAATAAACAATTATAATACATATAAAAATAACACTTATAAAATAATTTTATGGAAGTAAAATTAAAATAAAACAAATAATAAAATATATAGAATAATAAAATAAATACAGAACTAAATTTAGAGTCTAGCAAAATTAATGGACGAATTTTAAAAGGAATAAAACTGAAATAAGGTCCCATTTAAAACGTACGCAAAATTAGAGGGACTCATTGGACAAATTGCCCTATTCCCAAAACGGTGACGCTTTCCAGAATATAATTTAATAGCCATAGAGACTAAATTAAAACTAAAATAAAATAATGGGCCAAATTATAAAATAAAATAAAGTTTGATTGTAAGTACAAAAGGGATAGAAGGATTAATTGGGTAATTAACCCAATTCTCAAAAATGCGCGGATCCTCCCAGGTAATCGGGTCAACGCTACGGATCCTTGGGTCACAAAACGATGCCGCTTTTGTCAAGGCTATATAAGCCGATTATTAGCCTTAAAATCATTTGAAACCGCTTTTTAAAAAAATTTAAGAATTCTCTCTGAAAGAGAGAAAGGAGGGAGCTCTAGGCTCGCCTCCGCTCGCCACACGCCACGCGCGCCACGCGCCACCACCCTAAGGACCACCGTACACGGTGGCTAGGGTTTAAAAACCCCTCCTTTCACTCGTCGTTCATCAGGTAACTTCCTTCCTTTTATTTTTGTAATCCATATTTTGCTAAAACAGTTTATATACATGTATATGTTACGAAAATAAAAAATACGGTTAAATCACCTTTTCTGAAATTGTTTGTATCTCTCTGAATAAGTATCTGTAAGTATGTATTTCTATGCTCTTCAAAAAACCGCCCCCTTTTACAATGGTTTCATTCGGGCTTTTATAGCCACTATTTATTACAAAAATTTAGGAAAGAAATCTTTTTATATCTTTTCATATTTGCTTTGCTTGCTGCTGTGGTTCTTTTTCTTTCCTTGCAGGTGTCCCGAAGATCTTGGTGACGGAGGGGCTGCTAGCGTTGATGGAGAGCTAAAGTCTGGTGGCGAGGCGCTGATTACGGGAGTTGGACAGACGCATCTGATGACTTCTGGAATCTTTTGCTTGCGGCACGAGAAGAAAGAGGGCAGAAACCCTAGGGTTTCCTGCCTAGGTCTGCAACTATTTGGGCCAATTGGGCCTTTGGGAATTTTGGGTTTGTAACGGGTAGAGGTGTTTTGGGCTACCAGTCTGTAAAGGGTCCATTTAGGTTGCAACTGTTTGGGGCTTAGTTTAGGTTGGGCTAGTCTAGTAAAATTTGGCTGTTGGGTCTGTGTATTTGGGCTTTGTAAAAAAAAACTTTTATGGACTGTTTAAATTAAATAAATAAATATTTATTTATTTATTCATTAATTTTTCAGTTTTAATAGTCCAGGCAAATTTCGGTGACTACAGCTGCCCCTCTTTGCTCGTTGCTATGTAATAGGAATTGAGCAAAGACCATAAAGGACCAAATTTGCCCGGTCTAGCCCAATCTTTGCGATCTTTTCCTCAAATGATCTTCAATCTACCTTCTCCCTACGACCTCAAGAATGCTATGTTGATATCGTTGATCTGTTTTCTACTGAACACAGAGGCACCGAGTCTGCTTCTTCGATTTGTAGGGATGTCAAATCATCTTGGGTCTGTTTGAGAACATCTGAGAGTCAAATCTGCTATGTCCTCCATTTGTTCTTTGTAAGCACAAGGATGCCAAACCATTTTGAGTCTGCTTCAGCATAAATGTCTGAAGTCTAGATCTACTATATCTGAGAACATCTAAGAGTCAAATCTGCTATGTCCTCGATTTGTTTCTTGTAAACACAAGAATAACAAATCAACTTGGATCTGCTTCAGCATAAATGTCTGAAGTCTAGATCTGCTATATTTGAGAACATCTGAGAGTCAAATCTACTATGTCCTCGATTTGTTTCTTGTAAACACAAGAATACCAAATCATCTTGGATATGCTTCAGCATAAATGTCTAAAGTCTAGATCTGCTATATCTGAGAACATCTGAGAGTCAAATCTGCTATGTCCTCAATTTGTTTCTTGTAAACACAAGAATACCAAATCATCTTGGATCTGCTTCAGCATAAATGTCTGAAGTCTAGATCTGCTATATCTGAGAACATCTGAGAGTCAAATCTACTATGTCCATGATTTGTTTCTTGTAAACACAAGAATACCAAATCATCTTGGATCTGCTTCAGCATAAATGTCTAAAGTCTAGATCTACTATATCTGAGAACATCTAAGAGTCAAGTCTACTATGTCCTCGATTTGTTTCTTGTAAACACAAGAATACCAAATCATCTTGGATCTGCTTCAGTATAAATGTCTGAAGTCTAGATCTGCTAACTTCAATTTGTTTCCCATAAGCACAGGGATGCCATGTTGAAATCTTTGATCTTCATTGTCCCCTAGAGGACATAACCTGTAGAATGAGTATGTGCCTATGCCTATGTATGCTATGATTGAAATGAGTCGAATGTCCCTAACATGTTATGATGCAAAGTGCTGTGAATATGACCCCTATCTTAGGTGTCACAATTCATTCCTTCATTTGTCTTTCTTTTCTCAAAATTTTATTCTTACTCAGCTTGTAGGCCTTCCTCCAATACTACGATCTACTGAGGATGTCTGTAAGAATTGAATCATCCATTTCCTTTTGGACTGGAAGAAAGAAATTCCTCGAGTTCCTTCATCCCTTACTTACGTGAATTTCTCGAACAATTGTCCTGTTTTAGTTTCTTGCATTATCTAGAAATTCCAAGGTAATGCGCAAAACTTCGTTTGTGAAAATATTTTAGTTCATCTATCATTATTTCAATGCAACATACTTTAAGAATATCGGAAGATGAGTAAATCTTTGAGAATAATTGGATTTGAATTGTTAACAATACAAAGGAAATAAGTCTGATAGCATATCTTTAAGAAGAAATAGAATCTAAAGATAGCAAACAGGATAAAAATTAGATGCTCTAAATATCGCCACTTGAGCGTCTATACATTAGTTCCCCGAAGCCTTTCTTGAGTTCGACATGTGTTTAAAAGATCCAAAGTACTTTGTTGATGTCCCAATGTACATCATGTTTTACTCTCTGCCGAGTCAGATATAGCCAAATTGCTGTATGCCCTTCAAAATTTGAGCTTCCCTTTCGGGTTTTCAACTCAAAACCCATTTGGTCACAAGGTGCCCTTTGCGGGTTTTCACCTTGGATTCTTTTCTCCATTAGACAAAGTACTTTTTGACTGAGTCTGAGTTCACTAGATTGGGTAGGCTCTTTCCATCTATTTCTGTCAAAATCAATGCACCGCCAGAAAAAGCCTTCTTCACGACGTATGGCCCTTCCCAATTTGGCATCCATTTTCTTCTAAAGTCCTTCTGGATGGGAAGGATTTTCTTTAGCACAAGGTCCCCCTCATGGAATTCCCTTGGATGAACCTTTTTATCATAAGCTCGCATCATACGCTTCTGGTACATCTGACCATGTCAGATAGCTTTTAGCCTCTTTTCCTCAATCAAGTTTAGCTGGTCATATCGGGACTGAACCTATTTAGCTTCATCTAACCTTATCTCTGTTAGAATTCGGAGAGAAGGTATTTCTACTTCAATAGGTAACACTGCTTCCATCTCGTAAACTAACGAGAACGGGGTTGCCCCAGTAGAAGTTCTGACAGATGTTCGATAGGCCAAGAGTGCGAACGGTAGCTTTTCATGCCAATCCTTATAAGTCTCAGTCATCTTTCCCACTATTTTCTTAATGTTCTTATTGGCAGCCTCCACTGCCCCATTCATCTTTGGACGATAGGGTGAAAAGTTGTGATGCTTGATTTTGAACTGGTCGCAAACCTCTGCTAACGTTTTGTTGTTCAAATTCAATGCATTGTCGGATATGATCCTCTCAGGCATTCCATACCGACAAATGATTTTCTTCTTCAAAAATCGACTTACAGCTGACTTAGTAACATTTGTGTAAGAAGCAGCCTCTACCCATTTTGTAAAATAGTCAATCACTATGAAGATAAACCGATGTCCATTCGAAGCTTTCAGCGATATTGGTCCGATGACATCCATACCCCACATGGAAAATGGCCATGGAGACGTCATGGTATGTAAAGGTGAGGGTGGTACATGAATTTTGTCCCCATAAATCTGACACTTATGGCATTTTTTGGCATAGTTGATACAGTCTCCTTCCATAGTGGCCCAGTAATAGCCAAACCTCATGATTTGTCTTGCCATCGTGAACCTATTTGCATGCGTACCACATACACCTTCATGAACCTCTTCTAGAATTAGCTTGGCTTCTACAGCATCGACGCATCTCAAAAGTATTTGGTCTTTCCTTCTCTTGTACAAAACATCCCCGTCTAAAACATAGTCACAAGCTAACCTTCTTAGGGTTCATTTGTCATTTTCGGATGCCTATGCTGGATATTTACGACCTCTTACATATCGCAATATATCCTGATACTAAGGATTGTCATCCTTTTTTTCCTCTTCAAGGTTACAACAGCTAGCTGGAACTTCATAGACACTCATTTGAATTGGACTCATCTCTTCCACTTTATTTGCCTTAATCATTGAGGCCAAAGTTGCTAGAGCATCTGCCATCTGATTTTCGTCTCATGAGAAATAATTAAAGGTGATATCATCAAACTCTCGAAGTAACCCCAAAACTATCCTTCAATAATTGATCAGTTTAGGGTCCCTTGTCTCCCATTCACCTCTAAGCCGATAAATTACCAATGTCGAATCTCTATATACTTCTAGGATTCTTATACCTCGCTCTATGGCCGCTTGAAGTCCTATGATGCATGCTTCATACTCAGCCATATTGTTCGTGCAATCAAAGTCCAACTTGCACGTGAATGGGTAATGATCGCCATTAGGGGATACTAAGACTGCCCCAATTCCATTTCCCACTGCGTTAGAAGCCCTATCAAAATTAAGCTTCCACAGAGAATCTTTAGTCATTGCTATACACATTAACTCCTCGTTTGGAAAATCAAAATTTAATGGCTCATAATCCTCTAATGCTCTACTAGCCAAGAAATCAAATACACATGACCGCTTTTATAGCCTTCTGACTTACATAAACTATGTCAAATTCTGAAAGCAAAATTTGCCATCTCGCCATTCTCCCATTCAGAGCCGTTGACTCCATCATGTACTTTAATGGATCTAGCTTGGAGATGAGCCAAGTGGAATGGTATAGCATGTACTGTCTTAATCTCCGGGTAGTCCAGATTAGCGTGCAACACAACTTTTCAATTGGCGAGTATCTCATTTCACAGTCAGTGAATTTTTTACTGAGATAATAAATTACTTTCTCCCTTTTCCCCGACTCGTCATGTTGACCAAGCACACATCCCATAGAAGTGCTGAACACTGACAAGTATAGTATTAACAGTTTATCTGGACTAGGTGGAGACAACACTGGAGTATTCAACAAATACTGCTTGACTTTCTCAAAAGCATTTTGGCATTCTTCGTTCCAAGTACCTTGATTATACTTTCTGAGGAGGCGAAAGATAGGATCACATTTCTCGGTCAATTGTGAAATGAACCGAGTGATGTAATTCAACCTTCTTAGGAATCCTCGAACTTCTTTTTGCGTACGTGGCGGAGGCAACTCTTGTATGGCTCTGACCTTGTCTGAGTCAACTTCAATTCCCTTTTCACTGACTACGAAGCCTAATAACTTCCCCAATCTGGCTCCAAAGGTGCACTTTGCTGGATTGAGCTTCAACTGAAATTTTCTCAACCTTAAGAACAATCTTCTCAAGACATCAATGTGTTCTTTTTCTGTTCTCGACTTGGGGATCATATCATCAACGTATACCTCAATATCCTTATGCATCATGTCGTGAAACAAGTTTACCATGGCTCTTTGATATGTTGCCCCTGCGTTCTTCAGCCCAAACGACATTATTTTGTAACAAAAGGTACCCCACAATGTTATGAAAGTGGTTTTATCCATATCCTCTGGATGCATCTTTATCTGATTATATCCTGAAAAGCCATCCATGAAAGAGAACAATGAATATCCCGCTGTGTTGTTTACTAAAGTGTCAATATGTGGTAGAGGAAAATTATCCTTTGGGCTTGCTTTGTTTAAATCTCTATAATCAACGCACATTCGTACCTTCCTGTCCTTCTTAGGAACAGGTATAATATTAGCTACCCACTCAGAGTACTTCACTTCTTACAAGAATCCTGCATCAAAATGCTTCTTGACTTCATTCTTTATTTTCAGAACAATATCCGGCCGCATTCTCCGCAACTTCTGTTGAACTGGTTTGCAACCTTGTCTTATAGGAAGTCGATGTACTACACTATCAGTACTTAATCCGGGCATATCCTGATAAGACCATGAAAAAATATCCTTGAATTCCTGAAGCAACTCAATCAAACTATGCCTTGTGTCTTCGGTAATCAGTGTTCCAATTTTCACCTCCTTTTCTTCCTCTAGGGCTATGCTCTCTATTGCCTCTTTCTCACGTGGCATGATTTGTTTCTCCTCTTGTTTTACCATTCTTAAGAGATCAAGAGATACGTCACCATCTTGAACATCTTTACAATTCTGAGGTTCTTTTAAACACATGTCTTGCTCACAAAAGAAATCAGGAGCGGCAGTATTAGCGCTCATATTATTGATATCTAGTGACTTGTGAGGGGTATGAAAGAATATACAAAGAATGAATGAATTTAAGAATGATCGTTTATGTGCTATGAATAAAAGAATAAGAGTTTGTTAGAATTTAAAGGAATATTGGTTGATAAAAATGAGGCAATACTCTTTTAAATTGGTAAAAGTTATGTTTTATTTGAATAATAATAGATGAACATAAGCCTATTTTCACAAATGTAATCTTACTACTCCTAGGCCCTAGAATAATAAACATGTTTCGAGAATTACTCTAAAAATTTTCTAAAGACTACAGGAAGATCTTCCGCAGTCCAATTGTTCAGAGAGCTCCTCGGTTCATAAGGGCGAATACCCTCAAGGTTTTCCTGTCCCAACCACTCACTATGTACAACATTGATTTGATGACTCTCTTCTACCAGCAACCCTCCTGACTTAAAAATTCTGGATATAGGTGGGAATGTCATCGGTTCCCACTCTACTTCTCCTCCGTTCAAACGCGCCTTCCTTCTTGCTTGACGCTTTTCCATCTCCTGTCTCTTGTGTTTATGGTCTGGCTTGAAACCCAAACCAAAGCGATCCTTCTTCTCCGTCAGCTTTGGGATTTGAATCCCTCCTTGCGACTGTTTTCCTAGTCCTTTTCCCGGTGATGCCCCCTTTCCCATCATCATTTGTAGGGCCATCCTTATAGCTCCAGACATTTTGGGCACTGGCACCTGACTTCTTTCTGAAATGAAGGTTACATTGATAATTTCTAGAGAGCGAAAAGAACATTCAACAGACTCTTCATTGGCCTCGACATAAGGGGCTTTGCCAGTGACTGTTGCTATGATATCCTCCTCCGCATTGATAGTTATTAACCGTCCATCTGTTACTAACTTCAATTTCTGGTGCAATGAGGAGGGCACTGCTCCTGCCGAGTGTATCCATGGTCTCCCCAACAAGGAATTATAGGATGGTTTGATATCCATCACCAGGAAATCAACTTCATACGTATTTGGCCTGATTTCCAAGGGAATGTCAATTCGCCCTATCACCTTCCTTTCGGTTCCGTCAAAAGCTCTTACCACATTATGACATGTCTTCATGTGTGAATTGTCAATGGGTAATCTGTTCAATGTTGATAATGAAAGGACGTTCAAAGCGGACCCATTATCAACGAGTACACTTGGAAACATGTATCCTTTGCAACGAGTGGTGATGTGCAAAGCCTTAGTTGACCCTATGCCCCCAGGTGGAATTTCATCATCATTGAAGTAGATGAAATTATCAGCACTGATGTTATTTATCAACCGGTCCAATTTATTGACAGATATATCGTGAGTGACATATGTCTCGTTGAGTACCTTCAACAACGCTTCTCGATGCACTTCGAGCTTAGCGATGAAGGCTAAAACCGAGATATGCGTCTTTGGTTGCTTACGCAACCGCTTTCGACCACACCAGTACTCACTATGTTTAAGGAACTTTAGAAATTCCTTAGCTTCCTCCTCCCTCACTGGCTCGTTAATAGGTACTTCACTCTTTTTCTCAATCTCAACACTCTTGGATTTTGTGGGCTCCACTCTGATGTTCCCCATATCATAACGCTTCCCACTCCGCGTATGGGAACCTTCAATTTGTACATCTTTAGATGCGCTAGCTATATTTCCTTCCTCCGGCACCATCACGCTACAGTTATAACTCCATAGTACTTTCTTGCTATCCTTGTAAGGGAAAGGAGTAGGTGTATGGATAATGACCTTGGGAGCTGCTGGTGTCCCCACTTCATTATTCCCTGGCGGGGAGATAATGATCCTTGGTCTACCAGTTCTTTGCTGTTCATTTTTCAGCACACATACTTGTTTTTCACTAGAGCTTCCTTCACAGATCTGTAACTCTTTATTGTCTATAAAGCCTTGCACCAAGGCCTTGAATTGCCCGCAATCTTTATGGAATTCATCATAGTCCCTCGTTCCTTCTCTCGTATTTTTAGAGGTCAACATACCTCTCTTCATCATCTCCTCCCAGATCACCCTCATAGGCATCTTTATCTCCGCAACATTTTCCTTTCCCTTTCTTCCATTGGTTTCAACAATGGCATTTACTCCTTGATTGTCATGGTTAGGCAGAGGGCTCTTAGTATTTGAGGTACTCTCAAATTTTAAAACCCCATTCTTGATCAATCTCTCTACAGCTTTTTTAAATCCCGTACAATTTTCAATTGAGTGCCCCGATATTCCAGCATGATACTCACATCTGGCATTCGCATCATACCATTTAGGATATGGAGGTTGTAATGTTTCAAATGGAAAGGGGCTATAGCACGTGCATCATATAGGTTTTGATAGAGCTCCCTATACGTCACAAGTATAGGTGTAAATTGCATCCTCTCATGCTTGGTGTTGGATTCCTGCTTTTGAGACCCCTGTTGCCCAACTGTGGCTACTTTGGGCTGGCTAATCGTGACTGCTTTTGAATTAAAACCACTTGTATTGTTTACCTCATTGTCTTTTCTTCTTGGGACTGATCTTTTGGCCACTTCCCCCTCAATTCTTCCCCCTCTTATGGCATTCTCTATCATCTCTCCTGCCATAACTATATCCGTAAAACTTTTAGTAGTGCTCCCAATCATATGAGTAATAAATGGGGCTTTCAAAGTATTAATGAATAACATAGTGGTCTCCTTCTCCAGCAATGATGGCTGAACCTGCATTGCTACCTCTCTCCACCTCTGTGCATATTGTCTAAAATTCTTATTAGGCTTCTTCTTCATGTTTTGCAGGGTAATCCTGTCAGGGGTCATGTCTGTCACATGATTGTATTGCTGCATGAAGGCTTGTGCAAGATCCCTCCATGAATTTATTCTAGCCTGGCTCAACTGATTGTACCATCTGGCTGCTGCACCTATCAAGCTATCTTGAAAACAATGGATCAACAGCTGATCATTGTTTACATACCCCATCATCCTTCTGCAGAACATTGTGATGTGGGCCTCTGGGCAAGTAGTGCCATTGTACTTTTCAAATTCTAGCATTTTGAATTTGTGAGGCAACACTAGGTTTGGGACTAGACTTAAATCCTTGGCATCAACCCCATGATTATTGCCAGTGCCTTCTAAAGCTTTGAACTTTTCTTCTAACCATCTGCAGCGTTCATCCAATTGCCTTGTAGCTTCGACTTTCAAATCCTCCTTTTCCATTATATCTAGATCGGGAACAAGAGGATTAGTAGGATTATCACCCATATTAAACCCTGAACCAGCCGGGAAATTCATATGGACACCAAAGATCAATTGGCCCATGTTGAGGCCTCACAAGAGAGATGGCCTTCTAGGAGGTGCCTCAATTTGCAATGGTACATGAGGCGGAGTAAAACCTGGAGGAGGACCCTCATTTTCCTCTTCAGTGATGGCCATAGGAGCCTTTCCCTTATCAGTGGCCCTCAGTAACTGAGCCATTTCGGCCATCATATTCCTCTGAGCTTCCATCATATGCTCCCTCATCTCATTCTACATTTTAGCCAACTGCTCTTGCAACTGGTCTTGCATATCCTTTTGCAACTGCTCAAACCTTTGATCCATGTTTTTAGTCTTAGTGCGAGTGCCGTAGGGATGTGTGATTTCCAGATTTTCTTTTCTACCTTTATAAAGAAACTTTAACTAATTAGGGTCCTTCTACAATCTTGAATGCATATGATATGATGTAATACAAATGCATGAATGCAACAAAGGCATCAATCTCGATTCAATCTCATTTAGAAAACTTTATTTAGAAAAAGAATATCTTTACATATAAATGGATTACAAGTACACTTTCGCCCTAATGCCCAAAGTTTTAACTCTATCTAATAAAAGGGCTAACTCTCGTCCTATATCTGATGACGACCCACACATCAGACTCAATACATCGGCTTGTACTGCCAAGTCCTGTACATATTCAGCAACCTCTCGAATCTGGGCTATGGCTTCTCCCTGACATGATCCCTTTCTTTGACCTGCCCTCTAGACTGATGAAGCTCTCCCTTTAGATAGTCTTCTTGTGTCCAAAGTTTACCTTTATGCAATGCTACTTCCAAATCTTCAACTTTACTTTTTAATTCCTTTAATTCGACCTTAGAATCACGGCTACAATGCCAACGAAGGGATCTTCCAAGCTCAGTTGCTTTGGACTTCAACCCTTTATTTTCTTCTTCTAACGCCAAATTTCGCGACTGCATCTCCTGAAACTTCTTCTCCCAGTACTCAGCTCTAGCCTTTCTTCGTGGACCTCTTTCTGCAACTGACCTGAGGACCCTCCTACTCTTGCTCTCCTCAAGGATACTTGTGCCTTTTTGTAGTGTTCCTTTAAATCATCTCTATCCTCTTCGATTTTCCTCTTTTTCTTTCTTTCTTTTTCGACCTCCATCTTCTGGACATCAATGTCTAAACTCAAGTACATCTTTTCTTCTTCGAGCTTTGCTATTCTTTTCTCAAGCTCCAAAATTTTCCTCTCAAATTCTTGCTTCATAATTTCTAACTCCGAAGGCATGACTTGCAAATATTCCTCCATCGGTCGAGCTCCTTCCACATTTGGCTCAGGAATATTATCATTGATCCTTCTACCTCTCCATTCAACATATTCTAAAGTCGTAGCAGGGCCAATAGCTACTCCTTTCAACTGACACGTCTTGTTCTAAGCGCTAGAGATCTCACCGACCCTTTTCTTGTAATCGGCTCCTCTATATGCGAACTCACTTTGAGCCAGCCCCTGAGTTACTGGCACAAACTGCCTTAAACCGAATTGCCTCAACACGAGTAAGGGGGCATAACCAATGGCACCCCAAATTCCCAATAGAGGGACCCAATCGAAATTACCGTACCGGTAAAGAATCTCACCAAAAATCATCCATGAAGCTTTCCACTCAACATCTTTTGCCTAAAAATTCTGGAGTAGTGCTATCCAATTCTCATCTGGAACATCAACTCTCCTAGTTGAAGCGACTATGTCCTTCAGCGGTGAATAATCTTCTAAGAAAACCTGACAAATGACCCTATCTATCAATCGAAAATGGCTATAGAACCAAGCTAAAAGTAATTGGGCACAACCAACAAACCTGCCCGCACCAGCCTTCCTACATGTGCCTAAGGACCTGACTGTCTCCGCCAAAATCGCAGGGACAGAAGTGACCCTCTTACTGAGTCGATGGAAAAGATCCGCGGTTGCCTCGTCCACATATCCCAAAGCCCTGGGGAACACCACTAATCCATACAAACTTAAGGCAAAAACATCTACCTTCTTTGTTTCATCAGGATGCTTTAAAATTAGACCCTTCAAAGCGTCCCATGAAATGCACTTGCACTCACCCTTCTCTTTAATTCTGGCCGTAATCCACTGCTCGCTCATTCCTATAATAGTCATCAATTTCTTCCAAAAGGTAGGGACATTAACAGCTCGAGAATAGATTCTATCAACCTAGAACCTGGGACAACGTAACAAGGCAGTGTACTCTTCTACGGTAGGCACCAAGTCTACCTCCCTAAAAGTGAAACAACTGTATGCTGGATTCCAAAACTGAGCGAGGGCTCGGAACAAGTGCTCATCTATTTAAACATCGAGCAAGTAAGGTAAGTCTCCGTAATTACCGTAGAATAACTATTTAGTCTCGTTGCCCCATTGATCCCAAATCTCCTTAAGCTCTTGGAAATTATTCTGTGTGACACTAATGCGAGTATATCCTGACAGCTCCGACATATATCCCGCAGCTATACTATCTCCCTTTTCTAACTGAGTTCGCTCAGACCATCTATGGACATTGGCGTTGCCCTCCACTCTATCAAGAAGCCCGTTCTCTATAACAAAACTCTCTAACTTAGAAACTGACCGTGAATCGATACCTTTGTAAATCACATGATATCAATAAATCTCAACAATAATTTATAAGGGTAATATCTAGAGTTTAACTCTAACTAAGTTGGGCTCTTACAGTTTTTTCTATATGAGATTGGTTCTAAAGTTTTAGGTACCTGAACCAGCAGATTCCTCGATCCTCACCCATTATAGGCTCATTCGAATCGAGTTTAGTTCAGGGGGACACATTTCCCTATGGCTACATGGAGATGAAAATCTCACGAAACCATAGGTACGGATGTAACCCGAAAGTGATCCACTATCCTGCACGGAGGCGAAAACCTCACGAAGGCGTAGCTCCTCACTCCCACTTAAGGGTGTGACCACAACGGTCATGCAAATGTATTGCGTATTAGAATATAGCAACACATGCAATAATACAAACACATGTAATGTAAAGAGGATTAAATTTTAAAATTTTTAATTTCTGACATTAAGACAAAAGATAATCAATTACACGGCTTGACTCTCTTATTAGTCCCCAGCGGAGTCGCCAAGCTATCGAAACCATTTTTAAATCGAGTTTTGGGAAAATGGGAATCAACTTTAAAGAAACGAAAACAGGAGTCGCCACCAATCTTTTTAGGTGTGATTGTATCACCTTTAAAACATTTTGTTTTAAAATCAATAGCTTTGGTCTACGTAATAAAAAGAACGGGTTCGGGAGTCGGTTACGTACGAGGAAGGATTAGCACCCTCGTAACGCCTAAAAAAAATTGGTACCTAACTGATTATCAAATGTCTTTAATGTCGGAAATTCAAAAAAGTTTTAAGATGTAATCCTCTTTAAATTAGTATAATTTGATTTTTTTTGTAAATTAAAGTTTATTCGTATCAAAGTATTGACACTAAATTGGCTTTTTAGAAATCCCCATCTCGAAACAACAAAACGCTACATCCAATAAGTTAGGACATATTATTTTGCAATTCCAAGACAGTAGCTCATGTTTTTCAAACATTTAAAAACTTAAGGAGGGTACTTGATTATTCGAACTTAACAAGAAAAGTTGCAACCCGATAAGTTAGGGCACTACTTTCTCGAAATTTCCAAACACCAAGCATTGCCTTTGTATTTTTTTTTTTTGAAAACTTTGGGGCCTTATTTTTTAAAAAAAGATGCGTGGGGAATTATATTGTACTATAAATCATACATTGTAACATATTATTGTGAATGATACGTGCATTTTAACAAAATGATAGCAATAATATGAAGATCGCATTAGATGCATAAAAATTATATATACATGGCAAATATTAACAATATGCATACAAAAAATATATATAGCATGTATTGAGAATGAATAAACAAAATATACAAATATACGAGGTAATAATTAAATAATGCATGATATGTAAGAAAGCAATGATTAAATAATATATGACATACAAATAAAAGTATAATATCAATGTTCATGTCTACAAAATATAACATATAATAATAATAACATTTAACACATACATGTTACATGCAATATAGAAATCTACCAAAGAACTAATAAAAAAGAAAATGATTGATTGCTAACAAAATATGCATATAATTAAAAATAAGATATTTCATAACAATTTTAAAATAGAATTTAATATACAAGAATATTTACAAAAGAATAATAATTATATGGTAATATATATTGGCTTGAAAGTATGTAAGAGAATTCATAATATAAATTTAAAATGAAATGATATATATAATAATTAATTAATTAATTAATAATGAAATATGAATATAATATGAGTTAAAAATATGATTTAATAATAATAATTTACAAATTTTAAATAAAATATATATAATATAAACATAAGTAATATAATTGGTAATATGTAATATACATAACATATATATATAAAATAATAAGCAATATACAAGTAAAACATAATAAATATTATATACAAAATATATGGGAAATAATATAATAAATATAGCATATAATAATGAAAATTTATATATAAAAATAATATGTATAAATAAATATATAATATATGTAAAAATATAATAATATATATAAAAATAATAATTATGAGAGAATTAATATACAATAAACAATTATAATACATATAAAAATAACACTTATAAAATAATTTTATGGAAATAAAATTAAAATAAAACAAATAATAAAATATATAGAATAATAAAATAAATATAGGACTAAATTTAGAGTCTAGCAAAATTAATGGGCGAATTTTAAAAGGAATAAAACTGAAATAAGGTCCCATTTAAAACGTACGCAAAATTAGAGGGACTCATTGGACAAATTGCCCTATTCCCAAAATGGTGACGCTTTCCAGAATATAGTTTAATAGCCATAGAGACTAAATTAAAACTTAAATAAAATAATGGGCCAAATTATAAAATAAAATAAAGTTTGATTGTAAGTACAAAAGGGATAGAAGGATCAATTGGGTAATTAACCCAATTCTCAAAAATGCGCGGATCCTCCCCGGGTAATCGGGTCAACGCGCGGATCCTTGGGTCACAAAACGATGCCGTTTTGTCAAGGCTATATAAGCCAGATTATTAGCCTTAAAATCATTTGAAACCGTTTTTTTAAAAAAATTTAAGAATTCTCTCTAAAAGAGAGAAAGGAGGGAGCTCCGGGCTCTGGCCTCCGTCGGCCACATGCCGGTCACGCGCCCACGCGCCACCCTAAGGACCACCGTACATGGTGGCTAGGGTTTAAAACCCCCACCTTTCACTCGTCGTTCATCAGGTAACTTCCTTCCTTTTATTTTTGTAATCCATATTTTGCTAAAACTGTTTATATACATGTATATGTTACGAAAATAAAAAATACGATTAAATCACCTTTTCTGAAACTATTTGTATCTCTCTGAATAAGTATCTGTAAGTATGTATTTCTATGCTCTTCAAAAAATTGCCCCCTTTTACAATGGTTTCATTCGGGCTTTTATAGCCACTATTTATTACAAAAATTTAGGAAATAAATCTTTTTATATCTTTCCATATTTGCTTTGCTTGCTGCTGTGGTTCTTTTTCTTTCCTTGCCGGTGTCCCGAAGATCTTGGTGACGGAGGGGCTGCTAGTGTTGATGGAGGGCTGAAGTCTGGTGGCGAGGCGCTGATTACGGGAGTTGGGCGGGGCGTGTCGATGACTTCGGAATCTTACGCTTATGATGCGAGAAGAAGAGGCGAGAAACCCTAGGGTTTCTGCTGGAGTCTCCTGAATCGCTTGGGCCAATTGGGCCTCTGGGAATTTTGGGTTTGTAACGGGTAGAGGTGTTTTGGGCTACCAGTCTTTAACGGGTCCATTTAGGTTGCAACTGTTTGGGGCTTAGTTTAGGTTGGGCTAGTCTAGTAAAATTTGGCTGTTGGGTCTGTGTATTTGGGCTTTGTAAAAAAAACTTTTATGGACTGTTTAAATTAAATAAACAAATATTTATTTATTTATTCATTAATTTTTCAGTTTTAATAGTCCGGGCAAATTTTGATGATTACACCAAGTGTGAGATGTGTATATATATAGGAGCCCTCTTGAAGGGTGATTGAATGACTAAGCTTGGAACCCAGCCTTGTGCGCAGGCCGGGGGTGCAAGTTCAAACCCAACGGGGTTTTAGCACATTCGCATGAAGTGGGCGACGCGAAATGTTCGGACCGATCAGGCTCAAAATGGGCCTGTGAATATTTTAGGCCAACACGAGACTATTTTTCCTTAGTAGACATAATCTATTTATATAAGGACATTTATCTTATTTTATTTGATTCCAATCAATTTGATTAAATTTTTAATCAAATTGATTTGTTGGCTCCTTTAATGGCAGATTTTATGGATATTTTCAAAATTCCACTATACTAAATTCCTATAAAAGGCTATGAATTCTGAAGAATTTCTCCACACTGATATCCTCTCACATTGAACTTATTTTGCTATCAAATTCTTCTTTTCCTCTCCCTATTTTCCAACGTTCCAGTGATAGAAAAAGGCAATATTTGTTCATTGATCGCTACAGAGGTGCTATTGCTTTAACCATTATGTTGTTGTATCCTGGGAGACATTCGACCAACGTTTCTCCAAGTATCGTAAGAGCGGTCGAGCCTGCCTTAAGGAAACTTTGTTAAGTAGGCCTCAACGTTTAGTAAATTCTCTATTCTTATTTTCGAGTTTAACTTTTGTTATGGTTTTTATTGATTTACATATTTGACAATTATAAATTATTCTATTTATATTTTACATTACATATAAATATGTGTTTATTTATATTTAAATATTTTATTCGCTAATGTGTTTTGTCCAACACATTGTGCATAGTCCTCGTTGCCTGTAGTAGCCGAGAAATCGACGCGTTTTCATTGACTCAACCACGTTTTGATTCAACGTGGCTACATTTCAAGGCTTTGTTAGGCTCTTATAACAACACCTGGAAAGAAGAGAAAATGCAAGAGCGGCTCCCAAACTTTTGTAATGGATAAGAAAGAAATAGAATAAAAGCTATTGTTCCATTCTCCTTTAGCTGCCTAGTTCTGCCAACTATGCTGGGTGACATTTAAGCATAGGAGAGATATTATGCTCCTCTTACCGTACCGGTTATATAACTTTGCTATTTGATCTAGTAATATGTTAAATTTTATAGGTTTATGGAAATATCATTTAGTTTGATATAGGTCTATGTGAGTAGAAATGTAGTAAGACTTAAGTTATGATGGATGGCCTATAAGTATTAAGTTCATGGCATTAAGTTTTTCTTTTTCTGAGTAGAAACTAAAGAGAAACAACTTATTTAAACTTACAACATCCTGATTGCTTCAACTACTTCTTAAATAAATCAAAATATTATTTTATCAAAGTTTCGACTACTTTTTCAAATATAATAAAATGTTGAATTAAACTTGTATTTTTTAAAATTAAGATAACATATATTTAATAAGATATCAATTTTGGAAGTTACGAGAATGCTAAAACTTTCATCACCCATAATTGATTCTTGAATTTCTTTTAAACTTTAACGTAAACCCAAAATTTATTTTTAAAAATAAACTTAAATTTTTAATTTTAAAATATGATTTTATAGGTGTCTAGGAAAAGAGCAATGATGACTTCCTCTTTTATGAAAACCCCATGTTCTGTAAAAATCAAAATTAATATATATATAAATTCAAACTTGTATGCTATAAATTATTTTTACCTACTCAAAGATGTTTAAACTTTGTTTTCAAGTTCCTCAAAAATTGTTCTTTTTACTCTGGCATGTTTCTATAGAATTTATCAAACGATTTTCATGAATTATTAAAATGCAAATAAAATTGATGTAGTAGGAAGAATAGAACCTTAATTTTGTGCGTCCATATAGAAATTTGTTAAAAGCGAAGAAGCCTAGCGGCTATTAAGTGTAGGTTCTTTTGTTCTTTTCTCCTTTTGCCTGAAATTTGGTGTCTTAAAGCTTCTTTTCAACCTCAGTGTTAGAGACCAAGTCTACCCAGCATGTATAAGGACAATATGTTCGTGTTAGGGTGTGCTTAAACTAGTGTTAAAAGACTTGTGTGAGAAGGTACAATGCTGATAAAGAGATTGGATGGTGAATATTAGAAATCAAATATTTAAAAGTTTGGGATGACAACTTCAACCTTAATATCATTGTCTCTAAGGATATTTCGTAAATTTGTATATTATCTAAAATTTAACAAGCACTTTTGTTAACAAATAGGAAAACAAAGAACAAGAAAGAACGAAATAATTAAAATACTCAACTAAGATTATAAAACTAATTTTTTGTGAGAATAGATGATGTTTTGAAGAGAATGGAAAATGAACTGATTTGATTCTAACATTAAAAAAAATCTAGAAAATCAAGTAATCTAATTTTACTAAAACAATAAAAAATGAAATAATAAAAAGAAAAACCAAACTAGAACTAATATCACGTGAAGGGGAGAAGAATTGACTCATTCAAACAAAACTAAGTTTTTGGGCTCAAGTTTCGTGTTCACATACTGATTCTCTTATTTTAATTTTTATAAGTCTAAAATTAAACAACACTATACAAACATTTTTATAGGATATTTAGAGAAAGTAATTTAAAGGTGGTACAATCGGTGGTGGAATGATGAGGTAGGAAGGGCGAGCTTAGGCACAGTAAAAGTTTTGCCCTTGCACTGCCCCATGTCCTCCATACCAGTAAAAGAAGCAAAGAAGATTCCACTTCTCAACAAACCATAATCTTATAAAATACTGATCTAAATAGTGTAAGTAAAATTTGATTCAACTTTATTTTTTTTTAAAAAGTTAGAATTTTAAATTATTCGAATTCAATTAATCAAACCAACTTGAATTTCTTTTTCGAACTTCGAAATTGAATCAAATTAAATTTTTAAATTTGAATAAACTAAATATGAAATTCTTTTATTTTCCTCCCCCTCAAAAGTCAAACCCTTTTACTTTCTCTCCAAATGTTTTACTTCCCCAAATCTCCAAAACTTTTTTTCTTTTACCTCCCCAAAACTTTCTTTTCCTAACAACTTTTATTTCCCTCAAACCCTCAAAAGTTTTTCCCTTTTACTTCTCCCAAAACTTTTTCTTCTTGCAAACCCCCCTAAAACTAATTTTCCTTTTTCTTTCAACTAAAACATTTACTTTCTACTAAACCCCCAAATTTTTTTTTCGAACTTTTGTCTACAATTTATATTATTGAATTAGATTTCATGTTTTGTACTATTTATATTATTGAATTTTTTGATCATGCTAAATCATTATCAATTTGTGTTAAAATTGATTTATTGATGATGACATAAAATACTCATGTTAAAATTTTCTATTGGTATCAATTTCACATTTTATCTTTAAAAATTAAAATAAATTTTATTAAAAAATCACATTTTTTACATTTAATATATTTTTTAATTTCAAAATACTTGGTGACAAGAATCAAAAGATAATTAAAGTAACTAAGTAAGCAAAGAAGCTAACTTGTATATAAAAGATTAATAAATAAATTATGAGGGGATGAAAGTTAATAACAAATTTGATTACGGTGGGTAATAGTGGCTATGCAGACCCAAAGTTATTTTTTTTAATTTAACTTGAACAAATATACTCGATCGATTTTCATCTCACTCGACTCGATTCGAGAAAATTTTGAATCGAATTAGGATGATAAAATAAGATTTGTCAACTTGATTAACTCAAAATTTTTTCATTCAATTCAATTCGATCGAACGCTTACCAAGGACAATCATTAAAAATTCAATCTCCCAAGCCTAAAGAAAGAGATAGAGTGGCAAAGTTTATATACAAGTATACTAGAAAACACCCGAAATACTTTATATATATATACGCACTAGAATTATATCATTGCGAAACAAATTAAAATTACCTAACTAAAGTGGAATTTTTTTCTAAAAAAGAAAATTATTTATTTTTTATAACATTAATCTCATTATATGTAACACCCCAAACCCGGCTTGGACGTTATGGCCGAATCTGGCGATGTCACATTGAAGTGTTTTTCGTAAAGTGCGATAACGTTGATAAACTCGCTCTTTATTTATCCTCTTTGTGTGATCCTAAGATTGACTTTAATACGTTTGTTCATTTTCAAAATGTGAGTTGTTTGTCAAAAAGTTAACCATATTAAAACGTCTTCATTATTATTTATTTCAAAACACTATTACATGCAGAAGCTCTTGAAAACAGGTTTCGTAGTCATGGTGTCTTGGAAAAACATTTATCTTTTTGGAAAACCCGCGTCTTTTTCCTACTGCTAGCAATTATAACCAAAGCAAATTAAAAACTCAAATTAAAAATAAAACCCAAAGAGGCCTTATTAAAATAAAAATTACCCAAAATAAAATTACTTATAATTTAAAGATCAAATACAGAAGTACGTGCAGTTGTGTGGCCACCTTTGAGTCCCTCGCAGCACCGATCCGCCTAAGGTTGGGGATTACCTGTACAGATAAACAGATGGGTGAGTTATGAAAACTCAGTGTGTAATCCCATATAAGCAACAGTCAGAAAACAAGCACAGTCTGGGCCTAAGCCCTTTTTAGTAACAGCGACAATATCAGTTTGGGCTTTAGTCCATCTCAATACAGAAATAGTCATATGTTTGGGCTTTGGCCCATTACAGTAACAGTAAGTAGTGCAGTAACAGTAAAAATAGTATATAAGTCCTACTCATCCAGCCTCTACACTCCAACTCCATCCAACCCTACACTCCATGTGGGGATATAATCAACCCACCTATCCCTACACTCCAAAGTTAGCACCGATTACGGCACTATACGGTAATATGCAGCTGGGCTGCCAATAATTTAGGCTCAAAACCTTTCAGTACACTTCCTCCGATCAGTATAAACCCATCCCCATGCAATGCATCATACAATCATGTCATGTCATATCATAGAATCATACATGTATCCATTACAGTTTAAATAGCATGCTAAAAAAAGGGTCATACATGCACAAATATGTATATACATAACATAGAGACAAAAAAGTCATCTTACCATATAAGGGCAAAATAATCATTTTATCATATATAAGGGTCTAGGTAAACTTACCAACCCAACAGTAGGTCCACAGTCGTCTCGAGCGACCCGTGCAACCTTAATAGTCAAATGGTAAAAATGGGCCCAAGGCCCATATTGCAGATTATATAGCCCAAAAATGGCCTTGGCCGTGTGGATTACACAGTCTGGCCCAATATTTTCCACGGGTCTATGTGGTTTATCTGTGTGGGGCCCGCACAGCCCATTTCAGCCCAATATAGCCCGATATGACCTCGGCCCATGAAATCGCATGGCTGGACTCCATGATCATACGCCCATGTTTAGGCCTACAGACTACCACACGAGCGAGTGCACGCCCGTGTAGCGTCGACGGTCACTTATTTTGGCTTTTGCCGATTACCACAGTCAAAGTTGCGTTTGTACACACTTGTTAGGATTCTAGGTACGTAACCCCCTATTGACTGTGGTAATTCCATGTCTAACGTTAGTCATGCTTAGAACCAACAGTACCAAAACAATCCCCAAACGATAGTATTTAATGTTACTTACTCCCACTGTTTCAACCGATGTAGCCTACCACTCCTCAGGTAAGCCAAGTTCAACACGATTTGATGCTGTCAAAATAACATTTGACACAACAAAAGATTAGAACCTTAACATAACTTAATCAAATGAAATCTTTCCCAAATCAATTGGGGCATACTTCTTCCCCCTTACCAAAAGACTTACTGAACCTACGAGAAACAGGAGTTGAGCGCAAGAGCAAGAATAGATTCAGCAAAAAGATGTAACGGGAGAAAGTGGAAATAAGAGGAATGTTTGGCCAATGAGAGCAACCATAAAAAATCAACAATGAGACGATGAAGAAAACGATAGGCACTCACTGAGGGCGAAGCCAGGAAACAAATTGGTACAGTAGCAAAATTCAGTATACGGCAATAGAAGAAGGGAAGAAAACAATAATGGGACAGCAACTTAGTGATAATGGCTTCAACAAAATTGACCAAGAAGGGAAAGAGCAGTTAAGGTACGGCTAAGGAACAAAACAAACCAAGAGCAAAATTGAAAAAGAAAGAAAAATGGCTTGAGGAAGAGAGAAGAGAAGAAGAGGGAAGAAAGTGAAAATGCCAGCAAAAGAATTCGGCCAAGGAGAGAATAAGTGACCGAAAGTTGAGAGCACAAGAGCCAAACCAAAATCTTTGAGGAAGAAACCAAATTCGACACCACTATTCCCCCAATCCCTTGATCCACTCCTCAAATTTCTCCTCCACTTTTTCAACCATCCAATTTGAATCCCTTTCAAACTCTTGAGAGTTTCGGTCAATATAGAACACTCCCACGGCACTGGCAGAAAAATAAAACACTCTATTGTGCCCACCAGGACTCGAACCTTAGTCCTCAGGCATAGGTAACATGCCACTTATCCTTTAGACCAGCCAGCCCTTTCTAACATGGAACACCCACATTTATTTAAAAGCCTACTGCCTAGAGACACGATTTATTCACATAAAAAACAAAACTTTTGCATAAGCCAAGGCTTGAACCTAAGACTTCTCAGACACTCCCAGAGCACATAACCACTGAAGCAGATAGATAGTTGTGTCACTTTCTTGCACAACTAAACATTTATGTGCAGCTTCCTAACTGTTCCCATGTTCAAAACCTAATACTTCTAGTCCTAAAATTTAGGGCATTACATTATAGGTTTTTTTTTTCTATCTGCTCTTTTTGATACAATGCCTAAAAGTACTCATATCCTCTCCTCAACCCTTAATAGGAGAAAAATATACTTCAGCGCACTCAAATCCACGTTCTCTTAACAACAATGCTGATGCCAATCGAACTAAACTCAATCAGCTAATTTTTTTTTAAATCATATTTTCATTTAAAATACATTTACAATATTAATTTTTATATCAAAATTCTAACTACTCATAAAATTCCTGAAATTACTCAATTATTTTTCAACCCTTAAATAAAATTATATTCAAACTCACATATTCTTGCACTAACAATTAATTTTGATAACAAAATATATCTATTAAATAAAGTATTTCTTAAAACAATGAGAGGATACCACTCCTTTTCCTTGAGTTAAAAATCCAACAAAACATCCCAATAAAAACATTGACCCATTGTCGAAACCACTTTAAAACGGGTTTAAAAACGAAAACGAGAGTCACCACCAATCTTTTAAAGTGTGATTGGATCACTTTATAAAATGTTTTAGTCTACGGAATTACGAGAAAATAGGTTCGGGAGTCGGTTACGTACGAGGAAGGATTAGCACCCTCGTAACGCCCAAAATTGGTACCAAATTGAATAATTTTGTCTTAACGTCAGGAATTTGAAAGAATTTAGAAATAAGATCTCTTTTAAAACCGCAATTTTTGAGAAAAGAATCAAGACTCATTCATTTTAAAAGACTACAAACATCACATCCAGCCTGATTGGACACGATATCCTTAAACTTTCATCACTAAAATCATCTCATGATTTGTAAAACTCGTTTAAAAGAATGTTTTAGATATTTAGACAAACGGGAAATCGCAACCCAGCATGTTAGGGCACTATTTCTCGAATTCCTAAATACAAAAGACATTGCCTTGTTTTTTAAGATTCCTTTAGGTTAAATGAAATTTAAAGATAATAATCAAAAAACAATGATGCATTTAACCTATTACAAAAGGTCAACATTGGATTAATTAAGCTACATATTTAGTATTTCATACAAATATAATGTAATAAATGGTAATTACGACATACGTCACATAATACTTTGATATTTCATGCATATATAGTCACAAATAATATTAATAAACACATTATTATTTCATGCAAGCAAATACAAAATGGCAAAGATAATAATATTTCATACAATAATATAATAAATAATGAGGATAAAATGTACTTCATAACAATATAACTTACATAAATAAATAATTTTCATATGAACATATAAAATTAATGATAACAAGTAACTCGTACAATGAATTTACATATTAAAACAATTAACACAAATATATTAGCAACATATGAACATATATAAAGAAAATAAAACTTAAAAGAATCACATATTTGGCACAATAAATAAATAAGGAAAATTTTAAAGTGTTTAATAAATACTAAAACGTAGTATAATATATATATAAATAATAAAACTTTATAATGATATACATACTACATGTTTAGTACACATAAATATAATACTTAATAATAATTTATAAATTTCATAATAGTATAATATATATATTAATAAAATAACATATAAAATATAAAAATAATAAAATAATGTAATGATAAATGAATTTTAAATATTTAATAATATATATAAAAATAATGTTTAATAGTAATTTATAAAATTTTAAAACTATACATGATGATATGTATTAAGATATAAATATATGATAAAATATAAAATAAAATAAAATAAAATATAATGTATATAAAATCTATAGGAAACATATATAATAATATAATAACATAAATAAAAATAATTTATTATTTATATATAATTATCATTTAAAAAATAATAATACATATATTAAAAAATATTTAATTAATAAAATATAAATAATACATATACCATGTAAAATAATATAATAATATATAATATAATAAAATAAATGGATTTCCTGTATTTAATAGTATAACATATAATTTTAATATAAAATAATAATAATCATTCAATAAATAATAAAATTTGAAATAAATAAATTTATAAGTGTAAGAGAACTAAAATTAAAGGCAATTAAAAATGTTGGGCTAATTTAAAAAAAATAAAAAAATAGACCTATTTGGAAAACGTATTAAAACCAAGGGACTCATTGCGCAATTTGCCGTAATCCCATAACGACATCGTTTCCACGATAAGCTTTATATTGGTCATTAGGACTAAATTGAAACAAAAATAAAATATAGGGGCCAAATTTACATAAAAATAAAATGAAATTGTAAATATTTAAAAAAAGGAAGGATCAATTGGGCAATTTTCCCATTTTACAAAAATGCGCGGATCCTCCCCGGGTTACGGGTCAACGAGCGGATCTTGGCCTAAAAGCGATGCCGTTTTTGAAGGTTTTCGTTTAGGCAAAACGACACCATTTACATATGGCTATATAAGCCAATTTTTAAGCTTTGAAATCATTTCTGCCATTCGTTTAAAAAAAAAAATAGAGAAAACCCTCTGAAGGAGGACCTGGGGTGGTTCTCGAAGTGCTACTAAGCCTCCGTTTAAAGATTCGTACACGCCCACGTGCCACTGTCAATGCCACCTCGTACGGCGGTCGGAAGCAGGAAATTTTCCCGTTTAACGAGAAATCCAAACGGTAAGTCTCTCCTTTATGTTTTTATTATTACAATATATTTAGAAAAGGATAAATAAAATATTCACCTTTATATTCTTCGATGACTGTTGATTACTTTGTGGATAAAATACTCTATTTTTATTGATTCTTTGTGTGTATTCCAAAAAAACCGTATCTCTATTACAAATCTGAAGAAGGCTTTATAGCCTTTAGACTATGCATGTTTGGGAAAGAAATCTTTGATTTCTTTCCTTATTTATTTCAGTTTACCTACTGCTATTTCTTGCCATTCTTTGTCTGTTTGCTTTCCTTTTTCTGTCTTGCAAGTACCAAAAATCTTGCAAAGATCGCGTTATGGATGCCAATCTTGCCTGGTGATCATAAGACGGCCTCTGCTACGAAAATCTCGGCACAGATTGAGGTGTAAAAGGTCAGAGATAAGGCCTGAGATCATGGCGCACTAATGTGAGGCCAACAACGGTGATGTTCGGAGTGCCCAAAGCCTCTGATGGGACCTCATGCAAAGTGACCGTCGATCTGACCGTCATTGATGAGAGCCAGCTGGGGTGACGTGAGGGGACAGGGCCATTAATGGCCCTTGCTTCGGGAGCTAAAACGGCTCTGACGTGGCGAAGCTTCTGGAACTTGTCTTGCGGCGCTAAGGTTCCAAGGAAACCCTAGGGTTTCCTGCTGGTATTTTAAATCATTGGGCCTTTTGGGCCCGAGTGACTTGGGGCTGTAATAGGTTAGTTTAAGTATTTAGGTGTAATGGGTCTACTAGGTAGTGGTATAATCTGGTGTGGGTTGCAACCGGGTATAGGGCTTTTGGGCTTCAAAGGTAATCGGACTTTGGGTTTTGTAAATGGACTTTATTAATGGACTGCTTTTACTTTATATTTCTTTATTTATTTATTTATTTATGAGCCAAGAACAAAGCCATACCATGCCCTCGGGAGAAAGACGTGATGATTGCCATGAATGCTGCATTCGAGGACGTGTTGTACAAGAAGGTCTTTGCCGATTACTATCAACATGGTGCACCCCTCAGTAGAGGGGCGTGAAAAGGCCCTGGAGACTTTGACCATTCGAATAGGCGTTGAGCTAGATCATGGTACATTGCAAGGCCTTCATACCGCACTTCATATTCCGTGGTCATTTGTTTGATGACCAATTCTGCGTTCCCGAAGATCTCAATATGACAGATCTTGAACTTCAAAGCTAGTTCCAGTCCCATAATCAAAGCTTCATATTCAGCTGCATTATTGGTGCAGAGGAGGATGGAATCGAATAACGAATGCACTTGCGGTTAAGACCGGTCCTGTATCTCCTACCTAATGCAATTGAACGAACCGGCATCTCTTTCGTTCAATAATGCCTTTGCTTCATGACGCTATTTACCAGGAAAAAGACACTACCCTTTTTTTTGAATTGAAAAAGCCGCTCGTTGCCGTGTAACGGGAATAGAGCAAAGATTATAAAAGGACCCATTTTGCCCGATCTGGCCCAGTCTTGAGATCTTTTTTTAAATGGCCTTCAACCTATCTGCAACTTTAGAGGTATTGGAGCATAAATATGATAGCTTTAATTTGCTTCATTGTAACTTCAAGAAAGTAATATCTGCTATCTTCAACCTGCTTCTTGCAACCCCAAGGATGCCATGTTGATATCTTCGATCTGCTCTCTGACAATACAGAGACGCCAAATTTGCTATCCTCGATCTGCTCTCTGACAATATAGAGATGCCGAATCTAATATCTTCGATCTGCTCTCTGACAAAACAGAGATGCCAAATCATCTTAGATTCACTTCAGTGCAAACACGTGAAAACCAAATCTGCTATGTCTTCAATCTGCTCCTTGTAAACACAAGGATGCCAAATCATTTTGAATCTGCTCTCTGTCAAATACGGAGATGCCAAATCTGCTTCCTGGATTTGCTCTTTGTTAATTTGAAGATGCCAAATCATCTTAGATCTGCTCTCTGACAATACAGAGATGCCAAATCTGCTATCTTTGATCTGCCCTCTGACAATACAGAGATGCCAAATCTACTATCTTCGATCTGCTCTCTGACAATACAGAGACGCCAAATCCACCATATTTGATATGTTCTCTGACAATATAGAGATGCCAAATCTGCTATCTTTGATCTGCTCTCTGACAATACAGAGACGCCAAATCTACCATCTTCGATCTGCTCTCTGACAACACAGAGATGCCAAATCTACTATCTTCGATCTGCTCTCTGACAATACAGAGACGCCAAATCTGCTAGATTTGCTTCAACGTAAATGCGTGAAAGTCAAATCTGCTATGTCTTCGATCTGCTCCTTGTAAACATAAGGACGCCAAATCATCTTGGATCTACTTCGATATGGAAACATCCAAAGGTTAGATCTGCTATGTCTTTGATCTGCTCTCCGTCGAATACAGAAATGCCAAATCTATTTATTCGATTTATTTTCTGACAATACAGAGATGCCAAATCATCCTAGATCTGCTTCAGCGTAAATACTTGAAGGTCAGATCTGCTATGCTTTAGCCTATTACCCTACTGCTTAGGGGGTTAAAGCATATCAATCTTCATTGTCTCTTGAAGGACATGACCTGTATAATGTGTATGAGTTCATACCTAATGATTAAACCTATTATAATAGAAAATGTTTATAAATATGACCTCTATTCCAGACGTCACTACTCATTCCTTCGTCAAAGCTCTTCCTTATTTCTCTCGAAATATCATTCTTACTCAGCCCGTAGGTTTGTACCATTCTTCAAATGCTACGACCCATCAAAAATGTTTGTAAGATGATCCTCTCTTAGGATCGAATCGTTTGATTTGTCCAATCATCATTGTGGACCAAAGAAGAAATTTCCTCGAGTTTTTTCAAACCTCACTTACGTGAATTCCTCGAACAATTGTTCTGTTTTAGTTTCTTGTGTTATCTAGAAATTTCTAGAGTAATGAGCAAAACTTTATTTGTGAAAATTATTTAGTTCATCTATCATTATTTTAATGCAACATACTTTAAGAATAATAGAAGATGAATTTAATCTTGAGAATAATTAGATTTGAATGAATTTGTCAAAAATACAAGGGAAATTAATCTGAAAGCCTATCTTTGAGAAGAAATAGAATCTAAAGAAAGCAGATAGGAAAAAAGTTAGATGCCCTTAGATATCGCCACTTGAGCGTCTATATACCATCTCCATGAAGACTTTCTTGAGTTTCAACACCTATTTAAAAGATCCAAAGTACTTTGTTGATGCACCGATATGCAACGTGCTTTGCTCTTTGTTGAACCAGATATAACAAGATTACTGTATACCCTTTAAAATTTGAGCTACCCTTTCGGGTTTTCAACTCAAAACCCCTTTGGTCACAAGGCGCCCCTTGTGGTTTTCACCTTGACCTCTCTCTTTTTTTTTTTCGAAATCTCAAGGTGCCCTTTGCGGGTTTTCACCTTGGATTCTCCTCTCCTTTAAACAAAGTATTTTTTTACTGAGTTTGTATTCACTGGGTTGGGTAAACTCTTCCCATCCATTTCTGTCAAAATCAATGCGCCTATAGAGAAAGCCTTCCTCACGACATACGGCCCTTTCCAATTTGGCATCCATTTTCCTCTAAAGTCCTTCTGAATGGGAAGGATCTTTTTTAGCACAAGATCCCCCTCGTGGAATTCTCTTGGTCACACTTTCTTGTCATAAGCTCACATCATTCGCTTCTGATACATCTGCCCATGGCGAATAGCTTTTAGCCTCTTTTCTTCGATCAAGTTCAACTGGTCATACCGCGATTGAATCCATTCTGCCTCATCCAGCTTTATCTCTGACAAAATTCGAAGAGAAGGTATTTCAACTTCAATAGGTAATACTGCCTCCATCCCATAAACCAGCGAGAAAGGAGTTGCCCCAGTAGAGGTTCTGACGGACGTTCTATAGGCTAAGAGTGCAAACGGTAATTTCTCATGCCAATCTCTGTAAGTTTCAGTCATTTTCCCAACTATCATCTTGATGTTTTTGTTAGCAGCTTCCACTGCCCCATTCATCTTTGGGCGATATGGAGATGAATTATGATGCTTAATCTTGAACTGACTACAAACCTCTACTATCGTTTTGTTGTTCAAGTTCAATGCATTGTCTGATATAATCCTCTCAGGCATCCCATACTTACAAATGATCTCTTTCTTCAAGAATCGACTTACAGCCGACTTAGTAACATTTGCATAAGAAGCAGCCTCTGCCCACTTCGTGAAATAATCAATGACCACAAAAATAAAGCGATACCCATTTGAAGCTTTTGGTGATATTGACCCAATAATATCCATGCCTTATATGGAAAAAGGCCATGGAGAGGTCATAAGATGTAGAGGTGAAGGTGGTACATGAATCTTGTCTCCGTAGATTTGACATTTATGGCATTTCTTGGCGTAGTTGATACAATCCCCTTTTATAGTAGACCAATAATATCCAAACCTCATGATTTGTCTAGCCATCGTGAAACCATTAGCGTGCGTCCCACAAACACCCTCGTGAACTTCTTCCAAGATTAACTTAGCCTCCATGGCATCAACACATCTCAACAGTACTTGGTCCTTTCTTCTTTTGTACAAGATGTCCCCATCCAAAACGTAATCACAAGCTAATCTCCTTAAAGTTCGCTTATCATTTTCAGTGGCCTATTCTGGGTATTTACGATCTCTCACATATTGCAATATATCCTGATACCAAGGATTATCATTCTTTTCTTCTTACTCAATGTTAAAACAACAAGTTGGAGCCTCAAAGATACTCATCTGAATTGGTCTCATCTCCTCCTCTTTATTCACTCTAATCATTGAAGCCAAGGTCACTAGAGCATCTGCCATCTGGTTTTCGTTTCGCGGGATATAATTTAAAGTGACGTCATCGAACTCCTCAAGTAACCCCAAAACTACTTTATGATAATTGATCAATTTAGGATCTCTTGTCTCCCATTCACCTCTAAGCTCGTAAATCACCAATGCAGAGTCTCTATATACTTTCATGGTTCTTATTCCTCGCTCTATAGCCGCTCGGAGTCCCATGATGCATGCTTCATACTCGGCCATATTGTTTGTGCAATCAAAATCCAATTTACATGTGAATGGATAATAATCACCATTTGGGGATACCAAGACTACCCCAATTCCATTTCCCATCACATTGGATGCCCCATCAAAGCTCAACTTCCAAGGATAATCCTCTGTAGTTGCTACACACATCAATTCCTCATTTGGGAAATCAAAATTCAATGGCTCATAGTCCTCTAGAGCTCTACTGGCCAAAAATTCCACTATCGCGCTTCCTTTTATAGCCTTCTGGCTCACATAGACTATGTCAAACTCTGAAAGCAGAATTTGCCACCTCCCCATTCTCCCATTCAACGCTGTTGACTCTATCATGTACTTCAAATGATCAAGTTTTGAAATAAGCTAAGTAGTATGATACAGCATGTACTGTCTTAACCTTTGAGTTGTCCAGATTAAAGTACAACACAATTTCTCAATTGGTGAATGCCTCATCTCACACTCTGTAAATTTCTTACTGAGGTAGTATATCACCTTCTCCTTTCTTCCCGATTCGTCATATTGACCAAGCACACATCCCATAGAATTACTAAACATCATCAAGTACAGAATTAATGGTTTATCTGAACTAGGTGGAGATAGTACTGGAGCTTTTAACAAGTATTGCTTGACTTTATCAAAGGCATTTTGACATTCTTCATCCCAAGTACCTTGATTGTGTTTTCTAAGGAGGCAAAATATAGGATCACATTTCTCAGTTAATTATGAAATAAACCGAGCAATATAATTCAATCTTCCAAGAAAACCATGAACTTCCTTCTAAGTACGTGGTGGAGGCAAATCTCGTATGGCTTTAACTTTGTCTGAGTCAACTTCTATTCCCTTTTCGCTAACCATAAAGCCTAATAATTTCCCTGACCTAGCTCCGAAAGTGCACATTGCCGGATTAAGTTTTAACTGAAACTTCCTTAATCTCAAGAATAGTTTTCTTAAAACTTCAATATGTTCCTCCTCTGTTCGAGATTTTGCAATCATATAATCGACATACACCTCAATTTCCTTGTGCATCATATCGTGAAATAAGGTCACCATAGCCCTTTGGTATGTTGCCCCTACATTCTTCAACCCAAAGGGCATTACTTTGTAACAGAAGGTACCCCACAATGTTATGAAAGTGGTTTTATCCATGTCCTCAGGATGCATCTTTATCTGATTGTACCCTGAGAAACCATCCATGAAGGAGAATAGCGAATATCCCGCTGTGTTGTCTACCAAAGTGTCTATGTGTGGTAGAGGGAAATTATCTTTTAGGCTAGCTTTGTTCAGATCTCTGTAATCAACACACATTCGTACCTTCCCATCCTTCTTAGAAACTGGTACAATGTTAGCTACCCATTCAGAATACTTCACCTCTTGTAAGAATCCTGCACCGAACTGCTTCTTGACTTCATCCTTTATTTTCAATACAATATCTGGTCTCTTTCTTCGCAACTTCTGTTGGATTGGCTTACAATCCTGTCTTATCGGAAGACGATGCACCACAATTTCGGTATTTAACCCTGGCATATCTTGATATGACCATGTGAAGATATCCTTGAACTCACGTAGCAACTCAATCAGTCCTTGCCTCGTGTCTTCGATAATATCCGTGCCAATTTTCACCTCTTTCCCTTCCTCTAGGGCTACATTCTCTATTGCCTCTTTCTCATGTGGCATGATTTGTTTCTCCTCCTTTTTTACCATCCTCAAAAGATCCAAAGACACATCACAGTCCTGGACATCTTCAAAATCCAGAGATTCCTCTAAACACATGTCTTGCTCACGAGAGAAATCAGGATTTGCAATATCAGTGCTCATGTCATTGATATCTAGGGATCTGTGAAGTATAAAGAATATACAAAGAATGAATGAATTTAAGAATGATTACTTATGTGCTATGAATGAAAGAATAAGAATTACCAAAATTTAACAGAATATTGGTTGATAAAAATGAAATAATACTCGTTTAAATTAATAAAAGTTATGTTTTATTAAAAAAAAAGATGATCATAAGCCTATTTCACAAATGTAACCCTATTACTCCTAGGCCCTAGAGTAACAAGAATGTTTTAGAATTTACTCTGAAAAATTCCTAAAGACTACAGGAAGTTCCTCCACAGTCCAATTGTTCAGAGAGCTTCCTGATTCATAAGGGCGAATGCCCTCAAGATTTCCTTGCTTCAATTCTTCATCTTGTATAGCATTAATCTGATGACTTCCTTCTATGAGTGACCCTCTCAATATGAAGGTTTGGGATATTGGAGGGAATGTCATCGGCTCCCACTCAACTTCTTTTCTATTAAGGCGCGCCCTTCTTCCCTCTTGGCGCTTCTCAACTTCTTTCCTCCTTTGCTTATAGTCTAGCTTAAAGCCCAGACCAAAATGATCTCTCTTCTCTTTCAATTCTGGGATTTGAGTCCCTCCTTGCAGGTATTTTCCTAACCCTCTTCCTGGTAAGGCTCTTTTTCCCACCATCATTTGTAGAGCCATCCTCGTAGCTCTTACTATTTTTGGCACTGGTAGCTCATTCCCTTCTGAAATGAAGGTTGCATTCACAAATTCTAAAGAGCGAAAGGAACACTCAATAGACTCCTCGTTTGTCTTAAAATAAGGGGCTTTGCTAGTGACTGCGGCTATGATGTCCTCCTCTGCATTGATGGTTACTAATCGTCTATCCATCACTAACTTCAATTTCTGGTGCAACGACGAGGGCACCGCTCCCGCTGAGTGTATCCATGGCCTGCCTAACAAGCAATTGTAGGAAGGCTTGATATCCATCACCAAGAAATCTACTTCGTATATATTCGACCCACTTTCCAAAGGGATGTCAATCCTTCCCATCACTTTCCCTTCTGTACCGTCGAAGGCTCTTACCATATTTTGACATGTCTTCATATGAGAATTATCAATGGGTAATATGTTCAATGTAGATAACGGTAGAACATTCAAAGCTGATCCATTATCAACGAGCACGCTTGGGAGTGTGTACCCCTTGCATCGAGTGTTGATGTGTAGGGCTTCAGTTGACCCCCTGCCCCTGGAGGGATTTCATCATCGTTAAAATAGATGAAATTATCCGCACTTATGTTATTCACCAACCGGTCCAGTTTATTAACGGATATGTCATGGGTGACATATGTTTCGTTAAGCACCTTCATCAATGCATTCCGATGCACCTCAAAACTCAGAAGTAGGGCCAATACTGATATGCGAGCCGGTTGCCTACGCAACTGCTCAACCACGCTATACTCGCTATGCTTAAGGAACTTTAGAAATTCCTTAGCCTCCTCCTCCTTTACTGGCTCCTTGACAGGTACTTCAGCCACTTTTTCCTTTTCTATACTAACATTCTTTATTTTTGTGGGCTCCTCTCTGACGCCCATCGTATCGTACCGCTTCCCACTCCGTGTATGGGAACCCTCAACTTGTACATCCTTAGACATACTGGCTATATTCTCCTCCTCCGGCACTGTCACACTGCAATCATAACTCCATGGTACCCTCTTACTATCTTTATAAGGGAAAGGCGTAGGCTTATGAATAATGACCTTAGGCGACGTTTATGTCCCCACTTCATTATTCTCCAACAGGGAAATAATAATCCTTGGCCGGCTAATTTCTTTTTGTTCACCCTCAAGCGCACATACTTGTTTTTCACAAGAGCTACCTTAAAAAATTTGTAACTATTTATTGTCCATAAGGCATTGCACCAAAGCCTTAAACTCGTCGCATTCCTAGATCTTGTGCCCCTCCTCAGCATGGAACTCACAATAGTCCTCTGCTCCTTTATTTCCCTCTTTATAGATTATCATATCTCTTTTCACCATTTATTCCTAAATTACTTTCATAGGCATCCTCACCTCAATAACGTCTTCCTTCATTCTCCTCTCACTAGCTTCACAAATGGCATTCACTCATTGGTCACTATGATTTGGCAACGGGTTTTTCATATTAGGGGTATTGTCGAACTTCACTACCCCCATCTTAATAAGCCTCTCCACTGCCTTTTTAAAATCGGTACAGTTTTTGATCAAATGCCCCTGTATTCTAACATGGTATTCGTATCTGGCGTTCGCGTCGTACCATTTGGGATATGGGGGCTGTAGTGGTTTTAAGTGAAAAAGGGAAATAGCATGTACATCGTATAAGCTTTGGTAGAGCTCACGATACGTCACGAGGATAGGTGTGAATTGCATCCTTTCAGAATTATGCCTTGTACCCGACTCCTTCTTTTGAAAACTTTGTTGCTCATCCGCAACTGTTTTAGGCTGACCAACTGTGATTGCCCTTGTATTGTAGGTGCTTGTGTTATTCACTTCACCATCCTTTCTCCTTGGGGCCGGTCTTTTAGTTCTTTCTCCCTCAATTTTGCCACCTCTTATGGCATTCTCGATCATCTCTCCCACCATAACTATATCCGCAAAACTTTTAGTAGTACTCTCAATCATGTGAGTGATAAATGGAGCCTTCAGAGTGTTAATGAACAACGTGGTGGTCTCCTTCTCTAACAAGGATGATTGAACCTGCATTGCCACCTCTCTCCATCTCTGTGCATATTGCCTAAAATTCTCATTAGGCTTTTTCTCCATGTTTTACAGCGTGATCCTATTCGGAGTCATGTCAGTCACATGATGCATGAAGGCTTGTGCAAGATCCTTCCATGAACTTATTCTGGCCTGGCTCAGTTGATTATACCACTTGGCTGCTGCTCCAATTAAACTGTCTTGAAAACAGTGGATCAACAGTTGATCGTTATTCACATACCCGGTCATCCTCCTACAGAACATCGTAATGTGGGCTTCTGGGCAACTAGTCCCGTTGTATTTCTCGAATTCTGGCATCTTGAATTTGTAAGGAACCACCAAGTCTGGGACCAAGCTTAGATCTTTGGCATCAACTCTATGATGCCCATCAGCATTCTCTAAAGCCTTAAATTTTTCCTCCAACCATTTGCAGCATTCTTCAAACTGTCTTGCAGCCTCAGTTCTTAAATCCTCTTTTTCAGCCATGTCTAAGTCAGGAATGACAGGATTTGCAGGATTGTCACCCAAATTAAATCCTAAGCCAGTTGGAAAGCTTATGGGGATCCCAGCATCAACCTGCCCTTGCTAGGGACTTATGGTGACAGATGGCCTCCTAGGAAGTGCCTCAGTTTGTGTAGGCACATGAGGTGGAGTGAAACCAGGGGGATGACCCTCGTTATCCTCTTTAGTGATTGCCATGGGAGCCTTTCCCTTATTAGTGGCTCTCAGAAGTTGAGCCATCTCAGCCATCATGTTCCTTTGAGCCTCCAACATTTGCTCCCTCATGTCATTTTGCATTTTTGCAAATTGCTCTTGCAATTGGTCCTGCATGTCCTTCTGTAGTTGTTCAAACCTTTGGTCCATATTCTTTGACTCAACGCATGTACTGTAAGGATGTGTTGCTTTCAGATTTTCTTTCTCTTACTCTCTTTCTCCCTAATAATTTTAACTAATTAGGGTCTTTCTATAAACTTGAATACATATGATGTGATAAAATGCAAATGCATGAATGCGAAAAGATGTCAATTCCGATTCAGTTTCATTTTAGAAAACGTTATTTAAGGAACAAAAATCTTTTCATAAAACGGATTACAAATACACTTTCGCCCGCAGGCCTTGAGTCTTAACCCTATCTAATAACAATGCTAACTCTCGTCCTTTGTCTGATGATGACTCATACATTATACTCAGTGTTCTAGCTTGTATTGCCAAATCCTGCAAGTGTTCAGCAACCTCTCGAATCTGAACTAGGGCCTCCTCCATGACATAATCTCTATCTCCCACTTGATTTTGAAGATGGTGAAGTTTTCCCTTCCACTGTTCTTCTCTTGCCTCAAGCTGCTCAATCTGTAGCTCACAGTCCTGTAGTGATGCTTCCAACCTTCCAATGCTGTGCTTCATTTTCTCAATTTTATTCAAGCTTGCCTTTAACTCGATCATAGAGTTACGACTTTGGTGATGATGAAGAGATCGTCCAAGCTCTGTCACCTTAACTTTTAGTCCTTGATTTTCCTTTTCTAGGGCCTGATTACGCAACTGCATCTCTTGGAACTTTTTCTCCCAATACTCGGCTTTGGCTCTTTCCTCTTGAATCTCTTATTACCACTGCTCTGAAGATCTCCCTAATCCGACCCTTTTCAACATTACCTGGGCTTTCTTGTAGTGCGTCTTTAAATCATCTCAATCTTCCTCGATCTTTCTCTTTT
Organism: Gossypium anomalum; assembly: GCA_025698475.1. Taxonomy (NCBI): domain Eukaryota; kingdom Viridiplantae; phylum Streptophyta; class Magnoliopsida; order Malvales; family Malvaceae; genus Gossypium; species Gossypium anomalum. Next base: position 63,433,970 of record CM046968.1, on the reverse strand, counting down.
CCTTTTTTACCTTCTCGACTTCCATCTTCTGAACATCGACATCGAGACTTAAACACATTTTTTCCTCTTCGAGCTTCTCCATCCTCTTTTCAAACTCTGAATTCTTTCTCTCAAACTCTTGCTTCATAATTTCCAACTCTGATGGAATCACTCGTAAGCTCTCCTCTAATGATCGAGCCACCCCCAAAATTGGCCTAGGTACATTATCATTGACTCTCCTAGTAAACCACCCTTTATACTCAAGGGTTGACGTCGAGCCTTTAGTCAAGATCTTCATACAAAAAGGCTTTTTCCAAGCCTCAGCAATCTCTCGCATTCTCTTCTTGTAGTGATCTCCCTTATAAGAGAAATCACTCTGAGCTAAACCCTGTATAGCCTGTATGAACTGTCTCGCTCGATATTGCCTTAGAACAAGCAATGGTGTGTATCCAACAACTCCCCAAATTCCTAGCAGAGGGACCCAATCAAAATTGTCACATCGGTAAAGGACTTCACTAGGAACCAACCAAGGAGCATTCCACATAACATCTTCCTCTCGAAGATTCTGAAGAATGTCTATCCACCTCTCTTCTGAAATGTCATCTCTCCTAGGCATGTCCACTGCTTCCTTTAAGGGAGAATAACCCTCAAAGAATACTCGGCAAGGAACCTTATCAAGCTTCTAGAAGTGGCTATGAAACCAAACTAACAGCAACTGTGCACATCCAATGAACCTTCCTTCACCAGCTCTTCGACATACGCTTAAGGATCTTATCGTTTCAGCTAGGATTGCGGGCACAGGTGTGTTCTGTTTACCAAGTCGATCGAATAAATCCGCAACTGCCTCATCTGTATGCCCCAATGCCTTTTGGAAAATCACCATGCCGTAAATACTCAAAGCTAGGACGTCGACCCTTTTCTTCATGTCTGGATGCGTCGATATGAAATCACTCAAAACGGCCCATGGAATGCACTTACTATCACCCTTTTGCTGCACACGAGCTACAGCCCACTGCTCACTCATCCCAGTAATCATTACCAACTTCTTTGTAAAAATTGGAAGGCTAGCAGGCCTAACATAAGCCTTGTAACCCTGAATCCTCGGGCAATGTAGTAAAGTTGTATACTCCTCTAAAGTAGGTACACGATCAACATCACCAAATGTAAAGCAACTATAAGCAGGGTTCCGGAATTGTACCATAGCTCGAAACAAGTGCCTATCTACTTTGATGTCTAGTAAATAGGGAAGGTCTCCATAATTTTGATAGAAAAGCTGCTTAGCCTCGTCATCCCATTGGGCCCAAATGTTTCTCAGCTCCTGCAACTCATTCTGCATCGAATTAACACGGGTGAAGTCCCATAACCCTGACGTATACCCTTCGGTGACACTATCTCCTTTCTCTAACTGGGTTTTCTCTGACTAGGTACAGACAGAAGCATTGTCCTCCACTTTATAAAGGTATTCATTCCTCATTATAAAACTTTCTAATCTAGAAATTGAGCCGTGAATTGACACCTTTAAATGCCAAATGACATGCAATGACAGCAAAATAGAAATAGGTCAGTATCATATATAAAGAAAATGATAATCAAGTACTTACAAGGGTAGCTTACTAAAGGCTATCACTATCTTTCCTAGGGTAAGCTCTTAAAGTTCACTATGAGTTTTAGTTCTAAAGCAAGGGTACTTGAACCAGCAGATTCCTCGGTCCTCACCCATTATAGGCTCATATAAACCAAGTTTAGTTCAGGGGGACACATTTCCCTATGGCCATACGGAGATAAAAATCTCACGAAGACATAGGTACAGTATCCCGAAAGCAATCCACTAGCTCATACGAAGGTGAAAACCTCATGAAAGCGTAGCTTTTCACTCCCACTTAAGGGTGTGACCACAATGGTCATGCAAATGTAATGTACAGCAACAAGGTAACAAACTTATGCAGCAAACACATGTAAAAAGGATCAAATTTTAAATTTTCCAAACTTCTGACATTAAGACAGAAAATAATCAATTTCTTGGCTTGACTCGCTTAACTCCCCAGCAGAGTCGCCAAGCTGTCGAAACCACTTTAAAATGGGTTTAAAAACTAAAACGGGAGTCGCCACCAATCTTTTAAAGTGTGATTGGATCACTTTATAAAATGTTTTGGTCTACGAAATTACGAGAAAACAGGTTCGGGAGTTGGTTACGTACAAGGTAGGATTAGCACCCTCGTAACGCCCAAAATTGGTACCAAATTGAATAATTTTTTCTTAACGTCAGAAATTTGAAAGAATTTAGAAATAAGATCTCTTTTAAAACCGTAATTTTTGAGAAAAGAATCAAGACTCATTCGTTTTAAAAGAGTACAAACATCACATCCAGCCTGATTGGACACGATATCCTTAAAATTTCGTAATTAAAATCATCTCGTGATTTGTAAAACTCGTTTAAAGGGATGTTTTAGATATTTAGACAGACGAGAAATTGCAACCGAGCATGTTAGGGCACTATTTCTTGAATTCCTAAATACAAAAGACATTGCCCTATTTTTTAAGATTCCTTTAGGTTAAATGAAATTTAAAGATAATAATTAAAAAACAATGATGCATTTAACCTATTACAAAAGGTCAACATTGGATTAATTAAGCTACGTATTTAGTATTTCATACAAATATAATGTAATAAATAGTAATTACGTCATACGTCACATAATACTTTGATATTTCATGCATATATAATCACAAATAATATTAATAAACACATTATTATTTCGTGCAAGCAAATACAAAATGGCAAAGATAATAATATTTCATGCAAGAATATAATATATAATGAGGATAAAATGTACTTCATAACAATATAACTTACATAAATAAATAATTTTCATATAAACATATAAAATTAATGATAACAAGTAACTCGTACAATGAATTTACATATTAAAACAATTAACACAAATATATTAGCAACATATGAACATATATAAAGAAAATAAAACTTAAAAGAATCACATATTTGGCACAATAAATAAATAAGGAAAATTTTAAAGTGTTTAATAAATACTAAAACGTAGTATAATATATATATAAAAATAATAAAACTTTATAATGATATACATACTACATGTTTAGTACACATAAATATAATACTTAATAATAATTTATAAATTTCATAATAGTATAATATATATTAATAAAATAACATATAAAATATAAAAATAATAAAATAATGTAATGATAAATGAATTTTAAATATTTAATAATATATATAAAAATAATGTTTAATAGTAATTTATAAAATTTTAAAACTATACATGATGATATGTATTAAGATATAAATATATGATAAAATATAAAATAAAATAAAATAATATATAATGTATATAAAATCTATAGGAAACATATATAATAATATAATAACATAAATAAAAATAATTTTATTATTTATATATAATTATCATTTTAAAAAAATAATAATAGATATATTAAAAAATATTTAATTAATAAAATATAAATAATACATATACCATGTAAAATAATATAATAATATATAATATAATAAAATAAATGGATTTCCTGTATTTAATAGTATAACATATAATTTTAATATAAAATAATAATATTCATTCAATAAATAATAAAATTTGAAATAAATAAATTTATAAGTGTAAGAGAACTAAAATTAAAGGCAATTAAAAATTTTGGGCTAATTTAAAAAAATAAAAAAATAGACCTATTTGGAAAACGTATTAAAACCAAGGTACTCATTGGGCAATTTGTCCTAATCCCATAACGACACCGTTTTCACGATAAGCTTTATATTGGTCATTAGGACTAAATTGAAACAAAAATAAAATATAGGGGCTAAATTTAAATAAAAATAAAATGAAATTGTAAATATTTAAAAAAAAGGAAGGATCAATTGGGCAATTTTCCCATTTTACAAAAACGCGCGGATCCTCCTCGGGTTACGGGTCAACGCGGGGATCTTGACCTAAAAGCGATGCCGTTTTTGAAGGTTTTCGTTTAGGCAAAACGACACCGTTTACATATGGCTATATAAGCCAATTTTTAAGCTTTGAAATCATTTTTGCCATTCGTTTTAAAAAAAAAAATAGAGAAAACCCTCTGAAAGAGGGCCTGGGGTGGTTCTCAGAGTGCTACTGAGCCTCTGTTCAAAGATTCGTACGTGCCCATGCGCCACTGTCAACGCCACCTCGTAAAGCGGTCGGAAGCAGGAAATCTTCCTGTTTAACGAGAAATCCAAACTGTAAGTCTCTCCTTTCTATTTTTATTATTACAATATATTTAAAAAAGGATAAATAAAATATTCACCTTCATATTCTTCGATGACTGTTGATTATTTTGTGGATAAAATACTCTGTTTTTATTGATTCTTTGTGTGTATTCCAAAAAAATCGTATCTCTATTACAAATCTAAAGAAGGCTTTATAGCCTTTAGACTATGCATGTTTGGGAAAGAAATCTTTGATTTCTTTCCTTATTTATTTCAGTTTACCTACTACTATTTCTTGCCATTCTTTGTCTGTTTGTTTTCCTTTTTCTGTCTTGCAGGTACCAAAAATCTGGCGAAGATCGCATTATGGATGCGAATCTTGCCTGGTGATCACAAGATGGCCTCTGCTGCAAAAATCTCGGCACAGATGGAGGTGTAAAAGGTCAGAGATAAGGCCTGAGATCACGGCGCACTGATGTGAGGCCAACAACGGTGACGTTCGGAGTGCCCAAAGCCTCTAATGGGACCTCATGCAAAGTGACCGTCGATCTGACCGTCATTGATGAGAGCCAGCTGGTGTGACGTGAGGGGACAGGGCCATTAATGGCCCTTGCTTCGGGAGCTGAAACGGCTCTGACGTGGCGAAGCTTCTGGAACTGCTCTTGCGGCGTTGAGGTTCCAAGGAAACCTTAAGGTTTCCTGCTGGTATTTTAAATCATTGGGCCTTTTGGGCCTGAGTGACTTGGGGCTGTAATAGGTTAGTTTAAGTATTTGGGTGTAATGGGTTTGCTGGCTAGTGGTATAATCTGGTGTGGGTTGTAACCGGGTATAGGGCTTTTGGGCTTCAAAGGTAATCAAACTTTGGGTTTTGTAAATGGACTTTATTAATGGAGTGTTTTTACTTTATATTTGTTTATTTATTTATTTATTTATGAGCCCGGGCAGAAATGGGTTATTACACCCATTAATCCAATGAAGGTAATATCTTAAAGTTAATTATTACAATCCTAAACTCCTAATAGTTTACGCACAGTTTAAATGTGTATTATTTCATGAAAGCAGCAGAGTATATAATGAGAAAGATCATCTTTAGTGGCCAAGATCACTAATATTCTCAACATACGTGATTGGAACATCTATCAGGGTAGCTTCATCAATGATTGGAACATGTATTGGGGCAACTTCATCATTGATTGGAACATCTATCAGGCTAGCTTCATCAATGATTGGAACATATATCGGGTCAGCTTCATCATTGAGCTTCATCATTCTGTTCGACTCCAATGTTGGCTTTTGCTTCTGAACTCACCACTGTTTTCATCTTTCTCTTTCTTCCACACCTACCTGCTGAATGAAGAAAAACCCATGGTTGAATAACTCTCAAAAAGTACTATATATAGATATGTGTTTTAGTTCAGAATCATATTGTCGAGTATTTGACTACATAGTATATATGAGTATTTCATGAAAACTGGAAACTTGGAGTTAGGGCTAGAATATGCTTAAAAAGTGAGTAGAAAGAGAAAGATACCATTTAGTGTAGAATATGCTTTTTCATTATTTTCTCTAGTTTCTCCATAAGTCAATAACTGCAAAAGTTGAAAACCAATATAACGATGATTGGGGAAGAAACTCTCAAATCATGAAAGAATCATTACAAAGGAAAAGTTAAAAAAATCATGTAAAGAAGTATGAGGAATGAACTTGTTTAAGGTTTAGAAAAATAGCATGCTTACTAACAAAGGTGCTGGTTATTCACTCTGGTCATTTCTCTCTTTTTCTTCTTTCCACGCACGGGGAGAATGCCATCTGTTTCATACCTTTTTACCTTAAGAAGTGATCGAAGAGTAATATTTTACTCTTTATGTCGGTATCTCTGCAATAATGAGATATTATCAAACATTAGTGATACGTGAGATATATATATTTGCCTACATATGGGAAAAAATAGATCATAAGAGTTGTAAAAGTCATTTAAAGATAATTACTTTATCAATCCTCCCATTTTTGTGTGGACTTTCAGTAACAATCCAATTGTTTAGGAGCTCAGGCAGGGGCTTTAACTGATATGCAAAGCATTCAAGAAAACCGTGTAAGAAAATGGTAGTTAATAGAGCTATTTGTTTATGTTTCTAAGGTGTGTGGATGCTTACTTTGTTGTATCTTCTCTTCGGATTAGGAGCTTGAGCTTCAGGAGGCAGCATAAAGATAGGGGTTACCTCTATTATATAACCTGTTGTTTCTACGACTACTAGTTTCAAACAGTTTAGTAAATCCTGTCAGGACAATAACTTTGTTCTACTATATACGTAAAAAACTAAAATAGTTTATAAAACACATGCACGTGATAAATAGTTAGCCTTTTGAAATGAAAGAAGTACAAAATGAATATGACAACCTACCTAAAAAAACCTTAAGGGTATCTAAACTAGACATAACATATGTGGAAAGAGTTTAATATTAAAAACCTTATGTTGAACAATTTTCATAAAATATTTTTAAACCTTAAACTACCATAAAAAAATAAAATTGTAAGTGTTCATTTACTTCAAAAAAAATTTTTTTTTCTGGAAAACTAAAATCGTTTTCACTATTTGTATGAAATAAATTTTACCATTTTTTATTTTTAAAAAATTATGAGTTGACATATAAAAGTTTAGTGTTAAACTTAAGGAATCTCTTTTTCTCTCACTGTTATTTATATTATTGGGGCATTGCTAATATACTTTATTCAAAATGCTTTCAGGTGGTGCAACCTAACTAAAAAAAAAAAATCTAAAATAGGCTTTTTTCTTGGTAATGTTGGTAGGAGGAACATTGGTGGAGTTGAATAGAAATCCATATACTCAAGTTCTCATTCTTCCTCTCTTTGTTTTAGTTTTGATCTCATAGGCTTAATTCATGGGAGTTTATATGAAACATATTGATGTGACTTAACCATAATCACAATATCTTGTATTAAATAGGTACATATATTTCAATAGGAGAGATTTTTATTTTTTTTCCTTAAATGAAACTTCAATTAAGCTAGGTTTTGTTCAATTGTGTTAAGGTTATGTGGACCAAACCAAAGAAAGAAATTCAATCCTATCTTTTTTTTAATTGAAATATTAATTACTATAAAATGAAGACAATAAAACAACACTCACTAAATCTTAGCATAACAAGATAGAAATAGCTTATTTCTAAAGATGAAGAAGTAGCTTCAAATTAAACAAAATATAAAAAAGAAAAGAAAAAAAACCTACCCTAAGAGCCGAAAGTCTTGATTGAAAAATAGAAACAGTTTAAAGCTAAGCATAGTCAAATTTACAACCTAAAAGAAAACTTGTATTTTCTAAAATAAACTTTTGGCTTTATGTAATGCCTCAAATTTATATTTTTGTTTTTGTGAATCTATAACAAAATTGTGTATTTGTTTCAGTGGTTAAGTGTTCTGGATGTGTGTGAAAGGTCCTAAGTTCAAGCCTTACTTGGGTTAAATTTTGGTATTTTTATGAATAAAGCCCTATCACTGATCAGTAGGCTTATAGTTAAAAGATGGTAAGTAATTGATAGAATGGGCTTGCTAGTCTAGTGGTTAAGTTGGGTGTTCGTAAGTTGGAGGTCCTATGTTCGAATTAAGATGTAAGCAAGGGAATTTATTTTTACTGCGGTTGAGTGGGAGTGTTTGATTGGAGCCAGAATTCTGCTAATGGTGGAGGTAGTGGATGATTTTGGGAGTGTTTTGTGGGACTAGTGGAGGGAAATTAGGGATTTGGGGGTTATTTGAGTTATTTTTAGATTTTTTTTGTATTCTCTTCCCAATTTCGGCCCTATCTTCCCCTTTTCCCAATTTTCTTTTTGATATTTTGTTTCTCCTACATTTATTGCCAAAACTTTGTTCTCCTCTCATCCTTTCCTTCTTTCATTTCTTTACTTTTTGATTCCTTTGTGCATCATGGACTACACGTATTTGGTAAGTTTAGTTTTTGTTAAACCTTAACTTTGTTGTGGTTAAGTGTTCAGAAGGGTTTCGTTTGGTGTTTAGGGATTAATTAAAGGGCTGAAGATTGTTCGTCGACTTTTTAAGTGTGTGGAATTCTTGTTCTTGCTCGAGGGTAAGGTTTTGTTGGAAAAAGGTTGAATACCTCGTTATAAGTTTTGATTAAAGTCTTATTGGTATCACTAAAATTGGGTTTGGATTATGGATTTTTAGGTTTTGGAGTGCTCGTGGTTGCTTTAGCATCGATTCAATACCAGGTGTACACCCGAAAATGGAGAACACGAGTTTCAACAAAAACTGAAAACTATTATGTCGATGCCACATGGCCGTGTGGTAGGCTGTGTGGTGGGCCGTGTAACACCCCAAACTCGGCCTAGACATTATGACCGAATCTGGCGAAGTCACATGATAGCGCTTTTGAAAACACATTAATACCTTAAAATTCGTTCCAGTTATTATCTATCTTTCAGTTTGAGAAACATGTACTAATTTATTTACTTAAACCCATTTCTTATACACGGAAGCTTTTTAAACCAAATAATCTTCGAAAGCATTTTCATTTACAGAAAATCTTAGTTTGTTTTAGAAAACTGTACTTTGTTGCATTACAGTTTATGAATCCATTAAAACAGTTCAAAAATCCCAAGTTAAAATCACAAATCCGTAATGGCCTTAATACATCAAAACCTTCCCAAATAAAAATTAAAACCGTGATAAGTCATAAAACCGTAAATTCATTGTGAGACAAAAGCAGTGGTCATCGTCGAGTCCTCCGCTACACCGATCTGTCTACTGCTTGGGATTACCTACACAGAATAAATAGAAAAGTGTGAGCTTTCACAACTTAGTGTGTAACCCCCACATAAATCACATAACAGAGTACATATTAGATGTCATGAGTAAACAGTCTGGGCCGAAGCCCTTTACATAATCAGTTAAGGCCTTAGCCCATTCAGATACAGAATTAGAACAAAATAGTTTACAAGTATCCTACCCACTAGCCTCTACACACCATCTCCGTCCAACCCTACACACCATGTGGGGATAAAATCGACCCACCCATCCCAACACACCATGTTGTACCAAATGTGGCACATATTTAGATAGTCGCAGCTGTGCTGCCAAATATCAGGCTTAAAAGACTTTCAGAACACTTCCTCCATCATAACATCAACCCAACCCCAATGTAATGTAATATACATAAATGGCATGCTAAAATGTAATTTATTAGACTATTCAGACAGTTCATATTTACATGCTAGGTATCACATGCTTAAATCGTACATCACATAATTAGATCGCAAAATTAGGGGTCTAAGTAGAGCTTACCGTCCCTACGGTAGGTCACAATCGACTTGGGCGACCCGTGCAAACTTACAGAGTTTTCCAAAAAAATGGGCTTACATGCCCATGTGGTCTGCCCGTGTGGCCCATACGACCCAAATTGGCCTAGGCCTTGTGCCCAAAAATCCCACACGCCTATGTTGTAACATCCCGATTTTTGGCCTAGTCGGAATAATGGTTTCGGGACCACAAATTTGAAATAAGAAAATTTATTTTTATTGTATTTTTATGGTCTATGATTTCACGGAATGAATTCGTGAAATTTTCGTTTAAAATTTTTGATGTTCGGGAGCTTAATTTAGTCAAATTGTTATGGACTTTAAATTAGAGGTCTTTATATAGGAATTTGACCATTGGACAATTGTTGGACAAAAATAGGTATGAGATAGGTGCAATGAAAATTTTTTAAGTTGGGGGCATTTAGGTAATCTAGTAAATAAATGAATTAAAAGCCCAAAATAGCCAAAATTAGCCTCCATCTTCTAGCTCCAGCCGATACCCCCATGGAAGCCATGGCTAGGGTTTTGTTCAAGCTTCCAAGCTCAATAGTAAGTGATCCCTAGCCCCGCTTTCAAAGTTCTTTACATTTTTGAAGTCCCTGTAACTCGATTTCCCTATTTCTACCATTATTTTAAGCTAGAGTTCATGTCTAAAAATTTACCCATGAATGACATGCATGTGTTTTGATTGCCTAATGGTAGAAAATGAATGTTGGGTGTTAGATAAACATCTTTTGTTAAGAAATTTTTGGTGAAAACATCCAAAATGGACCATTTTGAGAAAGTTATAAAATGTGTAGAAAGAGTGTGTTTTGATGAAAATTATGAGATGCTATTGTTATGAAAATGGTTCTATTAGGCTTGGGTAACAAAGAAATTAAGTGCATTTCATTCTACGAACCTAGGGGTAAAAGTATAATTATGACAAAGTTTAGGGGCAAAAATATAATTTTGCCAAAAATGATATTTGCACCACATTGTGTAATGCAACTAATAATTAGGCTAAATGTGACATTATAGATCGAGGAAAATGAGGTTCGAACCTAGAATGGGGGAAGAACGAGGAATCGATGGTTAAGTCCTTTTTTGATAACTTCGGTATCGAGGTAAGTTCATGTGTCACTGATACTACCTTATGTTATGTATTTTATATTTCAATATTGCATGAATTGTACATTTGTTTCTATGAAATTTATCAATGATGATTTTGATGAAGTTTCGATGAATGAGAAATCCCGAATGAATCTTAGAGACGAATAGGGTACAAATGTCAAACCAATAAGGTTATTAAGATTTCGTATAAGACCATATCTGGGATATGGCCTCGGTATGTGATTTCGTATAAGACCATGTCAGGGACATGGTATCAATATGATATTTCATGTAAGACCATATCGGGGATATGGCATTGAAACGATACTATTTGTTTGAGATTTCCAAGTAACCCTTGGTATTCCGAATGATCCAATGGGTACGTTCAAAACGATAAGATATGTGACCGTATTTACAAGTGGTACAGGTATGTACATATAAATCATGTGAAGTGAATCCGATTTATGATACATTATTGGTAAGGATACGAATGAGTAGACATGTATTTATACCATGATGGTTGGAATGATTTGTAAAAGTGTTATTGACTTAGTTATCATTATTTTACCCTAAAACAGTTTTGGACAGCAGCAACAGTCCGACTTTGAAAATCCACCAAAAATTTTAGAAATTGAGTTAGAGGCTGAATAAAATATTAAATTAAATTTTAATGAGTCTAGTTTCACATAGAAGAAGTTGTGTAAGCAAAAGAGTTTCATATTATGAAATACTTAAATTGTTGTGAGATAAAGTTAGAACGATTTTGAAATCCCCTATTCCGATTTGGGAAAATCATTAAACATTGTACAAAAATAATTATGAGTTATAATTTATATGTTTAGATTTTTTAGTGAGTTTATTTTCAGAAGAAACAAACGAGAACATCATTCTAATCTCGTATGAGGAGATAATTAATTGTTAGTGAGGAGGGGTCAGAACTGTCAAACAGCGAAAAATGGGTAAATTTAAAGAATAAACTGTACTTACTGCCTAAACTAAAAATTCTGACAATTTTATGGTAGGAAGATATGTGAGTCTAGTTTCAGGGAAAATTAACGGATCTTAATTTGGAGCTCTATAGCTCCAGATATAAATAATTTAGTGACTGTGACACTAGTAGATAGCTTTATTGGAATTTGAACAAATAGTGGAATAATATGCAATTATAATTGTGATACCTTGAGAGCATGTTGTAAGAGTTTGGAAAAAGCATATTAATAAAATTGCTTATTATTTTCATATGAACTTACTAAGCTTTATAGCTTACTCCCCTCCCTTTCCCATCTCTTATAGGTTATTTTTTGCTAGCTCGTGTTAGAGATCGCCGGAGATGTCATCACACTATCAAGATATCACGTTGGCTAAAAACTGCAACCCTCTTAAGTTTATGAAATGTATAGGGACTAAGTCACTTTGTGTATATGTCATTATAAGTTAGCCAAATGAATTGGCTTGTAAAGGTTAATAGATTGATGTTGTAGGTAGCCATGCAAATTTGCCTATATGGCTTAAATGGTCGTAAATCAAATTGTGTATACATGTATGTGCCAATTCTTTGATGATGTGGATTTTGTTATAAGGTGTGAATGCTTGAAGTTTTAAATTAGATTTGTTGTCATGTTGATAACTAAGATATAAATGGATAAATTGGAGGTAAACCAATTATATATATTACATGTGTTTTGGTAAGTTTGGACTTGAATAAGAGAAATGTCATGTGCATGCATGTGTTGTTGAGAGAATGCCATGCTTGAGCCTTTATTGTGGATGTATAATTGCTCAATTAAGTATGTTAATTGCTATACAGATGTATAAGTGTATATGCACAACTAAAGGTGACAAATGGCTTGGAAAATAGCCTTGTGTTTATCCACACGGGTAGACACACGAGCGTGTCTCTAAGCTGTGTGTGACATAAGGGTGTATGTCTAAGCCGTGTGTGACACACGGCCTGCCCTCATGGGCATGTAGTCCGGCCGTGTGTCCCCTGCATCTTGTACTTTAACCTCGAATTGGCCACATGGGCTGAGACATGGTCATGTGTCTTGGCCGTGTGAGGGACACAACCTTGGGACATGGGCGTGTGCTTTGACTGTGTGCCTCTAATTTGGTGATGATGTCATAAACAGAGAGTTACACGGGCTGAGGACGCGGACATATCCCAAGCCACACGGGTGTGTGACCCTGTTTCATGGTGAAATTTTCTAAGTTTCCCAAAGGTTTTTAAAGTTTCTTGTTTAGTCCTGAATCATCTTTGATGTGTGTATAGGGCCTTGTAAGCCCGTTAAAGGGACACTATTCATATGTATGAATGTTTTTGATTTGGATAAATTTTTATGGCCTGAATTTGTGTGATTATATATTTTTAAGTCCGCTAATGCCTCATATCCTGTCCCAGCCTCAGACATGGGTAAGGGGTGTTACATTTAATGGTATCAGAGCCATAGTTTAGTCGGTTCTCAGACTAACCTAACGTACGTAAGTCTAGCTATACATGCCATAGTACCACTCATGATAGTGTGATATCTCCCGGCTATAACGAAATTGTTTTGTTAAGATAGGAATGACTTCAAACCGAGCAAATTTTTTATAATGCTAGAAAAGAATATTGAGATGATTGAAACATACTTTTGATGTGTCAAAATTGAGAAAGGTAGGAATAGAAATTCATGATATATATATATATGAATTGTATTGGATAGTGATGAGTAAGTTATATGTTAATAATGCAACTATATATTTATGTATGATTGAACTGATATTGCATAATTTTTTTTGATTGTGAATATGAGAATGCATGTTGAGAAATTAATATAAGAAAGACTCCCGGTTGAAAATTAGGAATAGATTTGGATATTCATGCCATGACATTGCGTGATATGTATGCTAGTGTAAGACATGTCTGGGACATACATCAGCCACATTATGAGAGCCAGTGTAAGACATGTTTGGGACATGCATCGGCCTCGAGATATACAAGCTAGTGTAAGACTTATCTGGGACATGGCGTCAGCTTATTGTGTGTCAGTGTAAGACCTCTCTGGGAGATGGCATTGACACCAATAGATGAGAGCTAGTGTAAGACCTGTCTAAGACACGGCATCGGCCTCGATATATGAAAGTTAGTGTAAGACCGGTTTGGGACATGGCATCGACTTTGATGTACTAGCCAGTGTAAGACCATATCTGGGACATGGCGTCGGCATCTATTCCCATGTTAGGGGATACTGAATATCCTATAGTATTCCAAATGGTTTAATCGAAATGAGAAAATTTGTAACGATGTTGTGAGTGATACAGGTACCTATTTGAAACGTATGGTATGCGAGCTCGATATATGCTATATGAATTGAATTGGAAGATCAAATTGAGTAGAATGTAGGAAATGAGTACGATTGTTCGATGACGAATTCACGGATAAGACCATGGTTGGACCATGGCACTACTTGTGAGTACGTGTAAGACCATAGCTAGGCTATGACATCGATATATGAGAACCCATGTAAGACCATGTCTGGGACATGGCATTGGCATCTTATTATGTGCATGAGATTTTGTGTAAGATCATAGTCGGACTATGGCATCAAGTTAACGATGTGCTCAAACCCATAAGACGTTCTCTGATATGACAAATGTTGGTAAGTAAAATTAAAGCGAAGTGTTGGAAATTAATTAAACGTTAAATTGTAGTTCGAATAAATGAATTCGTTGTATGAAAATTGTGGATAACAAATCATTTGTAGAATAAACGAGCATGTTAACTTGCTTGGAGTGCACCATGTGATTGTAATAACATTATTGATGATAAATGTTGAGTCCTATGTATGTATTTGTGAGAGTCAAGTTAAAGGCATTACGATCTCACCCCTTTACCAATGTTGCTAACGTGACGAAATTTTTACAATAATTATGGTTACTAAGATTATAAGTGGGAAACTAAATAGTTCGGTAGTGAAGAGATAAGTATTAATGTATTCAGAAATGAGAACAGTTTAGAAAGTGAAAATAGTTTTGGATGGAATACTAGAAAGTGTTAAAGACTATCCAGATTTCGTAATAACATGGTTAAATAAGAAAATTTGGTCTCGGTTATTCGACTCAAGTGAGTATGAAGTTTAAAGATGTGATTACAAAAAAAAATTTATTTCGAATTGGTTTTTGTTAGTAAATATTGCAATACAGAGTTCACGATAATAAAACTAGTCAAAGAAGTGACAATTGAGTTGATAAGATGTCTGTATGTTACAGTTATGGTTAAATGGATTTTGATGACCTTGTCGAGATATTCTATGCATTCCTCGTTCTCAGAGATAAGTGTGCGATAGTTCTCTTTCTGACGAAACTTTTATTGTATGAACATGCTGGCTGACTCTGATATTAAATGAAAGTATTGTTAGTCTGATTGGGTCATCATCAATATTATTTTATCTCTCTCTTTGGGACTCTATTCTAGTATGTTCGGAATGAAGTTGATGGCAAAAGTTTATATGAAACTATTTTTCTGTTTCAATAGAATGTTGTTGATGGCAAAAGTTTATATGAAACTATTTTTCTATTTCAATAGAATGTTGTTCTGTCTTATGTAAAATATTTGGAAAATGTATTATTTCTGTTATGATGGGATTCTGGAAATTGTTAAGTATTGTCTTCTTTTGGTTTTCTCTCTGAAATTATCCAGATCTTCATTATTATTTTTTTATGAGTTATGTTCTCAAATTTTTGATGAGATATCGTACTTGGGGTTTCTTCTTTCTTATTGTGCGGATTATCTGACGTGACTGATTTCTAAAGTATGTTTCTTGGTCTATTATGACTATGTTTACTATGATAGTATTTTTGGATTCGATGATAAGAATATGGGATCCTGGTACCTGGATTTCTCTGATCTTGTGTCAAGAAATGTTATCAATAAAGGTATGTATGAAAGAAGTTTAAGCTTGAATTGTATAGTGGTTTTCTTTTTTCCCAGTGAGTATGACTAAGGTCAGTAAGCTAATTGTAATATCTTGGTTTCCCTGAATTAATATGTTGCAAGACCTTTGATTAACATGATAAGAGAATTTTAAAAAGATTGTGTATTCAAGCTATTTTTCTCAGTATGTAGAAAAGATTATTTTGATATATTATTATTCAATAATTAAGATCAACTTAGTTGTTAATATTAGAGTGACGTGATTTGTTGAAATGTGATTTGAATTATGTGTGTATAAATATGTCTTCAGCTAAGGGAATAAATTCTGTGCATTCATGAGAATTTATATAGATGGATAGTCTGAAGGAAGAAATTTTATTCTAGAAATATGATACGGAGATGTACCTATTGGGTTGATTTGCTCGAATGAAATTACTATGAGTCAAAGTTGTTCTGGTCAATAAGGTTATCACACACGTGAAATTTTGAATGATCTGTGCATGATAGCAAAGTTAAAAAGTTCTGAAATGTGTCAGTGAGTGGAAATTTAAATAAGTTCAGAATGAGACTACTTCTGATGTTGAAATTGCAAGTCAGATTTGACTTCTGTTATTGTTGTTATTACTAGTGTTTCGTGAAAGAATTTGCGTACAAATGAATCCAGAGCCTATGTAGGAAATCTTGTGGTACAAGAATCAGTGGTAGCTCATTTGTTCATCCTAAAGTAATGAGTTGTGAAGTTGTATTAAGTAAATGATCTGGTAGAAGTGTTTGTTACATGATATTTTTGAGTTCGCATTTAGATATTGATTGGTCAGCAGATGAAAGCTGAAAATCAAGTGTATTTAGGACTGATATAGTCAGTGATGATACTAGTGTGCTATGAGATAGAATCATTATAGATTCCTTATCAAGATTATCTTATTCGGAAAAAGGAAGAAGATAACTGGGTGGTGATTGAACAATTGACAAAGGAAGATCTGTATAATCATTTCAGTGTGTACAAAGTTTGATTGACAAAAAAATTGAGTGTATGTACTACTGTGAAAGAAATTGAGATCGTAATGATACGTTTTGACACAGTGTGCTAAAGTTTAAAGGTGCCTTGGAAGGGATATTAAAGGTTACAATCTACTAGTGATTTTGAGGAATTGGTAACAGTGTTTCAAAAGAGTGAAAGCAACATTTTCTAGTAAGATTTTCAGGGATGAAAATCCCTAAAGGGGGGAGAGTTGCAACATCCCAATTTTGGGCCTAGTTGGACCAGTGGTTACAGGACCACAAATCCGACATAAGGAAAATTATTTTTATTGTATTTTTATGGTCTACGATTTCATGGAATGAATTCGTGAAAATTTCGTTCAAAAATTTTGACATTCGGGCACTTAATTTAGTCAAAAGGACTAAATCGTAAAAAGTGCAAAATGTGAGTTCTAGATGTTAAAGGTGTCAAATTTTTATGGACTTTAAATTAGAGGTCTTTATATAGTAATTTGACCATTGGACAATTGTTGGACAAAAATGGGCATGAGATAGGTGAAATGAAAATTTTTTAAGTTAGGGGTATTTAGGTAATCTAGTAAATAAATGAATTAGAAGCCATGGCTAGGGTTTTGTTAAAGCTTCCAAGCTCAATAGTAAGTGATCCCTAGCCCCGTTTTCAAAGTTCTTTACATTTTTGAAGTCCCCGTAACTCGATTTACTTATTTCTACCATTATTTTAAGCTAGAGTTCATGTCTAAAAATTTACCCATAAATGACATGCATGTGTTTTGATTGCCTAAAGGTAGAAAATGAATGTTGGGTGTTAGATAAACATCTTTTTTTAAGAAATTTTCGGTGAAAACGTCCAAAAATGACCGTTTTGAGAAAGTTATATAATGTGTAGAAAGAGTGTGTTTTGATGAAAATTATGAGAAGCTATAGTTATGAAAATGGTTCGGCTAGGCTTGGGTAACAAAGAAATTGAGTACATTTCATTTTACGAGCCTAGGGGCAAAAGTGTGATTATGATAAATTTTAGGGGCAAAAACATAATTTTGCCAAAATATGATATTTGGACCACATTGAATAATGCGACTAATAATTAAGCTAAATGTGACATTATAGATCAAGGAAAATGAGGTTCGAACCTAGGACGGGGGAAAAACGAGGAATCGATGGTTAAGTCCCTTTTTGATAACCTTGGTATCGAGATAAGTTCATGTGTAAATGACACTACCTTATGTTATGTATTTTATATTTCGATATTGCATGAATTGTACATTTGTTTCTATGAAATTTATCAATGATGATTTTGACGAAGTCCCGATGAATGAGAAATCCCAAATGAATCTTAGAGACGAATAGGGTACAAATGTCAAACCAATAAGGTTATTAAGATTTTGTATAAGACCATATCTGGTATATGGCCTTGGTATGTGATTTCGTATAAGACCATGTCAGGGACATGGCGTCGATATGATATTTCATGTAAGACCATATCGGGGATATGGCATTGAAATGATACTATATGTTTTAGATTTCCAAGTAACCCTTGGTATTCCGAATGATCCAACGGGTACGTTCAAAACGAGAAGGTATGTGACCGTATTACGAGTGGTACAGGTATGTACATATAACTTATGTGAAGTGAATCCGGTTTATGATGCATTATTGGTAAGGATACGAATGAGTAGACATATATTTATACCATGATGGTTGGAATGATTTGTAAAAGTGTTATTGACTTAGTTATCATTATTTTACCCTAAAACAGTTTTGAATAGCAGCAACAGTCCGACTTTGAAAATCCACCAAAAATTGTGAAAATTGAGTTAGAGGTAATAAAATATTAAATTAAATCTTAATGAGTCTAGTTTCACATAGAATAAGTGGTGTAAGCAAAAGAGTTTCATATTATGAAATATTTAAATTGTTGTGAGACAGAGTCAGAACGATTTCGAAATCCCCTGTTCATATTTGGGAAAATCATTAATTGTAAAAAAATAATTATGGGCTATAATTTATATTCTCAGAGTCTTTAATTAGTGTATTTTTAAAAGAAACAAATGGGAACATCATTCGAATCCCGTATGAGGAGGTAATTAATTATTAGTGAGGAGGGGTCAGAACTGTCGAATAGCAAAAAAGGGGTAACTTTGAAGAAAAAACTGTACTTATTGTCTACACCAAAAATTTTGAGAATTTTATGGTAGGAAGATACGTGAGTCTAGTTTAAGGGAAAATTAACGGATCTTAATTCGGAACTCCATAGCTCCAGATATAAATAATTTACTGACTGTGACTCGAGTAGACAGCTTGATTAGAATTTGAACAAATAGTGGAATAATATGCAATTATAATTGTGATATCTTGAGAGCATGTTGTAAGAGTTTGGAAAAAGAATATTAATAAAATTGCTTATTATTTTCATATGAACTAAGCTTTATAGTTTACTCCCCTCCCTTTCCCATCTCTTATAGGTTAATTTTTGCTAGCTCGTGTTGGAGATTCCTGGAGATGTTATCACACTATCAAGATATCACGTTGGGTAAAAACGAAAGTAGCCTCTTAAGTTTATGGCATGTATAGGGACTAAGTCACTTTTTGTATATGTCATTATAAGTTATCCAAATGAATTGGCTTGTAAAGGTCAATAGATTGATGTTGTAAGTAGCCATGCAAATTTGCCTATATGGCTTAAATGGTCGTAAATCAAATTGTATATACATGTATGTGCCAATGCTTTGATGATGTGGATTTTGTTATAAGGCATGAATGCTTGAAGTTTTAAATTAGATTTGTTGGCATGTTGGTAAACCAATTATACATATTACATGTGTTTTGGTAAGTTTGGACTTGAATAAGAGAAATGTCATGTGTATGCATGTGTTGTTGTGAGAATGTCATGCTTGAGCCTTGATTGTGGATGTTTAATTGCTCAATTAAGTATGTTAATTGCTTTAGAGATGTATAAGTGTATGTGTACAATTAAGGGTAGCAAATGGCTTGGAAAATAGCCTTGTATTTGTCCACATGGGTAGACACACGGGAGTGTGTCTAAGCCATGTGTGACACACGGCCTGCCCACATGTGCGTGTAGTCCGACCGTGTGCCCCTGCATCTTGTACTTTAACCTTGAATTGGCCACACAAGCTGAGACACGGCCGTGTGAGGGACACAGCCTTGGGACATGGACGTGTGCTTTGGTCGTGTGCCCCTAATTTGGTGATGACATCATAAATAGAGAGTTACATGGGCTGAGGACACGAGTGTGTCCCAAGCCACACGGGCGTGTCCCAAGCCACACGGGCTTGTGTGACTACACGGCCTATCCGCACGGCCGTGTGACCCTATTTCATGGTGAAATTTTCTAAGTTTTCCCAGAGGTTTTTAAAGTTTCTGGTTTAGTTCCGAATCATCTTTGATGCGTGTATAGGGCCTCGTAAGCCAGTTTAAGGGACACTATTCATATGTATGAATTTTTTTGATTTGGATAAAATTTTATGGCCTGAATTTGTGTGATTATATATTTTTAAGTTCATTAATGCTTCATATCCTGTCTCGGCCTCGGACACGGGTAAGGGGTGTTACACGTGTGGTCTATACGGCCCAATTGGTCGAGCCCGTGTCTCGCACACGGCCTTATCGACCATCACACGACCGTGTCATGTACTCGTGTCACGCGCGCACGGCTGTGTACTATCACACAACCTACCACGCGGGCGACCACATGCCCGTGTGGCGTCGACAGATTGGTTTTTGGATTTCGCCGAAAATGCATTTTCTTGCTATTTGAGTACACACTTGGTTCAATTTCGAAGCGCAATCACCCCCGAGCACTCCAGAGCTTAAATTCGATAATAGAAAATCCATTTTTCAATCACTTAATTCGAATTGTTATAACAAATATTTCCTGAAACTCCCCGATAACCTTACCTTGAACAATCAACGGTGATTCCACGCTGCTAACAACCAAAAAGCAGCCCATAGTACCCTATTTGTCTCTTAACCAGAGAACACAACTCTTACTACTCCATTCTTTCATCAAATAAAACAAAAAGAGTACCTCTAGACTTACCGAACACACACTAAACGCCGAGTCATGCGATAATAATGGGTAAAGGCCAAAAGTTGGGATCGATAAGAGGGAAAAATGAGCAAAACGGTGGTAGGATGGGAAGAAAGAAGAAAATCGGCAACAAGGTGAGGAATAGGAAGGAAAAACAACAACAACAATTTTGGGAACCAAAAATAAAATTATCAGATAACCAAAAACCCCCAATCCCCTACTTCCCTCCTAAAATCACTCCCATAACCGTCCACTAGCATCAGAATTCCACTAACACTCAATCACCTACACGACACAAACAGAAAAATAAATCCCTTGCCTAAGTCGAGATTCGAACCCAAGACTTCCAGCATATTGACATTCCACTTAACCACCAGACTAGTAGGCCTATTCTGATATAGACTTACCAACAATTAAATATAAGCCTGCTAAACAAGGTTTAGGCTCTCTTCAAAAAAAAAAATATCAAAATTTGTCCAAGTCAAGGTTTGAACCTAAGACTTCTTAGACACTTCCCAGAACATTTAACCACTGAAGCAGGCACTCAATTGTGTGTCAAATTAACGTGGAAACATATACAAATATTTTGGGGCATTACAATTCTACCCGCCTAAAAGAAAATTTGGGGCTCAAAATTTTACCTGATCAAAAAGGTGAGGATACTACTGACGCATCGAATCCTCTCGCTCCCAAGTGGTTTACTTAGTGCTATGGTTCTGCCACAACACCTTTACGAAATGAATGAATTTCCTTCTTAGAACCTTAATGTCACGATCCAAAATCTGAACCGGCTCCTCCTCGAAGGTCAGATCTGGTCGAACCTCAATTTTCTCAATAGGAACAATATGCGTGGGATCAGAGCGGTAGCGCCTCAAAATTGAGACGTGGAATACATTATGAATGCGGTCTAACTCTGGAGGTACGTCTAATTGGTAGGAGACCGGCCCTACTCGTTTCAGAATTTGATACGGTCCGATAAATCTAGGGCTTAGCTTACCCTTACGTCTGAATCTCAGAACCTTCTTCCATGGCGAGAACTTGAGAAAAACAAAGTGTAATATCCCGAATTAGGGCCTAATCAGAATAGTGGTTTTGTGACCACAAATTTGAGAGAGAGATAATTATTTTATAATTATTTTGATGTTTATGATATGATTGCATGATTGTGTTAAAATGTCGTGATGAAATCCTATGCCTAAAGTGCTTAAATTGAAATTAGGGACTAAATCGAATAATTTGTAAAAGTTGCATTCTAGGAGTTTTTAGTATGAAATTGTTTTGGAATATTAATGAGGAGGTCTTGAATAGCAATTTGACCAATTTTAAGTTCATGGAAAAAATTAGGACATGGAAGGAATTTTTGAAAGTTTAGTAGTAAGGGCATTTTGGTCATTTAGCTATTAAAATGAATTAAAAACAAAATTAAAAGCCAATTTTTGTCCATCTTCTTCATTAGGCCGAAATTTCAAGGATTCTCCATATAAAGGGTTTGTTTCAAGCTTCCAAGCTCCATAGTAAGTGATTCCAAGCCCCGTTTTTAATGTTCTTTACGTTTTTAGAATCCCGGTAGCTCGATTAAGCTTATGCTAGCAATAATTCAACCTAGGGTTTATATTTGGAAAAATACCCATAGGTGAAATTTGTGTATTTTTATGTTTTATGATAGAATATGAGGTTTTAAATTATGTTAGACAACTTGTGCTACTCGGTTTTGAGTGAAAACGAGTAAAAGGGCTTAATCGGTAAAAATGCCTAATAGTCATAAGTACATGTTAGAGTGTGAATTTGATATTGTCATAGAAGGGAAAAATGATCAGCATGTCATAAAACATAAGAATAAGGGATAAAGTTTAATTCCCGAGCCTAGGGGCAAAAGTGTAATTATGCAAAAGTTTAGAGGCAAAAGTGTAATTTTCCAAAGTTCGTATTAAATGCTGTTTTGATGAATGTATGTATTAAATAAGATTAATTTGGTATTATAGATCAAGAGAAACAGGAATCAAGTCGCGATCGAGGAAAAGAAAAGATTGTGGACTAAATTGCAAAATCTTTATGTTTGGTACCAAGGTAAGTTCGTGTGTAAATAATGTAGCATAATTGTTATTTTTAAGTTATTGATGTTAATTATATGATATGCTGATTTTTTTATCGTGAAATATTATTCTTTGTGGTTAATGTTGAGTAATATGCAAATTATGTTTACTACTTGATAAATATGAATTGCTACCGAGTATCGGTTCCGATATTCCGTGGAAGACGGCAAATGTCAGATCGAGGGAAAAATCCCTTTTGAACATTAGGAATAGATTAGGATACAAGTGACATGTCACTAGGATGGTTGAGCATCCGAACTCGTTGAGTTGAGTCCGAGTTCACTTATGGATGCGAATGTTCGAACTCGTTGAGTTGAGTCCGAGTTCGTGAGATGTAACTAGGCATCCGAACTCGTTGAGTTGAGTCCGAGTTCACTTATGGATGCGAACGCCCGAGCTCGTTGAGTTGAGTCTGAGTTCACTTATTGGCGGGTTACATGATTGCTTGATTACATATGTGGCACTTATATGCAAATTATCCGTGTATCCGAGTTATATTCCGATGTGTTCAACGAGTGAAAATTTCTATGAAATGGAAGAACACTTAAGATGCAAGTGACGTTTTGGTAAGTGTTGTGAAATGGGCACTTTGGACAGGTATGTACTTAACCCTCGGGTTGAAAATAGATACAACGACGATAAAGTGGTAAGAAGATGAATGATGTTTAGAAATGTGATATATGATTTGGTGATGCCATGCTAAGGTTGTTTGGTATAATTATATTGTTATGTTACTTGTTATTTGCATATGAACTTACTAAGCATTTATGCTTACTCCCTCCTTTTCATTCATTGTAGTTTTGAACAAGTCAGCTCGGGAATTGGGACAGGTCGAAGTTTCGATCACACTATCCGAAGGATTTCTATTGGTAAATGGCTTGTAAAACTTAAGTATGGCATGTATAGCAATGTACCTATTTTGTGTAAATAATTTTATGACATGGCCATGTTTGGCTGAGAAAATGTTTGATATTGATAAGTCATGGTGATGGCTAATTAAATCATGTTTGATATCATGGATGTTTAATAGGTTATCTAGTTCATAAAAAAATTCATGGAAAGATGAAACTTGCCTTAAAACAGAATATTGCTGCAGCAATGACATGAATTCGAAAAATCACTAAAAATAGTATAAGTGGAACTAATGATGAGTCAGTCATGAAATTGAATCTGAATAAGTCTATTTTCATGTGGATTGAACAAAACAGGCATATAAATTATATTTTATGAGATATTTAAACTTTTGTGAAACAGGGCCAGAATGATTTCTGGATCCCCTATTCTGACTTTAAAAATTTATAATAAATTTTACAAAAATAATTATAAGTTTTTCTTTACATGTACAGATTCCTTATTGAGTCTAGTTTTAAGAGAAACAAACCTCATAGTCATTGAAATTGTTGTATAGAGAGATATCTAATTCGTAATACACAGAGCTCAGAGCAGTCAAACCCTGAAACAGGGGAGACTTTAACTAATAAACTGTACTAATTGGGCCAACCAAAAATTCTAGAAAAAAATTAGTAAATATATATATGAGTCTAGATTTAGGGAAAATTTACAGATCTTGATTTTGAGTTTCGTAACTCTAGATATGATTTTTCTTGTAACTGTGACGCAGATAGCTAGAAAGCTGTGAATGTAGAAACAAATTATTCGAAGTACTTAAATTGATAAATTATGTTCGGTAACACCTCAAGCTCAATTCCGGCATCGGTCTCGGGCGTGGGGGCGTTACATTTGGTAGTATCAGAGCAGGTTTAGTCGGTTCTTGGATTACGTGTTGTATGTACGGATTTTTGCTATACATGCCAAATGTATAAATTGTGATAGTGTGACGACTTTTGACCTTTTTAAATGATTTTTATATAGTAAATGGATCCCGATCCAGCTGTGGCAGATGAAGTAGAGAGTAATGCACCAGCTCCGGCTAAAGGGGTAGCGCCGACTGAAAACCCACCTCCTACTGTTGGTCAGGGAGGAGGAGAAAGGGTTCGGGAAGCCTTTCTCCAAATGATGAGTGCATGGTAAACTGAGTTCGTTCGTATGAACCCAAATGTACGACCTCCCCCACCTCCTCCAATTCCTCAACCTATGCCTCTGATGCCTCAAGGAGTGGATATGATAAAATTTCACAAAACCACATGATAGAATTAAGTAAACAAGGGGCTGAAGAATTAGAGCAAATATTGATGATGATGCAGAGAAAGCAGAGTTCTGGCTTGAAAATTCTATCCGGGTATTTGATGAATTATCTTGTACACCTGAAGAATTTTGGAAATGTGCTACATCTTTGTTGAGAGATTCAGCCTATAATTCGTGGAAGACTTTAATTTCGGTGGTAGCGAAAGAGAGGGTAACCTGGGAATTCTTTCAAGAAGAGTTTCGGAAGAAATATATTAGTGAAAGATTTATTGATAAAAAATGTAAAGAGTTTCTTGAGCTGAAGCAAGGTAATATGACAGTCTCAGAATATGAAAGAGAGTTTGTTCGATTGAGTAAGTATGCCAGGGAATATGTTCCTACAGAAGCCAGGATGTGCCGACGATTTGAAGACGGGCTCTAAGGTATTTGTCGGGATCCTTGAACTGAAAGAAATAGTAGTACTGGTTGATCGAGCTTGCAAGGCTGAAGAACTACTTAAAGAGAAGAGAAAGGTAGAGGCTGAGACACGAAATTAGAAGAAAAGGCCAATGAGTAAGGCACCTTCACAGCAACCCGGAAAGTTAAGAAATATGAATCCTCGTTCCCAAGTTTCAGCTAGGCAATCATATGGAAATTTTAAGAAGCAGAATGTGGGTCCTAAATCTTAGAATACTTCTACAGCCAGTATAGGGAACTCGAGATTTGTTAAACCCGAGTGCCAGTGTGTGTGGTAGAAATCATTTTGGTCCGCAAGCAGCAAATGAATGTTTTCGATGTGGTTCTCCTGGATCATTTTATTAGAGACTCGCCAGAGAGAGTCGAGAAAGAAAAATTTCAAAATGTAAAAGCTAGTGGTGCAGACTTGAGGGAAGGTATATCGAGAGAAAAGCTGGAAGTGAAACAAGCGATGAAGAATATAGTCGAGATGCAGTGATTAGATCTCAAGGAAGAGCTCCGGCTAGAACTTATGCTATTAAAGCGCGTGAAGATGCTTCCTCACCCAATGTGATTACCGGTACATTTTCTCTTTATGATATTAATGTTATTGCTTTGATTGATCCCGACTCTACTCATTCATATGTATGCATGAAGTTGGTGTCTAGTATGAATATACCTGTTGAGAACACAGAAGTTATGGTTAGAGTGTCGAATCCGTTAGGCAAATGTGTGATAGTTGATAAAGTATGCAAGAAATGTCCTTTAATGATTGGGGTCATTACTTTTCGGCCGACTTGATGTTGTTGCCGTTTGATGAATTTGATGTTATTTTGGGTATGGATTAGTTGACATTGCATGATGCTATAGTAAATTACAAAGAAAAGGTTATAGAATTAAAGTGTGAAAACGGTGAAACTCTACGGGTTGAATCGAGATAAATCGAGGCATTGTCTAGTGTGATTTCTTCGATGTCGGCTCGAGATATTTGAGAAAGGGTTATAAAGCTTATTTGGCGTATGTAATTAATACAAAAGAAGTTGAAAAGAAAGTTGAATCGATCTTAGGTTGTGTGTGAATTTGCGGATGTATTTCCGAAGAATTGTCGGGTTTGCCTCCAAATGAGAGAAGTAGAATTTGGTATTGATTTGATATCGGAAGCGACTCACGATCTCGATTGCTCCATATAGAATGGCAATCGAAGAGTTTGAAAGAATTAAAGTCACAGTTGCAAGAGTTGACTGATAAAGGCTTTGTAAGACCGAGTTTTTCACCTTGGGGTGCTCTGTGTTATTTGTAAAAAGAATGATGGTTTTATGAGATTATGTGTTGATTATTGGCGCTTAAATAGGGTGACAATCAAAAACAAGTATCCGTTGCAAGAATTGATGATTTGTTTGATCACCTAAAAGGAGCGACATGGTTTTCGAAGATTGACTTGAGATCTGGGTATTATCAGCTGCGAGTAAAAGAGTCAGATGTGCCTAAAATTGCTTTTAGAACAAGGTACGGTCATTATGAATTTTTAGTTATGCCATTCGGGTTGACAAATGCTCTCTTGTGTTTATGGATTTAATGAATCGCATATTTCAAATATACTTGGACAGATTTGTTGTGGTGTTTATAGATGATATTTTAATTTATTCAAAAGATGAGACAGAGCATGTTTGAGCATTTGAGGATAGTTTTGCAAACTTTGAGAGATAAACAATGTATGCTAAGTTTAGTAACAAGATGAATTTTGGCTCCGGAAGTTGGATTTTTGGGTCATATTGTTTCAGGTGATGGTATACGGGTTGATCCTAGTAAAATTTCAGCCATTATTGATTGGAAACCACCGAAAAATGTAACTGAAGTTAGAAGTTTCTTGGGGCTAGCTGGGTATTATCGATGGTTTGTAAACGGATTTTCTATAATTGCTGCTCCTATAACTAGAATACTCTGAAAAGATGTTAAATTTGAATGGACGGAAGAATGTCAACAAAGTTTCGATGAATTGAAAAAGTTATTAACTGAAGCACCAGTGTTAGTACAACCCGAATCAGGTAAATAATTTGTGGTGTATAGTGATGCTTCTCTAAATGACTTGGGGTGTGTACTCATGCAAGAAGGAAAAGTGGTTGCTTATGCTTCGAGGCAATTAAAACCTCATGAGAGGAATTATCCTACTCACGATTTGGAATTGGCTACGGTGGTATTTGCTTTGAAGATTTGGCGACATTATTTGTATGGTGAAAAGTGCCGAGTATATACTGATCACAAAAGTCTTAAATACTTGATGTCATAAAAAGACTTAAATTTGAGACAGCGTAGATGGTTGGAGTTATTGAAAGATTATAAGCTTGTTATTGATTATCATCCGGGAAAAGCGAATATGGTTGCCGATGTTTTAAGCAGAAAGTTGTTGTTTGCTTTGAGAGTTATGAACACTCAGTTAAAAATGTCAGATGATAGTTCGATTCTAGCAGAGATAAGAGCTAGACCGATGTTTTACAAGAGATTTACGAAGCTCGAAAAAATGATCAAGATTTGCTAGCTAAGAAGAAGATGTGTGAAGTCGATACGGGATCGATTTTGAATCGGTTCTCGATGGTAGCTTGATGTTTAAAAATCAGATTTGTGTACCAGAAAAATGATGAGTTGATTCAAAAGATTTTGCATGAAGCACATAATGGTTGTTTGGCGGTTCATCCGGCAAGATTTAAAATGTATAATGACTTGAAGAAAATGTATTGGTGGAGTGGAATGAAAAGAGATATTTCGAGTTTGTATCAAAGTGCTTAATTTGTCAACAGTGAAAGTCGAACACCAAGTACCTTGTGGATTACTTCACCTATTATGGTTCTGAATGGAAATGGGATCGGATTACTATGGATTTTGTTTTAGGGTTGCCATTGACTCCAGGAAAGAAAGATACCATCCGTAATAATAGTTGTGATCGACTAAATCGGCTCATTTTATTCCAGTACATACAGATTAATCTCTTAATAAGTTGGCTAAATTGTATATCCGTGAGATTCTTAGACTTCATGGAATACCTTTGTCAATCATTTCGGATAGAGATCCGAGATTTACTTCACGGTTTTGGCAAAAGTTGCAAGAGGCATTAGGTACAAAGTTAAATTTCAAAGATCGCCTTTCATCCAGAAACCGATGGGCAATCGAGAGAGTAATTCAGATTCTTGAAGATATGCTCAGATGTTGCGTATTGGAATTTCAAGGTAGTTGGGAAAGGTACTTACCGTTTGTAGAATTTGCTTATAATAATAGTTATCAGACGAGTTTGAAAATGGCACCTTATGAAGCATTATATGGTCGTAAGTGTCGAACGCCTCTGTATTGGACTGAACTCAAGGAAAATCAGATTTATGGAGTTGATCTAATAAAAGAAACCAAGAAAAGGTGAAAGTGATTCGAGATTGTTTGAAAATTCGCTTGATAGACGAAAATCTTATGCGGATTTGAAACGAAAAGAAATCGAGTTTCAAGTTGGTGATAAGGTATTTTTGAAAGTGTCTCCATGGAAAAAGTCCTTAGATTTGGACGGAAGGGCAAGTTAAATCCGCGTTTTATTGGGTCGTACGAAATAATTGAAAACGTTGGACCGGTAGCATATCGGCTAGCATTACCACCTGAATTAGAGAGGATTCATGATGTGTTCCACGTATCTATGCTACGTCGGTATCGTTTAGATCCTTCACATATAATTTCACCGACAGAAATTGAACTACGACCGGATATGACTTACGAAGAAGAACCGATTAAGATCTTAGCTCGAGAGGTTAAAAAAAGTAAAAAATAAAAGTGTCGCTCTCGTGAAAGTATTGTGGCAAAAGCATGGGGTAGAAGAAACTACATGGGAACCTGAAGAAACGATGAGAAACCAATACCCACACCTGTTTACTGGTAAGATTTTCGAGGACGAAAATCCTTAAAAGGGGGGGAGAGTTGTAATATCCCGAATTAGGGCCTAATTGGAATAGTGGTTTTGTGACCACAAATCCGAGATAGAGATAATTATTTTATAATTATTTTGATGTTTATGATATGATTGCATGATTTTGTGAAAATGTCGTGATGAAATCCTATGCCTAAAGTGCTTAAATTGAAATTAGGGACTAAATCGAATAATTTGTAAAACTTGCATTCTAGGAGTTTTTAGTATGAAATTGTTTTGGAATATTAATGAGGAGGTCTTAAATAGCAATTTGACCAATTTTAAGTTAATGGACAAAATTAGGACATGGAAGGAATTTTTGAAAGTTTAGTAGTAAGGGCATTTTGGTCATTTAGTTATTAAAATGAATTAAAAACAAAATTAAAAGCCAATTTTTGCCCATCTTCTTCATTAAGCCGAAATTTCAAGGATTCTCCATATCTAGGGTTTGTTTCAAGCTTCCAAGCTCCATAGTAAGTGATTCCAAGCCCCGTTTTTAATGTTCTTTACGTTTTTGGAATCCCGGTAGCTCGATTAAGCTTATGCTAGCAATAATTCAAACTAGGGTTTATATCTGGAAAAATACCCATAGGTGAAATTTTTGTATTTTTATGTTTTATGATAGAATATGAGGTTTTAAATTATGTTAGACAACTTGTGCTACTCGGTTTTGAGTGAAAACGAGTAAAAGGGCTTAATCGGTAAAAATGCCTAATAGTCATAAGTACATGTTAGAGTATGAATTTGATATTGTCATAGAAGGGAAAAATGATCAGCATGTCATAAAACATAAGAATAAGGGATAAAGTTTAATTCCCGA
Organism: Gossypium anomalum; assembly: GCA_025698475.1. Taxonomy (NCBI): domain Eukaryota; kingdom Viridiplantae; phylum Streptophyta; class Magnoliopsida; order Malvales; family Malvaceae; genus Gossypium; species Gossypium anomalum. Next base: position 63,403,954 of record CM046968.1, on the reverse strand, counting down.
GCCTAGGGGCAAAAGTGTAATTATGCAAAAGTTTAGGGGCAAAAGTGTAATTTTCCAAAGTTCGTATTAAATGCTGTTTTGATGAATGTATGTATTAAATAAGATTAATTTTGTATTATAGATTAAGAGAAACGGGAATCAAGTTACGATCGAGGAAAAGAAAAATTGTGGACTAAATTGCAAAATCTTTATATTTTGGTACCAAGGTAACTTTATGTGTAAATAATGTAGCATAATTGTTATTTTTAAGTTATTGATGTTAATTATATGATATGATGATTTTTTTATCGTGAAATATTATGCTTTGTGGTTAATGTTGAGTAATATGCAAATTATGTTTACTACTTGATAAATATGAATTGCTACCGAGTATCGGTTCCGATATTTCGTGGAGGACGACAAATGTCAGATCGAGGCAAAAAGCCCTTTTGAACCTTAGGAATAGATTAGGATACAAGTGACATGTCACTAGGATGGTTGAGCATCCGAACTCGTTGAGTTGAGTCCGAGTTCACTTATGGATGCGAATGTTCGAACTCGTTGAGTTGAGTCCAAGTTCGTGAGTTGTAACTAGGCATCCGAACTCGTTGAGTTGAGTCTGAGTTCACTTATGGATGCGAACGCTCGAGCTCGTTGAGTTGAGTCCGAGTTCAGTTATGGGCGGGTTACATGATTGCTTGATTACATATGTGGCACTTATGTGCAAATTATCCGTGTATCCGAGTTATATTCCGATGTGTTCAACGGGTGAAAATTTCTATGAAATGGAAGAACACTTAAGATGCAAGTGACGTTTTGGTAAGTGTTGTGAAATGGGCACTTTGGACAGGTATGTACTTAACCCTCAGGTTGAAAATAGATACAACGACGATAAAGTGGTAAGATGATGAATGATGTTTAGAAATGTGATATATGTTTTGGTGATGCCATGCTAAGGTTGTTTCGTATAATTGTATTGTTATGTTACTTGTTATTTGCATATGAACTTACTAAGCATTTATGCTTACTCCTTCCTTTTCATTCATTGTAGTTTTGAACAAGTCAGCTCGGGAATTGGGACAGGTCGAAGTTTCGATCACACTATCCGAAGGATTTCTAGTGGTAAGCGGCTTGTAAAACTTAAGTATGGCATGTATAGCAATGTACCTATTTTGTGTAAATAATTTTATGATATGGCCATGTTTGGTTGAGAAAATGTTTGATATTGATAAGTCATGGTGATGGCTAATTAGATCATGTTTGATATCATGGAAGTTTAATAGGTTATCTAGCTCATAAAAAAGTTTGTGAGATGTAACTAGGCATCCGAACTCGTTGAGTTGAGTCCGAGTTCACTTATGGATGCGAACGCCCGAGCTCGTTGAGTTGAGTCCGAGTTCACTTATGGGCGGGTTACATGATTGCTTGATTACATATGTGGCACTTATGTGCAAATTATCCGTGTATCCGAGTTATATTCCGATGCGTTCAACGGGTGAAAATTTCTATGAAATGGAAGAACACTTAAGATGCAAGTGACGTTTTGGTAAGTGTTGTGAAATGGGCACTTTGGACAGGTATGTACTTAACCCTCGGGTTGAAAATAGATACAACGACGATAAAGTGGTAAGATGATGAATGATGTTTAGAAATGTGATATATGTTTTGGTGATGCCATGCTAAGGTTGTTTTGTATAATTGTATTGTTATGTTACTTGTTATTTGCATATGAACTTACTAAGCATTTATGCTTACTCCTTCCTTTTCATTCATTATAGCTTTGAACAAGTCAGCTCGGGAATTGGGACAGGTTGAAGTTTCGATCACACTATCCGAAGGATTTCTAGTGGTAAGCGGCTTGTAAAACTTAAGTATGGCATGTATAGCAATGTACCTATTTTGTGTAAATAATTTTATGATATGGCCATGTTTGGTTGAGAAAATGTTTGATATTGATAAGTCATGGTGATGGCTAATTAGATCATGTTTGATATCATGGAAGTTTAATAGGTTATCTAGCTCATAAAAAAGTTCGTGAGATGTAACTAGGCATCCGAACTCGTTGAGTTGAGTCCGAGTTTACTTATGGATGCGAACGCCCGAGCTCGTTGAGTTGAGTCCGAGTTCACTTATGGGCGGGTTACATGATTGCTTGATTACATATGTGGCACTTATGTGCAAATTATCCGTGTATCCGAGTTATATTCCGATGTGTTCAACGGGTGAAAATTTCTATGAAATGGAAGAACACTTAAGATGCAAGTGATGTTTTGGTAAGTGTTGTGAAATGGGCACTTTGGACAGGTATGTACTTAACCCTCGGGTTGAAAATAGATACAACGACGATAAAGTGGTAAGATGATGAATGATGTTTAGAAATGTGATATATGTTTTGGTGATGCCATGCTAAGGTTGTTTCGTATAATTGTATTGTTATGTTACTTGTTATTTGCATATGAACTTACTAAGCATTTATGCTTACTCCTTCCTTTTCATTCATTGTAGTTTTGAACAAGTCAGCTCGGGAATTGGGACAGGTCGAAGTTTCGATCACACTATCCGAAGGATTTCTAGTGGTAAGCGGCTTGTAAAACTTAAGTATGGCATGTATAGCAATGTACCTATTTTGTGTAAATAATTTTATGATATGGCCATGTTTGGTTGAGAAAATGTTTGATATTGATAAGTCATGGTGATGGCTAATTAGATCATGTTTGATATCATGGAAGTTTAATAGGTTATCTAGCTCATAAAAAAGTTCGTGAGATGTAACTAGGCATCCGAACTCGTTGAGTTGAGTCCGAGTTCACTTATGGATGCGAACGCCCGAGCTCGTTGAGTTGAGTCCGAGTTCACTTATGGGCGGGTTACATGATTGCTTGATTACATATGTGGCACTTATGTGCAAATTATCCGTGTATCTGAGTTATATTCCGATGTGTTCAACGGGTGAAAATTTCTATGAAATGGAAGAACACTTAAGATGCAAGTGACGTTGTGGTAAGTGTTGTGAAATGGGCACTTTGGACAGGTATGTACTTAACCCTCGGGTTGAAAATAGATACAACGACGATAAAGTGGTAAGATGATGAATGATGTTTAGAAATGTGATATATGTTTTGGTGATGCCATGCTAAGGTTGTTTCGTATAATTGTATTGTTATGTTACTTGTTATTTGCATATGAACTTACTAAGCATTTATGCTTACTCCTTCCTTTTCATTCATTATTGTTTTGAACAAGTCAGCTCGGGAATTGGGACAGGTCGAAGTTTCGATCACACTATCCGAAGGATTTCTAGTGGTAAGCGGCTTGTAAAACTTAAGTATGGCATGTATAGCAATGTACCTATTTTGTGTAAATAATTTTATGATATGGCCATGTTTGGTTGAGAAAATGTTTGATATTGATAAGTCATGGTGATGGCTAATTAGATCATGTTTGATATCATGGAAGTTTAATAGGTTATCTAGCTCATAAAAAAGTTCGTGAGATGTAACTAGGCATCCGAACTCGTTGAGTTGAGTCCGAGTTCACTTATGGATGCGAACGCCCCCGAGCTCGTTGAGTTGAGTCCAGAGTTCACTTATGGGCGGGTTACATGATTGCTTGATTACATATGTGGCACTTATGTGCAAATTATCTGGTGTATCCGAGTTATATTCTGATGTGTTCAACGGGTGAAAATTTCTATGAAATGGAAGAACACTTAAGATGCAAGTGACGTTTTGGTAAGTGTTGTGAAATGGGCACTTTGGACAGGTATGTACTTAACCCTCGGGTTGAAAATAGATACAACGACGATAAAGTGGTAAGATGATGAATGATGTTTAGAAATGTGATATATGTTTTGGTGATGCCATGCTAAGGTTGTTTCGTATAATTGTATTGTTATGTTACTTGTTATTTGCATATGAACTTACTAAGCATTTATGCTTGCTCCTTCCTTTTCATTCATTGTAGTTTTGAACAAGTCAGCTCGGGAATCAGGACAAGTCGAAGTTTCGATCACACTATCCGAAGGATTTCTATTGGTAAATGGCTTGTAAAACTTAAGTATGGCATGTATAGCAATGTACCTATTTTGTGTAAATAATTTTATGATATGGCCATGTTTGGTTGAGAAAATGTTTGATATTGATAATTCATGGTGATGGCTAATTAGATCATGTTTGATATCATGGAAGTTTAATAGGTTATCTAGTTCATAAAAAAATTCATGGAAAGATGAAACTTGCCTTAAAACAGAATATTGCTGCAGCAATGACATGAATTCAAAAAATCGCTAAAAATAGTATAAGTGGAACTAAATGATGAGTAAGTTATGAAATTGAAGCTGAATGAGTTTATTTTCATGTGGATTGAACAAAACAAGAATATAAATTATATTTTATGAGATATTTAAACTTTTGTGAAACAGGGCCAGAATGATTTCTGGATCCCCTGTTTTGACTTTAAAAATTTATAATAAATTTTACAAAAATAATTATAAGTTTTTATTTACATTTAGAGATTCATTATTGAGTCTAGTTTTATGAGAAACAAACCTCATAGTCATTGAAAGTTTTTATAGAGAGATATCTGATTCGTAATACACAAAGGATAGAGCAATCAAACCCTAAAATAGGGGGGACTTTAACTAATAAACTATACTAATTGGCCCAACCAAAAATTCTAGAAAAAAATTAGTAAATAGATATATGAGTCTATATTTAGGGAAAATTTACGGATCTTGATTTTGAGTTTTGTAACTCAAGATATGATTTTTCTTGTAACTGTGATGCAGATAGCTAGAAAGCTGTGAATGTAGAAACAAATTATTCGAAGTACTTAAATTGATAAATTATGTTCGGTAACACCTCAAGCTCGATTCCGGCGTCGGTCTCGGGCGTGGGGGTGTTACACAAAGTCTCCCACCGAATACTCTATCTCTCATCATTTCAGATCTGCATAAGATTTTTGTATATCAGAAGCTACTTTCAATCGATCCTAAATCAAACGGACCTTATCCTCAGTCTCAGAAACCAATTCCGGTCCCAGAATACGTCGTTCACCCAACTCAGTCCAGCATAACAGAGTGCGACACTTACAACCATACAGTGCCTTGTAAGGTGCCATCTGTATACTAGACTGGTAGCTATTATTGTAGACAAACTTTGCCAATGGCAAGTACTCCTCCCAACTACCTCGAAATCAATGACATAACTCCTCAAGATGTCCTCTAGTATCTGAATCACCCTCTCTGACTGACCATCTGTTTGAGGATGGAAAGCGGTACTGAAGTCTAACCTTGACCCAGAGCCTCATGTAGTTTCTTCTAGAATGAGACGTGGAGCGAGGATCCCTATCAGAGATGGTCAAGACAGGTACCCGATGTAGCCTCACTATTTTCGAGATGTAGAGTTTCGCCAATTTCTGCAGAGAGAAGTCTATCCTAACCGGGATGAAGTGTGCAGACTTGGTCAATCAATCCATGATGACCCAGACAGAATCCTTCTTAGTGGCTGCTAGAGGCAACCCACTAATGAAGTCCATCATTACTCGCTTCCATTTCCACATCGGGATCTTAACCGACTACAACAACCCAGAAGGTAACTGATGCTCAATCTTAACTTGCTGACAAGTCAAACAACAAGCAACGGAGTCGGTAACCTCACGTTTTAACCCTGGCAACTAGTATAACTCTTGGAGATCTTGGTAAATCTTGTTCCCACCGGAATGCATAGCATAAGGGCTACTATGTGCCTCTCTCAGAATCGACTGTCTCAAATCCTCATCATTCAGTACACAAATCTGACTGCGGAAACACAATACCCCATCACTATTAATCCCAAAATCAGTAGTAACACCACTCTCAACCTGACAAAAATGCAACTCAAGAGACTTATCCCCTATTTATTTATCTCTGATTTGATCCATCTATGTTGGTCTAACCTAGAGTTCTGCCAATAGACCTCCATTGTCAAAAAGACTAAGTCGAGCGAACATCACTCTGAGATCAGCCATTGCCCTACGGCTCAAAATGTCGGCCACCACATTGGCCTTGCCAGGGTGGTACTCGATAGTGTAGTCATAATCCTTAAATAGTTCAACCCATCTACGCTGCCTAAGGTTTAACTCTTTCTGCGTGAGGAGATATTTGAGACTCTTGTGATCAATGTAGATAGTACACTTCTCACCGTACAGATAATGCCTCCAGATTTTCAGAGCGAATACCACTGCAGCTAATTCCAAATCATACGTCAGATAATTAGCCTCATGAGTCTTAAGCTGCCGAGACGCATAAGCAACTACTTTACCGTCTTGCATCAGAACACATCCCAGACACATGCGACTCATTACTGTAAACCAAGAACTCTCTACCGGGCTTTGGCTATATCAAAATAGGGGCTTGATTCAGAACAGTCTTAAGCTTACCAAAACTTTCCTACTGTGCATCAGTCCAAACGAAAAGAACTCCCTTACGCAAGAGCTTAGTTAACGAAGCTGAGAATCGTCGATAATATCCTGCGAGTCCCTGAAAGTTACGTATTTCAGACACATTTTTTAGCTATTTCCAATCTAACACAGCCTCAATCTTACGAGGATCAACTCGAATCCCCTCAACTGATACCACATGGCCCATAAATGTTACTTCACATGACCAGAACTCGCACTTGCTGAACTTAGTGAAATCCAAGCAAAAGAAAGATCATGTGGAAGCACATCTTAGCAAACGGCGGCGTAGAATCTGTAGAACGACTCTGAGATGCTCATCGTGTTTGTCTTCAAACTTAGAATACACCAAAATGTCGTCGATAAAAACCACCATAAACTGGTCTTGATACGGCTGAAACACATGGTTCATCAAATCCATGAATGCCGCTGGTGCATTAGTCAACCCAAAGGGCATAACTAGTAACTCGTAATGTTCATATCGAGTCCTAAATGCCGCCTTATGTACATCGGCCTCCTTGACTCTCAACTGATGGTAACCAAAACACAAATCGATCTTAGAGAATGCAAAACCCCCTCTAAACTGGTCAAATAAATTGTCTATCCTCGAAAGTGGGTACTTATTCTTGATCGTTAGCTTGTTCAGCTGCCGATAGTCGATACACATCCTCATTGTCCGATCTTTCTTCTTTACAAATAGGACAGGTGCTCCCCACGGAGATACACTGAGACGAATAAACCCATGATCTAACAACTCCTGAATCTGAGCATTAAGTTCCATCAGCTCTTTCGGTGCCATTCGATAAGAGGCGATAAACACCAGAGCTGTGCCAGGAATCAACTCAATCCCAAACTCCACCTCACAGCTTGAAGGTAATCCTGGTAGCTCCTTAGGAAACACATTTGGAAAATCCCTCACAGTTCTGATGTCCTTAATCGATGAGTCCCCGAAATCAAAAACACTGATGTAGGCCAAGAATGCCTCACATCCTTTCCGAACCAACTTTTTCGCTACCAAAGCTGAGATCACATTAGTCAGGTAGTCTCGTCACTCCCCAATCACCACTACCTCACTGTTCTCCTTGGTCCTCAAGACAACCCTTTTCGTCGCATAATCCAAGCTCACCCGGTGTGTAACCAACCAGGCCATTCCCAAAATCAAGTTGCATTCCCCAAATGGAAGCTCCATCAAATCAGCCAGAAATACCGTCCCTTGAACCTCTAACGGGACGTCTATAAATATTTTACTCACCCGAACAGATTTCCCCAAAGGACTTAACACAATTACCTCACTCTCAGTACCCTCGACTTGAACCCCCAAGGTTTCAAACACAGTACTAGATACATATGAATGGGTAGAGCCTATGTCTATCAATGCCAAATAAGGTACATTAAATATTAAAAACGTACCCATAATGACGTTCAGAGCACCTCGGTCCTCATAGCGATGAGAAGCATAAAGCAAAGAAGGCTGCTTCGCCTCAGCCGATCCAGTACCTCTGCCCGATGCTCTCTATCCTCGACCCATGCCGTTACTACCCCTGGCCTGACCTCGGCCCCTAGATGGTTGCTGAACTACCCTCGGTGGCTGTGCAGTCCCAGTAACCAAAGCTTGCATTTGATCAGTCCTCAGCGGTCAATATTTGACATGATGCTTAGTCAATCCACATCTTAGACATGCCCAGTAGTTCTCCAACACTCACCCGGATGGCGTCTACCACAGTGCCCACACAACGCCACTCCAGTAGGTGCGATAGGAGGCCCAAATCTCACTGGCCCATCAGATCTGCCCTTTTTCTTAGGCCTCATCGCAGCATTCGACGACTCTAATTCCCTCTTATTCTTTCTTTTCTCTCGATTTTGGCGCTCAGCGTGCTTAACCCCCTCAGCGATCCTCGCCTTCTCAACTAGAACCAAGAAATCACGCTCCCTCTGTGGAGCTATCAGAACTCGTAAATTGTCCCTGAGAACATCCTCAAATCGGACACAGTGCTCATACTCAGTTGTCACCATGCCTCGTGTATAACGGCTCAACCTCAAGAACTCGACCTCATATTCAACCACCGATCGATCTCCCTACTTCAGATTCAGAAACTCTCATCTCCTAGCATCAATATAACTGGCCGCCACGTACTTGCCCTAGAAGGCCATCTTAAAGAGATCCCATGTTAATCGATTGGGCTGTGTACCCTCCTTTACAGTCAACCACCACTGGTACGCCTCATCACGAAGTAGGGATACAGCCTCCTTAAGCTTCTACTGAGTAGAAATTCCAGGTCGTCCATAATCATCTCCGTGGCCTCTATACAATACTCAGCCACGTTAGGGGCGACTCTAGCAAGACCCCTGAATAATTTAGCCCCATTGGACCGGAGTCATTCCGTAACTGACCCTTGGCCCCTAGATCCAATGTTGGGCCCGGTGACCCTCTCTAAAATCTGTAGCATGGCTTGGGACAGTGGGTCTTCCCCAGCCGTACGATCATGAAAATCTGATCCAGCCTTTGTAACAGGCGACACCGGCGTCTCGCTAGTCTCCAAATTTGGAATGGTATCAGATGCCAAGGACTCAGCCCGAGCCCCTCTACGGCCTCTACCGGGCCACTAGTACCCCGTCCGCGAGTACCACATGTGCTCATCATAAAATTTAAAATTATCTGTAGTAGCAAATTTATGCATTAGTTAATAGTTCTGATATTTTATTGATAGATATTTTATGTAAACAGTATCAGAAGTTGAGAGTTTGTCTTCGTAAGTCACAGCCATACTACAGTTTTTAGTTTACACTACCTAAAGTGTTTTTAGTACGTATACTACCTAAAGTTGTTTCAGAATATTCCAATCACATTTTCAGATAATACAAAATAGAGTTTCAGAAAACTTACAGGATCAGTGCCAGAGACTCAGAGTACCACTTTCTTATTCTCAAAAGAATATTTCAAAATATCTACAAATAGTTTATAACTAATCTTTAAGACCCAAATCAACAGCCGAGTTTTGCAACTTGACTCTAATACCACCAAATGTAACACCCCAAACCCGGCCTAGACGTTATGATCGAATCTGGCGAAGTCACATGATAGTGCTTTTGAAAACACGTTAATACCTTAAAAGCTATTCCAATTATTATCTATCTTTCAGTTCGAGAAACATGTACTAATTGATTTACTTAAACCCATTTCTCATACGCGGAAGCTTTTTAAACCAAATAATCTTCAAAACCGTTTTCATTTACAGAAAATCTTAGTTTGTTTTAGAAAATTGTACTTTGTTGCGTTGCAGTTTATGAATCCATTAAAATAGTTCAAAAATCCCAAGTTAAAATCACAAATCCATAATGGCCTTAATACATCAAAACCTTCCCAAATAAAAATTAAAACCGCGATAAGTCATAAAATCATAAATTTATTGTGAGATAGTAGTAGTGGTCACCATCGAGTCCTTCGCTGCACCGATCCGTCTATTCTTGGGGATTATCTACACAAAATAAACATAAAAGGATGAGCTTTCGCAACTTAGTGTGTAACCCCCACATAAATCACATAACAGAGTACATATCAGATGTCATAAGTAAACAGTCCAGGCCGAAGCCCTTTACAGAATCAGTTAGGGCCTTAGCCCATTCAGATGCAGAATCTGTATAAAATAGTTTAACAGTGTCCTACCCACCAGCCTCTACACACCATCTCTATCTAACCCTACACACCATGTACGGATAAAATCGACCTACCCATCCCAACACCCCATGTTGTACCAAATGCGGCACATATTCAGATAGTCGCAGCTGTGCTACTAGATATCAAGCTTAAGAGCTTTTCAGAAAACTTCCTTCATCATAACATCAACCTAACCTCAATGTAATGCAACATACATAAATGGCATGCTAAAATACAGTTTATCAGACTATTCAGACAGTTCAGATTTACATGCTAGGCATCACATGCTTAAATCATACATCACATAATCAGACTATTCAAACAGTTCAGATTTACATGCTTACAGTCCCTACGATAGGTCACATTTGACTTGGGCGACCCGTGCAATCCTACAGATTTTTCTAGAAAAATGGGCTCACACGCCCATGTGGTCTGCCTTTGTGGGCCCATACGCTTGTGTGGCCCACATGGCCCAAATTGGCCTAGGCTGAGTGAATCACACGGCCTGGCTCAAAAATCCCACATGCCCTTGTAGTTCACCTGTGTGGCCTACACGGCCCAATTGGTCAAGCCCGTGTATTGCACATGGCCTCACCGGCCATCACACGGCCGTGTCATGTGCTTGTGTCACGCGTGCAAGGCCTAGTTTGTCACTCACACGGCCTACTATGCGGGCGACCATATGCCAGTGTGGCGTCGATAGATTCATTTTTAGCTTTCGTAAAAAATGCATTTTCTTACAATTCGAGTACACACCTGGTTCGATTTCGATGCACAATCACACCCAAGTACACCAGATCTTAAATTTGATAATAGAAAATCCATTTTTCAATCACTTAATCCGTATTATTATAACAAATATTTCCCAAAACTCACCGATAACCTTACCTCGAATGATCAATGGTGATTCCACGCTGCTAACAACTGAAAAGCAGCCCACATCACCCTATTTGTCCCCTAACCAGGGAACACAACTCTTAATACTCCATTCTTTCATCAAATAAAACAAAAAGAGTACCTCTAGACTTATCGAATACACACTAAATGCTGAGTCATATGATAACAATGGGTAAAGGACAAAAGTTGGGATCGATAAGAGGGAAAAATGTGCAAAACAGCTGTAGGATGGGAAGAAAGAAGAAAATTGGCAACAAGGGAAGGAACAGGAAGGAAAAATGACAACAACAATTTTGGGAACCAAAAATAAAATTATCAGATAATCAAAAACCCTCAATCCCCTACTTTCCTCCTAAAAGCACTCCCATGACCGTCCACTAGCATTACAATTACACTAACACTCAATCACCTACACGGTACAAACAAAAAAATAAATCCCTTGCATAAGTCGAGATTCGTACCCAAGACCTCCAACATATTGACACTCCACTTAACCATCAGACTAGCAGGCCCATTCTGATATAAACTTACCAATAATTAAATACAAGCCTGATGAACAAGGTTTAGGCTCTATTCAGAAAAAAATATCAAAATTTTGGCTTAAACCTAAGACTTCTCAGACACTTCCCAGAACACTTAACCACTGAAGCAGACACTCAATTGTGTGTCAAATTAACGCAAAAACATATACAGATATTTTGGGGCATTATAGGCCGTGTGACGAAACACAGGCTTGTGATCGACGAGCCAGGCTGTGCGCGTATGACACAGCTGGGATTCTACACGGCCAAGGCCAATTTAGGTTGTGTGGGCCCACAAGGGAGTTTGGGATTCTAGGCCAGGCTATGTGATCCATACGGTCAAGGCCAATTTGGGTCGTGTGGGCCCACACAGGTATGCCACATGGGCGTGTGAGCCCATATTTTTGAAAAGTTGCTTAAGGTTGTACGGGTCGCCCAAGTCGATTGTGAACCTATTATAGGGTCGATAAGTATTACTTAGACCCCTAATTGAGTGAACTACCTGTATGATATTTGAACTGAGCATGTATATTGGTCTAAATGTATGAACTGAAATTGCATAATAGCATGACATCTTTTGTATGTTGCTTTGCATCGGGGTAGGTTATTGTTTTTTGGAGGAAGTGTCTGAAAGGCTATTAGGCCTATTATCTGGCAGCTTTGCTAGAAATTTCTAATTATGTGACGTGTTTCTATACAGCATGATGTGTAAGGATGAGTGGGTTGATTTAATCCCCACATGGTGTGTAGGGATGGACGGAGATGCTGTGTAGAGGCTGGTGGGTAGAATTATGATATTTTGTTATTGCATACTATTTCTGCAATGGGCTAAGGACCTAATGTATATCTGTAACTGTATCTGATAGGGCTAAGGCCCAACTGAATCTGTAAAGGGTTCAAGCCCAGACTGTACTTGACTGTATTCTAATGTATTTGTTTGCATGGTTTTCTGTGGGGATTACACATTGAGTTTGTAAAAACTCACCCCTTTTCTGTTAATCTGTACAGGTAATCCCCAACCTTAGAAGGATCGGGGCGGTGGAGAACTCGATGGTGAACACCACTATTTCGTACTGCATTGATTCAGTTTTTGAATTTACATTAATTTAGGTATTTGTTGTGTAATTTTGGGACTTTGGACTATTAGGTTTCTTTTTTTTTTTTTAACTACTTTACAATTTTAGCACGGCTAGACGGTAAAAACTCAATTTTTTCTGAAAATAAAAGCTTCTTTCAACGTAAACAGTTTTCCCTAAACAAACATTTTCAAAGCTTCCGCTAAAAAGAAATGATTTTAGACTTAGCAAAGGACAAGTGTTTTACTTCAAATTAAGATAAAAGCTGATTAACTGGAACGGTTTTAACTCAACAAACTCATTTTTGAATCCCATTCCATGTGACATCGCCAGATTCGGCCATAACATCTATGCCGGGTGTGGGGTGTTACATTTAGTGGTATCAGATTCAAGTTGCAAAACTTGGCTGTGAATTTGAGTTTTAAAATTTTGTTTTAAAGAAAATTTTTTTAAAATGGTTTGAAATATTTTTGACCGAGTACGTGGTACATCGAGTCTCCGGCGCTGATTTTGCAAGTGTTCTAAAAATTCTGATAAGTTTTTTTAAAATATGATTAGTATATTCTGAAACTACTATAGGTAGTACACTATAGTGAAAACACTATAGGTAGTATGTACTGAAAACAATAGCGAAACTGAAAACTGTAATAAGATTTCGATTCGTGATAACAAACTCTAAACTTCTGATACTATTTTGCTTAAAATATCTGCTAATATATATCAAAATTGTAACTAATTCATAAAAATTTTAATGTAGATAAACTTTGAATCTACGATGAGTGCACGAGGTATCCGTAGATGGGGTACTAGAGGCCGTGGAAGGGGCCGTAGAGGGGTTCGAGCTGAGTCATTATCATCTGGTAGCATGCCTAATCTAGACATAAGTGAGATACCAGTGTCACCTGCGACTGAGACTGGGTCTCAAGACTACATGGCTGGGCACAATGCATTGTCCTAGGCTATGTTAAGGATTTTAGAGAGGGTCACTGAGCCCAATACTGGATCTGGGGGCCGAGGGTCGGTTATAGAATGACTTCTCTCCAATAGGGCTGAGTTATTTAGAGGTGTCACTGGAGTCGCCCCTAACATGGCTGAGTACTGGATGGAGGCCACCGTACAAATTATGGATGATTTGGATTTTACACCATAGTAGAAAATGAGAGGTGTTGTTTCTTTACTTCACGATGAAGCATATTAGTGGTGGTTGACCGTTAAGGAAGGGACTCAGCCAAATCGATTGACTTGGGATTTCTATAAGTCTGCATTTCAAGGAAAATATGTAAGAGCAAGCTACATCGATGCTAGGAGGCGTGAGTTCTTGAATCTTACTCAGAGAGACTGATCAGGAGCTGATTATGAGGCTGAATTTCTAAGGTTGAGTCGCTATGCACGAGGTATGGTGGCAGCTGAGTATGAGAGGTGCATCAGGTTTGAGGACGACCTAAGAGATAATCTGAGGGTACTGATAGCTCTACAGAGGGAGTGGGAGTTCTTAGTTTTGGTAGAGCGGGAAAAGATAGTCGAAGAAGTAAAGCGCACTGAGCATCAAAACAAAGATAGAGAGAGGGGTAAGAATAAGAGGGACTCGGAGCCCTCGAGTTCTACGATGAGGCCTAAGAAAAAGACCAGATCTGATGGGCCAGCTAGAGTTGGGCCCTCTGTTGCACCTACTGGGATCTTGCCTTATGGGCATTGTGGTAGATGCCATCCGAGCGAATGTTGGAGGACGATTGTGGTAGATGCTAAGGGCAGTTCGGCAGTTCAGCAACCGCCTAGGGGTCGTGGTCAGGTTAGGGGTGGTAACGGCATGGGTCATGGGTAGAGAGCACCGGGCAGAGGTGCTGGACATACTGAGGCAAGACAGCCTGCTCTTATTTATGCCTCTCATCGTCGAGAGGACCGAGATGCTCCAGACGTTACTACAGATACGTTTTTATTTATAATGTACCTTATCTTGCACTGATTAACATATGCTCTACACACTCATACGTAGCTAGTACTATGTCTGAAACTTTGGGGACTCTAGTTGAGAGTACTGATAGTGAAGTAACTGTATTGAGTCCTTTGGGACAATCTGTTCGGGTTAGTAGGCTGTATAGAGACGTCCCATTAGAAGTTCAACGGACAGTGTTTCTTGCTAATCTGATAGGGCTTCCATTTGGGGAGTTTGACTTGATTCTAGGGATGGATTGGTTGGTCAAGCATCGAGTAAGTCTGGACTGTATGACTAATAGGGTTGTTTTGAGAACTGAGAAGGACGACGAGGTAGTAGTGGTTGGGAAACATCGGGATTTTCTGACTAATGTGATTTCTGAGTTAGGGGTAGAAAAGTTTATTCGGAAAGGATGTGAGGCATATTTGGCTTATGTAAGTGTTTCTGATTCTGGGAATTCTTCGGTAAAGGACATCAGAACTATAAGGGATTTTTTGAATGTCTTTCCTAAGGAGCTACTGGGTTTACTTCTAAACTGAGATGTGGAATTTGGGATCGAGCTTATTCCAGGTACAGCTCTGGTGTCTATCGTCCCCTACTGAATGGCACCGAAGGAGCTTACGGAGCTCAAGGTTTATATTTATAAATTGTTAAATCGTAGGTTCATTCATCCTAGTATGTCTCCATGGGGAGCACTTGTGTTGTTTGTGAAAAAGAAAGATGGGACAATGAGGATATGTATCGACTATCGACAACTGAACAAGCTAACGATAAAGAATAAGTACCCATTTCCGAGGATTGATGACTTATTCGACCAGTTCAGAGGGGCTGCTGTGTTTTCCAAGATTGATCTATGTTCGGGTTATCATCAATTGAGGGTTAAGGAGGCTAATGTGTATAAGACAGCATTTAGGACCCATTATGGTCACTACTAGTTCCTAGTGATGCCCTTTGGATTGACTAATACACCAGTGACATTTATGGACTTGATAAACCGAGTGTTCTAGCCCTACCTGGATTGATTTTTGGTGGTGCTCATCGATGATATCTTGGTGTATTCTAAGTCTAAGGATGAGCACGATGAGCATCTGAGAGTGGTACTATAAATTTTTTGTGAGAAACAGTAATATGCGAAGTTCAGCAAGTGTGAGTTCTATCTCAGAGAAGTAACATTTTTGGGACATGTGGTTTCTGCTGAGGGGATACGAGTTTATCCTCATAAGATTGAGGCGGTTTTGGATTGGAAATGACAAAAGAATGTGTTTGAGATCCGCAACTTTTTCGGGTTGGCGGGTTACTATCGACACTTTGTAGAAGGTTCTGAGGTTCGGTCGCAAGTGTAAGTTGAGCCTTAGGTTTATTGGGCCGTACCGTATTCTAAAACGAGTGGGACCGATTGCTTATTGATGGTTGCTAAACTAACTAAAAATTTGATTAAGGCTAGCACACCTATCGAATAGTAATATAGCTATAGTGAGACCAGAAATATCGTATCCATAAGGACTATGAGTACTAGTAATTACTATCTTTTTATTATCTAGCCTAAGAACTAAGGGAGGTTTTAAACTAAGACTAATTATTTAATTAACAAGGATTACGACAGAGATAAAAGTTGGAAAATACTATTGGAAAACTGATGGAGAAGTTAATACCCAAGAAAGAATTTGTAAGAGTATGCCCAAAGATCAATCACGAGATGGTTGTAATAACATACTTGGTTTATCATGTTTATTAATATAAGGCGTTGCCATTATTATTTCAGTTTTTTTTCTGTGTGCATAAATAAACTGTTTTATAATAATGTCCTGAGAATAATATGATTATTCTTAAAAGATCCTTAGTCAAGTATTATTGTTGGCTAGGACAATAATAATGCATTAAGACTAACATGTAGTTGATTGATGATAAAGAGTTGTCATTGATATGGAGTGTCAGAATCAATGCATGAATATGTGTGTTAGAGAACAACATATTGGGCTGACCCACTATGAGTATGTTTCTTGGATTATTATGTAATTGTCACAACATTACTCATAGTGATTAATATGTATATGATCCTCATACTTGAGATCATCTTTATCCCAACATCGTGAGTTGTATATTTTGATACAGTCAAACAAACACCATAACTGGTTGTTCTATAAAGACTGATGTTTGATATACCACAATCTATGTTGAAGGATATAGTTGATCAATATAGGATAAGTCCTTCCTACATAATGGGATTAATATCTCAGGCCACTTGATTGAGTGAAGCTAGAAATGCATGGCCATGCTTAAATAAGTTGATATGAGATGTCATACTTATTTTTGTATCATAGTCTACTCAAGGTATCAAGAAACATGGGATGGACTATACAAGTGTGACTATTCCATGACTTGTGTCCATTTAAAAGATATAGGACTTAAGGATTAATGCATGAAAGGTTAATCACAAAAGGTTATGTCGAATCATGACTTCTTGTAACTTAGGTAGCATTGATGCATTGCTAGATGCCACTCATTGTTTGTAACATTAGAATTGTTCTAATATTACTGCTAACGTTACAAGAACCTATAGGGTCCAACCCTAAGGTTGAAATGAACGAGGTAAAACATAGTTGGGATATTGCTTGGTTGTCACATGAATTAAATTAATTATAGAATTAATTTAATTGGGCAATAAAATTGTTGAACATACTATATGTACAAGGATGTTGTACACATAATCAGAACATAATTTTATTGATATATGAATTTAGTTCGTATATAAGTTTAAATAAATATAGTTTATCGAAATCTTTATTATAATTAATGTAATTATAATTTTTCGGTTAAAAATTATTATATTTATTTGAATGATAATTATTATGTTTAGATTAATTTTAATGAATTAAAATTCGTTATAAATATATACCAATTAAGAGGGAGTTATATATAGCAAGGGTAAAAACCCTAAAAAGGATATATATAAAAACTAGCCCGAAAATATTCAAGGTGGTCTAGTAGCCGTTTAGCAAAATACTCTCTGAAAATAGTTTTCTGGGATTTCTACCGTTCATTGTCAATCGGGTGGACTACGTAGAGGCCGACATCAGAAAAGGTTGTGGCTTGGTTCGATAGTGGTTCAGCATTCTTGTTGCCTAGGCGTTGCTGTCTACTCAGATTGAAGTTTCGGTAATTTTGAAACCTTTTAATCACCCCGATTCGTTCCTTACACATGGATCCTTGGTTTGGATCGCCAGTTTTTTTTTTAATTTTTTGCTGTGCCTTGGAGGCACCGGTGTTCCAACAATGGTATCAGAGCCACTTGTGTAATACGGACTCGGGCTTAAATACTTGGATGATGCAATTGTATGAGATGCATGTTTCAATTTTATTATGTTATTCTTGTTTAAATCATTTAAATAAAATATGATAATTGTTCCTTTCGATAAGTGATTAAATGTTAATCATGATGTTATGGCCTATTCGGTTTTATGTTTTTACTGTTAACTTTAAGAAATCTGTGATGAAGTAGGGGTGGAATTTACAATTTCCAGAATGACATCGCCGATGGAACAAGGGTTGTTCCGATATGAAACGTCAAAGATTAAAATCCTAAAAACACGATTCTGTTGATAAGAGTTATCAAATCGTGAGGTTTCATTTGACTGGGGTTCACGGTTCGTATCGCGGGGCTCCACCCCGTACCCTTGGTCCAGTATGTTTTGTAATAAATAAACTTAATGGGCCATAAAAGATTGAAAGGATATTTTATAAATCACTTAGTAAAGCATCGTATAAAGTATGCTATTTTTTGAAATGCACGGTGTTTGAAATGCATAGTTATAGCCCGATGACCCATTTGATAAAAGGTTGTAATTTTATAAATACGGCTTGCGTGTCATGCCTTACTACTATTCTTCTGTATTTCTCTTCTCATCTTACTCCCTCGTATGTAAAACGAGTTTCTGAATTTTGTAATTTGTAAAAGTTGCTGTGGACTAGACGAGAAGGAAAATGGGCCAACCAGTGTGGATCGACATCTTGTGAAACGGCTTACACCTTTAGGTTCCCTTTTGGTTCTCCCATTGGCTTGGGTTGAACCACCATAGTTTATGGGCTATAACTATTGCATTTATTTATTGCTTTACTTATTCATGTATAAGATGCTATGGATGTTTAAAGCATGCAAATTTGGTAATAATAAACCCCATTAATTGATGAGATTAATTAAAAGATTAAGTGGACTAAAGTAGATCATAATTGGTGAGCTGTAACACTCTAATAAAATCCCTCTATTAAAATATTAAGTCAACATGGCCTTCCAATTTATGCCCTCGTTAAGGCCTCGATCAATACTATGTAGGTTTTGCCAAAGTGAAGTACTAGTATTTATCTTGGTTAAACGCGAAGAATAAACAAGTGATATTCGCCGGTTAAAAATTGGTTAATGACTTGACTAGGTTACTCTAATAGGATTAGAAACCTAGAGGCAAGTAATTTGGATAAATCATAAGATGATTAGAACAAGAGTTGTTCACCAAATTGTAGGAGTTACATATGATGTAATTAGCAAGTGTTGCTTACCTAAATAACCATAATCTTGAGAGTAAAGCCAAAGCTGACTTAAGAGGAGGTGAAATATGGATCCTTAACCCACTAGAAATACTTTCAAGAAAGTCTTTCCGAAATTAATATATGAGGGTTATTAATTTTGAAATAAAATAGTGGGAACATCATTTAATAAAGTCCTTTTAATGATTGATATAAACTTGGTAAATTTATTCACACGCATATTTTATTGTTGTAGATATATTATGGCTGCAAACACTAATACACTCTCATTACGATCGGTCCTTGAGAAGGACAAATTGAATGGTTTGAATTTTCTTGACTGGTTCCGTAACTTGAGGATTGTCCTCAAACAAGAACGAAAATTATATGTTATTGAAAAACCACTTCCTGATGAACCACCGGCTAATGCCTCGAGGGCTGATAAAGATGCTTACAAGAAGCATCTCGATGAAATGGTAGACTTTGAATGTCTTATGCTTGCCACTGTGAATCCTGAGCTTCAAAAGCAACATGAGGATATGGTTGCTTACGATATGATCGAGCACCTGAAAGAACTATAGCAAGGGAAAGCAAGGCAAAAGAGGTTCGATATCTCTAAGGCCCTATTCCAATGTAAGCTGGCTGAAGGAAGCCCAGTAGGACCTCATGTTCTTAAGATGATTGGTTATATTGAAAGCCTATCTAAGCTTGGGTATTCATTGAGCCAAGAGTTGGCCACTGATGTTATTCTGCAATCGTTGCCGGATAGTTACAGCCAGTTTGTCCTCAATTTCAATATAAATGAAATTGACAAGACTCTACCACCATTTGCTCAAGATGTTACGAATCAATGAAGGCAACATGAAAAGGTTGGACCCAAGCCCATACCGATGGTCCGTAACAACAAGGGCAAAGGGAAGGCTAAAGTCCCGACAAAGCCCAAAGGCAAAGGTAAGCCCAATCTTGGAAAGGAAAGGCTACACCAAACCTAAAGGTAGGGTGTCTATGGAAGGAAACTGTTTTCATTGTGGTGTGACTGGACATTGGAAGCGGAACTGCCCTGTCTATCTTCAGGAAATCAAGAAGGCCAAAGCAAGCGAAACGTCTACTTCAGGTATTTATGTTGTTGATATTAATTTACCAACTACTACTTCTTGGGTATTAGATACTGGTTGTGGTTCTCATATTTGTACTTCTGTACAGGGACTACAAAGGAGTAAGACTTTGGCTAGAGGAGATGTGGACCTGCAAGTTGGAAATGGAGCAAGAGTTGCTGCATTAGCTGTGGGAACATATACTTTATCTTTGCTAGTGGACTTGGTTTAATTTTAGAGGATTGTTATTTTGTGCCCAGTTTGACTAAAAACATTATTTCAATTTCTTGTTTAGACAAAATTGGTTTTGAGATAATAATTAAGAATAATTGTTGTTCCTTTTATCTCAATAATGTTTTATATGGTTCGACACAATTGATTAATGGCCTCTATATTTTAGATCAAATGAATCCCATTTACAACATAAATAGTAAAAGATCTAAAATAAATAACTCAAATCAAACTTATCTTTGGCATTGTCGTTTGGGCCACATAAGTGAGAAACGCATATCTAAACTCCATAAAGATGGTCTCTTGGATTCATTTGTTTTTGAACAATTTGAAGTATGTGAATCTTGCTTATTAGGAAAAATGACTAAATCTCCTTTTACTGGTAAAAGTGAACGAGCTAGTGATTTATTAGGCTTAATACATTCAAATGTATGTAGACCAATAAATACACAAGTCAGAGGTGGATTTCACTACTTTATTACTTTCATTGATGATTTCAGTAGATATGGGTATGTTTATCTCATGCACCATAAATCTGAGGCCCTTGAAAAGTTCAAGGAATTCAAAAATGAAGTACAAAATCAACTAGGTAAAACTATTAAGACACTTCGATCTGATCGAGGTGGAGAGTATTTGAGCCTAGAGTTTGATGATCTTTTGAAGGAATGTGGGATTGTCTCACAACTTACTCCTCCTGGTACTCCTCAATGGAATGGTGTTTCTGAGAGAAGAAATCGAACCCTATTAGACATGGTTCGATCCATGATAAGTCATGCTGATCTACCAACTTTCTTTTGGGACATGCACTTGAAACAGCTATTTTCACACTAAATCGTGTTCCATCTAAATTTGTTTAAAAGACGCCATATGAGATGTGGACTGGGAAACTTCCCAGTATGTCTTTTATGAAAATTTGGGGTTGCGAAGCTTATGTTAAACATCAGACGTCTACTAAGCTTGAACCCAAATCTAAAAAGTGTATCTTTGTGGGGTATCCAAAAGAAACCAAAGGATATTATTTCTTTAATCCCACTGAGAACAAAGTGTTTGTTGCTCGGACTGGTGTCTTTCTAGAGAGAGAATTTGTTTCTAGAAAAGGAAGTGGGAGAAAGATTGAACTTGAAAAAATTTGAGAATCATAAGATACCACTGAACTAGAGATAAAACAACAGCAAATTCCACAAGAAATTGAGGAACAAGTAACTGCTGTAGAAACACAACCACCGCGTAGATCTTTAAGAGAACGCCATGCACATGAGAGATATGGATTTCTCAATTATTCTTATAGATCAAGATGAGCCTAGAACTTATCAAGAAGCGGTGGCGAGCCCAGACTCTGAGAAATGGCTTGAGGCCATGAGATCTGAGATGGATTCCATGTATGAAACCAAGTTTGGACTTTGGTTGACCCACCCGAAAGGGTTAAACCTATAGGGTGCAAGTGTGTTTTCAGAAAGAAAACTGACATGGATGGTAATGTACAAACATACAAAGGGCGATTAGTCGCTAAAGGTTTTCGCCAAATTTATGGTGTTGACTATGATGAAACCTTTTCTCCTGTAGCTATGTTTAAATCCATCAGGATCTTGCTCGCCATAGCTGCATTTCATGATTATGAAATCTGGCAGATGGATGTCAAAACAGCTTTCTTTAATGGGAAACTTGAAGAGGATGTGTATATGACACAACCTGAAGGTTTTGTCGATCCAAAGGATGCTGGAAAGATATGTAAGTTACAAAGATCCATTTATGGATTAAAGCAAGCTTCTCGAAGTTGGAATCTTCGTTTTAACGATGCAATCAAAGAGTTTGGTTTTATCAAAAATAAAGATGAGCCATGTGTTTACAAGAAAGTTAGTGGGAACACAATCACATTCTTGGTACTGTATGTGGATGACATACTTATCATGGGCAATGACATATCTACCTTACAGTCTATTAAGACTTGGTTAGGAAGTTATTTTTCTATGAAGGACTTGGGCGAAGCCACTTACATCTTAGGATTCAAGATCTATAGAGATAGATCAAGACGACTACTAGGTCTAAGTCAAGGTACATATATAGATAAAGTATTGAAAAGGTTCAATATGGAAGAATCTAAGAGAGGATTCCTACCTATGAGACATGGTATTTCACTCTCGAAGGAAATGTGTCCTTCAACTCCACAAGAGAGAGAACGCATGAGTAAAATTCCATATGCTTCTGCTATTGGATCTATCATGTATGCCATGTTATGTACATGTCCAGATGTCTCATATGCCTTAAGTATGACGAGTAGGTACCAAGTAGATCCCGGTAAAGGTCACTAGACCACAGTCAAGAATATCCTTAAGTACTTAAGAAGAACTAAGGATACGTTCCTAATATATGGAGGTGAGGAAGAGTTAAGTGTAAAAGGTTACATTGATGCCAGCTTCCAAACCAACAAGAATGATTCTCGATTGCAATCAGGTTTTGTGTTTTGCCTTAATGGTGGTGCTGTGAGCTGGAAGAGTTCAAAGCAAAGTCAAAGATGGTGATTCTACAACAGAGGTTTGAGTATATTGCAAAATAAGTGAGGCAAAAGAAAAGAAGCGATTTGGATCAAGAAGTTCATTAATGAACTAGGGGTTGTGCCTAGCATATCAGATGCTATAGAACTCTGATTTGATAACAATAGAGCCATTGCACAAGCAAAAGAACCCAGATCTCACCAATGATCCAAACATATACTTAGGCACTATCATCTTATTCGAGAGATTATCGATCGAGGGGATGTAAAGATATGCAGAGTACCTACAGATGATAACATTGCTGATCCCCTAACCAAGCCTCTGACAAAGCAGAAGCATGATCATCACACTAAGTCACTTGGTATTAGATATATAAGTGATTGGTCTTAGTGCTAGTGGGAGATTATAAGAGTATGCCCAAAGATCAATCACGAGATGATTGTAATAACATACTTGGTTTATCATGTTTATTAATATAAGGCGTTGCCATTATTATTTCAGTTTCTTTTCTGTGTGCATAAATAAACTGTTTTATAATAATGTCCTGAGAATAATATGATTATTCTTAAAAGATCCTTAGTCAAGTATTATTGTTGGCTAGGACAATAATAATGCATTAAGACTAACATGTAGTTGATTGATGATAAAGAGTTGTCATTGATATGGAGTGTCAGAATCAATGCATGAATATGTGTGTTAGAGAACAACATATTGGACTGACCTGCTATGAGTATGTTTCTTGGATTATTATGTAATTGTCACAACATTACTCACA
Organism: Gossypium anomalum; assembly: GCA_025698475.1. Lineage (NCBI taxonomy): Eukaryota > Viridiplantae > Streptophyta > Magnoliopsida > Malvales > Malvaceae > Gossypium > Gossypium anomalum. The sequence continues at coordinate 63,380,348 of CM046968.1, read as the reverse complement.
GAGATTAATATGTATATGATCCTCATACTTGAGATCATTTTTATCCCAACATCGTGAGTTTTATATTTTGATATAGTCAAACAAACACCGTAACTGGTTGTTCTATAAAGACTGATGTTGGATATACCACAATCTATGTTGAGGGATATAGTTGATCAATATAGGATAAGTCCCTCCTACATAATGGGAGTAATATCTCAGGCCACTTGATTGAGTGAGGCTAGAAACGCATGGCCATGCTCAAATAAGTTGATATGAGATGTCATACTTATTTGTGTATCATAGTCTACTCAAGGTATCAAGAAACATGGGATGGACTATACAAGTGTGACTATTTCATGACTTGTGTCCATTTAAAAGATATAGGACTTAAGGATTAATGCATGAAAGGTTAATCACAAAAGGTTATGTCGAATCATGACTTCTTGTAACTTAGGTAGCATTGATGCATTGCTAGATGCCACTCATTGTTTGAAACATTAGAATCGTTCTAATATTACTACTAACGTTACAAGAACCTATAGGGTCACACCCTATGGTTGAAATGAACGAGGTAAAACATAGTTGGTATATTGCTTGGTTGTCACATGAATTAAATTAATTATAGAATTAATTTAATTGGGCAATAAAATTGTTGAACATACTATATGTATAAGGATGTTGTACACATAATCAGAACATAATTTTATTGATATATGAATTTAGTTCGTATATAAGTTTAAATAAATATAGTTTACCGAAACCTTTATTATAATTAATGTAATTATAATTTTTCGGTTAAACATTATTAGATTTATTTGAATGATAATTATTATGTTCGGATTAATTTTAATGAATTAAAATTCGTTATAAATATATACCAATTAAGAGGGAGTTATATATAGTAAGGGTAAAAACCCTAAAAAGGATATATATAAAAACTAGCCCGAAAATATGCAAGGTGGTCTAGCAGCCGTTTAGCAAAATACTCTCTGAAAATAGTTTTCTGGGATTTCTACCGTTCATTGTCAATCGGGTGGACTACGTAGAGGCTGACATCGGAAAAGGTTGCGGCTTGGTTCGATAGTGGTTCAAACATTCTGTTGCCTAGGCGCCACTTTGTCTACTCAGATTGAAGTTTCATAATTTCAAACCTTTTATCACCCCAATTCGTTCCTTACACATGGATCATTGGTTTGGATCACCGTTTTTTTTTATTTTTTGCTGCGCCTTGGAGTCACCGGTGTTCCAACAGAATTCACCTAGACTTCACTTATTACTTTTGAATTAGATGATTTATTCACTTGACTTAATCCGTCGAAATCCCTAATTTATGTTAATATCCCTTTCGAGACTAAAAAAATTGACTTTAGGTTGATTAATTGAAATCTCTTTCTAATTAAAACCCCTATTATCGCATTAACTCGATCTATGGATTCCCTTATTAGATTTGACTCTAATCCGACATATTTATGTCATCCTATCTCTAGGATTGCATGCAACTCCGCTTAATTATGGAAGATCTACTCTTAAATAGGGACTTTTGCTCCACTGAATAAGCACATCAAAACCTGTATTAATATCCTAGAATATTAAAGCAAGGATTAAAGCTCACAATTAAGAATAAGAACAAGTATTTATCATATAATTTAAATAGTAATAAGATCCGTCTTAGGTTTCATCTCCCTTAGATATTTAGGGAGTTTAGTTCATAATAATGGAAAACATATCAAATTTGGGAAAATAACAAAACATAAAGAAACCCAAAGAACTTCTAAGGAAATTGAATGGAGATCTTCAGTCTTGAAGTAGATCCTGCTTCCGAGCTGATTCCGATGGCTGTCTTGAGTATTTTCTGCCTTCTACTCTGCGTCTCCCCTTTTAATCCTCTTCTAAGGTGTTTATATAGACTCTGGAATGCTTTAAAACCCTCAAAATTAGCCTTTTTCGAGTAGAATTAGACTTGGCTTTGACAGGGACACGGCCGTGTACCACGCCCGTGTGAAGGTGCTCAAACTGTGTGTAATTCTGAGTTGGTTTTTAGTCGACTCACACGGGTGTGTGGTTTACCCGTGTGGAAGTGCCTGAGTCGTGTGAAACACTGAATTAGGCCCATTTTATCCGTTTTTGACCCGTTTCTTGCTCTTTTCGCCTTCCTATGCTCACCTAAGTATAAAACATGAATTTAAAGGATTAGGAGCATCGAATTCAATGAAACCAAGGAAAAATCATCGATAAATATGCCAAGCATGGGGTAAAAATATGTATATAATATGGTTTATCTAATATCCCCACACTTAAGCATTTGCTTATCCTCAAGCAAAATCCTCAACTCACAATTAAAATAAATTCTTCTAAACTTATAATTCTCATAAAAAATGTTTCAAAGTAATTCAAAAGTAACCATACATTAAGAACTCAACTAAAAAAATATTAAAGTTTCAAACAACCCAAATTGAGCATTTTAATCATAAAATCATAGGTATCCCCCTTTATCTAAGTAATTATATTTAATTCCAAATCGACAAGGGTTGGCATCCTCACTAAAGAGTCACTCAAATCTCTCAAAGTGTTTAAGGTTCAATTATTAAGCACTCAATAGTCAAACATGAAAAGTTATTACCATAGGCTTGCATGACAATCAAATCTCCACCAATATAAATGAGATGATACACACATCAAAAGGTCTTTAAAGGGCTGTAACGGGGTTTGGGTTAAAAGTGTGGATAAAGGCTGAAAAAGAAGGTTTGAATCGAGATCGAATTAATAAATTACTTAACTAGAAAAACAAACTAACACTAAATAATTACATCAATCGAGTTTATTAAAGATAAACATGAGCTTCTTCTCAGAATATAGAATTAAATACTTAAGCTCAAACAAAAAACTAATAATAATCAACATATATGTATATATATAATATTTTTCTTTTTCTTTTTGAATAAATGAATAATGAGAGAGAATTATACAAATAAAATGAAAGAAAATAGTTAGGCAATTAACCAAATCAAATCTCAACAAAAAGGGAATCAATAAAATAGGAAAAATTCTCACCAAATCAAAAAGTATGATATAGAGGTTAAAATTTAGGGTAAATTAAGAAATGGTTTGTTAAGCTCAAAAGGGTTCACTAAGGGTTAATTATGACGGTAGGCTTTTTGTGGGGTAAGTGGGTTAAAACCTAGGTGTCTTTATCATTTCAGTATATCAAATCAAAGGTGTGGTCTCGACATGTATAATCGGAGCAAGTTCTAGAATAACAATTCAATATTGAAACACTCATAACTAGTAATAAAGTGAGCAAGAAAAATTGTATGCTCTAAAGGCTCAAAATCTCACAAAAATTATGGGTATTTGATGTCAACCCTATAAATTTGAAATTTCAAGATAATACCTCAATTCAGGAAACAACCTAGCAATTTTAATTCTCAAAAGTCAACTTATCATGCTTGATTCTCTATTGTCCTAAAGTTTAAATAATCAATGCACAATTACCTATGATTTAATCCAAAACATATTAATAAAAATCATAAATCAATCAAAATTCATTCTAACAGTAATATGAGAAAATTATTTGAGAACGAGATAAAAATGATAATCATATAAATAACCTCCCCACACTTAAGATGTACATTATCCTTAATGTACAAAGATAGATAATAACAATATAAGCATAATATCATAAGAGAGGGAGAGAAGCGAAACTGCCCTAAATTTTTGGATGAAATCATTGGAATAGTGAAAGCTAGAATTGTAGATAAGGCTAATGAAAGGCATGATTTTGAGTTACTAATAAGAAAATAAACACAACTGTGGAAGAGAATTAAGGGAGTGCTCGATAATAACTATAAAGATAAACATAGTTCAAAATATAAAACATAAGTCTTCAAAAATAAATAAAATAAAAATAAAAATAATAAAATAAATAGACTCAAAGGTCCTTATTATCGGATGCCTCATGAGTCGATGGTGTCGAAGGAGAAATGTGAAGGTGGTGGCCAATTTGTCGAAGAGTGGCATCGATGTCGAACCACTCAAAACACTGCTGCTCAAAATGAATGAGTCACTCGGATATATCTGTCAAGGTGGTAGTAGTGGGGCGGTGACTTTGTGATGGTGGTGGAGGTGGGTCCTCATGAAGGAGAGGGACATCATTAGTAATGTCCTCTGGATCATCCTGATCATCAGAATGGATGAGTTTGTACTGAGGGGTGTCGAATCCACGGCGCCGCTCTATCATCTTCATATGGATCATACAAGAAATTCTCTGAGGAGACATCTGGCCTACTAGTGTGAGTGTCGATGGCATCTCTAGAGTGTCAAAGAGGTCAAAATACTGAGCGAGATGAGTTACATAAGGGCCGAGAAAGATGGGGCCCTTCTTATGGAGTTTAGTTTGGTTATAGAAAGCGAGTGCGATGAAATACGCCAAATCAAACACATGTCTGGTTGTAATGCTCCATAGGAAATATGCGTCATAAGTACTGACCACTCCTGTGCTCTCTCTCCGACCTGTCTAAGTGTGAGCTAGTAGGGCGTGAATATACCGTAGGGCTGGAGAGAGGTGCTCGCTTTCGAGCGACTCGCGTCATAGTTAGTTAGGCCGCCTGTGAGCTCAGTCCAACATCACGAAAGTGAGTAATGAATATGTCTATGAAGCTGAAGAAAGTCCTCGGCGCTTATGAATTCTTTTGTGTACAGTCCTAACGCAGTACCAAACTCTGGGACACTCATGTACCGCACCATCCAGCTAAGGCGAAAGATGATAGTGCCGGGCTCGTCATGGACTGACATGACCTGCTAGACAGAAAATATGGCACCAAACTCTAAGGTGAGGTCCGAGTAGGTGGGCTTGATGATGGTGAAGAACCTGTCCCATAAGGTTGTGGTAATAATTGCGCGTACATTATCAGCCAAACGGACCTACTCTAGCGCGGCCCAATCAATGCAACGCCCCACACCGAGGGGTCAGACGCTGAGAAGCTGATATAAATCCTCCTGGTTGTTCAATGGAAATTAGAACAAAGGGTGGCGAGTTGCGACCAAAGTGCTTGATGAGGAGGTCCCACAGGGACCTTTCTAGTTTTTGGAAGCGGGGATGGCAGTCTTCTTGCCTCGTGTATTTGTCATGGTGTACCTGCAAAAGTAAAAGGAGGGGTCAATAACCATAAAAAATGTGAATAAGTACGAGATAACCAAATTGAAGTAGTCCTAAAGAAAACATTCCTAAAATAGTAAGGAAAAGAATGTAGGCAAGCCAAAACCATAGATTGACTCCAAGTATGACTGAAAGTGACTAAATGAAAGAATAATAAATAATCCAAACTAAAAATAAATCTGAACTAAAAGACAAATTAGGCTATACGGACAATAAATGTAACAATCCCATTAGAAATAAAAGTGATAAGCAACATGATATAGATAAAAGAAGTAAATGTATTGCAAAGCCAAAAGGTCAAATAGAAATTGAACTATTGAGTAATAATAAGTGATAATACTAATGACATTAAACAATGCAAATGAAATAAAAATAATAAAGGAATAGAATAAAAGATAAATAGCTAACAGAAAATAATGACTATAAAAATAATAAGAATTAAAGAAATTAAAGGAAATGGTGTGAAAAAGGAAAAACTAACAGTGGTGACCGGAGGTATGGACGGCAGTGGATCGAGGGAAAGGTGTTTGTGCAAATGGGTGGGGTGGTTTTTGGTTGCTGCGGGTGAAGGGAGAAGGGGCTGTTGTTGGGTTTCGAGTTAGGGACTGGTCTGTGGGGGGTTTGACTACTTGGGTTCAGACGAGGAAGATAGGTTGCGCAACAGAGTGAGGGGAGAGTGATGGCTGGAGAAGGGGCGACAGCTAGGCTATGTGGGGGGAGGGAAGGAGGACAAAGAGAAAGAAAGGGAATGAGAAAGAAGGAGGGAGGAGAAAGGGTCACTAACGGAGGGGAAGAGTGGTGGTAGGAATAGGGGACAGACGGTGAGAGGGCTGCGGCGGCTAGGGCTTGGGGGGAAGATTTGAGAAAAAGAAGACAAAGATAAGATGTTAGCGTTAGGGGGTTTAAAATAGGGGCACAGTCGTGTTAAGGGACCGTGTTGGGCCACACGGTCGTGTAACACACCCGTGTGTCCAGGCTGTGTGGTCTACACAACCGTATCGCATGGTCGTGTGCCATGTTCATCGCTTCTCCCACGCCCGTATGGTCTCCCACAAGCCCATATGCCTTGACTGTGTAGCTCCCTGACTTATTTAAAATTTGAAAATGTAGCTCCAGTTTTCACACAGCCTGAGACACACTTGTGTATACACACAGCCTGAGACACGCTCGTGTATACACACGGCCATGTCGGACACTCGTGTGGACTCTGTTTAAGCCATCTCTATGCTAAGTTTGGGTGATTTCAGCCCTGTTTCCACATGGCCAAGGACACGCCCGTGTGTCCAAGCCGTGTGGATCACTGTACCTACATTAAAATATGAAAAATAGCTAAAATAAACTAGTTAGTGGTGTTAGTGCTCGGGTTGCCTCCCGAGAAGCGCTTATTTAAAGTCTAAGCTTGACTTACCTCAATTTCATGTGGTCACGGTGGCTTGAGGAGTTGAAACTCCTCACCTTTGCTATCAATTCTATCAAAATAAAATCTGAGTCGAGTATTGTTTACCTTGAAAGTTCTGAATTCAGTATGTGTTACCTCGATTGTACCATGTGAAAAGATATTCAGTACCGTGAAGGGAATCGCTCCGTTTGTATTGAGCTCTAAAGTAGCAATTCTAAGGTCCTTTTCATCTAACAATAATTTGTTCTCAACCTTAATTTGCTTTGTTTCATCCCTACGCTCATTATAGTGTCACTTGGATTCATCGAGTACTTTTGGTTTCTCCTTGACATGTGTTCGCCATTCGTCTAGTTTATCGATCTGAAGCCTTCGTTCTTCGTGAGTCGCTTTGTTTTTGTTGCATGGATTAGAATGAGGCTCTATAACGTTCTTCCTAGGGGATTCCTGCAAAGAAGTTTGCGCCTTAACATTACTCAAGTTAACAAAACTTAAACAATCATCTCGATTACTAGATATATTTGCAGAATCATGAGCTTGAAATTTAATCGTGTCATCTCCTACACGAAGTATCAATTCACCTATGCCAACATCGATGATAGTTCTAGCAGTTGCTAAAAAGGGTCTTCCTAAAATTAAAGGTACATCATTATCCTCATCCATGACTAGAACAACAAAATCAATTGGGAATATAAATTTATCAATTTTTACCAGCAAACCCTCAACAATACCTCTAAGAAATCTAATAGTTTTATCTGCCAATTGGTTGCTCATCCTAGTTTGTTTGGGTTTCCTAGACCTAGTTGTTTAAACATTTTATAGGGCATGACATTAATGCTCGCCCCTAAATCAGCCAACGCATTCTTAATATTTAAACTACCAAATAAACAAGAAATAGTAAAACTCCCTAGACCTTCCGATTTGTTAGGTAGCTTATTTTGCAAAATGGCTGAGCATACTGCGTTTAGCTCCACGTGTGATGAATCATCTAGCTTCCGTTTATTTGCTAAAAGCTCATTTAAAAATTTAACTGTGTTGGGCATCTACGAAAGAGCTTCAATAAACGGTAAGTTAATATGCAATTTTTTTAATAATTTAAGGAATTTACCGAATTGTTCGTTTGTGTGGCCTTTCCTTTTTGCATTTGGATATGAAACACGTGGTGTATCATCTTTAACGATCGAATTCTATTTATTTTAGCTTACCTCAACCTTACCATTATTTACCATAGTTTCTTACCTCAGTTCAGCTTTGGATTCAGCTAACCCTTCTTCATTTCAAACAGTAATCGCATGAAGCTACTCCCTTGGGTTAGTTTCAGTGTACTCGGCAAGCTACCTTGTGGTCGTTCTGAAATCATCTTTGCCAATTGACTGATTTGATTCTCAAGTCCTTGAATCGACGCTTGTTGATTTTAAAGTGTTGTTTCGGTCTTTCGAAAGTGAGTTTCAGACACCGAAATAAACTTCGTCAGCATCTTTTCAAGGTTTGGCTTCTTCTCCTGCTAGTAAGGTGGTTGAAAACCTGGAGGGGGCTGCGGTCTTTGATTTCCTTGACCACCCCAAGAGAAATTGGGGTGATTCCTCCAACCTGCATTGTAAGTATTACTATATGGATTATTCTGAGGTCTAGAATTGTTACCCATATAGTTGACGTGTTCGTTCTATGAGCTAGGGTTGTAGGATAGGCATTCTGGATTGTTCATCCCTCCTTTATTAATATCGCACTGTATCACTAGATGTACCTGTGTAGAACCATATAAGCTATCAATCTTTTTATTCAACAGTTCTACCCGGTTTGATAACATGGTGACAGCATCGACGTTAAAAACACTGGCTATTTTTGGCGGCTTTATCCTCATAACTTGCCACTGATAGTTATTCAATGACATCTCTTCAATGAACTCATAAGCCTCATCAGGTGTTTTATTATTCAGGGTACCGCCGGCGGCTACATCAATCATTTGCCTAGTTGAGGGTTCAAACCATTGTGAAAAGTTTGAACCTGTAGCCATAAAGGCAACCCATGGTGAGGGCACCTTCTCAATGAGTCCTTGTATCTCTCCCATGCATCATAAAGAGTTTCTAGATCCATCTGCACAAAAGAAGAGATATCATTCCTCAATTTAGCCATTTTAGCCGGCGAAAAATATTTAAGTAAAATTTTTTCGGTCATTTGTTCCCAAGTGGTGATTAACCCTCGTGGTAATGAGTACAACCATTGTTTAGCCTTATTCCTTAATAAAAAAGAAATAACCGAAGGTGAATGGCATCGTCAGAAATGCCATTGATCTTAAAGTTGTCACATAATTTAGAAAATTTGCTAAATGAGTGTTTGGATCCTCGTCTTGCAAACCATCAAACTGAACAAACTGTTGTATCATTTGAATCGTGTTAGGTTTCAGTTCAAAATTATTTGCGGCAACAGCAGGTCTAACGATACTCGATTTAGTTCCTGTTCAATTAGGTTTAGCATAATCATACATAGTACGAGGAGCAGGATTCTGATTTACTGGATTTGTAGCAACCACAGAAGGTAGCGGATTATTCTGATTGTCAGCAATCTCTTTTATTGTAGTACGTATATTGTCCTCTTGCTCTTCCTCTATGTATTGTAGGCTTTGCCTTATTTCTCTTCAGTTTCTGCGAGCTGTGCTCTCGATCTCACTATCAAAAAGCAAAGGTCCTGACGGGTTCCTCCTAGTCGTAAACTAGAGACACCTACCAGAAGCAAACAAAAGAAAAATTAAACTAAAAACAAAAAGCAAATTTCAAGAAAAGTAAAAATGGCTAAAGTAATAAGAATCAAATGTTCCTAATATCTTAGTCCCCGACAACGATGCCAAAAACTTGATGGTCGCTAAACTAACTAAAAATTCGACTAAGGCAAGCGCACCTATCGAACAGTAGTATAGTTATGGTGAGACCGAAAATATCGTATCCACAAGGACTAAGAGTACTAGTAATTACTATCTTTTTATTATCTAGCCTAAGAATTAAGGGAGGTTTTAAACTAAGGCTAATTATTTAATTAACTAGGATTACGACAGAGATAAAAGTTGGAAAATACTATTGGAAAACTAATGGAGAAGACAATACCCAAGGAAGAATTCACCTAGACTTCACATATTACTTTTGAATTAGACGATTTATTCACTTGACTTAATCCGTCGAAATCCCTAATTTATGTTAATATCCCTTTCGAGACTAAAAACAACTGACTTTAGGTTGATTAATTGAAATATCTTTCTAATTAAAACCCATATTATCGCATTAACTCGATCTACGGATTCCCTTATTAGATTTGACTCTAATCTGACAGATTTATGTCATCCTATCTCTAGGATTGCATGCAACTCCGCTTAATTATGGAAGATCTACTCTTAGATAGGGACTTTTGCTCCACTGAATAAGCACATCAAAACCTGAATTAATATCCTAGAATATTAAAGAAAGGATTAAAGCTCACAATTAAGAATAAGAACAAGTATTTATCATATAATTTAAATAGTAATAAGATCCGTCTTAGGTTTCATCTTCCTTAGATATTTAGGGAGTTTAGTTCATAATAATGGAAAACATCTCAAATTTGGGAAAACAACAAAACATACAGAAACCCAAAGAACTTCTAAGGAAATTGAATGGAGATCTTCAGTCTTGAAGTAGATCCTGCTTCCGAGCTAATTCCGATGGCTGTCTTGAGTATTTTCTACCTTCTGCTCTGCGCCTCCCCTTTTAATCCTCTTCTAGGGTGTTTATATAGACTCTGGAATGCTTTAAAACCCTCAAAATTAGCCTTTTTTGAGTAGAATTAGACTTGGCTTTGATAGGGACACGGCCGTGTGCCACGCCCGTGTGAAGGTGCTCAAACTGTGTGTAATTATGAGTTGGTTTTTAGTCAACTCACACGGGTGTGTGGTTTACCCATGTGGAAGTGCCTGTGCCGTGTGAAACACTGAATTAGGCCCATTTTATCCATTTTTGACCCGTTTGTTGCTCTTTTCGCCTTCCTATGCTCACCTAAGTATAAAACATGAATTTAAAGGATTAGGAGCATCGAATTCAATGAAACCAAGGAAAAATCATCCATAAATATGCCGAGCAAGGGGTAAAAATATATATATATTATGGTTTATTTATCACTTATCAGTTTGAGCTACGTCCAGAGCTAGATCGTATTCACGATGTGTTCCACATCTCGATGTTGAGGCGCTACCGCTCTGATCCCACGCATATTGTTCTTGTTGAAGAGATTACGGTTTGGCCAGATCTAACCTTCGAGGAGTATCTGATTCAGATTCTTGATCACGACGTTAAGGTTCTGAGGAGGAAACCCATTCTTTTAATGAAGGTGCTAATGGTGGAATCATAGCACTAAGGAGGCTACGTAGGAGCCTAAGGATGTGATGCGTCAGTAGTGTCCTCATCTGTTCTGATCAAGCAAATTTCGTGGCCGAAATTTTCTTTTTGGGGGTAGAGTTGTAACACTCCAAATTTCTATTTTTGTTTTTGTTAATTTGTAACACAACTGTGTATCTGCTTCAGTAGTTAAGTGTTTTGGGTGTGTGTGAGAGGTCCCAAGTTAAAGCTTTACTTGGGTTAAATTCTGGTATTTTTATGAATAAAGCCCTATCACTGGTCAATAGGCTTATAGTTAAAAGATGGTAAGTAATTGATAGAGTAGGCCTGCTGGTCTGGTGGTTAAGTTGGGTGTTGGTAAGTTGGAGGTCTTGTGTTCGAATTAAGGTGTAAGCAAGGGAATTTATTTTTACTACGGTTGACTGGGAGTGTTTGAGTGGAGTTGGAATTCTACTAATGGTGGAGGTAGTGGACGATATTGTGAGTGTTTTATGGGATTAGTGGAGGGAAATTAGGGATTTGGGGGTTATCCGAGATACTTTCCGATTTTTTTTTGTATTCTCTTCCCAATTTTAGCCCTATCTTCCCCTTTTCCCAATTTTCTTTCTGATATTTTGTTTCTCCTACATTCATTACTAAAAATTTGTTCTCCCCTCATCCTTTCCTTCTTTCATTTCTTTACTTTTCGATTCCTTTGTGCATCATGGACTACACGCATTCGATAAGTTTAGTTCTTGTTAAACCTTAACTTTGTTGTGGTCAAGTGTTAAGAAGGGTTTCGTTTTGTGTTTAAGGATTGATCGAAGGGCTGAAGATTGTTCGTCGACATTTTAAGTGTGTGGAATTCTTGTTCTTGCTCGAGGGTAAGGTTTTGTTAGAAAAAGGTTGAATACCTCGTTATAAGTTTCGATTAAAGTCTCTTGGTATCACTGAAATTGGGTTTGAATTATGAATTTTTAGGTTCCGAAGTGCTCGTGGTTGCTTTAGCATCGATTCAATACCAGGTATGTACCCAAAATTGCAAAAAATGAGGTTTCAGATAAAGCCAAAAACCATTCTGTCGACGCCACGCGACCGTGTGGTAGGCCGTGTGGTGGGCCGTGTGACGAAACACGGGCGTGTGATCGATAAGCCAGGCTATGCGCACATGACACGGTCGTGTGATGGCTAGGTAGGCCGTGTGATCCATACGGCCAAGGTCAATTTGGGCCGTGTGGGCCATATAAGCGTATGGGCCCACACAGGTAAACCACACGGGCATGTGGGATTCTGGGCCAGGCTGTGTGATCCACACGGCCAAGGCCAATTTGGGCCATGTGGGCCACACGGGCAGGCCACATGGGCGTTTGAGCCCATGTTTCTAAAAAGTTGCTTAAGGTTGCATGGGTCGTCCAAGTCGACTGTGAACCTACTATAGGGTCGGTAAGTATTACTTAGACCCCTAATTCTGTGAATTGTCTGTATAATATCTAAACTTAGCATGTATGTTAATCTAAATGTTTGAACTAAAATTGCATAATAGCATGACATCTTTTGTATGTTGCTTTGCATCGGGTTGGGTTATTGTTATTTGGAGAAAGTGTCTGAAAGGCTATTAGGCCTGTTATCTGGCAGCTTTGCTGTAAATTTTTTATTATGTGCCGCGTTTCAGTACAGCATGGTGTGTAGGGATAGGTGGGTTGATTTAATCCCCACATGGTGTGTAGGGATGGACGAAAATAGTGTGTAGATGCTAGTGGGTAGGATTCTGATCTTGTGTTATTGCATATTGTATCTGTGATAGGCCAAGGCCCTAATGTATATCTGGAACTGTATCTGATGGACTATGGTCCAATTGAATCTGTAAAGGGCTCAGGCCCAGACTGTACTTGACTATATTCTAATGTGTATCTGTTTGCATGTTTTTCTATAGGGATTACACACTAAGTTTGCGAAAACTCACCCTTTTTCTGTTAATCTATATAGGTAATCCCCAGTCTTAGACGTATCGGGGCGGCGGAGGTCGATGGTGACCACCACTGTTTCGTACTGCTTTGATTCAGTTTTTGAATTTACATTAATTTTGGTATTTGTTATGTAATTTTGGGACTTTGGACTATTGGGTTTTTTTTTTGGACTTTTAACTGCTTTACGGTTTTAGCACGGCTAGACGGTAAAAGCTCAATTTTTTCTAAAATAAAGGTTTCTTTCAATGCGAATGGTTTTCCCAAAATAAACATTTTCAAAGCTTCAGCTAAAAAGAAACGATTTTAGACTTAGCAAAGGACAAGCATTTTACTTCAAATGGAGATAAAAGCTGATTAACTGGAACGGATTTAACTCGACAAACTCGTTTTTGAATCTCATTCCATGTGACATCGCCAGATTCAGCCATAACGTTTAGGCCAGGTGTGGGGTGTTACACTTTATGGGTGCAAGTTGTTTGTGGGTTTTACAAGATTCAACAACAAACAAAATTTTGGAGAAAGAGTAAAGTATATTATGAAGATGAATGAAAAATGAACTCAAGTTGCGACTATAAGGAGATTGAAATCCCATGTGTTGTTCATAAATTTGATATGGAGGATATGCAAGCCATCAAGGTTGATGATGGTTGTTGGCCAATTGGACAGGTGCTTGGTGTGGATTACGAAAGGGTTTTATGAAGTTGAAATTGTTAAGGAGAATGGAGTCTTTGACATTAATTTCAAAAAAATGTTAGGGAGGTAGTTCCTGATGGAATTTGAAGGAATGGTTCGTTGAGATAGATTATTGGTTTTGTTTCACCTTTCTGAAGCATAAAACTACATGGGTAGCGATTTGTGGTATTCCCTTAGAAGCTTGGAACTACAAAACATTCTAGAACATTGCTCGAGTGTGGGGTGATCTTCTGTCAATGGAAAGTTACTCTCTTAAATTTCAAGATTTAAGGAAAACAACAATGCTCATCAGTGGAAACCAACTTATTCATCTCAATTATGATGAGATGCAATACCTAGTTAGAGTTGCAAAGTTAATTGAAGGGAATAATTTCTACTTTGGTTGTAAAGGCTACTGCATCAATCTATATGTATAATAGCCAGGTGGAGGGCTTTTTCCCAATGTCAGAGATAGCTCTAAAGATTCCTTAATGGACTTGGATTTCTTGAACAAAAGTGAGTCTTATATCGTGAGGCAGAAGAAACATGGCAGACGGGAAAAGCTCTTAGGCTAAAGGCTAGTTGATTCGATGAGGTTGTCATTTCCAAGATTATGAGGATTGAACAAGGCATATGTAGGTAAATGTGTCCTCTAAATAATCTTACTTATAATTTCTATTATTAATAGGTGAATTTCTTAGGTTGAAGATATGATATTGGCCTTAAGAATTTAAAGTGTAAATGGGAAGGAATATTCATAGCTACAATGTTTTATGGGTGGTTTACACTATGATTAAGAAAATTAATATTTTCTAAGGAATATATAAAGAGAGAGGGGGTAGGTAGTAGATATAGGTGTAATAGCCCATTTTTGACCGACCCGTAAATAAATAAATAAAACAAATATAAAAAACAAAAAAATAGTTTTTATAACAGTTCATGTACAAAAGCCCAAGACCTGATTACATTTTTGGCCCAAAACCCTATACCCGGTTACACCCCAAGCCCTTAGCCTGTTTACACCCTCAACCCAAAGCATACAAAGCCCAAACGGCCCAAGATGTTGACAGGAGACAGAAGGCCTAGGGTTTCTGAAACCCTAGGCGCCGTAAGCGTCCCAACAGTCACGCCGTTTCATCTCGCATCGTTCCAGTTACCTACCATCAGTGCCATAATTCCAGGCCATGATTCCAGGCTTTGAATCATGCCGAGATCGATGCCCGAATCAACGCCGGTGTGTTGTCATTAGCGTTCGTTCATTACTAAATCTCCTCGCTGATACCTGCAAAAGAAAGAAAGAACTATGACAGAAAAGAAACAAACTCGAAAAGAAATCGAACAGATTCTTTCCCAAAATGTATCCAGGGGTTATAAAACCTCTCTTTTTTTGATTTGTATGATACATTTTTTTCTAAGGAAATATAAAAACAGTTGATACATACACAGAGAAACATCAACAGATTATCAAACAGAGGTGAATATTTCATTTTTTTAAATACATGCTGGTATCATAAAAATAGAAAAGAGGAGACGCGACTGTTTCGATCTGCGTTGAAACGGGAAGCTTTCCACTTTCGACGCGCGCGTGGCGGCGTTGTGATGGCGCGTGGCGCGCGTAAATCTCTGAGCGGAGCAAATCCTCAAAGGGTTTTTTTTTGTTTTTTAAATCAGATTGCAAAAATGATTTCAAAGCTGAAAACTTGGGTTATATAGCCATACGTAAATGTTGTCGTTTTGCTTTAAACGATAACCTTCAAAACGGCATCGCTTTAAGGCCGAAGATCCGTGTGTCGACCCGAAACCCGGACAAGATCAGCGTGTTCTCGTTTAAAGGGGAAATTGTCCAATTGATCATTCCGTGTTTTAAAATTTTATAATTTCATTTTTACTGTTATTTTAAATTGGCCCTAACTTTCATATTTGTTTCAATTTAGTCCCAATGGCCATTAAAACTTATTCTGAGGAACGACGTCGTTTTCTGGGATTAGGGCTAATTTCCCAATGAGTCCCTCTGATTCGACGCACCTTTTAATTTGGCCCAAAATTTTCATTTATTTGTAATTAACCCCAAATTTTTAAATTAAATTAAATTTTAATCCTTTTTATATATTTAATTTATTTCAAATACCTTATTTTTTTATAAATACTAGTTATATAAAATAGTACATATTATTTTTGTATTATCCATTATATTATTTATATTATTATTATACATTTTATTTATAAATTTTATTATATATGATATTTTACTATATATTATTCCTTGTATTTTTAATATAAATTATGTATTATTTTATTATTCATTAATTGTCTAAAATTTTAAATATTTAATAGTATATATATTACCCTTACATGATATTTATCATATTATTTATATTTCATTATATTTTATCTGTATATTTTATCACATATCATATATTATTGTATATTATTCCCTGTATTATCTTCCTTTTATTATATATTATTCCATTAATTATTATTTATTAGTATATAAAATTAAATTTGTAAATTATTATAAACTAATACATATATTATTATTATGTTTAGTATTTTAAAATTTACTACAAAATTTTATTCTGATTTAACATATCTTTATATGTATATTAAGTTATTATATCGTGTAATGTATTATATATATATATATATATATATATATATATATATATACTAATCATCTCTAAGGAAACTCACCTTCATCATTTATACCTTGTTTTAAATATTTTATTAAATACTTCATCTATTTTTTAAAAATTTTGTATTCATTTTCTTATCTTCATTTCTGATTTGTATGTTCATAATTTTGTTTATTTATTTTATGTATCTTATTATATTTACTTAATATTATTTTAAAATGGTAATAATATCTCACCACCTATTTGTTATTTTTTATATTTATTTGTTTACCACATTTACATAAGAATTGATTATTTATGTTGTTTTAAGTTATATTTTCATAGAATATTGTTATATATTATGTAATTTATATATTACTAGATTCATTGCTTTCTATGTTATATTTTGTATGAAATATTATTATGTATGTATTATGTAATCTATATTGTTATTCTCATTGTTTTCCCTGATTATAACTGCATGAAATGATAATGTATATTATAATTTATGTCGTCATTCATCATTTACTTTATTATATTTGTATGAAGTGTTAAAGTATGTAGTTTATATTGTTAGTATTGATATCAAAGTATGTTAAATGCATCATTGTTTTTCTTAAAGAAATTTTATTTCGTCTAATCTAAAATTTTAAAAAAAAATAAGGCAATATTTTTGGTAGTTAGGAATTCGGGAAATAGTGCCCTAACATGCTGGGTTGCGATTTCTCGTTTGTCTAAATGCCTAAAATATCCTTCTAAATAAGTTTTAACCTTGAAAATATCAAGATGATTTTAGTTACAAAGGTTTAAAAATATCGTGTCCAATCATGCTGGATGTGATGTTTATATTCTTTGGAAGCAATGGAATCTTGATTCTTTTTTTTTAACTCAAATTATTACGGTTTGAAAGAAACCTCATTTCAAAATTCTTTCAAACTTTTGACATTAAGACAAAATTATTCAATTTGGTACCAATTTTGGGCGTTACGAGGGTGCTAATCCTTCCTTGTACGTAACCGATTCCTGAACTTGTTTTCTCGTAATTTCGTAGACCAAAATGTTTTATAAAGTGATCCAATCACACTTTAAAAGGTTGGTGGTGACTCCCGTCTTTCAAAAATCTCATTTTTTTTTTAAAAAAAGAGGTTTCAACAATAGGTATTCGATATGTGTACTTTATGAAAATTGAAAAGTTGGAATTAGTGGTAGAATATGCTTAAAAATGAGTAGAAAGAGATGCCTTTTGGTGCTGAAGCAATAGTAGGATTAAGCATGTACATATTGTTGCAAGGTTCTATCACGTGACATTATTCTTGGGGAATACGCATTCCCGTTGTAATAACCCGTTTTTGCCCAGGCCCATAATTAAATAAATAAAACCAGAAACAAAAAATAAACAAATGAATGTTTATTACAGTCCATTTACAATACATGGCTGACTAACCCGTAGGCCCAAAATTAACTGGTCTAAACCCTATGCCCGGTTACAACCCAATTGGTCCTAGCCCAGATACACAGGGCCCAAATGGCCCAATCTGTTAATGGAAGATGGAGAGGCCTAGGGTTTCAGAAACCCTAGGCACCACAATCAGTCCAAGAGTCACGCCCTTTCGACTCGTGTCCGTTCGTCTCGCAGTGACCCGAATCAACGTCGTGACTTTGGCCTCGTATCACGCCGTGATCGACGCCCGAATCAACGCTGGTGCCGTCGTCAGTGCCGTCCATCACTGGCTTCCTCGCCGTACTGCAAAAGAAGAAAAAGAACCACACAGAACCAAAGAAATAGATTTGGAAAGAAATCAAATGATTTTTTTCCTAAAATGTAACAAAGGGTTATAAAAACCCCTCCTTTTTCTAATCTGTAACTACGTTTTTTGGATATATACAAAGGATATAAAAAAGGAAATCAAAGAGTTAACTAGAGAACAGAGGTGATACTTTTAATTTTCTTTTCATTATTTATTTTCTTTTTTGATATAGCATATAGTAAAAAAATATATTATAAAGATAGTAAAGAAGTTACCCTTTCGATTCGCTGTGAAAAAATGGAACTTTGAAAGCCCTAACCACCGGGCACGGTGGCTCAGACGGTGGCGCGTGAAGCGTGTGTGGCCGAAGGCGGTGGTGCTCCGGGACGAGCCAGGACTGCCACTGGCCAGAGCTCTGAGAGAATTTTAGAGCTCTCTCTCTCTTTTTTTTTTTTTGTTGAATGTTTAAAATGAAGGTTTAAAGTTTTTTTTTTCTTTTATAATCAGTAAAACGATGCTGTTTTAGCTTAATTCAATAAGTCTAAAACAACGTCGTTTCGAGGCAATGATCCGCGTGTTGACCCGATTACCCGGAGAGGATCCGCGTGTTTTTGTAAATTGGGATATTTCCCAATTGATCCTTCCGTGTTTTTATATTTTCAAATTTATTTTATTTTATATTTTAAATTAGCCCTAATCTTTCATATTTAATTCAATTTAGTCCTGAAGGTCATTAAAATCGGTTCTAAAGAACGACGTCATTATGGGATTAGGGTCAAATTGCCCAATGAGTCCCTCGACTTTCAGCACATGTTTTAATCAAGTCCAAATATTTTTATTATTTTGCAATTAACCCCAGATTCTTCAATTAAATTCAATTTTAATCCTTTTTTTATTTTTTATTTTAAATACTTTATATATAATTTTTATATTAGTTATATAAAACAGTACATATTATTTTTATTATCCATTATATTATTATATTTTTTATCATATATTTTTATTATAAATATATTATTTATTCTGTTATATCTATATTTTACTATATGTTATATATTTTTATTATATATTATTTATTTTACTATATTTTTATATGAAAATACTTATTAGATTATTATTATTATTTTTATATTCTTTATTATATTATATTTCATTATATTCTATTTATGTATTTTTATATCATATTTTATTATATATTATTCCTTATAATATCTATCTTTCTTTTATATATATTATATTATATACATTCTATTAAATATATTTTTATTACTATATGATTTATGTAGACACTCAATTTTGCCCTGCCTGAAATAAGTCCAAAAACAAAATAATAATAAAAAAAAAAAAACGAGTCCAAGTTCACCTCAAATTACAAATATAATTTGGCCCGATCGAATGGCCCATTACTTGAAAAGATTTAAGGTCCATCTACAAGCTTGACTCATATGGAATATAATCTTCAATGATATGCAATCTTAGATGTGATATGCAATCTTAGATATGATACAATCTTAGATATGATTGCAATCTTAGATATGATATGCAATCTTGAAGATATGATCTTGTAATCTTGGAGATTTAATTTGTAGATATCATTTAATCTTAACCGTTGATGTAATTGATCTGTACCGTTGGATTTGGGGAGGCTCAACTATAAATAGAGGCCTCTCCCTTCATTAGAAAACACTTGAGTTTTGGGAAGCAATAAGAATTCTTAAGAGCATTCACTCAAATTTCTCTCCTTCTTGCGTTCTTACTCTCTGTGGTTTGTTCTTATTTTATTATTCGTCTATCTTAGTTTTTCAACCTTTTTTTTATTTTAATTTCTTCATTTTTCAAATATGTATATTCATTCCTATCTTTTATACATTTGATTATGTATTTTATATATTATAATATTTAACCTTTTTATATAGTTTATTTTCAAATATATATTTTCTATGCATGTATATATATTATATTATCATTTCATGTATTTTGAACTATTGCATTATATTTTTATAATTTGTAAATGTTCTATTTATTCATTTTTTTAGTGTATGTCATTTATATTTGTGCATAGTTTCATTTTTTTATATGCTATGTTTAATTATTTCTTTTATGTGCTATTTTATGATATATATTGTTGTATAATTTTTGCATGTACTATGTTTTTCTTTTAGTTTAATCATGTTTTTATTTGTTTATTATCTTATATTTACCCTAGTATGATTTTTTTTTATTAAACTTATGTTCATGTTATTTAGTTTTGTCTTAATGATATTATTTATGTTTGTATGGAAATGTTAGAATATTTTGTACATCTATGCTTCATGATGCATTAATATGTCATCCTAAAACGTCATTTAAAATAATATTCCAAGGTTTTTTTTTTTAAAAAAAAGGCAATGCTTGATGTTTGGAAACTTCGAGAAAGGTAGTGCCCTAACTTACTGGGTTGCGACTTTTCTCGTTGAATTCGAATAGTCAAGCACCCTTCTAAGTGATTTTGAGTTTTCAAAATTTAAACAATTATTTCGAGATTTCAAAACATAGTGTCCTAACTTATTGGATATGGCATTTTGTTGTTTCGAGATAGAAATTTTCGAAAGACGAGCTTAGTTTTGAAGGTTTTAAAATGTTGCGTCCTAACTTACTGGATGTGATGTTTTGACTTGTTTAAAATAAGTAAGCCTTAATTTTCAAAATTGAGACATTCTAATTAAAAGAGGTTTGCATCTTAAAACTTTTAAATTTCCGACATTAAAGACACTTGATAATCAATTAGGTACCAATTTTTTAAGCGTTACGAGGTGCTAACCTTCCTCATCTGAAACCGACTCTCGAATCCGTTTTCTCGACTTTCGTAGACCAAAATTAATGTTTTAAAACAAAACATTTTATAAGGTGATCCAATCACACCTAAAAAGATTGGTGGCAACTCCGGTTTTTATTTTTCTTAAAGTCGATTCTCATTTTCCAAAACATCAGTTTAAAAAATGGTCTCGACAATTTATATTATTATATATTTTATTTGTAAACTATATTATACACTATATTTTACCATATTTCCTTACATTACCTTTATTTTATCATAAAGTATACATTATTTTATTACTTATTAATTATATACATTCTTTATTTTTTTTAATATCAATATTTAGTACATTTTTATATAGTTATAGTATAATCTATATATATATATATATATATATCATTTTTGAAAAGGGGTTCTCTTTTATCATTCTTATATCATTCAATATATTTCTAAATATCTTATTCTTATTTGATTTATGTTTTATACATTTTAACTTGCTTTTTTATTTTTGGTTTTCTTTCATTTTGATATTGCGTAGTAGGTTAAATTTTATATATCATTTTATTCTTGTTTTTATATATTCGCATAAAATTAGTTATTTATGATAATTTAGGTCGCTTTTGTATAAAATATTATCATATATGTATATTGCAATTTGTATTTGTTGTATTCATTATGCACTACATTGTATTTTGCATGTAACAATAATACATGAACATTTATGTTATTTATGATAATATGTGCATAAAGTGATAATGTATATTGTGTAATTTATGCTATTATTTATTATTCTCTATAATATATTTGCATAAAATGATAAGCATATATTATGTAGTTATGTTTATTAAACGTTAATTTCTTGTAAAATGTAAAATACATCACTATTTTCAAAACAAAAAATCTCGTTTAATTCAAAAGGAATTTTTTTAAAAAGTGAGGCAATGTTTTGATATTTAAGAATTCGGGAAGTAGTGCCCTAACATGCTGGGTTGCGATTTCTCGTTTGTTTAAAATATCTAAAATATCTTTTTAAAAGAGTTTTACAAATCACAAGATAATTTTAGTTCCGAAAGTTTAAAGATATTGTGTCCAATCATGCTGGATATGATGTTTATACTCTTTTGAAGCGAAGGAATCTTGATACTTTTAACTTAAAATATTACGGTTTTAAGGAAATCTCATTTCTAAATTCTTTCAAATTTTTGACATTAAGACAAAATTATTCAATTTGGCACAAACTTTGGGCGTTACGAGGGTGCTAATCCTTCCTCGTACGTAACCAACTCCCGAACCTATTTTCTTATAATTTCGTAGACCAAAATATTTTATAAAGTGATCCAATCAGACTTTAAAATATTGGTGGCGACTCCCATTTTCATTTTTTTAAAACCCGCTTTTAAAGAGGTTTCGACAGCTTGGCGACTCCACTGGGGACGTTAAGAGAGTCAAGCCAAGAAATTGAGTATTTTCTGTCTTAATGTCGGAAGTTTGGAAAATTTAAAATTTGATCCTTTTTACATGTTTTGGTTACATATGTTTGTTACCTTATTGCTGTACATTGCATTTGCATGACTGTTGTGGTCGCACCCTTAAGTGGGAGTGAGAAGCTACGCTTTCGTGAGGTTTTCACCTTCGTACAAGCTAGTGGATTGCTTCCAGGATACTGTACCTATGTCTTCGTGAGATTTTCATCGCCATATGGCCATAGGGAAATGTGTCCCCCTGAACTGAACTTGGTCTATATGAGCCTATAATGGGTGAGGATCAAGGAATCTACTGTTCAAGTACCCTCGCTTTAGAACTAAAACTCATATAGTGAACTTTAAGTGTTGACCCTAGAGAAATAGAGATAGTCTTTAGTAAGTTACCCTTGTAAGTATTTGCTTATCATTTTTTATATGATACTGACTTACTTTTATTTTGCTGTTATTACATGTCATTTGGCATTTAAAGGTATCGATTCACGGCTCGATTTCTAGATTAGAAAGTTTTGTAATAAGGAACGAATACCTTAATAAAGTGGAGGACAATGCTTCTGTCTGTACCTAGTTAGAGAAAACCCAGTTAGAGAAAGGAGATAGTGTCACAGAGGGGTATACGTCAGAGTTATAGGACTTCACCCATGTTAATTCGATGCAGAATGAGTTGCAGGAGTTGAGAAACATTTGGGCCCAATGGGATAACGAGGCTAAGAAGCTTTTCTATCAGAATTATGGAGACCTTCCCTATTTGCTAGACGTTAAAGTAGATAAGCACTTGTTTCGAGCTATGGTACAGTTCTGGAACCCTGCTTATAGTTACTTTACATTTGGTGATGTTGATCTTGTACCTACTCTGGAGGAGTATACGACTTTACTGCATTGCCCGAGATTCAGGGTCACAACACTTATGTTAGGTCTGCTAGTCTTCCAGCTTTTACGAAGAAGTTGGTAATGATTACTGGGATGAGTGAGCAGTGGGCTATAGCTCGTGTGCAGCAAAAGGGTGATAGTAAGTGTGTCCCATGGGCCATCTTGAGGGATTTTATATCGACGCATCCAGACGTGAAGAAAAGGGTCGATGTCCTGGCTTTGAGTATTTACGGCATGGTGATTTTCCCAAAGGCGTTGGGGCATATAGATGAGGCAGTTGCAGATTTATTCAATCGACTCGGTAAACAGAACACACCTGTGATCCTAGTTGAGACGATAAGATCCTTGAGCACATGTCGAAGAGCAGGTGAAGGAAGGTTCATTGGATGTGCACAGTTGCTGTTGGTTTGGTTTCATAGCCATTTCTGGAAGCTTGATAAGGTTCTTTACCGAGTATTCTTTGAGGGTTGTTCTCCTTTAAAGGAAGCAGTGGACATGCCTAGGAGAGATGACATTTCAGAAGAGGGGTGGATAGATATTCTGCAGAACCTTCGAGAGGAAGATGTTATGTGGAAGGCTCCTTGGTTGGTTCCTAGTGAAATTCTTTACCGATGTGGCAGTTTTGATTGGGTCCCTTTGCCAGAAATTTGGGGAGTTGCTAGATATACACCATTGCTTGTTCTAAGGCAATATCAAGCGAGGCAGTTCATACCGGCTACGTAGGGTTTAGCTCAGAGTGATTTCTCTTATAAAAGAGATCACTACAAGAAGAGGATACGAGAGATTTCTGAGGCTTGGAAGAAGCCTTTCTGTATGAAGATCTTGACTAAAGGCTCGGTGTCAACCCTTGAGTATAAAGGTTGGTTTAGTAGGAGAGTCAATGATAATATCCCTAGGCCAATTTTGGGAGCGGCTTGATCATTAGAGGAGAGCTTACGAGTGATTCTAGCAGAGTTGGAGGTTATGAAGCAAGAGTTCAAGAGAAAGAATTCAGAACTTCAAAATAGGATTGAGAAGCTCGAAGAGGAAAAAATGTGCTTAAGACGTCGATGTTGAAAAGATAGAAGTTAAGAAGGTGAAAAAGGAAAAGAGAAAGATCGAGATGATTTAAAGACGCACTACAAGAAGGCCCAAGTAACATTGAAAATGGTCGAATTAGGGAAATCTTCAGAGGAATGGCAACATGAGATTCAAGAGGAAAGAGCCAAAGTCGAGTATTGGGAGAAAAAGTTCCAAGAGATGCAGTCGCGTAATCAGGCTCTAGAAAAGGAAAATCAAGGACTAAAAGTTAAAGTGACAGAGCTTGGACGATCTCTTCATCATCACCAGAGTCATAACTCTGCGATCGAGTTAAAGGCAAGCTTGGATGAGATTAAGAAAATGAAGCGCAACATTGGAGGGTTGGAAGCAGCACTACAGGACTATGAGCTATGGATTGAGCAGCTCGAGGCAAGAGAAGAACAGTAGAAGGGAAAACTTCACCATCTTCAGAATCAAGTGGGAGATAGAGATCATGTCATGGAAGAGGCCCTAGTTCAGATTAGAGAGGTTGCCGAACACTTGCAGGATTTGGCAATACAAGCTTGAACGCTGAGTATAATGTATGAGTCATCGTCAGACAAAGGATGAGAATTAGCATTGTTATTAGATAGGGTTAAGACTCTAGGCCTACGGGCGAAAGTGTATTTGTAATTCATTTTATGAAAAGATTTTTGTTCTTTAAATAACGTTTTCTAAAATGAAACTGAAACTGAATCAGAATCGACATCTTTTTGCATTCATGCATTTGCATTTCATCACATCATATGCATTCAAGTTTATAGAAAGACCCTAATTAGTTAAAATTATTAGGAAAAAGAGAGTAAGAGAAAGAAAATCTAAAAGCAACACATCCTTACGGTACACGCGCTAAGTCGAAGAATATGGACCAAAGGTTTGAACAACTACAGAAGGACATGCAGGACCAATTGCAAAAGCAATTGGTAAAAATGCAAAATGACATGATGGAGCAAATGTTGGAGGCTCAAAGGAACATGATGGCTGAGATGGCTCAACTACTGAGAGCCACTGATAAGGGAAAGGCTCCCATGGCAATCATTGAAGAGGATAATGAGGTTATCCTCCTGGTTTCACTCCACCTCACGTGCAAACCTAACCTGAGGCATATCCCCGAGGGCCGTCTGTCACGATAAGGCCTCAACAGGGTCAAGTCGATACTGGGATACCCATAAATTTCCCAACTGGCTCAGGATTCAATTTGGGCAACAATCCTGCAAATCCTGTCATTCCTGACTTAGACATGGCTAAAAAAGATGATTTAAGGACTGAGGCTACAAGACAGTTGGAAGAACGCTGCAAATGGTTGGAGGAAAAATTCAAAGCTTTAGAGAATGCTGATGGGCATCATAGAGTTGATTCCAAAGATCTAAGCTTGGTCCCAGACTTGGTGCTTCGTCACAAATGCAAGATGCCTGGATTTGAGAAGTACAACGGGACTACTTGCCCAGAAGCCCACATTACGATGTTCTGTAGAAGGATGACTGGATATGTGAATAACGATCAACTGATGATCCACTGTTTCCAAGACAGTTTAATTGGAGCAGTAGCCAAGTGGTATAATCAACTAAGCCGAACCAGAATAAGTTCATAAAGAGATCTTGCACAGGCCCTCATGCAGCAGTACAATTATGTGACTGACATGACTCCGGATAGGATCACGCTGCAAAACATGGAGAAAAAGCCCAATAAAAATTTTAGGCAATATGCACAAAGATGGAGAGAGGTAGCAATACACGTTCAACCACCGTTGTTGGAGAAGGAGACTACCATGTTGTTTATCAACACTTTAAAGGCTCCATTCATCACTCACATGATTGGGAGCACCACTAAAAGCTTTGCTAATATAGTCATGGCGGGGGAGATGATCGAGAATGCCATAAGAAGTGGCAAAATAGAGGGGGAAACAACCAAAAGATCGGCCCCAAGGAGAAAGGATGGTGAAGTGAATAACACAAGTACCTTTAATACAAGGGCAATCACAGTTGGTCAACCTAAGACAGCGGCGGTTGAGCAACAGAGTTCTCAAAAGAAGGAGTCAAATACAAGGAAGAATTCTAAAAAGATGCAATTCACACCTATTCCCGTGACGTATCGTGAGCTTTATCAAAGCTTATACGATGCACATGATATTTCTCCTTTTCATCTAAAACCAATGTAGCCCCCATGCTGGAATACCCTTCACAAACGCTAGATACGAATACCATGCTAGAATACTGGGGCATTTGATCAAAAATTGTACCGGTTTCAAGAAGGCCGTAGAGAATCTTATTAAGATGGGGGTAGTTAAGTTCGACAATACCCCTAACACTAAAAACCTGTTGCCAAATCATAACGATCAAGGAGTGAATGCCATTAGCGAAATCAACAAGAGAAGAATAAAGGAAGATGTTGCTGAAGTGAGGATGCCTATGATGGTGATTTGGGAGGAGATGATGAAGAGAGATATGTTAACCTCTAAAAATAAGAGAGGAGAAACAAGAAACTATGGTGAGTTCCATGAAATTCAAGATTGTGAAGAATTCAAGGCCTTAGTGCAAGGCCTTATAGACAATAAAGAGTTACAAATTTTTGAAAGTAGCTCTTGTGAAGAACAAGTATGTGTGCTGGAGAATGAACAGAAAGGAACTAGCCGGCCAAGGATTATTATTTCTCTGCTGGGGAATAATGAAGGGGGAGCACAAACGGTGCCTAAGGTCAGTATCCATAAGCCTACGCCTTTCCCTTATAGTGATAGCAAGAGGGTACGATGGAGTTATGACTGCAGTATGACAGTGCCGGAGGAGGAGAATATAGCCAGCACATCTAAAGATGTACAAGTTGAGGGTTCCCATACACAGAGTGGGAAGCGGTACGATACGATGGGCGTCAGAGAGGAGCTCACAAAAACAAAGAATGCTAGTGTAGAGAAGGAGAAAGAGGTTGAAATGCCTGTCAAGGAGCCAGTAAAGGAGGAGGAGGTTAAGGAATTTCTAAAGTTCCTTAAGTATAGCGAGTATAGCGTGGTTGAGCAGCTGCGTAGGCAATCGGCTCGCATATCAGTATTGGCCCTACTTTTGAGTCCTGAGGTGCATTAGAATGCATTGATGAAGGTGCTCAACGAAACATATGTCACCCATGACATATCCGTTAACAAGCTGGACCGGTTGGTGAATAACATAAGTGCGAATAATTTCATCTACTTTAATGATGATGAAATCCAACCAGGGGGCAGGGGGTCAACTAAGGCCTTGCACATCACAACTCGATGCAAGGGGTACACATTCCCAAGCGTGCTTGTCGATAATGGATCAGCCTTGAATGTTCTACCATTATCTACATTAAACAGATTACCCACTGACAATTTTCACATGGTCTTTGAGATCTTCAAATGGTCTTCAACCTATCTACCACTTTAGAGGTATTGGACCATAAATATGATAGCTTCAATTTGCTTCACTTGTAACTTCAGGAAGGCAATATCTACTATCATCAACCTGCTTCTTGAAAACTCAGGAACACCAAATCTGTTATTTCTGATCTGCTCTCTGCCCATACAGAGACACCAAATCTGTCATCTTTGATCTGCTCTCTGACAATATAGAGACGCCAAATCATCTTCAATCTACTTTCTGAAATACAGAAATGCCAAATCTGCTATCTTTGATCTGCTCTCTGACAATATAGAGATGCCAAATCATCTTGGATCTACTTCGATATGGAAACATCCGAAAGTTAGATCTGCTATGTCTTCGATCTGCTCTCCGTCAATACAAAGATGCCAAATCTACTATCTTCGATCTGCTCTCTGACAATACAGAAATGCCAAATCTGCTATCTTCAATCTGCTTTCTGACAACACAGAAACGTCAAATCTACTATCTTTGATCTACTATCTTTGATCTACTCTCTGACAATACAGAGACGCCAAATTTGCTATCTTCAATCTGCTCTCTGACAATACAGAGATGCCAAATCTGCTATCTTCAATCTGCTTTCTGACAACATAGAAATGCCAAATCTACTATCATTGATCTGCTCTCTGACAATACAGAGACGCCAAATCTGCTATCTTCGATCTGCTCTCTGACAATACAGAGACGCCAAATCATCTTAGATTTGCTTCAGTGTAAGCACGTGAAAGCCAAATCTGCTATGCTTTAGCCAACTACCCTACTGCTTAGGGGGTTGAGGTGCATCAATCTTCATTGTCCTTTGAAGGACATGACCTATATAATATGTATGAATTCATGCCTAATGATTAGGATGCTTATGATCAAAATGATTCAAATGCTCCTAATTAAACCTGCTATAATGCAAAATGTTTATGAATATGACCCCTATTCCAGACATCACTACTCATTCCTTCATTAAAGCTCATCTTTATTTCTCTCGAAATATCATTCTTACTCAGCCTGTGGGTTTGTACCATTCTTCAAATGCTATGATCCATCAATAATGTTTGTAAGATGATCCTCTCTTAGGATCGAATCGTTTGATTTGTCCAATCATCATTTCGGACTAAAGAAAAAACTACCTCAAGTTCTTTCGAACCTCACTTACGTGAATTCCTTGAACAATTGTTCTGTTTTAGTTTCTTGTATTATCTAGAAATTTCCAGAGTAACGAGCAAAACTTTATTTGTGAAAATCATTTAGTTCATCTATCATTATTTAATGCAACACACTTTAAGAATAATGGAAGATAAATTTAATCCTGAGAATGATTAGATCTGAATGATTTTGTCAAAAATACAAAGGGAATTAATCTGAAAGCCTATCTTTGAGAAGAAATAGAATCTAAAGATAGCGAACAGGATAAAAGTTAGATACAATAGATATCGCCGCTTGAGCGTCTATACACCAGCTCCATGAAGTATTTCTTGAGTTCAACATGTGTTTAAAAATCAAAGTACTTTGTTGATGCCCCGGTATGCAATGCGCTTTGCTCTTTGTTGAGCAAAATTACTGTATACACCTCAAAATTTGAGCTGCCCTTTCGGGTTTTCAACTCAAGACCCTTTTGGTCACAAGTCGCCCTTTGCGGATTTTCACCTTGGCCTCTCTAAATTTTTTTTCGAAAAACTCAAGGCTCCCTTTGCGGGTTTTCACCTTGGATTCTCCTCTTTCTTAGACAAAGTACTTTTTGACTGAACCTGAATTCACTGGGTTAGGTAAACTCTTCCCATACATTTCTGTCAAAATCAATGCGCCACCAGAGAAAGCCTTCTTTACAACATACGACCCTTTCCAATTTCGTATCTATTTTCTTATAAAGTCCTTCTGAATGGGGAAAACCTTTTTCAATACAAGATCCCCTTCGTGGAATTCTCTTGGATGAACTTTCTTATCATAAGCTCGTATCATTCGCTTCTGATACATCTGACCATGGCGAATAGCTTTTAGCCTCTTCTCTTCAATCAAGTTTAATTGGTCATACCGTGATTGAATCCACTTAGCCTCATCCAACTTTATTTCTGACAAGACTCAGAGAGACGGTATCTCTACTTCAATGGGTAACACTGCCTCCATTCCATAAACCAGCGAGAAAGGAGTTGCCCCAGTAGTAGTCCTAACGAACGTTCTATAGGCTAAGAGTGCAAATGGTAACTTCTCATGCCAATCTCTGTAAGTTTCAGTCATTTTCCCCACTGTCTTCTTGATGTTTTTGTTAGCAGCTTCCACTGCCCCATTCATTTTTGGGCGATATGGAGATGAATTATGATGCTTAATCTTGAACTGACTACAAACTTCTGCTATTGTTCTGTTGTTCAAGTTCAATGCATTATCTGATATGATCCTTTCAGGCATCCCATACCGGGAAATGATCTCTTTCTTCAAGAATTGACTTACAGCCGACTTGGTAACATTGGTATAAGAAGCAGCCTCTACCCACTTCGTGAAGTAATCAATGACCACAAAAATAAAGCGATGCCCATTTGAAGCTTTTAGTGATATTGGCCCAATGACATCCATGCCCCACATAGAAAAAGGCCATGGAGAAGTCATAACATGTAGAGGTGAAGGTGGTACATGAATCTTGTCTCCATAAATCTGACATTTATGGCATTTCTTGGCGTAGTTGATACAATCCCCTTCCATAGTAGACCAATAGTATCCAAACCTCATGATCTGTCTAGCCATTGTAAAACCATTAGCGTGCATCCCACAAACACCCTCGTGAACTTCTTACAAGATTAATTTAGCTTCCACGGCGTCAACACATCTCAACAGTACTTGGTCCTTTCTTCTTTTGTACAAGATGTCTCCATCCAAAACATAATCGCAGGCTAATCTCCTTAACGTTCGCTTATCATTTTCGGTTGCCTGTTCTGGATATTTACGATCTCTCACATATCGTAATATATCCTGATACCAAGGATTATCATCTTTTTCTTCTTCCTCAATGTTACAACAGCTAGCTGGAGCCTCAAAAATACTCATCTGAATTGGTCTCATTTCCTCCTCTTTATTCACTCTAATCATGGAAGCCAAGGTTGCTAGAGCATCTGCCATTTGGTTTTCGTCTCGCGAGATATAATTGAAAGTGATGTCATCGAACTCCTCAAGTAATCCCAAAACTACCTTTCGGTAGTTGATCAATTTAGGATCCCTTATTTCCCATTCACCTCTAAGCTGGTAAATTACAAACACAGAGTCTTCATATACCTCCAAGGTTTTTATTCCTCGCTCTATAGCTGCTCGGAGTCCCATGATGCACGCTTCATACTCAGCCATATTGTTTGTGTAATCAAAATCTAACTTGCACATGAATGGATAATAATCGCCATTTGGGGATACCAGGACTGCCCCAATTCCATTTCCCACTGTATTGGATGCCCCATCAAAGCTCAACTTCCAAGGAAAATCCTCTGTACTTGCCACACACATCAACTCCTCATTTGGGAAATCAAAATTCAACAACTCATAATCCTCCAGAGCTCTACTAGCCAGAAATTCCGCTATAGCGCTTCCTTTTATAGCCTTCTCATAGACTATGTCAAACTCTGAAAGTAGAATTTGCCACCTCACCATTCTTCCGTTCAAGGCTGTTGACTCCATCATATACTTCAAAGGATCAAGTTTTGAAATAAGCCAAGTAGTATGATATAGCATGTACTATCTTAACCTTCTAGTCGTCCAGATTAAAGCACAACACAATTTCTCAATTGGCGAATATCTCATCTCACACTCTGTAAATTTCTTACTTAGGTAATATATCGCCTTCTCCTTTCTTCCTGACTCATCAGGTTGACCAAGCACGCATCCCATAGAATTACTAAACACCGACAAGTATAGAATTAATGGTTTATCTGGACTAGGTGGAGATAGTAGTAGAGCGTTTAACAAGTATTGCTTGACTTTATCAAAGGCATTCTGGCATTCCTCATCCCAAGTACCTTGGTTATGCTTTCTAAGGAGGCGAAATATAGGGTCACATTTCTCAGTTAATTGTGAAATAAACTGAGCAATATAATTCAACCTTCCAAGAAAACCTCAAACTTCTTTCTGAGTACGTGGTAGAGGCAAATCTCGTATGGCTCTAACTTTGTCTGAGTCAACTTCTATTCCCTATTCGCTAACCACAAAGCCTAATAATTTCCCTGACCTAGCTCCGAAAGTGCACTTTGCCAGATTAAGTTTTAACTGAAACTTCCTTAATCTCAAGAATAGTTTCCTTAAAACTTCAATATGTTCCTTCTCCGTTCAAGATTTGGCAATCATATCATCGACATACACCTCAATTTCCTTGTGCATCATATCATGAAATAAAGTCACCATAGCCCTCTGGTATGTTGCCCCTGCATTCTTCAACCCAAAAGGCATTACCTTGTAACAAAATATACCCCACAATGTTATGAAGGTGGTTTTGTCCATGTTCTCAGGATGCATCTTTATCTGATTGTACCCTGAGAAACCATCCATGAAAGAGAACAACGAATATCCCGCTGTATTGTCTACCAAAGTGTCTATGTGTGGCAGAGGGAAATTATCTTTCGGGCTAGCTTTGTTCAGATCTCTGTAATCAACACACATTCGTACCTTTCCATCTTTCTTAAGAACTGGTACAATGTTAGCTACCCATTCAGAGTACTTCACCTCTTGTAAGAATCCTTCATCGAACTGCTTCTTGACTTCGTCCTTTATTTTCAACACGATATCTGGCCTCATTCTTCGCAACTTCTGTTGGATTAGCTTACAATCCTGTCTTATTGGGAGACGATGCACCACAATATCGGTATTTAACCCTGGCATATCTTGATAGGACCATGCAAAGATATCCTTGAACTCACGTAGCAACTTAATCAGTCCTTGCCTTGTGTTTTTGGCAATATGCATGCTGATTTTCACCTCTTTCCCATCCTCTAGGGCTACATTCTCTATTACCTGTTTCTTATGTGACATGATTTGCTTCTCCTCCTATTTTACCATCCTCAAAAAATCCAAAGACACATCACAGTCCTGGACATCTTCAAAATCCTGAGATTCTTCTAAACACATGTCTTGCTCATGAGAGAAATTAGGATTTGATATATCAGTGCTCATGTCATTGATATCTAGGGATCTGAGAAGTATAAAGAATATACAAAGAATGAATGAATTTAAGAATGATTATTTATGTGTTATGAATGAAAGAGTAAGAAAGGTCAAAATTTAATGGAATATTGATTGATAAAAATGAAACAATACTCGTTTGAATTATGTTTTATTAAAAGATAATAGATGATCATAAGCCTATTTCACAAATGTAATCCTATTACTCCTAGGCTCTAGAGTAACAAGAATGTTTCGAGAATTACTTTAAAGAATTACTAAAGACTACATGAAGTTTCTCCATGGTCCAATTGTTCAAAGAGCTTCCCAGTTCATAAGGGCGAATGCCCTCGAGGTTTCCTTGCTCCAATCCTTCGTCATATATAGCATTAATCTGACGACTTTCTTCTATAAGTAACCCTTCCGATATGAAGGTTTTGGATATTGGACGGAATATCATCGGCTTCCACTCTACTTCTGTTCTACTAAGGTGCACCCTTCTTCCCTCTTGGCGCTTCTCAACCTCTTTCCTCCTTTGCTTATAGTCTGGCTTGAAACTCAGACCAAAGTGATCTTTCTTCTCTTTCAGTTCTAGGATCTGAGTCCCTCATTGCAGGTATTTTTCTAACCCTTTTCCTGGTAAGGCTCCCTTTCCCGCCATCATTTGTAAATCCATCCTCGTAGCTCCTGTTATCTTAGGCAATAGTAGCTCACTTCCTTCTGAAATGAAGGTTGCATTTACAAATTCTAAAGAGCGAAAGGAACACTCAATAGATTCTTCGTTTGTCTCGACATAAGGGGCCTTACTAGTGACTGCGGCTATAATGTCCTCCTCCGCATTGATGATTACTAACCGTCCATCCGTCACTAATTTTAGTTTCCCGTGCAATGATGAGGGTACCGCTCCTGCTGAATGTATCCATGGCCTGCCTAATAAGCAATTATAGGAAGGCTTGATATCCATCACCAAGATATCTACTTCGTATATATTTGGTCCAATTTCCAAGGGGATGTCGATCCTTCCCATCACCTTCCTTTCTGTACTGTCAAAGGCTCTTACCACATTTTGACATGTCTTCATGTGAGAATTGTCAATTGGTAATCGGTTCAATGTAGACAATAGTAGAACAATCAAGGCTGATCCATTATCGACAAACACGCTTGGGAGTGTGTACCCCTTGCATCGAGTGGTAATGTGCAAGGCCTTAGTTGACCCCTTGCCCCCCGGTGGGATTTCATCATCATTAAAGTAGATGAAATTATCCGCGCTAATGTTGTTTACCAATCGGTCTAGCTTGTTAACGGATATGTCATGGGTGACATATGTCTCATTAAGCACCTTCATCAATGCATTCCGATGCATTTCAGAACCTAGAAGTAAGGCCAATACTGATATGCAAGCTGGCTGCCTACGCAACTGCTCGACCACGCTATACTCGCTATGCTTAAGGAACTTTAGAAATTCCTTAGCCTCGTCCTCTTTTACTGGCTCCTTGACAGGCACTTTAGCTTCTTTTTCTTGCTCCGCACTAGCATTCTTTGTTTTTATGGGCTCCTTTCTGACGCCCATCATATTGTACCGCTTCCCACTCCGTGTATGGGAACCCTCAACTTATACATCCTTAGGCGTACTGGCTATATCCTTCCTCTCCCCCATTGACACTTGACAGTTATAACTCCATGGTACCCACTTGTTATCCTTATAAGGAAATGACACAGGTTTATGGATTATGACCTTAGGCACCGTTTGTGCCCCTACTTCATTATTCCCCTTCAAGGAAATAATAATCCTTAGCTGACTGGTTCTTTGTTGTTCATCCTCCTGCAACAAACTTGTTTTTCAATAGAGCTACCTTCAAAAATCTGTAGCTCTTTATTGTCTATAAAGCCTTGCACTAAGGCCTTGAATTCTTCACAGTCTTCATGGAACTCACCATAGTTCCTTGCTCCTCTTCTCACATTTTTAGAGGTTAACATACCTCTCTTCATCATCTCTTCCCAGATCACCTTCATAGGTATCCTCTCTTCAGCAACATCTTCCTTTATTCTTCTCTCACTGGCTTTGCCAATGGCATTCACTCCTTGCCCGTCATGATTTGGCAACGGGTTTTCAATACCAGGGGTATTGTCGAACTTCACTACCCCTACTTTAATAAGCCTTTCTATGGCTTTCTTAAAACTGGTACAATTTTCAATCGAATGCCCCGGTATTCCAGCATGGTATTCACATCTGGCATTTGCGTCATACCATTTGGGATATGGGGGCTACAATGGTTTCAAATAGAAAGGAGAAATAGCATGTGCATCGTATAAGCTTTGATAGAGCTCACGATACATCACGGGAATAGGTGTGAATTGCATCCTTTTAGCATTCTGCCTTGTACCCGACTCCTTCTTTTGAGAATTTTGTTGCTCAACCACAGCTGTTTTAGATTGACCAACTGTGATTTCCCTTGTGTTGTAAGTGCTTGTGTTATTCACTTCACCATCCTTTCTCCTTAAGGCCGGTTTTTTGGTTGCTTCCCCTTTGATTTTGCTACCCCTTACGGCATTCTCGATCATCTCTCCCGCCATGACTATATCCGTGAAGCTTTTATTGGTGCTTCCGATCATATGAGTGATGAATGGAGCCTTTAAAGTGTTGATGAATAACATGGTAGTCTCCTTCTCCAACAACGGTGGTTGGACTTGCATTGCCACCTCTCTCCATCTCTGTGCATATTGCCTAAAGTTCTCATTAGGCTTTTTCTCCATATTTTTTAGGTGATCCTGTCCGAAGTCATGTCAGTCACATGATTGTACTGCTGCATGAAGGCTTGTGCAAGATCCCTCCATGAACTTATTCTGGCTCGGCTCAATTGATTGTACCACTTGGCTGCTGCTCCAATTAAACTTTCTTGGAAACAGTGGATCAACAGTTGATCATTGTTCACATACCCAGTCATCCTTCTACAGAACATAGTAATGTGAGCTTCTTGGCAAGTAGTCCCATTATATTTATCAAATTCTGGCATCTTGAATTTGTAAGGAAGCACCAAGTCTGGGACCAAGCTTAGATCTTTGGCATCAACTCTATGATGCCCATCAGCATTCTCTAAGGCCTTGAATTTTTCCTCTAACCATTTGCAGCGTTCTTCCAACTGTCTTGCAGCCTCAATTCTTAAATCCTCTTTTTCAGCCATGTCTAAGTCAGGAATGAGAGGATTTGCAGGATTGTCGCCCAAATTGAATCTTGAGCCAGTTGGGAAATTTATGGGGACCTCAGCATCGACTTGACCCTGTTGAGGCCTTATTGTGACAGTGGGCCTTCGGGGATATGCCTCAGGTTGGGTTTGTACATAAGGTGGAGTGAAACCAGGAGGATGACCCTCATTCTCCTTTTCAGTGATTGCCATGGGAGCCTTTCCCTTGTCAGTGGCTCTAAGTAGTTAAGCCATATCAGCCATCATGTTTCTCTGAGCCTCCATCATTTGCTCCCTCATATCATTTTGTATTTTTGCCAATTGCTCTTGCAATTGGTCCTGCATGTCTTTCTGTAGCTGTTCAAATCTTTGGTCCATATTCTTCGACTTAGCACGTGTGTCGTAAGGATGTGTTGCTTCCAAATTTTCTTTCTCCTACTCTCCTTCTCCCTAATAATTTTAACTAATTAGCGTCTTTCTATAAACTTGAATGCATATGATGTGATGAAATGCAAATGCATGAATGCAAAAAGATGTCGATTTTGATTCAGTTTAATTTTAGAAAATGTTATTTAAGGAACAAAAATATTTTCATAAAACAGATTACAAATACACTTTTGCCCGTAGGCCTAGAGTCGTAGCCCTATCTAATAATAATGCTAACTCTCGTCCTTTTTCTGACAATGACTCATACATTATACTCAGCGTTCTAGCTTGTATTGCCAAATCCTGCAAGTATTCAGCAACCTCTCGAATTTAAACTAGGGCCTCTTCCATGACATGATCCCTGTAAGAGCCCAAATTCGTCCGGGCCTTAAAAAAACCAAACAAAAATAAATAAATAAATAAATATTTATTTATTAAAAAGTCCAGTTACAAAAAGCCCATACCCTACACGACCCAATAGCCAAATCAGTACCTAAAACTACCTAGCGCACTGCAGAGCCCATATACCAATAACCCCAGTAAGCAACCCAAACCCTATTACACCCGTGGCCCAAAGAACCTAGACCCAATAAACTATGTGGCCCAATGGTCCAAATCTGTTTTCAGATTTGAGAACCCTAGGGTTTTCAACCCCCTTTTTGTGCCGCAACTCTCATGAAGCCTCACCTTCATCATCGCCATTTCCATGCATCACGCGCAAGGCCACACGGATCTCTCGGGGTTTACCTGCAAGAAGGGAAAGGAATGATAGGCATGGCAAAGAATCTGTACACCGAAACAGAGGCTATAAAAGCCCTTTTGAATCTGTAAACTAGGGGGGAACCAAATAAATGTAAAGCATATACGGATATTACAGAGAAAAAGAATAAAAATCAAATCTGAGGTGATTTTTCAGAAACTACCTTTTGTTCTCTTTTCTCTTTTTTTCCTTTTTTATTTCAAAGATTTAAATCCTTTTTGAAACAAAAGTACTTTTAAAACAGGATGGAAAGGGGATATTACCGTCGGATTGGGCTTTGGGAAGCTTTAAGGAGCGTAAAACTCGCTTTCGGGATCTCCGACCACCGTGAACGGTGGTGGAGACGGTGGAGGATGGCGAGGCCCGATGATTGGAGTTCAATTAGAGCTCAGAGGGCAGGCAAGCTCT
Organism: Gossypium anomalum; assembly: GCA_025698475.1. NCBI lineage: Eukaryota > Viridiplantae > Streptophyta > Magnoliopsida > Malvales > Malvaceae > Gossypium > Gossypium anomalum. Next base: position 63,342,986 of record CM046968.1, on the reverse strand, counting down.
TGAGAGCATTATTCTTGAGTTTTTTTTTAGGAGGAGGTGAAAATGAAAGTTTTTGAAAGAAAATTGGTTTTTAAAGCGCCCCTATACGGCACCTTTTCGTAGTGTGCAGAAGGGCCCCAAAACGACGTCGTTTTGGGGCCAACCCGATTGCCCGACCCGGTACATTTAGAGATCCGCGTGTTTTTTAGCTACAAGGATATTTATCCCTTTAGTCCTTCCTCATTTTCAGCTTTTAAAATTAATTTTTTTTAAAATTAGCCTTATAATTCTATTTAAATTTAATCTTAGCCCTTTTCTTTATTATTTTGTTATTCTTTTATATATAATTTATTTATTATAAAAAAAACTATACATATATTATTATTAAAAATACCATTTATTATTAAAAAAAACTCAGTATTGGAATCTTGTATACAGTTGCTTTACGTTTGGAAAAGCCGATATGGTACCCATGGTGGAGGAATATTCGATTTTGTGGCTTTGTCCTATGATTCAAGTTGATAAAGTTTACTCAAGGGCTGACTGTATTCTAAATTTTGTGAGGAAGTCGATGAACGTCATGGGGAGAGGGAGTGAGCTAAAATGGAAAGAGTAGGAGGGAAAAGGGGCAGTCTTGGAATTCCTGCCTCTTCCGCCACTGGTGCGTCTTAATGTTGTTTCCAATCAAAGTAGAATTGGATACAAAGAAGAATGTTCAACACCCTATGGCAAGGCGTGCTATAGGAACTAAAGGGCAGAAGGTAATGTACTCACCAATCATTTCAAGGTGAACAAGAAGAGTACTGATGGACATTTCCACCATTACAACATTTCTATTGAAGATGGTCGATGGTAAGAGTGTTGAAAGGAAAGTGATTGACAGAATGCATGGACCTACAAAGGTGAGTTGGATGGAAAGAATTGTGCCTATGATGGTAAAAAGCTTATTTATTATAGGACCAAACAGCAAGCATGAGTTCACTATGTTGCACTTATCGGAGACAATGGAAATGCAAGCCCTGATGGTCTGTCAAAATGGACGCAAAAGAATGAGATTAAATAAGACCATATCATTTAAAGACCTTTAAAGAAGAGATTAAATATGATCCGAAGATACCCATGTAAGTATTTCAAAATGCTTTGCGTGGACAGGAATCTGAAAGCTCTCAAGAAACACTAAAGGTGCTGGATATCATTTTAAGGCAGCATGTTAAGCAGGAATGCCTACTTGTTCGTCAATCTTTCTTTCAAGATAATCAGAACAACTTCACAAGAGGTGTCCATAGATGTAGGGATTGTCTTATAGGTGAAGCTATAGCTCAAATTTGGGACGGTAGTAGATCATTTACGGACCATGAAAGTACAAGCTGATACGTTGAGCACGAAATACAAGCTACAGTCAGATCATGGTTAAGAGTTAGCTTTATTGAGTTAAAACTTTGGGCCATAAGACGAAGGCGTATTTGTAATCCATTCATATGTAAAGATATTCTTTTTCTAAATAAAGTTTTCTAAATGAAATTGAGTTGAGATCGATGCCTTTTTGCATTCATGCATTTGCATTACATTACATTGCACCATATGAATTTAAGTCCATAAAAAGACCCTAATTAGGCAAAATTATTTCAGAAAGTTAATTGGGGATATGGAACAAAGATTGGAGAGATTAGAGCAAAGGCAGATACAGATGCAGGAGCAGTTGACCAAAATTCAACAGGATATACGTGATCAAATGTTGGAGCTCCAAAGAAATATAATTGGCCAGCTGGGACAGTTACTAGTCGAGGGGCTTGAAAAAAGGAAAAGCCCATTGTTCAATACTAAAGATGGTAATGAGGTCATCGTTTATTCCCCAAATCTTACTCCAATAGAGGTCCAGACTCAACTAGATGCACATCCGCGAGGGATACCAGTTATTATCAAACCCCAACTACATCAGGCTGATATGTTGGCACCAGTAAATAATTCGGTAGGCTTAGGTCCTAATTCGGGGAGCAATTCAGCTAGTCTTGTCATCATTAGAGAAGCACGGAAGGCTAGTGTGGAGCGTCCAAAATAGTGTGAAGCTCTTAAAAAGTAAGAGTGGAGCTCCCGATACAATACCTCGAGGGCAATGACAAGAAAAGAAAATAAGGAGAAGCTGTTGATTGTAAGACAATTGAGAATGTCAACTACCGGCCATCAGGTTCCTCAAAAGCAAGGGTCCAATCCGAGACCGAATCTTGAAAAGCTTCCCTTTACGTTCTAGTGTTGTATAAGGAGCTATATCATAGATTATTTGACGCACATATAGTGTCCCCGTTTTACATAGAACTGTTGCAGCCTCCATACCCCAAATGGTATGATCTAAACGCTCAATGTGAATATCATGAGGGACGCACAGGGCACTCAATTGAGAATTGTATTGCTTTTAAAAGGATGATCGAAAAGCTCATCAAAATAGATGTTATAAGTTTTGATTATCCATCTAGGGCAGGGAATTTACTACCTAATCATTTAGATAGGGAGATGAATTCCATGATGGAAAGAGGCATAGGATCTAAGAATACGCCAAGTTTCAGGGCTTTTGAGTAGGACTTGATGTTGGGGAATCTGAATAACGTATCCGAAGAGGAAACTAAGGAATAAAACTTGTGAGCCCATTCACATTTGGGAATGTTTTGAACAATGGAATTGTGGAAGTGATCTTTGTATTTTAAAGTTAATCTATAGTAATGTTCAGAACACACTTGTTGTTTGAAAGCCTAGAAACAATAAGATTTCATTTGTGAAATAGGCTTATGTTTAGACATTGTTGTTTTAATAAAACATATCTTTCATTGATTAATTTAGGGAATTGTTCCCTCATTTTTTTTCTTTTCTTCATTCATAACGTAAATAGTCATTCTTGAATTCATTTATTCCTTGTATTTTTTTTTTGTGTGCCTATCATAGATCCCTAGATATCAATGACACGAGCAACGATACTACAGATTCAGAGTTCCTTTTGAGTTTGATATGTGTTTAGAGGAATCTCAGTACTTTGAAGGTGATAGAAATTGTAACTTGTTTCTAAATTTGTTGAAAATGGTTTTTACCCCATGAAGTGGTGGTAGGAAATATAGCCTTAAAGGAAGGAAAGATTGCGAAATTGGAATTAGATGAGGAGACAAAACAAGACCTTGTTGAGACTACTATGGGAATTCAAAAATGTGGTCCAAAGACGCATGCAGGAGGATTTGCAATTGCCAGGATAAACATGAGGTTTTGAGGCACTGTTGGTCCACTATGGAAAGGAATCGCATCAGTTGTACAATGAATGCCAAATTTAAAGGAGTCAAGACTTATGGGGCATGTATGTTATGGGCTTGAGCTCGTCAAAAGTTTCAACTTGACAATGATTCATCTTTGTGGACGTCAACTACTCCATTAAGAGGGGGTGATAGTTTCATATGCCAATATTACAAAGTCAAAAGTCATCCATTTCAAAAAAAGATTATATATAACTGCACAATGCCAAAAGTTTGCAGTCTTCTCAAAGATAATGCGCCATACCACAGTACAACAAAGGTTGCCAAAAGAAAAGAAAAAGAAGAAAAAAACAAATTACAGAAGATGACCGAGATTGGTAAAAATTGGCATAAGAAACTACCGCCTACTCTCTATGCTTATGCTGGGGCAAACACCTTCAATTCCAGTTGTTTCAAAGATCATCCTTGGAATGAGTGCATTGTTTGGCTTTCCTGAGCAGTCTGATGTACCGTCAATAGCTGCAATGGTTAGCTCCAGGCGATGGCCATTAATTTCCAGCTATAGGGCATCAGGCCGTGTACAGTCTCTAAAGCTTAAAATGATAGATTCTTTCTTCAAAACCAGTTTCTGACAAAGTGGATGACGGTATCATGAAGGAAGCTCTCTTAGACTTCTATACAAGTTCAGGGAAGAGGAAATCTGATCAAATCATTATTTTCAGGGATGGGGTTAGCGAGTCTCAATTCAATCAAGTTTTGATCAAGTTATTAAGGCTTACAACTTCTTTGACGAGAAGCGAAACCCTAAAGATTATGGTTATTGTTGTACGAAAAACCATCATACCAAGTTTTTTCAGCAATGATCTTCTAACAATGTGCTACATGGTACTGTCATTGACAACAAAGTATGTTATCCAAAGAACAATGATTTTTACCTTGGTACCCATGCTGGAATGATTGGAATCACGAGGCAGACCCACTATCATGTTCTCTTAGACCAGGCTGGGTTTTTGGCTGATAATCTGTAAGAGTCTGTTCATTCTCTATCCTAAATGTATCAAAGGAGCACCACAGCCATATTTATTGTGGTTCCTATTTGCCACGCTCATTTGGCAGCTTCACAGTTGGGGGCAATTTATGAAGATTAGGGATGCTTCAGAAACATCATCGAGTCATGGTGGGATGTATGCTCCAGGAGTAATCTCTGTACCTCAGCTTTCCAAGTTGAAGGATAAAGTCAGCAACTTTATTCTTGTCTGCTGAGAATCATTGAACCATCCTTTTGTAGGGTTTGACAAAAAACAGCCAGGACCGCTGCTGGGGCAATCCCTTTATCATGGGTTTATAAATCAAGATTTTTCCTCAAAGCTTTGATGGAGTCAAGAATTGAATACCTCTAGTAAACTTAACTTGAAAGTATTCATCCTGAGCAAATGTACCAAGAATGGATGACACAGACTTATGACAAAAAAGGTTCGTCCAAAAGGATTTCATAAAGGAAACCTTGTGCTGAAAGAGATCCTTCTCATGCAAAAGGATGCTGAATTGGGAAGGGCCATATGTTGCGAAGAGGGCTTTCTCTAGAGGGGCACTGATTTTGACAAGAAATGGATAGGAAGAATTTATCTGATCCAGTGAATTCGGACTTGGTCAAGGAGTACTTTGTCTGAAGGAGAAGGGAAGCCAAGGTGAAAACCCGCAAAGGGCACTTTGAGACTTCTATTTAAAAAAAGGAAAAAGAAAAGAAAAAGAAAAAGAAAATAAAAAGAAAAAAAGAGGAAAAAAAGAAAAAGAAAAATGGAGAGGCCAAGGTGAAAACCCGCAAAGGGCGCCTTGAGACCAAAGGGGTTTTGAGTTGAAAACCCAAAAGGGCAGCTCAAATTTGGAAAGTCATGCAGTGACCTTGCTATGCCAGAGTCAACAAATAGTGAAGTATGTTACATACCGGGGCATCAACAAAGTACTTTGGGTCTTCTAAACACATGTTAAACTCAAAATAGTCTTCATAAAATTTGTGTATAGAAGCCAAGCTGCGATATCTAAGGCATTTGACTTTTGTCTTGTTTACTATCTTTGAATTCTCTTTCTTCTCAAAGATTAATCTTCTTTGATAAATCATTCAAACTCTAATTTTCTTCCAAGATCAATTTATTATTCATGAAGTGTGTTGCATTGAAATAATAATGGATGAACTACAATGTCTTCACAAACGAAGTTTTGTATATTACTCTGGAAATTTCTAGATAATGCAGAGAAACTGAAACATAATAATTGTTTAAGGAATTCCCATTGAGTGAGGACTGGAGGTACTCAAGAAGTTTTCTTCTTCGATTTAAATGGTGATTAGACGATGTTGATCTTAAGAAAGGATCATTTTATAAATATCTCCAGTAACATGTAGGAATGGTACAGTGGACCAAATCGATGGAGAGGGTTCTAAACATACGAGCAAAATAGGGTTGGTGCTTCAAGTGAAACAAAACGGAGCTTGAATAAATTAAGATGTATGAAATAAAAGTCATCTTCATTGTGCATCATAGCATGTCTAATTAAGAGCGTTGGACTCATTTCAATCATAGCATCCTTAGGCATAGGCACATACTCATTCTACAGGTTATGTCCTCTAGGGGACAATGAAGATCAAAGATTTCAACATGGCATCCCTGTGCTTACGGGAAACAAATTGAAGATAGCAGATCTAGCCTTCAGATGTTTATACTGAAGTAGATCCAAGATGATTTGGTATTCTTGTATTTACAAGGAACAAATCGAGGACATAGTAGATTTGACCCTCAGATGTTCTCAAACATAGCAGATCTAGCCTTTAGATGTTTATACTGAAGTAGATCCAAGATGATTTGGTATTCTTATAAGGAACAAATAGAGGACATAGCAGATTTGACTCTCGGATGTTCTCAGATATAGCAGATCTAGCCTTCAAATGTTTATACTAAAGTAGATCCAAGATGATTTGGTATTCTTATAAGGAACAAATTGAGGACATAGCAGATTTGACTCTCGGATGTTCTTAGATATAGCAGATCTAGCCTTCAGATGTTTATACTGAAGTAGCTCCAAGATAATTTGGTATTCTTGTGTTTGCAAGGAACAAATCGAGGACATAGCAGATTTGACTCTCAGATGTTCTCAAATATAGTAGATCAAGCCTTCAGATGTTTATACTGAAGTAGATCCAAGATGATTTGGTATTCTTGTGTTTACAAGGAACAAATTGAGGACATAGCAGATTTGACTCTCAGATGTTCTTAGATATAGCAGATCTAGCCTACAGATGTTTATACTGAAGTAGATCCAAGATGATTTGGTATTCTTGTGTTTAAGGAACAAATCAAGAACATAGCAGATTTGACTCTTAGATGTTCTCAAAAAAAAGAACAAATCAAAGAAGCAGATCGAAGTCAGCAACATGACAGTCTAGAGTTTGCAAATGAGCAGATTAAAGACCATGATCCAATAAAGCCAGACAAATTTGGTCTTTCTATGAGTCTTTGCTCGATTCCTGTTACACAGCAATGAGCAAAGAGGGGCAGCTGTAAGAGCCTAAATTCATCCGGGCCTTAAAAAAACCAAACAAAAATAAATAAATAAATAAATATTTATTTATTAAACAGTCCAGGTTATAAAAGCCCATACTCGGTTACGACCCAATAGCCAAATCAGTACCTAAAAACTACCTAGCAGACCAGTAGCCCATATACCAATAACCCTATAAGCAACCCAAACCCTATTACACCCATGGCCCAAAGAACCTAGACCCAATAAACTATGTGGCCCAATGGTCCAAATCTGTTTTCAGATTTGAGAAACCTAGGGTTTTCGACCCCCTTTTTGTGCCGCAACTCTCATGAAGCCTCAGCCTTCACTGTCACCATTTCCGTGCATCACGCGCGCGCTTACCGCCGGATCTCTCGGGGTTTACCTGCAAGAAGGGAAAGGAATGATAGGCATGGCAAAGAATCGTGGGCTAATTTGTTATACCAAATTTGTACACCGAAACAGAGGCTATAAAAGCCTTTTTGAATCTGTAAACTGGGGGGGAACCAAATAAATGTAAAGCATATATGGATATTACAGAGAAAAAGAATAAAAATTAGATCTGAGATGATTTTTCAGAAACTACCTTTCGTTCTCTTTTCTATTTTTTTTCATTTTTTATTTCAAAGATTTAAATCATTTTTGAAACAAAAGAACTTTTAAAACGGGAAGGAATGGGGATATTACCGTCGGATTGGGCTTTGGGAAGCTTTAAGGAGCGTAAAACTCGCTTTCGGGATCTTCGACCACCGTGAACGGTAGTGGAGACGGCGGAGGACGGCGAGGCCCGATGATCGGAGTTCGATCGGAGCTCAGAGGGCAGGCAGGCTCTTGAGAGCATTATTCTTGAGTTTTTTTTTTTTTTAGGAGGAGGTGAAAATGAAAGTTTTTGAAAGAAAATTGGTTTTTAAAGCGCCCCTATACGGCACCGTTTCGTAGTGTGCAGAAGGGCCCCAAAACGACGTCGTTTTGGGGCCAACTCGATTGCCCGACCCGGTACATTTAGAGATCCGCGTGTGTTTTGGCTACAGGGATATTTATCCCTTTAGTCCTTCCTCATTTTCAGCTTTTAAAATTAAAATTTTTTTTTAAATTAGCCTTATAATTCTATTTAAATTTAATCTTAGCCCTTTTCTTTATTATTTTGTTATTCTTTTATATATAATTTATTTATTATAAAAAAAACTATACATATATTATTATTAAAAATACCATTTATATATCTATATAAATTTTTATTTATCATATATTATTCTCCTATATATTTATATTATATTATGTAACATTCATTTTTTTATTTTTATTATATTACTTATTACTTATTATATTATATTTTTATCACATAATGTTTATATATCCTTATACTTTTATTTTACATTGTAACAATATATTTTTTCATATTATTATTCATTATATATTATTTTTCACAAATTATTTTAATTATTTTACATTATGCCATTTTTTATACCATTATATATATTTATCTATATGTTATTATCATTAAAGGTTTTAACTTGTATTATATGCGTACCTTTATTTATATGTTAGTAATTACTTTACTCATATTTTATTATTACACATTTGAAGATATTATAATATTATAATTTGTATAGTACATGTATTTTATCGTTAATTACTTATTTCATATTATTCAAAACTTATACTTATATATATATTATATAATTATTTTATTATAAATATAAATTCTTTTACACATTTGATATTTTATATACCAATATATTTTATATTTTTCACATAATTATTATTTTTATAAATATTTTTATTATATATTATATTATTAAATATCACATCTTTTATATACGCTCATTCTATTTATCAATTGTTTATATTATACATATATTTTCTTTTAAATTTACGTTTTATACAATATTTACTTTACTTTAGAATTAATTGCTATGTTATGTATTTTTTTAAATATCTTAGACTTTTATAATTTATTTTCAAATTTATAGTTTTGTATGTATATAGATTGATATATTGTATTATACGCATCATTTCATTTAATTAACACATTCATGTGTACATGAAATTATAGGATTGTATATTTCATATTTTATGTAGATTCTATTTATCCATTTTCTATGCATGACATTTTTACTCATACATATTTTACACATTAATATTTACCATGTATTTTGTATATTATTTAATGTTTTATTTATAATATAATTAGTGAGTTTATTAGGTTTTCTATTGGGTATATTCCTATTTACTTAGCATGATTATTTTCATTATTCTATTTTGCCCTCTATATAGTGATTGCATTTGTATAAAGTGTTATAATACTTTGTAATATATGTTATTTGAATATTTATGTTTTGTAATACAGAATTGTCACTCTAAAAAGTCATTTAAAAACAATGTTTAAAAGTTTTTTTGTAAAAATAAAAGCAATGCTTGATGTTTGGAAACTTTGAGAAAGGTAGTGCCCTAACTTATTGGGTCGCCACTTTTCTCATAGAGTTCAAATAGTCAAGCACCTTTCTAAATTTTTTAAAAGGATTTCAAAATACGAGCAACTATCTTGAAATTTCAAAACATCGTGTCCAAACTTACTGGATATGATGTTTTGATATCTCAAGATAGGGATTTTTCAAAAATTCTTAGCTTAGTTTCAAATATATTAAAATAGTGCATCCTAACTTGTTGGATGTAATGCTTTGATTCATTTGATACAAGTGAACCTTAATTTTCAAAATCAAAATATTGTAAGGAGGATTACATCTTAGAATTTCTAATTTCCGACCTTAAAGACATTTGATAATTAATTAGGTACCAATTTTTGGGCGTTACGAGGGTGCTAATCCTTCCTCGTACGTAACCGATTCCTGAATCCGTTCTTTTAATTTCGTAGACCAAATCTAATGATTTTAAAACAAAATGTTTTAAAGGTGATCCAATCACACCTAAAAAGATTGGTGGCGACTCCCGTTCTCTTTCTTCTTAAGGTCGATTCCCATCTTTCTAAAACTTGATTTTAAGATGGTCTCGACAATCCCTATCTCTCACTTGATCCTGAAGATAGTGAAGTTCTCCCTTCCACTGTTCTTCTCTTGCCTCGAGCTACTCAATCCGTATCTTATAGTCCTGTAGTGCTGCTTCTAACCCTCCAATATTGTGCTTCATTTCCTCGATCTTATCCAAGCTTGCTTTTAGCTCGATCGTAGAGTTACGACTTCGATAATGATGAAGAGATCATCCAAGCTCTGTCACCTTAACTTTTAACCCTTGATTTTCCTTTTCTAGGGCCTGATTACGTGACTGCATCTCTTGGAACTTCTTCTCCCAATACTTGATTTTGGCTCTTTCCTCTTGAGTCTCATGCTGCCACTGCTCTGAAGATCTCCCTAATCTGACCCTTTTCAACGTTACTTGGGCTTTCTTGTAATGTGTCTTCAAGTCATCTCGATCTTCTTCGATCTTCCTCTTTTCCTTTTTCACCTTCTTGACTTCCATCTTTTGTACATCGACATCGAGACTCAAACACATTTTTTTCCTCTTCGAGCTTCTCTATCCTCTTTTCAAGCTCTGAATTCTTTCTTTCAAACTCTTGTTTCATAACTTCCAACTCTGATGGAATTACTCGTAAGCTCTCCTCTAATGATCAAGCCACTCCCAAGGTTGGCCTAAGGACATTATCATTGACTCTCCTACAAAACCACCCTTTGTACTTAAGGGTTGACGTCAAGCCTTCAGTCAAGATCTTCATACAGAAAGGCTTCTTCCAAGCCTTAGAAATCTCTCGCATCCTCTTCTTGTAGTGATCTCCCTTATAAGAGAAATCGCTCTGAGCTAAACCCTGTGTAGCTGGTATAAACTGCCTCGCTCGATACTGCCTTAGAACAAGAAATGGTGTATATCCAACAACTCCCCAAATTCCTGGTAGAGGGACCCAATCAAAACTGCCACATCGGTAAAGGACTTCACTAGGAACCAACCAAGGAGCCTTCCACATAACATCCTCCTCTCGAAGATTCTGAAGAATGTCTATCCACCTCTCCTCTGAAATGTCTTCTCTCCTAGGCATGTCTACTGCTTCCTTTAAAGGAGAATATCCCTCAAATAATACTCGGCAAGGAACCTGATCAAGCTTTCAGAAGTGGCTATGAAACCAAACCACCAGCAACTGTGCACATCCAATGAACCTTCCTTCACCAGCTCCTTGACATGCGTTCAAGGATCTTATCGTCTCAGCCAGGATTGCGGGCACAGGTGTGTTCTACTTACCAAGTCGATCGAATAAATCCGCAACTGCCTCATCTATGTGCCCCAACGTATTTGGGAAAAATCAACATGTTGTAAATACTCAAACCCAATACGTCAACCCTTTTCTTCACGTCTAGATGCGTCAATATTAAGTCCCTCAAAATGGCCCATGGAATGCACTTACTATCACCTTTTTGCTACACACGAGCTACAGCCCACTGCTCACTCATCCCATAATCATTACCAACTTCTTCGTAAAAGTTGGAAGGCTAGCAGGCCTAACATAAGCTTTATGACCCTGAATCCTAGAGCAACACAGTAAAGTCGTAAAGCAACTATAAGTAGGTACAAGATCAACATCACTGAATGTAAAGCAACTATAAGAAGGGTTCCAGAACTGTACCATAGCTCGAAACAAATGCCTATCTACCTTGGCGTCTAGCAAATAGGGAAGGTCTCTATAATTCTGATAGAAAAGCTACTTAGCCTCTTCATCCCATTAGGCCCAAATGTCTCGATCTTTAAATCATCTCTATCTTTCTCTTTTCCTTTTTCACCTTCTCGACTTCTATCTTTTGAACATCGACATCGTGAGTCAAACACATTTTTTCCTCTTCGAGCTTCTCCATCTTCTTTTCAAGCTCTGAACTCTTTCTCTCGAACTTTTGCTTCATAACCTCCAACTCTGATGGAATCACTCGTAAGCTCTCCTCCAATGATCGAGCCACCCCCAAAATTGGCCTAGGGACATTATCATTGACTCTCCTAGTAAACCACCCTTTATACTCAAGGGTTGACGTCGAGCCTTCGGTCAAGGCTTCTTCCAAGCCTCAGAAATCTCTCGCATCTTCTTCTTGTAGTGATCTTCCTTATAAGAGAAATCACTCTGAGCTAAACCCTGTGTAGGTGGTATGAACTATCTCTCTCGATATTACCTTAGAACAAGCAATGGTGTGTATCCAACAACTTCCCAAATTCCTGGCAGAGGGACCTAATCAAAACTACCACATCGGTAAAGGACTTCACTGGGAACCAACTAAGGAGCCTTCCACATAACATCTTCCTCTCGAAGATTCTGAAGAATGTCTATCCATCTCTCCTCTGAAATGTCATCTCTTCTAGGCATGTCCACTGCTTCCTTTAAGGGAGAATAACCCTCAAAGAATACTCGGCAAGGAACCTTATCAAGCTTCCAAAAGTGGCTATGAAACCAAACCAACAGCAATTGTGCACATCCAATGAACCTTCCTTCACCTGCTCTTTGACATGCGCTCAAGGATCTTATCGTCTCAGCTAAGATTGCGGGCATAGGTGTATTCTGTTTACCAAGTCGATCAAATAAATCTGTAACTGCCTCATCTATATGCCCCAACACCTTTGGGAAAATCACCATGCCGTAAATACTCAAAGCCAGGACGTCGACCCTTTTCTTCACATCTGGATACGTCGATATCAAATCCCTCAAAACGGCCCATAGAATGCACCTACTATCACCCTTTTGCTGCACACGAGCTACAACCCATTGCTCACTCATCCCAATAATCATCACCAACTTCTTCGTAAAAGTTGGAAGGCTAGCAGGCCTAACATAAGCCTTGTAACCCTGAATCCTTGGGAACGCAGTAAAGTCGTATACTCCTCCAAAGTAGGTACAAGATCAACATCAACAAATGTAAAACAACTATAAGCAGGGTTCCAAAACTGTACCATAGCTCGCAACAAATGCTTATCTACTTTGATGTCTAGCAAATAGGGAAGGTCTCCGTAATTCTGATAGAAAAGCTGCTTAGCCTCGTCATCCCATTGGGCCCAGATGTCTCTCAACTCCTGAAACTCGTTCTATGTCAAATTAATACGAGTGAAGTCCCATAACTCTGATGTATATCCCTCGGTGACACTATCTCCCTTCTCTAACTGGGTTTTCTCTGACCAGGTACAGACAGAGGCGTTGTCCTCCACTTTATTAAGATATTCGTCCCTCATTACAAAACTTTCTAACTCAGAAATCAAACCGTGAATCGATACCTTTAAATGCCAAATGACATGCAATGACAGCAAAATAAAAATAGGTTAGTATCATATATAAAAAAAATGATAAACAAGTACTTATAAGGGTAGCTTACTAAAGGCTATCACTATCTTTCCTAGGGTAAGCTCTTAAAGTTCACTATATGAGTTTTAGTTCTAAAGCAAGGGTACCTGAACCAGCAGATTCCTCGGTCCTCACCCATTATAGGCTCATATAGACCAAGTTCAGTTCAGGGGGACACATTTCCCTATGGCCATACGGAGATGAAAATCTCACGAAGACATAGGTACAGTATCCCGGAAGCAATCCACTAGCTCATACGAAGGTGAAAACCTCACGAAAGCATAGTTTCTCACTCCCACTTAAGGGTGTGACCACAACGGCCATGCAAATACAATGAATAGCAATAAGGTAACAAACATATACAGCAAACGCATGTAAAAAGGATCAAATTTTAAATTTTCCAAACTTCCGACATTAAGACAAAAAAATATTCAATTTCTTGGCTTGACTCTCTTTTGTCCCCAGTGGAGTCGCCAAGCTGTCGAAACCTTCTCGAAAACGGGTTTTTAAAAAAAAAGAAGACGGGAGTCGCCACAAATCTTTTAAAGTGTGATTGGATCACTTTATAAAACGTTTTGGTCTACGAATTATAAGAAAATAGGTTCGGGAGTCGGTTACGTATGAGGAAGGATTAGCACCCTCGTAATGCCCAAAATTGGTACCAAATTGAATAATTTTGTCTTAGCGCCAGAAGTTTGAAAGATTTTAGAAATGAGATTCCTTTAAAACCGTAATGTTAAAAATCAAGATTCCTTCGTTTTAAAAGAGTACAAATATCACATCCAGCATGATTGAACACGATATCTTTAAACTTTTGTAACTGAAATCATCTTGTGATTTGTAAAAATTTATTTAGAAGGATATTTTAGATATTTAGACAAACGAGAAATCGCAACCCAGCATGTTAGGGCACTACTTCTCGTATTCCTAAATATCAAAACATTGCCTCACTTTTTTTTAAAAAAAAATCCTTTTGAAATGAGATATTTTTGTTTTGAAAATGATGATGTATTTTCTAAGAAATTAACATTAAATAAGCCTAGCTACATAATGCATACTTTATCATTTTATTCAAATATAGTATAGAGAATAACAAATAATAACATAAATTACACAATACACATTATCACTTTTTACATGGTTATATATGACATAAATATTCATGCATTATCGTTACATGCAAAATATAAAAAAAAATGGCAAAATATATCAATACAAATTAAACATACATAATAATATTTCATGCAAATGCATTCTTAAAATAACAATATAAAATAAGCAATTAGAGATAAAACAAATGATATGTAAAATTTAACCTACTAAACAACAAAAGAAAACCAAAAACTAAGCAAATTAAAGTGTATAAAATATAAATGAAATAAAAATAAGCTATTTAGAAATGTATTAAATAATATAAGAATAATAATAGAGAACCCTTTTTCCTTTTAAAATGATATATACATATATAGATTATACTATAAGATATAATAACTTAATATATAAGAAAAAAATAATGTACTAAATATTACTATTAAAAAAATAAAGAATGTATATAATTGGTAAGTAATAAAATAATGTATACATTATGATATTATAAAGGTAATGTAAGGAAATATGGTAATATATAGTGTATAATATAGTTTACAAATAAATATATAATAATATAAATCATATGATAAATAATATACATAATAAAATGTATATAATATAAAACACATATATAAGAAATATTATAAGGATAAATATATAATAAGATATAGTATGTAATAAAAATACATAAATAAATATAACGAAATATAATATGATATTAAATAATAATAATAATAATGTAACAAATATTTTACATATAAAAATATAGTTAAATAAATAATATAACATATAATAAAATTTATAAACATATACGTAATGTTACAAATAATATAAATAAAATAATATATTATTATATATAACTAATGTTTATTAAAAACATATATATAAGGTATTTTAAATAAATTAAATTAAAGGTATATAAGGATTAAAAATTAAATTTAATTAAGGAATATAGGGTTAATTACAAATAAATAAAGAAAACTAGGTCAAATTGGAACAAGGACTAAAGCCGAGGGACTCACTGGGCAATTTGCCCTAATCCCAAAACGACACCGTTTCTTTGAATACAGTTTTAAATTCATTATGAGAATTAAATTAAAACAAAATTAGAACATTAGAGCTAAATTAAAAAATAGATAAGATGAAATTATAAAAATTAAAAATGCGAGAGGACCAATTGGGCAATCAACCCACTTTACGAAAACACGCGGATCCTCCCCTGGTAATCGGGTCAACACGAGGATGCTGAGCCTTGAAACGACGCCGTTTCATGCTTATTGAATTAAACCAAAACGGCACCGTTTCATTTAGGCTATATAAGCCAAATTTAAAGCTTTGAAATCATTTTGTACTCTATCTTAAAAAAAACAAGGAAAAATCCTCTGAACGAGGGCCCAGGTGAGTTCTCAGAGTGCCATCGTGCCTCCGTCCAGTGGGCTCCACGCGCTCACGTGCCACTGTCAACGCCGCCACATACGACGACCGGAATCCAGAAAAACCTTATCCTTTTCCCCGCATCGAGAGGTATTTCATTTTATCCACTTTTAATATATTTTTTATGTATAAAATGCAAATATTTAAAAGAGAAAACTAAAAAACAAATCACCTTTGCTTTCTAGTAAAAGTATATAATCTGTGTATCATTTTTATTCTGTGTAAAATCTAGTCCCTTTACATCGTTCTGATTCAGGCTTTTATAGCCACTGTTTCTATTACATATTTTTGGGAAGAAATCTTTTATTTCTTTCCATATTTGTTTTGCTGCTGTGTCTTTCTCTTTTTCCTTTTGTAGATATTCACTAGGATGGTAGACCACTGGCGTTGATTTGGCCGTAGACCATGGCCTGATTTGAAGCCTGCAATTTCAGCTCTGATGGTGGGTAACTGGAACGTCACAAGCCGAAGGGTCACGTTGCTTGGAATTGAAGAGACGCGTTGATTGTGGCGCCTAGGGTTTCTAAAACCCTAGGCCTTTCTATCTCTTGTTTAGCAAATTGGGCCATTTGGGCCCCGTTCATTGTTGGGTTAAGGGTGTAATAAGTTAATTGGGTCTTGTACGGGTTATTGGGTAATTTAGCTGGGCTACGGGTTAATAAGTTAGTGGGCTATAGTATTGGGTTGTAAATGAAATTTGGGCTTTGACATGGACTGTAACACCCTGAATTTGGGCCCAGAAGTTTTGAGCCTTAAGCATAGGAGCGGTTAAAGGTAGCTTATAATATTTTGTTGTGCACGTAAATTTCGTTAATGAAGGCTTGTTTTAGTGGTTAAGTGTGCTGAGAAGTGTTGGAGAAGTCTTGGGTTCAAACCTGGACTGTAGCAAAAATTTTGGTTTAAGGTGAATCAAACCCTGGGTGTAGTAGGTAGGCCTTAAGAATATTGTTGGAGAAGTTGTGACAGAAAAAGCCTTGTGGTCTAGTGGCAAAGTAGTGCCATATAAGAGGCAGGAAGGTGGCGTCATGGAGTTGGGAAGGAGGTCCAGGGTACGAAACTCATGGCAAGCAAAGAGCATTTATTTTGCTAACAAAGGGCGGCAAGAGTTGGTGTTAAATTTAAACTCTGATGATGGAGGGATCCCATATCGGGAAGCTAACATAAGAGTGGATGTGAAGCTGGCTTTAAATAGAGAGAACCATGAGGAGAGTAAAGGTACCTTTCTTGGCTGATCCCTTTCGCTTTATGGCGTGCTCGTTTGGGTTGGGCGTCGGCTAAGAGTGCTCGGAGCGTGGATTAACTCCAGTCTCCTATCAGGTGTGTATTTCTAACTACTCTAGCTGTAAGATGGCTACTTTGGGTCGCGATGGGCCGAAATGGGCCATGTGGGCCCAATGGGCCTACGGGCCCAATTGGATAGGTTGTTTGATTGTGTAGTAAATATTGGACTAGGCTAGGTGAATCTCATATCTGGGGCTAGATTTGGCTAAAAGGGCCACATGAGCGTGTGGGCCCATTTGGGCCAAGAATAGGCTTTAGGCCCATTCGTATTGTTATCCCTGTTTAGAATACTTTAGTTTACCAAATTATTGAAATACCCTCAACTTGTAAAATTGCCAAAGTACCCCCAATTTACAGAATTATCGTTTTACCCTCGATTTACAAAACTATTGAAATACCCTTTATAGGGTAGAATTACTGAAATACCTCTGTAGGGTAGAATTACCGAAATACCCTTGTAGGGTAGAAAAACTGAAATACCTCTGTAGGGTAGAATTATCGAGATACCCTTGTGGGGTAAAATTACTATTTTTCCCTAGGGTGTTAAATGACTGTTTTGCCCTTGTGGGCAAGTGACTGACTTGGACTGTGTGGTTGACGGATTTGATTGTGAATGTATGTCGGTGATATAGACAATTTTGGAGGAGCAGTAAGGCTTGGAGTATCGGTTTGGATAAACTTGGATCGAATCATCAGACCCTGCGAAGGTAAGTGATCTATGGCTATTAGGGGTTCTTTGGCCAAATATGGTAAGGTGGATGTTGGGTTTGATTAAGCATGAAATGTAAACTAAGAATGATGGTGATTAATCGTAGGTTGTTGTGGGAGCCTTTGTTAGCGAACATCACAAAACAGGTGTGTAATAACCCCTGTAAGATCTTAGACTAATATTCGCTGAAAAGCCAAAATGCCTAAAATCTGGCATTTTGGGGAACTTGAGATTTTGCATGTGGTTTTAGATGCGATAAATATGAAATGATCGGTGTTTGGATCGACGATACAAGTAAGAGCGCAAATTTGTGCACGATGGTAAGTTGGGCCTCGATGGGCTAGAATTGGGCCCAATGGGCTTCCGGGCCCATTTGGGCAAAATTGATAGAAAATGGAACATGGAAAAAAATTGCATGTTAACACGGTTAGAACTGTTGTAAAAATTAGGTTAAGTGGGCTTAAAAGGCTAAATCGGCATTCGTAGGGCCCATTAGGGGTTTGGGGCTCAAAAGCCCAGATTCGATAAAATGCGTTAAAATCATGGTTAAACACTCGAAAATATTGATAATTGTTAATGAACATGGAAAACCCATGATATTTGGTAAATTTATGAAATTACCCCTTATAATATGAAAAATGACTATTTTGCCCCTAGGTAAAAATGACTATTATATCCCTAGGGTTTGATTATGAATGTGATGCATGAGATATTGATATGACATGATATGCACATGATATGTTATGATATTCACATGATATGCTATGTTATACTCATTATATGCATGGGTTGGGTTGATATAAATGGAGGAAGTGCACAAGGGCTTTGCCCCAGTTTACCAAAAAGGGCTTTGCCCCAATTATTAAAAGAGGCTAGGCCTCCAGTTATATGATAAAGCAGCTATGCTGCCAGTGGAGAGTTTGGTTGGGTGGGTTGAGTTATTCCCCACATGGTGTGTTGGCTGGTACGGGTGGAGAGTAGCGGATGGTGGGTTGAATAGTCTCCCCAAATAGGCTTGCATACATTTATTAATATTACGTATGTTATTGAAATGGGCCTATGGGCCATACCGTTTACAGTTAAGGCTTCGGCCCAATAATATGATTAATGAAAAGGCTTCGGCCCAGTATGCTGATATTAGTTGGGCTCTGAAAGGGGCTTGTTGCACACTAAGTTTCCAAACTCACCCCTTTTCTTAACTTTGCAGGTGAACCTTGATGTGGAGACTTGGAGCCGGAGGGGATTCAGAGTGGCCATGGTGATCGTTTTTGAACTTTGCAATAAATAACCGGTTTCTTTTTAGTTTTATCTTATCTACTATTATTACTTGGTTTTGGGGTTGTAATAAGGCCATTATAATTATTTTTCTGGAACTATTTTATACTCTATGTTTTACTGAGAATAATCTAAAATGGGCTAGGCTTAAGGTGCATTTTCAAAATGATACTTGTTTCTAAAATAACACAACGTTACCATTAATCAGTTTATCAAAACAACGACTTAAATGAATTCCAACTCGATTTTCTTACAAAATCTAATCTCGCACCAAAGTATGGCAATGGTTGTGGGCATGTCTAGGATTGGATCCATTCGAGAGCTTGGTATTTAAGCAGCCTTCATGGCTCACCTCCTCTATTTCGGATACCTACCTGGTGCACAGCTTCCATTCACTTTGTTAACTTAGCAAAGACGATCTTTTAAAACACTAAGAAAGACGTTGAAAAGGCATGGGTTTTTAAAACTTCAATATGACACGTCAGATTCGGCCATAACGTCTGGGCCGGGTTTGGGGTGTGACATGGACTGTAATAAATAAACATTTATTTATTTATTTTTTATTCTTAGTTTTAAAGCCTGGGCAGATTTGGGCTATTACATGAAGTATGTATCATGGGACTCCGAGCGGCCATAGCACGAGGAATAAGAACCTTGGAAGTATATGGAGACTCTGCATTGGTAATTTACCAGCTTAGAGGTGAATGGGAGACAAGGGATCCTAAATTGATCAATTACCGAAAGGTAGTCTTAGGGTTACTTGAGGAGTTTGATGACATCACTTTCAATTATATCCCGCGAGACGAAAACCAGATGGCAGACACTTTAGCAACCTTGGCTTCAATGATTAGAGTGAATAAAGAGGAGGAGATGAGACCCATTCAGATGAGTATCTTTAAGGCTCCATCTCACTGTTGTAACATTGAGGAAGAAGAAAAGGATGATAACCCTTGGTATCAGGATATATTATGGTATGTGAGAGATGGTAAATATCCAGAACAGGCAACTGAAAATGATAAGCGAACTTTAAGGAGATTAGCCTGTGATTACGTTTTGGATGGGGACATCTTATACAAAAGAAGAAAAGACCAAGTACTGTTGAGATGTGTTGACGATGTAGAGGCTAAGTTAATCTTGGAAGAAGTTCACGAGGGTGTTTGTGGGACGTACGCTAATGGTTTCACGATAGCTAGATAAATCATGAGGTTTGGATATTATTGGTCTACTATGGAAGGGGATTGTATCAACTACGCCAAGAAATGCCATAAATGTCAAATTTACAGAGACAAGATTCATGTACCACCTTCACCTCTACATGTTATGACTTCTCCATGGCCTTTTTATATGTGGGGCATGGATGTCATTGGGCTAATATCACCAAAAGCTTCAAATGGGCATCGCTTCATTTTTGTGGTCATTGATTACTTCACAAAGTGGGTAGAGGCTGCTTCTTATGCAAATGTTACCAAGTCGGCTGTAAGTCGATTCTTAAAGAAAGAGATCATTTGTCGGTATGGGATGCCTAAAAAGATCATATCAGACAATGCATTGAACTTGAACAACAGAACGATAGCAGAAGTTTGTAGTCAGTTCAAGATTAAGCATCATAATTCATCTTCATATTGCCCAAAGATGAATGGGGCAGTAGAAGCTGCTAACAAAAACATCAAGAAGATAGTGGGGAAAATGATTGAAACCTACAGGGATTGGCATGAGAAGTTACCGTTTGCACTCTTAGCTTATCAAACGTCTGTCAGAACCGCTACTAGGGCAACTCCTTTCTCGCTGGTTTATGGGATGGAGGCAGTGTTACCCATTGAAGTTGAAATACCTTCCCTTCAAATTTTATCGGAGATAAAGTTGGATGAGGCTGAATGGATACAATCGCGATATGATCAGTTGAACTTGATTGAGGAAAAGAGGTTAAGGGCCATTCGCTATAGTCAGATGTATTAGAAGCAAATGATGAGAGCTTACGACAAGAAAGTGTGACCAAGAGAATTCCACGAGGGGGATCTTATTTTGAAAAAGATCCTTCCCATTCAGAAGGATTTTAGAGGAAAATGGATGCCGAATTGGGAAGGATCCTATGTCGTGAAGAAGGCCTTCTCTGGGGGTGCATTGATTTTAACGGAAATCAATGGGAAGAATTTAACCAATCCAGTGAATTCAGACTCAGTCAAAAAGTACTTTGTCTAAAGAATGGGAGAATCTAAGGTGAAAACCCGCAAAGGGCGCCTTGAGTTTTCGAAAAAAAATAGAGAGGCCAAGGTGAAAACCCGCAAAGGGCACCTTGTGACCAAAGGGGTTTTGAGTTGAAAACCTGAAAGGGCAGCTCAAATTTTGAAGAGTATACAGTAATCTTGCTATATCTGATTCAACAAAGAGCGAAGCGCATTGCATATTGGAGCATCAACAAAGTATTTTGATTTTTAAACACATGTTGAACTCAAAAAAGACTTCATGGAGCTGGTGTATAGATGCTCAAGCGGCGATATTTAGAGTATCTAACTTTTATCCTGTTTACTATCTTTAGATTCTATTTCTTCTTAAAGATAGGCTTTCAGATTAATTCCCTTTGTATTTTGACAAATTCATTCAAATTTAATTATTCTCAAGATTAAATTCATCTTCCATTATTCTTAAAGTGTGTTGCATTAAATAATGATAGATGAACTAAATAATTTTTACAAATAAAGTCTTGCTCATTACTCTGGAAGTTTTTAGATAATACAAGAAACTAAAACGGAACAATTGTTCGAGGAATTCACGTAAGTAAGGTTCGAAAGAACTCGAGGGAATTCTTTCTTTAGTCCAAAATGATGATTGGACAAATCAAACGATTCGATCCTAAGAAAGGATCATCTTACAAACATTTTGGTGGGTCATAACATTTGAAGAATGGTACAAACCCACAGGCTGAGTAAGAATGATATTCGAGCAAAATAAGGATGAGCTTTGACGAAGGAATGAGCAGTGACGTCTGGAATATGAGTCATATTCATAAACATTTTGCATTATAACAGGTTTAATTAAGAGCATTTGACTCATTTCGATCATAGCATCCTAATCATTAGACATGAACTCATACACATTATACAGGTCATGTCCTTCAAAGGACAATGAAGATTGATGCGCCTTAACCCCCTAAGCAGTAGGGTAATAGGCTAAAGCATAGCAGATCTGACCTTCAAGTGTTTACGCTGAAGCAGATCCAAGATAATTTGGCATCTCTGTATTGTCAGAGAACAAATCGAAGAAACAGATTTGGCATCTCTATATTCGATGGAGACCAGATCGAAAACATAGTAGATCTAACTTTCGGATGTTTCCATATCAAAGTAGATCCAAGATGATTTGGCGTCTCTGTATTGTCAGAGAGCAGATCGAAGATATCAGATTTGGCGTCTCTGTATTGTCAGAGAGCAGATCAAAAATGACAGATCTGGCATCTCTGTATTGTTAGAAAGTAGATCGAAGATGACAGATTTGGGGTCCCTGTATTGTCAGAGAGCAGATCGAAGAGAGCAGATTTGGCATTTATGTATTGTCAGAGAGCAGATCAAAGATAGCAGACTTGGCATCTCTGTATTGACAGAGAGCGGGTCGAGGATATCAACATGGCGTCCCTGAGGTTGCAGGGAGCAGGTTGAAGATAGCAGATATTGCCTTCCTGAAGTTACATGTGAAGCAAATTGAAGCTATCGTATTTATGGTTGCAGATAGATTGAAGACCATTCGAAGAAAAGATCTTAAAGACTGGGCCAGATCGAGCAAAACGGGTCCTTTTATAGTCTTTGCTCTATTATTATTACACGACAATGAGCAAAGAGGGGCAGCTGTAATAACCCGTTTTTACCTGGGCCCATAATTAAATAAATAAAACCAGAAACAAAAAATAAACAAATGAATGTTTATTATAGTCCATTTACAATACATGGCCCACTAACCCATAGGCCCAAAATTAACTGGTCTAAACCCTATGCCCGATTACAACCCAATTGGTCCTAGCCTAGATACACAGGGCCCAAATGGCCTAATCTGTTAATAGAAGATGGAGAGGCCTAGGGTTTCAGAAACCCTAGGCGCCGCAATCAGTCCAAGAGTCACGCCCCTTCGACTCGTGTCCATTTGTCTCGCAGTGACCCAAATCAACGCCGTGACTTTGACCTCGTATCACGCCGTGATCGACGCCTGAATCAACGCTAGTGCCGTCATCAGTGCCATTCATCACTGGCTTCCTCGTCGGTACCTGCAAAAGAAGAAAGAACCACAGCAACCAAAGAAATAGATTTGGAAAGAAATCAAATGATTCTTTTCCTAAAATGTAACAAAGGGTTATAAAAACCCCTCCTTTTTCTAATCTGTAACTACGTTTTTTGGATATATACAAAGGATATAAAAAAGGAAAACAAAGAGTTAACTGGAAAACAGAGGTGATACTTTTAATTTTCTTTTCATTATTTATTTTCTTTTTTGATACATCATATAGTAAAAAAATACATTATAAAGATAATAAAGAAGTTACCCTTTCGATTCGCTGTGAAAAAATGGAACTTTGAAAGCCCTAACCGCCGGGCACGGTGGCTCAGATGGTGGCGCGTGAAACGCGTGTGGCCGAAGGCGGTGGTGCTCTGGGACGAGCCAGGACGGCCACTGGCCAGAGCTCTGAGAGAATTTTAGAGCTCTCTCTCTCTCTCTTTTTTTCTGTTGAATGTTTAAAATGAAGGTTTAAAGTTTTTTTTTTACTTTTATAACATCAGTAAAACAATGCTATTTTAGCTTAATTCAATAAGCCTAAAACAACGTCGTTTCGAGGCAAGGATCCGCGTGTTGACCCGATTACCCGGGGAGGATCCGCGTGTTTTTGTAACTTGGGATAATTTCCCAATTGGTCCTTCCGTATTTTTATATTTTCAAATTCATTTTATTTTATATTTTAAATTAGCCCTAATCTTTCATATTTAATTCAATTTAGTCCTGAAGGTCATTAAAATCTGTTCTAAAGAAGTTATGGGATTAGGGTCAAATTACCCAATGAGTCCCTCGACTTTTAGCGCGTGTTTTAATCAGGTCCAAATATTTTTATTATTTTGCAATTAACCCCAGATTCTTCAATTAAATTCAATTTTAATCCTTTTTTTTATTTTTTTATTTTAAATACTTTATATATAATTTTTATATTAGTTATATAAAGCTGTACATATTATTTTTATTATCCATTATATTATTATATTTTTTATCATATATTTTTATTATAAATATATTATTTATTCTGTTATATCTATATTTTACTATATGTTATATATTTTTATTATATATTATTTATTTTACTATATTTTATATGAAAATACTTATTAGATTATTATTATTATTTATATTCTTTATTATATTATATTTCATTATATTCTATTTATGTATTTTTATACCATATTTTATTATATATTATTCCTTATAATATCTATCTTTTTTTATATATATTATATTATATACATTCTATTAAATATATTTTTATTACTATATGATTTATATTATTATATATTTTATTTGTAAACTATATTATACACTATATTTTACCATATTTCCTTACATTACCTTTATTTTATCATAAACTATACATTATTTTATTACTCATTAATTATATACATTCTTTTTTTTTATATCAATATTTAGCACATTTTTATATAGTTATAGTATAATCTATATATATATATATCATTTTTGAAAAGGGGTTCTCTTTTATCATTCTTATATCATTCAATATATTTCTAAATATCTTATTCTTATTTGATTTATGTTTTATACATTTTAACTTGCTTATTTATTTTTGGTTTTCTTTCATTTTGATATTGCGTAGTAGGTTAAATTTTACATATCATTTTATTCTTGTTTTTATATATTCGCATAAAATTAGTTATTTATGATAATTTAGGTCGCATTTGCATAAAATATTATCATATATGTATATTGCAATTTGTATTTGTTGTATTCATTATGCACTACATTGTATTTTGCATGTAACAATAATACATGAACATTTATGTTATTTATGATAATATGTGCATAAAGTGATAATGTATATTGTGTAATTTATGCTATTATTTATTATTCTCTATAATATATTTGCATAAAATGATAAGCTTATATTATGTAGCTATGTTTATTAAACGTTAATTTCTTGTAAAATGTAGAATACATCACTATTTTCAAAACAAAAACATCTCGTTTAATTCAAAAGGAATTTTTTTTTTAAAAAGTGAGGCAATGTTTTGATATTTAAGAATTCGGGAAGTAGTGCCCTAACATGCTGGGTTGCGATTTCTCGTTTGTTTAAAATATCTAAAATATCTTTTTAAAAGAGTTTTACAAATCACAAGATAATTTTAGTTCCAAAAGTTTAAAGATATTATGTCCAATCATGCTGATATGATGTTTGTACTCTTTTGAAGCGAAGGAATCTTGATACTTTTAACTTAAAATATTACGGTTTTAAGGAAATCTCATTTCTAAATTCTTTCAAATTTCTGACATTAAGACAAAATTATTCAATTTGGTATCAACTTTGGGCGTTACGAGGGTGCTAATCCTTCCTCATACGTAACCGACTCCCGAACTTATTTTCTCATAATTTCGTAGACCAAAACATTTTATAAAGTGATCCAATCACACTTTAAAGGATTGGTGGCTACTCCCATTTTTGTTTTTTTAAAACCCGCTTTTAAGGAGGTTTTGACACCCGTCTTTAGAGAATTGTAGGTATCCACATTTTCAATATTTTCATAATTTATTATCTCCTTAGTTGAAGAATTTGGTTCTTTTACATTCAATTGTTTAGCTCCTTCATAAGTCAATGCATGCAAAAGTTGAAATGCCAATATAACAGTGACATGGGAAGAAATATTCAACACTCAAAAGGATCATCACCAAGGAAAAGTTAATTTTTTTTATGTAAATAAATATTAGAACTAAACTTTTTTAGGTTTTAGAGTTTATGATAATAGAACACTTACTAGCAAAGGTTCATGTAATCCAATTTGGTCTTCGTTCTCTTTTCTCTTCTTTGCACACCCAGGGAAAATGCCTCTCGATTCATACCTTTCCACCTCAGCTAGTGATCAAAAATTAAAATTCAACTCTTTGTGTTTATAATACTACAATAATGAGATATTATTAGACAACATTGATAAACGAGATATATTTTTGTGAAAAAATAGATTGGAAGAGTTGTAAAATTCATTTAAAGATGATTACCTTGTCTATCCTTCCATTTGGGCATGGCCTTTCAAAAAATATATATTTATTAATGTATTCAGGCAGCGGCTTTAACTGACATGCAAAGCATTCAAGACAACCATAATTATAACACAAAATATCTACAAAAAATGGCAGTTAACAGAGTTATCCATTCAATTTTGAAAGTGTGTGGATGCTCTTGAAATTAGGTTCATACCCTCTTGTTTCTTCACTTTGGTACCTGGACTTGAGCTTTAGGAGGTGTGACAGAAACAGGGGCTGCTGTTCCTGGGTCTATCAATTTTAAACCATTTGGTAAATCATGTTAGAGAAAGGGACAATAACTTTGTTCTACAATATAACTGTAAGTAAAATTGTACAACACATTGCTATGTATTTAAAATATGAAAGAATTAGAAAATTTACTTAAAAAAACCTTAAGGTAATGATAGAAAGTAAGAAACTACGTGTTTTTTACTTTCTCAAAATGAAACAAGTTTTCGACAAATAATGGTATCGAAACAAGACATAACTTATGTGGAAAGTGTTGAATTACTTTCATAAAATCTTCTTTGGAGTTAAACTAGCTTCCAAAAGTAAATTTGCTATTAATTTAAGTGTTGATTTACAAGTAAACAATAGCTTACAAAAAATAATTTTTGAAATCCTAAATTGTTTTTACTATTTGTATGAAATAAATTTTACCATTTGTTATTTTCAAAAAAATTATGAATTAATGTAGAAAATTTTAGTATTCAACTTAAGGGATCAAATTGGTTTCTCTTCATTATCTCTAGCTCTACACTTATTGATGTTAAAGCTATAGCTAATTTTCCTCTAGCTTAATTTAGAGATTATAGGGTTGCTTTTGCATGGATGCAACTTGGAGACATTATAAACATTGCACGTTATTGGGGAAGATTTTATCTCTATGGAAGAGAACACTCTCAATCTTTCTAATTTCTCTAAAAGTGTGGTGTTAATCACAACTAACCAATTGAAAAAGTTGATGAATTGTGATATTAGAATGCAGAGAGGAGCAGTATCTAATAAGAGTGCTAGAAGTTGGTGATATCTCAAATTTCAAAAATTGATAATATTAGGGTAAAACTGTTGGCATAGAGTTTGAAGATTCTTCCATGTAAGATGAGATGGAAGAAGACAAATACGTGCAGGAAGACTAGATTGGGTTGTTTATCGTGGTAGGGGAGTTTTATGCTAATGCTGTAGTGAGCGGAGGTGGATGCTCGACTACTTTTAATGTTTGAATTTGTTCAATTTTAGTTTTAATTATAAAGGTGTTGTCATGGATTATGCATGGGATTGGCAACCTATTGTAGAGCAGTATGTATATTATGTTTTACTTTAGTCTAGGGGTTTTATTTGAATGGTGAAATGGTAATATTGATTTTTTTAATGTTTGAATTCAGGGAAAGGGCTCTTGAGAGGTTTTTCTAATGTCTAGAGGGAGCCGAAAGGATTTTTAGTTGCCTTAGCTAATGTATGGATTGATCAATTGAGCATGTTTTCATCTTGGATGTTGATGTATCTTGATTTTGGATATGGATTTGTTTTTATTGTCAAAGCTTTTTTTTGTGTGTATTTTTGTGCATATTGGAATTCAGGATTACTTTCTAAAACAATCTTTGTAACTAGCTTTTCAATTTCTAATTAATAAATATAATTTCATTGTTGAGCAAAAAATACTATATGGAATGTAAAAATTTTTCACAAGGAAGGTTTTTAAAAAATAATTAGTGAGATAGATAGATTGATTTTGATACATGTGGCAAAAACACTCCTTGCAGGAAGCGCTTTTTGCTAACGTGGCAGGAGAGAGAAGGGAAGCGCGTCCTACAATGAAAGCATATGGGACTTCTTATTGACTAACTTGAGAAGGCATGGTGTGCCACGATTCTATATATGCATCATTTCTGATACAACACTTGAAATAGATGTTATGATCGATCGACGTGGAAGCCTATGGAATCATGTACACTATAGGTATTATATATATCTTATCGGGAAAAGTTATGGGCCAATTCCACAAAGATGAGAAACAACAATGCTTTTTTTAAAAAAAATATGTGCAGTGCGCCTACTACCACGTAAGTGCACCCTACTGGAGGCGTTTTTTGTGAAAGTGCGTCCAACAGGGCGCACTTCTGCTTACGTGGCAACTGCACCCTACAAAAATGACTTGTTTCCATAAATTAAAAAAAAAAAAGGGTCTAATCCTCGGATTTTTCTTTCAAACTGGAATATATGCTTAATTTTCTTGAAATAAGAGAATAGAAAATTAATGGAATTTTCTCGACATATATCCCCTTTTTGAGTTCTTTTGTTGATGTATATTCACCAAGGTTTAGGTTATATCTTTGCTTAAATAATGTGTTTCGTTGATCTAGTCTAAGTTTTTTTTTTTCTTTCTTATTGATTAAGCTATTAGTTTGAATTCTCTATGAGAACATAGGGCTTTGGGACCAAGGAGGATTTGCAATGCTTCTTCATCTCCTTGCGGAAGGCTAGCTATAGTTGGTTGTTGTAGAGTCTTAATATTTTTCTTAGGTTTACAATATGCATACCTTTTTCCAAGGTCTGTGTTGGATTTTAGTTTTTGTTGTTTGTCAAAGGAAAACAATAGGATAATAGATCAATTAGAAAAATGAAGTATATGTATTTAATGAAATGTCTTATCCAAAATATGTACATTTTATGTCTTCATAATCTTTCTTATCCCATTTTTTTATTAAATTCAACATGAATAAATCTTCTTCAGATAAAATCTAACCTAACAAGTTTTAATATTTTTTTGGTAATTGGAAGTACAAGGATACTAAAGATTGAACCTAAGTTTTCATGTCACGCAACACAAACATCTTGACAATAGTTTGTTTTCCATTCAAGGGAGTTCTATGTGAAAGCAGTGCAATCATTACTCATTTTCTTTTTCAAGGAACATTCTATTAGAAATTTTGATCTTTCTCAATCACTAGTTGACTAAGTATTTTTATATTTTTTTATTCTAGGACAACACCATTGTGAATTTTATTGTGAAAGGTATTCAATAGTAAATAATTCTTCTTGGCTATTAAAATTTTCCAAACACGGAAATTAAAAATTTATGGTAATATTTCTAACATTTTTGGCCTCTTCCTCAATAGGTATGTCTTTGTCACTAACCTATTTAGGCATCTCTCCAGTAATCGGTTAAAGAAAAAAGGTATAAGCAATGTGATGGGTTTGGTGACATTTTTTTGTTTGTTGTTTTTAAAAATAATATTGTACTCTTCTATCTAGCAACAATTGTGCTAACTTATATGTTTGCACTTTCATTACAAAATAATTTTTATCTTAGTTTCATATTTTTATATAAGAAAAAGAAATCTAGACGGTAAACAACTTCAATTTTTTTTATCAAGATATTTAGAACAACATTGAGCTGTTATTCCAAATTAACTCAATCTTAGTATAACTTATGAAAAGAAAAAAGAAGAAGAAAAATTGTCTATATTATTAACTATTCTAAAAGAATATTTATGTAATGATCTTATAATATTTGTAATGACAATATCGACAATAAGAAAAATTATAATGATGATAAGGTAATTTAAACAACAATAAGCACAATAAAATTATAAAGAAGGAAAAATAAAATAAATAACAAAGAGATTAATCCAACATTTTTTATTCTAGTAAAATTGAATTCAATAACAAAAATAAACACAATAAAACCATATCCAAATAAATTCAAGCAAGCCAATGTTTGGTTAATTTAAATAGAAGATTATACATGTTAAACAAAAATTAAAGAAGAAAATGAAGATTGAGATGAAGAATCACCTGGAGGATTGTTATTTTGCAAGGATGCAGAGAACTTTGACTCCATGTCTAATTCTTTGAATTCACAAGTCGTAATTATTTTTTAGACTATTCAAAATGAGCACTAAAATAATTTATCATCAAATCTAAACGTAATTTATATTTTTTTTTAATTTTTAGTTTATTTTCATCTGTTTTAGGTAAGTGAAAATTTTAGCTAATTATTAGTTTAAAATTTCGAAATATGAGTTGTCTTTAAAGGGTAAAAAAATCCAAAAGTGGTAGGTAGCATTTATTATTGCATAGGAAAAACATTTAATGTTGTTGATTTTATTTGGCAGTATTACTTACAGGGGCGAAAGTAGAAAAATGTTTTAGGAGGGCGAAATTAAATCTTAATTTTTACTATACTAAAAATGCAATTTCACCATTTGAATAGCCTATATCATTATAATTTTTAAAGAATTAAATCAAATTTTTATCATTTTAGGGGGGCCAAAGTACAATTTTACATTTACTAATTTAAAATTTTAAAAATTTTAAAGGGCCTAATTGGAAAATTTACCATTTTAGGGGGGACTGGGGCCCTTGCCAGCCCCCTTGGCTATGCCCCTGGGCATCTATACGTAGATTTAGATTATTTCTTGTACATGGTATTCGAGCAAAAATTTGGATTTGTCAAATTTAAATTATTTTGAGTTGCATCATTTAGATTTTACACGAGCTATTTAAATTAATTTTTCAATTTTAAAATATAATTTAATCAAATTGGAATAAGTTAAATTATTTGAATAAATTTAATTAAGGTTTTATTAAAATATAGAGAATATATTATAAATAATGTTTTAAAATAAATATCTATCTTGTAATTTTAATTTTACTATACTTATATTTCATCAGATGATTCTTGCTAGTTCGTATATTACCAATGATATGCTAAAGACTCTCCCATCGTATTCGTTAGATTCTAATGTGTGTCGTTGAACTCTATCACCAACTATATACTTGGTAGCCTTTTCGATCTAATCGCCTCGTCACAAGAGCCCTCACAACCTTACCACTTAGCCTATGAAGCAAAGTTGTTATTGGTTTGGACCCACAGTCGGCTCACCTCCAAACCTACTATCTATTTAAGACTTCTAACTATTTAGAAAGAGTTGATGATCTCCTCCCCCAAAAAAAACCATTATCTACCATACTTACCTCACCTCACCTTGTGGCTTTCATAATCTCAACCATGGTGTGAACAAACCTTATCCACCACCCTCATGTTGGTGTGTGGGGATAAAAATAAAGTTATTAGAAATTAACGAAAGTTTCAAGGAGTTTATCAATGTCACTTTCTTTAAGGTTCTATTAGCCCCCACCTATATTATGGTGATCAAAAGAGTTACTGATAATTAAACCTCGAGGATACAATGAAGCCCAATGGTTGTCTATGTTTTGCATTGACAGAAATAGTCCATTAAGCACTGAGTGGAGCATAGTTATTTTTTGAATTTTAGTAATTACTGGGTATAAATTTGGGTCTAGGATTGACTTGAAAAAAAGTGAAATTAGGAGTTTTAAAAGCTTAAGGACTAGTTTGATCAAGGGAAGAATTAGGGCGCTTTACATTGATAATTTCCCAAAGGCCCAATAACCGATTGCCTTGAACCTAATTTGGTGTAGAAATCAACCACTTTTCCAAGCTAGGCCGTCATTATTTGAAAATAAAACATATTGTTTTGCTTACTATTTCTCTAACGATCATCCCTCTTAGAATTATTAAGTGCTTTGCTCCAAGTTATTGCTACGATTTGGTTCAGGTCATTGCTGCCATTGTCGCTTGAATTTGCTACTTTAAGTCCTTCAATAAACTACCCCCAATTACTTGTATTGAGGATAGTTTTTTAATTGACGCATTTAGTAAATATTGTTGTTTATTTGGTTAATATGAGTTAGAACATTAAGAATTAATTTAATTTTAAGTTCATGCAAGTTTGTTTTCTTAGCTTAATTTTGAACTTGATTTTAGGATCTGATATAATTTAGTAAAAACATGTTTCTTAATGTAATCTTGTACTCATTATTTCTTTATTTATTAAGTTATGCTCGAGTTGCTTTTTGTTGCTGTCGAAACCTCATTAAAACAGGTTTTTTAAAAAAATGAAAACGGGAGTCGCCACCAATCTTTTAAAGTGTGATTGGATCACATTATAAAATCTTTTGGTCTACGAAATTATGAGAAAACAGGTTTGGGAGTCGGTTACATACGAGGAAGGATTAGCACCCTTGTAATGCCCAAAATTGGTACCAAATTGAATAATTTTGTCTTAATGTCAGAAGTTTGAAAGAATTTAAAAATGAGATTTCCTTTAAAACCGTAATATTTTGAACTTAAAAGAATCAAGATTCCTACGCTTCAAAAGGACACAAACACCACATCCAGCATGATTGGACACGATATCTTTAAACTTTCATAACTGAAATCATCTTGTGATTTGTAAAACTCGTTTAAAAGGATATTTTAGATATTTAGATAAACGAGAAATCGCAACCCAGCATGTTAGGGCACTATTTCTCAAATTCTTAACTATCAAAACATTGCCTTATTTTTTCAAAATCTTTTGGATCGAATGAAATATAAAGGTTCTTTAAAGTGATGATGCATTCAACATATTACAAAGGATCAATATAAACTAACCTACATAATACCTATTTTAACATCCTGTACAAACATAATATAAAGGATGATAAATAATGGTATAAATTACACAATATATATTATTCATTTTATGCATATATAATCGTAAATAACATAAATGTACATGCATTATTGTTACGTACAAGATACAACACAATGCATAATGAATACAACAAATATAAATTATAATATATATGATAATATCTTATGCATTTGTAACTTAAAATAGCATAAATAATTTATTTCATGCAAATATGTAAAAACAACAACATAAAATAACAAATAATCTATGAGATTTTAATCTATTTAAAGCAATAGCAACATAAAAGAACACAAAAATGAGTAAGTAAATTTAAAAGTAAAAAATATAAATAAAAAATAAGATATTTAGGAATATATTGAATAATATAAGAATAATAAAAAAGAAACCCCCCTTTTTTAAAAAAAGATATATACATATATGTTATTCTATAGAGTATAATAACTTAATATAAAAATGTATTGATATTATAATTATTTATAAAAAATTTTAAAAATGTATATAATTAATGAGTAATAATGTATATTTTATAATAAAATAAAGGTAATGTAAGGAAATATGGTAAAATATAACATGTAATAAATTTATAAACATATATAATGATATAAACTATATAATAGATGAAATATAAAATAATAAGAATGATATATTAAGTAAATTTACATAAAAAGATATAATAAAATAATTAATATATAAAATAAAAATATATAATAAAATATAAATGGAATAAGTAACAAATAATAAAAATATAACATATAAAAAAATGTATATAATAATATAAATACTATAAATAAAATAATATATTATTATACATAGAACCTCTGTTTATAAAAAATATATATATAAGGTATTTTAAATAAATTAAATTAAATATATAAAAGGATTAAAATTGAATTTAATTAAGGAATTTAGGGTCAATTACAAATAAATAAAGAAAACAAGGCCTAATTGGAGCACGGACTAAAGCCGAGGGACTCACTGGGCAAATTACCCTAATCCCAAAACGACACCTTTTTCTCGAATTCAGTTTTAAAGTTACTGTGAGAACCAAATTGGATCAAAATTAAAGTATTAGGGTTAAATTAAAAATAAATAAAATGAAATTATAAAGATTAAAAATACGGGAGGAACAATTGCGAAATTAACCCATTTTCCAAAAACACGTGGATTCTCTCTGGGTAATCGGGTCAACATGTGGATCCTAAGCCTCGAAACGACGCTGTTTTGTGCTTATTGAATTAAACTAAAATAGCACCGTTTCAAATGGGCTATATAAGCCAAATTTTGAGCTTTAAAATCATTTTGCACCCGATTTAAAAAAAAAACGAGAGAAATCCTTTGAAAGAGGACTTGGGGTCGGCCTCGGAGCTCTGTCGAGCTGTCGTTCTCAGGTGCCCACGCGCCTACGCACCACCGCGAATGCCACCACATACGGCGGTTGGAATCTGGAAAACTTCCCATTTCAACGCCGACTAAAAACGGTTCGTATCCTTCTTTCCCCTTTTATATTACCAGTATGTAAAAAAAAATAAATGAAATATTCACCTTTGTATTCTTTTATAATCTGCCAATATTTCTCTTCTTTATATATCAACTGTTTGTATCTGTGTATCCTTTATATTCTAAAAAAATCCCCCTCTTTACAGATTAGAAAAGGGTTTTTATAGCCCTTCTGTAAATTATTACATTTTGGGGAAAGAAATCAAAGATTTCTTTCCGTGTTTGTTTCTCTTTTACTGTGGTTCTTTCCCTTTTTGCAGGTGTCCACGAGAATATCACGGTGGCAATCGTGCTGATGATGATGATGCTGGCGCTGATTGAGGCAATGGCACTGGCATTGATTTACGTGTTGGCTACGGCGCGATACAGGGCCAGAGTTACGGGGTGAAGTGAAAAGGCGTGACGATTGAGATGCTAGCGGCGCAAAGCTTCTGGAAACCCTAGGGTTTCCTGATTCAACTTAAGGATTGGGCCTTACTGGGCTTCACTGAGTTGGGTCAAGGGTAAGCTTAGGCTAAGGGTGTAAACGGGTTAAGCGTTTTGAGTGTAGCGGGTCTTTGGGTTAGGCGTTTAATTTTGGGCCTACGGGTTAGTAGGCTATGGTATTGTAAATGGACTGTAATAAATAAACATTCATTTATTTATTTCGGTTTTAATTTATTTAATTTATTTCACAGGCCCGAGCATAAATGGGTTATTACAGCTGCCTCTCTTTGCTCATTGTCGTGTAATGATAATAGAGCAAAGACTATAAAAGGACCCGTTTTGCCCGGTCTGGCCCAGTCTTTGAGATCTTTTCTTCAAATGATCATCAACCTATCTGCAACTTCAGAGGTATTGGACCATAAATATGATAGCTTCAATTTGCTTCACTTGTAACTTCAAGAAGGCAATATCTACTATCTTCGATCTGCTCTCTGACAATACAGAGATGCCAAATCTGCTATCTTTGATCTGTTCTCTGACAATACAGAGATGCCAAATCTGCTATTTTTGATATGCTTTCTGACAATATAGAGATGCCAAATCTGCTATTTTCGATCTACTCTCTGACAATACAGAGACGCCAAATCTGCTATCTTCGATCTGCTCTCTGACAATACAGAGACGCCAAATCTGTTATCCTCGATCTGCCCGCTGACAATACAGAGATGCCAAATCTGTTATCTTCAATCTGCTCTCTGACAATACAGAGATGCCAAATCTGCTATCTTCGATCTGCTCTCTGACAATATAGAGACGCCAAATCTGCTATCTTCGATTTGCTCTCCGACAATACAAAGATGTCAAATCTTCTATCTTCGATTTGCTCTCTGACAATACAGAGATGCCAAATCTGCTATCTTCGATTTGCTCTCTGACAATACAGAGATGCCAAATCTGCTATCTTCGATCTGCTTTCTGACAATACAGAGATGCCAAATCTGCTATCTTCGATCTGCTCTCTGACAATACAGAGACGCCAAATCATCTTATCTTCGATATGCTCTCCGTCGAATCCAGAGATGCCAAATCTGTTTCTTTGATTTGTCCTCTGACAATACAGAGATGCCAAATCATCTTGGATCTGCTTCAGCGTAAAAACTTGAAGATCAGACCTGCTATGCTTTAGCCTATTACCCTACTGCTTAGGGTGTTAAGGTGTATCAATCTTCATTGTCCCTTGAAGGACATGACCTGTATACTATGCATGAGTTCATGCCTAATGATTAGGATGCTATGATCGAAATGAGTCAAATGCTCCTAATTAAACCTGTTATAATGCAAAATGTTTATGAATATGACCCCTATTCCAGACGTCACTACTCATTCTTTCGTCAAAGCTCATCCTTATTTTACTCAAAATATCATTCTTACTCAGCCTGGGGTTTGTACCATTCTTCAAATGCTATGACCCATCAAAAATGTTTTTAAGATGATCCTCTCTTAGGATCGAATCGTTTGATTTGTTCAATCATCATTCTGGACTAAAGAAAGAAATTCCTCGAGTTCTTTCAAACCTTACTTGCGTGAATTCCTCGAACAGTTGTTCTGTTTTAATTTCTTGTATTATCTAGAAATTTCCAGAGTAATGAGCAAAACTTCATTTGTGAAATTTATTTAGTTCATCTATCATTATTTTAATGCAACACACTTTAAGAATAATGGAAAATGAATTTAATCTTGAGAATAATTAGATTTGAATGAATTTGTCAAAAATACAAAGAAAATTAATCTGAAAGCCTATCTTTGAGAAGAAAGAGAATATAAAGATAGCAAATAGGGCAAAAGTTAGATGCCCTAGATATCGCCGCTTGAGCGTCTATACACCAGCTCCATGAAGACTTTCTTGAGTTTAACATGTGTTTAACGAGTCAAAGTACTTTTGTTGATGCACCAATATGCAACGTGCTTCGCTCCTTGTTGAATCCGATATAGCAAGATTACAGTATACCCTCAAAATTTGAGCTGCCCTTTTCGGGTTTTCAACTCAAAACCCCTTTGGTCACAAGGCGCCCTTTGCGGGTTTTCACCTTGACGTCTCTATTTTTTTTTTTTTTTTTGAAATCTCAAGGTGCCCTTTGCTGGTTTTCACCTTGGATTCTCCTCTCCTTTAGACAAAGTACTTTTTTATTGAGTCTGAATTCACTAGGTTGGGTAAACTCTTCCCATCCATTTCTGTCAAAATCAATGCGCCTCCAGAGAAAGCCTTCTTCACGACATACAGCCCTCCCAATTCGGTATCCATTTTCCTCTAAAGTCCTCTGAATGGGGAGAATCTTTTTCAATACAAGGTCCCCTTCGTGGAATTGTCTTGGACGAACATTCTTAACATAAGCTCGCATCATTTGCTCCTGATACATCTGACCATGGCGAATAGCTTTTAGCCTATTCTTTTCAATCAAGTTTAATTGATCATACCACGATTGAATCCACTCCCCCTCATCTAGTTTTATCTCTGACAAAATTTGAAGAGAAGGTATTTCAACTTCAATAGGTAATACTGCCTCCATTTCATAAACCAGCGAGAAAGGAGTTGCCCTAGTAGAGGTTCTGACGGACGTTCTATAGGCTAAGAGTGCAAACGGTAACTTCTCATGCCAATCTCTGTAAGTTTCAGTCATTTTCCCCACTATCTTCTTGATCTTTTTTTTAGCAGCTTCCACTGCCCCATTCATCTTTGGGCGATATGGAGATGAATTATGATACTTAATCTTAAACTGACTACAAACTTCTGCTATCATTTTGTTGTTCAAGTTCAATGCATTGTCTGATATGATCCTCTCAGGCATCCCATACCGAAAAATGATCTCTTTCTTCAAGAATCGACTTACAGCCGACTTAGTAACATTTGCATAAGAAGCAGCCTCTACCCACTTCGTGAAGTAATCAATAACCACGAAAATAAAGTGATGCCCATTTGAAGCTTTTGGTGATATTGGCCCAATAACATCTATGCCCCACATGGAGAAAGGCCATGGAGAAGTCATAACATATAGAGGTGAAGGTGGTACATGAATCTTATCTCCATAGATCTGAAATTTATGGCATTTCTTGGCATAGTTGATACAATCCCCTTCTATAGTAAACCAATAATATCCAAACTCATGATTTGTCTAGCCATCGTGAAACCATTAGCGTGCGTCCCACAAACACCCTCGTGAACTTCTTCCAAGATTAACTAAGCCTTCACGGCGTCAACACATCTCAACAGTACTTGGTCCTTTCTTATTTTGTACAAGATGTCCCCATCCAAAACGTAATCACAAGCTAATCTCCTTAAAGTTCGCTTATCATTTTCAGTTGCCTATTCTGGGTATTTACGATCTCTCACATATTGCAATATATCCTGATACCAAGGATTAACATCCTTTTCTTCTTCCTCAATGATAAAATAATAAGTCGGAGCCTCAAAGATACTCATCTGAATTGGTCTCATCTCCTCCTCTTTATTCACTCTAATCATTGAAGCCAAGGTCGCTAGAGCATCTGCCATCAAGTAATCGTCTCGCGAGATATAATTGAAAGTGACGTTATCAAACTCCTCAAGTAACCCCAAAACTACCTTACGATAATTGATCAATTTAGGATCCCTTGTCTCCCATTCACCTCTAAGCTGGTAAATCACAAATGCAGAGTCTCCATATACTTTCATGGTTCTTATTCCTCGCTCTATAGCCGCTCGGAGTCCCATGATGCATGCTTCATACTCGACCATATTGTTTGTGCAATCAAAATCCAATTTACATGTGAATGGATAATAATCGCCATTTGGGGATACCAGGACTGCCCCAATTCTATTTCCCACTGCATTGGATGCCCCATCAAAACTCAACTTCCAAGGATAATGCTCTGTAGTTGCTACACACATCAACTCCTCATTTGGGAAATCAAAATTCAATGGCTCATAGTCTTCTAGATCTCTACTAGCCAAAAATTCTGCTATCGTACTTCCTTTTATAGCCTTCTGGCTCACATAGACTATGTCAAACTCTGAAAGTAGAATTTGCCACCTCGCCATTCTCCCATTTAACGCTATTGACTCCATCATATATTTCAAAGGATCAAGTTTTGAAATAAGCCAAGTAGTATGATACAGCATATATTGCCTCAAACTTCGAGTTGTCCAGATTAAAGCATAGCACAATTTCTCAATTGGTGAATACCTCATCTCACACTCTGTAAATTTCTTACTGAGGTAGTATATTGCCTTCTCCTTTCTTCCCGACTCGTCATGTTGACCAAGCACACATCCCATGGAATTACTAAACACCGACAAGTACAGAATTAATGGTTTATCTGGACTAGGTAGAGATAGTACTGGAGCATTTAACAAGTATTGCTTGACTTTATCAAAGGCGTTCTGGCATTCCTCATTCCAAGTACCTTGGTTGTGTTTTCTAAGGAGGCGAAATATAGGTCACATTTCTCAGTTAATTGTGAAATAAACCGAGCAATATAATTTAACCTTCCAAGAAAACCTCGAACTTCCTTCTAAGTACGTGGTGGAGGCAATTCTCATATGGCTCTAACTTTGTCTGAGTCAACTTCTATTCCCTTTTTGCTAACCACAAAGCCTAATAATTTCCTTGACCTAGCTCCGAAAGTACACTTGGCCGGATTAAGTTTTAACTAAAACTTCCTTAATCTTAAGAATAGTTTCCATAAAAATTTAATATGTTCCTCCTCCGTTCGAGATTTGGCAATCATATCATCAACATACACCTCAATTTCCTTGTGCATCTTATCGTGAAATAAGGTCACCATAGCCCTTTGGTATGTTGCCTCTGCATTCTACAACCCAAAGGGCATTACTTTGTAACAGAAGGTACCCCACAATGTTATGAAGGTGGTTTTATCCATGTCTTCAGGATGCATCTTTATCTGATTATACCCCGAGAAACCATCCATAAAAGAGAATAATGAATATCCCTCTGTATTGTCTACCAAAGTGTCTATGTATGGCAAAGGGAAATTATCTTTTGGACTAGCTTTGTTCAGATCTTTGTAATCAACGCACATTCGTACCTTCCCATCCTTCTTAAGAACTAGTACAATGTTAGCTACCCATTCAAAGTACTCCACCTCTTGTAAGAATCCTGCATCGGACTGCTTCTTGACTTCGTCCTTTATTTCCAATACGATATCTGGCCTCATTCTTCGCAGCTTCTGTTGGACTGGCTTACAATCTTGTCTTATTGGAAGACGATGCACCACAATGTCAGTATTTAACCCTAGCATATCTTGATAAGACCATGCAAAGATATCCTTGAACTCACGTAGCAACTCAATCAGTCCTTGCCTTGTGTTCTCAGCAATATGCGTGCCAATTTTCACCTCCTTTCCTTTCTCTAGGACTACATTCTCTATTGCCTCTTTCTCATGGGGCATGATTTGTTTCTCCTCCTATTTTACCATCCTCAAAAGATCCAAAGACACATCACGGTCCTGGACATCTTCAAAATCCTGAGATTCCTCTAAACACATGTCTTGCTCACGAGAGAAATCAGGATTTGCAATATCAGTGCTCATGTCATTGATATCTAGGGATCTGTGAAGTATAAAGAATATACAAAGAATAAATGAATTTAAGAATGATTACTTATGTGCTATGAATGAAAGAATAAGAATTACCAAAATTTAACAGAATATTGGTTGATAAAAAATGAAACAATACTCGTTCAAATTGATAAAAGTTATGTTTTATTAAAAAAAATAACAAATAATCGTAAGCCTATTTCACAAATGTAACCCTATTACTCTTAGGCCCTAAAGTAACAAGAATGTTTCAGAAATTACTCTAAAAAATTCCTAAAGACTACAGGAAGTTCTTCCACAGTCCAATTGTTCAGAGAGCTTCCCGGTTCATAAGGGCGAATGCCCTCAAGGTTTCCTTGTTTCGATTCTTCATCTTGTTACTTTGAGTAACCCTCTCGATATGAAGGTTTGGGATATTGGGGGGAATGTCATCGGCTCCCACTCCACTTCTCTTCTATTAAGGCGCGCCCTTCTTCCCTCTTGGCGCTTCTCAACTTCTTTCCTCCTTTGCTTATAGTCTGGCTTGAAGCCAGACCAAAGCGATCTCTCTTCTCTTTTAATTATGGGATTTGAGCCCCTCCTTGTAGGTATTTTCCTAACCCTCTTCTTGGTAAGGCTTTTTTTCCCACCATCATTTGTAGACCTATCCTCGTAGCTCTTGCTATTTTTGGCACTGGAAGCTCACTCCCTTCTGAAATGAAGGTTGCATTCACAAATTCTAAAGAGCAAAAGGAACACTCAATAGACTCCTCGTTTGTCTTAACATAAGGGGCTTTGCTAGTGACTGCGGCTATGATGTCCTCCTCCGCATTGATGGTTACTAATCGTCCATCCGTCACTAACTTCAATTTCTGGTGTAACGATGAGGGCACCGCTCCCGCTAAGTGTATCCATGGCCTGCCTAACAAGCAATTGTAGGAAGGCTTGATATCCATCACCAAGAAATCTACTTCGTATATATTCGGCCCAATCTCCAAAGGGATGTCAATCCTTCCTATCACCTTCCTTTCTGTACCATCGAAGGCTCTTACCACATTTTGACATGTCTTCATATGAGAATCATCAATGGGTAATCTGTTCAATGTAGATAACGGTAGGACATTCAAGGCCGATCCATTATCAACAAGCACGCTTGGGAGTGTGTACCCCTTTCATCGAGTGGTGATGTGCAAGGCTTTGGTTAACCCCCTACCACTGGTGGAATTTCATCATCATTAAAGTAGATGAAATTATCCGCGCTTATGTTATTCACCAACCGGTCCAGCTTGTTAACAGATATGTCATGGGTGACATATGTTTCGTTGAGCACCTTCATCAATGCATCACGATGCACCTCAGAACTCAGAAGTAGAGCCAATACTGATATGCGAGCCGACTGCTTACGCAACTGCTCGACCATGCTATACTCGCTATGCTTAAGGAACTTTAGAAATTCCTTAGCCTCCTCTTCCTTTACTGACTCATTGACAGGCACTTCAGCCTCTTTTTCCTTCTCCGTGATAACATTCTTTATTTTTGTGGGACCCTCTCTGACACTTACTACATCATACCACTTCCCACTTCGTGTATGGGAACCTTCAACTTGTACATCCTTTGACGTACTGGCTATACTCTCCTTCTCCGGCACTGTCATACTGCAGTCATAACTCCATGGTACCCTCTTGCTATCCTTATGAGGGAAAGGCGTAGGCTTATGAATAATGACCTTAGACACCGTTTGTGTTCCCACTCATTATTCCCCAGCAGGGAAATAATAATCCTTGGTCGGCTAGTTCCTTTTTATTCACCCTCCAGCATATATACTTGTTTTTCACAAGAACTACCTTCAAAAATTTGTAGTTCTTTGTTGTCTATAAAGCCTTGCACCAAGGCCTTGAATTCTTCACAATCTTGAACTTCATGTCCTTCTTTCTCCTGAAACTCATGATAGTTCCCTATTTCTCCTCCCTCATCTTTAGAGGTTAACATACCTCTTTTCATCATCTCCTCCCAAATCACCTTCATAGGCATCCTCACCTCAGCAACATTTTTCTCCATTTTCCTTTCACTGACTTCGCCAATAGCATTTACTCCTTGATCGCTATGATTTGGCAACAGGTTTTTTGTATTAGGGGTATTGTGGAACTTTACTACCCCCACCTTAATAAGCCTCTCTACGGCCTTCTTAAAACCAGTACAGTTTTTGATTGAATGCCCCGGTATTCCAGCATGGTATTCGTATCTAGCGTTTGCATTATACCATTTGAGATATGGGGGCTGCAACGGTTTCAGATGAAAAGGAGAAATAGCATGTGCATCGTATAAGCTTTGATAAAGCTCACGATACGTCACGGGGATAGGTGTGAATTGCATCCTTTCAGAATTCTGCCTTGTACCTGACTCCTTCTTCTGAGAACTTTATTGCTCAACCGCAGCTGTTTTAGGTTGACCAACTGTGATTGCCCTCGTGTTGTAGGTGCTTGTGTTATTCACTTCACCATCTTTTCTTCTTGGGTCAGATCTTTTGGTTGCTTCCCCCTTGATTTTGCCACCTCTTATGGCATTCTCGATCATCTCTCCTGCCATGACTATATCCGCAAAACTTTTAGTAGTACTCCCAATCATGTGAGTGATGAATGGAGCCTTTAGAGTGTTGATGAACAGCATGGTAGTTTCCTTCTCCAACAACGGTGGTTAAACTTGCATTGCCACCTCTCTCTATCTCTGTGCATACTATCTAAAATTTTCATTAGGCTTTTTCTCCATGTTTTGCAGTGTGATCCTATCCGGAGTCATGTCAGTCACATGATTGTACTGCTGCATGAAGGCTTGTGCAAGATCCCTCTATGAACTTATTCTGGCCCAGCTCAGTTGATTATACCACTTGCCTACTACTCCAATTAAACTTTCTTGGAAACAGTAGATCAACAGTTGATCGTTATTCACATACTCGACCATCCTCCTACAGAACATCGTAATGTGGGCTTCTGGGCAAGTAGTCCCATTGTATTTCTCAAATTCTGGCATCTTAAATTTGTGAGGAAGCACCAAGTCTGGGACCAAGCTTAGATCTTTGGCATCAATTCTATGATGCCCATCAGCATTCTCTAAAGCCTTAAATTTTTCCTCCAACCATTTGCAGCGTTCTTCCAACTGTCTTGCAGCCTCAGTCCTTAAATTATCTTTTTCAGCCATATCTAAGTCTGGAATGACAGGATTTGTAGGATTGTCACCCAAATTGAATCCTGAACCAGTTGGGAAATTTATGGGGATTCCAGCATCAACTTGACCCTGTTGAGGCCTTATTGTGACAGACAGCCCTCGGGGATATGCCTCAGTTTGGGTTTGTATGTGAGGTGGAGTGAAACCAGGAGGATGACCCTCATTATCCTCTTCAGTGATAGCTATAGGAGCCTTCCCCTTATCAGTGGCTCTCAGTAGTTGAGCCATCTCAGCCATCATGTTCCTTTGAGCCTCCAACATTTGCTCCCTCATGTCATTTTTCATTTTTGCCAATTGCTCTTGCAATTGGTCCTGCATGTCTTTCTGTAGTTGTTCAAATATTTGGTCCATGTTTTTTTACTTAGCGCGTGTACCGTAAGGATGTATTACTTCCAGATTTTCTTTCTCTTACTCTCTTTCTCCTTAATAATTTTAACTAATCAGGGTCTTTCTATAAACTTGAATGCATATGATATGATGAAATGCAAATGCATGAATACAAAAAGATGTCGATTCCGATTTAGTTTCATTTTAGGAAACGTTATTTAAGAAACAAAAATCTTTTCATAAAATGGATTACAAATACACTTTCGCCCGCAGGCCTAGAGTCTTAACCCTATCTAATAACAATGCTAACTCTTGTCCTCTATCTGACGATGACTTATACATTATACTCAGGGTTCTAGCTTGTACTTCCAAATCATGCAAGTGTTCAGTAACCTCTCGAATCTGAATTAAGGCCTGTTCCATGACATGATCTCTATCCCCCACTTGATCCTGAAGATGGTAAAGTTCTCCCTTCCACTGTTCTTCTCTTGCCTCGAGCTGTTCAATCCGTAGCTCACAGTCCTGTAGTGCTGCTTCCAACCCTCCAATATTGTGCTTCATTTCCTCAATCATGTTTAGACTTGCTTTTAACTTGGCTGCAAAATTACGACTTCGATGATGATGAAGAGATCGTCCAATCTCTGTCACCTTCACTTTTAATCTTTGATTTTCCTTTTCTAGGGCCTGATTATGCGACTGCATCTCTTGGAACTTTTTCTCCCAATACTCAGCTTTGGCTCTTTCCTCTTGAATTTTTTGTTGCCACTGCTCTGAAGATCTCCCTAATTTGACCCTTTTCAACGTTACCTGGGCTTTCTTGTAGTGCGTCTTTAAATCATCTCGATCTTTCTCTTTTCCTTTTTTACCTTCTCGACTTCCATCTTTTGAACATCGACATCGTGAGTCAAACACATTTTTTCTCTTCGAGCTTCTCTATCTTCTTTTCAAGCTCTGAATTCTTTCTCTCGAACTCTTGCTTCATAACCTCCAACTCTGATGGAATCACTCGTAAGCTCTCCTCCAATGATCGAGCCACCCCCAAAATTGGCCTAGGGACATTATCATTGACTCTCCTAGTAAACCACCCTTTATACTCAAGGGTTGACGTCGAGCCTTCGGTCAAGATCTTCATACAAAAAGGCTTCTTCCAAGCCTTAGAAATCTCTCCCATCCACTTCT
Source organism: Gossypium anomalum (assembly GCA_025698475.1). Taxonomy (NCBI): domain Eukaryota; kingdom Viridiplantae; phylum Streptophyta; class Magnoliopsida; order Malvales; family Malvaceae; genus Gossypium; species Gossypium anomalum. The sequence goes on along the minus strand of CM046968.1, from coordinate 63,298,109 downwards.
TGTAATGATCTCCCTTATAAGAGAAATCACTCTGAGCTAAACCCTGTATAGGTGGTATAAATTGTCTCTCTCGATATTACCTTAGAACAAGCAATGGTGTATATCCAACAACTCCCCAAATTCCTGGCAGAGGGACCCAATCAAAACTACCACATCAATAAAGGACATCACTAGGAACCAACTAAGGAGCCTTCCACATAACATCTTCCTCTCGAAGATTCTGAAGAATGTCTATCCATCTCTCCTCTGAAATGTCATCTCTTCTAGGCATGTCCACTACTTCCTTTAAGGGAGAATAACCCTCAAAGAATACTCGGCAAGGAACCTTATCAAGCTTCCAAAAGTGACTATGAAACCAAACCAACAGCAACTGTGCACATCCAATGAACCTTCCTTCACTCGCTCTTCGACATGCGCTCAAGGATCTTATCATCTCAGCTAAGATTGCGGGCACATGTGTATTCTGTTTACCAAGTCGATCAAATAAATCTGTAACTGCCTCATCTATATGCCCCAACGCCTTTGGGAAAATCACCATGCCGTAAATACTTAAAGCCAGGACGTCGACCCTTTTCTTCACATATGGACGCATCGATATCAAATCCCTCAAAACGGCCCATGGAATGCACCTACTATCACCCTTTTGCTGCACACGAGCTATAGCCCATTGCTCACTCATCCCAGTAATCATCACCAACTTTTTCGTAAAAGTTGGAAGACTAGCAGGCCTAACATAAGCCTTGTAACCTTAAATCCTTGGGAAACGCAGTAAAGTCGTATACTTCTCCAAAGTAGGTACAAGATCAACATCACCAAATGTAAAGCAACTATAAGCAGGGTTCCAGAACTGTACCATAGCTCGCAACAAATGCTTATCTACTTTGATGTCTAGCAAATAGGGAAGGTCTCCGTAATTCTGATAGAAAAGTTGCTTAGCCTCGTCATCCCATTGGGCCCAAATGTCTCTCAACTCCTGAAACTCGTTCTGTGTCAAATTAATACGAGTGAAGTCCCATAACTCTGATGTATATCCCTTGGTAACACTATCTCCCTTCTCTAATTGGGTTTTCTCTGACCAGGTACAGACAGAGGCGTTGTCCTCCACTTTATTAAGATATTCGTTCCTCATTACAAAACTTTCTAACTCAGAAATCAAACCGTGAATCGATACCTTTAAATGCCAAATGACATGCAATGATAGCAAAATAAAAATAGGTTAGTATCATATATAAAAAAAATGATAAACAAGTACTTATAAGGGTAGCTTACTAAAGGCTATCACTATCTTTCCTAGGGTAAGCTCTTAAAGTTCACTATATGAGTTTTAGTTCTAAAGCAAGGGTACCTGAACTAGCAGATTCCTCGGTCCTCACCCATTATAGGCTCATATAGACCAAGTTCAGTTCAGGGGGACACATTTCCCTATGGCCATACGGAGATGAAAATCTCACGAAGACATAGGTACAGTATCCCAGAAGCAATCCACTAGCTCATACGAAGGTGAAAACCTCACGAAAGCGTAGCTTATTACTCCCACTTATGGGTGTGACCACAACGGTCATGCAAATGCAATGTACAGCAATAAGGTAACAAACATATGCAGCAAACACATGTAAAAAGGATCAAATTTTAAATTTTCCAAACTTCCGACATTAAGACAGAAAATACTAAATTTCATGGCTTGGCTCTCTTAAGTCCCCAGTGGAGTCGCCAAGCTGTCGAAACCTTATTAAAACGGGGTTTTTTAAAAAAACGAAAACAGGAGTCACCACCAATCTTTTAAAGTGTGATTGGATCACATTATAAAACATTTTGGTTTATGAAATTGAAAACAGGTTCAGGAGTCGGTTACGTACGAGGAAGGATTAGCACCCTCGTAACGCCCAAAATTGGTATCAAATTGAATAATTTTGTCTTAATGTCAGAAGTTTGAAAGAATTTAAAATTGAGATTTCCTTTAAAACCATAATATTTTGAATTTAAAAGAATCAAGATTCCTACGCTTCAAAAAGATACAAACACCACATCCAGCATGATTGGACACGATATCTTTAAACTTTCGTAACTAAAATCATCATGTGATTTGTAAAACTCGTTTAAAAGGATATTTTAGATATTTAGATAAACGAGAAATCGCAACCCAGCATGTTAAGGCACTATTTCTCAAATTCTTAACTATCAAAACATTGCCTTATTTTTTCAAAATCTTTTGGATCGAATGAAATATAAAGGTTCTTTAAAGTGATGATGCATTCAACATATTACAAAGGATCAATATAAACTAACCTACATAATACCTATTTTAACATTCTGTACAAACATAATACAAAGGATGATAAATAATGGTATAAATTACACAATATATATTATTCATTTTATGCATATATAATCATAAATAACATAAATGTACATGCATTATTGTTACGTACAAGATACAACACAATGCATAATGAATACAACAAATATAAATTATAATATATATGATAATATCTTATGCATTTGTAACTTAAAATAGCATAAATAATTTATTTCATGCAAATATGTAAAAACAACAACATAAAATAAGAAATAATCTATGAGATTTTAATCTACTTAAAGCAATAGCAAAATAAAAGAAAACAAAAATGAGTAAGTAAATTGAAAAGTAAAAATATAAATAAAAAATAAGATATTTAGGAATATATTGAATAATATAAGAATAATAAAAAAGAAACCCCCTTTTTTAAAAAAAAGATATATACATATATGTTATTCTATAGAGTATAATAACTTAATATAAAAATGTACTAAATATTGATATTATACTTATTTATAAAAAAATTTAAAAATGTATATAATTAATGAGTAATAATGTATATTTTATAATAAAATAAAGGTAATGTAAGGAAATATGGTAAAATAGAACATGTAATAAATTTATAAACATATATAATAATATAAACTATATAATAGATGAAATATAAAATAATAAGAATGATATATTAAGTAAATTTACATACAAAGATATAATAAAATAATTAATATATATAATATAAAAATATATAATAAAATATAAATGGAATAAGTAACAAATAATAAAAATATAACATATAATAAAATGTATATAATAATATAAATTCTATAAATAAAATAATATATTATTATACATATAACCTATGTTTATAAAATATATATATATAAGGTATTTTAAATAAATTAAATTAAATATATAAAAGGATTAAAATTGAGTTTAATTAAGGAATTTAGGGTTAATTACAAATAAATTAAGAAAACTGGGCCTAATTGGAACACGGACTAAAGCTGAAGGACTCACTGGGCAAATTACCCTAATCCCAAAATGACACCGTTTTCCCGAATTCAGTTTTAAAGTTACTGTGAGGACCAAATTGGATCAAAATTAAAGTATTAGGGTTAAATTAAAAATAAATAAAATGAAATTATAAAGATTAAAAATACGGGAGGACCAATTGCGAAATTAACCCATTTTCCAAAAACACGCGGATCCTCTCCGGGTAATTGGGTCAACACACGGATCCTAAGCCTCGAAACGATGCCATTTTATGCTTATTGAATTAAACCAAAATGGCACTGTTTCAAATGGGCTATATAAGCCAAATTCTGAGCTTTAAAATCATTTTGCACCCGATTTAAAAAAAAACCGAGAGAAATCCTCTAAAAGAGGACTTGGGGTCGGCCTCGGAGCTCTGTCGAGCTGCCGTTCTCAGGTGCCCACACGCCCACGCGCCACCGCGAATGCCGCCACATATGGCGGTCGAAATCTGGAAAACTCTCCGTTTCAACACCGACTAGAAACGGTTCGTATCCTTCTTTCCCCTTTTATATTACCAGTATGTAAAAAAAAAAATAAATGAAATATTCACCTTTGTATTGTTTTATAATCAACCAATATTTCTCTTCTTTATATATCAACTGTTTGTATCTGTGTATCCTTTATGTTCTAAAAAAATCCCCCTCTTTACAGATTAGAAAAGGGTTTTTATAGCCCTTCTGTAAATTATTACATTTTGGGGAAAGAAATCGAAGATTTCTTTCCATTTTTGTTTCTCTTTTGCTGTGGTTCTTTCCCTTTTTGCAAGTGTTCACAAGAATATCACGGTGGCGATCGTGCTGATGATGATGATGCTGGCATTGATTGAGGCGATGACACTGGCATTGATTTGCGTGTCGGCTACGGCGCGATATAGGGCCGGAGTTAAGGGGTGAAGCGAAAAGGCACGACGATTGAGATGCTGGCGGCGCGAAGCTTCTGGAAACCCTAGGGTTTCCTGATTCAACTTAAGGATTGGGCCTTACTAAGCTTCACTGAGTTGGGTCAAGGGTAGGCTTAGGCTGAGGGTGTAAACGGGTTAAGGGTTTTTAGTGTAACGGGTCTTTAGGTTAGGCGTTTAATTTTGGGCCTACGGGTTAGTGGGCTATGGTATTGTAAATGGACTGTAATAAATAAACATTCATTTATTTATTTTGGTTTTAATTTATTTGATAGGTCCGGGCATAAATGGGTTATTACAGTTGCTTCACTTGATTGAATTTACTTGTAATGATATTATATGTGATTTATTATTTAATTACATGTTTAGATTAAAAAGATTAACTTTGATTAAATGAATTAATTACGTCTAATAGCTTAATTTTATTGTAGAATCTAGTTTAATTACATTAATAAAATTCAAATCTAGTTTTGGTTACTTTCAATTTTAGGATTTGATATAATTTAGTTAAAATATGTTTCTTTATGTAATCTTGTAATTTTTCTTTTTCTATCTATTAGGTTATGCTCGAGTTTCTTTTTGTTTGCGTCACTTGATTGAATTTACTTGTAATGATTTTATATGTGTTCTCTTTTGTTTAAATATTTTATAATTTTTCTAAATTACTAGTTGTTGTGAATGTGTTATAAATTGAATACTCTTGTTATTGGTATTGTGTATTGAAAGTATTCACATGTGGTCATGAATTGAAAACGAATGTTATATTTATTTTAGACCCTTGTAAACGTTATACAAAAGTTGTCTAGGTATAGTTGACATGCCATAGAGTATAGAGCTCTTTAAATATGTGTTAATGCGACCTACTATATGCACTTGGCAGTATCGTATCATTGCACTTTGCGCATTTGGTGTGCTGGTTGGCTAAGTCATGCTTTGCACGCAGTGGAGTATTATTATCATTATACCGTATCGTTATGGGGTTCGAATGGATACTCTTGTATTCGACATATTTTTCCCACAAATGGTTACTTGGGCCAATTGGTTCTATATGGTGTCGAATGTGTAACGGTTAATTTATATGTCACCTTGTCGTATTAAAGTGATACTATGATTTTTATGCTTGATCATTTTCAATTGTGGTTCATTTTATTGAATAGCTTTTAGAATTAAATGTTGCTATTATAAAGCTTGAGTGCTTATGTGATATTTTTCCAGATTTTTATAGAATATCACTGAACTGTAAAAAGCTTACGTTTGTGTTTTTATTACATGCATAGATTATTGATGGTTTGTAGGTTCATGATCGAGCATTGTCGTCAAGGAGTCTTCGCAATCTTTATTTTGTGAAATTTGTTTACACTTAGATTAGCTTAGGCATGTTCTTAGGATTTGTTACTTGGTCGAATTAGGTGCTTTCATCTTTATTTTGGAACTTATTTGATTATTTCAATTTTTGGTTAAATGCTTTAGTATTTGTACCATAAAATTTTAAAAGTTATGTGTTAATTGGTAATGACTGAACGATTGATTGAGTGAATCACTCTGGTGACTGCTGTGTTGCTTTGGATTTGATCCAACTTTCTGATCGGGATTGGGATGTTACATTGAGCCAGTGAATACACAAAAAGAACCAAAGAAAAAAAAAAGAAAGATCAAAATACAAGAAAACAAAACATTGAGCCAGTGAATACACAAAAAGAACCAAAGAAAAAAAAAAGAAAGATCAAAATACAAGAAAACAAAACATTGAGCCAGTGAATACACAAAAAGAACCAAAGAAAACAAAAAGAAAGATCAAAATACAAGAAAACAAAAAGAAAGATTTTCGAAGGTAACAAATATTTATTTCTTGAAATATACAATTAATGAGATGAGCTCAGATGAATGTGGCTTCATCAGACCAATGGTCTTTAGCCACGAGGATGCTATGAATCTCCAAATGTACTAAAGAATAAAAAAGGGGAAAGGTTTTTTGTTTCTATTTTTTTTCTTTCCATTTTCCTTTTTTCTTCAAAATAAAGAGGTAGGAAGGTTCCGATTAAGTGGTATCATCGGACTTAAGCCTTAACCACGAGGAAACCCTAAATTCCCAATCGATCTAAAGAAAAAACCAAAAAAAAATTCTTATTAAAAATGAATAAAAAAGGAGAAGAAAAAGAAAAGCTTTAAAAATGATATTTTTTATCTGTCACTATATATGCTGCTTTCTTACTGAAGACTAATGAGCCTTTGGGTTCAATAGGGGTAAAGCTAGCCAACAAAAACAAAGAGAGTAAGAGAAAATCAAATAAGAGTTTGTTTTGAAAAAAAATAAAAAAAATATGAAAAGAAAAAAGGGGTTCAGGTTTAAATAGTAGGGGAAATGGGAAATTTGCTACAAGTCCCCTCGTGTTTTCATTTTATTTTTAAGGCCTTCCACTTTTTAAATTACAACAAAGATTCTTTCATGTTTTTATTTTAATATTTTAGGATCTCTGCCGTTTGAAATTGCTTCACTGGTCCCTACAATTTTGATATATTCAAAATTTGAAATTCTGGCTAGGAAAATTATCAATTAAGTCCTTTTATTTTCACTTTTTTTAAAAAAAAATTGAAATTGAAATGTTATTCAAATATATTTTATTTTATTTCTCTTTTAATTTAATTTTTATTTAATTTTTAGTTTATTATCATGTATTTAGTTTAATTATGTGAGTGTCTTCAATTTTTTTTATTTTGTAATTTTATTTATTCTATTTTCTTTCCTTTCACGAGATTATTTTTAATGTTTCTTTTATGATTATTTTGTGTTTATTCGTTATTGAGTAGTTCTTTATGAATTTCCTTTGATTAATTTACTATTTTTTCTATTATTTTTTAGAATACTTTGATGGATAGTTAATAATTATATTTTTTAGAATTTAGGTTTTTATATATATTCAACTTGTTTTAGAATTTGGGTTTTAATATAATTTAGATTTAATTGGAGTTTGGTATTAATTTTGGATCTTATTTAGATTTATTATTTTGAGATTTTAGATTTTAGATCTTTTAGGTTGAGTTAGATTTTAAATTTAGAATTTCGAGTTTAGATTTTCCTTTATTTTACTTTTAGCCTTGGAATTTCAAAATTTTAAGTTTTAATAGATTTAATTAGAATTTAGTCTTGAATTGATTTTATTTTATTTTTAGCCTTTCCGAGTTCTTTTGTTGAAGTATATTTGCCAAGGTTTAGGTTATATCTTTAATGTGTTTTGTTGATCTAGTAAAAAAAAAATTGTTTCTCATTGGTTAAGTTATCAGTTTGAATTGTGTATGAGAACATAGGGCTTTGGGACCAAGATGGATTCGCAATGCTTTTTCATCTCCTTGAGGAAGGCTACCTCATTGTTCCGCTAATCAGATCTTTGGGTCCACCATTTCCATGTACCTTTTTAGCTATAGTTGGTTATTGCAGAGCCTTAATGTTTTTTTTTTTTTTTTTTTTAGTTCTGGTTTAAGGTATAGTTGTTTCTTGGGTTTATAATAGGCATGCATTTTTCCAAGGTCTGTGTTGGATTTTAGTTTTTGTAGTTTGTCAAAGGAAAACAATAGGATAATAGATCAATTAGAAAAATAAAGTATATGTATTTAATGAAATGTCGTATCCAAAATATGTACGTTCTTATCCTATTTTTTATATTAAATTCAACATGAATAAATTTTCATCTGGATAGAATCTAATCTAACTAGTTTTAAGATTTTTTTGGTAATTAGAAGTACAAGTAAGAATACTAAAGATTGAACCTAAGTTTTCATGTCACACAACACAAACATCTTGATAATAGTTGTTTTCCATTCTTGAGAGTTCTATATGATAACAGTGCAATCATTCTTCACTTTATTTTTTAAGGAAGGTTTCTATTACAAATTTTGATCTTTCTAAATCACTAGTTGAATAAGTATTTTTCTAATTTTTTTATTGTAGGACAACACCATTGCGAACTTTATTATGAAAGGTGTCGATGCCTTTTTGAAAATGGGAGGGTATTTTGAAAACGGGAGTTGCCACCAACCTTTTAAAGTGTGATTGGATCACTTTATAAAATGTTTTGGTCTACGAAATTACGAGAAAATAGGTTCGAGAATCGGTTACGTACAAGGAAGGATTAGCACCCTCGTAACGCCCAAAATTGGTACCAAATTGAAAATTTTGTCCTAATGTCAGAAGTTTGAAAGAATTTAGAAATGAGATTTCCTTTAAAACCGTAATAATTAAAGTTAAAAAGAATCAAGATTCCTTCACTTTAAAAGAGTACAAACATCACATCCAGCATGATTGGACACGATATCTTTAAACTTTCGTAATTGAAATCATCTTGTGATTTGTAAAACTTGTTTAAAAGGATATTTTAGATATTTAGACAAACGAGAAATCGCAACCCAGCATGTTAGGGCACTACTTCCCGAATTCCTAAATATCAAAACATTGCCTCACTTTTTAAAATTCCTTTTGAATTAAATGAGATATGATTTTTTGAAAGAATGATGTGTTTAACGTATTACCAAGGATCAATATAAATTAACCTACATAATACTTACTTCAACATTCTATGCATATATAATATAAAGGATGATGAATAATAGTATAAATTACAATATACATTATCATTTTATGCATGGTCATAGATAACATAAATATACATGCATTATCGTTACGTGCAAAATACAACGTAGAGTATAATGAATTCAATGATATAAATTGCATAATACATATATAACAATATTTCATGCAAATGTATCTTAAATCAATATAAATAATTAATTTTTATGCATTAATGTTTCATAGCAAATAAAGCAAGTAAGATATGCAAATATAAGTTACAAATACGACATAAATAATTTTAATACCAACATAATTTAAATAACAATAATCAATTCATGCGATAGGAGTATGTATATATAAACTTTCATAAAAATAAAAAATAATGATAAAAAAAAAACAACACATTTGGGGTAATAAATGATAATGGACAAAAATGTAACATATACAAAATGATTTTTATACTATTTTCTAGAATATAATACATATATTAAAAAATATTTAATTAAAAAAATATAAATAATACATATACCGTATAAGATAATATAATAATATATAATAAAATAAATGGATTTCCAATATTTAATAATAAAGTATATAAGTATAACATATAATTTTAATATAAAATAATAATATACAGTAAATAAATAATAAAATTTAAAATAAATAAATTTATAAGTGTAAGAGGACTAAAATTAAAAGCAATTAAAAAACTTTGGGCTAATTTAAAAAAATATAAAAATTTTGGGCCTATTTGGAAAATGCATTAAAACTGAGGGACTCACTAGGCAATTTGCCCTAATCCCAAAACGACACCGTTTCCCTGAATACAGTTTTAAGTCACTGTGAGGACCAAATTGAATTAAAATTAACATATTAGGGTTAAATTAAAAATAAATAAAATGAAATTATAAAGATTAAAAATGCGGGAGGACCAATTGGGGAATTAACCCATTTTCCAAAAATACGCGGATCCTCCCCGGGTCACGGGTCAACGCGCAGGTCCTCAGCATTGATACGACACCGTTTTGGAGCTTATCGTTTTAAGCTAAACGACGTCGTTCTATTAAGGCTATATAAGCCAAATTTTAGCCTTAAAATCATTTTAAAACACTATTTTTTTTAAAAAAAAAAAACAAAAAATCCTCTGAAAGAGGATTGAGGGCTGGTCCTTGGAGCTCTGTTGAGTCTCCGTCCACTGGTTCCCACGCGCCTACGCGCTGCCCTCAACTCCGCCACATGCAGCGGCCGGAAGCTGGAAAGCTTCGTTTTCAACGCAAATCCATTGGTAAAACTTTCCCCCCTTTTATTTTTCGATGTTGTAATAACCAAAATTTGCCCGGGATTTAAAATTGAAAACAAAAAATAATTGTTTATTTATTAAACAGTCCTTTTATAGCCAAAAAGTTAACTAGCTTAAACCCAAACCCATTACAATTCAACAGCCCACCAACCCGTAGGGCCAAAATTGAATAACCCAATAACCCGTTACACCCATAACCCAGCTAAAAACTAACCCAATAGCCCGTTTGACTCAGCAGCCCGTCTAAAACCCTATGGCCCAATGATGAAATTTGGCCTGGTGCCCGAATAGTTTCAAGAAACCTAGGGTTTCCTGGGAAACCCTCGCGCCGCAGCAAGCAACACGGCCCCATGTCACGCTGCAATTGGCGCATGGATCGCACCCTACCGCCGAAAATTGTGCCATTAACCTGCAAGAAAAGGAAAGAAAGAAGCAATCAACCATAGAGATCGAAATCATAATCAGGGATTATTTGTAAACAGTATAAATAGGTATGAAGAAAAACAGAAGAAGGGGGGAGAGCAGTTGTACGATTTACTACGCAAACAGAAACCCAAACAGTATAGGAGAAATAAAAACTCACGGAAGATTCAAAGGTTTTACTATTTTTATTCTCTATTATTTCTTTTTTTATATATATATACATGTATTTTTAGTACAACAAACGATACAAAAACAGATTTGAAAACGAAAGGGAAAACAGTTCATTTTTAAACTGTAATACACAAAAATACTTTTAAAAATAAAAAGGAGAAATACTACCTGTGATTCGCCTGGAAAGGGGAGGAATTTTGAACCTCCGACCACCGTATACGGTGGCGTGTGAGGCGCGTGAGCGGTGGTCGTCGGCCGCAGTTGGAACTTAGGCCAGAGGACGGGGAAGGGGTTTCAGAGCTTTTTTTTTTCTTTTTTTTAAAATAGGGTGTTAGAAATGAATTTTAAAATCAAAATTTAACTTATTTAGGACCCAGGATCCGACCCGATCCGACCCGGAGGGTCCGCGTGTTTTAAGAAAATGGGATATTTATCCCTTTAGTCCTCCCGTCTGTTCATCTGTTAAATTAAGTTTATTGCAATTTTTAATTTTTTCCCATTATTTTTATTTTGGTTTCAATATGATCCCTGACCCCTTCTTTAAAAACACGGAATTAAAGCGATGCCGTTTTAGGAATAGGGCGTTTTGCCCAATAAGTCCCTTTTGTTTTACACGTGTTTTAATTAGAACCTTAATTCAGTTCAATTTTTTTAAATTCACCCTATAATTTTATTGAATTTCAAATCTAATCCTATATGTATATATTTTATTATTATTATATATATATGTTTTTATTGTTATTTTTTTTATTCTTAACCTTATTCTTATATTGTATATAATTATTTTATTATATATTATTTCTTTTATTATCATTTATTATATATTATTTTTCACAAATTATTATTATACATTTTATCTATATATTATTATCATTAAAAGTTTTTAGCTTGTATTATATATTTATTTTTATATGTTAATAATTACTTTATTTATATTTTATTATAATTTGTATAATATGTATATTTCATCATTAATTACTTATTTTACACTTATATATATATATATATATATATATTATAATTATTTCATTTTAAATATAAATTCTTTTACATATTTGATATTTTATACACTATTATTTTTTAAACTAATATATTTTATATATTTTATATAATTATCATCCTTATAAATATATTTTTTATTATATATTATATTCTAAATTTATTATTAAATATCACATTTTTATTATTGCTCATTCTATTTATCGATTGTTTATATTATATATATATATTTTTAAAAATTATGTTTTTATTATTATATAATATTTGTTTTTATTTTTAATGTATGTTATATGTTATGTAATATCTTATTTTTGTAATTTATTTATGCATATTTTTATATATATGTACATTGATATATTATATTATATGCATCATTTTATTTATTAATCCATTCATGTGTACGTTAAATTATTGGATTGTATATTTTATATTTTATAAATTCTATTTATTCATTTTCTATGCATGTCATCTATCTTTACTCATACATATTTTACACATTAATATTTACCATGTTCTTTTTATGTTTTATTTATGATATATATATATATTGTATAATTAATGCGTTTATTATGTTTTCTTTTGGGTATATTGCTATTTGCTTAGCATGATTATTTTTATTATTCTATTTTACCCTCTATATAGTGATTGCATTTGTATAGAGTGTTATAATACTTTGTAATATATGTTATTTGAATATCTTTGTTTTGTAATACAGAATTGTCACTCTAAAAGGTCATTTAAAACAATATTTTTATAAAAAATAAAAGCAATACTTGATGTTTGGAAACTTCGAGAAAGGTAGTGCCCTAACTTACTGGGTTGCCACTTTTCTCGTTGAGTTCAAAATAGTCAAGCACCTTTCTAAAATTTTTAAACAATTTCAAAATACGAGCAACTATCTTGAAAATTCAAAACGTTGTGTCCAAACTTACTGGATATGACATTTGGACGTCTCGAGATAGGGATTTTCAGAAAATGGTTAGCTTAGTCTCGAATGTCTTAAAATAGTACGTCCTAACTTATTGGATGTAATATTTTGATTCATTTGATATAAGTGCACTCTAATTTTCAAAATCAAATATTGTAAAGAGGATTACATCTTAAATTTTTGTTAAATTTCTGACATTAAAGACATTTTGATGATCAATTAGGTACCAATTTTGGGCGTTACGAGGGTGCTAACCCTTCCTCGTACGTAACCGGCTCTCGAACCCATTCTTTTGATTTCGTAGACCAAAACTAATGATTTTAAAACAAAATGTTTTAAAGGTGATCCAATCACACCTAAAAAGATTGGTGGCGACTCCCATTTTCATTTTTCTTAAAGTCGATTCCCATTTACCAAAACTCGATTTAAAGATGGTTTCGACAGATTGGCGACTCCGCTGGGGACCAATAAGAGAGTCAAGTCGTGTAATTGATTATCCCTTGTCTTAATGTCAGAAATTTAAATTTTTTAAAAATTAATCCTCTTTGCATTACATGTGTTTGTATTATTGCATGTGATTCTATATTCTGATACGCATTGCATCTATATGACCGTTGTGGTCACATCCTTAAGTGGGAGTGAGAAGCTACACCTTCGTGAGGTTTTCGCCTCCGTGCAGGATAGTGGATCACTTTCGGGATACATCTGTACCTATAGTTTCGTGAGATTTTCATCTCCGTGTAGCCATATGGAAATGTATTCCCCTGAACTGAACTCGATTCGAATGAGCCTATAATGGGTGAGGATCGAGGAATCTGCTGGTTCGGGTACCTCAACTTTAGAACTAAACCATATATAGAAGGACCATAAGAGCTCAACCTAGATAGAATTATACCATAATTATTACCCTTACAGGTTATCTTCGAGTTTATTGTTATCATGTGATACTAACTATTTCCTTTCTTTTGTTGCATATCATTTCGCATTTATAAAGGTATCGATTCCCAATCAGTTTCTAAATTAGGAAGTTTTATTATGGAGAACGGACTTCTTGATAGAGTTGAGGGCAACGCTAACGTCCATATATGATCAGAGCAAACTCAGTTAGTAAAGAAAAACAGTCTAGCCATGGGATATCTGTCATAACTGTCAGACTACATTCGTATCAGCGTCACACAGGATAATCAGCATGAGTTAAAGAAAATATGGGATCAATGGGGTAGCGAAGCCAAGCAGTTGTCTTACAACAACCATGGGGATTTGCAATACTTGCTGGATTTAGGAGTAGACAAGAATTTATTTCGAGCCATCACTCAGTATTGGAATCTTGTATACAGTTGCTTTATGTTTGGAAAAGTCGATATGGTACCCGTGGTGGAGGAATATTTGGTTTTGTGGCGTTGTCCTATGATTCAAGTTGGTAAAGTTTACTCAAGGGCTGACTGTATTCCAACTTTTATAAGGAAGTTGATGAACGTTATGGGAGAGGGAGTGAGCTAAAATGGAAAGAGTATGAGAAAAAGGAGTAGTCTTGGAATTCCTGTCTCTTCCGCCACTAGTGCGTCTTAGTGTTGTTTCCAATCAAAGCAGAATTAGATACGAGGAAAATTGTTGGACATCCTATAGCAAGGTGTGCTACTGGAACTAAGGGGTAGAAGGTAATGGGCTCACCAATCATTTCAAGGTGAACAAGAAGAGTACTGATGGGCATTTCCACCATTACAACATTTCTCTTGCATATGAAAATGGTTGATGGTAAAGTGTTGGAAGAAAAGTGATTGACAGAATGCAAGGACCTACAAAGGTGAGTTGGATAGAAATAATTATGCCTATGATGGAAAAGGCTTATTTATTATAGGACTAAACAACAAGCATGAGTTTACTATGGTGCACTTATCAGAGACAATGGAAATGCAAGCCCTAATGGTCTGTCAAAACAGATGCAAAAGAATGAGATTAAAGAAGTCCATATTATTTAAAGACCTTTAAAGTAGGGATTATCTATGCTGAGAAGATACCCATGTAAGCATTTCAAAATGCTTTGCGTGGACAGGAATCTAAAAGTTCTCAAGAAACACTAAAGGTGCTGGATATCATTTTAGGGCAGCATGTTAAGCAGGAATACCTACTTGTTTGCCAATCTTTCTTTCAAGATAATCAGAACAACTTCACAGACGTTGGAAGAGGTGTCCATAGATGTAGGGATTATCTCATGGGTAAAGCCATAGTTCAAATTCGGGATGGTAGTATATCATTTATGGATCATGAAGGTACAAGTTGATACATTGAGCACGAAATACAAGCTACAGTCAGATCATTGTCAAGAGATAGCTTTGTTGAGTTAAAACTTTGGGCCATAGGACGAAGGCATATTTGTAAGCCATTCATATGTAAAGATATTCTTTTTCTAAATAATTTTTTCTAAATGAAATTGAGTTGAGATCGATACCTTTTTGCATCCATGCATCTGCATTACATGACATTGCATCATATGCATTTAAGTCCATAAAAAGACCCTAATTAGGCAAAATTATTTCAGAGAGTTAATCAGGGATATGGAACAAAGGTTGGAGAAATTGGAGCAAAGGAAAATACAGATGCAAGAGCAATTGACCAAAATTCAACAGGATATACGTGATCAAATGTTGGAGCTCTAAAGAAATATAATTGGCTAGCTGGGACAGTTACTAGTCGAAGAGCTTGAAAAGAGGAAAAGCCCAGTGGTCAACACTGAAGATGATAATGAGGTCATTGTTTATTCCCTAAATCTTACTCCAATAGAGGTTCAGACTCAACTAGACATACATTCGCGAGGGATACCAATTGTTATCAAACCCCAACAACATCAGGCCTGTATGTTGGCACCAGTGAATAATTCGGTAGGCTCAGGTCCTAATTCGAGGGGCAATTCAGCCAGTCTTGTCATCATTAGAGAAGCAAGGAAGGCTAGTGTGGAGTGTCCAAAATAGTGTGAAGCCCTTAAAAAGCAAGAGTGGAGCTCCCGATACAATATCTTGAGGACAATGACAAGAAAAGAAAATAAGGAGAAGCTGTTGACTATAAGACAACCGAGAATGTCAACTATCAGCCATCAGGTTCATCAAAAGCAAGAATCCAATCCGAGACCAAATCCTGAAAAGCTTTCCTTTATGTCAATTCTAGTGTCGTATAAGGAGCTATATCATAGATTATTTGACGCACATATAGTATCCCCGTTTTACATAGAACCGTTGCAACCCCGATACCCCAAGTGGTATGATCTGAGCGCTCAATGTGAGTATCATGCGGGACGCACAGGACACTCAATTGCCTTTAAAAAGATGATCGAAAAACTCATCAAAATAGGTGTTATAAGCTTTGATCATCCCTCTGGGGCAGAGAATTTACTACCTAATCATTTAGATGGGGAGGTGAATTCCATGATGAAAAGGGGTATAGAATCCAAGAATGCGCCAAGTTTCAAGGCTTTTGAGCAGGACTTGATGTTGAGGAATCTGAATAATGTATCCGAAGAGGAAACCAAGGAATAAAATTTGTGAGCCCTTGCACATTTGGAAATGTTTTGAACAATGGAATTGTGGAAGTGATCCTTGTATTTTAAAGATTAATTTAGAGTAATGTTCAGAACACGCTTGTTGTTTTAAAGCCTAGAAACAATAAGATTTCATTTGTGAAATAGGCTCATGTTTGGACATTGTTGTTTCAATAAAACATATCTTTCATGGTTAATTGGAGTAATTGTTCCCTCATTTTTTTATTCATAACGTAAATAGTTATTCTTGACTTCATTTGTTCCTTGCATATTTTTTTGTGCCTATCAAAAATCCCTAGATATTAATGACAGGGGCAACAATACTACAGATTCAGAGTTCCTTCTGAGTGCTACATGTGTTTAGAGGAATCTCAGTACTCTGAAGATGACAGAGATTACGATTTGTTTCTAAATTTGTTGAAAATGGTAAAGCAAGAAGAGAAATGAAATCTATCCCATGAAGAGGGAGTCAAAGATATAGCCTCAGAAGAAAGGAAAGGCTGTAAGTTAGAACAAAGCTAGTTTTCCTGTACCTCACATTGATGCCTTGGTGGACAATAGTGCTGGATACTCGGAGCTCCGCAGTTCCTTCTTTGTTTGCTTCTCGATACGAAAAACTCTAATTTTTATGGGCCATGGAAATAGAAGAATTTGTTTGAGTATAACATCGTGACTCAGTGTATGGCGCTAGCTAGGGTGAAGGATCAGTGTTTTACAAACCTGCTTCTAAAATCAATGCAAAGCTTGGAGGACTGAATTCCATGTTAGAAATTGAGCAAACACCTTCAATTTCAGTTGTTTCAAAGATCCCAACTGAATGAATGCATCATTTGGCTCTCCCAAGCAGTCTGATATACTGTCAATAGCTACGGTGGTTAGTTTCATGAAGTTGCCATTGGTTTCTAGGGCATCAGGCCGTATACAGTCTCTGAAGCTTGAAATGATAGATTCTCTCTTCAAACCAGTTTCTGACAAAGTGGATGAGGGTATTGTAAGGAAGGCTTTCTTAGACTTCTATACAAGTTTAAGGAAAAGGAAGCCTGATCAAATTATCATATTCAGGGATGGAGTTAGCAAGTCACAGTTCAATCAAGTATTGAACATTGAGCTGGATCAAGTAATTGAGGCTTGCAAATTTCTTGATGAGAGTTGAAACCCCAAGTTTGTGGTCATTGTGGCACAAAAAAAAAATTATACTAAGTTTTTTTCAGTAGGGATCTCCTGACAATGTCTTGCCTGGAACCATTATAGACAACAAAATCTGTCATCCTAGGAACAGCGACTTCTATCTTTGTGCCCATGCGGGAATGATTGGAACCACGAGACCTACTCATTATCATGATTCTCTTAGGTCAGATTGGGTTTTCGACTGATGATCTGCAGGAGCTAGTCCATGCTATATCAAAGAAACGCCACAAACATATCTGTTGTAGCCCCTATTCGCTGAGCTCATTTGGTAACTTCACAGTTAGAGCAGTTTATAGATTTTAAAGATATTTGAGAAATATCATCAAGCCATGGTGGAATGACAACTCCGGGAGTGATTTCTATACTTCAGCTTCCCAGAATGAAAGATAATGGCAGCAGCTCCATTAAACTATTTTTTATCTAGAGCCTCTGAATTTTACCTACTATTCGCTTTCTTTGTTTGACAAACGTCAGCCCGGATTTTTGCTGAGGTAAAAGAATTCCATGAGAGGGAACTTGTGCTACAAGAGATTCTTCCCATGCAAAGGATTTCAAAGGGAAATGGGTACCAAATGGAAAGACCATAGATTCTGAAAAAGCCTCCTCTAGTGGTGTGAAAGATTTACCCAATACAGTGAATTCAGGCCCAATTAAGGAGTATTTTGTCTGAAATAAAGGGAAACCAAAGTGAAAACCCACAAAGGACGCTTTGGGACTTCTATTTCAAAAAAAAAAAAAAAAATGGAGAGGCCAAGGTGAAAACCTGCAAAGGGCACCTTGAGACCAAAGGGGTTTTGAGCTGAAAACCCGAAAGGGAGGCTCAAATTTTGGTGTGCAGCAATGACCTTGCTATACCAGAGTCAACAAATAGTAAAGTATGTTACATACCGAGGCATTAAAAAGTACTTTGGGTCTTCTAAACACATGTTAAACTCCAAACAGTCTTCATGGAATTTGTATATAGAAACCCAAGCTGCAATATCTAAGGCATTTGATTTTTGTCTTGTTTACTATCTCTGGATTCTCTTTCAGATAGATTCTAGATTAATCTCCTTCGTTCTTCTTTTGATAAATCATTCAAACTTTATTTTTCTTCAAGATCAATTTATTATCCATTATTCATAAAGTATGTTGCATTGAGATAATAATGGATGAACTAAAATATATTCATAAACGAAGTTTTGCATATTACTCTAGAAATTTCTAGATAATACAAAGAAACTGAAACATAACAACTGTTTA
This sequence comes from Gossypium anomalum, assembly GCA_025698475.1. NCBI lineage: Eukaryota > Viridiplantae > Streptophyta > Magnoliopsida > Malvales > Malvaceae > Gossypium > Gossypium anomalum. Next base: position 63,279,533 of record CM046968.1, on the reverse strand, counting down.
AAGAATTTCTATTGAGTGAGGATTGGAGATACTCAAGAGATTTTCCTCTTCGGTTCAAATGGTGATCAGACGATGTTGATCCTAAGAAAGGATCATTCCATAAACATCTCTAGTAGGTCGTAACATGTGGGAATGGTACAGTGGACCAAATCAATGGAGAGGGTTCTAAGCATATGAGCAAAATAGGATTGGTACTTCAAGAAAAACAAAACGAAACTTGAATGAATCAAGACGTCCGAAATAAAAGTCATTTTCATGTTGCATCATAATATGTTTAATCAGGAGCATTTAACTCATGGCATCTTTAGGCATAGGCACATACACATTCTACAGGTAATATACTTTAGGGGACAATGAAGATCAAAGATTTCAACATGGCATCCCTGTGCTTATAGGGAACAAATTGAAGATAGCAGATCTGACCTTCATTGGGGAAGATCTAAGATGATGGATCTTATCTCTCTGTAATGGACGAGGAGCAGATCCAAGATGACAGACCTTATCTCTCTGTATTCGACAAGGAACAGATCAAAGAGATAGCAGATCTGACCTTCATCAGGGCAGATCCAAGATGATGGATCTTATCTCTCTGTAATGGACGGGGAGCAGATCCAAGATGACAGATCTTATCCCTCTGTATTCGACGGGGAACAGATCAAAGAGATAGCAGATCTAACTTTCATCGGGGTAGATCCAAGATGATGGATCTTATCTCTTTGTAATGGACAGGGAGCAGATCTAAGATGACAGATCTTGTCTCTCTGTATTCAATGGGGAACAGATCAAAGACGTAGTAGATCTGACCTTCATCGGGGCAGATCCAAGATGATGGATCTTATCTCTCTGTAATGGACGGGGAGCAAATCCAAGATGACAGATCTTGTCTCTCTGTATTCAATGGGGAGCAGATCAAAGACGTAGCAGATCTGACCTTCATCGGGGCAGATCCAAGATGATGGATCTTATCTCTCTGTAATGGACGGGGAGCAGATCCAAGATGACAGACTTTATCTCTCTCAGATTCAACAGGAGCAGATCGAAGAGATAGCAGATCCGACCTTCATCGAGCGCATCTAAGATGATGGATCTTATCTCTCTCAGAATGGATGGGAGCGAATCCAAGATGACAGATCTTGTCTCTCTATATTCAATGGGGAGCAGATCAAAGACGTAGCAGATCTGACCTTCAGCGGGGCAGATCCAAGATGATGGATCTTATCTCTCTGTAATGGACGGGGAGCAGAGCCAAGATGACAGATCTTGTCTCTCTGTATTCAATGGGGAGCAGGTCAAAGACATAGCAGATCTGACCTTCATCGGGGCAGATCTAAGATGATGGATCTTATCTCTCTGTAATGGACGGGGAGCAGATCCAAGATGACAGACCTTATCTTCTGTATTCGACAGGGAGCAGATCGAAGAGATAGCAGATCTGACCTTCATCGGGGCAAATCCAAGATGATGAATCTTATCTCTCTGTAATGGACGGGGAGCAGATCCAAGATGATAGATTTTATCTCTCTATATTTGACAAAGAGCAGATCGAAGACATAGCTGATTTGGCTTTCGCGTGCTTATGTTGAAGCAAATCTAAGATGATTTGGTATTCTTGTATTTACAAGAAACAAATCGAGGACATAGCAGATTTGACTCTCATATGTTCTAAAAAAGATCTAAGATGATTTGGCGTCCTTGTGCTTACAAGGAAAAAATCGAAGACATAGCTAATTTGGCTTTCGCGTGCTTACGCTGAAGCAAATCTAAGATGATTTGGTATTCTTGTGTTTACAAGAAACAAATCGAGGACATAGCAGATTTTACTCTTAGATGTTCTAAAAAAGATCCAAGATGATTTGGCGTCCTTGTGCTTACAAGGAGAAAATCGAAGACATAGCTGATTTGACTTTCACATGCTTACGTTGAAGCAAATCTAAGAGGATTTGGCATCTCTGTATGGTCAGGGAACAAATCAAAGAAGCAGATTTGGTGTCTCTGTGTTTGGCGGAGAGCAAATCAAAGATATCAACATGACAGTCACAAGTTTTCAAGAAGCAGATTGAAGATATCAGCATGGCATTCCTGAGGTTGCAGAGAGCAGATAGGTTGAAGACCATTCGAGGAAAAGATTTCAAAGACTGGGCCAGATCAGGCAAATTTGGTCCTTTATAGTCTTTGCTCGATTCCTATTACATAGCAATTAGCAAAGAGGGGCAGCTGTAATAACCAAAATTTGCCTGGGCTTTAAAATTGAAAGCAAAAAATAATTATTTATTTATTAAACAGTCCTTTTACAGCCTAAAAGTTAAAACCCAACTAGCTTAAACCCAAACCCATTACAATTCAACAGCCCACTAACCAGTAGGCCCAAAATTGAATAACCCAATAACCCATTACACCCATAACCCAGCTAAAAACTAACCCAATAACCCGTTTGACTCAGCAGCCCGTCTAAAACCTTATGGCCTAATGATGACGTTTGGCCTGGTGCCCGAATAGTTTTAAGAAACCTAGGGTTTCCTAGGAAACCCTCACGCCGCAGCAAGCAACACGGCCCCATGTCACGCCGCAATCGGCACATGAATCGCACCCCACCCCGAAAATCGTACCATTAACCTGCAAGAAAAGGAAAGAAAGAAGCAATCAACCATAGAGATCGAAATCAGAATCGGGGATTATTTGTAAATAGTATAAATAGGTATAAAGAAAAACAGAAGAAGGGGGGAGCAGTTGTACGATTTACTACGCAAATAGAAACCCAAATAGTATAGGAGAAATAAAAAGTCACGGCAGATTCAAAGGTTTTACTATTTTTATTCTCTATTATTTCTTTTTCTTTATATATATACATGTATTTTTAGTACAACAAACGATACAAAAACAGATTTGAAAACCAAAGGGAAAACAGTTCATTTCTAAGCTGTAATACACAAAAATACTTTTAAAAATAAAAAGGAGAAATACTACCTGTGATTCGCCTAGAAAGGGGAGAAATTTTGAACCTCTGACCACCGTATACGGTGGCGCGTGAGGAGCGAGAGCGGTGGTCGTCAGCCGCAGTTGGAACTCAGGCCAGAGGACGGGGAAGGGGTTTCAGAGCTTTTTTTTTTCTTTTTTTTAAAATAGGGTGTCAGAAATGAATTTTAAAATCAAAATTTAACTTATATAGGACCCAAGATCCGACCCGATCCGACCCGGAGGGTCCGCGTGTTTTAAGAAAATGGAATATTTATCCCTTTAGTCCTTCCGTCTGTGCATCTGTTAAATTAAGTTTATTGCAATTTTTAATTTTTGCCCATTATTTATTTTGGTTTCAATATGATCCCTGGCCCCTTCTTTAGAAACACGGAATTAAAGTGATGCCGTTTTGGGAATAAGGCGTTTTGCCCAATAAGTCCCTTTTGTTTTACACCTGTTTTAATTAGAACCTTAATTCAGTTTTATTTTTTTAAATTCACCCTGTAATTTTATTGAATTTCAAATCTAATCCTATATGTATATATTTTTATTATTATATATATATATTTTTATTGTTATTTATTTTATTCTTAGCCTTATTCTTATATTGTATATAATTATTTTATTATATATTATTTATATTATTATCATTTATTATATATTATTTTTCACAAATTATTATTATACATTTTATCTATATATTATTATCATTAAAAGTTTTTAGCTTGTATTATATACTTTTTTTATATGTTAATAATTACTTTATTTATATTTTATCATAATTTGTATAATATGTATATTTCATCATTAATTACTTATTTTACACTTATATATATATATATATATATATATATATTATAATTATTTCATTTTAAATATAAATTCTTTTACATATTTGATATTTTATACACTATTCTTTTTTAAACTAATATATTTTATATTTTTATATAATTATCATCCGTATAAATATATATATTATTATATATTATATTCTAAATTTATTATTAAATATCACATTTTTATTATTGCTCATTCTATTTATCAATTGTTTATATTATATATATATTTTTAAAAACTTATGTTTTTATTATTATATAATATTTGTTTTTATTTTTAATGTATGTTATATGTTATGTAATATCTTATTTTTGTAATTTATTTATGCATATTTTTATATATATGTACATTGATATATTATATTATATGCATCATTTCATTTATTAATCCATTCATGTGTACGTTAAATTATTGGATTGTATATTTTATATTTTATAAATTCTATTTATTCATTTTCTATGCATGTCATCTATCTTTACTCATACATATTTTACACATTAATATTTACCATGTTCTTTTTATGTTTTATTGATGATATATATATTGTATAATTAATGTGTTTATTATGTTTTCTTTTGGGTATATTGCTATTTGCTTAGCATGATTATTTTTATTATTCTATTTTACCCTCTATATAGTGATTGCATTTGTATAAAATGTTATAATACTTTGTAATATATGTTATTTGAATATCTTTGTTTTGTAATATAGAATTGTCACTCTAAAAGGTCATTCAAAACAATATTTTTATAAAAAATAAAACCAATGCTTGATGTTTGGAAACTTCGAGAAAGGTATGCCCTAACTTACTGGGTTGCCACTTTTCTCGTTGAGTTCAAAATAGTCAAGCACCTTTCTAAAATTTTTAAAGGATTTTAAAATACGAGCAACTATCTTGAAAATTCAAAACGTTGTGTCCAAACTTACTGGATATGACATTTGGACGTCTCGAGATAGGGATTTTCAGAAAATGGTTAGCTTAGTCTCGAATGTCTTAAAATAGTACGTCCTAACTTATTGGATGTAATATTTTGATTCATTTGATATAAGTGAACTCTAATTTTCAAAATCAAATATTGTAAAGAGGATTACATCTTAAATTTTTGTTAAATTTCTGACATTAAAGACATTTTGATGATCAATTAGGTACCAATTTTGGGCGTTACGAGGGTGCTGACCCTTCCTCATACGTAACCGGCTCCCGAACCCGTTCTTTTGATTTCGTAGACCAAAACTAATGATTTTAAAACAAAATGTTTTAAAGGTGATCCAATCACACCTAAAAAGATTAGTGGCGACTCCAGTTTTCGTTTTTCTTAAAGTCAATTCCCATTTACCAAAACTCGATTTAAAGATGGTTTCGACAGATGTATGTATGTATTTATCAAAAGAAAAATAAATAATCACCTCTGTTCTTCGATAAACTATTGTATTTTATTATATATGTGTGCCTTTTTCAAAAAAACCTCCTATTTACAAATTAGAAAAGGGTTGTTATAGCCTTTCTGCAAATTATTATATTTTGGGGAAATAAATATTTGATTTCTTTCCATGTTTGTTTCTCTTTTTGCTGTGGTTATTTCCCTTTTTGCAGGTGCTCATGAGAATATCACGATGGTGAGTACTATGGCCTTGATTTGTGCACCGATCATGGCGCGATTCGGAGCTGGAGTCACGGCGCTGATGGAGGGCCATTGGAACGGCGCGGGTCGAAGAGTTGTGACGCTTGGGATGGTTGTGGTGCCTAGGGTTTCTAAAAACCTAGGCTTCTCTGTCTTCCGTTAACCGATTGAGCCACTTGGGCCCTGTGTATTTTGGGTAGCATACGGGCTTGGGTGTAATTGGGCACTAGGTAGTTTTAGGTATCTGGGCTAAGATCAATTGGGTCACAAGTGTAGCGGGTTTTGGGCTAATGTAGTTGGGTCTTGTAAATGGACTGTTTAAAATAAATAAACATTCATTTTTTATTTTTTCTTTTTGGATTTAAGGTTCGGGCAGATTTAAGCTGCTACAACTGTCCCTCTTTACTCATTGCTGTGTAATAGGAATCGAGCAAAGACTTAGAGACAGACCAAATTTGCCCGGTTTTGTTAGATCCTTGTCTTCAATCTGATCTTTGCAAACTTAAGACCGTCATGCTGATATTTTGATCTGCTCTCCGTCGAACACAGAGACACCAAATTTTCTTCTTCGATTTGTTCCTTGACAATACAAAGATGTCAAATCATCATAGATTCGCTTCAGCATAAACATGTGAAAGTCAAATCTACTATGTCTTCGACTTGCTCCTTGTAAACGCAAGGATGTCAAATCATCTTGGATCTGTTTCGATACAAAAACATCCGAAGGTTAGATCTGCTATGTCATCGATCTGCTCCCCGTCAATACAGAGACGCCAAATCTGCTATCTTCGATCTGCTATCTGACAATACAGAGACGCTAAATCTGCTATCCTCGATCTGCTCTCTGACAATACAGAGACGCCAAATCATCTTAGATTTGCTTCAGCGTAAACACGTGAAAGCCAAATCAGCTATGTCTTCGATCTACTCCTTGTAAATGCAAGGATGCCAAATCATCTTGGATCTACTTTGATGTGAAAACATCCAAAGGTTAAATATGCTATGTCTTCGACCTACTCTCTGTTGAATATGGAGATGCCAAATGTGTTTCTTTAATTTGTTCTCTGACAATAGAGAGACACCAAATCATTTTAGATTTGCTTCAGCGTAAACACGTGAAAGCCAAATCAGCTATGTCTTCGATCTGCTCCTTGTAAACGCAAGGATGCTAAATCATCTTGGATCTACTTTGATGTGAAAACATCCAAAGGTTAGATCTGCTATGTCTTCGACCTGCTCTCCGTTGAATATGGAGATGCCAAATCTGTTTCTGCGATTTGTTTTCTGACAATATAGAGACACCAAATTTGCTATCTTTGATCTACTCTCTAACAATACAAAGATACCAAATCTGCTATCTTTGATCTGCTCTCTAACAATACAGAGACACCAAATCATCTTGGATCTGCTTTAACATAAACACGTGAAAGCTAAATCTGCTATGCCTTAGCCTGTTACCCCACTGCTTAGGGGGTTAAGGTGGATCGATCTTCATTGTCCCTTGAAGGACTTAACCTATATAATGCGTATAAGTTCATGCCTAATGATTAGGATGCTATGATCGAAGTGAGTCAAATGCTCCTAATTAAACCTACTATAATGCAAAATGTTTATGAATATGACCCCTATTCCAAACGTCACCTCTCATTCCGTCGTCGAAGTTTGTCTCGAAGTATCATTCCTACTCAGCCTGTGAATTTGTACCATTCTTTAAATGCTATGACCCACCAAAAATGTCTGTAAGCTGATCCTCTCTTAGGATCGAATCGTTTGATTTGTCTAATCATTATTTTGGACTAAAGAAAGAATTTCCTCGAGTTCTTTCAAACCTCACTTACATGAATTCCTCAAACAATTGTTCTATTTTTGTTTCTTGTATTATCTAGAAATTTCCAGAGTAATAAGTAAAACTTCATTTGTGAAAATTATTTAGTTCATTTATCATTATTTTAATTCAACATACTTTAAGAATAATGGAAGATGAATTTAATCTTGAGAATAATTAGATTTGAATGAATTTGTCAAAAATACAAAGGAAATCAATTTGATAGCCTATCTTTGAGAAGAAAGAGAATCTAAAGATAGCAAACAATACAAAAGTTGGATGCCCTAGATATCACCGTTTGAGTGTCTATACCCCAGCTCCATGAAGACTTTCTTGAGTTCAACATGTGTTTAAAAGATCCAAAGTACTTTGTTGATGCACCGATATGCAACGCGCTTTGCTCTTTGTTGAATCAGATATAGCAAGATTACCGTGTGTTCTTCAAAATTTGAGCTACCCTTTCGTGTTTTCAACTCAAAACCCCTTTGGTCACAAGGCGCCTTTTGCGGGTTTTCACCTTGGCCTCTCCATTTTTATTTTCGAGAACTCAAGGCACCCTTTGCGGGTTTTCACTTTGGATTCTCCTCTCCTTTAGACAAAGTAGTTTTTGACTGAGTCTGAATTCACTGGATTGGGTAAACTCTACCCATCCATTTCCGTTAAGATCAATGCACCCCCAGAGAAGGCTTTCTTCACGACATACGGCCGTTCCCAATTTGGCATCCATTTTCCTCTGAAGTCCTTCTGAATAGGAAGAATCTTTTTCAGTACAAGGTCCCCTTCGTGGAATTCTCTTGGACGAACCTTCTTATCATAAGCTCGCATCATTCGCTTCTGATACATCCGACCATGGCGAATAGCTTGTAGCCTCTTTTCTTTGATCAAGTTCAATTGGTCATACCGGGATTGAATCCATTTTGCTTTATCTAGTTTTATCTCTGACAAAATTTGAAGAGAAGGTATTTCTACTTCAATAGGTAACACTGCCTCCATTCCATAGACCAATGAAAGAGGGGTTGCCCCAGTAGAAGTTCTGATGGACGTTCGATAAGCTAAGAGTGCAAATGGTAGTTTCTCATACCAATCTCTATAAGTCTCAGTCATCTTCCCCACTATCCTCTTGATGTTCTTGTTGGCTGCTTCTACTACCCCATTTATCTTTGGGTGATACGAAGAAGAGTTATGATGCTTAATCTTGAACTGATTGCAAACTTCTGCTATCGTTCTGTTGTTTAAGTTTAATGCATTATCTGATATGATCCTTTCAGGCATCCCATACCGGCAAATGATCTCTTTCTTCAAGAAACGATTTACAGTTGACTTAGTAACATTTGCATAAGAAGCAGCCTCTACCCACTTCGTGAAGTAATCAATGACCACAAAAATAAAACGATGCCCATTTGAAGCTTTTGGTGATATTGGCCCAATGACATCCATGCCCCACATGGAAAAAGGCCATGGAGAAGTCATAACATGTAGAGGTGAAGGTGGTACATGAATCTTGTCTCCATAAATCGACATTTATGGCATTTCATGGCGTTAGTTGATACAATCCCCTTCCATAGTAGACCAATAATATCCAAATCTCATGATTTGTCTAGCCATCGTGAGACCATTAGCGTGTGTCCCACAAACACCCTCGTGAACTTCTTCCAAGATTAACTTAGCTTCCACGACGTCAACACATCTCAACAGTACTTGGTCTTTTCTTCTTTTGTACAAGATGTCTCCATCCAAAATGTAATCGCAGGCTAATCTCCTTAAAGTTCACTTATCATTTTTAGTTGCCTATTCTGGGTATTTACGATCTCTCACATATCGCAATATATCCTGATACCAAGGATTATCATCTTTTTCTTCTTCCTCAATGTTACAACAGCAAGCTGGAGCCTCAAAGATACTCATCTGAATGGGTCTCATCTCCTCCTCTTTATTTTCTCTAATCATTGAAGCCAAGGTTGCTAGAGCATCTGCCATCTGGTTTTTGTCTTGTGGGATATAATTAAAAGTGATGTCATCGAACTCCTCAAATAACCCCAAAACTACCTTTCGATAATTGATCAATTTAGGATCCCTTGTCTCCCATTCGCCTTTAAGCTGGTAAATTACCAACACAAAGTCTCTGTATATTTCCAAAGTTCTTATTCCTCGATCTATAGCCGCTCGGAGTCCCATGATGCATGCTTCATACTCGGCCATATTGTTTGTGCAATCAAAATCCAACTTGCACGTGAATGGATAACAATCGCCATTTGGGGATACCAGGACTGCCCCAATTATCTGGCATTCCTCATCCCAAGTATCTTGGTTATGTTTTCTAAGGAGGCGAAATATAGGGTCACATTTCTCAGTTAATTGTGAAATAAACCGAGCAATATAATTCAACCTTCCAAGATAACCTCGAACTTCTTTCTGAGTGCGTGGTGAAGGCAAATCTCGTATGGCTTTAACTTTGTCTGAGTTAACTTCTATTCCTTTTTCTCTGACCACAAAGCCTAATAATTTCCCCGACCTAGCTCCGAAAGTGCACTTTGCTGGATTAAGTTTTAACTGAAACTTCCTTAATCTCAAGAATAGTTTTCTCAAAACTTTAATATGTTCCTCCTCTGTTCGAGATTTGGCAATCATATCATTGACATACACTTCAATTTCCTTGTGCATCATATCGTAAAATAAGGTCACCATAGCCCTTTGGTATGTTGCCCCTGCATTCTTCAACCCAAAGGGCATTACTTTGTAACAGAAGGTACCCCAAAATGTTATGAAGGTGGTTTTATCCATGTCTTCAGGATGCATCTTTATCTGATTGTACCCTGAGAAACTATCCATAAAAGAGAATAACGAATATCCTGCTGTGTTGTCTACCAAAGTATCTATGTATGGCAGAGGGAAATTATCTTTTGGGCTAGCTTTGTTCAGATCTCTGTAATCAACGCACATTCGTACCTTCCCATCTTTCTTAGGGACTGGTACAATGTTAGCTACCCATTCAGAGTACTTCACCTCTTGTAAGAATCCTGCATCAAACTGCTTCTTAACTTCATCCTTTATCTTCAATACGATATCTGGCCTCATTCTTCGCAACTTCTGTTGGACTGGCTTACAATCCTGTCTTATTGGAAGGCGGTGCACCGTAATATCGGAATTTAACCCTGGCATATCTTGATAGGACCATGCAAAGATATCCTTGAACTCGCATAGCAACTCAATCAGTCCTTGCCTTGTGTCCTCGGCAATATGCATGCCAATTTCACCTCTTTCCCTTTCCTCTAGAGCTACCTTCTCTATTGTCTTTTTCTCATGAGGCATGATTTGTGTCTCTTCCTATTTTACCATCCTCAATAGATCCAGAGACACATCACAATCCTGGACATCTTCAAAATCCTAGGATTCCTTTAAACAGATGTCTTGCTCATGAGAGAAATCAGTATTTATAATATCAGTGCTCATGTCATTGATATCTAGGGATCCGTGAAGTATAAAGAATATACAAGGAATGAATGAATTTAAGAATGATTATTTATGTGCTATGAATGAAAGAATAAGAATTGCCAAAATTTAACGGAATATTGGTTGATAAAAATGAAATAATACTCGTTCAAATTGATAAAAGTTATGTTTTATTAAAATAATAGATGATCATAAGCCTATTTCACAAATGTAATCCTATTACTCCTAGGCCCTAGAGTAACAAGAATGTTTCGAAAATTACTCTGAAAAATTTCTAAAGACTACAAGAAGTTCCTCCGCAGTCCAATTGTTCAGAGAGCTTCCCGGTTCGTAAGGCCGAATGCCCTCAAGGTTGCCTTACTCCAATCCTTCGTCGTGTACAGCATTAATCTGATGACTTTCTTCTATAAGTAACCCCCCCCGATATGTAGGTTTGGGATATTGGAGGAAATGTCATCGGCTCCCACTCCACTTCTCTTCCATTAAGGTACGCCCTTCTTCCCTCTTGGCGCTTCTCAACTTCTTTCTTCCTTTTCTTGTAGTCTAGCTTAAAGCCCAAACCAAAGTGATCTCTCTTCTCTTTCAGTTCTGGGATTTGAGTCCCTCCTTGCAGGTATTTTCCTAACCCTCTTCCTGGTAAGGTTTCCTTTCCCACCATCATTTGTAGAGCCATCCTCGTAGCTCTTGCTATTTTTGGCGCCTGTAGCTCACTCACTTTTGAAATGAAGGTCTCATTCACAAATTCTAAAGAGCAAAAGAAACACTCAATAGACTCTTCATTCATCTCGACATAAGGGGCTTTGCTAGTGACTGCGGCTATAATGTCCTCCTCCGCATTGATGGTTACTAACCGTCCATCCGTCACTAACTTCAATTTTTGGTGCAACGACGAGGGCACCTCTCCCGCTGAGTGTATCCATGGCCTGCCTAATAAGCAATTGTAGGAAGGCTTGATATCCATCACCAAGAAGTCTACTTCGTATATATTCGGCCCAATTTCCAAGGGGATGTCAATCCTTCCCATCACCTTCCTTTCTGTACCGTCAAAGGCTCTTACCACATTTTGACATGTCTTCATGTGAGAATCGTCAATGGATAATCTGTTCAATGTAGACAACGGTAGAACATTCAAAGTCGATCCATTATCGACGAGCACACTTGGAAGTCTGTACCCCTTGCATCGAGTGGTGATGTGCAAGGCCTTAGTTGACCCCCTGCCCCCCGGTGGGATTTCATCATCATTAAAATAGATGAAATTATCCGTACTTATGTTATTCACCAACCGGTCTAGCTTGTTAACGGATATGTCATGGGTGACATATGTTTCGTTGAGCACCTTCATCAATGCATCCCGATGCACCTCAGAACTCAGAAGTAGAGCCAATACTAATATGCGAGCCGACTGCTTACGCAACTGCTCGACCAAGCTATACTCGCTATGCTTAAGAAACTTTAGAAATTCCTTAGCCTCCTCCTCCTTTACTGGCTCCTTGACAGGCACTTTAGCCTCTTTTTCCTTATCCGCACTAATATTCTTTGTTTTTGTGGGCTCCTCTCTGACTCCCACCGCATCATACCGCTTCCCACTCCGTGTATGGGAACCTTCAACTTGTACATCCTTAGACGTACTGGCTATACTCTCCTCCTCCGACACTGTCACACTGCAGTCATAACTCTATAGTACCCTCTTGCTATCCTTATAAGGGAAAGGCGTAGGCTTATGAATAATGACCTTAGGCACCATTTGTGCTCCCACTTCATTATTCCCCAGTAGGGAAATAATAATCCTTGGTCGGCTAGTTCCTTTCTGTTCATCCTCTAGCACACATACTTTTTCACAAGAACTACCTTCAAAAATTTATAGCTCTTTGTTGTCTATAAAGCCTTGCACCAAGGCCTTGAACTCTTCACAATCTTGAGCTTCATGTCCTTTCTCATAGAACTCACCATAGTTCCCTATTTCTCCTCTCTCGTTTTTAGAGGTTATCATACCTCTCTTCATCATCTCCTCCCAAATCACCTTCATAGGCATCCTCACCTTAGTAACATCTTCCTTCATTTTCCTTTCACTGAATTCGCCAATGGCATTTACTCATTGATCGCTATGATTTGGAAACGGGTTTTCAGTATTAGGGGTATTGTCAAACTTTACTACCCCCATCTTAATAAGCCTCTCTACGGCCTTCTTAAAATCGATGCAGCTTTTCGATCGAATGCCCTCTGAGTATTCCAAAGATGGTATTCGCATCTGGCATTTGCGTCATACCATTTGGGATATGGGGGCTGCAGTGGTTTTAAGTGAAAGGGATAAATAGCATGTGCATCGTATAAGCTTTGATAAAGCTCACGATATGTCACGGGGATAGGTGTGAATTGCATCTTTTCAGAATTCTGCCTTGTGCCCGACTCCTGCCTTTGAGAACTCTGTCGCTCAACCGTAGCTGTTTTAAGTTGACCAACTGTGATTACCCTCGTGTTGAAGGTGCTTGTGTTATTCACTTCACTATCCTTTCTCTTTGGGGCCGATCTTTTGGTCACTTCCCCCTCGATTTTGCCCCCCTTATGGCATTCTCAATCATCTCTCCTGCCATGACTATATCTGCAAAGCATTTAGTTGTGCTCCCAATCATGTGAGTGATGAATGGAGCCTTCAGAGTGTTGATGGACAACATGGTAGTCTCCTTCTCCAACAACGATGGTTGAACTTGCATTGCCACCTCTCTCCATCTCTATGCATATTGCCTAAAATTTTCGTTAGGCTTTTTCTCCATGTTTTGCAGTGTGATCCTATCCGGAGTCATGTCAGTCACATGATTGTACTACTGCATGAAGGCTTGTGCAAGATCCCTCCATGAACTTATTTTGGCCCGGCTCAGCTGATTATACCACTTAGCTGCTGCCCCAACCAAACTATCTTGAAAATAATGGATCAATAATTGATCATTGTTTACATAACCAGTCATCCGTCTACAGAACATGGTAATATGGGCTTCCGGGCAAGATGTCCCATTGTACTTCTCGAACTCTAGCATTTTGAACTTATGGGGAAGCACCAAATCTGGGACTAAACTTAAGTCCTTAGCATCTATTCCCTGGCGATTATCAGCATTTTCTAGTGCCCTAAATTTCTCCTTTAACCACCTGCAACGTTCCTCTAATTTCCTTGATGATTCGAGTTTCATTTCTTCCCTCTCAGCTACATCTAGATCAGGGATAACCAGATTGGCAGGATTGTCTCCAGGGTTGAATCTCGAACCAGTTTGAAAGTTCATGGGTATTCTAGCATCGACTTGACCCTGTTGAAGCCTTATTGTGATAGATGACCCTCGGGGATATGCCTCAGGTTGGGTTTGTACGTGAGGTGGAGTGAATCCAGGAGGATGACCCTCATTACCCTCTTCAGTGATAGTCATAGGGGCTTTTCCTTTATCTGTGGCCCTCAGTAGTTGAGACATCTCAGCCATCATGTTCCTTTGAGCCTTCAACATTTGCTCCCTCATGTCGTTTTGCATTTTTGCCAATTTCTCTTGCAATTGGTCCTGCATGTCCTTCTGTAGCTGTTCAAATCTTTGGTCCATATTCTTTGACTTAGCGCGTGTTCCGCAAGGATGTGTTACTTCCAGATTTTCTTTCTCTTACTCTCTTTCTCCCTAATAATTTTAACTAATTAAGGTCTTTCTATAAACTTGAATGCATATGATGTGATGAGATGTAAATGCATGAATGCAAAAAAAATGCCGATTCTGATTCAGTTTCATTTTAGAAAACATTATTTAAGGAACAAAAATCTTTTCATAAGACGGATTACAAATAAACTTTCGCCCGTAGGCCTAGAGTCTTAACCCTATCCAATAACAATGCTAACTTTCGTCCTCTGTCTGACGATAACTCATACATTATACTCAGTGTTCTAGCTTGTATTGCTAAATCCTGCAAGTGTTCAGCAACCTCTCGAATCTGAATTAAGGCCTCTTCTATAACATGATCTCTATCTCTCACTTGATTCTGAAGATGGTGAAGTTCTCCCTTCCACTGTTTTTCTCTTGCCTCGAGATGCTCAATCCGTAGCTCACAGTCCTGTACTGCTGCTTCCAACCCTCCAATGTTGTACTTTATTTTCTCGATCTTATCCAAGCTTGCCTTTAACTCGATCGAAGGGTTACGACTTCGGTGATGATGGAGAGATCGTCCAAGCTCAGCCACCTTAGTTTTTAATTCTTGATTTTCCTTCTCTAAGGTCTGATTACGCGACTGCCTCTCTTGGAACTTCTTTTCCCAATACTCAGCCTTGGCTCTTTCCTCTTGAATCTCTTGTTGCCACTGCTCTGAAGATCTCCCTAATCTGACCCTTTTCAAGGTTACCTAGGCCTTCATATAGTGCGTCTTTAAATCATCTCGATCTTCCTCAATCTTCTTTTTTCCTTTTTCACCTTCTCGACTTCCATCTTTTGAACATCGACGTCGAGACTTAAGCACATTTTTTCCTCTTCGAACCTCTCAATCCTCTTTTCAAGCTCTGAATTCTTTCTCTCGAACTCTTGCTTCATAACCTCCAACTCTGATGGAATCACTCGTAGCTCTCCTCTAATGATCGAGCCACCCCCAAAATTGGCTTAGGGACATTATCGTTGACTCTCCTACTAAACCACCCTTTATACTCAAGGGTTGACGTCGAGCCTTTGGTCAAGATCTTCATACAGATAGGCTTCTTCCAAGCCTCAGAAATCTCTCGCACCTTCTTCTTATAGTGATCTCCTTTATAAGAGAAATCATTCTGAGCTAAACCCTGTATAGCCAGTATGAACTGCCTTGCTCGATATTGCCTTAGAACAGGCAATGGTGCATACCCAATAACTCCCTAAATTCCTGGCAAAGAGACCCAATCAAAACTATGACAGTGGTAAAGGACTTCACTGGGAACCAACCAAGGAGCCTTCCACATAACATCCTCCTCTTGAAGATTCTAAAGAATGTCTATCCACCTCTCCTCTGAAATGTCATCTCTCCTAGGCATGTCTACTGCTTCCTTTAGTGGAGAGTAGTCTTTGAAGAACACTCGGCAAGGAACCTTATCAACTTTCTAAAAATGACTGTAAAACCAAACCAACAGCAACTGTGCACATCCAATGAACCTTCCTTCACCAGCTCTTCGACATGCGCTCAAGGATCTAAACGTCTCAACTAGGATTGCAGGCACGGGTGTGTTCTGTTTACCAAGTCGATCGAATAAATTCGAAATTCCTCATCTATGTGTCTCAAAGCCTTTGGGAAGATCACTAAACCATAAATACTTAAAGCCAGGATATCAACCCTTTTCTTTACGTCTGGATGCGTCGATATCAAATCCCTCAAAATGGCCCATGGAACGCACTTACTATCACCCTTTTGCTGCACACGAGCTACAGCCCACTGCTCCCTCATCCCAGTAATCATTACCAACTTCTTCGTAAAAGCTGGAAGGCTAACAGGCCTAACATAAGCCTTGTGACCCTGAATCCTCGGGCAACGCAGTAAAGTCATATACTCCTCTAAAGTAGGTACAAGATCAACATCACCAAATGTAAAGCAACTATAAGCAGGGTTATAGGACTGTACCATAGCTTGAAACAAGTGCCTATCTACTTTGACCTCTAGCAAATAGGGAAGGTCTCCGTAATTCTGATAGAAAAGCTGCTTAGTCTCGTCATCCCATTGGGCCCAAATGTCTTTCAACTCCTGAAACTCATTCTGTGTCGAATTAATACGAGTGAAGTCCCATAACTCTGATGTATACCCCTTGATGACACTATCTCCCTTCTCTAACTAGGTTTTCTCTGACCAGGTACAGACAGAGACGATGTCCTCCACTTTATTAAGATATTCATTCCTCATTACAAAACTTTCTAATCTAGAAATCAAACCTCGAATCGACACCTTTAAATGTTGAGTGACATGCAATAACAAAAAAATAAAAAATAGGTCAGTGTCATATATAAAAAAAATGATAAACAAGTACTTATAAGGGTAGCTTACTAAAGGCTATCTCTATTTCCCTACGGTAAACACTTAAAGTTCACTATATGTGTTTTAGCTTTAAAGCAAGGGTACTTGAACCAGCAGATTCCTTGGTCTTCATCCATTATAGGCTCATATAGACCAAGTTCAGTTCAAGGGGACACATTTCCCTATGGCCATACGGAGATGAAAATCTCACGAAGACATAGGTACAGTATCCCGAAAGCAATCCACTAGCTCATACGAAGGTGAAAACCTCACGAAACCGTAGCTTCTCACTCCCACTTAAGGGTGTGACCACAACGGTCATACAAATGCAACGTACGGCAATAAGATAACAAGCATATGCAGCAAACACACGTAAAAAGGATCAAATTTTAAATTTTCCAAACTTCTGACATTAAGACATAAAATAATCAATTTCTTGGCTCGACTCTCTTAAGTCCCTAGTGGAGTTGCCAAGCTGTCGATGCCTCTTTGAAAATGGGAGGGTATTTTGAAAATGGGAGTCGCCACCAAACTTTTAAAGTGTGATTGGATCACTTTATAAAACGTTTTGGTCTACGAAATTATGAGAAAACAGGTTCGGGAATCGGTTATGTACAAGGAAGGATTAGCACCCTCGTAACGCCCAAAATTGGTACCAAATTGAAAATTTTGTCCTAATGTCAGAAGTTTGAAAGAATTTAGAAATGAGATTTCCTTTAAAACCGTAATAATTTGAGTTAAAAGAATCAAGATTCCTTCACTTTAAAAGAGTACAAACATCACATCCAGCATGATTGGACACGATATCTTTCAACTTTCGTAACTGAAATCATCTTGTGATTTCTAAAACTTGTTTAAAAGGATATTTTAGATATTTAGACAAACGGGAAATCGCAACCCATCATGTTAGGGAACTACTTCTCGAATTCCTAAATATCAAAACATTGCCTCACTTTTTAAAATTCCTTTTGAATTAAATGAGATATGATTTTTTGAAAGAATGATGTGTTTAACGTATTACCAAGGATTAATATAAATTAACCTACATAATACTTACTTCAACATTCTATGCATATATAATATAAAGGATGATGAATAATAGTATAAATTACAATATACATTATCATTTTATGCATGGTTGTAGATAACATAAATATACATGCATTATCGTTAAGTGCAAAATACAACGTAGAGTATAATGAATTCAATGATATAAATTGCATAATACATATATAACAATATTTCATGCAAATGTATCTTAAATCAATATAAATAATTAATTTTTATGCATTAATGTTTCATAGCAAATAAAGCAAGTAAGATATGCAAATATAAGTTACAAATACGACATAAATAATTTTAATACCAACATAATTTAAATAACAATAATCAATTCATGCTATAGGAGTATGTATATATAAACTTTCATAAAAATAAAAAATAATGATAAAAAAAACAACACATTTGGGGTAATAAATGATAATGGACAAAAATGTAACATATAAAAATGATTTTTATACTATTTTCTAGAATATAATACATATATTAAAAATATTTAATTAATAAAATATAAATAATACATATACCGTATAAAATAATATAATAATATATAATAAAATAAATGGATTTCCAATATTTAATAATAAAGTATATAAGTATAACATATAATTTTAATATAAAATAATAATATACAGTAAATAAATAAATAAATTTAAAATAAATAAATTTATAAGTGTAAGAGGACTAAAATTAAAAGTAATTAAAAACTTTGGGCTAATTTAAAAAAATATAAAAAATTTGGGCCTATTTGGAAAACGCATTAAAACCGAGGGACTCACTGAGCAATTTGCCCTAATCCCAAAACGACACCGTTTCCCCGAATACAATTTTAAAGTCACTGTGAGGACCAAATTGAATCAAAATTAACATATTAGGGTTAAATTAAAAATAAATAAAATGAAATTATAAAGATTAAAAATGCGGGAGGACCAATTAGGGAATTAACCCATTTTCCAAAAACACGCGGATCCTCCCCAGGTCACGGGTCAACGCGCGGATCCTCAGCATTGATACGACGCCATTTTGGAGCTTATCGTTTTAAGCTAAACGACGTTGTTCAATTAAGGCTATATAAGCCAAATTTTAGCCTTAAAATAATTTTAAAACACTATTTAAAAAAAAAACAACAAAAAATCCTTTGAAAGAGGATTGAGGGCTGGTCCTCGGAGCTCCGTTGAGTCTCCGTCCACTGGTTCCCACGCGCCTACGCGTCGCCCTCAACTTCGCCACATGCGGGGGCCGGAAGCTGGAAAGCTTCGTTTTCAACGCAAATCCATCGGTAAAACTTTTCCCCCTTTTATTTTTCGATGTATGTATGTATTTATAAAAAGAAAAATAAATAATCACCTCTGTTCTTCAATAAACTACTGTATTTTATTATATATGTGTGCCTTTTTCAAAAAAACCTCCTGTTTACAAATTAGAAAAGGGTTTTTATAGCCTTTCTGCATATTATTATATTTTGGGGAAAGAAATCTTTGATTTCTTTCCATGTTTGTTTCTCTTTTTGTTGTGGTTATTTCCCTTTTTGTAGGTGCTCGCGAGAATATCACGGTGGTGAGTGCGCCGATCATGGCACGATTCGGAGCTGGAGTCACGGTGCTGATGGAGGGCCACTGGAACGGCGCGAGTCGAAGAGTTGTGACGCTTGGGATGGTTGCGGCGCCTAGGGTTTCTGAAACCCTAGGCTTCTCTGTCTTTCGTTAACCGATTGGGCCACTTGGGCCCTGTGTATTTTGGGTAGCATACGGGCTTCGATGTAATTGGGCACTGGGTAGTTTTAGGTATCTAGGCTAAGATCAATTGGGTCACAAGTGTAGCGGGTTTTGGGCTAATGTAGTTGGGTCTTGTAAATGGACTGTTTAAAATAAATAAACATTCATTTTTTGTTTTTGGTTTTAAGGTTCGGGCAGATTTGGGCTGCTTCAAAAGGTATTCAGTAGTAAATAATTCTTCTTGGCTATTAAAAATTTCCAAACAGGGAAATTTTCTTGCAATTATGGTAATATTTCTAACACTTTTAGCCTTTTCCTCAATAGGTGGTATGTCTTTGTCACTAACCTATTTAGGCATCTCTCCAATAATCTGTAAAAAAAAAAAAGAAGGTATAAGCAATGTGATGGGTTTGCTGACATTTTTTTTTTGTTTTAAATAATATTGTACTATTCTATCTAGCAACAATTGTGCTAACTTATATGTTTACATTTTCATAAAAAAGTATATATATATATATATATATATATATATATATATTTTTTTTTTTTTATCTTAGTTTCCAATTTTTATATAAGAAAAAGAAATCTAAAGAGTAAACAACTTCAATTTTTTTATCAAGATATTTAGGACAACACTGAGTTGTTATTCCAAATTAACTCAATCTTAGTATAACTTACAAATACAAAATGAAAAGAAAAAAAAGAAGAAATATTTGTCTATATTATCAACTATTGTAAAAGAAGATTCATGTAATGATCTTATAATATTTATAACAACAACATCAACAACAACAAAAAATTATAATAATGATAAGGTAATTTAAAAAAAAATAAGCACAATAAAATTATAAAGAAGGAAAAATAAAAGAAAAAACAAAGAGATTAATCCAACAATTTTTATCCTAGTAAAATTGAATTCAAGAACAAAAATAAACACAATAAAACCATATCCAAATAAATTAAAGCAAGCCAAGGTTTGGTTAATCTAAATAGAAGATTATACATGTTACACAAAAAGTAAAGAAGAAAATGAAGATTGAGATAAAGAATCACTTGGAGGATTGTCATTTTTCAAGGATGCAGAGACCTTTGACTCCATGTCTGATTCTTTGAATTCACTAATCGTAATTATTTTTTAGACTACTGAAAATGAACACCAAAATTATTTATCATCTAATCTAAAAGCAATTTATATATATTAATTTTTAAATTTAGTTGGTTTTCATCCATTTTAGGAAAATGAAGAACTTGGCTAATTATTAGTCTAAATTTTGGAAATATGAGTTGTCTTTAAAAAGTAAAAAAATTCCAAATGTGGTAGGAAGCTTTTATCATTTTTTAATAATAAAGTGATACGTAGCTAACATGCATAGGAAAAAAATTTAGTGTTGTTGATTTTATTTGGATGTCTTACCTAGGTTTTTGCTATTTTTTCTTGTAATAATTGCATGGTAAATGCAGGTATCTACAGGGGCAAAAGCAGAATTTTTGTAGGGGGCCAAAATTAAATTTTAATTTTTACTATGGTAAAAATGCAATTTCAACATTTGAATAGCCTATACCTTTATAATTTTTAAAGGATTAAATTAAATTTTTATTATTTTTAGGGGGCCAAAGTGTAATTTTACCTTTACTAATTTAAAATCTTAAAAAATTTAAAAGGCCTAAATGAAAAATTTTCCATTTTAGGGGGGACTGGGGCTAATTGGTTTTATAGTGTCAAATGTGTAATGGTTAATTTATATGTTACCTTGTCGTATTAAAGTGATACTATGATTTTGATGCTTGATCCTTTTCGATTGTGGCATGAAAACTTGGGTTCAATCTTTAGTATCCTTACCTCTACTTCTAATTACCAAAAAAATCCTAAAACTTGTTAGACTTGATTCTATTTGATGAAGGTTTGTTTATGTTGAAATTCATAAAAAATGTGTAAGAAATAATACGGAGACATAAAATGTACATATTTTGCGTAAGTCATTTCATTTAATACATATACTTCATTTTTCCAATTGATCTATTATCCTTTTGGTTTCCTTTGAAAAACTCCTAAAACTAAATTCCAAAAAAGACCTCAGAAAAAGGTATGCATATTATAAACCTAAAGAACAACCATATTTTAGACCAGAACAACAAAAAAATGTTAAGGCTCTACAACAACCAACTATAGCTCAAAAGGGACATGGGAATGGTAGACCCAAAGATCTGATCAGTGGAACAATAAGGTAGCCTTCCTCAAGGAGAGTAGGAAGCGTTGCAAATCCACCTTGGTCCCAAAGCCCTATGGTCTCATACACAATTCAAATTGGTAACTTAATCAATGAGAAACAAACAATCAACTTAGACTATATCAACAAAACCGTCACATCCCGAATCGGGTTAGTAGAAATGGGGATTATATTGTGGGCTCGAGATAAAAATCGGGTTTTGTGTCATAGGAATTAAAATAGGATAAAATAAATAATTAGTTAACAATAGTAAAATAATAATTAAATGAAATAATAATGGTATTAATAATTGGGGCATTAGTAAAAATTAATAGAGACTAATTTGGAATAGTGGTTAAAGTAGAGGTTAAATATGTAAATTAAGACTAGTAGTTAAAAAGGGAGTTATTAGAAAAAGGGAGAAATAAGAAAGGACTTAGAGGGTAAATAACCCAATTTTAAAAAAAATTACTTGGCTATAAAAGCCAGTTGCAACCCAATTTCTCTCCATATTTTTTTCATTTTAAAAATTTGTTAGATCTAGATTGGAAAATTTTCTCTCAAAAATTTCTGCATCTCTTATATTTTCTTCAATTTTGCAAGAAAATCACTCTTTCTCCACCAATTTCTCACTTAAAGTTAGCTCGTTTTTTCTTAATTCGTAAAAGTTCGTTGAGATTTTCGAACTAAAGGTAAATATATTGTTTTCTTATGTATTAAACTTTTATTAGATGTTTTTAATTTGAATTTTCATAGATTTAAGTAAGAAAATTAAAGATCCCTAGTTTTAAAGCTATCTTTTGCACCAAAATGGCAGATCTCATAATAAAGAGCTAAGATATGTGTTTTTAAAATGATTTTTAGTATAGTTTGACGAGATTAAGAGGTTCACAAATTCAATTTATCAACATCTTTAAGTAATTGCATTAAGTAAATGGTTTTCTTTTGAGAATGAAGATGAACAATGTTTTTTCGAAAAAAATAATTAAAGAAATTGAGCAAAGTTAAAGATCTAGATCTATAATTAAACCTTAGTTAGGGGGTTTTTAACACCCTAAACCCAACTTAGGCGTTCTGGCCGAATCTGGAGGAATTACATTAGTTTGTTTTTAAAAAAAACCCAGAAGTTTAATCCCAACTTTAGAAATTGTGAATTCTGAAAATATTATTTTTAGCAAAACATTTACATGTTATTTTGGAAATTACACACAAAAATTATTTATTTTATGGAAAAACTCTTAATTTAATCTCGTTTGAGAACTTTTGATTTCACTGTGTGTTTCAAAATATTATTACGGCAAAACTCTTACGTACTCTAGAAAATCTTATGCTTGAATACTCTTATTTTACAGTGGAACCACCAAGTCATATAGTAGTGGATTTTTCTTTTTATCGATTTTAATTTTGAAAACCGATTTCTAATATGATAAACGTATGTTATCGTCGTTATACGCTAAAAATACCAAAATCTGATGGAAAATGAGTTGAAACCATAAAGCAAGACCAAAGTAAAGTTACAAACCAAAAGATCAAAAATAAACTAATCATAAACCGATTTATTTACTTATCCAAAAAATCTATCCAAGCTCCTGCACGCCGTCTGATCCTAAACTCGAAGATTACCTGAAGAGTCAGAGATAAAAAAAAAGGGTGAGCTATAAAGCTCAGTGTGTAACAAACTTAAACCGTGAATTCAAATAACACAACACTCAAATCACATAATTCCAGAGAATCTCATATCGATCAATTGAGCAAAACTAATAGTGCATGCTTATGCCAATGTAGTACTTTGCAGAAAACACAATGCATGTTTTTCAAAAAACTTCCTACCTAACTTTGCTATACACCAACAGAATAGTTGTGGTCAATGCCACCAGAGATTGCAGTCAAAACTGCCAGATCAGATATATGTAGTCAAGTCACTATATTGCAGCCAAGCTGCCAGAACAAAAATGTGGATAAACCACTAAATAGTGCAGATCATTAAACTGACAAAACTTCCTTCTTTCCATATCATCCCCACCCCATGCAATGTGACATGGCATGCATATACTGAATCTGATTGAAAAGCATGTAAAACATGCAGTCGTACAATATCAAAGATCAGAAGGCATGGCATTCCATGCTTTAGTAGAACAGGAGTACCAAAAATTAAATATAAACAAATCAATTTTTCCCTAGCCTCACATGCATGGTCATATAGCAGAATACAAAGATACATAAATCTAACAGATTCAGACATCATATGTTAATACTCAACATAGCAAACGAAAACCTACCATCAAAATTGACAAAACACAGATCATACGTGTATGAATCACATACCTTAAACACATCAAATACAAAACCATATTAATAGATACCTTATTTTCAAGTCTTATTAAGTAGTATGCACCCCATGGAAAGTCTAGTTGCAAATTTTTAAGTCAAACAGGGCTAGGTGAAGATTTTCAAAAAAATGGGCTACACAACCCAATTGGCTAGCCCATGTGGCCCACACGGCCTGTCACACAAGCTCACACATGCCCATGTGGCCAACACGGCCCAATTGACCCAGCCCGTGTGACACACATGATTTGGCACAAAGCTTGGCATATGGCTCTGTGACACATATGATCTGGCACAGCCATGTGACATCGACAATATGCATTTCAACTTTTCACCATTCGCTGCTTTCAAGTTTTCCGTTACACACCTTACTGATTTCTGAAGCAAACATCACAACAAGAATTCCAGAATCCTAAATTGACAATTGACACGAGTTAATTATCACGATTTTAGCAAACCTGAATGCTAATTCAAAACTAATGTTAATAATAAAACTTCATTACAACGAAATTAGCCTTTAACAGCAGTGATAGTCATTACCCTTGATAAAACAACAGTTGCTAACAACACTTTGATCATAAGAGGATCAATCATCTTGCGAACTTCACCTAATACAGATAAAGAATTAACCAAAATCGATGCTTAACCCCTTTAAAAATCAACCTAAACCATAGAATCAATAATACACATTCCCACTTCACAACCCTACAAAAAGATTTACTTACACTGAAACTTGATATTGCAGTGGCGAAATTTCCAAAATAGAGATGACAAAATGACTAAAGAATAGAAACAAGTGAAGCAAGAAATGTCAATTTTTAGAATGAAAGAAAAAAAATTGATGAAACTAGAGAAAATATTTTACCACAAATCCAATGTGAAAACCAAAATTGAAGAAAAATGGAGATGGGGGAAAAATGGGACAACAAAAAGAGGAGGATTTTGAGGAAAATTTTAGGAATTTAAAAAATAAGAAGTTTTATTAAAAACTAACCACTTCCCCCACTAATCTGTAACCTCCCAAACCTGGCCTAGACATTATGACTTGATTGAAAATGCTACATTAGCCACTAAAATTGCCAAGCTAACTTCATTACTTTTAAAGACCTTAAATAAACTTATTTTAGAGAAAAATTGTAGTTGTAGTTTGAGTTAGTTTAAAAACATTGAGTTAGTTTAAAAACATTAATTTATTAGGTATTTTGTCCTTAGGATTCACTTTATTATTGACAATGTTGTTTTAGAAAGAAAAAAAAATGTTTGTTCATCGCTTTACTTTGTAAAAACTTGATGTTAACTAATGTAGTGGAAAAACCATTATTCATGACATTTTGGAAATCTAGTCGCCTTACCCTTTTTTTTTCAAAAAAGATTTCTTTGAAATGCAACAGAAATTAGGGATCAATTTCAAATTTTACTTAAGCCAAATATCATGCATTTTTCAGTTATTATGCCACCAATGCTCCACGGAACTCCTCTGTTAGCCACAATAATAACACACCCCAATGCACATGCATTATGTCATACAATCTCATACTTAATCATAATTCAATATTTTCACATTTTATTGACATGTTCAACATGCCCTCTGTAACGCCCCGTACCCGAGACCGCTTTCGGATTCGAACACGAGGTGTTGACAGACTTAATTCATTACTTAAACCACTCAAACAATTTATTTTTTTAAAAAATTTCTAGTCAAGTTAGCAATCTGCATCACAGTCGCTTAAAAATTCATATCTTGAGTTTCGAAACTAGAAATCCAATTCCGTAAATTTTATCTGAAACTAGACTCATATATCTATTTACTAATTGTTTTCTAGAATTTTTGGTCAATCCAATTAGTACAGTTTATTAGTTAAATTCTTCCCTATTTCAGGGTTCGTCTACTCTGACCTCTGTGTATTACGAATCAGATATCTCTCTGTACAGAATTTCAATGTCTATGATGTTTGTTTCTATTAAAAATAAAATCAATAAGAAATCTTTAAATATAAAGCATGACTTATAATTATTTTTTTACAGTTTATTATGAATTTTTAAAGTCAGAACAAGGGATCCAGAAATCACTCTGGCCCTGTTTCACAAAAATTCAAATATCTCATAAAATATAATTCATATCCCTGTTTTGTTCAATCCATATGAAAATAGACTCATGAATATTCAATTTCATAACTTACTCATCATTTAATTCCATTTCTACTATTTTTAGTGATTTTTCAAATTTACATCACTCACTGCTTTGCCATTCTGCTTTATGGCAAATTTCACTTTACTAAGGATTTTCATGGACTAAATATCATTTTGAACATACATAACATCAAATATGACTTAGATTGGCCATTCCAATGGCTAATCATTTACAAACCCTTTTCTTGCCAAACCATAGCCATATCATAAGATCATTTACACAAAGTGAGTATTTTGCCATACATGCCACATTCAAAACACACAAGCCATTTTACCAATTTAGGCCTTCTGATAGTGTGAACGAGTCTTCGACCTATCCCGATTCTCAAGCCGGCTTGTCAAAACTACAATGAAAGAAAAGGAGGAGTAAGCACAAATGCTTTGTAAGTTCACATGCAAATAGCAAGTAACATAATCACACAATCCCACAAAAACATTATTTGCATAAACAACACCAAGACATTCATGTTTCATTTGTATTTAATATCTTTCTACGATTTCATCATACCAAGTTCTCAACCCAAGGGTTTAAGAACATACCACAAATTTTCTCATTTACCACACTTACCAACATGTCACCTTCATTTTAGGCCTTCTTTTTATTCACTTAAGATTCACCCGTTGAACACATCTAATATAATTCGAATACGCAGATCTCATGAACATAAGAGCCATACCCGCAGCTAGACAAACTCAATAGCCTGCGGAACTTATGTAGCCAAGCTACCATGTAACCCGCCCATAAGTGAACTCGGACTCAACTCAACGAGCTCGGGCGTTCGCATCCATAAGTGAACTCGGACTCAACTCAACGAGCTCGGATGCCTAGTTACATCTCACGAACTCGGACTCAACTCAACGAGTTCGGAACTCAACCATCCTAGTGACATGTCACTTGTATTCTAATCTATTCCCATGGTTCAAATGGGCTTTTTCCTCAATCACACATCTTTGCCGTCTTCCACAGAATATAGAAACCGATACTCGGTAGTAATTCATATTTAACAAGTAATAAACATAATTTGCATATTACTCAACAATAACCACAAAGCATAATATTTCATAATAATAATCATCATATCATATAAATATCATTAAGTTAATTAAAATGACAATTATGTTACTACATTTAGACATGAACTTACCTCGGTACAAAATTATTAGCAATCGAGCCTATTCTTCGTAAACTTTGTTTTTCCCTCGATCGCGACTTGAATCTCGTTTCTCTTGATCTATAATGCCAAATTAATCTTATTTAATACATACATTCATCAAAACAGCATTTAATACAAACTTTGGTAAAATTACATTTTTGCCCCTAAACTTTTGCATAATTACACTTTTGCCCCTAGGCTCGGGAATTAAACTTCATCCCTTATTCTTATGTTTTATGACATGCTGATCATTTTTCCCTTCTATGGTAACATCAAATTCACACTCTAACATGTACTTATGACTATTAGGTATTTTACCGATTAAGCCCTTTTACTTGTTTTCGCTTAAAACCGAGTAGTACAAGTTGTCTAACATAATTTAAAACCTCATTTTCTATCATAAAACACCAAAATACAAAAATTTCACCTATGGGTATTTTTCCAAATATGAACCCTAGGTTGAATTATTGCTAGCATAAGCTTAATCGAGCTACCGGGATTCCAAAAACGTAAAGAACATTAAAAACGGGGCTTGGAATCACTTACTATGGAGCTTGGAAACTTGAAACAAACCCTAGCTATGGAGAACCCTTGAAATTTCAGACTAATGAAGAAGATGGACAAAAATTGGTTTTTAATTTTGTTTTTAATTCATTTTAATAACTAAATGACCAAAATGCCCTTACTACTAAACTTTTCAAAAATTCCATCCATGTCCAATTTTTGTCCATAGACTTAGAAATTGGTCAAATTGCTATTTAATACATCCTCATTAATATTCCAAAACAATTTCATACTAAAAACTCCTAGAATGCAAGTTTTACAAATTATTCGATTTAGTCCCTAATTTCAATCTAAACACTTTAGGCATAGGATTTCATCACGAAATTTTCACACAATCATGCAATCATATCATAAACATCAAAATAACTATAAAATAATTATCTCTATCTCGGATTTGTGGTCACGAAACCACTATTTCGATTAGGCCCTAATTCGGGATATTACAACTCTCCCTCCTTTAAGGATTTTCGTCCTCGAAAATCTTACCAATAAACAGGTGTGGGTATTGGTTTCTCATAGTTTCTTCAGGTTCCCACGTAGTTTCTTCTACTCCGTGCTTTTGCCACAATAATTTCACGAGAGTGACACTTTTATTTCTTAGTTGCTTGACCTCTCGAGCTAAAATCTTAATCGGTTCTTCTTCGTAAGTCATATCCGGCCGTAGCTCAATTTCTGTCGGTGAAATTATATGTGAAGGATCCGAACGATACCGACATAGCATAGATACGTGGAATACATCACGCATCTTCTGTAATTTAGATGGCAATGATAACCAATAAGCTACTGGTCCAACTCTCTCAATCACTTCAAACGGTCCAATAAAACGTGGACTTAATTTGCCTTTCTTGCCAAATCTGAGAACTTTCTTCCACGGGGATACTTTCAAAAACACTTTGTCACCAACTTGATATTCAATCTCTTTTCTCTTCAAATCGCACACGATTTTCGTCTATCTTAAGCCACTTTCAAACAATCTCGAATCACTTTCACCTTTTCTTCTGGTTTCTTTTATTAGATCAACTCCATAAATCTGATTTTCCTTGAGTTCACCCAATACAATGGCGTCCACATTTACGACCATACAATGCTTCATAGGGTGCCATCTTCAAACTCGTCGATAACTATTATTATAAGCAAATTCTACCAACGGTAAATACCTTTCCCAACTACCTTGAAATTCCAATACGCAACATCCAACATGTCTTCAAGAATCAATTACTCTCTCTCGATTGTCCATCGGTTTGTGGATGAAAGGCGATCTTTGAATTTAACTTTGTACCTAAAGCCTCTTGCAACTTTTGCCAAAACCGTGAAGTAAATCTCGGATCTCTATCCGAAATGATTGACAAAGATATTCCATGAAGTCTAACAATCTCACGGATATACAATTCAGCCAACTTATTAAGAGAATAATCCGTACGTACCGGAATAAAATGAGCCGATTTAGTCAATCATCAACTATTACCCGGATGGCATTTTTCTTCCCGGAGTTAACGGCAACCCTGATATAAAATCCATGGTAATCCGATCCCATTTCCATTCAGGAACCATGATAGGCTGGAGTAATCCCGAAGGTACTTGGTGTTCAGCTTTCACTTGTTGACAAACTAAACACTTTGATACAAACTCTGAAATATCTCTTTTCATTCCACTCTACCAGTACATTTTCTTCAAGTCATCATACATTTTCATACTGCCCGGATGAACCGCCAAACAACCATTATGTGCTTCATGCAAAATCTTTTGAATCAACTCATCATTTTTTTGGTACACAAATCCGATTTTTAAATATCAAGTAACCATCAGAATCGATTCTGAAATCTGATCCTGTATCAGCTTCACACTGCTTTCTCTTGGCTTGCAAATCTTGGTCATTTTTCTGAGCTTCACAAATCTCTTGTAAAAACATCGGTCTTGCTCTTAACTCTGCTAAAATCGAACCATCATTTGATACCTTTAACCGAGTGCTCATAGCTCTCAAAGCACACGTAACTTTCTGCTCAAAGCATCGTAACCACATTCGCTTTTCCCGAATGGTAGTCAATAACAAGCTCGTAATCTTTTAATAACTCCAACCATCTTCGCTGTTTCAAATTCAAATCTTTTTGTGACATCAAGTACTTAAGACTTTTCTGGTAGGTATATACTCGGCACTTTTCACCATACAAATAATGTCGCCAAATTTTCAAAGCAAACGCTATAGTAGCCAATTCCAAATCATGAGTCGGATAATTTCTTTTGTGAGATTTTAACTGCCTCGAAGCATAAGCCACCACTTTTCCTTCTTGCATAAGTACACATCCTAAGCCATTTCAAGAAGCATCACTATACACCACAAATTCTTTACCTGATTCGGGTTGTACCAATAGTGGTGCTTCAGTTAATAACTTTTTCAATTCTTCAAAACTTTGTTGACATTCTTCCGTCCATTCAAATTTAACATTCTTTCGGAGTAGTCTAGTCATAGGAGCAGCAATTATAAAAAATCCATTTAGAAACCGCCGATAATACCCAGCTAGCCCCAAGAAACTTTTAACCTCGGTTACATTTTTCGGTGGTTTCTAATCAATAATGGCTGAAATCTTACTAGGATCAACCCGTAGACCATCACCTGAAATAATATGACCCAAAAATCCAACTTCCCAAAGCCAAAATTCACTTTTACTAAACTTGGCATATAACTGCTTATTTCTCAAAGTCTGCAAAACTATCCTCAAATGCTCAGCATGCTCTGTCTCATCTTTTGAATAAATTAAAATATCATCTATAAACACCACAACAAATTTGTCCAAGTATAGCTGAAATATGCAATTCATTAAATCCATAAACACAGCAGGAGCATTTGTCAACCCGAATGGCATAACTAAAAATTCATAATGACCGTACCTTGTTCTAAAAGCGCTTTTAGGCACATCCGACTCTTTTACTCATGGTGGTAGTACCTGGATCTCAAGTCAATCTTTGAAAACCATATCGCTCCTTTTAGCTGATCAAATAAATCATCAATTCTTGGCAACGGATATTTGTTTTTGATTGTCACCTTGTTTAACTGCCAATAGTCAACACACAACCTCATAGAACCATCATTCTTTTTCACAAATAACACAGGAGCACCCCAAGGTGAAAAACTCGGTCTCACAAAGCCTTTATCAGTCAACTCTTGCAACTACGACTTTAATTCTTTCAACTCTGCTGGTGCCATTCTATATGGAGCAATTGAGATCGGAGCTGTTCTCGGTATCAAATCAATACCAAATTCTACTTCCCTGACTGGAGGCAAACCCGATAATTCTTCTAGAAATACGTCCGTAAATTCACACACAACCGGCACTGATTCAACATTCTTTTCAACTTCTTTTGTATTAATTACATACGCCAAATAAGCTTCATAACCCTTTCTCAAATATCTCTGAGCTGACATTGAAGAAATCATATAGATAATGCCTCTGATTTGTCTGGTTCAACCATGAAATTTACCACTTTCACACTTTAATTCTATAACCTTTTCTTTGCAATTTATTATAGGATCATGCAATGTCAACCAATCCATACCCAAAATAACATCAAATTCATCAAACGGCAACAACATCAAGTCGGCCAGAAAGTAATGACCCCGAATCATTAAAGGGCATTTCTTGCATACTTTATCAACTATCATATATTTGCCTAACGGATTCGACACTCTAATCATAAATTTTGTGTTCTCAATAGGTATATTCATACTAAACACCAGTTTCATGTATACATATGAATGAGTAGAATCGGGATCAATAAAAGCAATAACATTAACATTATAAAGAGAAAATATACCAGTAATCACATCGGGTGATGAAACATCTTCACGTGCCTTTATAGCATAAGTTCTAGCTGGAGCCCTTGCTTCAAATTTAGCTGCTGAATCTCTTGCTACATTTTTGCTGCTTGCTTCATTTCCAGCTTTTCTCGAATATCTTCCCCTCGAGTCTGCACCGTTGGCTTTTACACTCTAAAATTTTTCTTTCTCAACTCTCTCTGGGCAATCTCTAATAAAATGATCCAGAGAAGCACACCGAAAATATTCATTCGCTCTACATGGGCCAAAATAATTTCTGTCACACTGCTGGCACTCGGGCTTAACAAATCTCGTATTTCCCACACTAGCTGCAGAAGCAGTCTGAGATTTAGTACCCACATTTTGCTTCTTAAAATTTCCATATGATTGTCCAGCTGAAACCTGTGAACGAGGATTCATATTTCTAGATTTTCTGGATTGCTGTGAGAATGAACTGCTCATCGGTCTTTTCTTCTAATTTCTAGTCTCAGCCTCTACCTTTTTCTTCTCTTTAAGTAGTTCTTCAGCCTTGCAAGCTCGATCAACCAAATTTTACCATTTCTTTTAATTCAAGAATCCCAACAAATACTTTGATGTCTTCATTGAGTCCGTCTTGAAATCGTCTCGCACATTTTAGCTTCAGAGGAATATATTCTCTAGCATACTTACTCAACTCGACAAACTCCCTTTCATATTCGATGAATCATCATGTGTTCCTGCTTTAATTCAAGAAACTCTTTACGCTTCTGATCAATAAATCTTTCACTAATATATTTCTTCTGAAATTCTTCTTGAAAGAACTCCCAAGTTACTTTCTCTTTCAGTACTACTGAAGTCAATGTCTTCCACCAATGATAAGCTGAATCCCTCAACAATGATATAGCATATTTCAAGCATTCTTTAGGTGTACAAGACAATTCATTAAATACTCGAATAGAATTCTCGAGCCAAAACTCTGCCTTCTCGGCATCATCATCAATATTTGCCCTGAATTCTTCGGCCCCTTGTTTACGGATTTTGTCAACTGGAGTTCTGTGAAATTTCATCGATATACACCTTGAGGCATCGGGTAGTGCAAGGTTGAGGAATCGGGGGAGGTGGGGGAGGTTGTGCATTCGGGTTCGTATGAACGAACTCAGTATACCAGGAACTCATCATCTGGAGAAAGGCTTCCCGAGCCCCTTCTCCTCCTCCTTGACCGGCGATGGGAGGTGGATTTTCGATTAGCACTTTGCCCCTTCACCGGAGCTGGTGCATTACTCTCTATATCATCACCGCAAACTGGATCGGGATCCATTTACTATAAAAAAAATCATTTAAAAGGTCAGAAGTCGTCACACTATCATAATTTATATATATGGCATGTATAGCAAAACCCGTACATACAACACATTAGTCCGAGAATTGACTAAACCTACTCTGATACCACCAAATGTAACGCCCCGTACCCGAAACCATTGCCGGATTCGAACACGAGGTGTTAACAGACTTAATTCATTACTTAAACCGCTCAAACAATTTATTTTTTTTAAATTTCCAGTCAAGTTAGCAATCTGCATCACAGTCGCTTAAAAATTCATATCTCGAGTTTCAAAACTCGAAATCCAATTCTGTAAAATTTATGTGAAACTAGACACATATATCTATTTACTAATTGTTTTCTAGAATTTTTGGTCAAGCCAATTAGTACAGTTTATTAGTTAAAGTCTCCCCTATTTCAGGGTTCGACTGCTCTGACCTCTGTGTATTACGAATCAGATATCTCTCTGTATAGAATTTCAATGTCTATGATGTTTGTTTCTATTTGTACATATAAATCATGACTTATAATTATTTTTTTACAGTTTATTATGAATTTTTAAAGTCAGAACAGGGGATCCAGAAATCACACTGGCCCTGTTTCACAAAAATTCAAATATATCATAAAATATAATTTATATACCTGTTTTGTTCAATCCATATGAAAATAGACTCATAAATCTTCAATTTCATAACTTACTCATCATTTAATCCAATTTCTACTATTTTTAGTGATTTTTCAAATTTACATCATCACTTCTTTGCGATTCTATTTTATGGCAAATTTCACTTTACTAAGATTTTCATGGACTAAATATCATTTTGAACATACATAACATCAAATATGACTTAGATTGGCCATTCCAATGGCTAATCATTTACAAACCCTTTTCTTGCCAAACCATAGCTATATCATAAGATCATTTACACAAAGTGAGTATTTTGCCATACATGCCACATTCAAAACACACAAGCCATTTTAGCAATTTAGGCCTTCGGATAGTGTGAACGAGTCTTCGACCTATCCCGATTCTCAAGCCGGCTTGTCAAAACTACAATGAAAGAAAAGAAGGGAGTAAGCACAAATGCTTAGTAAGTTCACATGCAAATAGCAAGTAACATAATCACACAATCCCACAAAAACATTATTTGCATAAACAACACCAAGACATTCATGTTTCATTTGTCTTTAATATCTTTCTACGATTTCATCATACCAAGTTCTCAACCCAAGGGTTTAAGCACATACCTGTCAAATTTTCTCATTTACCACACTTACCAACATGTCACCTTCATTTTAGGCCTTCTTTTTATTCACTTAAGATTCACCCGTTGAACACATCAGAATATAATTCGAATACGCGGATCTCATGAACATAAGAGCCATACCCGCAGCTAGACAAACTCAATAGCATGAGGAACTTATGTAGCCAAGCTACCATGTAACCCGCCCATAAGTGAACTCAAACTCAACTCAAAGAGCTCGGGCGTTCGCATCCATAAGTGAACTCGGACTCAACTCAACGAGCTCAGATGCCTAGTTACATCTCACGAACTCGGACTCAACTCAACAAGTTCGGAACTCAACCATCCTAGTGACATGTCACTTGTATTCTAATCTATTGCAAAGGTTGAAAAGGGCTTTTTCCTCAATCACACATCTTTATCGTCTTCCACGGAATATCGAAACCGATACTCAGTAGCAATTCATATTTAACAAGTAATAAACATAATTTGCATATTACTCAACAATAACCACAAAGCATAATATTTCATAATAATAATCATCATATCATATAAATATCATTAAGTTAATTAAAATTACAATTATGTTACTACATTTAGACATGAACTTACCTCGGTACAAAATTATTAGCAATCGAGCCTATTCTTCGTAAACTTTATTTTTCCCTCGATCGTGACTTGAATCTCGTTTCTCTTGATCTATAATGCCAAATTAATCTTATTTAATACATACATTCATCAAAACAGCATTTAATACAAACTTTGGAAAAATTATATTTTTGCCCCTAAACTTTTGCATAATTACACTTTTGCCCCTAGGCTCGGGAATTAAACTTCATCCCTTATTCTTAAGTTTTATGACATGCTGATCATTTTTCCCTTCTATGGTAACATCAAATTCACACTCTAACATGTACTTATGACTATTAGGTATTTTTACAGATTAAGCCCTTTTACTTGTTTTCGCTTAAAACCGAGTAGTACAAGTTGTCTAACATAATTTAAAACCTCATTTTCTATCATAAAACACCAAAATACACAAATTTCACCTATGGGTATTTTTCCAACTATGAACCCTAGGTTGAATTATTGCTAGCATAAGCTTAATCGAGCTACCGGGATTCCAAAAACGTAAAGAACATTAAAAACGGGGCTTGGAATCACTTACTATGGAGCTTGGAAGCTTGAAAAAAACCCTAGCTATGGAGAACCATTGAAATTTCGGCCTAATGAAGAAGATGGACAAAAATTGGCTTTTAATTTTGTTTTTAATTCATTTTGATAACTAAATGACCAAAATGCCTTTACTACTAAACTTTCCAAAAATTCCATCCGTGTCCAATTTTTGTCCATAGACTTAGAAATTGGTCAAATTGCTATTTAATACCTCCTCATTAATATTCCAAAACAATTTCATACTAAAAACTCCTAGAATGCAAGTTTTACAAATTATTCGATTTAGTCCCTAATTTCAATCTAAGCACTTTAGGCATAGGATTTCATCACGAAATTTTCACACAATCATGCAATCATATCATAAACATCAAAATAACTATAAAATAATTATCTCTTTCTCGAATTTGTGGTCACGAAACCACTATTCCAATGAGGCCCTAATTCGGGATATTACACCCTCGTATTATCAAATACTTTCAGTAAATAAGATCATTGATCCAACTTTCAATTTACCATCAAGGTGGTATCATTTAACAAATAACAATTTCATGTGTTTACACAAACTTTTCTATGTGCATGTATAGTAGTCTTTTAAACATTACATAGCGAATACTCTTACCGATCTATCATACATAAGCCTTATTTTCATTCAAAATCATGTTATACAAACAACCAATCATACATTGCATTAACTAGCCATTCACAAGAATATCAATCGTGCATCCATTCAGTCAATTTAGCAACTTTGCTAACATGCCAAACAATTAAGGCTCGAAACGTACCTGGTTCAGCCACTTACAAAGTGAATTACTTAGCTAATTAGCCAAGCTAAATTAGCAAACTAAATTATCAATTATGTCATTAAAATCATTATTAATAATCAAGTTTTTAAGTTAGGACCCACACCTTATTTCACACCCTTCTGCAACACACTTGTAAATCTTGTAGTTTCTTTAATAAGCTTTAAAATTAACCTAAATTAAGAATCAGTATTAAACTCAATCAATATGCCTCTTAAACAGCCTCCAAACACCCATCTATGGGGTAAATTTGATCATTACAATTATAACTATTTTTCAGATCCAAACTAGTTACGTTTCTTACACTCATTTGTTGCAAATCGTACGCGTGAACATCTTTCGGCTTCACTATTGGTTTGGGGCGTTTAAGTTTACACCTAACACATTTAAATACTGTAAAATCAGCATCTAATCCATGATTAAAATTCTTTATTTAATGAATTAACAATCTTTCTCCAATATCTAAATCGAAACTATGAACTAGTTTATAATCAACCACACATACGTTTCCCGAATTATCAGATCTGAATTGCCAATTGATGAAAATTGAGTTTGCATAATTAACACATAATTAAATAAAAATTAGAAGAGATTTAAGAACCCAAAATAATTCTGGAAAAACTATGGGAAGAAACTAAAGAAAAACAACCCCTTTTCTTGCCCAGAGGTGTGCGCACCACCACCAACGGTGACCGAATTGAGGCTGATTTGAAATCACTTTTAAGATCACTTAGAAGGATAGAAAAATACCCATTAAATATTTAAAATCCCTCAAATCAAAAATCTTGAAATTTGAGTTTTGAACTCACAAGATTCATCAAGAAATTGAGAAAATAGGAACTTACACAAACTAGGTGATAAGGGTGGCAATGTCACTTGTTGGAAAAATTGGAGATCGATTTTGGAGATCCAAAATTTTAGATTTAGGACAGGAAAATTAAGGGAAAATGGTAGCAGGATGGAGGGGGACACGGTGCAAGATCTTGTGGAAAAAATAAAAGAAAAAGATGGTAGATCAAGAAGCTTAGGGTGGCGACAAGTTCGAAAGGAAAAAAAATAAAAGAGAAGAGGAGAGGTGTAACAACCTGATAAGTCATAATTTATACATATTTTTATCCCATGCTTAGCATATTTTTGGATGAATTATCATTAGATTTGTGGAATTTGATGCTCCTAATCCTTTAATTTCATATCTTATACTTAGGTGAGAATAGGAAAGTAAAAAGAACGAGAAACGGGCCAAAAACGGAGAAAATGGGCCGACATGGGAAATTAACATAGCCTGGACTCCCTCACACGGGTAGATCACACGCCCGTGTCTATTTCATAGCCTTGAACACGGTTTGAAGCATTTGCACACGGGCGTGGCACACGGCCGTGGCCCTGTCGAGCCCAAGTCTAGTTCTACTCGGAAAAGGCTACTTTTGGACTATTTTGGGAATTATAAAGCCTATTTAAAACACCCTAGAGGAGGATTGAAGAGACACACAGAGTAGGAAGCGAGGAATTACTTGAAGAAAGCCGATTGATCCATCTCAGAAGCTAGATTCTCCTTCCAGACTAAAGATCTCCCTTCAAGTTCTTTCAGGGGTTTTTTTGGGTTTTCTTTATGTTTTATCATTATTCTTCTGAGATGTTGTCTTTTATCATTATGAACTAAATCCCCTAAATACCTAAGGGGGATGAAACCTAAGACGGATCTTGTTAATATTTTCTGAACTCTATGATAAATACTTGATTTGTTCTTAATTATGTTTTTAACTCTTGCTTTAATATTCCGGGATATTGATTCAAGTATTGATGTGCTTATTCAGAGATGAATAGTCTCTGTCTAAGAGTAGATCATTCATAATTAAGAAGAAGTGCATGCAACCCTAGATATAGCACGACATAAATATGCTGGATTAGAGTCAAATCTAATAAGGGAATCCATAGATCGAGTTAATGCAACACTAGGGGTTTTAATTAGAAAGAGATTTCTATTAATCAACCTAGGGTTAGACGTTATTTGTCTCGAGAGGGATAATAATATAAATTAGGGATTCCTACGGATCAAGTCAAGTGAATAAATCGTCTGGTTCAGAGTCGAATAACAAGTGAAGTCTAGGTGGATTCTTCCTTGAGTATTGTCTAAATCAATCAGTTTTCCCAAAAGTATTTCCCCAATTTACTTTATGTGCATTCTTAGTTAGTTAATTAGTTTAGATAAAATAACTCACATTATTCTTAGGCTAGATAATAAAAAGAAGGTTAATACTAGTACTTTTAGTTCCTGTGGGTTCGACATTCAGTCTTGCTATAAACTATACTACTGTTCGATAGGTACGCTTGCCTTCATCGTGATAATAGTTAGTTTCAAGTACGATCAATTATAAATTTAAAACTTATCACGAGTGACAATCAAGTTTTTGGCGTCGTTGCCTAGGAACTAAGATATTAGGAACACTCGATTTTTATTACTCTAGCCATTATTTTCTTATTTTTATTTAATTTTGTTTTTATTTTTATTTTACTAAATTTTCTTTTATTTTCTTCTGGCAAGTTTTCATAGTTTATGACTAGAAGAAACCAGTCGTGTAACACCCCTTGTCAAAACCTCCTTTTAAAAGTGTGATTTTTGAAAACGAGAGTCGCCACTAACCTTTTTAGGTGGGATTGGATCACCATATAAAACATTTTGGTCTACGAAATCATGAGAAAATAGGTTTGGGAATCGATTATGTGCGAGGAAGGATTAGCACCCTCACAACGCCCAAAATTGGTACCAAATTAGTTTTCTATCTTGATGTCAAAAGTTTAAAGGAATTTGGAAATAAGATCCCTTTTTAAAACTATAATAATTTGCTAAAATTTGAGTTCTTTTCGCTTCCAAAAGAGTACAAACATCACATCCAGCATGATTGGACACAATATTCTTAAACTTTTGTAATTGAAATCATCTCGTGATTTACGAAACTTATTTAGAAGGATATTTTTTGACGTTTAGACAAACGGGAAATCGCAACCCAGTATGTTAGGGCACTACTTCCCGAATTCCTAAGTACCAAAAACATTGCCTCTCTTTTTTTTAAATTCCTTTGGATTGGATGAGATATAATTAAAAAAAAAAAGATATATCTAACACATTACAAAAGATCAATATTAAATAAACTGAACTATATGATACATACTTTAACATTTCATACAAATGTAGTATAGAAAAAAAAATATAAATCACACAATATACATCATCATTTCATGTATATATAATTGTAAATAACGTAAATATACCTACATTATCATTCCACGCAAAATACAACGTAGCGAATAATGAATAGAACAATACAAATTACATAATATATATGCAATTATATTTCATGCAAATACAACTTGGAATAACAACGTAAATAATCAATTTTCATGCAAATGTATAAAAACAATAAACAATATAAAAATAAAAATAATTTATTTAGATAAGATTATTATATTAAAACAATATTAAATAAATACAAAAAGGGATACTAAAATAAACAAACAAATTATGTACGTAAAAAGGGATATAATCTAAATACAATTTAAAAGGAATAAATGAGGTAAAAATATTTAAAACGATATATATAAATAATGAAGGAAAATTTTTAAAAGAATGGTTCATATATATGAATATATTGTATGATTTAATAACTTAATATATTTATAAAAATATGAATATGTTAAATAGGAACAAAATTTCATATTTAAAATTTAGAATATTACATACTAAACTCTAAATAATGATGTATGAAAATGTAATTTTCAATAATAATTTACAAAATTTTTAATTATACATAATAAATATTTAGTAATAAAATGGTATAGAAATAAAATAATAAATAATAAAAATGATATAATATGTAATAATTTACATATATAAATATAGTAAAATAAATAATATATAAAGTAAAATGTATAACATATAATAAAATTTATAAGAAATGTATATAATATTATAATAAAAATAATATATATTATTTTACATATAACTAATGTTTATAAAAATAAATAATATATATAAAAAGGATTAAAATTGAATTTAATTAAAAAAATCTATGGTTAATTACAAATAAATGAAAAATTTGGGCCTGATTGAAATGCACATTAAAATCTGAGGGACTCGTTGGGCAATTAGCCCTGATCCCAAAAAATGACGTCGTTCTTCAGAATAGTTTTTAATGGCCATTGGGACTAAATTGAAATAAATATAAAGGTTAGGGCCAATTTAAAATAAAAATAAAATGCAATTATAAATTTAAAAAATGCGGAAGGATTGATTGGGCAATTTGCCCTTTAAACGAAAACACGCGGATCCTACCCGGGTCACGGGTCAACACGCGGATCCTGAGTTTTGAAACGACGCCGTTTTGAAGCTTATCGTTTTGAGCAAAACGACGCCGTTTCTATGAGGCTATAAAAGCCAAATATAAGCCTTAAAAGTCATTTTACCCGTCTTTAAAAAAAAAGAAAGAAATCCTCTGAAAGAGGGTTGGGGATCAGCCCTCAGAGCTCTGTCGAGCTTCCGGCCAGGGGCTTACACGCGCCTATGCGCCACCGTCAACATCGCCTCTTACGGTGGCTGGAAGCTGGAAAGCTTCGTTTTTTTCACAAAGGTATGTTCTTTCCCCCTTTATTTACAATATTCGTATATATTTATTGAGAAGAAATAGAAAAGAAAGTAGAATAATCACCTCTGTTCAGTCAACTATCTGGTTCTTTTTTCTGTATATGTGTATATATCCCAAAAACGTAGTTCTTAAACCATTCTCGATTCGGGCTTTTATAGCCACTGAAAATAAAAACATATTTACAATATTTATTTCTTGCCATATTTGTATTGCCTCTGCTGTTTCTTCTTTCCCCTTTTGCAGGTGACGACGAGGAGACTAGGATGATCGGGCACTGATGATGGCACACTGGCGTTGATTTGTGTGCCGATCACGGCGTGATACGGAGCCTGGAATCACGGCTCTGATGGAGGGTCACGAGAACGGTGTGAGACGAAGGGGCGTGACGTTTGGAGTGTTTACGGCGCGAAACTTCTGGAAACCCTAGGGTTTCCTGATTTTGTTTAAGGATTGGGCCTTACTGGGCTTTACTGGTTTGGGTCAAGTTCAGGTACATGGGCTAAGGGTTTTAGGTGTAACCGGGTATAGGTTTATTGGGTATTCTGGTTTAGACCAGTTGGGCTACAGGTGTAACCGAGTTTGGCTATCGGGCCTTTAGGCCTGTTTATTGTAATTTGGACATTAATAGGGACATTTTATTTTCAGTTTATAAACTTTGTTTATTTTATTTCACGGGCCCGAGAAAATTTGGGCTATTACAGCTGCCCCTCTTTGTTTATTACTGTGTAACAGGAATAGAGGAAAGATTAAAAGGACCAAATTTGCCCGGCTTGGCCAAGTCTCGAAATCTTGATCCTCATCTTCCTTAAAGGTATTCTGATAACTTCAAACTGCTTCATTGTAACCCAGATATGTCAAATCTACTATTTTCGATCTGCTCTCTGTCAATACAGAGACACTAAATCTGCTATCTTCGATTTGTTCTCTGATAATACAGAGATGCCAAATCTGCTATCTTTGATTTGCTCTCTAACAATACAGAGACGCCAAATCTACTATCGGTGATCTGCTCTCTGTCAATACAGAGACGCCAAATCTACTATCGATGATCTGCTCTCTGTCAATACAAAGACGCCAAATCTACTATCTTCGATATGCTCTCTGACAATACAGAGACGCCAAATCTGCTATCTTTGATCTGCTCTCTGACAATACAGAGATGCCAAATCTGCTATCTTCGATCTGTTCTTTGACAATACAGAGACGCCAAATCTGCTATCTTCGATATGCTCTCTGATAATACAGAGATGCCAAATCTGCTATCTTCGATCTGCTCTCTGACAATACAGAGATGCCAAATCTGTTGTCTTCGATTTGTTCTCTTACAATACAGAGATGCCAAACCTGCTATCTTTGATCTGCTCTCTACCCATACAGAGATGCCAAATCTACTATCGGTGATCTGTTCTCTGTCAATACAGAGACACCAAATCTATCATCGGTGATCTACAATGCCCCGTAAAGACATAACCTATAGAATGCATATGTGCTCATGCCCGATGATTAAGATGCCATGCTCGAAATTAATCAAATGCTCCTAATTAGACCTATTATGATGAAAATGTTATGAAAATGACTCTTATTTCGGACGTCTTTACTTATTCACTCATCAAAGTTCCACCTTTATTTACTCAAAGTATCAATCATACTTTGCTCTTATGTTTTGAATCAAATTAGTCCTATTGTACCATTCTTCGAGTATTACGACCTATTGGAGACGATCCTCTCCTAAAATTGAATCATTTGAATTGTCTAATTATCCTTTGGACTAAAGAAGAAATTTTCTCGAATGCCTCCGACCCTTACCCATGAGAATTCTTCACACAATTGTTCTGTTTTAGTCTCTCGTATTCTCTAAAGATTTCCAGAGCAATATGCAAAACTTCGTTCGTAAAAATATTTAGTTTATCAATCATTATTTCAATGCAACACAGTTTGGAAGACAAATAATTTGATCTTGAGAATAATTAGATAACTTATCAGAATACAATAGGAAATTAATCTGAGAATATATCTTTGAGGAGAAAAAGAATCCAAAGATAGTAAACAGAACAAAAATTCGATGTCTAACATATCGCAGCTTGGGCTTCTGTATACAAATTCCATAAAGACTGTTTTGAGTTTAATATGTGTTTAGAAGGTCAAAAGTACTTTGTTGATGCCCCGGTATGTAACACACTCCATTTCTCATCAAATCCGGTATAGCAAGGTCACTGCATGCTTTTCAAAATTTGAGCAGCCCTTTCGGGTTTTCAACTCAAAACTCCTTTGGTCTTAAGGTGCCCTTTACGAGTTTTCACCTTGGCCTCTCCATTTTTTTTTTGTTTAGAAGTCTCAAAGTGCCCTTTGTGGGTTTTCACCTTGACTTCCCTTCTCTTTAGGCAAAGTAATTCTTAACTGAGTCTGAATTCACTGGATTGGGTAAACTTTTCCTATCCATTTCTATCAAATCCGTGCACCTCCAGAGAAAGCTTTCTTCACAACATACGGTCCTTCCCAATTCGGCATCCATTTCCCCCTAAAGTCCTTCTATATGAGAAGAATCTTTTTCAATATAAGGTCCCCTTCGTGGAATTCTCTTGGACGAACTTTCTTGTCATAGGCTCGTATCATTCGCTTCTGATACATATGACCATGGCGAATAGCTCTTAGCCTCTTTTCTTCAATCAAGTTCAATTGGTCATACCGCGATTGAATCCATTCTGCTTCATCCAGCTTTATCTCTGACAAAATTTGAAGAGAAGGTATTTCTACTTCAATGGGTAACACTACATCCATCCCAAAAACCAACGAGAAAGGAGTTGCCCCAGTAGAGGTTCTGATGGACGTTCGATAAGCTAAGAGTGCAAATGGTAATTTCTCATGCCAATCTCTGTAGGTTTTAGTCATTTTCCCCACAATCTTCTTAATGTTTTTGTTGGCAGCTTCCACTGCCCCATTCAGTTTTGGGTGATATGAAGATGAATTATGATGTTTCATCTTGAATTGACTGCAAACTTCTGCAATCATGCTGTTATTCAAGTTCAGTGCATTATCCGATATAATCCTCTCAGGCATTCCATACCGAAAAATAATCTCATTTTTTAAGAATCGACTCACTGCCGACTTGGTAACACTAGCATATGAAGCTGCCTCCACCCATTTTTTGAAGTAGTCGATGACCACGAAAATAAAACGATACCCATTCGAGCCTTTTGGTGATATTGGCCCAATGACATACATGCCCTACATGGAAAAGGGCCATGGAGAAGTCATAACATGTAAGGGTAAAGGTGGTACCTGAATCTTGTCCCCATATATCTGGCATTTATGACATTTCTTAGCATAACTGATACAATCTTCTTCCATAGTAG
Source organism: Gossypium anomalum (assembly GCA_025698475.1). Lineage (NCBI taxonomy): Eukaryota > Viridiplantae > Streptophyta > Magnoliopsida > Malvales > Malvaceae > Gossypium > Gossypium anomalum. The sequence continues at coordinate 63,235,321 of CM046968.1, read as the reverse complement.
ACCAATCCTCATGATTTTCCTTGCCATCGTAAAGCCATTAGCATGTGTCCCACAAACCCCTTCATGTACTTCCTCAAGATTTGTCTAGCTTCTATAGCATTGACGCATCTTAAAAGTACCTGATCTTTTCTTCTTTTATAAAGGATGTCCCCATCTACCACATATTCGCAGGCCAACCTCCTCAAAGTTCTTTTGTCATTCTCAATTGCCTGCTCAGGATATTCACGATTTCTTACATACCGCAATATATCTTGATACCAAGGATGGTCATCCTTTTCCTCCTCTTCGATGTTACAACAATGAGCTGGAACCTAATAAATGATCATCTGAATTGGTCTCACATCCTCTTGTTTATTTGCTTTAATCATGGAAGCCAATGTTGCTAAAGCGTCTGCCATCTGATTTTCATCCTGTGGGAGATAATTGAAAGTGAGGCTATCAAACTCTTTAAGTAACTCCAAAACTACCTTTCGATAATTAATCAATTTAGGATCCCTTGTCTCCCATTCACCCCTAAGCTGGTAAATTACCAATGCAGAGTCTCCAAATACTTCCAAGGTTCTAATTTTTTGTTCTTTGGCCGATCGATCCGCATGATACATGCTTCATACTCGGCCATATTGTTTGTACAGTCAAAATCCAATTTACATGTAAATGGATAATGATCACCATTTGGGGATACCAAGACTGCCCTAATTCTATTTCCTACTGCGTTGGATGCACCGTCAAAGTTCAGCTTCCATGGATATCCTTCAATAGCTGCGACATACATCAATTCCTCATTAGGGAAATCAAAGCTCAATGGCTCATAATCTTCTAGAGCTCTGCTAGCCAGAAATTCTACTATCGCGCTCCCTTTTATAGCCTTTTGACTAACATAGACTATATCAAACTCTGAAAGCAATATTTGCCACCTTGCCATTCTTCCATTTAAGGCTGTTGACTCCATCATGTACTTTAACGGATCAAGTTTTGAAATTAGCCAAGTCGTATGATATAGCATATATTGCCTCAACCTTCAAGTCGTCCAAATCAAAGCACAACACAGTTTTTCAATTGGCGAATATCTCATTTCACACTCAGTAAATTTCTTACTGAGGTAGTATATCGCTCTCTCTTTTCTTCCTAACTCATCATGTTGACCAAGTACAAATCCCATAGAATTACTAAATACCGACAAGTACAGAATTAATGGTCTATTTGGACAGGGTAAAGATAGTACTAGAGCATTTAGCAAGTATTTCTTTACTTTATCAAAGGCATTCTGGCATTCCTCATCCCAAGTACCTTGGTTGTGTCTTCTAAGGAGGCGAAATATAGGATCACATTTCTCAGTTAATTGTGAAATAAACCGAGAAATATAATTCAACCTTCCCAGAAAACCCCGAACTTCTTTCTGAGTATGTGGTGGAGGCAAATCTCGTATGGCTCTAACTTTGTCTGAGTCAACTTCTATTCCCTTTTCGCTGACCACAAAGCCTAATAATTTCCCCTAGCTCCGAAGGTGCACTTTGCCGAATTAAGCTTTAACTGAAACTTCCTTAATCTCAGGAACAACTTCCTCAAGACTTCGATATGCTCCTTCTCTGTTCCAGATTTGGCAATCATATCATTAACATACACCTCAATCTCTTTGTGCATCATATCGTGGAATAAGGTCACCATAGCCCTTTCGTATGTTGCTCCTGCATTCTTCAGCCCAAAGGGCATTCCCTTGTAACAAAAAGTGCCCCACAACGTTATGAAGGTGGTTTTATCCATATCTTCAGGATGCATCTTTATCTGATTGTACCCTAAGAAACCATCCATAAAAGAGAACAACGAATATCCCGCTGTATTGTCTACCAAAGTATCGATGTGTGGTAAAGGGAAATTGTCCTTCAGACTAGCTTTGTTTAAATCTCTGTAATCAACACACATTTCTACCTTCCCATCCTTCTTAGGGACAGGTACAATATTAGCCACCCATTCTGAGTACTTAACTTCTTGTAGGAATCCAGCATCAAACTACTTTTTGACTTCTTCTTTTATTTCCAACACAATATCCAGCCTCATCCTTCGCAATTTTTGTTGAACTAGCTTGCAATCTTGTCTTATAGGAAGATGTTGTACCACGATATCAGTGTTCAATCCCGGCATATCCTGATATGACCATGCAAATATATCTTTGAATTCACGTAGTAATTTAACAAGGCCTTGTCTTCTTTCTTTAGCAATATGTATGCCAATTTTCACCTCTTTCCCTTCCTCCAAGGCTACATTCTCTATTGCCTCTTTCTCACGGGGTAAGATTTGTTTCTCCTCTTGTTTTACCATTCTTAATAGATCCGGAGATATATCACAATCCTTGTCATCTTCAAAATCCTGAGGTTCTTCTAAACACATGTCTTGCACAAAAGAGAATCTAGGATTTGTAGTATTAGTACTCATGTCATTGATATCTAGGGATCTGTGGGATATAAAAGAATATACAAAGAATGAATGAATTTTAGGAACGTTTATTTATATGTTATGAATGAAATGGAAAAGTATAAAAGAATTTAAAGGTCAAAAGAATTTTGAACAGTATAAAAGAATATTCACTTGAATTGATAACAAAAGTTGCGTTTTATTAAATTGCAAACATCCGAACATGAGCCTATTTTACAAATGAAACCTTACTACTCCTCGGCTTTAGAGCAATAAGAGTGTTTTTAAAATTACTCTGAAAAATCTTTAAAAACTATGTTTTTAAAATTACTTTAAAAAATCTTTAAAAACTACAGCAATTTCTTCTGCAACCCAATTGTTTAAAGAGCTTCCCAGTTCGTAAGGGCGAATGCCCTCAAGGTTTCCTTATCCAAACTCTTCATTATACACAGCATTGATGTAATAGCTTCCTTTTTCAATCAACCCTCCCTTAGGATGAATTATCCCTCATGATATAAAAGATTGGGATATATGAGGGAATGTCATCAATTCCCACTTTACTTCTGTTCCACAAAAACACGCCCTTCTTCTTTCTTGATACTTCTTTATTTCTTTCCTCCTTTGCTTATGATCTGGTCTGTAAACCAAGCCAAAACGGTCTCTCTTCTCGTTTAGTTCTGGAATTTGAATCCCTCCTTGAAGATATCTTCCCCATCCTTTTCCTGGCAAGGCTTCTTTCCCCATTATCATTTGCAAACCCATTCTTGTAGTTCTGGATATCTTGGGCAGCGGCAGCTCATTCCCCTCTGAAATGAATGTTGCATTAACGAATTCTAATGAACGAAAAGAGCATTCAATGGCCTCCTTGTTTGCTTCTACATAAGGTGCGTCACTGGTAACTGTCGCTATAATGTCCTCTTCCACATTTATGGTGACCAGCCGTCCATCAGCTATTAACTTCAATTTCTGGTGCAAATATGAGGGCACCGCTCCTGCCGAGTGTATCCAAGGCCTCCCCAACAAGAAATTGTAAGAGGGCTTGATGTCCATCACTAAAAAGTCCACCTCATAAGTATTTGGCCCAATCATCAAAGGAATATCAATTCTTCCCATGACCTTTCTCTCCGTACCATCGAATGCTCTCACTACATTATGGCATGTTTTCATGTGAGAACCGTCTATGGGTAATCTGTTCAATGTGGATAATGGTAAGACATTTAAGGCTGATCCATTATCAATAAGCATACTTGGCAATGTATACCCCTTACAGCGAGTAGTGATGAGTAAAGTTTTAGCTGATCCCATGCCACCAGGTGGTATTTCATTGATATAGATGAAATTGTCAGCACTTATGTTACTAACCGATCGATCCAACTTATTGACGGATATATCATTAGTAACGTAAGTCTCATTGAGCACCTTCATTAATGCTTCCCGATGTACCTCTGAACTTAGAAGTAAAGCCAACACTGATATGCGAGCTGGTTGTTTGCGTAATTGTTCAACCACGCTGTACTCATTGTGTTTTAAGAATTTTAGAAATTCTCTAGCTTCTTCTTCCTTCACTGGCTCATTAACCAATATTTCAGTCCACTTTCCTTTGTCAAAGGCTTTTGCTTTTGAGGGCTCGACTCTGGCACTTTCTACATCATAACGCTTCCCACTACGTGTGTAAGAACCCTCATCTTGAGCCTCCTTAGAAGCACTAGCTATATCCTCTTTCTCCGGTATTGTCACATTGTAGTCATCATTCCAGGGTACCCTCTTGTTATCCTTATAAGGAAAGGAAACGGGTTTATAAATAATGACTTCTGGTATTGTTGGTATTTCAACTTCATTATTTCTTGGTAAAGAAATAGTGATCCTTGGCCGGTATTGATTCTTCGGTCCACCTTCTAATGTGCATATATGTCCCTCATCTGAGCTAGCTTCATAAAATTCCAGCTCCTTATTATCCATAAGGCGTTGTACCAAGGCCTTAAACTCATCACATTCCTGGATCTTGTGTCCCTCTTCAGCATGGAACTCACAGTAGTCCCTCACTCCTCTATTCCTTTCTTTAGAGATTATCATCTCTTTTTTCACCCTTTCTTCCCAAATCACTTTCATCGGCGTTCTCACCTCGGCCACGCCCTCTTTAATCCTTCTCATACTAGTGTCCCCGACTGTATTTACCCCTTGATCACCATGATTTGGCAATGGGTTCTCATTACTAGGGGTGTCGTCAAATTTTACAACCCCCATCTTGATAAGTCTTTTCACTGCTTTTTTAAAGCTAGTGTAATTTTTGATCGAATGCCCCGATATCCCTGTATGATATTCACATTTGGCATTTGCATCATACCATTTAGGGTATGGAGGTTGCAAAGGTTTCAAATGAAAAGGAGTTATTGCATGTGCATTAAATAAACTTTGATAAAGCTCCTGATACGTCACTAGGATAGGCGTAAATGAGACATTTTCAGAATTTTGTCTCGAACCAGATCCCTGCTTTTGAGAATCCTGTTGCCCAACTATAGTTACTCTAGGCTGACTAACCGTAATAGCTTTTGAATTATAAATACTCGTATTGTTCACCTCATTATCTTTCCTTCTTGGGGCCGATCTTTTAGCAGTTTCCCCCTCTATCTTGCCACCCCTTATGGCGTTCTCAATTATTTCTCCTGCCATAACTATATCAGCAAAGCTGTTGGTGGTACTTCCAATCATGTGAGTAATGAATGGGGCCTTCAAGGTGTTAATGAACAGCATGATAGTTTCTTTCTCCAAGAGCGGTGGTTGAACTTGCATGGCAATCTCCCTCCATCTCTGTGCATATTGCCTAAAGCTCTCATTAGGCTTCTTTTCCATGTTTTGCAATGTGATTCTATCAGGAGTCATGTCTGTCACATGATTATATTGCTGCATAAAGGCTTGCGCTAAATCTCTCCAAGAACCGATCCTTGTGCGACTCAATTGATTATACCACCTAGACGCTGTCCCAACCAAACTATCTTGAAAATAATGAATCAATAATTGATCATTGTTTACATAGCTAGTCATCCATCTACAGAATATAGTGATATGGGTCTCAGGGCAAGTAGTCCCATTGTACTTCTCGAATTCCGGCATCTTGAACTTATAAGAAAGCACCAAATCTGGGACCAAGCTCAAGTCCTTGTTATCAATTCCCTGACAATTATCAGTGTTTTCTAATGCCTTAAATTTCTCCTCTAACCCTCTGCAACGTTCCTCTAATTTCTTTGATGATTTGAGTCTCATCTCTTCCCTCTCAGCTATATCTAAATCAGGGATGAATAGATTGGTAGGGTTATCTCCTGGGTTCGATCCCAAGCTAGTCTGGAAGTTCATGGGAATTCCAGCATTGACCTACCCATTTTGAGGCCTTATTGTGATGGACGGCCTTCGGGGATATGCTTCAGGTTAAGTTTGCACATGGGGTGGAGTAAAACCTAGAGGATGATCCTCATTATCTTCTTCAGTTATGGTCATAGGAGCCTTTCCTTTATCCGTTGCTCCCTTCAGTAGCTGAGCCATCTCAGCCATTATACTCCTTTGAGCCTCAAACATTTGATCCTTCATCTCCTGTTGGATTTTTGCCAATTATTCCTGCAACTGCTCTTGCAATTCTTTCTAAATCTACTCAAGTCTTTGGTCCATATTCTTTGTCTTAGCGCGTGTACCGTAAGGATGTGTTGCTTCTAGATTTTTCTTTCTCTTACTCTCTCTTTCTGCCTAATAATTTTAACTAATTAGGGTCTTTCCATAAATTTGAATGCATATGATGCGATGAGATGCAAATGCATGAATGTAAAAAGATATCAATTCTGATTCAGTTTCTTTTAGAAAATGTTATTTAAGAAACAAAAATCTTTACACGAAACAGATTTCAAATACGTCTTCGCCCTCAGGCCTAGAGTTTTAATCCTATCCAATAACAAAGCTAAATCTAAACCTCTATTTGACACTAACTCATACTTTGTACTTAATACGTTAGCTTGCGCTGCCAGGTCTTGTAAATGATCAGCAACCTCTCGATTCTGGACTATGGCTTCTCCCATGAAATAAATCCTATCTCTGACTTGATCCTGAAGATGGTGAAGCTTTTTCATCCAATATTCTTCTCTTGCCTCGAGCTGCTCAATCCGTAGTTCACGGTTCTGCAATGTTGCTTCCAACCTTCCAATATTGTGCTTCATTTCCTCGATCTTGTTCAGACTTGCCTTTAACTCAGTCACAGAATTACGACTTCTGTGATGATGAAGAGATCGTCCGAGCTCAGACACCTTAGCTTTTAATCCTTGATTCTCTTTCTCTAAGAACTGATTCTGCGCCTACATCTCTTAGAACTTCTTCTCCCAATATTTGACTTTGGCTTTTTCTTCTTGAATCTCTCATTGCCACTGCTCTGAAGATTTCCCTAATCCAGCTCTCTTCATTGATAGCTGTGCGTTCTTATATTGTGTCTTTAAGTCATCTCGGTCTTCCTCAATCTTCTTGTTTTCTTTCCTCACTTTTTCTACCTCGATTTTCTGAATATCGACGTCTAAGCTTATGTACATCTTTTCCTCTTCAAGCCTCTCTATCTTTTTCCCGAGCTCCAAATTCTTCCTTTCAAACTCTTGCTTTATGACCTCTAACTCTGATGGAATCACTCGTAAATTCTCCTCCATTGATCGAGCAACCCCCAAACTCAGTCTAGGGATATTATCATTGACCCTCTTACTAAACCGCCCTTTATATTCAAGAGTTGTCGCCAGACCTTTAGTTAGAATCTTCATACAGCAAACCTTCTTCCAAGCCTCAGAAATTTCTCGCATCTTCTTCTTATAATGATCTCCCTTATATGAAAAATCACTCTGAGCTAGCCCTTGTGTTGCTGGTATAAACGGCTCCGCCTTATATTGCCTTAGGACGAATAATGGTGCATAACCGACAACACCCTAAATTCCAAGAAGAGGTACCTAATCAAAGCTTCCGCAACGATAAAGAATTTCGCTAGGAGTCATCCAAAGGGCTTTCCACATAACATCTTCTTCTCGGAGATTCTGAAGTATTTCTATCCACCTTTCCTCTATAATGTCATCCCTCCTTGGTGTAGCTGCTGCTTCCTTTAAGGGAGAATAATTTTTAAAGAACACTCGGCAAAGAACCTTATCAACCTTCCAAAAGTGACTGTGGAACCAAACTAACAACAACTGTGTGCATCCAATAAACCTTCCCTCTCCAACTCTCCGACATGCATTCAAAGATCTAAATGTCTCAGCTAGGATTGCAGGTACAGGTGTATTCTGCTTACCCAGTCGATCAAATAAATTTACGACTGCTTCATCTATGTGTCCTATAGCTTTTGGGTAAATAACCAAACCATGAATACTTAAGGCCAGGACATCAACCCTCCTCTTCACATCTGGGTATGCCAATATTAGCTCCCTCAAACTTGTCCATAGAATGCATTTACCATCACCCTTTTGTTGGATTCGAGCTGCAGCCCACTATTCACTCATCCCTATGATCATCATTAATTTTTTCATGAAAGTTAGAAGATTAGCGGCCCTAACATAAGCTTTGTTACCTTGAATTCTCGGACAATGAAGCAAAGTTGTATACTCCTCCAAAGTAAGCACTAAATCTACCTCTCCAAATGTAAAACAACTATAAGCAGGATTCTAAAACTGTACCATAGCTCGAAATAGATGCTTATCCACCTTGATGTCTAACAAATAGGGAAGATCTCCATAATTCGGGTAGAACAACTGCTTAGTCTTGTCATTCCATTGGGCCCAAATGTCTCTCAACTCCTGAAACTCATACTGTGTTGAATTAATACGAGTGAAGTCCCACAACTCGGACGTATATCCCTCAGTGACACTATCTCCTTTCTCTAACTGGGTGTTCTCTGACCAAATACAGACATAGGCGTTGTCTTCCACTTTATCAAGATATTCGTTCCTCATTACAAAACTTTCTAATCTAGAAATCAAACCCTGAACTGACACTTTTAAATGTTGAGTGACATGCAATAATAGCAAAATAAAATAAGTTAGTAACATATATAAAAGTATAATAAACAAATACTTATAAAGGTAGTTTACTAAAGGCTATCACTATACTCCTTAGGGTAAGCACTTAAAGTTCACTATATGCGTTTCAGTTCAAAAGTGAGGGTACCTGAACTAGCAGATTCCTCGGTCCTTACCCATTATAGGCTCATATGGACCAAGTTTGGTTTAGGGGGACACATTTCCCTATGGCCATACGGAGATGAAAATCTCACGAAGACATAGGTACAGATGTATCCCAGAAGTAATCCACTAGCCCATACGGAGGTGAAGACCTCACGAAAGTGTAGCTTCTCACTCCCACTTAAGGGTACGACCACAACGGTCATGCAAATGCAGTGTGTACAGCAACAAGATAACAAACATATGTAGCAAACACATGTAAAAAGGATCAATTTTTTAAAAATTTTTCCAAACTTCCAACATTAAGAAAGAAAATGATCAATTTCTTGGCTTGATTCTCTTATTGTCCCCAGCGGAGTTGCCAAGCTGTCGAAACCTCCTTTTAAAAGTGTGATTTTTGAAAATGGGAGTCGCCACCAACCTTTTTAGGTGTGATTGGATCACCATATAAAACATTTTGGTCTACGAAAACATGAGAAAATAGGTTCGGGAATCGATTACGTGCGAGGAAGGATTAGCACCCTCGCAACGCCCAAAATTGGTACCAAATTAGTTTTCTATCTTGATGTCAAAAGTTTAAAGGAATTTGGAAATAAGATCCTTTTTTAAAACTATAATAATTTGCTGAAAGTTGAGGTTCTTTTCGCTTCCAAAAGAGTACAAACATCACATCCAGCATGATTGGACACAATATTCTTAAACTTTTGTAACTGAAATCATCTCGTGATTTACGAAATTTATTTAAAAGGATATTTTTTGACGTTTAGACAAACGGGAAATCGCAACCCAGCATGTTAGGACACTACTTCCCGAATTCCCAAATACCAAAAACATTGCCTCTCTTTTTTTAAAATTCCTTTGGATTGGATGAGATATAATTTAAAAAAAAAAAACAATGATATATCTAACATATTACAAAAGATCAATATTAAATAAACTAAACTATATGATACATACTTTAACATTTCATACAAATGTAGTATAGAAAAAAAATAATATAAATCACACAATATACATTATCATTTCATGCATATATAATTGTAAATAACGTAAATATACCTACATTATCATTCCACGCAAAATATAACGTAGCGAATAATGAATAGAACAATACAAATTACATAATATATATGCAATCATATTTCATGCATATAGAATAACAACGTAAATAATCAATTTTCATGCATATGTATAAAAACAATAAATAATATAAAAATAACAAATAATTTACGAGATAAGATTATTATATTAAAACAATATTAAATAAATACAAAAAGGGATACTAAAATAAACAAACAAATTATGTACGTAAAAAGGGATAAAATCTAAATACAATTTAAAAGGAATAAATGAGGTAAAAATATTTAAAATGATATATATAAATAATGAAGGAAAATTTTTAAAACAATGGTTTATATATATGAATATATTGTATGATTTAATAACTTAATATATTTATAAAAATATGAATATGTTAAATAGGAACAAAATTTCATATTTAAAATTTAGAATATTACATACTAAACTCTAAATAATGATATATAAAAATGTAATTTTCAATAATAATTTACAAAATTTTTAATTATACATAATAAATATTTAGTAATAAAATGGTATAGAAATAAAATAATAAAAAATAAAAATGATATAATATGCAATAATTTACATATATAAATATAGTAAAATAAATAATATATAAAGTAAAATGTATAACATATAATAAAATTTATAAAAAATGTATATAATATTATAATAAAAATAATATATATTATTTTACATATAACTAATGTTTATAAAAATAAATAATATATATAAAAAGGATTAAAATTAAATTTAATTAAAAAATCTAGGGTTAATTACAAATAAATGAAAAATTTGGGCCTGATTGAAATGCACATTAAAATCTGAGGGACTCGCTGGGCAATTAGCCCTGATCCCAAAAAAATGACGTCGTTCTTCAGAATAGTTTTTAATGGCCATTGGGACAAAATTGAAATAAATATAAAGGTTAGGGCCAATTTAAAATAAAAATAAAATGCAATTATAAATTTAAAAAATGCGGAAGGATTGATTGGGCAATTTGCCCTTTAAACGAAAACACGCGGATCCTACCCGGGTCACGGGTCAACAAGCGAATCCTGAGTTTTGAAACGACGCCGTTTTGAAGCTTATCGTTTTGAGCAAAACGACACCGTTTCTATAAGGCTATAAAAGCTAAATATGAGCCCTAAAAATCATTTTACCTGTCTTTTAAAAAAATAAAGAAATCCTCTGAAAAAGGGTTGGGGACCAGCCGTCGGAGCTCTGTCGAGCTTCCGGCCAGGGGCTTACACGCGCCTACGCGCCACCGTCAACATCGCCTCTTATGGCGGCCGGAAGCTGGAAAGTTTCGTTTTTTCGCAAAGGTATGTTCTTTCCCCTTTTATTTACAATATTTGTATATATTTGTTGAGAAGAAATAGAAAAGAAAGTAGAATAATCACCTCTGTTCAGTCAACTATCTAGTTCTTTCTTCTGTATATGTGTATATATCCCAAAAACGTAGTTCTTACATCGTTCTCGATTCGGGCTTTTATAGCCACTGAAAATAAAAACATATTTACAATATTTATTTATTGCCATATTTGTATTGCCTCTGCTGTTTCTTCTTTCCCCTTTTGCAGGTGACGGCGAGGAGACTAGCGATGATCAGGCACTGATAATGGCACACTGGTGTTGATTCGTGCGCCGATCACAGCGTGATACAGAGCCTGGAATCGCGGTACTAATGGATGGTCACGGGAACGGCGCGAGACGAAGGGGCGTGACGTTTGGAGTGTTTGCGGCGCAAAACTTCTGGAAGCCTTAGGGTTTCCTGATTCAGTTTAGGGATTGGGCCTTACTGGGCTTTACTGGTTTGGGTCAAGTTCGGGTACATGGGCTAAGGGTTTTAGGTGTAACCGGGTATAGGTTTATTGGGTATTCTGGTTTAGACTAGTTGGGCTACAAGTGTAACCGAGTTTGGGTTATCGGGCCTTTAGGCCTGTTTATTGTAATTTGGACATTAACAGGGACATTTTATTTTCAGTTTATAAACTTTGTTTATTTTATTTCACGGGCCGGGCAAATTTGGGCTATTACACCCCTATCCTGTAACCGTTGCCGGAATATGTAAAGGGCATCACCGGACTGACAGAGCATACCAGAACAAAACCAAATCACACATATCATATAACCATAATACATTTACATTCATCCACAATTCATTAATTAAATTGGTCTGTGAGACCTAAAACATACATTTAGGGAAGGTCAGGACTAAACTGAACCCATTCAGAATTTTTAGAGCTTGAGCAAACTAATCAAAACTGCCAAAGTCACACGCCCGTGTAACTAGGCCGTGTGGCTCACACGGGCACAAGGCACGCCCATGTGGTCCGACCGTGTCAAAAAATAGGTCCTATCCTGACTTATTAACACGGCCAACAAACATGGTCGTGTGCCATGACCGTGTGATAAATAGCTAGCTACTGACTTGTTCATACGGCCACAAGGCACGCTCGTGTTCTCTGGCTGTGTGGCACAAAGTAGGCTTGGTTTAAGCCAATATGCCACCCTTTAAGGGTCCAATCTAACAAGCATCATTAAGCAACATTTACACCAACATTTCTAGTCAATTCCATGCTAAAAAATGACCAAAACACATTGGACTAACATTGTGACAGCCCTAATTTGACCCTAGTTGAAAAGTGGTTGCGGAACCACAAAATTGAGTCACAAAATTATTTAAATACTCTTTTCTATGTTTATTATAAGTGAAGTATCATGTGTGAAAGTATCATGTCTTAATTTTGTCATTTGGATGTGAAATTATTAAAAAGGGACTTATGTGTGAAACTTTGAAAATGTGATAGATTAAATTGTAGTTGTCAAATAATGCATGGTTTAAAAAAATGTGGACTTGCATGTCAAATTCTCCACTTTTAAGATAGTGGCCGGCCATGATGATATTTACTACAAAATATATGTATTTTATATTAGTATTATAGTAACTAAATGGTTTTATAATATAAAATAAAAATAAGTAAAATAACTAAAGGGTGAAGAAAACAAAGTGCTCATCTTTGTTTCTTCTTAGCCGAATTTAAATATAGAAAAGGGAGCTAAGCCATTCGGCCACCTTTAAGCTTGAATTAAGGTAAGTAATTCATGTTAGTCCTTGAAATTTTAGCATATTTTAAACTAGTTACTAAGTCCCTTACTTAGCCCATGTCAAAATTTTGAATTTTGTGGTGTTTTGAGCAATCGGCCATGGAAGAAATTGAAGGGATTGATTGTTGTCTTTATGTTTTAATGAGTAATTGTGAATGGGTGAAGTTTGAGATAGTTAAATGTTCATATAGGTGGATTAGATGATAAGGGGAAATCGGCTTGTGTGAATGTGTAGTTGCCGAATGTGAATTTAGATAACATTTGAGTAATGTTTGCGTTTTAAAATGATGGAATAGAGAATTAAGGTTGATAAAATTTTGTTAAGAATGAATGAAAGAAATATGTGTATTCGGCTATGGATGATTGGATAATAAATTGGTGTGGATGCTTTGAATGAGATATGCACAATTATAAGTTGAATTTAAGGTTTGTTAAATTTGTTCTTATCATTGCCGAATGAGTTTAATGGTTAAAGAAAATTGTTAAGTGCTTAGTTAATGTGCATTCGGTCATTTAGGATGAGTATACATTTGATAATGTTTTGATACTTTGAAATGGAATTTAATTATTAAATGAGCTCTAAGCTTGTTGAATTTTGAGATGTGATTAGGAGCAAATTTGACATGAGCATATTTTGCTAATGACATGTTGATAAATGTTGAGTTATGGTACCATGATATTAACTTAGTTATCAAGTTGCCGAATGTGCTTATAAGTAAGTGAAGTTATGTTATAATTGAGCTAAGCCTATTTAGTTTTCTTGCTATATTTGACCATAAATATGTTTGAGTGATTCCGATTATAGCTTAATGTTTAGTTAAGTATGATTGATACTTTTAATTATTGTTTTAGCTGAATAATAAGATAGACATGGACAAATGATACGAATGAATTAGTTTTTGAAATGTATATGGTTGTCGTATGTATGTGTTTGATTGAGAAGTAAATTTGTTTAATTTAGCTCAAGAGCTTAGAGGACCAAAGTTGGATAGGGGAAAGGAGAAAGTAATCGAATAGCCGTTATAATCATTCGACAACATCCGAGGTAAGTTTTAAGTAATCAAATGTACATAACAAATGATTATAATCAAATATATTATGTGAATTAGGTATTCCTTGTATGGTATGGATTTAGCCGAATGTTAAAGATGAAATGATGGTGTATTATATCATGTTCATATGGCCTAATGGCAAGTATAACATGTTGGTAAATATGCAATGTGCTTTTATAATCGAATGATAAGTTTGAAATGAATGTGAGCGAAATGTTATGCATAAGCTATAGAATGCTAAATGTGAAAATGAGATGAAAGAAAAGTGTTTGAGATGTATAATTATATATGTTCAAATGATGCTAGTACCTAATTGATATGATTATGTTATATGGAACTTGTTGATTTGATTATCGTATGGTACTATTCGGGCCTTCGAGCCTAGCAAGCTATAATGCCGGTGAGTTAATATCAGGCTTTGAGCCTAGCAAGCGTAATGCCGGTGAATGAGTCCAGACTTAAAGTCTAGCAAGCTTCGTGCCGATGTTGAATTCGGGTTTTAAACCTAGCAGGCTAATTGCCGGTGATTTGATATAAATCTAAGATTTGAGACTTCGTGATAAAACGACAATTGAAATCGTATAATACCTTAAGTTGGCCAGGTATGTATCTAGTACTTATATGAGCTTGATTGGGATTGAATCCCAAGTATGTAATATAATGTATATGTGAGTAAGTATTAAGACTATATATATATGATCCTGATACATTCAGCCAAAATGTGAAGTTATGTGAAAATATTTGATTTACTTATGTTATATGAATTTAGATTCAAGTGAAGTTAATACGCTAAATATACGTTAAATGTTTGTATATATATTCGGCCAAATGGTAATATACCTAAGAAATGTCACTTGGGAATTTGATTGATTGTTTATAATTGAATTTAACTGTTGCATTGCTTAAAACTTACTAAGCTTATGGAAGCTTACTCCATTTGTTTTGATTCTCTGTTTTTACATCGTTGAATCCAGCCACTTGCTCAGGGATCGTAAGCAACTCGTCACACTATCTATCATTTTGGTACTATTACATTTTGGAATTCGTATGGCATGTATAGAATAGACTTAAGTGAATGATATTTTGAGATGTTGTTGTATATAAGCTATGTTAATATGGTAACTTTTGAATGTCAGTATAAGTTTGAATTTCGATCTTTGATTTTGTTTGGCTATGCATATAATTGCTAATGAACTTATGTAAATGTGAATGTACAAATGTATTATTTTGGATTGGTAACTCTTCATAACCCACTCTAGCGACAGATACGGGTTATAGGGGTGTTACATTTTATTGGTATCAGAGCTACGGTTTAGTCGATTCTAGGACTAACGTAACGCGCGTGATTCTAGCTATACATGCCATGAAGTGTTAATACGATAGCGTGATGATTTTTGACAGTTGAAATGTGTTTTTCGTATAGTAATGAATTCTGATCCCGATTGAGAATGATGTAGAGAGCGTAGCACCTGCTCCCGCGCACGGGACAATGCTATTGGACTCTCAACCAAATGCTAGTAATCAGAATGATGAAGCTAAGCAAGCCTTCTATGCTATGATGAACGATTGGTTTACCTAATATGTTCGAACTAATCCAGCTGTTTCACATCCCCCATCCCCGACTAATACAACCTCTGCACCTGTGGTACCTCCTGTAGTTGACCCGTTGAAGTTGAGCAAGCCCCCGGTTGATAGAATTCAAAAGCACGGGGTTACTAAGTTTAAGGCTATTGGCACTGATGATGCCGAGTAGACTGAGTTTTTGGTCGATAATACCATTCGCGTGTTTGATGAATTATCGTACACACTCGATGAGTGCTTAAAATGTGTTATATCTCTGTTACGTGATTTTGCCTACTATTGGTGGAATACCTTGATTTCAGTTGTGCCGAGAGAACGGGTTACTTGGGAATTCTTTCAAACCGAGTTTCACAAGAAATATATCAGTCAAAGATTCATCAATCAGAAACAGAAAAAATTTCTCGAGCTTAAACAGGGCTCTATGATAGTTACCGATTACGAGCAAAAGTTTGTCAAACTTAGTAGATATGCTCGAGAATGTGTTTCGTCTGAGGCTATCATGTGTAAACGCTTCGAGGACAAGTTGAATGAAGACATCAAACTGTTGGTGGGTATTCTGGAAATCAAAGAGTTTGTAGTGCTTGTCGAGCGAGCTTGTAAAGCCGAAGAGCTTGGTAAAGAAAAAAGAAAAGCTGATGATGGAGCTAGAGAGTTCCGTAAAAGATCTTCAGGAAAATCCTTTCATCAGTTATCAAAAAAATTTAGAGATGACTCAGGCCAATCTAAGAATACTTCTAGTTTTTCCAGACGGGACCGTGATCGACCCCTGTGAGTATGCGAGCCACCTCTGTTGCTAGTGTCAGCAATGATCGTCAAGACAGATCTGAATGCAAGCATTATGGTAAATGGCATTCAGGAAGCTATAGATTTCATGACCGCTCTTGTTTCAAGTCTGGATCAGCTGATCACTTTATCATAGACTGTCCGAAATTAGCTGAACAGAATACTGATCCAAGTGGGAGGCCTAGTAACATTGCAACACGAGGTAGACCACCTAGACATGCGGGTAATGCTAGTGGAAATCAAAGAGGGACCAAAGATACTGCTGTACGTTCTGAGGCTTGTGCTCCTACCAGAGCCTATGCTAAACAAGCGCGCGAGGACGCTTCTTCGCCAGATGTTATTACCGGTACTTTAACTCTTTTTGATACTGATATTGTTGCTTTGATTGGCCCCAGTTCCACTCATTTGTATGTGTGTAAAACTTTGGCATCCAGTAAGACTCTACCTGTTGAGTCTACTAAGTTTGTGATTCGAGTGTCGAATCCTTTGGGTCGTTATGTGCTAGTTGATAAAGTGTGTAAGAAATGTCCCCTAATGATCAGAGATTCTTGCTTTCTGGCTGATCTAATAATATTACCATTTAATGAGTTTGATATCATTCTCGGTATGGATTGGTTAACTGTGCATGATGCGGTAGTGAATTGCAAGCGAAAGAAAATTGACTTGAGATGTTCGAATGATGAGATAATCCGAGTTGAGTCTATAGATTTAAATGGATTACCGGCAGTAATATCTTCGATGTTAGCTCAGAAATATGTAAAAAAGGGGTGTGAAGCTTATCTTGCGTATGTACTGGATAGTAAAGAGTCAGAAAAGAAACTTGAGACAGTGCCAGTGGTTTGTGAGTTTCCGGATGTATTCCCTGAGGAATTACCTGGATTACCACCTGTTCGGGAGGTAGAGTCTAGTATTGAGCTAGTACCAAGGACTACACCTATTTCGATAGCTCCGTATCGAATGGCACCAAACGAACTAAAAGAATTAAAATTTTAGTTGCAAGAGTTGACAGATAAAGGTTTTGCTCGACCGATTTTTTCTCCCTGGGGTTCACCAGTGCTGTTTGTGAAAAAGAAAGACGGAACTATGAGAATGTGCATTGATTATCGTCAGCTTAATAAGGTAACAATAAAGAATAAATATCCGTTGCCGCGAATCGATGATTTGTTTGATCAACTGAAAGGAGCCTCAGTATTTTCGAAGATAGACTTGAGATCGAGTTATTATCAGTTGCGAGTTAGAGACTCTGATGTGCCTAAAACTACTTTTAGAATGAGGTACGGACACTACGAGTTCTTAGTGATGCCGTTTGGACTTACTAATGCCCCTGTAGTTTTTATGGATCTAATGAATCAGATTTTCAAATACTATTTGGATCGGTTTGTAGTCATGTTTATAGATGACATCCTGATCTATTCACGAGACGAAACCGAGCATATAGAACACTTGAGGTTGGTATTGCAAATTTTACGAGACAAGAAGTTATATGCAAAATTCAATAAATGTGAATTTTGGTTGAGGGAAGTCAGCTTTTTAGGGCACATTGTATCCGCATCGGGTATACTAGTCGATCCGAATAAAATTTCAGCTATACTTGATTGTAAGCCTCCGAGAAATGGTTCAGAAGTTCGGTGCTTTTTGGGACTTGCCAGATATTACAGACGGGTTGTAAAAGGCTTCTAGATGATAGCAACACTGATGACTAAGTTGCTACAGAAAAATGTCAAATTTGAATGGTCAAAAAAGTGCCAGAAAAGTTTTGATCAATTGAAAACCCTTTTGACCGAAGCTCCAGTGTTAGTTCAGCCAGAATCCGGTAAAGAATTTGTGATCTACAGTGATGCATCTCTGAATGGTTTGGGCTATGTGTTGATGCAAGAGGGTAGAGTAGTAGCGTACGCTTCGAGACAGTTGAAGCCACATGAGAAAAATTATCTGACTCATGATCTCGAGTTAGCTGCTATCATTTTCGCTTTGAAAACTTGGCGTCATTACTTATTCGGAGAAAAATGTCGCGTTTATTCCGATCACAAAAGTCTCAAGTACTTGATGACTCAGAGAGATTTGAATTTGAGACAAAGACGTTGGCTAGAATTATTGAAAGATTACGAGCTTGTCATTGATTACCATCCGAAAAAGGCTAACGTGGTTGCTGATGCTTTAAGCCGTAAATCACTGTTTGTTTTACGAGCAATGAATGTGAATGTAACGCCCCGTACCCGACACCGTCGCCGGAGTCGAACACGAGGTGTTAACAGACTTAATTCATTACTTTAAACAGCTCAAACAATTTATTTTTAAAATTTTCAGTCAAGCTAGCAATCTACATCATAGTCGCTTAAAAATTCATATCTCGAGTTTCAAAACTCAAAATCCAATTCCGTAAATTTTCCCTGAAACTAGACTCATATATCTATTTACTAATTTTTTATGAATTTTTGGTCAAGCAAATTAGTACAGTTTATTAGTTAAAGTCTCCCCTGTTTCAGGGTTCGACTGCTCTAACCTCTCAGATATTACGAATCGATATCTCCTCTGTCTGAGTTTCAATGACTATGCCATTTATTTCTAATAAAACTAAACTCAATAAGGAATCTGTACATATAAATCATGGCTTCTAATTATCTTTGAAAAATTTATGGTGAATTTCCAAAGTCAGAATAGGGGATCCAGAAATTGCTCTGGCC
Source organism: Gossypium anomalum (assembly GCA_025698475.1). Classification (NCBI taxonomy): domain Eukaryota; kingdom Viridiplantae; phylum Streptophyta; class Magnoliopsida; order Malvales; family Malvaceae; genus Gossypium; species Gossypium anomalum. The sequence continues at coordinate 63,216,436 of CM046968.1, read as the reverse complement.
CTATTTCACAAAAATTTAAACATCTCATAAAATATAACTCATATACCTGTTTTGTTCCATCCATATGAAAATAGACTCATCAAGCTTCAATTCCATAACTTATTCATTATTTAATTCCATTTATACTATTTTTAGTGATTTTTCAAATTCACATCACTACTACTGTCTGAATCTATTTTATGGTAAATTTTACCCATTTCATGGTTCCCATGGATTAGCTAGCAATTTAGCATATATAACACCAAATATGATCATGATTAGCCATTCCAATGGCTAATCATTACCAAGCATTTCCATACCACTCAATAACCATATCATAAGACCATATATACAAAATGATTATAATGCTATACATGCCATACTCAAAATATACAAGCCATTATGCCAAGATGGTATACGGATAGTGTGAGCGTGCCTCCGACCGCTTCTCGATTTTCGAGTGGGCTTGTCAACACTACAAGGAATGAAAAGGAGGGAGTAAGCACAAATGCTTAGTAAGTTCACATGAAAATAGCAAGTAACACAACTATATAAGCAAACATAAACATTATTTGCATGATCATCACCGAGACATTCATATCACATTTTCATTTATCATCTTACCTTATTGTTGTTATATCGAGTTTTCAACCCGAGGGTTAAGTACATACCTGTTCAAAGTATCCATTTCACAACACTTACCAATACGTCCCTTTCATCTCGAGTATTCCTCCATTTGAGTAGAATTTTACCCGTTGAACACATTGGAATATAATTCGGATACATGGAAAGTTTGCACATAAGTGCCACATATGTAGCCAAGCTACCATGTAACCCGCCCATAAGTGAACTCGGACTCAACTCAACGAGCTCAGGCGTTCGCATCCATAAGTGAACTCGGACTCAACTCAACGAGTTCGGACATTCGCATCCATAAGTGAACTCGGACTCAACTCAACGAGTTCGGATGCTCAACCATCCTAGTGACATGTCACTTGTATCCTAATCTATTCCTAAGGTTCAAACGGTCTTTTTCCCTCGATCTGACATTAGCCGTCTTCCACAGAATATCGGAACTGATACTCGGTAACAATTCATATTTATCAAGTAGTAAACATAATTTGCATATTACTCAATATTAACCACAAAGCATAATATTTCACGATAAAAAAATCAGCATATCATATAATTAACATCAATAACTTAAAAATAACAATTATGCTACATTATTTACACATGAACTTACCTTGGTACCAAAATATAAAGATTTTGCGATTTAGTCCACAATCTTTTCTTTTCCTCGATCGCGACTTGATTCCCATTTCTCTTGATCTATAATACCAAATTAATCTTATTTAATACATACATTCATCAAAACAGCATTTAATACGAACTTTGGAAAATTACTCTTTTGCCCCTAAACTTTTGCATAATTACACTTTTGCCCCTAGGCTCGGGAATTAAACTTTATCCCTTATTCTTATGTTTTATGACATGCTGATCATTTTTCCCTTCTATGACAATATCAAATTCACACTCTAACATGTACTTATGACTATTAGGTATTTTTACCCATTAAGCCCTTTTACTCATTTTTGCTTAAAATCGCTTAGCAAAAGTTGATTAACATAATTTCAGCCTTCATATTCTACCATAAAACATCAAAATAAACACATTTCACCTATGGGTATTTTTCCAAATATGAGCCTTAGCTTAAATTATTGCTAGAATAAGCTTAATCAAGTTACCGGGATTCCAAAAACGTAAAGAACTTGAAAAACGGGGCTAGAACGGACTTACAATCGAGCTTGGAAGCTTGAAAAACCCTAGCCATGGTTTCTCCTTGCTATATTCGGCCATAGGGTTGAAGATGAGCAAAATTGGCTTTTAATTTTGTATTTTAATTCATTTTAACCCTAAATGACCAAAATACCCTTACTACTAAACTTTCCAAAAATTCCATCCATGTCCAATTTTTGTCCATAGACTTAGAAATTGGTAAAATTGCTATTTTAGACCTCTTAATTAATATTTCAAAACAATTTCATACTAGAAACTTCTAGAATGCAAGTTTTGCAAATTATTCGATTTAGTCCCTAATTTCAATTTAAGCACTTTATGCATAAAATTTCTTCATGAACTTTTCACACAATCATGCATCATATCATAGACCTCAAAATAATCATAAAATAATTATTTCTATCTTGGATTTTGTGGTCACGAAACCACTATTTTGATTAGGCCCAAAATCAGGATATTACAGTGCACCTGTCTGTGTCCGCTGATGATGTGTTAGTAGCGGAGTTAAAAGCAAAACCGTTATTGATGCAACAAATCCATGAAGCTCAAAAAGTGGATGATGAATTAGTTGCAAAATGAGCATTATGTGTTTCGAAAGAGGATTCAGAATTTTTAATTGATAACAATGATTATTTGAGGTTCAGAAATCGATTATGTGTTCCGAGAAATTCAGAGCTTATTCTGACGATTTTGAATGAAGCTCATAATAGTCGAATGTCAGTTCATCCGGGTAGCACGAAAATGTACAACGATCTGAAATATCAGTATTGGTGGCATGGTATGAAACGAGACATCTCTGACTTTGTTTCTAAATGCTTGATATGCCAACAAGTGAAAGCTAAACATCAGGTGCCTTCGAGTTTGCTACAGCCGATCATGATACCTGAGTGGAAATAGGATTGTGTCATGATGGATTTCGTATCCGGTCTACTGTTGACATCAAGCAAGAAAGATGCAATCTGGGTTATTGTTGACAGATTGACAAAGTCAGCTCACTTTATCCCTGTTCGTACAGACTTTTCATTCAATAAGTTAGTGGAATTGTATGTTTCTCAGATTGTAAAATTGCACGGAGTGCCCATTTCTATTGTTTCAGATAGAGATCCCAGAGTTACGTCATAATTCTGGAAGAAATTGCAAGATGCTTTGGGTACCAAGCTACATTTTAGCATCACTTTTCATCCCCAAACAGACGGGCAATCCGAGCGAGTTATTCAGATACTCGAGGATATGTTGAGATGTTGCATCCTTGAGTTTAGTGGCACGTGGGAGCGATACTTGACTTTGATTGAATTCGCATACAATAACAGTTTTCAATCGAGTATCAAGATGGCACCTTACGAGGCTTTGTACGGTCGTAGATGCCGTACACCTTTGTTTTGGACTGAACTCAGTGAGAATAAGATTTACGAAGTTGATTTGATTAATGAGGCAGAACAGAAAGTAAAAGTGATCCGTGAAAGTCTGAAAGCAGCATTAGATCATCCGAAATAGTATGTTGACTTGAAACAGAAAGATATAGAGTATCAATACAGAGACAAAGTGTTTCTTAAAGTTTCACCGTGGAAAAAGGTACTCAGATTTGGCCGTAAAGGCAAATTGAGCCCGAGATTTATCAGACCATACGAAATTACAGAACGGATTGGGCCGGTTGCTTATAGACTATTTATGCCACCTAAACTTGAAAATATTCACGACGTTTTTCATGTGTCGATGCTCCGTTGGTACAGATCCGATCCTTCTCATGTGATTAGTCCATCAAAGATAGAAATTTGGTCTGATTTAAGTTATGAAGATGAATCGGTTCGTATTTTGGCTCACAAGGTGAAAGAATTGCAGAATAAAACAATTTCATTAGTGAAAGTGTTGTGGGTCAAACACGGGGTTGAAGAAGCTACTTGGGAGCTTGAAGACTCTATGAAATAATGATACCCTAATTTATTCGTTGGTAAGATTTTCGGGGACGAAAATTTCTAAGGGGGGAGAGTTATGACAGCCCTAATTTGACCCTAGTCGAAAAGTGGTTGCGAAACCACAAAATTGAGTCACAAAATTATTTAAATGCTCTTTTCTATGTTTATTATATGTGAAATATCATGTGTGAAAGTATCATGTCTTAATTTTGTCATTTGGATGTGAAATTATTAAAAAGGGACTTATGTGTGAAACTTTGAAAATGTGATAGGTTAAATTGTAGCGGTCAAATAATGCATGGTTTAAAAAAATGTGGACTTGCATGTCAAATTCTCCACTTTTGAGATAGTGGCCGGCCATGATGATATTTAATACAAAATATATGTATTTTATATTAGTATTATAGTAACTAAATGGTTTTATAATATAAAATAAAGATAAGTAAAATAGCTAAAGGGTGAAGAAAACAAAGTGCTCATCTTTGTTTCTTCTTAGTCGAATTCAAAGATAGAAAAGGGAGCTAAGCCATTCGACCACCTTTAAGCTTGAATTAAGGTAAGTAATTCATGTTAGTCCTTGAAATTTTAGCATATTTTAAGCTAGTTACTAAGTCCCTTACTTAGCCCATGTCAAAATTTTGAATTTTGTGGTGTTTTGAGCAATCGACCATGGAAGAATTTGAAGGGATTGGTTGTTTGCTTTATGTTTTAATGAGTAATTGTGGATGGGTGAAGTTTGAGCAAGTTAAATGTTCATATAGGTGGATTAGATGATAAGGGGAAATCGGCTTGTGTGAATTTGTAGTTGCCGAATGTGAATTCAGACAACATTTGAGTAATGTTTGCATTTTAAAATGATGGAATGGAGATTTAAGCCTGATAAAACTTTGTTAAGAATGAATGAAAGAAATATGTGTATTCAGCTATGGATGATTGGATAATAAATTGGTGTGGATGCTTTGAATGAGATATGCATAATTATAAGTTGAATTTAAGGTTTGTTAAATTTGTTCTTATCATTGCCGAATGAGTTTAATGGTTAAAGAAAATTGTTAAGTGCTTAGTTAATGTGCATTCGGTCATTTAGGATGAGTATACATTTGATAATGTTTTGATACTTTGAAATGGAATTTAATTATTAAATGAGCTCTAAGCTTGTTGAATTTTGAGATGTGATTAGGAGCAAATTTGACATGAGCATATTTTGCTAATGACATGTTGATAAATGTTGAGTTATGGTACCATGATATTAACTTAGTTATCAAGTTGCCTAATGTGCTTATAAGTAAGTGAAGTTATGTTATAATTGAGCTAAGTGTGGCTAGTAAAGCCTATTTAGTTTTCTTGCTATATTTGACCATAAATATGTTTGAGTGATCTCGATTATAGCTTAATGTTTAGTTAAGTATGATTGATGCTTTTAATTATTGTTTTAGTTGAATAATAAGATAGACATGGACAAATGATACGAATGAATTGGTTTGTGAAATGTATATGGTTGTCGTATGTATGTGTTTGATTGAGAAGTAAATTTGTTTGATTTAGCTGAAGAGCTTAGAGGACCAAAGTTGGATAGGGGAAAGGAGAAAGTAATTGAATAGCCATTGTAATCGTTCAACAACATCCGAGGTAAGTTTTAAGTAATCAAATGTAAATAACAAATGATTATAATCAAATATATTATGTGAATTAGGTATTCCTTGTAAGGTATGGATTTAGCCGAATGTTAAAGATGAAATGATGGTGTATTATATCATGCTCATATGGCCTAATAGAAAGTATAACATGTTGGTAAATATGCAATGTGCTTTTATAATCGAATGATAAGTTTGAAATGAATGTGAGCGAAATGTTATGCATAAGCTATCGAATGCTAAGTGTGAAAATGAGATGAAAGAAAAGTGTTTGAGATGTATAATTATATATGTTCAAATAATGCTAGTACCTAATTGATATGATTATGTTATATGGAACTTGTTGATTTGATTATCGTACGGTACTATTCGGGCCTTCGAGCCTAGCAGGCTATAATGCTGGTGAGTTAATATCGAGCTTCGAGCCTAGCAGGCTATAATGCCGGTGAGTTAATATAGGGCTTCGAGCCTAATAATGCCGATGAGTTAATATCAGGCTTCGAGCCTAGCAGGCATAATGCCGGTGAATGAGTCTAGACTTAAAGTCTAGCAGGCTTCGTGCCGGTGATGAATTCGGGTTTTAAACTTAGCAGGCTAAGTGCCAGTGATTTGATATAAATCTAAGACTTGAGACTTCGTGATAAAACGACAATTGAAATCGTATAATACCTTAAGTTAGCCAGGTATGTATCTAGTACTTATATGAGCTTGATTGGGATTGAATCCCAAGTATGTAATATAATATATATGTGAATAAGTATTAAGACTATATGTATATGATCCTGATACATTCGGCCAAAATGTGAAGTTATGTGAAAATATTTGATTTACTTATGTTATATGAATTCAGATTCAAGTGAAGTTAATACGCTAAATATATGTTAAATGTTTGTATATGTATTCGGCCAAATGGCAATATACCTAAGAAATGTCACTTGGGAATTTGATTGATCGATTTATAATTGAATTTAACTGTTGCATTGCTTAAAACTTACTAAGCTTATGGAAGTTGAATCCATTTGTTATGATTCTCTGTTTTTAGATCGTTGACTCTAGCCACTTGCTCGGGGATCGTCAGCAACTCGTCACACTATCTATCGTTTTGGTACTATTACATTTTGGAATTCGTATGGCATGTATAGAATAGACTTAAGTGAATGATATTTTGAGATGTTGTTGTATATAAGCTATGTTAATATGGTAACTTTTGAATGTCAGTATAAGTTTGAATTTTGATCTTTGATTTTGTTTGGCTATGCATATAATTTCTAATGAACTTATGTAAATGTGAATGTACAAATGTATTGTTTTGGATTGGTAGCTCTTCGTAACCCACTTCGGCGACGGATACGGGTTATAGGGGTGTTACAAACATATATCAAAACATACATCAAAACTATCCACAAACATATCATTTGTTAGCCAATTCAAATGGCATAACTTATACACACCTATTAACTAAGCCATTCTATCCTATACATGCCATACTTAAGAATATGTACATTTGCCAAAAGTACCAAAAAGAGTTTGACGGTGTGATGACAATCCTCGACTATCCTGAGCCTTCAGTAGCTACGATAACTGTAAAATAGACAGATATCACACAGAGTAAGCTACATGAGCTTAGTAAGCCAAACATAATTAATCTAATTATTAAAGCATGTATAAGTGATACAAAACAATAATAAGAATTCGTAGCCATTACAGAGAGTGGTTCATAAACTTGACCATACTCATTTGCTTGTATACCAAATTCACTTTCATGATTACGAACCTACTTCGCACTCACTAATTCGCAGAAACAGAGCCTTTATATCCAGAAATTAAGTACGATACAAACGTACCCGACTCAATTATGCATTTCACATATTTATTTTCATAACTCAAACTTTGTCAACAGATGGTTTAGAAATGATGCAGATATTCATAAACGAGTACAATGCCAACTTCCCGAACGTGGTCTTATATGTAATTCAGTATCGATGCCTCTGTCCCAGATAGGGCCTTATAGAAATTAGATACGATGCCGATATCTCGGACATGGTCTTACACGTAGATATTCAAATCAAGGCCTGTGTCCCAGACACGGTCTTACACGATAATTTGAATCAATACCAACATTCTTTTATCAGGCTCTCAAGGCCGTCCAATGCAGATAATAATTTATAAACACAGAATTTAATCAACTTAACACGTAAGTATAGTTCGACTTACCTCTACGATTTGAGATTTAAAATGAGTCGACTATTCGACTACTTTAGACTTCCCTCGATCTAAGTCCGATTTTCTTTGTTCTTGATCTAATACATTACAAATTCAACCATTCAATCATTCATTTCATTCAATTTAATCCATATACACATATTTTGGGCACTTTACAATTTAGCCCTTACAATTTCACACTTTGAAAATTTAGTCCATTTTTCACAGAATCATCAATATGTAAAATTTCTTTGCAACAAGGGCTAGCCAAATTTTCATGGCTTCTATATAAGCCCATACAACATGTTAAATTCACAAATTAGTCCTTCAAAACCTCACTTTCACAATTTAGCCCTAATGGCTCATTTCATCAAAATTTCAAGAACAAAACATGATAATTTAACATATATTTTTCATAATCCATGTAAGAACACTACAAAACTCATTTAAGCATCAATGGCACATTTCATAATCTCCAAAAAAAAAATAGAAATTTAAACATGGTTTTTGAAGAACACAAAGCAACGATCAAATAAACGTAAAAATTATAAAAAATCGAGCAAAATAAGCTCACCTATTTAGACATGCACTAGCCGAACATCAAAATGCTGCAATGGCTTCTTCTTTCTCTAAGTTTCGGCTGAACATGCATGAAGATGGCTTCATTTTCATGATTTCTTTTATTATAATTAACATATATTACTTAATTACCTAATCATCCTTTAAAAATTTATCTATTTACTATATTGCCAAACCATGTCTCCCACTATCATATAATGGTCTTATTGACATGCAAGGGCTTCAACTTTAACAATCCACAACAGTTAGGCACTTTAGCAACTAGTAGGTAACTTTTACAACTTACGCGATTTCGTCCTTTTTGCAAATCGAGCACAGAAACAGACAAAATCATAGAAATTTCACAGATGCAAATTCAAATATCACAGACACAGAAAATAATATTAAAATATTTTTCTAACTCAGATTTGTGGTCTTGAAACCACTATTCTGGCTAAGGTCAAAACTGAACTGTTACACGTCGGGACCATTACTTTTTGACAGTGAGATCGAAAGTACAGCTCGAAAAAACCAAAGAGAAATTAGGAGAAGCCTACAATACATAGAGGAAGGACAAGAGGACGATATTCACACTACAACTGAGGAGATGGCTGATAATCAGAATAATCTGCTACCTCCTATGGTTGCTGCAAATCCAGTAAACCAGGATCCTGCTCCTCGTACTATGTATGATTATGCCAAACCTACTTTAACAAGAACTAAATCGAGTATAGTTAGGCCTGCTATTGCTACAAATAATTTTGAACTGAAACCTAACACAATTCAAATGATACAACAGTTTGTTCAGTTTGATGGTTTGTAGGACAAGGACCCAAATACGCATTTGGCAAATTTTCTAGAACTCTGCGACACATTTAAGATCAATGGCGTTTCTAATGATGCCATTTTCCTTCAGTTATTTCCCTTTTAACTGAGGAATAAGGCTAAACAGTGGTTGAACTCGTTACCATGAGGGTCAATCACTACTTGGGAACAAATGACCAAAAAGTTTTTACTCAAATATTTTCCACCTGCTAAAACAGCTAAACTAAGGAATGATATTTCTTCTTTCGTGCAGATGGATTTAGAAACACTCTATGATGCGTGGGAGAGATACAAGGACTTACTACGAAGGTCTCTGTACCATGGATTACCTCTGTGGCTGCAGGTTCAGACTTTTCACAATGATGTTAACCCCTCAACTAGATAGATGATTGATGCAGCCGCTGGTGGATCCATCAACAACAAAACACCTGAAGAGGCTTACAAATTTATTGAAGAGATGTCACTAAATAACTATCAGTGCCAAGTCATGAGGACTAAGCCAACCAAAGCAGTAGGCGTTTATAACGTCGACTTGGTTACTATGCTATCAAATCAAGTAGAATTATTGAATAAAAAGATTGACAATTTACTTGGTTCTATGCAGGTACATCCAGTGATGATGTCTGATTCAAGTGGAGGAGGAGTACACACAAAATATCAATCCTTCAACCCTGGCACTGAGGAGGAACAAGTCTACTATATGGGTAATAATAACTCTAGACCTCAAAATAACCCGTATAGTAACATTTATAATGCAGGTTGGAGGAACCACCCCAATTTCTAGTGGGGTGGCTAAGGAAATCAAAGGCCACAAAATCCTCCGGGTTTTCAACAACCACCTTACCAACAGGAAAAGAAGCCGAACCTTGAGGAGATGCTAACGAAATTCATCTCGGTGTCAGAAACTCATTTCCAGAATACCGAGACAGCACTTAAAAATCAACAAGCATCGATCCAAGGGCTCGAAAATCAGATAGGTCAGCTTGCCAAATTAATTTCTGAACGATCACAAGGTAGCTTGCCAAGTAATACTAAATCTAACCTAAGAGAACAGCTCAATACGATTAACGTTCGAGATGAAGAAGGGTTAGTTGAGCCTAACCGAGGTAAGGAATTGTGGTAAGTAAAGGTAAGGATGAGGTAGACCACAGTAAGCAAAAACTGGTAAGTGAAGAATACAAACCTCGAGTACCATACCCCAATGCGATAAGGAAAGACCGTACTGACGAATAATTTGGTAAATTCCTTAAATTTCTAAAGAAATAACATATTAACTTACCATTTATTGAAGCCCTTTCGCAGATGCCGAACACAATGAAGGTTTTAAAGGAGCTTTTAGTGAATAAGCAAAAGTTGGACGCAGTTTGCTTAGCCATTCTACAGAATAAGTGTAACAGCCCTTACCCGTATCTGACGCCGAAACAGTGTGCGAGGTATTACCAGACTTAAGTACTTGTAATCATTTAAAACCAAGACAAAAAATTTCATCAATTTTAAACTTTTCAAACGTATTCAAGACTATCTATATTAAATGACTTTATACAATAGAGACCTTCAAATAACATAGGTCAGTATTTTAGGCCAACTCCTAGCAACTTAATAACAATTAAACGAGTCCCCATACATGCCAAAGACTTAAAGATACTTTAAAACATTTATATATGGATCAATAGTTTGATAGTGTGATTTAACCTCCGGCGACCTCCAACTCGAGCTAACATCTGTGACACTATAGGAAAAAGGAAAGGAAGGGAGTAAGCATTATAGCTTAGTAAGTAAATATGTAAATATTAATAAACAATACATTATCATACATTAAACAAATTCACAATATGTCCCCGGAATATTACCATCACAAACACACATATTTTCACTACTACAATTATAAATAGGTTCAAAATAAGCTGTCTAGCAGAGTACCAGCAGCTAAATTATTTATTTTTAGAGCTACAGAACTCCAAATTACAAACCGTTAATTTTCCTTGAAACAAGATTCACGTATATTTTTACCATAAAATTGTCAGAATTTTTGGTCTAGCCAATTAGTACAGTTTATTCATTGAAGTTACCCCTGTTTCACTGCTCAACTGCCCTGACCACTCTTCACTACAAATAAATTTTCTCTTCGTACAGAACTCATATCATACAAATTATATCCCATACAAATTATATCCCATTTTTGTACTGCCCTGCCCTGCTCAACCGTTTATTTTATTTGAAACTAGACTATTAAGGATTTCAAACATACAAATTATATCCCATTTTTGTACAATTTTTAATGATTTTTCAAAGTCAGAACAGGGGATCTCAAATTCATTCTAACACTATCTCGTAAAAATTCAAATATCACATAATATAGAACTCTTTTGCTTCCCCTATTTCTTTTATATGAAAATAGACCCATTAATCTTTAATTCCATAATTTATTTGAGATTTAATTCAACTTCCATGATTTTTGGTGAATTTTCAAATTCATGCAATCTTTCTTTGTCAACAACTGCTTTTACTACTAAAATTCACTCTTACATAATTTCACTTAATCCATTTTGTCTTATCGAAGTTCGCTCAAATATCGAGCACATTGCTCATAATTTTTTTTCATAAACATATATCTGCACTTATTCATCACATAATCATGTTCACATGTATTTTACTTAATCAATTTTCCCGTTAAACTCTTCGGAACAATAACTGATACTCGGTTGCTTGCACATATTTTCACACTTGTAGCCAAGGCTATCTGGTATGCATAGTAGCCTGCACATAGTACTACACATGCGACCAATTATTCGGTACACGTAGTAGCCTGCACTTAGTACTACACACGTGATCGAAGTTATCGGGTACGCATAGTAGCCTGCACTTAGTACTACACATGTGACCAATTGTCCGGTACACGTAGTAGCCTGCACTTAGTACTACACACGTGACCTCACAATAGATCATTCGTATCATTCCTATTCCCAAGGCTCAGCCGGGAAATTCCTCACTTTCTAATATGTTCCAAATTTATTCATAGTCTTTTTTTTTTTAATTTGTAATTTACAACAAATAATCATTCTATAAGCAGCCACATTCTATATGATAACAAAATATAATAAAGTAAAAAGAATCGATGAGTTATTTACGTGCAAACTTACATACTTTCTCATTTCCATGTCGAATTAATATTGAACATTTAAATCATCATAATTATACTCACTTTCAACACCTCGGCAATCATAGTAAATATATAAATTTTATATTGAAACATGCATAAATTAATGCTTATTATACATATGAACTTACCTCCAGACTAAAACGGCTATTTTACCAACTTTCCCGATATTCGATTTTTCTCCCATTCCAAGTTCAAATCTCGTTTTCCGGGATTATTGAGCTTGGAAAGCTTGAAAACCCTAGCCATGGCTTCCCCCATGCTAATATCGGCCTCCATGAGAAAGATGAGTCAATTTTGGCTTTATTTTCCCTTTTTATTTCTTTTAATTACCAAATGACTAAAATGCCCTTAAGGCCTTTCTTTAAAATTCTCCTATTCATGCCCATTTTTTTTCCAAAAAAATATAATGGTCTAATTAACATTTAAGGACCTCCTCTTTAAAACCCCATTTCAATCAAGTACTTATGAATTAGAACACATATTTTGCAACTTTTGCAATTTAGTCCTAAAAGTCCAATTAAGCACTTTATCAGTAAAATTTCTTAATGATATTTTTACACAATATTTTAATCAATAAATAAACCTTAAAACTTAATCGGAATAAATTTTTTGACGTTGAATTCATGGTTCTAAAACCATCATTCCGTTAAGGCCCTAAATCGGGCTGTTACAGCAACTTCTGCAAATAAGCCCTAATAGGCAAATTAAACATGCAATCTATAAAATTTCTTATCAATACTCTAACACATGCATCTAATCACTCGGTAAATCATAAAAATTAATCAAAATAAACTTTTTTATCTCAGATTTGTGGTTTCACAACCACTATTCCATTTAAGCCCTATTTCGAGATGTTACAATAAGCTACCCAACAAGTTGAAAGATCCAGGGAGTTTTACGATTTCTTGTTTAATTGGCAGTTTAAATGTTAACAATGCTTTGGCAGATTTGGGGGCTAGTATTAATGTCATACCCTATAAAATGTTTAAACAACTAGGTCTTGGAAAACCCAAACAAACTAGGATGAGCATTCAATTGGCAGATAAAACCATTAGATTTCCTAGGGGTATCATTGAAGACGTACTTGTCAAAATTGATAAATTTATATTCCCAGTTGATTGTTGTTCTAGACATAGAAGATGACAGTGACGTGCCTTTAATTTTAGGAAGGCCTTTTTTAGCAACTGCTAGAACCATTATTGATGTTGGTACAGGTGAACTCACACTTCGTGTGGGTGATGAAACAATCACTCTTCAAGCTCGTAATTCGAGTAACGAGGGTGGTTGTATAAATCATGCTACTAATACTGATCATGTGGTGCAACCTTCTTTGTAGGAAACACGCTCGAAGAGCATAAATGAGCCATGTTTACGTAACAAAAAAGGACCTATCTATGAAGAACGAAGGCTATAGATCGAGGAATTAGATGAATGGCAAATGTAGAAACTGAGAACACATGATAAACTGAAACCACACCATGACAGACTCAATTTTTCACCTAATCAACTTAAGGTTGGAAACAAGGTACTATTAGATGCAGCAGACCCTCATATTGCCACTTCTGAACCGAGTGGAGCAATCCCTTTTACTGTACTTAACATCTTCCCATACGGTACAATCGAGGTAACTCATTCCAAATTTGACACGTTTAAGGTAAATAGTACTCGTTTAAAACCTTATTTTGATAAGACTGATAGCAAGAATAAGGAGTGTAAACTTCTCGAACCACCATGACCGCGTGAAATCGAGGTAAGTCGAGCATAGACTATAAACAAGCGCTTCTCCGGAGGCAACCTGAGCACTAACAGTATTAACTTCTTTAAATTTTAGTGTTTAACATCTAACTCACTAACTGAGCTCTTAAATACAAGTCTTCCAAACCCGCACAGCTAGGCACAGGGGCATGCCTTAGGCTGTATGAAAATAGAGCAAAATTTTCACCATACATGGGATGCGATACCTTGCCATGGCCGTGGCCAATCCTGCTAACACGCCCATTCCTGGAATCCGTGGTAAAAACTGAGGAATCAACACAGGCGTGCGACACACTTGTGACCACCACCCGTGGTTGAACCTGCCAAATTAACATGGGCGTGGGAGAAATGAACGAAGTAGGACACGGCCGTGTGCACCAACACTCTCAAACTTGAAAACCACGAAAAGCACGGGTTGAAATAAAGGCACACGGGCGTGCCCCACGACCGTGTGCCCCAATATCTATATTTTTAATTTTATTTCTCTTTAAAGAGTATTTTCATTTTATCTTTAGGTTTTACAATTATTATTAATTAATTTATGTTTTCGGATACCTCTTTATAAGTAATCAGGCTTCTCTATATTTCCTAAAGAATTATTGATTTTACCGTAGTTATAAAGAGCTCCAAAGCTCAATATTACTTAGGAATTTACAACTCCGCTGGAAAAGGTCCTCCACGACTGCCATGTCCTGCCCGGCCACCACCGAAGTATCCTCCTCCTTGCCTTAGCTGATCACTTTCCATAACTACAATTCAAGGAACCCATTTAACATTCGGGAAGTTTCACTTCTCTCCCCATCTTATGATCTTATATTTATATTTTCTAATAAATCTATCTTTGTACATTGAGGGCAACGTACATCTTAAGTGTGGGGGGTATTTATATCACTATCAGAAAAATTCCTGAATTTTATCTTATTTTCATGTGAATCACTCATATCACTATTAGAATGAATTTTGATTAATGTATGATTTTTATTGATATGTCTTGAATTAAAACATAGGTATTTATGCATTGATCGTTCAAACTTTAAGTAATTAGAGAATCAAGCATGATAAGTTGATTTTGAAGTATTAAAATTTTAGGCTATTTCCCCAAGTTTAGGTATTATCTTAGAATTGAAATTCACAGGGTTAACATAAAAAAGCCATAATTTTTGTGAGATTTTGAGCCTTTAGAGCATATACTATTTCTTTCATGCTCATTTTTTTTATTGTTATGAGTAAGTAAATATTGATTTGTTATTCTAGAACTTGCTTCGATTATGCATGCCAAGACCACACCATTGATTTGATATGTCAAGATGATAAAGGCACTTAGGTTTAACCCACTCACTCCATAAAAGCCTACCTTCATAATTAACCCTTAGTGAACCCCCTTGAGCCTAACAAGCCATTCTATGATATACCCCCAATATCAACCCATAAACCATTATTGTTGAAAGCCCCTAAACTAATTTGATCCCTTTTTTGTCAAGATTTGATTTGAATAAATTGCTTAGCTATATTTTATTTTGGTAGCTAGCAAAGTTCTATGTACTTGATTTGTTCTTAAAAAAAATGAAATTATGTAATGCTTAGGTTAAAATGATGTTATCCATGAAGAAAAGCTCAATTCTAGATCCTCTAATTAGGAATATAATCTGTCAGTTTTAGTATTTTTCTAGTTAGGCAATTTTTCAATTCAATCTCGATTCCAACCTTTTCTTTCAGCTTGTGACCACACCCTCTAACCAAAACCACGTTACAACCCTCTAAAGACCTTTTGATTGATGTATCACCTCAATATATAGTGGTGGAGATTTGATTTTCACGCAAGCCTATGGTAATAACTTTTCATAATGACTGTTAAATGCTAAATTTGTTGTCCTTAAACACATCGAGTGATTTGAGTGAATCTTTAGTGAGGATGTTAAACTCTGTGATATTTTGAATTAAAGGTAATTACTTAGATGAGGGGAGACGCATATGTTTTTTGTGATAAAATGCTCAACTTGGAATGTTTGAAACTTTAATGTTCTTCTAGTTGAATTCTCAATGTATGATTACTTATGGATTGTTTTGAGATATTATTGATAGGAATTATAAGTTGAGAAAAATGATTTCCTAATTGTGAATTGAGGATTTTGCTTGAGGACAAGTAAACGCTTAAATGTGGGAGTATTTGATAAGTCGTAATTTATACATATTTTTATCCCATGCTTAGCACATTTTTGGATAAATTATCATTAGATTTGTGAAATTTGATGCTCCAAATCCTTTAACTTCATATCTTATACACAAGTTAGCATAGGAAAGTAAAAAGAATGAGAAACGGGCCAAAAATGGAGAAAATAGGCCAACGTGGGAAATCAACACGGCCTAGACTTCCTCACACGGGTAGATCACAAGCCCATGTCTATTTCACAGCCTTGAACACGGTTTGAAGCATTTGCACATGGGCGTGGCACACGACCGTGGCCCTATAGAGCCCAAGTCTAGTTCTACTCAGAAAAGGCTACTTTTGGACTATTTTGGGCATTCTAAAGCCTATTTAAAACATTTTAGAGGAAGATTGAAGAGACACACAGAGTAGGAAGCAAGGAATTACTCGGAGAAAGCCGATTGATCCATTTCAGAAGCCGGATTCTCCTTCAAGATTGAAGATCTCCCTTCAAGTTCCTTCAAGGGTTTTTTTGGGTTTTCTTTATGTTTTATCATTATTCTTTTGAGATGTTGTCTTTTATCATTATGAAGTAAATCCCCTAAATACCTAAGGGGGATGAAACCTAAGACGGATCTTGTTAATATTTTCTGAACTATATGATAAATACTTGATTTGTTCTTAATTATGTTTTTAACTCTTACTTTAATATTCCAGGATATTGATTCAAGTATTGATGTGCTTATTCAAAGGATGAATAGTTTCTATCTAAGAGTAGATCATTCATAATTAAGCGGAGTTACATGCAATCCTAAAGATAGGACGACATAAATCTATTTGATTAGAGCCAAATCTAATAAGGGAATCCATAGATTGAGTTAATGCAACACTAGGGGTTTTAATTAGAAAGAGATTTCAATTAATCAACCGAGGGTTAGATGTTATTAGTCTCGAGAAGGATAATAATATAAATTAGGGATTTTTACAGATCAAGTCAAGTGAATAAATCTTCAGGTTCAGAGTCGAATAACAAGTGAAGTCTAGGTGGATTCTTCCTTGGGTATTGTCTAAATCAATCAGTTTTCCCAAAAGTATTTCCCCAGTTTACTTTCTGTGCATTCTTAGTTAGTTATTTAGTTTAGATAAAACAACTCGCATTATTCTTAGGCTAGATAATAAAAAGAAGGTTAATGCTAGTACTTTTAGTTCCTGTGGGTTCGACATCCGGTCTTGCTATAAACTATACTACTGTTGGATGGGTATGCTTGCCTTCATCGTGATAATAGTTAGTTTCAAGTACGATCAATTATAAATTTAAAACTTATCATGAGTGACAATCACAACCCATTTTCAGTGAAATCAAAACTGTCATTTTGAGACCACAAAATTGACATGAAGATATTTATTTTATTATTATTTTAGAGTCTATAGAATATTAGTGAGGTTGTATAGAAATTTTGTTAAGAAATTTTATCGTATG
Source organism: Gossypium anomalum (assembly GCA_025698475.1). Lineage (NCBI taxonomy): Eukaryota > Viridiplantae > Streptophyta > Magnoliopsida > Malvales > Malvaceae > Gossypium > Gossypium anomalum. Next base: position 63,198,984 of record CM046968.1, on the reverse strand, counting down.
CATGTTTAATTAGTAAAAATGACTAAATTATAAAAGGTGCGGAAGTAGAGTTCTAGTACCTAAATGTATTAAGTAGCTATTGAGCCTTAAAGTAGGAATACTTAAATGGTAAATAGACCATCATTATAGATAGTGGACATCGATGAGTTGGTTTTGATGTAATTAAGCATATTTTTCAAAGCTAAAAAATGTAAATAGGTAAATTAAGGTTAATTTAATTAAAACAAAAGTTTCTTATCTTCTTCAAAGATGTTCTTCACCGAAAATTGAAAATAGGAAAGCTTATTTAGGATTCTTCCATTTGGCTACATAAAATCCTTGCATGTAAGTGTGATTTTGTACCGTTTTTGATGATTTTTATGTTTTTGAAGTCTTTGTAGCTTAATTTAGCTAGCTTGAGGACTAACTTGCAAAATTGTTAATAGGTTAGGGTTTTTCCATGAATATATTCATGTGGTTTTTAATGTTTGATGGAAGAAAATGAATATTTCTTGATAGATAAACAACTTTTGTAAAGTGAATTTTGTTGAAATTGTCAAATAGGGATTTATTTGTAAAATGTGTAAATTACATGGTGCAAATTATGAAATAATGAATTTTATGAGTTGATATGGAGCTATATGAAATTTGACTAGCTTGGGCAGGGATGAAATTGCATGAATTATATTTTACGAGTTTAAGGACTAAATTGTAAAGAAGTGAAAATGTTAGGGTAAAATTGCAATTATACAAAAAATGTGGTTTGTGGATCGAATTGAATAATTGAGATTTATTGAAACATTTAATTGAAAATACTTATTTATTTAGATCAAGATATATCTCAGCCGGTTATAAACTGAGGGAAGGCGAAAGTCACGGATTAGCTCGATCGTACTCCTACGCGCTAGTTGTCAATGTAAGTTCATAGTATGTAGATGTGTCATTGAATTTCCATATATATTTTTTCATCTTATAACCATGTGATAAAATACTTATGTTAATTATACATGATTGCACGTACATGCCCCTATTTGTACTTCGGTACCTCTGATTGCACATACATGCCCCTGTTTGTACTTCAGTACCCCTGATCCCACATAAGTGTCCTACTTGGACTTCGATACTTATGATTGCACATACATGCCCCTGCTTGTACTTCGGTACCCTTGATTGCACATACGTACCCCTATTTATACTTTGGTAATTTCAATCGAGTAAAATAAAAGTTGCATTCAATTGATGATAAGTTAAAAGGTTTACTATGTTCTTATTAAGCTCTGTAAGCTTATATGTTTTTATGTATTGTTTTGTAGATCATTATCACTGACTTTTGGATGGATCGAATCTACGACTCACACTATCCACCGATGTTGGTAGTTATTTCGGATTCCTCTGTTCTTGATCTAAATATATTCCAAATTAATTTATTCAATCACATATTCTTTCAATTTAGTCCATAACAAGCATTTAAGCAAATTTTCATATTAGCCCCTAAACTTCTACATTTTTACAATTTGGTCCCTATTTCATAAATACACAAAATTCATATAATTTTGCTCAACCCATACTTGGCCGAGCTGCATATAAGTCCCTAGCAACCCAAAACTTTCATTTATTTCACATTTCAACCACTCAATTTGCATATTTTTCAATTTAACCCCTATTTAACTTTTTGTCAAAAATCACTTTACAAAAACTATTAATCTATCAATTAACCATCATAATCTATCATCAATCATCAAATTACTCAAGCATTCAACAATGGCAATATGTTAAACCTTTAAAATTTTCAAAATCTAAGGTACGAGCTAGCTAGGGTACAAAGCAATGATCTCAAAAACGTAAAAATCATCAAAATTGGATCAAAAACCGTACCTTAATTGCTTGAATTAACCTAGCCTAATGTAAACCCTATTTTAGCTTTTCTACAAGCTTCATTCAGCCAAAAATGATGATAATCAAATAACTTTATGTTTTGTTTTATTTATTATTACTTAATTAATCAATTTACTAATATAACCTTTATTATAAACATATAAAACGTATAATGGATGTCCATTAACCTTTAAAATTGTCTAATTACCATTTAAGGCCATCATATTTAAAGGCCAAAGCAATTTGACACCTTTAACTAATAGAATTCAAATTTTGCATTTTACGCGATTTAGTCCTTTTTCTCAAATTGAGCTATTAAACAATAAAATTAGTTCACGAAAGTTTCACACATACATACTATCATGCTGTAAACACATAAAATAATATTAAAATAATTTTCCAACATCAGATTTATGGTCCCAAAACCACTATTCTGATTTAGCTAAAACTGAGCTGTTACAACTCTCCCCCTAAGGGATTTTCGTCCCCGAAAATCTTACCAGTGAATTGGTTCGGATATTGTTTTCTCATAGCATCCTCAGGTTCCCATGTAACTTCTTCAACCTCATGCGAATGCCATAATACTTTTACTAATGGGATTCTCTTATTTCTCAACTCTTTGACCTCACGAGCTAAAATTCAAATTAGTTCTTCTACATACGACATATCAGACTGAATTTCAACCTCCGTCGGTGAAATGACATGTGAAGGGTCGAATCGGTATCGCTGAAGCATTGATACATGAAACAGATTATGTATTTTCTCTAACTCAGATGGTAATGCCAACCGATATGCCACTGGCCCAATTTGCTCGATAATCTCATAAGATTTGATGAATCGTGGACTCAATTTCCCTTTCCGACCAAACCGTAATATCTTTTTCCATGGCGACACCTTCAAAAACACATTATCCCCGACCTAAAACTCAATATCCTTCCGTTTCAAGTCTGCGTATGATTTCTGTCGATCTGAAGCTGCTTTCAAACTATCGTGAATTACTTTAACTTTCTCTTCTGTTTCTCTGACCAGATCAACCCCGTGAATTTTATTCTCACTAAGTTTAGTCCAATACAACGGTGTTCTACATTTATGATTGTATAGAGCTTTGTACGGTGCCATCTTTATACTCGATTGGAAGCTATTATTGTAAGCAAATTCAATCAATGGTAAATATTTCTCCCAGCTACCTTCAAACTCAAGAATGCAACAATGCAACATATCCTCAAGTATCTGAATAACTCGTTTGGATTGACCATCCGTTTACGGGTGAAACGCAGAGCTAAAATGTAGCTTTGTACCTAAAGCTTCTTGCAGTTTCTTCCAAAATTGTGAAGTGAACCTTGGATCTCTATCCGAGACAATAGATAGGGAAACACCATGTAATCTCACAATTTCGAAAATATACAACTCAACTAATTTATCAAGCGAGTAATCTGTACGTACTGAAATAAAATTAGCTGATTTTGTCAATCTGTCAACAACAACCCAGGTTGCATCTTTCTTTTTCGAAGATAAGGAAAAACCTGATACAAAATCCATTGTTACTCTATCCCATTTCCATTCAGGAATCATAATAGGCTGTAATAAACCTGACGACACTTGATGCTCAGCTTTGACTTTCGAACAAATCAAACATTTAGAAACAAATTCTAAAATATCATGTTTCATGCCGTGCTGCCAATAAAACTATTTCCAATCGTTATACATTTTTGTGCTTCCTAGATGTACTGATAAACAGCTACTGTATGCTTCATTTAGAATCTTTCGAATGAGCTCGAAATTTCTTGGTACACATATTCTATTATGAAACATCAAACAATCATCAGGCTCTATTTGAAACTCTGAATCAGAAGTCGACTCACACTGAGCTCATTTTGCTTGCAATTCAATATCAAATTTTTTAGCCTCATAAATCTACTGTAAAAATAATGGTCTTGCTTTCAACTCGGCTATTATTAAACCGTTGTTAGACAAAGCTAATTGTGTGTTCAAAGCACGTAAAGTAAATAAAGACTTTCGGCTCAAAGCATCAACAACTATGTTCGCTTTCCCTGGAAAGCTTTTAACAATTCTAACCATCTCCGCTGTTGTAAATTTAAATCTTTCTGAGTCATCAGGTATTTCAAGCTTTTTTTATCAGTAAAAATATGGCATTTCTCACCAAACAAGTAATGAGCTAAACTTTCAATGCAAACACTATCATGGCTAACTCTAAATCGTGTCTTGGATAAATCTTTTCGTGCAGCTTTAACTGTCTCGAAGCATAAGCTACAACTTTCCCTTCCTGCATTAAAACACAACCAAGGCCATTTAATGATGCATCACTGAAAACTATGAATTCTTTACCCGACTCAGGCTGAACTAACACTGGTGCCTCTATCAATAATGCTTTCAACTATCCGAAGCTCTGCTGACACTTTTCTAACCACTCAAATTTAACATCTTTTTAAGTAACCATGTTATCGGAGTCACAATCATCAAGAAACCTTTCACAAACCACCTATAATAACTAGCTAGTCCCAGAAAACTATAGACTTTGGATACATTTCTCGGAGGCTCCCAATCTATAATAGCAGAGATTTTGCTCGGGTTAACTCGGATACCCTCAGCTGAAACTATATGTCCTAGAAAACTAACCTCTCGTATCCAAAGTTCACATTTCCTGAAGTTTGTAAACAACTATTTGTCTCTCAGAGCTTATAACACGATTCTCAATTTCTCAGCATTTTCAGATTCATCATGAGAGTAAATCAAAATATCATCAATAAACATAACTACGAATCAGTCTAAATATGGCCTGAAAATCCAGTTCATCAAATCCATAAAAACAGCAGTGCATTTGTTAGTCCGAAAGGCATAACAAAGAATTCGTAGTGTCCGTACCTTGTTCTTAATGCAGTCTTTGGCACATCTGAGTCTTTAACTCACAACTGGTAATAACCTGATCTCAAATCAATTTTCGAAAACACCCTTGCCCATTTTAACTGATCAAACAAATCATCTATTCATGGCAATGGGTATTTATTCTTGATTGTCACTTTGTTGAGCTATCGATAATCTTTACACATTCTCATCGTGCCATCTTTCTTTTTCACAAATAACACCGGTGCACCCTAGGGAGAGAAATTCAGTCTAGCAAAACCTCTATCTATCAACTCTTGCAACTGAGCTTTCAATTCTTTTAACTCTATCGGAGCCATTCTGTACAAAGCTATCGATATCAGTGTTGTACCCGGTACTAATTCAATACCAAACTCAACCTCTCTAACAGGTGGTAAACCTAGTAACTCTTTGGGAAATACATTTGGATACTCGCACACTACTGGTATTGATTCAATCTTTGCTTTTTGTCACTTTCGTATCAAGTACATAAGCAAAATAAGCTTCACACCCTTTTCTCACAAATCTCTAAGCTAACATAGACGAGATCACAACTGGAAAACTATTTTGATCATCCGATTCAATTCTAATAATCTCATTATTCTGACATTTCAGTTTAATTGTCTTTCGTCTACAATCCACTATAGCATTATGCATTATTAGCCAAACCATACCCAAAATCACATCAAATTCATCGAACAGCAACAACATCAAATTAGCCGAAAAACATAAATCCCGATGCATTAACAGACAATTCTTGCAAACTTTGTCAACCAACACACATTTGCCTAAAGGGTTTGATACTCTAATCACAAATTTAGTAGGCTCTACAGGCAAAGTCTTACTAGATACTAAATTCATACATAAATAAGAATAGTTTATCCTGGATCTATCAATGCAATCACATTAGTATCATAAAGATTGAAAGTACAGGTGATAAAATCTGGAGATGACGCTTCTTTGAGAGCGCGAATACCATAGGCTCTAACAGGTGCTTTAGCCTCAGATCTCACTGCGAAGTCCTTTGTCATCCTTCGACTACCACTCACATTTCCAGCATTTCTTTGTGGTCTTCCTCTATTAGACATGTTACTCGATCTCACATTTTGGGGTCTATCTTTCTCCACCGTCTCAGGACAATCTTTAATAAAATGATTCGGTGAGCCACATTTGAAACAAGCCTTATTACTCTTATTCCAACATTCTCTGAAATCTCGTCTACCACAATGTTGGCACTCAGGTTTATTATTTCTAACATTGCCCACACTCGAAACAGAAGTAGCTTGGGTTTTAGGACTCACATACTGATTTCCATGATCTCTATTCTGATACCCCACTAATGCATTAGACCTGCTATGCGAATCTCAAAATTTCTTTGATGAAGATTACTATGGCTTACTCATTGATCTTTTTCTTGAGTCTCTAGCTTTAGAATCTATTTTTCTCTTTTCTTTGTTGAGATCTTTGGCTTTACAAGCCCTTTCAACTAGAACAACAAATTCTTTCAATTCTAGGATTCCAAGTAGCAGTTTTATATCTTCATTCAACCCATCCACGAACTACTTGCACATCATTTCTTTAGTAGACACATACTCTAGGGCATACTTGCTTAATCGTACGAATTCTCTTTCATACTCAGTGATAGTCATTCGGCTTTGTTTTAATTCTAGGAATTCTTTGCGCTTTTGATCAAGGAATCACTAACTTATATATTTCTTTTGGAATTCTGTCTGAAAGAATTCCCAGGTTACTCATTCTCTCAGAACGACAGATATCAGCGTGTTCCACCATTGATACATTGTGTTTCTCAACAATGATACTGCACATTTAATACATTCATTAGGAGTAATTCATTGAATACCCGAATCATATTTTCGAGCTAGAACTCAGCTCTCTCAGCATCATCATCTACAGTAGCTTGGAACTCTTTAGCCCCATGTTTACGAATCTTGTCCATTAGCGGTTTTTTCAATCGTATTGGATACACAACTTGAAGAACAACAGGAATTTGTTGAGGAATAGGTTAGGTGGAGGTTGTTGAACAGCAGGATTTGTCAGGACATATTATGTGAACAATTTGTTCGTCATCTGGAAAAAGGCTTCTTTAGCCTCACCATCGTGACTACTTAACACAGGTCCAGATTCACGAGGCGTAGTCCCTTGAGCGGGAGCTAGCGTATTACTCTCTACATCATTAGCTATAGCTCGTTCGGGATCCATTACTATACGATAACACAATTTAAGCTGTCAGAAATCAGCAAACAATCGCAGAGTATATATGGCATGTATAGCTAGACTCTCATACACTATGTTAGTCCTAGAATCGACTAAATCGTACCCTGATACCAATAAAATGTAACACCCTTAACCCATATCTATTGCCGAAATAAGGTTATGAGGTATTACCGATCAAAACACAAAATATAGCATTCATTCTCATACATCATTCAATACAACCACATTGTCCCTTATACTGACCTACGAGGCCTTAAACATGCTTTAGAAATGGTTCAGGACTAAACCGATAACATACGATAATTTCAAAAAACTTAGAAATTTTTTAATCATATAAGGGTCACACATCCGTTTGAATAGGCCGTGTGCTTCACACTGATAGTAGACAAGCCCGTGTCTTAAGTCGTGTGAAAATAGGGCATACATACTGATTTGCACCACACGGCCGAGGACACGCCTGTGTGCCAAGTCGTGTGAAACCTGAAGAGTATACTGACTTAGGTCACACAGTCGACCATAAACCCGTGTGTCTAGCCCGTATGCTAGGCCGTGTGCTATTTAGGGGGTATACTGACTTATACCACACGGCTAGTCACACGCCCGTGTGTGAGACCGTATGGAGCATACTGACCTCAATTCAATTTCAACATCAGGGGACACACGGCATGTAAACTAACCGTGTGTCGCACACGGCTGAGACACATGCCCGTGTCTCTGCCTGTGTGAACGAAAATAGGCCATTTGCAAGGCAAATTTGCCACCCTTTTTTCACATACCTAAGTAAATTAAGTCACAAATATGCAGCCAAAGTTCATCAACCAATACATAATCATACCATACCCGTTTCAACTAAATTCAATACTCAAATCCATAACATTTTCAAATACCAATCAATTTATCTTGCTTTACTAAGCATAATCCATATATATAATTCATCCAACTAAACCATCTCAAACATACATAATCACTTTAACCACATTCATTCAAGATAGATCTATTACCAAACATTAAAATACAACCATTGTACATTCATAAAACATCATCAAGTTTATCATCTTATGTCAACTCAAATGACCAAAATACATATCCATCAAACATACCAAAATGACTCAAGCTTATACATGCCATATACCATATATACATGACTTCCAAATCTGAGCTAGCCTTGATTCTCTATAAAACATAGGAAAACAACACAAAGTAAGCTTTAGAGCTTAGTAAGTTCGTATTAACTTAATGAGTAATTTCATTCACAATTCAATCAATATAAATGTAACATAATACAAATACATTAAATCTTAAACCATTCAATCATTCATTTAATAGCTTACCAAGAATTCATCCATTTCATGGATTCAATGTTTATAAACTTTACGTACGTACTTGTACTAACTCGTACCAATCTCATTCTAATCCACATCTTTCAATTTCCCATTGAACCATCTGGAATAGAAGTCAGATATTTAAGGATCTCAATCGGTAAGTACCTATACCATGGCCCATAGCCAAATCAAGGTAACTTATCCCGGAGTACATATACCATGGCCCGTAGCCAAATCAAGGTAACTCTTCTCCAAAATACCTATACCATGGCCCTTAGCCAAATCAAGGTGTAACTCACTCCCGAAGTGCCGATATCATGGCTCAAAGCCAACTTAATACCTTAATGACATGTCATTAATATCCTATATTCCTAAGGTTCAACCGGGAATTTTCGATACCAAATCATAGTCGAATCATTTCAAATCACTGTCGAATCATTTCAAATCACTGTTGAATCATTTTCGAATCATGGTCGAACAAGTTCATAGTCTAAAATTTACAATTTATGCAATATCAAAGCATTTAAATACAATTATAATAGAGCTCGTTATATACGAACTTAGCTCGAGTATGAAAATGACGAAATGAGTCAATTACTCGATAATCTTTCCTTTCCCCCAATCTAATTCCGGATTCCTCTTTTCTTAATCTAAATATATTCAAAATTAACTTATTCAATCACATATTCTTTCAATTTAGTCCATAACACGCATTTAAGTAAATTTGCATATTAGCCCCTAAACTTTCACATTTTTACAATTTAGTCCCTATTTCATAAATACACAAAATTTACATAATTTAACTCAACCCATACTTGGCGAATTGCATATAAGTCCGTAGCAGCCCAAAACTTTCATTTATTTCACATTTCAACCACTCAATTTGCATATTTTTCAATCTAACCCTATTTGACATTTTTGTCAAAAATCTCTTTACAAAAACTATTAATCTATCAATTAACCTTCATAATCTATCATCAATCAGCAAATTACTCAAGCATTAAACAATGGAAATATGTTAAACCTATACAATGTTCAAAATCTAAGGTACGGGCTAGCTATAATACAAAGCAACGATCTCAAAAACGTAAAAATAATCAAAATCGGATAAAAAATCGTACCTTAATTGCTTGAATTAACCTAGCCGAATGTAAAACCCTATTTTAGCTTTCCTACAAGCTTCACTCGGCCAAAAATGATGATAATCAAATGACTTTATGTTTTGTTTTATTTATTATTATGTAATTAATCAATTTACTAATATAACCTTTATTATAAACATATAAAACATATAATGGATGTCCATTAATGTCCATTAACCTTTAAAATGGTCTAATTACCATTTAAGGCCATCATATTTAAAGGCCAAAGTAATTTTACACCTTTAACTAATAGAATGCAAATTTTGCATTTTACGCTTAGTCGTTTTTCCCAAATTGAGCTATTAAACAATAAAATTAGTTCACAAAATTTTCACACATACATACTATTATGTTTTAAACACATAAAATAATATTAAAATAATTTTTTAACATCGAATTTGTGGTCCCGAAACCACTGTTCTGATTTAACTAAAATCGGGTTGTTACATTGATTTGTGGTTAGTTAGGAAATGATTTGGTATGAAGATAAACTAGTTGATGAATGGTTAAGTGTGATCATGTTTAGGTATGTTTTATCTATGTGTTTGAGGTGCTTATATGGCATATTGGTTGTATGGATTATTAGCCTATTGTATGAATCTTTTTATGTAGGTTTTGAGTATGTTTAGAAGTTTTTATCATGTGTGCAAAAGTGCCTAGGTTTATGCTTGTGAAGGGTGAAAGAAATGGCTTGATTTTAGCCATTTTCTTGTCTACATGACCAAAGACACGGGCTATTACACGGCCTACTACACGACTTGGCAAACGAGCGTGTGAGGCCATTTCGAGAGTTATACGTACTAGCACACAGGCGTGTAGCTTGGTCGTGTGATCCAAGTCAGAGAGTTACACGGCACAAACACGGGTTGGGACATGACCGTGTGTCCCTACTTCAAATGTCCACACGTCCTGAGACACGGGCATGTGTTTTAGCTGTATGAGTCACACGGCTTGGCCACACGACCGTGTGACCCCTACAGTGTGAAAATTTCTATCTTTTTCTATGAAGTTCTAAATGTTTCCTATTTAGTCCTGAATTATTTCTAAAGTGTTTCTAAAGCCTCGAGGGCTTGAATAGGGGATGACATGGAAGGATTTGGATGAATTATACTATGATTAATGAAATGTTTGAAAATGAATGATTCAAGTTATGTATTATCAGTAAGACTCTATAACCCTATTCTGGTGACAAATATGGGTTAGGGGTGTTACATTTAGTGGTATCAGAGCTATAATTTAGTCAATTTTAGGACTAACATAGCATAGTAGAGTTTAGTATATACATGTCACATATACCCTGTGATAGTGTGATGCTTTTGATTCGTTCTAACATATTAATTCTTATAGATTCAAGATGTCAACTGAATCGAATCAAGCTATAGTTAATGAAGCTGAAAGTAATGTTCAAGCTTCAAATCCTCAATAGTGCACCTATTCCACAATCTGTCGATGATGAGATGAAAATATGTTTATGGGAATGATAAACCAATGGTTCAATGAGTTTAAGTAAGAAAATCTTGCAACTCCGCCACCTCCACCCCCTGTTGTGCCTCCTTCGGCACCCTTGAATACTACCAACCATGTACGTATAATGGTTACTCAGGTATCTGTAGACAAAATTCAGAAATGTGGAGTGGAAGAGTTCAAAGGTACGATAGATAATGATTCTTCAAAATCTGAGTATTGGCTATTAAACACAAGGAGAGTTTTTGCAAAGTTATTGTGCACCCCTGAAGATTTTTTGAGGTGTGCAGTGTCCTTACTAAAAGATTAGGCATATCTATGGTGGGATACTTTGAGCACGATGGTACCTGATGATCGGGTCAATTGGGATTTCTTTCAAAATGAATTCAAGAAAAAGTATGTTAGTTGGTTGTTTATCAACCGAAAAAAGAAAAAATTTATTGAGTTAAAAAAAGGAAACCAAATTGTAGCTGAGTATGAATGAGAATTTGTACAATTAAGTAAGTATGCTCGTAACATCGTATCAAATAAGGAGAAAATGTGTATTAGATTTGAAGGTGGGTTGAATGATGAGATCCGCTTGGCTGTAATAGTATTAAAGCTACGGGAATTTGTAGAACTTTTCGAGTAGGCTTAGATGGTCGAAGAGGTTTGAAAAAAAAAATGATAGTCAGATTCGAGATTTAAAGATCATATTAAGAGAGAGTCATTTAAGCCTACTCAATCATCTCCATCGAACATATTTAGAAATGACACAAGTTGATCAGCTGCTCCTTCAGAGTTTGTTAATCGAGAGAAACCAAGACAAAGTATTTTCCAGTCAGTCAATGCTTCGGTAGTGAGTGTTGCAAGTGTAAGAAATGTGGAGAGAACCGTTTCGGTGTGTGATGAATAAAATAAAAGATAATTTAGAGAGTGTCGATCAAATTCGGGAGCTTATTTCCATTGTGGGTCTACTGACCACTTTCTTCGTAATTGTCCTAAGAAGCAAAATGATTTTGGGAATCAATCAAATGAGCATGAAGTAACTTCTCAAAGGTGTAGACGATTTGGAAATGCTAGAAATACTACTCCAGATCGAGGAAAGAATAGCTAGATGAATGAACGGTCAGAAGCGAGAACACCTGCTAGAGCTTATGCAATTCAGGATCATGAGAAAGCTACTACTCCAGATGTTATTATGGGTATGTTTTCTCTCTTTGATATTAATGTATATGCATTGACTAATCTTGGATCAACTCATTCATATGTATGCACTACATTAGTAGAAAAAAAGAAAATACCTATTGAATTCACTGAATATACTATTAAAGTTACAAATCCCTTGAGTTAGTGTGTTTTAGTTAATCAGATATGTAGATCATGCCCACTAAAAATTAGGGGTTACGATTTCTCCGCTAGTTTGATATTGTTACCTTTTGATGAGTTTGTTATGATTCTGGGTATGGACTGGTTGTCACTGCATGATGCTATTGTGAATTGTAGAAGAAAACTTATTGTGCTAAAATGTCAAGATGGCAAACGGGTCTGAGTTGAGTCAGACAGATTGGATGGTACATCTAGTATAATATCCACTATGACTGGACAGAAATATGTTAAAAAGGGTTGTGAAGCATATCTCACTTATATAGTTGATTCTAGGGTTTCAAAATTGAAACTAAAATCGGTTCCGGTGGTATGTGAGTTCTCAGATGTGTTTCTAGAGGAGTTACTAGGGCTATCTCTGACCCAAAAAGTTGAGTTTGGTATTGAGTTGGTGCCGAAAACATCTCGGATATCGATAGCCCTATACAAAATGACACATAATAAAATTGAAAGAGTTGAAAGCATAGTTGTAAGAGTTGAGAGATAGGGGCTTTACTCGGCCTAAATTTTCTCCTTGAGGTGCTCGTGTGTTATTCGTTAGGAAGAAAAATGGGTCTAGCAGTTATGTATCGATTACAGAAAACTTAACAAGGTGACGATTAAAAACAAGTATCTGTTACTGCATTTTTGATGATCTATTTGATCAATTGAAAGGTGCAATAGTATTTTCGAAGATTGATCTTCGTTTTGGTTACTATTAGTTGGAAGTTAAAGATTCAGATGTGCTAAAAACCGTGTTCAGGGTAAGGTACGAACATTATGAATTTCTTGTGATGCCATTTGGTTTGACTAATGCAACTACAATATTTACGGATTTGATGAACATAATTTTTAGACCATATTTAGATAGATTCGTCGAAGTATTCATTGATGATATCTTGACTTATTCACGAGACGAGACAGAGCATGCCAATCATTTGAGAATTGTTTTGCAAACCTTACACAAAAAACAATTATTCACTAAGTTTAGCAAATGTGAATTCTGGTTTCGGGAAGTTGAATTTTTGGGATATGTTGTATCAGTCGAGGACATCAAAGTTGATCTGAGCAATATTTAAGCAGTTGTTGATTGGAAGCCTCTAAGAAGTATCTAAGGTTAGAAGTTTTCTGGGACTAGTTGGATATTATAGAAGGTTTGTTATGGGATTTTTGATGTTTGCTACACCGATGAAGAGATTATTGTAGAAAGATGTTAAGTTTGAGTGGTTTGAAAAATGTCAGCAAAGTTTCAATCAGTTGAAAGCATTGTTAACCGAAGCACCAATGTTTATTCAATCAGAGTCGGGTAAAGAATTTGTGATTTATTGTGATGCATCTTTAAATGGTTTGGACTGTGTTCTGATGCAAGAAGGCAAAGTGATAGCGTATGCTTCTAGATAGTTAAAGGTGCACAAAAAAATTATCCGACATATGATTTAGAACTTGTGGCTATTATGTTTGCGTTGAAGATTTGGTGACATCATTTATGCGAAAAAAAGCCATACCTTTACAGATCATAAAAGCTTAAAGTATTTAATGTGGTAGAAATATTTGAATTTGAGACAGCGCAGGTAGCTCGAGTTATTGAAAGTCTACGATTTAATCATTGATTGTCATCTGGGTAAGGAAAATGTTGTTGCTGATGCTTTGAGTAGAAAGTCTCTGTTGAAATACATGATTGACGTTGACTATGTGATTGAAGTTGTCTGATGATGGTTCAATCTTAGCGGAGTTGAAAGCTAGACCGATGTTATTGCAATAGATTTATGAGGCTAAAAAATGTGATAACGTATTGATAGCTAAACGAAAACAGATTGAGTCGACTCCTGATTCAGATTTTTAGATTGGATCCAATGATAGTTTATACTTCAAAGGCAGAATTCTTGTTTTGAGAAATTCAGATCTCGTTTAGAAGATTTTACGAGAAGCTCATAATAGTATCTTGTCTGTTCATCCTAGTAGCAACAAAGTGTACTGTGATTTGAATCAAATGTACTGTGGCCGGGTATGAAACGAGAGATTTTTGAGTTTGTATTGAGATGTTTAATATGTCAGCAAGTTAAAGTTGAACATCAGGTACCTTCTGGTGATGATTCTAAAATGGAAATAGGAGTGCATCATAATGGATTTTGTATCAGGATTGCCTTTGTCTCCGAGAAAGAAAGATACAATTTGGGTTATCGTTGATCGTCTGATGAAGTCTGCACATTTTATACCAGTGCGTGCAGATTATTCTCTTGAGAGATTAGCTGAGTTATACGTTGCTGAGATTTTCAAATTACACGGGGTGGCAATTTCTATATTTCTAATAGAGATCCCCAGTTTATGCCACGATTCTGGAGTAAGTTACATGAAGCTCTAGGTACTCGTTTGCATTTTAGTACAGCATTTCATCCTCAAACTAATGGTCATTCAGAGCGAGTGATATAGATACTAGAAGATATGCTTCGATGTTGTGTTTTAGAGTTCGAAGACAACTGGGAGAAATTGCTATCGTTAGTCGAATTTGCGTTCAATAACAATTATTAGTCACGCATAAAGATGGAACCGTACAAAGCTTTGTATGGTCGAAAATGCTGAACTCCATTGTATTAAACTGAGCTCAGTGATAAAAAGCTACACGGGGTTGATTTGATACTAGAAACTGAAGAAAAAGTTAAAGTTATTCGAGACAGTTTGAAAGCAGCTTCAGATCGACAGAAATCATATATAGATTTAAAACGTAAAGACATTGAATTTCAAGTCGGTAATAAAGTGTTCTTGAAAGTGTCGCCCTTGAAGAAAGTCCTTCAATTTGGACGTAAAGGAAAGTTAAGTCCGCGATTTATCGGGCCGTATGAGATTATCAAAAGAATTGGACCAGTAGCTTACAGATTGGCATTGCCTTCAGAGTTAGAAAAGATACATAATGTCACATCTTTGTTATGACAATACCAATCAGACCCTTCACATGTTATCTCACCTGTTGATGTAGAAATTCAGCCTGATATGTTGTACAGCGAAGAACCGATAGCTCGAGAGATTAAAGAATTAAGAAATAAAAACATAGCTTTAGTGAAAGTTGTTTGGCAATGACATGATTTCAAAGAAACCACCCGGGAACCAGAAGAAGATATGAAAGGGCAATACCCAAACCCCTTTTCTGGTAAGATTTTCGAGGATGAAAATTCCATCAGAAGGAGAGTTGTAATAGCCCATTTTGAGTGAAATCAAAATATGGTTTTGGGACCACAAATTCGATGTGAAAATATTTATTTTATTATTATTTTAGAGTCTACGAAATATTGGCAAGGTCTTATAAAAATTTCGTTAAGAAGTTTTATCTTTTGCATGTTTAATTAGTAAAAAGGACTAAATAGTAAAAGGTGCAAAAGTAGAGTTCTACAGCTAAATGTATTAAATAGCTATAGAACCTTAAAGTAGGAATACTTAAATGGTAAATAGACCATCATTATAGATAGTGGACATCCATGAGTTGGTTTTGATGTAATTAAGCATATTTTTAAAGGTTAAAAATGTAAATAGGTAAATTAAGGTTAATTTAATTAAAACAAAAGTTTCTCATCTTTTTCAAAGATGTTCTTCACCAAAAACTGAAAATAGAAAAGCTTATTTAGGGTTCCTCCATTCGGGTGCATAAAATCCTTGCATGTAAGTGTAATTTTGTCCTGTTTTTAATGATTTTTATGTTTTTGAAGTCATTGTAGGTTAATCTAGCAAGCCTAGGGACTAACTTGTAAAGTTTTTAATAGTTTAGGGTTTTTCCATGAATATATTCATGTGGTTTTTAATGTTTGATGGAAGAAAATGAATCTTTGTTGATAGATAAACAACTTTGTAACGTGAATTTGTTGAAATTGTCAAATAAGGATTTATTTGTAAAATATGTAAAGTACATGGTTAAAATTGTGAAATAATGAATTGTATGAGTTGATATGGACCTATATGAAATTCGGCTAGCTTGGGTAGGGATGAAATTGCATGAATTTCATTTTACGAGCTTAAGGACTAAATTGTAAAAAAGTTAAAATGTTAGGGTAAAATTGTATTTATGCAAAAAAGGTGTTTTGTGGATCAAATTGAATAATTGAGATTTATTGAAACACTTCATTGAAAATACTTATTTATTTAGATCAAGATATATCTCAGCAGGTTATAAACCATGGGAAGGCGAAAGTCATGGATTAGCTCGATCGTACTCCTACGTACTAGTTGTCAATGTAAGTTCATAGAATTTAGATGTCTAATTGAATTTCCATATATATATATTTTAATCTTATAACCATGTAATAAAATACTTATGTTAATTATTCATGATTGCACATATGTGCCCCTGTTTGTACTTCGGTACTCCTAATTGTACATGCGTGCCGCTGTTTGTACTTTGATACCCCTGATTGCACATACGTGCCCCTGCTTGTACTTCGATACCCCTGATTGCATGTATGTACCCCTACTTGTACTTCGATACCCTTAGTTGCACATACGTGCCCCTGCTTGTACTTCGGTACCCCTGATTGCGCATACGTGCCCTTATTTATACTTCAGTAATTTCAATCGAGTAAAATAAAAGTTGCATTCAATTGATGATAAGTTAAAAGATTTAATTTGTTCTTACTAAGCTCTGTAAGCTTATAAGTTTTTGTGTATTGTTTTGTAGATCATTATCGTTGACTTGTGGATGGATCGAATCTACGGCTCACACTATCCACCGATGTTGGTAGTTCTTGTTCTCTTTAGGATTGTGGCATGTAAATGTGGCTATGTAGGTTGTTTTGGTATAATATGGTGAATTACTAAACTAGGTGATTAGGTACTTGTCCATGTTGTGAATAGATATCTTTTGATACAAATAGAATGTTATGAAAGTAAACACTTATGGGTTGTTTTGGTTTGTTAATGAATTAAGTTGATAAGTTTGGTTTATAAAAATGGCATATTGGTTGGTGTGGTTTTGGCACTTTGATGCTTTGTGGATTGGCATGGATATGGCCAAGTAAGAGTATGTTTGAATGACCAATTTGGTATGTGTGATCTATGGTTAGTTAGGAAATGATTTGGTATGAAGATAAACTAGTTGATGAATGGTTACATGTGATCATGTTTAGGTATGTTTTATGTATGTGTTTGAGGTGCCTATATGGCATATTGGTTGTATGGATTACTAGCCTATTGTATAGATCTTTTTATGTAGGTTTTGAGCATGTTTAGAAGTCCTTATCATGTATGCAAAAGTGCCTAGGTTTATGCTTTTGAAGGTTGAAAGAAATGGCTTGATTTTAGCCATATTCTTGTCCACACAACTAAAGGCACGGGCATGTGTCTATGCCGTGTGTGACACACAGCTATGTGACACAGCTGTGTGTCCCCTGTAGGTTTCAAAAGGTTGCAAATCAAGCAGTTACACAGCCTAGCACACGAGCGTGTGACTTGGCCATGTGACCTAAGTTAGAGAGTTACACGGGCACGAGCATAGGCTAGGACACGGCCGTGTGTCTCTACTTCAAATGTCCACATGACCTGAGGCATGGGCATGTGTCTCAGCCGTGTGAGCCACACGGCTTGGCCATATGGTCGTGTGACCCTTGCAGTGTGAAAATTTCTATCTTCTTCTATGAAGTTTTAATTTTTTCCGATCTAGTCCTGAATTGTTTGTAAAGTGTTGCTAAGGCCTTGAGGGCTCGAATAAAGGACGACATGCAAAGGTTTGGATGAATTATACTATGATTAATGAAATTTTTGAAAACGAATGATTTAAGTTATGTATTATCGGTAATACTCTGAAACCCTATTCCAATGATGGATACGGGTTAGGAGTGTTACAAGAGGAGAAGGAGAGGGATGGCTAAGGTGGGATGAATGAGACTAAAGGCTGAATATTTTGTCTAAAAATAATATTTATAACTAGGTCTAAGAGGGTATGGACTATACACATAAAAAACAAAGGATTTTGCAAAATTTAATTATTTTTCAAGGGAAAAGATTTGAACTTGGGACCTTAATTTAATTCCATACTTTTCAATTTATCAATTAACTACCAGGCTAGTTCCTTATTTCTTTTAAATAATTTTTCAATATTTATTTTAAAAACAAGGCATGTCACGTACTAGGGTTTGATGCAAAATAATAAAAATGGTGAGAGAGAAGGGATTTGAAATTCGGTTTCAAGGAACGTTTCACTAACACTTAATCAACAAACCCATACCTCATTTATTTCCTAAAAATACACGGATAATCTCAAAAATTAGGGTATGACCACTCTCTTTCGATTCACAAACCCGATTCTACTAACCCCTAAATTTTGGGATGCTACATAATCTTTTTACCAAATACCTTATCCTTATCAGATTTTTTTCCCAAAGTTAAAAAAAAAAAATCCAGTTTGCACACATAGGGACTTGAGCACAAGACCAAAGGAAAAGAATTAGTATTATGAAATAAAGTAGTGATTGATATTTAATTGACATTCAATATCTATTTGGTATAAAGATGAATTTCTATGTTTTGGGTTGAGATTTCAAATTATGAAATGAAAATCAATGTTTGGCGTTAATTTGAAATGGGATGTATCGTAGATAAATATATTGGATGATAAGTTAATATAGTGAATTGATTTAAATGATTTTTGTTTTGTGAATTGTAATGAAATGTTGAAAAATTGAATTGAACATTATATGATTGAGTTATTATATGGTTTGATAATTGTTGAACTCACCTTTTTTATATGTGATTTGCCATGATAGACAAACTTTATTAAGCTAAGTAACAAGTAGTGTCTAATTATAACCTGAGGTAAGTTACTTGGTTTTAATACCTGTGAACTTACTAAGCAATTGTAATGCTTACTCCCTTGTTTCCTTTTTCCCTGTAGTGTCAACTTGTGAAATGTGTCAGGCGAATTATCGAGAAGCTTACACTATCTTGGTATTGATTCAGTAGATTTTCTATCATTTAAAAACTCAGTTTTGTGGCGTGTATATAGGTGAATCATTTTTGGTCATTCTTGAATGTTAGTACTTTGGTTCTTGATTATGGTTTGTTCTTTAAATGATTATATGATATGTACATAGACTATTCTGGATTGATGGTTTAAAGTTATAAATTGAAGTTGAATTTGTTATAATGGTTGCCATGCATAAGGATGAATTTAATGATACTATGGTATGTATAAAAAGTAAATGATGGTTGTATGTGTGGTGATGGTGTGCTAGATTTGGATCGTGAACTAGTTGAGAAATGGTAATCTTAGGTGAAATGTATGGTAAATGTATTATTTGATAGTTGTAGTATATGCATTCATTAAATTAAATTGTTTCAGTGATATGGTAAGTTTTGATTATGTATAAAGGTAAATTGTACTGTAATGATACATGCTTGTATGTATAATTGAGTTTAAGTTTTAAATTTGGTTGTGATGGTTCCAAATGGCATATTCCTTAGTACTAGGATTATGGTACCTAATTGCATACTTAGTCATTAATTATAATAGGTAAGATAGTTCATAGATCATGGTTGAATCATGGCATGATTATAAAGCATTTAGTGAGTTTTATGCAGGTCATATGTGTAGCTATTTTTATCCATCAATTAGGATACATGTTCGGGCTTGAAATGAACTTTCAAACTTCTGCTTTTTGACCATCTAGGTAAGTATCGATACCAGGGACCAAGGTTTCGATACTTAACCAAATGAATAGCATTTTCAAATTACAGAATGCCAAAATGGTATTGATATCAATTTTGGTATCGATAACTATTATAAAAATATCGGTACTTATTTCTTTGGTATCAATACTTAGTTCAAAGTTTTGAAATTTTTACTTTTTGGTCCGTTTTCATGCCCGAATCTAATCTATTGTATTTTAAGTCTTGATTTAGTCCCATTTCCATTTTTTAATAATAATTAATATGTGTGTGTTTATATGATTATTCAATGTTTTAAATTACATATGATTGTTCCTAATTTATTCGTAGCATCTCGTAACTCGGGTTCAACAATCAGTTCGAGTTTTAAGTGTTACATATGGTTCTAGGTTTTGGGTTCATGGTTCAGGATTCTTGAATTAGGGTTAGGGTAAAAAAATAAAAAAATTATGTGTCAATTATATGGAAAAAATTGTTGAAATGTCATTAAATAACTGGATTATTTCATGTATTTAAAATTGGATGATGTGGCAAAATTCTATTGGTGCCTAAAAACTATATCTTTTAAGATCATCCTAATATAAGTTATAACCAATTTGCTAATATGAAATTCAAATATATCAAATTTTGCCAGCCATATGCAATTTTATTATTTTTATATTAAATTTCCTTAATATATCATTCGATTTTTCATTTTTATTCAATTTGATCCATGTATTTAATAAAAGTTATACATTTTAGTTCAAAGTTATGTAAATCTATTTTTTTTAATTTTAAGAGGGCTGAGGCCCCTGCTAGGCCCCTTTATATATATGCAGTAGTTGCACTCGGTTGTTTTCTCTATTCATCTTCATTAACCTCTTGTTTTTCATGTTTCCATCTTCATAAACCTCTTGCTTTCCCCATTAATTTCAAGACATAAGTAACCTATATCCTTTTTTATTTCGTTCTAGTTTATAATCTTCTTTTCCTCATTATTTTAATAGTATTCCTACTCACATTTTTGACATGTTTGAAGATTTAAGTGAGAGTTTTAGAAACCAATATCCTAACTTCAAAATTGTCGAATACAATAAGATATTAAGAGACCATGTTAGCAGGAAACACTATGTAATCATTGTTTATTTGTGTTGCGATATGGTATTGTGGGCAGTTACCCGACATTAGATTTTAAATATAACCAAGCATATTTAAAAACTCATCTATTGTAAACTCCCAAACCAGGCCTAGACATTATGGTCGAATTGAGAAGGCCACATTGGACACCTTAGTCTCAAACTTACCCTAATGGTAGTTAAAAACCTTTAAGTACTTCTTTTTTTTTAAACCATGGTTTCTATTGTTAGCTTTGGAAAACATCCATTTACTTAGTCCAACCATGCTTAGGTCAAATTGGCGAATTCGGTGAGTTTTTGTAAAACCTTGCTGACGACGTTGCCTTTGAAAAATCATTTTGTTATCTTCTTAGCAGTAGAAATGTACCATTACTAGTCAAATTATTAATTTAGTCATAAATCATGCATAGTCCATTTCAACATATTATAAAAACCATGTATCTATACCAAATATGTGTGTCATGCATTTATGAAAAACCCCAAATTCTTGAACAATCCCAAACCACAGTTTAAAGAAACTTTACAATCCAAAACCAAATAATAATAATAAAATAACCTAAAAATATAATTAAGGTAAAATAATATGACAAAGTAAAGATCGAAGTCCGCCATAAGTCCGCATGTCAATTCCAATCCTAAGTTTGATCATTACCTGAGAAGTTGAGATAATGGGGAAAGCTTAACAAGCTCAATGTGAGGCTAAACGAGTATTAAGCATTCATACAAGCAATTTCATAGAGGTACCAATAGTAAAATCAAACATTAGCAATAATAATTTTCAAATGCACATGTGAGATCCTACCCATACCATTCGCTACACACCACAAGTTCCCCAGAACCCGTCTGCCAAACTCCAACGTATGTGAGGAATGCTCGATGTGGTCAAACCACAAATAATTAATAATGCAGTGAAATTGCCAAATATATAATGCAATATAATCGCCAATCCCCTCGGAACTCCAAATACAGTGCACTAGCTAAAAATATATGCAGACTTAATATGCCACAGGTACTCCACGGAACTCCTCCGTCAACCACAAAATCCCATCCCAATGTACATACAATATGTCATACAAATTCATACACTATCACATTTCAATACTTTTCACTTTTATTTGACATGCTCAACATGTCCTCAATAATCACATACTTTTAGAAAAAGGAAACAATGTTCCAATTTTCAAATTACCATTAAGATGGTATCCATCAATATCTTTCAATTCACATACTTTACGAATTTCATTATGCACCAATAGCAACCTCATGTATATATATCATAGTAAATATTTCATGCATTTAAATCATGCATAAAACTAATATCTCAACATTTCATACCATTCCATCAAACATTCTCATATCACATAATATAACTATGCATAACAATCTTAATTACATATTCATACAGTCAAACTAGCAATTTTGCCAACACATCATTCTTTTAAGGCTCGAAATGTACCTGGTTTGGCCACTCGCAAAACTAATATTTTGGCTAAATCCAATTGAGTATCCAAAACCTCGTATAACTTCTTCCACAATCGAGCCATGAATTTAGGATCCCGATTTAAAATAATCGACACTGGCACACCATGCAATCTTACTATCTCAGAAACATAAAGCTTAGCTAACTTCTAGAGAGAGTAATCGGTACGAACAAGAACAAAATGGGCGGAGTTAGTCAATCTATCAACCACAACCCAAACTGAATCTTTCTTAGTAGGCGTTAAGGGCAACCAACTAACAAAGTCCATTGTCACTCTTTCCCACTTCCACTGTGGAATTCGAATCGGTTGGAGCAACCCTGATAGAAACTGATGTTCAGCTTTAACTTGCTGGTAAGTCAAACATTTGGATACATATTCGATCGCTTCAAGTTTAAGACCCGGCCACCAATACACTTCCCTTAAATCACGATACATCTTAGTACTACCAGGATGCATAGCATAAGATTTGTTATGTGCTTCCTGAAGTATGGACTACCTCAAATTCTTATCATTAGGCACACAATATCTCCCCTTAAAGCATAAAATTCCATCAAAATTAATCCCAAAGTCCTCAGTCGAACCATCCCGACCTATTTAAACCAAGTTGTTAGAGATTCATCCAAACTTTATTTATCCTTGATTTCCTGAACCCACGTAGGCCTTACTTGCAATTCAGCCAACATACCCCCTATAGTAGCCCAAATCTGCCCAGGCCTTAAAACCAAAAACAAAAAAAATGAATAAATGAATATTTATTTATTTTAAAAGTCCGTTAAGAAGTCCAAACCCAATAACCCTTACAAACAGACCCATTACCCAAACTAATCTGCTACAGACCCAAGTCAGTCGGGCCTACAAGGCCCAATGACTTAAAACACCAGTAGGAAACCCTAGGGTTTCCTTGGAACCTCAGCGCCGCAGGAGTAGTTCCAAAAGCTTCGCCACGTCAGAGCCGTTCCAGCACCCAAAGCAAGGGCCATCAATAGCCCTATCCCCTCACGTCACCCGAGCTGGACCTCATCAATGCTGGTCAGATCGATGGTCACCTCGCATGAGGTCCCATCAAAGCACTGACTAGAGGCTTTGGGCACTCCGAACGTCACCGTCGTTTGCCTCACAACGGTCCAGTGGCTTAAACATCACCACCATTAGTGCACCATGATCTCAGGCCTCACCACTAACCTTTGCGCCTCCATTGGTGCCGAGATCTTCGCAGCAGAGTCCGTCCTGTGGTCACCAGGCAAGATTCGCATCCACAACGCGATCTTCGCCGATTTTTTGGTACCTGCAAGACAGAAAAAGGAAACCAACAGACACGAAAAAGAAAAACGGAGCAGAAAAGGAAACCAAACAGACAAAAATGGCAAGAAATAGCAGCAGATAAACTGAAACAAACAAGGAAAGAAATCAAATATTTCTTTCCAAAACATGCACAGTCTAAAGATTATAAAGCCTTTCTTCAGATTTGTAAAAGGGAGGTTTTTTTTTTTACATACAGATTCAATAAAAAAGAAACACGTTTTATACCAAAAGAAAACCAACAGTCGACTGGAGTATAGAGGTGATTATTTTTTTCCTCAAAATACATACTGATAGTATAAAAAATAGAAAGAAGAGGACGTACCTTTGGATCTGCACTGGAAAGTAAAACTTTCAAGCCTCCAGCCACCATACGTGGTTGGGACGACAGAGGTACGTAGGCGCGTGTAGGCCCCTAGACGGGAGCTGGATAGAACTCCGAAGGCCGGCCCTAGATCCTTTCCAGAGGATTTCTTTATTTTTTTTAAAAACTAGGTTTCAAAATGAATTTAAGCTTAATGTTGGGCTTTTATGGCCTTATAAGAACGACGTCGTTTAGCTTAAAATGATAGGCTTCAAAACGGCGTCGTCTTAGGGCCAGGATCTGCTTGTTGACCCGTGACCCGGGAAGGATCCGCGTGTTTTTGTTTAAAGGGCTAATTGCCCAATTGGTCCTGCCATATTTTTAGTATTTATGAATTCATTTTTTTTATTATGATTTGACCCGGGCCTTTTATATTAGTTTCAATTTAGTCCTAGTTGCTATAGTAAGACTTATTTTTTAAACGGTGTCGTTTTGGGGATTAGGGTCAATTGCCCAGTGAGTCCTGTAGTTTTTAATGCGCACTTCGATTGAGTCTAAATATTTATTTGTAATTAGCCCTAGTTTTAAATTAAATTCGATTCTAGTTTTTTTTATATATATTTAATTTATTTTAAATAATATATGCATTATTTAAACATTAGTTATATGAAAAATAATATATATTATTCAGAATATTATATACATTTTTATAAACTTTATTATATGTTATATTTTTATTATATTTATTCTATTATATTCATATTTTATTATATGTTATATATTTTTACTATATATTATTTATTTTATTATATTTTACTTATTATATTATTTTTATTATTTTTATATATTATTTATCATATAGTTTATATCATTATATATTTTGTTTATAAATTTTATTATATGTTATATATTTGACCCTATATTATTTCCTTACATTATTATCATTTTATTATGAAATATACATTATTTTATTACTCATTAATTATATATTTTTGAATTTCATTACTAAATAAATATGTGTAATGTCAATATTTAGCATATTATTTTTTAATATATTTAAGTTATTATATCCTATAATATAATATATATTAATTATTTAAGAAAAAGATTCTACTTATCATTCTTATATTATTCTAAATATTTTTAAATATCTTTATTTTTTATTTTAGTTGATTTATATTTTTACATGGTTAGAATTTGCATATCTATTTTTGTTTTTTTAGTATTGTTTTAGTAAGTTAAATTTTTATAGATTTATTTATTACTTTATGTTATTGTTTTTACATATTTGCATGAAAATTAATTATCGAAGTTACATTTGCATGAAATATTATCATATATATGTATTATGCAATTTATATTGTTGAACTCATTATGCTCAACGTTGTATTTTGCATGTAACGATAATGCATGTATATGACCATGTATAAAATGATAACGTATATTGTAATTTATACCAATATTCATCATCCTTTATATTATATATGCATAGAATGTTAAAGTAAGTATTATGTAGGTTAATTTATATTGATTCTTGGTAATATATTAAATGCATCATCACTTTAAAGAACTTTTATATTTCATTCAATCCAAAAGAACTTTAAAAATAAGGCAATGTTTTTGGTAGTTAGGAATTCGGGAAATAGTGCCCTAACATGCTGGGTTGCGATTTCTCGTTTGTCTAAATATCCTTCTAAATAAGTTTTGAAAATTACAAGATGATTTTAGTTACAAAAGTTAAAAAATATCGTGTCCAATCATGCTGGATATGATGTTTATAATCTTTTGAAGCAATAGAATCTTGATTCTTTTTAACTCAAATTATTACAGTTTTAAAAGAGAACTTATTTCTAAATTCTTTCAAACTTTTGACATTACGACAAAACTATTCAATTTGGTACCAATTTTGGGCGTTACAAGGGTGCTAATCCTTCCTTGTACGTAACCAATTCCCGAACCTATTTTCTCATAATTTCGTAGACCAAAATGTTTTATAAAGTGATCCAATCACACTTTAAAAGGTTAGTGGCGACTCCCGTCTTTCAAAAATCTCGTTTTTAAAAAAAAAAGAGTTTTCGACAGCTTGGCGACTCCACTGGGGACATAAGGAGAGTCGAGCCAAGAAATTGATTATTTTCTATCTTAATGTCGGAAGTTTGGAAATTTTAAAATTTTTTTTACATTTATTTGCTGCATATGTTTGTTATCCTGTTGATGTACATTGCATTTGCAAGACCGTTGTGGTCGCACCCTTAGGTGGGAGTGAAAAGCTACGCTTTCGTGAGGTTTTCACCTCCGTATAAGCTAGTGGATTACTTCCGGGATACTGTACCTATGTCTTCGTGAGATTTTCATCTCTGCATGGCCATAGGGAAATGTGTCCCCCTAAACTGAACTTGGTCTATATGAGCCTATAATGGGTGAGGACCGAGGAATCTGCTGGTTCAGGTACCCTCGCTTTAGAACTAAAACTCATATAGTGAACTTTAAGCGCTTACCCTAGGGATTATGGTGATAACTCTTAGTAAACTACCCTTATAAGTGTTTGTTTGTTATACTTTTATACGATACTAATTTATTTTATTTTGCTATCGTTGCATGACATTCAACATTCAAAGGTATCGATTCACGGTTTGATTTCTGGGTTAGAAAGTTTTGTAATGGGGAACGAATATCTTGATAAAGTGGAGGACAATGCCTCTGTCTGTACCTGGTCAGAGAAAACCCAGTTAGAGAAAGGAGATAGTGTCACTGAGTGGTATACATCAGAGTTATGGGACTTCACTTGTATTAATTCGACGCAGAATGAGTTTTAGGAGTTGAGAGACATTTGGGCCCAATGGGATGACGAGGCTAAGAAGCTTTTCTATCAGAATTATGGAGACCTTCCCTATTTGCTAGACGTCAAAGTAGATAGGCACTTGTTTTGAGCTATGGTACAATTCTAGAACCCTGCTTATAGTTGCTTTACATTTGGTGATGTTGATCCTATACCTACTTTGGAGGAGTATACGACTTTACTGCGTTGCCCGAGGATTCAGGGTCACAAGGCTTATGTTAGGCCTGCTAGCCTTCCAACTTTTACGAAGAAGTTGGTAATGATTACTGGGATGAGTGAGCAGTGGGCTGTAGCTCGTGTGCAGCAAAAGGGTGATAGTAAGTGTGTTCCATGGGCTATTTTGAGGGATTTGATATCGACACATCCAGACGTAAAAAAAAGGGTTGATGTCTTGGCTTTAAGTATTTATGGTTTAGTGATCTTCCCAAAGGCTTTGGGACACATAGATGAGGCAGTTGTGGATTTATTCGATTGACTTGGTAAATAGAACACACTTGTGCCTATAATCCTAGCTGAGACGTTTAGATCCTTGAGCGCATGTCGAAGAGCTAGTGAAGGAAGGTTCATTGGATGTGCACAGTTGCTGCTGGTTTGGTTTCACAGTCATTTTTGGAAGGTTGATAAGGTTCCTTGCCGAGTGTTCTTCAAAGACTACTCTTGACTAAAGGAAGCAGTAGACATGCCTAGGAGAGATGACATTTTAGAGGAGAGGTGGATAGACATTCTTCAGAATCTTCGAGAGGAAGATGTTATGTGGAAGACTCCTTGGTTGGTTCCTAGTGAAGTCCTTTACCGCTGTGGCAGTTTTGATTGGGTCCCTCTGCTAGGAATTTAGGGAGTTGTTGGATATGCACCATTGCTTGTTCTAAGGCAATATCGAGTGAGGCAGTTCATACCGGCTACACAGGGTTTAGCTCAGAGTGATTTCTCTTATAAAGGAGATCACTATAAGAAGAGGATGCAAGAGATTTCTGAGGCTTAGAAGAAGCCTTTCTGTATGAAGATCTTGACCGAAGGCTCGACGTCAACCCTTGAGTATAAAGGGTGGTTTAGTAGGAGAGTCAACAATAATGTCCCTAGGCCAATTTTGGGGGTGGCTCGATCATTAGAGGAGAGCTTACGAGTGATTCCATCAGAGTTAGAGGTTATGAAGCAAGAGTTCGAGAGAAAGAATTCAGAGTTTGAAAAGAGGATTGAGAAGCTCGAAGAGGAAAAAATGTACTTGAGTCTTGACGCCAATGTTCAAAAGATGGAAGTCGAGAAGGCGAAAAAAGAAAAGAGAAAGATCGAGATGATTTAAATACGCATTACAAGAACGCCTAGGTAACGGTCAAAAGGGTTGGATTAGGGAGATCTTCAGAGCAGTGGCAGCAAGAGATCTAAGAGGAAATGATCAAAATCGAGTATTAGGAGAAAAAGTTCCAAGAGATGCAGTCGCGTAATCAGGCCCTAGAAAAGGAAAATCAAAGATTAAAAACTAAGGTGGCTGAGCTTGGACGATCTCTTCATCATCACCGAAGTCGTAACTCTATGATCGAGTTAAAAGCAAGCTTGGATAAGATCGAGGAAATGAAGCACAATATTGGAGGGTTGGAAGCAGCACTACAGGACTGTGAGCTACTGATTGAGCAGCTCGAGGCAAGAGAAAAACAGTGAAGGGAGAATTTCACCACCTTCGGGATCAAGTGGGAGATAGGGATTATCTCATGGGAGAAGCTATAGTCCAGATTCGAGAAGTTGCCAATCATTTACAAGACCTAGCAGCACAAGCTAATGTATTAAGTACAAAATATGAGTCAGTGTCAGATAGAGGTCTAGAGTTAGCTTTGTTATTGAATAGGGTTAAAACCTTGGGCCTGAGGGCAAAAGTGTATTTGTAATCCGTTTTATGTAAAGATTTTTTTCTTAAATAATGTTTTCTAAAAAGAAACTGAATCAGAATCGATATCTTTTAGCATTCATGCATTTGCATCTCATCACATCAAATGCATTCAAGTTTATAGAAAGACCCTAATTAGTTAAAATTATAAGGGAGAAAGAGAGTAAAGGAAAGAAAATCTGGAAGCAACACATCCTTACGGTACACGCGCTAAGTAAAAGAATATGGATCAAAGACTTGAGTAGATTCGAGAAAAAAAAAGCAAGAGCAAACAGGAGCAATTCAAAAAAATCCAACAAGAGATGAAGGATCAAATGTTGGAGGCTCAAAGGAATATGATGGTTTGAGATGGCTCAAATATTGAGGGGAACAACGAGATAAAGGAAAAGCCCTATGACTATCATCAAGAGGATAACGAGGGTCATCCTCCCGGTTTCACTCCACCTCATGTACAAACCCAACTTTGAGGCATATCCCCAGGGCCGTCACACAATCTGACCTTAACAGAGGTCAAGTCGATCTTTGGAATACCCATGAACTTTCAAACAGGTTCGGGATTCAATCCTGGAGACAATCCTACCAATCCGGTTATCCCCGATCTAGATGTAGCTGAGAGGGAAGAAATGAGACTCGAATCATCAATGCAATTAGAGGAACGTTGCATATGGTTAGAGGAGAAATTTAGGGCACTAGAAAACGCTGATAATCGTCAGGGAATGGATGCTAAGGACTTAAGTTTAGTCCCAGATTTGGTACTTCCCCATAAGTTTAAAATGCCAGAATTTGAGAAGTACAATGGGACTACTTGCCCGGAAGCTCATATTACCATGTTCTGTAGACGGATGACTGGTTATGTAAACAATGATCAATTATTGATCCATTGTTTTCAGGATAGTTTGGTTGGGGCAGCGGCTATGTGGTATAATCAACTGAGCTGGGACAAAATAAGTTCATGGAGGGATCTTGCACAAGCCTTCATGCAGTAGTACAATCATGTGACTGACATGACTCCGAATAGGATCACGCTACAAAACATGGAGAAAAAGCCTAATGAAAATTTTAGGCAATATGCACAGAGATGGAGAGAGGTGGCAATGCAAGTTCAACCACCGTTGTTGGAGAAAGAGACTACCATGTTGTTCATCAACACTCTAAAGGCTCCATTCATCACTCACATGATTGGGAGCATCACTAAAAGCTTTACGGATATAGTCATGGCGGGAGAGATGATCGAGAATGCCATAAGGGGTGGCAAAATCGAGGGGGAAGCGACCAAAGGATTGGCCCCAAAGAAAAAGGATAGTGAAGTGAATAATACAAGCACCTTCAACACGAGGGTAATCACAGTTGGTCAACCTAAAACAGCTACGGTTGAGCAATAGAGTTTTCAAAGGCAGGAGTCGGGTACAAGGCAGAATTCTGAAAGGATGCAATTCACACCGATCCCCGTGACGTATCGTGAGCTTTAGCAAAGCTTATACGATGCACATGCTATTTCTCCTTTTCACTTGAAACCACTGCAGCCCCTATATCCCAAATGGTATGACGCAAAACGCCAGATGATAATACCATGCTAGAATATTGAGGCATTCGATTGAAAACTGTACTGATTTTAAGAAGCCGTAGAGAGGCTTTTTAAGATAGGGGTAGTGAAGTTCGACAATACCCCTAATACTGAAAACCCGTTGCCAAATCATAGCGATCAAGGAGTGAATTCCATTGGCGAAGCCAGTGAGAGGAGAATGAAGGAAGATGTTGCTGAGGTGAGGATACCTATGAAGGTGATTTAGGAGGAAATGATGAAGAGAGGTATGTTAGCCTCTAAAAATGAGAGAAAAGAAACAAGGAATTATGGTGAGTTCCGAGAAAGAAGGACATGAAGTTCAAGATTGTGAAGAATTCAAGGCCTGGGTGCAAGGCTTTATAGAACAAAGAGCTACAAATTTTTGAAGGTAGCTCTTGTGAAAAACAAGTATGTGTGCTGGAAGTGAACAGAAAGGAACTACCCGACCAAGGATTATTATTTCCCTGTTGGGGAATAATGAAGTGGGGGCACAAACAGTGCCTAAGGTCATTATCCATAAGCCTACGCTTTTCCCTTATAAGGATAGCAAGAGGGTACCATGGAGTTATGACTGCAGTGTGACAGTGCCAAAGGAGGAAAGTATAGCCAGTACGTCTAAGGATGTACAAGTTGAGGGTTCCCATACACGGAGTGGGAAGTGGTATGATACGGAGGGCGTTAGAGAGGAGCCCACAAAAACAAAGAATGTTAGTGCGAAGAAGGAGAAAGAGGCTGAAGTGCCTGTCAAGGAGCTAGTAAAGGAGGAGGAGGCTAAGGAATTTCTAAAGTTCCTTAAGCATAGCAAGTATAGCGTGGTCGAGCAGTTGCGTAAGCAGCCGGCTCGGATATTAGTATTGGCTCTACTTTTGAGTTCTGAGTTGCATCGGGATGTATTGATGAAGGTGCTTAACGAAACATATGTCACCCATGACATATCCGTTAAAAAGCTGGACCGGTTGATGGATAACATAAGTGTGGATAATTTCATCTACTTTAATGATGATGAAATCCCACCGGGGGGCAGGGGGTCAACTAAGGCCTTGCACATCATCACTCGATGCAAGGGGTACACACTCCTAAGCGTGCTCGTCGATAATAGATCGTCCTTGAATGTTCTACCATTGTCTACATTGAACAGATTACCCATTAACGATTCTCACATGAAGACATGTCAAAATATGGTAAGAGCCTTCGACGGTACAGAAAAGAAGGTGATGGGAAGGATTGACATCCCCTTGGAAATTGGGCTGAGTATACACGAAGTAGACTTCTTGGTGATGGATATCAAGCCCTCCTACAATTGCTTATTAGGGAGGCCATGGATACACTTAGCGGGAGCAGTGCCCTCATCGTTGCACCAGAAATTAAAGTTAGTTATGGATGGACGGTTAGTAAACCATCAATGCGAAGGAGGAAATTATAGCTGCAGTCACTAGCAAGGCCCCTTACGTCAAGATGAACGAAGAGTCTATTGAGTGTTCCTTTCGCTCTTTAGAATTTGTGAGTGCAACTTTCATTTCAGAAGGGAGTGAGCTACCGGTGCCAAAGATAGCAAGAGCTACGAGGATGGCTTTACAAATGATGGTGGGAAAGGAAGTCTTACCAGAAAGAGGGTTAGGAAAATACCTGCAAGGAGGGACTCAAATCCCAAAACTGAAAGAGTAGAGAGATCGCTTTGGTCTGGGCTTCAAGCCAGACTATAAGCAAAGGAGGAAGGAAGTTGAGAAGTACCAAGAGGGAAGAAGGGCGTACCTTAATAGAAGAGAAGTAGAGTGGGAGCCGATGACATTCCCTCGAATATCCCAAACCTTCATATCGGAAGGTTACTTATAGAAGAAAGTCATCAGATTAATGCTATACACGACGAAAGATCGGAGCAAGGAAACCTTGAGGGCATTCGCCCTTACGAACCGGGAAGCTCTCTGAACAATTGGACTGTGGAGGAACTTCCTGTAGTCTTTAGGAATTTTTCAGAGTAATTCTCGAAACATTCTTGTTACTCTAGAGCCTAGGAGTAATAGGATTACATTTGTGAAATGGGCTTACGATCATCTATTATTTTTTAAATAAAACATAACTTTTATCAATTTGAACGAGTATTGTTTCATTTTTATCAACCAATATTCCATTAAAATTTTTCAATTCTTATTATTTCATTCATAGCACATAAATAATCATTCTTAAATTCATCATTCTTTGTATATTCTTTATACTTCACAGGTCCCTATATATCAATGACATGAGCACTGATATTACAAATCCTGATTTTTCTCGCGAGCAAGACATGTGTTTAGAGGAATCTCAGGATTTTGGAGATGTCCAGGATTATGATGTGTCTCTGGATCTGTTGAGGATGGTAAAACATGAGGAGAAACAAATCATGCCCCATGAGAAAGAGGCAATAGAGAATGTAGCCCTAGAGGAAGGGAAAGAGGTGAAAATTGGCACGCATATTGTCGAGGACACAAGGCAAGGACTGATTGAGTTGCTACGTGAGTTCAAGGATATCTTCGCATGGTCCTATCAAGATATGCCAGGGTTAAATACCGATATTGTGGTGCATCGTCTTCTAATAGGACAGGATTGTAAGCCAGTCCAACAGAAGTTGCGAAGAATGAGGCCAGATATCCTATTGAAAATAAAGGACGAAGTCAAGAAAAAGTTCGATGCAGGATTCTTACAAGAGGTGAAGTACTCTGAATGGGTAGCTAACATTGTATTAGTCCCTAAGAAGGATGGGAAGGTATGAATGTACGTTGATTACAGAGTTCTAAAAAAAGCTAGCCCAAAAGATAATTTCCCTCTGCCACACATAGACACTTTGGTAGACAACACAGCGAGATATTCGTTGTTCTCCTTCATGGATGGTTTCTCAGGGTACAATCAGATAAAGATGCATTCTGAGGACATGGATAAAACCACCTTTATAACATTGTGGGGCACCTTTTGTTACAAGGTAATGCCCTTCGGGCTAAAGAATGCAGGGGCAACATACCAAAGAGCTATGGTGACTTTATTCCATGATATGATGCACAAAGAAATTGAAGTGTATGTTGATGACATTATTGCCAAATCTTTAACAGAGAAGGAACATATTGAAGTTTTGAGGAAGTTGTTCCTGAGATTAAGGAAATTTCAGTTGAATCTTAATCCGACAAAGTGCATCTTTAGAGCTAGGTCGAGGAAGTTATTAGGCTTTGTGGTCAGCGAAAAGGGAATAGAAGTTGATTCAGACAAAGTTAGAGCCATACGAAAATTGCCTCCACCACGTACTCAGAAGGAAGTTTGGGGTTTTCTTGAAAGATTGAATTATATTGCTCGGTTTATTTCACAATTAACTGAGAAAAGTGGTCCTATATTTCGCCTCCTTAGAAAACACAACTACGGTATTTGGGATGAGGAATGCAAAATGCTTTTGATAAGGTTAAGCAATACTTGTTAAATGCTTCAGTGTTATCTCCGCCTAGTCCAAATAGACCATTAATCCTTCACTTATCAGTGTTTAGTAATTCTATGGGATATGTGCTTGGCCAACATGACGAGTCGGGAAGAAAGGAGAAGGCGATATACTACTTCAGTAAGAAATTCACAGAGTGTGACATGAGATATTCGCCAATTGAGTTGTGTTGTGCTTTAATCTAGACGACCATAAGGTTAAGACAGTACATGCTATATCATACTACTTGGCTTATTTCAAAACTTGATCCTTTGAAGTATATAATGGAGTCAACAGCTTTGAATGGGAAAATGGCGAGGTGGCAAATTCTGCTTTCAGAGTTTGACATAATGTATGTGAGCCAGAAGGCTATAAAAGGAAGCGCGATAACGGAATTTCTGGCTAGTAGAGCTCTAGAGGACTATGAGCCGTTGAATTTTGATTTCCCAAATGAGGAGTTGATGTGCGTAGCAACTACAGAGGATTATCCTTGGAAGTTGAGCTTTGATGGGGGATCCAATACGGTGGGAAATGGAATTGGGGTAGTCCTGGTATCCCCAAATGGCGATTATTATCCATTCACATGCAAGTTGGATTTTGATTGCACAAACAATATGGTCGAGTATGAAGTGTGCATCATAGGACTCCGAGCGGCTATAGAGCGAGGAATAAGAACCTTGGAAGCATATGGAGACTCTGCGTTGGTAATTTACCAGCTTAAAGGTGAATGGGGGACAAGGGATCCTAGATTGATCAATTATCGAAAGGTAGTTTTGGGGTTACTTGAGGAGTTCGATGACATCACTTTCAATTATATCCCACGAGACGAAAACCAGATGGTAGATGCTTTAGCAACCTTAGCTTCAATGATTAAAGCAAATAAAGAGGAGGAGATGAGACCCATTCAGATGAGTATCTTTAAGGCTCCAGCTCACTGTTGTAACATTGAGGAAGAAGAAAAGCATGATAACCCTTGGTATCAGGATATATTGCGATATGTGAGAGATCGTAAATACCCAGAACAGGCAACTGAAAATGATAAGCGAACTTTAAGGAGATTAGCCTGCGATTACGTTTTGGATGGGGACATCTTGTACAAAAGAAGAAAGGACCAAATACTGTTGAGATGTGTTGACGCCTTGGAAGCTAAGTTAATCTTGGAAGAAATTCACGAGGTGTTTGTTGGACACACGCTAATGGTTTCACGATGGCTAGACAAATTATGAGGTTTGGATATTATTGGTCTACTATGAAAGGGGATTGTATCAACTATGCCAAGAAATACCATAAATGTCATATTTATGGAGACAAGATTCATGTACCACCTTCGCCTTTACATGTTATGACTTCTCCATGGCCTTTTTTCATGTGGGGCATGGATGTCATTGGGCCAATATCACCAAAAGCTTCAAATGGGCATCGCTTTATTTTTGTGGTCATTGATTACTTCACGAAGTGGGTAGAGGCTGCTTCTTATGCAAATGTTACTAAGTCGGCTGTAAGTCAATTCTTGAAGAAAGAGATCATTTGTCGGTATGGGATGCCTGAAAGGATCATATCAGACAATGTATTAAACTTGAACAGCAGAACGATAGCAGAAGTTTGCAGACAGTTCAAGATTAAGCATAATAACTCTTCTCTGTATCGTCCAAAAATGAATAGGGCAGTAGAAGCAGCCAACAAGAACATCAAGAGGATAGTGGGGAAGATGACTGAGACTTATAGAGATTGGCATGAGAAACTACCGTTTGCACTCTTTGCCTATCGAATACCTGTCAGAACCTCTACTGGGGCAACTCCTTTCTCGTTGGTTTATGGGATGGAACCAGTGTTACCCATTGAAGTGGAAATACCGTCTCTCCAAGTCTTGTCAGAAATAAAGTGGAACCAGTGTTACCCATTGATATGATCAGTTGAACTTGATTGAGGAAAAGATGCTAAGGGCCATTCGTCATGGTCAGATGTATCAGAAGCGAATGATGCGAGCTTATGACAAAAAAGTACGACCAAGAGAATTCCACGAGAGGGATCTTGTGCTGAAAAAGATCCTTCCCATTCAGAAGGACTTTAGAGGAAAATGGATGCCAAATTGGGAAGAGCCGTATGTCGTGAAGAAGGCCTTCTCTGGGGGTGCATTGATCTTAACGGAAATGGATGGGAAGAGTTTACCCAATCCAGTGAATTCAGACTCAGTCAAAAAGTACTTTATCTAAAGGAGAGGAGAATCTAGGGTGAAAACCCGCAAAGGGCGCCTTGAGTTTTCGAAAAAAAAAAAGAAAAAGAAAAATGGAGAGGCCAGGGTGAAAACCCGTAAAGGGTGCCTTGTGACCAAAGGGGTTTTGAGTTGAAAACCCGAAAGGGCAGCTCAAATTTTGAAGAGCACACGGTAATCTTGCTATATCTGATTCAACAAATAGCGAAGCGCGTTGCATATCGGTGCATCAACAAAGTACTTTGGATCTTTTAAACACATGTTGAACTCAAGAAAGTCTTCATGGAGCTGGTGTATAGACGCTCAAGCGGCGATATCTAGGGTATCTAACTTTTGTCCTGTTCGCTATCTTTAGATTCTCTTTCTTCTCAAAGATAGGCTATCATATTAATTTCCTTTTGTATTTTTGACAAATTTATTCAAATCTAATTATTCTCAAGATTAAATTCATCTTCTTAAAGTATGTTGCATTAAAATAATGATAAATGAACTAAATAATTTTCACAAATGAAGTTTTGCTCATTACTCTAGAAATTTTTAGATAATACAAGAAAATAAAACAGAATAATTGTTCGAGAAATTCACGTAAGTGAGGTTTCGAGAAAATTCTTTCTTTAGTCCAAAATGATGATTGGACAAATCAAACGATTCGATCCTAGGAGAGGATCATCTTACAGACATTTTCGGTGGGTCATAGCATTTGAATAATGGTACAAACCCACAGGCTGAGTAGGAATGATACTTCGAGATAAACTTCGACGAAGGAATGAGTGGTGACGTCTAGAATAGGGGTCATATTCATAAACATTTTGCATTATAACAGGTTTAATTATGAGCATTTGACTCACTTCGATCATAGCATCCTAAGCATTAGGCATGAACTCATACACATTATACAGGTTATGTCCTTCAAGGGACAATAAAGATTGATGCACCTTAACCCCCTAAGTAGTAGGGTAATAGGCTAAAGCATAGCAGATCTAACCTTCAGATGTTTTCACATCGAAGTAGATCCAAGATGATTTGGCATCCTTGCGTTTACAAGGAGCAGATCGAAGATATAGTAGATTTGGCTTTCACGTGTTTACGCTGAAGTAGATCCAAAATGATTTGGCATCTCTGTATTGTCAGAGAACAATTCGAAGAAACAGATTTGGCATCTCCATATTCGAAGGAGAATACATCGGAGGCATAGAAGATCTGACCTTCGAATGTTTTCACATCGAAGCAGATCCAAGATAATAGATTTGGCATCTCCATATTAGACTGAGAGCAGATCAAAAACATAGCAGATCTAACCTTCGGATGTTTTCACATCGAAGTAGATCCAAGATGATTTGCCATCCTTGCGTTTACAAGGAGCAGATCGAAGACATAGTAGATTTGGCTTTCACGTGTTTACGCTGAAGCAGATCTAAGATGATTTGGCATCTCTGTATTGTCAAAGAACAAATCGAAGAAATAGATTTGGCATCTCCATATTCGGCGGAGAGCAGATCGGAGACATAGCAGATCTGACCTTCGAATATTTTCACATTGAAGCAGATCCAAGATAACAGATTTGACATCTCCATATTCGACGGAGAGCAGATCGAAGACATAGCAGATCTAACCTTCGGATGTTTTCACATCGAAGTAGATCCAAGATGATTTGGCATCCTTGCGTTTACAAGGAGCAGATCGAAGACATAGCAGATTTGGCTTTCACATGTTTACGCTAAAGCAGATCCAAAATGATTTTGCATCTCTATATTGTCAGAGAACAAATCGAAGAAACAGATTTGGCATCTCCATATTCGACGGAGAGCAGATCAGAGACATAGCAGATCTGACCTTTGGATGTTTTCACATCGAAGCAGATCCAAGATAACAGATTTGGCATCTCTATATTCGATGGAGAACAGATTGAAGACATAGCAGATCTAACCTTCGGATGTTTTCACATCGAAGTAGATCCAAGATGATTTGGCATCCTTGTGTTTACAAGGAGCAGATCGAAGACATAGCAGATTTGGCTTTCACGTGTTTACGCTGAAGCAGATCCAAAATGATTTGGCATCTATATATTGTCAAAGAACAAATCGAAGAAATAGATTTGGCATCTCCATATTTGACGAAGAGTAGATCGGAGACATAATAGATCTGACCTTCGTATGTTTTCACATTGAAGTAGATCTAAGATAACAGATTTAGCATCTCCATATTCGACGGAGAGCAGATCGAAGACATAGTAGATCTAACCTTCGGATGTTTTTGCATCGAAGCAGATCCAAGATGATTTGGCATCCTTGCGTTTACAAGGAGCAGATCGAAGACATAGTAGATTTGGCTTTCACGTGTTTACGCTGAAGCGAATCTAAAATGATTTGACATCTCTGTGTTGTCAGGGAACAAATCGAAGAAGCAAATTTGGCGTCTCTGTGTTCGATGGAGAGCAGATCCAAATATCAGCATGACAGTCTTAAGTTTGCAAGGAGAAGATTGAAGACAAGGATCTGATAAGACCGGGCAAATTTGGTCAATCTATAAGTCTTTGCTCATTTCCTATTACACAACAAGGAGCAAAGAGGGGCAGCTGTAGCAGCCCAAATCTGCCCAGGCCTTAAAACCAAAAACAAAAAAATAAATGAATAAATGAATATTTATTTATTTTAAAAGTCCGTTAAAAAGTCCAAACCCAATAACCCTTACAAACAGACCCATTACCCAAACTAATCTGCTACAGACCCAAGTCACTCGGGCACAAAAGGCCCAATGACTTAAAACACCAGCATGAAACCCTAGGGTTTCCTTGGAACATCAGCGCCGCAGGAGTAGTTCCAGAAGCTTCGCTACATCAGAGCAGTTCCAGCTCCCAAAGCAAGGGCCATCAATAACCCTGTCCCTTCACATCACCCCAGCTGGCCCTCATCAATGCTGGTCAGATCGATGGTCACCTCGCACGAGGTCCCATCAAAGCACTGACCAGAGGCTTTAGGCACTCCGAACGTCACCGTCGTTTGCCTCACAATGATCCAGTGGCTTAAACATCACCACCATCAGTGCACCGTGATCTCAGGCCTCACCACTGACCTTTGCGCCTCCATTGGTGCCGAGATCTTCGCAGCAGAGGCCGTCCTATGGTCACCAGGCAAGATTCGCATCCACAACGCGATCTTCGCTGGATTTTTGGTACCTGCAAGATAGAAAAAGGAAACCAACAGACACGGAAAAGAAAAATGGAGTAGAAAAGGAAACCAAACAGACAAAAATGGCAAGAAATAGCAGCAGATAAACTGTAACAAACAAGGAAAGAAATCAAAGATTTCTTTCCTAAACATGCACAGTCTAAAGGTTATAAAGCCTTTCTTCAGATTTGTAAAAGGGAGGTTTTTTTTTTTACATACAGATTCAATAAAAAAGGAACACATTTTATACCAAAAGAAAACCAACAGTCGATGGAGTATAGAGGTGATTATTTTTTTTCCTCAAAATACATACTGATAGTATAAAAAATAGAAAGAAGAGGACGTACCTTTGGATCTGCACTGGAAAGTGAAACTTTCAAGCCTCCGGCCACCGTACGTGGTGGGAACGACAGAGGCACGTAGGCGCGTGTAGGCCCCTAGACGAGAGCTGGATACAACTCCGAAGGCGGGCCCTAGATCATTTCTAGAGGATTTCTTTATTTTTTTTTAAAACTGGGTTTCAAAATGAATTTAAGCTTAATGTTTGGCTTTTATAGCCTTATAAGAATGACGTCGTTTAGCTTAAAATGATAGGCTTCAAAACGGCGTCGTCTTAGGGCCAGGATCCGCGTGTTGACCCGTGACCCGGGAAGGATCCGCGTGTTTTCATTTAAAGGGCTAATTGCCCAATTGGTCATGCCATATTTTTAATATTTATGAATTCATTTTATTTTATTATGATCTGACCCGGGCCTTTTATATTAGTTTCAATTTAGTCCTAGTTGCTATAGTAAGACTTATTTTTTAAACGGTGTCATTTTGGGGATTAGGGTCAATTGCCTAGTAAGTCCCTCAGTTTTTAACGCGCATTTCGATTGAGTCCAAATTTTTATTTGTAATTAGCCCTAGTTTTAAATTAAATTCGATTCTAGTTTTTTTTATATATATTTAATTTATTTTAAATAATATATGCATTATTTAAACATTAGTTATATGAAAAATAATATATATTATTCATAATATTATATACATTTTTATAAACTTTATTATATGTTATATTTTTATTATATTTATTCTATTATATTCATATTTTATTATATGTTATATATTTTTACTATATATTATTTATTTTATTATATTTTACTTATTATATTATTTTTATTATTTTTATATATTATTTATCATATAGTTTATATCATTATATATTTTGTTTATAAATTTTATTATATGTTATATATTTGACCCTATATTATTTCCTTACATTATTATCATTTTATTATGAAATATACATTATTTTATTACTCATTAATTATATATTTTTGAATTTCATTACTAAATAAATATGTGTAATGTCAATATTTAGCATATTATTTTTTAATATATTTAGGTTATTATATCCTATAATATAATATATATATATTAATTATTTTTTTTAAAAAAAAGATTCTACTTATCATTCTTATATTATTCTAAATATTTTTAAATATCTTTATTTTTTATTTTAGTTGATTTATATTTTTACATGGTTAGAATTTGCATGTCTATTTTTGTTTTTTTAGTATTGTTTTAGTAAGTTAAATTTTTTATAGATTTATTTATTACTTTATGTTATTGTTTTTACATATTTGCATGAAAATTAATTATCTAAGTTACATTTGCATGAAATATTATCATATATATGTATTATGCAATTTATATTATTGAACTCATTATGCTCAACGTTGCATTTTGCATGTAACGATAATGCATGTATATGACCATTATAAAATGATAACGTATATTGTAATTTATACCATTATTCATCATCCTTTATATTATATATGCATAGAATGTTAAAGTAAGTATTATGTAGGTTAATTTATATTGATTCTTGGTAATATATTAAATGCATCATCACTTTAAAGAACTTTTATATTTCATTCAATCCAAAAAAACTTTAAAAATAAGGCAATGTTTTTGGTAGTTAGGAATTCGGGAAATAGTGCCCTAACATGCTAGGTTGCGATTTCCCGTTTGTCTAAATATCTAAAATATCCTTCTAAATAAGTTTTGAAAATTACAAGATGATTTTAGTTACAAAAGTTAAAAAATATCGTGTCCAATCATGCTGGATATGATGTTTATATTCTTTTGAAGCAATAGAATCTTGATTCTTTTTAACTCAAATTATTATAGTTTTAAAAGAGAACTTATTTCTAAATTCTTTCAAACTTTTGACATTAAGACAAAACTGTTCAATTTGGTACCAATTTTGGGCGTTACAAGGGTGCTAATCCTTCCTCGTACGTAACCGATTCCTGAACCTGTTTTCTCGTAATTTCGTAAACCAAAATGTTTTATAAAGTGATCCAATCTCACTTTAAAAGGTTGGTGGCGACTCCCGTCTTTCAAAAATCTCATTTTTAAAAAAAAAAAGAGGTTTCGACAGCCCCATTATCAAAAAGACTCAAGCGAACGAACATAGCCCTCAAATCAAACATTGCCTTTCTACTCAAGTCATCAGCCACAACATTGGCCTTTTCGGGTTGATACTCAAGTGTACAATCATAGTCCTTTAACAACTCAATCCACCTCTACTGCCTCAAATTTAGTTCCTTCTGGGTGAGTAGATATTTGAGACTCTTGTGATCAGTGTAAATAATACACTTCTCACCATACAAGTAGTGTCTCTAAATTTTGAGGGAAAAAACAATAGTTGTCAAATCCAAACCATGAGTGGGGTAATTACATTCATGTGAACTAAGTTGTCTTGAGTCATATTCTACAACTTTACCATCTTGCATTAGAACACAACCAAGGCTAACATGCGAAGCATCGCTATACACAACATATTCCTTACCAGATTCTGGTTGAATTAATATGGGAGCTTTTGTCAACACGGACTTCAAATTTTCAAAACTGGCTTGTTGTTCATCTTTCAATTTAAATGGAGCATTCTTCCTCAACAACTTAGCCAATGGGGCTACTATCAAGGAAAAGCCCTGTACAAACCTTTGATAATACCTAGCAAGACCCAGAAAACTTTAAATTTTTGAAACATTC
Organism: Gossypium anomalum; assembly: GCA_025698475.1. Lineage (NCBI taxonomy): Eukaryota > Viridiplantae > Streptophyta > Magnoliopsida > Malvales > Malvaceae > Gossypium > Gossypium anomalum. The sequence continues at coordinate 63,156,761 of CM046968.1, read as the reverse complement.
TTTGGTTGCTTCCAATCTAAGATAGCTTCAACCTTCTTGGGATCTACATGAATACCCTTAGCTGATACCATGTGACCCAAAAACATCACTTACTAAGTTTGGAAAAAAGTTATTTTTCACGGAGTATCTGCAAAATCACTCTTAAATGCTCATCATGCTCGTTTTCTGTCTTGGAGTAAACAAGGATGTCGTCAATGAAAACCATGATGAACTGATCAAGGAAAGGTTGGAAGACATGATTCATGAGATCAATGAAGCCTATTGGTGTATTAGTCAACCCAAAAGGCATGACAAGGAACTCGTAATGCCCATAACGAGTCCTAAATGTAGTTTTGGGAATATCAAATTCTTTCACTCTGAGTTGGTAATACCCAGATCTTAAGTCAATTTTGGAAAAGACAGTTGCACCTCTGAATTGATCGAATAGGTCATCAACCCTTGGTAGAGGGTACTTATTCTTGATAGTTAATTTATCCAGTTGCCGATAATCAATGCACAACCGTAAGGTTCCATCTTTCTTCTTTACAAATAAAACTTGTGCACTCCATGGCGAAACACTGGGTCTAATAAAACCCTTATCCAACAGTTCTTGCAACTGCACCTTTAACTCCTTAAGCTCTTTCGATGCCATGCGGTAAGGAATGATGGACACCGGTGTCGTTCTCGGAAACAACTCAATTCCAAATTCCACTTCTCTCTCTAGAGGTAACCCTGGCAGTTCATAGGAAAACACATCGGGAAATTCCTTCACTGTACGGATACCTTCCAATGCAGGGTCAACAAAGCTTACATCTCGGACATAAGCCAAAAACGCTTCGCACCTTTTTCGAACCATCTTTTCTGCTACTAAAGCAGAGATTATATTAGACAAATAATTTTGACGTTCCCCTACCATAATAACTTCTTTCCCAGACTCAGTCACCAAATTCACCCTCTTCACATCAAACCAGTCTATCCCCAAAATCAAATCGAATTCATAAAAGGAAGTTCCATCAAATCAGCAAGGAATACCTCTCTTTGAACCTCTAAAGGACATATTTTATAAACTTTATTCACAAGTGTGGAGGATCCTAAAGGACTAACTACAATTATAGTGTTTTCAGTTTCCTCTACCCTAATCCCCAATTTTATAGCAACATTACAAGCAACATATGAATGGGTAGATCCTATGTCAATCAAAGCAAAATAGGGTATCGAGTAAATAGTGAAGGTACCTGCTATGACATCAGACGAATCTTTATCCTCCCGGTGCCTAGCTGTATAAACCAAGGCAGGTTGTCTCACCTCAACTCGGTTCGCACCTTGTGCTGGTGCTCTCAGACCCCGATTACCATTCCTATTTTGATTCTGATTATGGCCCTTTTGAGCACCCTGATTACCTTTCCCATTTTGACCCCCACCTGGGCCTTAATTCTGAGCTGAAAATTACACTTGATACTGACGATAAGGACAATCCCTAATCTTATGCTCCATCGAACCACATACCAAACAAGCACCCATCCTCCTTCAACACTTGCCCGGAAGGCGCCTCTGACAGTATTGGCAAACCTGAATCTGCCCTTCTCTAGGGTCTACTACTTTCCTATTTTGCGGTGGCCTAGCCTCTCTAGCCTGCTTAACAGGTCACGGATTTGGGCTAGTAGGGCCCGTTTCTATTTTGGGATGATCCCTTTATTTCCCTTTTCTCTCGCGCTCCACACATTTAATCTCCTCAATAATTTTGGTCTTCTCAACCAAAGCCTCAAACACACGCTCTTTGTGTGGAGCTACCTAAACCTTGAGGTCATACCTTAGACCTTCCTGAAAACAAAAAATCTTTTCCTACCAAACGCTACCATAATAGGTGCATAGCGGCTTAACCTTAGAAATTCTGCTCATACTTAGAAACTGCCTTGTCTCCCTGTTTAAGTTCAATAAATTCCAACCGTTGGGCCTCTACATAACGAGGGCCCGTATACTTACCCTGAAAGGCCCCTTAAAAATAAGCCCAATCAATACGCTCTGGCAGCGTTCCTCTAACCACTAATTACCACCACTGATATGCCTCATCCCTTAACAGAGACGCGGCACCCTTAAGTTTCTGCTCTGAAGTGCATTCCAAATCCTCCAAAATTCATTCAGTGGTTTCTATCCAATACTTAGCCATAGTACGAGTAGTTCCAGCAATACCCCTAAATAAATTTGTCCCACTAGAGCGAAGCCTTTCAACAATCGTCCTACGACTAACACCTCCTATTAAAGCCCCAACAGCCCTATTCAAAGCCCTCAATAAAGCTTGAGTTACTGGATCATTCCCAACATGGTCATCATTCAAATTCTCATTTTCCATATTTCCACCCTCAGTGGTGGATTGACTATTAACCTCATTCTGTTCATTACCCAATTCTAGCCCTAATGATGTAGCTAACTCAACCGGAGCCCTCAGAGGTCACCCCCTATGGCCTCTCCTACCACGAGTTATCAATCCACGTGCATTTATTTTGGTGTTTTATGGATCTACAATTTTACAAGTAAGAGCTTTTAGTACCTTGTTTTATTCTTTTACGCACTCATATTTTATATTTCTTTTATAAAAGTTTTATTGACTTGGCATCGGACCTTCGAATGTTGTCTTTTCCTGTATAAAACATTTTTCAAATCCATTGTGGTTTGTTTTCCCCGAAATTTTCCCTTTTCATGTATGTATGCATGCAGACAAACTTAAGTAGATTTAAAATCTCAGTCTGAGGTTTTGAACCTGGCTCTGATACCACTAAATGTAACCTCTCAAATTGGCCTAGACTTTATGGTCGAATCGAGAAGGCCACATTGGACACATTAGTCTCAAACTTACCCTAATGATAGTTAAAAACCTTCAAGTACTTCTTTTTTTTTTTTAAACCATGGTTTCTATTGTTAGCTTTGGAAAACGTCCATATACTTAGCCCAACCATGCTTAGGTCAAATTAGCAAATAAAGTGAGTTTTTGTAAAACCTTACTGACAGCGTTGCCTTTGAAAAATCATTTTGTTATCTTCTTAGCAGTAGAAATGTACCATTACTAGTCAAATTATTAATTTAGTCATATATCATGCATAGTCCATATCAGCATATTATAAAAACCATGTATCTATATCAAATATGTGTGTCATGCGTGCATGAAAAATCCCAAAATCTCAAACAGTCCCAAACCACAGTTTAAAGAAAATTTACAATCCAAAACCAAATAATAATAATAAAATAACCTACAAACATAATTAAGTTAAAATAATATGACGAAGTAAAGTCCAAAGTCCGCCATACGTCTGCATGCCAATTCTAATCCTAAGTTCGATCATTACTTGAGAAGTTGAGACAATGGGGTGAGCTTAACAAGCTCAGTGTGAGACTAAATGAGTATTAAGCATTCATATAGGCAATTTAATAGAGTTACCAATAGCACAATCAAACATTAACAATAAAAATTTTCAAATGCACATGATCGTGAAAAATGCACATGTAAGGTCCTACCCATACCATCTGTTACACACCACGAGTTCCCTAGAACCCATCTGCCAAACTGCAATGTATGTCAGCAATGCTCGATGTGGTCAAACCACCAATAATCAATAATGCAGTGAAGCTGCCAAATATATAATGCGATATAATCGCCAATCCCCTTAGAACTCCAAATGTAGTGCACTGACTAAAAATATATGTGGACTTAATATGCCACCGGTACTCCACGGAACTCCTCCGTCAACCACAAAATCCCATCCCAATGCACATGCAATATGTCATACAAATTCATACACAATCACATTTCAATACTTTTCACTTTTATTTGGCATGCTTAACATGTAGTCAATAATCGCATACTTTCAGAGAAACGAAACAGTGTTCAAATTTTCAAATTACCTTAAGATGGTATCCATCAATATATTTCAATTCATATACTTTACGAATTTCATTATACACCAATAGCAACCTTACGTATATATATCATAGTTAATATTTCATGCATTTAAATCATATATAAAACTAATATCTCAACATTTCATACCATTCCATCAAACATTCTCATACCACATAATATAACTATGCATAACAATCTCAATTACACATTCATACAGTCAAACTAGCAATTTCGCCAACACATCAATCTTTTAAGGCTCGAAACATACCTGGTTCGGCCACTCACAAAACTAATATTTTGGCTACTATGCCAAACCAATCAACAAGATAATTATCAAATATAACCTAACATTTATCATTATCAAACAAATTTTACAAGTTCAGGACCCATTCCTTATTTTTCACTTTCTCACAACACCCTAATGAATCTTCCAATTTTCCTTAATAAACTTTTATACAATCCTAAACCAAAATTCAATATAAATTAAATCAATTTACCACTTAACCAACTCCCAATTACCCACTTATGGGTTCAAACCAATTTTCTAATTAATAACTATTTTACGAATTCAACTAGTTCGATTCCTTACCTTGTATCGATGCAAACCATATGTACAATCGTTCTTCGGCTTTACGGTTGATTCAAGGCATTTGTATTAGCACCTAATTCCATAATATACTGAAAAATTAGTAGCTAATAATTATTTCATTCTTTCATTTAATTAATCCATAACATTTACCCTACAACTATGTCGAAGCAACAATTAATTTTACAATTAACCGTACTTACGCTTCCCGATTTGTAAGATTCGAATGCCCAAATGATCAAGAACGTTTTTTCCCTAATTGACATGGGTTTAATAGATGATTATGAGGGTTCAAGAACTCAAATTAAGGCTGGAATTAATTGGGCAAGATTCAAGAAACAAAACAGCCCGCTATTCTACACATATGCGCACGCACCACAACCCATGGTGGCCTAAATTGGGGCTAAATTTTAAAATGATTTGAAACTAATTAAAATATACAAAAATAAATTTAAAACCATTTAAAATCAGCTAAACTCCAGATCTAAAAATTTAGGTTTTTAATGGGCAAGATTAATTAAGAAATTGAAGAGAGAAGAGGCCTTACACAAGCTAGTCGAGAGAAATGGCAATGGCACTTCTAGGCGATGTTTGGGATCGATCTTGGAGTTCAAAATTTCAGATTTAGGGCTAATTTAATTGAGGAAAAATTGTAGCAATATAGAAAAGGAGATGGTGCACAATCTTGATGCAAAAACAAGAGGAAGAAGATGATAAAATGGGAGCTGTAGGTAAAGACAACAATAGAGGAAAAAGGGAAAAGAAAAAAACAATAGAGATGAAGAGAGGGAGAGGGGGTTAGGGACGGCTAAGGTAGAAGAAAATGGATTAAAGGGCTGATTATTTTGATAAAAAATTGTATTTATACCTAGGTTTACTGAACTTGGATGCCAACACATAGAAAAAAAACAAAGGAATTTGCAAAAAAATTATTTTATTTTGTAAAAGTTGAGACTTGAACTTGGGACCTCCAACTAACCTTCAAGCTTTCACAATTAATGACTAACCATTGGGTCAATTCCCTATTGTTGATATATTTCTAAATTTTATGGAGCTAAATTTGGGATGTTACATCTATATCTAATATCTTCTCCAACTTAATTTAACTTTACTAAAATTACATATTTTTGTGCAATTTTTTCCATGTTTTTGATACATAATTTCGATAATAATTCTCTGTCTAATCCCAAACCTTGAACTTAAACCATGAATCTTAAACCCTAAACCTCAAACCCTAAAGTTTAAGGTTTGGGTTCAAGATTTAAGGTTTAGGGTTCAAGGGTTATGAGTTTGAGATTTAGGATTTGAGGCTAGGAGTTTTAGTGTTTAGAGTTTTAGGTTTTGGGTTCATCGTTCGGGATTGTAGATTTAGGGTTCAAGGTAAAAAAAATAAGAAAATTATGAGTCACTAATGTCGAAACCTCCATTTTAAAAGCGAGATTTTTGAAAATGGGAGTCGCCACCAACCTTTTTAGGTGTGATTGGATCACCTTATAAAATATTTTGGTCTACGAAGTTATGAGAAAACAGGTTCGGGAGTCGGTTACGTATGAGGAAGGGTTAGCACCCTCGCAATGCCCAAATTTGGTACCAAATTGAATAATTTTGTCTTAATGTCAAAATTTTGAAAGAATTTAGAAATAAGATCTCTTTTTAAAACCTTAATAATTTGAGTAAAAAAAAATCAAGATTCCTTCGCTTCAAAAGAGTATAAACATCACATCCAGCATGATTGGACACAATATTTTTAAACTTTCGTAATTGAAATCATCTCATGATTTGTGAAACTCATTTAGAAGGATATTTTAGACATTTAGACAAATAGAAAATCGCAACCCAGCATGTTAGGGCACTACTTCCCGAATCCCTAATATAAAAAACATTGCCTTATTTTTAAAATTCCTTTGGATTGAATGAGATAATTTTTAAAGCAATGATATATTTAACATGTTTCAAAAGATTAATATTAAATAAACTAAGTTATTATACAAACTTTAGCATTCCACGCAAATAAATAATGACATATATCACACATTATATATTTTCATTTCATGTTTATATAATCGTAAATAACGTAAATGTACATACATTATCGTTCTATGCAAAATACAACATAAAGAATAATGAATAGAACAAAACAAATTACATAACTTATACAATAATATTTCATGCAAATAAAAATAACAACATAGATTTCCATGCAAATATAATATAAGAATAAAAAACAATTCATAAAATACAATTATCATATTAAAATGGTATTAAATAAACACAAAAATGATACAAAAATAAATTAGGAATATATAACAAAAGTCATATAAGAAAAAAAGATAAGATTAAATACGAATAAAAATTTAACCATGTATAAATAATAAAGGGTAATTCTTTAAAAAATTATACTATACAATGTAGTTGCTTAATATATATTTATAAAAAAGAATAATATGTTGAATAGGAACAAAAATTTATAATAAATTTTAAAATATTAGATATTAAATATATAATAACAATATATGTATTAGTTTATAATAATTTACAAATTTTAATTTTTATATACTAATAAATAATAAACAATGAAATAATATATATAATAAAAGGAAGATAATATGGGGAATAATATATAATAAAATAACATATAAATAAAAATAATATATACTATTTTTATATATAATTAAAAAATAAATAATACATGTAGTATTTAAAATAAATTAAATATATAGAAAGGATTAAAATTGAATTTAATTAAAGAATATGGGGTTAATTACAAATAAATAGAAAATTTTGGGCCTCATTGAAACACGCGCCAAAAGCAGAGGGACTCACTGGATAATTCAACCCTAATCCCAAAATGGCGTCGTCTCGAAATAGGCTTTACAATGGCCATTAGGACTAAATTGAAACAAAAATAAAAAGGTTAGGGCCAAATTTTAATAAAAATAAAATGAAATTTTAAATATTAAAAATGCGGAAAGATTAATTGGGCAATTAGCCCTTTTACTAAAACGCGCGGATTATCCCCGGGTCACGAGTCAACGCGCGGATCCTGCACTTAAACGGTACTGTTTTACTACTTATTGAATTAAGCAAGACGACGTCGTTTTTATAATGCTATATATGTCAAATTTTAGTCCAAAATTCATTTTACAATCAGTTTTCTAAAAAAAAAACCTAAAATCCTCTGAAAGAGGAGAAGAGAGGAGCCCTCTAGCTCCGGCCACCAGCCACTGGGCTGCACGCGCACACGCGCCACACGCGCCGCCATACACGGCGGTTGGAAGACTAAAAGCCTTCGTTTTTCCGGGCAAATCACAGGTAAACTTTTTCCTTCTTAATACTTAACAATTTTTTTTTGAAAAAAATGATTTATGTGATGAACAGAAATATAAACTATAAACAGATATGTAGCTAAATCATCTTTTTTCAGAAAATAAACTGCTATTATTTCTTTCTTCTGTGTACATATGCATATATCTTTCTGTCTATATGTGTATCAATCCCTTTTTTTTACAGTGAAAATTTTCGGCTTTTATAGCCTCTGTTTCTAAGTACAAACTTGGTGTCTTTTCTGTTCGATTCCTTGCCATATTTGCTGTGTTTTTCTTTCCTCTTTTGCAGGTGACAATGAGAAACCCGGCGGCGAACTCACTGGCGTTGATTCCTGCAATGATTACGGTGCAATATGGAGCCGGAGTCATGGCGTCGATGGAGGCGTCGATGAAGAGTCACTAGAACGGCGCCTAAACGAAAAGGCGTGACTATTGGTATGCCTGCGGCGCCTAGGGTTTCAAAAACCCTGGGCCTTCTGTCTTCTGTCAACATTTTGGGCCATTTGGGCACTGTTTATTTTGGGTTGAGGGTGTAAACGGGTATTGGGTAGTTTAGGTACTTGGGCCACCCATTTGGACTATCAAGGACTTTATTATTTCCTTAATTTTTATTTTTGTTTTCATTTATTTATTTTACGGGCCGGGCAATTTTGGGCTATTATAGTTGCCCCACTTTGTTTATTACTGTGTAACACGAATACAGCAAAGATTATAAAAGGACCAAATTTTCCCGGCCTGGCCAAGTCTCGAAATCTTGATCCTCATCTTCCTCAAAGGTATTTTGATAGCTTCAGGAATGTCAAATTTGCTATCTTCAACTTGTTTTCTGCAAACTCAGGAATGCCAAGCCAAAATCTTTGATCTACTCCTTGCCTAATACAGAGAGGCCAAATCTGTCATCTTCAATCTACTTCAATGTAAGCATACAAATGTCAGATCTGCTATCCTCGATCTGCTCTCTGTCAATACAGAAACTCCAAATTTGCTATCTTCAGTCTGCTCTCTGCCAATACAGAGACGCCAAATCTATCATCTTTAATCTGCTCCCTGTCAATACAGAGATGTCAGATGTGCTTTTTCCAATCTCCACCCCGTCAATACAAAGACGCCAAATCAGCTATCTCCGATCTGCTCTCTGACAATATAGAGACGTCAAATCTGCTATCATCGATCTGCTCTCTGACAATACAGGGACACCAAATCTGTTATCTTCGATCTGCTCTCTGACAATACAGAGACGCAAAATCTGTTATCTTCAATCTGCTCTCTGACAATACAGAGACGCCAAATCTGCGATCGTCGGTCTGCTCTCTGACAATACGGAGACGCCAAATCAGTCATCTTCGATCTGCTCTCTGACAATACAGAGACGCCAAATCTATTATCTTCGATCTGCTCTCTGACAATACAGAGATGCCAAATCTGTTATCTTCGATCTGCTCTCTGACAATACAGAGACGCCAAATCAGATATCGTCGATCTGCTCTCTGACAATACAGAAATGCCAAATCTGTTATCTTCGATCTGCTCTCTGACAATACAGAAACACCAAATCTGTTATCTTCGATCTGCTCTCTGACAATACAGAGACGCCAAATCTATTATCTTCGATCTGCTCTCTGACAATACAAAGACGCCAAATCTGCTATCGTCGATCTTCTTTCTGACAATACAGAGACTCCAGATTCGTCACTGGTGATCTACATTATCCCTTAAGGGACATAACTTGTAGAATGCGTATGTACTTATGCCTAATGATTTGGGTGTCATGATCGAAATGAGTCAAATGCCCCTAAGTAGACATATTATGATGCAAGATGTTATGAAAATGATTCCTATTTTGGATGTCTTTGCTCATTCATCCATCAAAGCTCCACCTTATTTACTCAAAGTATCAATCATACTCTGCTCCTTTGTTTTGAATCAAAGTGGTCCTATTGTACCATTCTCCGAATGCTACGACCTGCTAGAAACGATCCCCTCCTAAGATTGAACCATTTGAATTGTCCAAACATTCTTTGGACTGAAGAAATTCCCTTGAATACCTCCGACCCTTACTCATGGGAATTCTTCAAACAATTGTTCTGTTTTAGTTTCTCGTATTCTCTAGAAATTCCCAGAGTAATATGCAAAACTTCATTTGTAAAAATATTTAGTTCATCAATCATCATTTCAATACAACACACTTTGGAAGACAAATAATTTGATCTTGAGAATAGTCAAATAATACAACAAGAAACTAATCTGAAAACATATCTTTGAGAAGAAAAAGAATCTAAAGAGAGTAATCAGAACAAAAATTTGATGTTTAACATATCACAGATTGGGCTTCTGTATACAAATTCTATGAAGACTGTTTTGAGTTTAACATGTGTTTAGAAGATCAAAAGTACTTTGTTGATGCCCCGGTATGTAACACACTCCACTTCTCGTTAAATCTAGTATAGCAAGGTCATTGCATGCCTCTCGAAATTTGAGCAACCCTTTCAGGTTTTTAACTCAAAACCCCTTTGGTCTCAAGACGCCCTTTGCGGGTTTTCACCTTGGCCTCTCCAAAATTTTTTTTTAAAAGTCTCAAAGTGTACTTTGGAGGTTTTCACTTTGGATTCCCCTCTCTTTTAGACAAAGTACTTCTTGACTGAGTCTGAATTTACTAGATTGGGTAAACTCTTCCCATCCATTTCTGTTAAAATCAGTGCACCACCAGAGAAAGCCTTCTTCACAACATACGGTCCTTCCCAGTTCGGCATCCATTTTCCTCTAAAATCCTTCTGCATGGGAAGAATCTTTTTCAATACAAGATCACCTTTGTGGAATTCTCTTGGATGAACTTTCTTGTCGTAGGCTCGCATCATTCACTTCTGATACATCTGACCATGATGAATAGCCCTTAGTCTCTTTTCCTCAATCAAGTTTAATTGGTCATACCGCGCTTGAATCCATTCTGCTTCATCCAGTTTTATCTCTAACAAAATTCGAAGAGAAGGTATTTCTACTTCAATGGGTAACACTACCTCTATCCCATAAACTAACGAGAAAGAAGTTGCCCCAGTAGAGGTTCTGACAAACGTTCGCTAGGCTAAGAGTGCAAATGGTAATTTCTCATGCCAATCTCTGTAAGTTTCAGTCATTTTTCCCACTATCTTCTTGATGTTTTTGTTGGCAGCTTCCACTGCCCTATTCATTTTTGGGCGATATAGAGATGAATTATGATGTTTGATCTTGAATTGACTGCAAATTCTGCAATCATGTTGTTATTCAAGTTTAATGCATTATCCAATATAATCCTCTCAGGTATACTATACTGACAAATAATCACATTTTTCAAGAATCGACTCACCACCAACTTGGTAACACTAGCATATGAAGCTGCCTCCACCCATTTTGTGAAGTAGTCGATGACCACGAAAATGAAACGATGCCCATTCAAAGCTTTTGGTGATATTGGCCCAATGACATCCATGTCCCACATGGAAAAGGACCATGGAGAAGTCATAACATGTATGGGTGAAGGTGGTACATGGATCTTGTCCCCATATATCTAGCATTTATGACATTTCTTAGCATAACTGATACAATCTCCTTCCATAGTAGACCAATAGTATCCAAACCTCATGATTTGTCTTGCCATCGTAAAGCCATTAGCATCTGTACCACGAACTCCTTCATGTACTTCCTTCAGGATTTGTCTAGCTTCTACAGCGTCAACGCATCTCAAAAGTACTTGATCTTTCCTTCTTTTATAAAGGATGTCCACATCTAGCACATATTCGCAGGCTAACCTCCTCAAAGTTCTTTTGTCGTTTTCAGTTGCCTACTCAGGATATTCACGATTTCTCACATACCGTAATATATCTTGATACCAAGGATGGTCATCCTTTTCCTCTTCTTCGATGTTACAGCAATGAGCTGGAACCTCAAAAATGCTCATCTGAATTGGTTTCACATCATCTTGTTTATTTTTTTTATCATGGAAGCCAATGTCGCCAAAGCGTCTGCCATCTGATTTTTGTCCCGTGGGAGATAACTGAAAGTGACGTTATCAAACTCTTCAAGTAACTCTAAAACTACCCTTCGATAATTAATCAATTTGGGGTCCTTTGTCTCCCATTCACCCCTAAGCTGGTAAATTACCAACGTAGAGTATCCATATACTTCCAAGGTTCTAATTTTTTGCTCTTTGGCTGCTCGAAATCTCATGATGCATACTTCATACTCGGCCATATTGTTTGTACAGTCAAAATCCAATTTACATGTAAATGGATAATGATCACCATTTAGGGATACCAAGACTGCCCCAATCCCATTTCCTACCACGTTGGGTGCGCTGTCAAAGTTCAACTTCCATGAATATTCTTCAATGACTACCACATACATCAACTCCTCATTAGGAAATCAAAGCTCAATGGCTCATAATCTTCTAAAGCTCTTCTAGCTAGAAATTTTGCTATCGCGCTTCCTTTTATAGCTTTTTGACTCACATAGACTATATCAAAGTCTGAGAGAAATACTTGCCACCTTGCCAGTCTTCCATTTAGAGCTATTGACTCCATTATGTACTTTAATAGATCAAGTTTTGAAATTAGCCAAGTTGTATGATATAGCATATATTGCCTCAACCTTCGAGTTGTCCAAATCAAAGCACAACACAACTTTTCAATTGGCGAATATCTCATTTCACACTCAGTAAATTTCTTAATGAGGTAATATATCGCTCTCTCTTTTCTTCTTGACTCGTCATGTTGACCAAGCACAATCCCATAGAATTACTAAACACTAATAAGTACAGAATTAGTGGTCTATCTGGACTAGGTGGAGATAGTATTGGAGCATTTAAGAAGTATTGCTTGACTTTATTAAAGACATTCTGGCATTCCTCATCCCAAGTACCTTGGTTGTGTTTTCTGAGAAGGCGAAATATAGGATCATATTTCTCAGTTAATTGTGAAATAAACCTAGCAATATAATTCAACCTTATAAGAAAACCCTGAACTTTTTTCTGAGTGCATGGTGGAGGCAGATCTCGTATGGCTCTAAATTTGTCTGAGTCAACTTCTATTCCCTTTTTGCTGACCACAAAGCCTAGTAATTTCCCTGACCTAGCTCTGAAAGTGAACTTTGCCAGATTAAGCTTCAACTGAAACTTTCTTAATCTCAGGAACAACTTCCTCAAGACTTCAATATGTTCCTTCTCTGCTCAAGATTTGGCAATCATATCATCAACATATACCTCAATCTCTTTGTGCATCATATCGTGAAATAAAGTCACCATAGCCCTTTGGTATGTTGCTCCTGCATTCTTCAGCCTAAAGGGCATTACCTTGTAACAGAAGGTGCCCCATACTGTTATGAAGGTAGTCTTATCCATGTCTTCAGGATGCATCTTTATCTAATTGTACCATGAGAAACCATCCATAAAGGAGAACAACGAATATCTCGCTGTATTATCTAGTAAAGTATCGATGTGCAGTAAAGGAAAATTATCCTTCGGGCTAGCTTTGTTTAAATCTCTGTAGTTAACACACATTCATACCTTCTCATCCTTCTTAGGGATAGGCACAATATTAGCCACCCATTCTGAATATTTGACTTCTTGTAGGAATCCAGCATCAAACTGCTTCTTGACTTCCTCTTTTATTTTCAACACAATATCAGGCCTCATCCTTCACAATTTTTGTTGAACTGGCTTGCAATCTTGTCTTATGGGAAGACGATATACCACGATATCAGTATTCAACCCTGGCATATCCTGATATGACCATGTAAATATATCTTTGAATTCATGTAGCAGCTTAACAAGACCTCGTCTCGTTTCTTTAGCAATATGTGTGCCAATTCTCACCTCTTTCCCTTCTTCTAAGGCTATATTCTCTATTGCCTCTTTCTCATGGGGTAGGATTTGTTTCTCCTCTTGTTTCACCATTCTCAACAGATCTGGAGACATATCACAATCCCTGTCATCTTTAAAATCCTGAAGTTCTTCTAAACACATGTTTGGCTCAAAAGAGAATCTAGGATTTGTAGTATCAGTGCTCATGTCATTGATATCTAGGGACCTACGGGGTACGAAAGAATGTACAAAGAATAAATGAATTTTTGAAAGGTTTTTTATATGTTATGAATGAAATGAAAGAATGTAAAGGTCAAAAGAATATTGAACGGTATAAAATAATATTCACTTGAATTGATAATAAAGGTTACGTTTTATTGAAATGTAAATATCTGAACATGAGCCTATTTTACAAATGAAATCTTACTACTCCTAGGCTTTAGAGCAATAAGAGTGTTCTAAAAATTACTTTGAAGAATCTTTCAAAACTACAGGAAGTTCCTCTGCAACCCAATTGTTTAAAAAGCTTTCCGGTTCGTAAGGGCAGATGCCCTCAAGGTTTCTTTGTCCAGACTCTTCATTATGTACAGCATTTATGTGATAGCCTCCTTTTTCAAGCAACCCTCCTTTAAGGTGAATTATCCCTCTTGATATAAAGGTTTGGGATATAAGGGGGAACATCATCGATTCCCACTCCACTTCTCTTTCACTTAAACGCGCCCTTCTTCTTTCTTAATGCTTCTCTATTTCCTTCCTCCTTTGCTTGTGATCTGGCCTGTAACTCAAGCCAAAACGGTCTCTATTCCCCTTTAGTTCTGGAATTTGAATCTCTCCTTGAAGATATCTTCCCAATCCTTTTTCCTGGCAAAGCTCCTTTCCCTATTGTCATTCGCAAACCCATTCTTGTAGTTTTGGATATCCTAGGCACTGGCACCTCAGTCCCCTCTAAAATGAATGTTACATTAACGAATTCTAATGAATGGAAAGAGCATTCAATTGCCTTTTCATTTTTTTCCACATAGGGTGCTTCACTGGTAACTGTTGCTATAATGTCTTCCTCCGCGTTTATGGTGACCAACCATCCATCAGCTACTAACTTTAATTTCTGGTACAAAGATGAGGGCACCGCTCCTGCCGAGTGTATCCAAGGCCTCCCCAACAAGAAATTGTAAGAGGGCTTGATGTCCATCACTAAAAAGTCCACCTCATAAGTATTTGGCCCAATCATCAAAGGAATATCAATTCTTCTTATGACCTTTCTCTCCGTACCATCGAATGCTCTCACTACATTATGGCATGTTTTCATGTGAGAACTATCTATGGGTAATCTGTTCAATGTAGATAATGGTAAGACATTTAAGGCTGATCTATTATCAATAAGCACACTCAACAATGTATACCCTTTACAACGAGTGGTGATATGTAAAGCTTTAGTTGATCCCATGCCACCAGGTGGGATTTCGTTATCGTTGAAATAAATGAAATTGTCAACACTTATGTTACTAACCAATTGATCCAATTTATTGACGGATATATCATTAGTAACGTAAGTGTCATTGAGAACCTTCATTAATGCTTCCCGATGTACCTTTGAACTCAGAAGCAAAGCCAACACTGATATACGAGCTGGTTGTTTGTGCAATTGTTCAACCATGCTGTACTCACTGTGTTTTAAGAATTTTAGAAATTCTTTGGCTTCTTCTTCCTTCACTGGCTCATTAACCAGTGTCTCAGTCCCCTTTCCTTTGTCAAAGGCTTTTGCTTTTGCGGGCTCAACTCTGACGCCTTCTGCATCCTAACGCTTCCCACTACGTGTGTAAGAACCCTCATCCTAAACCTCCTTAGAAGCACTAGCTATATGCTCATTTTCCGGCATTGTCACATTGCAGTTGTAATTCCAGGGTACCCTCTTGTTATCCTTATAAGGAAAGGAAATAGGTTTATGAATGATGACTTTCGGTACCGTTGGTATTTCAACTTCATTATTTCTTGGTAATGAAATAATGATCCTTGGCCAGTTTTGATTCTTCGGTCCACCTTCTAATGTGCATATATATCCCTCATCTGAGCAAGCTTCATAAAATTCCAGCTCTTTATTATCTATAAGGCTTTGTACCAAGGCCTTAAACTCGTCACATTCCTGGATCTCGTGTCCCTCTTCAGCATGGAACTTGCAGTAGTCCCTTACTCCTCTATTCCTTTCTATCTCTCTTTTCACCATTTCTTCCCAAATCACTTTCATCGGCATTCTCACCTCAGCCACGCCCTCTTTAATCCTTCTCATACCAGTATCCCCAACTGCGTTTACCCCTTGATCACCATGATTTGGCAACAGGTTCTCATTAATAGGGGTGTCGTCAAACTTTACAACCCCCATCTTGATAAGTCTTTCCACTGCTTTTTTAAAGCCAGTGCAATTTTCAATCGAATGCCCTGATATCCCTGCATGGTATTCACACTTAGCGTTTGCATCGTACCATTTAGGGTATGGAGGTTGCAGAGGTTTCAAATGAAAAGGAGCTATTGCATGCGCATTAAATAAACTTTGATAAAGCTCCCAATACGTCACTGGGATAGGCGTGAATGAGACATTCTCAGAATTTTATCTCGAACCAGATCCCTGCTTTTGAGAATCCTGTTGCCCAACTGTAGTTACTCTGGGCTGACTAACCGTAACCACTTTTGAATTATAACTACTCGTATTATTCACCTCATTATTTTTCCTTCTTAGGGCCGATCTTTTAGCAGTTTCCCCCTCTATCTTGCCACCCCTTATGGCATTCTCAATCATTTCTCCTGCCATAACTATATCGGCAAAGCTATTAGTGGTACTTCCAATCATGTAAGTAATGAATGGGGCCTTCAAAGTGTTAATGAACAGCATAGTAGTTTCTTTCTCCAAGAGCGGTGGTTGTACTTGCATGAAAACTTCCCTCCACCTCTGTACATATTGCCTAAAACTTTCATTAGGCATCTTTTCCATGTTTTACAACGTGATTCTATCAAGAGTCATGTCAGTCATATGATTATATTGCTACATAAAGGCTTGCGCTAGGTTTCTCCAAGAACCGATCCTTGCGCGACTCAATTGATTATACCACCTAGCCGCTGCCCCAACCAAACTATCCTGAAAACAATGGATTAATAATTGATCATTGTTTACATAGCCAGTCATCCGTCTACAGAACATGGTGATATGGGCCTTAGGACAAGTAGTCCCATTGTACTTCTCAAATTCTGGCATTTTGAACTTATGGGGAAGCAACAAATCTGGGACCAAACTCAAGTCCTTTGCGTCAATTCCCTGATGATTATCAGCATTTTCCAATGCCTTAAACTTCTCCTATAACCATCTACAACGCTCTTCTAATTGCCTTGATGATTCAAGCCTCATCTCTTCCCTCTCAGCTGCATCTAAATCAGGGATGACTAGATTGGTAGGGTTATCTCCTGGGTTGAACCCCGAGCCAGTTTGAAATTTCATGGGTATTCCAGCATCCGCTTGCCCATGTTGAGGCCTTATTGTGATGGACGGCCTTCGAGGATATGCTTCAGATTGAGTTTGCACATGGGGTGGAGTAAAACCCAGAGGATGATCCTCATTATATCCTTCAGTGATGGTCATAGGGGCCTTTCCTTTATCCGTCGTCCCCTTCAGCAGCTGAGCCATCTCAGCCATCATATTCCTTTGAGCCTCCAACATTTGATCCTTCATCTCTTGTTGGATTTTTGCCAATTGCTCCTCACAAATCGCTCTTGCATTTCTTTACGAATCTGCTCAAGTCTTTGATCCATATTCTTTGACTTAGCGCGTGTACCGTAAAGGATGTGTTGCTTCCAGTTTTCTTTCTCTTACTCTCTCTTTCTCCTAATAATTTTAACTAATTAGGGTCTTTCTATAAACTTGAATGCATATGATACGATGAGATGAAAATGTATGAATGCTAAAAGATATTGATTCTGATTCTGTTTCTTTTTAGAAAACGTTATTTAAGAGACAAAAATCTTTATACAAAACAGACTACAAATACGCCTTCACCCTTAGGCCCAGAGTTTTAATCCTATCCAACAACGAAGCTAACTCTAAACCTCTATCTGTCACTAACTCATATTTTGTACTTAATACGTTAGCTTGTGCTGCTAGGTCTTGTAAATGATCAAAGAACCTCTCTGATCCGGACTATGGCTTCTCCCATGAGATAATCCCTATCTCTAACTTGATCCTGAGGATGGTGAAGCTCTTCCTTCCAATGTCCTTCTCTTGCCTCGAGCTACTCTATTCGTAGTTCACAGTTCTGCAATGCTGCTTCCAACCTTCCAATATTGTGCTTCATTTCCTCGATCTTGTTCAAACTTGCTTTTAACTCAACCGCAGAATTACAACTTTGATGATGATGAATAGATCATCCAAGCTCTATCACCTTGGCTCTTAGTCCTTGATTCTCCTTCACTAAGGCCTGGTTCTGCGCTTGCATCTCTTGGAACTTCTTCTCCCAATACTCGACTTTGGCTCTTTCTTCTTGAACCTCTTGTTGCCACCGCTCAAAGACTTCCCAATCCAAATCTCTTCAATGATAGTTTGTGTCTTCTTATACTCGCATCTTCAAGTCATCTCGCCTCTCCTCAATCTTCCTCTTTTCTTTCCTTACTTTTTCAACCTCGATTTTCTGAACATCGACGTCTAAGCTTAGGTACATCTTTTCCTCATCGAGCCTCTCTATCTTTCTTCCAAGCTCCAGATTCTTCCTTTCGAACTCTTGCTTTATGACCTCTAACTTTGATGGAATCACTCGTAAATTCTCCTCCATCGATCGAGCAGCCTCCAAACTCGATCTAGGGATGTTATCATTAACCCTCTTACTAAACCACCCTTTGTATTCAAAAGTTGTCGTCGGTCCTTTAGTCAAAATCTTCACACAGCAAACCTTCTTCCAAGCCTCAAAAATTTCTCGCATCTTCTTCTTATAATGATCCCCTTTATATAAGAAGTCACTCTGAGCTAGCCCTTGTGTTGCAGGTATAAACTGCTCTGCCTTATATTGCCTTAGGACGAGTAATGGTGTATAACCGACAACTCCCCAAATTCCAAGAAGAGGTACCCATTCAAAGCTTCCTTAACGATAAAAAATTTCACTAGGGGTCATCCAAGGGGCTTTCCACATAACATCTTCTTCTCGGAGGTTCTGAAGTATTTCTATCCACCTTTCCTCTATAATGTCATCCCTCCTTGGTGTAACTGCTGCTTCCTTTAGTGGAGAATAGTCTTTAAAGAACACTCGGCAAGGAACCTTGTCAACCTTCCAAAAGTGACTGTGGAACCAAACTAACAACAACTGTGCACATCCAATGAACCTTCCTTCCCCAATTCTCTGACATGCATTCAAGGATCTAAATGAATCTGCTAGGATTGAGAGCACAGTGTGTTTCTCGCTACCTAATCGATCGAATAAATCACTGACTGCTTCATCTACGTGTCCCATAGCCTTTGGGAAAATCACCAAACCATAAATACTTAAGGCCAGGACATCAATCCTCCTCTTCACATCTGGGTGTGCCAATATTAAATCCCTCAAACTTGCCCACGGAATGCATTTACCATCACCTTTTTGTTGGATTCGAGCTGCGGCCCATTGTTCACTCATCTCTGTGATTGTCATCAATTTCTTTATGAAAATCGGGGATTAGCAGCCCTGACATAAGCTTTGTTACCTTGAATTTTCGGACAACGAAGCAAAGTTGTATACTCCTCCAATATTGGCACTAAGTCTACCTCTCCGAATGTAAAACAACTATAAGCAGGGTTCCAAAACTGTACTATGGCTCGAAATAGATGCTTATCCACCTTGATGTCTAGCAAATAAGGAAGATCTCCATAATTCTGATAGAAAAGCTGCTTAGCCTCATCATCCCATTGGGCCCAAATGTCTCTCAACTCCTGAAACTCATTCTGTGTCAAATTAATATGAGTGAAGTCCCATAACTCTGATGTATACCCCTCAGTGACACTATCTCCTTTCTCTAACTGGGTTTTCTCTGACCAGGTGCAGACAGAGGCATTGTCCTCCACTTTATCAAGATATTCGCTCCTCATTACAAAACTTTCTAATCTAGAAATCGAACTGTGAATCAAGACCCTTAAATGTTGAATGACATGCAATGATAGAAAAATAAAATAAGTTAGTATCTTATATAAAAGTATAATAAACAATTACTTATAAGGGTAATTTACTAAAGGCTATCACTATACTCCCCTAAAGTTCACTATATGCATTTTAGTTCTAAAGCAAGGGTACCTGAACCAGCAGATTCCTCGGTCCTCACCCATTATAGGCTCATGTAGACCAAGTTTAGTTTAGGGGGACACATTTCCCTATGGCTATGCGGAGATGACAATCTCACGAAGACATAGGTACGGATGTATCCCTGAAGTAATCCACTAGCTCATACGGAGGTGAAAACCTCACGAAAGCATAGCTTCTCACTCCCACTTAAGGGTACGACCACAGAGGTCATGCAAATACAATGTACGACAACAGGATAACAAACATATGCAGCAAACACATATAAAAAGGATTACTTTTTAAAATTTTTCCAAACTTCCGACATTAAGACAGAAAATAATCAATTTCTTGGCATGACTCTCTTATTGTCCCCAGTGGAGTCGCCAAGCTATTGAAACCTCCTTTTTAAAAGCGAGATTTTTGAAAACGGGAGTCACCACCAGCCTTTTTGGGTGTGATTGGATCACCTTATAAAATATTTTGGTCTACGAAGTTATGAGAAAACAGGTTTGGCTACAAAGTTATGAGAAAATAGGTTCGGGAGTCGGTTACGTACGAGGAAGGGTTAGCACCCTCGCAACGCCCAAATTTGGTACCAAATTGAATAATTTTGTCTTAATGTCAAAAGTTTGAAAGAATTTAGAAATAAGATCAATTTTTAAAACCGTAATAATTTGAGTAAAAAAAATTAAGATTCCTTCGCTTCAAAAGAGTATAAACATCACATCTAGCATGATTGGACACGATATTTTTAAACTTTCGTAACTGAAATCATCTCATGATTTGTGAAACTCATTTAGAAGGATATTTTAGACATTTAGACAAACGAAAAATCGCAACCCAGCATGTTAGGGCACTACTTCCCGAATCCCTAAATATAAAAAATATTGCCTTATTTTTAAAATTCCTTTGGATTGAATGAGATAATTTTTAAAGCAATGATATATTTAACATATTTCAAAAGATTAATATTAAATAAACTAAGCTATAAAACATACTTTAGCATTCCACGCAAATAAATAATGACATATATCACACATTATATATTTTCCTCTCATGTTTATATAATCGTAAATAACGTAAATGTACATACATTATCATTACATGCAAAATACAACATAAAGAATAATGAATAGAACAAAACAAATTACATAACTTATACAATAATATTTCATGCAAATAAAAATAACAACATAGATTTCCATGCAAATATAATATAAGAATAAAAGGCAATTCATAAAATACAATTATCATATTAAAATGGTATTAAATAAACACAAAAATGATACAAAAATAAATTAGGAATATATAACAAAAGTCAGATAAGAAAAAAAGATAAGATTAAATACGAATAAAAATTTAACCATATATAAATAATAAAGGGTAATTCTTTAAAAAATTGTACTATATAATGTAGTTGCTTAATATATATTTATAAAAAATAATAATATGTTGAATAGGAACAAAAATTTATAATAAATTTTAAAATATTAGATATTAAATATATAATAACAATATATGTATTAGTTTATAATAATTTACAAATTTTAATTTTTATATACTAATAAATAATAAACAATGAAATAATATATATAATAAAAGGAAGATAATATGGGAATAATATATAATAAAATATGATATGTAATAAAATATATAAATAAAATATATAATGAAATATAAATAATATGATAAAATAATATATAAATAAAAATAATATATACTATTTTTATATATAATTAAAAAATAAATAATACATGTAGTATTTAAAATAAATTAAATATATAAAAAGGATTAAAATTGAATTTAATTAAAGAATCTGGGGTTAATTACAAATAAATAGAAAATTTTGGGCCTCATTGAAACACGCGCCAAAAGCCAAGGGACTCACTGGATAATTCGACCCTAATCCCAAAACGACGCCGTCCCGAAATAGGCTTTATAATGGCCATTAGGACTAAATTGAAACAAAAATAAAAAGGTTAGGGCCAAATTTTAATAAAAATAAAATGAAATTGTAAATATTAAAAATGCGGAAGGATCAATTGGGCAATTAGCCCTTTTACTAAAACGCGCGGATTCTCCCCGGGTCACGGGTCAACGCGCGGATCTTGGACTTAAACGGTACCGTTTTAGTGCTTATTGAACTAAGCAAGACAACGTCGTTTTTGTAATGCTATATATGTCAAAATTTAGTCCAAAATTAATTTTACAATCAGTTTTCTAAAAAAAAACCTAAAATCCTCTAAAAGAGGAGAAGAGAGGAGCCCTCCAGCTTCGGCCTCCAACCACTGGGTTGTATGCGTACACGCGCCACACGCGCCGCCGTACATGGCGGTTGGAAGACTAAAAGCCTTCGTTTTTCCAGGCAAATCACGGGTAAACTTTTTCACTTTTAATACTTAACAATTTTTTTTAGAAAAAAAAACAATTTATGTGATGAACAGAAATATAAACTATAAACAGATATGTAGCTAAATCACCTTTTTTCAGAAAATAAACTGATCTTATTTCTTTCTTCTGTGTATATATACGTATATATCTCTGCCTATATGTGTATCAATCCTTTTTTTTTACAGTGAAAATTTTTGGCTTTTATAGCCTCTATTTTCTAAGTACAAACTTGGTGTCTTTTCTGTTCGATTCCTTACCATATTTGCTGTGTTTTTCTTTCCTCTTTTGTAGGTGACGATGAGAAACCCGGCGGTGAATGCGCTGGCGTTGATTCGTGCGCTGATTATGGTGCAATATGGAGCCGGAGTCACGGCGTCGATGGAGGCGTCGATGAAGAGTCACTGGAACAACGCCTAAACGAAAGGGTGTGACTATTGGTGTGCCTGCGGCGCCTAGGGTTTCAGAAACCCTAGGCCTTTTGTCTTCTGTCAACATTTTGGGCCATTTGGGCCATTTAGGCCCTGTATATTTTGGGTTGAGGGTGTAAACGGGTATTGGGAAGTTTAGGTACTTGGGCCACCCATTTGGACTGTAAAGGACTTTATTATTTCCTTAATTTTTATTTTTGTTTTCATTTATTTATTTTACGAGCCCAAGCAATTTTGGGCTATTACAGCTAACATGAAAAAATTTGTTGAAATGTCATTAAATAATTAGAAAAGGCACAAATCTTGTAGTGGGAAGGGTCTATAAAATAATTTCTTTATAGGTGAATGTATAATAATAATTTCATGTCTTTAGAATTTGATGAGGTGGAAAAAAATGTATAATAACAAGTTCATGTCTTTAGAATTTGATGAGGTGGAAAAAAAATTTTGGTTCTTAGTTTTAGAATAATCCTAATGAATAATCCTAATGTATGTTATTCCCAATTTGCTTATATGAAATTCACATATATAAAATCTTATCTGCAATCTACAATTTACTTGTTTTTAAATTAAATTTGCTTAATATATGATTTAATTTTACATTTTTATTCTATTTGATCCATGAATTTAATAAAAATTTTACATGTAACGCCCCAAAAATTTGTTTTTCAGCTTTTGTAAATTTTTGACACAATTATGTAGCTACTTCAGCGGTTAAGTGTTCTGGGAGTGTGTGAGAGGTCTTGGGTTAAAGCCCTATCCTTGGCTTAATTTTTGGTATTTTTATGAATAATGCCCTATCTTTGGTCAATAGGTTTTTATTTAATTGTTAGTAAACTTATGTCAGAATGGGCCTGCTGGTTTAGTGGTTAAGTGGAGTGTTGGTGTGTTTGAGGTCCTATGTTCAAACCCCTGTGTGGGCATAGATGATTAATTTTTGGCTTTTGGCATCAGTAAGAGATTGCATGGGACTGAACTACTGTAGTGGTTGAGATTAAGGAGATTGTGGGGAGAAAATCAAGGGATCGGTTATCTGATGGAGGGGTATTGTTCATTCGTAATTCTTTTTGCTCCTTTCCCTTCCTGACGCCAACTTCTCTGTCATGCTCCCCCTCTTTGCGTTTCTTTTCCTTCTTCCTTCCTGTGCCAAAATCTTACTTTTTGAACACCCACTCTCTCGTTTTTCTTTTTTTTAGCCATCCCGTTACGTGCAACTCTTGTTCCCATCCGATTGGTAAGTCTGAGAGTAACTGTTTTGTTTCTTTTTATTAACTTCTATTAATGGGTATTGTTATGGTCGACTAGGGGAAGAATCGAGGACTCGTGGTTGGTAGTTGGTCGTTTGGTCTCTTGAGGGTTCTGTTATTCAATTGAAGGTAAGGGTTTTCGCTCAAAGGTTGGATATCATGTTTCAGGTTTGGCTTAATTCATTGTTAAGCGATTAATCGAGAGTTTGTACAAGCTAAATATAGGTCTTGGAAGGCTCAGGGTACTTTTGCAGCAAAATTATACCAGGTGTGTACTCAATTGCACAAAAAATGAGGTTTCAGCGAAAGCTGAAAACCTCACCGTCGACACCACATGGTCGTATGGTCGCCTGTGTGGTAGGCCGTGTGCCCTAACATGGGCGTGTGGGATTTTGGGCCAGGGCGTGTGATCCACACGACCAAGGAAAATTTGGGCCGTACGGGCCACACGGGCAGGCCACATAGGGGTGTGAGCCCATTTTCACTAAATTGATCGCTAAGGTTGCACGGGTCACCCAAGTCGACTGTGAACCTACTGTAGGGTCGGTAAGCATTACTTAGACCCCTAATTGTAGGAACTGACTGATTGATGGATATATATTAAGCATGATGATAGTATGCATGTATACATTTACTGATTATATGTACTGATATCATGAGATAGCATATCATGCATTGCATGGGGTTGGGTTTATTTTATTTGGAGGAAGTGTACTAAAAGGCCCTTAAGCCTAATACACTGGTAGCTCAGCTGCAAACTATTGTTTTGTGCTGCATTCAGTACTACCTGGAGTGTAGGGATGGGTGGGTTGATTTAATCCCCACATAGAGTGTAAGGTTGGACGGAGAGGGTGTGTAGAGGCTGGTTGGCTAGGACTTTGTACTGAATTTTGTATATCTGTTACTGATAATGTGTTGGGCTAAGGCCCTTGTGCATACTGATACTGATACTGAGTTGGGCTAAGGCCCAACCGTTACTGATACTGAAAGGGGCTTAAGCCCAAGACTATTTTTGACTGTGCACTATGTTTATTGCTATTTGTTTTCTGTGGGATTACGCATTGAGTTTACGTAAACTCACCCCTCTTTGTTTAATGTGCACAAGTAATCCCCAGACCTAGCCAGATCCATGCGGCGGAGGACTCAACGGTGACCACAGTTTTTGGACTTCTACGATTTATAATTTGTGAATTATGGTTTTAATTACCGTGGTTTATTTGGATGTAATTTGGGGACTTTTTCTTAAATTTAGTTTTATTTATTTTTATGGATTTATAACTGCTAGATGTAGGAAAACTCGATTTTCAAAAAGGCAAGGTTTTCTCTAAACACACGATTTACTCAAAACGGTTTTAAAAGCTTCCGCAAACGGGTAAGGATTTTGGAAATAATAAGAGATAAGAAAAGTAATTAAACAGAACTGGATTTATCGTAGAAACTTAGTTTTCAAACACCCTATCATGTTGCATTGCCAGATTTGGCCATAACATCTGGGCCAAGTTTGGGGTGTTAAATTTAGTGGTATCAGAGTCAAGTTGCAAAACTTAGCTGTGGATTTTGGGTTTTAAACCTTGTTTTGAGAACTAATTTTCAAATGACTTGAAATGATTTGATTGAGTATGTGGTACACCGAGTCTCTGACTTCGATCCTGTAAGTATTCTAAAATTGATTTTTGTTTAAGTTGAAAATAATGTGATATTCTGAAACTACTGTAGGTAGTAAGCTGTGAGAAAACTCTAGTTAGTATATACGAGAAACTGTAGTTAAAATAAAACTATAGTGACTACTAGAGACTGCAACAAATGAAAACAATCTCTGAACTTTTGGTACTGCTTTACATAAAATACTTGTTAATAAACACTGGAACTGTAACTGATTCATAAAATTTGTAATATAGATAAATTCGATTAGACATGAGCGCACGAGGTATCCATGGACGGGGTACTAGAGGCCGAGGTAGAGGCCGTAGAGGGGTTCAAGTTGAATCCTCTTCCCTAGGTAGTATACTGAATTTGAAGACAAGTGAGACGCCAGTATCACCTATTACTGAGACTGGGTCTCAAGATTGCATGGCTGGGGACGACACATTGTCCCAGGCTATGTTAAGGATATTGGAGAGGGTCACTGGGCACAATACTAGATCTGGGAGCCGAGGGTCGGTTACGGAACAACTCCGGTCCAATGGAGCTGAGCTCTTCAGGGGTGTCACTGGGGTCGCCCCTAATGTGGCCGAATACTGGATTGAGGCCATGGAAAGGATCATGGATGATCTAGATTGCACCCTCAAGTAGAAATTAAAGGGTGCGGTCTCACTACTACGGGATGAGGCTTATCAGTGGTGGTTGACTGTCAAGGAGGGCACTCAGCCCGAGCGTCTGACCTGGGAGTTCTTTAAGACTTCTTTCTAGGGGAAATATGTGGGGGCGATCTACATGGATGCCCTTAGGAGGGAGTTTCTGAACCTTACTCAGGGAGATCGATCTATGGCCGAGTATGAGGCCGAATTCTTGCGACTGAGCTGCTATGCGTGAGGTATGGTGGCGATTGAGTATGAGCGATGTGTTCGCTTTGAGGATGGCCTGAGGAATAATTTGAGAGTTCTGATAGCTCTGCAGAGGGAGCATTATTTTTCTTCACTGGTTGAGAAGGCGAAGATCACTGAGGAGGTTAAGTACACTGAGCGCCAAAACTGTGACAAAGAGAGAGGTAAGAACAAGAGGGATTTAGAGCCCTTGAGTACTATGCAGAGGCCTAAGAAAAAGGCCAGAGCTGATGGGCCGGTTAGAACTGGGCCCTCTGTTACTGCTACTAGGCTACAGCCATGTGCTGATTGTGGTAGACGCCATCAGGGCAAATGTTGGAGGTGGACTAGGGCGTGCCTAAGGTGTGGATCATTGGATCACTGCATTAAGGAGTGTCTGTTGAGAGTTGATCAGATGCAAGCTCAGGGTACTGGTACTGTACAGCCATAGAGGGTAGCACAGTAGCCACCAAGAGGCTGTGGTCAAGCTAGGGGTGGTAACGGTATAGGCCGTGGTCAAGGAGCACCGGGCAGAGGTGCTGGACAGACTGAGGTGAGGTAGCCTGCTCTTGTATATGCTGCATGATTGTCACTCGTGATAAGTTCTAAAATTTATAATTTATCATACTTGAACTAACTATTATCACGATGAAGGCAAGTGTACCTATCGAACAGTAGTATAGTTTTAGCAAAACTGGATGTCGAACCCAAAGGAACTAAAAGTACTAGTATTAACTTTCTTTTTATTATCTAACCTAAGAATAATGAAAGTTGTTTTATCTAACTGATTAACTAATCTAAGAATGCACAGAAAATAAATTGGGGAAATACTTTTGGAAAAACTGATTGATTTAGACAATACCCAAGGAAGAAGCCACCTAGACTTCACTTGTTAATTGACTCTAAACCAGGCAACTTATTCACTTGACTTGATCCGTAGAAATCCCTAAGTTATGTTATTATCCCTATTCAAGACTAATAACGTCTAACCCTAGGTTGATTAATTGTAATCTCTTTTTAATTAAAACCCCTAGTTTTGCATTAACTCGATCTATGGATTCCCTTATTAGATTTGACTCTAATCCGACAGATTTATGTCGTCCTATCTCTAGGATTGCATGCAACTCTGCTTAATTATGAATGATCTACTCTTGGACAGGGACTATTCATCCACCGAATAAGCACATCAATACTTGAATCAATATCCTGGAATATTCAAACAAGAGTTAAAATCATTGCATGCAAATAAACACATTGCACGACATTGCCCTAGAAGGAAAACATTTTGATTATCTTATTTGCAGCGGTAAAACGAGTAAAATTCCCAATTATTAATTTAGTCGAGTGACATGCTCAATCCAATTTCAACATATAACCAATATTCAACCCCAAATATGAAAACCATGCATGCATGAAAACCCAAAACGAAAATAGTCCCAAACCACAATTCAAATAATTTTACAGTCTAAAACCCAAATAATACTAGGAAACTTTAAGTAGAAATGAAATAGAAATAATGGTGTGAAAATGAGTCCAAAGTTCGTTGTATGTCCGTATACCAAATCTGATCCTAATTCCGTTCATTATCTAAGAAGTTAAAGTAATGGGGTGAACTTAATAATCTCAGTATGAGTTTAAACAATCAAGCATAATTCATACATTCAAGGATTTTCTCATGGAACCAAATAACACAATCAACATCACTAATAACATTATTATGTAACATGATCATGAAATAATGCACATGTGATTTCCCACCCAAACCATCCGCTACACATCACGAGTTCCCCAGAACCCGTCTGCCAAACTCCAACGTATGCGAGCAAAGCTCGATGTGGTAGAAACCACCGTATATCATAAATGCATAAAATCTGCCGAATAACATATAATGCAATAAATCACTAATCCCCTCGGTACTGCAGATGTAGTGCACTGACTAAGTATAAATACAGACTTAATATTCCACAAGTACTCTACAGAACTCCTCCGTCAACCATAAAATAACCCACCCTAATGCACATGCGACATGTCATATAATATTACACATAGCCATAAATCAATACTTTCACATTTAATTGAAAATTTCAACATATTGCCTCAATTATCAAATACTTTCAGTGAATGGAAATAATATTCCAACTTTCAATTTACCCATAAAATGGTATCATTCAACAAATCACAATTTCATGCTTATTTACAACTTTTCTTTGTGTGCATGTATAACAATCTTTCGAACATATCATAACAAACCACTTGTACGAATATATCATGCATAAGCGTTATTTAATTTATAATCATGTTATACATACAACCCCAACCATATATCAAAGTAACCAAACATTCATGACAATGCCAATCATTTAGTCAAACTAGCAACGATGCTTCCATGCCAAATAGTTAGGGCTTGAAACGTACCTGATACGACCACTTACAAATTTAATTACTTAGATATTAAGTCAAGCCCAATCAGGAAGCTAAATCATCAATTAAATCATAATAATTACTATTACAAACAAGTTATTGAGTTTAGGTCCCACACCTTATTTATACTCTTTTGCAGCATACTAGCAAATTTTGCAGTCTTCTAATAAACTTTAAAATGGACCTATATTGAATTAAATTAAATTAGTATAGAACTTAATTAATACACCTCTTAAAAAACCCTAAACAGCCACTTATGGGTTCTATCCAATTGTCACAATTACAACTATTTTTCAAACCCAAACTAGTTAGATTTCTTACACTAATTTGAGGCGAATCGTACGCGCGAACGTCTTTCAGATTTACTGTTGATTTGGAGCATTCAGGTCAACACCTAACACATTTAAATACTATAAAATCAGTATCTAACCTTGATTAAAATCCTTCGTTTAATCAATACATAACCATTCCCCAAAATCTATGTCGAAACAACAAACTAGTTTACGATTACCCACAGTTACGCTTCCCGAATTGTCAGATCCAAATTGTTGATTGATCAAGAACAAATTTTCCTAATTAACATGTGACTCAAGGCTAATTAGGAGGGGTTCAAGAACCCAAAATCAAGTGGGAAAAAGATTGGAAAGAATTAAAGAAAAACAACCCCTTTTCTTACTTATAGGTGGCGCGCACAACACCACCCGCAATGGCCAATTTTGGGGCTGATTTAAAACCACTTTTGGAATCGATTAAAAAGCTAGAAAAATACCCAGAAAATCTTTTAAAATCCCCCAAATTCCAGATCTAGAAATTTATATTTTTATTTAACAAGATTTAACAAGAAATCAAGAGGAAAAAAGATCTTACACAAGCTAGATGATGTTAGGAATCAATCTTGGAGGTTCAATATTTTAGATTTGGGGTTGATTTAATTAGGGAAAAATGGCAGCAAGGTGATGGAGGAGATGATGCAAAATCTTGTGGCAAAAAGAAAAGAAAAAGATGGTAAAACTAGGTGTTATGGAGGACGACAACAATGGAGGAAGAGAAAAAATTTTGAAACCAAGAAGAGGGAGAGAAAGAGGGGGATGGCTAGGGTGGAGAAGAAAAGGAT
This sequence comes from Gossypium anomalum, assembly GCA_025698475.1. Classification (NCBI taxonomy): domain Eukaryota; kingdom Viridiplantae; phylum Streptophyta; class Magnoliopsida; order Malvales; family Malvaceae; genus Gossypium; species Gossypium anomalum. Next base: position 63,126,741 of record CM046968.1, on the reverse strand, counting down.
TAACGACTAATTATTTTCTGTAAAATTAACATTTATACCTAGGTTTACAATGGTATAGATGGCACACACATTAAGCACATGGGATTTTTGCAAAATTTAATTTATTTTGCAAGGGAATAAATTTAAACTTGGGACCTAAAATTAAATTCCATGCTTTCGCATTTAACAAATAACCACTTAGCTAACTCCTTTTTTTATTTATATAATTCTACATTCTCATTAAGCTAAATTTGGGATGTTACACTTCTCTTGTTTTTCTTTCTCTTCTTTGCTTCTTTTGTGTTTCTTTCTCTCCTCTACTTCTCTTGTTTTTCTTTCTCTTCTCTCCTTTCATGTTTCGATCATCATCAACCTCTTACTTTTCCCTTTAATTTCAAGACTTGGGTAAGCTATATCCTTCTTTATTTTTCCCTAGTTTACAATATTCCTTTTCTAATTATTTTAATAGCATTCCTACTCACATTTTTGACATGTTTGAAGATTTAAGAGAGTTGGAGAAACCCATAACCTAACCTCAAAATTGTCGAATACAATAAGAAATTAAGAGACCATGTTAACAGGAAACACTATGTAACTGTTGTTTTTTGTGTCGCAATATGCTATTGTAGGGAGTTACTTGATATTAAATTTTAAATATAACAAAGTATTATTATACGCTCATCCATATCTTCTATCATCTCCAACAAATTTAACTTTAATTAAATAACGTATTTTTGTGCAATTTTTGTAAAATTTTTTCCATGTCATTGACATATAATTTTGATAATAATTTAACCTTGGATGAAACACCCCTTACTTGTACCCGAGACCGGAACAAGGTACGAGGCATTACCAAATACAAACATGACATTTCTAAAAAATACGGGCTATAAAATTTCATTTCAATTTGAAAACCAATTGAACAGAATCATAGTGTCCCAATTATGGACCTACGAGGTCAAAAAACGTGCATTAAAAGCGATCCGAGACTAAACTGGGAACCTTAAAAAAAATTTAGGGAGTTTCTAGGTTTAAGCCTCACACGCCCGTGTGGAGGCAACACACGCCCGTGTCCCTTACCCGTGTTGAATTATTGGAATTTATTTTTCATTTCAAACCTACAGGGGTTTTCACACGGCCAAGCACACGCCTGTGTCCCTGGCCCGTGTCTCAAACATGGCCTAGACACGCCCGTGTCCAAAAACCTGGTCATTCTATTTATGACTGCATCATTCATTTAGGGACACACAACCAAGGTACACGCCCATGTGCTAGGCCGTGTCCTCCACACGGTTGAGACACACGGCCGTGTCTCCACCCGTGTGTTTACTACCAAGCATACTAACCTAAAAACTTTAGGTGCAGGAGACACACGGCTGAGCGACATGCCCAAGGGACTGACACACGGCCTAGACACATGCCCGTGTGTCTACCTGTGTGGACCATTTTAAAGGCTATTTTCCAAGCCTTTGGTCACCCTCAACATCCACACACTTTTATAAACTTCAATGGTATTTAACATGGCCTAAATATGCCTAATGATTACCTTCACATAGTCTATTCCATGTTAACCTCATCTCATTGGTTTTGCACATGCTAAGTTATCCTTTTCGTATTAGGGATTACCATTTCATCAAACCCATTTAGACTTGGCTCGTTTTATAACTCATTGCTCATTTGTGACCTAACCATCTCCAAGTGATTTGGCCACATTTCACATGTCCATTCATGATATACCACATTTAACCATCACATGAAGCATTTAACATAAACATGCACCATTAGTAGGTTACCACCCGCATGAAAATAAGCCATGTCTTATGGCCATATACAAAATGAATAGGTATATCATTCATGCCCTTACATTGGGTAGCCAAATGACACATATAACAAAATGACCAAGAATCTTACACATGCCATTACAACAAAATAAAAGTTTCTATATACCAAAGCAAGACAAGTTGATAGTGTTGACAATACTCCAATCATCTTCCAATCTTCACGAGTCCGCGAGCTCTGAAAAATAAGGGAAATGAAAGGGGGTAAGAATTGACATGCTTAGTAAGTCCGGATAACAGGAAGGTAAGCATACTGGTTATTTAGCATACAACCAAATTTGACATTCATTCTAACAATATAGAATAATTCCCTATCACATGCACTCAATCATCAAGTTAGTTTCATGTCAAAGCAATATAGCATTAGTCTTAGACGAGCTCATCAATTTAAGCATTTCTAATCTTCTTTCTCATTTTAATCCCATTGAACTTTTAAGATTCTCGATAGATATCTCATTTATCATTTAATCATGCAAGTGATCATTTTAGATACGCACTCCCGCAAACCTCGCTCTCATAGCGGGATTACCAGTTCAGGTTAAATCCCCCTGTAACATAAATTCAAGGAGTATTTTCGGGATTACCATTCCAGGGTAAATCCCTTACAACGAAAATTACTCCAATAAGTTTGAATCTGAACTACCAGTCCAAGCTAGTTTCAGTCCTTAATCGTATTACCCATCTGGGCTAAATCCATAATGCACACATATTCGTCAAGTGGTTCGATCATTTAAGGCACACCCGTCTGGGATGGATCCTTATACACTGAGATCATTGGATTACCCGTTTAGGCTAAATCCTTTTCTGCAACACATGCAGGATCTCATGTCATGTAAGCAAGAATTCATCCATCGGATCTCCCTTTTTATTCAACTGGGACAATTATCATCCTTTTCATTTTACACTACCACATTTCATGGATTATCATGTAATCAATATCTAAATTAACATACATTTAAGAATATGTATTTTAAATATATTTAAAGTTTACTTCGAGTTACACGAACTTACCTGGTAATTACTTAGGGTTCGTATTTCAGTTATTCCGAAACCTTTTGTTTTCTACGGTCGACCTCCAGAATTGGTTCCTCGGGGTCTATATCAGTAAAAATAAATTATTAATACTTCACACTATTCATTTCGGACCTAAATTTCACCCCGGGCAAAATGACCATTTTGCCTCTAACATTTCACATTTTTACAAATTAGTCTCTAGGCTTGTATAATGAAATGCATATAATTTCTTGACTACCCAAGCCTACCCAAATGTTTTTCATACTTATAACAGCCTACATTTCCTTTCATTTCACATTGTTCTACCCATTTTTACAACTTTTACAAATTGGTCACTTAGGCCATTTCCATGAAAAACTACTTAGTAAAAGTTGTTTACCATCCTTTAAACTCTCATATTCCTCCATAAATCATCAAAATAAAAGCATCTCATGCATGGGTAATTTTCTAACATGAACCCTAGCTTGAAATATGGGTAGAAATAGAGAGAGCATGTTACGAGGATCTCAAAAATATAAAGAATATCAAAAACAGGGCTTAGGAGCACTTACTATTGAGCTTGAAAATGTCAAAACCCTAGCTTAGGAAGCTCTTGAAATTTCAGCAGCTATGGGGGAGAAGATTGTTGATTTTGGCTTTCTTTTTCCCTTTTTATTAAGTTTATTACCAAATAACCAAAATACCCCTCCTTACAAAACTTTCAAATTTTTCTATGCATGCCCATTTTTGTCCAAAAACTTAGAAATTGGGAAAATTGCTATTTAAGACCTTCTAATTAACAATCCAAAGTAATTTCATACAAATTGCTTCTAGAACCCAAGTTTTGCAATTAATTTAATTTGGTCCCTAATTTCCAATTGGACACCTTATACTTAGAATTTCTCCATGAAATTTTAACACATGCTTATTTTCATATTCTAGACCTCATAATAATCATAAAATAAATATTTTAACGCCAGGTTTGTGGTCCCAAAATCACTATTCCGACTAGGCCCAATTTCGGGATGTTACATTGAACCCCAAACCTTGAGGTTTAATTGTTCATATTTTGGGGTGTTACATGTATAATAATAATTTCATGTTTTTAAATTTTGATGATGTGTCAAAATTCAATTGGTGCTTAAAAACCTTAGTTTTTAGGATTATCGTAATGTAAGTTATTCCAAATTCACTAATATAAAATTCTCATATATCAAATTCTACCTGCCATCTGCGATTTTCTTATTTTTAAATTAAATTTTCTTATATCATTCGACTTTACATTTTTATTCAATTTGATACATGTATTTAATAAAAATTATACATTTTATTTCAAAGCTATGTAAATATATATTTTTAATTTTAGGAGAATTGGGGCCCCTACCAGGCCCCTTTTTATATATATACAGTAGTTGCCCTTGGTTGTTTCCTCTCTTCATCTTCGTCAACCTCTTGTTTTTATTTCTATTCTCTATTTCTCTTGCTTTTCTTTCTCTGCTCTATTTCTCTTACTTTTCTTTCTCTTCTTTGCTTTCACGTTTCCATCTTCATCCACCTCTTGCTTTTCCCCTTAATTTCAAGACACAGGTAAGCTATATCCTTTTTTATTTCGTTTTAGTTTACAATCTTACTTTTCTCATTATTTTAACAACATTATTACTCACATTTTTTACATTTTTGAATATTTAAGTGAGAGTTTGAGAAACCCATATCCTAACCTCAAAACTGTCGAATACAATAAGAAATTAAGAGACCATGTTAATAGGAAACACTATGTAACAACTATTTATCTGTGTCGCAATACGGGATTGTAGGGAGTTACCCGATATTAAATTTTAAAGATAACAAAGTATTGTTATACACTCATCTATATCTAATATATTCTCCAACTTAATTTAACTTTAATTAAATTACTTATTTTTGTGCAATTTTTGAGCAATTTTTTCCATTTCATTAACACATAATTTTGATAGTTATTTTACCCTAAACCCCAAACTTTGAACTTGAACCATGAAAATTAAACCTTAACCCCAAACCCTGAGGTTCGAGATTTAGGATTCAAGGTTTGAGTTTGAGGTTTAAGGTTAAGTTTAAGGTTTAAAAATTTGAGGTTATGGGTTAAAGTTTGTGATTTAGGGTTTGGGGTAACTTGTTTAGAGTTTAGGTTCTAGTTTTTGTGTTCATGGGTTGGGTTCTTTATTTAGGGTTCTCAGTTTGGTGTTTAGAGTAAAAAAATAGTAAAATTAAGTGTCAATTACATGGAAAAAATTATGGAAATGTCATTAAATAATTGGAAAAGATTATGAATAATGTACTGGGAAAGGTCAATGAAATAATTTCACCATAGATGAATGTATAATAATAATTTCAAGTCTTTAAAATTTGATGATGTGGAATAATTTTATTGGTGCCTAAAAACCTTAGTTTTTAGGATTATCGTAATGTAAGTTATTCCCAATTTGCTAATATGAAATTCTCATATATCAAATTCTGCTTACCATCTGCAATTTACTTATTTTTATATTAAAATTTCTTAATATATCATTTTATTTTACATTTTTATTAAATTTGATCCATGTATTTAATAAAAATTATACATTTATTTCAAAGCTACGTAAATATATATTTTTTTAATTTTAGGAGGGTTGGGGCCCCTGTCAGCCCCCTTATATATATGCAATAGTTGCACTTGGTTGTTTTCTCTCTTCATCTTCATCTTCATCAACCTCTTGTTTTCCTTTCTCTTCTCTGCTTTCACCTTTCCATCTTCATCAACCTTTTGATTTTCTGTAACAGCCTGTTTTTAGGTCAAATCAGAATAGTGGTTTCGAGACCACAAATCTGAGGTTAAATATTTATTTTATTATTTTGTTAAAGTATACTGCATGATAGAATTATTGTGTGAAAGTTTCGTATAGAAATTTTACCATTTAGATGCTCAATTCGTTCAAAAAGGATTAAATCGCGTAAAGTGTAAAATATGAATTCTATAAGTGAAATGAATTAATTAGCTATAGAAATGAAATGATGGAGTACTTGGAGTGGACAACTTTGGACATGTATAAAGTGGATTTTTAATGTTAGTTAAAAGTTAGTTTAGTAAAATGGTTATTAATGATATAATAGATAAACAAAATAAAATAGAAACATACATGTTCATCTTTTTGGAACTGATTGTTGAAGGAAGGAGACCATTTTAGAAAACCTAGCATTCGTCCATAGCTCAACCTAGCTTGTAAGTTCATTTTTCGATCCGTTTTTAATGATTTTTACGTTTTTGCGATCGTTGCTTTGTATTCTAGCTAGCTTGTACCTTAATTTTTGAATTTGTTCAGATTTTGTAAAGTGCCATTGATGAATACTTGAGTTCTTTGATGTTTAAAGAAAGATTATGGAAGCTTGATGATAGTTAAACTAGTTTTGTAAAGTGATTTTTGACAAAAATGCAAAATAGGGATTAAATTGTGAAATTGTAAAATGTGGGGATTAAAAGTATGAATAAAATGAAAATAGGGGCTACTATAGGGCTATATAGAATTCGGCTAGGCTTGGGTTTCACTAAAATTGAATGAATTTCATTTTTACAAGCCTAGGGACTAAATTGTAAAAATGTGAAAAGTATAGGGGCAAATGTGTAAATTTGCCAAAATATGAATTATGGAATAAATTGAATAGATTTAATGATGAATGTACTGAATTTGATAATATATAGATCAAGATAAGTTGAGATAGAGTCTAGATTAGGGAAAAGGAAAAATCGACGAATAGCCGATAGTTTTATCCGAGCAATACGAGGTAAGTTCATATATCAGCATTTGGTCGAGCTCTTGCGGACTCATCATAGCTTGTATGAGCTTACCGATATAACAGCTCGTAAGAGCTTACTATTTTCAGCTCATTGGAGCTTACCGTTTCAGCTCATATGAGCTTACTATTCAGCTCGATAGAGCTTACCGTTTTAGCTCAATAGAGCTTACTGTTCATCAGCTCAGGAGGAACTTACCGATCATGACTTGAAAGAGCATAAATGATAATGAATTGATGGATTACTAATGCTTATCACCCGAGTATCCTTTGAAGTTCTAATTGGTTCAACGGGAATAAATTCTGTTTATTCAAATGAGTACTGTTATTAAATGGATTACTGGTTATATGATTAAGAATGAAATGATGAATGCTATTTATATTAAGTATTGAATTGTTGTAGTAGATAATTTCATGTACTAATATGTCTAACTTATGGATGAATGCTTATGATAGGCATTTGGAAATTTTATGGAGTTTACCTTTGTTACTTGTATTGATTTGGTTTAAATGGTAAGTTTAATTCTATATTATACAGGCTTACTAAGCTATAGAGCTTACTCTGTTTCTTTTTCTATGTTTCATAGAGGTTCGTTAGCTTACTCGTTTCGGACAGGTCGGAGTTGCAGTCACACTATCAAATTTCCTATTAGTACTTTTGAACTTGTGGATATGTAAATATGGCATGAATTGGATAGTTTAAATGTTGTTAGTTATGGTCACTTGAAAGTTATGCTTTTGGTATATTTTGTGTATAAGTTAAGCCATGTGATTTGGCTTATTTTGTTACTATGTTTTGGTTGAATTTTAATGTTCAATTATGGTATGTTTTGGCAAGAAATGATGGAATGAAAATATGCAAGTGAGGTATTGATATATATTTTGTTAGATGAATGAATTATGCATGGTATTAAATAGGTGATTGAATATCAAGTTGAATTGGTATATATTGTATATGGAATGGTTATGAAATGTTTGCTAATTGGGTTATGAAATGTGGTCATTTATGCTTGTATATATAGGGTGGCAAAATGGCTTTGTAAATAGCCTATTTCTTTCCACACGTGTAGGGACACGGGCATGTGTCTCAACCATGTGTGACACATAGTCATGTTGCACGGTCGTGTGTCCCCTGGTGTTGAAATGGAATTAAAGTCAGTATGCTCCGCACGGCCTCAAATACAGACGTGTGACCAGCCGTGTGGTACAAGTCAGTATACCCCTCTAAATGGCACATGGCCTAGCATACGGACGTGTGACTTGGCTGTGTTGATAAGTCAGTATATCCTATAGTTTTGGCATGGCCTGATACACGGGCGTGTGTGTGGCCATTTCGAAGGGCACACAGGCTAGACACATGGGCGTGTAGTTGGTCGTGTGACCCAAGTCAGTAACCCCTCTAGTTTTCACATGGCCTGGCACACGGGCGTGTCCTCGGCCTTGTGACACAAGTCAGTATGTAAGCCCTATTTTCACACGGTCTAAGACATGGGCATGTCTACTAGCCGTGTGAGATACACAACCTGTTCACACAGGCGTGTGATACTCAAAATGTTGAAATTTTTCTAAGTTCCCAAAATTTTAATATGTTACCAATTTAGTCCCGAATGCATAATTTAATCTTTGTATGCTTGAGTTAAGTACATTTTGAATGTGAATGAATGATATTGACTGAAATAAGATGATTTTAGATAAATGATTGTTCTGAATTGAGTTACAAGTCCGGTAATGCCTCTTAACCCATTCCAGCGACGGTTATGGGTTAGGAGTGTTACATTTTCCCCTTAATTTCAAGACATGGGTAAGCTATATCCTTCTTAATTTCATTCTAGTTTAAAATTTTATTTTTCTCATTATTGTAACAACATTATTACTCACATTTTTGACATTTTTTAATATTTAACTAAGACTTGGAGAAACCTGTAACACCTCTTACCCGTATTCGATGCCGGAATAGGGTACGAGGCATTACCGTACTTAAACACAAAAAAAATTCAAAACCGAGACATGAATTTCCACCCAAATTTAAAACTTTCACATACATTCATATCATCCCTAATATGGGCCTACGAGGCCCAAAACATACATTGGAAGTGGTTCGGGACTAAACCAAGAACTTTTGGAAATTTTCCTACACTTAGAAAATTTCTCACTAAAATAGGGGTCACACGCCCATGTAGTTTGGGACACGCCCATGTGGGCAGGCTGTATGGTCACACACGCTCGTGTCCCTAACCCGTGTAACTCTTTATCTATGATGCCATCAACAAATTGAAGTCACACGGTCAAGTCACACACCCGTGTGCTTAGGCCATGTGGGAAATTTAATTTTCATAATTTTTCATAAAATAGGTGCAGACTTCACACGCCCGTGGCTGAGGTCGTGTCGTCCACACGGCTGAGACACACGCCCGTGTCTCTGCCCGTGTGCTCGATTTTGAGCATTCTGTTTTGTAACAATTAAGGTGCAGGGGACATACGACCGGAACACACGCCCATGGGGCAAGCCGTGCATCACACACGGCCTAGACACACGCCTGTGTGTCTACCCGTATGGACAAAAACAAGGCTATTTACCAAGCCATTTTGTCACCCTTTTATGCACACACCTACACAAAAAAGCATAACACCAATCCAAGCATTTACATTCAACCAATTTAGTGACAATCAAGACATCCACACATCATTCACATGCTACTATTTACCACACACAATCATCACATACTTATCAACTTAAAACATGCAAATTTCCACATCCATGAAAACATCATCATATGCATATATACTTACCAATATTAGTCAATTCCAAATGGCAATTTACAAAATGAATTATCAACCAATATAGGCCAACACATTAGGCCAATTCAATTATGACACGTAACAAAATGACCAAGTCCCTATACATGCCATAACATAAGATATTAAAGTCATTGGTACCCAAAATGTTAATTTAATGGTGTGAATGGATTTCTGACATTCTTCGATCCCTGAGCTAGCTTGGTGACACTATAAGACAAGGGAAAAAGAAAGGGGAGTAAGCTTTAAAGCTTAGTAAGTTCTTATGCAAATAATAGGCATCATACACACTTTAGCATAAAATTTAACATGAAGTAAATTAACATAAATATCATTGTAAAATTTCATAATCAAACTTAACATAGATGTTATTAAAACCTTAACATCATAACTTACTCAATCATACCACACCGAGGGTTCATTTACAAGATATGGGTAAGGTATATCCTTTTTTATTTCGTTCTAGTTTACAATCTTCTTTTTCCCATTATTTTAACAACATTCCTAATCACATTTTTGACATGTTTGAATATTTAAGTGAGACTTGGAGAAACCCATATCCTAACCTCAAAACTGTCGAATACAATAGGAAATAAATATACCATGTTAACAGGAAACACTAAGCAATAGTTGTTTATCTATGTCACAATATGGAATCATGGGGAGTTACCCAATATTAAATTTTAAATATAATAAAATATTATTATAGCTAATCTGTATCTAATATCTTCTCTAAGTTAATTTAACTTAAATTAAATTACTTATTTTTTGTGCAATTTTTGTGCAGTTTTTTCCATGTCATTGATAAATAATTTTGATAATTATTTTACCTTGAACTCAAACCATGAATCTTAAACCTTGAAACTCGAACCTTGAGGTTCGGGGTTTGGGTTTGAGATTTAAGGTTTAAGGTTTAAGTTTGGGGTTTAACTTCAAGTTTAGGGTTTAAAGGTTTAGGGTTACATGTTACGAGTTTGGGATTTATGGTTTGGTGTTATGGGTTTTGGGTTTTGGGTTTTTGGTTCATGGTTCAAGATATTTAAAATAATTTAATTTTTCTAAATGTATATTTAAAATAGTTGGGCTGCACTTTAATTTGAAGGTTTATAATTTATTCTGAAAAGAGTTATGATTTAAGGATAATGTTTTGTCTTTTTTCTTGCACAATTTTCAGTTTTGTCTTTTATCTGATATGATTTAGAGCTACGTGTTGAAAATCAAAGCCTACACTTGTCAAAAAATCTAGAACTTATTTGAATTTTTTATTTAAATATTGTTGAACAATTAAATCGAAAATCAATGGGTTGGTCAGTTTAATCATCAATCTAGATGTTACAATATTTGTGAATTTTTTTATTTAGTCACACCAATAAATTTAAGAAAATGATTTTAGCAATGTTAACAATTAGACTTGTATTTTTAAATTCAAAAAATAGAAAAACTAAATTATTTGAAATAAAAATAAAATGCCTAAATTCTAAACTTATCAAGAATACAGGGACTTCAATCTATTTTAACAAAAACAATAATATGTATGGACGAAAACAAAAATCAAGATTTGTCTGTGCACAAAGATAGTAGAGGGCATACTCTTCCAAATTATTTAGGATTTGGAACTGTGATACTCAAAAATTGGTGAAAAAAAAGAAGACTTAAATTAAATAATTTGGGTTTTTATCTAAACAAAATAATTATTTAGGCATAGTGGTGCAAGACCCCGATTCATAAGTCTATATATACATATGGTCTATATATCACAATTTAAGGAAGCAATCCCACATTATCTAAGAACAAGCTGCAAACATATTCACGAGCATAAAATAAGGGAAATGAGACTTTGGGTCTATATAAAAGCCTCTTTTGTAAGTTTTATTTCCACATTAATAGATGACACAAAAAAAAAAATGGTGTTGTCATTTTTAGTGCTGATGTGGCAAAGCACGGGGAAAAGACTAGGCGTGTTTTAATAAAATCGACCCATTTATGTCAATTTTAACAAAACTATCCTATTTATGTTATTTTGAAAAAAAAATGGCCTTTTTTTAGTAATTTGATCCTTTTTTATATTCTCTCATATTTATTTTGTACTCCCTTATAATTGTTGGTACTTTCTAATGGTTTTTAGTATTCCCTCATGTTTTTTTGTATTCCCTCATAATTCTTAGTACTTCTTCAAAAATTTTGGTAATCGTTCAAAATTTTTAGTACTTCTTCATAATTTTTGATATGGTCTCAAAATTTATTGTATGTTTCAGAATGAGAATTTGAAACAAAAAATATAAATTTGAATGTTAAGAAATTTCATTAAGATTTTATAATGGAAAAGATTGGTAAGTTTTAAATTATTATATTTTCATGCTAATTCTTGATACGAAATAAATCATATATAATGGTAATTTTTACAATTTTAAAAATTTAAATAAATGAAAATATTTAATTAAATCAACAAAAAATATGAGGGATTATCAAAAATTTTGAGGGACCACCAAATATTAGTTCGTCTTATAAAATTTTCTTTTTTTATTTTTTAAAATTTATTAGTATATATAAAAAATTTATAATTATGCAAAAATAAAGTTTTATACTAAAAATTGATTCCTCATGCCCAAACTTAATTTTGAAAGTATACCAAAAATTATGAGAGATTATAAATAAAAATGGATGGATAAAAAAAATTATGAATGAGTACTAAAAAACATAAGGGAGTACCAAAAATTATAAGGCAATAACAAAAAATATGAGAGTACCAAAAATTATGAGATGAGTAAAAACAAAATTAGGAAATACCAAAAATTACGAGGAATTATAAAAAAAAAATAGGGACTACCAAATATTTCGACTTATAACATTTGTTTTATTTGTTTAAATGTTCAATTTATTGTCTTTATAAAATATATTATTAGTATGAAAAAGTATTTCTTTTATACCAGAAATTGATTTCTCAAGTCACCACTTAATTTTGGAAGTATACTAGAAATTCTAAAGGCATAGAAAAAATTATAAGGAATTATCAATAATTTTGAAGGTGTGCTCAAAATTATAAGAGGATAGCAGAGGAATTTGTCATTTGTGAGTATATAATATTTTGAGAATAATATTGTTATATAAATTTACAATGGTACCTTAGATTTTGTTTGTAACTTCTCTAACCCAGCCTAGACGTTACAATCGAATTATGAAGTTTACATTGGCCACCGAAACGACTTAGTAAAACTATCGAATTTACGAAATAATCATTTTAAAACTTTTGTTTTATCTTGTTAGAAAATATTATCATGTTCCTAAAAGATACAATTTAATTTCAAAATTTGATTGATTTTTAATGATTACTTTGCAAAAGTTGATTTCCAATTTTATATGCTTTTCAAATCTCATTTACATAATAATACAATGGAAAAGTGATATTTGACTTGGTTTTAATTAAAAACTAGATTTCATGTATTATAATTTATTATACAAGTTTCAAAAACCTAACAACTATAATGTCATGCATGCCAAAATAAACCCAAAACCTAAGTTCATGTCACAATTCAAATAAAACAGTACAGTTTTCGATTAACAAAAATTGCAAATTAATAAGTCAAAAATTCTTTTATTTAAAAACTATCCGAGTCAAGCCCTTTGGATGCCGAACTCGTGTCCTAACCTTGAGGATTATCTGTAAAGATAGAAATTAAAAGGGTGAGCTTAAGAAGCTCAATGTGAGTCTCTTCACAAGAAAATCAGTTTTTCACAATCGTATAGCAATTCAAAGTATCGGTTTTTCAGATCAACACATCAGTTGATATTTTAGAATTCACAGTTTAGCATTAACATGCTCATGGATGGCAATGCAATTTCAATTTATTAAAAAGGATTCTACCCAACTTCGCTACGCACCATGGTAAGAGTTCCCCAAAACTCATCCATCCCTACACACCGCGTTATGGATAAACCACCACTGATTTGTAGATAAACTACCAATAAAAATTGTGGGTAAGCCACTAGTATTTTCAGATAAAAAAAAGTTTATAGATAAATTGCCACTAAGTTGTGGATGAACCACTAATGTTTGCAAATTATTGAACTGCCACTACTTCCTTCGTTCATATCGTCCTACCCCATGCAATGTAATATGACATGCTTGTAACTGAACAATACAAAAAAAGTAGACATGCTTAACATGTATACAGTTCAACTGTGGCACCCCCAACCCGGCCTAGGAGTTTCGGCTAAGTCGAAAGCGTTACATTCGATCATCAAAGTGATCCCGTAAAGCCATTCTTTTTACTTGAGTTTATTTGATTGAAAATCGCTCTATAGTTTTTAGGAAAAACATTCTTTAATTTAAACTAAATTTACTTAGTAATTTAATTACAATAATATTAATTTGAGTTTTTGAAAAAAATGGTTAAGGTTTAAAGGAAAAGATTTATTCAAAACTTTAAGTATTTTATAAAGCAATGATAAACAAAAGATAGTTTTCTAAACCGAATGGCATTCAAATATTAGAGTAATATTTAAATGTCATGCATAAAATAAATAAGGTAACAAATTCCAAACCTAAGATATAAAAATGATAAAATACTAAATAATTACAAACCCAAAATAAATTATTAAGTAAAATTTTAAATAAAAATTAATAGTAGAACTTGAATAAAAAAATTGGCTTGCTAATCCGAGAGTCCTTCGATGTCGATTCGAATCCTATTCTCCATGTTACTTGATAGGTAAGGAAAAGGGGGAATGAGCTTACAATGGCTCTGTGTGCGATAAATCTTAAATCATTATATATAATCAATCGAACAGTAAAGTATTTAGTTTATAGCATAATAATAATTTAAGCATAATAAGAGGAACATATAATAAATCAATACATATACAGAATATAATTATGATGCAAATTTATGTTTTAATTTCCCACCCATCCATCCGAAGCCCTCGAGCTTTACTCGACACACTATCTCGCATAACACATAACAATAACTGACAATCTTCAATTTGATTTCCGGTGACGATGGTTGTTCAATGGTTATTTGTGACAATGACTATTACTACCACCCTGGTTGGTTCAGTTTTGATGGTGTTTTAAAATAACCATCCCATCCTGTCCAGTTTAGATGGCTTTACACATAAACTATCATCCCGGTTGAACTAGTTTGGTGGCTTTTTAGCCTACCATTCTAGCTTATCCATTTTGGATGACATTGTCGCCTACTTCGTGCAGTGTTGACTTTTGGTGGACTTAAATTGCTGCTATCTCCAATAGAACTCCTCCATCCTTGTAACGCCCTGACTTATTTATTTCTGCTTTTGTAAAATCTAACGCAACTATATATATGCTTCATTGGTTAAGTGTCTTGGGTGGTGTGTGAGGTCTTGGGTTCAAGTCTCACATTTGCCAAATTTTGTTATTTTTGGATCTAAGCCTTATCCTTGTTCAGTGGGCTATATTAAATTGCCTGTAAATTTATATTGTAATGACCCTGCTAGTTCGAGTGGTAAGGAGTTAGCGTGTGGGAGGTCCTATGTTCGAATCCTTGCACGAGCATAGGTATTAATTTTGCTCAGTTGCATAAGAGAGTTTCAGTGGAACTAAAAGTCTGAGGAAGTTATGTGTAGTGGGATTTGTGAGAGTAAAATTAGAGGAAAATCAGATTTCTAATTTAATTTTTGTTCTTTTTCCCAAAAACTTCTTTTCTTCTCTGACGTTTTCCTCTCCTCCCTTATTTTTTTCCACTTTCAAATTCTGTTTTTTTTTTACTTGTTGCCAATTTCCTCGTTCGAATTGTTGCTACTGCGGGTTTTGGGTTCTTTAATCGGCTTGGTAAGTGAAGGTTTGTTTATTATTAGCGTTTGGGTTTTGAGTTGTAGGCAATGTTATGATAGATGATAGTTGGTCAGTAATCGATGAATTTTGTTGCGTAGGTGAAGGTGATGAAGCATCGATTTTCACTTCAACGGCTTGATTCGAGGTAGTGGTCTTTTCAGCAAGCGATAAGTCAAGGTTTACGTAGTTGAGTAATTGTGTTAGACTTGTAAAATTGGTTGCTTAAGGGTGTTGGGTACTCTGTTTTTAGGTTTCAGAAGGCTCAGGAGTGGTTTCGTATTAAAACCGTACCAGATGTGTACCCGAAACGCGAAAAATTGAGTTTCGAAAAAAAATAAAAAATGGCCACTATTGACACCACACCAGCGTGTGGCTGACCGTGTGATGGTCGTGTGCGAGACATGGTCGTTTGATCGACATAGGCATGGTTGTACGTAAGACACGACTGTGTGGTGGCTCAAGTGTGGCCGTGTGGGCCACACGGGCCAAGCCAAGTTGGGCGTGTTGGCCCACACGGGCATTTCACATTGGCATGTGGGTTTTTAGGTCAAGCCATGTGGGCCTTATGGGTAAGGCCAATCTGGGTGTATGGGCCACACGAGCGCGTGGTCCCACACCATTAATCTGAAATTTACCTTAGGGTCTCACGGATCATTCCGGTCGACTGTAGGTCTACTATAGGGCTGGTAAGGGCTAACCAAACCCTAGAACGAAGTGACCTGATAGTCTGAAAATATGTTCTGAGTATGATACTATTATACATGTCTGGTTATTATGCTAGATGTGTATTTGTTATCTGTATATAAGCATGTTGAGCATGTTTAATATGTTATTTATGTATCTGTTATCTGAATTTGGTTTGGGGTGGGATTTGTTTATGAGAAGGAAGTGTTCTACACGGCGATCATCGCCTTTATTCAGGCAGCTTGGTTGCACATTATCTAACTTGTGTCAAAACGGCACGATATGGTGTGTAAGGATGGGTGGGTGTTTTAAACCCCACATGGTGTGTTGGGATGGTCGAAGGTTGTGTGTAGAGGATGGGGTAGGATTCTGTATATTTGATTTATATATCTAATTTTGTTATCTGCATCTAAAATGGGCATGAGCCTGAATCTGTATCTAATTGTAGATGATGTTTCTGGATGATATCATGTTTATTTTTGTTGGGTTACACACTGAGTTTACATAAACTTACCTCTGTTTGCCTTCTGTTCGGTAATCCACAGGCTTAGGCAGATTGGTGCGACGGGGACTCAGCGATGACAACTCAACCGTAAATTGTTCAGAGTTATTAATTTATGGTTTTTATATTAAATTTTGGATTTATTGAGAGTTTGTAATTTCTGGGACTCTCTGGACTGTATGGATTTTTAACTGTTGATTTTGGTTTTGTTTGCTTGTTAATTTGCATGTTTGGAAAAAACATTTTTGAAAACGATAGTTTTTTACGCAAACAAAGGTTTTTTAAAAACACGACTGTATTTTTAAATTATAACAGTTTTAGGGCTTCCGTTTTAATAAGTTTTTGGAAAATGAACTAACTAATCGGTGTTTTCAGTAAATTATGAAATGTTAATGGTTTATTAAGTCAAAACCATTTCAAACCCATTCCTTGTGACATCACCAGATCGACCATAACGTCTAGGCCGGGTTTGGGGTGTTACATTTAGTGGTATCAAAGCCAGGTTGCAAAACTCGGGCTGTAAATTTTAGGTTCCAAAATTTTGATTTAAAAAGAATTAGTTTTCAAATATTTTGGATAATTTGAGAAAGTATGTGGTACACTGAGTCTCCAACGCTGATCTTGTAAGTATCTCTCTACTTAGATTGAATTGTTCTGAAACACTATAGATAGTACTTTCTGAAACTGCACTGAATAGCTAGAAGACTGAAACCTCTGAAAACACTTTTGAACTTCTTATAACTGATGCATAAAATATCTATTAATAAATATTGGAACTGATGAATAAAATTTTATAATGTAGATAAAATTTCAAAATTTACGATGAACGCTCGTGCAACACACAGACATAGAGGCCGTAAGGGGCTCGAGCTGAGTCTTTCCTCTCTGGGCAGTATGCCAAACTTGGATACCAGTGAGACACCGATTTCGCCTCCTACTGAGACTGGGTCTCAAAGCCGTTTGGCTGGGACGACGTACTGTCCTAAGCCATGCTGAAGATTTTAGAGAGGGTTGTTGGACCCCATTCTAGAGCTAGGGGCCGAGGGTCGGTAGCTGAACGACTCAGGTCTAATGGTGCTGAGTTGTTTAGGGGTGTCACTAGAGTTTCCATTAATGTGGCCGAGTATTGGTTGGAGGCCACTGAGAGGATCATGAACAATTTAGACTGTATTCTTGAGTAGAAATTTAAGGGTGCAGTCTCTTTGCTTGGCGACGAGGCAGATCAGTAGTGGTTAACTGTTGAGGAGGGTACTCAACCTGATCATCTAAACTAAGATTTCTTTAAGACCACCTTCTAGATATGTGGATACTCGTAGGCGTAAGTTCATGAATCTCACGTAAGGTGAGAGATATGTGGCTAAGTATGAGGCTGAGTTTCTGAGGTTGAGCCACTACACTCGAGGCATGGTGGTGTCTGAGTATGAGAGGTGCGTCCGGTTTGAGGATGGCTTGAGGGATAATTTAAGGGTACTAATTACTCCACAGAGGGAGCGAGAGTTTACGATTCTGGTTGAAAAGACGAAGATCGCTGAGGATGTTAAGCACGTGGAGTACCAGAATAGGGAATGAGAGAGGGGTAAGAATAAGAGGGATTCAGAGCCCTCTAGTTCTATTCTGAGGCCAGACCTGATGGGCCAGAGGGCAGACCTGATGGGCTAGTTAGAATGGGGGCTCTAGTAGCTCCTGCTAGGATTTAGCCATGTGGAGATTGTGGTCGGCGCCATCCGACTGAGTGTTGGAGGAGGATTGGGGCTTGTTTGAGGTGTGGATCATTAGAGCACCGTATTAGAGAGTGTCCACAGTGGAAAGATCAGATGCAAGCTTTAGGACCGGGTTCCATGCAGCCTTAAAGGGTAGTTCAGCAACCACTTAGGAGCCGTAGATCGGCTAGGGGTGGTAATGGTATGGGCCAAGGGCAGAGAGAACCGGGCAGAGATGCTAATCAGGCTGAGGCGAGGCAGCCTGTGTTGGTTTATGCTGCTCGACGCTGAGAGGATAGAGATACTCTAGATGTTATCACCGGTACGTTCTTAATTTTTGATGTACCTTATATTGGTCTAATAGAAATAGGTTCTACATACTCCTATGTAGCTAGCACTGTATCTAAAACCCTGGGGATTTTTGTTGAGAGCACTACTAGTGAGGTTACTGTACTGAGTCCGTTGGAGCAGTCTGTTCATGTTAGTAAACTTGATAGGGACATTCCATCAGAGGTGCAAGGGGCAGTATTTCTGGCAGATTTGATGGAGCTTCAATTTGGGGAATTTGACTTGATCCTGGGTATAGATTGGTTGGTTAAGCGTCGAGTTAGTTTGGATTACGTTACTAAGAGGGTCGTTCTGAGAACTGAGGATGATAATAAAGTGGTTGTGATGGGTGAGCGTTGAGATTATCTGTCTAATGTGATCTCGGCCCTTGTGGCTGAGAAATTGGTTCGAAAAGGATGTGAGGCATATTTGGCTTACGTCAATGTTTCTGTTTTTAAGGACTCTTCTGTTGGGGATATCAGAACAGTGAGGGATTTTTTGAATGTCTTTCCTAAGGGGTTACTGGGTTTACCTCTGGATCGGGAAGTTGAGTTCGAAATTGAGCTTCTACCAGGTACAGCTCTGGTGTCTATCACTCCATACCGTATGGCACCGAAGGAGCTTACAGAGCTTAAAGCTCAACTGTAAGAGCTTCTGGATTCGTGGTTTCATCCGTCCTAGTGTGTCTCCATGGGGAGCACCAATTCTATTTGTTAAGAAGAAGGATGGGACCATGAGGATGTGTATCAATTATCGGCAGTTGAATAAGTTGACTGTGAAGAATAAGTATCCACTTCTAAGGATCGATGACTTGTTTAAACAGTTGCAAGGGGTTTCAGTGTTTTCGAAGATTAATCTTCATTCTGGCTATCATCAGTTAAGGGTTAAGGAGGTGGATGTTCATAAGACAGCATTTAGGACTCGTTATGGACATTACGAGTTCCTAGTGATGCCTTTTGGCCTGACGAATGCTTCGACGGCACCCATGGATTTAATGAATTGAGTCTTTCAGCCATATCTAGATCAGTTCTTCGTGGTCTTTATCGATGATATTCTGGTTTACTCTAAGACTGAGGATGAACATGATGAGCATCTTAGAGTAGTACTTCAGATTCTCCGTGAAAAATAGTTTTTCGCTAAGTTGAGCAAGTACGAGTTCTGGTTGTGTAAGGTAACTTTTCTAGGTCACTTGGTTTCTGCTGAAGGGATCTAAGTTGATCCTAGAAAGATTGAGGATGTGCTGGATTGGAAATAGCCTAAGAACATATCTGAGATCCATAGTTTTCTGGGTTTGGTGGGTTATTACCGACGGTTTGTCGAGGGGCTCTCTCTGATAGCAGCTCCGTTGACTAAGCTTCTGAGCAAGGGAGTTCCTTTCGTTTGGACTGATGCGCAACAATTGAGCTTTGAAAAGCTCAAGCCTATTCTGACTCAGGCTCCTATTTTGATATAGCCTGAATCCGGTAAACAGTTTGTGGTCTATAGTGATGCGTCACATATTGGTTTAGGTTGTGTTCTGATATAAGATGGTACGATTGTGGCTTATGCAACCCATCAACTTAAGACACATGAGGGAAATTATCTGACGCATGATCTCGAGTTGGCTACGGTGGTTTTTGCATTGAAAATCTAGAAGCACTATCTATATGGTGAGAAGTGTATTATTTACACTAATCACAAGAGCCTCAAGTATCTCCTTACCCAAAAGGAGTTGAATCTTAGGTAGCGTCGATGGATTAAGCTGATCAAATATTATGACTACATGATTAAGTATCATCCTAGTAAGGCCAATGTGGTGGCCGATGCTCTCAGTAGAAGAGCGATGACTGATTTGAAGGTGATATTTGC
Source organism: Gossypium anomalum (assembly GCA_025698475.1). Classification (NCBI taxonomy): domain Eukaryota; kingdom Viridiplantae; phylum Streptophyta; class Magnoliopsida; order Malvales; family Malvaceae; genus Gossypium; species Gossypium anomalum. Next base: position 63,106,461 of record CM046968.1, on the reverse strand, counting down.
TCGCCTTAGTTTGTTTGATGATGGGGGTCTGTTAGTAGAGTTGCAAGTTAAGCCGACTTGGATTGATCAGATTCGAGATAAGCAGTTAGAGGATGAGTCTCTGGGATTGCAGTTTCATCAGCTTAAGAGTGGTAGTACTTCTGACTTTGGGCTAAATAACGATGGAGTTTTGTGTTTTCGAGGTCGGATCTGTATGCTGAATGATTCTAATTTGAGGCAATCAATTCTGAGGGAGGCGCTTGGTAGCCCATATACTATGCATCCCGGTGGTAATAAGATGTATCGGGATCTCTCTGAGTTGTACTGGTGGTCGGGTTTAAAATGTGAGGTTACAAATTTTATTGCTCAATGTTGATGTGCCAGCAAGTTAAGGTTGAGTACCAGTTGCCTTCAGGTTTGCTACAGCCGATTAAAATTCCCTTATGGAAATAGGAACGAGTGACGATAGACTTTGTTAGTGGGTTGCCCTTGACACCCACTAAGAAGGATTCTGTTTGGGTCATCATGGATTGATTGAACAAGTCTGTTCACTTTATTCCGGTTCAGACGGACTATTCTCTGCAGAAATTAGTGAAGCTTTATATTTCTGAGATTGTAAGACTGCATGGGGTTCCTGTTTCGATTATTTCTGATAGAGATCCTCGTTTCACTTCTCAGTTCTAGAAGAAATTGCATGAGGCTCTAGGTTCAAGATTGGACTTCATTGTGTTTCATCCTCAGACAGATGGTCAATCTGAAAGGGTCAGTTAGATACTGAGGATATGCTTTGGAGTTGCGTGATAGATTTCTGAGGTAGTTGGGAGGATTATCTGCCGCTGGCTGAGTTTGCCTACAATAACAATTTTCAGTCTAGCATCTAGATGGCACCATACGAGGCTTTGTATAGTCGTAAGTGTCGTACTCCGCTATGCTGGACTGAGCTGGGTGAACGTTGGGTTTTGGGTTCTGAGTTAGTTTCTAAGACCGAAGACAAGGTTAGACTGATTCGGGATCATTTAAAGGTGACTACTGATAGGCAGAAGTCTTATGCGAATTTGAAGAGGAGAGATATTAAGTACTTTGTGAGGGACTTCATGTTTTTTAAGGTTTCTCAGTGGAAGAAAATTCTGAGATTCAGTCGTAAGGGCAAATTGAGCCCTAGGTTCATTGGGCCGTATTGGATTTTGAAGCATATGGGATCGGTTGCTTATCAGTTGGAGCTACCTTCAGAGTTAGATCGTATCCACGATGTGTTTCACGTCTCGATGTTAAGGCGGTATCAGTCTGACCCATCTCACATTGTTTCTATTGAGGAGATTGAGGTTAGACCAGATTTGACCTTTGAGGAGGAGTCAGTTCAGATTTTGGATCGTGATAATAAAGTTTTGAGGAGGAATTCTATTCTGTTAGTAAAGGTTCTATGGCGGAATCATAGTATTGAGGAAGCCATGTGGGAACCTGAGGACTCAATGCGTTAGCAGTATCCTCATCTGTTTTGATCAAGTAAATTTCGAGGTCGAAATTTCTTTTAAGGAGTAGAGTTGTAATGCCCTGACTTATTTATTTATGTTTCTGTAAAATCTAACATAACTGTATATCTACTTCAGTGGTTAAATGTTCTGGGTGTGTGTGTGAGGTCTTGGGTTCAAGTCTCCCATTTGCCAAATTTTATTATTTTTGGATCTAAGCCTTATCCTTGTTCAATGGGCTATATTAAATTGCCTGTAAATTCATATCAGAATGAGCTTGTTGGTTCGAGTGGTAAGGAGTTAGTGTGTAGGAGGTCCTGTGTTCAAATCCCTGCGTAAGCATGGGTATTAATTTTGCTCAGTTGCATGAGAGAGTTTCAATGGATCTAAAAGTCTGAGGGAGTTATGTGTAGTGGGATTTGTCGGAGTAAAATTAGGGGAAAATTAGATTTCTAATTTAATTTTTGTTCTTTTTTCTAAAAACTTCTCTGACGTTTTCCTCTCCTCCCTTATTTTTTTATCCACTTTTGAATTTTATTTTTTTTTACTTTCTGTCATTTTCCTCATTCGAATTGTTGCTACTATGGGTTTTGGGTTCTTTAATCGGCTTGGTAAGTGAAGGTTTGTTTATTATTAGCGTTTGGGTTTTGAGTTGTGGGCAATGTTATGATAGACGATAGTTGGTGAGTAATCGATGAATTTTGTTGCGTAGGTAAAGGTAGTGAAGCATCGATTTTTACTTCAACGGCTTGATTTAAGGTGTTGGTCGTTTCAGTAAGCGATAAGTTGATGTTTGCGTAGTTGAGTAATTGTGTTAGACTTGTAAAATTGGTTCCTTAAGGGTGTTGGGTACTCTGTTTTTAAGTTTCAGAAGGTTCGGGAGTGGTTTCGTATCAAAACCGTACTAGGTGTGTACCCAAAACTCGAAAAACGAAGTTTTGGCAAAAACCAAAAATGGCCACTGTCGATCCCATACTGGCATGTGACCAGTCGTGTGGATGACTGTGTGCGAGACACGACTGTGTAATCGATGTAGGCATGGTCGTGCACAAGACATGACCGTGTGGTGGCTCGAGTGTGGCCGTGTGGGCCACATGGGCTAGGCCAAGTTGGGCATGTGGGCCCACACGGGCATTCCACATGGGTATGTGGGTTTCTGGGCCAGGTCGTGTGGGCCACACAGGCAAGGCCAATCTGGATGTGTGAGCCACACGGCATGTGGGCCCATTAATTTAAAATTTTTCCTAGGGTCACACAGGTCGTTACGATTGACTGTGGGCCGCTAAGGGCTAACCAAACCTTTGAACGAAGTGATCTAATAGTCTGAAAATATGTTCCGAATATGGTACTATTATGCATGTCTAGTTATTATGCTAGATGTATATTTGTTATCTGTATATAAGCATGTTGAGCATGTTTAATCTGTTATTTATGTATTTGTTACCGGTATCTAATTTGGGGTGAGATTTGTTTATGAGGAGGAACTATTCTGTACGGTGATCATCGCCTTTATTCTGGCAGTTTGGCTGAACATTATCTAACATGTGTCAAGATAGCACGATATGGTGTGTAGGATGGGTGGGCATTTTAAACCCCACATGGTGTGTTGGGATGGTCGGAGTTGGTGTGTAGAGGATGGGGGTAGGATTCTGTATATTTGATCTGTACATCTAATTCTGTTATCTGTATCTGGGATGGGCATGAGCCTGAATCTGTATCTGTATCTGATTGTATATGATGTTTCTGCATGATTGCATGACTATTTCTGTTGGGTTACACACTGAGTTTACATAAACTCACCTCTGTTTATCTATTCTGTTTAGGTAATCCACAGACTTAGGCGGATCAGTGAGACGGGGACTTAGCGGTGACCATTTTACCGTAAACTGTTTAGAGTTATTAATTTATGGTTTTTATAATAAATTTCGGAGTTATTAAAAGTTTGTAATTTCTGGGACTCTCTTAACCGTATGGATTTTTAACCATTGATTTTGGTTTTGTTTGCTTGTTAATTTGCATATTTCGACAAAACGTTTTTGAAAATGACATTTTTTACGTAAACAAAGGTTTTCTAAAAACACGATTGCATTTTCAAATTATAACTGTTTTAAAGCTTTCGCTGTAATAAGTTTTTGGCAAATGAGTTAACTAATTGGTGTTTTCAGTAAATTATGAAATGTTAATGGTTTATTAAGTCAAAATCGTTTCAAACCCATTACTTATGACATCGCCAGATTTGGCCATAACGTCTAGGTCGTGTTTGGGGTGTCCTTCATTCCCAATTTCATGTAATATGCACATATACTTATCATATCAAAAATTGATACTATGCTTACTTAGCACATTTATTATCCTAAATTATCATCAAATGACATGCAATCATGCATTCAATCAATCTCACATATACACATATATATGTGGAACATGTACAAAAAATAACAATGATGAATATACAGGGGTTCACATAAAGCATACGTAGAGTTTTCATAATTAAATATGTAAAACTCACATATTAAGCAGTTATGGTTTGTATATAATTTTTATGGGTTCACATATAACTTCTACATGTTCACATTACAATTCTTATAGTGTTCGCGTGATATTTCCTCTAGGTTCGCATATTATACAGTTTGCATAACAACTTTTTTAATTTTCTAACACTACAATTAATCATACATAATGTTTTAAGTTTAGATCCCACACCTGATTTGAAGACTTAAAAACATTTAGCTTTAGAGAGATTGATAATCTACTCGAGAAAAGAGGGATGGTTTTGAATATTTTGAATTCCTTGATTGAAAATCGATTTAACAATGGAAGTGAAAAAGAAAGAACTCAAGAAATTGAAAGAAATTTATAATATGAGTTTTGAAGGAAAAATAGTGAATAAATAGAATGAAGGAGGATAAATTCTATTAGATTTGAAAATGAGTAATTTGATAAAATGATATGAAATTTTAATTCTATTTAAATTTTAAACAATGATAATATATGAATTCTAGTTGGGATTGGATTGGGGTGAATTCCCAAGGTTTGTAAAACTTAGGGGTGCCACTATAATTTTACCAAGGTTGGGGGCATCACTTGCAGTTTCCCATATTTTTGTAGAATCAAAATTTAAAACGGAACAGGAAAAAAGAGGCATGATTCAAACCCAAGTGGAGGTTAGCACCTTAACCATTAGGCTATTTCCCAATTCTTATCTATTTTTTTAGGCTTAATTATTCATATTTCTTCTTGTTGAAGGCTTGTCAATTTTTCAAAATAAAAGGAAAGTAAAGGATTTGAACTTGAAACACAAGAGAAAGAGAAGGGTGCATTACCATTCAGGCTCTATCTTATTTCTTATTTATTTTAGTCACTTAATTGTACATATCTATTTCAGGCTCAACTTATCTATTCTTTATTAGTTTATATAATTCCTCAAAACTTTTTCTTGTTAATTTATTTAACTATTATAGTTTTTTAATACTCTCCTATTTTAGTTCATATATAATTGTTAATAATCATAGTCAGGACTCACTATTAATATTTTATTTTACCTCTTTTCTAATTAGGTCCTAACTTAATTAAAACTCACTATTTACAAATTAAACCTCGTAATCAAGTTTTGTTTTGATAAAATAAAACCTAATTATATTATCTTAATACTTTAATTAATTTTTATTTTATTTTTTACCCTACTTTTGATATTCGTTTCAACCCCATAATTTTGTAACATGATTAATTTAACTCCCTATATTTTGGAATGTGACATTAATAGTAGCAATAGACATGCTTAACATGTACTTAGTAGCACAAATGCAGTAATAACAGTAACAATTTATCAAAATGATGGTGATAATAGACATGTAACATTCACATATCATACAATAGAACAATAGTAATTCAGTCATTAAATCGCATATTCTAGAATAGACATAATACCAATGACTCAGTTGAGTGAGTAAAAACTCTAAAATCAACTCAGAGACTATATAAGGACTAAACCGAACAATTCACAAGTTTCTGGATAAAACTGTAAAACAAGGGTCAGATGGCCATGTGGAAGGGTTGCACGGTTGTGTGGTCGTGTGAGGGGCAACACATGCAATTTACAAAGATTTTTCGAAATTGAAATTAAAATGAAGGGGGAGGACGGGGCTCAAACTTAGGATCTCTAGGGAGGGGTATAATGCTTAACGTTAAGCCTATAGCTCATTTATTGCTTAATTTAAACATCTAATTGTATATATATTTTGGGGTGTGACAACTAGATTGCAGAAAATAATAAAATATGATAGGGAGAGAAGGCTCAAACATGGGTCTTTTGAGTGGATCCTCCAACTCTTAACCATCAAGCCTAATATCCATTTCTTGTTTAATCTAGATTCCTAACCGTATATACATTTCAGGGTGTGACTTTAACTTAGTTGTTGAAAATAATAAAATAGGAGAAAGGGAATCAGACTTGAGTTTCAAGGACAAATTCACTAACACTTAACCATTAAACCAATAACTTATTTATTTAACAAACGCACATGATAACCTTATAAATCGGGGCGTGACCAATCTCAATTTCACAAACCCAATTCCACTAACCCAATTTTTGGGATGTAACAACTCTCCTCTCCTAAAAATAATTTTTTTCCCTAAAATTTCCCTACTAACACATAAATCGCTTAACCACAAAATTCGTTATCCCTCCTTTTAAACCAACCACCACGCTTTCGCTGCGTAACTCTGATTCCAATATAGTTCTAGATAATACTTCTCTTTAAACCTCCAATGGGCTTCTCTTAAAGACCCTATTCACTATCACGGACTATCCCAAAGGACTAACTACAATAACTTAACTTACAATTTCTTTTACTCCAAAATCCCAGTTTAATAGAAACACTTTCGTTTTTCCGAGTCTAAAGTTTAATTGCAATTTTCAGAAATAATAGTAACAAAGTCAGGATCGGCATCAGAGTCTCGAATTTAATTTCTTTGAAGAAAATCATTTTTCCCAAGTTTGTGGCATGATTTTCCCCCAAATACCCCTTTTTTAATGCATGTATACAGACTCATTTGAAAAATTTTACAATCCGAGTTTTGAAAACCTAAGCTATGATACCACCAAATCTAACCTTCGTAACCCAATCTAGACATTACAATCGAGTTCTAAAGGTTACATTTGTCACCGAAATGGCCTAGTAAAACTACTACAATTACGAAACAATCATTTTAAAACTTTTGTTTTATCTTGGTAGAAAATCGTATCATGTTCCTAAAAGATACAATTCAATTTTAAAAATCGATTGATTTTTAATGATTACTTTACAAAAGTTTATTTCCAATTTTATATATTTTTCAAATCTCATTTACATAATAATGCAATAGAAAAGTGATATTTAATGTAGTTTTAATTTAAAACCTAATTTCATGTATTATAATTTATTATCTAAGTTTCAAAAATCTAAACAATTATAATGTCATGGATGCCAAAATAAACCCCAAACCTAAGTCCCATGCCATAGTTAAAATAAAACAATACAGTTTCTGAATAACATACATTGCAAATTAATAAGTCTAAAATACTTTTATTTAAAAACCATCTGAGCTGAGCCTTCTCGATGCCAAGCTTATGTCCTAACCTTGAGGATTATCTGTAAAGATGAAAATTAAAGGGTAGTGAGCTTAATAAGCTCAGTGTGAGTCCTTTCACAAGAAAATCAGTGTAAAACAGTAAACAGAGCATATGAAATAATAATTCTTAGAATAATCACAATCATATAACAATTCAGAGTATCAATTTTTTAGATAAACACATCAATACAATATTTTAGAATTCACAGTTTTGCATGAACATGCTCATGGATGACAATCAATTTCAGTTTATCTTAAATGATCCTACCCAACTCCGCTACACATCATAGTAAGAGTTCCCTAGAACTCATCCATCCCTAAACACTACATTGTGGATAAACCACCACTGATATGTAGATAAACTACCAGAAAAAATTGTGGGTAAACCACCTGTATTTTTAGATAAAAAAAGTTTGTAGATAAAATGTCATTAAGTTATGGATGAACCACCCGTGTTTGCTGATTATTAAACTGCCACTACTTCATCCGTTCATATCGTCCCATCCCATGCAAAGCAATATGACATGCTTATAACCGTACAGTCCATAAATAGTAGACATGCTTAACATGTATTTATTTCAATAGTAGCAATAGACATGCTTAACATGTACTCAGTAGCGCAGAAGCAGTAATAATTTTTTAGAATTACGATGACAGTAGACATGTAACATTCAGTTATCATACAATAGAATGATTAGCTAGGGAAAAGTGTTATGCCTTATTTAAATTAGCCCCTAATAGCCTCAATCAAAGGTATTTTTCAAGTTGTGCAAGCGTAGCTTCTCATAAGATGAGAGATCAAGACAAATAGTGAGACTCCAATAAAAGAAAGAACAATCAAAAGAGCTGATACGAACGAGACTAACAGCTAAAGTCAATGGTGAAGTTCAAGGAATTACTAGACAAGTCCAGTAGCATAACATAAAGTTTAAACCATTGAACTTAATTTTTAAATATTGTAAACTAATTTGTTTTTGATTTGTTAAACTAGGAATTATATTAGTTAATTTATGTTAAAATTAGAAGGAAACAAGTTTCCAAAAGCAATGGGGAAGCGAGACACTAATAGGGGCATATACGAGCAACCAAAGACCTTCCATAAGTCCTAGAAAGGCCAAATCGAATTTGTGTCGAACCACATTCCATCTATGGCATGACATAACATCGAAGTCAATACAAATAGGGGAGCAATTAGTGTCATGTTGCGCCATGCACTTTCCGTGGTGTGATACATAATCCAATTTCAGAAACTTTTCAATCTTGGTTCAACACGATCTTCAAAGATATTTTCCAAGTTTGCACAGAAAATTTAGCCCTAGAATGCCTCTATAGAATGTCTCTATCAGCATTTAACACCTTCTAAGCCATTAATATCAAATATTCTCCTAAGTATAGTCGTCTTCCTATACCAAGCCTAAACCAGTTATTTATGAAATAACATCGAATGGCAGCAAGACAAAGCACAGATGAAAACTCTGAGCCATTTGAACCACACATGGACATAATAAAAGCAAGAAGTAACGTATCATAGCCACAAAAGCAGACATTGGAAGAAACGATCATGCGTATACAATAACACTAATACCAAGTTGCATGCAATCAATAAGTGGGAACTTAGCAACCCGAAAAGCTGGGAAATATGGAATTAAAGATTTCTAATGGCCACACCACCCTCTAAGGGAAACCACCCAATTCTGTTAAGCCCACAATTAATGGCAAGCTATCAACAAAAACAAAAAGCAAGCTACATTAAGGAAAAAAAACATTCGAGCATATCTTGAATATACAGTGCAGGGTATTGCCTATATTAAGCCAATTGTAGAACACTATTCAACAACACAACCGCGAACGGGAATGAGAAAACCCAAAGGAGGAGCGTAATTAAGAGATAAACATTGAGCAATAAACATGCTACAATGCAAGGCAATGCTACTAGAGATAACAACTGAAGGGAAGCGGCAACCAGGAAGAAAATAATTGTGCATGAACTCCAAACAAAACCAATAAAAGCGATTATGGCGAGCAAAAGAAAATGAGACTTTGGAAGCTAGCGAAGGAGTTGGAATCTGAGTCCGACTGATTCTAAACATTTCCTGTATATTTGTGTGTGTTGATTTTTCTTTGTAGAAACCCCACAATTTTTTATGGCACGACATTAGCGAGCCAAAACCGAAAAGAGGAGTAGTCTCACTAATCGAGTTGCACTTATCACGCCAATCAGGTGACCTATTTCCTTTACATTTTTAGTTGCACATCAGAGACAATGTGCCAAATAAAGTGTGGGGGTAACGTAGGAAATTTTGAAATTTAAAAAAAAAATTCTTTATTTTCTTTCTTTTGTTTTTAGTTTTTAGTTTTTATTTGCATGTTTGTACTCGAGCTTGTAGAAATACAAATAATTGTTTAGGAGCATATACCTAGGTTGTTTTTTTAAATTGTAAATCTAGCCTGAAATTAAATAACTTAGGTTGTTTATATTTAGATCAATTAGTTCAGTTTATTAGATTTTAAATAGGTAAAAGAGATTAAATATATCAAGTGATAAAGGTTATTATATTGAAGAAGTATAGGATGTTTGAATTAAAAAGAAAACACGCGGTAAAATCCGTGGTTAGTAAAACGGTGCAGTATGACTAGTATATCCCTTATAAAAAGTGCCAGAGAAAAATCTCGATCATATTGGCACAAAAAAAATCATAAGGGTTATCGAGGAAATATTACTGAACTAGAATTCAAAGCATGGATAAAAATAAACCGAGTAGGAAAAAAAATATTCGAACTAACTATACTCTGCAAAGATAAATATTATATTTACATTTTGATGGAGCTCTATATTTAATTTTATTTGACTTGTTTACTTTGTAAGTTATTGAACTAATCCGTTTGGCTATAAATAACTTTGAATTATTTAAATTTCTAGATAGATTTATAAATTTAGGCAAATCTTCCTAGTGTTGACACTCTGATCTAATTGCCTGTATCAAACTAGATCAAGTACTTTTTTGTCCTTACTTGTTTATTTCTTGCTTTTCATTTTAGTTTATTTTTAGTTTTTATCTTCTTCTTCTTTTTATTTAGTTTGCTTGAGGACAATCAAATACTTAAGATTAGGGTATTTTACTTGCCGTCAAATATAGTAGTTAATTCGGGTCAAATTTGCATTTAAGGAGCTTGTTTTCTAAGCAATTTAGGATTTTAATTTATATTTTCAGTAATTAGACTGTAGGATCAAAAGTAAATAAAATAAGTATTTTTAACACATTTTGTAGGTGTTGTGACCCAATAAGCTGAGACAGGCCTTAAATTGTGCTAATTGGTTTAATTGAGTGTGTAGGATGAAGATATAAAGGCTCAATTGACATGGAAGCAAAGGTTGAGTGATACGCAAGCTTCCGAGGATGTCAAAGTACCAAAAGAACGACACTAGGTTGAAGTTGCATGTTGTGTCACGCCACGCAAGGGGTGTGGCACGACATAAGGCCAATGTGTTACCCAAGTCTATCGAGGATATTTTCGTCCGCGTAATCAAACTTATACGAAGACCTAGGACGTGCTAAAGAACTAATTTGGGCTACCAACACCTCCATAAATAAGAAATTAAGGGATTGATGTAACCAAGTTGTCCTAGATGCCTTCAAAAACCCTAGTAGTTTAGAAGTAGATTTAGTTTTTTTCTTTTCAGCTTTTCAATATATTCAGGAGTTTATTTATAATATTCAAGTATTTTTGTTTATGTTTTTTTGCATTCGTTTATTTCTTTATTCCAATCAAGAGATTTACTACTCCATTCCCCATTCGATATTAAATCCATGATTATTCAAATATCTTTTCTTCTCCGAATCGATTGTATTCTTTACATGATTTATTCAATCGAGAGAGAGATTATGAATAACATGAGTGGCTAAATCCCTTGGGGAGATTAATGAGTGGATAGGGATGTGATTAACGGAGGATTTAGGGTTTTTCGAGAGGGATTGGTTAGCATGAATTATGTGTTCTTAAACTGTTAGGATTGACAACCCTAATAAGTTACCATATGCTAGACAAGGTTGGGAGATAAGTCGAATTAAGTAAATCATAATTCATCCTGGTTGAGAAAGTGAGGTCGAGAGATAAGTGAGTATCAACCATCAATTAGTTAATTAGAGGCCAGAAGGTAATAATTGGTTAATTGATGGCTAATCCACCCTAAAACCCTAATCTGAAGTTAGTTGCAAAACCTAAAGTGAGTTAATCTTCCTGATTGGTTTATTGATTTATTCTGTTTATTGATTTTTCTTTATTTATTTCTTTTCATTATTTATTTATTTTTATCCCTTCAACTTATTTTATGATTTATCGTAATATAGGAATTAATTACTACTACTTAGATTTGCTATTGTAAAAGTATTTTCATTATTTATTCCATCCTCTCTTGGGTACAATCTTCGGAATACTTCCAAGGTATTTTATTGTATTAAACTATATTACAATTTGACTCGTGCACTTGCAGACACCGATGTTCTTGAGTTCTTATATTTTTTGTGTATTATTTAACTATAAACAATAACACATTTATAGGCGGTTAGAGTTGCCAACAAAATTCAAGGTTCATTTGGTGTTCCATGTTAGTATGCTTAAGCTTTTCTGTGAGGATTAGGAGGATCCAAATCGAGGTAAATCTGATTGAGCGTCAATGGGGGTGAAGGTCTCTTATGACCATGTGTTGGGTGCATCAAGGCAGATCATGTGATCTCATGGAAGTATTGCATGCCTAGGCGTAAGTACCTTGTTTGATGAGTACCTTGTTTGATGGAAGGGACTTCTCAACAAGGAGGCTAGTTAGGAACTTGCCAAGGCTTTATGACATTTTCTAGAGAAGAGAGACAGATTCCATTCTGAGGATGCAATAAGGGTGTTGCGAGAACAAGTAAGGTGAATGTCACGAGCAGCGCAAAGGAGCTCGCAATTGGTGTGCACATTTTAGACCCTTCATGTTCCATTGGAGTCATTCGACCCGACAAGACTAACCCATTGCTTGGAAAAGAATCAAGGCTCATTTACTTGGATCTTGGTTAAATTGTAAACACTCCAGTAACTTAAATTTTTACTAGGATAATTATTGTAAATCATAAAGGATAAAGATGTATAGAGTTTAAATCCCTTAGGACTCGCATCTTGCAGATAGGCATTGATCTCAACCATTGATGTAATTCAGTCTGTACCGTTAGATCTGGAGGACAACTATAAATAGATTCATCAACCTTCATTTGTAATCACTTCATTCTTGAGTTAAAGAATACTTTTGAGAGCATTTACTCAAACACTTGGTGTGCTATAGTTTTCTTGTGATTTTTCTGTTCGATTCAAGTTCCTTTGTCTTTTCAAGTTTGCTTTTACTTTATTTTGGTGACTTATAGAATTTTCCTTGAGAATTCTCACTTTTCGAGAGTTAGGCTAACTTAGGCGGATTTGAAGCAAAAGAATTGCCTAATGTCGCGTGGTTAGCAAAACTAAAGTTCTAGCACGTGACACATACACATGGGTGCACCATGGATGAATATTTGGTATATTGGCAATATTTCTTTTATATATTTCACAAACAACTTTAAAATTTGACATTCCTCTTTTTCTAAAAAATAAATATTTTACAATACTTTTATAGACATTTATCAATGCCCTGATTCTGCTTGTTAAATCTAAAAATTCTAGTGATAGTGTACCAAATAATTTCTCATATTTAAATATATTTAAAAAAACTAATTAAAAATAACAATGAGACATTTGATAAGCTCTCAACTCACTTACGGAAAAGTTTTTAAATAGGAACAATTAATTTAGAAGGGGTTGGATTTTGATGGGAAGACCCTCCTTAGGAATGGGTGATGGAATGTAGGAAATCTTCTCATTGGGATTGAGTTTAACCCATTTGAAAGTGGTGAGCAGGTTGTGGATGAAGGTGAGGATTTCAAGTCGAGCATACTCCTTGCCAGGGCACATTCGAGGACCTCCCCCAAATGGTACAAAGGAGTAGGGTGCAGGACCATTCCCTTCAAACCTTGATGGATCAAATCTCTCTGGATCCGGGAAGTATTTCGGATTCTTGTGCGTTGTATGCACCATCCAGAACGCCTGACCATTTAGTTGCATTAAATCAATATTTATTATATATGGTTGCATTATTTTATTTTTTAAAAAATAGGTATTAGTTACCTTCCATCCTTTTGGGATTGTGTAACCTGCGTAAGTGAAGTCGGTTATGGCCTCTCTGAAAGATCCATTAGCAGGCGGAGCCAACCTCATTACTTCGCATGCCACGCACCATGTATACTTCATCTTCTGTATATCTTCCCATCTCAATGACTCCCCTGCCTCCTTGCATCTTAATACTTCCATTTGTTCTCCATTTTCCCAGCAATTAGTTGAAAACATTACTTTATTCATGAATAGTCCCATCCCAATGTCATGGGGGCTTAAAATCTAGCTAAATCACGTACCTTCAAGGACCCTGTTATATACTTCAGGATAATCCGAAAGATAGCTAACAATGAAGGTGATGGCAGTACTTGTTGTGTCATGGCTGGCAATGAAGAAGCCCACAATCTTATTCCCGATCTCAACCTCAGTCATACCATCCATCAGCATGCTATCAACCAAGTCTGAGGCTACTGTTTTCCCTTTCTCCAATATCTCATTTTTCTTCTTGGTAATGAGGGCTAAAAGCCGTTGTCGAATCAGTCTACCTGCCTTCACTGCCCGATTGAAAGTTTTACCTGGAAGATCTATGGGAACCGACATGAGACCCGCAGTGGCAAGAGCAAATGGCTTCGCGAAGTTCTCGATCTCGCTGTCATCCGTGACGCTCATGAAAAGACGACAAGCCAGTGCGAATGTGTACTTCTTGGAGAGTGGGAAAACTTGGACTTCATTATACGGCGACCAATGTTGATTTAGGTGCTCTTTCGCCATTATATCCATGACTGGTATGAAATGTTGCAGGGACTCAGGCTTGAGAAAAGGAGGCAGATAGGCCCGAAGTTTAGTGGATTCTTCTTTGGAAGAATTGTCAACACTGGATGGATCCATCAAAGCTTTCTTAATAGAATCCGGCCACCATGAAGTGACATATTTGTTTTGGCCGGAGAAAAGGAACTTGTTACCAGCGGCGCCGCAGAAGACGGCCATGCCTTCTCCAAGCACCAAGTGGAGTAAGTATGGCATCAAAGAATCAAAGGCGTCCGTGGCTGCTGCAAGCTTCATCTTGGTAGCTATGAAAACTGAAATGGAGAATGGATGCATCTGAAATGTACATTTATAGTGCTATCATATACTAGTTTATTCCTATATTTGTCTTTGGAGGATAATAAGCTAATTCAAGTCCATCTAAGTTTGGTATCTCCATTTACTTTTCTAATGGAAATCCTTCATAATATACTATTCCCATCAATGATACTAATTTTTGGCTTGCTCCATGCCTTTACTCACACTACCTAATAATTATAGATATTATATATATATATATATATATATATATTTGTACTCTTTAAAGTTTCAAATCAAAGTATTTCTATTATATCCACGAGAAATACTTTTGTATATATTAAATATTTGTAATTATTTATTTAAAACTTAACATGCATAGTTTATGTTAATAGAATAAAGTTCTTCAAATTATTAATTATATTTTATATTATGAAGTTATTCAGAATTAAAAATATATTATGTAACCGAATAAAATATAAATATAATGATTGGATTAAATAAATTACAAAAAATTTACAAAGATAAATAAAAATAATTTAGTTTTATATTGATGTGAGTAATTATTTACTAATATATAAAAATAATTATTATTTGATACAATGGAAGTGATTTTTTTATAGGCTAATTTAAGAAATTATCATGTCTGGTTTTTTTTTTTTTTTTTCCATAAAGCTTAGATCTACTTATAGTCTCTCCTTAACCTATAAATAGGAGGATAATGCGTTTTAGCGTACTCAAACCTACGTCCTCCTATATTGACAATAATATACATTCCAATCGAGTTAAGACTCAATAGGCAGTGTAATTTAATATAAAATCGGAGTCCAACAATAATTGAAAGAATTTTTATATATAAATTCCATTGATGAATTAGATAATTTTTATATCTATACTAAAAATCTCTTATTGAGTAGCTAATGATGCCTTAGCTTTTAAAGCCTATAAATCTTAATGGTATAGGTTAACACCATTTTTACTTGCTCCATGCCTTTACTCAGACTAGCAAATAGCAATAGATTTGATATTATTGTAAATTAGAAAAGAAAATTATAATATACAATCCATAGCTTCTAATAGTTACACTTATAATTTAATAGGATAATAATTTATTGAACTAATATCAAAATAAAAAAATAATTTATATTAAAATAACCTTAAAAATTTTTAGGTACTAATAAAATAATATCTCATTAATTTTTAAAGACATAAAATTAATATTATACACTCATTCAAATTTTATATATTCTCTAATCTAATTTATTTAATTTATTTCTCCAATTCAATTTAACTTTTGTTAAAACATTTAAAAACAATTAATCCAAATTATAAAAAAAGGTTGGATGTATCATAAAAGAAGCTATTATTAAGCTTTGTTTTTATTTTTGGTTTCTTAATTGATTTTATAAATCCGTGACATAATAAATAATAAATATTTAATTTTATCATTTTAATTAAAGTCATGTTTAATCTTCGCTTTTATCAGTTTTTATTCCTTATCCATCTTTTTTTTTTTTTTTGTTAAGTCTCTAATTTGTAAGAGTTTCCTTTTAATCTTTAAAAGGAAAATCGAAGAGGATTTTCTCTTCTACTAACAATTTTAAATTCCTTGCATGTCTGGAATTTTCTATATTATTTTGATTTTGAGGATAAATAAATAATAAGGAAAAGAAACAAAATTAAGAATCATAATTCTTAAAAGAAAAAAGAAAATAAAGACAAAACGATAGTGACAATTTCCTGCACTCTGTAAAATAAGTCGACACCATCACAAACGACAACAAGACTATTTGATTTGTGTCTCTATGATATCATTGATTTTGTTTATACGACGTGAGAAATAAACAAATAGTAAAAATATAATAAAAAATTCTAATATATCAAATTTTATATAACTTAAATTATTAATTTACAAGAATTTATAATAAATACTTTAAATATAATTGCAACACGTAAAAAAATATAAATTAAATACAATACAAGGATTGTTAAATATAACATTTTCCTTTTTGTGTGTGAATCTTAACTCTTAAGCAAGCAAAACAAGACTATCAAAGCACTGTAATTCCCATATTTTTAAAGGAGTTGAAGAATTATATTATGAGGAGTGATTCATTGACATGATAAATAATGTAAACAAATTAATTTTACATCAGAGAAAATTTATTTCCAACAAAAAAACTTCTACTTTATTTTTATGGTGTTTTTAATTTTATGTGCGCCCTTCCAATAAAAATCTGACATGTGGATAAAATAATTGGTTTAACATCTTTGCAGTTTACTTGAGGTTAGTATCCAACGATGTCCAAAACACGTTAAACTAAAATAAAAAATATGAACGCTATATGTAAGCCAACAAAATTATGTATACCAAAGTCTCGTAACAGGAACTAGGTAGACATTCCTATATACGATGTACATGTCAACTAACATTAGGCTAATATCACCAAAACATTGAACCAAATATTACACTAAAGATGTAATTCAGATGGGTTAATGTCTACTTCTCGGATTCAGGATTTAGCTTACGTGCAGAAATAAACAAATCACAAACTGAATTTTTCGATATTCAAACGTTTTTTAATAATTTATTGTATCATATATTAAACAAGTTAAATGAACAATTAAATTACCATGCATCTTACATGCACAATTACTTTATGCCCTTTCAATTGTCTTAAACCAAAATAGCCTTAACTATTTAGAGAACTTTTATCTTTCCATCACTCATTTAGTCTTCAATCTATTAGCCAAAACCTTTAAGAACCAATCTGATGCATTTATACTATTTATGCTTCTTTTTTTTTTCCATCTATATCATTAGTCTTGGAGTTATTTTAAATTCTTTAAACTTTTCCCCAAGTCTTATATCATGTTAGCTTTAGAAACATTTTTTTTCTTTACAATATAAGTCTTTAATCAACTATCAATCTTTTAAGAACAATTCAGGTAAACTATACCCATATTCACTCTAAAATAGGATTTGTCCTATTTTGGTTATTTTAATTTTCTTTTCTCAAATTAGTCAATCTAATTAAGATAATTATTCGAATCAGTTACCACTACTAAAAATTTTGTTAATCCACTAACAAATTGTTGATGTGGCACATTAGCCCATTAAGTGATTGGCACATGACATTTTTTAATTGTTAGCTAAAGCTAAGGACCTCTCTATAATTAGTTCAATATTTTTATTTATCTTCTCTTTGTTGTTTGTACCTCTGCCCTCTCTTCTTGTTCAATGATGAACATGCTAACTACTAACAATCAAATTATGGTTGACAAAAACTAATTGAAAAGGGAAGTTGCTCGCTTACCATTTTTTTTGTTTCCTTTTGTTCTACTATAGCGTGATGAAAGAGCTGAGCCTTAATTACAAAGATGGTATTTTTGGTGTAACACCCCTACCTGACTCGGTTGCTAAGTTCAGGCTACGAGATGCTACAACCATTGCCGGAGCAATTATAGACAATTATACATAATTCGATCATTCAAACATGTAAATAACTAACATCCACATATGTTACACAAATTCTTGGGTTCCACTCGAGCTTATGAAAGCTTTTTGCTAACCCAGGCTTAAATTAAGACCAAATTGTAAAGTTTGAAAATTCTCAGACCGACGTCGCGACATCACACTCTCTAAGCCATGACGTCGCTAAGTTAGTGAGTCACGTCGCAACTTCATACATATCGATGTTGCAGCATCACTTACTGTCGACACCATGTTGCGACGTTAGGAGTTGGAGGTCGTGACGAGGCCCTTATTTCTGGCAAAAACACCATTTTGGTTCCCATTCAACAATTTGCAACACCACCTAAATGATTCATACATCCTTATACCATTAAAAAACAACTCAAATCCATACCATTTCATGCCAACCAAATCACCTAACCATTCCAATCCAAACTAGTTCAAACATGAGCTCAACCTAATCAACCATTCAATATCAATAATCCAACTATCCAAACCTTTAGTATATGCAATTTCATATCAACTATACATTTTTAAAGCATATCATTTACAATCATATTTCATCTACCATTCTAGGAGTAAAGCAATGCAATGGTCTTGGCTTGAATTAGACATACATACTCTAAGTTATGCATCATATTTAACATTCAAATTACCCTTTCAATACATCAACTGATCTAGCTACTTCAAATAGTCCAATTTCAAACCTTAACATGTCAATCCATTCAAGAGCTTTTTTACTATTTTCATAATATCAATATGACTAAATATGCATATATAAATTAGATATTATGCCAAACATTCAACTCAATCATCACCACATTTACCAAGAAGCAAACAATTCCAAAATGTCAAAGCACACACTAAAGATTCTTATATATATGCCGCAACCTTAAGTTTATCAAGTCAAATCGAGGAGATGCTTTGTCTTGAGCATCGGAGCGGATGACTCCCAAAAGATAGAGACATGGATGTGACTGATTAGACTGATAGTACAATAGACAGGACCCAAGTAGAATAGATCCTAAATCTATATATGGATTTATTCACTTCTGATGTTCATAATGTGGTATAACTTAATTTTAAATGGATGGTGGACTATGTATGCCTGACCCATATACTTTGATATAAGTAAAAGCTTGATTTCAAATCGATAAGGAATCGAAAGCTAGTGTGTTAGGTATACAACTTTTGCAGCATTCAGCACCATTCACAATAGTGGAATTTATAGCCCAAGAAACGGTTAAATGATATCCTCTCATTAGCTTTACATGATAGATGAAAAGTAAACGTGGCTACGGATTGTTTGTCTTTGTGATGAATAACTTAATTACTATTCAATAGTAATTGATTTTTTACGGAAGATGTAATGGTTACCATTAGGGTAACATATGATAAGGTCATTGGACGAGTACTAATCAAGTAGCTTTTGTAATGGTATGTAATTGGGGAGAGCTCAGTTACGAGACAATTATAGAATGACTTCGTGACTAAATGAGTTTATAATTAATAGATTAAAAGCTATAACTTAATTATAAATAATTTAAGCCTTAATTACACATGTCATATTAGTCCCTCTACTCGCTCATTGAATCCAGAAATGAATTGCATGTATAATTAAATGAACGAAAATGGATAGAAATGTGATAGCCTCTAGATGTAGTAACGTTCAGAGTATGAATACTAAAACTAAAGATATGGAATTGAGACGATGTTCGCAAGTATACTATAACACCTCTAGTCCGTATCTGTCGCCGGATTAGGACTATGAAGCATTACTGATCAACGGTTCAATTCCAAACATTTATATATATATATGTAAATATTCGTTCGAGTCGAATTCATTTATATTTGAAAATAAAATCAATTTACATTTCACAACAAGTATTGACATATATCTTGTATATACGAGTCGCAACTAAACTCAATGTATTGCTTACTGCATCAAAGTATTTACATGCGCAATATTAACTAACACCCACATGGTCAAACATACTTCTAATACTAGTTATGTGATTATTCGTATAGTAACTAAATCACATACACATTTAAAATTTAATAAGCCATAAAACATATATAAACCACCACATATGTGACTTAGAAAATAGGCAAAATGAACTTGCATGCTTTATTCATTAATACAAAGTGAATCAATAATTGGGCTTCTTAACTATTAATCTTTAGTGCCATTCGCAATTTAACATTAAGAGCAAGTCCTTAAAATCCATGTCTAATCATGCAACCATATTATATAATTTAATAAGTAGTCACAAATAAATGTTTAATTCATTACACCATGGCCGAATAGGCTAATATGCACATGTACATAATATGCAATCAACCTTAAGACAGCGATCATATTTAACATTAAACATATGATAGAACAATTGACCATTTAATTCACAAAACACGTGCAAAACTCATCACTTAACAAATGAATCGATTAACTTGTGTACACTTATCCAACATTATTTTTTATTACATCGTGTCTACCATCACCACCAAACCGATTTAAAACACATAACACCTAATACATATAATTTGTAAGCAATCTGCACATTTAATAAAACCAACCATATGCGTATTTACATAGATATACATATAACATCTATATTATGATCATTTTATGCCCAAATAAAGTATAAATAGATTTTCAACTAAATCAAGGTGATCGAATATTTCATATACACATATATTATAATCACATAATCAAATGTAATTCTACTTAAACATTTAACATATAATATATTTATCAAAAGGCTTGAACAACAATTCAATTCTAAACCGAATTCGACCTAAAATATGAAACCATTATCATTATACAAAATACTTACCACATACCAAGCCATGATCAAGCATTATAGCATATACCAAACCAAAATCATAGACATCAAAACTAAACACATATAAAACTAAAACTAAACATAAGTAACAAGCCATTTTCGCATGGCCATAGTTACATGGCCAAAATCAACATTTCAAAAATATCCAGTTTATACATGCCATAATTTAAGATTAGCTAATAAGATACCAAAACGGTAGATAGTGTGATGAACTTGGCTAACGGTTTCCCGAGCTTGTAGCTTGACTCCAAAATCTATAAAGCAAAGAATCAATTACACGAGTAGGCTAACATAGCTTAGTAAGTTTAAAACAAATAGACAATTTCAAGATTTAATCATTTCTGTCAAGCTAAGCCGAATGGTATAAACAAAACAAATTTTAACTTCGAATTTACAAGTGAAATAAATGGAAACATTTCCATGCATATTTCTACATGGCTGAATGCTATCACAACTACATTAACTGAATGTGAAACCAACTTCCTAGGTTATAGCATCACTATACAATTAAATACATATACATACTTATTCACATAAGTACAAGAATTCAACTAACAATATCATGTACATTTGTATAAAATGGTATTTTACTTAAACTAAATGTTATATAATCAAAGTTAACAAAACATTATTTAACCTTCAAGGCCAAATAATCAATAGGTACCTAGTTCACACATTCATAATATAATCCCATGTACATATGTTAATGATTTGACTAAATACACATAAATGCACATATACAAAATTAACACTTATTCGATAATGTACAATAGACCAAATACACTTACCTTATTTTTGTTAATAATCAAACTAACTCATACCTGGCCATTTAACTCGTATTACTCAATCCATACACAATTACCTTTGCCCGATGAACCATTCGAAATTGGATAGGACACTCGGATAATCACATAAATCGTACAATGCCAACGTCCCAGACGTGGTCTTACATGTAGCCACATATCGATGCCACTGTCCTAGACAGGGTCTTACTCGTAAACACATATCAGAATCACAAATCGATGCCATGGACTTATTCGCACACATATATCGGAATCCTATGTCATGACCTATTCCTAAGGTTCATACGGGGCTTTCGGACGTCGTATCTCAATCTAATCGAACTCGGAAATGTCATATCCAAATTTAACATATTCGGCCTTAGCATAATTTAATTATAACATTTCATAACAGCATGTAATTATAACATTATACTGTCAATAAACACGTCTATTTGCTTATAAACTTACCTCGAACATCGTAAAACGGGATGCGGCTGCTAGTCAACAACTTTCATTTTTCCCCGCTCCAAATCTGATTTCTTTGGTTCTTGATCTAAACATATTTAAATTAAGCTCATTCAAACATATTTTCATTCAATTTAGTCCAAAAACACATAAATGGGAAAATTACCATTTTACCCTGACATTTACAATTTTTACAATTTAGTCCCTATTACACAAAACACAAAATACACAAAATTTCACAACACCCATGTTAGGCCTAATGGTACCCATGCTCATACAAGTCCATATATTTTATCAATTTCACATTTTAATCCTTCAAATTTCTATTTTTTGTAATTAAGTCCTAATTACTCAAAATCATCAAAAACTCCAATACAAAATATGTTAATCTAAAACATATCTTTCATTTTTCATCATCTAACAACAAAAATCACAAGCTATCAACAATGGCACAACTCAAAATATTCATCAAAATAAAAAATTCAAGCATGGGCTTTGTAGTACTCGAAGCAACGATATCAAAAACGTAAAAATTATCAAAAACCGAACAAAAATCTAACCTTGATTAAGCTTTAAAAGTGTTAAACCCTAGCCTTTGCTTTTTTCTTTTTCTTTGTCTTAGTTTCGGTTTTGTGAACAAGAAAATGATATGAAATAAACTTATTTTATGTTTATTATATGATAGTTTATAATATATTATTTCATTTCCAATTTTAACCTTAGTTATAACATTATGTTATTTCATTTAAATGTCTTTAGCCGTTCACTTATAATGCTAATGGTCCATTTTCAACTTAAGGACCTCCATTTAATAAGCCATTAACAAATTGCCCTTTTATGCTTTTAACTATCATATTTTTAATTTACGTGATTAAGCCCTTTTATTTAATCGGGCACCTAAACGACAAAATTAAATCACGAAAATTTTACAGATATAAATTCACACAGAATAAACACTGAAAATAATTTTAAAATATTTTTCTGAATCAGATTCGTGGTCCCAAAACCACCATATCGATTAGGGTCTAAATCGGACTGTCACAACTCTCCCCCCTTAGGGATTTCTTCCCGGAAAATCTTACCAGTGAATAGGCTCGGATAGCGTTCTCTCATTGTATCTTCTGGTTCCCATGTTGCTTCCTCAACTCCGTGCTTATGCCATGATACTTTAACTAATGGAATCCTCTTATTCCGCAACTCTTTAACCTCACGAGTCAAAATGCGAATCGGTTCTTCTTCGTAAGTCATATCAGGCTGAATTTCAATCTTAGACTGACTAATCACATGTAACGCCCTAATTTTCGAGAATTCTAAAATGTTGGCAAAATTTAAAATTTTCTGTGCTCTGTCTGTTAGGTGTAGGTTTAACTATGTTAGTAGGCCTCTAGAAGGCCCAAGCTTAAGTTAAAACCCGGTAATTTAAGTTAATTTTAATTCTATAAGAAAAAGGGGTTCTAGTAAGCTGGGCTTTTAAGTATTAATTGTGTAAAATAAAACACAAGGAAGCAGGGGGCAAAGTGGCATGTGACGCCACTAGGAAGGCTATAAAAGTGGCGTATAGATGTTAGTGAGGACCTATGTTCAAATCACAATGAAAGCATATTAAGGGAATTAATTTTTATGTACGAAAAAGGGAAGTAATGGAACTCAAGTAAAAGTCTGTCAGGAGGAGTTTGAGTTGCTCAGAAGATTAAGCAAGGAGGGGATAAGGGAGAGAATTTTGGAGCTAATTAGTGAGAGCAGAGTTGGCCGAATGGTGGACTCTTGAGGAGCAAGAGTTGGCCGGCCACGGGTTTCATTAGAGGGTAACATTCGGCTAGGTCATTTGACAGTTATAAGTTCGGCAGATGGGGTAAGTTGTGCCGTTTTCTAACTATTCATCCTCTACTTTTTCCTTTCTCCTCTCTTCATCTACTTTCTTTTTCTTCTTCTTTCCTCCATAGCTGAATCTTCCTACCATCCTATTCATCTCCATCTTTTATCAGTTGTTTCTAAACCCTCATAATCGTTTGCCATAAAAGTCAAAATCCCGAAAGCCATATTTCTCTTTGTGCCGAATTCTTATAGCCAAAACCCCTTACTTCTCTTCATCATTCTTGACCGATTATTTAGTCCTCTAAACCCCAAGTGTCTATCGACAAAGCCATTACAAATCTTCATCTTTTCTTTACTGTTACAAAAAGAAGAAAACGCATACCCATAGGGACATAGCCGAATATTGAAATCACTGAAGGCTCAACTTTTATTATCATCAGAGGGCTTAGATCAGCATCCGAATCGAGTAGAAATTAATTGGAATCATTGACCAAAGGAATCAGTGGTAAGTCTTTCCAACCTAATCTTTATTTCGTATTTTAGAAAAAGCCGAAACCCCTAAAGGTTAGGGAGGCTGTCGATTTGGGTTTATAGCCCTAAGAGTTGTGATAATTACTCTATCTTGATAATAGTGTGATCTAGAGGTTGCGGATCAAAGGCTTGGACAAGTGAAACGACCAAATCTTGATCTAGTCACTACTTTCGACAAAGGTAGGATCACTAGTGCCTAAGGAGTGGTTGGCCGAATATGGTTAGTTGTTAATATGAAGTTTATTCCGGTAGTTAGAATTAACATGGTAGTAATATAATTGTAGGCAGTTCGTGCGTGGTCCTCGTCAACGAAACGTCATAAAATAGGTTTGTAACTGACACCCTCTCATAGACTAGATCGGCAAAAGTCGAAAAGCCGAAATACCAAAAAGTTAGTATTTTGAGAACTTACGAGTGTGCGAGTGCTCGTAAGATTAATATTTTGACATGTATGATAAATTAAAGTGTTAAGACTGTAGAGTGCACATTTCTGTGCATTTCGATGTTTTTGGGCTTAATGGGCCAAAATCGGGAAAAAGGGCCAACGGGCCCAATTTGGTAAGAACACTCGGTAAGTGTTTCTGTTAGCACGTAAATGTCTTTGATATGCATGAAAACCCTAAAAGCAGTTAAATTACTAGGATACCCCTATGTATGTAAAATTACTATTATACCCCTAGGTGCAAAACGACCATTATACCCCTAGGGTTGACTTTGTCTGAAAAGCATGACGATCTGATTCTGTATGATATATGCCATGATTGTAAATATGTTGCATGGGGACATGGGTTATATTATGGAGGAAGCGTCCTGGTGGCTATGCCACAAATTATCTGATCTAGTGGCTCTGCCACAAATATCTGTTATGGTGGCTCTGCCACGATTATCTGTTTCTGGTGACTCTATCACACTATCTATTCTGGCAGCCATGCTGCATATTTCTGTGGCGTGTAGCAGTTGGGTGGGTCGAGTAGTCTCCCTACGTGGTGAAAGGTTGGTATGGGGGTACATATGGTTGGATATGGGTTGGGTTTTGCATAAGCATGTAATATCTGTTCTGATCTGTCATGGGCCTATGGGCTTATTCTGAATTCTGTTCTGGGCTAAGACCAACATATTCTATTTTTGTGGTTTGAGCTAATATAGGCTATGGTTGGGTTAATTTACACACTGAGTTTCCCCAAACTCACCCCTTTATTTTCATCCACGTAGGTAATCCCCAACCATAGTGGGCTTGGAGCTGTGAGGGATTCGGAGTGGCCACATGTTTCTGCAAATTCGATTTCTTTCTGATGAACTGGACATCCTTCTATTTTCGTTTACAGTTTTGGATTTTTTATTGTAATAAAGCCGCTTTATTTATTTTTAATGGTTTTGATAGGTTTTATTACGATAGATATAATTTATACTTAACCATCGAATTTGATTAGCTTAGGGCGTGTTTTCAAAAAAATGGCAGTTGATTTCAAAATAACATGACAACAAGCAAAGCTTCCGCAATAAAAATGTTTTCCAAAATTAACCACTTTTCTTAAAATGGACTTAATCGACTTGGTTTCCTAAAAAAAATACACTCGACATTAAAGTGTGGTAATAGCGGTGTGCATGTCTAGGATTGGTTTCGGGAAGAGCTTGGTACTTAAGCAGTCCGATGGACTCACCTTCTCTTTTCTGGTTTCCTACCTGGTGCACAGCTTCCATTCACTTTAACTTATAAGAACATTATCTTTTCAAACACTAAGTAGATACTACGAGATCAACGGCATAAAATATTTTTAACGCTTCGATGTGGCACGTTGGATCTGGCCATAACGTCCAGCTAGGTTTGGGGTGTTACATTTAGTGGTATCAGAGCCAAGTTACAACAACTCGGCTATGAAATGGGTTTACAAAAATAAGGGTTTTCAAAAATAAATGTTTTATAAAGACTGTAAAACTCTATTTTCAAAATTTGGATCTTTAGAAGGTAGCACTCGAATCTCCGGCTCAAGTCTGTAAGTGTTCTGAATTTTCCTGAATATGTTCTGAACTATCTGTCTGTACTGAAATACTACTAGAGTACTCTAGATAGGATGCTACCAGAACCATAGGAAAACTTGATAGGAGATTGAAACTGTAGCTAGACATCGATTCAAATAAAACCAACTCAATTCATCAATCATAAAACATCTGTAATAATCACTGGAATGCTGAAATTAATGCATAAAATTCGTAAACAGATAATACGATATGAGTACGCGAGTAGCTCGTAGAAGAGGCCGTGAACGAGGCCGAGGTAGTACTCGAGTAAGAACTGCGTCTTCTAGGCATATGCTGATAGCGGAGGCACCGGTACTACAGGCAACGGAAGTAGAGTCTCATGATCATGGTGCCGGGGATGACGCCCTGTCGTAGGCTATGCTTCGTGTTCTAGAAAGGGTGGCCGGGGCAAGTACCGATAATGGAATTTGAAGATCAATTTCTGAATGACTCCGGGCTAACGGAGCGGAGATCTTTAGGGGCGTATCTGGTGTAGCCCCGAATGTGGCAGAATATTGGTTGGAGGCCACAGAGCGAATTATGGATGACTTGGACTGCTCTGTGGAGCAGAAGCTGAAGGGAGCCGTATCGTTGCTGCGAGATGAGGCTTATTAGTGGTGGCTCACTATGAGAGATGGGACCCCAGCTGATAGGGTAACTTGGGAGCTGTTTAAGACAGCTTTTAAAGGGAAGTATGTTGGGGCGAGTTATGTGGACGCCCGCAGGAAGGAATTCTTGAATCTGGTTTAAGGAAATAAGTTGGTTACGGAGTACGAGGCTGAGTTTTTGAGGTTAACCCGGTATGCTATGGGAATAGTCGCCACAGAGTATGAGCGTAGTGTGCGCTTCGAGGATGGACTCAGAGATGAACTTAAGGTGCTGATTGCTCCGCAGAGGGAGCGTGATTTCGCAGTTCTAGTGGAAAAAGCTAAGATAGCTGAGGAGGTGGAGCGTACTGAGAGGCAGAACCGTGAGAAGGATCGGAACCATTTTTGGAAGGATTTTGGACCTTCGGGTGGTGCAAATCAGAATGTTAAGAGAGTAAGAGTGGAGGAACCAGTTCGAGCAGTTCTGGTGAATGTTGTCAGACCACCAATCTGGTGAGACTGTGGTAAGGTACACTTGGACGAGTGTAGGAAATGTTCCGGTGCTTGTTTCTAATGCGGATCCATGGAGCATAGAGTTAAGGACTGTCCTCAGAGAGCTGATCATGTTCAGGTTGCTGAGCAGAGGGTTGCTCAACCCGTAAGAGGTGGACCACAACCGCCGAGAGGGCGTGGGCAAGGTAAGGGCAGAAATGGAAATGGTCGAGGTTGAGGGGCGCCTGGCAGGGGTGCCAGAAATGCTAAGGCTCGACAGCCAGCGTTGGTGTATACAGATCGTCATCGTGAGAAGGGCGACGCACCTGACGTAATAACTGGTACGTTTTTGGTTTCTAGCATACCGTATACTGCTATGGTGGATATTGGATCTACTCATTCCTATGTTGTATGTGCCATGTTTGAGTCGTTGGGTGTACGCTCTGAGAAGATTATGAGTGGGGTATCTGTGCCAAGTCCTTTGGGTCACTCGGTTAGGGTAGACAAACTGTATAGGGATGTACCCTTAGAAACTCAAGGTAAGATTTTTCCTGGAGATCTGATGGAGTTGTTGTTCGGAGAGTTTGATCTCATTCTGGGAATGGGCTATCTTGTTAAGCATAAAGCGACTTTGGATTGTGCTGCTAAGCGAATGGTGCTAAGGACCATGGAAGGTGATGACGTTATGATGATAGGTGAACGAAGGGACTATTTGTCCAATGTGGTGTCGGCTTTGAGAGCCGAAAAGTGGATTTGGAAAGGTTGTGAAGCCTATTTGGCATTTGTAAGTCAGTCAGAAGCTGATGGACTGACACTGGATAAGGTTAGGACCGTAAAAGAGTTCTAAGATGTTTTTCTGGAGGAGCTTCTGGGATTGCCTCCAAATCGAGAGGTCGAGTTTAGAATCGACTTGTTGTCAGGAACGACGCCAGTGTCCATCGTACCATATAAGATGGCATCGAAGGAGTTAGTGGAGTTGAAAGCTCAAATTCAAGAGCTGTTGGATAGGGGCTTTATTAGGCCAAGTGTGTCTCCATGGGGAGCACCGGTGCTATTCGTGAAGAAGAAGGATGGGACGATGCGAATTTGTATTGATTATCGCCAGTTGAACAAACTGACAATTAAGAATAAGTATCCACTGCCAAGAATTGACGACCTGTTTGACCAACTTAGAGGAGCTTCTGTATTTTCCAAGATCGACCTTCGATTTGGATATCATCAATTAAGGGTCAAAGAGGCAGATATCCATAAGATGGCATTCAGGACTCGGTATGGTCATTACGAGTTTCTGGTTATGCCATATGGACTGACAAATGCTCCTGTAGCATTTATGGATTTGATGAATCGTGTGTTCCAACCATTCTTGGATCGGTTCGTAGTCATGTTTATTGACGATATCCTGGTATATTCTGAAATAGAAGCGAAACATGATGAGCATCTTCGCATTGTGTTGTAAGTGTTAAGGGAGAAGGAACTCTATGCGAAGTTTAGCAAGTGTGAATTCTGGCTGAGGGAGGTAACCTTCTTAGGACATGTGGTTTCTGCTGAGGGGATTAAGGTGGACCCTCGTAAGATTGAAGCAATTCTGGAATGGAAGCCACCTAGGTCAATGTCAAAAATTTAGAGTTTCCTAGGGTTGGGAGGTTACTACAGAAGGTTTGTGGAAGGTTTTTCTGTGATGGCAGCACCTCTAACAAAACTCATAAGGAAAGGAGTACCGTTTGTATGGACTGAGAAGCAACAGACAGCTGTTGAGAAGTTAAAGAAAGTTCTGACTGAAGGACCTGTGTTAATTCAACCAGAGTCTGGGAAGGATTTTACTGTGTACAGTGATGCGTCACACATAGGTTTGGGTTGTGTGTTAATGCAAGAGGGTAAGGTGGTTGCTTATGCATCACGACAGCTTAAGCCTCACGGAGGAAACTATCTTACTCATGATTTGGAGTTGACAGCAGTGATCTTTGCACTTAAGATTTGGAGACATTACTTGTACGGAGAAAGGTGTATTATTTACACAGATCATAAGAGTCTTAAGTATTTGCTGACTCAGAAGAAACTGAACCTTAGGCAAAGGCGATGGATTGAGTTGCTCAAGGATTATGACCGTTCGATCGAGTATCACCCAGGCAAGGCTAATGTGGTAGCTGATGCTCTAAGTCGTAGAGCTGTATCTGATCTGAGAGCAATGTTTGCTCACCTAAGTCTGTATGATGATGGTAGTCTGTTGGCTGAATTGCAAGTAAGGCCAATTTGGGTGGATCAGATTAAAGAAAAGCAGTTGAGAGATGAGTCTTTGGTTACTCGTTTCCAACAAGTCAAGGATGGGGAAACTTCTGAGTTTGGACTGAATAGTGAAGGAGTTCTGTGTTTCCGAGGAAGAATTTGCGTTCTGAAGGACTCTGACTTGAGGCAGTCAATACTTAAGGAAGCTCATGGGGGACTTTGTGCTATGCATCCTGGAGGGAATAAGTTGTATCTCGACTTGCGAGAACTGTATTGGTGGCCTGGGCTTAAATGAGAAGTAACGGAATTCGTAGGGAAATGTCTGACATGCCAGCAAGTGAAAGCTGAGCATCAATTACCTTCTAGATTGTTACAGCCAGTAAAGATACCACTTTGGAAGTGGGAGAGGGTAACCATGGACTTTGTGAGTGGGCTACCCTTGACACCATCGAAGAAAGACTCGATATGGGTGATTGTGGATAGGTTGACCAAATCGGCCCATTTTATACCTGTTCGCACTGACTTTTTCACTTCAGAAGTTAGCCAAGTTGTATGTGGTGGAGATTGTGCGACTTCATGGTGTCCCAGTTTCGATTATCTCTGACCGAGATCCTCGATTCACATCACAGTTTTGGCAAAAGTTGCATAAGGCGTTGGGTACGCGATTGAACTTTAGTATGGCTTTCCATCCCCAAACTGATAGACAGTCGAAAAGGGTTATTCAGATTCTGGAAGACATGTTGAAGGGATGTGTTATTGACTTCCGAGGGAGTTGGGAGGATTACTTGCCGTTGGCAGAATTTGCGTACAATAACTATTATCAGGCGAGTATTCGAATGGCACCATATGAAGCTTTGTATGGGCGAAGGTGTCGTACACCTAGTTGTTGGACCGAACTAGGAGAACAACAGGTTCTTGGACCTGAGTTGGTGGCAGATACCGAGGATAAGGTCAAGTTGATTAGAGACCGGTTAAAAGAGGCATCTGATAGGCAAAAGTCATATGCAGATTTGAAGCGTATGGAGATTGAGTACTCAGTAGGTGATATGGTATTCTTAAAGGTTTCTCCTTGGAAGAAGATACTAAGGTTTGGTAAGAAGGGCAAGTTGAGTCCGCTGTTTATTGGGCCTTATCGGGTTTTGAAGCGAGTACGTCCAGTGGCTTATCAATTGGAGTTGCCTTCGGAGTTAGACAGGATTCACGATGTTTTTCACGTCTTCATGTTAAGGCGTTATCATTCTGACCCTACTCATGTCATGCTGGTTGCAGAAATTAAGGTGCAAACTAATTTGACCTTTGAAGAGGAGCCTGTGCAAATATTAGATCGATATGTTAAGATTCTGAGAAGGAAATCTGTCCCATTAGTAAAGGTGCTTTGGCATAATCATGGTAGAGAGGAAGTTACTTGGGAGCCAGAAGAGGCAATGCAACAGCAATACCCTCATCTGTTTGGATCAGGTAAATTTCGAGGACGAAATTTCTTTAAGGAGGGTAGAGCTGTAATGCCCCAATTTTTAGGAATTCTAAAATGTTGGCAAAATTTAATATTTTCTGTGTTCTGTCTGCTAGGTGTAGGTTTAACTATGTTAGTGGGCCTCTAGAAGGCCCAAGCTTAAGTTAAAACCCGGTAATTTAAGTTAATTTTAATTCCATAAGAAAAAGGGGTTCTGGTAACTTGGGCTTTTAAGTATTAATTGTGTAAAATAAAACACAAGGAAGCAGGTCGCAAAGTGGCATGTGACACCACTGGGAAGGCTATAAAAGTGGCGTATGGATGTTAGTGAGGACCCATGTTCAAATCACAATGAAAGCATATTAAGGGAATTAATTTTTATGTATAGAAAAAGGAAGTAATGGAACTCAAGTAAAAGCCTGTCAGGAGGAGTTTGAGTTGCTCAGGAGATTGAGCAAGGAGGGGATAAGGGAGAGAATTTAGGAGCTGATTAGAGAGAGCAGTGTTGGTCGAATGGTGGACTCTTGAGGAGCAAGAGTTGGCCGGCCAAGGGTTTCATTAGAGGGCAACATTCGGCTAGGTCATTTGACAATTATAAATTCGGCAGATGGGATAAGTTGTGTCGTTTTCTGACTATTCATCCTCTACTTTTTCCTTTCTCCTCTCTTGATCTACTTTATTTTTCTTATTCTTTCCTCCATAGATGAATCTTCCTACCATCCTGTTCATCTCCATCTTTTATCAGTTGTTTCTAAACCCTCATAACCGTTCGCCATAAAAGTCGAAACCCCGAAAGCCATATTTCTCTTTGTGCCGAATTCTTATAGCCAAAACCTCTTACTTCTCTTCATCATTCTTGATCGATTCTTTAGTCCTCTAAACCCCAAGTGTCTATCTACAAAGCCATTACAAATCTTCATCTTTTCTTTACTGTTACAAAAAGCCGAAAATGCATAGCCATAGGGACATAGCCGAATATTGAAATCACTGAAGGCTCAACTTTTGTTATCATCAGAGGGCTTAGATCAGCATCCGAATCGAGTAGAAATTAATTGGAATCATTGACCGAAGGAATCGGTGGTAAGTCTTTCCAACCTAATCTTTATTTCGTATTTTAGAAAAAGCCGAAACCCCTAAAGGTTAGGGAGGCTGTCGATTTGGGCTTATAGCCCTAAGAGTTGTGATAATTACTCTATCTTAATAATAGTGTGATCTAGAGGTTGCGGATCAAAGGCTTGGACAAGTGGAACGACCAGATCTTGATCTAGTCACTACTTTCGACAAAGGTAGGATCACTAGTGCCTAAGGAGTGGTTGGCCGAATATGGTAAGTGGTTAATATGAAGTTCATTTCGGTAGTTAGAATTAACATGGTAGTAATATAATTGTAGGCAATTCGTGTATGGTCCTCATCAACAAAACGTCATAAAACAGGTGTGTAACTGACACCCTCTCATAGACTAGATCGGCAAAAGCTGAAAAGCTGAAATACCAAAAAGTTGGTATTTTGAGAACTTACGAGTGTGCGAGTGCTCGTAAAATTAATATTTTAACGTGTATGATAAATTAAAGTGTTAAGACTGCAGAGTGCATGTTTCTATGCATTTCGATGTTTTTGGGCTTAATGGGCCAAAATCGGGAAAAAGGGCCAACGGGCCCAATTTGGTAAGAACACTCGTTAAGTGTTTCTGTTAGTACGTAAATATCTTTGATATGTATGAAAACCCTAAAAGCAGTTAAATTACTAGGATACCCCTATGTATGTAAAATTACTATTATACCCCTAGGTGCAAAATGACCATTATACCCCTAGGGTTAACTTTGTCTGAAAAGCATGACGATCTGATTCTGTATGATATATGCCATGATTGTAAATATGTTGCATGGGGACATAGGTTATATTATGGAGGAAGCGTCCTGGTGGCTATGCCACAAATTATCTGATCTGGTGGCTCTACCACATATATCTGTTTTGGTGGCTCTGCCACGATTATCTGTTTCTGGTGACTCTGTCACACTATTTGTTCTGGCAGCCATGCTGCATATTTCTGTGGCGTGTAGCGGTTGGGTGGGTCGAGTAGTCTCCCCACGTGGTGAAAGGTTGGTATGGGGGTGCATATGGTTGGATATGGGTTGGGTTTTGAATAAGCATGTAATATCTGTTCTGATCTGTCATGGGCCTATTGGCTTATTCTGAATTCTGTTCTGGGCTAAGGCCAACATATTCTGTTTCTGTGGTTTGAGCTAATATAGGCTATGGTTGGGTTAATTTACACACTGAGTTTCCCCAAACTCACCCCTTTACTTTCATCCACGCAGGTAATCCCCAACCATAGTGGGCTTGGAGCTGTGAGGGATTCAGAATGGCCACATGTTTTTGCAAATTCGGTTTCTTTCTGATGAACTAGACGTCCTTCTCTTTTTGTTTATGGTTTTGGGTTTTTAATTGTAATAAGGCCGCTTTATTTATTTTTAATGGTTTTGATAGGTTTTATTACGATAGATATAATTTATACTTAGCCGTCGAATTTGATTAGCTTAGGGCGCGTTTTTAAAAAAATGGCAGTTGATTTCAAAATAACACGACAACAAGCAAAGCTTCCGCAATGAAAATGTTTTCCAAAATTAACCACTTTTCTTAAAATGGACTTAATCGACTTGGTTTCCTAAAAAAATACACTCGACGTTAAAGTATGGCAATGGCGGTGTGCATGTCTAGGATTGGTTTCAGGGAGAGCTTGGTACTTAAGCAGTCCGATGGACTCACCTCCTCTTTTCTGGTTTCCTACCTGGTGCACAGCTTCTATTCACTTTAACTTATAATAACATTATCTTTTCAAACACTAAGTAGATACTACGAGATCAACGACATAAAATATTTCGAACGCTTCGATGTGGCACGTCGGATCCGGCCATAACGTCCAGGCTAGGTTTGAGGTGTTACATCACATGGGAAAGATCCGATCGATACCTCCGAAGCATTGAAACATGGAATACATTGTGGGTCTTTTCTAACTTAGGTGGCAACAATAATCTATAAGCTACCGGCCCAATACGTTTTATAACCTCATACGGCCCAATAAACTTTGGACTCAGTTTGCTCTTACGTCCAAATCTGAGTATTTTCTTTCACGGTAAGACTTTCAAGAAGACTTTGTCTCGGATCTAAAATTCTATATCTTTACATTTCAAATCCGCATAAGAGTTCTGACAATCTGACGTTGCTTTCAAACTTTCACGGATCACTTTCGCCTGCTCATTGCTCGATCAAATCAACCCCGTATCTTACTTTCACGAGCTCACCCAAGACAATGGCGTCATTTAAATTTATGACCATACAAAGCCTCATAAGGTGCCATTTTAATACTCGATTGATAACTATTATTAAATGCAAATTCAATCAGGGGTAGGTATCGCTCTCACGTACCTTCGAACTTGAGGATGCAACATCTCAACATATCCTCAAGTATCTGAATGATTCGCTCAGACTGACCATCTGTTTATGGATGGAAAGCAGTAATGAAATGTAATTTCGTACCTAGTGTGTCTTGCAGCTTTTTCCAAAACCGCGATGTAAACCTCAGGTCTCTATCTAAAACAATATATATAGGCACACCATGTAATCTCACAATCTGAGAGACATACAATTCAGCTAGCTTATCAAGTGAGTAGTCCATATGTATCGGAACAAAATGAGCCGATTTAGTCAACCTATCAACAACAACCCAGATTGCATCTTTCTTGCTTAGTGTCAACGGTAAGCCAGATACAAAATCTATCGTGACTCTATCCCACTTCCACTCAGGTATCATTATAGGCTGAAGTAATCCTGAATGCACCTGATGCTCAACTTTTACTTGTTGACAGACTAAACATTTTGCAACAAAGTAAAAAATGTCTCATTTCATACCATGCCACTAGTAAAGTTGTTTCAGATCATTATACATCTTTGTATTACCTGGGTGAACAGATAACCGACTATTATGAGCTTCATTCAAAATCATCTGAATCAACTCTGAATTCCTCGAAATGCATATTCGATCTCTAGATCTCAAACAGTCATTCACATCAACTCTGAATCAGCATCCGTCTTACACTGGGCTCGTTTTGCAATCAATTCATTATCAACCTTCTGGGTATCACATATTTGTTGAACAAATAATGGTCTAGCTTTCAATTCAGCTACTATCGAACCATCATCGAACATAGCCATATATGCGTATTCATTGCACGTAAAGCAAACAGTGACTTTCAGCTTAAAGCATCAGCAACAACATTAGCCTTTCCCGGGTGATAGTCAATCATTAGCTCGTAGTCTTTTAGCAATTCTAACCATCGACGTTGTCTTAGATTCAGATCTTTCTAAGTCATCAAGTATTTCAGGCTTTTGTGATCAGAATAGACATGACATTTCTCACCGAACTGATAGTGACACCAAATTTTCAAGGCGATACAATAGCTGCCAATTCTAGGTTGTGTGTTGGATAGTTCTTTTTATGTGGCTTTAACTGTCTCGAGGCATAAGCTATCACTCTGCCTTCCTGCATCAAAACATAGCCTAAACCATTTAATAATGCATCACTGTAAATAACAAATTCTTTACCCGACTCTGGCTGAACTAGCACTGGAGCTTCAGTCAAAAGGGCTTTCAACTGATCAAAGTTCTGGCACTTCTCTGACCACTCGAACTTAACATCTTTCTGCAATAGTTTTGTCATCAGAGCTACAATTATAGAGAAACCTTTAACGAACCGTCTATAATAACCAGTAAGTCCCAGAAAGCTTCTAACTTTAGAAACATTCTTCGGAGGTTTCCAATCAAATATAGCTAAAATTTTGCTCGGATCAACCCGAATACTTGATGCTGATATCACATGGCCCAGAAAACTGACTTCACTTAACCAGAACTCACATTTACTAAATTTCACATACAACTGCTTATCTCGCAAGGTCTACAATACAAATCTCAAATGTTCAGCATGTTCAGCTTTATCACGAGAGTAGATCAAAATGTCATCTATAAACACAACCACAAACCAGTCCAGATACGGTCTGAAGATCCTATTCATCAAACCCATGAAAACAACAGGTGCATTAGTGGGTCCGAATGGCATAACCAAAAACTCATAGTGTCCATACCTCATTCTGAAAGCAGTCTTTGGCATATCTGAATCTTTAACTCGCAACTGATAGTAGTCTAATCTCAAATCTATCTTCGAAAATACCGTAGCCCCTTTCAATTGGTCAAATAGTTCATCAATCTGTGGCGACGGATACTTATTCTTTATAGTCACCTTATTAAGCTGTCTATAATCGATGCACATTCTCATAGTTCCATCTTTCTTTTTCACAAACAACACAGGTACACCCCACGGAGAAAAACTCAGTCGCGCAAAACCTCTATCTGTCAACTCTTGCAACTGAGCTTTCAATTCTTTTAATTCTGTAGGTGACATTCTATACGGAGCTATAGATATCAGAGTCGTCCCAAGCATTAACTCAATACCAAACTCTACCTCCTGAATAGGTGGCAAACCCGGTAATTCTTCAGGAAACGCATCCGGGTACTCACACACAACAGGTACTGATTCAAAAAAATTTTCAGCCACTTTACTGTCGAACACGTAGGCAAAATAAGCTTCACACCCTTTTCTCATATACTTCTGAGCTAGCATTGAAGAAATCACTGCTGGTAAACCATACAGATCACTAGATTCAATCCGAATAATCTCATCATTGTGACTCCGTAAATTAATAGTGTTTCTCTTGTAGTTCACAAAAGCATCATGTAATGTCAACCAGTTCATACCCAGGACTATGTCGAACTCATCAAATGGAAACAACATTAAATCAACCGGAAAGCACAGATATCAGACCATCAAAGGCAATTTTTACACACTTTATCAACCATAACACACCGGGCCAAGGGGTTTGACACTCTAGTCTCAAACTCAATAAACTCAACAGGTAGAGTCTTGCTGAATACTAATGTCTCGCACACATAAGAATGAGTAGAACCAAGATCAATCAATGCAATTACATTAGTATCATAAAGAGTGAATGTACTAGTAATGACATCTGGGGATGAAGCCTCCTCTCGTGTGCGTATAGCATAGGCTCTGGCAGGTGCACGAACCTCAGATTTGTTTGCTGTATTTTTAATTCCTCTCTGACTGCCACTCGCGTTACTCACATTTCTAGGTGGTCTTCCCCGAGTTGCAGTATTATTCGATCTCGTGTTCTGCACTGGATTCTCGTCAGCTAACCCTGGGCAATCTCGAATAAAATGATCTATCAATCCACATTTAAAACAGGCCCGATCATGCAATCTGCAACTGCCGAGATGTCGTTTACCACAATGCTCACACTCAGGTTGATTAGATCTAACATTACCCATACTGGCTACCGAGGTAGCTCTCGAACTAGTAGATGGTCTATTCTAATCCCGTCTGGAGTAACTCAAAGTGGCTCTAGAACGACTGGAATCATCTCAGAACTTTTTTGGTGCCAACTGAAATGGCTTACTGGATGTTCTTTTACGTGTATCTCTAGCTTCAAAGTCAGCCTTTATTTTTTCTTTCTCGAGCTCTTTAGCTTTGCAGGCTCGCTCCACAAGTACCACAAACTCTTTTATCTCAAGTATGCCAACTAAGAATTTAATATCTTCATTCAGCCCATCTTCAAATATTTTAGACATTATGGCTTCAGTGGAAACACACTCTCGGGCATACCGACTGAGTCTCATGAATTTTCGCTCATACTCTGTCACTGTCATCCATCTCTGTTTTAACTCCAGAAATTCTTTACGCTTCTGATCGATAAATCTCTGACTAATATACTTCTTACAGAACTCAGTCTGAAAGAATTCCCAGGTCACCTGCTCTCTTGGAACTACTGATACTAGGGTATTCCACCAATGGTATGCTGTGTCTCGAAGCAAGGATATAGCACATTTTAAACATTCATCAGGAGTACAAGACAGCTCATCAAACACACGGATGGTATTATCAAGCCAGAACTCAGCCCGCTCAGCGTCATCATCATCAGTGGCTTTAAACTCTTCAGCTCCATGTTTTCTAATTTTATCAACAGGTGGTCTATTCAATCGCAACGGATCACTTACTTGAGGTACAACAGGCATGGAAGATGGATTAATCGGGGGTGGAGGTTGTTGAGTAGTCGGGTTAGTCCAGATATATTGAGTGAACCAGTCATTCATCATTTGATAGAAGGCTTGTTTAGCCTCACTTTTGGGATTACTCAAAGTTGGTCGAGAATCACTCAGTTTGTCCCTTCTTGCAGAGCAGCGCTACACTCTCGACATCATCATTTCTGACTACTCTGTTGGATCCATTTACAATATAAAAACACATTTCAAATGTCAGAAGTCATCACACTATCATAGTACATAATTATGGCATGTATAGCTAAATTCACACACTCTACGTTAATCCTAGAACTGACTAAGCCGTAGTTGTAATACCAATAAAATTTAACACCCCTAGTCTGTATCCGTCGCCGGATTAGGACTATGAAGCATTACTGATCAACGGTTCAATTCCAAACATTTATATTTATATATATATGTAAATATTCGTTCGAGTCGAATTCATTTATAATTGAAAATAAAATCAATTTATATTTCACAACAAGTATTGACATATATCTTGTATATACGAGTCGCAACTAAACTCAATGTATTACTTACTACGTCAAAGTATTTACGTGTGCAATATTAGCTAACACCCACATGGTCAAACATACTTCTAATACTATTTATGTGATTATTCGTATAGTAACTAAATCACATACACATTTAAAATTTAATAAGCCATAAAACATATATAAACCACCATATATGTGACTTAGAAAATAGGGAAAATGAACTTGCATGCTTTATTCATTAATACAAAGTGAATCAATAATTGGGCTTCTTAACTATTAATCTTTAGTGCCATTCGCAATTTAACATTAAGAGCAAGTCCTTAAAATCCATGTCTAATCATGCAACCATATTATATAATTTAATAAGTAGTCACAAATAAATGTTTAATTCATTACACCATGGCCGAATAGGCTAATATGCACATGTACATAATATGCAATCAACCTTAAGACAGCGATCATATTTAACATTAAACACATGATAGAACAATTGACCATTTCATTCACAAGACACGTACAAAACTCATCACTTAACAAACGAATCGATTAACTTGTGTACACTTATCCAACATTATTTCTTATTACAATGTGTCTACCATCACTACCAAACCGATTTAAAACACATAACACCTAACACATATAATTTGTAAGCAATCTGCACATTTAATAAAACCAACCATATGCGTATTTACATAGATATACATATAAAATTTATATTATGATCATTTTATGCCCAAATAAAGTATAAATAAATTTTCAACTCAATCAAGGTGACCAAATATTTCATATACACATATATTATAATCACATAATCAAACGTAATTCTAGTTAAACATTTAACATATAATATATTTATCAAAAGGCTTGAACAACAATTCAATCCTAAATCGAATTCGACCTAAAATATGAAACCATTATCATTATACAAATACTTATCGCATACCAAACCATGATCAAGCATTATAGCATATACCAAACCAAAATCATGGACATCAAAACTAAGCACATATAAAGCTAAAACTAAACATAAATAACAAGCCATTTTCGCATGGCCTTAGTTACATGGCCAAAATCAACATTTCAAAAATATCCAGTCTACACATGCCGTAATTTAAGATTAGCTAATAAGATACCAAAACGATAGATAGTATGATGAACTTGGATGATGGTTTCCCCAGCTTGTAGCTTGACTCCAAAATCTATAAAATAAAGAACCAATTACACGAGTAGGCTAACATAGCTTAGTAAGTTTAAAACAAATAGACAATTTCAAGATTTAATCATTTCTTTATAAACAAAACAAATTTTAACTTTGAATTTACAAGTGAAATAAATGGAAACATTTCCATGCATATTTCTACATAGCCAAATGTTATCACAACCACGTTAACCGAATGTGAAACCAACTTCTTAGGTTATAACATCACTATACAATTAAATACATATACATACTTATTCGCATAAGCACAAGAATTCAACTAACAATATCATGTACATTTGTATACAATGGTATTTTACTTAAACCAATGTTATATAATCAAAGTTAACAAAACATTATTTAACCTTCAGGGTCGAATAATCAATAGGTACCTAGTTCACACATTCATAATATAATCCCATGTACATATGTTAATCATTTGACCGAATACACATAAATGCACATACACAAAATTAACACTTATTCGATAATGTACAATAGACCAAATACACTTACCTTATTTTTGTTAATAATCAAACTAACTCATACCTGGCCATTTAACTCATATTACTCAATCCATACATAATTACCTTTGCCCGATGAACCATTCAGAATTGGATAGGACACTCGGATAATCACACAAATCGTACAATGCCAACGTCCCAGAAGTGGTCTTACATGTAGCCACATTTCGATGCCACTGTCCTAGACAGGGTCTTACTCGTAAACACATATCAGAATAACAAATCGATGCCATGGACTTACTCTCACACATATATCAGAATCCTATGTCATGACATATGTATCCTAGCTATTCCTAAGGTTCATACAGGGCTTTCGGACGACGTATCTTGATTTAATCGAACTCGAAAATGTCATAGCCAAATTTAACATATTCAGCCTTAGTATAATTTAATTATAACATTTCATAATAGCATGTAATTATAACATTATACTATCAATAAACACGTCTATTTGCTTATAAACTTACCTCGGACGGCGTAAAACGGGACAGGGCTGCTAGTCGACAACTTTCGTTTTTCCCCGCTCCAAATCTGATTTCTTTGGTTCTTGATCTAAACATATTTAAATTAAGCTTATTCAAACATATTTTCATTCAATTTAGTCCAAAAACATATAAATGGGCAAATTACAATTTTACCCCTAACATTTACAATTTTTACAATTTAGTCCCTATTGCACAAAACACAAAAGACACAAAATTTCACAACACCCATGTTAGGCCGAATGGTACCCATGCTCATACAAGTCCATATATTTTATCAATTTCACATTTTAATCCCTCAAATTTCTATTTTTTGCAATTAAGTCCTAATTACTCAAAATCATCAAAAACTCCAATACAAAATATGTTAATCTAAAACATATCTTTCATTTTTCATCATCAAACAACTAAAATCACAAGCTATCAACATTGACACAACTCAAAATATTCATCAAAATCAAAAATTCAAGCATGGGTTTTGTAGTACTCGAAGCAACGATCTCAAAAACGTAAAAATTATAAAAAAACCGAATAAAAATCTAACCTTGATTGAGCTTTAAAAGTGTCGAACCCTAGCCTTTCTTTTTTTTTTCTGTTTCTGGTGTTATGAACAAGAAAATGATATGAAATAAACTTCTTTTATGTTTATTATATGATAGTTTATAATATATTATTTCATTTCCAATTTTAACCTTAGTTATAACATTATGTTCTTTCATTTAAATGTCTTTAGCCGTCCACTTATAATGCTAATGGTCCATTTTCAAATTAAGGACCTCCATTTAATAAGCCATTAACAAATTGCCTATTTATGCTTTTAACTATCAAATTTTTAATTTACACGATTAAGCCCTTTTATTTAATCGGGCACCTAAACGACAAAATTAAATCACGAAAATTTCACAAATATAAATTCACACAGAATAAACATTGAAAATAATTTTAAAATATTTTTTGACTCGAATTCATGGTCTCAAAACCACCGTTCCGATTAGGGTGTAAATCGGACTGTCACATATATCGGTTAGGTTGTAATATGTTTTTTTACAATGAAGTAGGTGCGTCCTCCGAGGACTGTACCTAAGGGAGATGAGTACTAAATTAAAGTTAACCTAAACAAAAATATAATTAATTAGTAATTAAATAAATTATATTACGAGTAAATATAAATAAGAGATTTTTGGCTTTTATAAGTAAAGAATAACAATTGCAAAAATAAAATAAACTTCGAATAACTAAAATTTGAACTCAATCAAATCTGAATATGGGTGATTAGCTTGCTTCAGTGGTCATAACTAATTCCTATTTCTGATTCCTATTCAATCAACTAGTCATTGCCCTAGCAGGATCTCTCGATATTCTACTAAACTAACGACTCAAAAAAACTACTTATCTTTCGACCTCACTGTCCAAAACGGTTCAAGGCGAAGGTGTTCAAAAATATGACATTCCAATTTTGGGTTAATTCTCACCTAAATGACTTATTAGGGTTGTCAAGCCTAGGGTTTAAGTTCTTTCTCTCCCAAACAGCTGATCTGCTAAGAAAACTTGTAATAGCCTAGTTTAGACCCTAGTTGGATAGTGATTTTGGGACCACAAATTCGAGTCAAAAAATATTTTAATATTATTTTTCATGTTTATTATATGTGAATTATTATGTATGAAAGCTTCATGTGAAAATTTTATCATTTGTGTGCCGATTTGATAAAAAGGACCTAATCGCGTAAAATGTAGAAGTAACATGCTATTCGATAAAGGTGTCTATATGCCATGGCTTATTAATGTGAGGTCCTTATGTTGTCAATGGACCATTGGTTTAATGAATGGATACGTATGGAAAATAGCTAGTGGAATTTTTAATGAAATAGCTAAGGTTAATTTTGTAATTTATGTATTAAGTCATGATTAATTAAAAAAAATCAAAAAAATTTCATCCATTATCATCCATAGCCAAAAATAAAAAGAGAAAAAATAAAATAAAAAGAGTTTTAGGGTTCGGCTAAGAGATTTGGTGATTAAGGTATGTGTTTTGATTCGTTTTTTATGATTTCTATGTTTTT
The DNA here is from genome assembly GCA_025698475.1 of Gossypium anomalum. NCBI lineage: Eukaryota > Viridiplantae > Streptophyta > Magnoliopsida > Malvales > Malvaceae > Gossypium > Gossypium anomalum. The sequence continues at coordinate 63,063,551 of CM046968.1, read as the reverse complement.
GTGATCCTTGCTATGTATTCTATCAAGCCCATGTCTCAATTTCTGAAATTGTTGATGATTTTGAGTTGAGCCATTGATGAAACTATGAGTATTATGAAGTTTTATAATAGTATATGGAAGCTTGAAGTTGGGTTGACATGTTTTGTCTTTGAATTTTTGATGAATTTGAGGAATTTGGGCTAAATTGTGAAAATGAGAAATTGAGGGACTAAAATGTGAAATAAATGAAATATGTGGCCTTATATGAACACTATGAAAATTCGGTTAAGCATGGGTATATGGAAATTTTGTATATTTTGTGATTTTTGGGAATAGGGACTAAAGTGCTAAAATGTGAAAATGTGAGGGCTAATTTGTAAAATTCCCTAAATGTGTGTTTATGGATTGATTTGAATGATTTTTTGAATAAAAGAGTTAAATTTTAATTTATTTAGATCAAGAACAAAAGAAAATGGAATTAGATCAGGGAAATCGAAAGTCGTCAAGTAGTCGATTTCGTTCGTTCAAATCCGTATGAGGTAAGTCGATATACAAATAAATGTATTTGAATTGATTAATTTATGCTTATATGTGTTTGAATTGTGATGGATGAATATGGAAGATGAAAATATGAAATTCGAGAAAGTTTCGATAATGTGACGACGTCCGAAAAGTTCTGTACGAACAATAGGAATAGTTAGGATACATATGTCATGACATAGGATCCAATATGTGTTTTTGTGTCAGACTACATCTGGGACGTTGGCATCAACTTATGATTCAAGTGTAAGACCATGTTTGGGACATTAGCATCGTATTTGATTTCATGTAAGACCCTGTTTGGGACAGTGGCATCAATATTTGATTACATGTAAGACCATGTCTAGGACGTTGGCATTGTTCGAGATTTTCGAGCTATCCGAGTATCCTTATTAATTCTGAACGGTTCAACGGGCATTCCGAGAAAACAAATGACTATATGAACATGTATTCGATTCAGGTACGTTTGAATTGTATGTTAAGATTGAGAATGAAAGGTAAGCATATGTATATATGTGTGAACATATGAAATATGTTTGTAATATGTGGAAATGTGATGTACATATGAGCAAATGGTTATGAGTATTTGAGCCAAATGAAAATTATGAACTTGACATTGAGTTATGCCATGATTCATATAAATAAATTATTTATAGTTATGATTTGTGATAGGTTTATTTGTATATGGTTTACTAAGCTGTTGAAAGCTTACTTTGTGTGTGTTTTCAATTGTTTTATAGATATTGAAGCTACCGAAAGCTCAGGGATGGTCGAGGATCATCACCATACTATTGAACTCTTTTTGGTACCTTTTGAAAATGTGTATTTTGAAGTATGGCATGTATAGGCTAGAAGTATTAGAATATGTTTTGTAATTTGTATATCTAGCCATGTAATATGGCTTGATTATGGATGTGATTTTGAATGAATTTTGATATATGTTTTGTGTTAAAAAATGGTATGTTTTGATGTGCTTAAATGGCTTAGTAAGAAATGCTCAATTTGGTAAGCTGGTTTGTGAATTAGTCATGGAAATGGTATGATTTTGAGATCAGAATGGATGTGAAAATTTGAAATAATGATATGTATGAATGAATGAGTATGATATGTGATTTTAGTATGTTTTGGTTTGGATGTTAAGGATGATATTGGTTGGTGCTTATATGACATGAATGATGTATGTTTTGTGATTGAAATTAGTTGAAATTATGGTGTAATTGTGCTTTGATTTTTGACTTGTAGGTATGACCCAAATGGGTGGAAAATTGGGCTTGCCAATGGCCTATATTTGCCCATACGGTTGAGCACACAGGCATGTGCCTTGACCGTGTCTTTCAATGTTTCTTTTAGAAGCAAGTTAGTCTCGAGCACGGCCTAGACACACGGGCATGTCTGGTGGCGTGTAAGGCACATAGCCTTGGCACATGGGCATGTGTGGCCATTTCAAAGGGTACACGGGCTAGACACACGGGCGTATGGTCAGCCGTGTGACCCAAGTCAATTTTGACCACGGCCAAGGCATACGAGCGTGTTTTTGGCCGTATAGATATGTTAGTATGTATGCCCTGTTTTGCCACGGCTTAAACACACGGGCGTGTGACCTTTGTAACTTAGAAAAATGTTTAAGTTTCGAAAAATAAATTTTGTATGAGCTTGGTTTAGTCCCGACCCCTTTCTAAAGCATGTTTAAGGTCTCGTTGACCTACGTAAGGGACTTTATAATGATGTGTGACTTTGATGCTATGTTGATTATGAAATGAATGCGAATTGTTTCGATTTGTCCTGTAATGCCTCTTAACTCTAGTCTGACGGATACGGGTTAGGGGTGTTACATTTGGTTGGTATCAGAGCTACAGTTTAGTTGATTCTATGACTAACGTAGTGTATGTGAGTCTAGCTATACATGCCATATTTATGAACTGCGATAGTGTGATGAATCCTAACAATGAAAATGTGTTTTTCGTATAGTAATGGATCTCGAACGAGCTGTAGCTGATGATGTCAAAAGTAATACGCTTACTCCCGTGCAAGGGACAGAGCCATCTGATTCTAGACCTACTATTAGTAGTCACGAGGGAAAGGCTAAGCAAGCCTTTTACCAAATGATGAATGATTGGTTTACCCAATATATTAGAACCAATCCGGCTGTGCCACAATTTTTACCCCCGTCTAATCCTCCACAAGTTCCTGTCATGCCACAAGCTAACCCGATTCAGTTAAATAAGCCTCCGGTGGATAAAATTAGAAAATATAGGGCCGAAAAGTTTCGTGCTACTACTAATGATGATGTTGAGAGAGCTGAATTCTGGCTAGAGAATATAATACGAGTGTTTGATAAATTGTCTTTGACTCTAGACGAATGCCTAAAATATGTCGTTTCACTTTTGAGAGATAAGGTGTATCATTGGTGGAAGACGTTGAAATCTGTAGTTCCGAGAGAACGAGTTACCTGGGATTTCTTTAAAGCTGAATTTCGAAAGAAATACATCAGTCAAAGATTCATCGATCAGAAATGCAAAGAGTTTCTTGAGTTGAAACAAGGTCGTATGTCTGTTACGTAATACGAGCGAGAATTTATGAGACTGAGCCAGTATGCACGAGAATGTATTTTGACTGAAGCAATTATGTTTAAGACATTCGAGGATAGTTTAAATGAAGACATCAAATTGTTGGTCAGGATTCTGGAAATAAAAGAATTTTTAGTACTTGTGGAACGAGCGTGAAAATCTGAAGAACAGGGGAAAGAGAAAAGAAAAGTTGATTCATAAGCTAGAGAAGTGCAAAAAAGATCATTGAGCAAGTCATTTCATTCGGTAACAAAGAAATTCTGAGATGATAATAGCCGTTCAAAGGCTAATGTGGGACATTCGAGTAAAGATCATGCAAGATCACAATCGAGCTTCAGAGCTCTAGCTACTTCTGTTGCTAGTGTTGGAAATGTCAGATCTGATCAACCTGAGTGTAAACACTGTGGGAAAAGACATCCCGACAATTGTAGATTGCATGATCAGGCTTGCTTCAAATGTGGATCTTTAGATCATTTTATCTGTGATTGTCCCGAGCCTGTTGAGCGAGAGATTGTGCAAAATTCAAGACCGAGCAACACTTCAGCTAGAGGTAGACCTCTCAGAAATACAGGAAATGTGAGTGGCAGTCAAAGGGGAACTAAAGATACAATTGTTAGATCTGAGGCTCGTTGTAACACCCCTAACCCGTATCCATCGTCGAAATAGGGTTACGAGGCATTACCAGACATATCGAAACATACCCATATACTTAAGCATATCATAATCAAATCAGATAATAATCATTCACAATTGTCCCTTATATAGGTCTATAAGACCTTAAACATACTTTAGAAAGGCGTCGGGACTAAACCGAGCTCATACAAAATTTTCTGAAACTTAAAAATTTTTCAAAGTCTTACAGGTCACACGCCTATGTGAATAGACCGTGTGCCTCACGCGGCATTAGACACACCCGTGTGTCCAGGCCATGGCAAAACAGAGCATACATACTAACTTGTCCACACGGCCACATGACACGCCCGTGTGCCAGGCCGTGTGAAAATTAGGGAGGTTACTGACTTGGGTCACACAGCTGACCACACGCCCGTGTGCAAGCCCGTGTGACATACACGACCATTAGAGATGCTTGTGTGTCTAGGCCATGTCAGAACTGTATGGTATACTACCTTAATTCGAAAGGCTACCCTAAGGGACACACGGCCGTGTACTAAGGCCATGCGTCACACACAGTCAAGCCACATGTCCTTGTGCTCAGCCGTGTGGAGTGAAAATAGGCTTGGTTTAAGCCACATTTCTCACCTTCCACTAGCATACCTAAACCACATCTTCTCATACCATTTCAATGCATTCAAAGGCAGCCAAAACATGTTAATCCGTAGACATATCATGCCATATCATTATAGCAAAATCATCATAAACTTACATAACATCTGTTTTCATTACTCACATTTCTATCAACTAAATCATGCTTCTCTAACATATCAATTCGTCAGTTATACCTCACACCAAAATATGACAACACAAAAGCATTATATACATCACATATATCATTTATCAAACACATACTTTAGGTCAACTTAAATGGCCAATACACATCGACATTTACAAGCCAAATCACATAGCTAAAATCACAATTCAAAACATACCATCTTAACGCTAGCCTATACATGCCATAAACCAAGCCCCAAAGTGTAAAAATACCGTAAATTAATAACCGGATAGTGTGATACAATCTCCGTTGACTTCCAACCCGAGTAATCATCTGAAACATTACAAAACATAGAAAAATAACACAAAGTAAGCTTCACAGCTTAGTAAGTTCGTATATAAGCCTAAAATGATCATAACATTTATATAACAGTTTCGATTTTGATAAATTATTAACATTTAAAGCATCAATTCATGAACTAATTTCAAAGTATTCATGTCCTCATTCGTAAGTTCTCAATTTTATATAACTCGATACTTGAGTAGTTTTCCATACACACCTGTACTGATACCTTCTATTTATCACACTTACTCTTATCAAATCTTTCTAGTTTATAAGTACTTATGATACAAATTCATCGATTTTCTGATGCCATAGTCCAACTATGGTCTTACTCATACATTGCCAAGGCCCTGCTGTGGTTTTTCTTTTACGTGCCATAATTTGGTTATGGTTTTATTAATCGATTGCCATAAGTATATTTAGTTAAAGCAACGATAATTCATATCTCACATAACATTCAATACATACATCATTATAGCCAAATAAACACATTTTGACATGAAACATATCTATACACAATTCATTCTTATATAATATACATAATACAATATGAACTCACCAATTTACTTTCATTCAATTCTCACATAGGTTCTGTACATACCTGCATTGCTTAGTTCATTTACACTTTCTTTCTCGACTTGACTTTGCTCGTTAAACCATTCGGAATTGTTAAGGATACTCGGTAATCATATATAGCTCGTACAATGCCATATCCTAGATATGGTCTTATATGTTATCACATATCGATGCCACTATCCCACACAAGGTTTTACACGAATCGATTAACGATGTCGATGTACCACACATGTCTTACACGTAATCGTAATACAATGCCACTGTCCCACACAGGGTCTTACATGTAATCACATCTCGATAACCTAATGCCATGACATTCGTATCCTATACTATTCATAAGGTTCGTACGGGACTTTCAAATGTCGTAACTCTGTCGATTTCAAATCGTAATCATGACCATTCAGCATTCAATTCAATTCAATAATAAATAAGCATTTATAACACAATTTAAGTACGTTTATTAGTATATGAACTTACCTCGTTCGCGGTAACGACGAATTAGATCAACGAATCTGATACTTCGTTTTTCCCTCGATATAGACTCGTACCAGGCTTAACTTGATCTAATCAATCAAGTTCAATTATTACAATTCATATTCTATTCATTTTAATTCAATTTCATATTTTTGTAAAATTACTATTTTACCCCTAAAGTTTCACATTTTTGCAATTTAGTCCCTATTTCACAAATACACAAAATTCACACAATTCAACAAGACCCATGCTTGGCTGAATATCATATAAGTCCCTAGCAACCCAAAACTTTCATTTATTTTACATTTCAACCATTCAATTTGCATATTTCATAATTTAATCCATAATTGACATTTTTGTCAAAAATTACTTTATAAAAATTGTTAATCTAACTTCAAATATTCATATTTCACTACTAAACATCAAAGAACTCATAACTTCAACAATGGAAACTCTCAAAATAATTAACAATTTTGAAAACGGAGATACGGGCTAGCTAGAACACAAAGCAACGATCTCAAAAACGTAAAAATTATCAAAAACCGAATCCAAAATGACTTACCAATTTAACATGCAATTGTCGAACCTCATTTTGCAACCATGGATGTTTTTCTTTTCTTACATTCGGCTATATGAAGGAAAATGAACTAAAATCATGGTTTTTGGTTTTATTTAATATATCATTTACTAACTATTTACCTTTTTAACCTTTAAAATAATGCATAATTTCCTTTATGCCAAACCATTAACATCCACTAACATACTAATGGTATAATTACCATTTAAGGCCATCATATTTAAAAGCCAAAGCCAATTGACACCTTTAATAAATAGAATGCAACTTTTGCATTTTACGCGATTAAGTCCTTTTTACTGAATTAACCACTTAAACGATAAAATTTCTTTACGAAAATTTCATAAAACTATAATATCATGTTGTAAATATTATAATAATAAAATAATTTTTTTTTGATGTCGGATTGTGGTCCCAAACCACTGTTCTGATTAACCCTAAAAACGGGTTGTTACAACTCTCCCCTCTTAGAGATTTTCATCCCCGAAAATCTTACCAAAGAATAGATTAGTGATTTACTTTCACTAGTCTCCTCAATTTCTCACATAGCCTCAGATTTTTCCAACTTTTCAATTCCACGAGCTAAGATTTCTGATCTGTTCTTTGCTATGCGTTATATCAAGCTGAGTTTCTACTTCTGAAAGAGATACTATAGATAAAAAATCTTATCTGTATCATCGCATCATATATATAAGAAACACATTATGGGTCTTCTCAAGTTTTGATATTCATCTCATTCAGTCTGATGAATCGCGAACTCAACATCTCTTTATAGCTAAATCGAGAAATTCTACTCCCAGTATAATACTTTTACAAATACTCAGTTTTCTAATTGAAAATTCAATGCTTTTAATTATCAAGCCCACATATATTTTTTACCAATCTGAAACTGATTTTAGACGGTCACGAATTACTTTCATTTCTCCTCAGTCTTTCTAATCACATCGACCCCGGAATTCTTTTTATCAAAATTCGATTCAATACAACAAAGTTTAGTAATTGCAGCCATACCATACTCATACAATGCTGTCTTAATATTCATCTCTTAACTATTATTATAAGCAAACTTCACCAACAATAAATGTCTTTCTCAGTTTTTTTGAAACTCTAAAACACAGTTGTACATAAATATTTCAATAATTTGATTTGCGTTCCTCAATTTCACTACATTCTCATACTCACAGATTACTGTAATTTCCCTCAGAATTATCATATGAGTTTCAGGTATTATTTCGAAACAACAATGACTAACACCATAAGCAGACTTGCAATCATAGAAATGGATAACTTAGCTGTTTAATCAAAAGAGGAAATCTATACGTACCGAAAGATTTCTTCAGACAGTTAACAACGTTTTAAATAACTCTATCTTTTTCCATAACAAAGATAGTTCCGATACAAAATGCATCCACACTCTATTTCTATAATCAAAAAAGTCAGAAATATCATATTTCACATTCAATCATCGATACCACAGCTGAGGTTCTAAATTAGAAATCAATTTATACTGAACCCTTTTTAACTTATAATTTGCTGACACATTTCTGAACTTCACGACTTTACTAAATAAACATTTATTTAACATTTAATTCAGCCAATAACTGTGATAATATCAAACACGTATTCGTCACTCAAAAAGCATACAAATATTTCCCATTCCAAACATCTGAAACTATAATCATTTTCCTCGGATAAGAATCACTTACAGATTCAAAAGTTTTTTGACAATTTGAGCTAACTTTGCTGCACCAAGTTCGGATCTTTCTCTGACATTAAACATTTTAAACTCTTGTAGTCGTTATATATATCACATAACTCGTTATTCAACTCAAAAGAAACCAGAACTAACATTTTTGTTGATAATATCTTCATGCAAAAGAAAGCTTCAACATTCGAACTAGCTTTAATATACTACAGTTTCTCAGATAGAATTGTCCCAATAGATATAATTCTGTATCAAATTTTTAAGAATACAAATTCTTCTTCTAGACTATCCCTAAATTCACACATGTACGTTCAAAATTTATTTCCAAGACGGTGCATAAATTCAAACACATATAACTCAATCATCTTTTCAATCAAATAATTCAAGTCAAACTAAATCACTGAGTCAGTCTTTTCGAAGAAATCTTTTCTTTTCGTTTAACAGGATAACCCAGACATATCATTATATACATGCCACAATCATCAAATAGAAATCATAATGTCATAATGATACTGATGTCTTATTCATAACAATAGATAATATCCCTGCTGTTGATAAAGCATTTGAACCCAGAATAAAATCAAATATGATTTGGACAGCAACCAATGCAGAAGCATAACTTTTATAACTCTGATAACGGTACATACGGTACTCCCAAATTTCAGAACAGAAATTATGATTATAATAGATATAGCCATTTTTTTCAAATATATATCTCTTATAGATAATCACATAAAATCATAAGAAAACCAGAATAGCGGAATTTTCAACATCTGAAGCTCCACAAAATATTGAAAAATTATAACCCATATAGAATGATATCAATTCTAGTGATATCCCAAAAATTGTTTAGAAAGAACAAAGTCACCCATAAATACTGAAATCCACAGTAACAGAAGCAATATAATCTTCACTTATATTCAACAAAATAATAGCCGGTAGAAACAAAATATTAGCCTCATATAGATTTTACCGACAATTTTCATATTTACTCAAGGGAATAAATACCAGAGATAGACATAGCAATATTGAACATAACCCAAACAGACCAACCATACTTTCATCTTTTAGTATGTTTAGTTATTGTCATCATACGATAAGAATTCTTTCTGAAATTAAACAGTCACATACACTTCTGAGGATAGTTGAACACATAGAGTACCCAGAAGAGCTCTCGTAAACCATTCGACTATAATCGATGTACTCGAATATCTTTATAATTCAAATATGATTCCACTGTCTATCTTTAACATCACTGATTTCTCATTATCCCAACACTAACAAAGGCTAATTCAGAAGAACTTCTAGTTAATATATTCTTTAAACATCATACCAGAATATTTTCATCTCATCAAATTCAACTTCTTCTTTAACAGTGACTTCGCATATTACAAATGGCCTTCAACACGATCCAATATCTTTTCTGTTACTATCTTCACTTGCAGACTCATTCTTTTATCTGATCACAATACTAATCCTTCAATCATGAAACTCTGTAATTCCACACTTGTAAGCTTATTTAATCCATATAATACGAATTTCATTACAATACTTTACCAATGAGGGGGGTGAGGGTCATAAAGCCTCAAATTTATCTCTCACATATACATGCACATTACACATACTGTTATGAATGGCCAATTCATTACTAATTCCACATTCTCAAAACACCTAACCATCTTTTACCTATGATCACTTTTGTACTTAACACATAATTCATAAGCTAAATCAAATCTTTAATTCATAATCAAAATATTCACGTAACAATCACATACCAAGCATCACAACTCATATACTCATATAATTATAACATTTATCAATAGCAGAATATCATCCATTCTAATTTATACCTTTATGAGTTTCAACTCATCACCAACACCTTTTCACTCAAGCGTTTGAGTATAACATTATGTACTATCAGAATTAGCTCGGTTGGAAAGCATATTTGTTTTACAAAATAATTTTGTTAGAGCCGGGAGATGTCACACTATCATGAGTAGTAATATGACATGTATAGATAGACTCACATACTGTAGGTTAGTCCAAGAATCGACTAAACTATAGCTCTGATACCACTAAATGTAACATCCCTAACCTGTATCTGTCACCGGAATAGGGTTACGAGGCATTACCGGACATATCAAAACATACCCATATACTTAAGCATATCATAATCAAATCAGATAATAATCATTCACAATTGTGCTTTATATAGGTCTATAAGACTTTAAACATACTTTAGAAAGGGGTCGGGACTAAACTGAGCTCATACAAAATTTTTTTAAACTTAAACATTTTTCAAAATCTTACAGGCCACATGCCCGTGTGAACAGACCATGTGCCTCACAAGGTATTAGACACACCCGTGTGTCCAGGTCGTGGCAAAACAGAGCATACAAACTAACTTGTCCACACGGCCACATGACACGCCCGTGTACTAGGCCCTGTGAAAATTAGGGAGGTTACTGACTTGGGTTGCATGGCTGACCACACACCCGCGACCATTAGACACACCCATGTGTTTAGGCTGTGTCAAAACTGTAGGGTATATTGCCTTAATTCGAAAGGCCACCCTAGGGGACACACGGCCGTGTACCAAGGCCATGTGTCACACACGGTCAAGCCACACGCCCGTGTGTTTGACCGTGTGGAGTGAAAATAGGCTTGGTTTAAGCCACATTTCTCACCCTCCACAAGCATACCTAAACCACATCATCTCATACCATTTCAATGCATTCAAAGGTAGCCAAAGCATGTTAATCCATACACATATCATGCCAAATTATTATACCAAAATCATCATAAACTTACATAACATCTTATTTCATTTCTCACATTTCCATCAACTAAATCATGCTTCTCTAACATATCAATTCGTCATTTATACCTCACACCAAAATATGACAACACAAAAGCATTATATACATCACATATAACATTTATCAAACACATACTTTAGGTCAACTTAAATAGCCAATACACATCGACATTTACAAGCCAAATCACATGGCTAAAATCACAATTCAAAACATACCATCTTAACGCTAGCCTATACATGCCATAAACCAAGCCCCAAAGTGTAAAAATATCGTAAATCAATAACCGGATAGTGTGATACAATCTCCGTTGACTTCCAACCCGAGCAATCATCTGAAACACTACAAAACATAAACATAAAAAAATAACACAAAGTAAGCTTCACAACTTAGTAAGTTCGTATATAAGCCTAAAATGATCAAAACATTCATATAACAGTTTCGAATTTGATAAATCATTAACATTTAAAGCATCAATTCATGAGCTAATTTCAAATTATTCATGTCCTTATTCGTAAGTTCTCAATTTTATATAACTCGATACTTGAGTAGTTTTCCATACACACCTGTACTGATACCTTCTATTTATCACACTTACTCTTATCAAACCTTTCTAATTTATAAGTATTTATGATATAAATTCATCGATTTTCTGATGCCATAGTCCAACCATGGTCTTACTCATACATTGCCAAGGCCCTGGCGTGGTCTTTCTTTCAGGTGCCATAATTCGGTTATGGTTTTATTAAGATTGCCATAAGTATATTTAGTTAAAGCAACTATAATTCATATCTCACATAACATTCAATACATACTTCATTATAGTAAAATAAACACATTTTGACATGAAACATATCTATACACAATTCATTCTTATATAATATACATAATACAATATGAACTCACCAATTTACTTTCATTCAATTCTCACATAGGTTCTGTACGTACCTGCATTGCTTAATTCATTTACACTTTCTTTCTCGACTTGACTTTGCCCGTTGAACCATTCAGAATCGTTAAGGATACTCGGTAATCATATATAGCTCGTACAATGCCATATCCTAGATATAGTCTTACATGTTATCACATATCGATGCTACTGTCCCACATAGGGTCTTACACGAATCGATTAACGATGCCAATGTCCCACACATGGTCTGACACGTAATCGTAATACAATGCCACTGTCCCATACAGGATCTTACATGTAATCACAATACAATGCCACTGTCCCACACAGGGTCTTACATGTAATCACATCTCGATAACCTAATGTCATGACATTCATATCCTATACTATTCCTAAGGTTCGTACGGGGCTTTCAAACGTCGTAACTCTGTCGATTTCAGCTCGTCATCATGATCATTCAGCATTCAATTCAATTTAATAATAAATAAGCATTTATAACATAATTTAAGTATGTTTATTAGCATACGAACTTACCTCATTCGCTGTAATGACGAATTAGATCGACGGATCTGATACTTCATTTTTCCCTCGATATAGACTCGTACGAGGCTTAACTTGATCTAATCAATCAAATTCAACTATTACAATTCATATTCTACTCATTATAACTCAATTTCATATTTTGGTAAAATTACTATTTTACCCCTAAAGTTTCAAATTTTTGCAATTTAGTCCCTATTTCACAATTACACAAAATTCACACAATTCAACAAGACCCACGCTTAGCTAATCGTGATTTTTCGTGATAAGTTTTATAAATTTATAATTAATTGTTCTGGAAAATAACTACTATCACGACATAGGCAAGTGTACCTATCGAATAGTAGTATAGCCTTAGCAAGACCAAATTGTCGAACCCAAAGGAACTAAAAGTACTAGTATTAACTGTCTTTTTATTATCTAGCCTAAAAATAAAAGGGTTTGTTTTAATTAACTAATTAACTAAACTAAGAAATCACAGAAAATAGAAGTGGGGAATTACTTTTGGAAAAATGATTGATTTAAGACAATACCCAAGGAAAAATCCACCTAGACTTCACTTGTTATTTTGACTCCAAATCGGACAATTTATTTATTTAACTTGTTCCGTAGAAATCCCTGAGTTATGTTATTATCCCTATTCAAGACTAATAACATCTAGCCCTAGGTTGAATAATTGAAATCTCTTTCTAATTAACATCCTAAGGTTGCATTAACTCGATCTATAGATCCCCTTATTAGGTTTCACCCAAATCCGACAAAATTTTGTCACCCTATCTCTAGGCGCGTAATCAACTGCGCTTAATTATGACAAAATTACTCTTAGACAGGGACTATTCATCCTCCAAATAAGAGCATTAACTTGAATCAATATCCTAAAATACTGAAACAAGAATTAAGAACACATAATTAAAAACAAGTTAAATATTTATCATACAATTCAGAAAATAATAACAAGATTCGTCTTAGGTTTCATTCCCCTTAGGTATTTAGGGGGTTTAGTTCATAACTAAATAGGAAAACATCTCAGAAGAATAATGAATACAAAGCATAAAGAAAATCGAAAACTCCTGAAGGGAAATTGAGGGATCTTCAGTCTTGATGATGAATCTGGCTTCTGAGATGGATCAATCGGCTTTCTTGGAGTAATTCCTTGCTCCCTACTCTCCGTCCCTTTTAGTCCTCCTCTAGGGTGTTTAAATAGGCTTTAGAATGCCTAAAATTCCTCAAACTCGCCTTTTTCCGAATAGAACTTAACTAGGGCTCGGCAGGGACACGCCCGTGTGCGATTACTTCAGGCTATGGTCAAGGCTGAGAGATCAACAAGCCCTTGCTGAGGTTGTTTTAGGTCGTGGTCGAGCTTCTTAGAATGGCACGGGCGTGTGTTCTGCCCGTGTTGGGAAGTTCAGGCCGTGTTGTTTTCCCACTTTGGCCTATTTTTTTCGTTTTCGGCCCGTTTCTTGTTCTTGTTGCTCTCCTATGCTCATTTAAGTATAAAACATGATATTAAAGGATTAGGAGCATCAAATTCGCCAACTCTAAGGAGAAATCATTCCTAAATATGTTAAGTATGGGATAAAAAATATGTATAAATTACGGTTTATTAAGTACCCCCACACTTAAGCCTTTGCTTGTCCTCAAGCAAAATCCTCAATTCATAATTAAGAATTCCTTTCTCTCAACTTAGAATTCTTATCAGTAATATACCAAGCTAATCCATAAGTAATCATACATTGAGAATTCAACTAGAAGAACATTAAAGTTTCAAACATTCCAAGTTGAGCATTTAATCATGAAAAATATAGGCATCTCCCCTTATTTAAATAATCACCTTTCATTCAAAATCTCACAGAGTTTAACATCCTTACTAAAGATTCACTCAAATCACTCAAAGTGTTTAAGAATAAAGAAATTAGCACTCAACAGTTAATATGAAAAGTTATTACCATAGGCTTGCATAAAAATCAAATCTCTACCACTATAAATTGAGATGATACATCAATCAAAAGGTCTTTAGAGGGTTGTAACAAGGCTCAGTTAGGGGGTGGGGTCACAAGTTAAAAGAAAAGGTTAGAATCGAGATTAAATTGAAAAATTACTTAACTAAAAAAAATATTTAATCATCACTTACATACAACAAAGCTTCTGCTCAGAATATAGAATTTAAATACTTTAGCTCAAAAACAAAATATCGCTACTAATATGTATTTTTTTTTAAGAATAAGTTAAATAACATAGACTAACTATTAAGAACAAGACATAGCTAAGCAATTTATTTAAATCAAATCTCGACAAAAATAGGGATCAAATTAATTGAGACGATTTCAACAATAATGAGTTAAGGGTTAATATTAAGGGTAATACAAGGAATGGCTTGTTATGCTCAAAGGGGTTTACTAAGGGTTAATCGTGGAGGTAGGCTTTTCATGGCATGAGTGGGTTAATCCTAAGTGCCTCTATCATCTTGACATATCAAATCAAATGGTGTGGTCTTGACATGCATAATCAAGCAAGTTCTAGAATAACAATTTGATATTGACGCACTCAAGCAATAATAAAAGTGAGCATGAAAGAAATAATAGATGCTCTTTAAAGGCTCAAAATCTCATAAAATTTATGGCTTTTTGATGTTCAAAACTATGGATTTCAATTCAAGGTAATACTTAAACTTGGGAAAACAACCTAAATTTTTAAATTCTCAAAAATCAACTTATCATGCTTAATTCTCTAATGTCTTAAAGTTTAAATAGTCAATACATGAATGCCTATGTTTTAATTCAAGATATATCAATAAAAATCATAATTTAATCAAAATTCATCCTAAAAATGATATGAAAGATTCACAAGAGAATAAAACAAAATTCAGGGATTTTTCTGATAGTGATATAATTTACCCCCCCACACTTACGATGTACATTGCCCTCAATGTACAAAGATAAAGTTAGTGGCAATTGTAGATAAAATATCATAAGATAGGGAGAGAAGTGAAACTTCCTGAATGTTAATTGAATGAACTCCCTAGTTTGGAGTTATGTACAGTGGAGGAGGATACTCCGGTGGTGGTAGAGATTGGGTTCCACAAGTGCTGCACCAAAAGAATATTATATCTCGTGGTCGAGTAGGGCATGGCAGTCGTGGAGAACCTTTTCCAGTGGAGTTTAAGGTTCCTAAGTAATTGTGAGCTTTGTAGCTCTTTATAACTGTCATAAAATCAGGAACTTTTTAGGAATATAAAGAAGAATAATTACTCATAATGAAATAGCCGAGAATAAAATTTGTTTATAAATCCTAAAAATAAAATAGTAGCAAAAAGAAAAAAAAATGAAAAGTTAAAAGTGAAAATAATAAGAACATTGATAAATAGAAATAAAAATAAAAATAAAGATAAAGTAAATTAAAATATTTAAACATCATCATCGCCGGAAGGTTCACGAGGTGGTGGTGGCAATGAGATGTGGAGGTGCTGACAAATCTACTGTAGAGTAGCATCAATGTTATCAAATCGCTAAAAACACTGCTGCTCAAATCAAGTGAGGTGCTCAGAGATGTCAGAATATGAAGCCGCCGCATGAACTGGCTGACCGGTGGGTGGTGGCTGAAACGGTGGGTCCTCGTGCTGTGGAGGGACATCATTAGTAATGTCCTCAAAGGCCTCCTCCTCGGTTGATTGGGCGAGACGATATTGAGAAGGGTAGGTTTCACGGTGCTTTTCGATCATCATCATACTTAGCATGCTCAAGATGCCTTGTGAGGACATCTGGCCAATGAGGGTAAGGGAGGATTCTTGTACCAGGGTGTTGAGGAGCCCAAAGTACTGAGCCAGTCAAGTCACGTAGGGGCCAATGGAGATGACCCCCTTCCGATTCGCTCTATTTGATGGCGAATGGCAAGGGCGATAAAATCGGTAAGGTCGAAGATGTACCCGTCCGACATACACCATAAGAAATAGACGTCGTGAGTGTTGACGACGCCAGTGCTGTCTCTCCGCCCTGTCAAAGTGTGAGATAAAATAGAATGTAGGTACCTCAAGGACGGAGGGAGAGCTGATGCCTTAAAGCGACTGGGGTCGTAGGTGGCCGAGCAAGGGACGAGGGCGGCCTAGCACTTCGAGGGAGAATAATAGATGTGGCGGTTGAGGGTACTGAGGTCATTATCCTCCTTGAACTCCTCCGTGTAAAGGCCCAGTGCTGAACCGAACTCTAGGATGCTCAACTGGTAGACTAGACTACCGAGGCGAAATTGGACCCTACCGGGATCATCATAGTTGGTCATTACGATCTGAAGATAGAATGTTGAGCATAGTTCCATCGTGAGCTCGAGATACGTCGGCTCGACGATCTCAAAGAAAAGGTCCCATGGGTCAGTGGTAAGGAGGGTCCGAATTGCATCATCCAGTTGGACTTGTTCTAGCGCAGCCCAATCGATGTAGCGGCCCACACCTAAGGGTCGGGCTCGAAGTATCTGGAAAAGTTCTTCTTAGGGTCTAATGGGAAACTACAGGAAGGGGTGGGAAATTTCAGCAGTAGGACTCGAGAAGGATGACGCTCCCTTCCTTTTCTTTGAAGCGGGGACTGCGGTCTTATTTTCACACGAGGATGACATGATATACCTGCAAAAAAAACCATTATTTCGTCTTGATAAATGGACAAGGTAAAATATAAACAAATTCAAAAAGGAAAAAGTCATAAATTAAAACTCATAATTTCACCCACAACTACTAACAAACCTAACCAAAACAATCAATTTTATGGCATAATTTCGTATCATTAATAGTATGAGTTTCATAAAAATGGCAAAGAACTCTATGGAAACAAAGAATGGATGAATGTAACATATTTCATTGATGAAAAATGTCAACACAAAAGGCATGAGTATTTCTATTATCCTAACCATGAATATTCACTTTAAACTAGTCAAATGGAGCAGAGAAATCATGCAATGAGTTAAAACTTCAACATGAAATAGATGATAACTACTCTAGATATGAAATTTGAGTGATTGAAAAATGGAAACAACATGAAAAATGTAGATTGTAAATAAAAGAGAAAAGAGTAAACAAACGCTAGAAAGAGAAGTTTAGGCGTAAAAAATTTGAGTTGAAGGCGGCACACGGGCGTGGCAAAGGGGGCGTGTGGAGTTGCAGTGGCTAGGGTTAGGGATTTTGGGTGAAGAAGATGATGAATAGTAAAGGGTATTTATAGATTTTGGGGCACATGGCTAGAGGACATGCCCGTGTGCCCTAACTTTAGCCCGTGTGTTTCAAGTCAAATTTCAAATTTCAAGGCTCTAACATACATTACCCACGCCCGTTCCTTTGGGCGTGTTGATTCCCACGGTCGTGTCACACGGTCGTGTCTGGCTTCATTCGCTTCTCCCATGCCCGTGTATGAAGGCCCACGCCATTGTTAATTTGACAGGTTCGACCATCAGTACTAAACACGGGCATGTCGCACGCCCGTGCTACTTTCTCAGGTTCAACCACAGTTCTAAGACACGGGCGTGTCACATGCCCATGTTGTTTTGGCAGGATCGCCCACGGCCATGTCGTACGACCGTAGCCATTTATTGCAGCCCGTGTTTGGGAAAAATCTTTACCCTGTTTTTACACGGTCTACAGCACGCCCGTGTGCCTGGCCGTGTGGGTGTGGAAAACCTGTATTCAAGAGCTCAGTTAGTAGGTTAGGTGTTAAATACTAAAATTTAAAGAAGTTAATCTCGTTAGTGCTCGAATTGCCTCCCGAAAAGCACTTATTTATAGTCTAAGCTCAACTTACCTCTCCATTGAATGGTCATGGTGGTTCGTGGAGTTTATACTCCTCATTCCTGCTATCAATCTCATCAAAATAAGGTTTTAGGCGGGTATTGTTTACCTTAAAAGTGTCAAATTTGGGATGACTTACCTCGACTGTACCGAATGGGAAAATGCTAAGTACCGTAAGAGGAATTTCTTCATTCGGTTTGGCAGTGGCAATGTGAGGATCTGCGGAATCTAATAAAACTTTATCTCCAACATTAAGTTAATTTGGTAAGGTATTGAGCTCGTTCTAACGTAGTTTTGGTTTATCGTGTGTTCTCGATTTATGTGTTCGCCATTCATCTAGCTCCTCGATTTGTAGCCTTCGTTCTTCATGGATAGGTCCTTTATTATGTTTGAACATGGCTCATGTATATCCTTCGAACTCGAACTCATTTTTTGCAAAGTAGGTTGCAGCATATGGTCAGTTTTGGTAGAATGATTTATACAACCACCTTCAGCTTTTAATGTGTTACTCGAATTGCGAGCTTGAAGAGTGATTGTTTCATCTCCCACACAAAGTGTGAGTTCACTTGTGCCAACGTCAATAATTGTTCTAGCAGTTGTTAAAAAGGGCCTTCCTAAAATCAAAGGAGTATTACTATCCTCCTCTATGTCTAGAATAATGAAATCAACTGGGAATATAAATTTGTCAATTTTAACTAGTACATCTTCAATAATACCCTTAGGGAATCTGATGGTTTTATCTGCTAATTGAATGCTCATCCTAGTTTGTTTCAGTTTCCCAAGACCTAGTTGCTTAAACATTTTGTAAAGCATGACATTGATGCTAGCCCCTAAATCAGCCAATGCATTATTAACATCTAAGCTACCAATTAGGCAAGGAATTGTAAAACTCGGATCTTTTAATTTGTTGGGTAGCTTATTCTGTAGAATAGCTGAGCAAACTGCGTTTAGCTCCGCATGCGACGCCTCATCCAATTTCTGCTTATTTGCTAGGAGCTCCTTTAAAAACTTCATTGCGTTCGGCATCTGTGAAAGAGCTTCAATAAACGGTAAGTTGATATGTAATTTCTTTAAAAGTTTAAGGAATTTACCAAACTGTTCATCTGAGAGGTCTTTCCTTGTTGCATTAGGGTATGGCACACGAGGTTTATATTCTACACTATCGGTTTCTGTTCGGTGTGACTTACCTCATCTTTACCCTTGCTTACCACAGTTTCTTGCTTTGGTTCTGGTTTAGATGTAATTAACCCTTCCTTATTTCTAACGTTGATTGCATTGAGCTGTTCTCTTGGGTTAGGTTTAGTATTACTTGGCAAGCTACCTTGTGGTCGTTTGAAAATTAATTTAGATAGTTGGCCTATCTGAGTTTTGAGCCCTTGGATCGACACTTGTTGATTTTTAAGTGCCGTCTCGGTATTCTGGAAATGAGTTTCTGACACCGAGATAAATTTGGATAGCATCTCCTCAAGGTTCGATTTTTTCTTTTATTGGTAAGGTGGTTGTTGGAAGCCTGAGGATGGTGTTGGTCTCTGTTTCCCTTGACCACCCCATGAGAAATTTAGGTGGTTCCTCCAACCTGCAGTATAGGTATTACTGTATGGGTTATTTTGAGATCTAGAGTTATTGTTACCCATATAGTGGACTTGTCCC
Organism: Gossypium anomalum; assembly: GCA_025698475.1. NCBI lineage: Eukaryota > Viridiplantae > Streptophyta > Magnoliopsida > Malvales > Malvaceae > Gossypium > Gossypium anomalum. Next base: position 63,043,727 of record CM046968.1, on the reverse strand, counting down.
TCTTCGGTTGTAGGATTGAAGGGTTGATATTCTGTATGTACGCTTCCCCCACTTGAATCACACCTTATCACTGGATGTACCTGCGTAGAACCAAGTAAACCATCAATCTTTTTGTTTAGAAATTCTACCTAATTTGACAGCATAGTGACTGAATCGACGTTATAAATGCCTGCTGTTTTGGTTGGCTTAGTTCTCATGACTTGCCACTAATAATTATTCAGTGACATCTCTTCTATAAATTCATAAGCATCTTCAGGTGTTTTATTATTGATAGCCCCACCAGCAGCTGCGTCAACCATTTGTCTAGTCGAGGGATTCAGGCCATTGTGAAATGTTTGAACCTATAGCCAGAGTGGTAACCCATGGTGAGGGCATCTTCTTAAAAGGTCCTTGTATCTCTCCCATGCATCGTAGAGTGTTTCTAAATCCATCTGCACAAAAGAGGAAATATCATTACGTAATTTCGTCATTTTAGCCGGCAGAAAATACTTTAATAAAAAATTTTCAGTCCTTTGTTCCCAAGTAGTGATTGATCCTTATGGTAACGAGTTCAAACACTGTTTAGCTTTATTCCTTAACGAAAAAGGGAATAACCAAAGACGAATGGCATCATCAGAAACGCCATTAATTTTAAAAGTGTCACAGAATTCTAGAAAATTTGCCAAGTGAGTGTTGGGATCCTCATCTTGCAAACCATCAAACTGAACAAATTGCTGTACCATTTGAATCATGTTAGGTTTTAGTTCAAAATTATTTGCAGCAATAGCATACCTAACTATACTTGACTCAATTCCTGTTAAATTAGGTTTAGCATAATCATACATAGTACGAGGAGCAGGATTCTGATTTACTAGATCAGCAGCAATCGTAAGAGGTACTGGATTGTCCTGATTTTCGGCCATCTCCTCTATTGTCTTTGGAATATCGTCCTCTTGCTCTCCCTCTGTGTATCTTAGACTTCGCCTTCTTTCTCGTCGGTTTCTGCGAGTTGCGCGATCGATTTCTTCGTCAAAAAGTAATGGTCCCGACGGGTTTCTTCTAGTCATAAATTATAAGAACCTGCCAGAGGACAGAAAAAGAAAATTTAGTAATCAAAAACTAAACAACAATTTAAATTGAAGAAAAAGTAAATGGCTAAAGTAATAAAAATTGAGTGTTCCTAATATCTTAGTTCCCCAGCAACGGCGCCAAAAACTTGATCGTGATTTTCTGTGATAAGTTTTATAAATTTATAATTAATCGTTCTTGAAACTAACTATTATCACGACGTAGGCAAGTGTACCTATCGAACGGTAGTATAGCCTTAGCAAGACCGGATTGTTGAACCCAAAGGAACTAAAAGTACTAGTATTAACTGTCTTTTTATTATCTAGCCTAAAAATAAAAGGTTTGTTTTAATTAACTAATTAACTAAACTAAGAAATCATAGAAAATAGAAATGGGGAATTACTTTTGGGAAAACGATTGATTTAAGAAAATACCCAAGGAAAAATCTACCTAGACTTCACTTGTTATTTTGACTCCAAATCGGACGATTTATTCAATTAACTTGTTCCGTAGAAATCCCTGAGTTATATTATTATCCCTATTCAAGACTAGTAACGTCTAACCCTAGGTTGAATAATTGAAATCTCTTTCTAATTAAAACACTAAGGTTGCATTAACTCGATCTATGGATCCCATTATTAGGTTTCACCCTAATCTGGTAAAATCTTGTCACCCTATCTCTAGGCGCGCAATCAACTCCGCTTAATTATGACAAAATTACTCTTAGACAGGGACTATTCATCCTCCAAATAAGAGTATTAACTTGAATCAATATCCTGAAATACCGAAACAAGAATTAAGAACACATAATTAAGAATAAGTTAAATATTTATCATACAATTCAGAAAATAATAACAAGATTCGTCTTAGGTTTCATTCCCCTTAAGTATTTAGGGGGTTTAGTTCATAACTAAATAGGAAAACATCTCAAAAGAATAATGAATACAAAACATAAAGAAAACCCAAAACTCTTGAAGGGAAATTGAGGAGAGATCTTCAGTCTTGATGATGAATCCGGCTTCTGAGATGGATCAATTGGCTTTCTTGGAGTAATTCCTTGCTTCCTACTCTCCGTCCCTTTTAGTCCTTCTCTAGGGTGTTTAAATAGGCTTTAGAATGCCTAAAAGCCCTCAAACTCACCCTTTTCTGAATAGAACTTAACTAGGGCTCAGCAGGGACACACCCGTGTGCGATTACTTCAGGCCGTGGTCAAGGCTGAGAGATCAACACGCCCATGCTGAGGTTGTTTTAGGCCGTGGTCAAGCCTGTTAGAATGGCACGGGCTTGTGTTCTACCCGTGTGAGGAAGTTCAGGCCGTGTTGTTTTCCCACGTTGGCCCATTTTCTCCGTTTTTGGCTCGTTTCTTGTTCTTTTCGCTCTCCTATGCTCACCTAAGTATAAAACATGAAATTAAAGGATTAGGAGCATCAAATTCACCAAATCTAAGGAGAAATCATTCATAAATATGTTAAGCATGAGATAAAAAATATGTATAAATTACGGTTTATCATTGGCCGAAATTCATATAAGTCCCTAGCAGCTCAAAACTTTCATTTATTTCACATTTCAACCACTCAATTTGCATATTTCACAATTTAATCTCTAATTGACATTTTTGTCAAAAATCACTTTATAAAACTTGTTAATCTAACTTTAAATATTCATATTTCACCATTAAACATCAAAGTACTCATAACTTCAACAATGGAAACTCTCAAAATCATTAACAATTTCAAAAACGGAGATACAGGCTAGCTAGAACACAAAGCAACGATCTCAAAAACGTAAAAATTATCAAAAACTGAGTCTAAAATGACTTACCAATTTAACATGCAATTGTCGAACCTCATTTTGCAACCATGGATGTTTTTCTTTTCTTACATTCGGCTATATGAAGGAAAATGGACTAAAATCATGGTTTTTGGTTTTATTTAATATATTATTTACTAACCATTTACCTTTTTAACCTTTAAAATAATGCATAATTTCTTTTATGCCAGACCATTAACATCCACTAACATATTAATGGTATAATTACCATTTAAGGCCATCATATTTAAAATCCCAGGCCAATTGGCACCTTTAATAAATAGAATGCAACTTTTGCATTTTACGCGATTAAGTCCTTTAATAAAATAAATTTTTTTGATGTCGGATTGTGGTCTCGAAACTACTGTTCTGATTAACCCTAAAAATAGGCTGTTACACTCGTACACCTGCCAGAGCCTATACCATCCGAGCTTGTGAGGAAGCTTCGTCTCCTAATGTTATAACTAGTACTTTCACTCTTTATGATACTTTTGTGATTGCATTGATAGATCCAAGATCGACACATTCGTATATATGCATGAATTTAGTATCCACTAAGACTTTGCCTGTAGAGTCTACTGAATTCATGATTAATGTTTCAAACCCCCAGGTAAAAGTTTTTTAGTTGACAAAGTGTGTAAGAATTGTCCTTTGATGTTTCGAGACAATGGTTTTCCGGCTGATCTGATGTTATTACCCTTTGATGAGTTTGATATAATTCTGGATATGGATTGGTTAACTTTACATGATGCTATTGTGAACTGCAGATGAAAAACTATTGATTTGAGATGCAAGAATAATGAAATAGTCCAAATTGAATCTAGTGTTTTGAATGGGTTACCGACTATGATTTCATCGATGAAAGCTCAAAATTATGTGAAAAAGGGTTGTAAAGCCTATTTTGCCTATGTGATTGATTCGAAAATGATAGAAAAGAAAATAGAATCTGAACCGGTTGTCTGTGAGTTCCCTAATGTGTTTCTTGAAGAACTTCTAGGATTACCTCTGATCCGAGAAGTTGAATTTGGCATTGAGTTAATACCGAGACTACTCTAATTTTGATAGCTCCGTATAGAATGGCTCCGACTGAGTTAAAAGAATTAAAGTCTCAGTTACAACAGTTGACTAATAGAGGTTTTGCAAGACCGAGTTTTTCACCTTGGGGTGCTCCTGTACTGATTATGAAAAAGAAGGATGGTACAATGAGAATGTGCATTGGTTATCATCAGTTGAACAAAATAACTATCAAGAACAAATATCCTCTACCCCGAATTGGCGATTTCTTTGATCAGTTGAAAGGAGCAACCATATTTTTGAATATAGATTTGAGATCGGGTTATTATCAGTTGAGAGTAAAAGATGCAGACATTCCGAAAACTACTTTTCGAACGAGGTACGGACACTATGAGTTTTTAGTTATGCCTTTTGAATTAACTAATACACCTACTATCTTTATGGATTTGATGAACAGAATTTTCACACCATATTTAGATCGATTTTTCATTGTATTCATTGATGACATTTTGATTTATTCACGTGATAAATCTGAGCATGTTGAACATCTGAGAATAGTGTTACAAACTTTGCGTAATAAACAGCTGTATGCGAAGTTGAATTTCTGGGACATATTATGTCAGCATCAAGTATTTGAGTTGATCCGAGCAAGATTTCAGCTATTCTGGATTGGAAGCCTCCAAGAAATGTTTTTGAAGTTTGCAGTTTTCTGGGACTTGCCAATTATTATAGACGATTTGTGACAGGCTTTTCTATGATCACGACTCCGTTGACGAAACTGCTTCAGAAATATGTGAAATTTGATTGGTCTGAAAAGTGTCAGAAAAGTTTTGATCAGTTAAAAACTCTATTAACCGAAAATCTAGTGTTAATACAACTAGAATCGTGTAAAGAATTTGTAATCTACAGTGATGCTTTATTGAATAGTCTGGGTTGTGTTTTGATGTAGGAAGGCAAAGTCATAACTTATGCCTCGAGACAGTTAAAATCGCACGAAAAGAACTATCCGACACATGATCTGGAATTGGCGGCTATTGTGTTTGCTTTGAAAATTTGGCGCCACTATCTATTTGGTAAGAATGTTACGTATTTTCAGATCATAAAAGTTTGAAGTATCTGATGACTCAAAAAGATCTAAATCTACGACAACGAAGATGGTTAGAGTTGTTAAAAGATTACGAGCTTGTAATTGACTACCATCCGGGAAAGGCAAATGTTGTTGCTAATGATTTGAGTCGAAAATCATTATTTGCATTACGTGCTATGAATACTCAGTTGTGTATATCTGATGATGGTTCGATATTGGCCGAATTGAAAGCGAGACTATTGTTTTTAAAATAGATTATTGATGCACAGAAAGTTGATAATGAGATAATAGCAAAATGAGCTTAGTGTGAATTGAATTCTGATTCTGAATATTGAATTGATAATGATGATTGTTTGAAATTCTGAGGTAGGATTTGTGTTCTGAGAAATTCAGAGTTGATTCAGATGATTTTGAATGAAGCTCATAGTAGTCAGTTATCTATACATCCAGGTAGTGTGAAAATGTATAATGATTTGAAACAGCAATACTGGTGGTCTGGAATGAAAAGAGATATCTCCGACTTTGTTTTAAAATGTTTGATCTGTCAGCAAGTTCAAGCTGAACATCAAGTATCATCAGGTTTGTTACAACTGATTATGATTCTCGAATGGAAATGGGATAGAGTGACAATGGATTTTGTTTCGGGTTTACCCCTATCTCCAAGAAAGAAAGATGCGATTTTGGGTTGTAGCTGACCGATTGACAAAATCAGCACATTTTATTCCGTTACGATCTGACTACTCACTTGATAAGTTAGTTGAGTTATACATTTCTGATATTGTGAGATTGCACGGTGTACCATTATCTATTGTGTCAGATAGAGATCCGAGATTCACTTCACGATTTTGGAAGAAACTACAAGAGGCATTAGGTACGAAATTACATTTTAGTACTTCTTTTCACCCGCAGACGGATGGTCAAACCGAGCGGATTATTCAGGTACTTGAGGATATGTTAAGATGTTGCATTCTTGAGTTTTAAGGTACGTCGAAATAGTATTTTCCATTAATTGAATTCGCATACAATAATAGTTTTCAATCGAGCATTAAAATGGCACCATGAAGCCTTATATGGTAGAAAATGTAGAACATCTTTGTATTGGACTGAGCTAAGTGAGAATAAGATTCACGGGGTTGATTTGATTAAAGAGACTGAACAGAAAGTGAAAGTGATTCGAGATAGTTTGAAAGTAGCTTTCGATCATTAGAAATCATATGCAGATTTGAAATGAAAAGATATTGAATTTGAGATCAGTGACAAAGTGTTTCTAAAAGTATCTCCATGGAAGAAAGTACTTCGATTCGGTAGAAAAGGCAAATTGAGTCCGAGGTTTATCAGGCCGTATGGGATTATTGAGCATATCAGGTCAGTTGCTTGTCGATTATTGTTACCACCTGAGCTAGAAAAGATTCATAATGTATTTCATGTATCGGTGCTTCGACGATACAGATCCGATCCCTCGTATGAAGTCTGAGATAGAAATTCAGTCTGATATGACCTATGAAGAAGAACTGATCCGTATCTTGGCACGCCAGGTTAAAGAATTGCGAAATAAGAAAATTTCGTTAGTTAAAGTGATGTGGCATCGACACAATATCAAAGAAGCTACGTGGGAACCTGAAGATGCTATGAGACAGCAATATCCAAATTTGTTCAACGGTAAGATTTTCGGGGATGAAAACCCCTAAGAGGGGAAAGTTGTAACAACCCGGTTTAGACCCTAGTCAGAATAGTGGTTTCAAAACCATAAATTTGAGTCAAAAAATATTTTAATATTATTTTTCGTGCTTATTATATGTGAACTAATATGTGTGAAAGCTTCGTGTGAAAATTTTATCGTTTGTGTGTCGATTTGATAAAAAGGACCTAATCGCGTAAAAACTAAAAGTAACATGCTATTTGATAAAGGTGTCTATATGCTATGGCTTATTAAATGTGAAGTCCTTATGTTGTAAATGGACCATTGGTTTAATGAATGGATAAGTATGGACAATAGTTAGTGGAATTTTTAATGAAATAGCTAAGGTTAATTTTGTAATTTATGTATTAAGTCAAGATTAATTAAAACAAAAATCAAAATTTGTTCATCCATTATCATCCATAGCCGAAAGTACAAAGAAAAAAAGAAAAGAAAAAGAGTTCTAGGGTTCGGCTAAGAGATTTGGTGATTAAGGTATGTGTTTTGATTCGTTTTTGATGATTTTTATGTTTTTTGTTATTGTTGCTATGTATTCTATCAAGCCCATGTCTCAATTTCTGAAATTGTTGATGATTTTGAGTTGAGCCACTGATGAAAGTATGAGTTTTATGAAGTTTGATAATAGTATATGGAAGCATGAAGTTGGGTTAACATGTTTTGTCTTTGAATTTTTGATGAATTTGAGTAATTTGGGCTAAGTTGTGAAAATGAGAAATTGAGGGACTAAAATGTGAAATAAATGAAATATATGGGCTTATATGAACACTATGAAAATTTGGTTAAGCATGGGTATATGAAAATTTTCTATATTTTGTGATTTTTGTGATTAGGGACTAAAGTGTTAAAATGTGAAAATATGAGGGCTAATTTGTAAAATTCCCTAAATGTGTGTTTATGGATTGATTTGAATGATTTGTTGAATAAAAGAGTTAAATTTGAATTTATTTAGATCAAGAACAATAGAAAATAGAATTAGATCGAGGGAAATCAAAAGTCATCGAGTAGTCGATTCCGTTCGTTCAAATCCATACGAGGTAAGTCAATGTACAAATAAATGTATTTGAATTGATTAATTTATGCTTATACGTGTTTGAATTGTGATGGATGAATATGGAAGATGAAAATATGAAATTCAAGAAAGTTTCGATAATGCGACGACGTCCGAAAAGTCCCGTACAAACCATAGAAATAGTTAGGATACATATATCATGACATAGGATCCGATATGTGTTTTTGTGTAAGACAACGTCTGGGACGTTGGCATCGACTTATGATTTACGTGTAAAACCATGTCTAGGACATCGACATCATATTTGATTTCATGTAAAACCCTGTCTGGGACAGTGGCATCGATATTTGATTACATATAAGACCACGTCTGGGACGTTGGCATTGAGCTATGCCATGATTCATATAAATAAATTGTTTATAGTTATGATTTGTGATATGTTGATATGTATATGTCTTACTAAGCTTTGGAAAGCTTACTTTGTGTGTGTTTTCAATTGTTTTATAGATATTGAAGCTACCGGAAGCTCGGGGATGGTCGAGGATCATCACCATACTATCTAACTCTTTTTGGTACCTTTTGAAAATGTGTATTTTGAAGTATGGCATGTATAGGCTAGAAGTATTAGAATATGTTTTGTAATGTGTGTATCTAGCCATGTGATATGGCCTGATTATGGATGTGATTTTGAATGAATTTTGATATATGTTTTGTGTTAAAAAATGGTATGTTTTGATTTGCTTAAATGGCTTAGTAAGAAATGCTCAATTTGGTAAGTTGGTTATGTGAATTAGTCATGGAAATGGTATGATTTTGAGATGAGAATGGATGTGAAAAATTGGAATAATGATATGTATGAACGAATGAGTATGATATGCGATTTTAGTATATTTTGGTTTGGATGTTAAAGAATGATATTGGTTGGTGGTTATATGACATGAATGATGTATGTTTTGTGATTTGTTTTTGACTTGTAGGTTGACCCAAATGGGTGGCAAATTGACCTTGCTAACGGCCTATATTTGCCTACACGGTTGAGCATACGGGCATGTGTCTTGACCATGTCTTTCAATGTTTCTTTTAGAAGCAAGTCAGTCTCAAGCACAGCCTAGACACACGGGCATGTCTAGTGGCCATGTAAGGCATACAGCCTTGGCACATGGGCATGTGTGGCCATTTCGAAAGGTACACGAGCGTGTGGTCATCCGTGTGACCCAAGTCAGTTTTGACCACGGCCAAGGCATACGGACGTGTCTCCGGCCGTGTGGATAAGTCAGTATGTATGCCCTATTTTGCCATAGCTTAGACACACGGGCGTGTCTAATGCCGTGTGAGGCACACTACCTGTTCACACAGGCATGTGACCTTTGTAACTTAGAAAAATGTTTAAGTTTCGAAAAAAAATTTTGTATGAGCTTGGTTTAGTCCCGACCCCTTTCTAAAGCATGTTTAAGGTCTCGTTGACCGACATAAGGGAATTTATAATGATGTGTGACTTTGATGCTATGTTGATTATGAAATGAATGCAAATTGTTTCTATTTGTCTGATAATGCCTCTTAACCCTAGTCTGGTGACAGTTACAGGTTAGGGGTGTTATAAAACCCTACATAGTAATTATTTAATCACACCTCCACTCGCTAATCCCCCATAAGAGGATTAGTTCATCACGAAATCCATAAACATAATACTCGATGATAAAGATATGCATGACAAATAAATCAAGAATAAGGCTTAAAGAATCCTGATTGTATGCGATTGGTGAAGTGCAAAATGTTAAAGTATGCCTAAAGACCAATCATGAGATAATTGTAATCACATACTCATTTTACCTTGTTTGTTAATATAAGGCATTGTCATTATTATTTCAGTTTATTTTTCTGTGTGTACAAATAAACTGGTTTTAATAAAGTCCTGAGTATAATATGACTATTCTTAAAAGGTCCTTAGTCAAGTATTATTATCGACTTAGATAATGATAATGCATTGAGACTAATGTGTAGTTGATTGATGACAAAGTGTTTTCATTGACATAGGGATGTGAAAATCGATACATAAGTATGTGTTAGAGAACAATATACTGGACTGACCCACTATGAATATGATTCTTGGATTATTATGTAATAGTTACAACATTACTAATAGTGATAACTATGTATATGATCCTTATACTTGAAACCATCATTGTCCTAACATAGTGAGTTGTTTATTTTGACACAGTCAAATGTCTACTATAACATGTTATACACTAAAGACTGATGTTGGGTATGTCACAATCTATATAAAGGGATATGGTTGATCAAGATAGGATTTGTCCCTTCTACATAATTGGAGCAATATCTTAGGCCTCTTGACGGAGTGAGACTAGAAATGCATGACCATACTTGAATAAATTGATATGAGATATCACATTTATGTGTTTATTGTAGTCTACTCAAAATATCAAGAAATATGAGATTGGGCTATACAAGTGTGACTATTTTATGACTTATGTCCAATCTAGATATTAAGGATAAAATGATATAATACATGAAAAAGATTATCACAGAAAGCTTATGTCGAATCACAACTTCTTGCAACTTGGGTAGCAATGATGCACTGCTAGATGCCACTTATTGCTTGTAATATTAGAAACGTTCTAGTATTACTACTAATGTTACAAGAGCCTACAGGATCACACCCTATAGTTGAAGCAAACAAAATCCAAATACATTTTGTATTGTATTTAGTTATCACATGAATTAAATTAATTATTGAATTAATTTAATTTGATAGTTAAATATTGAACACATTATATGTACAAGCTTGTTGTACACAAATAGAGAACATATATAAAATTAATATATGAATTTGATTTATACAAAATATTAATTGAATATAGTTTACCAAAATTATTAATATAAACAATTATTTTGGAAAGAATATAATTTCTATTCTGACTTTCCATTTGTTTCTTTAAAAATAAAGGAATAGTCATGTTTTTTTCCTGATATGTGATTCAAAGAAAAATAAAAAGAATATGAACCCTTGATGTGTTAGGGTTACCAAAACACAAATCAAAAGGTCTAGCAACCGTTCTTGAAAATTCTCTTTGAAAATTTCAAGAGAATTTTGTTGTCTATTCTTTGACTGGGTGGATTACGTAGAGGCTGAGACGTTATTATTGAGGCTTAGAATCGGCATCTTTGAAAGGGATCTTATTAGCAACCTTACACGTTGTTTTTCAATTTTAAAAGGTATACTTTTTAGCCTCGTTTCAACCTGATTCATTCCTCGTAAATGGATCCATGCCTGATGATCGTTGGAGTAATATTTCTGCTACACCACAGGGCATATTGACGATCCAACATAAAAATATTCAAACCTTTAATTGCATTTACAAATCAAGTTCTCTAAAGAACACAATTGAAAATAACTAAAAAGAAACCTAAAGCATAAAAGAAAAGAAAGCTGAAAACTAAATTACAAGTAAAAATTGAGAATAGGAAAAGTTGTCCCTAAACAAGTGCCTAAAGAGCCTATTTATGAAGTCAGGGTTGGTCATCATCCTCAACCCTAGGTTAGTTAACGTTTTCATGTTAATTTCCATTGTACAAACCAAAACGCCCCTTGCTCGTAATTGTTTCCGTACAGGGTAGGTGTCGCGATACCCTAGTGCCTGTGTCATGACACTGAAGGTAGTATGCCTGGTTCAGGTTTGGCTTTAGGGGTGTGTCGTGACATATTTTGGTTGTTTTGTGACACTAAAGGAAGACTTGAAATTCTTGGATTATGTTCCTTATGTTACGACATTGAACTTCCAGTGTTGAAACACAACGACCAACATTGATTTCCTATGCCTTTGAATGGTATCCTACACACTAACTAAGTACGTTAGCTCACCCTTACTCCTCATTTGGCCCTTAAGGTCATAAAAAGACTTAATATACACTTTTTATTGAATTCAAAGCAAAGATAGAAAACTTAGCTAAAACCTAATAAAAATGTTTCTATTCAAGTTCCTTAAGTGCAAAAACTAGTTTAATTTGCTACACCGAATTACGACAGATCAAACTCCCCCACCTTAAGTCATTGCTTATCCTCAAGAAAGGAAAAATAGAAAGAAAAGGTAAAAGATGCCCCTTGAGCAAGTATAGTACAAATATTGGCTTCGAAGTACATAACTAGGCATATTCATACACATAATCCTGGCATGATATATGAATGACTTACCACTTTCAATATCAAACACCTAACTTCAGTATATTAAAAGTACACAGACATCAAGGTTTTCCAATATATGAATCCATCTATAAATCATACAGGTAATTTGATTATCCTAGCAGAATACAATCATTATTTTAATTGCTCAAAAAATGTCAATTCATGAGTAAGTTTACCTGGGTCACATAAGGCTTTTTGGCTTAACGTTCTAAAGTTTAGGACAGGTATGAAATTCAAGAACAGGAAGCATCAAAATAGTTTCAATCATGAAAATAGTTTGGCACATCGTATTGTTCTCTATTCTTCCCCCTTAATAACCTTTACCTGCTTACCGCCATATTTCTCCTTCTTTCACCTTCTTTATTTCTCCACATAGGAATTTACAACATAATACAACAACTACGGCTAGCTCACGAGTTTTTGTACACTAATGATTGAGTTTTTTCTCTACTTTTGTGACTTTCTCACTTTTTTTTTTTATCTTTTTCAACACATCTCACTCACAATGCTTTTGCTTTCCATGTACTTTTTCTATTTGTCTTGACTTTCTTTCTTAATTTTTCTTTTGTCTTGCACATGTTAGCTAACCTATAATTCTTATATCACACTACTTCTTCCTATTTCACTTTATTTTTACAAAATTTTCCATGATATATCGACTTAACCCTCAAGTCATATGGCCAAACATTTATATTTGTGCAATTTGGGACCAAAGAAAAAGGGTAAGTACAAATTATCATTTTAGGTTGGGTTTTGCATGAAGTTTCATCAAGAATAGTTTTCTAGCTCAAAAAATACGAACTAATGATTGATAAACAGGGTTACTTTTTTGCTCTAGGTGTATACTAAACAATGCCTTAGGTCATCCTTAGGGTTATGTGTTCTGGGAGTGTCTGAGAAGTCTTGGGTTCAAGCCTTGGCTTGTGCAAAATTTTTGTTTTAAGTGAATAAACCCCTGTCTCTAGTTAGTAGGCTTATAAATAAATATGGGTAATATATGTTAGAATAGGCCTGCTGGTCTGGTGGTTAAGTAGAGAGCTTATGGGCAGGAGGTTTTGGGTTTGAGTTTTTGCGCAAACAAGGAGGAACTTATTTTATTGCTTATACCTTGTTGGTATTTTAGTCCAACCAAAATACTAAAGAGTTTGACTGAGGGTTGGTTTTGGTTGTTGAGAGGATTGTGGTGAGATAATAGGGAGGATTTTAAGGAGTGATTTTAGGGATGTGAAGAGGGAGTTAGTGCCGAATTGAATTCCTTTTTGCTCTCTCAAAATTTTCGGCTGGCGTTTGGTTTTCTCCTCATTCTAACTTCTATCGATTGTTTTCCATTCTTGAAGGCTGAATATTGCTAAGGGTTCCTACGAGGTTCTCTCTTTTTCTTCTTTTCTGACTTTGTTCTTCCCTACAACAATTATTCCTTCCCCTTTGCTTACTGATTTTCTCTTATTCTTCTACCCCTTTAACAAGCGTCCTCTTCTTTCTTTCTTTGGCCGAACCCTCATCCTCTTTCGATTTTTCCTTTTCATCTCTTTTGGCCGATTCTTTCTTTCTCTTGTGCTCAACTCCTAATTTTGTTGGTTCAGTAAGTTTGGTAAGTGCTAACTCTATTTTCTCTTTTTGGAATATCGTTTAAGAGGAGTTTTGTTGTGGTAGGTATTACTCAGCGGACTAGTGATCTTTGATTTGCGTGTGAAGTGTGTGAAACCCTGTTAGTGCATGTGAAAGTAACGATTGTGAGTTTAGTAGTTGGGTTTGTTTGTGCGTTTTGATATAGTGCAGCTTTAACTGACTAAGTGGCGTTATTTTGGCTAAAGGATGGTTCTTGGGTGATCGTGGTTCTCGATTTAACGGCGTTAGCAAAGGGTCTTCTTGGAGGTAGGTCAAGCTAATACTATTAACGATTGTTGAGACTTGCGAATTAAATTACTAATCGGTTTTGAGTGACCTTTGATAGGTACTAATTAGTTTGAGTGACCTTTGATAGGTACTAATCGGTTTTGAATGACTTTTGTTAGGTATTCGGGCTTAGGGAGTGTTCGACATCAAATTTGTGATAGGTGTATAACCACAACGCTGAAAACTGAAATCAGCAAAAAGCCAAAAAGTGAGGCTGTCGACACCACACCGGCGTGTGGCCTCCCGTGTAGTAGGCCATGTGATTGAACACGGGTGTGTGATCGACGAGACTAGCCATGTGCGGAACACAGGCCAGACCGATTTGGGCCGTGTAAGGCACATGGGCGTATGGACCAGCACGGGTGAACCAAACGAGCGTGTGGGAAGTTGGAGCTAAGCCATGTGATCCACACGGCCAAGGCCATATAGGGTCGTATGGGCCACATAGGCGTGTGAGCCCACACGGGCAGACAACACGGGCTTGTGGGTCCATTTTTACTATTAAACTGCTAAGGTTGCACAGGTCAACCAAGACGACTGTGAACCTACTGTAGGGTCGGTAAGCGTGCTTAGACCCCTAATTGACTGAATTGACTTTTATACCTTTATATGATATAAACATCTGTATAACTGTATATTAAGCTTGCTGCTAAAACTATAGTAAATTCATGTATAATACCATGATTTTGAATGACATGTTTGTATATTGCATTGCATTGGGTTGGGGGCTTATATTATTCGGAGGAAGTGCATTGTAAGGCCTCGAGCCTTATTTACTTGCAGCTCAACTGCATATTACTATATAGTGCTACATTCGGTACTACTTGGAGTGTAGGGTTGGGTGGGTTGATTATATCCCCATATGGAGTGTAGGGTTGGACGGAGATGGTGTGCAGAGGCTGGTTAGGTAGGATTCCTGTGACTGCATATATGTGACTGTTACTGTACTGAAATGGGCTAAGGCCCAAACTGGAATGACACTGTTACTGAAAAAGGGCTTATGATCAGACTGTGATTATTTGTATGCTATCTATTTTTGTGCATGAGGATTACACTAAGTTTCGTAAACTCACCCTTTTTGTTTTATTGTATAGGTAATCCCCAGTCATAGGCGGATCGGTGCAGCGGGGGACTCAAAGGTGGCCATACAACCGTATACATTTTCATACTTGATTATGATTTTAAGTATTATTATTTGGGGTATTTTTACTGTAATAAGGCATTTATGGATTTTTACCTTAATTTGGGATTTGTTTATCGTTGCTTATGATCTATAATCACTAGTGGTAAGGAAACATGGGTTTTCAAAAGCTACAAATGTTTTCTTTCAAAACACTCACCACTACGCAAACCATAAAAAAAACGTCCGCAAATTTTAACGAATTGTAAATAAATGGATAATGTTTTTAAACATATACCTTGATTTAAAGATAATGTAAGATAACGAAAATTGTTTAAATAGGGAAATGGTTTACCAAAGACTTAGTTTCGAAAGCACTTTCATGTGACATCGCTAGATTCAGCCATAACGTCTAGGCCAAGTTTGGGGTGTTACACCTATTTATAGTGTAATATATAGAACTTAGTAGTCTAATAGTTTAAATTTTAAAATCAATCATTATCATGCCACATTTACAGTAAACAAATTAACCTATTTATATGCTCCTAACCAATCACTTGTATTTCTACAAGCTCAAGCACACATTTCAAAATAAAAATTAAAATAAAAGCATAAAAAATTAAAAACAAATTTCCTATGTTACGCCCCATATTTTAGATAGCCCATTGTCCCTAATGTGCTCCCTTGAAGAGATAAGGAAATAAGTTACCTGATTGATCATGATAGTGTTATGAACTAATAGTGGGTGCTCTCTTCCTTTTTCGTTAAAAGCTCAAAATTTTTATGTCTCTTTCATGTGGGGTTCTTACACAGAAAACTTTTAATAGAAAAGAAAACAACTATAAAAATCTATTGTTAATCCTACTTCTAAAGTAGTAAATTAAAATTGACCCTAAATTAACTACAATCCTCAAAAATAGAATTTAAAAGTAAATCTCACTTATCCCCCTCCTCAGAATCCATCTCATTCACTTCTTTTTCTCCTTCCTCATCCTCTCTATCTTCTTTCTCTTTGCTTCATTGATCTTCTTCCTCTTTGCTTCATTGATCTTCTTCTTCCTAATGGATCTGTATCGAGCCAAACCAGTCTGACAGATAATTAGGTACTCTCATGTTGTTTCATCGTGCAAATTCTTGAAGGACTAGGCTTGTTTCTTGCATCCATTGTATTATCCCGTCTATTTTTGCGCTACTACTCTCAACCCTTTCTTGTTTAGGAATCGATTTTACTTTCTGTTTAAGCAAAGCTAGGATATCCATCTTTTCTTTTCTACTCTAGTTCCAATCTTTAATTTGATTTTGGTTTAGTTCTACATACTGAGTGTACATCGAATCACTTATCAAGCTCTTTGTCGAGTGCATGAACTACTCGCTCTCTTCCATTGGAACCTTTGTGCCTTTGCAAAGTGTTATCACTAGGTGGGGAAAGAAAACCCCGACCTTTTGGCCATTAACACAACATTTCATATTTTGATAGATTTATTCCCTGATGCATATATTTTTCTTTTTTAATATTCCATATAACAAAGTAGCACGGAATGTATTGACATGACATTAAGAGCAAGAGTAATTCTAGTGCAAATAAATTGCATCCATATTTTAGCGATCGAGAACACATTATTGCTTGATTGAAATTAGTCATAATTCTAGTATCTAGGCGAAGGTTCCATTCACCTCGATTTTCAGTTAAATATGTGACGATGCTTTCCCTATTGATATCTTTAAATCCCGTTAAATCAATATTTTTAAAAAAAATCATATTTATAATATGGGGCATGGTAATATTGACAAATCTTTTTCGATGAAAATGGCACATCCTTACCTCATACTGTTACTGTTTTCTACATGACACCATATGGTCTCTGAGTTTCCTTGTCCCTAACATCAGTGTAAAATTCTTGCACAAGTGGGGTAGCAAAGTTTTCTTTTGGGATTGTGCAGAAGCGCTTCCATTTATAGTATCGACTAAAGACCAAATTTCATTGCACAGAACCACCGATAGTTCAAATCTTCTTTCTTGAATAAATGTTTTACCTTGAAGTTTGAGAAAATATTTTTTAGAATTAGGGTTTCAAAATTTCAAAAGACTTGAAACTATCGGTACTTCTTGTACATTAGCTTTTCTAACTTTCCTAGGAGGCATATTCAATGTTTAAGGCACTAAAAAACTTCAAGCAATTTATCTATATAAATGTAAAACAATCTAGGAACCCTTAACCTCAAGTTGATTGTGCTGGTATTCCTCGTAAGACCGTATTCAATGTTGTTTAGTTGATGTGTTGTTGGAATATGCACTAAATAAAGCACCAAAAGAAGAGAAAGTATTTGCAAAATTAAGGGTTTCAAAGAGAAAAGAGATTTGGGGTTCATGAAATATGAGAGGTTTTGAGATGATTAAGAGGTTAAGATGGGTTTAGATGTTGACTAAAGGTATTTTTAAGTTTTTAAAAAAATTTAAATGTTAAAATCAGGTTATAACAAGGTTAATCTTGATGGGTAGTGTGATGGGTTGGGTCGACCATGTAGAAAATTGCAGCGATGTCACAACACAGGGGCTCTGTGTCGTGACGTTAGGGTTCGATATCGTGACACACCTTGAATTTTTTGAGTTTGAGGATATACTAGCTTTTATATCACGACACATAGGTGTTGTGTCACGACATTGAGATAGATTTCTCTATTTCTTGAGTCTGTGAGCGGTGTCGCGACATAGAGGTTCCATGTTGAGACATCGACTTTATTTCGGCCCCTTTTCTCATTTTTCAAAGTGTTCAGTAAACAAATTTGGTCATTTTAAGTAAAAATAAATTTTACGCTACTCGTTAGTATAGAATACACTAATATACACAAAATTTTTAGTTCAATTTAAAGAGGTTAACTTTTGCTGCCAAATTCATCTGTTAGCTCTATTATAACACACGTAGATGCTCTACCAATTCCATTTCTATTAGTGTTCGTCCTGCATCCATCGTGCCACTCCACCTTCCTTCAATTGTCTCACTCTTTGAATTTACTTTTTTGACCTACACTGATCACATAAAATACCTTTTTCGGCCCAATGCAGTTAGGGATTTTTATAGATATTTCAAGACATCACTTCCCTAGTCCTTCCCTATTTACCTCATTTTGTTGGTGGCTGCATTTGAAAAATTCAGTCTCACTATTGATCCTCATTTTTAATTCATTATTTTCTAAATAAATGGTGGACCATGATGCTGCTAAAAGCGGTCTTCCCAACAAAATTGGTATTTCATGGTCTCTTCAAAATCTAAAATAACAAAGTTGACCAGGATGGTAAATTTTCGCACATTAATCAACACATCTTCAAGTACTCCCTTAGGTTGTACTAAAAATTTGTTAGCTAGTTGTAGTATAATTTGTATGTTTTTAAGCTCTCCTAACCCGAATTTTTCGTATATAGATAGAGGCATCAAATTGATACTGGCTCTTAAGTCACATAGGGCCTTATTAAAGTGAATATCTCCTATTTCAGTCGAGATTGTAAAACTCCCCGGGTCTTTCAGTTATGGGGGCATTTGTTTAGAGATAATTACACTACATAAGACGCTTACATTAACTTGCTCTCATGTTTTAATTTTCCCACGCCTAAATATAATTTCTTTTAAATACTTAGCATATTTAGGAACTTTTTCAATTAAATCAATTAGAGGCAAGTTAATGTTCAAAGATTTGAACAAGTTTAGAAGGCTTACCAATTCTACCTCATCCCATTTTTGTTTTTCTTCTAACTGTGATTAGAATGGTACATTTGTTAATACATCCTCGTACGTTAATGCATCTAACCCATTGTAAAACATTGTAGTCTCAGCCACTCGAGTGTGGGCATCTCTGTATCAACATTTAAAAAAGCTCCCACGATTCGTGAAAGCTTTCTCTTTCTAGTTGTTTAAATATAGCGATCTTTCTTCTTAGTTGGATTGTCTTACCGATAGGAAAGAACTTTTGTAAAAATTTCTTTGCAAGTTCATTCCATGACGTGATTGATCCTAGTTCCTATGAGTCTAATTAAGTAAAAGAATTATCAATTAAGGAGAAGGGGAACAACCAAAGAGGAATAGTGTCATCGGTGACCTCGTTATATTTGAATGTATCAGAAAGCTAAAGGAATCTTTTGAGATGTTTGTTTGGGTTCTCCGTCATTGTGCCTCTAAACTACAGATTGTTCTGGATCATTTGAACCATGGTTAATTTTATTTCAAAATTATTTGTCGTAATGGCTAGCCTTGTAATGCTGCTTTGAACCATATACAGATTCAGTAGCGCATAATCCCTTAGGGTTTGCTCTTCACATGCCATCTGTTGGTTTGTATTTTTGGTGGATGTGGTGGTAAGTCTTGGATGTTAGGTTCGTTAATTTCATCAAATGTCGGATTATCTCATGGTGGATTGCCTATAGCAGGTGGTTGGTTCTACATCTGTTGTTGTTGTTGTTTACAGGTTAGTCTTTCTAGATCAGTGGTTGGCTCTATAGGTGTTCCCTTACTACGAGTCATACATTAAAACCAAAAAGAAAATAAAGATGTTAGTTAGAATAAAATAAGAATCATATCTATAATTTATAAATCCCCTAAATACTCTATTAAAGTGCAAAAATTAAAATTAATCTAGTGATGCTGCCTCCCTTAGCAACGACACCAACAACTTGACTGCCTCCTGATATACTAACGTCCATAGTGTGAATACTGCAACTAAAGATATGGAATTAAGGTGGTGTCTGCAGGTATACGGGTCAGGTTGTAATATACATTTTACAACAAAGTAGATGAGTACTCTGAGGATTCTACCCACAGGGAGGCGAGTACTAAATTAAAGTTAACCTAAACGCAAATAAAATTAATTAACAATTAAATAAATTATATTATAAGTAAATATAAATAAGGGATTTTTTTATAAGTAAAGAATAAAAATTGCATAAATAAAATGAACTTCGAATAAACTTAATCAAATCTAAATATGGGTGATTAGCTAGCTTCGGTGGTCATAACTAATTCCTATTTCGAGTTTGTATTCAATCAACTAGTCGTTACCCTAACAGGATCTCTCAATCTTCTACTAAACTAATGAGTCGACAAGAACTACTTATCTTTTGACTTCATAGTCCAGACCGATTTGGGGCTAAGGTGTTCATAGATAAACCATACAATTTTGGGTTAATTCCCACCTAAATGACTTATTAGGGTCGTCAAGCCTAGGGTTTAAGTTCTTCCTCCCACAAACAACTAATTCTTTAAGAAAACCCTACATAGTAATTAGTTAATCACATCTCCACTCGCTAATCCCCTATAAGAGGATTTGTTCCTCATGGAATCTATAAACATAATAAACTTGATGATAAAGATATGCATGAAAAATAAATCAAGAATAAGGTTTAGAGAATCTTTATTGTATACGATTGATGAAGTGCAGAAATCTTCAATCGTTTAATTGTGTTTACTAACCAAGTTCTCCAAAGAACACAATTGAAAAGAATTGAAAAGAAATCTAAAGCCTAAAAGAAAAGAAAATTGAAAACTAAATTACAAGTAAAAATTGAGAATAGGAAAAACTATCCCTAAACAAGTGTCTAAAGAGCCTATTTATAGAGTTAGGGTTGGTCATCATCCTCAACCCCAGGTTAGCTAATGTTTTCATGTTAATTTCCATTGTGTGGACAAAAACACCCGTTGCTCATAATTTTTCCCGTACAGGGTCGGTGTCATGACACCCTAGTGCTTGTGTCATGACACTCAAGGTAGTATGCCTAGTTCAAGTTTAGCTTCAGAGGTGTGCAACGATATCCTATGGCTGTGTTGAGACACCAAAGGCAGATTTGAAATTCTTGTATTCTGTTCCTTATGTTGTGACGTTGAACTTCCCGTATTGCAACACAACAACCAACTTTGAGTTTCTATGCCTTTGAATGGTGTCCTACACACTCACTAAGTACACTAGCTCACCCTTAGGCGCCCCTAAGGTCATAAAAAGACTCAAAATACACTTTTTATTGTATTCAAAGCAAAGATAAATAAAACTTAACTAAAGCCTAATAGAAATGCTTGTATTCAGGCTCCTTAAATGCGAAAACTAGTTTAATCTACCACATCGAATTACGACAAATCAAAATGGTAGAGTTAAAGAAATGATTTACACTCAGAAATGAATGTGGTTTCTCACTAAGTATGAAAATGACCTTATAATTAATTTAAGTTTTATGAATTATTATTTAAGTAAATAATTGAAGTTCAAAAAATTAATTAAATTAATTAGTTATTGTGAATCCGTTGAAAATGATAATTAAATATATTTTCTCATAGATTCTTATTTTGATAAAGTTTCCATGACTTTAACGAAATTAGAATTGGGTTGAGAATTTTTTTAATTGGAAAATTAATTAATATAAATTAATTTAATGAAGAATATTTATTTTGGGAAATAGAAAAAAAAAACATGTATTGGGTTGAATTAAATTATAAAGTGTTGAGTTAAAAGTTCAGGAAGCATGTATAATTAGACCTAATACAGAAGAGGCCCGAAATCCCTTATAATAAGTATGAGGGGCAGCTAACCATAGTTAAAATTAACTAAGGTTAGTTGCCCCTCTCTCCTAGTAGAACTAGGAAACTTGTTTTTCTAGCAGATAAGTATTATTTTCTAATTCAACTAGTATTATTCAATGTCTCCCTATAAATAAATGGCATTGGTAGGGTTAAGTATAAATTTAATTTTCTAGGAATTACAATTCTACGAGTTTTTTTTTTTTATAAATAGAGAGATTTACTATCCTACTGAAAGTATGAAAATTATTTCTGGTTCTCTATTTGATTCGTGATTGTTCAAGCCCTCACTTGAAGCGATCCATGGTACGAGAATAGTAGAGAAGTTTGTTCGGTTGAAAGTCAAGAACGTCTAGGATCCATCTCGCACAAAGCACAAGTATTTTTCGGGGAAAGTTTATTGCTATATATATTACAAATCGCCTCAGTTTTCAAATTTTTAATTTTTTTTGTGACAGAAAACCGTTTTTAAATCAATTTTTTTCCAACACTTCCCCCGTGTGCGGAAGTAGGTCCCCAAAGCCTCCCCTCATGTGTTGGGAGCAAGACTTCCCATAAGCCTTCACTCATGTGCGAAAATAGGATTCTCTATGGGTTTTCACAGTTCAAACCATTTGAATAGGTTATCTCCATTACAAGTACGATCTTGAGGTTTTACAAAAGAAATAGATTAATTGGTTTATTCAAAAAAATCCTATTCATAAATAATCACAGTAAGTTTTCATCAAGATTTAAAAAGAAAAAAAAAATATAAAGCCTTCTGAATAATCTAAACCTTCTGACGTATGTGGTACACTTTTTTTTTTTAAATTTAATAGATTTTATTAAGTCAATAAGACAAGGTTAAGTAGTGGAATGTTACAATTCCATTTGCTTGAAATTAAAGAAGCATGGCAAAAGCAATAAAGTATAATAGAGAATGATAAAGAAAAAAATTATTAATCCATAACATTTCCAAAGCCCTTGGGCTCAACATTACAATCATTACCCTAGGAAGGAACACCATATCTTAAAGGGGCAACAATAAAAAAAGAAGGGTTGGCACCTTCTAAGCTACTACCATCTGAGTCTTTATTAGACTCAACACCTTCTGCAGAATATTATCTATTGTTAATATATTTTGAATTTAAACACATAAATTCTTCTATTCCTAACTCTATTGACTCGATTTACGGAATTGAGTTCTGAAATCGCATTTTTTGACACTGTCTAAAATCGGGTAATTGCAAAAACCCAGAAAATATATAAACCAATCTCTCAAAATGCATCGTTTTGAAAAGCAAGTAGCATCCAATAGCAACTTACCACCTGTTCCAAAAGGTTATTGTTTATCATTATCATGATTCCCTAGAAATATAATCCTCAGAGTACATTTATGACAGAATCTCAAATGTTTGGATATAACGTTTCACCATAGAATAAAGCCACTATTTGGAACAACCCTAAAAAAGAGGAAGTTATCAGAACATAGTGTCTTAAGTAAGTTCATTTTATAACCTTCCTCTTGACTCAAAGGGGAGGAATATTGTTATACCCCCATACGCGATAAGTCACGTAGCAAGCCTAAAAAAATGCCTAAATAATAATGTAACAACCCGTTTTTCAGTGATGTCAAAAATAGTGGTTTTGGGACCACAATTTTGATGAGTAAATTATTATTTTATTATTCGTTTAATGTTTACGGGAATATATTAAGGTCGTATTAAAATTTCGTTAAGAAATTTTGATGTTTAAGTAGTTAATTAAGTAAAAAGGATTAAATTGTTAAAATGTCAAAATTTTAAGGTTTGATGGTGAATTTGATGTGTAATAGGGAATGTTAAAGGGCCTAGAATAATCTGCTGTAATTTGATTCTTACAAAATGGTTCATTTGATGATTTTCGGGTTAGAGGACTAAATTACAAAACTTGTAAAAGTTTAGGAAAAATGTGTAATTAATGAAAAGTTAAGGGTTATATACATTGAATGGAATTTGAAATATGTATCAGATTAATATATTGTATTTAATTATTATATAGATCAAAACTTGGATAAAAAAGACAATAATCAAGGAAAAAGAAAAATAGCGGATTAGTCCCTACGTGTTGATTGACATTAAATTATAGGTAAGTTCATGGTATTTCAATACGTAAATGAATTTCTATTTTTGTTCTTATATTATGGTTCTTTAATTAATATGTTTATAGAAAATTATTATATGATTGCACATATGTGCCCCTGTTTGTACTTAGGTACCTCTAATTGCACATATGTGCCTCTATTTGTACTTCAGTACCCCTGATTGCACATACGTGCCCCTGATTATACTTCGGTACCTTGAATGCACTTTAGTGACCCTGTTTATACTCCGGTAACTCTGAATCAAATAGTATATGAACTGTATTTATTTGTATTTAGATTAAAAGTTACAATATGTACTTATTAAGCTTTGTAAGCTTAACGATTCTTATGGATTGTTTTGTAGATAAACGTTGCTGACAGTTTGGAAGGATCATCAATCGGCTCACACTATCCATCTAAGTTGGTAGTTTTTATATCTCCTAGGGTAGTGGCATGTATATATAGATAGATATGTTAGTTTGGTACACTTTGATACTTTACCAAATTATGTCACTTGGTTACTTTAAAATACTTTTAGATAAGGCTCTTATGGAATATTTTGAATGCTTTGGAAATGGTTAAATGTGGTATGTTTTGGAACCTAAATGGACTAGGTTTGTATGCATGAAATGAGGCATGTGAACATGTTTAGTAAGTGATGTTTGGGTGTTAATTGTGGTGCTTTTGAATGGTATATTTGTTAGTTGAATTAGGGTCTTGGAAATGGAAAATATATGTGTGCTTAGATGATGTTTTATGTCCCTTTAAGGTGTGCACAAATGGATTGAATGTTTATGCATGAAATGGTTTTGAAATGGTTTGATTTTAGGTAAATTTTAGGTTCACACGGCCTAGGACACGGGCGTGTAACTTAGCTATGTGAGGCACACGGCTTGGCGACACGGCTGTGTGTCATCTGATGATTTTCTTAGGGTGTAAGTTAATGAGTTACACAGCCTGACACATGGGCATGTGGGGCAACTCAGAGAGTTACCCGGGCATACGGGCGTGTGACACGGCCATGTGACCTTATTCAGTGAGTTACACGGGTGAAGACACGGGCTCTGACATGGCCATGTGTCCCTAGTTCGAAAGTTACATGGCCTAAAGCTATGTCACATGGCCGTATGACCCTTGTTTTGCAAATTTTGCATCTTTTTTCCTAAACTTTCCAAATTGTTTCAAATTGGTCCCGAATTATTTCTAAGTTGTTTTTAGGGCCTCGAGAGCTCGATTTAGGGACACTATGCATATGTATGAATGGTTGATGATGTGATTAAATTATTGAATGATATAATGTTTAAATGTTTTTGATTGTATAATAATGTTCCATAACCTTAATTTGGCGATGAAGACGGGATAGGGTTGTTACAAATAAACTTGCCATCAGCAAGCTGAGAGGTCACTTGTGAACTCACCCTTCTGGGGGGGCTATCAGAATAGCGAATGACCTGATCTTCGTTAGGAACATAGAGTCGTTTGGTCACCAAACATCACGTGAGCTCAATTGCTTTATCCCATTAAAGCCAGAATGAATGACAGGATTTGTCTTGTCACAGGTAACTTCATCCCATCAAAGACATCCCTCCCACGAGCTCCGCAATGATGGCTAGATGACAAGTCCAACACCGTAGCACCATATTGCACAGGACCCTTGCTTATACATACTCCCAAGAACGATGAAGAATGGATGGGCTCTTCATGAATACCTAGCCTACACTCTCTTTATACTCAACCTGCAAACTCTCTCCACCTTTATTCTCCATAACCTTTGACTTTTCACCCCTACTAAGTGAATCAGTTATCTCAACAACCATTTTCCTCTCCTCTAGACCCTTTCCCTTATTGAGCATTGTATCAACATATGGGAAATTGTTCTGGGTTTAAGGTTAAAAAATATTTTATATATTCTTTAATTATAGTTAATCTTTCCTTTTTTTTTTAGACAAATAAAAATTATTACTAGAAAGATATTACTAATTTTGCAACCATATTATTTTAAAACCAAATGTTAATTAAAAATAGATACATGGAGTAGTTTTAGTGGTTGGTTTCCTATATACAAATCGCGTCATCGAGGTAATTAAAAAATGTACCATTTTGGCTTTCAGATGCAAATTTTACATAACCTTTTAAGTAAAAAAAATTAATTATCAAGTATAACTTAATAAGTTTAATTACTTTGTATATATTAACGCTTTTAATTATTTTAGTTTGTGTAACATTGTGATTTTATGTGTTTTAAGTTTTATAATTTATTAAATTTATAGTTTTATGAAAAATAACTAAACAACAATTATTTTAATTATTTTAATAATTAAAATTTTATAATAATAAAATAATTATTATCATTATTAAAGCATTTATGGTACAAATTCTTTTGATATATTGTAATTAATGCTCTTCACTCATCAAAATTTTTTCTTCTTTTCTTAATAATAAATAAATTGATTATAATAATTTGTATATAATATATAATTAATATAAATATATTATATTATATTGAATAAATGTAATATTTATAAAATTTTTATATATGTAATATAAATTAATCATATAAATAATTAAAATTTGATATTTACAACTAAAATAACATTTTTTACCTTTTCGTTTAATGAAAAAAAGTAATACTTAAATATAATATAATTCGATATAAATATTAACTTTTTATGTGTTATTATATAAATTTAGTTAATAAAATATACCTAAAATTCTTATTTATAAATACTACAAATCTTTTATATAATAAATTTAGTTAACCAAGTAATTTAATAAAATTAGAAATGTTATATATAAATGTGATAATAATATAAAAATTTTAAAAATTTTGATGAGATAAATTTTAAAATTAATTTTATTATATTAATGTAAATTTAAATATTTAAAAGAGTTATATATTTACAGTATACCATCCTAATTTTAAAATTAATTTTATTATATTAATGTAAATTTAAATATTTAAAAGAGTTATATATTTACAGTATACCATCCCTAGTTCTAGATATATTTATTGAAGTCGCTTATCCCAAAAAACAAGTTTCCTCCACTTTTTCTTTTTCTTTTAGGTGAAACTATATTCATGGTCACTTTTGTTTACCTTAAGTTACATTTTAGTCACTTATGTTTGAAATGTTACGTTTTAGTCATTTATGTTATCGTGTTGTAACATTTTAGTTACTGAGCTATTAATTGTCGCTAACAATGTAATTGTAAGTTGACGTGACACGTTAAATCATAATTTTAAACAAAAATTTAGGATAAATTATACAATTGATCTCCATATTTTTTCGTTTTGAGCAATTTAAATTTTTTTATGTTCTTTAAATTTTTTATTCTTTATTTTCTATTATCTTATGTTCTCCCTCTATTTTCTTACCTTCTCCATTTCTTTTAACATATCAAGAAGTCGAATTGACAGTGAAAAAATAAGTAGGAAGTCGAAAACCATCATTGCCTATAACCAAAACCCATAAACCCATACCATGCTTTTTTCTTCACTGCCAATTCGACTTCCTAATATGTTGAAAGAATTGGAGAAGGTAGGAAAATAGAGGGAGTAGCATAAGAGAATGGAAAATAATAAAAAAAAAAGTTAAAAGAACATAAAAAAATTAAATTACTCAAAATAAAAAAAATATGGGGACTAATTGTATAATTTTGCCTAATTTTTTTATTTAAAATGATGATTTAATGTGCCACATTGGCTTACCGTTATACCGTTAAGGGTAATTAATGGTTTAGTGACTAAAATGTTACAACATGATAACATAAATGACTAAAACGTAATATTTCAAATATAAATGACTAAAACGTAACCTAAGGTAAACAAAAGTGACCATGGGTGTAATTTACTCTTTCTTTTATATAAAATAATATTGAATTGTTATTTGTTGTTTTCTCAGCTGCACCTTTCTCTGGTAAGTTGTCTAATCTCTTTTTCTACTCTTCATTTCCATATTTCTTGAGTTTCTCTTCTTCCTGCTTTACTTTCGGATTGAAACACAAAACTTTCCAGATTCTTTCTGCTTATTTTTTACATTGTTAGTACTCGATTCTTTGTTTATGATCTAAGGAAACCAAACGTTATTTATTTATTGACTTATCCAGGAAAAAAATTGTTATTTAATTTTTTTGATAATATTTTCTTATTGCTGCAGTTAAGTCTTCGATGTTTGAGTACAGATTTTTGTTGGATCATTATGCCTTTTTTTAATTGTATAATTTATATTTTCTTGCTGTTTGAGTCTTTTGGATAGAGGTCGAACTTAAAAATAGAAGCACCTTGAAAGTTTCCGAATTCTTTGGTTAGTTTGACTGAATTAGTAAATTATTAGTTTGGGTTAGTGAAGCACTGAGTGAATCTGGATTAATCAAGACCAAACCTTTTTCAAGCCACTCAAATGGATTAGTTTTGGGCAAGTGTACCATCTGCGTCAATGTTATCTGTGGATTACGAAATTTAAGATAATATAGATTCATTACATGCTGATATGAAATTTATTTAAAAATATAAGCATTTCAAGTTGGTACTGAATGAAAAAGGGGAAAAGAAACCCAACAAAATCTCAAATTTAATCTTCTTCTACCTTAAAATCACAAAATCGGTAAATTCGAAAAATCCCGAAAAGCCCCTAGTAAGAAATACCATTTTTTTATTCTTAGAGAACTCATTACAACAAATTAAATATATTCATGTTTGGGTTCCGGTTTATCGTTTCTTTTTCTTTTACCATACCCCTTTTAATCCCTGTCAACACCCAGGTTGAACCTCAATCAGCATCATGTAAGCACAAAAATAACATGCCATTATGCGTGAGATAAGTATGTCGATCCATTTGAGTTGAAAAGTCAATTCTGATTCACTCACTGCCTTAAAAGATTAAGGCCACTTAGCATTTAGCTGGTTAGTTTAAAATTGTTAGAGCTTGATCATTTACTGATGATCAAAAGAAAAATGTTGATACTTTCTAGTAAAATTGCATTTTCATAGCTGTAGTGAAGTTAAGTCCTTGATTTTTGAGCCCAGATTTTTACTGCTTGTATCCGTTTCTTTTGGTGGAATTTAAATTTTTGTTGTTAGTATTTAGAAAATAATTAGCGATTCTACTAAAATTTAAGTCAAATGATAAGATTTGAGAAAATTGTTTAATGTCATTGACTGTAATAATCGATGTTAAAGGGTGTTATAGCTTGAGTGGGATAATCAAGTTAGTTCTATGGTTACTAGAACTACATGAACTGCTTTTCATGAATTATACATATATTTTCTATTTGTTTATTTTTAAATGGTTGGAGTTGACTTGCTTTCCATTTCTAGTGAAATAGTTGAGTGATAACTTTGGTTCATAGATTATTGTGAACTTCAAAATTAGAAACAGGTAACAGTTTCTTGATTGATGAGATGCATGTTTGTAATGCTAAAATTATAGTTTCAAGGGTAAAAGTGTTTTTCTAATATAACAGGTAATAGTATATGATGGGTGGAAGTGCAATAGATGATGATTGGGAGTTCACCTCACCTTCCAATGGTATTAAGACTGTGGTTTTAGTTGGACGTACCGGCAATGGGAAAAGTGCAACTGGCAATAGCATTCTTGGAAAAAGATCCTTCAAATCAAGGGCTAGCTCATCTGGGGTTACTAGTACTTGTGAATTGCAGAAAACAGTGCTTAAAGATGGGCAAATTTTAAATGTCATTGATACTCCTGGTATGTTGTCTTGTATCATTTTTCCTATTATAGTTAATGGTAGTATCATTAACTAGGTCATGAAAAAGGTTATTCTTTCTGAGGCTATCAATGCATTAAAGACTAATTTAGCATGTCATTGCAGGGTTGTTTGATTTCTCAGCTGGATCTGAATTCATTGGAAAAGAAATTGTCAAATGTATTGATCTTGCCAAGGATGGAATCCATGCAGTTCTTGTTGTTTTCTCAGTTAGGACCCGCTTTTCGCAAGAAGAGGAAGCTGCATTACATAGTTTGCAGACTTTATTTGGTAGCAAAATTGTTAACTACATGATTGTAGTGTTTACTG
Organism: Gossypium anomalum; assembly: GCA_025698475.1. Taxonomy (NCBI): domain Eukaryota; kingdom Viridiplantae; phylum Streptophyta; class Magnoliopsida; order Malvales; family Malvaceae; genus Gossypium; species Gossypium anomalum. The sequence continues at coordinate 63,014,154 of CM046968.1, read as the reverse complement.
GTGGGGATGAACTGGAAGAAAATGAGGAAACATTGGAAGATTATTTGGGTCGCGAGTGCCCACAGCCATTAAAGGTTGCTTCCTAAACCAAATGCAACTTGAAGTTTCATTTATGTCTGACTTTGCTGTGTTTGGTTGACTTATCTGTTCAGGTTTGAAAGTTACAGTCCTATGAGGTGATGGGATTAAAAAAATTGTGTCCTAATCTCATGCTTTACATATACTAATTATGAAAGTATATTGCTGTGCTTAGATGTGAAGTTCAGAATTTTGATTTGCTGAGTTTTACTACATTTTCAGTGTATCGCTTTTTTTCATGGACATATTATCTTATTAGCTTGTCTCTATCAATATGTAGTTATCTTTTAAAAAATATTGACTTTGCAAAATGTAAAATTTCATGGTTTGGTTAATTATGGTGTGAATTTTACTTGGAATTAACATTTCTGGGATTTTAATGAATGTGAAATAGATATGGTTAGATGATTATTTTATATTATGTACAATGTAGGTCTCTCAGGATTAAAGATCAAGTCATTGGTGCTTGTGTTGGATGGCATAAACTTTATGATTAGTTCTTTTTATCTTTGTTCATGGGTTGCTAGATGCATGGGTGTTTGATTTAAGAAAATCTGATTGCTTAGGTGCCTCCAAATGGCTATCTTTGTCTGGACAGCTGACAGAGACGTTCCAGGAATTACTTGCTCATTACAATGTTTTTGTTTTTGTTTTCTTGATCTGTGTATCTTATTAAAAGGATAAATTGTTTGATGGAAAAGCTTGAGTTCTGGTTTAATTTCCCTATAAGCATTTATCTACTCTTCTTTGTCTGTTTCATATCGAGAATCTATAAATTTTGTTCATTTCTCGCTCTGCCTTCGTTTTAAAGTTTATTTGGACATTTATTTTCTGTACTCTGTTTTCTTGAGCATCAAGATAGTGCTTAAAAATAGATGAATGTAACTATGATCAATATTTTTTTTGATGTTCTTAAATTGGATGGAGAATGGCAAATGCTTGGGTAGCATAGAATTTTAGTCTTTGGGTGAAGCATATCTCTTTTCATGCATTGAGTGACTGAATAATCTTTACCCATTCACATAGTGATACATGTGCTCTGGTCTTATGCTACAATTGTTATTACTTTGTTAGTGAGCTTATTTGAACTTAAGCATATAGTTGATGTGCAATGGCAATAAATACTTATTTTTTTGTTACTTCAAATTGATCAGGACATTCTAGGTCTCTGTGGAAACCGACTTGTACTTTTTGACAACAAGACTAAGGATGAAACCAAGAGAGTGAAACAAGTTCAGGATCTTCTCACACTTGTGAACATGGTCATAGAACAGAATGGTGGGAAACCATATACTGATGAGTTTTTTGCGGAACTGAAGGTTTGAGTCTTTACATTCTTTTTCAGTTTGTTGTGATTTTAGTGTAAAGAACTACTGTATCTGTATCTATTGCTCAGAAAGGGGCAACTAAACTTCGTGATCAACAAGAAGTGGTTGCTGCTCTAAAGGGCTACTCCAAGCGAGAAATATCTGAGTTTAAGGAGCAGATTGAAAGATCATATGAAGAGCAGCTTATGCGAATTACTGAAATGGTAACCTGAATATCTTTCTTATTATAATTGATGATTTTTTTTCTATCTTCATCTCAAATTTTATGGCTCTTTTGTTCCCCTTGGCCCTTTTTTGTTAATGTATTCAGTCCAAATAAGAATAGTCCTATTGTTGCAACCTAAACCATGAATAAAACCTGGGAAAGCCAAGATATGTTAGAAGAATAGCCATGTAGCCTTTTGAACCCTACATTGTATTTTCCCAAATTCATTCCAAACTATCCCTGGTAGTTGTTTTAGTTGGGAACCATGAGTCTTTCTATTCCTATTTTCCTGAAGTGTTGGCTTTCGGCCTTGTTTAGTCTTTAATTTGAAGAGTGTAGGCATTGCACTTGATATACTCAGCAACATAGTTTAGACATCAAATATAGTTTTTACTCTTTCATATATATACCGTATCATGTTTGTGTATTTTAGCATGTTACTTTTAGGGTATTTTATATTTGAGATATTCATGAATTCATGTTATATTTTGTGTGTGCTGTGTTTTAGTTTATGTCCTGTTTAATGCTGCCGGGTCTACCTTCTTGTATTAAAGTTATGATACCAATTACCAATGTCCTTGTCGCTTCATGTACTTATGCCTCTGTTGATGTGTGAGAATCATTGCTTCTCATATATAAGAATTGTTCTGAAATGCATCTAATAAAGAGTACCCTTGCTAATTTCGTACGCCTAGGTCATATGCAGTGTGTCCCTAGGAGGGAGTGCCATAAACTTTTCCTTGTTAAAATTCATGTTTGTTGGTTTTTTGCCAGCTATCAACCATTTTCGGTGGCTCAAGATTGAGTCTGCATGTTAATCACAATATAACCCGAGCCATTGTTAAATTTCAGTGATATATAGCCAGCTAATCTTTTTGCATGGTGTTGGTGGTTAAACATGATGTTGTATAGGTTGAGTCAAAGCTGAAGGAGACAACTGTCAGGTTGGAGCAACAGTTAGCAGAGGAGCAGGCAGCACGGCTGAAGGCAGAAGAGTTGGCACAATTAGCTCAAATGAAATCAAATGATGAAATCCGGAAGCTTCGAGAGAATCTAGAAAGAGCACAGAAAGAGACAGAGGAGCTCCGCAAGCAAGCTGCTCGGTGTGCCATCCTGTGATTGCCGCTACAATGAGAAGATGTCTCTCTTATGCTATTATATTTAGTTTCAATCTTTTAAATTGCTATAATGCTTTTAAATCCTGCGTAAATGATTTTACGCTTCTCCAAATTCAACTGTCTTATCTTCATGCCTCTTTGTAAATATTGAAGTGTATAAGAGATTTCAACACACTGGTTTTATTGTTGTGATATATCTCTTTCTTACTTGATGAAATTAAATGTAGAAATGGGGAGTCGATTCAACTACAAGATAATTAGGATTAAAAATTTCTCTCATTTTTTGGGAGTTTTTCTTTACTATGAGTGCTTTTTCTCTTTCCTTTAGAGGTTTTCTCCTAATTTCCTTTGTTTTTCTTTGGGTTTTCGTTGTTTTTCCTTTTATTTTCCTTAGGATTGAGTCATGTTGTTGGGCATTCCTTTTAGTAATTTCCGGTGTCAATTTGGTTTTAGATAGAGACTTTGTTTCGTCATTCTATTTTAGGTCTCGTTTTGTTTTTCATGCAAAGGATAATTGTGGTTCTGGTTCTTCATTAACCGGCTTATAGAAGGGGTCCGCTTAATTATCCCTTGTTCTTTTCCTTTGAATCGATCTGAATCAGTGGGGATTATGGTGGAACTAGAGATCAATCTTGAAGCGCATCAGAGGCAGATTGGGGGAGCTTTACAATTTTCGTTGGTAAGGAAAATTCATTCAAGAGAATATTGTGAATTGGAGGGGTGTACGTGGAGTAATACAGGGCATTTGGCCAGGAAGGGAGACTAGTGCAATCAGGGAAATAGGGAATAACTTGTATATGGCGTCCTTTGCATCAAAGGAATATATGGAAGAAGCCTTGGCTAATGGTACGTGGAATATTATGGGATTTTGCTTCAATCTCAAGGTGTAGGATATGGAGAAGAGTATCAATGAGGTGAGCTTTGACAGAGTTGACTTCTGGATATAGTTACATAATTTTCCTCTAGAGATGATTACTATAAAGAATGCCTGTACTATTGGGAGTATTATTGGTGATTTGGTTAGAGTGGATGATAAATAAGCCTAATTTAATAAGCTGACCACCATGGGATGCTTTGGGTGCATTCGTCATGGATTTTGATTTGCGGTCTATGACACAGAGACTTCGTAGTGAAAAGCTTGAATCTAGAAATGGAAATAAACATGGTATGTGGATGAAAGCTACAGTGATATGGGATAACGGCAATAAAGGGAAGAGTAGTTTTGATTGTAATTTAATGGGTATGGGGTGGGTTTGGAAAAGGGTATCAAGATTTGAGGAGAGAAGAAGAAGGGGAAGGAAGGTTTTAAGAGGTGTAGAGGAAGATTGTCTTGTGTCTAAGGAGTTAGAAAGAATGGGGAATAGGTTAAAGGGTGAAAAGATAGGGCGGGATATGTTGAATGGGAGTGTTGGGTGGAAGATGAATCTAATTTTGATCTTAAGGTTAATGGTGAATCGCGGGTTAAAAGGAAGAGTAGGGGGAGTACTTTGGTAAGAAGAATATTGTTAATGATGAAATGGGAGGTAAATTGGATATGAAGGGTAAAGATGTGTTAGTGGAGAATATGGGCTTAAAGCAAAGAACATGGGTAATTTCACAGAGAAAGAATAGAATATTTCAAGACTATAGTTGTAATACCTTATATCCGACTTGATCGCCGGGTTCGAGCTATAGGATACCATATTTGTTTCTGGAGCAACTACAAATACACTTATGATCCATTCAATAATTTATACAAGCTATTCGAGTTAATACATAAATATAACATGATATATATTCTTATCCGGGGTTTATACGAGCTTATGAAAGCTCCTAGATAACCTAAGACCATTTTAATACCTAACTACAAAGATTTCAAAGTAGACCGTGTTGGTGTCATGACCATGAAGGTCTCATGTCTCAACATCAACAATAGAAGCTCAGCATCGTGACCTTGATGAAGTAGCTTTGCGACTTTCAAAACAGTAAGTTGACGTCGTGACTTCAAATAGAGGATGTCATGACGTTAAAAGCTGGTGTCGCGACATCCATCAGGGTGGTGTCATGACTTTGAAGTCAAAATCTTTCAAGTCATATATCTTTGGAACAACCTGTTGAATCTCATAATACAATTGGACTTGAGTCCCAAAAAGGCATTCAACTCAATGTATATATGCTTAATTACATATTCAAGCTATAAAAATTTTAAGCGTTAGAAACTGTTTCATTAACAACATTTATTGTTCAAAACACCAAGTTGACCATTTACAACTAAAAACTGATTTAATCCTAGGTAGCCATTTACCAAAATGCTATGAACTATAGTCAAGTGTAGTGGTTTGGATGCTGGTTCACTCCTTGAGTCTTCAAGTTCTACTTATACTTGCGCACAGAATAAACAAACCATACGCTAAGAGTGATGAAGCTCGGTGGTTATTTCATGATTCAAGTCAATATAAAAATAACATTAATCAAATGAACAAAATGAATATATACTCTGGGTTCAACATTTATCCAATTCACATTCAATTCATGTCAAAAGTTTCCATTGACATATGATATATGCATATAACAATTTTCTATTCCAATTCATTTGACATTTGCATTAAAACTTATCATATCATACCATTCAACAATAAGGTGCATAAATATTCATTTCATAACATTCCAATTTATTATTTCTTTAGCTAATCTCATTATCGAATATATTAATTCATTCTATTTTCATATTGGCCTCTCGGGCTTGTATAAACCGGTTGGCATGGTCTTTCACATGCTATCATAAATCATATATACTTCTATGTACCTATGGTACCATTTCATAATATCATTTCAATTCATTATCATATATCAATTTCATACTTTATAACCCATATTAACTAGACTAGAACTCGAAATAGATACACAAATCATCCAACCAACACATCAATCTGGCATCTAGTGCCTCATCAAAGTATCCAAAGTATATAAATTGTTCCCAAAACTCATCTGTATAGACCAAAGTAAAAAGGTGTGCCCAACACTTATTGGAACGTCTGAAGTAATATGCGCCTAGCACTCATTGACATATAGTTGAAGTGTTATAGCATAATCATATAAGTGCATGAAATTTTTGGTGAATTAATTTTAGAGATTGTAAGCCCAATTACGAAAAAGGACTAAATCGCATAAAGGACAAAAGTTTTATTTCATTAGCTAAGGGTGTCAAATAGCTAGAGAACCAAAATTTTAGGTCTTTAAAAAGCAATTAGATCCCTAATATAGCATGACCGACTATAGGGGACAAGAATGGTTAAAATGTCAAGATTAGGTGGAAATTTGGTAACCTATTTGACTAAAATAAAACAAAAAGAAAAAGGCTATCATCTTCTTCTCTTCACCACCGAAATTTTCAGCAAGAAAATGGGTTTTTGAAGCTTGAAACTTTCAGCCATAAAGCTCTCTCATAAGTAAGTGATTTTGACGACTTTTCTTGTTAATTTTTGTACTTTTGGGACCCTTATAGCATGAGCTTTCTAATAAGGGGACTATTTTGCAAAATGGTTGGGAGTTTAGGGTTTTTCCATGAACGTATTTATGATGTTAGCTGAAATTTTATGGTAGAAAATGAATCATAATTGTTAAATAAACAACTATTGTGAAGTGATTTTCATGGAAAACACCTAAATGGATCATTTTGTGAAGTTGTTAAAATAGGTTGTAATTGCGTGAAATATTTGAAATTGTGAGATGCTATAATTATAAAATGAATTTGGCTAGACTTGGTTAATGAGAAAATTTGATAAAAATCGAGGTACGAGCCTAGGGGTAAAATCATAATTTTTGCAAAGTTTGAGATCAAAACAGTCATTTTACTAAAGCATGAGTCTTGAGTTGAATTGAATAATTTGAGTATTGAATAAGTTCATTTTTGACATTATAGATCAAAAGAAACGTGATTCGGGTCTTGATCGGAGGAAGAACAAAGTTTACGAGGATTAAGCTCGTTCCCATCATTTTGTACTGAGGTAAGTACATATGTAAATAATGTGTCATTGGAGCTTACTTTTAAATGTTTTGATAATATATATGTTTAAATGTTTTATTGTTATCATGTATCATAATCTTACTTGTTACTGTGAAAGTATAAATAATGTGACATAAGAGTAACTTACATTGTGAGCAAGTGCGATGACATCAGGTTAGATATGAAATCCCGTTGAACCTCAGGAATAGTATAGGATATAAAAGGTATATCATGAGAAACTATGTGGTCTGTACTCACGAGTTGTGTTTGAGTTCATGAGATAAATGTTATATGTAATGTGGGTCCAGGTACTGACTTCGTGACTAAACCTGTGAGTAACTCGCTGAGTGAGCCTTTCATGTTAACGCTTTATGGGTCCGGGTGCTAACTTTGTGTATAGACCCATGAGTAGCTCAATGAGCGGGCGTTGCATGATAGTGCTATGGGGTTAGGTATTGACTTGGTGAAAAGGCCCGTGAGTAGCTCAAAATACGAGCATTACATAGTATGAGGTAGCTCTGGCTACTTATATAGCACTAAGGTGCAAATTCCCGTGTATCTGTTAGTATTCCGAGTGTTCAATGGGTAACTCGAAGAATGAGTTGGTGGAAATTTCCAATGAGGTATGTCATTAGAGAGAATGAACTTGAGTTATTTGATAGGTAATTATAGGTATGTATACTAAACTTATGAATAAGGCCTTGGTATGTAACGAGATGTAGCAAGTATGCAAAAATGAAGTGAAGAGTAAGAGAGAGAGGTCTAAATGATATACATTATTTAAGTATAATAAGTTATCATTTGACGAGTGTGCTTCTAATTTCACATTATTTACATATATATATATATACTTACTAAGCTTTATGCTTACTCCCTTTCTTTCCATTTTCTTATAGTGCCGTCAAGCTAGTATCGGGGATCAAGGGACGTTGGAGGCATTGATCACACTATCACCTGAAGCTTTTGGTATAGTTAGTTAAATGTTTTGATTTTTGGCATGTATAGGGACTCGAATCTTTAGTTTAGTGTCTTGTTAGTTTAGCCACAAGTGTTGGCTCATATGATGGATGTGATATTCATTTTGTATAGGCCATTAATGTTGGCTAATATTAATTATTATTAAATGCATTTGATGCAAATTTCCAATGGTTGTGGCTGATTTGGTTATATATATGTTATGCTCGAATTGGTTTGGTTGATCTCGTGTAGGTTGGTGCAAGTAAGGGTGGCAAAGAAGCTTGGTAAATAACCTTATTTTTGTCCACACGGGCAGACACACGGGCATGTGTATAGGCCGTGTGTGATACACGGTCTACCCCACCGGCGTGCAGTTCGGCATGCGTCCCCTACACTTCAATTTTACAAGTCAGTATGCATGATAATAAACACATGGGCGGAGACACGACCGTGTGTCTCAGCTGTGTGAAGGGCACGGCCTAGCACATGAGCGTGTGCCTTGGCCGTGTGACCCTTAAGAGTTGATGACGTCAGAAATAAAATGTTAAGGTTTTTGCACACGGGCTAAGACACGGGCATGTCAAGGCCGTGTGAGGGACACGGGCCATAGACACGGGCATGTGCTAGGCCGTGTGAAAACCCCTGTAGGTTCGAGTTCAAAAATAAATTCACATGGGTAAGGGATACAGGCTTGTCCCTATGTGTTTAGGCCGTGTAAGTTGCACGGGCCTTCAACACGACCATGACAAGATGACCACATAGGTGTGTCGCTCTTCTCACACAGGCGTGTGCCCTTGTTTCAAGTGTCATTATTCAGGATTCCCTAAAGGACTTGAGTAGGCCCCGAATAGTTTTAGATGTGTGTTTTGGGCCTCATTGGCCCATGGTAAGGACTTTTGAATAAAGTTTGAAAAGTTTTAATTTTGAACGATCTCGAATGCTCCGGTATTGTATAATTGTATGCAATAGGTATAGTAACGCCTCGTACCCTGTTCCAGCCTCGAACTCGGGTAGGGGGTTGTCACACGTAAACCAACTAAAAATCTGACTAAGGCAAGTGCAACTATCAATTAATAGTATAGCTATAGTGAGCAAAGATATCGTTCCCACGAAGACTAAAAGTACTAGAAATTATCGTCTTTCTATTATTTAATCGACAAATTGGAGTGATTGATTAAAACTAAAATCAACTAAATTAATTAACTAAAGAACATGACAAAGAACAAATCAGGATAATAAATGATTAACAACCAAGAAACGAGACAATACCTAGGGAAGAATCCACATAGACTTCATATATCATTATCAATCTATATTATGCAATTTCTTGACTTAGTATCTTGATCCATAGAAATTCCTAAATTATGCTAATATCTCTCTTCAAGACTAAAAGCAACTGACTCTAGGTTGATTAATTAAAATTTCTTTCTAATTAAAACCCCTATTGTCGTATTAACTGGATCTATGGATTCCCCTATTATATTTGACTCTAATTCGGTAGATTTATGTCGTTCTATTTATAGGATTACATGTAACTCCATTCAATTACGCTAGATATACTCTTAAATAGGGTATTTCCTCCTCTAATTTAAACACATCAAATATGGATTACTAGTCTAGAAATATTAAACCAAGAATTAAGCATGCATAATTGAGTATAAGATCCAACTATTTATTGCGTAAAAATAGAAAACAAATAGTAGAATCCATCCTAGGGTTTATCTCTTTAGGTATTTGGAAAATTATTTCATGATAGCAAAAAAAAATAAAAAAAATCCCAAAGTCAGGATAACCACAAGAAATAAACTCATAATAAACTTCAAGGAAATCAAAAGGAGATCTTCAATCCTGATGGAAATCTACTTCAGAATCCGCTTCAATAGTGTTTTCCGAGTTGTTTTCTTGATTATTCTATGACGACTCCCTCCTATATTCTTATTTTGTCATATATAGGTCATAAAATGCTCGAAAAACCTAAAAATGTGCTTTCCCACAGGTTTGGAGTGCAATTCGCGATTTCCACATGGTTTGGCACATGGCCATGTGGCAACCCATGTGGCTCACATGGTCATGTGTCTAGACTGTGTGACCCATGTACCTTGCTCCAAAATTTCAGTTTTCGCTCATTTTTTGCTTGTTTTGCTCCCAAATGCTCTTATAAGTATAAAAATATGAAATTAAAGGATTAGAAGCATAAAATTCACAATTTAACATTGAATAATCACCCAGAAATGCATCAAGAATGATATTAAAGCATGTTACTTTTGGCACTTATTAAATATTCCCGCACTTAAATGTTTGCTTATCGTCAAGCAAAATCCTCAACCCATGTTCAAATTAACTTATTCTCAATTTTTCATTTTCATCAATAATATTTCAAGATAATTCACAAACAATCATGCATTGGAAATTCAACTAAAAGGACACTAAAGATTCAAGCAGTCAAAGTCAAAAATTTTAAAGCACAAAAACGTAGGTGTCTCACCTTATCTAAATAATTACCTTAAATTCAAAATCAACAAGAATTGACATTCTCACTCAAGATCACTCAAAGCACTCAAATTGTTTAAGGTTCAAATATTGTGCACTCAACAGTCGAACGAGAAATACTATTACCATAAGCTTGCTTGAAAATCAAATCTCCACCACTATAAAATGAGATGACACACCAATCAAGAGGTCTTTAAAAAGTTGTAATGGTGCTTAGGTTAAGGGTATGGAAAAGGTCAGAAAAGTTGGTTAGAATCGAGATCGAGTTGATAAGTTACCAAACTAGAAATAAATAAATTGCTAAATTAAAAGAATTTACATCAACAAGAATAATAAAGAATGAAAATGAGTTCTTTTTCAACAGAATATGAAACTAAATATTCAAGCTCAATCAAATAAAATTATTTTTTTCTTTTAATTTTTTTGACCAAGAATAAAATTCAGCAATACAAATGATGAAACATAGTTAGGCAACTAACCAAATCAAATATCAACAAAAAGGTAGTTCATAAAAAAGATACATTTACAACATAGATTTGGGTTAAGGGTTAACATTAACGGGTTAATAAAAAAATGTTAGGATCAATGGGGTTTACTAAGGGTTAACACAACAATTAAGGTGATTAAAAGTTAAATAGGTTAAATCCTAAGTGCCTCTATCATCTCAGTATATCAAATTAATAATGTGGTCTCAACATGTATAATCGAAGCAAATTCTAGAATAACAAATCAAGTTGACACACTCACAACCAAAAATAAAATGAGCATGAAATAAAATATATGCTCTATAGGCTCAAAAGCTCACAAAAAAAAATATGGTTTTGGTGTCAAACTTGCAAATTTAAAATTTGAAGATAATATGTCAATTCCGGGAGACAACTTAAAATCTTTATTTTTGAAAAAAAAAACTTATCATACTTGACTCTCTCGTGTCTTAAAGTAGAAATCAACCAATGCACAAACAACCATAAATAAATCCAAGAAAACATAAATAAAAATTCCAAATAAAAAAAATTCACTCTAATGGATGGTATGAGAAAATTACATAAACAGAACAAATAATTCAGAGATTTTATCACAAATATACAAACAACCTCCCTACACTTAAGATGTACATTGTCTCAATGGACAAACAAATATAACCACAGAATAAAAACAAAATCAAAAGAAAGCGAGAAAACTTAAACTGCCCTATATATGGATGAATTCGTCAGAATAGTGAAAATCAGAATTGTAGATAATTCTAAATGAAGTACATGTTTTTGAGCAAACTAATAGGAGAATAAACAAAAATAAATAAGATAAAGAGATAACAAACTAAAAAAAATAACCAACAAAATAATAAAAAAATAGTGCATAATAAATGAAAAACAAAACATAAAAGTCTCAAACATAAAATAAAACAACTAACAAAACAAAAATAAAAACAAAAATAAAAGTACAACTAGAAATAAAAATAAAAAAAGCAGAAAATTAAATTACGTCATGGATCGACGTCGTGCGAGGTGTTGAGATTGTGAGGCGCATGATTAGATGGAGAGATATGGAAATGTTGGCAGATCCGTTATAAATAAGCCTCAATAGTATCGAGCCATGCTGACTGTTGCTGCTGAGTACGATTAATATCATCGAGTGTGATCAAATGTGTAGGTGCATCAGTAAAAGGCGCTGGAGGAGGAGAATTGGAAATAGGTGGTGGTGGTGGCAGGTCATCGTTGAGATGCTCATCATCCTCTTGTTGTTGAGTAGGTCGTAGCAACACATACTGATCACCAAAAGGCCCAGGTCGATGACTGATCATCCTCATATGTTTCATAATATTTAAACCTTGAAGAGTCAAGTCCCCAACCAAAGTAAGAGTACCAATCTACTCGGGGTCTAGAGGAGGCCGAAGCAATGAGCCAAGCGTGTGACATATGGGCTAGTACAGAGAGGTCCTCTCCGTTATCACTCACTCTGATTACAACAACATTGGGATACGAGCCAAGCATTGCCCATGCATGCTCCATAAGAAATATGCATCTAAAGTGCCCATTACGATTGTACTCTCCATTTGGCCAATCAAAGTATGAGCTAAAATGGTGTGCATGTACCGTAGGGCTGGAGGAAAGCACCGAGCCTTGGACTAGCTCGGATTGTACAGAATGAAAACCTTAGAGATTTTCGACTAATGGAGAGAGGCCGAGTGATGGACGTGTAATGGCCAAGAAATCAATAGAATACATGTCGAGAGTGACACTGAATTCCGTAATACTAAATTATCGAGTGATACCCCAAGACAAAATGATATAACTTGTGGCTCGTCCCCCAACAAAATCACTATCTGTAGAAAAAAAGAAGTGGAAGAAAATTCCAACGTGATATTAGCATATGTTGGCTCCACAATCGTGAAGAACCACTCCCATGGAGTCACGTCTAGTAAAGTATGAACTAGCGTAAATAGACCCACAGTCTAAAAGGCTACCCAATCGATGTACATATCGAAACCTAGTGCTCTATCCCTCAGATGCACCTACTGAATGTGAGGTATTAGTGGCTGTCGATCGGGGATGAGGAAGATGAAGTCCTAGTAGCTTTTCTTTTCTTTAAGTGAGCAAGTACCCTGCTCTTGCCTCGTGTGTTCGACATAATGTACCTAAAATAAGATATAACAACTAAGTATCGAAGAAGCAGTAAAATCTGCACCACTAATTAACCTAGCATATAAGTAGACAAATCGACATGCAAATTAAAACACATTAGAAACAAAAAATCACATGACGAAAACCCAATCACAATACTAATATTTCAATAATTGACCACTAAGATGGTAGGGAAAACAAATACTAAGAAAAATAAAAAAATAAATGCAATAATAGTACTACAACTGATACACAAATAACAAAACTATACTAATGATAATAATAAACCTAATAAATACTAATAATAAAATAAAACAACTAATACTATGTTTATAACTAAACTAGCAGAATAAGATTAAACATAAATATAATAAAATAATAATAAACAAATATAATAATAAAGAAAATAAAAATAAAAAGAAGGGGAGGATCCAAACGAGGGGGAGAGTGACGGACAACAGTTGTGACGGAGGCTAAGGGACGGGCAGTGGCGGAGAACGGGGCTTCTATAAAGATGGCTATTCGGTGGTAAAAGAGGAAGGCGGGGACAAAAAAATGGGGAAGGGAGAAGATAATGGCCTATTAGCGCGGGTAGATCGGGTGGTGGTTGAGAAGAGTGGAATGGGGGAAGGAAAGGACGTCAGTAGCGTGGGGTTGGTTTTGGGTGAAATGACGATCAAAGGGAGAAAGGAAGGTAGAAAGGATGCGACAGGCGGCGTTGGGATGGAAAGGAAAAGAGAGGTTGCGTGGTTGGTGGGACGAAGGGCGGTGCGACTAGGGCAGAGGTACGTGGTGGCGACAACGAAAGATGGAAAGGTGACTGCGGTAAAGAGGAAAGGATGGGGAAGAGGTAACGACGATGAAGGTTTGATGGGGCTTGAGGATGAGAATGGCGGCTAGGAAAAGACAGATGAAACAAAAAAAATTGAACCCTATACTTGAATGGAAGACACTATCATGTAATTGGCCTATGTTGGGCCACACGGTCGTGTCTTAAGGCTGTGTAAAACTTTACAGCCCTTGTTAACAAGATAAATGGAAAAAATATGCCTAATTTTAACACGGTTGTGTGTGATGGTCCTTCTCTTCTCCCATGCCCATGTGTGAGGCCGTGTGATCCACATGATCTACCACATGCTCGTTTGAGAAGCCGTGTGTCTCACACGGCCATGTCTATAGCCTGAGTAACTCTCTGTACTTATGTGGTTTAAATTAAAATTGAAAAATAATTATCTTTAGTTTTCACACAGCTTGTGACACAGTCGTGTGTCCAGCCTGTGGGCCATATACGGGCGTGTCTGCCGGCTCTGTGGATCACTCCAGACCGTGTGCACCATTTTTTTATTTTTTTCAAATTTTTTTTACATATTTTAAAAAAAATAACATGAAATTAAAATGGTAAATAAGTAAAATAAAAAACTCGGGTTGCCTCCCGAGAAGCGTTTATTTAAAGTCTAAGCTCAACTTTCTTTTTTAGCTAACGGTTAAGGCAAATCTTGAAGCCAAAGCTTCTCTCACTCGTTGTTAGTATTTACCACCAAAATAAAGTTTGAGACAAAGACTGTTTACCTTGAATGTGCCATAATCAATGTGTTACCCCAATGGTTCTGTATGGAAATACGTTTTGTGTAACGCCTTAATTTTTGGGATTTTTGGGATTTTTGATGAATTTTAGAATTTCTCTGTTTTGACTATATAATGTAGGTCTGAGTATGTTAGTTGGCCTTTAGAAGGCCCAAGAGTAAATATAACCCAAAGCAATTTCAGAATTTTCAATTTTAGAGAGAGGGTTCTGGCGTTATGGGCTTTCAAAATAAATGTGGCAAAATAAGCTACAAGAAGATCTGTGGTAAAGTGGCATGTGACGTCACATAGGTGCTTGAGGAGTGGCGTGTGGATGTTTAGGGGGAGCCAAGGTTCAAGTCGCAAGGTAAGTTAATTAAGGTATTTATTTTTGTGAATAGGAAAGGTAGGTATTGGAACATAGGTGGAACTCTGTTAGGAAGAGTTTGAGTTGTTCAAGAGATTGGGTAAGGGAGAGATAAGGGAGGAAATTTAGGAGCTGATCAAGGAGCTTGGTGTAGGCCGAATGTTGGACTGTTGAGGAGCAAGAGTTGGCCAGCCAAGGGTCTCTTGTATAGGCAAATTCGGCTAGGTCTCTGAAGTAGCAATTTCAGCATTAAGGAAGTTTTGTGCCGTTTCATTGTAGCTTTTCTTTTGGGTTTCGGTTTAGTATTCTTTTGGCTTGCCAAAATAAGGTATTGTGCTTAGGTTTTTTCTCTTTTCCCTTCCATTTTGCTAGTATCCGAAACTTGGAACACCTCATAACTCTTTGTGCCATTTTCCCTTGCCATAACCGCATACTACTTTCCCTCTCACCTTTTTTTTCTTTCATCTTTTGCTTTTCCCCATAGCCAAACCTATACTCTCCTTTCTTTTGTCTCTTTCATCATTTTATTTTCTCTATTGTTCCTAAATTGGCCAAATCTACCATCTTTTTCCTTCTCTTCTTTTCTTCATTTATTCCCCTCACATCTAGGAGGCCAGATCTCACAATAGCCGAACCTCTTTCCCTTTTTCTTTAAAAAGCCGAAACCTTCATACCTGTGGCATAGGAAGCCGAATCTTTGGCTACTTGAACCTGTTTCTTCTCGTAACTATGGTAGATCGGGGTTAATATCATAGATAGGAACACTCTTTTGGGTAGAACAATGATTGGCAAGTATTCGAACAACTTTCGTTAGTTACTTATGCTTAAAAGAAAAGCTGAAACCCCTTAAGGGTGGCTAATGGTTAGACTAAGGGCATATTGGTCTCTTTTTTTTTGGTTTTGTGTGTGCTAGTGTGGACAATGGGGCGTACAGCAAAGGGATTTGGAGGCTAACACGGTTGGACTTCTAGATCTAGTCCATATTTCGGCAGAAAGGTAAGAACTTTAGGGACTAAGACAATGTTGGCCGAATATGGTAAGGAGATTAGTACGTATTTCATTTTTGATATGTAGTCTGACATTTTAGTAACTCAATTGTAGGCAACTCGTGTGTGGATCTCGCCAACGTATCGTTCAGGTCTGTAAACGACACACACTTATAGACTAGATTGGCAAAAGCCGAAAAGTCGAAATGCTGAAGAGCTGGCATTTTGTGGACTTGCGAGCGTTCGAGCGCTCGTGAGATAGTTGTTTGTTAATCTTGGTAATCTCAAGCGGTAAGATTGCAGAGTGCGCAATTTTGTGCACTTTGGTATATTTGGGCTTAATGGGTCAAAATCGGGTTAATGGGCCAACGGGCCTAATTCAGTAACAACGCTTGGTAAGTGTTTCTGCTAATACATTAATGGCTATAATATGCATGAAAACCCTATAATAGTAAATTTACTACAATACCCTAAGAACGAAAATTACCATTATACCCCTAGGTGCAAAGTGACTGTTATACCCCTGGGGTTAACTTTGACTGAAGTGCATGATATTCTGATTCTATATGTTGTATGCCATGACATGTATATCCGTTGCAAGGGATATGGGTTATATTGATGGAGGAAGCGTTCTGGTGGCTATGCCACAAATATTTGTTCTGGTGGCTCTGCCACAATATCTGTATCTGGTGACTCTGTCACAATATCTATTCTACCAGCCATGCTACAAATTCTGTGGTGTGTAGGGGATGGGTGGGTCGAGTTGTCTCCCCACATGGTGTAAGGTTGGTACAGGGGTGTACATGGATAGATATGGGTTGGGTTTTCTGCATACATGAAATATCTGTTCTGTCTTTGTTATGGGCATATGGGATTCATTCTAAATTCTGTATAGGGCTAAGGCCCAACTTAATCTGTTTATGTGGTTTGATCTAATTTGGACTACGGTTGGGTTATTTTACATACTGAGTTTTCCAAACTCACCCCTTAATTTCATCCATGCAGGAAACCCCAACCATAGTGGACTTGGAGCTGTGAGGGATTCGGAGTGGCCACATGTTCTGCAAATTCAGTTTTCTTCATGTGATTTGATCAGCCTTTACTTGCTTTAAATGTTTTGGGGTTTAAGTTGTAATAAGGCCGCTCGTAAATTTTATGGTTTTATTTATTGTTTCACGTATACTCGATTTAAACTGTTAGATTTAGGTTGTGCGGGTTTTTATTCAAAATTAACAAATGATTTCAAAACACTCGAGCGTAACAAATGGATAACCTAAAGATTTAATTAATCGGTGTTTTTCTTTCTTAGTCAACAGTTAACCATCGTTTTACAAAATCACCCTGATTACCATAAACAAAGAACACAATCAACCGCAAGTCAATGCGACACTTCAGACTTGGACATAATGTCCAGACTGAGTTTGGGGTGTTACATTTAGTGGTATCAGAGCCAGGTTGCAACAACTCGGCTGTGGAATGGGTCTAAAAAAATAAATAAAGATTTTTAAAAATCGCTTTGGGAATTCATTTTTTTTAAGATTTTCTTTCTATAATAAATTATTTCAAAGATTGCAAATTCGATTTTCTAAAATTTGGATTCTGAGAAGGTGGCACACCGAATCTCCGACCCAAGTCTATAAGTATTATTCTGAATTTTTCTGAATATTTTTGAATTATCAGCTGTATGCCTGTACTGAAACCCTATTATGATACTCTAGTTAAGGTGATACTGAAACTGTAGCTAGGCTACGATTCAGTGAAAAACAAACTCTGAATTACTGTCTGTTCATAAAACAACTGTAATAAACATTGAAATATTTAATTGACACATAAAATTCGTAATCAGATAATATGATATAAGTACGAGAGCAGCTCGTGGAAGAGGCTGTGGACGTGGCCGAGGTAGTGCACGGGCTGGATCTTCGTCTTCAGGACATATACCAGCGGCAGATGCACCGGTGCCACCGACAACAGAAGGGGAGTCTCATGATCGAGGTACCGGGGATGACGCTCTATCTCAGGAAATACTTTGTATTCTGGAAAGGATTCCCGGGGTAAGTACGGGTAATAGAATTCGAGGATCTATTTCTGAGCGACTCCAGGCTAATGGAATGGAGATCTTTAGGGGTGTATCTGGTGTAGCTCTGAATGTGGCTGAATATTGGTTAGAGGCCACGGAATAGATTATGGATGATTTAGACTGTTCCGTGGAGTAGAAGCTAAAGGGAGCCATATCATTGCTACGAGATGAGGCTTATCAGTGGTGGCTCACTGTGAGAGATGGGACCCCAGCTGACAGGGTGACTTGGGAGCTGTTTAAGATGGCCTTCAAGGGAAAATATGTTGGGGCGAGTTATGTGGACGCCCACAGGAAAATTTTTTTGAATCTGGTTCAAGGGGGTAAGATAGTTGCTGAGTACGAGGCTGAGTTTCTGAGGTTGAGCCGGTATGCCATTGGGATAGTCGCTACAAGTATGAACATAGTGTGCGCTTCGAGGATGGTCTTATAGATGAACTTAAGGTGCTGATTGCTCCGCAGAGAGAGCGTGACTTTGCTGCTTTGGTGGAGAAAGCTAAGATAGCTGAGGAGGTGAAGCGTACTGAAAGACAGAATCGTGAAAAGGATCAGAACCATTTTCAGAGGGATTCAAGACCTTCGGGTGGTGCAAATAGGAATGTTAAAAGAGCAAGAGTGGAAGAGCTAGTTCGAGCAGTTTCGATGAATGTTGTTAGACCGCAAGGCTGTGGGACTGTGGTAAGGTACAGCTGGGTGAGTGTAGGAGACGTTCTGGTGCTTGTTTTCGATGCGGATCTATGGAGCATAAAGTCAATGACTGTCCTCAGAAAATAGATTAGGTTCAAGTTGCAGAACAGAGGGTTGCTCAACCAGTGAGAGGTGGACCGCAACCACCGAGAGGACGTGGACAAGGTAGGGGCGATAATGGAAATGGTCGGGGTCGAGGAGCACCTGGCAGGGATGCCAAAAATGCTGAGGCTCGTTAGCCAGCGTTAGTGTATGCAGCTCGTCATCGAGAGGAGGGTGATGCACCCGACGTCATAACTGGTACGTTCTTGATTTCTAGCATGCCGTACACTGCTTTGATAAATATTGGATCTACTTATTTGTATGTTGCATTTGCCATATCTAGGTCGTTGGGTGTGCGCTCTGAGGAGACTATGAGTGGGGTATCGGTACTAAGTCCTTAGGGCCATTCGGTTAGGCTAGACAAACTGTATAGAGACGTGCCTTTAGAAACTCAAGGTAAGATTTTCTCTAGAGACTTGATAGAGTTACCATTCAAAGAATTCGACCTCATTCTGGGAATGGACTGGCTTGTTAAGCATAGGGCAACTCTGGATTGTGCTGCTAAGCGAATGGTGTTAAAGACCGCAGAGGGTGAGGAGGTTATTGTGATAGGTGAGCGAAGGGATTATTTGTCCAATGTGGTGTCGGTGTTAAGAGCCGAAAAGTGGATTCGTAAGGGTTGTGAGGCTTATTTGGCATTTTTAAGTCAGTAGGAGGCTGAGGGACTGACAGTGGATAAGGTTAGAACCGTTAAGGAATTCCAAGATGTTTTTCCAGAGAAGCTTCCGGGATTGCCTTCGAACCGAGAAGTCGAGTTTGGAATCAACTTGTTGCCTGGAACGGCACCGGTGTCCATCGCACCGTACAGGATGGCACTGAAAAAGTTAGTGGAGCTGAAAGCACAGATTTAAGAGTTGTTGGATAGAGGCTTTATTAGGCCGAGTGTGTCTCCATGGGGAGCACCAGTGTTGTTTGTAAAAAAGAAGGATGGGACGATGCGGATATGCATCGATTATCAGCAGTTGAACAAACTGACGATTAAGAATAAGTACCTTCTGCCAAGAATCGACTATCTGTTTGACCAACTTAGAGGAGCTTCGGTATTCTCCAAGATCGATCTTCGATCTGGATATCATCAGTTAAGGGTCAATGAGGTAGATATTCATAAGATGACATTCAGGACTCGGTATGGTCATTACGAGTTTCTGGTTATGCCATTTGGACTGACGAACGCTCCTGCAGCATTCATGGATCTGATGAATCGTGTATTCCAACCATTTTTGGATCGATTCATAGTCATTTTTATTGACGATATTTTGGTATATTTTGAAACTGAAGAGAAGCATGTAGAGCATCTCCACATTGTGCTGCAAGTGTTAAGGGAGAAGGAACTTTATGTAAAATTCAGTAAGTGTGAATTTTGGTTGAGGGAGGTAACCTTCTTAGGTCATGTTGTCTCTACTGAGGGTATCAAGGTGGACCCTCGAAAGATTGAAGCGATTCTGGAGTGGAAGCCACCTAGGTCGGTGTCAGAAATTCAGAGTTTTTTGGGTTTGGTAGGGTACTACAGAAGGTTTGTGGAAGGTTTTTCTATGTTGGCAGCACCATTGAAAAAATTTATAAGGAAAGGAGCACCGTTTGTTTGGACCGAGAAGCAACATGAAGCTTTTGAGAAATTGAAGAATGTTCTGACTGAGGAAGTTGTATTAATTCAGCTGGACTCTGAGAAGGATTTTACCATGTACAGTGACGCATCACATGTGGGTTTGGGCTGTGTGTTGATGCAAGAGGGTAAGGTGGTTGCTTATGCATCGCGACAGCTTAAGCCTCACGAAGTAAACTATCCTACTCATGATTTAGAATTGGCAGCAGTAATCTTTGCACTTAAGATTTGGAGACACTACTTGTACGGAGAAAGGTGTGTCATATACACGGATCATAAGAGTCTTAAGTACTTGCTGACTCAGAAGGAGCTGAACCTTAGGCAACGAAGATGGATAGAGTTGCTTAAGGATTATGACTGTTCGGTTGAGTATCACCCAGGCAAGGTTAATGTGGTAGCCGATGCCCTAAGCCGTAGAGCTATATCTGATCTAAGCGCAATGTTTGCTCGTCTGAGTCTGTGTGATGATGGTAGTTTGTTGGCTGAGTTACAAGTAAGGCCAACCTAGGTGGATCAGATTAGGGAAAAGCAGTTGAGGGATGAGTCTTTAGTTTCTCGATTCCAACAAGTTAAGAAAGGGGAAACTTCTATGTTTGGGTTGAATAGTGAAGGTGTTCTGTGTTTTCGAGGAAGAGTTTGCATTCCGAAGGACTCTGACTTAAGGCAATCAATACTGAAAGAAGATCATGGAGGACTTTGTGCTATGCATCCTAGAGGGAATAAGTTGGATCGCGACTTGCGAGAATTGTATTGGTGGCCTGAGCTTAAACTAGAAGTAACGGAGTTTGTGGGGAAATGTCTGACATGCCAGCAAGTGAAAGCTGAGTATCAACTACCTTCTGGACTTTTACAGCCAGTGAAGATACCACTTTAGAAGTGGGAGAGGGTAACCATGGATTTTGTGAGTGGGCTACCCTTGACACCAACGAAAAAGGACTCGGTTTGGGTGATTGTGGATAGGTTGACCAAGTCTGCTCATTTCATACCTATCCGCACTGATTATTCACTTCAGAAGTTAGCTAAGTTGCATGTCGCAGAGATCGTTCGACTTCATGGAATCCCAGTCTCAATTATTTCTGACCGGGATCCTAGGTTCACATCTCGGTTTTGGCAAAAATTGCATGAGGTGATGGGAATGCGATTGAAATTTAGCATGGCTTTTCATCCTCAGACTGATGGTCAGTCGGAAAGGGTTATTCATATTTTGGAAGACATGTTGAGGGGATGTGTTATTGACTTCCGAGGTAGTTGGAAGGATTACTTGCCGTTGGCAGAGTTTGCGTATAACAACAGTTACCAAGCGAGTATCCGAATGGCACTATATGAAGCGCTGTATGGACGTAGGTGTCGTACACCTAGTTGTTGGACTGAATTGGGTGAACGACAGGTCCTTGGACCTGAGTTGGTAGCGAATATTGAAGAGAAGGTCAGAATAATTAGAGATCGGTTAAAAAAAGCATCTGATAGGCAAAAGTCATATGCAGATTTGAAGCGTGAGGAGATTGAGTACTCAGTGGGTGATATGGTCTTTTTGAAAGTTTCTCCTTGGAAGAAGGTATTAAGGTTTGGTAAGAAGGGAAAGTTGAGTCCACGGTTCATTGGGCCTTATCGAGTTCTTAAGCGAGTAGGTCCAGTGGCTTACCAATTGGAATTACCTCCGGAGGTAGATAGGATTCACGATGTTTTTCACATCTCCATGTTAAGGCGATATCATTCTGACCCTACTCATGTCGTGCCGGTTGCAGAGTTTGAAGTGCAGCCTGATTTGACTTTCAAGGAAGAGCCCCGTTCAGATATTAGATCGAGATGTTAAGGTTCTAAGAAAGAAGTCAGTTCCATTGGTAAAAGTGCTTTGGCGTAATCATGGAAGAGAGGAAGCTACTTGGAAGCCAGAGGAGGCAATGCGACAACAATACCCTCATCTGTTTGAATCAGGTAAATTTCAAGGATAGAATTTCTTTAAGGAGGGTAGAGTTGTAACGCCCCAATTTTTGGGATTTCTGTAATTTTTGATGAATTTTAGAATTTTTGTGTTTTGACTATATAATGTAGGTCTGAGTATGTTAGTGAGCCTTTAGAAGGCCCAAGAGTAAATTTAACCTGAAGCAATTTCAGAATTTTCAATTTTAGAGAGAGAGGGTTCTGGCGTTATGGGCTTTCAAAATAAATGTGGTAAAATAAGCCACAAGAAGATCTGTGGTAAAGTGGCATGTGACGTCACATAGGTGCTTTGGGAGTAGAGTGTGCATGTTTAAGGGGAGCCAAGGTTCAAGTCACAAGGTAAGTTAATTAGGGTATTTATTTTTGTGAACAGGAAAGGTAGGTATTGGAACATAGATGGAACTCTGTTAGGAAGAGTCAGGAGATTGGGTAAGGGAGAGATAAGGGAGGAAATTTAGGAGCTGATCAAGGAGCTTGGTGTTGGCCGGTCAAGGGTCTCTTGTATAAGCAAATTCAGCTAGGTCTCTGAAGTAGCAATTTCAGCATTAGGGAAGTTTTGTGCCATTTCTTTGTAGCTTTTCCTTTGGGTTTCAGTTTAGTCTTCTTTTGGCTTGCCGAAATAAGGTATTGTTCTTAGGGTTTTTCTCTTTTCCCTTCCATTTTGCTAGTATCCGAAACTTGGAACACCTCATAACTCTCTGTGCCATTTTCCTTTGCCATAACCGAATACTACTTTCCCTTCTCACCTTTCTTTCTTTCATCTTTTCCTTTTCCCCATAGCCAAACCTATACTCTCCTTTCTTTTGTCTCTTTCATTATTTTCTTTTCTCCATTGTTCCTTAATTTGCCGAATCTACCATCCCTTTCCTTCTCGTAATAGCCGAATCTCATAATAGCTGAACCTCTTTCCTGTTTTCTTTAAAAAGCTGAAACCTTCATACTTGTGGTATAGGAAGCCGAATCTTTGGCTACTTGAACCTGTTCCTTCTCGTAACTACGATAGATCGGGGTTAATATCATAGATAGGAACACTCTTTTGGGCAGAACAACGATTGGCAAGTATTCGAACAACTTTCATTAGTTACTTATGCTTAAAGGAAAAGCCGAAACCCCTTAAGGGTGGCTAATGGTTGGACTAAAGGCATATTGGTCTCTTTCTTTTGGTTTTGTGTGTGCTAGTGTGGACAAGGGGGCGTACAGCAAAGGGCTTTGAAGGCTAACACAGTTGGACATCTAGATCTAGTCCATATTTCGACAGAAAGGTAAGAACTTTAGGGACTAAGGCAATGTTGGCCGAATATGGTAAGGAGATTAATACGTATT
This sequence comes from Gossypium anomalum, assembly GCA_025698475.1. Classification (NCBI taxonomy): domain Eukaryota; kingdom Viridiplantae; phylum Streptophyta; class Magnoliopsida; order Malvales; family Malvaceae; genus Gossypium; species Gossypium anomalum. The sequence goes on along the minus strand of CM046968.1, from coordinate 62,990,723 downwards.
TCGTTTTTGATATGTAGTCTGATGTTTTAGTAACTCGATTGTAGGCAACTCGTGTGTGGATCTCGCCAACGTATCGTTACAGATCAAGTGTGTAAATGACACTCACTTATAGACTAGATTGGCAAAAGCCGAAATGCCGAAATGCCGAAGAGCTAGCATTTTGTGGACTTGCGAGCGTGCGAGCGCTCGTGAGATAGTTGTTTGTTAATCTTGGTAATCTCAAGCGGTAAGATTGCAGAGTGTGCAATTTTGTGCACTTCGGTATATTTGGGCTTAATGGGTTGAAATCGGGTTAATGGGCCAACAGACCTAATTCGATAACAACGTTTGTAAGTGTTTCTGTTAATACATTAATGGCTGTAATATGCATGAAAACCCTAAATAGTAAATTTGCTAAAATACCCTTAAGTATAAAAATTACAATTATACACCTAGGTGCAAAGTAACCGTTATACCCCTAGGGTTAACTTTGACTGAAGTGCATGATATTCTGATTCTGTATGTTGTATGCCATGAAATGTATATCCGTTGCATGGGATATGGGTTATATTGATGGAGGAAGGGTTCTGGTGGCTATGCCACAAATATCTGTTTTGGTGGCTCTGCCACAATATCTGTATTTGGTGACACTGTCACAATATCTGTTCCGGTAGCCATGCTGCAAATTCTGTGGTGTGTAGCGGATGGGTGGGTCTAGTTGTCTCCCCATATGGTGTATGGTTGGTACAGAGGTGTACACAGATGGATATGGGTTGGGTTTTCTGCATACATGAAATATCTGTTCTGTCTTTGTTATGGGCCTATGGGCTTCATTCTCGATGCAGATAGGCTAAGGCCCAAATTTAATCTGTTTTACGTGGTTTGATCTAATTTGGACTATGGTTGGGTTATTTTACATACTGAGTTTTCCAAACTCACCCCTTAATTTCATCCATCCAGGAAATCCTCAACCATAGTGGACTTAGAGCTGTGAGGGATTCGGAGTGGCCACATGTTCTACAAATTCAGTTTTCTTCATGTGATTTGACCAGCCTTTACTTACTTTAAATGTTTTAGGGTTTAAGTTGTAATAAGGCCGCTCGTAAATTTTATGGTTTTATTTATTGTTTCACGTATACTCGATTTAAACTGTTAGTTCAGGCTATGTGGGTTTTTGTTCAAAATTAACAAACGATTTCAAAACACACGAGCATAACAAATGGATAACCTAAAGATTTAATTAATCGATGTTTTTCTTTCCTAGTCAATAATTAACCATCGTTTTACAAAATCACCCTAATTACCATAAACAAAGAACACAATCAATCATAAGTCAATGTGACACGTCAGACTTGGCCATAATGTCCAGGCTGGGTTTAAGGTGTTACATTTTGTACCACAAATGGGTTCACCCTCTTGACGTAAACTCTGAATGAAAAATTCGTGGGTCTAATTTGTCTAACAACACTTTATCCCCAACTTTGAATTGGTTTGTTCTCTTTACATGCACCTCATGGCGTTGCTTTGTTACTTTCCTTATGCTTTCTCAGCTGCTCATATGCCTTTGTTCGCCATTCATCTAGTTCATCGAGTTTCACCATTTAGTCTCTCCTCGTCCCTCAATTTCTATCACCTTGAAATGGATACCGTTCAGACATGTATTCATTAGTGATTTCCACAAATAATATTGCGTCACATGATTACTAACATTAACAAAATAACAAATATCATCTCACTCACTAGTAACTCTAACAAAATCACGTACTTGAAGAGTAACATTTTCATCACCTACACTTAGCACAAGCTCATCACTACCCTTATCAATAACAGTATTAGTGATCGTGTGATTCGTAACAAGTAATAAATATTTATAATAAAGAACAAACTTAGACTAACTATTATCACAACGAAAAGGCAAGTGCACCCATCGAACAATAGTATAGTAATGGCAAGACCGGGATATCGTACCCAAGGGAACCAAAAGTACTAGTAATAACTATCTTTTTATTATTTAACCTAGGAATAGAAGGGTTTGTTTATTAAACTAATTATCTAAACTAATTAACTAATTTAATTAAAGCGAAGAGAAAATTTGGAAAAATACTTGAAGAGAAGCAATTGATAAAGACGATACCCAAGGAGGAATCCACCTAGATTTCACTTGTTATCTGACTCTGAACCAGACGATTTATTCACTTGACTTGATCCGTGAGACTCCTTAACCTACATTATTATCTCTTTTGAGACTAATAACGCCTAACCCTCAGTTGAATTAATTGAAATCTCTTTCTAATTAAAACCCGTAGGGGAGCAGTAAATCAATCTATGGACTCCCATATTAGGTTTCACCCTAATCTGGCAAAATCTCGTAACACTATCTCTAGGTGTTCGATAACTCCGCTTAATTATGCCAAATCTAGTCTTAGGCAGGGTCTATTCCTCCTCTGCATAAGCACATTAAATCATGAGTCAATACCTGGAATATTTACTCAAGCATTAGAAACACATAATTAAGAACAAATCAAGTATTCATCATACAGTTCAGATAATAATAACAAGATCCATCATAGGTTTCATCCCCTTTAGGAATCTAAGGGGTTTAGCTCATAATGAAATAAGAGTACATCTCAAAAGTATAAAAATAACAAAACATGAAGAAAACTCTAAAACTCTTGAAGGGATTCTGAGAGAGATTTTCAGTCTTGGAGTAGCTCCGGCTTTTGGGATGGATCGTCTAGCTTCCCTCAAGTAATTCCTGGCGTGTGGTTCTGTGTTCCAGAAAAGTTCTGGAAGAGGCCCCCCTCAGTAGGTCATACTTAGGGTGTTTATATAGGCTTTGGGTTGGCTTTCTTCTTCCCTAAGTATCCTTTTTCCGTGTAAAATACAACTCTTTGGAAAAGGGACACGCCCGTGTGCCACGCCGTGTGACGTGTTTTCCAGGCCGTGTTCATTCTGCTAAATTTCACATGGCCGTGTAGGCTCGATGGCCAGGTCGTGTAAATTGTGAAAACCTTGGTCGACACTCCCGAGGGCCACGAGCGTGTAGGATGCCCGTGTGGCAAGGCTTAGGCCGTGTCATCTTCTCGATTTGGTCCGTTTTGTCCCCTTTTAGCTCGTTTTTGGCTTCTTTTGACTCTTGGTGCTCTCCTGAGTACAAAACATGAAATAACCGAATTATGAGCACCAAAATCAACAAATCTAATAGTAAATATCCATAAATATGCTAAGTTTTTGGGGTAACAATATGTATAATTTGGCATTTATCAAATACCCCCACACTTAAGCATTTGCTTGTCCTCAAGCAAAACTCTCATTTATTGCTAGAATTCATTCCTTTCAATCTCATAATCATTACCGATAATGTTACAAATTATTCCACGGAGAATCATACAGGGAGAATTCAACCATAGGGGTATTAAAAACCTCAAACAATCTAAATCGAATATTTTGATAATAAAATTATAGGTAATCTCCTTTCTCTAAGTAATTAACTTTAGTCCCAAATATACAAGAGATGACATCCTCACTAAGGATTCACTCAAATCACTTAAAGTGTTTAAGGTTCAAAATTAAGCACTCGATTGTCTAACATGAGATGTTATCATTATAGGCTTGCATGAAAATCAAATCTCCACCACTTGTAAATGATATGATACACTAATCAAAAGGTATTTGCATGGTTGTAATAGGGTTTAGGTTACAGGTATGGATACAAGCTGAAGAAACAATGGTTAGAATCGAGATGATTTCAATATATCACCCAACTATCAAAAACTTAATTACTGAATGACAACAAATATCTAGAACTATATTACATGAGCTCTCTTTTTCATGACAACTTTAGCTTGCTAAGAATTACAATAATAATACTGAGGTTAGGTTTTTCTTTTAACTCAAATCAAGTCTATACAATATAGAAGTTATACTCCATGATTCAGTAACAAAAATTGGTGATCATAGTGAGGTAACAATATTAAATTCAATCTCGATAAAAAAGGTCAAATTAAGTAAGAGGATTTCAATAATAATGGGTTAATGGGTTAATGATGAGGGTTAATCAACAAAGAAAAAAGGTTAGTAGGCTCAAAGGGAGTTCACTAAGGGTTTAATTATGTGGGAAGGGTTTTTATGGAGTAAGTGGGTTAAATCCTAAGTGCCTTTATCATCTCAGTATATCAAATCATATGTGTGATCTCGACATGTATAATCGAAGTAAGTTCTAGAATAACAGTTCAATGTTGACACACTCAAACCACAAAAGAAGTGAGCAAGAAAGAAATCTATATGCTCAAAAAGGCTAAAAAATCTCACCAAAAATTTGGGTTTTTGATGTCATTCCTGTATACTTAAGATTTCAAGATAATACCTCAATTCAGGAAAATAATCTAAAAATTTTACTTCTTAAAATATCAACTTATCATGCTTGATTATTTAAGGTCCTACAATCAAATAATCATGCATAATTCCCTTGGTCTAATTCTTGACATATCAACAATAATTATAGATTAATCAGAATTCATTCTATCAATATTATAAGAAAATCACTTAAGCACAAGACCACATTCAGGGATTTGAGAATAATGCAAAAAGTTAGGTTTCATGTTTATGTTCAGCCCCCACACTTAAGATGTACATTGCCCTCAATGTACAAAGGTAGACTATTCAAAATAAAGAAAATCATAAGAGGGAAGGAGGTGAAACTCCTTGTTATATGGATGTGGAGCTTGATTCTGAGGCTGTTGTGTTTGGGAAAAGTAGTAGCTGCCATTGTTCTTAGCTAGATGAAGAAATTGGGTCCTTGAACATGGCATTCATTTTGTATTGTTCCCTGTTTGTTTCCTCATTCCGTAAAATATTCTTAGCAGCTTGCTTGGAAATCTGTAGAATCATGAAGAGCTTATTAAGAGTTGGTGTGGAAGAGAGTGTAGTGGGATTACTTGTTAGAAATACCAGAAAAAAATGAAGAAAGTAAAATTTACTAATATAGATATGTCTTTCATAAGAAAATAATAAAATTGAAATGAAATTAAAAATTAAGAATAAAAATAAAAATAAAGATAAAAAATAAAGATATTTGAAAAGAGGAAGAAGATGAATAATGGTTTGCTTATATAGGGGAGGGTCACATGACCTAGGGACACGCCCGTGTACTTTGAGAGTGAGCCTGTGCTTTTTGAATTTTTTCAATTTGGGTCGTGCCCGGCTATTATCCCACGCCCGTGTGTCCCGGGCGTGTGTCAAACATGGCCATGTCGTACTGCCGTGTACATGGCGGAATGGCACGGGCGTGTCGTACACCCGTGTTAAAGAAACATAATCGAGCTTTGTCCCAGGCACGCCCGTGGTTTTCTATCCCCACGCCTGTGTTTTTCCTATCAAGTTCACCCACGGCCGTGTTTTGGGGAAATATGTCCTACTTCAACACGACCGTATCGCTCGGTCGTGTCTCTTTCCCTTGTTTGGCCACGGCTATAGGCACGCCCGTGTGCCTAGCCGTGTGTGCTGAAAAACTTTGTAATTCAAAGACTAAATTAATTGATTCAAAGTTTGAGAAGTTAAAGATAAAGAAATCAAAATATGTTAGTGCTCGGATTGCCTCCCGAGAAGCACTTATTTATAGTCAAAGCTCGACTTACCTCTCTGTTGATTTATCATGGTGGTTTGAGGAGTTCATACTCCTCATTCCTACTGTCAATCTTAAAATAAGGTTTTAATCGGGTGTTGTTTACCTTAAAAGTGCCGAACTTGGGATGACTCACCTCAACCATACCGAATGGGAAAATACTGAGTACCGTAAGAGGGATCTCCTCATTTGGTGTGGTAGTGACAATGTGGGGATCTGTGGCATCTAGTAAGACTTTATCGCCTACTTTAAGTTGAATAGGAGAGGTATCGGGCTTGTTTTGGCGAAGTTTCATTTTATCATGTGTTCTCGGTTTGTGTTCTCGCCATTCGTCTAGCTCCTCTATCCGTAGCCTTCGTCTTCATAGACGTCTTTGTTCTCTTTATGATAGTAGTGCACTGTCTCTGTTGTCGTGGTTTGAGGAGGTTCCTGCAAGGACGATTGAATATTAGTTTTATCATCGACAGGTTTTATAGCATTATCTTGAGTCTTAAAGGTTTTGACTGAGTCGCGTGTTTGAAGTGTTACTGCATCGTCACCTGCACGAAGTGTTAGCTCTCCTGTGCCGACATTAATAATTGTTCTGGCAGTTGCTAAAAAGGGTCATCCTAAAATTAAAGGTACCTCGTTATCCTCATCCATATCTAGGACGACAAAGTCTACTGGGTAAATAAACTTATCAATTTTAACAAGAACATCTTCAATAATACCCTTAGGAAATCTAACTCTTTTGTCAGCCAATTGTATGCTCATCCTAGTCTATTTGGGTTTACCGAGACCTACTCTTTTAAACATTTTATAAGGCATAACATTTATACTTGCCCCTAAATCAGCTAAAGCATTATTCACAGATAAACTACCAATTAAGCAAGGAATTGTAAAACTCTCCGGATCTTTCAACTTGCTAGGTAGCTTATTCTTTAGAATAGCTGAGCAGACTGCATTGAGTTCCACATGCGATGTAGCGTCTAATTTTCTTTTATTGGTCAAAAGTCACTTTAAGAATTTTGCTGAGTTAGGCATCTGCGAAAGAGCTTCAATAAAAGGTAAGTTAATATGTAATTTCTTTAAGAGTTTGACGAACTTACCGAATTGTTCTTCCGTTCTGTCTTTCGTCATCGCTTTAGGATATGGCACACGGGATTTATAATTCGTACTTACCGTTTTATCATGACTTACCTCACCATCACCTTTGCTTTCCACATTTTCTTGCCTTGGTTCTGGCTCAGTCTCATCGCATCTTTCTTGAGTATCAATTGCATTGGGCTGTTCCTTTGGGTTTGGTTCAGTATTACTTGGCAAACTACCTTGTGGTAGTTCAGAAATTAATTTGGATAGTTGGCCTATCAGAGTTTTGAGTCATTGAATTGATGCTGGTTGATTTTTGAGTGCTGTCTTAGTATTCTGGAAGTGAGTTTCTGACACCGAGATGAATTTGGATAGCATCTCTTCAAGGTTTGATTTCTTCTCTTATTGATAAGGTGGCTGTTGAAAACCCTGAAGATTCTATGGCCTTTGATTCTGTTGACCACCCCAAAAGAAATTTGGGTGGTTCTTCCAACCTGCATTATAAGTGTTACTATAGCGGTTATTTTGAGATCTAAAATTATTGTTACCCATATAGTTGACTTGTTCCTCTTCGGTTGTAGATTGAATGGTGGGTATTCTGTATGCACGCCTCTACCACTTGAGTCACACCTCATTACTGGATGTACCTGCGTAGAACCAAGTAAACCATCAATTTTCTTATTTAGAAGTTCTACCTGATTAGAGGGCATGGTGACCGAATCTACGTTATAAACGCTTGCTGTTTTCATTGGCTTAGTCCTCATGACTTGCCACTGATAGTTATTCAGTGACATCTCTTCAATAAATTCAAAAGCCTCTTCAGGTGTTTTGTTATTGATGGTTCCACTGGCAGCTGCATCAATCATTTGTCTTGTCGAAGGGTTCACTCCATTGTAAAACATTTGAACTTGTAGCCATAGAGGTAGTCCATGATGTGGGCACCTTCGCAAAAGGTCCTTGAATCTCACTCATGCATCGTAAAGTGTCTCTAAGTCCATCTGTACAAAAGAAGAAATATCATTACGCAACTTAGCTGTTTTTACCGGTGGAAAATATTTTAATAGAAATTTTTTGTTCATTTGCTCCCAAGTGGTAATGGATCCTCGTGGTAGTGAGTTCAACCACTGTTTAGCTTTATTCCTTAGTAAAAAAGGGAATAACCGAAGGTGAATGGCATAATCAGAAATGCCATTAATTTTGAAAGTGTCGCACAGTTCTAGGAAATTTGCCAAGTGCGTGTTGGGGTTCTCATCCTACAAACCATCAAACTGAACAAATTGCTATATCATTTGAATCGTGTTAGGTTTCAGTTTAAAATTGTTAGTAGCAATAGTAGGCTTGACTATACTTGACTCAGTTCTTGTAAAATTAGGTTTAGCATAATCATACATAGTACGAGGAGCAGGATTCTGATTTGCTAATTCAATTTGGTATGGTCAAGGCGGCAATGATTGTCTTGATTTTCAGCCATCTCTTCAGTAGTAGTTGAGATATCGTCCTCTTGCTCTTCCTCTGTATATCTTAAGCTGCGCCTGATTTCTCGTCAGTTTCTACGAGCTGTACGATCAATTTCATAGGCATGTTTTGGTGTCTTATTGTTGATGGTTCCGCCAGCAGCTGCGTCAATCATTTGTCTTGTCGAGGGATTCACACCATTGTAGAACGTTTGAACTTGCAGCCATAGAGGTAACCAATGGTAAGGGCACCTTCTCAATAGATCCTTGTATCTCTCCCATGCATCGTAAAGTATCTCCAAGTCCATCTACACAAAAGAAGAAATACCATTACGCAACTTAGCTATTTTTGCCGGTGGAAAATATTTTAATAGAAATTTTTTGGTCATTTGCTCCCAAGTGGAAATGGATCCTCGTGGTCGTGAGTTCAACCACTGTTTAGCTTTATTCCTCAGTGAAAAAGGGAATAACCAAAGGCAAATGGCATCATCAGAAACGCCATTAATTTTGAAAGTGTCACACAGTTCTAGGAAATTTGCCAAGTGCGTGTTGGGGTTCTCATCCTGCAAACATCAAACTGAACAAATTACTGTATCATCTGAATCGTGTTAGGTTTCAGTTCAAAATTGTTAGCAGCAACAGCAGGTGTAACTATACTTGAGTAAGTTCCTATAAAATTAGGTTTAGCATAATCATACATAGTACGAGGAGCAGGATTCTGATTTGCTAATTCAGCGGGTATGGCTGGCGGTAGCGGATTGTCTTGATTTTCAGCCATCTCTTCAGTAGTAGTTGAGATATCGTCCTCTTGCTCTTCCTCTCGTATCTTAAAAGTCACGCTGATTTCTCGTCAGTTTCTACGAGCTGTACGATCAATTTCCTCGTAAAAAACCAACAGTCCTGACGGGTTTCTTCTAGTCATACACTACAAGAACCTGCCAGGAGAAAGAAGAAGAAATTTAGTAAAATAAAAATAGAAATAAAGTTAAATTGCAAGAAAAATAAATGGCTAAAGTAATAAAAATTAAGTGTTCCTAATATTTCTGGTTCCTAAGAACAGCGCCAAAAACTTGATCGCGTGATTCGTAACAAGTAATAAATATTAATAATAAAGATCAAACCTAGACTAACTATTATCACGACGAAAAGGCAAGCGCACCTATCGAACAATAGTATAGTAATGGCAAGACCGGGATATCGTACCTAAGGGAACCAAAAGTACTAGTAATAACTATCTTTTTATTATTTAACCTAGGAATAAAAGGGTTTGTTTATTAAACTAATTATCTAAACTAATTAACTAATTTAATTAAAGCGAAGAGAAAATTTGGAAAAATACTTGAAGAGAAGCAATTGATAAAGACGACACCCAAGGAGGAATCCACCTAGATTTCACTTGTTATCTAACTCTGAACCAGATGATTTATTCACTTGACTTGATCCGTGAGACTCCCTAACCTACATTATTATCTTTTTCGAGACTAATAACGCCTAACCCTCAGTTGAATTAATTGAAATCTCTTGCTAATTAAAACCCCTAGGGGAGCAGTAAATCAATATATGGACTCCAATATTAGGTTTCACCCTAATCTGACAAAATCTAGTAACCCTATCTCTAGGCGTTCGATCAAATCCGCTTAATTATGCCAAATCTACTCTTAGGTAGGGTCTATTCCTCATCTGCATAAGCACATTAAATCATGAGTTAATACCTGGAATATTAACTCAAGCATTAGAAACACATAATTAAGAACAAATCAAGTATTCATCATACAGTTCATATAATAATAATAAGATCCATCATAGGTTTCATCCCCCTTAGGTATCTAAGGGGTTTAGTTCATAATGAAATAAGAGTACATCTCAAAGGTATAAAAATAACAAAACATGAAGAAAACTCTAAAACTCCTGAAGGGATTCTAAGAGAGATCTTCAGTTTTGGAGTAGCTCCGGCTTTTGGGATGGATCGTCTAGCTTCCTTCAAGTAATTCCTGGCGTGTGGTTCTGTGTTCCAGAAAAGTTCTGGAAGAGGCCCCCCTCAGTAGGTCATACTTAGGGTGTTTATATAGGTTTTGGATTGGCTTTCTTCTGCCCTAAGTATCCTTTTTCCGCGTAAAATACAACTCTTTGAAAAAGGGACACGCACATGTGCCACGGTCGTGTGACGTGTTTGCCAGGCTGTGTTCATTCCGTTAAATTTCACATGGTTGTGTGGGCTCAATGGCCAGGCCGTGTGAATCGTGAAAACCTTGGTCGAAACTCCTGAAGACCATGGGCGTGTAAGATGCCCGTGTGGCAAGGCTTAGGCTATGTCATCTTCTCGATTTGGTCCGTTTTGTCCCTTTTTAGCTCGTTTTTGGCTCTTTTTGACTCTTGGTGCTCTCCTGAGTACAAAATATGAAATAACCAGATTAAGAGCACCAAAATCCACAAATCTAATAGTAAATATCCATAAATATGCTAAGTTTTTGGGGTAACAATATTTAGAATTGGCGTTTATCAATTAGCAATGGCTAAAAAGGGTCGACCTAAAAGTATGGGTACCGCAGCATCCTTATCCATATCCAATACAATAAAATCAACAGGAAATATAAATTTATCCACTTTCACAAGTATATCCTCAGTAATACGCCTAGGATACCTGATTGATTTGCCAGCTAGTTGAATACTCATCCTAGTGGGTTTTGGCTCCCCAAGACCAAGTTGTTTGAACACTTTATAAGGTATAATATTTATGCTAATCCCCAAATCAGCCAAAGCTTTTTCAACATTTAAACCACCAATAAGGTAAGAAATAGTAAAACTCCTTGGATCTTTAAGCTTGTTGGGTAGTTTGTTTTATAGAATGACTAAAAAATCCTCATTAAGCTTCACAGTTGACAAGTTGTCTAACTTTCTTTTATTCATTATCAGCTCCTTTAATAAATTTTCATACTTTGGTGTCTACAAAAGGGCTTCAACAAAAGTTAAGTTAATATGCAATTTTTTTAAGAGTTTAAGAATTTTACCATATTGTTCTTTTATGTGGTCTCTCTTCAATACTGCTGAATATGGAACTCGAGGTTTGGATTCTCTAACTACCAGTTTATGCTCTTTCTTACTTTCCTCAACCTCATCATTTTTCACAATAGCTCCTAGTTTTAACTTCTGTTCAGGCTCAGCTAACCCTTTAATTTCCTTGATCACCCCAAGAAAAATTTGGATGATTTCCGCACCCTGCATTATAATTATTGCTATATAGGTTATTTTGAGGTTTAGAATTATTCCCCCAAAAGTCAACTTGCTGATGCTCCATGATAGACTTAAAGGGTGAATATTTTGAATTAATCATCCCCGTTCCATTCGCATCACATTTCATTACTGTAACACCCCTAACCCGTCTCTGTCGTCGGATTAGGGTTACGGAGTATTACTAAACAATCAGAACCATTTAAACATATTGTCATTCAATATTATAATCACATCATAAAATATTCATACAAATGCATATTGTCACTAAATCGAACCCTCTAAGCCCTAAAAATAACTTAGAAACAATTTGGAACCAATTTGAAATAATTTGGAAAGTTTAGGAAAACAATGCAAAATTTGCAAAATAGGGGTCACATGGTTATGTGGCCAAGCCTTGTGCTTCACATGATTGAGATACACGCCCGTGTCTCAGGCCGTGTAACAATTGAACTAGGGACACATGGCTGTGTAGCAGCCCATGTCCTCACCCGTGTAACTCTTTGAATAGGGTCACACAGCCGTGTAACTCTCTAAGTTTCCCCACATGCCTGTGTGCCAGGCCATCTGCTAGGCCATGTGCCAGGCCATGTAACTCATTAACTTGCACCCTAAGAACTCATCAGATGACACACGATTGAGTCACACGCCTATGTCTTAGGCCATGTGGACCCAAAATGAACCTTAAACAAGTTTACCAATTCAAGCTTACTTGGACTCTAAGTAATCCATTTACCAGCCAAAAGACCAATTCAAAGTGACAGTAAACAAGCTAAAAAATGCTAAATCAACCATTCAAAGTGTCTAACCAATGTATCTTCATTGATACCACAAGTATATACAATTATACATCAAAATGAACCAGCAGCCATAACTTATCAATTCACAAAATTAACACCTAACCAATGTGCCTATATTACCTTAACACATATCATTCATTTTTGCATTAAAATATCTTACCTCATTCTCATATATCATATAAGTCAATTATTTGCACTTAAGTTCATACTTAACATTTTACATATCCAAAACAATAGTAATGACATACAAACCTATTACATGCCATATAATCCAAAATGAAAGTTCCAAAAACTACCGAAAATGAGAGGATAGTGTGACTTGAGTGCTGATCCAACCGTTTAACCTTCAAAGTATCTATAAGAACAGAAAATACAAAAGTAAGCTCATTGAAGCTGAGTAAGTTTGACGTACTAAAACTATAAATCTCACCGAATTAAGTACAACAAGTCAAATAATAATACAACCATATGTATTCCCTGTCATCCACAATCTCAACCGGTGAATTGTAAAACTTAATTCAAAACTCAAATTCATGACAAAACCATCAAAATTTATAAACAAGATACCTTATCGAGATTTACAATCCGATGAACGAATTACGGATAGAAGTACATCGATATTCCAACCAAAATACACCAGATGCTCATAAGAGCTAATCCATCCGAAACACACTAGATGCTCATAAGAGCTAATCCATTCAAAACGTACCAAAATATGGAGTACAACACGAGTTAGCAACAAATGCTGAACCTCGGCCTACTTGGGAAACATATATATATATATATATCACTCCACAACAGTTTCCACTCCAATCCCCCATAACACACCATATCTCGACTGTACTCTATACCGCATTCAATCCTATCAAAGTATAGAATTTCAACAATTTTTCCTCAAATAACATTACATCATTTGTAATAAAATATATCTATCATATTACATGGTATCAACAAACATTCCATATAGATGTTAAATTATAACTGTACGAACTTACCTGGATTGAATTGTAGTAGTTGTAGAAGTTTAGGGACCATTTCATAATTTTTCCTTTTCCATGAGTATCAACTGGATCTTGATCTAAAATATAAAATTTCTCAATTATTAGCTTACATTTCACATTCCAACTCATTTTACATTTTATACCCTTTTATTTTTCAAATTTACACAATTACCCATAACATTTACAACTTTTGCAATTTAGTGCCTTAACCTGAAAATCATCAAATTAACCATTTTTCTCAAGCCTACATTTTAGCCAAATATACTGGGCCCTTAAAAAGTCCCTAATAAACATCAAATTCACTATCAAACCCTAAAATTTTGACATTTTCACGAATTAATCCTAAAATAAATTGTCTAACAATCACTTCACAAAATGACCAAATAACACAATCAAAGCTTCAAATACATTTTTATCATAAAAAAAATTCAAGATTCATCAATGGCAACTTCTAAAATTTTTAATAGATACAAAAACGAAGGTACGAACTAGTTGGACCTAGTTGCAATGATCTCAAAAACATAAAAATTACAAGAAACAGACTCAAAACGGACTTACATGCAAGAGAAAATAATGGCCGAACCTCCATGCTAGGTTTCCATGATGTTTTTGCAAGATGAAGTGAAAATGAAGAAGAAAATGCCATTCACTGCATTAATTTTTTATTAATTTTACAATATTTACCATTTTTCCATTAAACTTAATTCTTATTCAATTTTTTCTTTAAATTAAACCTCATTACCATCCACTATCTAAAATAAGGACTAATTTCCCTATTGGTCTTTCCACCTTTATTACTTAGGCCATTCAATCATCCTAGTGCATAAATTAGTAAGTTTTGTAGATTTTACAATTTATTCCTTTTCCTTTAATTAGGTATCTAAACGTTAATATTTCAGAACAAAATTTTAATACAACTGTAACAGCCTGATTTTGGGCCTAGTCAGAACAGTGGTTTCGGGACCACAAGTTCGACGTAAGAAAATTTATTTTTATTATATTTTTATGGTCTACAATTTCATGAAATGATTTCATGAAAATTTTGTTCAAAAATTTCAAAGTTTGGGTACTCAATTTAGTCAAAAGGACTAAATTGTGAAAAGTACAAAAGTTGAGTTCTACATGCTGGAGGTGTCCAATTGTTATGGAATTTTAAATTGGAGGTCCCTATATGGTAATTAGACCACTGGTTAAGTTTGTGGACAAAAATGGACATGGTTAGGTATGTTTCCAAAGTTTTTCATTAAGGGCATTTTGGTCATTTAATTATTAAAATGAATTAAAAACAAAATTAAAAGCCAATTTTTGTCCATCTTCAACCCCTTGGCTGAAAATTGCATGGAGAAACCATGGCTAGGGTTTTTCAAGCTTCCAAGCTCTATTATAAGTCCGTTCTAGCCCCATTTTTAATGATTTTTACGTTTTAGAAATCCTTGTAACAAGATCTATTTATTTCTGCCACTAATTTGAGATATGGTTAAAGTCTAGGGTTTTGACCCATGATAAATATGTGTGTATTTTGATGTTTAATGGTAGAAAATGCATGTTTATGGTTAGAGAAATGACTTTTACTAAGTGATTTTCAGTGAAAATGCCTAAAAGGACTAATTTGTAAAAGTTATAAAATATGTCATAAAAGTGTGTTTTAATGGAAATTGTAGGCTATTATAGTTATGACAAAGGTTCGGATAGGCTTAAAGTACAAAGAAATTGAATGAAAATCATTTTACAAGACTAGGGGAAAAAGTGTAAATATGATAAAGTTTAGGGGCAAAAATGTAATTTTTGTCAAATATGATTTTTGGGCTAATTTGAATAGTATATTGATAAAATAAGGTAAATGTGTTGTTATAGATCAAGAAAATGAGGTTCGGACGTAAATCGAGAAAAAATAAGTATTTGGCGAAGAAGTCATTTTTCACTGATTTTGCTTCCGAGGTAAGTTTGTATGTAAATAATGCATCGTTTTTACTTACGTTATCACATTTTAGTATGTTTTATGAAAAATGGTTGAATATTGAATGAAATTGACAAGTATCAAAAAGTGAGAAATTTCCCGGTTGAACATTAGGAACTTAATAGGATACAAGTGACATGTCACTAGTGACTCAAGTGTGGTACTATGTGAAGGCCACTTTGTGAATAAGGTATCTTTGACTACAAGGGTGGTACTATGTGCAGGCCACCGGGTATCCGTTATTATTCCGATGTGTTCAACGGGAAATGACTAGGTGTAATTGAATATGACTATGTGATGAATAAGTGTAGGTACGTGTGTGTAAACTTATGAGCAATGTGCTCGATATGTGATCGAGCTTTGGTAAGATTGATAAGGAGTAAGTGTTACAATGAAAGTTACTACACAAAAAAATATGAAAGAGTGAAATTTAGTAATAAAATAGTTTTGGACAACAACAGTTGTGTGGCTTTGAAAAATCACCAAAAATGGTGGAAATCGAATTAGAGGCTGAATAAGATATGAAATTAAAGCTTATTGAGAATTTTTTTCATATAAAGGGAACGGTGTAAGGAAAGGAATTTCATATTATGAGATATTTGAATTTTTTTGAGACAAAGTCAGAATGATTTTGGAATCCCCTGTTCTGATTTGGGAAAATCATTAAAAAATTTTAAAAAATAATTATGGATTATAATTTATATTATTAAAATCCTTAATGAGTATATTTTTAAAAGAAACAAACAGGAACAACATTCGAATCTCGCATAGGGAAATAATTAATTTTTAGTGAAGAGGGGTCGGAACTGTCAGACAGCGAAAAAGGGGTGACTTTAAAGAATAAACTGTACTTATTGGTTAAACCAAAAATTATGAAAATTTTATGGTAAGAATATATGTGATTCTAGTTTTTCGAAAAATTAGTAGATTTAAATAATTTAGTGGCTGTGACTCGAATAGACAGCTTGTTTTGAACTTGAGTAAATAGTGGAATTATGTGCAATTATGATTGTATTACCTTGAGAACATATTGTGAGAATTTGTGAAAACATGTTAATAAATTGCTTATTATTTTCATACAGGCTTACTAAGCTATATAGCTTACCCATTCCATTTTCCTCATTTTATAGGGTCACTAAGCTAGCTTGGGTTGGAGATCGTCGGAGATTCTATCACATTATCAAGCTTTCATTTGGGTATAAGTGAATGCAAGTATTTTAAGTCTATGGCATGTATAGAGACTTAGTCATTTTGCATATGTGTTATTATGTTTAGGCCAAATGTATTGGCTTGTAATGTTAAAGGTTAATGTAGTATGTAGCCATGCTAATTGGCTTATATTGGCTAATTGATTGTAAGCCTTTATACTTATTCATATGCATATGCCAATGTCTTATGATGTGAGTTATGTTTGAATGATACATGATGAATTGTGGTTTTTGGCCCAAAGACCTAATGGTTGAATGCGCTAATGGTCTTGATGTTGAATGTCTAAGTTTGGCTCAATGGTATGGTATGATAATTAGATATAACTATGCATGTATAAGAGTTTTTTATGATGCATATTGAATGTGGCTAAGTGTGACTATGTATGATAGTTTTTACATGACAAGTATAAGGTTGAATTGTTGATGTATTGGTAGCTTATTTATGCCATGAAATGTACCATTAAAGTTGTGTTTAATTATGTGCAAATGAGGGTGGAGAATGGCTTGGTAAATAGCCATTTTCATGGCCACACGGGCAGAGACACACCAGTGTGTCTCAGCCGTGTGCAGGACACGATCTCGGGACATGGGCGTGTGCCTATGCTGTGTGAAGTCTGCACCTGATTTTCGAGAATTTAATTCACCATATGGCCTACTCACACGGGCGTGTGACCCTCCAAAACTTGAAAATTTTCTAAGTGTTGAAAAAAAATCTGAAAGTTCTCGGTTTAGTCCCGAACCACTCCCAATGTATGTTTTAGGTCTCGTAGGCCCATATAAGGGATGATATGCATGTGTATGAATGGTTTTAAATTGACTGAAATTTTATGGCCCGATTTTGTATGGATGTTTATGTTTAAGTCCGATAATGCCTCGAACCTTGTCCAGGCATCGGACACGGGTAAGGGGTGTTACAACAACTCTAATGACTCCATAAATATGCTATAAAAAATATTTACAAGTTGACATGAAAAAAAATTGTGGCCTCAAAACCACTGTTCCGCCACCACTGAAAATTGAGTTGTTACAATTGTTGGGTTGACCTGCTTAGAAAAATTCAAACCATCAATTTTCTTATTTAGTGCTTCCACTTGAACTATCAACATAACAACTGCATCTAGATTAAAAACATTAGTTGCTTTCACTGGTTTTGTTCTCATAAATTGCCACTGATAGGTATTTAGTGATATTTCCTCAATAAACTCTTGAGCTCTCTTGGGTGTTTTATTATTTAGTGTTCCACCGGCTACTGTTTCAATTAATTACCTAGTGGAGGGATTCAAAACATTGTAGAAGGTTTGAACTTGTAACCACAAAGTAACCATGATGATGGCGCATTCTCAAAAGATATTTAGATCTCTCCCATGCATCATATAATGTCTCCAATTCAATTTGAGCAAAAGAAGAGATGTCGTTCCTCCATTTAGCTATTTTAGCCGGTGGGAAGTACTTCAACAGAAAATTTTCAATCATCTGATCCCAAGTCGTGATAAAACCCCGTGGAAGTGAATTCAACCATTGTTTTTCCTTGTTCCTCAAAGAGAATAGGAACAACCATTAGCGCATGGCATCATCAGTAATGCCATTAATCTTAAATGTGTCGCAGATTTCTAGAAAGTGAGCCAAATGAGCATTCAGATCTTCATCTTGAAACCCATCAAATTGAACATGCTACTGTACCATTTGAATTGTGTTCGACTTTAGCTTAAAATTGTTTGAGCAATAGTTGGTCTGACGATACTCAATTCAACCCTAATCAGAGTAGGCTTAGCATAATCATACATAATACAAGAAGCAAGAGGTGCATGAAGCTGCTGATTATTTTGATTTTCATCCATCTCCACAGTAATATCCTTTTCCTCTTGATCGTCTACTAAAATCTGTTGATCTAGCCTTGCTTATCTAACCTCTTTACGATTTCTACAAGTAGTCTTTCCAATTTCACTATAAAAAATTAACGGTTCTGACGAGTTTCCTCTAGTTATAAACTAGAAGAACTTGTTAGAATTAGAATGAAAAAATTAAATTAAAAACAAAAATATTAAAATAAAAATAAAAATAAAAATAACTAAAGTAATTGAAATAAAGTTTTCCTAATAGTTTTTTTATATTAATTTTCCTAATATTTTAGTCCCTAACAACGACGCAAAAAACTTGATGTAGTTGTAAACCAACTAAAAATCTGACTAGGGCAAGTGTACCTATCACTTAATAGTATAACTATGGTGAGTAAAGATACCGTTCCCACGAGGACTGAAAGTACTAATAATTATCATCTTTCTATTATTTAACCGACAAATTGGAGTGATTGATTAAAACTAAAATTAATTAAATTAATTAACTAAAGAACATGACAAAGAACAAATTAGGAAAATAAACGATTAACAACCAAGAAACGAGACAATACCCAAGAGAGAATCCACCTAGACTTCATCTATCATTATCTATCTATATTACGCAATTTATTGACTTAGTATCTTCATCAGTAGAAATCCCTAAATTATGCTAATATCTCTCTTCAAGACTAAGAGTAGTTGACTCTAGGTTGATTAATTGAAATTTCTTTCTAATTAAAACCCCTATGGTCACAGTAACTGGATCTATGAATTCCCTTATTAGATTTGACTCTAATTCGGTAGACTTATGTTGTCCTATTTCTAGGATTGCCTACAACTCCACTCAATTATGCTAGATCTACTCTTAAACAGGGTCTATTCCTCGTCTGGTTTAAGCACATCAAATATGGATTAATGTCTAGAAATATTAAACCAAGAATTAAGCCCACGTAATTGAGAACAAGATCCAAGTATTTATTGCGTAAAAATAAAAATCAAATAACAGAATCCATCCTTGCGTTCATCTCCCTAAGTATTTGGAAAATTAGTTCAAAATAGCAAATAAAAACATCCCAAAGTTAGTATAATGAGAAGAAATAAAGAAACTCATAATAAATTTCAAAGAAATCAAAAAGGGATCTCCAATCTTGATGGAAATCTGCTTCAGAATTTGCTTTGATGTTGTTTTCTGAGTTGTTTTCTTGAATATTCTATGATGAATTTCTCCTATCTTCTTTTTTTTTTTGTCATATATAGGTCTTAGAATGCTCGAAAAACCTAAAAAATGTGCTTTACTATAGGTTTGGAGTGCGATTCGTGATTTCCACACGGTTTGACACATGGCCGCGTGGCAACCAGTGTGGCTCACACGACCATGTGTGCAGCTCGTGTGGGAGAGTCCAACACTTGTGGATCTTGTACCTTGCCCCAAATTTCCACTTTTCACTTGTGTTTCACTCATTTTGCTCCCAAATGTTCTCTTTAGTATAAAAACATGAATGTAAAGGACTAGGAGCATAAAATTCACAATTTAACATCAAATAATCACCCAAAAACACATTAAGAACGAGATTAAAACATATTAATTTTGAAAATTATCAATAATTATGGTTAAATTACCATTTAAAACCCTTTAAATATGTTCCTATGCTCATTTAACCCATTTTAATCAATAGTGATTATGTTTTAGGACTTTTATGATTTAGTCATTTTTCTTTAATTAGCTATCAAATCACTAAAATTTTCGGACCAAACTTCAATATACCTATATAATCTGTAACACCCCTTACCCGTATCCGACGCTGGAACAGGGTACGAGGTATTACCGGGCTTGAGTACTTGTAATCATTTAAAACCGAGACACAAATTTTCATCAATTTTAAACTTTTCAAACATATTCAAGACTATCTACATTAAATGACTTCATACAATAGAGACCTTCAAATAACATAGGTCAGTATTTTAGGCCAACTCCTAGCAACTTAATAACAATTAAATGAGTCCCCATACATTCCAAAGACTTAAAAATACTTTAAAACCTTTATATATGGATCAATAGTTTGATAGTGTGATTTAACCTCCGGCGACCTCCAACTCGAGCTAACATCTGTGACACTATAGGAAAAAGAAAAGTAAGGGAATAAGCATTATAGCTTAGTAAGTAAATATGTAAATATTAATAAACAATACATTATCATACATTAAACAAAGTCACAATATGTTCCCGGAATATTACCATCACAAACACACATATTTTCACTATTACAATTATAAACAGGTTCAAAATATTACAATTATAAACAGGTTCAAAAAAAGCTGTCTAGCAGAGTACCAACAGATAAATTATTTATTTCTAGAGCTACAAAACTCCAAATTACAAACAGTTAATTTTTCTTGAAACTAGATTCACGTATATTTTTACCATAAAATTTTTAGAATTTTTGGTCTGGCCAATTAGTACAGTTTATTCATTGAAGTTACCCCTGTTTCACTACTCAACTTCCCTGACCACTCTTCACTACAAATAAATTTTCTCTTCATAAAAAACTTATATTATGTTATCGTTTATTTTATTTGAAACTAGACTCATTAAGGATTTCAAACATACAAATTACATCCCATAATTATTTTTTTACAATTTTTAATGATTTTTCAAATTCAAAATAGGGGATCACGTAGCCATTCTAAACTAGTCTCACAGAAACTTAAATATCTCAGAATATAGAATTCCTTTGCTTGTTCTGTTTATGTTATATGAAAATAGTCTCTGATTCAATTTCTACTATTTTTGGTAAATTTTTAGATTCACGTCACTGCAAATATCCAGAACAGTTTTATTGTCAATTTTGATCTTTCACACTTCAATTGTATTCATCACTTACCCATAACAATCTTTCCAATTTCCAATCACATATCGAGCATATTGCTCATGAGTTACACACATATATCTTTACACTTATCATCACAAAGTCATACACAATTTCATTTAATCAATTTCCTAGTTGAACGCTTCGGAATAATAACAAATACGCGATGGTATCACACACAGCCCACCTTTAAAATCGAAGCTCTCTCGTACACATAGTGGCCTTCACTTAGCACCACTCATGTGACGTAGCTCGATTGTACACATAATTTTGGCTCGAACACTTAGTACCACCCATGTGACCTAGCCACTTTATCTCGTAGCTCTCTTGTTTACATGGTGTCCTTCACCTGGAACCACACATGCAACCTAGCTACATTTATCTCGTAGCTCTCTTGCCTACATGGTGTACACATAGTATCACCCATGCGACCTAGCTACATACCATCTGTATCTTTCAATTCCGAAGGTTCAAACGGGAAGTATCTCACTTTCTAATACTTTATTCCATTCTTTCAATAGTCAATTATAATTAAAAAATCAGCTACAATACATAAAATATGCTGAAATATAAAAACGTAATAAAGATAATGTATTATTTACATACAAACTTACATACTTTCTCATTTTCATGTCGAATTAATATTGAACATTTAAATCATCATAATTATACTCACTTTCAACACCTTGGCAATCATAGTAAATATATAAATTTTACATTGAAACATGCATAAATTAATGCTTATTATACATATGAACTTACCTCGAGACTAAAACGGCCATTTTACTAACTTTCTCGATTTTCAATTTTTCTCCCATTCCAGGTTCAAATCTCATTTTTCGGGATCTAAAACATCATAATTTACTTATTTAATTAATGTAATATTCAAAACAGTCCTTAACTCAAACTTTGGAAAAATTACAATTTTGCCCCTAAACTTTTGCATATTTACGCTTTTGCCCCTAGGCTCAGGAATTAAACTTCATCCCTTATTCTTATGTTTAATGACATGCTGATCATTTTTCCCTTCTATGGCAACATCAAATTCTCACTCTAACACTTAGTTATGAACAATAACAACTTTTACCGATTAAGCCGTTTTACACATTTTTGCTTAAAACCGCTTAGCAAAAGTTGTTTAACATAATTTCAGCCTCCATAGTCTACCATAAAACATCAAAATAAACACATTTAAACTATGGGTATTTTTCCAAATATGAACCCTAGTTTAAATTATTGTTAGAGTATGCTTAATCAAGTTACCAGGATTCCAAAAACGTAAAGAATTTGAAAAACGGGGCTAGAACGGACTTACTATTGAGCTTGGAAAGCTTGAAAGCCCTAGCCATGGCTTTCCCCATGCTAATTTCGGCCTCCCTGAGAAAGATGAGTCAATTTTGGCTTTATTTTCCCTTTTTATTTCTTTTAATTACCAAATGACTAAAATGCCCTTAAGGCCTTTCTTTAAAATTTTGTCCTATTCATGCCCATTTTTGTCCAAACAAAATATAATGGTCTAATTAACATTTAAGGACCTCCTCTTTAAAACCCCATTTCAATCAAGTACTTATGAATTAGAACACATATTTTACAACTTTTGCAATTTAGTCCTAAAAGTCCAATTAAGCACTTTATCAGTAAAATTTCTTAACGATATTTTTACACAATATTTTAATCAACAAATAAACCTTAAAACTTAATCGGAATAAATTTTTTGACTTCAAATTCGTGGTTCTAAAACCATCGTTCCGTTTAGGCCCTAAATCGGGCTGTTACAGCAACTTCTGTAAATAAGCCCTAATAGGCAAATTAAACATGCAATCTATAAAATTTCTTATCAATACTCTAACACATGCATCTAATCACCCGATAAACCGTAAAAATTAATCAAAATAAACTTTTCTATCTCATATTTATGGTTTCACAACCACTATTCCATTTAGGCCCTATTTCGAGATGTTACATAATCACTGTGTAAATATTTAATAAAAATATTTATGGGCTCAGTTTACAAAAATGAGGTCTCGATATCTCATTTTCCAAAACTAGTAGACTATAGGGATAAATCACTTGTACTTAACTATTCATTTAATTGACAAAACTTATCATATCAAAATTCAATATAATACTATATTTGACTCATAAATATTAAATAATAATGTTTACCAGATTCACTTGTTAGATTTTTTGTGCCAAAACTACTTTTTTTGACACCACTAAAAAAATGGGTTGTTACACAAAGTATAACTCATATACAATCTAATCCTATGGCATGCCAACTATATCTAACTCTTCCCGAACAGTTATTAAGGTACCAGTATTCCAATGACATTATATAAATCAATCCATATATCAACATTCTCAATTTATCTCATCATCAATTCATATGTATATCCTACTCTTTATTACTATGTTCCATTCAGTTTATTTCTCGATAATCAATATCATTCAATATAAATAAATTCATATGACGGTATAAACTTACCTCGATAGTTAATTATACAATTAACATGCATATGTGTGTGTGTATATATATAGATAATGTAACACCCCAGTACTCGACCCAATCACTGGGTCAAGGTACCAGGATGTCACATTCGTTGTCGAAGCAACTATAGAAATTTCAAATTGATTTATCTTATTATTTGATTATTAAAGACCGTTTTGGTCATTTTTGTAATAATTGCATTTATGACAGAACTATTTATGAGTTAAAGGAGCTTATTAAAACATGATATTCAATCAAAGATAACAAAGTTTATATATTAGCACAATTTTTGAAGTTTTACAAACAAGTCTACTAGAGGACTTGAACTTTCTAGAGTAGTTTACCCACTTTATGTATATTTCTTATTTATTTCTAATTTTATCCAATTAATTTAATTCTTCATAAAATTTTATCCAAGATTCTAAAATCATATCAATTAACAATTATTAACTTATTATTTTATCAATTCATTAAATATTCTCACATGTATTAATCATTCCATCACTTATAACCATTTTGTGGCATTTCAAATTCATCTACTATTTTTCCCCCTCCTCCTCCTCTCAATTTCACATCCTTTATGTATATATATATATATATATATATATATATATAAAATTAGAATCTTTAGCTTTTATTAACACATGCTTATATATATAATATTAACAGTAATTTCACTATTTACTTATGTGTTCATATCAAAGCTGTCCACTTGTGTCATAGTCACTAAATTATTTATTTCTTGAGCTAAAGAATTTGAAATTAAGATCTACTTTATGTTTTTTTAAATTAGACTCAAATATCTTTTTATTATAAAAATTTCATAATTTCTACTTTAACCGAGTAGTACAGTAAACTATTCAAATTTGCCCCTGTTCTGCTGCTTGACAGCTTTAACCTTTCTTTACTAACAATTAATTACCTCTTAGTACGAGGTCCAAATGATGTTTCCATTTGTTTCTCTTGAAAATAGACTCATTAAGAATTTAAAAATATAAAATTTAAGCTCCTAATAATATTTTTAAAGTTTTTGATGATTTTCCAAAGTCAGAATAGGGAAACCTGAATCCACTCCAATCTTGTTTCACAAAAACTAATATATCTAAAAATATAAAATTCCGTTTCTTTCATCATTTATTCCGTAAGAAACTAGCTAGAGTCAATAAGCTTCAATTACATATTTAATTAAACCTCTAACTAAATTTCTATGATATTTGGTGAATTTTCAAAGTTAAGTCACTGCTTTTGTCCAAACTATTTTAATGAAAATATTTTCTTTTCCCTTGTTCTTTGCACTATATTTCATTCAATGACATATAATTACCATACTTTTGATTACTATACAATTTACTCACTTATGTTTATATGTAGATTACAAATTCATTTCTTAATCTTAGTGCTTTTCACAATACAAATCACATTCTCTCTTACCAATTTAGTGTTTTAAGTCTCTATTCTTCATCAAATACTTTCTATTTCTAGTATTTAGATTAAATATGTAACAAACCCTTTTTTTAGTCAAATTGAAATAGTGGTTTTGGGACCACAAATCTGAAGTCAAAATAATTATTTTATTATTATTTTAATATTTACAGCATGAAAGTATAATTATGTGAAAGTTTCGTTAAGAAATTTTATTGTTTGAATGGTCAATTTGATAAAAAGGACTAAATTGCGTAAAGTGTAAAAATTGTGTTGTATTAGTTAAAGGTGTCAAATAGCTATAGAACCTTAAAGTAAAGGTCCTTATATGGTAAATATACCATTGTTAATATGAGTGGATAATTATGGTCATGCATTAAGTAATTTTAATGTTTTAACTGAAGGTTAATTTTTTAATTTTGTAATTTAGTAATTAATGTTAAAATAACTTAAGAAAAATGTGTCCATCTTCTTCATTTTGTCATCCATAGTTGAAATTATCAAGAAATCAATAGCTAGGGTTCGGCCAAGCTATTTTATTTGCATTGTAAGTGGTTTTTGTCCCGTTTTTAATGATTTCTATGTTTTTGAAATCGTTGCAGCTTAATCTAGCTAGACCAGAGACTATTTTACAAAATTGTTAAAGGTTTAGGGTTTTTCCATTGGTGAATATTGGTGTGTTTTGATGTTTAATGGTAGAAAATGCATGCTTGTTGTTAGATAAACAACATTTGTTAAGTGATTTTTTGTAAAATGTCTAATTAGGGATTAAATTAAAAAATGTGTAAATTTTGTGGTTAAATTATGAAATAAATGAAAAATATGGATTTCTAGGGACCTAATTGGAATTTGGCTAGCATGGGTTTTGGTTGAATTGCATGAATTTGTAATTTTATGAAATAAGGACTAAATTGTAAAAATGTTAGGGGCAAAAATGTAAATTTTCCTTAATGTGTCTTTTGGATTAAATTGAATAAAGAGATTATTAAATAAGTTAATTTTGATTACATTTAGATTAAGAAAAGAAAAATACGGATTTAAATCGGGGAAAGAATAAAGTATCAGAGTAATTAACATATTTCGCTATTTTTGTATTCGAGGTAAGTTCGTATGTAATAAGCATTATTGTATTTGTATTTTAAATGTTTTGATATTGCATAAACTGTGAATAAGACACTGCGGACATATTCGACGGCAATTCGACAAGTGAGAAATCCCGGTTGAAAATTAGTAATAGATTAGGATACGAATGACATGTCATTAGGGGTTTTGTGATTTGGGTGCTGGTCCATATGTTCTATTGGTGGCTGAGTTATCCGGCATGTGTTGTGAATACTCGTCAGCTTGTGTGAGCAGCACCGTGTAGCTTCGTCATGACCGTCAGCTTGTGTGAGTAGACCCGTTGATAGCTCGAGAGTGAGCATTATATGTGATACGAGATAGAGCTAGCTTCGACTATATATATGGCACTTAGAGTACGTGTTTCTCGAGTATCTGATAGTATTCCGAATGGTTCAACGGGTATATCAAAGATATGGATGAGTATAAGTTTGTTACAAGATGGTACAGGTATGTTCATAAACCGAACAAGTATTGAAATGAGGGAATTTATGAAAGTTATCTAACTTTGTGAATGAAAAATGTAGTAGGTTGGTGATTCAATATGAAATATGTTATGTTATGTTTTATTTGCTTAAATTGTGCATATATGGTAAGTTGATTTAATTGCTATACGAACCTACTAAGGTATATAACTTAATATGTTTAATTTTCCATGTTTTATAGTGAAATCAAAGTTAGCACGGATTCGGGAATCGTCGGAGATCTCATCACTCTATCCAACTATCACTTTGGTACTTTTGAATCTATGGTTATGGATATATGGCATGTATAGGATTATGGTCATTTTGGTTATTAATTGTGAAAGAATTTAGCCATTTGAATTGACTTGTAAATGTCTAAAGTTTGGTTTTGTATATAGCCGTGGGAGTTGGCTTATTTTGGTATAGTTGATCATGTATATATATGTGCATATGGCTTGTGCGATGTGTTGGATGATGGTTATGTGATGCTTGTTGATAATAGGTATTATGGATAGCAAATGGTTGAGTTATAAATATTGGTATGCTAGTGAATTTAGGAAAATAATACATATTTGAAATTGGTTATTTTTGATGTATTGTAATAATGAGTTTGGTATGAAATTGAATGGTGTGTTGTGGTAATTGTGTGACTTGGTGTGGTTAGTATTGAAATGGTATGAATTGAGCTTGGTTGGAGTTTATTTAAATGCCTAGTTATGTCATGTTTTGTGGCAATTGGGTTGGTTTAGGCTTGTACAAATTTGGGTGGCAGAATGGCTTGGTAAATAGCCTATTTTTGTACACTCTGGTAGAGACACGGGCGTATGTCTCAGCCATGTGTGACACACGGTCAGGTTACAAGACCATGTGTTCCCTAGTGTTGAATTAAAATCAAGTTAGTATGCTCTACATGGCTTAGCACACGGGCATTTGACTTGGCCGTGTATGTAACACCCAAACCCGGCCTAGACGTTATGACCAGATCCAACGTGCCACATCAAAGCGTTCAAAACATTTCGTATTACTTAGTTTAGAGAACTTAGTTGGGGTTTTAAAAGATACCTTTTAAATAGATTAAAGTGAATGGAAGCTGTGCACCAGGTAGGAAACCGGAAAAGAGGAGGTGAGTCCGTCGGACTGCTTAAGTACCAAGCTCCCTTCGGGTCCAATCCTAGACATGCACACCGCCATTGCCACACTTTAACATCACGTATATTTTTAAGAAACCCATTTGATTAAGTCCATTTTAGAAAAGTGATTAATTTTTGAAAAATCATTTGCTTAGCGGAAGCTTTACTTGTAATCGTGTTATTTTGAAATCAGTTATTATTTTGGAAAACGTGCCCTAGAACTAATCCATTTCGATAGTTAAAGTAAATCATGTTCATCATAATAAAATATAAATCAAAACCATAAAAATAAATAAGCGGCCTTATTACATTTAAAAAACCCAAAACCGTAAACAAAAACAAAAGGACGTCCAGTTCATCAGAAAGAAACCGAATTTGCAGAAACATGTGGCCACTCCGAATCCCTCACAGCTCCAAGCCCACTATGGTTGGGGATCACCTGCATGGATGAAAAATAAAGGGGTGAGTTTGGGGAAACTTAGTGTGTAAATTAACCCAACCATAGCCTATATCAGCTCAAACCACAGAAACAGAATAAGTTGGCCTTAGCCCAGAACAGAATCCAGAATAAAGCCCATAGGCCCATAACAGATCAGAACAGTTGTTACATGCTTATGCAAAAACCCAACCCATATCCAACCATATACACCCCCATACCAACCTTTCACTATGTGGGAAGACTACTCGACCCACCCAACCGCTACACGCCACAGAAATATGCAACATGGCTGCCAGATCAGATAGTGTGATAGAGTCACCAAAAACAGATAATCGTGGCAGAGCCACCAGAACAGATATATGTGGCATAGCCACCAGAACAGATAATTTGTGGCATAGCCACCGTGACGCTTCCTCCATAATATAACCCATGTCCCCATGCACAGATATTTATTCATGGTATACATCATACAGATTTAAATCATCATGCTTTTCAGACAAAATTAACCTTAGGGGTATAAAGGTCATTTTACACCTAGGGGTATCATGGTAATTTTCCATACAAAGGGGTATTCTAGTAATTTAGCTATCTTAGGGTTTTCATGCATATTTCTACCATTTACGTGCAATCAGAAACACTTATCGCGCATACTTACCGAATTAGGCCCGTTGGCCCATTAACCGATTTTTGGCCCATTAAGCCCAGAATATCAATAATGCATGAAATCGTGCGTACTGCAGTTTTATCACTTTAGAGTACCAGAATTATTAACCCATTTATCTTACGAGCATTCGCACACTCGCAAGTTCCCAAAATACCGGCTTTTCGGCATTTCAGCTTTTGCCGATCTAGTCTATGAAAGGGTATTAGTTACACATCTGTTTTATGATGATTCGCTGAAGAGATCCACGCACGAAATGCCTACAATTATATTACTACTATGTTAATTCTAACTACCGACATGAACTACATATTAACCACTTACCATATTCGGCCTACCACACCTTAGGCACTAGCGATCTGACCTTTGTCGAAAGTAGCGACTAGATCAAGATCCGATCGTTCCACTTGTCCAAGCCCTTGATCAGCAGCCTCTAAATCCCACTATTATCAAAATAGAACAGTTATCACAACCCCTTAGGGCTACAAGTCCAAATCGACAGCCTCCCTAACCTTTAGGGGTTTCGGCTTTTCTAAACTACGAAAGAAAGACTAAGTTGGAAAAACTTACCACCGGTTCCTTCGGTCAATGATTCCAATTAACTTCTACTCAAATTTGTTGCCGATCTAAGCCCTCAAATGATAGCAAAAGTCGAGCCTTCAGTGATTTTTAGAATTCGGCTCAGTCCCTATGAGTGTAGGGTTTTTGGCTCTTTGCAACTATGTATAGAAAGATAAAATAGGAGGGTTTTGCTATGGTCTTGTCGACAGAACTTGGGGTTTAGAGAACTAGTGAATCGGTCAAAAATGATGAAGAGAAGAAATAGGGTTTTGGTTATAAGAAATTGGCACAAAAGAAATCAAGCTTTCGGGATTTCGGGATTTGACGCAGTCGGCTATAGGCTCAAAAAACGTCTGAAGAGTAAGATGGAGATGAATAGGAGGATAGAAAGATTCGGCTATAGAGAGAAAAAGAAAAAGAAAAAGTTGATGAAGAAAGGAGAAAAGAAAAGAAGAGGAGAATGGTCAGGAAACAGCACAACTTACCCCTTAATGCCGAATTTAAACTGGCACATAACCTAGCCGAATTTTGCCCCCCTAAAGGCTCCCTTGGCCGACCAACTCTTGCTCCTCAAGAGTCCACCATTCGGCCAACACTGCTCTCCCTAATCAGCTCCTAAATTCTCTCCCTTATCCCCTCCTTGCTCAATCTCCTGAGCAACTCAAACTCCTCCTGACAGACTTTTACTTGAGTTCCATCACTTCCCTTTTCTATACATAAAAATTAATTCCCTTAACTTGCTGTCATTGTGACTTGAACCTAGGTCCTCCCTAACATCCACATGCCACTTTTATAGCCTTCCCAGTGGCGTCACATGCCACTATGCCACTTGCTTCCTTGTGTTTTATTTTACACAATTAATACTTAAAAGCCAGCTTACCAGAACCCTTTTTTCTTATGGAATTAAAATTAACTAGAACTACCGGGTTTTAACTTAAGCTTGGGCCTTCTAGAGGCCCACTAACATAATTAATCCTATGCGAAGAAGACAAAACACAGAATATTAAATTTTATCAACTTTTTTAGAATTCCCAAAAATTGGGGTGTTACAACTCTACCCTCCTTAAAGAAATTTCGTCATCAAAATTTACCTGATCCAAACAGATGAGGGTACTACTGTTGCATCGCCTCTTCTGGCTCCCAAGTAGCTTCCTCTCTGCCATGGTTACGCCAAAACACTTTTACTAATGAAACAGATTTCCTTCTCAGAATCTTAACATCTCGATCCAATATTTGCACAGGCTCCTCCTCAAAGGTCAAATCAGTTTACACCTCAATTTCTGCAACCGGCACGACATGAGTAGGGTCAAAACGATAACGCCTTAACACGGAGACGTGAAAAACATCGTGAATCCTGTCTAAATCTGGAGGCAATTCCAATTGATAAGCCACTGGGCCTACTCGCTTCAAAACCCGATAAGGCCCAATGAACATAGGACTCAACTTGCCCTTCTTACCAAACCTTAGTATCTTCTTCCAAGGAGAAACCTTCAAGAAGACCATATCACCCACTGAGTACTCAATCTCCTTACGCTTCAAATCCGTATACGACTTTTGTCTATCAGATGCTTCTTTTAACCGATCCTAATTATTCTGACCTTATTCTCAGTATCAGCTACCAACTCTAGTCCAAGAACTTGTCGCTCTCCTAGTTCGGTCCAACAACTAGGTGTACGACACCTTCGTCCATACAATGCTTCATATGGTGCCATTCGAATACTCGCCTGATAACTGTTATTGTACGCAAATTCTGCCAACGGTAAGTAATCCTCCCAACTACCTCGAAAGTCAATAACACATCCCCTCAACATGTCCTCTAGAATCTGAATAACTCTTTCCGACTGACCATCAGTTTGGGGATGGAAAGCCGTACTAAAGTTCAATCGCGTACCCAACACCTCATGCAACTTTTTCCAAAATCGTGATGTGAATCTAGGATCTTGGTCAGAGATAATCGAAACTGGGACACCATGAAGTCGTACAATCTCTACCACATACAACTTGGCTAACTTCTGAAGTGAACAGTCAGTGCGAACAGGTATAAAATGGGCTGATTTGGTCAACCTATCCACAATCACCCATATCGAGTTTTTCTTAGATGGTGTCAAGGGTAGCCCACTCACAAAGTCCATGGTTACCCTCTTCCACTTCCAAAGTGGTATCTTTACTGGCTGAAACAATCTAGAAGGTAATTGATGCTCAGCTTTCACTTGCTGACATGTCAGACATTTCCCCACGAATTCAGTTACTTTCCGTTTAAGCCCGAGCCACCAATACAGTTCTCGCAAGTCGTGATACAACTTATTCCCTCTAGGATGTATGGCACAAAGTCCCCCATGAGCTTCCTTAAGTATTGACTGTCTCAAGTCAAAGTCCTTCGGAACACAAATTCTTCCTCAAAAACACAGAACTCCTTCGCTATTTAATCCAAACTCAGAAGTTTCCCCATCCTTGACTTGTTGGAAACGAGCAACCAAAGACTCATCTCTCAACTACTTTTCCTTAATCCGATCCACCCAGATTGGCCTTACTTGTAATTCAGCCAACAAACTACCATCATCATACAGACTTAGGTGAGCAAACATTGCTCTCAGATTAGATACAGCTCTACGACTTAGAGCATCGACTACCACATTAGCCTTACCTGGGTGATACTCGATCGAACAGTCATAATCCTTAAGCAACTCAATCCATCTCTTTTGCCTAAGGTTCAGCTCCTTCTGAGTCAGCAAATACTTAAGACTCTTATGATCTGTGTAAATAATACACCTTTCTCCGTACAAGTAATGTCTCCAAATTTTAAGTGCAAAGATTACCGCTGCCAACTCCAAATCATGAGTAGGATAGTTTTTTTCGTGAGGCTTAAGCTGTCGTGATGCATAAGCAACCACCTTACCCTGTTGCATCAACACACAACCCAAACCTACGTGTGACGCATCACTGTATACAGTAAAATCTTTCCCAGACTCTGGTTGAATTAACATAGGTGCTTGAGTCAGAACTTTCTTCAAATTCTCAAAAGCTTCCTGCTGCTTCTCAGTCCATACAAATGGTACTCCTTTCCTTATGAGTTTTGTCAGAGTTGCTGCCATCATAGAAAAACCTTCCACAAACCTTCTGTAGTAACCTGCCAACCCTAGGAAACTCTGAATTTTCGACACCGGCCTAGGTGGCTTCCATTCCAGAATTGCTTCAATCTTACGAGGGTCCACCTTAATCCCCTCAGCAGAGACCACATGTCCTAAGAAGGTTACCTCCCTCAACCAGAATTCACACTTGCTGAACTTCGCATAGAGTTCCTTCTCCCTTAACACTTGCAGCACAATGCGAAGATGCTCATCATGCTTTGCTTTTGTTTCAGAATATACCAGGATATCGTCAATAAAGATGACTACAAACCGATCCAAGAATGGTTGGAACACACGATTCATCAAATCCATAAATGCTGCAGGAGCATTTGTCAGTCCAAATGGCATAACCAGAAACTCGTAATGACCATACCGAGTCCTGAATGCCGTCTTATGGATAACTGCCTCTTTGACCCTTAACTGATGATATCCAGATCGAAGGTTGATCTTGGAAAATACAGAAGCTCCTCTAAGCTGGTCAAACAGGTCGTCAATTCTTGGCAGTGGATACTTATTCTTAATCGTCAGTTTGTTCAACTGGCGATAATCAATACACATTCGCATCGTCCCATCCTTGTTCTTCACGAATAGCACCGGTGCTCCCCATGGAGACACACTTGGCCTAATAAAAGCCCCTATCCAATAGCTCTTGAATTTGAGCTTTCAGCTCCACTAACTCCTTCGGTGCCATCCTATACGGTGCGATGGATACTGACGCCGTTCCCAGCAACAAGTAGATTCCAAACTCGACTTCTCGGTTTGGAGGCAATCCCGGAAGCTCCTCCGAAAAAATATCTTGGAACTCTTTTACAGTCCTAACCTTATACACTGTCAATCCTTCAATTTTTGACTGACTTACAAATGCCAAATAAGCCTCACAACCTTTTCGAATCCACTTTTCAGCCCTCAATGCCGTCACCACATTGGACAAATAGTTCCTTCGTTCACCTATCATCATAACCTCATCACCTTCTGTGGTCTTTAGCACCATTCGCTTAGCAGCACAATCCAAAGTCGCCTTATGCTTAACAAGCCAGTCCATTCCCAGAATGAGATCAAACTCTCCGAACGGCAACTCCATCAGATCTCCAGGAAAAATCCTACCTTGAGTTTCTAAGGGTACATCCCTAAACAGTTTGTCCACCCTAACCGAGTGACCCAAAGGACTTAGTATAGACACCCCACTCACAATCTTCTCAGAGTGCACACCCAACGACCCAGATATGGAATATGCAATATAGGAATGAGTAGATCCAATGTCCACCAAAGCAGTATACGGCATGCTAGAAACCAAAACGTACACGCTTATTACGTCAAAGGGCCGTCGCCTCCTCACGACGACGAGCTGCATACACCAACGCTGGCTGTCGAGCCTCAGCATTTTCGGCACCCCTGCCAGGCGCCCCTCGACCTTGACCATTTCCATTTCCGTTCCTACCTTGTTCACGTCCTCTCAGTGGTTGTGGTCCACCTCTCACGGGTTGAGCAACCCTTTGTTCAGCAACCTAAACCTGATCAGCTCTCTGAGGACAGTCCTTAACTCTATGCTCCATAGATTCGCATCGAAAACAAGCACTGGAACGTTTCCTACACTCACCCAAGTGTACCTTACCACAGTCTCCACAGATTGGTGGTCTAACAACATTCACCAGAACTGCTCGAACTGGCTCCTCCACTCTAGCTCTTTTGACATTCTTATTTGCTCCCTCCGAAGGCCCGGAATCCCTCCGAAAACAGTTCCAATCCTTCTCACAGTTTTGCCTCTCAGTACGCTTCATCTCCTCAGCTATCTTAGCTTTTTCCACTAAAACTGTGAAATCACGCTCCCTCTGCGAAGCAATCAGCACCTTAAGGTCATCTCTAAGTCCATCCTCAAAGTGGACGCTACGCTAATACTCCGTAGCGACTATTCCCACAGCATACCGGCTTAGCCTCAGAAACTCAGCCTCGTACTCCGCAATTGACTTATTTTCTTGAACCAAATTCAAGAATTCCTTCCTGCGGGCATCCACATAACTTGCCCCAACATAATTTCCTTTAAAGGCCATCTTAAACAGCTCCCAAGTTACCCTATCAGTTAGGGTCCCATCTCTCATAGTGAGCCACCACTGATAAGCCTCATCTCGTAGCAACGATATGGCTCCCTTCAGCTTCTGCTCCACAGAGTAGTCCAAGTCGTCCATAATCCTTTCTGTGGCCTCCAACCAATATTCTGCCACATTCGGGGCTACACCAGATACGCCCCTAAAGATCTCCGCTCCATAGCCCGGAGTCGTTCAGAAATTGATCCTCGAATTCCATTATTGGTACTTGCCCCAGCAACCTTTTCCAGAACTCGAAGCATAGCCTGCGACAGGGCGTCATCCCCAGCGCCACGATCATGAGACTCCACTTCTGTTGCCAGTGGTACCGGTGCCTCCGCTGTCGGCATATGCCCAGAAGACGCAGTTTCTACTCGAGCACTACCTCAGCCTCGTCCACGGCCTCTTCCACGAGCTGCTCGCGTACTCATATCGTATTATCTGATTACGAATTTTATGCATTATTTCAGCATTCCAGTGATTATTACAGATGTTTTATGATTCAAACAGTTATTCAGAGTTGGTTTTCGCAGAATTGATGTCTAGCTACAGTTTCCGTCTCTTATCAAGTTTTCCTATGGTTTCAGTAGCATCCTATCTAGAGCACTCTAGTAGTATTTCAGTACAGACAGATAGTTCAGAACATATTCAGAAAAATTTAGAACACTTATAGACTTGAGCCGGAGATTCGGAATGCCACCTTCTAAAGATCTAACTTTTGAAAATCGAGTTTTGTAATCTTTATAAAATCTTGTTTTTGAAACTTTTATTTTTGTAAACCCATTCCACGGCCGAGTTGCTGCAACTTGGCTCTGATACCACTAAATGTAACACCCCAAACCCGGCCTAGACATTATGACCGGATCCGACGTGCCACATCGAAGCGTTCAAAACATTTCATATTACTTAGTTTAGAAAACTTAGTTGGTGTTTTAAAAGATACCTTTTAAATAGATTAAAGTGAATGGAAGCTGTGCACCAGGTAGGAAACCGAAAAAGAGGAGGTGAGTCCGTCGGACTGCTTAAGTACCACACTTTTATAGCCTTCCCAGTGGCGTCACATGCCACTATGCCACTTGCTTCCTTGTGTTTTATTTTACACAATTAATACTTAAAAGCCCAGCTTACCAGAACCCTTTTTTCTTATGAAATTAAAATTAACTAGAACTACCGGGTTTTAACTTAAGCTTGGGCCTTCTAGAGGCCCACTAACATAATTAATCCTACGCCAAGCAGACAAAACACAGAATATTAAATTTTACCAACATTTTTAGAATTCCCGAAAATTGGGGATTACAGTGTGGCATAAGTCAGTATACCCTACAAGATTGGCACGGCCTAGCACACGGCCTGCCACACGGGCGTGTGTGGCCATTTCGTAGGGCACACAGGCTTGTGTGTTGGCTGTGTGACCTAAGTCAGAGAGTTACATGGGCTAGGACATGACCATGTGATCCCATTTCGAATGTCTACACGGCCTGTGACACGGGCGTGTCTTTGGCCATGTGAGACACACAGCCGGGCCACATGGGCGTGTGTCCACTATAGTTTGAAAACATTTCTAAGGGTTTCAGAAAATTTCATGAGTTATTGGTTTAGTCCTGAACCACTCTTAAAGCTTGTTTTGGACCTCGTAGGCTCGTATTAGGGACAATGTGGTTGATGTTGAATGATAATTACATGAAATTGAAATATGCATGTGAAATGTATGTTTGTTTATGTTATAAGTCTGGTAATGCTCTATAACCCTATTCTGGCATTGAATACGAGTGATGGGTGTTACATTTATTAGTATCAGAGCTACGATTTAGTCGATTCTCAGTCTAACGTAGCGTATGCTAGAGTCTAGCTATACGTGCCATATATAACCTATGATAATGTGATATCTCTTGACAATTTAAATCATGTTTTCTTATAGTAAATGGATTCTAATCAAGCTGTAGTTGATTATGTTGAAAGTAATGGACCAGCCTCCATTCACAGAGTAGCGCAATCTGAGTCGAGACCCATAACGGGTAGCCAGGAAGGAGAGGCTAAAGAAGCCTTCTTCTAGATGATGAATGAGTGGTTTACGAAGTTTGTTGGAACAAATCCTGCTACTTAACAACCTCCACCCCCACTTAATCCCCAACCGATTCCCGTAGCTCCTCAAGGTATGAAACTTTTGTGATTGAATAAGTCGCCAATTGATAAGATTAAAAAATATGGGGCTGAAGAGTTCAGAGCTGCTGTTGACGAAGATCTAAAGAGAGCCGAGTTTTGGCTTAAAAATACAATTCGGGTATTTGATGAGCTTTCTTGCACACCGGCTGAGTGTTTAAATTGTGCCGTATCACTTCTAAGGGACACAGCATATCAGTGGTATCGAGAGAAAGGGTCAGCTGGGAATTTTTTCAAGTTGAGTTTAGAAAGAAAGACATCAGTCAACAATTTATCGATAAAAAAAAGATTTTTTGGAGCTAAAACAAAGCCGTATGTCTGTAACTGAGTACGAGCGAGATTTTGTGAGACTTAGCAAGCATGCTCGAGAATGTGTTTCAACTGAGGCGATTATGAGTAAAAGATTCAAAGACGGACTGAATGAAGTTAGTCAGGATTCTAGAGTTGAAAGAATTTGTTTTGTTAGTTGACCGAGCTTGCAAAGCTGAGGAATTGGGCAAAGAAAAGAGAAAAGCTGAATTTGAAGCTAGAGATTTGAGAAAAAGATCAATGAATAAACCTTATCAATCTGTGTCGAAGAAATCAAGAGATTCATACATTCGTTCAAATGCTTCAATTAGGTATTCAAACAGAGATCATGGAAAGCAATACTTAAGTCCTAAAACACAAGCTACATCAGTATCGAGTGTTGGTAGTGTGAGAAATAATAAACCCAAGTGTCAACAGTGTGGTCGTCGATATTTTGGTGAGTGCTGGATAAATAATAGAGGTTGTTTTAAGTGTGGCTCGTAAGACTATTTCATTCAAGATTGCCCTGAATTAGCTAAGAAAGATAAATTTTAGAATACAAGACCGAGCAACACAACTTCTAGAGGGAGACCACCCAAAATGCAGGAAATATGACTGGTAGTAAAGGAACAACCAAGGACTCTGTTGTGAGATCTGAGGCTACAGCACCTGCCAGAGCTTATGCTATTTGCACTCACGAAGATGCCTCATCATCAGATGTTATCATCGGTACATTTTCTCTCTATCACACTAATGTAGTTGCATTGATTGATCCTAAATCGACTCATTCATATGTTTATGAGAATTTAGTGTCTAGTAAGAGTTTGCTTGTTGAGTCTACCGAATTTGTGATTAAAGTGTTGAACCCCTTTGGCAAGTATGTTCTAGTTGATAAAGTTTGCAAGAACTGTCCTTTAATGACTTAGGGTTACTGTTTTTTGGAAAATTTGATGTTATTACCATTTGATGAATTCAATGCGATACTAGGTATAGATTGGTTGACACTACATGATGCGGTTGTGAATTGTAGACGAAAGACTATTGAATTAAAATGTCAGAATAATAAGATCCTTCGCATTGAATCAAATGAGTCGAGTGGATTTCCTATTGTGATTTCGTCGATGTCAGCTCAGAGATATGTAAGAAAAGGTTGTAATGCTTATCTTGCATATGCACTAGATACAAAAGTATCTGAATCGAAGATTGAATCAGTATCAGTGGTATGTGAATATCCGAATGTATTTCTAAAAGAGTTGCCTTGGTTTCCATCGATCAAAGAGGTTGAGTTTGCTATTGAATTAGTGTCGGAAACATCACCGATATCGATAGCTCGGTACAGAATGGCTCCGACAGAATTGAAAGAATTAAAATCTTAGATGCAGGAGTTAATAGATAGTGGTTTTGGACGACCTAATTTTTCACCCTGGGGTGCACTAGTGTTGTTTGTAAAGAAGAAAGATGGATCAATGAGATTATGTATCGACTGTCATCAACTAAAAAGGTTACGATAAAGAATAAGTATCCTCTGTCAAGAATTGATGGTTTGTTTGATCAGTTGAAATGGGAAACAGTGTTTTTAAAGATTGATTTGAGATCTGGCTATTATGAATTGCGAGTAGAATATTTAGATGTGCCGAAAACTACGTTCAGAACAAGGTACGGGCATTATGAATTTCTTGTTATGCCATTCAGAAAAACTAATGCTCCTTTAGTTTTTATGGATTTGATGAATCAAATCTTTAGACCGTATTTAGACAGATTTGTTGTTGTGTTCATTGACGACATTCTGATTTATTTACAAGATGAGTCTGAACATGCCAATCATTTGAGGATTGTGCTACAAACCTTGAGAGACAAACAAATGTTCGCTAAATTTAGAAAATGTGAGTTTTGGCTTAAAGAGGTTGGAGTTTTGGGACATATTGTTTCAGCGGAAGGTATCCGTGTTGATCCGAACAAGATTTTCGCAATTGTTGACTGAAAACCACCAAGAAATGTGTCAGAAGTCTGAAGCTTTCTGGGATTAGCTGACTACTATCGGTGTTTTGTTAGAGGATTCTCGATGATTGCTACACTGATGAATACATTACTATAGAAAGATGTGAAATTCAAGTGGTCTAAGAAATGTCAATAGAGTTTTGAATAGTTGAAAGCATTGTTAACTGAGGCACCAATTTTGGTTCAACCTGAATCGGGTAAAGAATTTGTGATTTTCAGTGACGCGTCATTGAACGATTTGGGTTGTGTTTTGATGCAAGAGGATAAAGTGATAGCTTATGCCTCTAGACAGCTGACACTGCATGAAAGGAATTATCCGACGCATAATTTAGAGTTAGCCGCTATTGTGTTTGCATTGAAAATTTGGCGACATCATTTATACGGTGAAAACTGCCACATCTTTACCGATCACAAGAGCTTGAAGTATATAATGACTTAGAAAGATTTGAATTTGCATCAACAAAGATGGCTCGAACTATTGCAAGACTATGAGTTAGTAATTGATTATCATCCTAGGAAAGCAAATGTAGTCGCAGATGCTTTGAGTAGAAAATCTTTGTTTGCGTTGTGAGCGATGAATACACTGTTAACTTTTTCTGATGATGGTTTGATTTTAGCTGAGTTAAAAGCTAAACCATTATTTCTTCAACAAATTTTTGAAGCTTAGAAGTGTGATAATGATTTGTAAGCTAAAAGAGTGCAATGCGAGTCGAGTAGTGATTCAGACTATCAGATCGGATCTGATGATTGCTTAATGTTCCAGGGTAGAATTTGCGTACCAAAGAATTCTAAGCTTATTTAGAAAATTGTTCATGAAGCACACAGTGGTTGTTTATCCGTTCATCCGAGGAGTACAAAAATGTATAATGATTTGAAATAGTTATACTGGTGGTCGGGCATGAAATGAGACATTTCTGAGTTTGTGTCAAGATGTTTGGTTTGTCAGTAAGTTAAAGCTGAACATCAGGTGCCATTGTGATTGCTACAACTAGTGATGATACCAGAGTGGAAATGGGATAGAGTCACGATGGATTTTGTATCGGGTTTGCCTCTGTCTCTGAAAAGAAAGATGCTATTTAGGTTGTTGTTGATCGACTAACAAAGTCTGCACATTTCATTCTAGTACGTACAGACTATGTGCTTAGTATATTAGCTGAGTTGTATATTTCTAAGATCATTAGATTGCACGGGGTGCCAGTTTTGATTATTTCAGATAGAGATCCAAGGTTTACGTCGATATTTTGGAAGAAATTGCAAGAAGCTTTGGGTAAGCGGTTGAAATTTAGTACCATATTTCATCCGTAAACAGACAATCATTCTAAGAGAGTAATTTAGATTCTTAAAGATATGCTTCGTTATTGTGTTTTAGAATTTAAAGAAAATTGGAAGAAATATTTGCCATTAGTTGAATTCACGTATAACAATAGTTTTCAATCGAGCATAAAGATGACACCGTATGAAGCTTTGTATGGTCGTAAATGCCGAACTTTGTTATACTGGACTGAGCTTAGTGAGAAAAAGATTCATGGGGTTGATTTGATTAGAGAGACTGAGGATAAGGTGAAAGCAATTTGCGACAATTTGAAAGCAGCTTTAGATCGACAGAAATCGTATGTGGATTTGAAACGCAAAGACATTGAATTTCAAATCGGTGACTAAGTAGTTTTGAAAGTATCTCCATGGAAGAAAATCCTTCGTTTTGGTCGCACAGGCAAATTGAGTCCACGATTTATCGAGCTGTATTGGGCCAATGGCAAATCGGCTAGCTTTACCTTCAAAATTAGAAAAGATTCAGAATGTATTTCATGTGTCGATGTTACGAAGGTATCGATCAGATCCATCGCATGAAATTTCTCCA
Source organism: Gossypium anomalum (assembly GCA_025698475.1). Taxonomy (NCBI): domain Eukaryota; kingdom Viridiplantae; phylum Streptophyta; class Magnoliopsida; order Malvales; family Malvaceae; genus Gossypium; species Gossypium anomalum. The sequence goes on along the minus strand of CM046968.1, from coordinate 62,949,906 downwards.
GCAGAGATTAAAATTCAACCTGATATGACGTATAACAAAGAACTGATCAGAATTTTAGCCCGAGAGGTTGAAGAACTGAAAAATAAGAGCATAGCTTTGGTGAAAGTATTGCGGCAACATCACAGATTTGAAGAAGCCACATGGTAACTCGAGGAAGCTATGAGAAAACAATACCCTAACCTCTTTTCTGGTAAGATTTTCGGGGACGAAAATTCCTAAGGGGGGAGAGTTGTAACAACCCTTTTTTTAGTCAAATCAGAACAGTGGTTTTGGGACCACAATTTGAAGTCAAAATAATTATTTTATTATTATTTTAATATTTAAAGCATGATAGTATGATTATGTGAAAGTTTCATTAAGAAAATTTTTGTTGTTTGAATTGTCAATTTGATAAAAAGGACTAAATTGTGTAAAGTGTAAAACTTGTGTTCTATTAGTTAAAGGTGTCAAATAGCTATAGAACCTTAACGTAAAAGTCCTTATATGGTAAATATACCATTGTTAATATGCTGGACATTTATGGACATGCATTAAGTAATTTTAATGCTTTAACTTAAGGTTAATTTTGTAATTTAGTAATTAATGTTAAAATAACTTAAGAAAAATGTGTCCATCTTCTTCATTTTGTCATCCATAGTCGAAATTATCAAGAAAGCCATCGCTAGGGATCTACAAGCTATTTTCTTTGCATTGTAAATGGTTTTTGTCATGTTTTTAATGATTTCTATGTTTTTGAGATCGTTGCAGCTTAATCTAACTAGACTAGGGACTATTTTGCAAAATTGTTAAAGGTTTAGGGTTTTGCCATTGATGAATATTGATGTGTTTTGATGTTTAATGGTAGAAAATGCATGCTTGATGTTAGATAAACAACATTTGTTAAGTGATTTTTAGTAAAATGTCCAATTAGGGATTAAATAGTCAAATGTGTAAATTTTGTGGTTAAATTGTAAAATAAATGAAAAATATGGATTGCTAGGGACCTAATTGGAATTCGGCTAGCTTGGGTTTTGGTTAAATTGCATGAATTTGTAATTTTATGAAATAAAGACTAAATTGTAAAAAATGTTGAAATGTTAGGGGCAAAAATGTGAAATTACCTTCATGTGTGTTTTGGATTAAATTGAATAGAGAGATTATTAAATAAGTTAATTTTGATTACATTTAGAATAGGAAAAGCGAAATACAAATTTAGATCGGGGAAAGAACAAAGTATCAGACTAATCAACTTATTTCGCTATTTTTGTATTCGAGGTAAGTTCGTATGTAATAAGCGTTATTGTATTTGTATTTTAAATTGCATAAAATATGAATAAGGCATTGCGGACATATTCGACGGCAATTTGGCAAGTGAGAAATCCCGGTTGAACCATAGGAATAGATTAGGATATGAATGACATGTCATTAGGGGTTATGTGATTTGGGTGCTAGTTCGTACGTTCTATTGGTGGCTGAGTTATCCAGCATGTGTTGGGGATACTCGTCAGCTTGTGTGGGCAGCACCGTGTAGCTTTGTCATGACCGTCAGCTTGGGTGAGCAGACCCATTGATAGCTCGAGAGTGAGCATTATATGTGATACGAGATAGAGATAGCTTTAGCTATATATATGGCACTTAGTGTGTGAGTTTCCCGAGTATCCGATAGTATTCCGAATGGTTCAATAGGTATATCAAAGATATGGATGAGTATAAGTTTGTTACAAGATGGTACAGGTATGTTCATGAACCAAACAAGTATTGAAATGAGGAAATTTATGAAAGTCATCTAACTTTGTGAATGAAAAAAGTAGCAGGTTGGTGATTCAATATGAAATATTTTATGTTATGTTATGTTTTATTTGCTTAAATTGTGCATATATGGTAAGTTAATTTAATTACTATACAAACTTACTAAGCTTTATAGCTTAATTTGTTTAATTTTCCATGTTTTATAGTGAAATCAAAGCTAGCTCAGATTTGGGAATTGTCAGAGACCTCATCTTACTATCCAACTATCACTTTGGTACTTTTGGATCTAATTTTATGGGTAAATGGCATGTATAGGATTATGGTCATTTTGGTTATGAATTGTTAAAGAATTTAGCCATTTGAATTAACTTGTAAATGTCTAATGTTTGGTTTTGTATATAGCCATGGGAGTTGACTTATTTTGGTATAGTTGATCATGTATATATATGTGCATATGGCTTGTGCGATGTGTTGGATGATGGTTATGTGATGCTTGTTGATAATAGGTATTATGGATAGCAAATGGTTGAGTTATAAATATTGGTATGCTAGTGAATTTAGGCAAATAATACATATTTGAAATTGGTTATTTCTGATGTATTATAATAGTGAGTTTGGTATGAAATTGAATGGTGTGTTGTGGTAATTGTGTGACTTAGAGTGGTTAGTATTGAAATGGTATGAATTGAGCTTGATTGGAGTTGATTTGATTGCCTAGTTATGCCATGTTTTGTACCAATTGGGTTGGTTTAGGTTTGTGCAAATTTGGGTGGCAAGATGGCTTGGTAAATAGCCTATTTTTGTCTACACGGGTAGAGACACGGGTATGTGTCTCAGCCGTGTGTGACTCACAGTCAGGTTACACGACCGTGTGTCCCTTGGTGTTGAAATAAAATCAAGTTAGTATGCTCACACGGCTTAGCACATGGGCGTGTGACTTGGTCGTGTGGCATAAGTCAATATACCCTACAGGATTGGCACAACTAGGACACGGCCTGACACACAAGCATATGTGGCCATCTTTTAGGGCAGACGGGTTAGCCATACGGGTGTGTGTGTTGGCCGTGTGACCCAAGTCAAAGAGTTACACGGGGTTGAACACAGGCTAGGACACGGTAATGTGATCCCATTTTGAATGTCCACACGGCCTGTGACACGGGTGTGTCTCACACGGCCGGGCCACACGGACGTGTGTCCCTAATAGTTTGAAAAATTTTCTAGGTGTTTCAAAAAATTTCATGAGTTATCGGTTTAGTCCCGAACCACTCTTAAAGCATGTTTTGGGCCTCGTAGGCTCGTATTAGGGACAATGTGGTGGATGTTGAATGATAATTACATGAAATTGAAATGTATGTGAAATGTACGTTTGTTTGTGTTATAAATCCGGTAATGTTCTGTAACCCTATTCCGACATTGAACACGGGTGAGGGGTGTTACAGAATACATGTTTCATACATCTCGTTCACAACATATTTAACTCAATCTATTGCAAGACAAGTAGGGTTAGTATGGAACTTACCTGATTTGTCACAAATTTTTATCTCATTTTCTCATTTTACCAGTAAATCTATTACATATTATTTAATCTATTAGTACTTTAATTATATATCAAATTTATGAGTGTTACAGATAATGTCAAACTAAAATTGTCATTACTTATCAATGACTCTCGCTTTTTCCCTCCCTCTCGACATCCTGGTGTCGTCTTAGGCACGTTCGATAATTCAATAATAAAAATAATATCAGTTTATACTAAACTCACATCAATACATAGTCACTAATATTTTACATTTTATTCAATTTAATCTCTATACTCGGGATATGCATATATTTCGATATCTAGCATCAGATTAAAATTAAATTTCATATTCTTTCATTAGGGAACCTATACTTCCTATGCATAGCATAATCTCATGTCACTTTTTAATTTATTCAATTTAGTCCCTAATGTTACAAAGTTATCTAACAAGCTTAATTAGATTTACAATTTAAATGATCTAAGCTTATTAAACCCAAATTCAAGCCTAATTCATCAATTTCTCTATTGAAAACTTGCTAAAAACTTAACAATTGATCAAATCAATACACGGGCTAGCTAAATCATGCTCCAATGATTGAAATTCTATAAAAAAATAAAAGGAAAATAGCTTAGGGAGTTACTTGAAATAGTGGCTAAATGTTTAATTAGGTTGAAGGTTTTCTTTCTTTTTTTCTCTAATGGTAGATAGTGGTGGCTTGGAGAAGATGATGATTTTCTTTCATTTTCCACTATTAACTTATATTTATAGTTAGATTAAGAAAGGGTTAAGATAATTAATCATGTTTATGTTTTAATTAACCTTTTTTATTTTTAATATAATTATAATTATAATTATATTAACTTAATGACAATAATTATCACCATCCACTAACTACTATTTAAAATTGGTTTATTAACCATTTTGGTCATTTGGATAATTTTTATCTCAGTCTCCAAACATTTTGTAAAGTAAAACTGAATAAGGGTTGGACCTTTACAATTTAGTCATCAAGCTTTAGTTAACTAGTTTCTAGATTAAATTATTTAATCAAAATTCAGTATATTTTCTTAATAACTATATTTCATCTTTATGGACTCGATTTATGGAAATGGGATTTCAAAACCATATTTTCTGACACTACAAGAAATTGGATTGTTATTCCCTACTACTTTATGTTTAAGAGAGAAAATGGTGAATAGTGAGGAGAACAATAGTTTTGAAGGGTTTTACAAGGACAAATAGGATTTACAAGCCTAAAAGAAATATGGACAAACCTTATATAGTTGGAATGCTGGATAAGGTGGGGAGAGGATGGGGTTAGAGATTGTTTCGAGGGAAAGGTTTTTATGTGAAAAATTTATAGTTGGGTTGATAAAGGGAGTAGGAAGATTGAATGTAAAAAGAGATAAGGAGAATGAGCTTAATGATATTGAGGGTAAGAAATGGATGAGAAAGAAAGTAGGGGATAAGGAGAATGATAATTTAGGTGGGATTAAAATAGTAGAGTATAAAAAGAAGGGTATAGGAAGGGGAATGAGAGGTATGAATAAAAAGAAAAGTAGGGGTATTAGGGGGATGAGGGAGGATGAGATGATAGGTAATAAGATTATTTAGATTGGTGATATGTGAGAAGTCTTTATTAGTGAAGTTCTGGTGACTAATGCTTAAGGTTGTAGTCGCTATCCTACAATAGTCACTGAGGAGCAATGAGACTATTGGCTTGGAACCGTCAAGGGATGAGGTCACCCTTGATAGTTTTTATGTTAAAGGAGATGAGTAGGAGACGTGACCCAGTTTTTGTTTTTTTGAGTGAAATAAAATATAAGTAAATGATAGAGAAAATTATAAAGAGTTGTAAATATGATGGTTTTGTTTATGTTAGTTTGGAGGGCATCAGTGGTGGTTTGACAGTTTGGTGGGTGGAGGAAGTTGAGTTTGTGATTTTTAGTGCTAGTAAAAACATTATTGACATGAGGGTAAGATAAGGGGAAATAGATGATTGGGTTAGAGTTTGCTAGGTGTATGGATGGATAGATTTTATGGATCGACATATTTTAATGATAAATCTTTAGTATGGGAAGAAATTGTTGACAAATATAAGGGAATAAGAGAACCATAGGTATGTTTAGGGAATTTTAATGACTATTTGTTTCATTTCGAAAAGGAGGAGGGGAGATTTAGGAGTGAAAGAAAAATGGAGGGATTTAGAAGGATGATAGAGGATGGTCTTATTAAAGTGAGGATTGACAGAGCATTGGTGAATATTAACTAAGTTGAGTAGTTCTTAAGAAGCCAGTTGTTTAATTTACCAATAAGATTATATGATCATGCTCTAGTACTATTAATAACAAAAAAAAAGGAGAAAGAAAAAAGGGCCAAAACAATTTAAATTTGAAGTCATGTAGGTTGAAAAAGAAGAGTGCGGAACAATAGTTAAGGAGGGTTAGGTTGCCAAAGTTTGAGGTTCTTATGCTTTTTAGCTGGTTTAAAGGCTGAAAAGATGTAAAAGTAAGTTGATTGAGTGGGGTAATATTTCCCAATAATAAGGAGGTGATTGCAAAATTATTAGTGAAAATTGAGCAGTCGTAAAATTCAGATGTGGAAGGAAAATTTATTTAGGAGATAAAGTTTTTACTTAGGGACTTGAAAAAGGGTTGAAGGTATGAAGAAATTTATTAGAGTTAAAGGTTCAGGGTCAAATTGCTATAGCGCGGGGATAAAAACATAAGTTATTTTCATCAATCAACATTACAAAGGAGAAGGCAAAATAAGTTGTTTTATTTGAAGAATGATAATGCGTAATGGATGGAGAATGAAGAATGAAGAATGAAAGCTTTTGTTAATTACTACAGAGATCCTTTTTGTACGATTGGGAGAAGGGACATGAGTGAAATTTTAGAGGCTGTTCCTCGAGTGGTTACTTTAGAAATAAATGAGATGCTGACAAGAGAGGTGGAAGGGAAGGAAGTAAAGGAAGTTGTTTTTTAGTTTGGGGGCTTTAAAAGCACTAAGCCTTGATGGCTATAATGGTTTTTTTTAACAGAAAACCAAGATATTATGAAAGAATACATTGTTGATATGGTGAAGAATTTTTTCCTATTGGGTTTATGTTAAGGGAGATGAACAATAGTATTGGTGCTTATTCCTAAAGTAAAGAGACTAGAAGAAGTAACTCAATTCAGAAAAATAAGTTGTTGTAGTTTTATATATATAATTGTGGCTAAGATTTTGGTTAGGTGAATTAAATTATTTATAGAGGAGATGATTACACCAAATCAGAGTACTTTTGTAGGGAAAATGCAAATGCAAAACAATATTATTATTGTTGGAAATGTGTTTCATTATCTGAAATTAAATAAGAAGGAAAAAATTATATTAGATGGCTGTGAAAGTTGGCCTTAACAAGGCCTACAATAAAGTGGAATTGGATTTCCTTGAAGAAGTGATAAGGAAGAAGGGTTTTGAGGAAAAATGGATAAGGTGGATTATGGAGTATACTTCTTCTATTTCCTACAATATAGTGGTTAATGGTAAGATTTCTGACACAATTGTTCTAACTATAGGTATTAGGTAAGGGGATCCTCTATCTCCTTATCTTTTCTTATTTGTGGTAGATGTCTTGTCTAAGATGATTAATAGAAATGTTGAATCTAGGAAACTAAAGGGCATTAAAGTAGGAAAGGAATGGCCAATATTGTTTGACATATTGTTCGTTGATGATTCTATGTTCCTTTTACATGCAAATGAAGTTAATAACTCTATGCTGCATTCGATCTTAGAAGATTATTGCAGGGGATCAAGATAGATGGTCAACTTGAGCAAGTCCATTATTATTTTTTAGTTCTAATGCCCTTAAACAACAAATGAGTAAAATCATAGTAGTCATGAGAATAAAGAGTGCAGCCAATCTAGGAACATAATTAGAGATTGTAATGACCCGATAGTAAGGGATGTTGGAAAATAAAGCTCAAGACTTTGTTCCTGTAAAACGAGCTATTAAAGTATAAGGACTAAATAGCGTAAAGGTTGAAAGTTGAATTATAGATTGAAATAAACTAAAAGGGCTAAAGTAGAAAATATACATTATTATATGTTAGTGGACAGTCGCCAATGAAAGTTTAAATTATATATATATGTTATATGTTATAACAATTAAATGAATTTAATTTATGTATAATAAAAAAATAATAATGGTTATTACAATAAAACATAAAGAAAAAGATGTTAACATGCAAAATTAGAAAGAAAAAGAAAGAAAGAAAGAAAAGAGAAAGGAGAACGACGACACCTTAGGGATTTCAAGTTTTCCAACTTCAATTGGTTAGTCAATTTAGTCCATTTTCTTGTAATTTTTATGTTTTTGAAATCCTGGTACTTAGTGCTACCCGACCCGTGTTGCAATTTTTGATATTGTTCAAGTTTGAGAATGTTATCATTATTAGTTAGTTATAGCCTTAAGGACTAAATTGATAGATTATTAAGTTAGAAGTGGGAAATGACTAAATTATGGAATAAATTATTGGTTTTGAGCAATAGAGACTAAATTGAGAAAAATTCAAAATTAAGGGGTAGAATTGAAAATAGGGAGTTAAAATTTAGCTTAGAGTGAAATTTGTATAAAATTTGAGGTTAAATATGGATATTAAATTTAGTCTCAGTTTAGGGACTAAATTGAGGATTAAGCAAAATATAGTAGGAAAATTACAAATCTCTTGAGGATTGAGTGATATGATATTAATGTATTTTAATTTTTTTATTTTGCAGCTAACGTCGTACCGGAATCCTTGACTAAAAAGGAGAAGGATAAAATTGACGTCGAATAGCTTAGAATTCACAGTTTGAGTTTCTATAATCCGAACTCTTGTAAGTTGTTGCATTTTGAACTAATATGCATGGTAAGACATGAGGTGAGTAGTTGTTAAAATTGGGATGAAATGAAATGAATTGATGAATATTTATAAGGATTTAAATGTGTGTATTGAGAAATGTACGCATTTGTATATGTGAAGAATTGAATATATGTTTTGAGAAATGTGACATTTTTTTATATTGAAATGTGAAATTAAACCCTATTAACTGTTCGGGCTAAGTAAGATATAGATGACATGCCATAGGATAAGAAGAGTTTAGGGATTTCTTGGACCTTGAGTCAATTAGGCACTGGGTGCAAATTTGCTTCGGTTTAACTGATGAGACACTGGGTGACAATTTATATAGCGTTGGGTGAAGCTATTACTTCAGATTTATCCGATGGAACTAGGTGCCAGACTGGTGTGTTGGTTGGATCCGTGTATCTGTTCGAGTTCGAGTCGTGTTAATAGGGAAGTTAAATTATTAAAATTGATGTGCTTGATATTGAAATGTCAATGGATTACAAATTGAAATGTGAATTTTGAATTGAAATTAAGTATTGATTGTGGACACTTAATTTTGCCCACGCCCAGAAATAAGTCCAAAAACAAAAATAATAAACCCTAAAAAAAATGAAGTCCAAAGTTTAGTCCAGAATTACAAATATAATTTGGCCCGATCGGAATGGCCCATTACTTGAAAGGATTTAAGGTCCATCTACAAGCTTGACTCATATGGAAATATAATCTTCAATGATATGCAATCTTAGATATGATATGCAATCTTAGATATGATACAATCTTAGATATGATTGCAATCTTAGATATGATACAATCTTAGATATGATTGCAATCTTAGATATGATATAATCTTAGATATGATTGCAATCTTAGATATGATATACAATCTTAGAAGATATGATTTTGTAATCTTGGAGATTTAATTTGTAGATATCCTTTAATCTTAACCGTTGATGTAACTGATTTGTACCGTTGGATTTGGGGAGGCTCAACTATAAATAGAGGCCTCTCCCTTCATTGTAAATCACTACTTGAGTTTTGGGAAGCAATAAGAATTCTTGAGAGCATTCACTCAAATTTGTCTCCCTCTTGCGTTCTACTCTCTCTATGGTTTGTTCTTATTTTATTCTTCGTCTATCTTAGTTTTTTAACCTTTTTTTTATTTTAATTTCTTCACTTTTCAAATATGTATATTTATTCCTATCTTTTATACATTTGATTATGTATTTTATATATTATAATATTTAACCTTTTTATATAGTTTATTTTCAAATATACATTTCCTATGCATGTATATATATTATATTATCATTTCATGTATTTTGAACTATTGCATTATATTTTTATAATTTTTAAATGTTCTATTTATTCATTTTTTTTAGTGTATGTCATTTATCTTATTTGTGCATAGTTTCATTTTTTTATATGCTATGTTTAATTATTTCTTTTATGTGCTATTTTATGATATATATTGTTGTATAACTTTTGCATGTATTATGTTTTTCTTTTAGTTTAAATGCATGTTTTATTTTCTTATTATTGCAATATTTTATTTTATATGATTCTTTATACATCAATAAAAAATGAGATTCCAAAATTTTCAAATAAAAAGGCAATGCTTGGTATTTGGAAACTTCGAGAAAGATAGTGCCCTAACTTACTGGGTTGCAACTTTTCTAGTTGAGTTCGAATAGTCAAGCACCCTTCTAGGTTTTAAGGTTTTCAAAATACTAGTAACTGTCTTGAAATTTCAAAGCGTTGTGTCCTAACTTACTGGATATGGCGTTTTGTCGTTGTAAGATAGGGATTTTCAAAAGGGGCTAGCTTAGCTTCGAATGACTAAAAAATATTGCTTCCTAACTTACTGGATGTGATGTTTTGACTCGTTTGAAACAAGTGAACCCTAATTTTCAAAATTAAAATATTCTAAAGAGGATTGCATCTTAAAACTTTCAAATTTTCGACATTAAAGACACTTGATAATCAATTAGGTACCAATTTTTGGGCGTTACGAGGGTGCTAACCCTTCCTCGTACGTAACCGACTCTCGAATCCATTTTCTCGACTTTCGTAGACCAAAATTAATGTTTTAAAACAAAAAATTTTATAAGGTGATCCAATCACACCTAAAAAGATTGGTGGCGACTCCCGTTTTCGTTTTTCTTAAAGTCGATTCCCATTTTCCAAAACTCGATTTAAAAGGTCTCGACAGGTTGGCAACTCCGCTGGGGATATTTAAGAGAGTCAAGCCGTGTAATTGATTATCTCTTGTCTTAATGTTGAAAATTAAAAATTTTAAAATTTAATCCTCTTTGCATTACATGTGTTTGTATTATAGCATGTGTTGCTATATTCTAATACGCATTGCATTTGCATGACCGTTGTGGTCACACCCTTAAGTGGGAGTAAGAGGCTATGCCTTCGTGAGGTTTTCGCCTCTGTGCAGGATAGTGAATCACTTTCGGGATACATCCGTACCTATGGTTTCGTGAGATTTTCATCTCCGTGTAGCCATAGGGAAATGTATTCCCTTGAACTGAACTCGATTCAAATGAGCTTATAATGGGTGATGATCGAGGAATCTGCTAGTTCAGGTACCTAAAACTTTAGAACCAACCTCATATAGAAAAAACCGTAAGAGCCCAACTTAATTAGAGTTAAACTTTAGATATTACCCTTATAAATTATTGTTGAGATTTATTGATATCATGTGATACTGACTATTTCTTTTCTTTTGTTTGCATGACATTTTGCATTTACAAAGGTATCGATTCACGGTCAGTTTCTAAGTTAGAGAGTTTTATTATGGAGAATAGACTTCTTGATAGAGTGGAGGGCAACGCTAACGTCCATATATGGTCAAGAGCAAACTCAGTTAGTAAAGGAAAATAGTCTAACCATGGGATATGTGTCAAAGTCAAGCTGACTACATTCGTATCAGTCACACACAGGATAATCGAGCATGAGTTAAAGGAAATATGGGATCAATGGGGTATCAAAGCCAAGCAGTTGTTCTACAACAACCATGGGGACTCGCAGTACTTGCTAGACTTGGGAATAGATGAGAATTTGTCTCGGGCCATCACTCAGTATTGGAATCTTGTATACAGTTGCTTTACGTTTGGAAAAGCTGATATGGTATCCGTGGTGGAGGAATATTCAGTTTTGTGGCATTGTCCTATGATTCAAGTTTACTCAAAGGCTGACCGTATTCCAACTTTTATGAGGAAGATGATGAACGTCATGGAGATAGGGAGTAAGCTAAAATGGAAAGAGCAGGAAGAAAAATGGGTAGTCTTGGAATTCCTGCCTCTTCTGCCACTGGTGTGCCTTAATGTTGTTTCCAATCAAAGAAGAATTGGATACGAAGAAGATTGTTCGACACTCTATGGCAAGGCGTGCTGTAGGGCAAAAGGTAATGTACTCACCAATCATTTTAAGGTGAACAAGAAGGGTATTGATGGACATTTCCACCATTACAACATTTCTCTTTCATAGGAAGATGGTCGATGGTAAGAGTGTTGGAAGGAAAGTGATTGACAGAATGCGTGGACCTACAAAGGTGAGTTGGGTGGGAAGAATTGTTTCTATGATGGTAAAAGGCTTATTTATTATAGGACCAAACAACAAGCATGAGTTTTATATGTTGCACTTATGAGAGAAAATGGAAATGCAAGCCCTGATGATCTGTCAAAATGGACGCAAAAGAATGAGATTAAAGAAGTTCATATCATTTAAAAGACCTTTAAAGTAGAGATTAACTATGCTGAGAAGATACCCATGTAAGCATTTCAAAATGCTTTGCGTGGACAGGAATCTGAAATCTCTCAAGAAACACTAAAGGTGTTGGATATCATTTTAAGGTAGCATGTTAAGCAGGAATGCCCACTTGTTTGCCAATCTTTCTTTCAAGATAATCAAAACAATTTCACAGACATTGGAAGAGGTGTCCATAGATGTAGGGATATCTCATGGGTGAAGCCATAGCTCAAATTCAGGATGGTAGTAGATCATTTACAGACCATGAAGGTACAAGCTGATACATTGAGCACGAAATACAAGCTACAGTCAGATCATTGTCAAGAGTTAGCTTTATTGAGTTAAAACTTTGGGCTATAGGACGAAGGTGTATTTGTAATCCATTCATATGTAAAGATATTCTTTTTGTAAATAAAGTTTTCTAAATGAAATTGAGTCGAGATCGATACCTTTTTGTATTCATGCATTTGCATTACATCACATCGCATCATATGCATTTAAATTATAAAAAGACCCTAATTAGTTAAAGTTATTAAAATAGGAAAGAAAAGAGAGAGAGAAGAGGGTCACGGCTAAGTGAAAAAGAAGTTGAATGCGAATTAACGACGTTCCCTTACATATCCCCGACTTTTTTGTCAAGAGGGATAGCTTACCCAGAGAAGGAGGTTTTTGGAAATGAAAATCATCCCATCAATGTCATACATGAGGAAGGGACTAAACAAAGAAACCTTGAGGGCATTCGCCCTTACGAATCGGGAAGTTCTTTAAACAATTAGACTGCAGAAGAACTTCCTGTAATCTTTAAGAATTTTACGGAGTAATATTCAGAACACTCTTATTGCTCTAAAGCCTAGGAGTAATGAGATTTCTTTTGAGAAGTGGGCTCATGTTTAGACATTTTTATTTTCAATAAAACATACTTGTATTATTTATCCGAGTAAATATTCTTTCATTCTGATTCTTTTGACCTTTGACATTCTTTCTAAATTTTTATTTCATGTAAATAGTCATTCTTGAATTCATTTATTCCTTATATATTCTTTTGTGTGCCTATCATAGATCCCTAGATATCAATGACACGGGCAATGATACTACAGATTCAGAGTTCCTTTTGAGTGCGATATGTGTTTAGAGGAATCTCAGTACTTTAAAGGTGACAAAAATTGTGACTTGTTTCTGAATTTGTTGAAAATAGTTTTTACCCCATGAAGTGGTGGTAGGAAATATAGCCTTAGAGGAAGGAAAGATTACGAAATTGGAATTAGCTGAGGAGACAAAACAAGACCTTGTTGAGACTATTATGGGAATTTAAAAATTTGGTCCAAAGACGCATGTAGGAGGATTTGCAATTGCCAGGATAACCATGAGGTTTGGGGCACTGTTGGTCCACTATGGAAAGGGATCGCATCAGTTGTAGAATGAATGCCAAATTTAAAGGAGTCAAGACTTGTGGGGCATGTATGTTATGGGCCCGAGCTCGTTAAAAGTTTCAAGCTGACAATGACTTATCTTTGTGGATGTCAACTACTCCATTAAGAGGGGGAGATAGCTTCATATGCCAATATTACAAAGTCAAAAGTAATCCATTTCAAAAAAAAAAAAAGATTATATATAACTGCACAATGCCAAAAGTTTGCAGTCTACTCAAAGATAATGCGCCATACCACAATACAACAAAGGTTGCCAAAAGAAAAGAAAAAGAAGAAAAAAATAAATTACAGAAGATGACCGAGACTGGTAAAAATTGGCATAAGAAACTACCGCCTACTCTCTATGCTTACGCTGAGGCAAACACCTTCAATTCCAGTTGTTTCAAAGGTTCCAACCATCATCCTTGGAATGGGTGCATTGTTTGGCTTTCCTAAGCAGTCTGATATGCCGTCAATAGCTGCGATGGTTAGCTCTAGGCGGTGGCCATTGATTTCCAGCTATAGGGCATCAGGCCGTACACAGTCTCTGAAGCTTAAAATGATAGATTCTTTCTTCAAAACCAGTTTCTGACAAAGTGGATGACGGTAGCTCTCTTAGACTTCTATACAAGTTCAGGGAAGAGGAAACCTGATCAAATCATTATTTTCAGGGATGGGGTTAGCGAGTCTCAAGTGAATCAAGTTTTGATCAAGTTATTGACGCTTGCAAGTTCCTTGACGAGAAGTGGAACCCTAAGGATTGTGGTTATTGTTGTACGAAAAATCATCATACCAAATTTTTTCAAATGAGGATCTCCTGACAATGTGCTACATGGTACTGTCATTGACAACAAAGTATGCCATCCAAAGAACAATGATTTTTACCTTAGTACCCATGCTGGAATGATTGGAATCACGAGACAGACCCACTATCATGTTCTCTTAGACCAGGCTGGGTTTTCGGCTGATGATCTGCAAAAGTTTGTTCATTCTCTATCCTATATGTATCAAAGGAAGCACCACGGCCATATTTGTTATGGCTCCTATTTGCTACGCTTATTTGGCAACTTCACAGATGGGGGCAATTTATGAAGATTAGGGATGCTTCAAAAACATCATCAAGTCATGGTAGGATGTATGCTCTGGGAGTAATCTCTGTACCTCAGCTTTCCAGGTTGAAGGATAAAGTCAGCAACTTCATTCTTGTCTGCTGAGAATCATTGAACCATCTTTTTATAGGGTTTGACAAACAACAGCCAGGACTGCTGCTGGGGCAATTCCTTTCTCATGGGTTTATGAATCAAGATTTTTCCTCCAAGCTTTGATGGAGTCAAGAATTTAATACCTCTAGTAAACTTAACTTGAAAGTATTCATCCTAAACAAATGTACCAATATTAGGATGACACAGACTTATGACAAAGAAGTTTTGTCCAAAAGAATTTTATAAGAGAAACCTTATGCTGAAAGAAATCCTTCCCATGCAAAAGGATTGGGAAGGGCCATATGTTGCGAAGAGGGCTTTCTCTAGAGGTGCACTGATTTTGACAAGAAATGGATAGGAAGAATTTATTTGATCCAGTGAATTCAGACTCGGTCAAGGAGTACTTTGTTTGAATGAGAAGGGAAGCCAAGGTGAAAACCCGTAAAGGGCACTTTGGGACTTCTATTTCAAAAAAAAAGGGAAAAAAAGAAAAGAAAAAGAAAAAAGAAAAAGAAAAAGGAAAAAGAAAAAAAGAAAAAGGAAAAAGAAAAAAAAAGAAAAAGAAAAATGGAGAGGCCAAGGTGAAAACCCGCAAAGAGCGCATTGAGACCAAAAGGGTTTTGAGTCGAAAACCCGAAAGGGCAGCTCAAATTTTGAAGAGCACACGGTAATCTTGCTATATCTGATTCAATGAAGAGTGAAGCGCGTTGCATATCGGGGCATCGACAAAGTACTTTGGGTCTTTTAAACACATGTTGAACTCAATAAAGTCTTCATGGAGCTGGTGTATAGACGCTCAAGCGGTGATATCTGGGGCGTCTGATTTCTATCCTATTTACTATCTTTGGATTCTTTTTCTTCACAAAGATATGTTCTCAGGTTAGTCTTTTTGCATTCCTTCCAATAATTTGTCCAAAACTAATTATCCTCAGGATCAATTTATTTGTCTCCCATTGTTTATAAAGCATGTTGCATTGAAATAATGATAGATGAACTAAAATATCTTCACAAATGAAGTTTTGCATATTACTATGGAAATTTCTAGATAATACAAGAAACTGAAACAAGACAATTGTTTAAGGAATTCTCATATGTATGGGTTGGAGATACTCGAGAGATTTTCTTCTTCAATCCAAAAGGTGGTTGGACGTTTTAAGCAATATTGATCTTAAGAAAGGATCATTTCATAAATATCTTCAGTGGGTCGTAATATTCGGGGAATGATACAGTAGACCAAATTGATGGAGAAGATTCGAGGCATACGAGCAGAGTATGATCGATATGTCGAGAGGAATGATGTGGAAAGCTCGATAGATGAATGAGTAATGACGTCCGAAATAGGGGTCATATTCATAACATTTTGCATTATAACATGTCTAATTAGGAGAATTTGACTCACTTCGATCATAGCATCCTAATTATTAGGCATGAACTCATACGCAGCAATTACATACGACTTTTCTTCTTCCGGGATGAAGCAAAGAGATTGAACTCCTTCCCGCAGGAGTTCCGGTGGAGGGTGAGGACCCGGATAGAGAGAGACCTATGGCAGTAGTTTAAGTCGGCCCAGTGGCGGAGCTAGCAGCAGCAAAGCCTACAGGTTATGTCTTTTATGTGACCATGTAGATCAAAGAAACAAGATTTGGCATCCCTGTGTTTATAGGGAACAGATCAAAGATAGCAGATTTGACATTCCTGTGCTTATAGCGAAGCAGATTGAAGATTTCAGCATAGCATCCCTGTGTTCGTAGGGAATGAGTTGAAGATAGCAGATTTGGCATCCCTGTGTTTATAGGGCACAGATCAAAGTTAGCAGATCTAACCTTCAGATGTTTATACTGAAGCAGATCCAAGATGATTTGGTATCGTTGTGTTTACAAGGAACAAATCGAGGACATAGCAGATTTGACTCTCAGATGTTCTCAGACACATAGTAGATCTAACCTTCAGATGATTAGACTGAAGCAAATCCAAGATGGTTTGGTACCCTTGTGCTTACACGGAGCAAATCGAAGACATAGCTGATTTGGCTTTCACGTGTTTACGTTGAAGCAAGTCTAAGATGATTTGGCATCTCTGTATTGTCAGAGAACAAATCAAAGTTTGGCGTCTCTATATTCTACGGAGGGCAGACACATAGCAGATCTAACCTTCAAATGTTTATACTGAAGCAGATCCAAGATGGTTTGGCATCCTTGTGCTTACAAGGAACAAATCGAGGACATAGCAGATTAGACTCTCAGATGTTCTCAAACAGACTCAAGATGGTTTGGCGTCCTTGTGCTTACAAGGAACAAATCGAGGACATAGCAGATTAGACTCTCAGATGTTCTCAAACAGACTCAAGATGGTTTGGCATCCTTGTGCTTACAAGGAACAAATCGAGGACATAGCAGATTAGACTCTCAACTGTTCTCAAACAGACTCAAGATGGTTTGGCATCCTTGTGCTTACATGGAACAACTCGAGGACATAGCAGATTAGACTATCAGATGTTCTCAAACAGAATCAAGATGGTTTGGCGTCCTTGTGCTTATAAGGAACAAATCGAGGACATAGCAGATTAGACTCTCAGATGTTCTCAAACAGACTCAAGATGGTTTGGCATCCTTGTGCTTACAAGGAACAAATCGAGGACATAGCAGATTTGACTCTCAGATGTTCTTAAACAGACTCAAGATGATTTGGCATTCTTGTGTTTACAAGAAACAAATCGAGGACATAGCAGATTTGACTCTCAGATGTTCTCAAACAGACTCAAGATGATTTGGCATCTTTGTGCTTACAAGGAACAAATCGAGACATAGCTGATTTGGCTTTCACGTGTTTACGATGAAGCAAATCTAAGATGATTTGTCGTCTCTGTATTGTCAGAAAATAAATCGAAGTCGAGCATCTCCACTTCGATGGGAAGCGAATATATGGCGTAACTTACCTTGATTTATTAGACCGAAGCAGATCCAAGATGATTTGGCATTCTTGTGTTTACAAGGAACAAATCGAGGACATAGCATATTTGACTCTCAGATGTTCTCAAATAGATGCAAGATGATTTGGTATCCTTGTGCTTACAAGGAGAATATTGAAGACATAGCAGATTTGGCTTTCACATGTTTACGCTGAAGCAAATCTAAGATGATTTGGCATCTCTGTATTGTCAGGGAACAAATCGAAGAAGCAGATTTGGCGTCTCTGTGTTCGACGGGGAGCAGATCAAAGATAGCAGATATCGCCTCCTGAGTTGCAGTGAAGTAGATTGAAGCCGTCAAGAGGCCATTTAAAGAAGATCAAGGATCAAGAATTCAAGACTCGGCGAGCCCGGGCAACATTGGTCCTTTTATAGTCTTTGCTCTATTCCTGTTACATAGCAATGAGCAAAGAGGGGCAGTTGTAGACTCTCAATTTTGCCCGGGCCCAGAAATAAGTCCAAAAACAAAAATAATAAACCCCAAAAAAAACAAAGTCCAAAGTTCAGTCCAAAATTACAAATATAATTTGGCCCGGTCGGAATGGCCTATTACTTGAAAAGATTTAAGGTCCATCTACAAGCTTGACTCATATGGAAATATAATCTTCAATGATATGCAATCTTAGATATGCTATGCAATCTTAGATATGATACAATCTTAGATATCATTGCAATCTTAGATATGATACAATCTTAGATATGATTGCAATCTTAGATATGATACAATCTTAGATATGATTGCAATCTTAGATATGATATACAATCTTAGAAGATATGATTTTGTAATCTTGGAGATTTAATTTGTAGATATACTTTAATCTTAACAGTTGATGTAACTGATCTGTACCGTTGGATTTGGGGAGGCTCAACTATAAATAGAGGCCTCTCCCTTCATTGTAAATCACTACTTGAGTTTTGGGAAGCAATAAGAATTCTTAAGAGCATTCACTCAAATTTCTCTCCCTCTTGCGTTCTTACTCTCTCTATGGTTTGTTCTTATTTTATTCTTCGTTTATCTTAGTTTTTTAACCTTTTTTTTATTTTAATTTCTTCATTTTTCAAATATGTATATTTATTCCTATCTTTTATACATTTGATTATGTATTTTATATATTATAATATTTAACCTTTTTATATAGTTTATTTTCAAATATATATTTTCTATGCATGTATATATATTATATTATCATTTCATGTATTTTGAACTATTGCATTATATTTTTATAATTTTTAAATGTTCTATTTATTCCTTTTTTTTTAGTGTATGTCATTTATCTTATTTGTGCATAGTTTCATTTTTTTATATGCTATGTTTAATTATTTCTTTTATGTGCTATTTTATGATATATATTGTTGTATAATTTTTGCATGTATTATGTTTTTCTTTTAGTTTAAATGCATGTTTTATTTTCTTATTATTGCAATATTCTATTTTATATGATTCTTTATACATCAATAAAAAATGAGATTCCAAAATTTTCAAATAAAAAGGCAATGCTTGGTATTTGGAAACTTCGAGAAAGATAGTGCCCTAACTTACTGGGTTGCAACTTTTCTAGTTGAGTTCGAATAGTCAAGCACCCTTCTAGGTTTTAAGGTTTTCAAAATACTAGTAACTGTCTTGAATTTTCAAAGCGTTGTGTCCTAACTTACTGGATATGGCGTTTTGTCGTTGTAAGATAGGGATTTTCAAAAGGGGCTAGCTTAGCTTCGAATGTCTAAAAAATATTGCTTCCTAACTTACTGGATGTGATGTTTTGACTCGTTTGAAACAAGTGAACCCTAATTTTCAAAATTAAAATATTCTAAAGAGGATTGCATCTTAAAACTTTCAAATTTCTGACATTAAAGACACTTGATAATCAATTAGGTACCAATTTTTGGGCGTTACGAGGGTGCTAACCCTTCCTCGTACGTAACCGACTCCCGAATCCATTTTCTCAACTTTTGTAGACCAAAATTAATGTTTTAAAACAAAACATTTTATAAGGTGATCCAATCACACCTAAAAAGATTGGTGGCGACTCCCGTTTTTATTTTTCTTAAAGTCGATTCCCATTCATAAGCGTGAATGATGCCATTGCATGAGTTGAGTTACCAAATGCTGTATATATGGAATACCATTGCTATGTGTTTGAACATGTGAAATCTTGTGGATGAGATTAGAGATTGAGCAAATTTATATTATTGATTTAAAACTTATGTTTGAAACATTTCTTAATGCATTTTTACATTTCAATTACTTGTACTAAGTTAAATTGTTCGGATTATAGGAATACTTCTGAGTTTTGCTTTGTGTGTAGTTTTGTTTTCTGTGCGTACGTTAAGTACTTCTCTTTTGATTGTCGACTCAGCATTAAACAATGAATACTAGACTCAAGTGTGGTGAAGTTCTCAATTGTAATAGCATGTGTAACAGCCCAATTTTGGTGAGGTCGGAACAGTGGTTTTGAGACCATAAATCTGAGTTAAAAATAGAAATTATTTTATTTTATTTTATGGTTGGCATCATGATAGGAAGGTCACATGAAAGTTTTGATACGAAAATTTTCTTGATTGTGTGGTTAATTAAATAAAGGACTGATCGTGATTTTCCGTGATAAGTTTTATAAATTTATAATTAATCATTTTTGAAACTAACTATTATCACGATGTAGGCAAGTGTACCTATCGAACAGTAGTATAGCTTTAGCAAGACCGGATTGTCGAACCCAAAGGAACTAAAACTACTAGTAATGACTGTCTTTTTATTATCTAGCCTAAGAATAATCAGGTTTGTTTTAATTAACTAAATACTAAACTAAGAAATCACAGAAAATAGAATTTCGAAATTACTTTGGAAAAACGATTAATTTAGGACAATACCTAAGGAAAAATCCACCTAGACTTCACTTGTTATTTTGGCTCCGAATTGGATGATTTATTCATTTAACTTGTTCTTTAGAAATCCCTAAGTTATGTTATTATCCATTTCAAGACTAATAACGTCTAACCCTAGATTGAATAATTGAGACTTTTCTCTAATTAACACCCTAGGGTTGCATTAACTTAATCTATGGATCCCCTTATTAGGTTTCACCCTAATCCGGCAAAATCTTGTCACCCTATCTCTAGGCGCGCAATCAACTCTGCTTAATTATGACAAAGTTACTCTTGGCCAGGTGGAAACACAAAAATTTATATACTTTTTCACACCTAATTTTACTTAAATTCATACAAATCCGGTTAAATTCTTGTCGAAAAATAATTGAATATTATAAAATAATTAAATCATGTTAAAAATATAAACATGGTGAATTTATTTAATTTTATACTTAATTTTGATTAATTTTGACTATTTTTGACAGATTCGCGCAAAGGGCGAAAATTGGCTCGGCTGACATTGCTAAAAGCACAAAACAGAGAAGCAATTTGAGGTATCGAGGCACGTTAATTTCTAGCGTAAGGCGGTCCAGAAATGTGTATTAATTCATAATTTAATTAATTTTAATTTATTCTCCATTTAATTTGGGTTAAATAAATTATTTTTAATTAATTTTGGAGAAAGGGTCCAGTTGAACTGCACCAGTCGAGCCAAATTGGGTGAACCGAACCAGCCACTAAATGGGCAGCCCAGAACCATCCATATGCTGACCCAAATCAGCATTTTAGATGATTAAATATGCTTGCAAAAAGGCCCTCAAAAGACTTCTAAATTGCATTCAAACCCCACCTTAATTTATGGCTTTGTAGATTTGCCCCAAGCCTAAAATAGCAAAGTTGAAACTCTCAACTTTGCCATGTGTGTGGCCGGCCAAGGGAGGTCTCTTTGGCTGCTGGAATTTGCTATTTTTAGCAGCCACAATCAGCTATAAAATCCACCCCTTGCTGATCATTCAAAGCATCCCTCACTTCACATCATTCTCTCATTCCCTCTCTTACTTTTCTCTCATTTTTCCTTTCTATTCCCCCTTGTTCAAGTGCCGATTTATTCTCTTGGGAAAGAGACTTTCATCAGCCATTTGGAGCAGCAATTTAGGTGTTCATAAGCCACCTTGATAGCCAAGGCCAACGAAAAACGAAGAGCGGAGCAACTAGTCAAGCCACGGAGAAACACCGGATTTGCTTCTTGTTCCCTATGTCATTTCATGGTACTAGAAGGAATTATTCTAGGGCATCGAATAATGAGACATGGAATCGAGGTAGACAAAGCAAAGTTAGATGTTATTGAGAAGCTTCCACCTCCAACATCTATAAAGGGTGTTAGGAGCTTCTTGGGTCACGCCAGGTTCTATCGAAGATTTATCAAGGACTTCTCCAAAATTGCTAAACCTTTATGTAAACTATTGGAGAAGGACACGACGTTCAAGTTCGATGATGAATGCTTAAAGGCTTTCAAGGATTTGAAGAGTCGATTAGTTACGGCACCCATAATTGTCACACCAGACTGGGATCTACCATTTGAATTGATGTGTGACGCAAGCGATTTTGCGATAGGAGCTGTCATGGGCCAACGAAGGAACAAAGTTTTTCATCCCATCTACTATACAAGCTGGACTCTTATAGGAGCTCAACTGAACTATATGGTAATAGAGAAAGAGTTACCTGCTATTGTATTTGCTTTTGACAAGTTTCGATCTTATCTTGTAGGTACCAAAGTAACTATGTATACGGACCACTCGGCAATCAAGTACTTACTTGCCAAGAAAGATGCCAAGCTGAGATTGATTCAGTGGGTGCTTCTACTTCAAGAGTTCGATCTAGAAATTCAAGATCAAAAGGGAGTAGAAAACCAAGTAGCAGATCACTTGTCCAGATTGGAGCTGCAAGAAGGGAATTCTCCTAATATACCGATTCAGGAAACATTCCCAGATGAACAAATACTAAAGGTAAGTCATGTCCATAATACCCCTTGGTTTGTTGATATTGCTCACTATTTAGCTTGTGATTTAATACCAATTGATAAGACGTATCAACAAAGGAGAAAGTTTCTTCACGATGTAAAGTACTACTTCTGGGAAGAGCCATATGTGTTTAAAAGGTGTACAGATCAGACGATCAGGAGATGTGTGGCAGAATATGAAGTACAAAAGATTTTATACCATTGTCACTCAGCTCCAAGTGGGGGACACTTCGGAGGTACTTGTAAAGCGACCAAAGTATTGCAAGCTGGATTCTTTTGGCCGACACTATTGAAGGATGCATATGCATACATAAAGAGTTACGACCGATGTCAAGGGGTCGAAAATGTCACCAACAGAAATGAGATGCCTCGAACAAACATCATTGAGGTAGAATTGTTCGATGTATGGGGTATTGACTTTCTTGGTCCTTTCCCTCCGTCTTTTGGTCACAAGTATATATTGGTAGCAGTAGACTATGTGTCCAAGTGGGTTGAGGCTAAAGCTTATCCAACAAACAATGCTAGGGTTGTAATTAAGTTATTGCAGAAACATGTGTTCACAAGGTTTGGAACCCCATGAGCTATCATTAGTGATGAAGGTTCCCACTTTGTGAACAAGTGGTTAAAATGGTTATTAGACAAGCATAGAGTGAAACATAAGGTTGCAACAGCTTACCATCTGCAGACGAATGGGCAAGCTGAACTGGCAAATCAAGAGATCAAAGGCATACTTGAGAAGGTAGTTTGCCCAAACCAACGAGATTGGTCCAAAAGGCTGGATGATGCCTTATGGGCTTACTGAACAACATACAAGACACCTTTAGGGATGTCACCCTAAGGTTGGTCTTTGGGAAAGCATGTCATCTACCCTTAGAGTTAGAGCACAAGGCTTGCTGGGCTCTTCGACAACTCAACATGGATCCTAAGCTTGCTAAAGAGAAACAGATGCTCCAACTCAATGAGCTAGAGGAATTTCGGTTATTCTCCTATTAAAATGCCAAATTACTCAAGGAGAGACTTAAGAAATGGCATGACAAGCACATTCGAGTTCAAGAATTTGAACCAGGTTAGAGAGTTTTGTTATTTAATTCCAGGCTAAAGTTCTTTCCAGGTAAGCTAAAATCACATTGGTCCGGTCCATTTACGATTCATAGCATCTATCCATACGGAGTTGTCGAGCTGCAAGGTAAGGGAGGTAATTTTCAAGTTAATGCTCAGCGCCTGAAACACTATTGGGGAGATAAGATTGAACGGAATGAAATTTCGTTCATTTTATCGGATATTTAAAACTTTCTTATTTTCCATTTTAATAAAACATTTAGAGTATATTTTTGGGATTAATATGTTTAAATAAATTCTGTCTAGGAGATTGGAACTTAAGCGGGACCGCTTGTGACCCCTCCAATCTTTCCTGGGAATTGATTTTATTATAATTTTCCTAAAAATTATTCTCTAAATAGAAATTTTACTCTTTGATTTTTCAAATAAAAAGGTCAATTTAGACTCGAGTTTTAAATTGCAACTCAATTCCAAATTTTCATTAAGTCTAGGGACTTAATTGAAACATTTTTAGAATTTGGTTGCTCTTTTCGTAAATAATAAAAACTAGATGCCTCTTTCTGTAAATATTTTCAAAAGGCTTCTAGAATAAATGTTTTAAAAAAAATGATAATTATTAATATATAATTATACCCATTATAATATATATTAATTATTATCAATTATAGGATTTTATTTGATAAGTTTTTACAATAAGATGATAATCTTTAATATATAATTATATCTATTATAATTTATATATTAATCTTTATCAATTTAGCATGAAATTAGGATCTTATATTTGTTTAAATAAATTAAATAGCAATTAATAATTTTATATGCTTATATCTAATTATTAACTGTCGTTATCTTTATATAGGATTAGAACTTAGAATTTTTATTAATTAAATTGTTTTAAGAATTCTACTCTAATTCCTATTTCTTCCTCTATAAATACCACCCATCTTCCCATTCATCTAACACTTAAAACCCAAAGCACCAAAATACCAAAGTGTCGAAACCCCAAGCAACAGCAGTACCAAGTAGTCGGCCAGCATACGCCTAGCTCCATCGCACGCACATCCCGCGCACAACGCGCGCGTTTCCTCGAGCGGCCCCTGGCCTTCACCCTGCGCGTGGTACCTGCCCTCCGCACCATTGAACGCGCCCCTGTGTCTTACCTACTGCCGAACGCCCGTGTTACTGATTTCCACCAGCCTTGCTGCGCATTGCTCCCACACGTACCACGCCCGCACACCCTAGCTGCTTGTGCGGCACCCCTTTTCCATCCACCCTAAGCCACAAACCCTCCAACCCTTCTTTTTAAATTCCCATCTTTTTCTTCCTTATTATTATTAATTTCTAGAGTTCTTATATTTTTACAAAAAAGGTGTTAAGACCTAGTTTCTCTAAATTTTTAATTTTAATGTTATTAATTAATTTTTCAAATCATTGAATTATTAATAATTTTTATTAAAATTGATTGAGAAACTAATTTTTTCCATCTTATGATTAGGTTAAAGATGCCTCGTAAGAGAACTTGTGCTTCCGCTCAAATTGACAAAACGCAAAACAAATTCCACTGTGAAGAAGCCAAAGTGAGATACGACAGTATCTTCAAAAATCAACAGATGCATCCAGAAAAAGGCTTCACTTTAAAGGAGAGCAATCACTGAGACTTTATGGCACGTATTTTTCAAGTTGCTGAAACCCTAAATTGGGAGTTGTTTTTGTGAAAAGAGACCTAGTGTAGATGAGGAACTAGTCCTTGAGTTCTATGCAAATTTAACTTCAAGCGAGATGACAGAAGTTCCAGTTCACGAAATCAAGGTATCGATAAATTCAAATGCTATTAATGAGTTCTTTGAATTACTAGATTTCGAAAATGATGAATATTCAACATTGATGAGCAATATCAAGCCTGAAAATTTGCAAAAAATTCTCGAGGAACTGACAGTTCCAGGTTCTACATGAACTGTGTCAACACAAGGAATCCACACTTGTTGAAGAGAATATTTGACGCCACTCGCGAAGGTATTGTTTTACTTCATCCGACTCAGCCTTATGCCTAGCTCACATAGGACTACAATCTTATTAGAGTGAATGGTCTTATTGTACTCCATCCTAACTGGTAAGACCATTGAGTTGGGGAAGATCATCTTGAGGGAGATACGTAATTGTGCTGTTAAACGCTCTGGCCCTGCTCGTTTCCCCTTTACGATAACAATTTTATGCTTGAAGGCTGAAATTCTTACAAATGTAAGGAAGACAGGGTATAGCCAAGGCACAATCACGGATTGGGACCTTTACCGAGTAGCTAGAGACTCAGTTCTAGAGCAACGAGTTGATGTAAGTGAGGAACCAGAGGACCCTGATGAAGAAGAAGATCCCACGATGCAATCATTTGAAGTCCTTGATAAAGTAGAATCAGTGGAGCCAGAAGCTGAACTTGATGCTGAAACTTCAATGTTTAGAGCTCAATCGCCGAGCCCAGACCTTCGAGATGAGCTATCAAAATTGATGGACTTAATGCAACATATGCAATGGCAGCAGTAGTATAATCTCTGTATTTAGGGGATTAATTTGAAAGTTATCAAGGTATGAAATTTGGGTCATGGATGAATATGCTGAAAATTAGAAATTTATGGTAGAAAATGAAAGTTTGTTCATAGATGAACAACTTTTACAAAACATTTTTGATGAAAACTTAATTTAGGGACTAAAATGAAAAATGGTAAAAACCCATGTAAAATTCTAAAATTTATTAAAAATGTGTGCTATAAATGTTGTTTATAAATTTTGACTAGGCTTGAAAAGAGGGTTAAATTTCATGAATTTTATTTTCCGAGCCTAAGGACAAAATTGAAATTTTTGAACAGGTTAGGGGCAAAAGGTAATTTTGCCTAGGATGCAATAGAATGCAAATGTTATGAAATGTGATAGATTAATAGTTAAATTTATCCATATAGATCCAGAAAGACAAACTACTAAACTAGATCGAGGAAAGCAAAAGGTTTTGGATTAGTTGAAATTCAAAACGAGCCATTTTCAAAGTAAGTTCGTGTAACTTAACTATGTATGTTAAGTGCTTGAATTTAATTGTATGATTCTGTTGATGTGAATGAGATAAAATACATTATGAAATAATCATAAGTTGTGAAATGTGGACGAATTGCCATGTTTCGGTTGAACGTTGAAATTCGATGGATTAAGGTGATATGCTTGAACGAGAATAATATTCCACATGTTGCAAAAAGGATTTAGCCGGATGGGTAATCCTGATACAAGCCGCTCGAGCCTATGCTATAGATTGAATTTAGCCCAGATGGGCAACCCAAATTAAGCTCTTTAAAGCATATGCCCTAAAAAGGATTTAGCCTGGACTGGTAATCCTATAACATAACATGTGGCTCGAGAGTGTGCTTGTTAAGATTGTGCCCAAAGGGGGTACTTTTGAGTATACTAACCAGAAGTACATCGTCATTTCAATAGTTCAACGAAAAAAGGAATCTTGAGTTAAGGAAAGGTGAAATATTTATGGAACTTGTAATGTGATGAGCTCATCTATGTTTACTTGATATTCATATGAGATTATGTGACTAACTTGTTTGAATAAGTGTATGTGTTTAGGTAACTTACCCAAAATTGATGGAATATATATTTATGTGTGCTTGTATTAATAAATAAGACCGTAAGTTTATTTTTTGTTATACAAACTTACTAAGCATAACATGCTTACTCCATTTATTTTTCCCTGTCTTATAGTGCTCAAAGCTCGCTAAGGTTGGAAGTCGGTCGGAGCAGTCATCACACTATCCACTATCCCATTTTGGTATAAATAGAAAACTTGTTTTGGTATAATGACATGTATAAGCTTAATTGGTCAATTATGGCTTGATGATGATGTTTGTAATCTAGCCACTGGAATGGCTAGTAATGGTTGTTTGATATACTTGTAATGTCATGCTATGCTAGCTTTATATATATATATATATATATATATATATGAAGTGGTTGTTTTTAGTAAGTCTAACATATAGATTAAACCAAGGTAAAATTTTGAATATGATTGCATGTAGTGTTATGCCTTGTAAATGATGAAATTTGCTTGAGATGGATGCTTGGAATGGTTGGATTGTAATTGGTTTGTTTAGTGCTGGAACATGGTAAATTTAGGTGACAAATGAGGCTAGGAAATGGCCTGTTTTTGTCCACACGGGTAGGCACATGGGTGTGTATCTTGGCTGTGTGTGTCCCCTACATCCTAAAAATGAGAAACAGAATGCTCAGAATTGGGCACATGGGCAGAGACACGAGCATGTGTCTCAGCCATGTGGTTGACACGGCCACGCCCATGTGAAAACTGCACCTAAATTTTGAAAATAAAAATTCACCACACGGCCTAGCACACGAGCATGTGACTTGGCAGTGTGACTTCAATTTCTTCATGCTTTAAAAGTCAGAGAGTTACACGGGTTAGGCATACGGGCGTGTGTAGTACACGGCTTAATCACATGTACGTGTCCCTAGACCACTTGGGCATGTGAGCCTGATAAATCGTAATTTATACATATTTTCATCCCCTGCTTAACACATTTATGAATGATTTCTCCTTAGATTTGGTGAATTTGATGCTCCTAATCCTTTAATTTCATGTTTTATACTTAGGTGACCATAGGAGAGTGAAAAGAACAAGAAACGGGCCAAAAATGGAGCAAATGGGCCGAAGTGGGAAAACAATAAGGCCTGGACTTCCTCACACTGGCAGAACACAAGCCTATGCCACTCTAACAGGCTCGACCACGGCCTGAAGTAATTGCACACGGGCGTGTCCCTATCGACCCCTAGTTAAGTTCTATTCAGAAAAGGGCCATTTTTAGGTTTATAGGCATTCTAAAGCCTATTTAAACACCCTAGAGGAGGGCTAAAGGGGGGACAGAGAGTGGAGAGTAAGGAATTACTCCAGGAAATCTGATTGATCGATCTCAGAAGCCGGATTCATCATCAAGACCAAAGATCTCTCCTCAATTTCCCTTCAAGAATTTTGGGTTTTCTTTATGTTTTGTATTCATTATTCTTCTGAGATGTTTTCCTATTTAGTTATGAACTAAAACCCCTAATTACCTAAGGGGAATGAAACCTAAGACGAATCTTGTTATTATTTTCTAAATTGTATGATAAATATTTGACTTGTTCTTAATTATGTGTTCTTAATTCTTGTTTCGGTATGTCAGGATGTTGATGCAAGTTAATGCTCTTAGTTGGAGGATGAATAGTCCCTGTCTAAGAGTGGCTTTGTCATAATTGAGCGGAGTTGATTGCGCACCTAGAGATAGGGTGATAAGATTTTGCCGGATTAGGGTGACAAATCTTGTTATTATTTTCTGAATTGTATGATAAATATTTGACTTGTTCTTAATTATGTGTTCTTCATTCTTGTTTCGGTATTTCAGTATATTGATACAAGTTAATGCTCTTAGTTGGAGGATGAATAGTCCCTGTCTAAGAGTGACTTTGTCATAATTAAGCGGAGTTGATTGCGCGCCTAGAGATAGGGTGACAAGATTTTGCCGGATTAGGGTGAAACCTAATAAAGGGATCCATAGATCGAGTTAATGCAACCCTAGGGTGTTAATAAGAAGGAAATTTCAATTATTCAATCTAGGTGAAGTCCAGGTGGATTTTTCCTTGGGTATTATCTTAATTCAATCGTTTTTCCAAAAGTAATTCCCCAATTCTATTTTCTGTGATTTCTTAGTGTAGTTAATTAGTTAATTAAAACAAACCCCATTATTCTTAGGCTAGACAATAAAAAAGACAGTCATTACTAGTACTTTTAGTTCCTTTGGGTTGGACAATCCGGTCTTGCTAAAGCTATACTACTGTTCGATAGGTACACTTGTCTACATCGTGATAATAGTTAGTCTTAAGAACGATTAATTATAAATTTATAAAACTTATCACGGAGAATCATGATCAAGTTTTTGGCGCCGTTACCGGGGAACTAGAATATTAGGAACACTCAATTTTTATTACTTTAGCCATTTACTTTTACTGCAATTTAATTTTTTTGTTTTTATTTTTATTTACTAAATTTTCTTTTCCTTTCTCCTAGCAGGTTCTTATAGTTTATGACTAGAAGAAACCCATCGGGACCATTACTTTTTGACAAAGAAATCGATCGCAGCGCTCGTAGAAATCGACGAGAAATAAGGCGAAGCCTAAGATACACAGAGGAAGAGCAAGAGGACGATATCTCAACTACAACCGAGGAGATGGCTGAAAATTAGGAAAATCCGCTACCTCCTACGATACCTACTGATCTAGTAAATCAAAATCCTGCTCCTCGTACTATGTATGATTATGCTAAACCTAATTTAACAGGAACTGAGTCAAGTATAGTTAGGCCTGCTTTTGCTGCAAATAATTTTGGATTGAAACCTAACATAATTCAAATGATACAGCAATTTGTTCAGTTTGATGGTTTGCAGGATGAGGACCCCAACACTCACTTGGCAAATTTTCTGGAGTTTTACGACACATTTAAAATTAATGGCATTTCTGGCGATGCTATTCGTCTTCGGTTATTCCCTTTTTCATTGAGGAACAAAGCTAAACAGTGGTTGAACTCGTTACCACGAGGGTCAATCACTACTTTGGAACAAATGACCGAAAAGTTTTTATTAAAGTATTTTCCACCGACTACGACGGCCAAATTACGTAATGATATCTCTTCTTTTGTGCAGATAGATTTAGAAACACTTTATGATGCATGGGAGAGATACAAGGACCTTCTGCAAAGGTGCCCTCACCATGGGTTACCTCTATGGTTGCAAGTTCAAACATTCCACAATGGCCTGAATCCCTCGACTAGACAAATGGGTGACGCAGCCACTGGTGGAACCATCAACAACAAAACACCTGAAGCAGCTTACGAATTTATTGAGGAGATGTCACTGAATAACTATTAGTGGCAAGTTATGGGGACTAAACCAACCAAAACAGTAGGCGTTTATAACGTTGATGCGGTTAAATTGTTATCAAATCAAGTAGAACTTCTAAATAAAAAGATTGATGGTTTACTTGGTTCTATGCAGGTACATCCAGTGATGAGGTGTGATTCAAGTGGAGGAGGTGTACATACAGATTATCAACCCTTCAATCTTACAACCGACGAGGAATAAGTCCACTATATGGGTAACAATAACTCTAGATCTCAAAATAACCCATATAGTAATACCTATAATGCAGGTTGGAGGAACCACCCAAATTTCTCATGGGGTGGTCAGGGAAACCAAAGGCAACAAAATCCTCCGGGTTTTCAACAACCACCTTACCAAGAAGAGAAAAAGCCAAACCTTGAAGAGATTCTATCCAAATAACTCTAGTCCACTATATGGGTGTCAGAAACTCGCTTCCAGAATACCGAGATAACACTTAAAAATCAACAAGCATCGATCTAAGGGCTCAAAATTTAGATAGGCTAGTTGTCCAAACTAATTTCTGAACGACCACAAGGTAGCTTGCCAAGTAACACTGAACCTAACCCGAAGGAATAGTTCAACGCGATTAATGTTCAAGGTGAAGAAGGATTCGTTAAGCCTAAGCTAGAACTGAGGCAAGAAACTATGGTGAGCAAAGGTAAAGGTGAGATAAGTCACAATGAAAACAAAATGGTAAGTGTAGAATACAAACCTCGTGTGCCATATCCCAAAGCGACAAGGAAAGACCGCTCAGATGAACAATTTGGTAAATTCCTTAAACTCTTAAAAAAAATTACATATCAACTTACCGTTTATTGAAGCTCTCTCGCAGATGCTGAACGCAATGAAATTTTTAAAGAAGCTTTTAGCAAATAAGCAGAAATCAGACGAGGCATTGCATGTAGAGCTAAACGCAGTTTGCTCAGCTATTCTACCAAATAAGCTACCCAACAAATTAAAAGATCCAGAGGGTTTTACAATTCCTTGCTTAATTGGTAGTTTAGATGTTAATAATGCATTATCAGATTTAGGGGCTAGCATTAATGTCATGCCTTACAAAATGTTTAAGCAATAAGGTTTTGGGAAACCCAAACAGACTAGGATGAGCATTCAATTAGTAGATAAAACTATTAGATTTCCGAGGGGTATTATTGAAGATGTGCTAGTTAAAATTGATAAATTTATATTTCCCATTGACTTCGTTGTTCTAGACATAGAGGAGGCTAGCAACACTCCTTTAATTTTAGGAGTGCCTTTTTTAGCAAATGCTAGAACAATTATTGATGTTGGCACAGGTGAACTCAAACTTTGTGTGGGGGACGAAACAATCACCCTTCAAGCTCGCAATTCTGGCAACACATCAAAAATTAAAGGTGATTGTAGAAACCATTCTACTAAAACTGACAATATGGTGCAACCTACTTTGCAAGAAATGAATTCGAAGGATATACATAAGCCATGTTCAAGTAACGGTAGAGAACCTATTCTTGAAGAACGAAGGTTACAAATCGAGGAGCTAGATGAATGGCGAACACATAAACCAAGAACATACGATAAACCAAAACTACGCCAGAACGAGCTCAATACCTCACCAAATCAACTTATGGTTGGAGATAAAGTTCTATTAGACGCCGCAAATCCTCACATTGTCACTGCCAAACCAAATGAAGAAATTCCTCTTACTGTACTTAGCATTTTCCCATTCGGTACAGTCGAGGTAAGTCGTCCCAAATTCGACACTTTTAGGGTAAACAATACCCGCCTAAGATATTATTTTGATGAGATAGATAGTAGGAATGAGGAATATAAACTCCTCGAACCACCATGACCAATCAATAGAGAGGTAAGTCGAGCTTAGACTATAAATAAGTGCTTCTCGGGAGGCAGCCCGAGCACTAACGGTCTTAACTTCTTTAAATTCTAGTGTTTAACACCTAACTTACTAACGAAGTTCTTGAATACAGGTTTACAACACTCACACGGCTAAGCACACGGGCGTGCTTAAGACCGTGTGAAAACAGGGAAAAGATTTTTCCCAAACACGGGCTGTGATAAATGACCATGACCGTGCGATATGGCCATGGACGATCCTGTCAAAACAACACGAGTGTGCGACACGCCCGTATCATAGAACCGTGGGTGAACTTGAAAAAATAGCACGGGCATGCGACACACCTGTGTCTATCACCCGTGGTCGAACCTGTCAAGTTAACACGGGCGTGGGCCTCCATACACGGGCATGGGAGAAGCGAATGAAGCCAGACACGGCCTTGTGACACGACCGTGTACATCAACATGCCCAAGGTACACGGGTGTGAGGCAAATATCAGACGTGCCGAAATTCAAAAAAACACGAAATACACGGGCTAAAATTAGGACACATGGGTGTGTCCCCTGGCCGTGTGTCCCAAAATCTATAAATACCCTTCACTATTCATCATCTTCTTCACCCAAAATCCCTAACCTTAACCGCCACAAGTCCACACGCCCTCCCTGCCACGCTCATGCTGTAACACCCCTTACCCGTATCCGTCGCCGAAATAGGGTACGAGATATTAACAAATTATAATACATACTATTAAATAAAACTGAGACAAAAATATGACGTGCAATTTGATCATGAATCATTATAACATATGCCATTAACAATACAAGCCAATTTCAAAGGCTTCATACAAAATGATTAGTTTGATACTATAATTAACATTTTAAACCTAGGCAATTATGACACGTAACAAAATAACTAATTCTACTATACATGCCATAATTCAAAATGTTGAGTTCAAATACCAAAAGTATTGATAGTGCGAACGGATCTTCAACGATCTCTAACTCCTGAGCTAGCCGGATGACACTATAAGACAAAAGAGAGAAATGAAAGTAAGCTTATAGCTTAGTAAGTAAGTATATAAATAACAAATAAATAATCTAATATGTTTACAACATAACTCAATTATATCATATATGTTTATTTGAATTTCATTATTTACTTCAATTTGATCAAGCTGCCCCTCCTGCGTCATGATCACTAAATAAATCATAGCTCGAGTTACGAAACTCGAAATTCAAATTTGTAAAATTTAACTGAATCTAGACTCATAAAAATTATTACTAATTTTTTCTAGAATTTTTGGTTGAGCCAATTAGTACATTTTATTAGTTAAAGTTTCCCCTATTACACAGCTTGACTGATCTGATATCTGTTCACAACGAATTGAATTTATCTCAGTACACAATTCAAATGACCATGAAACCTTTTCATTTAAAACTAGACTCAATAATTAATTTATGCATATAAACTATATTTCTTAATTTTTTTTGTACAATTTTTAATGATTTTTCAAATTTGGAATAGGGGATCACATAGTCATTCTGAGCAAGTCACACACAATTATAAATATCTAAAAATATAGAATTCCTTTACTTTCTCCGTTTCATTTATATGAAAATAGACTCATTAAGCTTTAATTTCACATCTCATTCAGCCTCTAATTAAATTCCTACTATTTTTAGTGATTTTTCAAATTCACGTCACTGCTACTGTCCCAAAACAGTTTTAGTGCTAATTCACTCTTTCACACTTTCTTTGTATTAACCTCATTTTAACTTATATATATCACAAATCATTTTCACCACTTTTCATACATCACAAGTATAGGCCCATGATTACAATGCCACCACAAAGCCATCCCGTTGAACAATTCGGATCAATTCTCGATACTTGATGGTTTCAGCACACAGCCCCACCTTCACATTTCATTTAATTTGGCTCTCTTGTACACATGGAGAACACCTAGTACCACCCATGCGACCTAGCCAATTTATCTCGTAGCTCTCTTGTCTACATGGTGTCCTTCACTTGGAATCACACATGCGACCTAGCTACATTTATCTCTCCCGTGGCTCTCTTGTCTACATGGGATACATCCCGTATCACACATGTGACCTAGCCACTACATAGTATCTCGTAGCTTTCTTGTACACATGATGTGCACTCAGCACCATACATGTGACCTAGCTACGCTCCATCTATTTTATTTGATCTTTCCGAATGTTCAACCGGGATTTCTCTCTCTATTACTATTTCCATTCTTCCAATAGTCGATTTATGCTTCAACATCACTAATATATATATATATATATATATATATATATATATATATATATATATATATATATAATAGGCTGAAATATAAGAATGTAAATGAAATTAATGTATTGTTTACATACAAGCCTACCTCGGTGCAAAATATGGGAATTTTGCAATTTAGTCCAAAACTTTTTCCTTCCCCTGTTCGAGATCGATTCCACACCTTTCTTGATTTATAACAACACATTTACCTTATTTAACACTCGAACTATTTATTTCAATCCAAAAATCACATTATGCAAAAATTACATTTTTGCCCCCTAACTTTTACAAAATTATGATTTTGCCCCAAGGCTCAGAAATTTAATTTCAGCCCTTATTCTTATGTTTAATGACATGCTAATGATTTTTCTCTTCTATGGCAACATCAAATTCTCACTCTAACACATAGTCATGAACAATAGATATTTTTATCGATTATGCCGTTTTGCTCGTTTTCGCTAAAAATTGCTTAGAAAAGATCGTTCTCCTAACTTTAAACATTCATATTCTACCATAAAACATCAAAATACATGCCTATCATTCATGGGTAAACTTTTAAACATAAACCCTAACTCGAAATAATGGTAGAAATAGGTAAACCGAGTTACGAGGATTTCAAAAATGTAAAGAACATTAAAAACGGGGCTTAAAATCACTTACTATGAAGCTTGAAAGTTGAAGAAACCCTAGCTATGGAGGAGAGCAAATTTCGGCAGCAACTAGTGAAGGTGATGACCAATTTTTGTGTTATTTTTCCCATTTTATTTCATTTAATATGCAAATGACCAAAATGCCCTTACTACTAAACTTTCCAAAAATTCCCTCCATGTCCAACTTTTGTCCATAACTTAGGAATTGGTTAAATTTCTATTTAATACCTCCTAATTAATATCCCAAAGAAATTTCATACTAAAAACTTCTAAAACACGAGTTTTTCAATTTATTCGGTTTAGTCCCTAATCTCAAGTTAAGCACTCAATGCATAGAATTTCATCACGAAATTTTCACGAAATCATGAAATCATATCATAAACCTCAAAATAATTATAAAATAATTATTTCTATCTCAGATTTGTGGTCACGAAACCACTATTCTGATTAGGCCCTAATTCAGGTTGTCACACATGCGCCGCTTCCATCTCCATCTTTGGGCACCCAAACTCCTCCTTTTAACGTATAACATGTCGTCTTCACGAGGAAAGAAAGCCGCTGTCCCCGCTTTGAAGAAAAGGAAGGGAGCGTCCTATTCCTCGGGTCCCACCGTAGAAATTCGCCACCCCTTCCGTAGTTCCTCATTAGGCCCCAAGAAGAATTTTTCCAACTACTCCGGGCCCGACCTTTAATTGTGGGCCGTTGCATCGACTGTGCTGCAGTAGAACAAGTCCAATTGGCTAATACGATTCGGGCCCTCCTCACTACTGACCCATGGAACCTCTTCTTTGAGATCGTCGAGCCGACGTACCTTGAGCTCACAATAGAACTATGCTCAACATTCCATCTTCAGACTGTAATGACCAACTATGATGATCCCGACACGGTCCAATTTCGCTTTGGCGGTTTAGTCTGCCAGTTGAGCGTTCCAGAGTTTGGTTCAGCACTGGACCTTTACACGGAGGAGTTCAAGGAGAAGAATGACCTCGTTACCCTCAACCGCCACATCCCTTATTCTCCCTCGAAGTGCTGGAATGCCCTCGTCCCTCGCTCGCCCACCTACGACCCCAGTAGCTCCAAGGCATCAGCTCTTCCTCCTTCCTTGAGGTACTTACACTCTATCTTAGCTCATAATCTGATAGGGAGGAGAGAGAGCACCGGCGTCGTCAACACCCACGACGTCTACTTCTTATGGTGTATATTGCACGGGCACGTCTTCGACCTTGCCTATTTTGTTGCCCTTTCCATTCTCCATTAGACGGAGTGACATCGGAAGGGGTTCATCTCCATTGGCCCGTACGTGACTTGACTGGCCCGGCACTTTGGGCTCCTCAACACCGCGGCACAAGAATCATCCTTTACCCTCATTGGTCAGATGTCTCCACAAGGCATCTCGAGCATGCTAAGCATGACGAGGATAGAAAAGCGCCGAGGAACCTACCCTCCTCAATATCGTCTCGCCCAATCAACCGAGGAGGAGGCCCCCGAGGACATTACTGATGATGTCCCTCCACAGCACGAGGACCCACCTTCTCAGCCACCATGCTCCCATCGTCCAGTTCATGCGGCGGCTTCATATCCTGACATTTCTGAGCGCCTAACTCAATTTGAGCAGTAGTGTTTTCAGTGATTTGATAACATTGATGCTACTCTACAGTAGATTTGTCAGCACTTCCACATCTCACCGCCACAACCACCTCGCGAACCATCCGGAGATGATGATCTTTAATTTATATTATCTTTATTTTTATTTTTATTTTTATTTTTATTTATCAATGTTTTTATTAATTTCACTTTTAGCTTTTAATGTTATTTCTTTTTTTGTTACTATTTTATATTTAGGTTTTATAAACAAATTTTAATCTCGGTTAATTTTTTATGAGTAATTATTCTTCCTTATATCCTTTAAAAAGTTACTGATTTTATCACAGTTATAAAGAGCTACATAGCTCACAATTACTAGGAACTTCAAACTCCATTGGAAAAGGCTCTCCACGACTGCCATGCCCTGCTCAACCACGAGATATAATATTCTTTTGGTGCAGCACTTGTGGAACCCAACCTCTACCACCACCGGAGTATCCTCCTCCACTCTACATAACTCCAAACTCGGGAGTTCATTCATTTAACACTCAAAAAGTTTCATTTCTCGCCATATCTTATGATATTATATCTAAAATTGCCACTAACTTTATCTTTGTACATTGAGGGCAATGTACATCTTAAGTGTGGAAGGTATTCATTTCATTATCAGAAAAATCCTTGAATATTGCCTTGTTCTCTTACAAATCTATCATATCATTTTTAGGATGAATTTTGATTAATTTATGATTTTTATTGATATGTCTTGAATTAAAATATAGGCAGTCATGCATTGATTATTTAAACTTTAAGACATTAGAGAATTAAGCATGATAAGTTGATTTTTGAGAATTTAAAATTTTAGGTTGTTTCCCCAAGTTTAGGTATTATCTTGAATTGAAATCCACAAGTTTAAACATCAAAAAGCAATAATTTTTTGTGAGATTATTGAGCCTTTAAGAGCATCTATTATTTCTTTTATGCTCACTTTTATTATTGCTTTGAGTGTGTCAATATCGAATTGTTATTGTGGAACTTGCTTGATTATGCATGTCAAGACCACACCATTTGATTTGATATGTCAAGATGATAGAGGCACTTAGGATTAACCCACTCATGCCATGAAAAGCCTACCTCCACGATTAACCCTTATTAAACCCCTTTGAGCATAACAAGCCATTCCTTGTATTACTCTCAATATTAACCCTTAACTCATTATTGTTGAAATCCCCTCAATTAATTTGATACCTATTTTTGTCGAGACTTGATTTGAATAAATTGCTTAGCTATGTCTTATTCTTAGTAGTTAGTCTATGTTATTTGACTTGTTATTAAAAATAATAATAATAAATATTAGTAGTAGTGATCTTTTTGTTTTTGAGCTTAAGTATTTAAATTCCATATTCTGAGAAGACGCTCTGTTGTACGCAAGTGATGATTAAATATTTTTCTAGTTAAGTAATTTTCAATTCAATCTCGATTCTAACCTTTTCTTTTAGCCTGTGACCACACCCCCTAATCGAGCCTCATTACAACCCTCTAAAGACCTTTTGATTGATGTATCACCTCAATATATAGTGGTGGAGATTTGATTTTCATTGCAAGCCTATGGTAATAACTTTTCATATTGGCTGTTGACTGCTGATTTCATCATCCTTAAACAATGTGAGTGAGTTGAGTGAATCTTTAGAGAGGATGTTAAACTCTGTGAGATTTCAAATCAATGGTAACTACTTAGATAAGGGGAGATGCCTATGTTTTCCGTGATTAAATACTCAACTTGGAATGTTTGAAATTTTAATGCTCTTCTAGTTGAATTCTCAATGTATGATTACTTATGAATTAGTCAGAGATATTATTGATAGGAATTATAAGTTGAGATAAAGGAATTCTTAATTGTGAATTGAGGATTTTGCTTGAGGACAAGCAAACGCTTAAGTGTGGGGGTATTTGATAAAACGTAATTTATACATATTTTTATCCCCTGGTTAACACATTTATGAATGATTTCTCCTTAGATTTGGTGAATTTGATGCTTCTAATCCTTTAATTTCATGTTTTATACTTAGGTGAGCATAGGAGAGTTAAAAGAACAAGAAACGGGCCAAAAATGGAGAAAATGGGCCGAAGTGGGAAAACAACACGGCCTGGACTTCCTCACACGGGCAGAACACACGCCCGTGCCATTCTAACAGGCTCGACCACGGCCCGAAATAATCGCACACGGGCATGTCCCTACCGAGCCCTAGTTAAGTTCTATTTAGAAAAGTGTAATTTTTAGGGTTTATAGGCATTCTAAAGCCTATTTAAACACCCAAGAGGAGGACTAAAGGGGGACGGAGAGTGGAGAGCAATGAATTACTCCAGGAAAGCTGATTGATCCATCTCAGAAGCCGAATTCATCATCAAGACTGAAGATCTCTCCTCAATTTCTCTTCAGGAGTTTTGGGTTTTTTTAATGTATTGTATTCATTATTCTTCTGAGATGTTTTCCTATTTAGTTATGAATTAAAACCCCTAAATACCTAAGGGGAATGAAACATAAGATGAATCTTGTTATTATTTTCTGAATTGTATGATAAATATTTGACATGTTATTAATTATGTTTTCTTAATTTTTGTTTTGGTATTTCAGGATATTGATTCAAGTTAATGCTCTTAGTTGGAGGATGAATAGTCCCTGTCTAAGAGTGACTTTGTCATAATTAAGCAGAGTTGATAGCCAGATTAGGGTGAAACCTAATAAGTGGATCCATAGATTGAGTTAATGCAACCCTAGGGTGTTAATTAGAAAGAAATTTCAATTATTCAATCTAGGGTTAGACGTTATTAGTCTTGAATAGGGATAATAACATAACTTAGAGATTTCTACGGAACAAGTTAAATGAATAAATCGTCTGATTTGGAGTCAAAATAACAAGTGAAGTCAAGGTGGATTTTTCCTTAGGTATTGTCTTAATTCGATCATTTTTCCAAAAGTAATTCCCCAATTCTATTTTCTGTGATTTCTTAGTTTAGTTAATTAGTTAATTAAAACAAACCCCATTATTCTTAGGCTAGATAATAAAAAAAGACAGTCATTACTAGTACTTTTAGTTTCTTTGGGTTCGACAATCCGGTCTTGCTAAAGCTATACTACTGTTCGATAGGTACACTTGCCTACATCATGATAATAGTTAGTATCAAGAATGACTAATTATAAATTTATAAAACTTATCACGTAGAATCATGATTAGAGCCCTGCACCTAGGAAAAATTTTGGAATTTCACGAAAAATTCCTTAACTTCCCGATTTAGTCCCAATTTGACTTCAACACTTGTTTTGGGCCTTGAGGGTCCATATATGGGATGATATGTATGATCTCAGATAATGAATAGTAATTTACATAAATTAATTGAAGAATGTTTTGAATGTTTCAGTAATACTCTAAAACCCTGTTCCTACGACGGATACGAGTTAGGGGTGTTACAACATGTACCTAGGAAGTTCTTGGTTTGATGTGGTTGATATTTGATAATATTTTGGTTTTAAGTGAAATGATAGTAATTTGTATATATGGTGGTGATTGAAGTTGTGTTTTTGTATGTTGCATAGTTTAATGTGATGGTATGTCTTTGGTTCAAAGCTTGATAGCTTAAATAACTAAAAGTTAGTTCTACATTGGTAAATTTGATATGAATGGATGTAACGCGTAGGTTTGTGCAAGTGTACACAATCGTTATCAAATAATAAGTAATTATCGAGTTATCGTCTCCATAGTGATTATGTTTGTGTTAAATCACTTAATTGTAAAATTATACTAACAAGTTGGTAAATAAAAACACAATATGGTTGAGAAGTGATGATTAAAATTAAATATATTAAGCTAGATGCAATGATCCCTAATGCAAATTATCCTAAGTATGCAAACTATATGAATGGGATAGATTTTAGCAAAATTAAACACAATTTGCAACAATTATAAAATAAATAAGCTAGGACAATTACTTTAATTAAACTTAATTTATTATCAACATGCTTAATAACATTTGGAAAAACATTCCATGGCAACTCTATCTTTCATGAGTTTGGAAACCACATTAGGTCCTTTCGGAATCCTTTACTTAGTAAATACACATTTTACTGATCCTTATTTACTAAGGGTTTCTTAGCATTCGTGTGAGGTAACAGGGACATGTTAGGTTTGAAACGGTTTAATCACACAAACCTAAAAACTATGCAGATAATAGAGCTTGGTTAGAGTTGTTATGCAACCTGCAATTTAATCGGGTTCGGATCTAAATTGAGCATGCTCTTTTCAAGTATGCGTCCACTAGCCATGATTTGGTTAGGATCGCTCAGCTAATTCAGGTGCATTTCAATCATGTATAAACGAAATACAGACTTGATTTTAATTGAAAACATGATCGACTGAGGCACAAACATTTAAGCATGAATCAAATAAATATTATTTAATCAAAACAATCATCCTAGCTTAAATAAAATTAAGCTAACATTGTTGTAAATAAGAACAAAGAACACATAGCAAACATTTTTAGATTAAATTAAAGAAACGAAAGATTAAACCCAAATTAGAGTGGCTATCATCTAAGGCTCTAACTGACAAGGCTCCTTCACTCCTTCGTTTTGCTCCTTTGCAGATGGCTCTCCAAGGTGGCCGACCAAGGGCTCTTTAAGAGGCTTAATTGCTAAAATCTCTATGAAGAGATGATGCTAGGCGTGGGGAATAGAAAATGCTAGAGAGAATTGAAAGAGAAGAGAATGATGAGGGATAAGGGATGAGGAATGAGGGAATGAAGGGGTCTTACTCATAGGTGAAGAGAGGTGGGTAGTTTGCTAAAAATAGTTGGGATTAGTCTCTTCACACTTCTTCTATGAGTGGCCGGCCACAATTAGTGGAATTTAAGCTGATTTTTGCTTGATTTTTTAAGCAATTTAAATGCCATAATGACTCAAGACTGAGACTCAGTTCTTCAGGCAAATCTCTAATTTCTTCAACAATGTAAGGACCTTATGTAATTAAACCAAAAAGTGGTTTAATTGGACAGCCATGTGAAGCCGACTTTGGGTTGACTTAGTTTTCAATTTGGACGGTTTTTGTAATCCAACAAAGCTATCTGACCAGTCCAAAATAAATCAATAAGTTAAAGGACCAAAGATAAAATTTATCCAATTTAAATAATTAATTACAACCCAAATTATTAATGAAATATTTAAAATGATTTATTAAATATAATTTTATATTTTATTATTTAATTTAATTATGCATGGCCCATTTTATGTCTTAATAAATGTAATATGTTCAAATCAATATAAAATAAGCCATTTTATGCATGAAAACTATATAATAAAGCATAAAATCACATTTTAATAATTTCTATATCCTAATTTCATAATTTCACATATTTCATTAATTTATTAAACAATTACTTAGTTTTAACAACCAATTTAAGTAAAAAGGTGATAAATTACATAGGAAAAATCCTATATATTTGTCAGTTTACACACCCCCAAACTTAAATCATTGCTCATCCCGAGCAATGTTTATGCATAGCAAAAAGGTCTTGCTAAGGCAAAATTGCTAATAGTGTAAGCAACATCAATCTTTGTCCCATAATCATGCATTAATAACTTCATGTTCATAAATCTTCTTTATTAACAAATAATTAATATGCAAACATTTATAGAATTTCATAAGAAGTTTCAAAATATGCCAACATAAATCATAGTTTGTATGTATGTCACAACCACAGATAACATTCTTCATTCAACATAATTTCTTATCAATCAAGCTAACAATCATAAGGCTTATTTATGATCTTCATATGTTGAACTTAGTACTTCCTCTCCACTAATGTAGGTGACATAATCATCAAATCAATAGGTCTTTTATAAGGTTGTAAGGGGGCTCGGTTAAAGGTAGGGATTTTAAGAGATGAAGCATTTCGGTTTCAAAATCTTAACTTTTAACTTTGTCTTGGATTTCTCGAAATACAAGCTTTTTCTTTAAGTGAACCTTTGGAACACCCCCAAACTTATTTTGAACTCAAGCTCATACATTTTTCCTTTTTGGAGACTGAGCAAACTTTTCTTCGCTCTTCCTTTGTTCTTTTTTTTTTTTTTTTTTTTTGTTTAAGCATGAGCACATACATTTTTTTGAAAATTTCCTCAAGCGTTGGCTACCAAGACAACTTTAGTTAAGATGGGTGCACAAAATTAGGATAACTTAAAAAGATGGTAATGTGGCTTATAATGTAGGTTCATTGCAATAAATAGACC
This sequence comes from Gossypium anomalum, assembly GCA_025698475.1. Lineage (NCBI taxonomy): Eukaryota > Viridiplantae > Streptophyta > Magnoliopsida > Malvales > Malvaceae > Gossypium > Gossypium anomalum. Next base: position 62,906,903 of record CM046968.1, on the reverse strand, counting down.
TTTAAGCTCAAAATTATAGTTTCAAGGGTCGAATATCATAGGGTTGGCTTGAAAAGGCTTAAACGATCCAAAGAAATAATGCCTATATCATTTTAGATTTTTATGTCCCTTAGGATTTCACCTCAAGAAAGTTACTAAGCCAATTCTAAAGATATAAACCTTCATGCATGTCTAATCTCAAAAGAAACTAAGTTTTCATGGCAAACATTACTAAGGCTAAGATCATATAAGCATTCCATTCTTCATGATAACATACTTTCACTCAGATAAAATCATCATTCATACTTGCATACAAACTATCTCATTAACAAAAAATGTCTCTAAACATTCAATTATTAACACATACTTATGAAAGAAATGATTGAAACATACTTGAAAATTTTAAAAATTTGAGCAATTTATTTACCTTACCCCTTTAAAAAGAAGCAAAGTCCTTATTGCACGAACAAAGTAATAAATGAAAACTGAAAACCAAGTAGGGTTGAAAAGAAAGAGAGGTGAGTCATTAAGACTACTTAAATACCAAGTCTTTCCTAATAACCCAATCCTAGACATGTCCATTCCCATTACCACATCACTTAGTCTTTTTCTTTCTAAAGAAATGTTAAGTTTATTCATGCTTGCTATGTTTTATTCTGCAGGAATTAAATCCTAATTATGAAAGAAAAAAATTCCTAAAGACCTAAAAAAAATTAAATAAATAATAAGAGAAGAATCCCCCCTTTTATTTTTCTGACTCATTCCACTTGTCTTTTTCAGCTCCATCTATGCTCGTATAGTCTGTACCTTCCGTCTATGTCTCAAAGATAGCATTTGGGAACTCAAGAACAAAAGTACTAGAGATATTCTTAAAAGTATTTTGAATTGATTCATTTCTAATATTTGCATATTTCCAGTAAGTTTGTTGTTAATTGTGCATGAACTTGCACATATCCATCAGAATTGACAACTCTGATTTCTTTAAAGCACTTGCAAAAGTCAGCATAGGAGTTGTAGATTCAGGTTCAACACTTAGCTTGATTGGTTCTTCTTCTGGCTCAACCCTTGGTTCAGGGGTTGCAGATCCTTCAACTAGTTTAGAACTATTTGGTTCCTTGTCAGAATCTTCTTCTTCAGTGTCTGTAACTGAATTAGCTTTAGTTTCAATTTCATTTGTTGACTCATCAGTATCTGGCTCAGTTGGCTCTTCTTGCTCGCCATGATTCAGCTCATGCACCTTCTCTACTAACCTTTCAAGATCATGATTTGTAATGCACCCTTGAACATATCGCCCCTTCAGATTTGCTTTTGTTTTAACATGGGCCCTTAAGCAAAGTGAAGCGGTTAATGATGGGAAATAAGCACTTCCTGTCTTCTTTTTAGCACAATCATGAATCTCCTTGAGAATAAATTTCCCAACATTAATGGAATTTTCAGTTAAGATTGCATATAACAAGAGCATCCGATCCATCGAGATGGTGGAACTATGTGAAATAGGCATAAAACTGTAGCGAACAAAATAAAACCATAGCTTTGCTACTTGTTTTAGGTATTCCCTTCGAAAAGAATGGCTCCCATACTTTATTATAATCCATTGGGATCCCAGATTTGTCACAACATCAAGCACTTGTTGAAGAATATCCTAATTGATATTGTTCATTATAGGGTAGTACTCATCTTCTTCAATATCAAGCAAGTTAAACAAATCATTGATGGACTTAGAAGTAAGAGGTACCTTTTTCTTTCGAACGATGACCTCAGTAGCATCTTGCATAGTCAAACTAGCATAAAATTCTCGAACTAGTTCATCATCGGGAAGTGAACGAGCATCACAAAATCATTCCCACTTGAGAGCATTGATTTTATTTCTAGTCGGTATAGGAACAACCATCTAATCATTACTCTTCAAGTCAAAACCTTTTTCTGGCGTCATAGGTTGATGCTTGAAGATTGAATCAAAACCTTTTTACAAGACATGGTATCTTTTCTTGAAGATTGGTGAAGTTTCTGCATAAGGGGAGAAAAGCAATCGGTAAAGTGGTAAAGACTTGCTAAAGCAAAAATCTTGCGACAACAAGAATAGTGCAGCAGCAATGATAGTGTGTGATAGCCAAGGCAGTGTGCAGTGGTAGTAGCTGGTTTCGGCAAAAAAGGAAGAGAACTAGGGTTTCTTTAGGGATTTGAGGTTGACGACAAAAAAGAGAGAGGAGATTTAGGGATTTTTTTAGCAATTAAGCAATTTGCTTTAAGGGATATGAAAATTAGTAGAATGGAGAGGGGTTTATATAGGGAAGAATTAGGGCAACATGTAGCGAAATTTTAGCTACATTAAGGTTACTTGGGCGACGAGTAATGAGAGTGGTGGCAAAGTGTGGATTTTCCCCTTCTTTTTGCTATCTTGGGCCTCAAACTTAGACTATATTTACAAACTTACTCAAGAAAAAAAACCGATTAGTATTTGGGCCAAATTTGAGCCCCTTTATTAACATAAAAATTTAGAATTTAAATAAAACAAATGAAATTTAAAAATTTTAAATCTTAATTAGAAAATTTCTTCTTAACAAATTACATTAAATTAATTCTCAAGAAAGGTTGGAGGGGTCACAGTGGTCCCGCTTAAGTTTCAATCTCCTTAGACAGAATTAATTAAATGTAATAAGTTAAGAAAACAAGTTCTAATTATTTATTTATTTACAAAATGAGGTCATGAAAAATCAAGGCTCTGTTAATTTAAACGAGGATTCAACTCGCTCAACTTTACCATCCCAATAGTGTTTGAGACATTGACCATTAACTTTAAACGTACCTTTGTAATTGTTGTATAATTCAATAGCTCCATAAGGATAAACTCGGCAGATGGTATAGGGTCCTTTCTATTGGGATTTAAGCTTCCCAGGAAATAACTTCAACCTTGAATTAAACAATATAACCTTCTGGCCTTCTTTAAAATCGCGAGGTTGTATATGACAATCATGCCATCTCTTTGATCTTTTTTTACCCATTTTGGCATTCTCATAGGAAAACAGCCTCAACTCTTGCAACTCATCAAGTTGTAACATCCTTCTCTCACCGGCTTGCTTAATATCAAATTTTAATTACTTCAAAGCCCAGTGAGCTATATTCTCCAACTCTAATGGAAAATGACATGCCTTTCCAAAGACTAACCAATAAGAAGTCATTCCTAACAGTGGCTTAAATGTTGTTCGATAGGCCCATAATGCATCACCAAGCCTTCGAGACCAATCTTTTCTTCTAGGGCATACTACCCTTTCAAGGATACCTTTGATTTCATGGTTTACTCTTTCAACTTGCCTATTAGATTGGGGGAGATAGGCAGTAGCAATCTTGTGCTTCACATTATATTTTTCAGGCAACCACTTAAGCCATTTGTTCACAAAGTGAGAACCTTCATCACTAATAATAGCTCTTGGTGTCCCAAATCGTGTAAACACATGCTTATGTAGGAATCGCACCCATTTGGATACATAGTCCACATCAACTAAGATGTATTTGTTCCCATATGAAGAAGGAAACGGGCCTAAGAAGTCAATGCCCCATATGTCGATTTCGCATCTTTCTTCGTGAGCAAGTATTTAATGGCCGCATGGTCAGTAAATACTGTAACTTTGGTACCTATAAGATATGAGTAGAATTTGTCAAAAGCAAGAACTATAGCAAAGAGTTCCTTTTTAGTTACCATATAATTCAGTTGGGCTCCCGTCAAAGTTCTACTTGCATAGTAAATAGGGTGAAACACTTTGTTTCTTCTTTGACCCATCACAGTTCCAACGGCATAATCACTTGCATCACACATTAACTTAAAAAGTGAGCTCCAATCAGGTGTAATGATGATTGGGGCTGAGATTAACTATTTTTTCAGATCTTCAAAAGCTTCCAAACATGCTTTGTTGAAATCAAACATTGTATCTTTTTCTAACAACAAACACAATGGTTTAGAAATTTTCGAGAAATCTTTGATAAACCTTTGGTAAAAAATGGCATGGCCTAAGAAACTTCTGACTCCTTTCATATTAATTGGGGCCAGTAATCTTTCAATTACATCCACCTTTGCTTTATCGACTTCAATTCCTCTCTTTGAGATTTTATGCCCTAAGACAATCCCTTCCTTAAGCATAGAATGGCATTTTTCCAGTTAAGGACAAGATTCGTCTCTTCGTATCTCTTCAGTACCTTAGCCAAATTACTCAAACAAATATCATAAGTGTTACCAAAAATAGAAAAATCATCCATGAAAACCTCAACAAAATTTTCAACCATATCAGTGAATATTATCATCATGCCTCATTGAAATGTTGCAAGTTCATTGCATAAACCAAAAGGCATTCGCCTAAAAGCAAATGTATCGTATGGACAAGTAAAGGTTATTTTATGTTGGTCCTCAGTAGCTACAACTAATTGGTTATATCCCGAATAGCCATCTAGAAAATAATAGAATTCATTACCTGCCAGTTGATCTAACATCTGATACATAAAAGACAACAAAAGATGGTCCTTTTGAGTGGCTTTATTCAATTTTCTGTAATCAATACAGATTCTCTAACCAAAAATAGTTCTTATTGGAATCAACTTGTTACGCTCATTTTCAACAATCGTGATTCCACCTTTCTTCGGCACACACTGCACTGGACTTACCACGAACTATTTGAAATAGGATAGATGATTCCTTCATCTAACCATTTGATCACTTCCTTTCTCACAACTTCTTTCATAATAGGATTGAGCTTCATTTTCCCATCAATTTGAGCTCTTTCACCTTCTTTTAAAATAATTTTATGCATGCAAAAAGAAGAGCTTATACCTTGAATATCAGCTATGGTCCAACCAATTGCTTTTATAAATTTCTTTGGAACAATAATTAGTTGCTCCTCTTAATCTTTAGTCAGTTCTGCTGAAATAATCACCAGCAAAGTAGAATAGTAACCTAAATAACTATATTTCAAATGGGAAGGAAGTACTTTTAGTTCAAGTTTAGGTGGTTCTTCAATTGACAACTTGGGTTGTACAAATTATCTAACTTCTAACTCCAATGGTTCAAACAATGTGGATTGAATAAAGTTCTCAGATTGGCTTTCATCAAAGCCATGTTTTCTTCACCTTCTTCATCCTCCAAAGGGTCAAGATCGAAGGCTTTCTCTAATGGGCCTTTTTCAAATTTGCTTTCCATAGAAACCAAGGTTTCTATCTACTCCATAACTGAACACTCTTCTGTTGGATTGGAAAATTTCATCGCTTTAAGAATGTTAAAGGTTACTTGATCGTCTTGAACTCGCAAGGTGAGTTCACCTTTCTACACATCAATTAACGTTCTTTTTGTGGCTAAAAAAGGTCTCCCAAAGATGATCGACACTTCCTTATCTGCTTCAAAATCTAAGACAATAAAATCAGTAGGAAAAATAAATTTATCTACTCTTACCAAAACACCCTCGATCTTTCATTCAGGGTATGCTAAAGATCAATCTTCTAGCTTAAGCGTCATAGTTGTAGGTCTTACTTCACCTATTCCTAGCTTCTTGAAAATAGACTTAGGCATCAAGTTGATACTTGCTCCTAAATCACACAAAGCTTTACCACAGTAAGATTCACCAATGTTACAGGGTATAGTAAAGCTTCCTGGGTCTTTCAATTTCAGTGGCAGTTTGTTCTGTAAGAATGCACTGCACTCCTTTGTCAAGGCAACAGTCTCAAACTCACTTAGGCGTTCTTCTTGGACAGTATATCCTTCATAAACGTCACATAATTCGACATTTGTTCTAAAGTCTCCACCAACAAAATATTGATGTGTAACTGCTTCAGAACATCAAAAAATTCCTTGAATTGCACCTCTTATTTTTGCTTGTGTTCCTACAATCTTTGCAGATATGGAGGTGATAGAGCTTTTGGTTGAATCGAATAACTCTTCTGACTAGGTAAATCTACATCCAAAGAAGATGTTAAAGTATTTGAATTCACTAAGTTAGGATTTACCTTGTTAGTCTTTGCAGATTCTGACTCTTTTGGTGTAGGAATTTCAACAGCTGGTTGATTCTTCCCAACGGGTTTATCTTCGACATCAATCAATCGGGGTTCCAGAATTTTACCACTTCGTAATGCCACTAACTTGATATGTTTTTTACCCAAATTTCTTGGATTCTTAGTATTGCTCGACAAGGTTCCTTGTAGTCTATTATGAAGCTCCGTAGCTAACTGACCCATTTGGTTTTCCAAATTTTTCAATGTTGCTGCTTGGCTTTGGATCAAAGCGTCATTCTTTGCCATGTACGCTTTCAACAAGTTCTCCAAACTATTTGATGGCTCAGCTTGAGTGGTTTTGGAGCTTGCTGATTATGCCCTTGAGATTAGTTGGATCTATGCTGCAAGAAGTTGTTCTTCGGTCTATGATAAATCGTAATTTATACATATTATTATCCCATGCTTAACACATTTATGCATGATTTCTCCTTAGATTTGGTGAATTTGATGCTCCTAATCCTTTAATTTTATGTTTTATACTTAGGCGAGCACAAAATAGTAAAAAGAACAAGAAACGGGCCTAAAACAGAAAAAATGGGCCGATGTGGGAAAACAACACGGCCTAGACCTCCTCACACGGGTAGCACACACGCCCGTGCCATTCTAACAGGCTCGAACACGGCCTAAAACAACCTCAACACAGGTGTGCCTATTTCTCAGCCTTGACCATGGCCTGAAGCAATCGAACACCGGTGTGTCCCTGTCGAGCCCAAGTTAAGTTCTACTCGGAAAAGGCAATTTTGGGGGCTTTTAGGCATTCTAAAGCCTATTTAAACACCCTAGAGGAGGATTAAAAAGGAGACACAGAGGAGGAAGCAAGGAATTACTCGAAGGAAGCTGATTGATCCATCTCGGAAGCCAAATTCACCTCCAAGACTGAAGATCTCCCTTCAATTTCCTTCAGGGGTTTTGGGGTTTTCTTTATGTTTTGTTATCATTCTTCCGAGATGTTTTCTTTTCTAGTTATGAACTAAATCCCCGAAATACCTAAGGGGGATGAAACCTAGGACGGGTCTTGTTAATATTTTCTGAACTGTATGATAAATACTTGATTTGTTCTTAATTATGACTTTAACTCTTGTTTGAATATTCCAGGATATTGATTCAAGTATTGATGTGCTTAATTGGAGGATGAATAGTCCCTGTCTAAGAGTAGATCACTAGTAATTAAGCGGTGTTGCATGCAATCCTAGAGATAGGACGACATAAATCTGCCGGATTAGAGTCAAATCTAATAAGGGAATCCATAGATCGAGTTAATGCAAAACTAGAGGTTTTAATTAGAAGGAGATTTCAATTAAGCAACCTAGGGTTAGACGTTATTAGTCTTGAATAGGGATAATAACATAACTTAGGGATTTCTACAGATCAAGTCAAGTGAATAAATCGTCTGGTTTAGAGTTAGTTACCAAGAGAAGTCTAGGTGGATTCTTCCTTGGGTGTTGTCTTAAATCAATCATTTTTCCAAAAGTATTTTCCCCAAATCTATTTTCTGTGCATCCTTAGATTAGTTAATTAGTTAATTAAAACAACCTTCATTATTCTTAGGCTAGATAATAAGAAGAAAGTTAATACTAGTACTTTTAGTTCTTTTGGGTTCGACATCCAGTCTAGCTAAAACTATACTACTGTTCGATAGGTGTGCTTGCCTTGATCATGATAATAGTTAGTTTAAGTACGATCATTTATAAATTCTAAAACTTATCACGAGCGACAATCAGTCTATTTCCTTGGTTGCTCCAAGAAAAGTTAGGATGATTACGCCATGAAGGATTGTAGAACTTGGATTGGGGTCCTTGTGCACTCCTATTTTGATGTTGGTTCCTTACATAGTACACTGATTTAGGATTTGATGAGTAGTTCTCAAAAGAATGACCTTCCCCATAGTACACACAGGAAACTACTTCAAACGGACTTGGTGGCTGAGCTGCAAAATTATTAGCACTATTAGTGGTAAACTGTTTTAACATAGAGGAAATAGACGATACCTGAGCTGATAACGAAGTGAGGGCATCAACTCCGTGAACTCAGGCTACACGTCTTCTTAAAGCTATTCGATTTGTTGGCCATTGATAATTATTACTCACGATCATCTCAATGATCTTATAAGCCTCATTATAAGACTTAGACAAAATTGCACCATTCGCAGAAGCATCTACCATCAATCTTGTATGTGCATTGAGACCATTATAGAATGTCTCCAACTAGATATGATCAGGAATCCCATGATGAGGACACTTACGAAGTAACTCCTTGAATCACTCCCAAGCCTCATACAAAGACTCATCATTCAATTGTTGGAAAGTTGTGATCTCGTTCCTCAACTTAAAATTTTTGCTAGGCGATAAATACTTAACCAAAAATCTCTCTGCTAATCCTTGCCATGTAGATATGGAACTTGGTGGTAATGAAATTAGCCATGCTCGTGCTCGATCTCACAACAATTACGGAAACAACTTTAACCTCAATGCGTCTTCAGTCACACCGGCTATCTTGAATGAATCACTCACCTCCATAAACAATCGAAGGTGGAGATGTGGATCCTCCGTGGGCATACCACTAAATTGGCCCACCGTTTGGAGCATTTGAAATATCACTATTTTCAATTCAAATTGGGTTGCCTCAATATCTGGCCTTCTAATTCCTAGATTTAACTCACTGAAACGTGGCATAGCATATTGTCTAATGCATCGATCCGTATCATCGGCAATGAGGATGGGATTTCATACATGATCAGTGTAACACCCCTTAGCCGTATTCAATAACAAAATAGGGTTAAAAAGTATTACCGGACTTATAAAACAATTAAACATCCATTTAACATACATCATCATTCAATTTCAACCAACTTGTCCCTAATATGAGCCTACGAGGCCCTAAACATACGTTGGGAGTGGTTCGGGACTAAACCGATAACTCAAGAAACTTTTACGAAACTTTGAATTTTTTCTCCAAACAGGGGACACACGCCTGTATGGCTAGGCCGTGTGTCTCACACGGCCACCAGACACGATCATGTCAAAGGTCGTGTAGACATTCGAAATGGGAGCATATGGCCGTGTCCCAGCCCATGTCTGACGCCGTGTAACTCTCTGACTTGGGTCATACAGTCAACACACACACCTATGTGGATAGCCTGTGTGCCCTAAATATGGCCCCACACGCCCGTTTGCCAAGTCTGTGCTAGGCCGTGCCAAACCTATATGGTATACTGACTTATGCCAAACAGCCAAGTCACACGCTCGTGTGTGAGGCCATCTGGAGCATACTGACTTGATTTCTAAAACCACACCAGGGGACACACGGCCGTGTACTTAACCGTGTGTTACACACAGCTGAGACACACACCCGTGTCTCTGCCTATGTGGACAAAAATAGATTATTTACCAAGCCATTTTGCCACCCAAATATGCATATACCCACAAAACCAAAATGGCACCAAAACATAGCATAAATGAATATCCAATTTAGCCACAATCAAATTTAATTCATACCATTCCCAATTCCAGCAACCAATATGCTTTTAACCCTAAATCTTACTCAATTAAAACATACGAAAACACATATACAAACCAACTAACTTAACCTTTGCAAAACATATACATTTTGCACCAATTCACAAATATAATTCATATTTAATATCAACCATTTAACATATATAATATCAATAACCACAAGCCTCATAATATAAGCCATTCCTATATCCACCCATGAACTCAAACATCAACATATATGCACAAATATGCACATAACCAAATTCACCAAATTAAGCCAACTCTCATGGCTATATTTACAAACCAAAAAATAAGCATTTACAAGCCAATTCAAATGGCCATTATCACTACCAAAACATAGCCAAAATGACTCAAAATACCTATACATGCCATATACTTAATATACCAAAGTTCAAAGGTACCAAGTGATAGGTAGATAACATGATCGATCTCTGACGATCCCTGAATCCAAGCTAGCTCGACAACACTATAAAACAGGAAAAAATAAACAAAGTAAGCTATAAAGCTTAGTAAGCTCGTATGAAATAAACTTAATGAAATCTCACAAATATAATTTAATAAATTGAATAAAACAACATAAGGCTTACTAACTAACAAACCTTTCATATACTCATTCACAACTATATAATTCCATCCTCATTTCTTCGATTCAATGCTAAAATAGTTTAACACATACCTATACCATCCTGTACAAATCTCATACACATTCTCGTCTTACATTTATCCGTTGAACCATTTGGAATAGAAGTTAGATACTCAAGAATCTCACACGATAAGTACCTATACCATGGCCCATAGCCAAATTAAGGTAACTTATCCGAAATACTAATATCATGGCCCGAAGCCAAATCGATTTATCTCAAACCCGAAGTGCTATATCATGGCTCGAAGCCAATTCAATATATCCCCCAATGACATGTCACTAGCATCCTAAACTATTCCTAAGGTTCAACCGAGATTTTGGATGTCAAATCGTTGTCGAATCACTATCATTCATATCCACAGTCTCGTATTCATAATTTATGAAATATCAAAGCATACTAAATACATTTTTATTGAAATTTATCGTATACGAACTTACTTCGGATGTGGAAACAACAAACTAAGTCAATTAGTCGATAACTTTAGTTTTCCTCCGATCTAGATCTGAATTCCAATTTTCTTGATCTAAATATAATAAAAGTAGCTTATTTAATCATCTAGTCATTCAATTTAGTCCAAAATACACTTTAAAACACATTTACACTTTTACCCTTAATATTTTACATTTTTTACAATTTAGTCCTTATTTCATAAAATCACAAATTAATGAAATTCCAAATATACCCATGCTAGCCAAATTACTATAATACCCCTAGCAACCCATATTTTTCATTTATTTCTCATTTTAACCATAAAATTTCAACATTTCTCTATTAAATCCCTATTTTGCATTTTCACTAAAAATTTCTTAACAAAACTTTCTTAACTATCAACAACTATTCAAAATCTATCATCAAATATCAAAACTCATACTTATTCATCAATGGCAACTTTCAAATATTTAACAGCTTTGCAAAATAGTCCCTGGGCTAGCTAGACCTAGTTGCAACAATCTCGAAAACATAGAAATCATTAAAAAAGGAACAAAAATTACTCACCAATTGAGCTTTCAAAGTAGCCGAAACCTAGCTCATTCCCATAGCTTTTAATCTTTGAAATTTTGGTGGAAGAAACTAAGAAGAATGATAGCCTTATGCATTATGTTATTATTTTACTATGTTATTTTATAAATTACTAATTTAACCTTAAGTATATAACATTAAAATTCATTTATGCATGCCCATTAATGTCCATTTACCTTAATAATGTTCCATTTATCACTTAAGGATCTCTACATTTAATATTCATAGGCATTTAGTGCATTTAACAACTAGAATTCAACTTTTATGCTTCACGTGATTTAGTCTTTTTTCTCGAATTGACCAACCAAATGATAAAATTTCTTAACGAAAATTTCACACCATCACATATTCATGCTGTAAACATCAAAATAATAATAAAATAATTATTTTGACCTCAGATTTATGGTTTCAAAACCACTGTTCTGATTTGATAAAAACAAGTTGTTACAACTTTTCCCCCTTAGGGATTTTCGTCCCTAAAAATCTTACCAGTGAAAAGGTTAGGGTACTATTTTATCATAGCTTCCTTGGGCTACCATGTATCCTCTTCAACCCCATGATGTTGCCACAATACTTTCACTAAAGCTATGTGTTTATTTCTCAATTCTTTAATCTCTCGAGCCAAAATTCTGATCGGTTCTTCGTTATATGTCATATCAGGTTGGATTTCGATCTCTAACGGAGAAATCACATGTGATGGATCAGATCTATATCGGTGCAAAATTGATACATGAAACACATTGTGGATTTTCTCTAACTCAGTCGGTAAAGCTAGTGGATACGCCACTGGCCCTATTCTTTCAATAATCTCGTATGGCCCGATGAATCGCAGACTTAATTTACCTTTGCGACCAAAACGAAGTATTTTCTTCCACGGAGATACTTTCAAAAATACTTTATCACCAATCTAAAATTCAATGTCTTTTTGTTTCAAATCTGCGTACGATTTTTGTCGATCTGAAGCTGCTTTCAAACAGTTGCGAATTACTTTCACTTTTTCCTCTATTTCTTGGATCAAATCAACCCCGTGAATCTATTTCTCGCTAAGCTCAGACCAGTACAATGGAGTTCGGCATTTGTGAACATACAAAGCTTCGTACGGTGCCATCTTTATGCTCAATTGAAAGCTGTTATTATACGCAAATTCAACCTGCGGTAAATATTTCTCCCAATTGCCTTCGGACTCTAAAACACAACATCTGAGCATATCTTCGAGAATCTGAATTACTCTCTCAGACTGACCATCGGTTTGTGGATGAAAAGCTGTGCTGAAATTCAACTTCGTACCCAGAGCTTCTTGTAATTTCTTCCAAAATCACGACATAAATCTCAAATCTCTATTTGAAATAACCGAAATTGGCACCCCGTGCAATCTAACGATCTCAAAAATATACAACTCAACAAATTTATCAAGTGAAAAGTCAATACATACTAGAATAAAATGTGCAGATTTCATCAGTCGATCAACAACAACCCAAATTGCATCTTTCTTCTTCAAAAACAAAGGTAATCCTGATACGAAATCCATAGTCACTCTATCCCATTTCCACTTGGGTATCATCACAAGCTGAAGCAAACTTGAAGGTACTTGATGCTTGGCTTTCATTTGCTAAAAAATCAAACATTTCGATACAAATTTAGAAATGTCTCATTTCATACTTGACCACCAATACGACTTCTACAAATCATTGTACATTTTGTTACTTTCAAGATGAACAGATAGGCATCCACTGTGTGCTTCATGCAAAATTTTCTGAATAAGCTCAGAATTTCTCAGTACTCAGATTTTGTTTCAGAACGTTAAACAATCATCAGCTCTGATTTGGTACTCTGAATCATTAGTCGACTCACTTTGCACCCTTTTAGTTTGCAATTCACTATCGCATTTTTGAGCTTCGTAAATTTGCTGAAGAAAAACTGATTTAGGTTTCAACTCGGCCAATATCGAACCATCCTTAGACAAAATCAATCTTGTATTCATCGCTCTTAAAGCAAACAAAGATTTTCTACTCAAAGCATCTACAACTACATTTGCTTTCCCCGAATGATAATCTATTATTAACACATAGTTTTTTGGTAACTTGAGCCATCTCCGTTGTCACAAATTCAAATCTTTCTGAGTCATAATATACTTTAAACTCTTATGATTAGTAAAGATATGACATTTTTCACCGTAGAGATGATGTCGCCAAATTTTTAATGCAAAAATAGTAGAGGCCAATTCTAAATCGTGCGTCTGATAATTCTTTTCATGCGGCTTTAACTGTCTGGAAGCATAAGCTATAACTTTTCCTTCTTGCATCAACACGCAACCCAAACCATTCAATGACGCATCGCTATAAATCACAAATCCTTTACCCGACTCCAGTTGAACCAACACTGGTGCCTCAATTAACAATGCTTTCAATTGATCAAAATTCTGTTGACATTTCATGGACCATTCAAATTTTACATCTTTCTGTACCAGTCTGGTCATTGGTGTAGCAATCACCGAGAACCCTTTAATGAAACGTTGATAGTAACCAGCTAATCCCAGAAATCTTCTAACCTCATAACATTTCTAGGTGGTTTCCAATCAATAACTGTAGATATTTTGCTTGGATCAACTCGAATGCCATCCGACGAGACAATATGTCCCAAAAATCTGACTTCCTAAAGCCAAAACTCACATTTGCTGAATTTAGCGTACAGTTGCTTATCTCTCAAGGTTTGCGACACAATCCTCAAATGCTCGGCATGCTGAGACTTATCTCAAGAATAGATCAGAATGTCATCAATGAACACAATAACAAATCTATCTAAATACGATCTAAAGATCTGATTCATCAAATCCATAAAAATGGTAGGAGCATTAGTTAGTCCAAAAGGCATAACAAGGAATTCATAGTGTCTGCACCTCATTCTGAATGCAATTTTCGGCACATCTGAGTCTTTAACTCACAATTGATAATAGCCAAATCTCAAATCAATCTTTGAAAACACTATTGCACCTTTCAACTGATCAAACAAATCATCTATTCTCGGCAACGGATACTTATTCTTTATCGTAACCTTGTTGAGCTGACGATAGTCAATACACATTCTCATTGTTCCATCTTTCTTCTTTACGAACAATACAAGTGCACCCTAGGGTGAAAAACTCGGTCATGCAAAACCTCTATCTGTTAACTCTTGCTACTGAGATTTTAACTCTTTCAACTCTATTAGAGCCATTCTGTACAGAGCTATAGATATCAGATATGTTCTCGGTACCAACGTAATAGGAAACTCAACCTCTCTAATCGGTGGCAACTTCTGGCAATTTTTCTGGAAATTCACGAACTACATGCACCGATTCAATCTTCTTTTCAGACAGTTTGGTATCTAAAATGTAAGCGATATAAGCTTCGCAACCTTTTCTCACATATCTCTGAGTTGACACAGTTTATATCACAACTGGTAATCCACCCGATTCATCAGATTCAATCTGAAGAATTTCATTATTCTGACATTTCAATTCGATAGTCTTTTGTCTACAGTTCACAATGGCATCATGCAGAGTCAACCAATCCATACCCAGAATCACATCAAACTCATCAAGTTGTAAAAGCATCAAGTTAATCAGAAAATAGTAACCCTGAGTCATTAAAAGACAGTTCTTGCATACTTTGTTAACTAGAACATACTTGCCTAAGGGGTTCGATATTTTAATTACAAATTCTGTAGACTTAACAGGCAATTTCTTACTAGACACTAAATTCTCACTAACATAAAAATGTGTCGATCCAAGATCAATTAAAGCAATCACATTAGTGTCGTAAAGAGAGAATGCACTGGTAATAACATCTGGGAATGACGCTTCTTCGTGAGTGTGAATAGCGTAAGCTTCAGCTGGTGCTCTAGCTTTAGATCTCATTGCTGAATCCTTTGTTGCTCCTTTCCCACTAGATATATTTCCCACATTTCTGGATGGTCTCCCTTTCGCAGTCGTATTATTCGGTCTTGTGTTTTGAAATGTATCTTTCTCAGATAATTCTGGGCAATTTCAAATAAAATGATCTGGCGATCCACATTTGAAACAGGCTTTAACATTCTTATTCTAGCACTCTCCAAAATGACATCTCTCACACCGTTGACACTCAGGTTTGTTCTTCCTCACACTGCCAACACTCGAGACGAAAGTAGCTTGAGCTTTAGAATTCACATGTTGATTTCCATAATCTCCGTTCTTATATCCCACTGATGCATTTGATCGACTATACCAATGTAGGGATTTATTTGATGAAGAATGATAAGATTTATTCATCGGTCTTCTTCTCGAATCTCTAGCCTCTAAATCAACTTTCCTCTTTTCTCGGCTAAAATCTTCAGCTTTGCAAGCCCGATCAACTAACACAACAAATTATTTTAAATCTAATATCCTGACCAGAAGTTTAATATCTTCATTCAACCCGTCAACAAACCGCTTGCACATAATCTCTTCGGTAGAAACATACTCCCGAGCGTACTTGCTTAACCGTAGAAATTCTCTTTCATATTCGATTACAGTCATGCAACCTTGTTTCATTTCTAAAAACTCTCTATGCTTTTGATCCAGGAACCATTGGCTGATGTATTTCTTTCAGTATTCGATCTAAAAGAACTCCCAAGTGACTCTTTCTCTAGGCACTGTAACACCCTGATTTTGGGCCTAGTCGGAATAGTGATGTCGGGACCACAAATTCGAGATAGAAATAATTATTTTATGATTATTTTGAGGTCTATGATATGATTGCATGATTGTGTGAAAATTTCGTGAAGAAATTCAATGCATAAAGTGCTTAATTTAAAGTTAGGGACTAAATTGAATAAGTTGCAAAACTTGCATTCTAGAAGTTTTTAGTATGAAATTGCATTTAAATATTAATTAGGAGGTCTTAAATAGCAATTTGACCAATTTTAAGTTCATGGACAAAATTAGGACATGGAAGGAATTTTTGAAAGTTTAGTAGTAAGGGCATTTTGGTCATTTAGGGGTAAAATGAATTAAAATACAAAATTAAAAGCCAATTTTGCTCATCTTCTTCATGGTGGCCGAAATTAGCATGGGGGAGGCCATGGCTAGGGTTTTCAAGCTTTCCAAGCTCAATAGTAAGTGATTCCAAGCCCGCTTTTAATGTTCTTTACGTTTTTGGAATCCCATGAGCTCGATTAAGCTTATTCTAGCAATAATTTAAGCTAGAGTTCATATTTGGAAAAATACCCATAGGTGAAATTTGTGTATTTTGATGTTTTATGATAGAATATGAGATTTTAAATTATGTTAAACAACTTGTGCTACTCGGTTTTAAGTGAAAACGAGTAAAAGCTAAGATAATCTGTAAAAATACTTATTGTTCATAACTATATGTTAGAGTGAGAATTTGATGTTGTTGTAGAAGAGAAAATGTTCAGCATGTCATAAAACATAGGAATAAGGGCTGAAATTAAATTTTCGAGTCTTGGGGCAAAAGTGCAAATATGCAAAAGTTTAGGGTCAAAATGCAAATTTGTAAAAATATGATTTTTGGACCCGTATGAATAATGTGACTAATTATTAGGCTAAATGTGATATTATAGATGAAGGAAATCGAGATTTGGGCTTAAATCGGGAAAATACAAGGTTATGGATTAAAATAGTAAATTGCCGCTTTCAATCGAGGTAAGTTCAGATGCGTTAATAATAATGCAATACCATGCATGAATTGTAATTCTCTATTGATATGGCATAAATTGTATGATTTAATATGTTTAAGAGAAGTTGATGGATGGTATGTATATATATAAAACAAAAATGTAATGCTAGTTGTGTCATGTGAAATTGAATGGAAAATTATTGTTACATGAATTAAACGTTATGGTGCCAAGTTTATGAATTGCTTTAAAAATATGTCTATGGTACATGAAGTGCATTGAATTATCATACATAAATATGATTTTTATGATTATGGATATTATGAGCAATTGTAAGTTCATATGATTTTTAATAATGCAATGTGTAATTTAATGTTATTGCCTTGATATTAAATGAGATGCAAGTTTATATGTAAGTGATCCATCAATTTTACTTGTATTATGACATTTTATAATAATATTGGAAATATGTTTGTTGATAATTACTTGATTGGAGAAATTGTTGGAAAAGAGAGAGAAATCCCGTTGAACCTTCTAAAAGATTGGATGATACAGATGGTATGTAGCTAGGTCACATGTATGGTGCTGAGTGCACATCATGTGTACAAGAGAGCTACGAGATATTATGATGTAGATAGGTCGCATGGGTGATACTATGTGTACACCATGTAGACAAGAGAGCTACTGGGATATATGTAGCTAGGTCGCATGCGTGGTTCCAGTGAAGGACACCATGTAGACAAGAGAGCTACGAGATAAATCGGCTAGGTCACATGGGTGATACTAAGTGTTCACCATGTGTACAAGAGAGCCGAACTTTATGATGGGTGGAGCTATTTATGAAACCACCAAGTATCGAAGATTGATCCAAGTGTTCAACGGAGACTTATTATGTACTGCTTGTGAGTTTTGTGAGGAATAAGTGCAGGAACTTGGTTATGTGAATAATGTGTTCATTAAGTGATCGGGTTGTGGTAAGGTTATAAACAAGTAAGTTATACATGAGGATGATTTTATGGTGACCTTGTAATCATGGGCCTATACTTGTGATGTATGAAATGTGATGAAAATGATTTGTGATATGTATGTTAAAATGAGGTTAATACAAAGAAAGTGTCAAAAAGTGAATTAGCAATAAAATTGTCTTGGACAGCAGCAGTTGCGTGACTTTGAAAATTCACTAAAAATTGTGGAAGTTGAATAAAAATGCAAATGATATATGAAAATAAAGCTTAATGAGTCTATTTTCACATGAAAGAAACAGGGGAAGCAAAATAATTCTATATTGTGTGATATTTGAATTATTGTGAAATAGGGTCTGAATGAATTCGAGATCCCCTGTTCTGACTTTAGAAATTCATCATAAATTGTACAAAACTTATTAAGAGTCATACCTTACATGCATGGATTCCTTATTGAGTCTATTTTTAAGGAAAACAAACGGAATGGTCGTTGGAATTCTGTACAGAGAGAAATTTGGTTCGTAGTACACAGAGGTCAGAGTAGTCATACTCTGAAACAGGGAGAATTTAACTAATAAACTGTACTAATTGGCCAAACCAAAAATTTTGGAAATTTTATGGGAGAAAGATATATGAATCTAGTTTCAAATAAAATTAACGAAACTAAAGTTGGAGTTTTGTAGCTTCAGATATGAATGATTTAGTAACTGTAACTCAATAACACAGCTTAACCTGAATATATGTAATTGTACAATTATAGTGTTTTATCTTGAAAAGCATGGTAGTAATTGCTTATTATTTTCATATGAACTTACTAAGCGTAAAGCTTACCCATCCTCTCCATTTCTTTAGTATTGATAGGTCGGCTCGGGGTTGGAGATCATCGGAGGCGTAATCACACTATCAAACTATCATTTTGGGAGAATTAATTCAAATATTAGAAATATCAAGTGAGTGGCATGTATAGGAAGTTGGTTTGTAATATGTATTTTTATTATGATTTTGATCGCATGCGTATCACCGCATTGAGTTATTGTATATGATTATGAGATGTAGTCCTTATCCATTATGGTTTATAAGTTTAATTAATCATGCTACGTCATATGTTTTGATGTAATGATATAGTTAGCTTTGTTTGTTATGCATGTGTTCAAAAAGTTTTAAATTAAATGAAATTTTATGGCCCAGTTTTTGTCTATGTGTGTTGTTAAGTCTGGTAATGCCTCGTACTCTGTTCCGGCCTTGGATACGGGTAAGGGGTGTTACATTTAGTGGTATCAGAGCTATGGTTTAGTCGGTTCTCGGACTAACCTAGCATGTGAAAAAGTCTAGCTATATATATGCCACGGATCTATGATAGTGTGATGTCTTCCGATGCGTATGAGGACCATCTTGTTTAGACAGAGGTACTCTCCAACCGAGCTGCACCGACCATGTTTAACGTGATGCAAAGGTAATTGAGTAAATTACGATTATAAGAAGTTTAGATTCAGAATGGTATGAATAAAGGTTTATAATAGTTTAATACGAATAAAAATGTCATTGTCCTGGTTGGACGTTGAATGTTGATGAATGACAATGATATTTTTTTTATGAGATAAAGGATTATAATGAAATGAACTTATCTATGTTAAATTGTTTGGACTGAATTATATGATTGTAATGATATGTACATGATGATGCATGAAATGAAAGTTGTAATTGTGGTACAAGTATCTATGGTTGTTTGGCCTTATATGATGTCATGAGCATGACTTAATTTAATTAAATGAATCGATAAGTAAAGCTATCTAGAAAACATAGAATGTATGCATAAGTATATTGTCTAAATGGGACAATAGGAAAAAAAATTTGTGTAAGCCAACATGAATGTTGCATTGCCCGAATGAATGACATGATTTTGATGATGTTGCTATGATGATGGAAATTGTGTCATATGTGTATGTATAAGAAAGACGAGTTAGAGGCCCTGTAACCCCTCCCTCTTAGTAGAAGTGGTGCTTATGATTGAATTTCATGAGATCCATACTTGAATAAGTTTCCGCTTGAAAATTTAAAGAGAGTTCAGTGATAAAATAATTATAAGTATAATTAGAGATTAAGAATGAATTGATAAGTAAAGACATAAGTGATAAAAGATCGAGTCTCAATCGATATGGTGGATTACTTCTCTCAAATAAGTCAATTATAATTAATGACTTCAATTGAGATATTTTGGTTACTTGAACTAATGCAATTGAGATGGTTTTAGTTAGCGTAATGAATGAATAGTAAAAGATTACTGGAAATGTCATTCACTGATGATTAAGATCGACTCGAGTGTTCAATCAGTGTGAATTATTTATTTGAAATATTTCATGTGACAATTATGTCAGGATTATTTTTCTCAAGTCTGATAATAGAATTTCATTTCTGTACGGATAAAAGGCAAATATTCTGAACGAGAAGTGTATATCTCTTAAAAAAAATTAAAAAAAAATTATATGAGTAAAAACCACTACGAATGATGAGGTTTTCATTTCGTGAAAGCTGAAAAGTTTATTACATGTTGGTAAAGTTTGAACAGAAAAGAATATTGTTAACTGGAATATCTGAGCTGGACTAGTCTGTATTGAGTAAAGACTTCCTGATTTTTTTTAGTAATGTACTGTTGTATGAATTGTGATGTGTTTCAAGACAATAAGGTAATGTGATAGTATAGAGCATTCGATGCCACAGAGAATCTAAATTGTTAATGGGGTTAAAGCCGAGCATCGAATCTACGTAATTATCTTTGCAGATTGATATTAGGATGGAAATGAGAAATTAAAGAGATGTATTGGAAGCACTGCCTGAGTTAAGGTACTTTATTATTGAGTATGAGATTGAGGAATCTAAGTGAAGACCACTTTTTCGGTAAGATTTTCGGGGACGAAAATCCCTAAAGGGGGGGAGAGTTGTAACACCCTGATTTTGGGCCTAGTCGGAATAGTGATGTCGGGACCACAAATTTGAGATAGAAATAATTATTTTATGATTATTTTGAGGTCTATGATATGATTGCATGATTGTGTGAAAATTTTGTGAAGAAATTCAACGCATAAAATGCTTAATTTAAAGTTAGGGACTAAATTGAATAAGTTGCAAAACTTGCATTCTAGAAGTTTTTAGTATGAAATTGCATTTAAATATTAATTAGGAGGTCTTAGATAGCAATTTGACCAATTTTAAGTTCATGGACAAAATTAGGACATGGAAGGAATTTTTGAAAGTTTAGTAGTAAGGGCATTTTGGTCATTTAGGGGTAAAATGAATTAAAATACAAAATTAAAAGCCAATTTTGCTCATCTTCTTCATGGAGACCGAAATTAGCATGGAGGAGGCCATGGCTAGGGTTTTCAAGCTTTCCAAGCTCAATAGTAAGTGATTCCAAGCCCCGTTTTTAATGTTCTTTACGTTTTTGGAATCCCGGTAGCTCGATTAAGCTTATTCTAGCAATAATTTAAGCTAGAGTTCATATTTGGAAAAATACCCATATGTGAAATTTGTGTATTTTTATGTTTTATGATAGAATATGAGATTTTAAATTATGTTAAACAACTTGTGCTACTCGGTTTTAAGTGAAAACGAGTAAAACTAAGATAATCTGGTAAAAATACTTATTATTCATAACTATATGTTAGAGTGAGAATTTGATGTTGTTGTAGAAGAGAAAAATGTTCAGCATGTCATAAAACATAGGAATAAGGGCTGAAATTAAATTTTCGAGTCTTGGGGCAAAAGTGCAAATATGCAAAAGTTTAGGGGTCAAAATGCAAATTTGTAAAAATATGATTTTTGGACCCGTATGAATAATGTGACTAATTATTAGGCTAAATGTGATATTATAGATGAAGGAAATCGAGATTTGGGCTTAAATCGGGAAAATACAAGGTTATGGATTAAAATAGTAAATTGCCGTTTCTGAATCGAGGTAAGTTCAATGCGTTAATAATAATGCAATACCATGCATGAATTGTAATTCTCTATTGATATGGCATAAATTGTATGATTTAATATGTTTAAGAGAAGTTGATGGATGGTATGTATATATATAAAACAAAAATGTAATGCTAGTTGTGTCATGTGAAATTGAATGGAAAATTATTGTTACATGAATTAAACGTTATGGTGCCAAGTTTATGAATTGCTTTAAAAATATGTCTATGGTACATGAAGTGCATTGAATTATCATACATAAATATGATTTTTATGATTATGGATATTATGAGCAATTGTAAGTTCATATGATTTTTAATAATGCAATGTGTAATTTAATGTTATTGCCTTGATATTAAATGAGATGTAAGTTTATATGTAAGTGATCCATCAATTTTACTTGTATTATGACATTTTATAATAATATTGGAAATATGTTTGTTGATAATTACTTGATTGGAGAAATTGTTGGAAAAGAGAGAGAAATCCCGGTTGAACCTTCGGAAAGATTGGATGATACAGATGGTATGTAGCTAGGTCACATGTATGGTGCTGAGTGCACATCATGTGTACAAGAGAGCTACGAGATATTATGATGTAGATAGGTCGCATGGGTGATACTATGTGTACACCATGTAGACAAGAGAGCTACGGGATATATGTAGCTAGGTCGCATGCGTGGTTCCAGGTGAAGGACACCATGTAGACAAGAGAGCTACGAGATAAACTGGCTAGGTCACATGGGTGATACTAAGTGTTCACCATGTGTACAAGAGAGCCGAACTTTATGATGGGTGGAGCTATTTGCGAAACCACCAAGTATCGAAGATTGATCCAAGTGCTCAACGGAGACTTATTATGTAATCGCTTTGTGAGTTTTGTGAGGAATAAGTGCAGGAACTTGGTTATGTGAATAATGTGTTCATTAAGTGATCGGGTTGTGGTAAGGTTATAAACAAGTAAGTTATACATGAGGATTATTTTATGGTGACCTTGTAATCATGGGCCTATACTTGTGATGTATGAAATGTGGTGAAAATGATTTGTGATATGTATGTTAAAATGAGGTTAATACAAAGAAAGTGTGAAAGAGTGAATTAGCAATAAAATTGTCTTGGACAGCAGCAGTTGCGTGACTTTGAAAATTCACTAAAAATTGTGGAAGTTGAATAAAAATGCAAGTGATATATGAAAATAAAGCTTAATGAGTCTATTTTCACATGAAATAAACACAGGAAGCAAAATAATTCTATATTGTGTGATATTTGAATTATTGTGAAATAGGGTCTGAATGAATTCGAGATCCCCTGTTCTGACTTTAGAAATTCATCATAAATTGTACAAAACTTATTAAGAGTCATACCTTACATGCATGGATTCCTTATTGAGTCTATTTTTAAGGAAAACAAACGGAATGGTCGTTGGAATTCTGTACAGAGAGAAATTTGGTTCGTAGTACACAGAGGTCAGAGTAGTCATACTCTGAAACAGGGGAGAATTTAACTAATAAACTGTACTAATTGGCCAAACCAATAATTTTGGAAATTTTATGGGAGAAAGATATATGAATCTAGTTTCAAATAAAATTAACGAAACTAAAGTTGGAGTTTTGTAGCTTCAGATATGAATGATTTAGTAACTGTAACTCAATAACACAGCTTAACCTGAATATATGTAATTGTACAATTATAGTGTTTTATCTTGAAAAGCATGGTAGTAATTGCTTATTATTTTCATATGAACTTACTAAGCGTAAAGCTTACCCATCCTCTCCATTTCTTTAGTATTGATAGGTCGGCTCGGGGTTGGAGATCATCGGAGGCAGAATCACACTATCAAACTATCATTTTTGGGAGAATTAATTCAAATATTAGAAATATCAAGTGAGTGGCATGTATAGGAAGTTGGTTTGTAATATGTATTTTTTATTATGATTTTGATCGTACGTATCAGTCTGCATTGAGTTATTGTATATGATTATGAGATGTGGTCCTTATCCATTATGGTTTATAAGTTTAATTAATCATGCTACGTCATATGTTTTGATGTAATGTTATAGTTAGCTTTGTTTGTTATGCATGTGTTCGAAAAGTTTTAAATTAAATGAAATTTTATGGCCCAGTTTTTGTCTATGTGTGTTGTTAAGTCTGGTAATGCCTTGTACTCTGTTCCGGCCTTGGATACGGGTAAGGGGTGTTACAGGGACAGCTGACACTAGCGTATTCCACCACTGATACACGGTGTCCCTCAACAGTGATGTAGCACATTTTAGACATTCAACAGGTGTGCAAGAAAGCTCATCAAACACTCAAATCATATTCTCAAGCCAAAATTCTACTCTCTTAGGATCATCATCAACATTACATCTGAACTCTTCAGCCCCGTGTTTACGGATCTTGTCAACTGGAGGCTTATTCAATCTTAAAAGCTTGACTCCTTGAGGAGCTACGGGAATCAGTTGAGAATTAGGAGGGGTGTAGGTTGTTGAGTAGCCAGGTTTGTCTGGATATACTGTGTGAACCATTCGTTCATTATTTGGAAGAAGGCTTCTTTAGCCTCTCCTCCTTGGCTACCCGATACGGGTCTAGAATCAAATGGCACTGTCCCTTGAGCGGGAGCTGGTGCATTACTCTCAACCTCATCATCAATAGCTCGATTGTGATCCATTTACTATACGAAAACCCATTTTAAAATGTCAAGAGTCATCACACTATCACAGTTTATATATGGCATGTATAGCTAGACTCTCATACATGCTACGTTGGTCCCAGAATCGACTAAACCATAGCACTGATACCAATAAATGTAATACCCTCACCCGTATTCAATGCCGAAATAGGGTTAAGAAGCATTACCAAACTTATAAAATAATTAAACATCCATTTCCTCAATTCAATCATTCATCATTCAATCTCAACCAACTTGTCCCTAATATGAGCTTATGAGGCCCTAAACATACATTGGGAGTGGTTCGAGACTAAATCGATAACTCAAAAAACTTTCACGAAACTTTGAATTTTTTTCTCAAAACAGGGGACACACGCCTGTGTGACAAGACCGTGTGTCTCACACGACCACCAAACACGCCCGTGTCATAGGCCGTGTGGACATTCGAAATGGGAGCACATGGCCGTGTCTTAGCCCGTGTCTGACCCATGTACCTCTCTAACTTGTGTCACACGACCAACATACACGCCCGTGTGGATAGCCTGTGTGCCCTAAATATTGCCCCACACGCCCGTGTGCCAGGCTGTGTCCTAGGCCATGCCAAACCTGTAGGGTATACTGACTTATGCCACATGGCCAAGTCCCACGCCTGTGTGTGAGGCCCTGTGGAGCGTACTGACTTGATTTTAAAAATCGCACCAGAGGACACACGACCGTGTACATAACCATGTGTCACACACGGCTGAGACACACGCCCGTGTGGACAAAAATAAGCTATTTACCAAGCCATTTTACCACCTAAATATGCATATACCTACACAAAAAAAATGACACCAAAACATAGCATAAATGAATATCCAATTTAGCCACAATCAAATTTAATTCATACCATTCCCAATTCTAACAACCAACATGCTTGTAGCCCCAAATCTTACTCAATTAAAACATACCAAAACACATATACAAACCAACTAACTTAAACTTTCCCAAACGTATACATTTTGCACTAATTCACAAATATAATTCATATCTAATATCAACCATTTAACATATTAATATCAATAACCACAAGCCTCATAATATAAGCCATTCCGATATCCATCCATGAACTTAAACATCAACATATATGCACAAATATGCAGATAACCAAATTCACTAAATTAAGCCAACTCTCATGGCTATATTTAAAACCAAAACATAAGCATTTACAAGCCAAATCAAATGGTCATTATCACTACCAAAACATAGCCAAAATGACTCAAAATCATTATACATGCCATATACTTAATATACCAAAGTTCAAAGGTACCAAGTGATAGGTAGATAGCATGATGCCATCTCCGACGATCCCCGAATCCAAGCTAGCTCGATAACACTATAAAGCACGAAAAAAAAATAAACAAGGTAAGCTATAAAACTTAGTAAGCTCATATAAAATAAACTTAATGAAATCTCACAAATATAATTCAATAAATTGAATAAAACAACATAAGACTTACTAACTAACAAACCTTTCATATACTCATTCACAGACTATATAATTTCATCATCATTTCTTCGATTCAATGCTAAAATAGTTGATACACATACATGTACCATCCTGTACAAATCTTATACACATTCTCGTCTTACATTTATCTGTTTAACCATTTGGAATAGAAGTCAGATACTCAAGGATCTCACACGATAAGTACTTATACCATGGCATGTAGCCAAATCAAGGTAACTTATCTGAAATACTGATATCATGGCCCGTACCAGATTTGCATAGCTCGAAGCCAAATTAGTTTATCTCGTACCCAAAGTGCTATATCATGGCCCAAAGCCAACTCAATATATCTGTAACACCCCTTACTCGTATCTGATACCGGGACAGGGTTTGAGGCGTTACCGGTCTTAACATAAACATTCATGCAAAAATCAAGCCATAAAATTTAATCCAAATTTAAAACTATTCAAGCACATGGAAATTGTCCGTTATAAGGGCCTACGAAGCCGAAAACATACATCGGAAGCAGTTTGGGACTAAACCAAGAACTTTCGAAAACTTTTTGACACTTAGAAAATTTTCATGTTTTGAGGAGTCACACGCCGGTGTGGGTAGGCCGTGTGATCACACACACTCGTGTGGCTTGGGACACGCCCATGTCCTTAGCCCGTGTCACTCACTAACTCTGGTGTCATCAATCAGATAAGGTCACACGGCCAATTCACATGCCCATAGGGCAGACCGTATGTCACACACGGCCTAGACACATGCCCATGTGTCTACCCATGTGGACAACTTTAAGGCTATTTTCCAAGCCATTTGTCACCCTTAAATATATACACACTTAATTCTACTTCATAGCATGCATCATGGTACATTTATTTACACAAGCATACACCATTATACTTCTATGTGACATTCCACACCAATTCATACTTAACCATCTTTATGCTTCTTCTTTCAAGTTACTCAATTACACCATAAATATGGTCATATCCATTAGTCCTCATGCATCCATTAAATATAGATGCTATTCATCTCACATGTCATCCATAAGCAACCAAAACACATCAATACATAAACACATTTGCATGCATGCATAAGTAATTAAGGTTACAACCCAAATAATCAATATAATCCACCTCTCATGGCCATATACAAAATAATCATAATACCATCATGAGCCAACATATTTGGCTAATCAATATGAAACATAACAAAAAATACCAAGTCCCTATACATGCCATACTCAAAATGATAAGTCTAATTGTACCCAATTATCCAATTGATAGTGTGATCGAGTCTCCGACGTTCCACGATCCTCGAGCTGGCTTGGCAACACTATAAGAAAAGGAAAGGAAATGGAGTAAGCTTTAAAGCTTAGTAAGTTCACATGCAAATAAAATGCAAATTAAACAAGCATTAATCATATATTAACATATTGAACATAATCTTGTATTTTTATCAACTTCTCAATCTAAATTTTCACATAAATATACATATGCATATTCTCACTACAAGTTCATCATATCTTATGGCATTCTCATGAGTTCAGTGTACATACCTGTCCCAGCTTGCACAAAATAACTTATTTTCGCTTTTTTGTCGTATTCATTAAGGTTACACATTTCCTATTGGACTTCTCTTTGGATTCCCTGTTGAACACTCGGAATACTATCGAATACATCAGAGTCCGGCACCTAAGTGCCGCATATGTAGCCAATGCTACTTCATATCTCATATCATATGTTGCTCGCTTTTGAGCTACTCACGGGTCTGTTCATACAGGCTATTAGGTATCCGCAACACATGCCAAACTACCTCGCCATCAACAGTATGTACGAGACTAGTACCCGAACCGCCATAACATTTGTCTCATAATTATGAACTCAGACCACAACCCATGAGTTCAAATAACATGGATCATGAAATCAGACCACAACTCAATGAGCTTAGATCTCATAATTCCTAGTGACATGTCTCTTGTATCCTAAACTATTTCTAAGGTTCAAATGGGATTCTTCGATACCACATCTCTATTGAACTCGTTCACAGAGTCATTCTCATTGACCATAATATTATTCATACACGCTTTACAATAATTAAACATGAAAATTCATACATTAATAAAGCATTAAAACATGATACAACATTGCATTATTTACACATGAACTTACCTCGGTACAAAATGATAGAAACAAGCCTAATCCTCGTAAATTTTGTTTTTCCCTCGATCAAGACTCGAATAACATTTTTCTTGATCTATAATGCCAAAATTAACTTGTTTAATACAGACATTAGCCAAATCAACCCATAACACATACTTTGGTAAAATTACCATTTTACCCTTAACTTTTCATTTATTTACAAATTGGTCCTTAGGCTCGTAAAATGAAATGCATGCATTTTCTTGGTTACCCAAGCCTAGCCGATTCATATCCTAACTCATATTAACCCCTATTTCTTCATCAAAACACATTTCTACTACTCATTTTTACACCTTTTATAAACAAGTCCTTTTTAGGTATTTTCACTAAAAATCACTTAGTAAAAGATGTTTATCACACATCAAACATTCATATTCCTCCCTTAAACATCCAAATACATCCATTTCACACATGGGTCAAATTTCATACATGAACCCTAGCCTTAAATAATGGTAGAAATAGCTAGATTATCTTCAAAGATCTCAAAAACATAAAGAACATTAAAAATGGGACTAAGATGCACTTACTTTTGCGCTTGAAAGATGAACAAACCCTAGCTATGATAACCCTTGAAATTTCGGCACAGGCAAGAAGAAGATGGACAAATTTTGCTTTCTTTTTCCCTTTTCATTCTTTTATTAACCAAATGACAAAAATGCCTTTAAGGCCTTTCTTTCAAAATTTTCCTATTCATGCCCATTTTTGACCAAAATTGTAGAACTTGGTCTAATTTCTATTTAAGGACCTTTAATTAATAATATAATGCAATTTCATGCTTAAAGCTTCTAGAACGCAAGTTTTGTAACTTATTCAATTTAGTCCCTAAAGTCAAATTAGACATCTTAGGCATAGAATTTCTTCATGAAAATTTCACACAAACATGGAATCATGTCATGGCTCATCAAATAATAAAAATATAATTATTTTTATTTTGGATTTGTGGTCTCTAAACCACTGGTCCGACTAGGCCCTATTTTGGGATGTTACAATATCCCCTAATGACATGTCACTAGCATCCTAAACTATTCCTAAGGTTCAACCGGGATTTTGGATGTTGAATCATTATCGAATCACTATCGTTCATATCTACAGCCTCTTATTCACAATTTATGCAATGTCAAAGCATATTAAATACATTTGTATTGAAATTTATCGCATACGAACTTACCTTGGATGTGGAAACAACGAACTTAGTCAATTAGTTGATAACTTTAGTTTTCCCCCAATCTAGATCTGAATTCCGCTTTTCTTGATCTAAATATATTCAAAATTAACTTATTTAATCATCTATTCATTCAATTTAGTCTAAAATACACTTTAAAATACATTTACACTTTTACCCCTAATATTTCACATTTTTCACAATTTAGTCCTTATTTCATAAAATCAAA
Organism: Gossypium anomalum; assembly: GCA_025698475.1. NCBI lineage: Eukaryota > Viridiplantae > Streptophyta > Magnoliopsida > Malvales > Malvaceae > Gossypium > Gossypium anomalum. Next base: position 62,877,411 of record CM046968.1, on the reverse strand, counting down.
AATTAATGAAATTCCAAATATACCATGCTAGCTAAATTACTATAATACCCCTAGCAGCCCATATTTTTCATTTATTTCACATTTCAACCATAAAATTTCAACATTTCTCAATTAAATCCCTATTTTGATTTTCACTAAAAATCTCTTAACAAAACTTGTTTAACTATCAAGAACTATTCAAAATCTATCATCAAATATCAAAACTCATACTTATTCATCAATGGAAACTTTCAAAATCTTTAACAACTTTGCAAAATAGTCCCTGGGCTAGCTAGACCTAGTTGCAACGATATCAAAAACATAGAAATCATTAAAAACGGAACAAAATTTACTCACCAATTGAGCTTTCAAAGTAGCCAAAACCTAGCTCATTCCCTGGCTTTTAATCTTTGAAATATTTATGGAAGAAACTAAGAAAGATGATAGCCTTATGCATTATGTTATTATTTTACTATGTTATTTCATAAATTACTAATTTAACCTTAAGTATATAACATTAAAATTCATTTATGCATGTCCATTAATGTTCACTAATGACCCATTTATCGCTTAAGGACCTTCACATTTAATATTCATAGTCATTTAGTGCATTTAACAACTAGAATTCAACATTTATCCTTTATACGATTTAGTCATTTTTATAGAATTGACCAACCAAATGATAAAATTTCTTAACAAAAATTTCACACCATCATATATTCATGTTTTAAACATTAAAATAATAACAAAATAATTATTTCAACCTCAAATTTGTGGTTTCAAAACCACTGTTTTGATTTGACTAAAAACAGGTTGTTACAATCGGCTTAATTACCTTGGTCTTGATTCTGATTTCCAAGGTCCATCTCAACTTGTCTTTGAGTTGTTCGTTCACGTCTTCTTTTTCTGAAAGTTTGCTCAATTTCAGGGTCTACAGGGAGTAAATCAATAATCTGATCTATGTTCATAAACACTTGAAAAGAAAACCACAAAATTAAAAAGAATAAGTTGGTAATGTTAGAAATAATCCAAATTGGAAGTAAATAATTTTACAAAAAAATGACTATGGCAACAATTAACAATCCCTGGAAATGGCACCAAAAACTTGTAACTCGTAGGTTTGTGCAAGTGTATACAGTCGTTATCAAGTAATAAGTATCAAGTTATCGTCTCCAAAGGGATTGTATTTGTGTTAAATCACTTAATTGTAAAATTATACTAACTGCTTGGTAAATAAAAACACAATATGGTTGAGAAGTGATGATTAAAATTAAATATATTAAACTAGATGCAATGATCCCTAATGCAAATTATCCTAAGTATGCAAACTATTGAATGGAATAGATTTTAGCAAAATTAAACACAATTTGTAACAATTATAATATAAATAAACTAGTACAATTACTTTAATTAAACTCAATTTATTATCAACATGCTTAATAACATTCAGCAAAACATTCCATGGCAACTCGATCTTTCATGAGTTTGGAAACCACATTAGGTCCTTTCATAACCCTTTACTTAGTAAATACATATTTTACTGATATTTATTTACTACGGGTTTCTTAGCATTCGTGTGAGGTAACAGGGACGTGTTAGGTTTGAAATAGTTTAATCACACAGATCTAAAAACTATGCAGATAACAGAGCTTGGTTAGACTTGTTATGCAACCTGCAATTTAGTCAGGTTAGGATCTAAATTGAGCATGCACATTTCAATTATGCGTCCACTAGCCGTCGTCTGGTTAGGATCACTCAGCTAATTCAGGTGCATTTCAATCACATATGAACGAAATACAGACTTGATTTTAATTGAAAACATGATCGATTGAGGCACAAAGATTATAAGCATGAATCAAATAAATATTATTTAATCAAAGCAATCATCCTAGCTTAAATAAAATTAAGCTAACATTGTTGTAAACAAGAACAAAGACCACATAGCAAACATTTTTAGATTAAATTAAAGAAAAGAAAGATTAAACCCAAATCAGAGTGGCTGTCACCCAAGACTGTAACCGACAAGGCTCCTTTACTCCTTCGCTTTGCTCCTTTGCTGATGGCTCTCCAAGGTGGCCGACCAAGGGCTCTTTAAGAGGATTAATTGCTAAAATCTCTATGAAGAGATGATACTAGGTGTGTGGAATGGAAAATGCTAAAGAGAATTGAGAGAGAAGAGAATGATGAGGGATGAGGAATGATGAATAAGGGAATGAAGGTGTCTTATTTACAGGTGAAGAGAGGTGGGTAGTTTGCTAAAAATAGTTGGGTTTAGTCTCTTCACACTTCTTCCACGAGTGGCCGGCCACAATTAGTGGAATTTGAGCTAATTTTTGCTTGATTTTTAAGCAGTTTAAATGCCATAATAACTCAAGATTCAGACTCGGTCCAATATAAATCTTCAGGCAAATCTCTAATTTCTTCAACAATGCAAGGACCTTGTGTAATTAAACCAAAAAGTGGTTTAAATGGGCAGCCATGTGTAGCCAAATTTGGGTTGACTTGGTCTTAAATTTGGATGGTTTTTGTAATCCAACAAAGCTATCAAACCTATCCAAAATAAATCAATAAGTTAAAGGACCAAAGAATTAAATTTATCCAATTTAAATAATTAATTACAACCCAAATTATTAATGAAATATTTAAAATGATTTATTAAATATAATTTTATATTTTATTATTTATTTTAATCATGCATGACCCATTTTATGTCTTAAAAAATGTAATATGTTCAAATCAATATAAAATAAGCCATTTTATGCATGAAAACTATATAATAAAGCATAAAATCACATTTTAATGATTTCTATGTTCTAATTTCATATTTTCACATATTTCATTAATTTATTAAACAATTGCTTAGTTTTAACAATGAATTTAAATAAAAAAGGTGATAAATTACATAGGAAAAATCCTATATATTTTTCAGTTTACAATGGAAGTCTTGAATGAATGATGCTTTGTTGATGTGTTTGAAGTTATAAAATGTGGTACGAATGAGGGTACATTGGTTAGGAACTTAAGATGGTTGTTTTGGTATGAATTGAGTATGTTTAATTGTGTTTTGGATAGGTTAAATGACTGGTGAAATGGTCGCTTAGTGCCCAAGCAATCAAAATTTGGTAAACTTGGGTTTTAAGGTACGTTTAGGTGCACATGGTTTGTCACACGGTCGTGTGTCGCACATGGATAACGCACACGAGTGTGTGCCCTCAACGTGTAGAATATTTAAATGAGTGTAGTTTTCACATGGGCTGGCACACGACCTGCAACACGATCATGTGACCCAAGTCAGAGAGTTATACGTGTTGGGACATGGCCGTGTGTCTCAAGTTAGTGAGTTACATAGGCTGGGACGCAGCCATGTGTCCCTATTTAGAAAATCACATGGCCTGGGGTATTCCATACTGTCGTGTGTCCCCTGTTTTTAAGTATTTTGAGATTTTACCCTAAACTTCTAGAATTATTTCAAATTAGACCCTGTTAGTTCTTATATCATTTTTAGGGACCTATAAACTCATATTTAGGATTATGTGGATAATTTTTATTGTAATTTGAATGATATAGCCTGTATTTTAATTATGTTTGATTAATGGATTGATTTTTTTGTAACGCTTGTGACTCTAATTTATCAACGGAGCGGAGTGAGGGGTGTTACAAGGATCCTTTCATTTTTAGGGAAAAAAGACGAAAGCCATGTGCTATATTAAAGAGGGGATTATAAAGAAGACACAAGGATGGAAACAAAAGTTACTTAGCCCAACTAGAAAAGAGGTTTCGATTAAAGTAGTGGCATGAGCAATCTTGAATTACACTATGCAAAGTTTCAAAGTGAAATGTGATGAAATTGACATTGTTATTGCTAGATATTGGCGAGAACAGAAACAAGAAGAGAAAAAGGTACATTGGTTAAGCTAGTTTGAACTTATTGATATAAAAGGTGATGAAGGAATGAGTTTCAAGCAATTAGGATTGATGAATAAAGTGTTATTAGCGATGCAGTGTTGGAGGTTTTTAATGTACCCAATTGCACTTGGGGATAAAGTTATTAAGGGGATTTACTTTTCACACAAGTCTTTGATGGAGGTAAGAAGGGAGCAAAAGCTTCATGGATTTAAACTGGCTTATTTGAAGGAAGAGAATTCTTAAAAGAAAAAGTTTAATGTAAGGTAATCAATGGAGAGAAGATTGATATTTGGGTTGACCATTGGATACCTAATGTGAAGCTTAATAGGCCAATAGCTCACGAGGAAAGCCTACCAATTAAGGTGTTAGAGTTGATCGATAAAGAAACAAGGAGATGGAAATTAAAAATAATTGAAGAGGTGATTCTGGAGGAACACTATAAGGCTATAAAAAAATTACCAATTTGTTTGCATCGTGAAGATAGATTAATATGAACAATAGCTAGAAATGGTATGTATACAATCAAGTATGGTTGCCATGAATTAAAAGAAAAGGAGAAATAGAGGACTATTCAAAGGGCATCGTCTTCTCATATTGTTCGATGATAGGTATCGAAGACCATCTGGAATCTTAATGTTCCAAATAGAATTAAACATTTTATGTGGAGGGCATGTGCAAATTTCTAAACTACTAGGGCTAATTTATGGAGGAGATTAAAGGAGTGCTTTTTATGCCTTGTTTGTATGAGTGCAGTGGAAATAGTTGAGCATATTCTACTAATGTGTGAATGGGCACAAGCTGTGTAGTTTGGATTGGAGTTAGGGCTCAAAGTGGATAAAAATCATACTAGATCATTTGATAAATGGTTCTTGGATGATTTTAAGATTCTGAGTAATGATAAAATGGAAAGAAAAGAGATAACAAGCATCATTGGGATTACCTACAAGCAAATATAGAAGGTGAGATGTGGTTTGGTTTTTCAAAATAATCAACCAAACCAAATTAGGTGTATAAGAAAAATTAAAGAAGGGAAAGACATCACAAATTGGATAGGTAAAACTAAGGGTGGTTGTCCAAAGGGATCTTGCAAAGTTAAAGAGTGATAGGAAAAGCCAAGTAAGAGATGGTATAAAGTTAATTGTGATAGATCGTTTGGACCCGATAATAAGGCTTGCCAATGCAAACTACTTGGATTACTTGTGTACCTACTCAATTTCTCAACAATATATGCAATATCTAGTACTGTACATGTAGCGCCCCAAAAATCCCGAAACCCAAAAATCTAAAAATCTTTATTTTTTTCTTTTTATGCTTAGCAATCCCAGTTAAGTGTTAATTACGTGTTGGTAAGTCTTGGTCAAAGATTGAGTTTGAATCTAGGGGTAGAAGAAATTATATTTTAATAATTAAAAGGGCCTTGTTAGCAAGTAGTTGGGCTTTTAAATAAATATAAAGGGAAATGGCATCAAAAAGCCTTGCGGTGGAGTGGCTAAGGGACGCCACTTAGAGTGTAGGGAGGTGGCATTACTGGCTAGCAAGGAGATCCTAGGTTCGAATCCTAGCTTAGTATTTTTAGGAGTTTAATTTTGGCCATCTAGAAGGTTGGTGGATTGTAATAAGGCCTTCCATTTTGTTATTATTTGAATTATTATTTTTATGTGAGGTAATTATAAGAAGTTGAGCATGGTTTCTTAATCTATAGTATGTCTCTTCTACGTTTTCGCAACTACATTTTAAAATGACATGTTTTAATAAAATCATATATTTTAAACAAGTGGTTGAAAGGAGTTTTTTTTAAAAGGTAGTTAAGGTTTCTTTTATTTTAAGAAGGATTTTCAATGAAAACACGATTTTTGCTAAAACACTTTAGTGTGATGCGCCAAATTCGGCCGTAACGTCCGGGCTGGGTTTGGGTGTTACATTTAGTGGTATTAGAGCCTAGGTTGCAAAACTCAGGCTGTGAGGTGGGCCTTATTATTTGGTTTCTTTTCTTTTCTACAAAAAAAAATTTGGATCACACCATTTTAAGGGAAATCTTACTGAGCAGCACACCGAGTCTCCGACGTTGAACCAAGTAAGCTCTTCTGTTTTTAAGCTTGTTTAAATTGTTATACAGTAGATAGTTAGAGGGCTACTTTAGATGATTTTGTTAGAGTGGAACCGAATCCAGTAAGATCTTGAAACTGTAGAGGATTTTCGAAAACAATCTTATCTTTAAATATTTTCATAAAACATCGGTTTAACTATTAAACTATAAAAAACTTCATAAAATTTTTAATCCAGATAATACGCGAATCCACGATGAGTGCTAGAAGAAGTGCAAGAGGCCGTGGCCGAGGCCGCAGGAGTGTTAGGGCTAAATCGTCGGCGTCGGGCCATATGCCCGATGTTGGAGTAGAAGAGGCTCCGGCCTCACCTGTGGCTGAGACGGGGTCGTATGATCAGGCCACTGGAGAAGAACCATTGTCACAAGCAATGCTGAGGATTTTGGAAAGGGTCGCTGGGCCCAATAATGGAATGGGAAGTCGTGGGTCAATTTTAGAGCTACTTCGATCTAATGGAGCCGAGATCATTAAGGGTGTGGCTAGTGTGGCTCCGAACGTAGCTGAGTACTGGATAGAAGCCACTAAAAGGATAATGGATGATTTGGACTGCACGCCGGAGCAAAAGTTAAAAGGGGCAGTATCGCTACTTAGGGAGGAAGCCTACCAGTGGTGGCTAATAGTGAAAGAGGGCACCCAACCTAAGCGAATCACTTGAGATTTCTTCAAATCCGCGTTCCAAGGGAATATGTGGGTGCAAGCTACATGGATGCTCAAAGCAAGGAGTTTCTAAACTTGTTGCAATGAGATAAGTCAGTGGCTGAATATGAGGCGGAGTTTTTACGCCTTAGTCGATATGTAAGGGTGATGGTGGCAATGGACTATGAGCGTTGCGTAAGGTTCGAGGATGGCATTAGGGTGCTGATAGCCCCGCAGAGAGAGTGAGAATTTACGGCTTTAGTGAAGAAGGCGAAGATAGCAGAGGAGGTAAAGCAGACTAGCGCTTAAACCGGGAAAAAGAAAAGGGCAAGAACAAAAGGGATGTAGAGTCTTCAGGTGCTGGATAGAGACCTACAGTTAGGACCAGAGTGAATGAGCTTGTTAGAGCGGGACCCCTTGCTGCTAATCCAAAGATTCAAATTTGTACTACCTGTGGGAAATGTCATTTGGGTGAGTGTTGGAGGAGGATAGGAGCTTGTTTGGCTTGTGGATCTATGGAGCATAAGGTTAAGGATTGCCCAAGGAGGCTGAATTTGGGTCAAGCTGTGGGCTGAAGTAATGATCAACCATAGAGGGGTGGTTAACAATCGCCAAAGGGCCGAGGTCAGGCCAGGGGCAGAAATGGTAATGAACGTGGTCGTAGAGAACCAGGCAGAGGTGCAGGTTATACTGAGGTGAGGCAGCCAGCTTTGGTCTATGCAGCACATCACCAAGGGGACAAAGACGCTCCAGATGCGAATACTGGTGTGTACCCTACCATAGTGTACTGAGTGTTTATTTTGGCTTTAGAATTAGAGTGCGCAGCGAAAGCATAGTGGTGAGATTTGGGTAGTACAATTAACGGTTAGTTGGAAATTTCGAGGACGAAATTTCTTTAAGGGGGTAGAGTTGTAACGCCCAAAATTTTGGGCCTAGAGGAATTACGCATTGGGCTTTAGGTCTCATAAATTTTTTATGTGAGCAAGAAAATGACAAATGATATGTTGGCTTTAAAAGTTTAATGAATTTTAAGTGTCTAGGTGTGTTGGAGAAGTTCTGGGTTTGAGTTTTATGGTGGAGGAATTTTAATATTATTATTAAAAGAACCAGGGTTGTGAGTAGTTGGGATTTTAAATAAAAATAGGGGGAAAATGGCATCAAAAAGCCTTGTAGTGGAGTGGCTAAGTGACGCCACTTAGGGTGTGGGGAGGTGGCGTTAGTGGCTAGCAAGGAGATCCTAGGTTTGAATCCTAGCTTAGTATTTTTAAGAGTTTACTTTTGGCCTTCTAGAAGGTTGGAAGTGGTGTGAAGATGGACTCTAAGGGGAGTGTTCAGGAGAGAAAATTTAGGAAATAGATTAGGGAGTTATCAGAGAGAAAAATGAGGAGATGAGAAAGGGGAAGTGATGGAGCTGAATTGGGAATTTAAGGTCAAGCAATTTGGCTATAGGCTATAAATATGTGTTGGGTTGGGATCCTAGGCTAATGCCGAATTTCCTTCACCCTGTTACCGAAATCCCTTTTCCCTAAAAGCTAAAAACCCCTTTTGTTTTACTCTCTTTTCTTTGTGCCGATTTCTATTCTTTCTCTACACAATTTTCTTTGTTTCACTTAGCTGATTCCTTCTTCTACTCTTCTTCTTTAAATTGTACCGAATAAACCTTATTCACCATATTAGTTTAAAAGCCGAAAAGCTGAATCTCCTTTGGGCCGATTGTTGTTTTGGTGTAAGTACCTTATCTCTTTTTTAGCTAGTATTGTTAATACCGATTACTCCTCTCCCTCACTCTTTCTAATTAACTTTGGTAGGGAATTAGTATTGGATCTCAGATTTTAGCTCTCTACTGAAATTGCTCGTTAGCTGTTTGCGGTTTTGGTAAGTGTTCCTCTCCCATTGGCTAAGGTGGCTGAATGTTTATAGTCAAGGTAAGGGGGCTTGTGTTGGATATGAGTCACCTCCTATTCTGGTTTTAATAAATAAGTTTAATGCAGATCTAAGGAGTACATGATCAGGGAAAAACTATTAGGGATTGGTGCTCAAGTTAAGGTTAAGGTGAGGCTTCGGTTTTTGGAGAAGTTATGTATTAAACATGTGATTAATTGAAGAGTGATATCGATTGTAGGTTTGGGGCTAAAGAGATCGCATCACGCTTGCTTACCAGGTGTGTACACACACTTCGCACACACAGTAGATCGGCAGATTCTGAAATGTCGAAATGCCGAAATGCCGAAAAGCTAAAAGTTTGGATACGGTAGTCTTGCGAGTGCACGAACACTCGTAAGAGGGTATTTGATACGATACCAGAGACCCCATAAGATATCTCATGGACTTGGGTCACGTTTTGGCCAACTGGGCCAGAATGGGCCAAATGGGCCCGATGGGCCCGTGAGCCCAAATAAGGAAAAGTTGATAATTTAGTAACATGTGATGAGCTGAGTAAGTTTGTTGAATGATTTGGATTGGATTCGGGCCTGATGGGCCATATAAGTGTGATTGAGCCTAATGGGTCATATAAAAGTGATTGGGCCTGATGGGCCATATAATGTATGGAAGCCTGTAGACTTGCTAGGGTTTTGTCATGGACTTGTAGGCCTAGTTTCTAATAAATTCTTAAGCAGCATAAAACTTAACTAATCTATCAAATTCATCTGTGGACAAGTCATAAGGGTAAAGTGTGGCAATGGGCATATGCATGTCTAGGATTGGATCTAGGGAGAGCTTGGTACTTAAGCGGTCTTAATGACCCACTTCCTCTTCTCTAGAATCCTACCTGGTGTATAGTGTCTGTTCACTTTGTCTAACGAGGACTTGTTGACGGGCCAAAGTTCGTAATTAAGACCCATACTACTAAGAAATTACCAAAATACCCCTGTAGGGTAGAAATTACTGAAATACCCTTATGTGTTATGAGTATGATCTACGTATGATATATACTGCATCCATACATTATTATGTTGCATATCGGCTAGGTTTATGATTGGAGGAAGTGTATAAGGATCGCATGGTTGCTCGACGACTGTGGATCCACCGAAGGGCTTGGTTTATGACTGGGGATATAAGCATTTGTATACATACGTCATGATTGGATTATGAAAAGAGCTTAGCCCAGCTAAATGTGATATGTGGAAATTGACATGGGTTCAGGCCCTACTGAGGCCAAAATGGGCTAAGGCCCAAAGGCCACCGTATTTGAATTGGGCTTAGGCCCAAAGTGATTTGTCTGTTGCACGGTTGTTTGATGAGGGTTGTACACACTGAGTTTTCGAAAACTCACCCCCTCTTTTATTTTCTCAGGTGATGCTCAATAGGAGGTTCGATGTTTGGAGGGAATCTGGGTGGCCAGCTAGCAAGACAATTTAGATTTTTTTTTTCATTTTAAAGCATATAAGTTTCTGATTATTAAGTGATTTCAGACTGGATTGTAATAAGGCCTTCCATTTTGTTATTATTTGGATTATTATTTTTATGTGAGGTAATTATAAGAAGTTGAGCATGGTTTCTTAATCTATAGTATGTCTCTTCTACGTTTCCGCAACTACATTTTAAAATGACATGTTTTCATAAAATAATATATTTTAAACAAGTGGTTGAAAGGAGTTTTTTTTTTAAAAGGTAGTTAAGGTTTCTTTTATTTTAAGAAGGTTTTTCAATGAAAACACGGTTTTCGCTAAAACACTTCAATGTGATGCGCCAGATTCGACTGTAACGTCTGGGCCAGGTTTGGGGTGTTACAAATTTATAGTTGAGAAATTACCTTCAATCGATTTAGATTTATCAATATTGAAGATTGGATCAAGATCTTTGAAGAACTCGGATGAGTTATTTCCCAACTTTGAAACTCTTTTATAGAGAATTTTGAGAGAATTTAGGGAAAATAAAAGATGTGATCTAATCTTTGAAATGTGGAATCTGAAAAAGAAAAAAGAAAAATGAGAGAAAACACTCAGAAATCGGATGAAAATTGCGTGTGAAGTGAGGGGGTTGTAGTGTTTTCAAGCTAAAGAACCCCTACCTTATTTTAAAAAATTGGGGAAATTGCCATGTAACACCCTGATTTTTGAGATTTTCGTAATTTTTCAGATTTTAGTAAAAGTTTTAAAATTTGGTATTTGGTTTTGAAATTCATAATTAGAGTATGTAAATAGGCCCATGAAAGGCCCATGTGTTGACCAAAACCGGTAGAATTTTTGAATTTTAGATTTAAGGAGTTAGGGGCATTAGATAGGTGGCCTTATTAAAAGATGTGGGTAAAATGTAACACAAGAGAGCCCTGGCAAAGTGGCTAAATGACGCCACTAAGGAGCTAAGAAAGCGGCGTGTAAGTGGTTGAGGAAGGCCAAGGTTCGATTCACTAAGCTGGCAACTGTGTTGCTATTTTTATGTCTTGAGCATGCAGAAGTTTGAAGTCGAATGGGACTCTGTTGAAGAGAGTTTGAATCAGTCAAATGCTTGAATTAAGGAGTGATAAGGGAAGAGATTTTGGGGATTTGAAGGGTGGCTTAGAGTTGGCCGAATAGAGGGAATTAGAGAAAAGAAAACGGCTGAGGGGTTTTAAGTTAGTATTTCGGCATTAGGGGTTTTTTCTTGTTGTGTCGCTTTCCCTTGTTTTAACATCAGAGGATTAATTCTTTTCTTCCTTTTCTTCTCTAGCCGAAATCATCGTTCTTTCAATCCATCTTTCTTTCTTTTCATTTCCAAAACCAAACAACCACTTCTTTCCTTCTCATCACCCCTGCCGAATAGCCACCAGAGCCGAAACCTGTGAAGATTGTTTGTGCCGATTGCATTTAGACCAGCATCTTTCCTGTTCTTTTTATTTATGGTGCCTGATCCTTTCATCTGGTAAGTACTCGTTCTCTAAGTCGATTCAATAGTATAGATATTAAGAAAAGCCGAAACCCCCTATAATTTAGGGAGGTTGTCGATTTGGGGTATAGGCCTTACTGGGCTTTTTCGTTTGACTTTTATGGTTGGTGTAGTGAAATAGACAACTTTGGAGGAGCAGCAAGGCTTGGAGTTTTAGATAAGCTTGAATCGAATCATCGGACCCTGTGAAGGTAAGTGATCTATGGCCATTAGGGGTTCTTTGGCCGACTATGGTAAGGTGGACTTTCGGTTTGATTAGCATGAACTGTAATCTAAGAATGGTGGTGTTTAATTGTAGGTTGTCGTGGGAGACTTTTTTAGCGAACGTCACAAAACAGGTGTGTAACAACCCTCGTTGTAGATTAGGCTAATATTCGCTGAAAAGCCGAAATGCTAAAATTCTGACATTTCGGGAACTTGAGATTTTTCATGTGGTTTTAGATGCGATAAATATGATATGATCGGTGTTTGGATCGATGGAACAGGTAAGTGAGCAATTTTGTGCGCGATGGTAAGATGGGCCTCAATGGGCCGAAATTGGGCCCAATGGGCTTCCGGGCCCATTTGGGTAAAATTGATAGAAAATGGGACTTGGAAAAGTTTCATGTTAACACGGTTTGTACTATTGTAAAATTTGGGTTAAGTAGGTTAATGGGCTAAATCGGCATTCGTAAGGCCATTAAGGGTTTTAGGCCCAAAAGCCCAAACTTGATAAAGTGCGTTAAATCATTGTTTAAACACTTGGAAATGTTGATAATTGTTAATGAACATGGAAAACCCATGATATTTGATAAAATTATGAAATTACCCTTATAATATGGAAAATGACTATTTTGCCCCTAGATAAGAATGACTATTATACCCCTAGGGTTTAATTATGAATGTGATGCATGAGATATTGGTATGACATGATATGCACATGGTATGTTATGAGATGCACATGATATGCTATGATATATTCATTATACGTATAGGTTGGGTTTTATATCAATGGAGGAAGTACAAAAAGGGCTCTGCCCCAGTTATTAAATGAGGCTAGGCATCCAATTATATGATAAAGCAGCTGTGCTGCCAGTAGAGAGTTTGGTTGGGTGGGTTGAGTTATTCCCCACATGGAGAGCTTGGCTGGTACGGGTGGAGAGTAGCGGATGGTGGGTTGAGTAGTCTCCCCAAATGGACTTGCATACATCCATTGACATTACATGTGTTATTGAAATGGGCCTATGGGCCATACCGTTCACAGTAAAGGCTTCGGCCCAGTGATATGATTTATGAAAAGGCTTCGGCCCAGTAATCGTTAAACAAAAGGCTTCGGCCCAGAATATGTCAAGATTGAATTTGGGCTTAGGCCCAGTATGCTGATATTAGTTTGGGCTCCGAAAGGGGCTTGTTGCACACTGAGTTTCCAAAGTCACCCCCCTTTCTTAACCTTGCAGGTGAGCCTTGAGGTGGACAGTTGGAGCCGGAGCGGATTCAGAGTGGCCATGGTGATCGCTTTTGAACTTTGCATAAGTAATTATTTTTTTTTGTTTCATCTTAACTATTATTATTACTTGGTTTTGGGTTGTAATAAGGCCATTAAAATTATATATTTTTTTGAAATTATTATATTTTATAACTCTATAATTTTCTGATAATAATTCAAAATGGGCTAGACTTAGGACGCGTTTCCAAAATGACACTTGTTTTTAAAATAACGTAACAATACAATTAATCAATTTATCAAAACATCTACTTATATGAATTCCAACTCGATTTTCTCACAAAACCTAATTTCACTCCAAAGTGTGGCAATGGTTGTGGGCATGTCTAGGATTGGATCCAATCAAGAGCTTGGTACTTAAGTAGCCTTCATGGCTCACCTCCTCTGTTTCGGATACCTACCTGGTGTACAGCTTCCATTCACTTTGTTAACTTAGCAAAGACTATCTTTTAAAACACTAAGAAGGGCATTGGAAGAGGCTTGGGTTTTCTTAAAAACTTAGTGTGACACGTTAGATTTGGCCATAATGTCTGGGCCGAGTTTGGGGTGTTACATTTAGTGGTATCAGAGCCAGGTTACAACCACTCGGCTATGGGTTTTTAAACGGATTTAAAATCAAGAATTTCAAAAACAAGGGTATTTTAAATCAATTTTTAAGAATTTCTATTTTCTGTAACGAAATACAAGTTTTTAAGTTTTAAATGGTTTGAAGAAAGGAGTGGCACACTGAATCCCCGGCACCAAGTCTGTAAGTATACTTTCTTTTATGCCGTGTGATATTGATATGATGCTATAGATAGAACTGAAACCCTACTATGATACTTTAGATAGGGTAGAGCTGTAAAATAGTAAGATTGAGACTGTAGCTAGGCTACGACGTTTCGAGAACAATCCCTGAACTACTATATTTCCATAAGACATCTTGTAATAAACAACTGAAATATTAAACTAATGTCATAAAATTCGTAATCAGATAATTCGATATGAGTACAAGAGGAACTAGTGGACGAGGCCGCGGACGTAGTCGCGGAAGGGTGCAAGCTGAATCTTCATCCTCAGGGCATAGGCCAGCTGAGGAGGCATTCGTGCTACAGGCAACTGAGACTGGGTCACATGATCGGGCTACGGGGGACGATACTTTGTCCCAAGCGATGTTAAGGGTTTTGGAAAGGGTTGCTGGAGCTGGCACCGAGACAGTGAATAGGAGATCCATCTCTGAGCGACTCCTGGCTAATGGAGTAGAGGTTTTTAGGGGCGTATCTGGAGTAGCCCTAAATGTGGCTAAATATTGGCTAGAGGAAATAGAGCGGATCATGGACAATCTAGATTGCTCTGTGAAGCAAAAGCTGAAGGGGGCCGTGTCGTTGCTACGAGATGAGGCATACCAGTGGTGGATCACTGTAAGGGAGAGTACCCTGATCAAACAAGTAACCTGGGAATTGTTCAAGACTACTTGTATGGGGAGAGATACATTATCTATACGGATCATAAGAGTCTTAAGTACTTGCTGACTTAAAAGGAGCTGAATCTTAGACAGCAAAGGTGGATAGAGTTGTTAAAGGACTATGACTGTTCGATTGAGTACCATCCTGGTAAGGCAAATGTCATGGCTGATGTGTTGATTCGAAGGACTATGGCGAAATTGAAGGCAATGTTTGCTCGTTTAAGCTTGTATGATGATGGAAGCTTATTAGCAGAGTTACCAGTAAGACTGACTTGGGTGGAGTAGATTAAGAGGCAGCAGTTGGAGGATAATTTGTTGGTTTCTCGGTTTCAGCAAGCTGAGAAGGGGGAGAATCCAGACTTTGGATTAAATGGTCATGGGGTTCTTTGTTTTCGAGGAAGAATTTGTATGCCGAAGGACTCTGATTTGAGGTTGATGATTTTGAGAGAGGCGCATGGAGGACCTTGTGCTATGCATCTAGGAGGGAGTAAGATGTATCGAGACTTGCGAGAGCTATATTGGTGGCCTGGGCTTAAGCGAGAAGTGGCTGAATTTGTGGGAAAATGTTTGACTTGTCAACAAGTAAAGGCTGAGCATCAACTGCTTTCAGGATTGTTACAGCCAGTGAAGATACCACTTTGGAAATTAGAAAGGGTAACCATGGATTTTGTGAGTGGTCTGCCATTAACACCTTCCAAGAAGGACTCAGTTTGGGTGATTGTGGATAGGCTGACAAAATATGCCCATTTCATACCTGTCCGAGCCGATTACTCACTTCAGAGGTTGGCCAAGTTGTATGTGGCAGAGATAGTGCGGTTGCATGGGGTGCCAGTATCAATAATTTCTGACTGAGACCTAAGGTTTACATCTCAGTTTTGGTAGAAGTTACATGAGGGGTTGGGAACGCGATTGGATTTTAGTACGGCTTTTCACCCTCAGTCGGATGGGCAGTCAGAGAGGGTCATTCGGATTCTAAAAGTATGTTGAGGGGTTGTGTTATAGACTTTAAGGGCAGTTGGGAGGATTACTTGCCGTTGGTGGAGTTCGCGTATAACAACAATTACCAAGCAAGTATTCAGATGGCTCATTACGAGGCACTGTATGGGCGAAGGTGTCGATCGCCTACTTGTTGGGCAGAGTTAGGGGAAAGGCAAGTACTTGGACCGGGGTTAGTAGCGGATACTGAAGACAAAGTTAAGGTGATCAGGAATCAGCTAAAGGAGGCAACGGATCGACAAAAGTCTTATGCTGATCTGAAGCGTAAGGATATTGAATATACTGTAGGGGACTTGGTCTTTCTAAAGGTTTCACCTTGGAACAAGATATTGAGGTTTGGTAAGAAGGGCAAATTGAGTCCACGGTTCATTGGACCTTATCGGATCCTTAAGCGGATAGGGCAGTGGCTTATCGGCTAGAGTTACCTCCAGAGCTGGATCGTATTCACAACGTCTTTCATGTGTCCATGCAAAGGCGATATCGTTTTGGCCCTACTCATATCGTGCTAGTTACAGAAATTGAGGTATAGTCGGATTGGACCTTTGGTTATTAGTCATCATATCTGCAAGAGTTTCATGATTACTAACTTTGCTCACAACAATATCACCATGACCAATAATATCACGCACAAAATGCTACCAAACATCAATATGCTTCGTTCTCTCATGAAACATTTGATCCTTTATAAGAAAGATGACACTCTGACTGTCACAAAACATTGTGCTGATCTGAAGGTCCTTATTGAGTTCACCAAAGAGTCCCTTTAACCATATAGCTTATTTACAAGCCTTAGTAATCGCCATGTACTCAACTTCAGTAGCAGATAAAGCAACTATAGTTTGTAGAGTGGCTTTCCAACTGATTGTGCAAGCCTCAATTGTAAAGACATACCCTTTAAGGCCCTAAAAATAGGTATAGTAGTTTCGGGTAAGTTTTCTAGGTTTCAAATGAAAATTAGAAGTTAATCGGGGTTATTAGAAATTTTTCTCTTAGTTTAGTTAGCTTTATTTCGTTTTAAAAAATTGGGAAAATAATATTCCGGAATACAAAAATATTTTTAGAAAAATTAATTTTATAGTTTTAAATAATTTTTGGGTAAAATAAAAATTTTGGGTCAAATTAGAATTTTGGGTAAAATAAATTAAAATAGGGGTTTAATTGAGAGAATTTAAAATATTAATTGCATTGGACCATTTTACAAAACAAGAGAAATTTTTGAGTGGCTTTATGAAAAAGTACCCATATTTTTAGAATTTTCGAGAGAAAGAATTAATTTGTAAAATAAGGGAATTGTGGGAGTGGCTTGATGGCACGTAACACCCCAAACCTGGCCCAGACGTTATGGCCGAATCTGACGTGTCACACTAAGTTTTTAAGAAAACCCAAACCTCTTCCAATGCCCTTCTTAGTGTTTTAAAAGATAGTCTTTGCTAAGTTAACAAACTGGATGGAAGCTGTGCACCAGGTAGGTATCCGAAATAGAGGAGGTGAGCCATGAAGGCTGCTTAAGTACCAAGCTCTTAATTGGATCCAATCCTAGACATGCCCACAACCATTGCCACATTTTGGCGTGAAATTAGGTTTTGTGAGAAAATCGAGTTGGAATTCATTTAAGTAGATGTTTTGATAAACCGATTAATTGTATCGTTGCGTTATTTTAAAAACAAGTATCATTTTGAAAACGCGTCCTAAGTCTAGCCCATTTTGAATTATTATCAGAAAAATATAGAGTTATAAAATGGAATAATTTCAAAAAAAAATTTAATGGCCTTATTACAACCCAAAACCAAGTAATAATAATAGTTAAGATGAAACTAAAAAAAAACCGATTACTTATGCAAAGTTCAAAAGCGATCACCATGGCCACTCTGAATCCCCTTTGGCTCTAAGTCTCCATATCAAGGCTCACCTGCAAGGTTAAGAAAGGGGGGTGAGTTTGGAAACTCAGTGTGCAGCAAGCCCCTTTCGGAGCCCAAACTTATATCAGCATACTGGGCCTAAGCCCAAATTCAGTCTCGACATATTCTGGGCCGAAGCCTTTCGTTTAACGGTTACTGGGCCGAAGCCTTTTCATAAATCATATCACTGGGCCGAAGCCTTTACTGTGAACGGTATGGCCCATAGGACCATTTCAATAACACATGTAATGTCAATGGATGTACGCAAGTCCATTTGGGGAGACTACTCAACCCACCCAACCAAACTCTCCAATGGAATCATAGTTGCTTTATCGTATAATTGGAGGCCTAGCCTCATTTAATGAATGGGGCAAAGCCCTTTTTGCACTTCCTCCATTGATATAAAACCCAACCCATGCATATAATGAATATATCATAGCATATCATGTGCATATCATGTCATACCAATATCTCATGCATCACATTCATAATTAAACCCTAGGGGTATAATAGTCATTCTTATCTAGGGGCAAAATAGTCATTTTCCATATTATAAGGATAATTTCATAATTTTACCAAATATCATGGATTTTCCATGTTCATTAACAATTATCAACATTTCCAAGTGTTTAAACAATGATTTTAACGCACTTTATCAAGTTCGGGCTTTTGGGCCCAAAACCCCTAATGGCCCTACGAATGTCGATTTAGCCCATTTAGTCCACTTAACCCAAATTTTACAACAGTACAAACCGTGTTAACATGCAACTTTTCCAAGCCCCATTTTCTATCAATTTTACCCAAATGGGCCCGAAAGCCTATTGGGCCCAATTTTGGCCCATTAAGGCCCATCTTACCATCACGCACAAAATTGCTCACTTACCTGTTCCATCGATCCAAACACCGATCATATCGTATTCATCGCATCTAAAACCACATGCAAAATTTCAAGTTCCCGAAATGCCGAAATTTTAGCATTTCGGCTTTTCAGCGAATATTAGCCTAAGCTACTACAAGGGTTGTTACACACCTGTTTTGTGACGTTCGCTAACGAAGTCTCCCACGACAACCTACAATTAAACACCAACTCCAAGGCTTGCTGCGCCTCAAAAGTTTTCTATTTCACTACACCGACCATAAAAGTCAAACGAAAAGGCCTAGTAAGGCCTATACCTCAAATCGACAACCTCCCTAAACTATAGGGGGTTTCTGCTTTTCTTAATATCTATACTATTGAATCAACCTAGAGAATGAGTACTTACCAGATGAAAGGATCGGTCACCACAAATAAAAAGAACAAGAAAGATGCTGGTCTAAATGCAATCGGCACAAACAATCTTCACATGTTTCAGCTCTGGTGGCTATTCTGCAAGGGTGATGAGAAGGAAAGAAGTGGTTTTTTGGTTTTGGAAAAGAAAAGAAAGAAAGATGGATTAAAAGAATGATGATTTCAGCTAGAGAAGAAAAGGAAGAAAAGAATTAATCCTCTGATGTTAAAATAAAGGATAACATCACAACAAGAAAAAACCCATAATGCCGAAATACCAACCTAAAACCCCTCAGCCGTTTTCTCCTCTTTAATTCCCTCTTTTCGGCCAACTCTAAGCCACCCTTCAAATCCCAAAATCTCTTCCCTTATCGCTTCTTAATTCAAGCATTTGACTAATTCAAACTCTCTTCAACAGAGTCCCATTCGACTTCAAACTTCTGCATGCTCAAGACATAAAAATAGCAACATAGTTGCCAGCTTAGTGAATCGAACCTTGGCCTTCCCTCAACCACTTACACTCCACTTTCTTAGCTCCTTAGTGGCGTCACTTAGCCACTTTGCTAGGGCTCTCTTGTGTTACATTTTACCCACATATTTTAATAAGGCCACCTATCCAATGCCCCTAACTCCTTAATTCCAAAATTCAAAAATTCTACCGGTTTTGGTTAACACATGGGCCTTTCATGGGCCCATTTACATACTCCAATTACGAATTTCACAACCAAATTCCAAATTTTAAAACTTTTACTAAATTCTCAAAAAGTACTAAAATCCTGAAAATCAGGGTGTTACAACTCTACCCTCCTTAAAGAAATTTCGGCCTCGAAATTTTACTTGATCCAAAGAGTTGAGGGTATTGTTGACGCATCGCCTCCTCTGCCTCCCAAGTAGCTTCTTCTTTGCCATGGTTTCTCCAAAGTACCTTCACCAATGGGACTGACTTTCTTCTCAACACCTTGACGTTACAATCAAGTATCTATACAGGTTCTTCTTCAAATTTGAGCTTTGCTTGGACTTGGTTGGTCTTCATTGTTGAAAAACACTCCTCAAAGGGTTTTGTGGAAGAGGTGGAGAACTTGTTCATTGAGAATTCATGTGAAGATGTAGATTGTTAGAGTTAAGTGGCTCGAATCCTTGTTAAAATAAAATATAGTTTAAAATAAAATAAAAGTAAAATCCATATCGAACTATATTATACTTATTTTATTCTACATTCATTAGAATAAGATTTTACAATCTTACTACACTTCATCTATTTGACATTAATTAGAATAAGGATCCTTGAAGCTATAAATAGATGTAGTCTAGACTCCTCTTGTATCATTCGAATTCGACATTAGTGAATTTTTCTTCTCCTCTGCCCATGGTTTTTCTCGAAAGGGCTTCCATGTAAAATTTGTATGTTCTTATTTTTTCTTTCTTTTTGTTTTGCTATC
Organism: Gossypium anomalum; assembly: GCA_025698475.1. NCBI lineage: Eukaryota > Viridiplantae > Streptophyta > Magnoliopsida > Malvales > Malvaceae > Gossypium > Gossypium anomalum. The sequence continues at coordinate 62,857,392 of CM046968.1, read as the reverse complement.
GTTTTTTATTATCATTATTGACATTAGTTCTACCATTACTTAGATAGTTATAATATTAAATGAATAATTATTTTTCTTTTTAAAGATATTATTATTCAGAAAAAGACACCTATTAAAAGATGTCTCTATGAAGAGACATGAAAATTCCTATAAATAGGAATGAAATTTCATTTGGAAATCATACCAACAAATTCTAAAATTCTATCTTTCCTCCATGTTCTAATATTATTAGATTGTTCTATAAAGAATTATTGTCGAATTTCTTTATAAAAATTGATTTTCTTGTTTTACATTGCTTAGTGCTTGGTGGACTTTTTTTGCCAGTGCAAAAAACAAATAATCATTGGGCTTCATTGTAACATCAAGGTTCATTTGCTTGAAACTCATTTGCACACTGAGTATAGGTCGGGGCGAATAGAACCTTAAAGATAGTGGCTTGATACACGTCTTGGAGTCTTTTCCTATTTCTTCATTATCTACTCGAGTTCCAATTGTATGTTCTAGATTTTCCTCACTGGAGATTGTACTAACAATTTTAGGGTTCTATCTCATGATGAATACCACAACACATGAAAGTGGAACATGAAGGGAGTTGGCTTCCGACATTGTCAAACTTGACCAGCTTGATGGTGACAATTTTCGACGATGGGAAAAAAGATGCACTTCTTATTATCTATTTTGAAGATTGCCTATATTTTGAATACTTCAAGACTGGAAGAAAATGAAAACGAATTTGTTACTGCAACCCGAGAAAGACAAAAATGAGACAATGTTGATTAGATGTGCATAGGCCACATATTGTGTAACACCTCTAACCCATATCCGTCGTCAGAATAGGGTTTTAGAGCATTACCGAACTTATCAATTAAACAATCATAAAATTCTCATATACAAACAAACATCATTCAAATACAATCATATAGTCCCTAATACAAGCCCTCGAGGCCTAAAACATACATTAAAAGTGGTTCGGGACTAAACAGAGAACTCAAGAAAATTTTTGAAAAAAACATAGAAAATTTTCAAAGTACAGGGGACACACGCCCGTGTGGCCTGGCTGTGTGTCTCACACGACCAAAGACACGCCCGTATCACAGGCCATGTGGACATTCGAAATGGGATCACATGGCCGTGTCCCAACCCGTGTCTTACCCCATTTAACTCCCTAACTTGGGTCACACGGCCAACCACACGCCCGTGTGACTAGCCCGTGAACCCTGAGAAATGGCCTCACACGCCCGTGTGCAAGGCCGTATGCTATGCCCTGTGAAAACTGGAGGGTATACTGACTTATACCACACGGTTAAGTCACACACCCATGTCCTGGGCCGTGTGGAGCTACTGACTTGGTTTCTAATTAAGTACCAGGGACACACGGCCGTGTCATCTAACCGTGTGTCACACATGGCTGAGACACATGCCCATGTCTCGCCCGTGTAGACAAAATTAGGCTATTTTCCAATCCATCTTTCTCACCCAAACTTGCATTCACCTACACATTCCAAAAAACATATAACCATATCAACAATAGGCATTCAAACCAATCTCAACCAAGCACAAATCATGCTATTCCAATACCAAAAACCATAATGCTCAAAACTATCACAATTGGCCATTCAATTTCATACCAATTTTACCTCCAAAACATCACCTAAATGATCAAACTCACCTATTAGAATTTGTGCCTAAATCCACATGCATACCACATTCTCAAATCCAATTATTTTGCACTCAAAATACAAATTCACAACAAGGCATTCACTTAGCAATTATAAACCCAATATCAAAGGCCATTTACACATATATACATAACCAAGTTTACCAAAATAAGCCAAATCACATGGCTAAACACATAACCAAAAACATATATCATTTACAAGCCAAATCAATTGGCTATCAACATTACAACATATATTCCATATTAACTACAATACCTATACATGCCATATAACCAAGTACACAAGTTCAAAAGTACCGAAACAACTGCTAGATAGTGTGATGTGATCTCCAATAACTTCCAATTTGAGCAAACTTCGAAATCACTATAAAACACAGAAAAGTAAACAAATTAAGCTATTGAGCTTAGTAAGCTCGTATGGCTAATAAGTAACTTACCATTCCTTCACAATTTAGTAATTAAACATAATATAATGCAATTTAATTTAATCACAAGCCTAACATATATTCATCCACATAGTTAAGCATAAAATTCATAAATTTCATGGATTCAATGCTTATATGATTTACATACATACCTGCACTGATACATATCAATCTCTTACCCTTTCATATCATCTATGTACTCGTTGAACCATTTGGAATAATATATGATACTTGGGAATCTCGTACTCTAAGTGCCAAAACATGGTCGTAACCATCTTAACCTCATATCTCATATGTAAATGCTCATCTCAAGCTATCACCGGGTTCGCTCACACAAGCTAACGGTCAAGACGTAGCTACAAGGTGTTGCTCACACAAGCTGACGATAATTCACAACACATGCCAGAAAACTCAGCCACCGGTAGAACGTACGGACCAGCACTCAAAACACAATAACCCCTAATGACATGTCATTTGTATCCTATCTATTCCTAAGGCTCAACTAGGATTTATACATTTCTTATTACTCGTCGAGAATTTTTGTGGTGTCGTATCATCTTAATTATAATAATTTAGCATTTAACATGTATAATTTAATGCTTATTAAACATACGAACTTACCTCGATCACAAAAACAACGTAATAGGATCAACTAGTCTAAAACTTTATCTTTCCCTCAATCTAGTTTCGTATGAGGCTTAACTTGATCTAAATAATCAAATTGAATCCATTGAGTATCCATTCTATTCAATTTAGCCCAAAATACATATTTTTGTAATTTTACACTTTTACCCCTAACATTTTAACATTTTTACAATTTAGTCCCTAGCTCATAAAAATGATAATTCATGCAATTGAGTCCACAACCATGCTAGTCGAATTTCATCTATGCTTATAGCAGCCCACACATTTCATTATTTCATACATTTATAACATAATTTTTAAATTTCTCAATTTAATCCCTAATTAAAAATTTTATCAAAAATCACTTAACAGATGTTGGTAATCTAACAACAACCATTCATTTTCTATCATCAAACATCAAAACACATACACATTCATCATTGGTAAAACTCTAGACTTTTAACAGCTTTGCAAATTAGTCCCTAGGATAACTAGATTAAGCTACAGCGACTCCAAAAACATAGAAATCATTAAAAAGTAACCTCAAAATTAATCTCATACAAAGACTTCAAGTACCAAAAATTCAAGGTGATAACAATGGAGTTTTTCTTCTCTACTTTCGGTCAACTATAGCTTAGGAAGATGATATGTAACACCCCTAACCCGTATCTATTGCCGAGATAGGGTTACGGAGCATTGTCGAACTTATTACACAATTGAACATACATTTCTCATACAGTTATCAATTTCAAATACAAGTCATTCATAATCAATCACATCGTCCCTAATACAAGCCTACGAGGCCCAAAACATGATTTAGAAGTGGTTAGGAAATTTTTGGAACACTTAGAAAATTTTACAAAATATAGGGGACACACGCCCGTATGGCCCGGTTGTGAGTCTCACACGGCCAAAGTCACGCCCGTGTAACTGGCTGTGTGGACATTCGAAATGGCATTACATGGCCATCTCCCAGCCCGTGTCTGACCACGTCTAACTCTCTAACTTGGGTCACATAGCCAATACACACGCTTGTGTGACTTGCCCGTGTGCCCTTCGAAATGGCCACACACGCTCGTGTGCCAGGTCGTCTGCTAGGCCATGCAAAACTTGTAGGGTATACTGACTTATGCCACATGACCAAGTCACACGCCCGTGTGCTGGGCCGTGTGGAATATACTGACTTGATTTCTAATTAAAACACCAGGGGACATATGGTCGTGTTACCTAACCATGTGTCACACACGGCTGAGACACACGCCCGTGTCTCTGCCCATGTGGACAAAAAATAGGGTATTTACCAGGCCATCTTTCTTACCCCAATTGCTTTCACCTACACCAAACCAAAGGGCATATAAGCACAACTTCAAATGGTATTTAAACTCATCTAAACCAAGTTCAATTCATGCTATATCAATACCATCAATCACAATACACACAATTAGCACAATAAGCCATTTAATTCATACGAATTTCACAATTTCAAATCACCTAAATGATCACTTTCAAATAAACACTGTTTTGCCTAAAACCATAAGCATACCTATCATAAATTTTCAACCATTTGGTATCCATAATGCCAATTCACAAAAAGCATATAAATGGCAATTATACATAATATATCAAAAGGCCTTTTTCACATATATACATACATCACCAAACATGCCAAAATAAGCCAAATCACATGGCTATACACATAACAAACCATTCATCATTTACAAGCCAACTCAAGTGGCTCAACCGAGATTTATACATTTTCGGTAACTCGTCGAGAACTTTCGTGGTGTCTTATCATCTCAATTACAATAATAACATATATAATTTAATGCTTATTAAGCATATGAACTTACTTCGATCACAAAAATGACGTAATAAGATCAACTAGTCCAAAACTTTATCTTTCCCTCGATCTACTTCCGTATGAGGCTTAACTTGATCTAAATAATCAAATTCAATCCATTTAGCATTCATTCTATTCAATTCAACCCAAAATACATATTTTTGTAATTTTTCACTTTTACCCATAATATTTTAACATCTTTACAATTTAGTCCCTAGCTCATAAAAATGCAAATTCATGCAATTGAATCTACAACCTTGCTAGTTGAACTTCAACTATGCTCATAGTAGCCCACACATTTCATTGTTTCACACTTTTATCACATAATTTTCACATTTCTCAATTTAATTCCTAATTGTCAATTTTATAAAAAATCACTTAACAAATGTTGTTTATCTAACAACAACCATTCATTTTCTATCATCAAACATCAAAACACATACACATTCATCAATGGTAAAACCCTAGACTTTTAACAGTTTTGCAAATTAGTCCCTCAGCTAGCTAGATTAAGCTACAATGACTCTAAAAGCATAGAAATCATTAAAAACTAACCTCAAAATTGATCTCATGCAAAGACTTCAAGTGCAGAAACTTCAAGGTGTTAACAATGGATTTTTTTCTCCTCTAATTTCAGTCAACTATAGCTTAGGAAGATGATACTTTAGTTAATTTGCTTTTGTTTTACTTAATTTATTTGTTAAATTACTTAATTAACCTTGTTATAAAACCATTATAAACATTCATTTTATGTCCATAAATGTCCACTTACTATAAAAATGGTCTAATTACCATATAAGGACCTCGACTTTAAAGTTTCATAGCTATTAGAACCCAACAATTGCATTTATGCGATTTAGTCCTTTTTATTGAATTAAGTATGCAAGCGTTAAAGTTTCTTAACAAAATATTTATACAATCATACTATAATGTGTAGAACTCAAATAATAATAAAATAAATATTATGACCTCAGATTTGTGGTCCCAAAATCACTGTTCCGAGTTAACTAAAAATTGGTTGTTACAACTCTCCCCCCTTAGGAATTTTCGTCCCCAAAAATCTTACCAGAAAATAGGTTAGGGTACTATTTTCTCATAGCTTCCTCGGGTTCCCACGTAGCCTCTTCAACACCATGACGTTGCCAAAGTGCTTTCACTAAAGCTATGCTTTTGTTTCTTAACTCTTTAATCTTTCGAGCTAAAATTCTGATCGGTTCTTCATTATACGACATACTGGGCTAAATCTCAATCTCTGACAGAGAAATTATATGTGACGGATCTGATCTATACTGTCATATCATCAACACATGAAACATATCATGGATCCTTTCTAATTCTAATGGTAAAGCTTGTTGATATGCCACTGGCCCTATCTTCTCTATAATCTCATACGGTTCAATAAATCTTGTACTTAGTTTTCCTTTGCAACCAAATGGAAGAATCTTCTTTCGCAGCGATACTTTCAAAAACACTTTATCCCCAATTTGAAATTCAATATCTTTACGTTTCAAATTTGCATACGATTTCTATTGATCTGAAGCTGCTTTCAAACTGTCGCGAATTACTTTCACTTTCTTTTCAGTCTCTCTGATCAAATCAATCCCGTGAATCTTTTTCTCACTAAGCTCAATCCAATACAATGGGGTTCGACATTTACGACCATATAAAGCTTCATATGGTGCCATCTTTATACTCGATTGAAAACTATTATTATATGCAAACTCAACCAACGGTAAATATTTTTTCTAGCTGCCCTCAAACTCTAAAACACAGCAACGAAGCATACCTTTGAGAATCAAAATAACTCTCTCGGACTGACCATTTGTTTGAGGATGACATGCGGTACTAAAATGCAACTGCATACCCAAAGCCTTTTACAATTTCTTCCAAAATCATGACGTAAACCGTGGATCCCTATCCGAAATAATGGAAACTGGCACTCCGTGTAATTTGACAATCTCAGAGATGTACAATTCAGCTAATCTATCAAGTGAAAAGTCTATATGTACCGGAATAAAATGTGCAGATTTCATTTATCGATCAACAACAACCCAAATAACATCTTTCTTTTTCAAACATAAGGGTCATCCCGATACAAAATCCATCGTAACTCTATCAAATTTCCACTCAGGTATCATTACTGGTTGTAGTAGCCCCGAAGGCACTTGATGTTTGGCTTTAACCTATTGACAAACCGAGCAACTCGACAGAAATTCTAAAATGTCTCGTTTCATGCTCGACCACCAGTACAACTGTTTCAAATCATTATACATCTTAGTACTCCCCAGATGAACAGATAAATAACCACTGTGTGCTTCGTGTAGAATTTTCTAATGAAGCTCTGAATTTCTCGACACATAAATTTTACCTCAGAACAGTAAACAATCATCAGATCCAATCTAATACTCTGAATCAGTAGTCGACTCGCACTGTACTCTTTCAGCTTGAAATTCATTATCACATTTCTGAGCCTCGTAAATTTGTTAAAGAAATACCGATTTAGCTTTTAACTCAACTAAAATCGAACCATCATCAGATAATGTCAATTGCGTGTTCATCACTCTTAAAACGAACAAATATTTTCTTCTCAGAGCATCTGTGAGTATATTTGCTTTCCCCAAATAATAATCAATCACTAACTCATAGTCTTTCAACAACTAGAGCCATCTTCGTTGTTGTAAATTCAAATATGTCTGAGACATTAGATACTTCAAACTCTTGTGGTCTGTAAAAATATGGCATCTTTCACTGAACAAATGATGTCGCCAAATTTTTAATGCGAAAACAATAGTGACCAACTCTAAGTCATGTCTCAGATAATTCTTTTCATGCAGTTTTAATTGTTTGGAAGCATAAGCTATCACTTTGTCTTCTTGCATTAAAACACATCCCAAACCGTTCAATGACGCATCACTGAAAATCACAAACTCTTTACCTGACTCAGGTTGAACTAAAATTGGTGCTTTAGTTAACAATGCTTTCAATTGTTCAAAACTCTGTTGGCATTTCTCAGGCCACTCAAACTTCACATCTTTTTGTAACAGTCAAGTCATCGGTGTAGCAATCATCGAGAACTCTTTTACAAAACACCGATAGTAGCCAGCTAATCCCAGAAAACTTTTGACTTCAGATTCGTTTCTTGGTGGTTTCTAGTCAACAACTGTTGAAATCTTACTTGGATCAACTTGGATGCCTTCCACTGAAACAATATGTCCCAAAAATCCAACTTCTCGGAGCCAAAACTCACATTTTCTAAATTTAGCAAACAATTGCTTCTCTTTCAATGTTTGTAACACAATCCTCAAATGCTCGACATGCTCAGATTCAACTCGAGAATAGGTTAGAATATCATCAGTGAATGCAACAGCAAATCTATCCAAATACGGTCTAAAGATTCGATTAATCAAATCCATGAATATTGCAGGAGAGTTAGTTAACCTCAATGGCATAACAAGAAATTCATAATGCCCGTACCTGGTTCTGAGCGCAGTTTTCGGCACATTCGAATCTTTAACCCGCAACTGATAATAACCAGATCGTAAATCAATCTTTGAAAATATTGTTGTTACTTTCAACTGATCGAACAAATCATCAATTCTTGGCAAAGGATACTTATTCTTAATTGTAACCTTGTTAAGTTGATGATTGTCGATATACAGTCTCATCGATCATCTTTCTTCTTGACAAATAGCATTGGTGATTTCCAAGGCTAGAAACTAGGCCGTGCAAATCCTCTATCTGTTAACTCTTGCAACTGAGCTTTCAACTCTTTTAAATATGTAGGAGCCATTCTATATGGACTAATCAATATCAGTGATGTTCTCGGTACTAATTCAATAGCAAAGTCAACCTCTCTGATCAGTGGCAACCTAAGTAACTCTTCTGGAAACACATATGGATACTTACAAACCACTGGCACTAATTCAATCTTCGATCCTGATACTTTTGTATCAAGTACATAAGAAAGATAAGCATCACAACCTTTCCTTACATATTTATGTGATAGCATCGTTGATATCACTATAGGCAACCCACTCGAGTCATCAGATTCAATTCAAAGAATTTTACTATTTTGGCATTTTAGCTCAATAGTCCTTCGTCTACAGTTTACAACAGCATCACGTAGAGTCAACCAATCCATACCCAAAATCACATCTAATTCATCAAACGGTAAAAGCATCAAATCGGTTGGAAAATAGTAACCCCGAGTCATCAAAGGACAATTCTTGCAAACTTTATCAACTAATACATAATGACCTAAGGGGTTCGATACTTTAATCACGAATTCAGTAAACTCAATAGGTAAATTCTTACTAGACACTAAATTCATATAGACATATGAATGGGTTGATCCAGGATCAATCAAAGGAGTTACATCAGTGTCATAAAGAGAAAATGTATCGATGATAACATCTGGTGATGACGCATCCTCGCGAGCACGAATAATGTAGGCTCTGGCTGGCACTCAAGCCTCAGATCTCACAGTAGAATCCCTTGTCGTACCTTTACTACTAGTCACATTTCCAGTATTTCGAGGTGGTATCCTTCTAGCAGCTGTATTACTCGGCCTTGTATTCAGAAATTTATCTTTCTTAGGTAACTCAAGACAATCTCGAATAAATGATCTTGTGAGCCACATCTAAAACAGGCTTTATTATTCATCCAACAGTCTCCAAAAATGCCGTCTCCCATACTGCTGACACTCAGGTTTGTTGGCTTTAACAATACCAACGCTCGATACTAAAGTAGCTTAAGCTTTTGGACTCATGTGTTGCTTCTCACGATCTCGGTTAGATTAGCCCACTAAAGCTGTCGAATGGTTATAATAATCTCTTGATTTCTTTGAAGAAGAATGATAGGGTTTACTCATTGTTCTCTTTCTCAAATCTCTAGCCTCAGAATTGACTTTTCTCTTTTCTTTACTAAGTTCCTCGACTTTGCAAGCTCTGTCGATTAAAAGAACAAATTCTTTCAATTCCAGAATTTTGACTAGAAGTTTAATGTCTTCATTTAACCTGTGTTCAAACTACTTACACATAATTTCTTTAGTAAAAAAACACTCTCGACCATACTTACTTGATCTTACAAATTCTCTTTCGTACTCGGTCACAGTCATACTACCCTATTTCAACTTCAGAAATTCTTTGCGTTTTTTACCAATAAATCGTTGGCTTATATATTTTTTTCTGAACTCAGTCTGCAAGAATTCCCACGTGACTCGTTCTCTCAGCACCACAGATATCAAAGTGTTCCACCACTAATATGTAGTATCTCTCAGATGTGATACAACACCTTTAACACATTCCACTAGCGTACAAGATAGTTCATCAAATACCCAGATCGCATTCTCAAGCCAAAACTCAGCTCTCTCAGGATCATGATCAACTATAGCTCTAAACTCTTCAGCCCCGTACTTTCTAATTTTATCCACAGGTGGCTTGTTCATACGCAAGGTTTCCAAACCTTGATGAGCTACGGGAATCAGTTGGGGAATAGGTGGGGGTGGAGGTTGATGAGTAGCCAGATTCATTCGAAAAAAATTAGTGAACCATTCATCCATCATTTGGAAGAAGGCTTCCTTAGCCTTTCCTCATTGACTCTCAGATACGGGTCTCAATTCAGACGGAGTTGCTCCGTGAACGGAAACTGGCTCATTACTTTCTATATCATCAACAACTGTTCGATTGGGATCCATTGCTATATGAAAACATGATTTAAAACTGTCAAGAGATATCACACTATCATAGGTTATATATGGCATGTATATCTAGACACACATATGCTCTGACACCCTTAACCCGTATCTGTCACCAGTATAGGGTTTTGGAGCATTATCGAACTTATTAATTAAACAATCATACAATTCTCAAATCCAAACAAACATCATTCAAATACAATCATATAGTCTCTAATACGAGCCCTCGAGGCCTAAAACATGCATTAAAAATGGTTCGTGACTAAATCGAGAACTCAAGAAAATTTTTCAAAGAAAATAGAAAATTTTCAAAGTGTAGGGGACACATGCCCGTGTGGCCCGGCCGTCTGTCTCACACGGCCAAAGACATGCCCATGTCACAGGCCCTGTGGACATTCGATCTGTCATGTCCTAGCCCGTGTCTTACCCCATGTAACTCCCTGACTTGGGCCAGACGGCTAACCACACGCTCGTGCGGTTAGCCCATGTACCCTAAGAAATGGCCTCACACACCCGTGTGCCAGGTTGTGTGCTATGCCTTGTGAAAACTGGAGGGTATACTGACTTATGCCACACGGCCAAGTCACACGCCTGTGTGCTAGGCCGTGTGGAGCTCTAATTAAGTACCAGGGGACACACGGCCATGTCATCTAATTGTATGTCACACATGGCTGAGACACACGCCCATGTCTCTGCCCATGTAGACAAAAATAGGTTATTTTCCAAGCCATCATTCTCACCCAAACTTACATTCACCTACACATACCAAAAATCATATAACCATATCATCAATAGGCATTCAAACCAATCTCAACCAAGCAGAAATCATGCTATTCCAATACTGAAAACCATAATGCTTAAAACTATCACAATTGGCCATTCAATTTCATACCAATTTTACCTCCAAAATATCACCTAAGTGATCAAACTCTCCTATTAGAATTTGTGCCTAAATCAACATGCATACCACATTCTCAAATCCAATTATTTTGTACTCAAAATACCAATACACAAAAAGGCATTCACATAGCAATTATAAACCCAATATCAGAGGCTATTTACACATATATACATAACCAAGTTTACCAAAATAAGCCAAATCACATGGCTAAACACATAACCAAAAACATATATCATTACAAGCCAAATCAATTGGCTATCAACATTCCAACATATATTCCGTATTAACTACAACACCTATACATGCCATATAACCAAGTACACAAGTTCAAAAGTACCAAAACAACTGTTGGATAGTGTGATGAGATCTCCAACAAATCCTAATCTGAGCAAGCTTCGAAATCACTATAAGACACGAAAAAGTAAACAGAGTAAGCTATTAAGCTTAGTCAGCTCGTATGGCTAATAAGTAACTTACCATTCCTTCACAAATTAAGTAATTCAACATAATATAATGTAATTCAATTTAATCACAAGCCTAACATATATTCATACACATAGTTAAACATGAAATTCACAAATTTCATGGATTCAATGCATATATGATTTACATAAATACCTGCACTGATACATATCAATCTCTTACCCTTTCATATCATCTATGTACCCATTGAACCATTTGGAATAATATTGGAAACTCTGGAATCTTGCACCCTAAGTGCCAAAACATGGCCGTAACCATCTCAATCTCACATCTCATATGTAAATGCTCATCTCGGGCTATCACCGGGTCTTCTTACCCAAGTTGACGGTCAAGACGTTGCTATACGGTGTTGCTCACACAAGCTGACGAGAATCCGCAACACATGCCGAGAAACTCAGCTACCGGTAGAACGTACGGACCAGCACCCAAAACACAATAACCCCTAATGACATGTCATTTGTATCCTATCTATCCTAAGGCTCAACCGCGATTTATATATTTCTGATTACTCGTCGAGAATTTCTGTGGTGTCGTATCATCTCAATTATAATAATTTACCATTTAACATGTATAATTTAATACTTATTAAACATATGAACTTACCTCGATCACAAAAATGACGTAATAGGATCAACTAGTCCAAAACTTTATCTTTCCCTTAATCTAGTTTCGTACGAGGCTTAACTTGATCTAAATAATCAAATTCAATCCATTTAGTATCCATTCTATTCAATTCAGCCCAAAATACATATTTTTGTAATTTTACACTTTCACTCCTAATATTTTAACATTTTTACAATTTAGTCCCTAGCTCATAAAAAATGAAAATTCATTCAATTGAGTCCACAACCATGCTAGTCAAATTTCATCTATGCTCATAGCAGCCCACACATTTCATTATTTCACACATTTATCACATAATTTTCACATTTCTCAATTGAATCCCTAATTAACAATTTTATCAAAAATCACTTAACAGATGTTGTTTATCTAACAACAACCACTCATTTTCTATCATAAAACATCAAAACACATACACATTCATCAATGGTAAAACTCTAGACTTTTAACAGTTTTGCAAATTAGTCACTGGGCTAGCTAGATTAAGGTACGACTCTAAAAACATAGAAATCATTAAAAACTAACCTCAAACTTGATCTCACGAAAGACTTCAAGTGCCGAAACTTCAAAGTGATAAAAATGGAGTTTTTCTTCTCTAATTTCGGTCAACTATAGCTTAGGAAGATGATATGTAATACCCTTAACCCATATTCATTGCCGAAATAGGGTTACAGAGCATTGCCAAACTTATTACACAATTGAACATACATTTCTCATATAGTTATCAATTACACATACAAGTCATTCATAATCAATCACATTGTCCCTAATACAAGCCTACGAGGCCCAAACCATGATTTAGAAGTGGTTAGGGACTAAACTGATATCTCAGGAAATTTTTGGAACATTTAGAAAATTTTACAAAATATAGGGGACACACGCCCGTGTGGCCCAGTCGTGAGTCTCACACGGCCAAAGTCACGTCCGTGTCACTGGCCGTGTGGACATTCGAAATGGCATTACATGGCCGTCTCCTAGTCCATGTCTGACCACGTGTAACTCTCTAACTTGGGTCACATAGCCAACACACACGCCTGTGTGACTAGCTCGAGTGCCTTTCGAAATGGCCACACATGCTCGTGTGCTAGACCATGCCAAACTTGTAGGGTATACTGACTTATGCCACACGACCGAGTCACATACCCGTGTGCTGGGCAGTGTGGAATATATTGACTCGATTTCTAATTAAAACACCAGGGGACATATGGCCGTGTTACCTAATCGTGTGTCACACACGGCTGAGACACACGCCCGTGTCTCTACCCGTGTGGACAAAAAATAGGGTATTTACCAAGCCATCTTTCTCACCCCAATTGCTTTCACCTACACCAAACCAAAAGTCATATAAGCACAACTTCAAATGGTATTTAAACTCATCTAAACCAAGTTCAATTCATACTATATCAATACCATCAATCACAATACACACAATTATCACAATAAGCCATTCAATTCATACCAATTTCACATTTTCAAATCACCTAAATGGTCACTTTCAAATAAACACTATTTTGCCTAAAACCAAAAGCATACCTATCATAAATTTTCAACCATTTGGTATCCATAATGCCAATTCACAATAAGCAAATAAATGGCAATTATACATAACATATCAAAAGGCCTTTTCCAGATATATACATACATCACCAAACATGCCAAAATAAGCCAAATCACATGGCTATACACATAACAAACCATTCATCATTTACAAGCCAACTCAAATGGCTAAATCCATTACTAACACATACCAAAATGACCATAACTCCTATACATGCCATTTAACCAAATACATAAGTTCCATAGTACCAAAGTGAAGGCTTGATAGTGTGATGCAATCTTCGACAACTCTCAATCTGAGCTAGCTTCAATTACACTATAAAACACAGAAAAGCAAATAGAGTAAGCTATAAAGCTTAGTAAGATCATATAACTAATAAGTCAAGCCCACGATTCATTCACAAATCAAGTAGTATGAACACAATATACCACAAAATCATTAAATCATAAGGTTAACATATATTCAATCACATAAGTGGTCATGAACTCACAACTTTCGTAGGTTCAATGGTCATATAGTTTCTGTACATATCTATACTAATATGTATCTATTTTTCACAATTTCACATTTTTGATATACATGTTGAACCTTTTGTAATAATATTAGATACTCGGGAATCTCGTACCTTAAGTGCTAATACATAGCCGAAGCTATCTCAGTCTAATATCTCATATAATGCTCACTCTCGAGCTATCAACGGGTCTGCTCACACAAGCTGACGAGAATCCATAACACATGCTGGATAACTCAGCCATCAGTAGGACGTACGGACTATCACCCAAATCACATAACCTCTAATGACTTGTCATTCGTATCCTAATCTATTCCTAAGGTTCAACCAAGATTTCCCATTATCGAATCTTCGTCGAACATATCCGTAAAGTTATTTTCACAATTAATTCAATAATAAAGAATTTAAAATACATTTATAACAATGCTTATTAACATACGAACTTACCTCGATTGCAAAAACAATGAAATAGATTGACTAGTCTAATATTTTATTTTTCCTCCGATCTAGATCTGAACTTCAATTTTCTTGATCTATATAATATCAAATTTAACTCATTCAATTATCAATCTATTCAATTTAACTCAAAATGTATATTATGACAAATTTACACTTTTGCCCCTAATATTTCAACATCTTTACAATTAGTCCTTAGCTCATAAAAGTACAAATTCATGCAATTAAATCCACACCCATGCTAGTCAAATTTCTCTTATTACCATAGCAGCCCATATTTTTCATTTATTTCACATTTCTACTACAAAATTACTACATTTCTCAATTTAATCCATAATTGACAATTTTATCAAAAATCTCTTAACAAATGTTGTTAATCTAACAACAACCATTTATTTTCTATCATCAAACTTCAAAATACTTATACATTCGTCAATGGAAAAACCCTAAACCTTTAACAATTTTGCAAATTAGTCCATGGGCTAGCTAGATTAAGCTGCAACGATTTCAAAAACATAGAAATCATTAAAAACGGGACAAAAATGAACTTACATGTACCAAGAATAGTTGGCCGAACCTTGAAACCCTATCTATGGCTTTTCTCCTTTCAATTTTTAGTGGAAAGATAGCATGAAGAAGATGGTATATTAATTTTAAGTTATTTTATTTAAGTTTGTTTATTGAATTACAAATTTAACCTTGGTTATAAAACATTAAAATCACTTAATATATGTCCAAGAATGTCCACTAACTTTAAAAATGGGCTAGTTACCACATAAGGACCTTCACTTTAATATCCCATAGCTATTAGGCATCTTTAGTTAATAGAACACAAGTTTTACACTTTACATGATTTAGTCCTTTTTATCAAATTAAACACTTAAATGATAAAATTTCTTAACAAAATTTTCACACAATCAGACTATCATGCAGTAGACATTAAGATAATAATAAAATAATTATTTTGACCTTGGATTTGTTGTCCAAAAACCACTGTTCTGATTTGATTAAAAATGGGTTGTTACAACTTTGCCCTTTAGAAATTTTTGTCCTTGAAAATCTTACCAGAAAATAGGTTAGGGTACTATTTTTTGATAGCTTCCTCGAGTTCCCACATTGCTTCTTTGATACCGCGATGTTGCCATAGAACCTTCACTAAAGATATCCTTTTATTTCTCAACTCTTCAATCTCTCGAGCCAGAATTCTAATCGATTCTTCGCTATACGTCATATCAGGTTGAATTTCAATCTCTATAGGAGAAATTACGTGCGACGGATCTGATTTATATCTACATAACATCAACACATGAAATACATTGTGAATCTTTTCTAACTCTGAAGGTATAACTAGTCAATATGCTACTGGCCCTATTATTTCGATAATTCCATACGGCCCGATAAATCTTGGACTCAATTTTCCTCTGCGACCAAAATAAAAAATCTTCTTCCACAGAGATACCTTCAAAAGTACCCGATTGCTGATTTGAAATTTAATGTCTTTATGTTTCAAATTTGCATACGATTTCTATCGATCTAAAGCTACTTTCAAATTGTCGCGAATTACTTTCACTTTTCTTCAATCTCTCTAACCAAATCAACCCCGTGAATCTTTTCTCACTAAGCTCGGTCCAATACAATGGAGTTCGACATTTGCGACCATACAATGTTTCATACGGTTCCATCTTTATACTCAATTGAAAACTGTTGTTATACGCGAATTCAACCAATGGTAAAATTTTTCCCAGTTGCCTTCAAACTCTAAAACATAACAACGAAGCATATCTTCGAGAATCTGAATAACTCTCTCAGACTGGCCGTCGACTTGCGGATGAAATACAGTAATAAAGTGCAATAGCATACCCAAAGCTTCTTGCAATTTCTTCCAAAATTGCGACGTAAATCTTGGATCTCTATCTAAAATAATAGAAATTGGCACTCCATGCAATCTGACAATCTCAGAGATGTACGATACAACTAATGTATTAAGCGAAAAGTTTGTACATACCGTAATGAAATGTGTAGACTTCGTCAGTCGATACAAAATCCATCATAACTCTATCCCATTTCCACTCTAGTATTGTTACTGGCTGTAATAGTCCCGAAGGCACTTGATGTTCGGCTTTAACTTATTGACAAACTAAAAATCTTGACACAAACTCTGAAATGTCTCGTTTCATACCTAACCATTAGTACAACTGTTTCAAATCATTGTACATTTTAGTACTCCCCAGATGAACAGATAAACAACCACTGTGTACTTTGTGTAGAATTTTCTAAATAAGCTCGAAATTCTTTGGTACACAAATTCTACCTCGAAACATTAAACAATCATCGGATCCAATCTGATAGTCCAAATCAATAGTCGATTCACATTGTACTGTTTTAGCTTGCAATTCATTATCAAATTTTTTAGCTTCACAAATTTTTAGAAGAAATAACGGTTTAGCTTTTAACTCATCTAAAACTGAATCATCATCAGACAAAGTTAACTATGTGTTCATTACTCGTAAAGTAAATAAATATTTTCTTCTTAGAGCATCTGTGACTACATTCTCTTTCCCCGGATGATAATCAATCACTAACTCATAGTCTTTTAACAAATCAAGCCATCTTCGTTGTCACAAATTCAAATTTTTTTCAAACATTAAATACTGCAAGCTTTTATGGTTTGTAAAGATGTGACACTTTTCACCGAATAAATTATGTCGCCAAATTTTCAATGCGAAAACAATAGCGACCAACTCTAAGTTGTGCATCGGATAATCTTTTTCATGCAATTTCAATTGTCTGGAAGCATAAGCTATCACTTTTCCCTCTTGCATCAAAACACATCCCAAACCGTTCAATGACGCATCGCTAAAAATCACAACTCTTTATCCGACTCAAGTTGAACTAAAACTGATGCTTCAGTTAACAATACTTTCAACTTTTCAAGACTTTGTTGGCATTTCTCAAACCAATCAAACTTTACATCTTTCTGTAGCAATCAAGTCATTGGTGTAGTAATCATCAAGAATCCTTTTACAAAATGCAGGTAGTAGCCAGCTAATCCTAGAAAACTTCTGACTTCGGATATGTTTCTTGGTGGTTCAAGTCAACAACTGCCAAAATCTTACTGGATCAACTCGGATGCCTTCCGCTGAAACAATATGTCTCAAAAATCCAACTTCTCAGAGCCAAAACTCACATTTTCTAAATTTAGCAAATAGTTGCTTATCTCTCAAAGTTTGTAATACTATTCTCAAATGTTCAGCATGCTCAGACTCATCTCGGGAATATATCAAAATTTCATCAATGAATATAAGAACAAATCTGTCTAAATACGGTCTAAAGATTCGATTCATCAAATCCATAAAAACTACAGTAGCATTAGTTAATTTGAATGGCATAAAAAGAAATTCATAATGCTCGTACCTTATTCTGAACGTAGTCTTTGGCACATCTAAATCTTTAACTCTCAATTGATAATAACCAGAGCGCAGATCAATCTTTGAGAATACTATTGCTCCTTTCAACTGATCAAACAAATCATCAATTCTTGGCAAAGAATACTTATTCTTATTTGTAATCTTGTTAAGCTGATGATAATCGATACATAGTCTCACCGATCCATCTTTCTTCTTTACGAACAGAATTGGTACACCCTAAGGCAAAAAATTAGGTCTTGCAAAACCTTTATCTATTAACTCTTGCAACTGAGATTTCAGCTCTTTCAATTCTGTTGGAGCCATTCTGTATGGAGCTATCGATATTGGTGATGTTCCCTGTACTATTCAATAGCAAACTCGACCTCTCTGATCGGTGGTAACCCAGGTACCTCTTCTGGAAACACATCCGGATATTCACAAACCACTGGCACTGATTCAATCTTTGATTCAAATGCTTTTGTATCCAGTACATATGCAAGATAAGCATCGCAACCTTTTCTCACATATTTCTGAGCTAACATCGACGATATCACAATAGGCAACTCACTTGACTCAACAGATTCAATTCGAAGAATTTCATTATTCTGACATTTCAATTCAATAGTTTTTCATCTACAATTCACAACAGCATCATGAAGAGTCTGCCAATCCATACCTAAAATCACATTGAATTCATCAAATGGTCAAAGCATCAAATTTGCTGAAAAACAGTAACCTCGAGTCATCAAAGGACAATTCTTGCAAACTTTATCAACTAAGACATACTTGCCTAAGGGGTTTGATACTTTAATCACAAATTTGGTAGACTCAATAGGCAAACTTTTCCTAGACACTAAATTCATACAGATATATGAATGAGTCGATCCAGGATCAATCAAGGCAATTACATCAGTGTCTTAGAGAGAAAATATACCGATGATAACATCTGGTGATGACGCATCTTCGCGAGCGCAGCGTAAGCTCTGGCTGGTACTCTAGCCTCTGATCTCACAGTAGAAACCTTTGTTGCACATTTTCTACTAGTCACATTTCTCGTATTTCTAGGTGGTCTCCCTCTAGCAGCTATGTTACTCGGTCTTGCATTCTGATATTTATCTTTCTCAGTGAACTCAGGACAATCCCGAATGAAATGATCTTACGAGCCACATTTGAAACAAACTTTATTATTCATCCAACAGTCTCTAAAATGCCATCTTCCACACTGTTGACACTCAGGTTTGTTGTTTCTCACAGTACTAGCACTCGATACTGAAGTAGCTTGAGCTTTAGGACTCGTGTATTGCTTTCCACAATCTCTATTACAATATCCCACTGAAGTTGTAAAACGATTATACGAATCTCATGATTTCTTTGACGAAGAGTGATAGGGTTTACACATTGACCTCTTTCTCGAATCTCTAGCCTCAAAATCAACTTTTGTCTCTTCTTTGCCAAGTTCTTCAGCTTTGCAAGCTCTGCCAACTAATACAACAAATTCTTTCAATTCTAGAATCCCAACTAGAAGTCTAATCTCTTCATTTAACCCGTCTTCGAATCTCTTACACATAATTTCCTCAGTGGGAACACATTCTCTAGCATATTTAATAAGTCTCACAAACTCTACCTCATACTCGGTCACAAACATTCGACCCTGTTTTAATTCCAAAAATTCTTTTTGCTTTTGATCAATAAATCGCTGACTGATGTATTTCTTTCTAAACTCGGTTTGACAGAATTCCCATGTGACCCGTTCTCTTGACACCACAGATATCAAAGTATTCCACCACTGATATGTTGTGTCTCTCAGAAGTGATACAGCGTATTTTACACATTCAGCTGGCATTCAAGATAATTCATCAAATACTCGAATTGTATGCTCAAGCCAAAACTTAGCTCTCTCCAGATCGTCATCAACGGTAGCTCTAAACTCTTCAGTCCCGTACTTTAAAATTTTATCCAAAGGTGGCTAACTCAAACGTAATTGTTCCAAACCTTGAGGAGCTACGGGGACTGGTTGGGGAATAGGTGGGGGTGGAGGCTGCTAAGCAGCCGGATTAATTCAGACAAACTCAGTGAACCACTCGTTTATCATTTGGAAGAAGGCTTCCTTGGCCTCTCCACTCTGACTACCCGATATAGGTCTCGACTCAGATTGTGCTACTCCGTGAATGGAGGTTATCGCATTACTCTTAACATTATCAACCACTGCTCGATTGGGATCCATTACTATATGAAAACACGATTTAAAATTGTCAGGAGATATCATACTATCACAGGTTATATATGCCATGTATAGGTAGACTCTCACATATGCTACGCTAGTCCTAGAATCGACTAAACCATAGCTCTGTACCAATAAATATAACACCCCTAACCCGTATCCATCACCAGAATAGAGTTACAGAGCATTACCGAACTTATTACACAATTGAACATACATTTCCCATACAATTATCAATTTCAAATACAAGTCATACATAATCAATCACATCGTTCCTAATACGAGCCTACGAGGCCCAAAACATGATTTAGAAGTGATTCAGGACTAAACCGATATCTCAAGAAATTTTTGAAATACTTAGAAATTTTACAAAATACTGGGGACACATGCCCGTGTGGCCTGGCCGTATGTCTCACACGGCCAAAGTCACACCTCCAGCCGTGTGTCTCACACGGCCAAAGTCACGCTCGTGTTATAGGTCGTGTAGACATTTGAAATGGGATTACATGGTCGTGTCCCAGCCCGTGTCCAACCCCGTGTAACTCTCTAACTTGAGTCACACGACCAACACGCACGCCCGTGTGCCCATCGAAATAGCCACACATGCCTATGTGCCAAGCCGTGTGCTAGGTCGTGCCAAACCTGTAGGGTATATTGACTTATGCCACACGGCCAAGTCACACGCTCGTGTCTTGGGCCGTGTGGAGTATACTGACTTGATTTCTAATTAAACACCAGAGGACACACAGCTGTGTTACTTGACCATGTGTCAAACACGGTTGAGACACACATCTATGTCTCTGCCCATGTGGACAAAAAATAGGCTATTTACCAAGCCATTTTTCTCACCTCAATTGCTTTCACCTACACCAAACCATAAGGCATATGACCATAACTTCAAATGGTATTTAAACTCATCTAAACCAAGTTTAATTCATGTTATATCAATACCATCAATCACAATACACACAATTATCACAATAAGCCAATCAATTCATACCAATTTCACATTTTCAAATCACTTAAATGGTCACTTTCACATAAACACTGTTTTGCCTAAAACCACAAGCATACCTATCTCAAATTTTCAGCCATTTGGTATCCATAATGCCAATTCACAACAAGTATATAAATGGAAATTATATACAACATATCAAAAGGCCTTTTCAAATATATACATACATTACCAAACATGCCAAAATAAGCCAAATCACATGGCTATACACATAACAAACCATTCATCATTTACAAGCCAACTCAAATGGCTAAATCCATTACTAACATATACCAAAATGACCATAACTCCTATACATGTCATATAAGTTCAAAAGTACCAAAGTGAAAGCTTGATAGTGTGATGCAATCTTTGACGACTCCCAATCTGAGCTAGCTCTGATTACACTATAAAACATGAAAAAGCAAATAGAGTAAGCTATTAAGCTTAGTAAGCTCGTATAGCTAATAAGTAAAGCTCACCATTCATTCACAAATCAAGTAGTATGAACATAATATACCATAAAATCTTTAAATCATAAGGTTAACATATATTCAATCACATAAGTGATCATGAACTCACAACTTTCATAGGTTCAATGCCCATATAGTTTTCGTACATACCTGTACTGTAACGCCCCGAATTTTGGGCCTAGAAATATTAGGTCTTAAGCATGGGAATAGTTAGGAGGCTGCACATAAATATTTAGTTGTGTAAGAAAGTGACACAAGTGTACATCTGCTTCAGTGGTTATGTGTTCTAGAAGTGTCTGAGAAGTCGTGGGTTCAAGCCTTACCTTGAAAAAAAGTTTTGTTTTAAATGGATAAACCTCTGTCTCTAGTCAGTAGGCTTTTAAATAAATATGGGTATTTTATGACAAAAAAGAGACAGCTGGTTTAGGGGATAAGTGGCGTGTTATCTATGCTAGAGGACTGAGGTTCGAATCTTTGCATGCGCGGAGGGATTAAAATTTTGCTGTGCTGGACGACTAGAGTTCGTGTTTCATTAAAAGTCTGAGTAGTGGGAAGGTTAGAGTGATTTTAGGAGAAAATATGGGATATGGATGGAGGGGTGATCAGTTTGAATGATTATAGAGAGATTTGGGGAGGAAATCGTGAGGTGTTGAGGGGAGAGGAGGCGTTCTGCCGATTTTGAACTCTAGGCACTCAAAGAAATCGATTTTGGGGAATGAATTCGACTTTGGGGGTAAAGAGCATTTCATTTCAGTTGCTGTCAATCCTTTCTTTTCTTTGGAAATCGATTGGTGCTAGGGAGTTTTACGGTTTGCTTATTTCGGAGTTACTTTTTGAGTTTTACTTTTTCCCCATCTTGCCGAATCTTTGTGCTACCTTTTCCAAATTCTTCATTTTCCTCTTTTCTTTCCTCAAGCCTTTATTTTCTGCGATTGTGTTATTGGTTTGGGTCCCTACTGATTCGTTCTCGTTGCTAATCTGCACATCTCTGTTTCTTTTCTCCTCACTATAACCCTTTTACCAAATTCTTGCTAGTTCTCTCTCTCTTAATCGGTTCTAAGCCGTCACCATCTTCTTTTGTGTATTGGTCGAATACCCCTTATCTCTTGCCCCTCTCTACTCTTTCGGCCTCTTCAAGTTTCCCTCCTACTTTGCTAAAGCTGAATACTCTCTTCTCTTGTTGTCGAATCTCTCTCTCTCTGTGACAACCCTAATTTGACCCTAGTCGAAAAGTGGTTTCGGGACCACAAAACCGAGTTATAAAAATAATTATAAGTTATATTTCATGATTTCGAAGTGAGTAAATACAAGTGTGAAAATTTCAAGCTTTGATTTGGTCATTTGCATGTGAATTTATTCAATAGGACTAAAATGTGACACTTTTGAAATGTGATAGGTTAATTTAGAATGAGTAAATAATGCATGTGTTTAAAGGAATGGTTTTGCATGTTAAATTGCCCATTTTTAGATAGTGGCCGGCCATGTACTAGTTATGTTATAAAATATGAATTTTATATTAGTTTTATTTAGTTAAATGATATAATGCCATGAATAAATGAAATAAAATAAGGAACTAAAATAGAAAGTGGGTGAAAATAACAAAGTAATCACCTTGTTCATCCCAAAAGCCGAAAGTGAAGAAGAGTTGGGGAGAAGGAACCATTCGGTCACTTAGATCTTCTTTAATGTATGAGATTCATGTGAATTTTTGAAATGTTAGATAAATTTGAACTAATTGCCAAGTTCTTTAGGTAACCCATGTTAGAAATTTTGATATTAGGATGACTAGAACTTTCGGCCATGGTAGTTTGAGGATTAAGGATTTTATTTCTTGTTAAAATTGGATGAATCTTAGTGTGTGAGTGTTTGAACTAACTAAGGATCAAATAGATGCATAGGTACAAAGTAGGAAGAATCGGCTACTATGGTTGATACTAATGCCGAATGTGAAAATGTTATATTGAATAATGTATGTGATTTGAGTTAATAATATGAAAAAAATATTTAGATGTATTATAATTGATTAAGTATTAAATTAAAAGTTGCTAAAATTACCATTTCTTTAGCCGAATATGTGTTTGATCAATGAAGAATTTGTTGAAGAATATAGGTGAACTTGGTAAGAGTGTTCGGCTTAGTGTATAAATGATATAAAGATTTTAGAAATTATTTTTGACTAGGTGTATGTATGATTAAGCATATAATCGGCCTCAACATAGACATGCATATTCGGCCATAGGAAGAAGATTGGTGTTGCATGCATTCGGTTAGAGGCAAGCATATTGATGCTTTTATCTTGGCCTAAACAATCGGCTAAAAGAGAGTGTGGGTTAAAATGTTGAGTTGATTCATGATTTTATATGTATGTGACTCTAATGTCTAATGTATATATATATGGGCTAAGTACCTTGAGCTCCTCTTTTCGATGCTCAAATGATTAAATCAATTTATTTGTTAAATTAAGCTCAAGAGCAAAGGGGAACTAAATCCGATAAAGGGAAGGAAAAAGTGGTCGAATAGCCATCGAAATCATTCGACAACATCCGAGGTAAGTTTTCGAGTAATGAGACTTAGTTTACGATTTAATTAAGTTATGACGTACGAGCATAACAAATATATGGCGATATGATGATTCTACTTGAATTATATGTTGAGTTAATTAGTCTATACGTATGATGGGTAGCCGTATGTGCATAGAGATCGTGTCATAAAGCAAACTAAACCATGCTGATTGTATGTGGCTAGTGAGCCGAAAATGGGATTGCTTAATACGTGACTTGTGTTTGAACTCTAATTACGAAAATGAAATATAGATGTGTCATGATTTATTGATATGTGCATGAATATTTGGATGATAACCGGGCCAAGTCCCGAAGGCATTTGCGCTAGTGACTAATTCCGGGCTAAGTCCCGAAGGCATTTGTGCGAGTTACTATATCCGGGCTATGTCCCGAAGGCATTTGTGCGAGTTGCTATATCCGGGCTATGTCCTGAAGGCATTTGTGTGAGTTACTATATCCGGGCTATGTCCCGAAGGCATTCGAGCGAGTAGCTATATCTGGTTAAATCCTGAAGGTACTTGGCTTGGGAATGAGCGACCTTGCTGTAATAGTTTCAATTAATACGTTCGTAAAATTCCAGCGATGAGGTATGTTTCGTATTTTCATTGAATTAGTTGATCCCTTACAAGTAGTTTTCGCTCAGTCGATAAATGAGCTACCGGCCTTTGGCTAAGTTGATCTTTTGTGTATGAATATAAGGGTAGTAATGTGATGTAGGTATGATTTTGAGAATATGTGTGCATGAAATTATTCGTTTAGTCATATGAATTCTATACTTCAGTTGTGCATAATTTCATTATTCAACCTTACTAAGCATTAAATGCTTACTCCGTTTCTTTGATTCTCTGTTTCATAGATTTTGGGTCGTCAACTATCGGACTCGGGATTGTCGAAGTTGAAGTCGTCCACACTATCAAAGCCCCTTTTGGTACACTTTTGGTTGAACTTTGAAATGGCATGTATAGGACTACCCTTTTTGATGTTGGTCATGCACCTTTCAGTATTGTACAAATTTGGATAGCCATGCGAAAATGGCTTATATTTATATTTTGAGCATAATGTTATAATCATCGTGTATGTATATGGTTATTGAGAAGTGTGGATATGCTTGGCAATGATTGACCATTGGGATGGTTAATCACAATCATATTTTGTGCTATATATGCTAAAGGGTTAGTTAAATCATGGAAACTATGTAATAGGTAAAGTCTACCCTAAAGACAGATGCTGACAGCATCAGTAGTGTAAATTTGAAAAAATCACTAAAAATAGTAGAAATGGAGTTAAATAGTGAATAAATTATGTAATCGAACCTTGATGAATCTACTTTCATAGGGAAGAAACGAAATGGCCATATGAGTCGGATTTTAAGAGGTATTTAGGTTTTCGTGAAACAGGGCCAGAGAGATTTTTGGATCCCCTGTTCTGACTTTGGAAATTCACTATAAATTAACCAGAGATAATTAGAAGTCCTTCACCATATGTACAGATTCATTTTCGAGTCTAGTTTCTTTAAAAACAAACGGCATAAGATTTGAAGCCCTGTACAGGGAGATACCTAAGTCGCAATGCATGAAGGTCTGAGTAGTCGAACCCTGTAACAGGGGATACTTTAACTAATAAACTGTACCGTTTGGCCCAATAAAAAATTCTAGAAAAAAATTTGTAGATGAATATATGAGTCTAGTTTCAGGGAAAATTTACGAAATAATTTTTCGAGCTTCAGAACTCGAGATATGATTTTTAAAGTGGTCGTGATGCAGTTAGCCAGCATATCTGAAATTTTAAAAATGAACCGTGTAAGTCAATGAAATAAGTCCGTAAATACCTCGTGTTCGACCCCGATAACGGTCTCGGGTACGGGGTGTTACACTCTCTACACTTGATTAAGGTAACTTGGTTTTAGTATCACGTATTCAACTCTGGTTTTTTGGCTCATGTTATGGGCTGTAGGTCGATTGCCTCACTTTCCTATCTTCGATTTTGTGTTTGTCGTAAGGTGGTATGTGATTGTTTCAAATGATGTGTATGAACAATATTGATTGATAAAATTTGGTTGTATGCAGATTTTCGCCAAGGAGCTTGAAATTAGTCTTTCTCAGCGGTTTAAGTAGGCTAAGCCACATTCATTCAATCAAGGCAAGTAGGTATAATTGTTTTAGAATAAGTATTAATAGGGTTTATTAACCTATTGTCAAATGAGTAACGGAATGCCTTGATTGAATGTAGGGTTTAGCGCTCATGGGCTATTCGCACATATTCATAAATAAGGTGTGTCACCACACTGCCATAATCATAAATTGGCAAAAGCCAAAATAGGTGATCGTCGATGCTACACGAGCGTGCCCTCGCTTGTATGGTAATCTAAACGCCTAAACGTGGGCATAAGATCGTTAAGGTTGGCCATCAGTGATTTCATGGGCCAAGGTCATTTTGGGCCATTTTGGGCTGAACTGGGCTGGGTGGGCCCCACACCGGGAATGTAACATCCCGAATTAGGGCCTAGTTAGAACAGTGGTTTTGAGACCACAAATCTGACACATTAAAATTTTCTTTTATTATATTTTTATGGTCTACAATTTCACGGGACAATTTCTTGAAAATTTCGTTCGAAAATTTTGACGTTTGGGCACTCAATTTGGTCAAAAGGACTAAATTGTAAAAAGTGCAAAAGTTGAGTTCTACATGTTAGAGGTGTCTAATTGATATGAAATTTTAAATTGGATGCCCTTAAATGGTAATTAGACCATTGGATAATTTGTTGGACAAAAATGGACATGAAATGGGTGAAATAGAATATATTTAAGTTAGGGGCATTTTGGTAATCTAGTAATTAAAATGAATTAAAAACAAAATTAAAAGCAAATTTTTGTCCATCTTCTACCCATGGCCGAAACTTGCATGGAGAAGACATAGATAGGGTTTTTCAAGCTTCCAAGCTCGATTGTAAGTCCGTTCTAGCCCCGTTTTTAATGATTTTTACGTTTTTGAAATCCTCGTAACAAGATCTACTCATTTCTACCCATATTTTGAGCTAGGGTTTGTGTTTAAAAATTTAACCATGGATGAAATGCATGTGTTTTGATGTCTAATGGTAGAAAATGAATGCTTGGTGTGTAATAAATGACTTTTACTAAGTGATTTTCGGTGAAAATGCTTAAAAGGACCATTTTGTAAAAGTTATAAAATTGTCATAAAAGTGTGATTTAGTGGAAATTGAGGGCTGCTATAGTTATGAAAATGATTCGGCTAGGCTTAAAATGCAATGAAACTTAATAAAAATCATTTTACGAGCCTAGGGACCAAAGTGTAAATATGTGAAAGTTTAGGGGTCAAAATGCAAATTTGTAAAAAATATGATTTTTGGACCCATATGAATAATGTGACTTATTAGTAAGCTAAATGTGATATTATTGATCAAGGAAAATAAGATTCGGGCATAGATTGGAAATGAATAAGATTATGGACTAAATTAGAATATATAGCCGTGCTCGCATTCGAGGTAAGTTTGTATGTAAATAATATATCCATTCTTTTTATGTTATTATAGTTCGTTATTATATGAGATGTGGCTACCTATAGAATGATCATTTGATGTAAATTATGAATCGAAATAGACTATGAATGAATTTATTAAATGTTAAAAAGTGAGGAATTTCCCGGTTGAACCTTCGGAATAGAAATGATACAAATGATCCATTGTGAGAACACATGTGTAGTACTATGTGCAGGCTACTATGTGTTTAAGATGGTTTTAGGTCATGTGTATGTACTAAGTGCAGGCTACTATGTGTACCCGATAGTTAGGTCGCATGTGTAGTACTAAGTGCAGGCTACTATGTTCAACCACGTGTGTAGTACTAAGTGCATGCTACTACGTGTATCAGATGGTTAGGTCACATGTGTAGTACTAAGTGCAGGCTACTACATGTACCAGATTGTTGGTCGCATGTGTAGTACTAAGTGCAGGCTACTATGTGTACCAGATAGCTTCGGTTTCAAGGGTGGTAATATGTACAGGCATCCGTGTATCTGTTATTATTCCGATGGGTTCAACGGGAAATCGACTAAGTGAAAATACATGTGGACATAACCATGTGATGAATAAGTGCCGGTATATGTTTGTGAAAATTTATGAGCAATGTGCTCGATAGTTGAGTGAACTTTCGGTAAGATGGAATGGAGTAAGTGAAATTATGTAAGAGTGAAACTTGTAATAAAACAGTTTTGGACAGTAGCAGTTGTGTAACTTTGAAAAATCACCAAAACTTGTGGAAATTGAATTAGAGACTGAATAAGATATGATATTAAATCTTATTGAATCTAGTTTCACATAGAAGAAACGGTGTAAGCAAAAGAGTTTCATATTATGAGATATTTGAACTTTTGTGAGACAAAGTCAGAGTGATTTCGGGCTCCCCTGTCTCAAATTTGAAAAATAACTAAAAATTGTTAAAAAAATGATTATGGGCTAGGATTTATATTAATAAATCCTTAATGAGTCTATTTTCAGAAGAAATAGATGGGAACATTAATCAAAACCCATACTATGAGATAATCAATTTTTAGTAAAGAAAGGTCGAAGCTGTCAAACAGCAAAATAGGGGTAACTTTAAAGGATAAACTGTACTTATTGGATAGACCAAAAATTCTGTAAATTTTATGGTAAGAATATATATGATTCTAGTTTCAGAAAACATTTACTGATCTTAATTTGGAGTTCCGTAGATCCAGATATAAATAATTTAGTAACTATGACTCGAGAAAACAGAATGACCAGAAAATAAGTAAAAGTGTAATTATGATTATATTTCCATGGAATCATGTTGATAATTTGTTTATTATTTTCATATGGACTTACTAAGCTTTAAGTTTTCTCCCTCCTTCCCATTTCTTTAGTGTTGACAGGTTAGCTTGGGGTTGGAGATCGTCGGAGGCATCCTCACACTATCAAGCTACCTCATTTGGAGTATTGATGAATCTTAATGTCTTCAAGTGAGTGGCATGTATAGGGACTTAGTTTTATGATAGATGATGTTATGATTATCCATATGCATTGGCTTATATTGATTTATTGTATATAGCTGTGAGATGTGGCTTATTATGATTATGGCTTGTAAGCCTAATTATCTACGATAAGTTCTAATGCTTATGAAGCGATGATGTGTTTATGCTTGTGGGACATGTATGGTTGGTATTATGACATATATGCATGATGGGTGCTTCTTGACCGATCGAAATGGTCATAGCCACGTGGTAAATGTATAATATGGAAATAAGTTGATAATGTTTGAACATGAATACTTGATGTTGATTGAAGCTACTTGATAAATTGATGGTTATGAAAGCTTGGTAAAAGTGGTCATCAAATGACATGGTCAATAAATATGGAATTGTTGTGTCTAGGTTTGACATTATATGAGTACGTGTAATAAGTGAATGATATCATGTTAAAGTTAAGAATATACCTTAGTGAAGTATGTTAAATCATTAAAATGATGCCATGATGTATATCTTTGATGTGTGTAAAGATGTAAGGGATTAATGGTAACAAAAGCCTTGGAAAATAGCCTAAGTACTAGCCACACGAGTAGAGACACGACCATCTGTCTCAAACGTATGGAGGACACGGCCTAGCACACGGGCGTGTGGCTTGGCCGTGTAGTTCAATTTTGTAACACCCTGAATTTAGGCCTAGAAGTTTTGGGCCTTGAGCATGGGAACGGTTGAAGGTAGCTTATAATATTTTGTTGTGCATGTAAATTTAGTTAATGAAGGCTTGTTTTAGTGGTTAAGTGTGCTAAGAAGTGTTGGAGAAGTCCTGGGTTCAAACCTGGACTCTAGCAAAAATTTTGGTTTAAGGTGAATCAAACCCTGGTTGTAGTAGGTAGGCCTTAAGAATATTGTTGGAGAAATTGTGCCACAAAAAGCCTTGTGGTCTAGTGGCAAAGTAGTGCCACATAAAAGGCAGGAAGGTGGCATCATAGAGTTGGCAAGGAAGTCCAGGGTTCGAAACTCATGGCAATCAAAGAGCATTTATTTTCTTAACAGGGGGCGGCAAGAGTTGGTGTTGAATTTAAACTCTGATGATGGAGGGATCCCACATCGGGAAGCTAACATAAGAGTGGATGCGAAGCTGGCTTTAAATAGAGAGAACCATGAGGACAGTAAAGACACTTTTCTTGGCTGATCCCTTTCGCTTTATGGCGTGCTCGTTTGGGTTGGGCGTCGGCTAAGAGTGCTCGAAGCGCGAATTAACTCCAGTCTCCTATCAGGTGTGTATTTCTCACTACTCTGGCTATAGGATGGCTACTTCGAGCCGCGATGGGCCGAAAGGGGCCAAGTGGGCCCAATGGGCCTACGGGCCCAATTGGATAAGTTGTTTGATTGTGTAGTAAATATTGGACTAGGCTAGCTGAATCTTATATCTGTGGCTAGATTTGGGCTAAAAGGGCCACACGAGCGTGTGGGCCCACTTGGGCCGAGGAAGGGCTTTAGGCCCATTTGTATTGTTATCCCTATTTAGAATACTTTAGTTTACCAAATTACTGAAATACCCTCGACTTGTAAAATTACTAAAGTACCCCTAATTTATAGAATGACCGTTTTACCCTCAATTTACAAAACTATTGAAATACCCCTGTAGGGTAGAATTACTGAGATACCCTTGTGGGGTAAAATTACCATTTTGCCCCTAGGGTGTTAAATGACCGTTTTGCCCTTGTGGGCAAGTGACTGACTTGGACTGTGTGGTTGACGGATTTGATTGTGAATATATGTTGGTGATATGAATGACTTGACCGTGATTGTTTGATTCAAATATGGGCATGATATTCTGATTTTGTATGTTGTATGCCATGACATGTATATCTCTTGCATGGGATATGGGTTATATTGATGGAGGAAGCGTTCTGGTGGCTATGCCACAAATATTCTGATTCAGTGGCTATGCCACAAATATCTGCTGATACAGTGGCTCTGCCACAATATATCAGTATCTGGTGACTCTGTCACAATATTCGTCTAGCGACCATGCCGCAAATTCACGTGGTGTGAGCGATGGGTGGGTCGAGTTGTCTCCCCACATGGTGTAAGGTTGGTACGGGGGTGTATACGGATGGATATGGGCTGGGTTTCTGCATACATGAAACATCTGTTCTGTATTTGTTGTGGGCCTATAGGCTTCATTTTGAATTCTGTATAGGGCTAAGGCCCATCTGGTATTGTCTGTTATAATGGGCTAAGGCCTAATTGATATTGAAACTGTAAGTAGGGCTGGGGCTAGACTTTTAATTCTTTTATATGACTAACCGTTCCTTTTATAAAGTAGGGGATTACACACTAAGTTTTTGTAAACTCACCCCATTTATTAACCTCTCAGGTAATTTCTAGCCTTAGACGGACCGGAGCTGCGAGGGGCTTGGAGGGAGCCACACACACTGTTTATGTTACAATTTTGATTATTGCTTTTAAATTATTTTATGTGGGTTGTAGTAAAGCCGTTGTAATTTTCTAGATTTCTAATTTGGAATTTTATTTGTTGTTCTTATAATTGCTGGTATTAGAACACGATTTTCCAAAGTAACTACTATTTTCAAAACATTAAGTATTCGTAATTGTTTTTAAATTAAGCTTCTGCAACTGCCAAGATTTTTACAAAGTTGTTAAGAATGTTATTCAGCTGAGGTTTTCTAACAAGGTTTAAAAATGGTATAAGTTTTTAATTATTAAGAAGGGTTTTTAATGGAAATATGGTTTTCAAAAAACACTTCAATGTGTCATGCCAGATTCGAGCCAAACTTCCAGGCCGGGTTTGGGGTGCTACATTTAGTGGTATCAGAGCCTGGGTTACAACAACTCGATTGTGGATTGGGTTTTCAAAGGTTGAATTTCAGAAAATTATTTTCAACTACGTGGTCTGTTTGATGTATTTCTCTTAAAAAAGTGTAGCACACCGAGTCTCCGGCATCGAATCCGTAAGTCTTCTGAATACTTTTGACTGTTTAGAAATTGAAATACTGTAGATTCCTTAGATACTGGTCTGAATTTAAATTTGGTACTTATTTTATGTGGATGTGATGTTTGGATATAGAAATTGTATATATGTGTAACACCCTGAATTTGGGCCTAAAAGTTTTGGGCCTTGAGCATGGGAACGGTTGAAGGCAGTTTATAATATTTCGTTGTGTATGTAAATTTCATTAATGAAGGCTTGTTTTAGTGGTTAAGTGTGCTGAGAAGTGTTGGAGAAGTCTTGGGTTCAAACCTGGACTCTAGCAAAAATTTTGGTTTAAGGTGAATCAAACCCTGGGTGTAGTAAGTAGGCCTTAAGAATATTGTTGGAGAAGTTGTAACACAAAAAGCCTTATGGTCTAGTGGCAAAGTAGCGCCACATAAGGGGCAGGAAGGTGGCGTCATGGAGTTGGCAAGGAGGTCCAGGGTTCGAAACTCATGGCAAGCAAAGAGCATTTATTTTGCTAACAGAGGCGGCAAGAGTTGGTGTTGAATTTAAACTCGATGATGGAGGATCCCACATCGGGAAGCTAACATAAGAGTGGATGTGAAGCTGGCTTTAAATAGAGAGAACCATGAGGAGAGTAAAGGTACCTTTCTTGGCTGATCCCTTTCGCTTTATGGCGTACTCGTTTAGGTTGGGCGTCGGCTAAGAGTGCTCAGAGCGCAGATTAACTCCAGTCTCCTATCTGGTGTGTATTTCTCACTACTCTAGCTGTAGGATGGCTACTTCAGGCCGCAATGGGCCGAAAGGGGCCATGTGGGCCCAATGGGCCTACAGGCCCAATTGGATAAGTTGTTTGATTGTGTAGTAAATATTGGACTAGGCTAGGTGAATCTCATATTTGTGGCTAGATTTGGGCTAAAAGGGCTACACGAGCATGTGGGCCCACTTGGGCCGAGGAAGGGCTTTAGGCCTATTCATATTGTTATCCCTGTTTAGAATACTTTAGTTCACCAAATTACTGAAATACCCTCGACTTGTAAAAAATTAGCAAAATACCCCTGATTTACAAAATTACCATTTTACCCTCGATTTACAAAACTATTGAAATACACCTATAGGGTAGAATTACCGAGATACCCTTGTGGGGTAAAATTACCGTTTTGCCCCTAGGGTGTTAAATGACCGTTTTCCCCTTGTGGGCAAGTGAATGACTTGGACTGTGTGGTTCACGGATTTGATTGTGAACATATGTTGGTGATATGAATGACTTGATTGTGATTGTTTGATTCAAATATGGGCATGATATTCTGATTCTGTATGTTGTATGCCATGACATGTATATCTGTTGCATGGGATATGGGTTATATTAATGGAGGAAGCGTTCTGGTGGCTATGCCACAAATATCTGATCTGGTGGCTATGCCATAAATGTCTGTTCTGGTGGCTATGCCACAAATATCTGTATCTGGTAACTCTGTCACAATATCTGTTCTGGTAGCCATGCTGCAAATTCCGTGGTGTGTAGCAGATGGGTGGGTCGAGGTGTCTCCCCACATGGTGTAAGGTTGGTACGGGGGTGTATACGGATAGATATGGGTTGGGTTTCTACATACATGAAATATCTGTTCAGTATCTGTTGTGGGCCTATGGGCTTCATTCTTAATTCTGTATAAGGCTAAGGCCCATTCGGTATTGTCTGTTATAATGGGCTAAGGCCCAATTGATACTGAAACTGTAAGTAGGGCTGGGGCTAGACTTTTAATTATTTTATATGGCTGACTGTTCATTTTATAAAGTAGGGGATTACACACTGAGTTTTCGTAAACTCACCCCATTTATTAACCTTTCAGGTCATTTCCAGCCTTAGACGGATCGAAGCTGCGAGGGGCTCGGAGGGAGCCACACACACTATTTATGTTATAGTTTTGATTATTGCTTTTAAAATATTTTATGTCGGTTGTAGTAAAGCCGTTGTAATTTTCTGGATTTCTAATTTGGAATTTTATTTATTTTTCTTATAATTGCTAGTATTATAACACGATTTTCCAAAGCAACTACTATTTTCAAAACATGACGTATCCACAATTGTTTTTAAATTAAGCTTCTGCAACTGCGAAGATTTTTACAAAGTTGTTAAGAATGTTATTCAGATGAGGTTTTCTAACAAGGTTTAAAAAGGGTATAAGTTTTTAATTATTAAGAAGGGTATTTAATGGAAACATGATTTTCGAAAAACACTTCAATGTGACACGCCATATTCGAGCCAAACTTCCAGGCCGAGTTTGGGGTGTTACGTTTAATGGTATCAGAGCCTGGGTTGCAACAACTCGGCTGTGGATTGGGTTTTCAAAGGTTGAATTTCAAAAAATTATTTTCAACAACGTGGTCTATTTGAAGTATTTCTCTTAAAAAAAGTGTGGCACACTGAGTCTCCGACACCGAATCCGTAAGTCTTCTGAATACTTTTGTCTTTTTAGAAATTGAAATACCGTAGATTCCTTAGATACTAGTCTGAATTTAAATTTGGTATTCATTTTATGTGGATGTGATGTTTGGATATAGAAATTGTATATATGTGTGATAAATATGTGTCTACTTCAGTGAATGAGTGTTGTATGTATGAGATGTTTCAAGTTCTAGTTCAAGTGTGATAGTCTTAGTAGGATCAGAGTGCGCAGTGGTAGCGTAGTGGGGTAGATGTTACACGACTACCCTGATAGATGGAAATTCCGGGGACGAAATTTCTTTAAGGGAGGTAGAGTTGTAACACCCTGAATTTGGGCTAGAATTTTTGGGCCTTGAGCATGGGAGCGGTTGAACACAGCTTATAATATTTTGTTGTGCATATAAATTTAGTTAATGAAGGCTTGTTTTAGTGGTTAAGTGTGCTGAGAACTGTTGGAGAAGTCCTGGGTTCAAACCTGGACTCTAGCAAAAATTTTGGTTTAAGGTGAATCAAACCCTGGGTGTAGTAGGTAGGCCTTAAGAATATTGTTGGAGAAATTGTGCCACAAAAAGCCTTGTGGTCCAGTGGCAAAGTAATGCCACATAAGAGGTAGGAAGGTGGCGTCATAGAGTTGGCAAGGAGGTCCAGGGTTCGAAACTCATGGCAATCAAAGAGCATTTATTTTGCTAACAGGGGGTGGCAAGAGTTGGTGTTGAATTTAAACTCTGATGATGGAGGGATCCCGCATCGGGAACCTAACATAAGAGTGGATACGAAGTTGGCTTTAAATAGAGAGAACCATGAGGAGAGTAAAAGTACCTTTCTTGGCTGATCCCTTTCACTTTATGGCGTGCTCGTTTGGGTTGGGCGTCTACTAAGAGTGCTCAGAGCACGGATTAACTCCAGTCTCCTATCAAGTGTGTATTTCTCACTAATCTAGCTATAGGATGGCTACTTCGGGCCGCGATGGGTCGAAAAAGGCCATGTGGGCCCAATGGGCCTACGGGCCCAGTTGGATAAGTTGTTTGATTGTGTAGTAAATATTCGACTAGGCTAGGTGAATCTCACATCTGTGGCTAGATTTGGGCTAAAAAGGCCACACGAGCATATGGGCCCACTTGGGCCGAGGAAGGGCTTTAGGCCCATTCATATTGTTATCCCTATTTAGAATACTTTAGTTTACCAAATTACTGAAATACCCTCGACTTGTACAATTACCAAAGTACCCTCGATTTATAGAATTACCGTTTTACCCTCGATTTACAAAACTATTGAAATACCCCTATAGGGTAGAATTACCGAGATACCCTTGTGGGGTAAAATTACCATTTTGCCCCTAGGGTGTTAAATAACTGTTTTGCCCTTGTGGGCAAGTGACTGACTTGGACTGTGTGGTTGACGGATTTGATTGTGAATATATGTTGGTGACATGAATGACTTGATTGTGATTGTTTGATTTAAGTATGGGCATGATATTCTGATTCTGTATGTTGTATGCTATGACATGTATATCTGTTGCATGGGATATGGGTTATATTGATGGAGGAAGCGTTCTGGTGGCTATGGAACAAATATCTGTTATGGTGGCTATGCCACAAATATCTATTCTGGTGGCTCTGCCACAATATCTGTATCTAGTGACTCTGTCACAATATCTATTCTGGCAGCCATGCTGCAAATTCTGTGGTGTGTAGCGGATGGGTGGGTCGAGTTGTCTCCCCATATGGTGTAAGGTTGGTACGGGGGTGTATACGGATGGATACGGGTTAGGTTTCTGCATACATGAAATATTTGTTCTGTATCTGTTGTGGGCCTATGGGCTTCACTCTGAATTCTGTATAGGGCTAAGGCCCATCTGGTACTATCTGTTATAATGGGCTAAGGCCTAATTGATACTGAAACTGTAAGTAGGGCTGGGGCCAGACTTTTAATTCTTTTATATGACTAACTGTTCCTGTAACACTCCTATCCCATATCCGTCGCCGGAATAGGTAAAGGGGCATTACCGGACTTGATACTCATATCAGAACAGTAAAAATTTTGAATTTTTTTTTTTTTGAAATAAAGAACATTCCTTTAGATAAATACTAAAGACAACCAGGGATACAATTTAAACTTCTATAAGTACACATTCAAAAGATGCCATTTTCGCATGGCTTATATACATTAACCAAAATATTCTTCTACCACTGGTCCATTCTACACATGCCATAAAATAACCCAAAACATAACAGTACCAAGCAGTGGATAGTGATAGTGTAAGAAGTTGCTAACGATCCCCGAGTCTGTAGCTTCCAAATGAGATCTATAAAATAGAGGAAAC
This sequence comes from Gossypium anomalum, assembly GCA_025698475.1. Classification (NCBI taxonomy): domain Eukaryota; kingdom Viridiplantae; phylum Streptophyta; class Magnoliopsida; order Malvales; family Malvaceae; genus Gossypium; species Gossypium anomalum. The sequence continues at coordinate 62,820,215 of CM046968.1, read as the reverse complement.
AAAGTAAACGGAGTAAGCATTACAATGCTTAGTAAGTTTTAAGTAGTGTCAACAGATAACAATCAAATTATAACATGGTTGTTCGTCGTTTTATTTCACTCTTCCTTTGGGTATATCATCCCTTTACCGAATATGCTCATCTCATCATATACAATAGGCAGATAAACTTTCACATAAAAGTGAGCTCATATAACATAGATATATTGTATAATTTCAGATAACCTTTCACACTGATCCGCTGCCACATAATCATAGGAATAGTCTCATAGATTGCTCACGTATGCATCACATAACTACCTTATGATTTAGTTCTAATCAAGCTCACATATAAACTCGGAGTACATACCTGTTTAACCTTTCGCATTGAATATATTTATAAGCAATTCTTATTGCGAAGTCTTATAGCTTTAAACTCTACTCGGATTATCGGCGAGACCTTTAGCTCAGATGAAATCTCCAGACGAAGTCAATGGTCTTAACCCTGACATAGTCACCACATATAGTTATCGGGTCTTAAATCCCATTTACATCACAAAGTTTCATGCATATTTATTCACATGTTACAAACATTCACATCGACTATCATATTTGTAATTCATTTGCCTCATCAAATATCTAATAAAACACACCTTCCACAGTTTGTCATTTGGTCACAATATATATATACACTTTCACGTTCATCACATTGGCCATTAAGCCTTATCTCATATATACACATTCACATTCACCACATAAAATTCTGAATCAAAATATAAATTTTCATATATTCACATCACAATTATCCAAATATACTTCATATACCACATAAACTTTCATGTATACACTTTGTCTTGGCTGAATCTACATCTATCATTTTCTAATGAATAATTCAATTTCAAGCCATACTATCATTTCATATTTGAATACTTATAAACTTACAATTTCACAATTTTAATATCAAAGATCCATCTAACACTCATATATCATTGTATAATGTCACAAATTAGAATTCACGTATGGGTTTAATCAATAGCTTATGAGCAACTAAAACAAGTTTTATCAATGTTTACAACATAATCACATATTCTCTACAAGCTGTTTTCCTGAGCAACAGTCGTTAAATTATTTGTAACTGGAGCTACGAAACTCCAAATGATGTGCCGTTAATTTTCCATAAAAATAGACTCGTATGTATTCTATCCACAAAATTTTCAGAATTTTTGGTTTGGCTAATCAATACCAGATTTTTCTTAAAGTTTCCCCTATTTTACTGCTTGACTATTCTGACTACTCTTCACTAAGAATTGAATTTCTCATTGTACAGAATTCAAAGTATGTTTTCGTTTATTTTGTTTGAAACTAGACTCATTAAGGAGTTTAAAAATATAAATTTTATCTTATAATCATTTTTTTACGATTTATAATGATTTTCCAAATACTGGACAGGGGATTTCGGAGCCATTCTGACTCTGTCTCACACAACTTTAAAAAATCTCATTATCGGCAACCCTTTACTTACACGATTTCTTTTATACGAAACTAGACGCATCAAGCTTTAATTACATAATCTATTCAGCCTTTAACTCAATTCCCACAATTTATGGTAATTTTTCCAAAACACACTACTACTGCTGTCCCAAGCAGATTTATACAAATTTACTTTGTAAAGTTCTCATTCACATATTTAAAACATAATATCATATATGCCATCATTTAGAAAAATCATTGACCTTAACGTATATACTTAATTCATATTCATCCCATTTAAAAACTTAAAACTTACAAAGGAATCAAGCTCAAATACTTAAGAACTTACCTCGGAAGTTGTCGAACGATTACAGATCGACTATTCGGTTAGGTAGCTTTTTCTCTTATCCGAATTAGACTCCCTAAGCTCTTGAGCTTGAATAAACAAATTTAATCTATTACAAACCAATTATACAAACTCATGGCTGAATATAACAAGAAGACTAACTAGATTCTACTAGCCACTCATTGCTCTATTATTAACCTTACTTAATTATAAACACATTCGGCAACTACCTCAACCTTATTTAATACAATTAACACCGAAATTCCTCATATAAAAAGTACCATTGCCGAATATCATTTAGTTCACAAGGTCCTAATTTCAAAAATTTGACAAGCTCATACCCATTTCCTACTAATTCCATCATTTTAACACATGTACGGCAAAGCTAAATTCCATTCTTCCATTAGTTTGCATTTAACTAAATCATGCCTTAATGTTAAGCACATTCGACAATGGTGCAAACATCAATTAACAAACAAACATTATCAACCCATTTTTATTACATGTTTTCCCCAATTTAACACTCCCAAATTATCAAACTTTAACAAGTTTAAAACTCATCTAATGACCATTTATAAACTAAAGCATCAACCATTCAAATTCAACTCATCACAACATGGCCGAATACACATTTCTCCTACTTTCATTCTAAATAAAATTTTATCAAGCTTCCATCTTCATTTAACTATGTACCATTTAGAAGTATCAATACTTTGCACCCTTTAACAAATTATAATCAATTGCCAAATGCATCTTTGACAATTTAAACCACACAACTCAAATTCTTACAATTTAAGCTTAGAAATTTCTATTCATGTAAATTTTAGCAACATGGAGTCCATTAAACACTCCAAATTCCATTTCTAGTACAGCTTTCACATTCAAAACTCCCCTTATAACCGAATGTTCCCAAGACATCACTTTCAAAGATAAAATAAGTAGAAACATGGGTCAAGGAGGGTACCAAGCAAGGAACTCAATTCATCAAGATGAAGCTCAAATAATCAAGAAATTACCTTGAATTTTAGACCTCCATGGTCGATTATCCAAAGCCTTCTTTCCTTAGTTTCTTTCTTTATTCTCGGCAAAGGTGAGAAGAAATAACATATATCTTTCTTTTTATCACCATGTGTTCATTATAATATTTACATTCATTTCATATTATAAAACCAATTATCATTATTTTACTAATATAAAAAGCACAAAGATACAAATTTCCCTTCATCATTGGCGTCCACTAAAATAAAAGGGGTCTAATTGACATGCAAGCGCCACATTTTAGCCATGTTAACAATTGGCCACTTTAAGAAAAAGACTTCTAAAATTTTCCTTTATACAATTAAATCCCAACTAAATAATTTAGCATCCAATTAACTAAATTAGACCACCCAACTTTCCCAATAGGTAATTCACATAACAAAAACACCGAAATTAATATTTTACAAAATTTTTAACTAGGTTTGTGGTCCCGAAACCACTTCCCGACTAGGGTCAATTTAGGACTGTCACAGTTCCTTTTATTAAGTAGGGGATTACACACTGAGTTTTCGTAAACTCACCCCGTTTATTAACCTTTCAGGTAATTTCCAGCCTTAGACGGATTGGAGCTGCGAGGGGCTCGGAGGGAGCCACACACACTGTTTATGTTACAGTTTTGATTATTGCTTTTAAATTATTTTATGTGGGTTGTAGTAAAGCCATTGTAATTTTTTGGATTTCTTATTTGGAATTTTATTTATTGTTCTTATAATTGCTAGTATTAGAACATAGTTTTCGAAAGCAACTATTGTTTTCAAAACATCGCATATCCGCAATTGTTTTTAAATTAAGCTTCCGCAACTGCCAAGATTTTTTCAAAGTTGTTAAGAATATTGTTCAGCTGAGGTTTTCTAACAAGGTTTAAAAAGGGTATAAGTTTTTAATTATTAAGAAGGGTTTTTAATGGAAACATGGTTTTCGAAAAACACTTCAATGTGACACGCCAGATTCGAGCCAAACTTCCAAGCCGGGTTTGGGGTGTTACAAATTTATTTTTTTGATGTCATAAACAGAGAGTTACACGGCCTGAGGACACGGGCGTGTCCCTATGTTCACACGGGCGTGTGACCCTGTTTTAAAAAAAAATTTCTATGTTTCCCCAAAACTTTCTAAAGTTCTCGATTTAGTCTCAAACCGCCTTGAATGCATGTTTAGAGCCTGGGTAGCTCGTGTAAGGGACATTATGTATGTGATTGAATGTTTTTAATTTTAATGAAATTTTATGGCTCGATTTTGCATGTTTGTGAATGTTTAAGTCCGGTAACACTTCGAACCCTATCCCGACATCGGATACGGGTAAGGGGTGTTACAGGTAAACCACACGAACATGTGGAGAATATAGACCTGGCTATGTAGTTCACAAGGCCAAGGGTCATTTCTGGGCTATGTGGGCCATACGGGCTTGTGGCCTCACATGGGCTGGCATTATAGGCCTTGGGCCCATTTTTACTGTTTGTATGTTAAGGTTGTATGGGTCACCCGAGATGACTGTGGACCTACCGTTGGGTCGGTAAGTATTCCTAAACCCCCAAATTGATAATATGACTGTTATGCCCTATGTGCTAAAATGACTATTATGCCCTTATGAGATGTATGTCTGTAAACGAGCATGACACTTTATATATATTGCATACATGTTTGACATTATTATATGTTGCATGGGGATGGGTTTATTATGATTGGAGGAAGTGTACTGTGCTGGCAGCTCTGTTGCAAATACTATTTAGTGCCACAACCGGTGCTATTTTGGAATGTAGGGATGGGTGGATTGATTTTATCCCCACATGGAGTGTAGGGCTGGACGGAGTGGAGTGTAGCGGCTGGTTGGGTAGGATCCCTAATTGCATATTTGTACTGTTATTGTCATTGAAATGGGCTAAGGCCCACACTGGTATCGTATCATATCAGATTGGGCTAAGTCCCTAATCAAATCGAATCATATCGATATGGGCTTAGGCCCAAACTGTATTTACTCACTGTATGTTTGACTGTTTGTTTATTAAGGGATTACACACAGAGTTTTGTAAACTTACCTTTCTGGTTATCTGCGCAGGTACTCCTTAGGCGGATCGGTGCTGCGAGGGACTCAAAGGTGGCCACACAACAACTTACGCTTTCATATTTTACTTTTAATTTATAAGTAGTTTTATTTGGATATTTTTATGTAATAAGGCCTCTATAATTTTTAAATCTTTAATTTGAGGTTTTATTTATATTGATTTATATCTACTAGCAATAGGACACGAATTTTCAAAAGATATGCATATTTACCAAAATACCACGAATACGCAAAACTGTTTCAAAATCTTTCGCAAAGTATAATGATTGGAAATTAAATAATGTTTTGGAAATAAACAATTTTTGGAAACAAATGATATGATTTGATCAAAACGCAATAAGGTAAGGAGTTTGTTTAAATGGTTTTAGCAGCAACTTAGTTTTGAAAGTTCTTTCATGTGACATCGCCAGATTCAACCATAACATCCAAGTCGAGTTTGGGTTGTTACATTTAGTGGTATCAGAAATAGGTTGCAAAACTCGACTGTGGATTTGGGTTTCTTTTAAAACTTGAAATTTCCAAAAAGAATTGTTTCAAATGATTTGAAAGTATTTTGAAATGTTTTTGATGAATGTGTGGTACACCGAGTCTCCGGCACCGATTCTATAAGTATTCTGAAACTATTGATTGTTTAGATTGAAATAACTAAGACTATTGTAGGTAGTAGACTGTACTGAAATACTCTATTTAGGGTAAACTAGAAATGGTAGTAAGATTGTGATCGGCGAAAACGAACTCTGAATTACTAATATTGTCTCCATAAAATATTCATTAATAAACAATAGCACTGTAAACTGATGCATAAAACTGTTAATGAAAATAAAATGCAATTTGATAATGAGCACCAGAGGTACTCGTGGAAGGGGTACAAGAGGCCGCGACGGAGGCCATGGAGGTACTCGAGCTGGGTCTTTGTCATCTAGCCACATGCCTAATTTCAAAGCTAGAGAGGCACCGGCTTCACCTGTGGATCGAGGCCGAGACTGGTCTCATAATCGTCACGGCCGGGATGACGCTTCATCACGCACAGATCTATCTATAGGCATCTCGAAGCACCTAAGTTAAAAGTGGTAGTGTTTTGAAACTAGAGTGCAAGTGGGAGCGTAGTGGGGTAGTCTGTGTTATGCGACTGTTCTGATTGTTAGAAATTTCAAGGACGAAATTTCTTTAAGGAGGGGTGAATTGTAACAACCTGAATTTTGGGCCTAGAAATATTAGGTCTTAAACATGGAAACAGTTAGGAGGCAGCATATAAATATTTAGTTGTGGAAGAAATTGACACAAGTGTGCATCTGCTTTAGTGGTTATGTGTTCTGGGAGTGTCTGAGAAGTCTTGGGTTCAAGCCTTACCTTGAGCAAAAGTTTTGTTTTAAATGGATAAACCTCTGTCTCTAGTTAGTAGGCTTTTAAATAAATGTGGGTATTTTATGACAAAAAAGAGACAGGTGGTCTAGGGGATAAGTGGCGTGTTATCTATGCTAGAGGACTGAGGTTTGAATCCTTGCATGCACGAATGGATTAAAATTTTGCTGTGCTGGACGACTAGAGTTTGTGTTTCATTAAAAGTTTGAGTAGTGGGAAGGTTGGAGTGATTTTAGGAGGAAATATGGGATATGGATAGAGGGATGATCAGTTTGAATGACTGTGGAGAGATTTAGGGAGGAAATCGTGGGGATTTGAAGGGAGAGGAGGTGTTGTGCTGATTTTGAACTCCAGGCACTCAAAGAAGTCAATTTTGGGGAATGAATTCGGCTTTAGGGGTGAAATTGAGCATTTCATTTTGGTTGTTGTCAATCATTTTGTTTCTTTGGAAACCGATTGGTGCTAGGGAGTTTTACGATTTGCTTATTTCAAAGTTGCTTTTTAAGTTTTACTTTTTCCCCATCTTGCTGAATCTTTGTGCTACCTTCTCCAAATTCTTCCTTCTTCTCCTCTTTTCTTTCCTCAACCCTTTATTTTCTGTGATGTGCTACTGGTTTGGGTCCCTACTGATTCGTTCTCATTGCTAATCTGCACATCTCTGTTTCTTTTCTCCTCTCCATAACTCGTTTACTGAATTCTTACTAGGTCTCTCTCTCTCAATCAGTTCTAAGTAGTTACCATCTTCCTTTGTGTATTGGTCGAATACCCCTTATCTCTTCCCCCTCTCTACTCTTTCAGCCTTCTTCAAGTTTCCTTCCTACTTTGGTAGAGCGGAATACTCTCTTCACTTGTTGCCGAATCTCTCTCTCTGCACTCGATTAAGGTAACTTGGTTTTAGTATCACGTATTCAACTCTGGTGTTTTGGCTCATGTTATAGGATATAGGCCAATTGCCTCATTTTCCTATCTTCAATTTTGTGTTTGTTGTAAGGTGGTATGCAGTTGTTTCAAGCGATGTGTATGAACAATATTGATTGATAGAATTTAGTTGTATACAGATTTTCGCCAAGGAGCTTGAAATCAGTCTTTCTCAGTAGTTTAAGTGGGCTAACCCACATTCATTCAATCAAGGCAAGTATGAGTAATTGTTTTGGAATAAGTATTAATAGGAGTTGTTAACCTATTGTCAAATGAGTAATGGAATTCCTTGATTGAATGTAGGGTTTAGCACTCGTCGGCTATTAACACATATTCGTAAACAAGATGTGTAACCACACTGCCATAATCGTAAACTGGTAAAAGGCGAAGTAGGTGATTGTCTGAATGCCTAAACGTGGGCGTAAGATCGTTAAGGCCGACCATGGGTGATTTCATGGGCCGAGGTCGTTTTGGGCCATTTGGGGCCGAACTGGGCTATGTGGGCCGTACGGGCATGTGGGCCCCACATGTGTAAACCACACGAAACTGTGGAAAATACTAGGCCAGGATATGTAGTTCACATGGCCAAGGGCCATTTATGGGCTATGTGGGCCACACGGGTGTTTGGGCTCACATGGGCCCGCATTATGGGCCTTGGGCCCATTTTCACTGTTTGTATGTTAAGGTTGCATGGGCCGCCTGAGACGACTGTGGACCTACTGTTGGGTCAGTAAGTATACCTAAACCCCCAAATTGATAAAATGACTGTTATGTCCTATGTGCTAAAATGACTATTATGCCATTATGAGATGTATGACTGTAAACGAGCATGCCATTTTATATATATTGCATACATGTATGACATTATGATATGGTGCATGGGGATGCAGTTATTATGATTGGAGGAAGTGTACTGTACTGGCAGCTCTACTGCAAATACTGTTTAGTGCAACAATCGATTCTATTTTGGAGTGTAGGGATGAGAGGGTTGATTTTATCCCCACATGGAGTGTAGGGCTGGATAGAGTGGAGTGTAGGTGCTAGTTGGGTAGGATCCCCGATTGCATATCTGTATGTTACTGTCACTGAAATGGGCTATGACCCACACTGATACTGTTACTATATTGGGCTAAGTCCCTAACTGAAACTGAACTGTTACTGATATGGCTTAGGCCCAGACTGTATTTGCTCACTTTATGTTTGATTGTTTGTTTATTAAGGGATTACACACTGAGTTTCGTAAACTCACCCTTCTGTTTATCTGTGTAGGTAATCCTTAGGCAGATCGGTGCTGTGAGGGACTCGAAGGTGGCCACACAATAGCTTACGCTTCCATATTTGACTTTTAATTTATAAGTAGTTTTATTTGGGAATTTTTATGTAATAAGGCCTATATAATTTTTAAATATTTAATTTGGGGTTTTTTTTATATTGATTTATATCTACTAGCAGTAGGACACGGGTTTTCAAAAGATATGCATGATTTACTAAAATACCACGAATATGGAAAACTGTTTCAAAAGCTTCTGCAAAATATAACGATTGGAAATTAAATAATGTTTTGAAAATGAATAACTTTTGGAAACAAATGATGTGATTTGATAAAAAATGCAATAAGGTAAAGAGATTGTTTAAATGGTTTTTGCAGCAACTTAGTTTCGAAAGCTCTTTCATGTGACATCGCCAGATTTGACCATAACGTCCAGGCCGGGTTTAGGGTGTTACATGCACTAATACGTATCTATTTCTCACCGTTTCATATCTTCGATATACCCATTGAACCATTTAGAATAATATCGGATACTGAGGAATCTCGCACCCTAAGTGCCAACACATAGCCGAAGTTATCTCAGTCTCATATCTCATATAATGCTCACTCTCGAGCTATCAATGGGTCTGCTCACATAAGCTGGCAGTCATGACGTAGCTACACGGTGTTGCTCACACAAGCTGACGAGAAGCCATAACACATGTCGGATAACTCAGCCACCGGTAGGGCGTACGGACCAACACCCAAATCACATAACCCCTAATGACATGTCATTCGTATCCTAAACTATTCCTAAGGTTCAACCGAGACTTCCCATTGTCGAATCTTCGTCAAACGTATTCGTAAAGTTGTATTCACAATTAATTCAATAATAAAGCATTTAAAACACATTTATATCAATGCTTATTAACATACGAACTTACCTCGATTGCAAAAACGACAAAATAGATTAACTAGTACAATATTTTCTTTTTCCCCCGATCTAGATCCGAACTTCGCTTTTCCTTATATATATAATATCAAATTTAACTTATTCAATTACTAATCTATTCAATTTAACCCAAAATGTATATTATGACAACTTTACACTTTTGCCCCTAATATTTCAACATCATTTAGTCCTTAGTTCATAAAAGTAAAAATTAACGCAATTAAATCCCTACCCATGCTCATATTTTTCATTTATTTCACATTTCTGCTACAAAATTTCCACATTTCTCACTTTAATCTCTAATTGACAATTTTATCAAAAATCACTTAACAAATGTTGTTTATCTAAAAACAACCATTTATTTTCTATCATCAAACATCAAAATACTTATACATTTATGAATGGAAAAACCCTAGACCTTTAACAATTTTACATATTAGTCCCTGGGCTAGCTAGATTAAGCTGTAACGACCTCAAAAACATAGAAATCATTAAAAACAGGACAAAAATGAACTTACATGCACCAAGAATAGTTGGTCAAATTTTGAAACCCTATCTATGGCTTTTCTCCTTTCAATTTTCAGTGTAAAGATAGCATGAAGAAGATGGTATCTTAATTTTATGTTATTTTACTTAAGTTTATTTATTGAATTACACATTTAACCTTGGTTATAAAACATTAAGATCACTTAATATATGTCCAAGAATGTCCACTAACTTTATAAACGGCTAATTACCACATAAGGACCTTCATTTTAATATTCCATAGCTATTAGACACCTTTAGCAAATAGAACACAAGTTTTACACTTTATGCGATTTAGTCCTTTTTATCAAATTAATCATTTAAACGATAAATTTTCTTAATGAAATTTTCACATAATCATACTATCATGTTGTAGACATTAAAATAATAATAAAATAATTATTTTAACCTCGAATTTTTATCCTTCAAACCACTGTTCCCATTTGGCTAAAAACAGGTTGTTACATGATACTTTAGTTAATTTGTTTTCGTTTTACTTAATTTATTTGTTAAATTACTTAATTAACTTTGTTATAAAACGATTAAAAACTTCCATTTTATGTCCATAAATGTCCACTCACTATAAAAATGGTCTAATTACCACATAAGGACCTTCACTTTATTGTTCCATAGCTATTAGACCCCTTTAGCTATTAGAACCCAACTTTTGCACTTTATGCGATTTAGTCCTTTTTATCGAATTAAGCATGCAAACGTTAAAATTTATTAGAGAAATTTTTATAAAATCATACTATCATGTTTTAGACCTCAAAATAATAATAAAATAAATATTTTAACCTCAAATTTGTGGTCCCAAAACCACAGTTCCTGTAACATCTCGAAATAGGGCATAAATAGAATAGTGGTTACGAAACCATGAATTTGAGGTCAAAATAAAATTATTCTGATTCATTTTTAAGGTTCATTCATTGATTGAATAATTTTGTGAAAATTTCGTGAATAAATTTTATGTATAAGTGCCTAATTTGATAATTAGGACTAAATTGTAAAATTAGCAAAATGTGTGTTCTAGATAATAAAGGGGATTTAATTGAAATGGGTTCTTAAAGTGGAGGTCCTTATTTATAAATTAGACCATCATATTTAAGTTTGGACAAAAATGGGCAAGAATAGGACAAATTTGAAAGAAAAGCCTTTAAGGGCATTTTGGTCATTTAGTAATTAAAAGAATTAAAAAGGGAAAATAAAGCCAAAATTGGTCCATCTTCTTCATGGAGGCCGAATATAGCATGGGGAAAGCCATGGTTAGGGTTTCCAAGCTTTCCAAGCTCAATAGTAAGTCCGTTCTAGCCTCAATTTTAATGTTCGTTTCGTTTTTGGAGTCCCAATAACTTGATTTAGCTGATTCTAGCAATAATTCATGCTAGGGTTCATATTTGGAAAAATACCCATAGGTTAAATGTGTTTATTTTGATGTTTTATGATAGAATATAAAGCTTGAAATTATGTTAAACAACTTTTGCTAAGCGATTTTAAGTGAAAACGAGTAAAACGACATAATCGGTAAAAATACCTAATGTTCATAAGTACATGATAGAGTGGGAATTTGAGGTTTCCATACAAGGGAAAAATGTCCAGCGTGTCATAAAACATAAGAAAAATGGATAAATTTTAATTTTCGAGACTAGGGGCAAAATTGTAATTCTGTAAAGGTTTAGGGGCTAAATTGTAATTTTGCTAAAGTTTGAGTTACGGAAAGTTGGTAAAATGGTCGTTTTGGTATCGAGGTAAGTTCATATGTTTAATAAGCATTTAATTATGTATATTTGAATGATAAATTGATATTTTGGCCATAAATACTTTAGTATTGAGTTTAAGACATAATGATTAATGTTCGATAATAATTCGACATTGGAAAGAGAACTTGTATAATTTATATGTAAGACTATATTTTGTATTATGGCTTTGTATGATAACTGGAAAGTATTGACTGGCATAGTTTGATGAGAATAAGTTAAGTTGATGATATGATGAGGTTGAGAATGTAAGTATGTAAGTTGAGTAGCATTTTATTATTATGCAATTATTGTTATTAGTATTGTTATTATTGAGTTATGCGACTAACCTTGAGAATTTGAGCCAGTATGTTTCAACTATGACTTGAGAAGGCATCGATGTCTCAAAGTCCATGGTTGTACCATGGCAATTAAGGAAGAATTGATGGAAAAGTCCATGTTCATAACATGGCATTTAAGGAGGAATTAACGGTTAAGGATACCATGTAAGACCATGTCAAGACATGGCATCGTCATTGATTAAGGACTCCATGTAAGACCACATAAAGATGTGGCATTGGCACTAAGATAAGGATACAATGTAAGACCATGTTTGGAACATGGCATTTGGTAATACAAGTATACCATGTAAGACCATGTTTGAAACATGACATTTGGTAAGATAAAAATATCATGTAAGACCATGCCAAGGCATGGCATTGATAAGTTCTATAAGGCAAGGAAATCATCTAAGACCATGTCAAGATATGGCATTGATGAGTTACTATAAGGCAAAGGTCCCATGTAAGACCATGCCAAGGCATGGCATTGGTGAGTTCATAAGGTAAGGATACCACATAAGACCATGTCAAGACATGGCGATGGTAAGTTCAAAAAGGAAAAGGTTCTCGAGTAATCCAAAGAGTAAGTCAAAGAAACAATAATGTGAGAACATGAAGAAAGAGTACAGGTATGCATTTAAGGCTTATTTAATATTGAGATTGTAAGTAATTGAGATTATCAAGTATTAAGTAAGTGATGAGTTTTCAGTTATGCTTGTGACACTTTATGACATGATTGGCAATATGCCTATATTATGAAAGAGTACTCATATGTTAAGTGATATGTTGCAGGTATGTAAGCAAGCTATTAAGTAAGCTGCCTTTTGTATTCTAAGCCTTTGGTAATGTTACCGATGAGTAAAATGGGAAAGTAAGAACTAAATATTATTTAAGAAAATTATGACAGCATAGTAGTAAGCTAAATTGATTGCTAATGCTTATTATTTTACATGTGAACTTACTAAGCTTTATAAGCTTACTTCTTTCACTTTCCCATGTTTCAGAGTACCTAAAAGCAAGCTCAGGTTGGAGGTCGTCGGCGATCACTTCACACTGTTGACTATCAAGCTACCAAATGGGTATCTTCGTTTACAAACGTTCTAGTTTATGGCATGTATAGGGACTTAGCCATTTTGTGTATATGTCCTTATGATATGGATAAAGAATGGTATTTAAATATTTGATAATGATTAGCTATTGAAATGGATAATGAAGAACATGTTTTGGTGTTATATATGCCTAAATGGTAGTTAATACAAAGAAATCATGAAAAAGTGAAATTAGCATTAAAATAGTATTGAACACCAGCAGTGACGTGATCTTGAAAAATCATCAAGAATAATAGAAATGGAATTAGATGATGAATGAGATATATAATTAAATATTATCGAGTCTATTTTTATATAAAAAGAAACAAAGTAAACAAAAGAAGTGTATATTAAGAGATATTTAAATTTTAGTGAGATAGGGTCAGAGCAATTTCTAAATCCCCTGATCTGAATTTATAAATTCACTAAAACTTTCACAAAAATAATTAGAAGTTATAGTTTATATTTCTAGATTCCTTATGAATCTACTTTCAAGAGAAACAAATAGCATGGTTGTTTGAATTCTGTACAGGGAGAAAATTGATTTGTAGTGAGGACAGGTCAGAGTAGTCAAACAGTGCAACAGGGGAAATTTAACTAATAAACTGTACTAATTGGCTAGACCAAAAATTCTGGAAAAAAATTAGTAAGAAGATATATGACTCTAGTTTTAGGGAAAATTCACGAATTTAAATTTTGAGTTTTTTGACTCGAGTTATGATTTATTTAGTGACTATGACGCAGGTGGGTAGTTTTATAAGGAATAATGAAATAAATTGTTTTGATTTGTCTAAGTATTCAAAAAATTTTTAATGTTCCTGGTTTGGTCCTGAACCGTTTCAATTGCATGTTTTAGGGTCTCGAGGGCCCTTTTTAGGGACATATTGAATGAATGTAAATAAATTAATTTTAAAATCAAATTTTATGCCTCGAATTAGTAAGTTAAGTCAGGTAACGCCTCATGCTCGACTCCGGTGACGGTCTTAGGTAAGGGGTGTTACATTTATTGGTATTAGAGCAAAGGTTTAGTCGGTTCTTAAAATATTTAGTATGAGTAAGAGTCTAGCTATACATGCCATATTGAACTATGATAGTGTGACGACTCCTGACCCAGATATAAAATGTTTTGTCAGACAGATTCGCACTCCAACCGAGCTATGTTTGATAGTACAGACAGTACGTTTATGATGAGTTGAGGCTCATAAAATGTAAGAATAATGGTTCATGATGTTTATGTGATAATGAATAAATTGTGAATAAGAATTTTTTCGGGAAATATGAAAGATGAGATAAGATGAAAGGAAAGTTTATATTGAGATAAGTGTTCATGTTAAATTAGCATTTGTATGATGCTATATGTATAACTAGAGAAGTTAAGTGGATGCTATGAGTAATTTTACTTGAGACTTATGAATGCATGTATAAATGCACTAATTTGCATAAGATGATCATGAAGTTATTGTATTATAAACGTGCATGTTAAGTTGCTTGAAGCAAATTGTATAATTGTGATAATATTTTAATATGATGAGTGTTAAGTTATATGCATGAGTATGTAAGAGGAGGGGTTTGAATGGAATTAAGGGAAAATTCAAGGGCTATTTTGAAATTAAGAAAATTAGATAAATAAGTTGATTGAGTCAACTATATGGACGGTTTGGACTTCTAAGTCCTTGATGGATTAGTCCTCTACTCTTAACACAATTAGACGCCTTTTGCTTTCAGACTTATAATTAAATTTTAACACAATTAATGTTGGATCAAAATTAAATATAAAGTTTGTTCAATAAATATTTTTGGACCGTCCATGACTGGAAAATTAAGTAGCCACGCTCTTGATTCACTTGATGCAAGAATTGCCCCAACGGTTCAAGCTTCTCGAGGTGACTGCCGAGCCAAATTTCATTCTTTGTGTAAAACTATTGAAAATAAATAAAATTTTTGTAAACTTATTATTAAAAATAATTAAAATTCTATATGTTAATAATTTGAGTGAAAATTAATTATTTTATAATTAAAATATATTTTTGGCAAAAATTACTACAAAATTGCATGAATTAGAGCTCAAAATGTGCTAAAAAAGCCTGTATATTTTTGTATTTCCAAACCCCTAAACTTAATTCATTGCTCATCCCGAGTAATGCACATATTGTAAAAAGAGTTGCTTGAAATCGCTTGTGAAAAATTTCTTTAGAAAATATACCTCCATAATTATGAGTTTAGTGTAATTATGCTCAAGAACAAGAATTTTGAAATTATGCACCTCAATTATACATATTGTTCGAATTATTCTTAGTTATTATAATGATAGCAAGAATATACTAAATGCTTTCTTAATAAAGATACGCTAATTTCTTAACAATTAATTTTTATTCTCTTATTTAAAACAAAACTACAATCACTAAGTTTAACTTATGCCTTCATATGTTGAACTTAGCAATTTCTCTCCACTAATGTAGGCAGTATAGAAATCTAAAACAATAGGCCTTTTAAGTAGGTTGTAACGTGGCTAGGCTAGGGGTACGTAAAAGATAAATAAATTTAAGCTAAAAAACCTAGACTAACTTGCAACGGACCTTCGAAATAAATACCTCCAAATTCACCAACTCATTTTGAATTTGAGTTCACATGCTCTTTGTATATCTATTTCTTTTGAGTACATATGCTCTCTCTCTTTTTCGAGCATATTACTATATGTACTACAATTTTTTTTAGCATTTGATACTTCTTTTCAACTCCCCCAAACTTATTTTCAAAGAATAGTCTAGATAGATTGAGTCTAGTGTTTGAGACAATTTAGAGATAATACAGGAGAAATGATGATTTATTATTACAAAGGTTCAAATAAAATCAAGCCATATTGTCTCAAAGTTGGGTTTCAAGGGATAATATTCGTCGAGGTTGGCTTGAAAGGCTCAAACGGTCCAAACAAAAGTTTTCCCTAAGTCATTTTTAAAATTTCATGCTTCCTAGGATTTCGCCTCAAGAAATTACTCAGTTAATTCTAAAGACTTTAACTTTTCATGCATGCCTATATCTCCTAAGTAAATAAAAATTTTATGGTACGATTTACAAACTTTATTAAGATTAAAATTTATGTCATAGTTCGGCTAACATAAAAATTATTGAGATAATATAACTTTATTTATACGAAATTTTAATACAATTAAAAAGTTCAAAATTTTGAACAAAATATAACTTAATCATATTTATAAGAATAATGTATTCTGGAAAAGAAAAACAATTTCAATTTTTGGTCCCCCTACTTAAGATGAACAATGTATCCATTGTTAAAAAAAAATAGAGAGAACGAAAATATAGAAGTGAATGGATGCTGTACACCTGGTAGGACCCTAGGAAAAGGAGGTGAGTCAAGTTTGACTGCTTAAATACCAAACTTTTCCTAGGCAGATCCAATCCTAAACATGTACATATATATTGCCACACTTCTTATTTTGAAAATTGTTCAATTTTATTGACGATTTCCACCTCTTATTTTATTATGCTAGAAATAAAAATATCCTAAAAGAACCTAAGCCTAAGAACTTAAAATATCCAAAGAAATAAAATAAAATAAAGTAAACACAAGATCCCCCCCTTTTTTATTCATTTGCAGACCCCTTAGAATCTGACCTATCTTTTGCTTCATTGTCCTTATTTTTGTTTGAATTGCCTCGTTCCCTAAAATATAAAGTCTAGAAATTCAGGCACAAAAACAAACGGGTCATGAAATATTTTCGTGAAAGTGCCTCTCATCGAGTCGTCCTGTATTTTTGAGTATCTCTAGTAAGCTTATTGTTGCCACTGCATATGTTGCATTATGTCTATAAAGTTTGATAGCTCATCACGAAGATCTAGGCAAGGTAAGTGACTTCTAAACGTTGAGGTAGCCATGTCAGGTTCGGTCATTGGTTTAGTTGGTTATGCTCCATTATGGAGTTGAACTGGCTGCATTAATTCTATGTCTATAGGATCTTCTTCTTCTTTGGGTTCCTCCCTAGATCCAGCTCGCTACTGTAGAACAAAATTTCATGCTACTTGAAACAGGTCACAATCTGTGATTGTGCCTTGGCTATTCCTTTTATTCTTTACGTTTGCAAGAATTTTAGATTTTAAGCACAAAATTGTTATTGTAAAGTGAAAGTAAGCTGGACCAGAACATCTAGCGACACAATTTTGAATTTTTCTTAGAATGGTTTTTCCCACATCAATGGTTTTCGCTGTCATAATTGAGTATAAGAAGACCATTCGTTCTACTGAAATTGTAGTTCCATGTGAAATAGGCAAAAGGCTAAACTGGATGATATAAAACCATACCTTCAGTAATGGTGTCAAATATTCCCTACGACAAGTGTGAGTCCTATACTTTGACACAGTCCATTTAGAGCCTGGAACTGTAAGTTCCTCGAGAATTTCTTGCAATTTTTGGCCTCAGTATTTTCCATTAAGGAAGAATATTAGTCGTCTTCAAAATTAGGTAAATCAAAGAATTCATTAATAGTGTTTGATTTTATTGGTACTTTGATTCCTCAGATAGAGAATTCTGTTAATTCATTTGAGGTCGTATTTGCATAAAATTCATGGAGTAACTCTTCATCTACAGTCGATCATTTCTCACAAAACACTTTCCAATTTAAAGCTTTAGCAACTTGTCGAATGCTTGCCATGAAATTAGTATAGTTGCTTTCTTTCAATGTAAAACCTTTTTTCTAGGAGCATTTGTTGATTTTTTGAAAATGCTGTCGTATCTTGCTTTGACTTCTTCATAGTGAAATTTGTTCTATGATTCTTCAACTTGAACAGAGGCATGAGTTCTTTTGCGAGGCATGATTTAGCTTGAACATCACATAAGATGGAAACAAATAATATTTTACCAAATTTTAATTAGTATAAAATATAAACAATTCATAAAGTTTAAAAGTTAAATAATTAAATCAAATTAAAATTTAGGAAAAACAATTTCTTACCACCTTTGTAAAAATATTAATAAGAAGTCAAGAAAATAAATGAAGAGAAAGCAAGGTGATGTCGGGCTAGGGTTAGTTGAAGGGAGTTTGGATGCTACGTTAGGTGTTGGTTGTAACACCCTTTACCCGTATCTGACGCTGGGACAGGGTTCGAGGCATTACCAGACTTAAACACAATCAAACACACAAAATCAGACCAATTAAAAACATTCGAACAGATGCTTAACGTCCCTTATATGGGTCTACGAGGCCCAAAACATACATGGGGGTGAATCGTGACTAAATCGGGAAATTCTGGAACTCTTACTACACGTAGAAAATTTTTCATGATTTAGAGGGCCACACACCTGTGCGGTTAGGCCGTGTGATCTTACACGCCCATGTCCCTTGCCCGTGGAGCTCTCTGTTTATGACGTCATCACCAAACTAGAGGCACATGGTGAAGGCACACACCCGTGTCCTCAAGTCGTGTGGCGAATTAAATTACAAAATTTAAGTGCAGACTTCACACTACCTGGGCACACGCCCATGTCCTATGGTCGTGTCCTCCATACGGCTGAGACACACGGCCGTGTCTCTGCCCGTGGATTTACTACTGGGCATTTTGTTTTGCATTAAATGGGGTGCAGGGGACACACGGCCAGAACACACACCCATGGGGCTAGTCGTGTGTCACACATGATCTAGACACTTGCCCGTGTGTCTACCCGTGTGGACAAATACATGGCTATTTTCTTAGCCATTTAGTCCCCCTTTCAAGAACACATCTACACACATAATATAGTACCATTACAAGCACAAAAACATGACTAAATCAGTCACAACTAAGGCATCCACTCCTCAAATCCAAGCTATTTTCTATCACGTACAACATTTCTTACTTATCAACCACACTATGATTTAACCACATACATGGAAACACCAACATTTGCAATTATCAACAACAAGTATTAGCCATCAACTATGGCCTTATACAAAATGAATCAACTTCATGAAAAGCCAACACATTTGGCCAACACAATATGACACTTAACAAAAAGATTAAGTCCCTATACATGCCACGCTCAAAACATTTAAGCTAACTATACCAAAAACTTCAGCTGATAGTGTGATCGATGCCTCCGACGTCCCTTGATTCCCGAGCTAGCTTGGCGACACTATAAGAAAATGGAAAAGAGAGAGAGTAAGTATAAAGCTTAATAAGTCGCATGTAAATAAGTAACAACATCAACCATGCATCTTTAAACACATATCATATTATAAACTAGCACAACTTTCTTGATTTAACAATGGTAGATTTACTACATATTTACACATCACAAGTATAAGCCAAAAATTAAAAGATCGTCCCGAAGTCATTCTCATAGATAAAACTTACTCAATTTCATCCTTACCATTAAGGCATCATAAATAAGCTCATATCTCATGAGTTTCGAGTAAAAACCTTTACCACTAACAACATGATTATATCCTTCCATATTTTTATCATAAGCTTTAAGTAACCCGTGGAACCATTTGGAATACTAAAGGATATTCGATAAGCCACACACAAGAGGGTAAAATGCCGATGCCATGTCCCAAACATGGTCTTAGACTGGCTCACATGTCGAGGTCGATGCCATATCCCAGACATGGTCTTACACTGGCTCTCATAATGTGGTCGATGCCATGTTCTAGACATGGTCTTACACTAGCACACATATCAATGCCGATGCCATGTCCCAGACATGGTCTTACACTGGCTCTCATAATGTGGCCGATGCCATGTCCCAGACATGGTCTTACACTAGCACACATATCACCCAAATGTCATGGCATGGATATCCAATCTATTCCTAAGGTTCAACTAGGAGTTTTTACTAAATCAATTCTCATTATGCATGTTCACAACAATAATCAAACACTTTATGCCATATTAATTGTTCAATACATAATAACAATAAAGTTGTATTATTTACATACAATTTACCTCGGTATACAAAAAGTAGGTGACAAGATTGAATTAGTCTACTAGCTTACTCTTCCCCCGGTCTAGGTCCGGACTCCATTTTTCTTGATCTATAATGAAAAAATCACTTAATCACTACATTAATCAAGAAAATCTATAATTCATACCTGGGAAAAATTACCATTTTGCCCCTAGACTTTTACATAATTACGATTTTGCCCTTAGGCTCGTAAAACGATTTTAATCAAATTTCCTCCTTTAACAGACCTAGCCAAACCTTTATTACTCTTATAGCAACTCAAAATTTTCAATTATTTCACACATTTACAACGTATTTTATAGACTTAACAAAATAGTCCTTTTAGGTGTTTTCATGAAAACCCCTTTCATAAAAGTTGTTTATTTAACAACCAAGATTCATTTTCTTCCATAAATACTTAGCAAACATCACAAATCCTCTCATGGTAAATCTCTAGACTATCAACCATTTTGCAAAATAGTCCCCCCTTTAGTTAGCTTATGCTACAAGGGTTCCAAAAGTACAAAAATTATCAAGAATGACCATTAAAATCACTTACTTGCAAGGGTGAAGAGTTGCTAAAATTTAAAGCTTCCAAAACCCTTATTTTTGCTGATATTTTTGGTAGAGAGGAGGAAGATGAAAAGGTGATATCTTTTTCTCTTTATTTCATCTTATTTCTAGTCAAATTTGTCACCAAAACCTCACCTAACCTTTGACAATTTCATTTCCTTGTCTCTATGGTCGACCATCACTCTCTTAAAGGCCTATTTGAACATTAAGGACCTTTAATTTATGGTTCTCTAGCTATATGACACTTCTAACTAGTAGAACACAAATTTTGCCTTTTATGCGATTTAGTCTCTTTTCAAAATTAAGCATAAAATATCTAAAATTATTTCACCAAAATTTTCATGCACTCATATAGTCATGCTATAACACATAAAATATTATTAAAAATAATTTATCCAGAGTCAGATTAGTGGTTTCGAAACCATTGTTCTGACTAGCCCCAAAATCGGGCTATTACAATTCTCCCCCTTAAGGATTTTTGTCCCCAAAAATCTTACCAGTGAAAAGGTTTGGGTATTGATCTCTCATAGTCTCCTCGGGCTCCTATGTGGCCTCTTCAACCCCATGTCTATGCCATAGTACCTTCACGAGTGCTATACTTTTATTTCTCAATTTCTTGACCTCTCGGGCCAAGATCTTAACCAGCTCTTTGCCATAAGTCATGTCTGATCAAATCATTTTGAATCTTCTCTAAATCGGATGGAAATGCCAGTCGATAAGCTATCGGTCTAATTCTCTCAGTCACCTCAGAAGGTCTAATAAAACATGGACTTAATTTTCCATTCTTACCGAATCTGAGGACTTTCTTCCATAAGGATACTTTCAAAAACACCTTATCACTGACTTGAAACTCAATTTCTTTTCGTTTCAAACCCCGTGAATCTAATTTTCTCTGAGTTCGGTCCAATACAAGGGTGTTCGGCACTTACGCCCATACAAAGCCTCATAAGGTGCCATTTTCAAACTCGACTGATAGCTATTGTTGTAGGCAGACTCTACCAGTTGTAAATACTTTTCCCAACTGCCTTGGAATTCAAGGACACAACACCGCAGCATGTCTTTAAGAATCTGAATTCCTCTCTCTCACTGACCATCGGTTTGCGGATGGAAAGCCGTGCTAAAATTCAACTTTGTCCCCAAAGCTTCTTGTAACTTTTTTCCAAAATCATGAGGTAAACCTCGGATCTCTATCCGAAATAATCGACAAGGGCACTCTGTGGAGTCTTACAATTTCAGAAACATATAAATCAGCCAATTTTTCAAGCAGATAATCCATACGCACCGGTATAAAATGAGCTGACTTTGTTAGCCTATCAACCACAACCCATACGACATCTTTCATCCTTGGCATCCAAGGCAACCCAGACATGAAATCCATAGTAATACGGTCCCATTTCCATTCGAGAACCATCACAAGCTAAAGTAAACCTGAAGGTACTTGGTGTTTGACTTTCACTTGCTGAGAAATTAGGCACTTCGAGACAAACTCTGAAACGTCTCTCTTCATTCCCGACCACCAATACATTTTTTTCAAGCCATTGTACATTTTCACACTACCCGGATGGATAGACATACAACTGCTATGTGCCTCATGCAAAATTTTTCGAATAAGTTCATCATCTTTGGGTACACAAATTTTGTCTTGAAACATTAAATAGCCATCTGAACCAATCCGAAAGTTTGATTCTATATCCGTCTCGCATTGAGTTATCTTAGCTTACAATTCTTTATCACCTTTCTGAGCTTCACAGATCTCTTTCAAAAACATTGGTTTCACTCTCAAATCAGCTAAAACTGAACCATCGTCAGTTACTAACAATTGAGTGTTCATAGCCCTCAAGGCAAACAATGACTTCCTACTCAAAGCATCGACGACCATGTTCACCTTCCTCAGGTGATAGTCGATCACCAGTTCGTAATCTTTTATGAGCTCTAGCCATCTCTGTTGGTGAAGGTTTAGTTCCTTTTGAGTTATCAAATACTTTAGAATTTTATGGTCGGTGAATACTCGGCGTCTCTCGCCATACAAATAGTGTCTCCAAATCTTCAATGCGAACAATATGGCGAGTAAGTCGTGAGTCAGATAGTTTTTCTCATGCGGCTTCAGTTGTCTCGAGGCACATGCTATTACCTTGCCTTCTTACATGAGCACGCATCCCAATCCATTCAAGGATGCGTTGCTATACACTACGAATTCTTTTCCCAGTTCCAGTTGTACTAAAATTAGAGCTTCAGTCAACAATGCCTTTAGTTTCTCGAAACTCTGTTGGCATTTTTCCGTCAATTCAAAGTTGACATCTTTCTGTAGCAACCTCGTCATCGAAGTAGCAATCATGGAAAATCCTTTAACGAATCATCTGTAGTAACTTGCTAAGCCTAGAAAGTTTCTAATCCCCAATACATTCCTCGGCAGTTTCCACTCAACAATAGCCGGGATCTTACTCGAGTCAACTCTAATTCCATCACCTAACATGATGTGTCCTAAGAATCCGACCTCTAGGAGTCAAAACTCACTTTTACTAAACTTGGCATAAAACTGCTTATCTCTTAAAGTCTGCAAAAAAGTTCTCAAATGCTTTGCGTGTTCACTCTCATCATGAGAATAAATTAATATATCATCGATAAAAACAACAACAAACTTATCCAAGTATGGTCAAAAAATATGATTCATTAAATCCATAACATGGCGGGAGCATTTGTTAAGCCAAAGGGCATAACATGGAACTCATAGTGCCTGTACCTCGTCTGAAATGCAGTTTTCGATACATTTTCGATACATCTTGCTCCTTAACTCTTAGCTAGTAATAATTGGACCTTAAGTCTATCTTAGAAAACACTGTGGCTCCTTTCAATTGGTCAAACAGATCAATGATCCTTGGTAAGGGATACTTATTCTTCACAATCACCTTGTTGAGCTATTTGTAGTCTATACAAAACCTCATCGACTGTCTTTCTTTTTCACAAAAAGTACTGGAGCACCCCACGGAGAATAGCTCGATCTCGTAAAACCCTTGTATATTAACTCTTATAGCTGAACCTTCAACTCTTTTAACTCCAACGGTGCCATCCTATACGGGGAAACCGAAATAGGTACCTTACCAGAGACCAATTAAATACCAAACTCGACTTCTCTAATTGGAGGCAATCCGGGCAACTCTTCCAGAAACACATCCAGGTACTCACATACTACAGGCACTGACTCAATCTTTACTTCTGACTCTTGGGTATTCAACACAAATGCAAGATAGGACTTATACCCTTTTCTCATGTATTTCTCAGTAGTCATAGAAGAAATCAGTATAGGTAAGCTATCCGGTTCACCTTATTCAACCCAAATAATGTCCCCATTTCACGTTTCAGTTCAATAGACTTACTACCACATTTTACTAACAAGTTATGAATAGTCAACCAATCCATGCCAAGAATTAGGTCAAATTCATCAAATGGTAGTAGTATGAGGTTAGCCGGAAAACAATGACCTCTAATCATCAAAGGACAGTTTCTACACACTTTGTCAACTATCACATGCTTGCCAAACGGGTTTGACACTTTTATCACAAATTCTGTAGACTTAACAGGTATATTCAAGCTAGACACCAACTTCACACAAGCATATGAATGGGTAGACCCCGGATCAATCAAAGCAACAACAGAAATATCGTGAAGAGAAAAAGTACCCGTAATCACATCTGGTGACGATGCCTCTTCGCGAGCGTGAATGGCATAAGTCCTTGCAGGTGCTCGGCCTCAAACCTCACAGTAGAATCTCTAAGCGCACCTTTGCTGCTAGCCCCACTTCTCAGGTTCTTTTGTGGTCTACTCCTAGAAGGAGCGTTACCCAATCTTACACCTTGATCTCTATCTTTCTCGACCATCTCGGGACAACTATGAATAAAATGGTCTAGCGACCCACATTTGAACAACCTCTTTTATTTCCTCAGCACTCACTGAAATGACGTCTACCGCACTATGAACATTTTGGTTTGTTCGGTCGAGCATTACCTACACTTGCGATAGAAGTGTATTGGGCTTTAGACACTGTATACTGCTTATTCTTATTTCTGCTCGAGAATCCTACTGATACATTTGATCGAGTAGGAAACTCTCTCGATCTCTTGGATGAGGTCTAAAATGATCTTCCCATTTTTCTTTTCTTTGAGTCAAGAGACTCGTTATTATCTTTTCTCTTCTCCTTGACCAACTCTTCTGCTTTGCAAGCTCTCTCAACAAGCACCACAAACTCCCTTAACTCTAAGAGGCCAACTAATAATCGGATGTCTTCATTCAATCCGTCCTTAAATCTCTTGCACATGATGGCTTCGGTAGATACGCACTCCCTAGCGTATTTGCTGTGCCGCACGAACTTATGCTCATCCTCTGTTACTGTTATTCAGCCTTGCTTCAATTCTAGAAATTCCTTCCTCTTCTGGTCTATAAACCTCTGACTAATATATTTGTTTTAGAATTCATATTTGAAAAACTCCCATGTAATTCTTTCCCTTGGTACAACCTACATAAGGGTGTTCCACCATTGGTAGGCCGAGTCTCACATGAGTGACACAACACACTTCATGCACTCCTCAAGTGTGCAAGATAATTTATCGAATACCCTAATGTATTTTCTAGCCAAAACTCTGCCCTCTCTGGGTCATCATCTATATTCGCTCTAAATTCCTCGTCCCCTTGCTTCCTATTTCTCTCAACTGAAGGTTTTTCCCTTCTTAACATCTCCACCACTTGGTGAGCTACAGGGGTAAACTGGGGGATTGGAAGGGGTGGAGGAGGTGGAGTGTTCGGATTTACACGAACAAACTCCGAATACCAAGCATCTATCATATGGAGGTATGCTTCTCTAGTCCTTCTGCCTTGACTCAGTGTCACGGGCCCACTCTCGACTGGCATGGTCCCCTCAGCGAGAGCCAGCACAATACTCTCTACATCATCCGCCACTACTTTGTCGGGATCCATTTACTATATGAAAACACAATTTAAATTCGTTAGGAGTTGTTACACTATCGTATCACATATATGGCATGTATAGCTAGACTCGTACTCATGCTAGGTTAGTCCAAGAATCGACTAAACCATAGCTTTGGTACCACTAAATGTAACACCCCTCCCCCGTATTCGATGTCGGGCCAGGCTTTGAGGCATTATCATACTTAAACACAATCAAACACACAAAATTAGACCAATTAAAAACATTCAAACATATGCTTGATGTCCCTTATACGGGCCTACGAGGCCCAAAACATACATCGGGGGTAAATCATGACTAAATCGAGAAATTTTGGAACTCTTACTACGGGTAGAAAATTTTTCATGATTTCGAGAGCCACACGCCCGTGTGGTTAGGCCGTGTGATCTTACACGCCCGTGTGGCTTGGGACACGCCCGTGTCCCTTGCCCTAAACCTCTTTATTTATAGCGTCATCACCAAATTAGGGGCACACGCCCATGTCCTTAAGCCGTGTGGTGAATAAAATTCCAAAATTTAAGTGCAAATTTCACACGACCTGGGCACACGCCCATGTCCTATGGCCGTGTCCTCCACATGGTTGAGACACACGGCCGTGTCTCTGCTCGCGTGTTTACTACTAGGCATTCTATTTTGCATTAAATAGGGTGCAGGGGACACAAGGTCAAGGTCTAGATACATGCCCGTTTGTCTACCCGTATGGACAAATACATGGCTATTTTCTTAACCATTTAGTCCCCTTTTCAAGCACACATCTACACACATAATATAGTACCATCACAAGGACAAACACATGAATAAATCAGTCACAACCAAGGCCTCCACGCCTCAAGTCCAAGCTATTTTCTATTACCTACAACATTTCTTCCTTATCAACCAAACCATGTATTAACCATATTTATGGAAACACCAACATTTGCAATTATCAACAACAAGTATTAGCCATCAACTATGGCCTTATACAAAATGAATCAACTTCATGACAAGCCAACACATTTGGCCAACACAATATGAAACTTAACAAAAAGACTACGTCCCTATACATGCCACGCTCAAAACATTTAAGCTAACTATGCTAAAAACTTCAGCTGATAGTGTGATCGATGCCTCCGACGTCCTTTGATTCCCGAGCTAGCTTGGTGGCACTATAAGAAAATGGTAAACAGAAGGAGTAAGCATAAAGCTTAGTAAGTTGCATGTAAATAAGTAACAACATCAACCATGGATCTTTAAACACATAGCATATTATAAACCAGCACAACATTCTTGATTTAACAATGGTAGATTTACTACATATTTACACATCACAAGTATAAGCCAAAGATTAAAAGATCGTCCCGAAATCATTCTCATAGATAAAACTTACTCAATTTCATCCTTACCATTAAGGCATCATAACTAACTCCTGAGTTTTGAGTAAGAACCTGTACCACTCACAACATGATTATATCCTTTCATATCTTTATCATAAGCTTTAAATAACCCGTGGAACCATTTGAAATACTAAAGGATATCCGATAAGCCACACACAAGAGGGTAAAATGCCGATGCCATGTCCTAAACATGGTCTTACACTGTTTCACATGTCGAGGCCGATGCCATATCCCAGACATGGTCTTACACTAGCTCTCGTCTTAATGCCGATGCCATGTCCAAAACATGGTCTTACACTGGCTCTCGTAATGTGGCTAATGCCATGTCCTAGACATGGTCTTACACTAGCATACATATCAATGTCGATGCCATGTCCCAGACATGGTCTCACACTGGCTCTCATAATGTGACCGATGCCATGTCCCAGACATGGTCTTACACTAGCACACATATCACCCAAATGTCATGGCATGGATATCCAGTCTATTCCTAAGGTTCAACTGGGAGTTTTTACTACATCAATTCTCATCATGCATGTTCACAACAATAATCAAACACTTTATGCCATATTAATTGTTCAATACATAATAACAATAAAGTTGTATTATTTATGTACAACTTACCTCGGTATACAAAAAGTGGGCGACTAGATTGAATTAGTCTACTAGCTTGGTCTTCCCCTGGTTTGGGTTCAAACTCCGTTTTTCTTGATCTATAATGACAAAGTCACTTATTTAACCACTACATTAATCACGAAAATCTATAATTCATACTTGGACAAAATTACCATTTTGCCCCTAGACTTTCACATAATTATGATTTTGCCCCTAGGCTCATAAAATGATTTTAATCAAATTTCCTCCTTTAACAGGCCTAGTCGAACCTTTATTACTCTTATAGCAACTCAAAATTTTCAATTATTTCATACATTTATAGCCTATTTTATAGACTTCACAAAATAGTCCTTTTAGGTGTTTTCATGAAAACCCCTTTCACAAAAGTTATTTATTTAACAACCAAGATTCATTTTCTTCCATAAATACTCAGCAAACATCACAAATCCTCTCATGGTAAATCTCTAGACTATTAACCATTTTGCAAAATAGTCCTCCCTTTAGTTAGCTTATGCTACAAGGGTTCCAAAAGTACAAAAGTTATCAAGAATGACCATTAAAATCACTTACTTGCAAGGGTTAAGAGTTGCTAAAATTTAAAGCTTCCAAAACCCTAATTTCTGCTGATATTTTTGGTGGAGAGGAGGAAGATGAAAAGGTGATATCTTTTTCTCTTAAGTTCATTTTATTTCTAGGCAAATTTGTCACCAAAACTTCACGTAACCTTTGATAATTTTATTTCCTTGTCTCTATGGTCGGCCATCACTCTCTTAAAGGCCTATTTGCACATTAAGGATCTCTAATTTAAGGTTGACACTTCTAACTAGTAGAACACAAATTTTGCCTTTTATGCGATTTAGTCCCTTTTCAAAATTAAGCATAAAATCTCTAAAATTATTTCACCAAAATTTTCATGCACTCATATAATCATGCTATAACACATAAAATATTATTAAAAATAATTTCTCTGGGCTCAGATTAGTGGTTTCGAAACGACTGTTCTGACTAGCCCTAAAATTGGCTGTTACATTAGTTGTGGAGGTGACGATGTGCAAGGGGGTAGGTGTGCGTGTGCTAGAGAGTAAGAAGTAGCAGCGCGCAAGGGCAAGGGAATTGTAGCGGCATGCGAGGGCTAGTGTGTGAGCAGCAGGGCACGCGAGGGATGGTGCATGTAAAAGGCAGATCATGCAAATTGAGGAGGGTTGGAGCTGCGCATGCTGGTGTGCAAGGGAATAGGTGGAAGGTCAGTTGTGCACGTATGGCTAGGTGCTAGTTGCTCTCGATGTGTGTGGTTGTTAGTGTAAGGAGATGGGGATTTCGATACTAGGGAGCTTAGAGGGTGGCTGGTGGTAGGAATTGTAACATCCCAAAAATTGAGGGTTAATAGAATCAAGTTTGTCAATCGAGAGAGAGTGGTCATGCCTTAATTTTTAAGATTACATATGGATTTTTAGGAAATAAATGAGGTATTGGTTTTTTGGTTAAGTGTTAGTGTAACGTTTCTTGAAACCCATGTTCAAATCCCTTCTCTCGCATCATTTTTATTTTTTTTTCTATTTTGCCTTAAACCTTGTATGTGGCATGCCTTGTTTTTTAAAATAAATATTTGAAATTATATCAAGAATGAGTTATTGGTTTGATGGTTAAACATTACTGAGTTTATCCTTGAGGTCCTAACTTCAAATCCCTTCCCATGCAAATAATTTAATTTTTTGACAAAAACTCCTTATTTTAATGTGTGGGACATCCAAGCCTAGTTAACCTAGGTATAAATATTATCGTTTCACTAATAATCAGCCATTAATCCTCCTCCTCTTTTCCCTAGCCGTTCCTCTCATTCTCTTTGATTTTAATTTTTTTTCTTTCCTCCATTGTTGTCGTCGCCTACACGTAGTTTTACTATCTCTTTATTTTTTTTCCAGAAGATTTGTTAACATATTATCCACCATATTGTTGTCATTTTTCCTCATTAAAATCATACCCAAATCTAAAATCTTAAACTCCAAGATCGATTCCGAACATTGCCAAGAAAGTGCCATTGCCGTTTCTCTCGACTAGCTTGCGTAAGGTCTCTTCTCTCTTCAATTTCTTAATTAATCTTGTCCATTAAAAACCTAAATTTTCAGATCTAGAATTTGGGGGATTTTAAATTATTTCTAAGGTATTTTTCAAGAATTTAATGAGATCTGAAACCTTTTTAAAATTCATCCCCAATTTTGGCCACCATGGGTGGTGGTGCGTGCGCCTATGCGCAAGAAAGGGGGCTGTTTTGTTTCTTGGTTCTTGCCTATATTTTTCAAACATTAATTTGAGTTCTTGAAACCTCCTAATCAGCTTTTAAGCCCATTTCAATTAGCTTAAAATTTTCTTGATCGATTGGCCATTCGAAACCCACAAATCGTGAAGCGCAAGTGCGTAACTAGTTTGTTATTTCAACAGAGTTGTTGGGTAAAGATTATGAATTGATTAAATGAAGGAATTTAATAATTAATTAGCCAATGATTTTCTAGTATATTATTGAATTATGTGCTGAACCAAATCTCCCAAATCATCTGTAAAGGCGAAGAACGATGGTACGTACGGTTTGCATCGATACAGTGTAAGGAATCTAACTAGTTTGGATTCATAAAATAGTTATAATTTCAACAATTGGTTTG
Organism: Gossypium anomalum; assembly: GCA_025698475.1. NCBI lineage: Eukaryota > Viridiplantae > Streptophyta > Magnoliopsida > Malvales > Malvaceae > Gossypium > Gossypium anomalum. The sequence continues at coordinate 62,790,025 of CM046968.1, read as the reverse complement.
AACTCATAAGTTGGTGTTTGGGGGCTGGTTTAATGGTAAATTGATTGAATTTATATTAAATTTTGTTTTAGGTTCGTTTAAGGAATTATTAACAAAAATTGGAAGATTCGCTAGTGTGCTGTGAGGAAGCGGAAAATTAGGTGTGGGTCCTAAACTCATAGAATTGTTTGAAAATATTAAATATCATGTCATTTTTGATAAATTAGCTTTCTGATTGGATTGAATTAATAGCCAAATTATTTATTTTGTGAGTGGCCAAGCCAGGTATGTTTCGAGCCTTAAAAGATTGACATGTTGGCAAAATTGCTAGTTTGATAGTAGGAATGTTTGATTGAGTTTTTAATTGCATATTTGTTATGAGATATGAGAATGTTTGACTGAATGATATAATGTGTTGAGATATTATGCTTATCTATGATTTAAACAAGTGAGATATTTGTTATATTGTGTACTGAAAAGGGTGTTATTTATGCACAATAAAAATCTATAAAGTATGTGAAATTGAACGATATTGTAACACCCCTTACCCGTATTCAATGCCAGAACAGGGTACGAGGCATTACCGGACTTACAACCCAAGCATTCACACAAGTCCGAGTCATAAATTTGCATCCAAATTAAAACCATTTGCATTTTATCATAAAGTCCCTAATACGAGCCTATGAGGCCCAAAACATGTTTTGGAAGTGATCCGAGACTGAACTGAGAACTTTAGAAATTTTTACAAAACTTAGAATTTTTTTTACCTAAACAGGGGTCACACATCAGTGTGGTTTGGGACACTCCCGTGTAGGCAGGCCGTGTGGTTCGACAGACCCATGTCCCTAACCTGTGTAACTCTCTGATTTGTAACCCATGAACAAATTGAGGTCATATGGCCAAGTCACACGCGTGTGTGCTAGGCCGTGTGGAAAATTAATTTTCATAAAATAGGTGCAGACTTCACACACCCATGACACATGCTCATGCCTGAGGCTGTGTCATCCACACGGCTGAGACACATGCCTATGTCTCTGCCTGTGTGCTCAATTCTGAGCATTCTATTTATCAAAATTTAGGTGTACGGGACACACAGCCAAAACACATGCCCATGGGACAGACCGTGTGTCACACACGGCCTAGACACACACTTATGTGTCTACCCTTGTGGACAAAAATAAGGCTATTTACCAAGCCATTTGCCACCCTTATTAGCACAAACACTTATACCGATTCAATAGCACAAATACATGGCACACTTAGGCAACCAAACATTCATAATCATGGCTAATGCATATCAATGTAATACCATCATCTAACATGCACATGACATTTAACAAGCTAAATCAAACATACCATTTTCATATTTCCAAAACACCACTAAGACTAATACCAACTTGTATTCACTTATCAAGATGTTATAACATATAAATAAACTAACCCATCCAGTTCATAACAAGGCATTAAACCACAATCAACAAGTAACAAACCATTATAAACCACATCACTACAAGAACTAGCACATACATGCATATAAATAGACTTACAACCATATTAACCAAGAAGAGCCAATTTACAAGACCAATTTCCACAACAAGCCTTTGACATTTATAAGCCAATATTTTTGGCCAAAACACAATGACACATATAACAAAATGACCAGGTCCCTATACATGCCATACTTTCAAAATACTAAGATCATCAATACCCAAAATGAAAGTTTGATAGTGCGATCCGAATCTCCAACGGTCTCCGATTCTGAACTAGCTTGGCGACAATGTAAAAACATGAAAAATAAACGGAGTAAGCTATATACCTTAGTAAGCTCGTATGCAAGAAATAAGCAACCATACCATGTAAATAACATCCAAATAATATAACATAATTAAATGTAAATTTACCATAGTATCATAATTTATTTCATCACAAAACTTACCTCATTTTCCTCATTTCAATCATTTAATAAACATGAGCTTTACACACATACCTGAACATCTAGAAATGAACAGACACATATTCTCATCTTTGACATACTCGTGAACCACTCGAAATAAAAATGTCAGATACTCAGGAAATTTGCACACTAACTGCCACATATGTAGCCAAAGCTACCCAAGTCTCATATCACATAGTTGCTCGCTCTTGAGCTATCAACAGGCCTGCTCACACAAGCTGTCAGTCAAGATGTAGCTACGCGGTGCTGCTCACATAAGCTGTCAAGTATCCATAACATATGCCGGTATATTCAGCCACCAGTAGGACGTACAAGACCAACACCCAGATCACATAATCACATAACACATAATGACCCCAGTGACATGTCACTTGTATCCTACCCTATTGTTAAGGTTCAAAAGGGATTTCTTACTTGTTGATTCGTCATTGAACTCGTTCGTAGAGTTATACTCATTCACATAATCAAACAAACAATTCATGCAATAGTAAAGCATTTAAGTACAATTATTCTAAAGCTTATTTTTAACATACTAACTTACCTCAGTAAAAAATAGCTAATAGTTTGATTTAGTCCACAACTTTGTTCTTTCCCCGGTTTAGGTCAGAACCTCGTCTTTCTTGATCTATAATACCACATTTAACTCATTCAATCATCACATTATTCAATTTAATCCCAAAAACACCTTATGGCAAAAATTACATTTTTGCCCCTAACTTTTTAACTTTTTACATTTTAGTCCCTCAGCTCGTAAAATGATTTTCATTCGATTTCTTCATTACCCAAGCCTATCCAAATATTATTAGTACTCATACCAGTCCACATTTTTCATTTATTCACATTTTTACACACATTTTTCAACTTTTACAAATAGGTCCTTATTTGACATTTTCATCAAAAATCACTTGGTAAATGTTGTTTATCTAACACCAAACACACATTTTCTACCATTAAACATCAAAGTACACAAATATTCAACATGGGTAAAATTTTAGACTTTGATTTTCTTTCAAATTAGTCATTGAAATAGCTAGATTACGTTGAGACAACTTCAAAAACATAAAAATCATTAAAAGCAGGGCAAGAACAGACTTACAATCAAGCTTGAATTTTTGGGTAACGGAGGACAAAATTGAGAAGATGGACACTTTTATTTGATTTATTTTGTCTTTAGTAACCAAATGACTAAAATGCCCTTAATGCCAAACTTTGAAATTTCACCTAACCATGTCTATTTTTGTCCAACTTAAAATATAATGATCTAATTACCATTTAAGGACCTCCAATTTAAAATTTCATAGTAATTAGACATCTCTAGCTTCTAGAACACACATTTTGCACCTATTGCAGTTTAGTCCTATTAGTCAAATTAACACTTTATTGATAAATTTTCTTAACGAAATTTTCACATGATCATTCAATCATACTATAGACCTTAAAGAAATGATAAAATAAATATTTCTACTTTGGATTCATGGTCCCGAAACCACTGTTTTGATTTGACCCTAAAATGGGATGTTATAACTCTCCCTCTTTAGGGATTTTCGTCTCCGAAAATCTTACCGAAAAAAAGGTTTGGGTATTGTTTTCACATAGCTTCCTCGGGTTCCCACGCAGCCTCTTTGACCCCATGTCTTTGCCACAAAACTTTTACTAGGGCTATATTATTATTTCTCTACTGTTTAACTTCTTGAGCTAAAATCTTGATCGATTCTTCACCATAAGTCATATCGGGACAAATCTCAACCTCAGTTGGTGAAATTATATGTGAAGAATTTGATCGATAATGACGCAACGTGGACACATGAAACACATTGTGGATCCTCTCTACTCTGACGGCAAGGCCAATCGATACACCACTTGCCCTATCTTTTCAATAATCTCATACGGGCAAATAAAACGTGGACTCAGTTTACCCTTGTGGTCGAATCTAAGAATTTTCTTCCATGGGGACACTTTCAGAAATACCTTATCACCGACTTGAAATTCAATCTCCTTTCATTTTAAATCCACGTACAATTTCTATCTATCCGAAGCTATTTTCAAACAATCACGAATTACTTTCACTTTTTCTTCGGTTTCTCTAACAAAATCAACCCCGTGAATCTGTCTCTCACTGAGCTCGGTCCAATACAATGGAGTTTGACACATGCAACCATACAATGCCTCATATGGTACCATCTTTATACTCGACTTAAAACTATTGTTGTAAGTAAATTCAACTAAACGTAGATATTTCTCCCAACTACCTTCAAACTCTAAAACACAATAGCGAAGCATATCTTCGAGAACTTGAATCATCCTTTCAGATTGACTTTCGGTCTGCGGATGAAATGCAATACTAAAATTCAACTTTGTACTCGAAGCTTCTTGCAACTTCTTCTAAAACCATGAAGTAAATACCGAATCTTTATCCGAAATAATAGAAATAGGCACCCCGTGCAATCTAACAATCTCAGCTATGTACAACTCAACTAGCTTGTCAAGTTAATAGTCGGTGCATATTGGAATAAAATGAGCCGATTTCATTGATCTATCAACAATGACCCAAACAACATATTTCTTCTTCGGAGTCAGAGGTAATCCAGTTACGAAATCCACCGTAATTCTGTCCCATTTCCATTCGGGAATCATTACAAGCTGAAGCAATCCCGAAGGTACTTGATGTTAAGCCTTTACTTCTTGAAAAATCAAACATTTCGATACAAATTTGAAAATATCTCTTTTCATACCTAACCACCAATACAATTCCTATGATAAACTGTAATTTATGCATATTATTATCCCATGCTTAACATATTTATGAATGATTTCTCCTTAGATTTGGTGAATTTGATGCTTCTAATCCTTTAATTTCGTGTTTTATACTTAAGTGAGCATAGGAGAGCAAAAAAACAAGAAACGAGCCGAAAATAGAGAAAATAGGCCGACGTGAGAAAACAACACGGCCTGGACTTCATCACACGGGTAGCACACATACCCGTGCCATTCTAACAGGCTTAAACACGGCCTAAAACAACCTCAACACGGGCGTGTCTATTTCTCAGCCTTGACCACGACCTGAAGTAATCGCACACGGGCGTGTCCCTATCGAGCCCAAGTTTAGTTCTATTCAGAAAAGGGCTCGTTTGATGGCTTTTAGGCATTCTAAAGCCTATTTAAACCCCTAGAGGAGGATGAAGAAAAACACAGAGTAAGGAGTAAGGAATTACTCAAAGAAAGCTGATTGATCCATCTCAGAAGCCGGATTCATCATCAAGACTGAAGATCTCTCCTTAATTTCCCTTCAAGAGTTTTGGGTTTTCTTTATGTTTTGTATTCATTATTCTTCTGAGATGTTTTCCTTTTTAGTTATGAAATAAATCCCCTAAATACCTAAGGAGAATGAAACCTAAGACGAATCTTGTTATTATTATCTGAATTGTATGATAAATATTTAACTTGTTTTAAATTATGTGTTCTTAATTCTTGCTTCGGTATTTCAGGATATTGATTCAAGTTAATGTGCTTATTCGGAGGATAATAATCCCTGTCTAAGAGTAAATTTGTCATAATTAAGCGGAGTTGATTGCACATCTAGAGTTAGGGTGACAAGATTTTGTCAGATTAGGGTGAAACCTAATAAGGGGATCCATAGATCGAGTTAATGCAACCTTAGGGTGTTAATTAGAAAGATATTTCAATTATCCAACCTAGGGTTAGACGTTATTAGTCCTGAATAGGGACAATAACATAACTTAGGGATTTCTACGGAGCAAGTTGAATGAATAAATCATCCGATTTAGAGTCAAATAACAAGTAAAGTCTAGGTGGATTTTTCCTTGGGTATTGTCTTAATCAATCGAATTTTCTAAAAAGTATTTTCCCCAAACCTTTTTTCTGTGCATTCTTAGATTAGTTATTTAGTTAACTATAACCCCTATTATTCTTAGGCGAAATAATAAAAAGAAAGTTAATACTAGTACTTTTAGTTCCTTTGGGTTCGACATCTAGTCTTGCTAAAACTATACTGCAATTCGGTAGGTACGCTTGCCTTCGTCGTGATAATAGTAAGTTTAGGTATGATCATTTATAAATTTGAAAACTTATCACGAGTGACAATCAAGTTTTTGGTGCCATTGCCGGGGAACTATGATATTAGGAACACTCTATTTTTATTACTTTAGCCATTTCCTTTTATTGCAATTTAAATTTTGTTTTAATTTTTGTTACTAAATTTTTTTTCTCTCTCTTCTGGCAGGTTCTTATAGTTTATGACTAGAGGAAACCCATCAGGACCATTACTTTTTGACAAAGAAATCGATCGCACAGCTCGCAAAAATTGAAGAGAAATAAGTCGAAGCGTAAGATACATAGAAGAATAGCAAGAGGACGATATCCCAACTACAATCGAGGAGATGGCTAAAAATCAAGAAAATCTGCTGCCTTTTGCGCTTGCTATTGACCCAGAAAATCAGAATTCTACTCCTCGTACTATGTATGATTATGCTAAGCCAAATTTAACAGGAACTGAGTCAAGTATAGCTAGGCCTGCTATTGTTGCAAATAATTTCGAACTGAAACCTAACAAGATTCAAATGATACAGCAATCTCTTCAGTTTGATGGTTTACAGGATGAGGATCCCAACACTCACTTGGCAAATTTTTTAGAATCCTGCGACACATTTAAAATTAATGGCATTTCTGATGATGCCATTCACCTTCAGTTATTCCCTTTTTCATTGAGAAACAAAGCTAAACAGTGATTAAACTCGTTACCACGAGGGTCAATCACTACTTGGGAACAAATGACTGAAAATTTTTTATTAAAGTATTTTTCGCCAACTAAAATAGATAAATTATGTAATGATATATCTTCTTTTATGCAGATGGATGTAGAAACACTCTACGATGCATGGTAGAGATACAAGGACCTACTGCGAAGGTGCCTTCCCCATGGGTTACCTCTATGGCTGCAGGTTCAAACATTTTATAATGGTGTAAACCCCTCGATAAGACAGATGATTGATACAGCAGTTGGTGGAACCATCAACAACAAAACACCTGAAACAGCTTACGAATTTATTGAAGAGATGTTACTGAATAACTATCAGTGGCAAGTCATGAGGACTAAGCCAACCAAAACAACCGACGTTTATAACGTCGATGCGGTTAATATGTTATCAAATCAGGTGGAGATTCTAAATAAAAAGATTGATGGTTTACTTGGTTCTATGTAGGTACATCCAGTGATGAGGTGTGATTCAAGTGGAGGAGGCATACATACCGAATATCAATCCTTCAATCCTACAACCGAAAAAGACCAAGTCCACTATATGGGTAACAATAACTCTAGATCTCAAAATGACCCGTACAGTAATACTTACAATGCAGATTGGAAGAACCACCCAAATTTCTCATGGGGTGGTCAAGGAAATCAAAGGCCACAAAATCTTCCGGGTTTTCAACAACCACCTTATCAACAGGAAAAGATGTAACAGCCAAATTTTTTAGTGGTGTCGGAAACAGTGATTCGAGATCACTAAATCCAACAAGTAAGTTTAGAAATTTTAATAAATAATAATTATGGGCCAAGTTTATAAATTTTAATAAATAATAATTATGGGCCAAGCGCGAATTTAAAAGAATTTTTGAATTAGTGAATTTTGCGATTTTAAAAGAATTAATCAGGTAAATTGGGTTAAAAACGAGGTATCGAGACCTCAAATTCATAAACTGAGCCATAAATACTTTTATAAATATTTATGGAGTGTTATTAAGTTAGTATTAAAGTTTCGTTAGAAGATTTTAACGTGTGGTTAGTCAACTAATTAAAAAGGACTAAATTGAAAATAGTGTAAAATTTATTAAATTGTGATTAAATAGTTTAAGTGATTAAAAAAGGAGGGATTTAAAAGGCAATTGGACCCAAATTGTATGGGCTGGACGGTTGGGCAAGAAAATCAGCAAAAAAGACAAGGAGAAACAAGGGCAAAATGGGAAATTTTGCAAATTAAACATATAAAACAAGACAAAATTTAAAAATCTAGAGATATCATCATTTTTCTTCAGCAAAAGCGCCATGGGAGGTCTGAAAGTTGCTGTTTTTTCATACTTTGACATATGTGAGTTCAATTCTTGCCCTTTTCTTTGAGATTTTTTTGTTTTTGTGACTTTTACAATTAGGTCCAAGTGTTTAATTTATTAGTTTTTGATTTTATGGACAAAATTGAAAGTTACCATTGATAAGTGTTGGCTGTTTATGATGAAATAAAATGAATTTGAAGCTTTTATTTTGTTGTTTGATGATTTTATTAAGTAATTTCAATAGAAATTGATTTTAGGACCTAATTGTGAAAAAGTTGTGAATTAAGGTATAGTGTTAAAATTTTGATTTTAAAAGGTTGTGTAATAGTTTATAATGATGGAATAAAATGTTAATTGAGAAAAATTAGCTTAATAGATGGGCTAATTGAGCAAGGACTGAATTGTATGACTTGTGAAATTTAGAGGAAAAATGGTAATAAACATCTTGAACTAAAACAGTTTTGGACAGCAGCAGTAGGTTAACTTTGAAAAATCACCATAAATTGTAGAAATCAAATTAAAGGATGAAAAAATATTGAATTAAAGCTTATTGAGTCTAGTTTCTCATAAAAGAAACAGTGTAAGCAATTAAATTGTAAATTATGAGATATGATGAATTTTATGAGACAAGGTCAGAATGAATTCGGGTTTCCCTGTTTTGAATTTGGAAAATCACCAAAACTTGGATTAAAATAATTAGAGGCTCAAATTCATATTATTAGAATCCTTAATGAGTCTATTTTCAATAGAAATCAACAGGAATATTATCCGAGTTCTGTACTGTGATATAATTAATTTTTAGTGAAGAGAGGTCAGAACTGTCAGATAGTGAAATAGGGGAAAATTAAATGAATAAACTTTACTAATTGGATAAACCAAAAATTCTGAAAATTTTATGGTGGAAGTATATGTGAGTCTAGTTTCAGGAAATATTTGTGGATCTTAATTTGGATCTCTGTAGCTCAAATTATAAATAATTGAGTGACTATGACTCGTGTGGACAGCTTGATGTGAGCATTAGTAAGTAAATTGTGAAATTGTACTCACAAGAATGTTATATACATTAAAGATGTGGAATGGAGAGGGGGAGGAGGAAAATAAATGATATATGTTTATAGGAAAACAATATAAGAATGATACATATCATGACATGTATATATAAATATATGACTAGTTTCAATATGATGCTTGTTGGGTATGAAGTTGGATTGAAATGTCTCAGGCAAGTATTTTATTCTCACAGATTCTCAAATGTGGTATTTTATAAAGATATGATCTAGCTTTAAATATGAATGCTTGATGATTAAGGCGAAAATATTTGGTAAGATGATAATCATGGTATAAAAGTATAAGTGGTACCATAATAGACAAGGTAAAATGAGTATGAGAGACAAATGTATAATGACATACAAATGCTATGTTTGTAATTTAATTGAGATTGTTTAATTATTAAATGCATACCATGTTATATGCTTTTGATTTTGTATAAGTGTGCAAGAGATTAAAGTTGACCAAGGCTTGGAAAATAGCTTAGGTATTGACCACACAGGCAGAGACACAGCCATGTATGGAACACGACTTTAGGGCACGGGCGTACGATGTGGCCGTGTGCCCCTAGATTGATGATGATGTCATAAACAGAGAGCTCCACGGACAAGGGACACGGGCATGTCGCAAGCCATACGGGCGTGTGGGTAGCTCACAAGTAAAACTTTTAAAATTTAAGCGAAAATTTTTATGAGAAATTGGTTGAGTTCCGACTTGATTTTATTGTTCATGTTGGGCTTCGAGGGCCCAAATAAAGGTCGTTATATATATATATGTTCATAGAAAGTGAATAGTAATGTTTCGATTAATCTGTAAATGTTCTGTATGTACTGGTAACACTCTGTAACCCTGTTTCAACGACGGATACGGGTTCGGGGTGTTACAAAAGAAACCGAACCTTGAGGAGACGCTATCCAAATTTATCGCGGTGTCAGAAACTCATTTCCAGAATTCTGAGATAACACTTAATAATCAACAAGCGTCGATCCAAGGGCTTGAAACTCAGATACGCCAGCTATCCAAACTAATTTCCAAATAACCACAAGGTAGGTTGCCAAGTAATAATGAACCTAACCCGAAGGGATAGCTCAACGCAATTAATGTTCAAGGTGAAGAAGGATTAGTTGAGCTTGAGCCAGAACCGAGGCAAGGAATTATAGTAATTAAAGGTGAGGTAGGTCACAATGAGAAAAAAACGGTAAGTGTTGAAGATAAACCTCGTGTGCCATGCCCCAATGTGACAAGGAAAGACTGCTTAGACGAGCAATTTGGTAAATTCCTTAAACTTTTAAAGAAATTACATATCAACTTACCGTTTACTGAAGGTCTCTCACAGATGCTGAACGCAATAAAGTTTTTAAAGGAGTTCTTAGCAAATAAGCGGAAGTTAGATGAGGCGTCGTATGTAGAGCTAAACGCAGTTTGCTCAGCAATTCTATAGAATAAGCTACCCAATAAATTAAAAGATCCAGGGAGTTTTACAATTCCTTGCTTAATTGGTATCTTAGATATTAATAATGCATTGGCTGATTTAGAGGCTAGCATCAATGTCATGACTTACAAAATGTTTAAGCAACTAGGTCTTGGGAAACCGAAATAAACTAGGATGAGCATTCAATTAGCAGATAAAACTATCAGATTTCCTAGGGGTATTATTGGAGATGTACTCGTTAAAATTGACAAATTTATATTCCCAGTTGATTTCGTTGTTCTAGACATAGAAAAGGATAGTAAAACTCCTTTAATTTTAGGAAGGCCCCTTTTAGCAACTGCTAGAAAAATTATTGATGTTGGCACAGGTGAACTCACACTTCGTGTAGGAGACGAAAAAATCACCCTTCAAGCTCGCAATTCGAGTAACACATCAAAAGTTGAAGGTGGTTGTATAAATCACTCTACTAAAACTAACCATATGGTGCAACCTACTTTATAGGAAATGAGTTCGAAGGATATGCATGAACCATGTTCAAGCAACAATAAAGGACATATTCGTGAAGAACGAAGGCTACAAATCGAGGAGCTAGATGAATGACGGACACATAAATTGAGAACACACGATAAACCAAAACTACGCCAGGACGAGCTCAATACCTTACCAAATCAACTTAAGGTTGGAGATAAGGTATTATTAGATGTCGCAGATCCTCGCATTACCACTACTGAACCGAATGAAGAAAATCCTCTTACGGTACTTAACATCTTCCCATATGGTACAGTTGAGGTAAATCATTCCAAATTCGGCTCGTTTAAGGTAAATATTACTCGTCTAAAACCTTATTTTGATGATATTGATAGCAGGAATGAGGAGTGTAAACTCCTCGAACGACCATGACCATTCAATGGAGAGGTAAGTCGAGCTTAGACTATAAATAAGCACTTCTCGAGAGGCAACCCGAGTACTAACGGTTTTAATTTATTTAAATTTCAAGTTTTAACATCTAGATCACTAACTGAGTCTTTGAACACAGGTTCCCAAAATCAACACAGTCAGGAACACAGGCGTGCCGTAGGCCGTGTTCATAACACAAGAAGAGACATGGCCGTGCGATACGGCCGTGTGAAAATAGAGCAAAATTTTTCCCAAAACATGGGATGAGGTAAATTGCCACGGCCGTGTGATCTGGCCGTGGGCAAGTCTACCAAAATGACATGGGCGTGCGACACGCCCGTGCCGAGCACCCGTGGTCGAACCTGCCAAATTAACACAGGCGTAGACCTACACACACGGTGTGGGAGAAGCAAGCCACGTAAGAAACGGCCGTGCGGTACGGCCGTGGGCACCAACACGCCCAACATTCGAAACCCACGAAAAACACGGGCTAAATAAAATGAACACGGGCGTGCCCCACGACCGTGTGCCCCAAATACCTATTTTTTTTTCTAATTTTATCTTTCTTTAAAACTATTTCATTCCATTTCTAGGATTTTTATAATTATTAAGTACTTTATTTTTACAAGTATTTCTTCAAGAGTAATCCTATTCCTCTATATTTCTAAAAAGTTCCTGATTTTATCACAGTTATAAAGAGCTACAAAGCTCACTGTCACTTAAGAAGTTCAAATTCCACTGGAAAAGGTTCTCCACTACTGCCGTGCCCTACTCAACCATGAGATATAATATTCTTTTGGCGCAGTACGTATGGAACCCAACCTTTACCACCACTGGAGTATCCTCCTCCACTCTACATAACTCCAAACTAGGGAGTTCATTTACTTAATATTCAAAAAGTTTCACTTCTCTCCCTATCTTATGATCTTATATCTATAATTGCCACTAAATTTATCTTTGTACATTGAGGGCAATGTACATCTTAAGTGTGGGGGGTAAATTATATCACTATCAGAAAAATCCCTGAATTTTGTCTTCTTCTCTTGTAAATCTCTCATATCATTTTTAGGAAGAATTTTGATTAATTTATGATTTTTATTGATATATCTTGAATTAAAACATAGGCATTCATGCATTGATTATTTAAACTTTAAGACACTAGAGAATTAAGCATGATAAGTTGATTTTTGGGAATTTAAAATTTTAGGTTATCTTCCCAAGTTTATGTATTATCTTGAATTGAAATCCACAAGTTTAAACATCAAAAAGCCATAATTTTTGTGAGATTGTGAGCCTTTAAGAGCATCTATTATTTCTTTCATGCTCACTTTTATTGTTGCTTTGAGTGCGTTAATATCGAATTATTATTCTAGAACTTGCTTGATTATGCATGTCAAGACCACACCATTTGATTTGATATGTCAAGTAGAGGCACTTAGGTTTAACCCACTCATGCCATGAAAAGCCTACCTTCACAACTAACCCTTAGTGAACCCCTTTGAGCCTAACAAGCCATTCCTTGATTAATCCCCAACATTAAGCCTTAACTCTTTATTGTTGAAATCCCCTCAATTAATTTGATCCCTATTTTTGTCGAGATTTTATTTGAATAAATTGCTTGGCTATGTATAGTTAGTCTATGATATTTAACTTGTTCTTAAAAAAAAAACACACACACACACATATTTACATAATAGTAGTGATCTTTCGTTTTTGAGCTTAAGTATTTAAATTCCATATTCTGAAAAGAAGCTTTGTTGTACACAAGTGATGATTAAAGATTTTTCTAGGTAAGTAATTTATCAATTCAATCTCGATTCTAACTTTCTCTTTTAGCTTGTGACCATACCCCCTAACCAAGCCTCATTACAACCCACTAAAGACCTTTTGATTGATGTATCATTTCAATTTATAGTGGTGGAGATTTGATTTTCATGCAAGCCTATGGTAATAACTTTTCATATTGACTGTTGAGTGTTACATTCATTATCCTTAAACACTTCGAGTGATTTGAGTGAATCTTTAATGAGGATGTTAAACTCTGTGAGATTTTAAATCAAAGTGATCATTTAAATAAGGGGTAATGCCTATATTCTTCATTGGAATGTTTAAAACTTTAATGCTCTTTTAGTTGAACGCTCAATGTATGATTACTTATGGATTAACTTGAGATATTATTGATAGGAATTATAAGTTGAGAAAAAGGAATTCTTAATTGTGAATTAAGGATTTTGCTTGAGGATAAGCAAATGCTTAAGTGTAGAGGTATATGATAAACCATAATTTCTACATATTATTATCCCATGCTTAACACATTTATGAATGATTTCTCCTTAGATTTGGTGAATTTGATGCTCCTAATCCTTTATTTTCATGTTTTATACTTAGATAAGCATAGAAAAGCAAAAAGAACAAGAAATGGGCTGAAAACGAAGAAAATGGGCCGAAATGGGAAAACAACACGGCCTGGACTTCATCACACGGGCTCGAATACGGCCTAAAACAACCTCAACACGGGCGTCTATTTTTCAGCCTTGACCACGGCCCGAAGTAATCGCACACGGGCGTCTCCCTGTCGAACCCAAGTTTAGTTCTATTTGAAAAAGGGCTCGTTTGAGGGCTTTTAGGCATTCTAAAGCCTATTTAAACACCCTAGAGGAGGATGAAGAAAAACAAAGAGCAGGGAGTAAGGAATTACTCAAATAAAGCCGATTGATCCATCTTAGAAGCCGAATTCATCATCAAGACTAAAGATCTCTCCTTAATTTCCCTTTAGGAGTTTTGGGTTTTCTTTATGTTTTGTATTCATTATTCTTCTAAGATGTTTTCCTTTTTAGTTATGAACTAAATCCCCTAAATACCTAAGAGGAATGAAACCTAAAACGAATCTAGTTATTATTATCTGAATTGTATGATAAATATTTAACTTGTTCTTAATTATGTGTTCTTAATTCTTGTTTTGGTATTTTAGGATATTGATTCAAGTTAATGCGCTTATTTGGAGGATGAATAGTCCCTGTCTAAGAGTAAATTTGTCTTAATTAAGCGGAGTTGATTGCACGATTAATTAAGATTTTGCCAGATTAGGGTGAAACCTAATAAGGGGATCCATAGATCGAGTTGCAACCTTAGGGTGTTAACTATAAAGAGATTTAAATTATTCAACCTAGTGTTAGATGTTATTAGTCTTGAATAGGGATAATAACATAACTTAGGGATTTCTACTGAACAAGATGAATGAATAAATCATCTGATTTAGAGTGAAATGACAAGTGAAGTCTAGGTGGATTTTTCCTTGGGTATTGTCTTAATCAATCGAATTTTCTAAAAAGTATTTTCCCCAAACCTATTTTCTGTGCATTCTTAGATTAGTTAAGTAGTTAATTAGAACCCCCATTATTCTTAGGCTGAATAATAAAAAGAAAGTTAATACTAGTACTTTTAGTTCCTTTAGGTTCGACATCAGGTCTTGCTAAAACTATACTGCTATTCGATAGGTGTGCTTGCCTTCGTCGTGATAATAGTTAGTTTAGGTACGATTATTTATAAATTTTAAAACTTATCGTGAGTGACAATCATGCTTCAAATCATTGTACATCTTTGTGCTTCCTGGGTGAACAGACAGACAACCACTGTGTGCCTCATGAAGAATTTTCTGAATAAGCTCGGTATCTCTCGGTACACAAATCCTACCTTGAAACATCAAGCAATCATCGTCCCCAATTTAAAAATCTGAATCACCAGTCGATTCGCACTGAACTCTTTTAGCTTGAAGTTCTTTGTCACTTTTCTGAGCTTCGCAAATTTGTTGAAGAAATACCGGCCTAGCTTTCCACTCAGCTATAATCAAGCTATCATCAGATAAAGTCAGTCGCGTATTCATTGCTCTCAAAGCAAACAAAGATTTCCTACTCAAAGCATCGGTGACTACATTCACCTTTCCCGGATGATAATCAATACCAATTCATAGTCTTTCAACAACTCGAGCCATCTCCGTTGTCGCAAATTCAAATCATTTTGAGTCATCAAGCATTTTAAACTCTTGTGGTCGGTAAAGATATGGCACTTCTTGCCGAATAAATGGTGTCGCCAAATTTTCAATGCAAACACAATGGCAGCCAATTCTAAGTCGTGCGTCGAATAATTCTTTTCGTGCGGTTTCAACTGTCTCGAGGCATAAGCTATCACTTTAACCTCTTATATCAACACACATCTAAGACCGTTCAATGACGTGTCGCTAAAAATTAAAAACTCTTTTCCCGACTCAGGTTGGACTAATACAGGTGCCTCAGTTAACAATGCTTTCAACTATTTAAAACTCTTTAGGCATTTCTCTGACCACTCGAAGTTAACATTTTTCTGTAACAATTTGGTCATACGTGTAGCAATCATCGAGTATCCCTTCACAAAACATCGATAATACCCATCCAAGCCCAAAAAACTTCTAACCTCAGATATATTTCTCGGTGATTTTTGATCCACAATTGTCGAAATCTTACTCGGATCAACTCTTATACCTTTCGCTGATACAATATGCCCTAAAAATCTAACTTCTTAGAGCCAAAACTCACTTTTACTAAATTTAGCAAACAATTTCTTATCTCTCAAAATCTACAATACAATTCTTAAATGTTAGGCATGCTCTGCCTCATCTCGAGAATAAATCAAAATGTCATCAATAAACACAACCACAAAATTATCTAAATACGGTCAAAAGATCTGATTCATCAAATCCATAAAAACAACAGGAGCATTGGTTAATCCAAAAGGCATAACAATAAATTCATAATGCCCATACCTCATTCTAAATATAATTTTTGATGTATCCAAGTCTTTAACTCTCAACTGATAGTAGCCGGACCTCAAATATATCTTTGAGAATACTATTGCCACTTTGAATCCTCAATAAATGATACTTGTTCTTTATTGTAACCTTGTTGAGTTGACGATAATTGGTACAAAGTCTCATGGATCCATCTTTCTTCTTGACGAATAACACCGGTGTACCCCATGGTGAAAAACTCGGTCTCGCAAAACCCTTATTTGTCAACTCTTGCAATTGAGACTTCAATTCTTTCAACTCAGTTGGAGCCATTCTATACAGAGCTATCGATATTGGTGTAGTCCCTGGTACTAAATCAATAGCAAACTCCACCTCTCTGACCGTTGGTAACCCTGTCAACTCTTCTGGGAACACATCTAGATATTCACAAACTACTAGCATAGGTTTGATCTTCAATTTAGACTCTTTCGTGTTTAGCACATACGAAAGATAAGCTTCACAACCTTTCCTTATATACCTCTAAACAGACATCGATGAAATCACTACAGGTAACACACCTAGCTCATCCGACTCAACCCGAAGAGTTTTATTATTTTGATTTCAATTAAATAACTTTTCGTCTACAATTCACTACTACATCATGTAAAGTTAACCAATCCATTCCAAGAATCACATAAAACTCATCAAATGGCAAAAGCATTAAGTCAGCTGGAAAACAGTGACCTCGAATCATTAAAGGACAACTTTTACAAACTTTATCAACCAAAATATATTTGCCTAAGGGGTTCGACACCTTAATCACAAACTCAGTAGACTCAATAGGCAAATTCTTACTAGATACCAAATTCATGCAAATATAGGAATGAGTCAATCCAGGATCAATTATTGCAACTACATTAGTATCATAAAGAGAAAATGTACCAGTGATCACATCAGCGAAGGACGCATCCTCGCGAGCATGAATGGCAA
Source organism: Gossypium anomalum (assembly GCA_025698475.1). Lineage (NCBI taxonomy): Eukaryota > Viridiplantae > Streptophyta > Magnoliopsida > Malvales > Malvaceae > Gossypium > Gossypium anomalum. Next base: position 62,772,898 of record CM046968.1, on the reverse strand, counting down.
AGCTCTCGCAGGTGCTCTAGCTTCTGATATCATAGCTGAGTCTTTGGATACACCTCTGCTACTGGTTCCATTTCTCGTATTTCTCACTGGCCTCCCTCTAGCAGCAGTGTTACTCGATCTTGCATTCTAAAAATTATCTTTTTCAAGCACTTTAAGGCAGTCTCGGATAAAGTGATCTTGGGAGCCACATTTGAAGCAAGCCCGGTTATTCATCCTACATTCACAGGGATGTCGTCTACCACAGTGTTGGCACTCAGGCTTATTAGACCTAGCATTACCAACATTTGCTATGGATGTAGTTTGGGCCTTATAACCCGAATATTGCTTCCTACGATTTCTTTTGGGATACCCAGCTAAAGCATTTGATCAAGCATACAAATCTCTCGATTTCATTGATAAAGATTGAAATGACTTATTTATCGACCTCTTTCTCGAATCTCTAGCCTCAAACTCAGATTTTCTGTTTTCATTACTCAACTCTTTGGCTTTGCAAGCTCGTTTGACTAGCATAACAAATTCTTTCAACTCTAAGATCCCAACTAATAGCCTGATGTCCTCATTCAGCCCATCTTCGAATCTCTTACACATAATAGCCTCTGTTGAAACTATAACAGCCCGATTTAGACCCTAATCGGAACAGTGGTTTAAGGACCACGAATCCAAGTCAGAAAATTATTTAAAAATTATTTTCTATGTTTATTATGTGTGAATTATTATCTATGAAATTTTCGTGATTTAATTTTGTCTTTTGAGTGTCCGATTTAATAAAAATGGCTTAATCGCGTAAAATAAAAATTTGATGGTTTAATTTGTAAGGGCCAAATTGTTGTTGTATTTAAAAATGGAGGCATTTATAATGCACTATTACGATGTTATCTTAAAGTGGATGGTTATAGCCATTAAACATAATGGTTTTATATTTTATTTTAAAGGTTAAAAATGTAAAATAATAAATAATATATATGTTATCAGAAAACATAAAATAAACATAAGTGTTCATTTTATTTCTTGGTGACTGAAACATTAAAAAGAAAATAAAGAAAGAAAGCTTAGGTATTCGGCAATATTGAAGCTTGATTAAGGTATGTAACTAGCTCAGTTTTTGATAATTTTTACATTTTTGAGATCGTTGCAATGTAGTGTACAAAGCCCATGCTTGAATTCTGATTTTGATGAATATTTTGAGTTATTCCATTGATGAATATTTGAGTTTTGTGATGTTAGTTGATGAAATATGAAAGATGTAACATCCCGAAATAGGGCCTAAACGGAACAGTGGTTGTGAAACCACAAATTCGAGGTAGAAAAATTTATTTTATTATTATTTTGAGGTCTATGATATGTTTGCATGATTGTGTGAAAAGTTCGTGAAGAAATTCTATGCATAAAGTACTTAATTTGAAATTAGGGACTAAATTGAATAAATTGCAAAACTTGTGTTCTAGAAGTATTTTGCATAAAATTGAATTAGATTATTAATTAGAGGTCCTTAAAGAGTAATTTTACCAATTTCTAAGTCTATGGACAAAAATTAGGACATGGAAGGAATTTTTGAAAGTTTAGTAGTAAGGGCATTTTGGTTATTTAGTTATTAAAATGAATTAAAATACAAAATTAAAAGCCAATTTTGCTCATCTTCTTCATGGAGGCCGAAATTAGCATGGGGGAAGCCATGGCTAGGGTTTTCAAGCTTTCCAAGCTCAATAGTAAGTGATTCCAAGCCCCGCTTTTAATGTTCTTTACGTTTTTGGAATCCCTAGAGCTCTCGATAAAGCTTATGCTAGCAATAATTTAAGTTAGGGTTCATATTTGGAAAAATACCCATATGTGAAATTTGTGTATTTTGGTGTTTTATGATAGAATATGAGGTTTTAAATTATGTTAGACAACTTGTACTACTCGGTTTTAAGCAAAAACGAGTAAAAGGACTTAATTGGTAAAAATACCTAATAGTCATAAGTGCTTGTTAGAGTATGAATTTGATGCTGCCATAGAAGGGAAAAATGACCAGCATAGGCTGAAGTTTAATTTACGAGCTTTGGGGCAAAAGTGTAAATATGCAAAAGTTTAGGGGTAAAATTGTAATTTTGCCAAAATATGATTTTGGGTCAATTTTAATAATTTGAGTCCTAATTAGACTATATTTTAAATGATAGAGCAAGGAAAACTGAAATTCAAGCTAAAATGGAGAAAATACCAAGTTGTGGACGAAATGGTAAAAGTAGCTATTTTTGCATACGAGGTAAGTTTACAGTAAATAAATGCAATATTCTTTTATTTTACATTATTATTGTAAATTTCCAGCATTTATATACTTACTTCATGAGAATATTTAAAGTCAAATTAAAGGCAAAGTGACAGAGAAAAAGCATTAGGAAGCCCCGTTTGAACCTTAGGAATGTTAGGATATTGGGGTTGAGAGGACAGGACAGGACAGAAATGAGCCATGTAAGTCCATATCAAATATATGGCTTTGGAGACAGGAATGAGCCATGTAAGCCCATATTAGATATATATATATATATATGGCATTGGAGACAGGAATAATTCATGTAAGTCCATGTCGAAGACATGGCATTGGCAGGATATTGATAGACAGAACGACCCCAAAGATCCTTAGTATTCCGAGTGGTTCAATGGGTCATTGTACACGTTAAATTACAGTGAATTATCAGCAAAAGGGAAGGTAGATTATATTTATGAATAGTGAAAGGTCAGGTAAGAAAGAAGGTAAGTAAGTAAAGAAGAAGGTAGAAAATGAGAAGTAAAGAAAGTTTATGAGGCTAGGTGACATTATGTATAATCATTCATTATGCTGAATGTTGTAATTTATTTGCTTGTAAGCTTACTAAGCCTAGTGCTTACTCTCTTTATTTTCTTTTTCTTATAGTTTTTATCAAGCCACTCGGGGATCGAAGGAAACGTCGGAGACCCGATCACACTATCGAAGGAATCACATTGGTATAGTTAGACGTTTAGTTTTGTGTATGGCATGTATAGGAACTTGGTTACTTTTAGTATAATATGAATAATGAACGATGTATAAATACTTGCTAGAGATTAGCTAATAAAAATAGCCGATGATATGCATGTTTATTAATATGTATGATTGAATGGTGGTTATCACATGAAAGTTATGAAAAATGTGAAAGTAACCTAAAAACAGATTCAAACAACAGAAATGACGTGACTTTGAAAAATCACTAAAAATTGTATAAACATATTTTTAAGATGAATAATATATTAAATTAAAGCCTATTATGTCTATTTTCTTATGGAATAAGCAAAACAGGTAAAGAAATTATATTTTATGAGATATCTGAGTTTTAGTGAAACAGGGTCAGAGAAATTTCTAGATCCCCTGTTTCAACTTTGGAAATTCACCATAAATTGTACAAAAGTAATTAGGTGGTGTAATTTATATGGTTAGAATCCTTATTGAATCTAGTTTAATAGAAACAAATGGTATAGTTATATTAATTTTGTATAGGGAGAAAAGTGGTTCGTAGTAAGTAGAGGTCAGTGCAGTCAAATTCTGAAACAGGGGTAACTTTAACTAATAAACTGTACTAATTGGCTAAGTCAAAAATTCAAAAAAAAATTTAGTGGATAGATATATGAGTCTAGTTTCAGGAAAAATTTACGGATCTAAATTTTGAGTTTCAGAACTCAAGATATGAATTTTTAGGCGACTACCACGCAGAATGACAGCACATTCTGAAAAGTTTAAATAAACAATTTTAAAACTATTTAAGTGATAGATTAAGTTTAGTAATGCCTCGTGCTCGATTTTGGCAACAGTCTCGGGTAAGGGGTGTTACAAAAGATATGTTTTGGATTGACATGTTTTGTATTGGAATTTTTGATGATTTTGAGTAATTACGACTAAATTGCAAAAATAATAAATTGAGGGACTAAAATGTGAAATAAATGAAATATATGGACTTGTATGAACATGGGTAATATTTGGCCTAAGCATGGTATGTGGAAATTTGGCATGTTTTGTGTTTTGTGTGATTTGGACTAAATTGTAAAAAGTGTAAAATATCAAGGGTAAAATAGTAATTTTTCCTATTTATGTGTTTTTGGACTAAATTGAGTGAAAATATGTTGAATGAGTTTAATTTGAATATGTTTAGATCAAGAACCAAATATATAAGATTTGGATCGGGGAAAAACTAAAGTTGTCGACTAGTCGTCCTGTTCTGATTTTTCATCGCCCGAGGTAAGTTTCTAAGCAAATAAATGTTATTTAATTTCAATATATGTGATTTATAAATAATTGTAATAATTAGAAGCAAATTATGAATCAGCATTGAGTAATGAAAAATAATTTATGTTTGATGATAAAGTAATGAATAAGTTTTGGTATTTGAAGTGATGACATGAGCTATACATGTTAAAATGTTGATTATATGTATATTAATTGCAAATCTATAATCGGCTAAATGATATATGTATGTGATATTAAAGTGTGAATCATGGATATATATGTGACCTTGGGAGTGAATGATAACTTTGTTAATGAACATATGTGTATTTTGGCCAAGTTAAAGTTGATATGTGGTTGTATATGAGACATTGATATGTGATTACATGTAAGACCACGTCTGGGACGTTGGCATCAATATGTGATTCTGTGTAAGACCATGTTTGGGACGTTGGCATCGATAGGTGATTACGTGTAAGACCACGTCTGGGACATTGGCATTGATATTTGATAACATGTAAGACCACGTCTGGGATGTTGGCATCGATATGTGATTATGTGTAAGACCATGTCTAGGACATTGGCATCGATATGTGATTACATGTAAGACCACGTCTGGGACGTTGGCATCGATATGTGTTTACGAGTAAGACCCTATTTGGGATAGTGGCATCGATATGAGATTACATGTAAGACCACGTCAAGGACATTGGCATTATACAAAATATGTGATTATCCGAATATCCTATTAATTCTGAAAGGTTCAACGAGCAATGATAAGTTATGATCGAATGTGTAATCGAACTAAAAATTTTAGGTATGTGTTTGATAAATGCTTATATGAAAATATGGTAAGACAGACATTTGAAATGTGATATAAATTATGTATGATGCAAATGGAATTCTATGTATATATGATTGAACATATTTAGCCTTATGATTCTAAAATGTGAATTTTTATGAGATGATTTATGAGTTACGAGCATGATATGTATTCTTGGATGAAAATAGGTTGATTCTTTCTTGTTATTATAATGTTAATATGCATTCTTAGATATATATTTGCTTATGACTTACTAAGCTGTGAAAGCTTACTGTGTGTATGTTTACTCCATACTTTATAGGTTTTGGATCTAGTAACAGACTCGGGGATTCATCAGAGAAATTTATCACACTATCAACTGTTTCAGTACTTTTATAATTTGAACTCGAACTTATGGCATGTATAAGCTAGCCTTTATGTTAGTTTATTTGAAGTTGAGTATATATTAAGCCATGCAAAAATTACTAATATGTTATGAGAGTATATGAGACTTTAGTCAAGTTTTATATGTGTTATATGTATTGATAATGGTTGGTGAATTTTGATGTGGTTTGGTTAAATCGGCTTTAGTATATACATGAGTATGAATTATGTTTGTCATGTTATCTTTAGTTAAAATGATTTGGATATGTCTTGTATTAGATAGTAATGGTTAAATTTGGTTGATGAATATATTTGGCTAAATGTTGTATTAAGGTAATGAATATACTTGATTGATGGTTTGGTATTTGTATATATATATGTGAATCATGGTTGATACATGTGGTAATGGTGATAAGGTTATGCCAAAGTATATGTAAATGGTAAATTTGATTTGAAGGGAAACTATGGATGTATATTTTGTTAAGTAAATTACATGATTTATAAGTGGGATATATTTTTTGAAGTGTTGATTTTCGGTAGTGGAATGAAATAGATATAGATATTAGTTTATTTCCTTTGATCATTGATTATAAATGAGATGTTAAGCATAATGAATAGCTTGTAAAATGACTATGTGTAAATTTGGAAAACAGGGTGAATTATCTTTAGATGGACATTAGATAATTTGAGTAACATGTATTTGTGATTAAAAGTGGTTCGATTCGACTATATATATGTTTATTTATGTAAATAGCCGAATATGATGATAATAAATTAGTTTTAAATATGACTTTTGTTACTATATGTAATAAGTGATAATAGCATGTTAAAAAAATTGGTTTTGGTATGCTAGAATGTTGGACAAATATTTTTATGTATTATATATGTTTATATATATATTTGATGTGTTTATGTGAAAGATAAATTAATATGCTTGATTATTTGGTTTAAATCTTCGATATGTTTCATGCTTGTTAAGTGTTATAAAAAGAAAAAAAAATGGAAGTTGACATTAAATAGGTATATGTATTTAGTATGCTATATATATATTTGGCTAAAGCTTTATTAAATGACTTATTGAATGATAAGTTATTTAAAAAAAAAAAACAAGATGATTTGATATAAGTTGATATGTGGCTTTATTATTGTATATTAATTATTAGATAAATTTTATATGACAATTATAATTGACCATTTGTTGATGCTTGATAATGTTTTTTATATAGATAATTAATAAATTGTTTAATATGGTTGTTTTTGATTTGATATGTGAATGTACATAAGCTTAATAATAAGCATGCAAAAATAGGTGTACTTTTCATTAGTATATGTGTTCTCATAACCCTATTCTGGCAATGGATATAGGTTTGTGGTGTTACAGAAACACATTCCCGAGCATACTTACTAAGTCTAACAAACTCTTGCCCATATTCAGTCATAGTCATTCAGCCTTGTTTCAACTCCAAGAACTCTTTGCGTTTCTAATCAATAAACCATTGACTGATGTACTTCTTTCTGAATTCCTCTTGGAAGATGTCCCAAGTAACTCTTTCCCTCGGTACCACAGATATAAGAGTGTTCCACCACTGATATGCCGTATCCCTCAGAACTGATATAGCGCATTTCAAGCATTCATCGGGGGTGCACGAAAGTTAATCAAATACTCGAATAGAGTTCTTAAGCTAGAATTCTGCTGTTTCAGGATCATAATCGACATTTGCTCTAAATTCTTCAGCCCCTTACTTTCTAATCTTCTCGGCTGGAGGCATGTCCAGTCTTACAAATTCCACACCTTGGGGAGCTACGGGAACCGGTTGAGGGTTAGGGGGGTGGAAGATGTTGGGCAGCCGAATTTGTCTGAACAAACCACTCATTCATCCTTTGGAAGAAGGCTTCTCTAGTCTCTCCTCCTTAACTAATCATCACTAGTCTACTTTCAGATGGCGCGGTCCCTTGGGCGGGACCCGGCGCATTACTTTCTACATCATCAGCTACTTCTCGGTTGGGATCCATTTAGTATATCAAAACACAGTTTAAATTATCAGGAGTCGCCACACTATCAAAATTTATATATGGCATGAATAACTAGACTCTTACACAAGGTAAGTTAGTTCGAGAATCGACAAAACCATAGCTCTGATACCACTAAATGTAATAGCCCTTACTTGTATTCAATGCTAGAATAGGGTACGAGGCATTATCGGACTTACAACCTAAGCATTCACACAAATCTGACTCATAAATTTGCTTCCAAATTAAAACCATTTGTATTTTATCATAAAATCCCTAATACAAGCCTACGAGGCTCAAAACATACTTCGGAAGTGATCCGGGACTAAACCGAGAACTTTAGAAATTTTTACAAAACTTAGAAAATTTTTGCCCTAAAGAGGGGTCACACGCTCGTGTGGTTTGGGACACGCCCGTGTGGGCAGGCCGTGTGGTTGCACACACCCGTGTCCCTAACCTGTGTAACTCTCTGACTTGTAACCCATGAAAAAATTAAGGTCACACGGACAAGTCACACGCCCGTGTGCTAGGTCGTGTGGAAAATTAATTTTCATAAAATAGGTGCAGACTTCACACGCCCAGGACACACGCCCATGCCTGAGGTCGTGTCATCCACACGGTCAAGACACACGCCCGTGTCTCTGCCCAAGTGCTCAATTCTGAGCATTTTATTTCTCAAAATTTAGGTGCAGGGGACACACGGCCAAAACACATGCCCATGGGGTAGACCGTGTGTCACACACGGCCTAGACACACGCCCATGTGTCTACCCGTGTGGACAAAAATAAAGGCTATTTACCAAGCCATTTGCCACCCTTATTAACACAAACACTTATACCAATTCAATAGCAAAAATACATGGCACACTTAGGCAACCAAACATCCATAATCATGGCTAATGCATATCAATGTAATACCATCATCTAACATGCACATGACATTTAACAGGCTAAATCAAACATACCATTTTCACATTTCTAAAACATCACTAAGACTAATACCAACTTGTATGCACTCATCAAGATGATATAACATATAAATAAACCAACCCATCTAGTTCACAACAAGGCATTAAACCACAATCAACAAGTAACAAACCATTATAAACCATATCACTACAAGAATTAGTACATACATACATATAAATAGACTTACAACCATATTAACCAAGATGAGCCAATTTACAAGACCAATTTCCACAACAAGCCTTTGACATTTATAAGCCAATATTTTTGGCCAAAACACAATGACACATATAACAAAATGACCAAGTCCCTCTACTTGCCATATTTTCAAAATACTAAGATCATCAATACCCAAAATGAAAGTTGATAGTGTGATTAAAATCTTCAATGATCTTCGATTTCGAGCTAACTTGGCAACACTATAAAAATATGAAAAATAAACGGAGTAAGCTATATAGCTTAGTAAGCTCGTATGCAAGAAACAAGCAACCATACCATGCATATAACATTCAAATAATATAACATAATTAAATGTAAATTTACCATAGTATCATAATTCATTTCATCACAAAACTGACCTCATTTTCCTCATTTCAATCATTTCATAAACATGAGATTTACACACATACTTGAACCATCTCGAAATGAACTTACACATATTCTCATCTTTGACATACCCGTGAACCACTCGAAATAAAAATGTTAGATACTCGAAAAATTTGCACACTAAGTGCCACATATGTAGCCAAAGCTTCCCAAGTCTCATATCACATAGTTTCTCGCTCTAGAGCTATCAACGGGCCTGCTCACACGAGCTGTTAGTCAAGACGTAGCTACGCAGTGCTGCTCACACAAGCTATCAAGTATCCACAACATATGCTGGTATACTTAGCCACTGGTAGGACGTACAAGACCAGCACATGGATCACATAAAAACATAACACATAATGACCCTAGTGACATGTCACTTGTATCCTGCCCTATTCCTAAGGTTCAAACAAGATTGCTTGTCGATTTGTTATCGAACTCGTTCGTAGAGTTATACTCATTCACATAATCAAACATACAATCCATGCAAATATTAAAGCATTTAAGTACAATTATTCTAAAGCTTATTCTTAACATACGAACTTACCTCGATACAAAATGGCTAATAGTTCGATTTAGTCCACAACTTTGTTCTTTCCCCGGTCTAAATTAGAACCTCGTCTTTCTTGATCTATAAAACCACATTTAACTTATTCAATCATCACATTATTCAATTTAATCCCAAAAGCACCTTAATGGAAAAAATTACATGTTTCCCTTAACTTTTTAACTTTTTACGTTTTAGTCCCTAGGCTCCTAAAATGATTTTCATTCGATTTCTTCATTACCCAAGCCTATCCGAATATTATTAGTACTCATATCAGCCCATATTTTTCATTTATTCACATTTTTACACACATTTTTCAACTTTTACAAATAGGTCTCTATTTGACATTTTCATCAAAAATCACTTGGTAAATGTTGTTTATCTAACACCAAACATACATTTTCTACCACTAAACATCAAAATACACAAATATTCAACATGGTTAAAATTTTAGACTTTGATTTTCTTTCAAATTCGTCCTTGAAATAGCTAGATTAGGTTGAGACAATTTCAAAAACATAAAAATCATTAAAAATGGAGCAAGAACGGACTTACAATTAAGCTTGAAAGCTTAGCCTATAACGTCCCAAAAATTTAGAGTCTTTAATTGTGTAATATCTGACACAAATTACATGTTTGCTTTACTGGCTTAGTGATTTGAGTGGGTTTGGGTGTGTTTAAGAAGCCTGGGTTTGTGTCTTGGCTTTTGTAAAATTTTCAGTATTGCTCTTAAATGAATCTGGACACTGTCATATAGGCCTTACAAATAGTAGTGCTTATTTTATGACACAAAGAGAGCATGTGGTCTTGTGGCAAGTGTTGCTTCTGCTAGGGGACTTGAGTTCGAGTCATGGGTTACGCAATGGAGTAATTATTTTACTGTTGAGCTGGGTAGGTAGTGGAGTTAGACTGAGACTCAGAGGTTGAATTGGTCATGAAAGTTTGAATAGAGTTTGAATGGGATGTTGGAGTGTTTTGTGGAGAGAATCAGGGAGAGATATTAGGAGAAAATCAATGATTTTGAGGGTGTGGATGCGTTAATGCTGAATTGGGTTTCTAGCTACTCAGAATTTCGGCTATAACTTCTTTTGGGAGAGTATTCCTTGTTTCAGTTTCTCATTTTGGCAATTTTCTTTTGCATTTTTCTTTCTGGCCGAATATTCTTGGTTCGTAAAAATGTAAATTGCACTTTGGTCAATTGTTGGTAAGCAGAGTGCTTCTTTGTACATTTCGGGTTTGTGGTTTCTGTCCTTCAGTTTTCCTTCCTAGTCGAACCTCTCTTTTCTCTCTTCTCTGTGTTCCTTTTCCTTTTTCCCTATTTGCTTCTTTTTTGTTGGTGAACTGGTTGCTCACTGCCTCTTTTTCTTCTCATTTTCATCTATTTCAGTTTGTGTCATTGGTTCATGGCTGATTTTTTCCTCCTCACCTCTTCATCTTGTTACGGCTTGACGACTGTGGTAGGTACATTCGACTCTTGCTTGTTTTTCTTTAATCTTTTTCATGTTACCTCTGTTTTAAGTCGATTACTCCTCCCTTCTCTTGTTATCTTATAGTCAATTCTTTCCTCTTCTTTTAGGTGTGTTATTCTTTTGATTCTCAGAAGTTTCCTCGAGAAGTGACAGAGTTTTGGTGATATTTAGCCGTCGAAACCATTTTCTTATCACTCGATTTAAAGTGAGCATGTGGGCTAACATGTGGGGTGTTGGTTGAATGCCCTATCTCGAGTTTTTAGTGTTATTTAGGCAATAGGTATCGATCAAGTCTTTGGATTATGTGACTTTTGTTAATGGGTTCCCTGGATAATACAGCTTTTCAGCAAAGGAGAGTGTGGCCAACCTTCGATTAACATTATTGACGGGTTAAACTTCATTTGTGGATTAAGGCAAGTGTTGTTGCTATTCTTTTTGGGATTGAGTATTAATAAGAAGGTGATGACCCTAGTGCCAAACATTTTATCGAATGTCTTAATTAATGTAGGTTCGTGTTTGAAGGCTTTTTGCAAGTATTCGCAACTACGTGTGCAATCACACCTCTTTTTAGTTGTAAATCGGCAAAAGCCAAAAAGTCAAAAATAAGGCATTTAAGGTCACACGAGCGTGCAATTACTCGTGTGGTAAACCAAGCCCTTGAATCATGGGCGTAAGACTATAGAGGCCATCGTGGGTGTCTTCATGGGCTTAAGCTATTTTGGGCCATGTTGGGCCAGAATGGGCCATGTAAGCCCAATGGGCTCATGGGCTCTACACGGATAATATCCACAATACGTGGTAAATACTGGGCTGGGCTGTGTAGTTAGCATAGCCATGGCTAAACCTAGGCTAAATGGGCTACACGAGTGTGTGGGACCACTTGGGCCGAATAATGGGCCTTGGGCCCATTTACACTGTTATGATCGCTATACCCCTAGTGATATAATGACAAATGTGTCTAAGATAAGTATATGATTGTACTGAGCATGACACTCTGCATACACGTATGATATATGACATGACATTTTGCATAGGGTTGGGATTCTGTTAAGGAGGAAGTGTACTGTTACTGGTGGCTTTGCCACATATACTGATGCAGGCAGCTTTGCTACGATATTGGTGTGTTAGCTGGGTGGGTCGACTTTGTCCCCACATGGTGTGTTGGTGGTACGGAGTGGTGTGTTGGCTGGATTAGGATGGGTTACATTAGTGTACCGTTTTGTTATTGTATTGGGCTAAGGCCCACTCTGTACTATTTCTAATTAGGGCTCAGGCCCAGTCTATTACTGTGTGCTATATACCGATCAACCAATAGGGGATTACACACTGATTTTTCGTAAACTTACTCTTTCTTTTTGACTGTCCAGGTAGTCCCCAGCTATAGGCAATTTGGTGCTGTGAAGGACTCAGAGGTGGCCATATGACTGCAATTTATTTACATTTGGTATTATTTATACTTAAAGTTTCGTTTTGGGTTTATGTTTTTGTGTAATAAGGCCATTTATGGGGTATAATTTTTAATTGGGCTATTATTTATTTTACTTAAAAACTGCTAGTGTTAAGAAGTCGTGTTTTCAAAATAATAATTGTTTTTCAAAAACACATATTTCAACTTCAAGGTTTCAAAAGCTTCCGCCAATCTTAAACGGTTTAGCATATCAAAAGCAATTAATCTGGTAAAACGTTTTTGACAAGATGATTTGGTAATAGCAAAGAACTTAACTCACCAAAGTTTTCGTAAAGACATTTTGATGTGACACGCCGAATTCGGCTATAATGTCTGGGCCGGGTTCTGGGTGTTACAAGCCAAAACCCTAGTTGTTGCTTCTTTTCAATTTTCGGCTAAGGGGGGACTAAATTGAGGAGATGGACACTTTTATTTGATTTATTTTGTCTTTATTAACCAAATGACCAAAATGCCCTTAATGCCAAACTTTGAAATTTCACCTAACCATGTCCATTTTTGTCCAACTTAAAGTATAATGGTCTAATTACCATTTAAGCACCTCCAATTTAAAATTTCATAGCAATTAGATACCTCTAGCTTCTAGAACACACATTTTGCACCTGTTGCAATTTAGTGCTATTAGTCAAATTAGACACTCTATCGATAAAATTTCTTAACAAAATTTTCACATGATCATTCAATCATACTGTAATCCTTAAAGAAATGATAAAATAAATTGTTCTACTTCGAATTCATGGTCCCAAAACCATTGTTTTGATTTGACCCTAAAACGGAATGTTACAGATATTGATGTGAAAAGTATTGAGATATGATTATGTATGAGATTGTGTGACATATTGCATATGCATTGGGTTGGGATTTTATGGTTGATGGAGGAGTTCCATGGAGTACCAGCGGCATATTAATTTTGCATTATTCGTAGCCAGTGCATTGCACCTAGAGTATCGAGGGTATTGGTGATTCTATCACATATTATATGTTATTGACGATTGTATCGCATTATTTGATATCTGGTAGATTTTCTACATTATTGATTATTCGGTGGTTTTACCACATTGATCTATGCTCATAATGTTTTGGATTTTGGCAGACAAGTTCTGGGGAACTCGTGGTGTGTAGTGGATGCTATGGGTATGAACCTTTTTGCATTGCATCATGTGCACGACATATTCAAATGTTATTGAATGTAACAGCCCGATTTTGGGCCTAGGCGTAACAGTGGTTTCGAGATCACGAATTCGACGCAAAAATTTTTTTTTACTACATTTCATGGTCTATAGTTTTACGGAATGATTTCGTGAAAATTTTGTTCGAAAATTTTGACGTTTGAGCACTCAATTTAGTAAAAAGAACTAATTTGTAAAATGTGCAAAAGTTGAGTTCTACATGCTAGAGGTGTCTAATTGCTATGAAATTTTAAATTGAAGGTCCTTATATGGTAATTAGACCAACTTACATTAATTTGGACAAAAATAGACATGAGGTAAGAGAATTTTAGTGTTTTGAGAAAAGGGCATTTTGGTCATTTGGTAATTAAATGAATTCAAAACAAAAAATCAAGCCAAAATTTAGTCCATCTTCTTAATGGTTGGCCAAAATTTGCAAGGAAGACATATCTAGGGTTTTGCCACTTTTCAAGCTTCATTAAACATCCGTTCTTGCCTTGTCTTTAATGCGTTGTACATTTTTGAAGCCGTTATCACCCGATCTATCTATTTCTACCATTAATTTGAGAGATGATTTAGATCTAGGGTTTGAACCATGTCAAAATTTGTGTATTTTGATGTCTAATGGTAGATTATGCAAGTTTAATGGTAGATAAACAACTTTTGCTAGGTGATTTTTGATGAAAATATCAAAAGGACCAATCAGTAAAAAGATTTCAAAATGTGTGTAACAAAGTGATTAAATGAAAAATGTGGACTGTTATAAGCATGAAAGAGGTTCGCCTAGTCTTGGGTTTTGATGAAATTGAATAGATTTCATTTTACGATCCTAGGGACTAAAACGTAAATATGTTAAAGTTTAGGGGAAAAAATGTAATTTTTCCATAATATAAGTTTTGGACTGAATTGAGTAATGTGATTAATAAACGAGTTAAATTTGCTATAATAGATCAAGAGAAACAAGGTTCGGACCTAGATCGGGGGAAAAATAAATTATTTGACGATTACGTCCATTTCCTACTATTTTTGTATTGAGGTAACTTCTTATGTAAATAATGCATTGCTTTAATTATATTTTAAATGCTTTACTATTGTATGATTTATGATCGACCATTGAGCGCGTCCGACAAAGTTACGACAAGCATGAAATCCCAATTGAACCTTAGGAATAGATAGGATACAAATGTCACGACATTAGGGTTACCGAGGTTTTGTGTAAGACCATATCTGGGATATGGCATAATTATGAAACTTTGTGTAAGACCATATCTGGGATATGGCAACGATATGAGGTTTGGTGTAAGACCATAGCTGGGCTATTGGCATCGAGACGAGATCCCATGTAAGACCATATCTGGTATATGGCATTGGTGTGGTATTATGTGTACGAGATAACTGAGTATCCTTAAGTATTCCAAGTGGTTCAACGGGAAAGGAAACAAGAATGTCAAAGTTGTGAAAAACTATGGTATGTGGTATATTAGTACAGGTATGTACATAAAACTCATGCTAGTGAGTTCGATATGTGATGAATCTTTCGGTAAGGTTGTGATTGAGTAATTTGGATTATGAGATTTATAATGACATTTATGTTAATTTACTTCAAGTTAATTGTATGTTAAATGTGAGTTTATAATGCTTATTATTTGTGATAAACCGTAATTTATACATATTTTTATCCCATGCTTAACACATTTATGAATGATTTCTCTTTAGATTTGGTGAATTTGATGCTCCTAATCCTTTAATTTCATGTTTTATACTTAGGTGATCATAGGACACCAAAAAGAACAAGAAACGGGCCAAAAACGGAGAAAATGGGCTGACATGGGAAAACAACACGGCCTGGACTTCATCACACAGGTAGCACACATGCCCGTGCCATTCTAACAGGCTCGAACACGGCCTAAAACAAAACTCAACACGGGCGTGTTGATATCTCACCTTGACCATGGCCTGAAGTTATCGTACACGGGCGTATCTCAGTCGAGCCCAAGTTTAGTTCTATTCGAAAAAGGGCTCATTTGAGGGTTTTTAGGCATTCTAAAGCCTATTTAAACACCCGAGAGGAGGACTAAAGAGGACACACAGAGTAGGGAGTAAGGAATTACTCGAAGAAAGCCAATTGATCCATCTCAGAAGCTAGATTCATCATCAAGACTGAAGATCTCTCCTCAATTTCACTTTAAGAGTTTTAGGTTTTATTTATGTTTTGTATTCATTATTCTTCTGAGGTGATTTCCTTTATAGTTATGAACTAAATCCCCTAAATACCTAAGGGGAATGAAACCTAAGACGGATGTTGTTATTATTATCTGAATTGTATGATAAATATTTAACTTGTTCTTAATTATGTGTTCTTAATTCTTGTTTCGGTATTTTAGGCTATTGATTCAAGTTTATGCTCTTATTCAGAGGATGAGTAGTCCCTGTCTAAGAGTATCCTTGTCATAATTAAGCGGAGTTGATTGCGCGCCTAGAGATAGGGTGACAAGATTTTGCTGGATTAGGGTGAAACCTAATAAGGGGATCCATAGATCGAGTTAATGCAACCTTAGGGTGTTAATTAGAAAGAGATTTCAATTATTCAACCTAGGGTTAGACGTTATTAGTCTTGAATAGGGATAATAACATAACTTAGGGATTTCTACGGAACAAGTTGAATGAATAAATCGTCCGATTCAGAGTCAAATAACAAGTGAAGTCTAGGTGGATATTCCTTGGGTATTGTCTTAAATCAATCATTTTCCAAAAGTATTTTCCCAAATCTAGTTTCTATGATTTCTTAGTTTAGTTAATTACTTTAGATAAACAAACCCTTTTATTTTTTGGCTAGATAATAAAAAGACAGTTAATACTAGTACTTTTAGTTCCTTCAGGTTCGACAATCTGGTATTACTAAAACTATACTACTGTTCGATAGGTACACTTGCCTTTATCGTGATAATAGTTAGTTTCAAGAATGATTAATTATAAATTTATAAAGCTTATCGCGAAAAATCATGATCAAGTTTTTGGCGCCATTGCTGGGGAACTAAGATATTAGGAACACTCGATTTTCTTACTTTAGCCATTTACTTTTATTGCAATTAAATTTTATTTTAATTTTTGTTACTAAATTTTTTTTTCTCCTGGTAGGTTCTTATAGTTTATGACTAGAAGAAACACGTCAGGACCATTACTTTTTGACGAAGATATCAATCGTATAGCTCGTAGAAACCGAAGAGAAATAAGGCGAAGCTTAAGATACACAGAAGAAGAGCAAGAGAACGATATCTCAACTACAACTGAGGAGATGACTGAAAATCAGGAAAATTCGCTACCTCCTGCGATTGCCGCCGATCAAGTAAATCAGAATCAAGCTCCACGCACTATGTATGATTATGCTAAACCTACATTAACAGGAACTGAGTCAAGTATAGTTAGGCCTGCTATTGGTGCAAATAATTTTGAACTGAAACCTAAAATGATTCAAATGATACAACAATTTGTTCAGTTTGATGGTTTGCAGGATGAGGATCCCAACACTCACTTGGTAAATTTTCTGGAATTCTGTGAGACATTTAAAATTAATGGCGTTTCTGATGATGCCATTCACCTTCGGTTATTCCCTTTTTCGTTAATGAATAAAGCTAAATAGTGGTTGAACTCATTACCATGAAGATCAATCACTACTTGGGAACAAATGACATAAAAATTTTTATTGAAGTATTTTTCGCCAGCTAAAACGGCTAAATTACGTAATGAGAGAGATACAATGACCTACTGTGAAGGTGCCCTAACCATGGGTTACCTCTATGGCTGCAAGTTTAAACATTTTACAATGGTGTTAACCCCTCAACAAGACAGATGATTGATGCAGTAGCTAGTGGAACCATCAACAACAAAACATCTGAAGCAGCTTACGAATTTATTAAAGAGATGTCACTGAATAAGTAATAGTGGCAAGTCATGAAGACTAAGCCAACCAAAACAGCTGGCGTTTATAACGTCGATGTGGTTAATATGTTATCAAATCAGGTTGAGATTCTAAATAAAAAGATTGATGATTTACTTGGTTCTACGCAGGTACATCCAGCGATGAGGTGTGATTCAAGTGGAAGTGGATCGAGTTATACAGAACATATACCCAATGGCCATGGCATAGAGAACGAGCAATTAAACTACATGGGTAATAATCCTCGATCTCAAATAATCCTTATAGTAATACTTACAATGCAGGTTGGAGGAATCACCCAAATTTCTCATGGGTTTCAAGGGAATCAAAGGCCACAAAATCCTCTGGGTTTTCAAAAACCACCCTATCAACATGAAAAGAAACTGAACCTTGAGGAGATGCTATCTAAATTTATCTTGGTGTCAGAAATTTGTTTCCAGAATACCGAGACAGCACTTAAGAATCAACAAGTGTCAATCCAAGGGCTCAAAACTCAGATAGGCTAGCTGTCCAAACTAATTTCCAAATGACCACAAGGTAGCTTGCTAAGTAACACTGAACCTAACCCGAGGGAACAGCTCAACGCGATTAATGTTCAAGGTGAAGAAGGATTTGTTAAACCTGAGCCAAAACCGAGGTAAGGAATTGTGGTAAGTAAAGGTGAGGTAGGTCACAATGAGAAAAAAAATGGTAAGTGTAGAATATAAACCTCGTGTGCCATATCCCAATGCGACAAGGAAAGACCGCTTAGATGAACAATTTGGTAAATTCCTTAAACTCTTAAAAAAATTACATATCGACCTACTGTTTATTGAAGCTCTCTCGCAAATGCCGAACGCAATAAAGTTTTTAAAGGTGCTCTTAGCAAATAAGCGGAAGTTAGATGAGGCGTCGCATGTGGAGCTAAACGCAGTTTGCTCAGCTATTCTACAAAATAAGCTACCCAACAAATTAAAAGATCTAGGGAGTTTTACAATTCATTGCTTAATTGGTAGCTTAGATGTTAATAATGCATTGGCTGATTTAGGGGCTAGCATTAACATCATGCCTTACAAAATGTTTAAGCAACTAGGTCATGGGAAACCCAAATAGGCTAGGATGAGCATTCAATTAGCAGATAAAACTATCAAATTTTCTAGGGGTATTATTGAAGATGTACTAGTTAAAATTGATAAATTTATATTTCCCGTTGATTTCGTTGTTCTAGACATAGAGGAGGATAGCAACACTCCTTTGATTTTAGGAAGGCTCTTTTTAGCAACTGCTAGAACGATTATTGATGTTGGCACAGGTGAACTCACACTTCGTGTGGGAGACAAAACAATCACCCTTCAATCTCACAATTCTGGCAAAACATCAAAAATTGAAGGTGATTGTATAAACCATTCTACTAAAACTGACCATATGTTGCAACCTACTTTGCAGGAAATGAGTTCAAAGGATATACATGAGCCATGTTCAAGCAACAATAGAGGACCTATTCATGAAGAACAAAGGCTACAAATTGAGGAGCTAGATGAATGGCAGACACATAAACCGAGAATACACGATAAACTAAAACTACGCCAGGACGAGCTGAATACCTCACCAAATCAACTTAAGGTTAGAGATAAAGTATTATTAGATGCCGCAGATCCTCGTATTACCACTTCCAAACTGAATGAAGAAATTCCTCTTACGGTACTTAGCATTTTCCCATTCGATACAGTCGAGGTAATCCATCCCACAGTCAGCACTTTTAAGGTAAACAATACCCGTCTAAAACCTTATTTTGATGAAATTGATAGCAGGAATGAGGAGTGTAAACTCCTCAAACCACTATGATCATTCAATACAGAGGTAAGTCGAGCTTAGACTATAAATAAGTGCTTCTCAGGAGGCAACCCGAGTACTAACGGTATTAACTTCTTTAAATTTTAGTATTTAACACTTAACCTACTAACTGAGCTCTTGAATACATGTTTTCCACACCCACACAGCCAGATACACGAGCGTGCTTTAGACCGTGTAAAAACAGGGCAAGGACTTTTCCCAACACCGGCTGCGATAAATCGCCACGACCGTACGACATGGCCGTGGACGATCCTGCCAAAATAACACGGGCATGTCTTGAAATCATGGTCGATCCTGCCAACATAGCACGGGCGTGCGACACACCCGTGCTTAGCACCTGTGGTCGAACCTGCCAAAAGAACACGAGCGTAGACCTACATAGACGGGTGTGGGAGAAGCGAACGAAGCCAGGTACGGTCTCATGACACGACCGTGTTCATCAACATGCCCAAGGTATACGGGCGTGGGGAAAATGTCAAACGCGCCAAAATTTGAAAAAACGCGAAACACATGGGCTAAAATTAGGGCACACGGGCGTGTCCCCTAGCTCTGTGCCCCGAAATCTATAAATACCCTTCACTATTAATCATCTTCTTCACCCAAAATCCCTAACCCTAGCCGCTGCAACTCCACACGCCCCCTCTGCCACGCCTGTGCACCGCTTTCAACTCTAATTTTTTACGCCCAAACTCCTCTTTCTAGTGTTTGTTTACTCCTTTCTCTTTCATTTTACTTATTTCTAATTCTATTTATCATAATAAGCTACATTTTTCATACTATTTCCATTTTTCTATCACTCAAATTTCATGTCTAGAGTAGTTATCATCTATTTCATGTTGAAGTTTTTACTCATTGCATGATTTCTCTGCTCCATTTGACTAGTTTAAAGTGAATATTGATGGTTAGGATAATAGAAATACTCATGCCTTTTGTGTTGACATTTTTGTTCAATAAAATATGTTACATTCATCCATTTTTTGTTTCCATAGATTTTTTTTCCATTTTTATGAAACTCATACTATTATCATGCTAATGACACGAAATTATGCCATAAAATTGATTGTTTTGGTTAGGTTTGTTAGTGTTAGTAGTTGTGGCTAAAATTATTAGTTTTAATTTATGACTTTTTCTTTTCTGAATTTGTTTATATTTTACCTTGTCCATTCATTAAGACAGAATAATGGTTTTGCGTGCAGGTATACCATGTCATCCTCACGTGGATAGAAGGTCGTCGTTTCCGCTTTGAAGAAAATGAAGGGAGCGTCATCTTCCTCGGGTCCTACCGCTAAAATTCGCCACCCCTTCCTACAGTTTGCCATTGGACCCCAAGAAGAACTTTTCCAAATACTTCGGGCCCGACCCTTAGGTGTAGGTCGCTGCATAGACTAGGCCACGCTAGAACAAGTCCAACTGGCTAATGCGATTTGGGCCCTCCTCACAACCGACCTGTGGGACCTTTTCTTTGAGATCGTCGAGCGGACGTATCTCGAGCTCACGATGGAACTATGCTCAACATTCCATCTTTAGACTGTAATGACCAACTATGATGATCCCGGTACAGTCCAATTTCGCCTCAACGGTCTAGTCCTCCAGTTGAGCGTCCCAGAGTTCGGTACAACACTGGGCCTTTACATGAAAGAGTTCAAGGAGGAGAATGGCCTCGATACCCTCAACTGCCACATCCATTATTCTCCCTCGAAGTGCTGGAATGCCCTCATCCCTCGCTCGGCCACCTACGACCCTAGTCACTCCAAGGCATTAGCTCCCCCTCCATCCTTAAAGTACTTACATTCTATTTTGGCTCGCACTCTGACAGGGAGGCGAGAGAGCACCGGCGTCGTCAACACTCACGACGTCTATTTCCTATGGTGTATGTCGCATGGGCATGTTTTCGATCTTGCCTACTTCATCGCCCTTGCCATTCGCCATCAGATGGAGTGGCATCGAAAGGAGGGTCATCTCCATTGGCCCCTATGTGACTAGGTTGGCTCAGCACTTTGGGCTCCTCAACACCGCGGCACAATAATCCTCCTTTACCCTCCTTGGCCAGATGTCTTCACAAGGCATATCGAGCATGCTAAGTATGAGGATGATCGAAAAGCGCCGTGGAACCTACCCTCCTTAATATCGTCTCGCCCAATCAACCGAGGAGGAGGCTCCTGAGGACATTACTGATGATGTCCCTCTACAACACGAGGACCCATCGTCTTAGCCACCACCCACCCATCGGCCAGTTCATGTAGTGGCTTCATATTCTGACATCTCTTAGCACTTCACTCGATTTGAGCAGCAGTGTTTTTAGTGATTTGATAACATTGATGGTACTCTAAAGCAGATTTGTCAGCACCTCCACATTTCATCGCCACCACCACCTCGTGAACCATCCGACGATGATGATATTTAAATATTTTATTTTATCTTTATTTTTATTTTTATTTTTATTTTTCATTTTTCTTATTATCTCTATTTTTAACTTTTCATTTTACTTCCTTTTGATACTATTTTATTTTTAAGATTTATAAACAAATTTTATTCTCGGCTATTTCATTATGAGTAATTATTCTTCTCTATATTCCTAAAGAGTTCCTGATTTTCTCACCATTATAAAGAGCTACAAAGCTCACAATTACTTAGGAACTTCAAACTCCACAGGAAAAGGTTCTCCGCGACTGCCATGCCCTACTCGACCACGAGGTATAATATTCTTTTGGCGCAGCACTTGTGGAACCCAACCTTTACCACCACCAGAGTATCCTCCTCCACTCTACATAACTCCAAACTATGGAGTTCATTCACTTAACAGCCAGGAAGTTTCACTTCTCCACCTATCTTATGATCTTATATATATAATTGCCACCAACTTTATCTTTGTACATTGAGGGCAATGTACATCTTAAGTGTGGGGGGTAAATTATATCACTATCAGAAAAATCCCTGAATTTTGTCTTGTTATCTTGTAAATCTCTCATATCATTTTTAGGATGAATTTTGATTAATTTATGGTTTTTATTGATATATCTTGAATTAAAACATGGGCATTCATGCATTTATTATTTAAACTTTAAGGCATTAGAGAATTAAGCATGATAAGTTGATTTTTGAGAATTTAAAATTTTAGGTTGTTATCCCCAAGTTTAAGTATTATCTTGAATTGAAATCCACAGGTTTAAACATCAAAAAGCCATAATTTTTGTGAGATTTTGAGCATTTAAGAGCATCTATTATTTCTTTCATGCTCACTTTTATTGTTGCTTTAAGTGCGTCAATATCGAATTGTTATTCTAGAACTTGCTTAATTATGCATATCAAGACCGCACCTTTTGATTTGATATCTCAAGATGATAGAGGCACTTAGGATTAACCTCCTCATGCCATGAAAAGCCTACCTTCACAACTAACCCTTAGTAAACCCTTTTCAGCCTAACAAGCCATTCCTTGATTTATCCCCAATATTAACCTTTAACTCATTATTGTCGAAAACCAATCAATTAATTTGATCCCTATTTTTGTCAAGATTTGATTTGAATGAATTGCTTAGCTATGTCTTGTTCTTAATAGTTAGTCTATGTTATTTAATTTGTTCTTAAAAAAAATACATATTAGTAGTGATCTTTCATTTTTGAGCTTAAGTATTTAAATTCCATATTCCGAGAAGAAGCTCTTTTGTACGCAATTGATGAGTAAATATTTTTCTAGTTAAATAATTTTTCAATTCAATCTCGATTTTAACCCTCTCTTTAGCTTGTGACCACACCGCCTAACCAAGCCTCGTTACAACCCTCTAAAGACCTCTTGATTGATGTATCATCTCAATTTATGGTGGTAGAGATTTGATTTTCATGCAAGCCTATGGTAATAACTTTTCATATTGACTGTTGAGTGCTGCATTCATTATCCTTAAACACTTCAAGTGATTTGAGTGAATCTTTAGTGAGGATGTTAAACTCTGTGAGATTTTGAATCAAAGCTGATTATTTAAATAAGGGGAGATACCTATATTTTTCATGATTAAATGCTTAACTTGGAATGTTGAAACTTTAATGTTCTTCTAGTTGAATTCTCAATGTGTGATTACTTATAGATTAGCTTGAGATATTATTGATCAGAATTATAAGTTGAGAAAAATGAATTATTAACTGTGAATTGAGGATTTTGTTTGAAGACAAGTAAACGCTTAAGTGTGGGGGTATTTGATAAACCGTAATTTATACATATTTTTATCCCATGCTTAACACATTTATTAATGATTTCTCCTTAGATTTGGTGAATTTGATGCTCCTAATCCTTTAATTTCATGTTTTATACTTAGGTGAGCATAGGAGAGCAAAAATAACAAGAAACTAGCCAAAAACAGAGAAAATGGGCTGACGTGGGAAAACAACACGGCCTGGACTTCATCACACGGGCAGCACACATGGCCGTGCCATTCTAATAGGCTCAAACACAGCCTAAAACAAAACTCAACACGGGCGTGTTGATCTCTCAGCCTTGACTATGGCCTGAAGTTATCACACACGGGCGTGGCACACGAGCGTGCCCCTATAGAGCCCAAGTTTAGTTTTATTCGGAAAAGGGCTCTTTTAAGGGTTTTTAGGCATTCTAAAGCCTATTTAAACACCCGAGAGGAGGACTAAAGAGGACAATCTAAGTAGGTAGTAAGGAATTACTCGAAGAAAGCTGATTGATCCATCTTAGAAGCCGGATTCATCATCAAGACTGAAGATCTCTCCTTAATTTCCCTTTAGGAGTTTTTGGTTTTTTTTATGTTTTGTATTCATTATTCTTCTGAGATTTTTTCCTTTTTCGTTATGAACTAAATCCCCTAAATACCTAAGATGAATGAAACCTAAGACAGATCTTGTTATTATTATCTAAATTGTATGATAAATATTTAACTTATTCTTAATTATGTGTTTTTAATTCTTGTTTCGGTATTTCAGGATATTGATTATGCTCTCATTTGGAGGATGAATAGTCCTTATCTAAGAGTAACTTTGTCATAATTAAGCGGAGTTGATTGCGCGCCTAGAGATAGGGTGACAAAATTTTGCTGGATTAGGGTGAAACCTAATAAGGGGATCCATAGATTGAGTTAATGCAACCTTAGGGTGTTAATTAGAAATAGATTTCAATTATTCAACCTAGGGTTAGACGTTATTAGTCTTGAACGGGGATAATAACATAACTTAGGGATTTCTACAGAACAAGTTGAATGAATAAATCATCCGATTCAGAGTCAAATAACAAGTGAAGTCTCGGTGGATTTTTCCTTGGGTATTGTCTTAAATCAATCATTTTTCCAAAAGTATTTTCCCCAATCTTGTTTTTGTGATTTCTTAGTTTAGTTAATTAGTTTAGATAAACAAACCCTTTTATTTTTAAGCTAGATAATAAAAACACAGTTAATACTAGTACTTTTAGTTCCTTTGGGTTCGACAATTCGGTCTTGCTAAAGCTATACTACTGTTCGATAGGTGCACTTGCCTTTATCGTGATAATAGTTAGTTTCAGGAACGATTAATTACAAATTTATAAAGCTTATCACGAAAAATCATGACCAATTTGTATGGGAACTTACTAAGCTTTATAGCTTACTCCCTTTCATTTCCGTTATCTTATAGTGTCACCAAACCAGCTCGGGGATCAGAGATTGTTGGAGATCTAGCCACACTATCGACTTAATATTTTGGGTACCATTGATTTCAATAATTTGAGTTGTGGCATGTATAGGGACTTGGTTATTTTGTTATGTGTCATAATTAATTTGGCCTAATGTGTTGGCCTATATTGGTTAATAATTCATTTTGTAAATGGCCATATGAAATTGGGTAATATTGGTTTAAGTATTTATGCATATGATGAGGTTTTCATGGATGCGAAAAGTTGCTTGATTTGTATTGAGTTATATGTGATGTTTGTGTATGATTAATGATAGCATGTGAATGAGGTATTGATGCCTTGGTTGTGGCTGATTTGGTTGAATGTATATACTTGGAATGGTGTTATGTTTTGTTGTGTAGGTGTATGCATAAAAGGGCGACAAAATGGCTTGGTAAATAGCCTTGTTTTTGTTTACATAGGTAGACAATCGGGCGTGTGTCTAGGCCGTGTGTGACACACGGCTTGCCCTATGGGCATGTGTTCTGGCCGTGTGTCCCCTGCACCTTAATTGTTGCAAAACAAAATGCTCAGAATTCAGCACACAGGCAGAGGCTCGGGCATGTGTCTTAGCCGTGTGGATGACACGGCCTCAGGCACGGGCATGTGCCCTAGGCGTGTGAAGTTTGCATCTATTTTATGAAAAATTATAAAAATTAAATTGACCACATGGCCTAAGCACACGGACATGTGCCTTGGTCGTGTGACTTCCATTTATTCTTGGATGACAAACTGAGAGTTACACGGGTTAGGGACATGGGTGTGTGTAACCACACGGACGTGTCCCAAGCCACACGGGCGTGTGGCTCTTAAAACATGAAAAATTTTCTAAGTGTGGTGGAGTTTTCCAAAGTTCTCAGTTTAGTCCCGAACTACTTCCAATGTATGTTTTGGGCCTCGTAAGCTTGATTTAGGAACGATGTGAATGTAAATGAAAATTTTTAAATTTGGAGGGAAATTTACGTCTCGGTTTTGTATATTTGCTTATGTTTAAGTCTGGTAATGCCTTGTACCCTTTTCTGGCATCGAATACGGGTAAAGGGTGTTAAATTTAGTGGTATCAAAGCTATAGTTTAATCGATTCTCAAACTAACATAGCATGTGTACGAGTCTAGCTATACGTGCCATAAATGAACAGTGATAATGTGATGACTCCTGATTATATTAAATTGTGTTTTCGTATAGTAAATAGATCCCAATCGAGTTGAGACTGATATGTTGAAAATAATGTGCCGGCTCCCGCTCAAGGGGCAGCGCCGTCTAATAACAGACCCCCTAAGTTTAGTCAAGGAGAAGGGGGTAGGAAAGCCTTTCTCCACATAATGAATGAGTGGTATACGAAATTTGTTCGAACAAATCCAAATGCCAAACCTCCTCCACCCCCACCTATTCCTCGACCGGTTCCCATAGCTCCTCAAGGTATGGAATTTGTAAGAATGAACAAGCCTCCAGTTGATAAGATCCGAAAGCATGGGCTGAAGATTTTAGAGCTAATGTGGATGATGATCCCAAGAGAGCTGAGTTTTGGCTTGAAAACTCTATAAGATTATTTGATGAGCTATCCTGCACACTGGATGAGTGTTTAAACTGTGCCATCTCACTTCTAAGAGATTTTGCATATCACTAGTAGAATACACTGGTATCGGTAGTACAGAGAGAGAGGGTTAAATGAGAATTCTTTTAAGAGGAGTTTCGAAAGAAATATATTAGTTAGCAGTTCATCGATCAGAAACGTAAGAAATTTCTTGAGCTAAAATAAGGTTGTACGTCAATGACCAAATATGAGCGAGAAGTTGTCAGGCAGAGTAAATATGCTCGAGAATGTGTTTCTACTAAGGCTATTATGTGCAAGAGGTGTGAGGATAAATTAATGAGGATATTCGTGTGTTAGTTGGGATCTTAGAACTAAAAGAATTTGTGGTATTGGTCAAGCGAGCCTGTAAGGCCCAAGAGTTGAACAAGGAGAAGAGGAAAACTGATTGTGGAGCTAAAGATTCGAGGAAAAGACCAATAAGTAAGTCATTTCCATCTTATTCGATGAAATATAAAGAAATGTATTCCCGTTCGAATGTATCAGCTAGGTATTCCCACAGAGACCGCGGGAAGCAACACTCGAGTAAATCTCAAGCCACTTCAATGGCAAGTGTGGGTAATATGAGGCCTAATAGAGCTGAATGTCAACATTGTGGCAGACATCATCCCGGTGAGTGTAGAATGAATGACCGGGCTTGTTTCAAGTGTGGCTCCAAAGAGCATTTTATCCGAGATTGTCTTGAAATGCCTAAGAAAGAAAAATTACAGAGTGCAAGGCCGAGTAATACTACTAATAGGGGTAGGCCACTGAGGAATACTAGAAATGGAGCTAGTAGTAAAGGTGTGACAAAGGATACAGCTGTAAGATCTGAAGCTTGAGCACCTGCTAGAGGCTATGCCATCCGTACTCGCGAAGAAGCGACATTTCCCGATGTCATCAGTGGTACTTTTTCTCTCTATAATACTAATGTAGTTGCATTGATTGATCTTGGATCAACCCATTCTTATGTTTGTGTGAAATTGGTAACTAGTAAGAGCTTGCCTATTGAGTTTACTGAATTTGTGGGTAGAGTGTCAAACCCTTTAGGCAAACATGTATTAGTTGATAGAGTTTACAAGAATTGTCCCTTGATGATTCAAGGTCACTATTTTTCAACTGATTTAATGTTGTTGCCATTTGATGAATTCGATGTTATTTTAGGTATGGATTGGTTGACACTGCATGATGCCGTAGTGAACTGTAAAAGAAAGATTATTGAACTGAAATGTGAAAATGGTGAAACTCTTCGGATTGATTTAGATGAGTTGGGTGAGTTACCTGTTGTGATTTCTTCGATGTCTGCTCAAAGATATGTAAGAAAATGGTGTGAAGTGTATCTTGCTTATGTGTTGAATACAAAAGTGTCTGAAAATTAAATCAGTACCGATAGTTTGTGAATATCCGGATGTGTTCTCGGAAGAGTTTCCTGGGTTACCACCGGTTAGAGAAGTTGAGTTTGGTATTGATTTAGTACTAGGGACCTCACCAATATCTATTGCTCCGTATAGAATGGCTTTGACTGAATTGAAATAATTAAAAGCTCAGTTGCAAGAGTTGACGGATAAGGGTTTTGCAAGACTGAGTTTTTCTCCCTGTGGTGCTCCAGTGTTATTTGTAAAGAAGAAAGATGGGTCTATGGGACTTTGTATCGATTACTGACCATTCAACAAGGTAACTATAAAGAACAAGTATCCTTTACCAATGATTGATGACTTGTTTGATTAGTTGAGAGGAGCAATGGTATTTTCGAAGATTGATTTAAGATCCAGCTACTATCATTTCAGAGTTAAAGAGTCTGATGTTCCGAAGACCGCTTTCAGAATAAGGTATGGGCACTTGAATTTCTTGTTATGCCTTTTGGATTAACAAATGCACCTGCTATTTTCATGGACTTGGTGAATAGAATTTTTCGACCGTATTTAGATAAGTTTGTGGTTGTGTTTATTGATAACATTCTGATTTATTCTCGAGATGAGTTCGAGCATGCCGAGCACTTGAGAACCATATTGCAGACTTTAAGAGATAAGAAATTGTTTGCTAAATTTAGTGAAAGTGAGTTTTGGCTCCAAGAGGTCAGATTTTCGGGACATATTGTTTCAGGTGATGGCATCTGTGTTGATCCAAGTAAGATTTTTGCAATTGTTGATTGGAAATCGCTGAGAAATGTATCTAAAGTTAGAAGCTTTTTGGGCTTAGCCAGTTATTACCGACGATTTGTCAAAGGATTTTAGATGATTGCTACTCCACTGACCATGTTGTTGCAAAGGGATGTTAAGTTTTAATGGTCCAAAAAATGTTAGCAAAGTTTCGAGAAGTTGAAAGCATTATTGACTAAGGCACCGGTTTTAGTACAACCTGAGCCGGAAAGGGGTTTGTGATTTATAGTGACGTGTCACTGAATGGATTAGGATGTGTGTTGATGCAAGAGGGCAAAGTGATAGCTTATGCCTCGAAACAGTTGAAACTGCACAAAAAGAATTACACGACGCATGATTTGGAATTGGCTGCCATTGTGTTTGCTTTAAAAATTTGGAGACATCATTTGTACGGTGAGAAATGTCATGTATTTTCTGATCGTAAAAGCTTAATATATTGTTGACTCAGAAAGATTTGAACTCGCGGCAACGGAGATGGCTCGAGTTATTGAAGGATTATGAGCTGGTAGTTGATTACCACCCAGGTAAGGAAATGTAGTCACAGATGCGTTGTGTAGAAAGAATTTGTTTGCTTTGAGAGCAATGAATACACGGTTGAATTTCTCCAAGAATGGTTCTATCCTAGCTGAGTTGAGATCTAGACTATTGTTTCTTCAACAAATTTGTGAAGCTCAGAAATGTGACAGTGATTTGCAAGCCAAAAGAGTTCATTGCGAATCGGGTAGTGATTTAGAGTTCCATATCAGATCCGACGATTGTTTGATATTCTGGGGCAAAATTTATGTACTGAAAAATGATGAACTTATTTAGAAAATTCTTCATGAAGCACATAACGGTTGTTTATCTGTGCATCTGGGGAGTACAAAAATGTATAATGGTTTGAAGAAATTGTATTGGTGGTCAGGTATGAAACGAGATATTTCAGAGTTTGTTTCAAAGTGTTTGATTTGTCAACAAGTGAAAGCCGAACACCAAGTGCCTTCAGGTTTACTTTAGCCAGTGATGGTGATCGAGTGGAAATGGGATAGGATTACAATGGACTTCGTAATGGGTTTGCCTTTGACTCTGAAAAAAAGATGTTGTTTGGGTCATTATCGATAGATTGACAAAATAGGCTTATTTTATTCCGGTACATACTGACTACCCACTTGATAAGTTAGCCAAATTGTATATTTCAGAGATTGCAGGGAGTGCCTATGTCTATTATTTCGGATAGAGATCTGAGGATCACTTTGAGATTTTGGAGGAAGTTACAAGAGGCTTTGGGTACAAAGCTGAACTTTAGTACCACATTTCCTTCGCAAACTGACGGTCAGTTTGAAAGGACAATTCAGGTACTCGAAGATATGCTCCAATGTTATGTTCTAGAATTCGAGGGTAGTTGGGAAAAATATTACCATTGGTCGAATTTGCTTATAACAACAGTTTTCAGTCGAGTATAAAAATGGCTACTTATGAGGCATTGTATGGCTGCAAGTGCCGAACACCTTTATATTGGACCGAGCTTAGTAAGAAACATATTCACAGGGTTGATTTGGTTAGAGAAACCAAAGAGAAAGTAAAGGTAATCCATGATTGCTTGAAAGCAGCTTCAGATCGACAGAAGTCATACGCGAACTTGAAAAGAAAAGAGATTGATTTTTTGGTTGGTGATAAAGTATTTTTGAAAGTATCTCAATGGAAGAAGATTTTGAGATTTGATTGTAAAGGCAAATTGAGTCCACGTTTCATTGGGCCATATGAGGTTATCGAAAGAATAGGGCCAGTGGGATATCGGTTAGCCTTACCAACAGAGTTAGAAAGAATTCATAATGTGTTTCATGTGTTAATGTTGCGATGATATCGTTCAGAGCCCTCACATGTTATTTTTCCATCAAAGATTGAGATTCGACCGGACATGACATATGGTGAAGAGTCGATCAAGATCTTAGCTCGGGAAGTTAAACAATTGAGAAATAAGGGTATAGCCCTAGTGAAAGTGTTATGGCAACGACATGGGGTTGAAGAGGCTACGTGGGAACTCGAGGAGGCCATGAGAAAATAGTACCCAAATCTATTTTTTGGCAAGATTTTTAGGGATGAAAATCCATAAAGGGGGGAGAGTTGTAACAGCCCGATTTGGGGCCTAGTCCGAACTGTGGTTTCGAGACCACGAATTCGACATAGAAATTTTTTTTTTTACATTTTCATGGTCTGCAATTTTTCGAAATAATTTTGTGAAAATTTCGTTCGAAAATTTTGACGTTTGAGCACTAAATTTAGCGAAAAGGACTAAATTGCAAAAAGTGCAAAAGTTGAGTTCTACATGCTAGAGGTGTCTAATTGCTATGAAATTTTAAATTGAAGGTTCTTAAATAGTAATTAGACCATTTTACTTTAATTTGGACAAAAATAAACATGAGGTAAGAGAATTTTAGGGTTTTGAGAAAAGGGCATTTTGGTCATTTGGTAATTAAATGAATTAAAAACCAAAAATCAAGCCAAAATTTAGTCCATCTTCTTCATGCTTGGCCGAAATTTGCAAGGAAGGCATAGCTAGGGTTTTTCCACTTTTCAAGCTCGATTGTAAGTCTGTTCTTGCCCCGTTTTTAATGCTCTTTACATTTTTGAAGTCATTATCACCCGATCTATCTATTTCTACCATTAATTTGGGAGATGATTGAGGTCTAGGGTTTGACCCATGTTAGATATTTGTGTATTTTGATGTCTAATGGTAGAATATGCAAGTTCAATGTTAGCTAAACAACTTTTGCTAGGTGATTTTTGATGAAAATGTCAAAAGGACCAATTTGTAAAAAGATTTCCAAATGTTTGTAAAAGTGTGATTAGATGAAAAATGTGGGCAGTTATAAGCATGAAAGAGGTTTGGCTAGGCTTAGGTTTTGATGAAATTTAATAGATTTCATTTTATGAGCCTAAGAACTAAAACATAAATTTGTCGAACTTTAAGGGAAAAATGTAATTTTACCATAATGTAAGTTTTGTACTGAATTGAGTAATGTGATTAATAAATGAGTTAAATTTGCTATTATAGATCAAGAGAAATGAGGTTCGGACCTAGATCGGGGGAAAAACAAAGTATTTAACGATGATGTCCATTTCCTACTATTTTTGTACCGAGGTAAGTTCTTATGTAAATAATGCATTACTTTAATTATATTTTAAATGCTTTTCTATTGTATGATTTATGATTGACCATTGAGTGTGTTCGACAAAGTTACGACAAGCGGGAAATCCCGATTGAACCTTAGGAATAGATAGGATACAAATGCCATGACATTAGGGTTACCAAGGCTATGTGTAAGACCATATCTGGGATATGGCATCATTATGAGACTTCGTGTAAGACCATATCTGGGATATGGCATCGATATGAGGTTTTGTGTAAGAACACAGCTGGGCTATTGGCATCGATACGAGATCCCATGTAAGACCATATTTTGGATATGGCATTAGTGTGGTACTATGTGTATGAGATACCCGAGTATCCTTAAGTATTCCAAGTGGTTCAACGGGAAAGGCAACAAGAATTTCAAAGTTGTGAAAGACTATGGTATGTGGTAAATTGGTATAGGTATGTACATAAAACTCATGCTATTACGTTTGGTATGTGATGAATCCTGCGATAAGGTTGTGATTGAGTAAGTTGGATTATGAGATTTATAATGACATTTATGTTAATTTACTTCAAATTAATTGTATGTTAAATATGAGTCTATAATGCTTATTATTTACATGGGAACTTACTAAGCTTTATAGCTTACTCCCTTTTTTTCCCTTGTCTTATAGTGTTACCAAGCCAGCTCGGGGATCGAAGATTGTCGGAGATCCAGTCACACTATCAACTTAATATTTTGGGTACCATTGATTTCAATAATTTGAGTTTTGACATGTATAAAGACTTGGTTATTTTGTTATATGTCATAATTGATTTGGTCTAATGTGTTTGAGTTATGACATGTATAAGGACTTGGTTATTTTGTTATATGTCATAATTGATTTGGCCTAATGTGTTGGCCTATATTGGTTGATAATTCATTTTGTAAATGGCCATATGAAATTGGCTAATATCGGTTTAAGTATTTATGCATATGATGAGGTTTTCATGGATGTGAAAAGTTGCTTGATTTGGTTGTGGCTGATTTGGTTGAATGTATATACTTGGAATGGTGTTATGTTTTGTTGTGTAGGTGTATGCATAAAAGGGTGACAAAATGGCTTGGTAAATAACCTTGTTTTTGTCCACACGGGTAGACAAACGGGCATGTATCTAGGCCGTGTATGACACACAACTTGCCCCATTGGTGTGTGTTCTGGCCGTGTGTCCCATGTACCTTAATTGTTGCAAAACAGAATGCTCAGAATTAAGCACACGGGCAGAGACACGGGTATGTGTCTCAGCCGTGTGAATGACACGGCCCCAGGCACGGGTGTGGGCCCTGGGCGTGTGAAGTCTGCACCTATTTTATGAAAAATTATAAAAATTAAATTGACCACATGGCCTAAGCACATGGGCATGTGCCTTGGTCGTGTGACTTCCATTGGTTTTTGGATGACAAACAGAGAGTTACACGGGTTAGGGACATGGGCGTGTGTGACCACACGACCTGCCCATACGGGCGTGTCCCAAGCCACAGGGCATGTGACTCTTAAAACATGAAAAATTTTCTAAGTGTGGTGAAATTTTCCAAAGTTCTCGATTTAGTTCCAAATCGCTCCCAATGTATGTTTTGGGCCTCGTAGGCTCGTTTTAGGGATGATGTGAATGTAAATGAAAAGTTTTAAATTTAGAGGGAAATTTATGTCTCGGTATTGTATGTTTGCTTATGTTTAAGTCCGGTAACGCCTCCTTCCCTATTGCAGCATCGAATACGGGTAAGGGGTGTTACATCGAAATTAATGATTATTACTCGAATGAATGATGACATATGCTCATACATTATTTTCTTCTATTAATGCTAATATGTTTCACTATATTTGATATTTTTGCCTATTTAAATAATTATTCAACTCACAATGAGCTTTTCATAAGCTCACCCCACAATAGTGTTTAACTTTTCAGGTAAACCTCAAAATTAGGACAAGACTCGGCATTTGGAGAATCAACATAGACTTCAGATTATTATTTAATTAAGTATTATTAAGTCTTTATTGGTTTTGGCTTGTAATTTTTAATTAATTATTCTAGTCTGTGGCTTGGTAACTTTTCTTTTGGGGATTTTTGCATGCATGGATTACTCAAGCATAATAACCGAATAATGTATGATATCGGGCTTAAGTAAAATTTGATATTGTTCCCCACTTTCCACTAGCATAGGAACTATTTTTGAAAAACAAATCGATAAGGCAACTAATTTTCCAAAATAACTTGAAAAATGGTTTTTCTGCTACATTAGTTTAACTTCAGTTTTTTTTTTTTAAAGAAGAGCAACAAGCAAACAGTTTTTCTAAAATAACGCTATCAACAATAAAATGAATCCTAAGCATACACGACCTAATGAACGAATACTTTTAAGCTAACTCAAAGTACAATTACGATTTTCTCTAAAATGAGTTTATTTAAAGTCTTAAAAAGTAACGTAAGTTAGCTTAGCCATTTCGGTGGCTAATGTAGTCTTCTTAATCTAGCCATAACAGCTCGGCCAGGTTTGGGAGGTTACAGGAATGATGAAGGCAAAGGTGTATGGGAAGTTGGTATTTAAAGTGTGAGTATGGGGGTGTTTAACTCAAACTCTTAGTAAAAAAATAATTAAATACTATAACTCCTAATCTTATTTCAAGATAATAACAATTAATATATAACATAAATCATATTAATATATTACTTGATATTATCTTATTTATTAGAAAATAAAAACTCTTAAGTTAAATAGTGATAAAATACTAAACAATTCTAATCCTATACAGAGTCAATAACAATTAATATATATTATATGAAATAATTATATATTAGTCATTATTATCCTATTTATTAAAACTAAAAAATAAAAAACCTTTATTTTAGTTGTTTTAAAATATCTACAAAAAAAGACAGCTAATTTTAATATTTACAAAAAGGCCAATAAATTATTGCAAATAATTCAATTAAGTACTTGGACTTAAAGATAAATTGAAAATTGAGCTACAAACTAAAACTTGGATTAAAATCAACCCTTTTATTTGACAAATTAAAAATTTATTTTGTCACTTAGGAAATATTTTCTTGGAAGATTATGTTTAAATAAATTCTCAAGAAAGATAGGAGGGGTCACAAGCAGTCCCGCTTAAGCTCTAATCTCGTAGACAAAATTTATTTTAACATACTAATCTAGAAAATATAATCTAAGTCATTTCTTTATCCAATAAAATGAACGAGGTTTTATCCCGCTAAATTTTATCCCTTAGTAATGTTTTAAGCGTTAACCGTTAATTCTGAAATAACCTCCCTTACTGTGAAGTTCAACAACCCCATATGGGAATACTTGATGAATAGTTAATGAAATGATTTTAACTTACCTGGACAAAACCCTAATTTGGAATTGAAAAAGAAAACCTGCTGACTTGTCATGCCATCTTTTCAATCTCTCATTGAATAATTTGGCATTTCATACGAGAACATTTGAAATTCTTTCAACTCATTAAGTTGAAGCATTCGTTTCTCTTTAGCAAGCTTAAGATCCAAGTTGAGCTGTTGGAAAGCCCAGTAAACTCTATATTCTAACTCCAAGGGCAAATGACAGGCTTTTACAAAAACCAACTGATAAGGAGACATCCCTAAAGTTGCTTTGTATGTTTTCCTATAGGCTCATAAAGCAACACTCAGTCATTTGGACCAATCTCGTCGGTTTGGACAAACTACCTTATTGCGTATACCTTTTATCTCCTTATTTGCCAATTCAGCATTTCGATTCGTCTACGGATGGTAAGCTATGGCAATGTTGTGTTTCACTCCATGTTTATCAAGCAACCATTTTAGCCAGTTGTTCAGAAAGTGTGACCCCTCGTAACTGATGATAGCCCTAAGAGTTCCAAACCTTATGAACACCTATTTCTGCAAAACTTCATTACAACCTTGGCATCATTCATCGGATATGTCTCGGTCTCAACCCACTTAGTCTCAACCCACTTAGATACATAGTCCACTACTTCCAATATATACTTGTGACCAAACGAAGGAGGGAAAGGACCAAGAATGTCAATACCCCAAACTTTGAATAATTCTACCTCAATGTTGTTTATTTGGGGCATCTCATTTCTGTTGGTGATGTTTCCAACACTTTGGCATTGATCGTAACTCTTTACGTAATCATATGCATATTTGAATAAAATTGGCTAAAATAATCTAGCTTGTAATACTTTAGCGGTAGTACGTGAAACTCCAAAGTGTCCCCTACTTGGAGTTGCGTGACAATGATATAAAATCTTATGTACCTTGTTTTCTGCCACGCATCTCTTGATCATTTGATTTGTGCATTTTCAAACAAGTATGGCTCTTCCTAGAAATAGTACTTCACATTTTGAAGAAAAAATTTCCTTTGTTGATACATCTTATCAAGCGACATAAAACTACAAGCTAAATAGTTAACAAAATCAGAAACTAAAAGGTGTTATTGACATGATTTACCTTAAGTATGTATTCGTCTAGGAATGTCTCCTGAACGGGTGTAAGTAGAGAAGTTCCTTCTTGCGACTCCAATATAGATAAGTGGTCTGCTACTTGGTATTCTACCCCTTTTCAATCTTGAATTTCTAGATTGAACTCTAGAAGTAGAAGTACCCATTGGATCAACCTCGGCTTGGTATCTTTATTGGAAAGTAAATACTTAATTGCTGAATGGTCCGTATAGATAGTCACTTTGGTACCTACAAGAAAAGATCGAAACTTGTCAAAAGCAAACATAATAGCAAGTAACTCCTTCTCTGTTACCGTATAATTTAGTTGAGCTCCTGTTAGAGTCTGATGTTTGTAATAGATGGGATGAAAAACTTTGTTCCTTCGCTGGCCCATGATAGCTCCTATCGCGAAGTCACTTACATCACACATCAATTCAAATGGAAAATCCCAGTATGGTGTGATGATTATGGGTGCTGAAGCTAACTGACTCTTCAAATATTTGAAAGCTCTTAAGTACTTCTCATTGAATTTGAACATCGTGTACTTCTCCAATAATTTGCATAAGGGTTTAGCAAATTTGGAGAAGTCCTTGATAAATCTTCGATAGAAACTGGCTTGGCCTAAAAAGCTCCTAATACTCTTAATAGATGATAGAGGTGGGAGTTTCTCAAGAACATCTACCTTTGCTTTATCTACCTCGATTCCATGTCTTGTTATCCGATGCCCTAGAACAATACCTTCTCATACTATGAAATGGTAGTTTTCCTAGTTGAGTATGAGGTTTGTTTCTTCACATCACCTTAGTACCTTAGCTAGATTGCCAGGACAATCATCATATGTATCTCC
Organism: Gossypium anomalum; assembly: GCA_025698475.1. Lineage (NCBI taxonomy): Eukaryota > Viridiplantae > Streptophyta > Magnoliopsida > Malvales > Malvaceae > Gossypium > Gossypium anomalum. The sequence goes on along the minus strand of CM046968.1, from coordinate 62,735,692 downwards.
GAATACTGAAAAATCATCCATAAAGACTTCCTAGTATTTTTCAACCATGTCAGTAAAAATAGACATCATACATCTTTGAAATGTAGCAAGTGCATTACATAAACCAAATGGCATACGTCTAAATGCGAATGTACCGTACAGCCAAGTGAATGTTTTCTTGTGTTGATCTTTCGGTGCTACAGTAATCTGGTTATATCTCGAGTACCCATCGATAAAACAATAATAGTCTCGTCCCGCGAGTCTATCCAGCATCTAGTCCAAAAACGACAAAGGAAAGTGATATTTCCTGGTCGCCTTGTTTAGCTTTCGGTAATCAAAGCAAATTCTCCATCCCGTAATAGTTCTAATCAGTATCAACTTGTTATTCTCGTTATCAATAACCATAATACCTCTTTTCTTTGGCATGCACTGGACCGAACTTACCCATGAACTGTTTGAGATAGGGTAAATTATACCTGCATCTAACCAGTTGATGATTTCTTTCTTTACCATGTCCTTCATAGTGGGGTCCAGTTTTCATTGTCCATCAATCGTCCCTTTCTTGCCATCTTCCAGGATGATCTTGTGCATGCATACAGACAGACTAATGCCGCGAATATCAGATATGGTCCATCCGATAACCTTCTTGAATAGTTTCAATACTAAGATGAGTTTCTCTTCTTGCTCAACGATTAATTCAGCTGAAACAATCACAAACAAAGCAAAAGCATTATCTAAATAAACATATTTTAAATGTGAAGGAAGTACCTTGAGTTCTAATTTAGGTGGCTCCTTAATTGACAGTTTTTGTTAGACATCATCCCTATTCTCTAACTCCAAAGATTCAAAACGGGATTGTAGATTAAATCCCTTTTGATTAGCTTCGAGCAAAGCTAAGTATTCATCCTCCTCTTCATCAAATGGAGGGTCAGATGTCAAAATTTGTTCTAATGGGTCCTCAACATAGTTGAGTTCCTTTTCCATGATTAAATCCATTAAACCAGACACTACAGAACAATCATCAATTATGTTAGGTGATAAACGCCAAATTATACATATTGTTACCCCAAATACTCAGCATATTTATGGATATTTACTATTAGATTTGTGGATTTTGGTGCTCTTAATCCGGTTATTTCATGTTTTGTACTCAGGAGAGCACCAAGAGTCAAAAAGAGCCAAAAACGAGCTTAAAAGAGACAAAAAAGACCAAATCAAGAAGATCACACAGCCTAAGCCATGCCACACGGGCTGTTCACACTCCCATGTCTGTCGAGGGTGTCGTCCAAGGATTTCATGATTCACACGGCCTGGCCATTGACCCACACGGCCGTGTGAAATTTAGCAGAATGAACACGGCCTGGCAAACACGTCACACGGCTGTGGCACACGGGCGTGTCCCTTTTTCAAAGAGTTATATTTTATACGGAAAAAGGATACTTAGGGAAGAAGAAAGCCAACCCAAAGCCTATATAAACACCCTAAGTATGACCTACTGAGGGGGGCCTCTAGAACTTTTCTGGAACAGAGAACCACACGCCAGGAATTACTTGAAAGAAGCCAGACGATCCATCCCAAAAAGTCAGAGCTACTCTAAGACTGAAGATCTCTCTCAGAATCCCTTCAGGAGTTTGAGTTTTCTTCATGTTTTTTTATTTTCATGCTTTTGAGATGTACTCTTATTTCATTATGAACTAAACCCCTTAGATACCTAAGGGGGATGAAACTATGATGGATCTTGTTATTATTATCTGAACTATATGATAAATACCTGATTTGTTCTTAATCATGTGTTTCTAATGCTTGAGTTAATATTCCGGGTATTGGCTCATGATTTAATGTGCTTATGCAGAGGAGGAATAGACCCTGCCTAAGAGTAGATTTGACATAATTAAGCGGAGTTGATCGAACGCCTAGAGATAGGGTTACGAGATTTTACTAGAGTAGGGTGAAACCTAATATGGGAGTCCATAGATCAATTTACTGCTTCCCTAGGGGTTTTAATTAGAAAGATATTTCAATTAATTCAACTGAGGGTTAGGCGTTATTAGTCTCGAAATAGATAATAATGTAGGTTAGGGACTCTCACAGATCAAGTCAAGTGAATAAATTGTCTGGTTGAGAGTCAGATAACATGTGAAATCTAGGTGGATTCCTCCTTGGGTGTCATCTTTATCAATTGCTTCTCTTCAAGTCTTTTTCCAAATTTTCTCTTCGCTTTAATTAAATTAGTTAATTAGTTTAGATAATTAGTTTAATAAACAAACCCTTTTATTGCTAGGTTAAATAATAAAAAGATAGTTATTACTAGTACTTTTGGTTCCCTTGGGTACGATATCCCGGTCTTGCCATTACTATACTATTGTTCGATAGGTGCGTTTGCCTTTTCGTCGTGGTAATAGTTAGTCTAGGTTTGATCTTTATTATAAATATTTATTACCTGTTACGAATCACGCGATCAAGTTTTTGGCGCCGTTACTGGGGACAGAAATATTAGGAACACTTAATTTTTATTACTTTAGCCATTTATTTTTCTTGCAATTTAAGTCTATTTCTATTTTTATTTTACTAACTTTCTTCTTCTTTCTCCTGGTAGGTTCTTGTAGTGTATGACTAGAAGAAACCTGTCAGGACCGTTGCTTTTTGGCGAGTAAATTGATCTACAGCTCATAGAAACCGACGAGAAATCAGGTGCAGCTTAAGATACACAAAGGAAGAGTAAGAGGATGATATCTCAACTACTACTGAAGAGATAGCTAAAAATCAAGACATTCTGCTACCGCCAGCAATACCCGCTGAATTAGCAAATCAGAATCCTGCTCCTCGTACTATGAATGATTATGCTAAACCTAACTTTACAGGAACTGAGTCAAGTATAGTTAGATCTACTATTGCTGCTAACAATTTTTAACTGAAACCTACCACGATTCAGATGATACAGCAATTTGTTCAGTTTGATGGTTTGCAGGATGAGAACCCCAACACGCACTTGGCAAATTTCTTAGAACTGTGCGACGCTTTCAAAATTAAAGGTGTTTCTGATGATGCCATTCACCTTCGGTTATTCCCTTTTTCACTGAGGAATAAAGCTAAACAGTGGTTGAACTCACTACCACGAGGATCCATTTCCACTTGGGAGCAAATGACCAAAAAATTTCTATTAAAATATTTTCCACCGGAAAAAATAGCTAGGTTGCATAATGATATTTCTTCTTTTGTGCAGATGGACTTAGAGACACTTTACGATGCATGGGAGAGATACAAGGATCTATTTAGAAGGTGCCCTTACCATGGGTTACCTCTATGGCTGCAAGTTCAAACGTTCTACAATGGTGTGAATCCCTCGACAAGACAAATGATTGACGCAGCTGCTGGCGGAACCATCAACAATAAGACACCGAAGATGCCTATGAATTTATAGAGGAGATGCCACTGAATAACTATCAGTGGCAAGTTATGAGGACAAAGCCAACGAAAATAGTTTGCGTTTATGACATCGATTTGGTCACCATGCTCTCTAACCAGGTAGAACTTCTAACTAAGAAAATTGATGGTTTACTTGGTTCTACGCAGGTACATCTAGTAATGAGGTGTGACTCAAGTGGAAGAGGCGTGCATACAGAATACCCACCATTCAATCCTACAACCAAAGAAGAACAAGTCAACTATATGGGTAACAATAATTTTAGATCTCAAAATAACCCCTATAGTAACATTTATAATGCAGGTTGGAAGAACCACCCAAATTCCTCTTGGGGTGGTCAACAGAATCAAAGGCCACAGAATCCTCAGAACTTTCAACAGGCACTGTATCAATAAGAGAAGAAACCAAACCTTGAAGAGATGCTATCCAAATTCATCTCGGTGTTAGAAACTCACTTCCAGAATACTGAAACAGCACTCAAGAATCAACAAGCATCAATTCAAGGACTCGAAACTCAGATAGGCCAACTATCCAAATTAATTTCTGAATGACCACAAGGTAGTTTGCCAAGTAATACTGAACCAAACCCAAGGGAACAACTCAATGCAATTGATACTCAAGAAGGATGCAATGAGACTGAGCCAGAACCAAGGCAAGAAAATATGGAAAGCAACAATGATGGTGAGGTAAGTCATAATAAAATGATAAGTACGAATTATAAATCTCGTGTGCCATATCCTGAAGCGATTATGAAAGATAGAATGGAAGAACAATTCGGTAAGTTCATCAAACTCTTAAAGAAATTACATATTAACTTACCTTTTATTGAAGTTCTTTCACAGATGTCCAACTCAGCAAAATTCTTAAAGGAACTTCTGACCAATAAAAGAAAATTAGACGCAATGTCACATGTGGAACTCAATGCAGTCTGCTCAGCTATTCTAAAGAATATGCTACCTAACAAGTTGAAAGATCCAGGGAATTTTACAATTCCTTATTTAATTGGTAGTTTATCTGTGAATAATGCTTTAGCTGATTTAGGGGCAAGTATAAATGTTATGCCGTATAAAATGTTTAAATGACTAGGTCTCAGTAAACCCAAATAGACTAGGATGAGCATACAATTGGCTGACAAAACAATTAGATTTCTTAAGGGTATTATTGAAGATGTTCTCGGTAAAATTGATAAGTTTATTTACCCGGTAGACTTTGTCGTCCTAGATATGGATGAGGATAATGAGGTACCTTTAATTTTAGCATGACCCTTTTTAGCAACTGCCAGAACAATTATTAATGTCGGCACAGGAGAGCTAACACTTTGTGCAAGTGATGACGCAGTAACACTTCAAGCACGCGACTTAGTCAAAACCTCTAAGACTCAGGATAATGCTATAAAACATATCGATGATAGAACTAATATTCAATCGTCCTTGCAAGAACCTCCTCGAACCAAGACAATAGAGATAGTGTGCTACTATCATGAAGAAAACAAAGACGTCCATGAAGAACGAAGGCTACGGATAAAGGAGCTAGACGAATGGTAAGAACACAAACCAAGAACACATGATAAACCAAAACTTCACCAAAACAAGTCCGATACCTCTCCTAATCAACTTAAGGTAGGCGATAAAGTCTTACTAGATGCCACAGATCCCCACATTGTCACTACCACACCAAATGAGGAGATCCCTCTTACGGTACTCAGTACTTTCCCATTCGGTACGGTTGAGGTGACTCATCCCAAATTTGGCACTTTTAAGGTAAACAACACCTGATTAAAACCTTATTTTAAGATTGATAGTAGGAACGAGGAGTATGAACTCCTCAAACCACCATGATAAATCAACGAAGAGGTAAGTCGAGCTTAGACTATAAATAAGCGCTTCTCGGGAGTCAACCCGAGTACTAACATATTTTGATTTCTTAATTCTAACACTTTAAATAATTAAATTTTTGGAATTGCACAATCTTTCAGAACACACGGCCACCCACATGGGCGTGCCTATAGTAGTGGCAAAATAGGGGAAGCGACACGACCGTGCGATACGACCGTGTGGAAATAGGGCAAAGATTTTCCCAAAACACGGGATGCGATAAATCCCCACGGCCGTACGACTTGGCCGTGGGTGAGGTTGATAGATGAACACGGGCATGGAAATGGAAAAACACGGGCGTGCCAGGCGCAAAGCTCGATTCTGTTTCTCTAACACAAGCGTGTGACATGCCCTTGCCATTAAACCATGGATAACAATACACGGGCATGGTACCATATACACGAGCGTGGGAGAAGCGAACAAAGCTAAGCACGGCTGTGCGATATGGCCGTGCTCTACACACGCCCAAGACACATGGGCGTGGGATAGTAGTCAGGCACAACCCAAATTGAAAAAAAATTCAAAAAACACGGGCTCACTCTCAGAGCACACGGGGGTGGCCATAGGCCGTGTGCCCCTCCCCTATATAAACAAACCACTATTCATCTTCTCCCCTCTTTCAAAACCCTAGCTGAAAATTACCCCTCCCCAACCCCTAATCCCTATTCCGTCCACCATTTCCTAGATTCTCACTTCCCCAACCCCCAAACCACCCTCAAATTCACATCGCCACTCTAGCAACACCACCTAAGGCCCCCACTGATGAGGATCATTGAATCCTCCTATCTTTTTATCTTTATTTTTATCTTTATTTTTATTTTTATTCTTAACTTTTAATTTCATTTCAATTTTATTATTTTCTTATAAAAGACATATCTATATTAGTAAATTTTACTTTCTTAATTTTTTTTCTAGTATTTCTAACAAATAATCCTACTACACTCTCTTCCACACCAACTCTTAATAAGCTTTTCATGATTCTACAAATTTCCAAGCAAGATGCTAGGAATATTTTACGGAATGAGGAAACAAACAGGGAACAATACAAAACAAATGCCATGTTCAACGACCCAATTTCTTCATCTAGCTAAGAACAATGGTAGCTACTACTTTCCCCAAACACTACAGCCTCAGAATCAAGCTCTGCATCCATGTAACAGGGAGTTTCACCTCCTTCCCTCTTATGATTTTCTTTATTTTGAATAGTCTATCTTTGTACATTGAGGGCAATGTACATCTTAAGTGTGGGGGGTGAACATAAACATGAAACCTAACTTTTTGCATTGTTCTCAAATCCCTGAATGTGGTCTTGTGTTTAAGTGATTTTCTCATAATATTGATAGAATGAATTCTGATTAATCTATAATTATCGTTGATATGTCATGAATTAGACCAAGGGAATTATGCATGATTATTTGATTGTAGGACCTTAAAGAATCAAGCATGATAAGTTGATATTTTGATAACTAAAATTTTTAGATTATTTTCCTGAATTGAGGTATTATCTTGAAATCTTAAGTATACAGGAATGACATCAAAATCCCAAATTTTTGGTGAGATTTTTTAGCCTTTTTGAGCATATAGCTTTCTTTCTTGCTCACTTCTTTTGTGGTTTGAGTGTGTCAACATTGAACTATTATTCTAGAACTTGCTTCGATTATACATGTCGAGATCACACGTATGATTTGATATACTGAGATGATAAAGGCATTTAGGATTTAACCCACTTACTCCATAAAGAGCCTTCCCACATAATTAAACACTTAGTGAACCCCCTTTGAGCCTACTAACCCTTTTTCTTTATTGATTAACCCTCATTATTAACCCATTAACCCATTCGTATTGAAATCCCCTTACTTAATTTGACCCTTTTTATCGAGATTGATTTTAATATTGTTACCTCACTATGATCACCAATTTTTGTTACTGAATCATGGAGTATAACTTCTATATTGTATTGACTTGATTTATTCTTAAAAAAAAAATAACCTCAGTTTTATTATTGTAATTCTTAGCAAGCTAAAGTTGTCATGAAAAAGAGAGCTCATGTAATTTAGTTCTAGATATTTGTTGTCATTCAGTAATTAAGTTTTTGATAGTAGAGTGATATATTGAAATCAACTCGATTCTAACCTTTGTTTCTTCAGCTTGTATCTATACCCGTAACCTAAACCCTGTTACAACCATGCAAAGACCTTTTTATTTGTGTATCATATCATTTACAAGTGGTGGAGATTTGATTTTCATGCAAGCCTATAGTGATAACACCTCATGTTAGACAATCGAGTGCTTAATTTTGAACCTTAAACACTTTGAGTGATTTGAGTGAATCTTTAGTGAGGATGTCATCTCTTGTATATTTAGGACTGAAGTTAATTACTTAGAGGAAGGAGATTACCTATAATTTTATTATCAAAATATTTGATTTAGATTGCTTGAGGTTTTTAATGCCCCTATGGTTGAATTCTCACTATATGACTCTCCGTGGAATAATTTGTAACATTATCGGTGATGATTATGTGATTGAAAGAAATGAATTCTAGCAGTAAATGAGAGTTTTGCTTGAGGACAAGCAAATGCTTAAGTGTGGGGGTATTTGATACACGCCAAATTATACATATTGTTACCCTAAATACTTAGCATATTTATGGATATTTACTATTAGATTTGTGGATTTTGGTGCTCTTAATCCGGTTATTTCATGTTTTGTACTCAGGAGAGCACCAAGAGTCAAAAGGAGCCAAAAACGAGCTTAAAAGAGATAAAAATGACCAAATCAAAAAGATAACACGGCCTAAGCCTTGCCACACGGGCTGCTCACACGCCCGTGTATGTCGAGGGTGTCGTCCAAGGATTTCACGATTCACACGGCCTGGCCATTGACCCACATGGTCGTGTGAAATTTAGCAGAACGAACACAGCCTGGCAAACACATCATATGGCCGTGGCACACGGGCGTGTCCCTTTTTTAAAGAGTTGTATTTTACACAGAAAAAGGATACTTAGGCAAGAAGAAAGCCAATCCAAAGCCTATATAAACACCCTAAGTATGACCTACTGAGGGGGGCTTCTAGAACTTTTCTGAAGCAGAGAACCACATGCCAGGAATTACTTGAAGGAAGCCAGACGATCCATCCCAAAAAGTCAGAGCTACTCCAAGACTGAAGATCTCTCTCAGAATCCCTTCAGGAGTTTTAGAGTTTTCTTCATGTTTTGTTATTTTTATACTTTTGAGATGTACTCTTATTTCATTATGAATTAAACCCCTTAGATACCTAAGGGGGATGACACCTATGATGGATCTTGTTATTATTATCTGAACTATATGATAAATACTTGATTTGTTCTTAATTATGTGTTTCTAATGCTTGAGTTAATATTCCGGGTATTGACTCATGATTTAATGTGCTTATGCAGAGGAGGAATAGACCCTGCCTAAGAGTAGATTTGGCATAATTAAGCGGAGTTGATCGAAAGCCTAGAGATAGGGTTACGAGATTTTTTCGGATTAGGGTGAAACCTAATATGGGAGTCCATAGATCGATTTAGTGCTTCCCTAAGGGTTTTAATTAGAAAGAGATTTCAATTAATTCAACTGAAGGTTAGGCGTTATTAGTCTTAAAAGAGATAATAATGTAGGTTAGGGAGTCTCACGGATCAAGTCAAGTGAATAAATCATCTGGTTCAGAGTCAGATAACAAGTGAAATCTAGGTGGATTCCTCCTTGGGTGTCGTATTTATCAATTGCTTCTCTTCAAGTCTTTTTCCAAATTTTCTCTTCGATTTAATTAAATTAGTTAATTAGTTTAGATAATTAGTTTAATAAACAAACCCTTTTATTCCTAGGTTAAATAATAAAAAGATAGTTATTACTAGTACTTTTGGTTCCCTTAGGTACGATATCCCGATCCTGCCATTACTATACTATTGTTCGATAGGTGCGCTTGCCTTTTTGTCGTGATAATAGTTAGTCTAGGTTTGATCTTTATTATAAATATTTATTACTTGTTACGAATCACGCGATCATTAGGAAATCACATAGACTTAGAAACATTAAATGTTACATGATTGTCCTGAACACGCATAGTAAGCTTGCCCTTTTGCACATCAATAACAATCCTTCTAGTCGCTAAGAAAGGCCTTCCTAGAATGTTTGGCACTTCTTTGTGTGCTTCAAAGTCTAGAATAACAAAGTCAGCAGGAAAAATAAATTTGACTTCACGTGCTAATACATCCTCGGTTTTTCCTTCTGAATGTTCTAATGATCGATCTGCTAATTGAAGTGTAATCTAGTAGGTCTAACTTCACCTATCCCTAACTTCCTAAATATTGACATGGGCATCAGGTTGATACTCGCACCCAGATCACATAGTGTCTTACCATAATATATTCCTCCAATGTTGCAAGGTATGGTAAAACATCCAGGATCCTATAACTTTAGGGGTAGTTTATCTTGAAGATATACACTGCATTCCTTTGTCAGGGCTACCGTCTCAAATTCTCCAAGTATTCATTTTCTTTGACAGGTTATCCTCTATGAATTTGACATAGTTTGGCATTTGTTCAAGTGCTTCAACCGACGAAATATTGATATGAAGTTGCTTGAGTGCATCTAGGAACTTCTTAAATTGAACTTCCTACTTCTGCTTCTGAAGTCTTTGAGGGTAGGGTGGTGGAGGCTTCTTTACTAAAATTGGTTGATTTGTCTTCTGTGGCAATTCGACATCTAACAAAGTTGTTAGTTTTCCAGAATTGATTGGTTCAAAAATTACCTTATCTATTTTTGCAGATTTTGGTTCCGATGAAACTAAAATTTCAACACTCAGTTGAACTTGCACTGAGTCTTGAGCATCAGCTGTCTCCTTTTCAACTTTGGCGGTGTTGGGCTTTAATGTCTTTTCACTCCTCAATGTCAACGCTTTACAATGCTCTTTCTCAGGATTCCTTAGATTCTCTGTATCACTAGGTAAAGCACCATGTGGTCGGTTTCTGAGTTCAATTACAAGCTGGCCTATTTGGTTTTCCAGGTTTTTCAATGTAGTTGCTTGGCTTTGGATTAAAGCATCATTCTTAGCTATGTATGCCTTCAACAAGTTTTCTAAGCCATTGGATGGTTCAACTTGAGGTTGTTTCTAAACTTGTTGGGTAAAAATAGATGGTTGGGTCGGTCTAGGTTGGGCGTATGTGTTATTGGGTCCAGACCCTTAGTTACTCTAAGAGAGATTAGGGTGGTTTTGCCATGATGGGTTATAGGAATTGGATTGTAGTCCTTGTCATCCTCGGTTTTGGTTCTGGTTACCCATGTACTAAACGAATTCTGGGTTTGATGAACATTCTTCAAATAGATGTCTTTCCCCACAATAGACACGTGCTACATTTTCAAATTACTTTGGTGGTTGTGCTGTAAAACTATTAAACCCATTAGTGGTAAAATTTTAAAGCATTGAAAACATTGAGGATACCTGAGATGCGAGTGAAGTAAGAGCGTCTACTTCATGTATTCTAGTGACTTGTCTTCCTAGCACTGCTCGATTGGTTGGCCATTGATAATTGTTACTGGCAATCCTCTCGTTGATTTCATAAGCCTTATTGTAAGACTTAGAAAGGAGAGCACCATCAGTAGAAGTGTCCACTACAATCCTCGTGTGAGCATTGAGACTATTATAAAATGTCTCAAGTTGGATACAATGAGGGATTCCATGATGAGGGCACTTCCGTAATAATTCTTTGTACCTTTCCCATTCCTCATACAAAGACCCATCATCCATTTGTTGGAAAGCAGTGATCTCATTCCTCAACTTAGCATTCTTGCTAGGCGGAAAATACTTCATGAGGAATCTTTCTGCTAACTCTTACCATATAGAAATTGAATTTGGTGGCAATGAGTTCAACCAAGCTCGAGCTCTGTCCCTTAGTGAATATGGGAATAGCTTCAATCGTAGTGCATCTTTGGGTAGTCCCACTAACTTGAAGGAATCCCTCACCTTCATGAACAATCTTAAGTGTAGGTGAGGATCTTCGGTAGGCATTCCATTAAATTGGCCCACAGTCTGAAGCATCTGGAACATGACTGGCTTCAGCTCGAATTATAGTGCCTCGATTTTCAGACTCCAAATAGCCAGATGAAGATCATGAAACACTAGCACGACATACTGTCTTAGAGCTCTATCCCTATCATCAGCAATAAGGATAGGATTTTGAACAGGGTTTGATCCGTTTCCTTGATTCAGACTTTCAAAGTTCATCTCTTTGGTCCTTCTCTGACTTGCTTTCTTCTTTGCTGTTGAAAAGTTCTTTCAATCCCAGGGTCTACAGGGAGTAAATCGATGATTCGGTCAATACTCATAAACACCTGAAATAAACACAGAAAAATTAATTAAGTTAAAATTGAACAGAAAAATAAACCAAAATGTAAAATTAAAAAATTCACAAATAATGACTTTTTAAAACAGTCCCCAGCAACGGTGCCAAAAACTTGGAACGACAGAAATGTGCAAGTGTACACCATCACAACAAGTAATAAAGTGACAAGTAAATATCGAGTTATCGTAACCATAGGGACTGTGAAAAGAATTATTCATGAATGCAATTTTAAAAACACTTTGGTGAAGAATAATATTTTGATTTGAAGAAGTGATTAAAAACTAGGATTTTAACAAAGTAAAATAAATAAAAATAAAATAAAAGTTCCAACGTATGATTTCAAAAGACGATTTTAATCAAGATGACATAATTGTGTTAGATTAATTACATTTCTTAACTTAGAATTATTAACCTCATGTTCATGTTGTTACGAATAAATTCACGGCAACTCGGTATTTTGCTAACTTATGAACATACTCACCTACCAAAATCCATTTATCTCTTGACTATATCTATGTCAATTCAACCGATTAAACAAATTTTAATAAGCAAATGTGTTAATGCACATACATACTTATGAAATTAAAATAATCTCTTGTACATATCTCTATGCCAATTCAAACAATTAAATCAATCTCATAAGCACATAAAAGATTACGTGAGGTAACAATGTATTTCTACCTTGAAATAGTTTAATCACAATAATCTTGCAAGTTATGCAAGGCTAATGTATCATTAGATACCGTTGCTAATTTAACCCTCAGCTACCTTAGATGATTAAGCATGCACTGATTAAGTATCGTGTAACACCCTTCACCGTATCCGACTCCGGAACAAGGTTCGAGGCGTTACCGGACTTAAACATTCACAAACATATAAAATCGGGTCACAAAGTTCTGCCCAAAATTAAAACTTGCAAACCACAATAAATATAGACCACATCTCACGGCCATGTACAAAAGCTCAATGTAGGCCAATACGTAAACCAAATCATAATAATAATACATGACATGAAATAAACTTCTTATACATGCCACTCACATGAAAACATTTAACATATACTAGCCAATACTCCAAGGGTAATGGCTTGATAGTGTGATGTCATCCGATGATCTCCAACCCCGAGCTGACTGACAAACTAAAAATAAATGAAAAGAAGGAAGTAAGCTTTACGCTTAGTAAGCAAGTACATAAATAATGAATAAAGAATTTAGTATGATTACGTAATAACTCAAGTGTATCTACTTTTAATTTCACTATTTATTCCACTTTGGTCAAGCTGTCTCTCCTGCGTTATGTTCACTAAATAAATCATAACTCGAGTTACGAAACTCGAAATACAATTCTGTAAATTTTCCTTGAAAATAGACTCATATATCTATTCACTAATTTTTTCCTAGAATTTTTGGTCAAGCCAATTAGTACAGTTTATTAGTTAAAATTTCCCCTGTTACACAGCTTGACTGATCTGACCTCTGTTCACTACGAATTTAATTTCTCCCAGTATACAATTCAAATAACCATGAAACCTGTTTCATTTAAAACTAGACTCAATAATTAATTTATTCATATAAACTATATTTCTTAATTTGTTTTGTATAATTTTTAATGATTTTTCACAGTTGGAACAGGGGATCACATAGTCATTCTGAGCAAGTCACACACAATTATAAATATCTCAAAATATAGAATTCCTTTACTTGCTCTGTTTCTTTTATATGAAAATAGACTCATCAAGCTTTAATTTCACATCTCATTCAGCCTCTATTTAAATTCCTACTATTTTTGGCGAGTTTTCAAAATCACGTCACTGCTACTGTCCCACAACAGTTTTAGTGCTAATTCACTCTTTCACACTTTCTTTGTATTAACCTCATTTTAACATACATATCACAATTCATTTTCACTACATTTCTTACATTACAAGTATAGGTCCATAATTACATTGTCACCATAAAGCCATCCCGTTGAACAATTCGGATCAATTCCCGATACTTGATGGTTTCAAAGACACACTCACCATCATATTTCATATAATTCGGCTCTCTTGTACACATGGTGAACACTTAGTACCACCCATGTGACCTAGCCAATTTATCTCGTAGCTCTCTTGTCTACATGGTGTCCTTCACCTGGAACCACACATGCGACCTAGCTACATATATCCCGTAGCTCTCTTGTCTACATGGGATACTTCCCGTATCACATATGTGACCTAGCTACATTTATCTCTCTCCGTAGCTCTCTTGTCTACATGGGATACTTCCCGTATCACACATGTGACCTAGCTACTACATAGTATCGTGTAGCTTTCTTGTACACATGATGTGCACTCGGCATCATACATGTGACCTAGCTACACTCCATCTATATTATTCAATTCTTCCGAATGTTCAACCGGATTTCTCTCTCTATTACTTATTTCCATTCTTCCAATAATCAATTTATGCTTCAAAATCGGCTAAAATATATATAATAGGCTGAAATATAAAAATGTAAATGAAGTTAATGTATTATTTACATACAAACTTACCTCGGTGCAAAATATAGAAATTTTGCAATTTAGTCCAAAACATTTTCCTTTCCCCTGCTCGAGATCGATTCCACGCCTTTCTTGATCTATAATATCACATTTAGCCTAATAATTAATCACACTATTCATGTGGGTCTAAAATCATATTTTTACAAATTTGCATTTTGACCCCTAAACTTTTGCATATTTGCACTTTTGCCCCAAGACTCGAAAATTAAACTTCATCCTATTTCCTTGTGTTTTATGACATACTGATCATTTTTCCTTCTATGGCAACATCAAATTCTCACTCTAACACATAGTTATGAACAATAGATATTTTTATCGATTATGCCGCTTTTACTCGTTTTTACTTAAAAATCACTTAGAAAAAGTTGTTTAACACAATTTCAAGCTTCATATTCTACCATAAAACATCAAAATAAACACATTTCACCTATGGGTATTTTTCCGGATATGAACCCTAGCTTAAATAATTGCTAGAATAAGCTTAATCGAGCTACCGGATTCCAAAACGTAAAGAACATTAAAAACGGGCTTGGAATCACTTACTATTGAGCTTGGAAAGCTTGAAAACCCTAGCCATGGCCTCCCCATGCTAATTTCGGCCTCCATGAAGAAGATGAGCAAAATTGGCTTTTAATTTTGTATTTTAATTCATTTTACCCTAAATGACCAAAATGCCCTTACTACTAAACTTTCAAAAATTCCTTCCATGTCCTAATTTTGTCCATGAACTTAAAATTGGTCAAATTGCTATTTAAGACCTCCTAATTAATATTTTAAAGCAATTTCATACTAGAAACTTCTAGAATGCAAGTTTTGCAACTTATTCAATTTAGTCCCTAACTTCAAATTAAGCACTTTATGCATTGAATTTCTTCACGAAATTTTCACGAAATCATGAAATCATATCATAAACCTCAAAATAATTATAAAATAATTATAAAACAATTATTTCTATCTCGAATTTGTGGTCACGAAACCACTATTCCGATTAGGCCCCGATTGGGTTGTCACAATTCTCCCCCTTTAGAGATTTTCGTCCCCAAAATCTTACCTTAAAAGTGGTCTTCACTTAGATGCATAAATTTTAGATTCGGTGCTGAAGAACTTTCACTCAGGTGGTGCCTCCAATATATCTTTTTAATTTTTTCATATATTATGAAAGCTTACGGACTCATCTCTCAATTGTTCTTAAATTTTCAAGCCTTCTCCGTTTCCCTTGTCATCTTGACATAAAACCAGATCTCAATTTGGTTAATGGAGACTAGAATTCCAAGAAATCCAACGATCAAAGGGACCTACACTCTTCCGAAATAATCATATAGATTTTCATCATCAATAAATCATAATCCAATAACATCTGAATCAAATTACAGTACATGTCATTACTCTCTGAATGAATAGGCAAATTTCACTGTGAGCTTCATACAATTCTTTCTGTATAAGCCTCAGAATAATAATATCATGAATCAGATCCAATCTGAAATTCAACATCAGAAGTCGATCCTCACTATACTCTTTTAGTTTACTACTCACTATCATATTTTCCTCTTTCCACTACGGAAATAATTCTGATATAACCTCGAAAATAATCCTTTCTTCTAGTTACAAAATATTTCATCATACCATCCTTTACTATTCATTCCTTACGTTAATCAAAACCATTTCAATTGCATTAGCTCAAGTAACCAAAACATCTCAATTGAAGACATTAACTATAATTGACTTACTTGAGAGAAGTAATCCACCATACCGATTGAAACTCAGACTTTTATCACTTATGCTTTTCTTCGTTGTCAAACCTTACACGAAAATTAGAAAAATCCCAATCATCAAATCACCATATTACCCAAATCAAATCAGAAGTATAGTCATACTTGACATGATTATCACGAGCTGAAGAATGCACTCCAAGCATGAGTCATAATTGACAAATTACGGAATAAAGATAACAAGAAAACCAAATAAAGAAATCCAAGATAGAGAAACCCGAATAAAGAAACCCAAGATACGATACTATGCCGGAAAATCAAAACCAAACTCATAGGAAAATATAGAAAATCCCGATAATTCCTTAAAGAAAAGAAATCCAATAGAAAACATCATTTAATCTCACTTTGAATTAAATGCAACAAGAACAATGTATCTTCCTATATATACATATCAAATGGAGCATCAAGTAGATGAAACAAAATCATAGTATTATACATATTCTCTTTTTTTTTTTTTTTTTAAATCAAAGTGAATATAATAGAATGCCCGAAAGAATAGAGAAATACAAATTATAAACCAGTTAGGCTACCAATGCTTTCGTCTAACATCAGGATTAGAAAACATCCTCATATAACTAGAATTTATTCAAAAGATCAACAACCCTAGAAATATTTCTCGGGAACGGATAAACACATAAAACATCTTAGAAGAAATCGCTAAAATCATGTCCAGTAGAATCGTCACACTCGGATATTACACATCTCGGATATCATTTCCCCAACTATTTCTGTCATCACAAATTTCATATTATTTTTCACTAAAGAAGACTAGTTCTGAATAAATTTTGTTTTGCACTTTCCTTGACATTGTACCTTAGTAATTCAATTTATCAAAATAATTTTCTTCTCTAATTGGAATAGTGCATAACTCCAATAATCCTTATGCCAATCTGATACTTTTTTTTTTTTTTTTTTTGACTTTACTTATCAACTCATTCTTCAATCTCTAATCATATTTATAATTATTCTAGCACTCGAACTCTTTGGTTTCTCAACCGAAACTTATTCAAGACAAATCTCATGAAATTCCATTATAAAACACCACTTTGATAAGGGGAAGGGGTCGTAGGGCCTCTCGACTCAACTCTCATATACATATACATGAAACACAGTTTTCATCGAGAGCAATCATATCTCAATCATGTCATTCATTTCGAGTAACTAACATTCATATTGGTTTAATGCCCACTTTCCAGCTTATCTCATTTAGTCAAGTATAATTATGCATGCATCATATTTTATTTATTTTTTTGAATAGCTTGACTTATCCATTCATCTACTCGAGCAAATCATACTCATGACATCATATAAGGGTTAAACAAACATAGATATTTGCATCACAATGGAAACTTTCATTTCATGCATCATCATATACATATCATTACAATCACATAATTCAGTCCAAACAATTTAACATAGATAAATTCATTTCATTATAATCATTTATCTCATAAAAAAAAATCATTCACATTCATCAACATTCAATGTTCAATCAAGGCAATGACATATTTATTCATATCATAATATTAGGAACTTTTACTCATACCTCTACGAATTTCTATTTATCCCATTCACCTTATCAAGTAAATCAAATACGCTACATCATAGGAGCATCAAGCATGTATAGATATTTATTACAACATGACCCTTTCATCTCACGTGTTATCACTTATATATATATCATAAATTTTTATTCATACTTTTCTAAATCGAGACTCATCATAATCATAATTTTATTCAAACACTTTCGCATCACATTGAACATGGTCAGTGCAGCTCGGTTGGAGAGTACCTCTGTCTAAACAAGACGGTGTTCATATGCGTCGGGAGACATCACACTATCACGGATCAGTGGCATGTATAGCTGGACTTTTACACATGCTAGGTTAGTCCGAGAACCGACTAAACCATAGCTCTGATACCACTAAATGTAACACCCTTCACCCGTATCCGACTCCGGAACAAGGTTCGAGGCGTTACCGGACTTAAACATTCACAAACATATAAAATCGGGTCACAAAGTTCTGCCCAAAATTAAAACTTGCAAACCACAATAAATATAGACCACATCTCACGGCCATGTACAAAAGCTCAATGTAGGCCAATACGTAAACCAAATCATAATAATAATACATGACATGAAATAAACTTCTTATACATGCCACTCACATGAAAACATTTAACATATACTAGCCAATACTCCAAGGGTAATGGCTTGATAGTGTGATCTTTGCCTCTCGACGATCTCCAACCCCGAAGCTGACCTGACAAACTAAAAATAAATGAAAAGAAGGAAGTAAGCTTTACGCTTAGTAATCAAGTACATAAATAATGAATAAAGAATTTAGTATGATTACGTAATAACTCAAGTGTATCTACTTTTAATTTCACTATTTATTCCACTTTGGTCAAGCTGTCTCTCCTGCGTTATGTTTACTAAATAAATCATAACTCGAGTTACAAAACTCGAAATACAATTCCGTAAATTTTCCTTGAAAATAGACTCATATATCTATTCACTAATTTTTTTCTAGAATTTTTGGTCAAGCCAATTAGTACAGTTTATTAGTTAAAATTTCTCCTGTTACACAGCTCGACTGATCTGACCTCTGTTCACTACGAATTTAATTTCTCCCAGTATACAATTCAAATAATCATGAAACCTGTTTCATTTAAAACTAGACTCAATAATGAATTTATTCATATAAACTATATTTCTTAATTTGTTTTGTATAATTTTTAATGATTTTTCAAAGTTGGAACAGGGGATCACATAGTCATTCTGAGCAAGTCACACACAATTATAAATATCTCAAAATATAGAATTCCTTTACTTGCTCCGTTTCTTTTATATGAAAATAGACTCATCAAGCTTTAATTTCACATCTCATTCAGCCTCCAGTTAAATTCCTACTATTTTTGGCGAGTTTTCAAAATCACGTCACTGCTACTGTCCCACAACAGTTTTAGTGCTAATTCACTCTTTCACACTTTCTTTGTATTAACCTCATTTTAACATACATATCACAATTCATTTTCACTACATTTCATACATTACAAGTATAGGTCCATAATTACATTGTCACCATAAAGCCATCCCGTTGAACAATTCGGATCAATTCCGATACTTGATGGTTTCAAGCTGCACACTCCACCATCATATTTCATATAATTCGGCTCTCTTGTACACATGGTGAACACTTAGTACCACCCATGTGACCTAGCCAATTTATCTCGTAGCTCTCTTGTCTACATGGTGTCCTTCACCTGGAACCACGCATGCGACCTAGCTACATATATCCCGTAGCTCTCTTGTCTACATGGGATACTTCCCGTATCACATATGTGACCTAGCTACATTTATCTCTCTCCCGTAGCTCTCTTGTCTACATGGGATACTTCCCGTATCACACATGTGACCTAGCTACTACATAGTATCGTGTAGCTTTCTTGTACACATGATGTGCACTCGGCATCATACATGTGACCTAGCTACACTCCATCTATATTATTCAATTCTTCCGAATGTTCAACCGGATTTCTCTCTCTATTACTTATTTCCATTCTTCCAATAATCAATTTATGCTTCAAAATCGGCTAAAATATATATAATAGGCTGAAATATAAAAATGTAAATGAAGTTAATGTATTATTTACATACAAACTTACCTCGGTGCAAAATATAGAAATTTTGCAATTTAGTCCAAAACATTTTCCTTTCCCCGTTCGAGATCGATTCCATGCCTTTCTTGATCTATAATATCACATTTAGCCTAATAATTAATCACACTATTCATGTGGGTCTAAAAATCATATTTTTACAAATTTGCATTTTGACCCCTAAACTTTTGCATATTTGCACTTTTGCCCCAAGACTCGAAAATTAAACTTCATCCTATTTCCTTGTGTTTTATGACATACTGATCATTTTTCCCTTCTATGGCAACATCAAATTCTCACTCTAACACATAGTTATGAACAATAGATATTTTTATCGATTATGCCGTTTTACTCGTTTTTACGAAAAATCACTTAGAAAAAGTTGTTTAACACAATTTCAAGCTTCATATTCTACCATAAAACATCAAAATAAACACATTTCACCTATGGGTATTTTTCCAGATATGAACCCTAGCTTAAATAATTGCTAGAATAAGCTTAATCGAGCTACAGGATTCCAAAAACGTAAAGAACATTAAAAACGGGCTTGGAATCACTTACTATTGAGCTTGGAAAGCTTGAAAACCCTAGCCATGGCCTCCCCCATGCTAATTTCGGCCTCCATGAAGAAGATGAGCAAAATTGGCTTTTAATTTTGTATTTTAATTCATTTTACCCCTAAATGACCAAAATGCCCTTACTACTAAACTTTCAAAAATTCCTTCCATGTCCTAATTTTGTCCATGAACTTAAAATTGGTCAAATTGCTATTTAAGACCTCCTAATTAATATTTTAAAGCAATTTCATACTAGAAACTTCTAGAATGCAAGTTTTGCAACTTATTCAATTTAGTCCCTAACTTCAAATTAAGCACTTTATGCATTGAATTTCTTCACGAAATTTTCACGAAATCATGAAATCATATCATAAACCTCAAAATAATTATAAAACAATTATTTCTATCTCGAATTTGTGGTCACGAAACCACTATTCCGATTAGGCCCTGATTCGGGTTGTCACATATTGTGTCAATTAATTACAATTTCAATCCATTTAAATAATTAATTGATTATTTACCTTACAATTGTAATGCAAGAATAACTTGTCATGGTTTTACTTAATCAAACATCTTACCAAGGCCTGTAACAACACAAACACAATTTTAATAAAATAAGTAGACGAAATGCAATCAACCTAACACAAATTAAATTTAAGCCATATTAATTAAATTAAACATATCAACATTACAAATATTCATAGACATGTTCATCATAACAACAAAATTAAAAGGATACGGAACAAGAATCAAATCTGGTGTTTTCTCCGTGGCTTGACTAGTTTGCTCCACTCTTCCTTATCAACTTGTTCTTGTCGAACGGAGGCTTCTACGAACACTTGAATGCTGCTCCAAATGGTGGTTGATGGACTCTTTTTCAAGAGGTGAAATCGGCAAGGTAATAGGGGAAGAAAATAAAGAACAATGGAAAGGAATGAACAGAGAAAAATGAGAGAAAAGTGAATAGATGAGAAGGGTTGAGATGTGTTTCAATTGAGCAGCCAAAGGGGTATTTATAGGTTGAGAATGCTTCTAAAATAAGCCAAAATCAGCAGCCAAAGACTCCCCCCATGGCCAGCCACACATGTGGCATGTTTGAAGATTTCAAACATGTTATTTTAAGGTAGGGGCAAATCTAGAAAGGCATAAATAGTGGAGTAGTTTAAATGTAATTTGAAGGAGCCTTGAAGGGCCATTTTGCAAGCCAAATAATTAGTCAAGCAAGCTGATTGCGTCAACATGTGGGACGATTTTGGGCTACCTAGTGCTTAGTTGGATCGATTTTCTCGGTTCAGCTCAACTGGGCCCATTTTCATATTTAATTAACAATAATTTATTTAACCAAAATTAAATTGGATTGAAATTAAAATTAATACATAAAACTTGGACCGTCTTAGGCTGAAAAAATAAATTCTCCTTGATGCTTCAAAATTGATTCTCGGTTTTATGCTTTTAGTAGCGTCTGCCGAGTCGTTTTTCGCCCTTTGTGCAAATTTGTTGAAAATAATCAAAATTAATAATAATTTGATATAAAATTAATTAAAATTCAATGTGTTCATAATTTGAGTGTAATTTAATTATTTGATAATAATTATATATTTTTCAACAACAATTTTATCGAAACTACATGAATTTGAGTTAAAAAGGACATGAAAAAGTGTGTATATTTTCGTGTTTCTAGCCATGCACACTCTATTTTGTTCTCCTGGTCCCAATGAGTACAATAGAGTCTCCTTGTGTAACAATGCAAAAGAAATATGATACAAACTTGAAGTCACCCATGAAAAGACAAGTAGAGTTAAGGAGTCCAAGATAAGTCTTCTCACTCTTGATTATGAATTGTTTAAAGCAAAATTGAAAGAAGGAATGAAAGAGATGTCCAATCTCTTCACTCATATCATCAATGGTCTCAAAGATCTTGGGAAGACATATCCTAACAAGGAGATGGTGAAGAAGATGTTGAATAATCTCCTAACATCTTGGGAACCTAAAGTGACGACAATAGAATAGTCAACGGATCTAAACTCACTCTCCCTTGATGAGCTCATTGGTTCCTTGTTGACATATGAAATGAAGATCAACTGTAATGCAAAGGAAATCAAAGAAGTTCCAAAGAAATTGGGATTTGCATTCAAATCAACAACTTGTGAGAAGGATAAAGACTCTAGCAATAATGATGATGGTGAAGAAATGACAATGTTTGCGAAAAGATTTAAGAGGTTCATGAGGTCCAACAAAGGAAGACAATGTAACTCCCCTATCCCGTAACTGTCGCCAGAATAGGTAAGGGCATCACCAGACGGACAGAACATTACAGAACAATACAGAATCACAGATATTAAATAACATTAATTCATAGGCATTCATCAACAATTTATCCCTTAAGATGGTCTACGAGACCTAAAACATACATTTAGAAAAGGTGGAAACTAAACTGAACATATTCAGAATTTTCAGAACTTAGTAAAAACTTTCAAGTCTGTTGAAGTCACACGCCCGTGTGACTAGGCTGTGTGGTACACACGAGCACCAGACACACCCATGTGATCCAACCGTGCCAAAACATGGTTCCTATACTGACTTTTTCACACGGCCAACATACACGGCCATGTGGTACTTAGCTAGCTACTGACTTAAGCCCACGGCCATAAGGCACGCCCGTGTTCCCTGACCGTGTGGCACAAAGCAGGTTTGGTTTAAGCCAATTTGCCACCCCTTTTTGGGGCCAATCCTAAAAGCAATAATAAATAACATTCATACCACAAGTTTCAACCAATTCCATGCTTAAAAATGACCAAATCATATTGGATCATAGCACATTACCAGCATACACCATTTGACATCACTAACCAAACACCAAAAGTATGGACAAACTTATCATTTGTTTTCCAACTCTCATGCCATAACATATTCACATATCAAAGCTTAATTAAATAGACATTCTAGCCTATACATGCCATACTTAGAAGTAATTACACTTTCAAAAGTACCAAAATGAGTTTGACAGTATGGTGACAATCCTCGACTATCCCTAAGCTTTCAGTAGCTATGATACTGTAAAATAGATAGAAATAACATAGAGTAAGCTACAAAGAGCTTAGTAAGCCAAATACAATTGGTCTACTTACTAAAGCATATATAGTACAAAACAACAATAAGAATTCGTAGCCATTTCTCAGAATAGTTCATAGACTTAACCATGCTCATTTGCTTGTATACATGTCATATTCATTTCCATGATTCCGAACCTACTTCGCATTCACTATTTCGCAGAAACAGAGTCTTTCATATTCAGAAATTGAGTACGATACAAATGCACCTGTATAGGTTATACATTTCATATATTCATTCTCATATCTCATACTTTATCATAAGACGGTTCAGAAACATTATAGATACTCATAAACGAGTATAATGCCAACGTCCCAGATGTGGTCTTACATGTAATTCAGTATCGATGCCTCTATCCCAGATAGGGTCTTACATGAAATCAGATATGATACCGATGTCCCAGACATGGTCTTACACGTAAATCTCAAATCGAGGCCTGTATCCCAGACACGGTCTTACACGACAACTCAGATCAATACCAACGTTCTTTTAAAAGCATACAAAACTCTTCAAATACTAGCATATTATCAGAGTTTACTCGAAATCTATTCATCAGGCTCTCAAGGCCGTCCAATATAGATTACAGTTTATATGCACAGAATTTATTCAATTTAACATGTAAATTGTAATTCGACTTACCCCGTACGAGTTTCGGATGGAGCGAATCAACTATTCAACTATTTTGGACTTCCCTCGATCTAAGTCCAGTTTTCTTTGTTCTTGATCTAATACAATTCAAATTCAACTATTCAATCATTCTTTTCATTCCAAATTATCCATGAACACATATTTAGGGCACTTTGCATTTTATTTCACATTTTGACAATTTAGTCTATTTTTCATAAAATCATAATTATGCAAAATTCACCAAGACTATAGCTTAGCCAAATATACATAGCTTCCATACAAGCCCAAATAACATATTTATTTCACAATTTAATCCTTCAAAACCTCATTTTCACAAATTAGCCCAAATAGCTCTATTTCATCAAAATTCAAAGACAAAACTTATAAATTATCTACCAAGCCTTCATAATTCATCCAAAAACATTACAAAACTCATGATATCAACAATGTAATTTCATTAAATCTTTAACAGAAATAGAAATTTAGACATGGGCTTTGAAGAACACGAAGCAACGATCACGGAAACATAGAAATTATAAAAAACGGACGAAAATTCATACCTTAATCAAGATGAATAAGGGTCGAACCCTAGGAAGCTCTTTTTCTTTTAATTTTCCTTTTATTTTCGGAAAAACAACCCATTATGAACACATTTCATTTTTTTGTTTAATTTAATTAACATAAAATACTAAATACCAATTTTGCCCCTTTTATTAAACCATTAATAAACCATTATAATAAGGCTATAATAGCCCACTCATGCTTTCAATGGTTTAATAACAACATAAGGACTTTTACTTTAGAAAGCCAAGCCAAATAAGAACTTTAACAATTAGCATGCAATATTTTCATTTTACGTGATTAAGTCCTTTTTCATAATTAAGCACAGAAACAGACAAATTAAATCACAAAAACTTCACAGATATAAATTCACATGTCACAGACACAGAAAATAATATTAAAATATTTTTTAAACTCAAATTTGTGGTCCCGAAACTACTATTCTGACTAGGGTTTAAACTGGACTGCTATAGATAATTCCAAAAGAATGAAGGACTCAAGAATGAATCTACTAAAGAGAAGGACCCTATCATATGCTATGAATGCAAGAATAAGGGACACATCAAGTTTTAGTATCCTCAATGGAAGAAAAGAAGGTTAAGCAAACAAAAGATTAAGGCTCATGTTGCTACTTGGAGTGATGATGATTCATCGGATAATGAAGATCAAGAAGTAGCTAATCTTTATCTTATGGCCATCAATGATATTAAGGTAACTTCTAACTCTTCTACTTTAAATGATTACTGTTTTTGATGAGTTGGAAGATGCTTAATAAACCGTAATTTATACATATTTTTATCCCATGCTTAACACATTTATGAATGAATTCTCCTTAGATTTGGTGAATTTGGTGCTCCTAATCCTTTAATTTCATTTTTTATACTTAGGTGAGCATAGGAGAGCGAAAAAAACAAAAAAGGGGCCAAAAACAAAGAAAATAGACTGACGTGGAAAAAAAACACGGCCTAGACTTCCTCACACGGGCAGAACACATGCCCGTTCCATTCTAACAGGCTCGACCACGGCCTAAAACAACCTCAGCACAGGCGTGTTGATCTCTCAGTCTTGACCATGGCCTAAAGTAATCATACACGGGCGTGTCCCTACCGAGCCCTACTTAAGTTTTTTTCGAAAAAGGGTAAGTTTGAGGGCCTTTAGGCATTCTAAAGCCCATTTAAACACCCTAGAGGAAGACTAAAGGGGAGACACAGAGTAGGGAGTAAGGAATTACTCGAAGAAAGCCAATTGATCCATCTCAGAAGCCAGATTCATCATCAAGACTGAAGATCTCTCCTCAATTTCCCTTCAAGAGTTTTGGGTTTTCTTTATGTTTTGTATTCATTATTCTTCTGAGATGTTTTCCTTGTAATGCCCCAAAATTTGGGGTCTATAAGTCTATTTGGTTTAACTCGATTTGTATGTTTGGTGAGGTGGATGAATTATTTGGGTGTGTTTAGGGTGTCAATGAAGCTTGGGGGTCAGGTTTTAGCTTTTTGTGAAATGCTGTCTTTCTCTCTTTAAGAAACCCTGGACGCTGGCACTTAGGCCTTTTAAATAAATGTGGTGATTTGCTAGTACAAGAAAGTTGTGTGGCATGTTTTGGCTTCAGTAAAGACTGGGGTTTGAATCCCATATGCTGTAGAGGATGTTAATTTTGCTGCTTGGGGTGGCAGGAGTTAATGTTGGAGTTGAACTTTGGTGATGGAGAGTTTGAAGAGGTCTCAGAGGTTGTTGAAGAGGGATAAGGGGAGAAAATCTTAGAGATTTTCAGGGAGTTTGAATTGGAAGGAGTTGGAGCCGAATGGGGATGCTTGAGGGTGCAAATTTGGCCAAGGGGTTTTGGGGAGTGTATTTTTAGCAATTTGGTAGAGAGTAGGTGCCGAATTCTCCTTTTCCTATTTTCGGGTTTTGGTTCTTTTTTATTTTGGGCACCATTCTCTTTTGCTGACTTCTTTTTGTGCCTTTCGGGAAAAGCCTAAATCTTTGTTCCACTTTGTGCCGAACGGTAAAACCTTTTTCTCTTTTTTTTTTCCTCTTCTAAGTTCTTGACTAAACACTACTCTGGTTTACACTTAAGCCTGTGTCGAAATTCACTTCTCCCTCTTCTTTCACTCTAACTCTTATTCTTTCTATCACATCTCTTTTGCGTTTCTTTCCTGAAAACTTTGGCCAAATACCATTTGCCTCTCTTTTAAATCTCATTTGAGTTTGCTTCTGTGATTAGCCGAATATTCCCTTGCTCTACCGAATCTTTCCCTATTTTGATCAAGGTACGTGAGTTCCCTTGGGTTGCCAGGTTCTTATTAGCTGTGGAGCCTTGCTAATGCTGTCGTCATGTTTGGATTTTAGTGGTGCCATTTCCCTTTCTTCTTTCTATAGTGGTCTCCCTTTTTAATCCCTTTCTTATATCAATTATTGTCAGGAGAACATTCGTGACATCGCAAACGTCGATTGTAGGTTGTTCTCGGGTTGGCTGTAAGTTGACATCCTTCTATCTTGGTCTACGTTTCGGTAAGAAGTAAACTTAGTTCAAGTATGTTACTTTTAGGACTGCTTAACAGATGGGACTTTTGTGCAGATCGTTTCCAGTAGGTGGAGGTTGTCGGTTAAGGGTGGTTTGAACCCTGCTTGTCTATTAAGGTAATCAATAGGTGTTGTTTAAGGGAAATAGGTGTTCTAAAAGGGGTTAACTTAGACAATTGAGAACTGACTTGGGATCATTATTTTGATTTTAGGTTAAGCACGTGGTGTGTGGCGATCCCCTCTCCAAAAAGGTGTGTACCATACACCATGCTGTTATTGATCAAAAGCCAACATGTGTGTTATCACACCCCTGTATGATTGCAAACCGGTAAAAGTTGAAAAGCCGGAATGCCAAAATTTTGATGTTTATGGCATTGTAAGTGAGCGATCACTCATGAGTAAATCGAGTCCACAAGCCGTGGGTGACATATTATGGAGGCCTCCATGAGCATTTTCGTAGGCAGAGGTCGTTATGGGTTTCATTGGGCTAATGGGCCCACCTAGGTTGAGTAATGGGCCTTGGGCCCATTTACACCAATTCGGCCATATTGGATTGGCTGAGTCACTCGAGGGGACAGTAGACCTTTCGAGAGGTCGATATCTAAACCGAGAACCCGAAGAAACGATATGACCAAAATACCCCTATAGGGGTAAAATTACTAATTTACCCCTAATGGATGGAAATGACCATTATACCCTAGAGATAGGTTGATTGATAAGTGTTTAATATATGTATAACTGTGTCTGAGTATGAAACCTTGCATACATGTAATATTTATGACATGTCATTTTGCAGTGGGGTTAGGATACTGGTTTAGAGGAAGTACTATACTAGTGGCTTTGCCACGTCTTTACTGTTCTGGTGGCTTTGCCACACGTACTGATATTAGTGGCTATGCCACGTTTACTATTATTAACAGCCTCACTGCGATATTGGTGTGTTGGCTGGGTGGATGAGTTAATCTCCACATGGTGTGTTGGATGGTACGAGTGGTATGTTGGCTGGATTGGGGTGGGTTGCATACCTAAACTATACTGGCACTGTTTTGGGCTTAGGCCCACATTGGCATTGTATAGGGCTAAGGCCCCTGCATCGCATCATCATTACTAAATAGGGCCTGTGCCTGCACTGCTCTGTTGCACTACTACTGTATGTTTGATAAGGGATTACACACTAAGTTTTTTGTAAACTCACCCTTTCTTTTAACCGTGCAGGTAATTTCCAAACTTAGACGATTTGGAGCCTCAAGAGACTCAGAGGTAGCCACACGTTCGCAGATGATTTAATTTTGCTTAAATGATTCAAAGATTTTATATTTGGGTTTTTAATTATGTAATAAGGCCTTTTAGGGAATTTTTAAATTTTATTGGGTTTTTGATTACGTACCATAAACTGCTAGAGTAGGAACACCAAGTTTTCAAAATAATAACATTTTTAAAGAGACACATGCGTTTAAAACCTTAGGGTTTTCAACTAGAGAAACTTCTGCAATTTTTTTCAAATTAAGGAATCACCATTAACAAACGCTTTGATAGGTTAATTTCAATTGTGATAAACGCCATGGGAATCGACTCATTTTGATGTAGGTTATGACCTACAAGTTTTATGCATTGCTTATGCTCAGTTGTGCTAGTAAGGATGAATCACGGCATATCACATTTAAATGTATGTAATGTAACCAAATCACACGGGATGGCTAGGTCACAATTGGCAATGAGTTATAATAATGAGCCAATCTTAAAAGTGTTACAAGACATAAAAACTCTTAATACAAAAAAAGGGAATAACCTAGCATGAGTAAAACTGATGAGATGAGATTTACATGCAATAAGGTTTACCAAGCCATTTAAGAGAGTAATTAGGCCATGTTGGATATTATAGGGGTTTATAAGTGTTAGTGGATATTAAAGGGTGACCAAAAGCTTGGGAAATAGCCTAACAAGGTCTACATAGGTAGGCACACAAGCGTGTGTCTAGACTGTGTGTGTGACACGGATCGCCCCATGGGCGTGTGGTATGGCTGTGTGTCCCCTGCACCCAAAGAATTTTAAGTCAGAATGTATGGTAGTAAGCTCACGGGCAGAGACACGGCCTAGTGTCTTAATCGTGTGGAGGGCACAACCTAGCACATGGGTGTGTGTCTTAGCCATGTGCTTCTAAATGCATGCTGACGTCATAAACAGAATGCTCGAGTTTTTGGATGCGAGCGACCACACGGGCATGTCTAGGCCGTGTGAAGGACACAGGCGTGTGCTTGGCCGTGTGAAAACCCCTGTAGGTTCGAAGTAGAAAATAAATACAATTAATTTTACAGGGATAGGGGACACGGGCATGTCCCAAAGCACACAGGCGTGTGAGGTATTAGCCTAGAAATTTTCTTAGGTCCCAGGTTTAGTCCCGGATTGTTCTCAATGTTTGTTAGGGCCTCGTAGGCCCATAATAGGCTTACTAAGATGTTCTTGGATGGTTTTGACTTGGAATGAAATTTTATAAATTGTATTTCTCAAAAATGTTCAAGTACATGTCTGGTAACACTTCGTACCTGGTCCCGATCTCAGGTACGGGTAAGGGGCGTTACATTTAGTGGTATCAGAGCTACGATTTAGTCGGTTCTAGGACTATCATAGAGAGTATCGAGTTTAGCTATACATGCCATTATTCGAATGTTGATAGTGTGATATCTCCTAACTGTTTAAATTGTTTTTTAATATAGTAAATGTCTTCCAATCAAGCATAAGATGAGTCCGAGGGAGCCGAGAGCCATGCTCCAGCTTCTGTACAATGAGCCGTTTCTAGTAGTAGTAGAAGGCCTTTTTCTGAAGGTGGGAAGAGGCCAGAGCCGCCTTCTTTGACATGATGGACGAGTGGTTTGGGGATTATTTAAGGAACCGCCCCAACATACCATGACCTCCCCCGCCCCCTAATCAATCTGATGAGGAATTGCCACGAGGTATGGCACTTGTAAAAGTTAGTAAAGCCCCTGTAGACAAGCTTAGAAAGTATGGGGCTGAGAAATTTAGAGCCAAGATCGATGATGATGCTGAAAGAGCCGAGTTCTGGCTCGAGAATACTATACAGGTATTAGACGAATTATCACGCACACCTGAGGAATGCTTAAAGTGTGCCGTGTCTCTCTTGAAGGATAGTGCATACCACTGGTGGAAGACTGTATCTTTATTGGTGCCAAAGGAAAACATCACTTGGGAATTTTTCCAAGCAGAGTTTAAAAAGAAATATATCAATCAAAGATTTTTAGACTCGAAGTGAAAGGAGTTCCTGGAACTCAAACAAGGGAATAAAAGTGTAGCAAAATACGAAAGAAAGTTTGTAAGGCTAAGCCAGTATGCGATTGAATGGGTTCAAACTGAGTCAGAAATGTGTAAATGCTTCGAGGAAGGTCTGAATGAGGAAATTAAGCTAATGATTGGGATTCCTGAGATGCAAGAGTTTGTTACATTAGCTTATCGAGCCAAGAAGGCTGATAAGCTTAATAATGAGAGGAAAATAAGCAAAGAGAGAAGTTTGAGTTTCGAGTAAGAGATCCAGTGGTAAGACACTCTCGTTTCCCACAAAAAAAATCAAGGAGCCAACATGAACGCTCCACTTCATCGGTAGGATATTCGAGTAGAGTGAGAGGCTCCAAACGGCGTAACCAGAAGTTTTCTTCCTCGATGGTGACTAGTGTGGGGAGCGTAGATGATCGAAAGCCGAAGTACAAAAGCTGTAATAAATTTCACTTTGTAGAGTGTCGAATGAAAAGCAATGCGTGCTTTAGATGTAGTTCTCTTGACTACTTCCTCAGAGACTGCCCGGAGCGAACCGATAAAGAGGTGGAAGTAGCCCCGAAGTCAAGTACTCCTACTCCACAAGGTAGACCTCTGAGATATCCTAGGAGTGCTAGTGGCAGTTGAGTTGTGGCTAAGGACATTGCAAAATCAGAGGCTCGAGACCCAGCAAGAGCGTATGCAATACGCACTCGAGAGGAAGCCTCTGCTCCTAATGTCATCACGGGTACTTTTTCTCTTTTTAATACATGTGTTGTTACCTTAATTGATCTAGGACCAATGCATTCATACATTTGCATGAGATTGTTGTCTAGTATGAATATATTCATTGAACCTACGGAATTTATAATCAGAGTATCGAACCCATTAGGCAAGTCATTCTAGTTGATAAAGTCTGTAAGAATTGTCCTTTGACGATTCAGGGTCATTATTTTTCGGCTAACCTTATTTTGTTGCCATTTGATGAGTTTAATGTAATACTTGGTATGGATTGGTTAGCCCTGCATAATGTAATTGTAAACTGTGGTAGCAAGTATATTGAATTGAAATGCCCAGATGGTGAGATTCTACAAGTTGATTCAAGAGAATTGGGTTCACCGCCAATTGTAATTACCTCAATAATGGCTCAGCGATTTATTAAAAAAGGGTATGAAGCCTACCTTGCTTTTGTACTGAACACTAAGGAAATGGAGTTGAAGATTGAGTCCGTGCCAATAGTGTGTGAATATCCAGACGTGTTCCCGGAGGAATTACCAGATTACCTTTTGAAAGAGAGATAGAGTTTGGTATTGAATTGATGCCAGGAACAGCTCCTATTTCAATTACTCTATACAGGATGGCACCGACTGAGCTGAAAGAGTTAAAAGCATAGTTACAAGAACTGACGGATAAAGGTTTTGCAAGGCCAAGTTTTTCACCTTGGGGTGCTCCCGTATTATTTGTAAAGAAGAAAGATGGTTCAATAAGGCTATGTAGAAATTATCGGTAATTGAACAAGGTGACTATCAAGAATAAGTATCCTTTGCCAAAGATCGATGATTTGTTCGACCAGTTGAGGGGAGCCATTGTATTCTCTAAGATAAACCTGAGGTCCAGCTACTACCAGTTGCGAGTTAATCAATCAGACGTGCCTAAGACAGCTTTCAGAACAAGGTATGGTCACTATGAATTTCTTGTCATGCCGTTTAGGTTGACGACTGCACCGGCCGTATTTATGGACCTAATGAATAGGACATTTCGGCCCTACTTGGATAAGTTTGTCGTGGCGTTCATTGACAAAATTTTGATTTATTCCAAGGATAAGGCAGAGCATGCTAAGTTTAGCAAGAGTGAGTTTTGGCTCCAAGAAGTAGGGTTTTTGGGTTATATTGTTTCAGGTGAAGGCATCCGAGTTGACCCAAGTAAGATCTCTGCTATCATTGAATGGAAACCGCCTAAAAATGTAACTAAGGTCAGAAGCTTTTTGGGTTTAACCGATTACTACCTAAGATTTGTGAAAGGATTCTCCGTGATAGCGACTCTAATGACGAGGTTGCTACAAAAAGATATTAAGTTTGAATGGATAGAAAAGTGTCAACAGAGTTTCGAGAAGTTAAAGACATTACTAACTGAAGCTCTTGTTTTAGTATTACCTAAGCCGGGGAAAGAGTTTGTGGTCTACAGTGATGCATTCTTAAATGGACTGGGTTGTGTTCTTATGCAAGATGGCAAGGTGATAACCTATGCTTCACGGCAGCTGAAGCCATACGAGAAGAATTACCTGACCCACGACTTAGAGCTTGCCGCCATTGTTTTTACCTTGAAAATTTAGAGGCATTATTTATATGGTGAGACTTATCGTATATTCACAAACCACAAGAGTTTGAAGTATTTGATGACTCAAAAAGAATTGATTCTGAGGCAGCGGAGATGGTTAGAACTAATTAAAGATTATGAGTTGATCATCGATTACCACCCGGGAAAGGCGAATGTGGTCGCTGATGCGTTAAGCAGAAAATCTTTGTTTGCACTAAGGGCCATGGACGCTTAATTAGTGCTGCTTGATAATGGTTCAGTCTTGGAAAAGCTAACGGCTAGGCCGACATTTCTTCAAGAAATTTATGATGCTCAGACTAATGATAGTGACCTGCAAGCTAAAAGAGCTTAATGTGAGTCGGGTATTGAATCAAATTTTTAGATTGGTTCTGATGGATCTTTGATGTTCAGAGACAGAGTTTGCTACCGAGGAATGATAAAATTATTCGGAGGATTTTGCAAGAAGCACATGATAGCTGTTTGTCTATTCATCTGGGAAGTACTAAGATGTATAATAATTTGAAGAATATGTACTGGTGGAACGACATGAAAAGAGACACCTCCAAATTTCTGTCGAAATGCTTGATATGTCAGTAAGTCAAAGCTGAACATTAAGTACCTTCAGGTTTGTTACAACCTGTGATGGTTCTTGAATGGAAGTGGGACAGAGTTACTATAGACTTTGTGACAAGATTACCATTGACCCCGAAAAAGAAAGATGCTATGTGGGTTGTGGTGGATAAGTTAACAAAGTCGGCTCATTTTATTCTGGTAAGGACAGATTACTCAATTGATAAGTTGGTCGACTTATATATATCTGAGATTGTAAGATTGCACGGGATACCGCTATCGATTATTTCAGACAGAGACCCGAGATTCACTTCAAGATTCTAGAAGAAGTTACAAGAAGCCTTAGGTACTAAGTTGAGTTTTAGTACATCTTTTCATTCACAGATTGATGGTTAGTCTGAGTGGATGATTCAGATCCTTGAGGATATGTTGCGATGTTGCATCCTCGAATTTCAAGGTAGCTGGGAAAAATACCTACCATTGGTAGAATTCGCCTACAACAATAGTTTTCAAACTAGTTTGAAGATGATGCCTTATGAGGCCTTGTATGGTAGGAAGTGTCGAACTCCATTTTATTGGACAAAACTCAAGGAGAATTAGATTCACGGAGTTGATCTGATCAAATAAATTGAAGAAAAGGTTAAAGTGATACGTGACTGTTTAAAAGCAACATTGGATAGGAAAAATTCATATGCTGATCTGGAAAGAAAAGAGATCAAATTTCAAGTTGGAGATAGAGTATTCTTGAAAGTATCTATATGGAAAAAGGTATTGAGATTTGGCCGTAAAGGCAAATTAAGTCTGCGATTTATTGGACCATACGAGATCACTGAACAAGTTTGACCATTAGCTTATCGTTTGGCATTGCCACCAGAATTGGATAAGATTCATGACGTGTTTCATGTATCTATGTTAAGGCGATATCGATCAGACTCCTCTCATGTAATTTTACCAACTGAGATTGAAATTAGATCAGACATGACTTATGGTGAGGAACCGGTCAAGATTTTGGCTCGTGAGGTTAAACAATTGAGAAATAAAGATGTGGCTTTGGTAAAAGTCTTATGGCATCGACATGGTGTGGAAGAGGCGGCATGGGAGCCGGAAGAAACAATGAGCAGCCAATATTCAAATCTGTTTATTGGTAACACTTTCGTGGACGAAAGTCCCTAAGGGGGAGAAATATAACATCCCGAAATAGGGCCTAGTCGGAACAGTGGTTTTGGGACCATAAATTCGCCATTGAAATATTTATTTTATGATTATTATGAGGTCTAGAATATGATAATATGCATATGTTAAAGTTTCATGAATAAATTCTATGAGTAAGGTGTCTAATTAGAAAATAAGGACCAAATTGAATAAATTGCAAAACTTGGATTCTAGAAGCAATTTTTATGGAATTGCTTTAGATTATTAATTAGAAGGTCTTAAAGAGCAATTTGCCTAATTTCTAGGTTTTTGGACAAAAATGGGCATGTATGGATGAAATTTGAAGGAAAAGGCTTGAGGGCATTTTGGTCATTTGGCTAATTAATGAAATAAAATGGGAAAAATAAGCCAAAAATCAGCCATTCTTCTCCCTCATCTAGCCGAAATTCTCAAGCTCTCCATAGCTAGGGTTTTCAACATTTTCAAGCTCAATAGTAAGTGCTCCCAAGCCCCGTTTTTAATGTTTTTTGTATTTTTAAAATCCCGGTAACTTGCTCTCTCTATTTCTACCCATATTTCATGCTAGGGTTCATGTTTAGAAATTTACGCATGCATGAGTTACTTGTATTTTGATGGTTTATGGAGGAATATGAAAGTTTAAAAGATGGTAAACAACTTTTACTAAGTGATTTTTCATGGAAATGGTTTTAAGGACCATTTTGTAAAAGTTGTAAAAATGGGTAGAAAGATGAGGAATAATGGAAACATGTGGGCTTCCATAAGAGGAAAGAACATTCGGGAGTGTATTTCATTCTACGAGCCTAAAGACTAAATCATAAAAATGTAAAAAGTTAAGGGCTAAACGGTCATTTAGACCAAGGGTGAAATTTAGACTCGAAAAGTATAATGTGAGTTGTTAATGATTCACTTTTATTGTTATAGACCCCGAGGAACAAATTTCGAAGGTCGATCAGGGAAAATGAAAGGTTTTGGAATAACCAAAACACGATACCGGAACGAGTACTTGGTAAGTTTGAATAAGTTAGAGTAAACTCTTATGCCTAATTGCATGTTTTATGAATTTATGATAATTGTATATGATGATGGCACGAAAACCCATGAAATGTGTTAATAATAATAATATGATGATAAATGTCCCAGTTGAGGTTAAAAAGGAAGTTCGATAGATAAACCATGGCTTATATGACCTGAGATCCTGCATGTGTTGCAGAAAAGGATTTAGCCCGGACGGGTAATCCGTTGATCTCAATATAGAAAGGATCTAGCCCGGATAGGTGTTCCTTGAATGATTGAGCCTCCCGAAGAATATGTGTGCATTAAGGATTTAGCCCGGACGGGTAATCCGATTAGGGTCTGAATTTAGCCTGGACTGGTAATTCAGATCCGAGCTCATTGAGAGTGCTTGTCGTTACAAGGGATTTAGCTTGGACTGGTAATCCCGTCGTAAGATGTGAGGTTCGTGGGAGTGCATACATGAAATGATCGCTTTTATGACTTGACGGTAAATGGATAATCCATCGAGATTTTTTAGAAACTTAATGGGATAATATTAGATATGTATAAATGGAAATGTTGAATGATGAGCTCATTAAGATTAATTACATGGTGCATTGTTTTGTAACTAACTTGTTGATTAAGTGCATGTGTTAGGGAAACCATTCCATTCTTGTTGGTTTTATTGCCTAATATGGTGGTATGCTAATTAATCGGTAAGTTTACTTTCCAGTTATTTGGGCTTAATAAGCATGTAAATGCTTACCCCTCTCTTTTCCGTGTCTTACAGAGCTTGAGGACTCGTAAGGATTGGAAGACGGTCAGAAAGGCAACACACTATCAACTAGTCCAGCTTTGGTATATAGGCACTTTTATTTTGTTCAGTGGCATGTATAAGGCTTTTGTTTATTTTGTTATATGAGTCATTTGATTTGCCAATATGAAGGCTTGTAAGGATATGCATAATTCGCTTGTCTATGGCCATGGGAATCAGCCCATTTTGATGTAGGTTATGACCTACAAGTTTTATGCATTGCTTATGTTCAGTTGTGCTAGTAAGGATGAATTACGGCATATCACATTTAAATGTATGTAATGTGACCAAATCACACGGGATGCCTAGGTCACAATTGGCAATGAGTTATAATAATGAGCCAATCTTAAATGTGTTATAAGACATAAAAACTCTTAATACAAAAAAGGGAATAACCTAGCATGAGTAAAGCCGATGAGATGAGGTTTACATGCAATGAGGTTTGCCAAGGCCATTTAAGATAGTAATTAGGCCATGTTGGATATTATAGGGGTTTATAAGTGTAAGTGGATATTAGAGGGTGACAAAAGGCTTGGGAAATAGCCTAACAAGGTTCACACGGGTTGACACATGGGCGTGTGTCTAGACTGTGTGTGAGACATGGATCGCCCAATAGGCGTGTGGTATGGTCGTGTGTCCCCTGCACCAAAAAAATTTTAAGTCAGAATACATGGTAGTAAACACACAGGCAGAGCCACGGCCGTGTGTCTCACCCGTGTGGAGGGCACGGCCTAGCACATGGGCATGTGTCTTAGTCTTGTGCTTCTAGATTCATGCTGACGTCGTAAACAGAATGCTCAAATTTTTGGACACAAGCGACCACAAGGGCGTGTCTAAGCCGTGTGAAGGACGCAAGCGTGTGCTTGGCCATGTGAAAACCTCTGTAGGTTCGAAGTAGAAAATAAATTCAATTAATTCCACACGAATAGAGGACATGAGCGTGTCCTAAAGCACATGGGTGTGTGCAATGCCCCCACACGAGCATGTGAGGCATTAGCCTAGAAATTTTCTCAGGTCCTCGGTTTAGTCCCAGACTGTTATCAATGTTTGTTTAAGGCCTCGTATGCCTTGTAATAGGCTCACTGAGATGTTGTTTGGATGGTTTTTACTTGGAGCGAAATTTTATAAACTGTATTTCCTAAAAATGTTTGAGTACATGTCTGGTAACGCTTCGTACCTGGTCCCAGTCTCGGGTACTGGTAAGGGGCGTTACAACTCTTCTATCATTATTGAAAATGTCTTGTATGTCAACGATCTTAAGCATAATCTTCTAAGTATTAGTCAATTATGTAATAAAGGTTTCAATGTCATATTTGAGTCTAAAGGTTGTAAAGTTATTAACATTTCTTCTAATAAGATTATGCTTGTAGGACATAGGATAGAAAATATACATACGGTGCATTTAGATGAAATGCATAACTCTAGCTTATGCCTTATTGCTAAAAATAAGAATAGCTCTTTGTTATGGCATAGAAAACTAGGACGTGCTAGCATGAGCATATTGCATAAATTAGTTAAAAATGACTTAGTTAGAGGATTACCTAAAATTGACTTTGATGTGAATTGAAACACCCCTAACCCGTATCCATCGCCGGAATGGGGTTACGAGATATTACCGGACGAGACGTAAATTTCGAACATTCACATATACACGTATGTTATATTCACATAACTAAAACATAAATATGTTTAAACATTAAACACATAATTTAAACCATAAAACTCATAATAATATATATAATATACTTTTAAATACATACAAAATTCATGTATTATTATCATTAAAGAAACCTAATACCTTAGAAAATTTTAGCATTAAATATCTCATTGATATACATGTGCTTAATAACCAAACATATCATATAACAAAATTTATTTAATATTAACACATGCGGCATTGACTTTTGAAAATATAATCAATATACATTTGTATAATGTACCATATTACCCTATATCATGGCAAAATATTCAATCAAACTACGAACCATGTCAAAGCATAATTATCAAATCAAACATACCAAAATGTATATGCCAACATCATGACAAAATTACAAATACATGATCAATTCATTTGCTTAGCTATTTCGCTATTAAGTTTAATCATATATATATAATACAAATTATGCCATTCAACCACAAGCTTAAGTAAACCATTTTCTAACCAAAAAAAGTTAATCATTTCACAACCAATGACTTCATAGGCATAACTTATCTACTAAACTTATTATTACCCGAACATAATCATGCATTTAGTTCACTTAATAACTAGTCACATAACCAATACAACATGTTTATAATATAATCATGAAATCAAATCAATTCACTCTAATTTAAATGTACAAATGCCGAATCCAATCATGTTACTTACACATACTATGCAATATACCAAAGTTTAACACAAACCAACTTACTCCTTATCAATTTGGGTAGTAAAGTTAACCACAAAATTCATACAAATTTTATATATTTTGTAATAAGCCAAAATGTTGCTTAATAAGCCAATATATATATACATCATATTAAGCATTTCTCATTGCCGAATCCTATGATCAAACACTATCACATATATGCCATATATTAAATTTATCAACATGACTAATTTATAAGTCATACATATCAATACTCGACTAAACCATATAACCAAAACACCATTCAAACATGTCATGGAATATATTTACCATAATATATTTATCCCTTGTCAAATTAATAAATCATCAACTAACCTAATAATCAATTTGAGCCATATAGCCAAATACCACACATATATATGCCATGAAATATACTTTAATAACAAGCCTATGCTATAACCGAATACACATATAAGCATTAATATCAAGATTAAGCCATTTTCGCATGGCTATGATATATACAATTTCAAAACCAAACATACTAATATATCAAGCCTATACATGCCATCTGTTCAAAGTTTCAAACTTATAGAATACTGAAAACAGTTGATAATGTGATAGACTTTGCCGACGATCCCCGAGCTCGTAACTTGATCCTAAAATCTATAAAATAGAGGCAAACATATACGCAAAATAAGCTATCATAGCTTAGTAAGTCATAAGCAAATAAGCAACTCAATTTAATTAAACTAATTTACCATAACACAATCACATTGAATCTCAAGCTTAAAGTTTCATAATCAACATATAATTTCATAGATGAAATTTACCTTGGCCGAATATACATATATCTATTATCAAAGTATCAAATTTTAAGATCACATACTTATACATAACATGTGGCCAAATATACTACACATGAGCACATATATTCACACTAGCATCATGTATATTCTTCATCACATACCAAATAACCAGCTTACCTTATTTTCAAATAGGTAATCAATTATCACATACCTGTTCACTTGGCTCGATTTACTCATTTGATCACAACTTATAATTGCCTGTTGAACCATTTGGAATTGAATAGGATACTCGGATAAGCACACATATCGTACAATACCAACATCCTAGACGTGGTCTTACATGTAATAACATATCAATGCCACTATCCCAGACAGGGTCTTACTTGCACACATATATCGGAGTCACATATTGATGCCAACGTATTAAACGTTGTCTTACTCGCACACATATATCGAAGCCATGGTCTTACTTGCACATCACATATTGGAAT
The DNA here is from genome assembly GCA_025698475.1 of Gossypium anomalum. NCBI lineage: Eukaryota > Viridiplantae > Streptophyta > Magnoliopsida > Malvales > Malvaceae > Gossypium > Gossypium anomalum. The sequence goes on along the minus strand of CM046968.1, from coordinate 62,695,927 downwards.
CCTATGTCATGACATATGTATCCTAGCTATTCTTAAGGTTCATACCGGGCTTTCAGACATCATAACTCGATCAAAACGAATTTGTAAATATATCTCCCTAGCATATACACATTCACTAACAACATATATACTTCACAAAATTCATTTCAGCATAATAAGCTCGTATTTATTTAAAATAAACAACATCTATTTGCTTATAAACTTACCTCGGACAACGAAAATCGAAACGGGACGACTAATCGACAACTTTGGTTTTTCCCCGATCCAAATCTGATTTCTTTGGTTCTTGATCTAAACATATTCAAATTAAAATCATTCAAACATATTTTCACTCAATTTAATCCAAAAACATATAAATGGGAAAATTACCATTTTACCCCTGACATTTTACACTTCTATAATTTAATCCAAATTGCACAAAATACAAAATATGCAAAATTTCAATATACCATGCTTAGATCGAATATTCATCTTCCTTATACAAGTCCACACATTTCATTTATTTGACATTTTAGTCCCTCAATTTATTATTTTTACAAATTAGCTGTAATTACTCAAATTCATCAAAAATCAAATACAAAACATGTTAATCTATCACATATCTTTTATTTTCCAGCATCAAACAACAAAAATCACAAGCTTTCAATAATGGAAAAATACAAAATCATCATCAAATTCAAAAATTGAGACATGGGCTTGATAGATAGCATAGCAACGATATCAAAAACTTAAAAATTATCAAAAACCGAGCTAAAACGCACCTTGAATCAAGCTTGCAAAGTGCTGAACCTATGCAAGCCTTATTCTTTCTCTTTTCTTTAATATTTGGCAAGAACAAGACAATATGAATGCTTATTTTAATTTTTATGTTTTATTATAACATATATTATTTCATAAATTACCATATTAACCTTTAAATATAAATATAAAACCATTATAACAATAGGTCACTACTGTCCATTAAATTTTATCATAGGCAAATTGCATCTTAAACACATCAAATTACAAAGACAATCACAATTCGGCCCTTACTTATTAAACTATCAAATTTTCATTTTACGCAATTAAGCTCTTTTATTAAATCGGGCATTCAAACGACAAAATTAAAACACGAAAATTTCACAGATATAAATTCACACATAATAAACACATAAAATATTTTTTTGACTCAGATTCGTGGTCCCGAAACCACCGTTCTGAATAGGGTCTAAATCAGGCTGTTACATGAATAATGTTTGTGATGCTTGTATTAAGGGTAAACATAAAAGAGTTTATTTTAAACCTATTAATGATGTATCAACTAGTAAAGTTATTCAACTAATTCACATAGACTTGTTTGGTCCAATTAGGACATCTAGCTTGGGTGGAAAATGATATGCTTTTGTGCTTGTTGATTACTATTCTAGATTTACTTAGGTTCTTTTCTTAAGTACTAATGATGAAGCTTTGGAAAATTTCATCACATTTTTAAAAGCGAACCAAAATGAAAAAGGTTACTCTATCACTAGAGTTAGAAGTGATCATGGAACCAAATTTCAAAATCTTGGTTTTGAAAATTTTTGCAACTCAAATGGAATTAGCCATAATTTTTCTGCGCCTAGAACCCCTCAACAAAATGAAGTTGTTGAAAGGAAAAATAAAACTTTAGAGGAAATGGCTAGAACCATGCTTTGTTAAAATAATTTACCAAAATATTTTTGGGTGGAAGCCACAAACACCTTGTTATGTGGTTAATAAAGTGATGATTAGACCTATTTTAAAGAAAACTCCATATGTACTTTTCAAAAACAAAAAACCTAACATTAGTTATTTTCACCGCTTTAGATGCAAGTGTTTTATTTTAAACAATGAGAAATATAATCTTGGTAAATTTGATGCAAAAAGTGATAAAGGAATTTTTCTTGGTTATTCTTTAAATTCTAAAGCTTATCGAGTCTTTAACAAAAGAATTTTAGTAGTAAAAGAGTCTATACATGTTATTTTTTATGACTTTAGTCCTCCTTCTAGAAAGGATTTTTCTATTGATAATGATGATACAATTATTTTCAATAAAGAGGATCAATCATCAAATGAAAAAATTCAAGAACAAATACAAGATGCTCTAGGAGAACTTTCAATTGAGGAAAGGGAAGTAATTTATCCAAGAGAGTTCAACTATGTGAAAGATGGTATGATTTTGGGAGATCCTTCCTAAAGGGTAGTTACTAGATCTTTTCTTAGAAATACTTGTAAGTATGTTGCATTTTTCTCATGCATTGAGCCTAAAAATATCAAAGAAGCATTAAATGATGAATATTGGATATTAGCTATGTAAGATGAGTTAAACCAATTTAAGAGAAGTGAAGTATAGACCCTAGTTGATAGACCTAGTGATAAAGCTACTATAGGTACTAAATGGGTTTTTAGGAACAAACTAGATGAGAGTGGTAACATAGTGAGGAGTAAGGCTAGACTTGTTGCTTAAGAATACACTCAAGAGGAAGGAATAAATTATGATGAAACATATGCTCCCGTAGCTAGGATGGAAGCCATTAGAATGCTCTTAGCTTTTGCATACGTTGATAATTTTAAATTTTATCAAATGGATATAAAAAGTGATTTTCAAAATGGTTTTATAAATGAAGAAGTGTATGTTGAACAACTACTCGGTTTTAAAGCTCCAAAATTTCCAAACAATGTTTTCAAACTTTCAAAAGCATTATATGGTTTGAAACAAACTCTTAGAGCTTGGTATGAAAGATTATCAAATTTTCTTATTAAAAAAGATTTTTGTAAAGGGAAGGTTGATACAACACTTTTAATTAAAAGAAAAGAAAAAGATTTATTAGTAGTTCAAATCTATGTTGATGATATTATTTTTTATTCTACTAATGATATTCTTTGTCAAGAATTTTGTAAGCTAATGCAAGGTGAGTTTGAGATGAGAATGATGAGAGAACTAAATTTCTTCTTGGGTCTCTAAATCAAGCAAAGAAAGGATGGTTTCTTCATCAATCAAGCTAAGTACATAAGGGACATGCTCAAAAAATTTTATGATGGACACTCTCAAACCACAAGCTACTCTAATGAGATTTTCTACAAAGCTTGACAAAAATGAATAAGGTACATGCGTTGATTTAAAATTATATAGGTCAATGATTGGTTCTTTGCTTTATCTCACCACAAGTAGACCCGGCATTATTTTTAGCGGATCCTTGTGTACTAGATATCAATCTTGTCCTAAGGAATCACATTTACAAGCCATTAAGAGAATCTTTAGATACCTTATAGATACTTAAAATTTAGGTCTTTGGTACTCTAGAGACTCATCCTTTAGCTTGTACGCTTACTCGAATGCAGATTTTGGATGTTGTAAATTAGATAGGGAAAAAACATCCGGTACTTGTCAATTTTTAGGCAACATGCTAATTTCATGGTTTCCAAAGAAATAAAATAGTGTTTCATTGTCCACCACCGAAGCGGAATATATTTCTGCTGGTAGTTGTTGTGCTCAAATTTTATGGATGAAACAAAACTTAAGGACTATGGAATTGATATAGATACCGTTCCTATCAAGTGTGATAATACTATTGCTATTTCCTCACTAAAAATCTCATCCAACATTCTAGAACTAAACATATTGAAATTAGACATCATTTCATTAGAGATCATGTCCAAAAGGGTGAAATTGTTCTAGAGTATATAGACACCTTAAACCAATTAGCTGACATTTTCACAAAACCATTAGACAAAGAAATATTTTGGACACTTACGGGAGAACTAGGTTTAACAACCTTGCCTTAACTTTGTGTTACAATTTCTTGTACCTTATTTGACTTCTTTTTTTTCTTTTTTTTTTTGCAAAAAGCTCATTGAGTATGGATTTCATGGTTTTTATATGCAAAAAGGTAGGGGGAGTTTCCTGTGACAAACTATTCTATTTTAATTTCATTTCCTTTTACATTTTAGAGATGTGGTATTAACTAAGTCTTTTTTTTTTTTTGATTCATGCATTTTACTTACACTACATATCTTTATGCATATGAAATGTTTAGGAACTATTTTGAAGTCATTTTAGAACCCTTAGAAAACAATACAACCTAAAAATCTCGTTTTTGCTACTTTACTACACTTGGAAAACATAATGCTAATTTGGTATCGATACCAACTTAAAAATATCGATACTCGTGGAAAAATATCGATACCACGGGGGTTTTAAAGGTGCCTGAAGCTGTTTTAAAGACAAAGAACCCTAAAATTGTTTTGCCTCCACCAAAAAACCTCTCATCTCTTCTCTAATTTTTTTCAATTTTCTTCAATTTTTGGACAAATCTTGGTCCTTTTCCATCTTCAAACATCTTTTTCACAAGATTTGATCCTCCTTTCTTGAATACTTTTCCATTTTTAACAATTTTGAGGTAAATTTCTAAAACTTTCAACTTGTTGAATTTGACAAATGTAGGTTGAAATTGTGTTTGTTGGTGGTCATTGAGATGATTTTGAACAATATATGTCATGTTTTATTGCAGGAGGTCACCGATTCCTAAAGATCTTTGTTAAATTTATTTTTAAACCTTAACCCACCAAGTGTTCGACAAAATTTGTCAAAGAGATTTTTTTTTTTTTTGGTTTTAGTGTTTTTCTAAGTAGTTAATAGCTAGTAGCCCCAAAGAAGCGTTCTAGGACTAGTGCATCTTCTTTTAATCCATCTAATGAGTTGGAGCCATCGTTTAGCACTTATTTTCAAGACTCACACTCTCAGTATATTTTTAACTCATATTTTGCATCAAAACTTGTATGGGAGGCTAGGAAAATTGATATAGCCATGTTAGAAGCTATTAGCTTTGCTTATCTCCCTATTTTACAAAATTAGGGGTGGATGGATTTTTTAAATATTTATTTGCCAAGTTATTTAAATCTTGTTCGAGCTTTCTTTTCAAATGCCAAACTTAAACATGAGGAGTTTGGCAATACCGTTACTGCCATCACCTCATTTTTAATGGGAACTCCTATTTGCCTTACTCTCGAAGATTTTGGTGATTATCTTCACTTACCTTCCAGAGGTTCCTCTGATGAAAAAGGGCATTTTGATCTCTCCCTTTTTATCTAGTCCGTATCCACGTCTGAACTCAATCTCCATGATCGTGTCCTCCATTTAATTCTAACTTAGAATCTAAGACCTATCAAAAAGCATGCCAAGCTTCAAAACACTAATTATTGGTGGCTCAATTATTTTAGATCCGATAGGCATCCTGACCTTGCACTTATCTTGTTTGATGAGATTATGAAAGCTATTGGAAGGGGGATGAATACAAATATCACTCTTCCTTATGGTATGTATTCATCATGCATTTTTAGACAACTAGGCATTAGCACTTGTGGAGACACCCCCGTTTCTTCTAATAAACTTATTAATTATTGGGCCCTACATCATGCAGGATATCATTTCGATACTGCCACTAGCACTTGGATAAAATATGACCATTCAATAGATAATGAAGATGACGATGCCAACACTGCCTTTGATGATATTTTGGTAACCGAGCGCGTTGCTCCACTAGCTTTTTCATCGCATGCTGCTCAACCCTCCTCCGAGGTTAATAGTGCTATCCTCGGTGCTATCCATTTCTTAAGCAACAACATTCAAGGTCTTAGGAAAATTTTAACTCTTGTCTCTCGACTATAGAGACACAAATGACATCTCTCTAAGCCTGTTTCCCTTCGACGCCTCCTTTCTTCCCTCATCATGATGATTAGACTAGCTCTAGACCATACATTTCATTTTCATAGACATTTGCACCTTTATTTTTCTATTTATGCCTATATCTTTTTACTGTACTTTATTACTTTATTTGTATCTTAAGATATTTTTCAGATGCTCATTTGATGTTATCTATCTTTTGATGAGCTAACTTCGTCTCTCTTTAAGCTTTATTTGTCTTTTGATCTAACAAAAAGGGGAGAAGAAAAGGTAAACTGATTGATTACTCTTTGTTGCAAATTTTTGTGACCAAAATTTTTTTAAGTAAGAATGAATGCCAACTTGAATGAAAAATTTTATTTTGACCTCAAATTTAAAATATATTTTATTAAGGGGGAGCAATTATTCAAAACCAAATTTACTAAATGTTTTGCTATATTAAAAAGGGGGAGATTGTTAAACTAAGCTTTATTTGATAAAATATTTTGATATAACAAATAAAAAGTGTTTTTGAATATAAGCTAAAATTGACAAAATAATTTTTAAATTTTAATTCTCAGAAATAAAACTTTGAATATTTACAATAAACTCTTAGAAAATTTTGAAACAATTTTAAAATCAAGTGAAAATGTTTTTAACCAAGTCAAAATGATCTCAATTAATTTAACATTTTAACACATCAAAATGATTTTCAAACAAGTCAGAATTGCTCCAGGCCAAAAAGTACCGATACCATTTGGCCAAGTATTGATAATCTTTTAAATTAATTGATACCCTTAAAAAACCAAGACAAAAAAGGCATTATGTCAAAACCCTAAAAATTATCGATACCATGTTTTTGGTACCGATACTTTTTGAGAATATTCAATACCTTTCTTAAAAGGATACCCAAATTATATTATGTTTCTCACAAACCCTACAAAGTATCGATTTGGTATCAGTACCTATATCAAGAAGTATCGATAAAATATTTTTGAAGTATTGATTATTTCATTCCAATGGTTACCAAATTATCATTTATGACAAAAAATATCGATACCCTTTTTGGAGGTATCGATACTTGCAGTTGCAGGTGAAATAAATGCTCTGGTTTTACATCTCCATCGACCATATTAACTTCACCAACAACCTCAACAGCTGGAAATCTATTAAGGGGTATAAATACCATCTTTTAAAGTCCTACAACATCCAAGAAAGTACTTTCAAGCACAAATCATTAATCAAACAATCTTAGAGCTTAAATTTTCATATTCTTCTTACATACACTTGTGAGCGTTATCTCTTTTCTTTTGCTCAAGTGTTTCTCATTGTATTTGTGTTTCAATTTGCAAACAATTTTATCTTGTAAGGTTCGTTTCTTTATTTGCTCATTTGTATCTCTGTGAGAGGTTTAAAACTTAAGATTTGGGGTAGAAATCTTAAGTAGTTGCAAGGTTAAGCCTTGACCTAAAAGGTTGAATAAATTAGTGAATTTCAAAAAATTCTTAGTCGTGAAAAGCTAAGGTTGTGGAGTAGGCAATTTGTAACAGCCCAATTTTAAGTCTAGTCGAAACAGTAGTTCCGGGAACACGAATCTAATGTATAAAAATTTATTTTTATTATATTTTTATGGTCCACAATTTTATAGAATGATTTCATGAAAATTTTGATCCAAAATTTTGACGTTTGGGCACTCAATTTAGTTAAAAGGACTAAATTGTAAAAAGTGCAAAAGTTGAGTTTTACATGCTAGAGATGTCTAATTGCTATGGAATTTTAAATTGGAGGTCCTCAAATGGTAATTAGACAATTGGTTAAGTTGTTGGACAAAAATGGACATGGTTAGGTATGTTTCTAAAGTTTTTCATTAAGGGCATTTTAGTAATATGGTAATTAAATGAATTAAAAGCCAATTTTTGTCCATCTTCCTCCCATGGCTAAACTTTACGAGGTGAAACCATGACTAGGGTTTTTCAAGCTTCTAAGCTCGATTGTAAGTCCGTTCTAGCCCCGTTTTTAATGATTTTATGTTTTTGAAATCCTTGTAACGTGATCTATCTATTTCTACCACTAATTTAAGAAATAATCAAGGTTTAAAATTTTACCCATGATGCATATTTGTGTATTTTGATGTCTAAAGGTAGAAAATTTATGTCTGGTGTATGATAAACGACTTTTGCTAAGTGATTTTAGATGAAACTGCCTAAAAATGACTTATTTGTAAAAAGTTGTAAAGTAGGTGTTAAAATGTGAATTAAAGAAAACTGTAGGCTACTATAAGCATGTATAAGGTTCGGCTAGGCATGGGTATTGATGAAATTGAGTACATTTCATTTTACGAGCCTGGGGACTAAAATGTAAAAATGTTAAACTTTAGGGGCAAAAAATATAAATTTTGCCATAATGTGATTTTGGGCTGATTCAAATTGTATAATGATTAAATAAGGTAAATGTGATATTATAGATCAAGAAAAATGAGATTCGTAATTAAAACGAGGGAAAAATGAGTATTTGATGGTTAAGTCCTTTTTGCCATTTTTATGCCGAGGTAAGTTCGTACGTTTAATAAGCATTAAATTATATACGTATAAATGCTTAATTGATATGCTTGTGGTAAATGCTATATTATTGAAATGAAATGTGAATGCTATTGAGGACGATACTACATAAATAACCAACAGAGATTTCAATACAGCGAAAGTCCCGGTTGAACCTTAGGAATAGATAGGATACAAATGTCATGGCATTAGGGTTATTAAGATTACGTGTAAGACCATATCTAGGTTATAACATCAATATGAGACTTCGTGCAAGACCATATCTAGGATATGGCATCGATATGAGACTTCGTGTAAGACCATAGCTGGGCTATTGGCATCGATACAAGATTACATGTAAGACCATATTTGGGATATGGCATTAGTACGGTACTATGTGTACAAGATTCCCGAGTATCCTTTAGTATTCCAAGTGGTTCAACGGGAAATTTAATGGGTATGTCAAAGAAGAGAAAGAACATGTAAGTATTACGAATTGGTACAGGTATGTACTTAAAGTTTATAAGCATTGACTTCATGAAATTTTTAGTTCATGATTTCCACGAGAATGATTTTGTCAAAACCTTGTGATTATTGGTCTATACTTGTGATATATGAAATTTATGATAAATTCGGTTTAAGATCATGTGATTGGCTTTCGGGCCAAATTTAGTTATGATATAGTGTGTTTTATTCACTTAAATTGCGACTTATTGGATATGAGAATAAGGAAATATTGGCATAATTTCCTATTAAAATGATTATGAAAGTACTGGAGGATAAAAGTTTAGGTAATTGAAAAATATTAAGATATATGCTTGGAAATATGAGTACACATAATCAATGTGCATGCTTACTATGAGGTTTGAAATGATTTGTTAATTGTTGTGATATGTTACAAAGGAGAGATTACGGTTGTTAGGCTAATGCCTAGATATGTTAAATTATGCTTATAAGTTGTTACAGTAAACATTGTGACTGATTAAAATTATAATTGTGAGATTTATAGCCTTTTGTATTATTTTGTGTTTAAATTGTTGGCCTTGTTAAAAGATTTGTAAGAGTTGCTTATTAATTTTCGTACGGACTTACTAAGCTATATAATTTACCCCCTTTCCTTTCTCATGTTTTATAGTGCCGTCAGGCTAGCTCGGGTTGGAGATCGCCGAAGATCCTATCACACTATCAAGCTATCATTTTGGGTATTGATGAGTTCAAGTAGTTTAAGTTTATGGCTTGTATAGGGACTCGGTCTTTTGGTCATATGTATTGGTTTGTAAAGATTCATGGTTCATTTTGTATATAGTCTTGAAAGTTGGCTAATGTTGGTTATAAGTATATTCATATATATGTCAATGCCTTTGGTGATATGATCATGGTATGCTTGGTGAATGTGAATTGTTTGGAAATGTGATTTATGACATGAATGTGAAATGTTTGGTAATGTGGTCTATTGATGAGATGATAAATGTTGTGTGTATGGTAGATGTTGATATGGTATTGGTATATGATGGTCATAATTGTGAATGGTTTGGTTGCTCTCACATGGTTTAATTTGTGCCATGTGATTTGTGTAGATGTATGCAAGTGAGGGTGGCAAAATGGCTTGGTAAATAGCTTTGTTTTTATCCACACCTGTAGACACACGGGTGTGTGATCCGACCGTGTATCCCCTGCACCTAAGTTATTGCAAAACAGAATACTCAGTATTGAGCACACGGGCATGAGACACGGCCATATGTCTCAGTCATGTAAAGGAGACAACCTTGAGACACGGCCGTATGTCTCAGTCGTGTAAAGGACACGAGCATGAGTATTGACCGTGTGACTTTAATTTGTTTTTAGGTGACAAACAGAGAGTTACACGAGTTAGAGGCACGGGCGTGTGACCACAATACCTGCCCACACGAGCGTGTCCTAAGCCACACAGGAGTGTGGCCCCTGTTTTAGCAAAAAATTTTCAAGTGTCGTAAAATTTTCTAAGGTTCTCAGTTTAGTCCCAAACCATTTCCAAAGCATGTTTTGGGCCTTGTAGGCTTGTATTAGGGACCTTACGATTAAATGCAAAAAGTTTGAATTTGATGCCAAATTTTATGGCTCAGAAGTGTATGTTTGCTTGTGTTTAAGTTCGGTAATGTCTCGTACCCTGTTTCGGCGTTGAATACGAGTAAGTGGTGTTACATTTAGTGGTATCAGAGCTATAGTTTAGTTGATTCTAGGACTAACCTAGCATGTGTAAGAGTGTAGCTATTCATGCCATATATAACCTGTGATAGTGTGATATCTCCCGACTCTGATGAAATTGTTTTGTTGAGTCAAAGATGCTTTCCAACCGAGCTACTTTCGAAAACACTAAAAGTGATACTAAGATATTTGAAAATGTGTTTATGATGAGTCAAAACTTGGAAAGGTATGAATAAGAGTTCATGATATGTATGTGATGATGCACAAATTAAAATAACCATAAGTTGAGAAATATGGGTAAAATGTCATTGTTCTTGTTGAACATTGTGTTTCGATAGAGTATGGTGATTTTATGAAGTGAAATTACAGTTTATATTGTGATAAACTCATCCATGTTTGTTTGGCATTCATATGATGTTATATGCCTGACTTGTTTGATTAAGTGAATGCAATAAGTAAACTTACTCAAAATTTATGGAATGTATCTATAAATGCACTTGTTTGAATAAGATAATCGAAAAGTTCGTGTAACATAAATATGTATGTTAATATGCCTGAAGTAAATTGTATAACTGTGATGATATTATGATGATGATGAATGTTAAGTCACATGTGTCTAAATATAAGAGTCGAGTTAGAGGCTTTACGACCTCACCCCCTTACCAATGTGGTATTTTATAATGAAATTTCATGAGATTTATGTTGAATGAGCTCAAAAGTGAGAGACTAAAGAGTTCAGTAGCGAAATAACTAATAATGTGGTCAGATTTGAGATTAGTTTGGCAAGTGAATACAATTTTGCAAAAGATGCCAGGTTATTTTAAAGATTATTCAGATTTCGCAATGTCACGATTAAAGAAAAAGTTAATCTCGGCTAATCGACTCATTCAGTATGATGTCTAAAGTATGTATTTGTTGGAATTTCTTCTGGATTGATTTTCGTTAGTGAATGGAATAATATGAGATTAGTGATGATAGAATTAGTCAGAGAAATGATGTTTGAATCGTAAAGATGTTTGAGTATAATAGTAGTAATTGAATAGATTATGATGATCTCTCCTGTGTATTTTATATATTCACTTATCCTCAGAGATATATGTGATTACTTGTTTTCTGATGAAATTCTTATTGTATGAGAATGCTAGCTTATTATAATATTAGATGAAAGCATTGTTGGTCTAGTTGGTTGATGATCAACATATCTTATCTCTCTCTTTGAGGTTCTATTCTTTTATGTTTGGAATAAAAGTTGACGGTGAAAATTTATGTAAGGCTATTCTTCTGTTTCTACTGGATGTTGTTTTGTTTTATATATATTTGGAAAATATATTATCTCTGTTACAATTGATTCCAGAGCATGTAAACATTGTTTTTCTTCTGGTTTTCTCTGAGAAATCATCAAGATCTTTATTACTTTTCTGTGAGTTATGTTCTCGGACTTCCAGTATGGTATCGTATCTTAGATTTCTTTATCTCGATTTTCTTATCATCCTTATTTTGTAAATTATTAATCTTGGCTCATCTTTAAAGTGTGTTCTTTGGCTTGTGATAACTATGTCTATTATGGGTGTATTTCTAGTTCGATCATAGGAACGTGGTGATTCTGGTATCAGGATTTCTCAAATTTTCATGAAAGGAATTGACATCGGCAAAGGCATAGATAGTAGAAGCTTGAGCTCAAATTGTATGATGGTTTTCTTTTCTCAGGTAAGTTTGATTAAGGTCAAGGAGTTCAATTAGGATATTTTGTTTTCTTGAGCTAATACAGTTGTAAGGATCTTTGATTAGCATGTTAAGGGAATTATAAAAGAGTATGTTTGAGTTGTTTAACAGCATGAAGGAAGGAGTATTTTGATATGTTACTATATGATAGTTGAGATCGACTCAGTTGTTTTATTTGAGCGAGCTGGTCAGTTGAAAGATAATTTGAGTTATATGCATTTAAGTTTATCCTCAGGTAAGAAAACAAAATCTTGTACATTCATGGATGAATAGACAAATAGTTTGAAGGAAGAATTCCTATTCTAGAAAGTATGATACAGAATTATACTTATTAGATTTGTTCTAATCAAATGTTGTCGTTATGAGTTAAAACTGTTCTGATTGATAAAGTTATCACATTTGTGAAAGTTTGAATGGTCTGTTGCATGTTAGGAAAGTTGAAAATAGATGAAGGTGTTATTAACCGAAGCACTGGTTCTGGGTTTTGTTTTAATTGAGTAAAGAATTTGTGATTTTTCAGTAATGCACTATCGAACAGATTGGAATGTGTTTTAATACTAGAATGTGAAGTGACAGTTTATGCTTTTTGATGATTAAAATCTCATTAAAAGAATTGTCCGATGGGTGATTTAGAGTCAGCCACTATTATGTCTGTGTTGGGAATCGATGACATCATTTGTTCGACGAAAAATGTCATGTGCTTCTTTATTCCAAGAGTACAAAGTATCTAATGTTACAGAAAAATCTAAAATTAAGACAACATTGATGGCTTGAATTATTAACCGATTTTGTATAGTTAACAATTAACCTTTGGGGATTGTAGATGCATAAATGGAAAGCCTTTGTTCATTTTGTAGGTGTTGGTTTCATGATTAATCTTATTTGATGGAAGTCTGAATATAGCTAAATTAAAAAGTTAAAGCGATGTTTTTTTTGAAAGATTAAAAACCTCAGAAATGTGATAGTGAATGGTAAACTAAACGAGTACAGTGTGAGACAACTTTTTATTATAATTTCTATTATTATTACTTCGAGATAGAATTCGTGCAATGAATTATCCAGAGTTTATGTCGAAAATGTTGTACGAGGCTCAGTAGTAGCTCGTTTGTTATTCAGAGAGTATTTGGATCTTTGACGATATGCTCTGACATTGTGTTTCATAGTTCAAAGCTAATTGGAAAGAGATATACGAGGTGAAGTTGATTTGTGATTCTGAGGAACAGGATGAAAGTGATTCATGAAAGTTGAAAGCAACTTCAGACTGACATAAGTAGTATACAGATTTGAAAATTTAAGATATTAGATTCCAGATTGATGACAGAGTGCTTCTGGAAGTATTGCCCTCGAAGAGGACTCTTTGATGAGGTAGAGGAAACTACGAAAACGTTACCCTAATATTTTTCTGGAAAGATTTTCGGGGACGAAAATCCCAAATGGGGGAGAGTTGTAACAGGCCGATTTTGGGTCTAGTCGAAACAGTGGCTTCGGGATCACGAATCTGACGTAGAAAAATTTATTTTTATTATATTTTTATGGTCTACAGTTTTATGGAATGATTATGTGAAAATTTCGTTCCAAAATTTTGACGTTTGGGCACACAATTTAGTCAAAAGGTCTAAATTGTAAAAAATGCAAAAGTTGAGCTCTACATGCTAGAGATGTCTAATTGCTATGAAATTTTAAATTGGAGGTCCTTAAATGGTAATTAGACCATTGGTTAAGTTGTTGGACAAAAATGGGCATGGTTAGGTTTGTTTCTAAAGTTTTTCATTAAGGGTATTTTAGTAATTTAGTAATTAAATGAATTGAAAAGCCAAATTAAAAGCCAATTTTTTTCGATCTTCCTCCCATGGCCGAATTTTGCAAGGAGAAACCATGGCTAGGATTTTTCAAGCTTCCAAGCTCAATTATAAGTCTGTTCTAGCCTCATTTTTAATGATTTTTATGTTTTTGAAATCCTCGTAACATAATCTATCTATTTCTACCACTAATTTACCCACAAAGGCAAAACAGTCATTTTACTCATTAAGGCAAAATGGTCATTTTACCCTACAAAGGTATTTCGATAATTTTACACTACAAGGGTATTTTGGTAATTTTATAAATCGAGAGTATTTCGGTAATTTTATAAACCGGAGATATTTTGATAATTTTATAAATCGAGGTCTTAACCGCCCAACCGAAGGTCCATCGTCGCCTCGAGCGACTTAAGTAACCTAAACAGACAAAACGGTGCAAATGGGCCTATGGCCCATTACTCGGTCCAAGTGGGCCCACACGCTCGTGTGGCCCATTTAGCCCAATTTAGATACGACTATGTGTACACCATAGCCCGGTTCATTAATAGTCACTTACCGCAGATTTTGTCTAACCTAGTTCACTTGCGCATCATGACAAGTCTATCTACTTCCCACTTAACAGCGAAATTTACCCACGCGAGCCCACAGGCCCATTGGGCCCATACGACCCATTTAACCCAAAACTATTCACAGCCATCCGAATGACGTAACCCAGTCCAAATCCTACCACATAACATACATTTTATCCGTGCGGGCCCACAAACCCATTGGGCCTACATGGCCCAGTCCGGCCCAGAACGGCCTATGCCATGTACGCGTCATGACAAGCCTAACCATATTCCACCGAGTAGTTAGATTTACACAAGCGGGCCCACGGGCCCATCGAGGCCTAGAACGGCCCTAGCACACGAGAATGTTCGTGGCGGCCTTCTACAGTCTATTGCCTATGGTTTGTGGGCTTAGTTCGCCCCATATGCATTCGCACGCTCGTGAGGCCCCGAATACCGAGGTTTCAGCTTTTCGGCTTTTGTCGACTTCCAACAAAGAAGGGCGTGAATACACACCTGTTTATGAGAACGCGTTGAAGTCCACGATCACCAACCTTGGCACATCCTGCATTAAATCCTCCTTCCCAACTCATCTGGTTTGCTCTATTTAAAGCCAGCTTCTCACCAATTCTCATGTTAGCTTCCCGATGTGGGATTTCTTTCAACCAATAGAAAATTCCTCATTCTTATGACTATTTCAACCATAGAGTTTCAGTCCAACTCCACCTCCTTTGCAGCTCAAATAGCAAAATATTTACTCTATTGCGCATCCCAAGACTTGAACCTCAGACCTTACAGTTACACCACACGCCACCTTGCCACTACACCACAGTCTCTCAAAAGGTGATTCAATCGCATATTTCGTGCATTATTTTGAACATATATAAACTATTCTAGCATGTACGAGTAAGGATCTAAGGAAAAAGAGATTACCTGTGGTAGGACGAAGGTTTTTAAGCCTTCAGACCACCGTGTACGACGGCGCATGAGGCGCGTGTGCAAGCACTGCACCATGGCTGGAGACCAGAGCTCTCTTCTCCTCTGCAGAGCATTTCAGATTTTTTTTAAGATCGGTGTTAAAATGATTTTTTAAGTTGTAAAATTGGCTTATATAGCCTCCTTGAAACGACATCGTTTCTGCTTAACTTAATAAGCTCGAAACGGTGTCGTATTAAGCCATAGGATCCGTGCGTTGACCCGATTACCCGGGAAGGATCCGCGTTTTTTCAAATTGGGTTAATTACCCAATCGGTCCTTCCAGCTTGTTTAATTTATAATTCCGTGTTATTCTATTTTTAATTTGGCCCTAATATTTTACAGTTGTTTCAATTTAGTCCCAACGGTTGTTAAATTACATTCTGGGAAACGTCGCCGTTTTGGGAATAAGAAAATTTGCCCAATGAGTCCCTTTTGTTTTATGCGTGTTTTGATTAAGTACCTAATTCAGTTTCATTTCCTTTAAATTCGCCCCGTAATTTTGCTGAACTTTAAATTTAGCCCTATATTTTTTATTATTCTATATATATTTTTTTATATATTGTTATTTTTTTAACCTTACTTTTATATTATACATTATAACATTATTTTATTATATATTATATATTATTTTTCACAAATTATTATTATTATTATTTTACATCATTATTTTTATATTATTATTATATTTTACTGATATTATATATTTATTAATTATTTATATATATTGTTCTTACATATATATTTTCGTTATTTTATATTATATATATTATATTTCTTATTTCCAATATATTTAAATTATATTTTATTATATAACATTTATTGTATTTTTATTTTTATTCTATATTACTTTTTTTATATATATGTCATATATATCATATATTATCTATTATATTATTTATGTTTATATTATTCAATATATTATTTAAAATTTTAAAATTAAGTAAATTAAATTATATTTTTAACTCATACTATGCACATATTAAATTATTAATTATTTATTTATTATGTAAAAATACTATTTTAAGATTATTATTAAATATTATGTCTTTATTTGTATTATATGTATATTTTGTTAACAATAACTCATTTTATATATATATATTGCATATATCATGTGTTATATGTTATTCTATATTTGATATTATATTTCATGAACATGTACATTGATATTGTATCACTCTTTTTTGTATATCATGTATTATTTAATTATTACTTTGTATGTTTGTACGTTTTGTCTATTCTCAATACATGCTATATATATATATATATATATATATATATATATATATCTTGGTATGCATATTGTTAATATTTGTTATATATTATTTTTATATGAATGTATCTAATGCACGATCTTTATATTATTGCCATCATTCTGTTTAAATGCATGTATTATTTACCCACTACAATAATATATTACTATGCATGATTTATAATACAATACAATTCCCCACGCATCATTTTTAAAAAAAATAAGGCTCCAAAGTTTTCAAAAAATATAAAGGCAATACTTGGTGTTTAAAAATTTCAAGAAAGTAGTGCCCTAACTTATTGGGTTGCGACTTTTCTCGTTGAATTCGAATAATCAAGCACCTTTCTAAGATTTTAAAGGTTTTCAAAAGGTGAGCAACTATCTTGGAATTACAAAGCAACATGTCCTAACTTACTAGATGTAGCGTTTTGTTGTTTCGAGATAGGGATTTCTAAAAAGATAACTTAGTGTCAATACTTCGACACGAGTGAACTCCAATTTACAAAAAATCAAAATATTTTAAAGAGGATTACATTTTAAAAATTTTAAATTTCCGACATTAAAGACACTTGATAATCAATTAGGTACCAATTTTTGGGCGTTATAAGGGTGCTAATCCTTCCTTGTACGTAATCGACTCCTGAACCCGTTCTTTTGATTTCGTAAGACCAAAATCGATAATTTTAAAACAAAAATGTTTTAAAGGTGATCCAATCACACCTAAAAGATTGGTGGCGACTCTGTTTTCATTTTTAAAAGTCGATTCCCATTTTCCAAAACTCGATTTAAAAATGGTTTCGACAACTAAGGTTTCTTTCTAAAAATGTAACAACAACAGTGGCTATAAAATGCCCGAATCAAAACGATGTAAAGGACCTTTTTTTTGAAAAAGATAGAAATATACTTACAGATATTCATTCAAAAACATCAACGGTCTCTCAAAAGGTGATTCAATCATATATTTCGTGCTTTATTTTGAACATATATAAACTATTCTAGCATGTACGAGTAAGGATCTAAGGAAAAAGAGATTACATGTGGTAGGACGAAGGTTTTTAAGCCTTCAGACCACCGTGTACGATGGCGCGTGAGGCGTGCGTGTGCAAGCTTTCTTGCACCGTGGTGAAGACCGAGCTCTCTTCTCCTCTGCAGAGCATTTCAGGTTTTTTTTTTAAGATCGGTGTTAAAATGATTTTTTAAGCTGTAAAATTGGCTTATATAGCCTCCTTGAAACGACATTGTTTCTGCTTAACTTAATAAGCTCGAAACGGTGTCGTATTAAGCCATAGGATCCGCGCGTTGACCCGATTACCCTGGAAGGATCCGCTTTTTTTAAATTGGGTTAATTACCCAATCGGTCCTTCCAGCTTGTTTAATTTATAATTACGTGTTATTCTATTTTTAATTTGGCCCTAATATTTTACAATTGTTTCAATTTAGTCCCAACGGTTGTTAACTTACATTCAGGAAACGTCGCGTTTTGGAATAAGAAATTTGCCCAATGAGTCCCTTTTGTTTTACGTTTTGATTAAGGCCTTAAGTCAGTTTCATTTCCTTTAAATTCGCCCCGTAATTTTGCTGAACTTTAAATTTAGCCCTATATTTTTATTATTCTATATATATATTTTTATATATTGTTATTTTTTAACCTTACTTTTATATTATACATTATAAGATTATTTTATTATATATTATATATTATTTTTCACAAATTATTATTATTTCACATCATTATTTTTATATTATTATTATATTTTACTGGTATTATATATTTATTAATTATTTATATATATTGTTCTTACATATATATTTTCTTTATTTTATATTAAATATATTATATTTCTTATTTCCTATATATTTAAATTATATTTTATTATATAACATTTATTGTATTCTTATTTTTATTCTATATTACTTATTTTTTTATATATATGTCATATATATCATATATTATCTATTATATTATTTATGTTTATATTATTCAATATATTATTTAAAATTTTAAAATTAAATAAATTAAATTATATTTTTAACTCATATTATGCACATATTAAATTATTAATTATTTATTTATTATGTAAAAATACTATTTTAAGATTATTATTAAATATTATGTCTTTATTTGTATTATATGTATATTTTGTTAACAATAACACATTTTTTTTTATATATTTATATATTGCATATATCATGTGTTATATGTTATTTTATATTTGATATTCTATTTCATGAACATGTACATTGATATTGTATCACTCTTTTTTGTATATCATGTATTATTTAATTACTACTTTGTATGTTTGTACGTTTTGTCTATTCTCAATACATGCTATATATATATATATCTTGGTATGCATATTGTTAATATTTGTTATATATTATTTTTATATGAATGTATCTAATGCACGATCTTTATATTATTGCCATCATTCTGTTTAAATGCATGTATTATTTACCCACTACAATAATATGTTACTATGCATGATTTATAATATAATACAATTCCCCACGCATCATTTTTTAAACAAATAAGGCTCCAAAGTTTTCAAAAAATATAAAGGCAATGCTTGGTGTTTGGAAATTTCGAGAAAGTAGTGCCCTAACTTATTGGGTTACGACTTTTCTCGTTGAATTCGAATAATCAAGCACCCTTCTAAGATTTTAAAGGTTTTCAAAATGTGAGCAACTATCTTGGAATTACAAAGCAACATGTCCTAACTTACTGGATGTAGTGTTTTGTTGTTTCGAGATAGGGATTTCTAAAAAGATAACTTAGTGTCAATACTTCGACACGAGTGAACTCCAATTTACAAAAAATCAAAATATTTTAAAGAGGATTACATTTTAAAAATTTTAAATTTCCGACATTAAAGACACTTGATAATCAATTAGGTACCAATTTTTGGGCGTTATAAGGGTGCTAATCCTTCCTTGTACGTAACCGACTCCTGAACCCGTTCTTTTGATTTCGTAAGACCAAAATCGATAATTTTAAAACAAAAATGTTTTAAAGGTGATCCAATCACACCTAAAAAGATTGGTGGCGACTCCTGTTTTCATTTTTTTAAAGTCGATTCCCATTTTCCAAAACTCGATTTAAAAATGGTTTCGACAACTAAGGTTTCTTTCTAAAAATATAACAACAACAGTGGCTATAAAAAGCCCGAATCAAAACGATGTAAAGGACCTTTTTTTTGAAAAAGATAGAAATATACTTACAGATATTCATTCAAAAACATCAACAGTCTCTCAAAAGGTGATTCAATCGTATATTTCGTGCTTTATTTTGAACATATATAAACTATTCTAGCATGTACGAGTAAGGATCTAAGGAAAAAGAGATTACATGTGGTAGGACGAAGGTTTTTAAGCCTTCAGACCACCGTGTACGATGGCGCGTGAGGCGCGTGTGCAAGCACTGCACCGTGGCTGAAGACCAGAGCTCTCTTCTCCTCTGCAGAGCATTTCAGGTTTTTTTTTAAGATCGGTGTTAAAATGATTTTTTAAGCTGTAAAATTGGCTTATATAGCCTCCTTGAAACGACATTGTTTCTGCTTAACTTAATAAGCTCGAAACGGTGTCGTATTAAATACGAGATCCGCGCGTTGACCCGATTACCCGGAAGGATCCGCTTTTTTTAAATTGGGTTAATTACCCAATCGGTCCTTCCAGCTTGTTTAATTTATAATTACGTGTTATTCTATTTTTAATTTGGCCCTAATATTTTACAATTGTTTCAATTTAGTCCCAACGGTTGTTAACTTACATTCTGGGAAACGTCGCCGTTTTCGGAATAAGGAAATTTGCCCAATGAGTCCCTTTTGTTTTACGCGCGTTTTGATTAAGGCCTTAAGTCAGTTTCATTTCCTTTAAATTCGCCCCGTAATTTTGCTGAACTTTAAATTTAGCCCTATATTTTTATTATTCTATATATATATTTTTATATATTGTTATTTTTTAACCTTACTTTTATATTATACGTTATAAGATTATTTTATTATATATTATATATTATTTTTCACAAATTATTATTATTTTACATCATTATTTTTATATTATTATTATATTTCTTCGTATTATATATATTTATTAATTATTTATATATATTGTTCTTACATATATATTTTCTTTATTTTATATTAAATATATTATATTTCTTATTTCCTATATATTTAAATTATATTTTATTATATAACATTTATTGTATTCTTATTTTTATTCTATATTACTTATTTTTTTATATATATGTCATATATATCATGTATTATCTATTATATTA
Organism: Gossypium anomalum; assembly: GCA_025698475.1. Taxonomy (NCBI): domain Eukaryota; kingdom Viridiplantae; phylum Streptophyta; class Magnoliopsida; order Malvales; family Malvaceae; genus Gossypium; species Gossypium anomalum. The sequence goes on along the minus strand of CM046968.1, from coordinate 62,674,969 downwards.
TTTATGTTTATATTATTCAATATATTATTTAAAATTTTAAAATTAAATAAATTAAATTATATTTTTAACTCATATTATGCACATATTAAATTATTAATTATTTATTTATTATGTAAAAATACTATTTTAAGATTATTATTAAATATTATGTCTTTATTTGTATTATATGTATATTTTGTTAACAATAACTCATTTTTTTTATATATTTATATATTGCTTATATCATGTGTTATATGTTATTTTATATTTGATATTCTATTTCATGAACATGTACATTGATATTGTATCACTCTTTTTTGTATATCATGTATTATTTAATTATTACTTTGTATGTTTGTACGTTTTGTCTATTCTCAATACATGCTATATATATATATATATATCTTGGTATGCATATTGTTAATATTTGTTATATATTATTTTTGTATGAATGTATCTAATGCACGATCTTTATATTATTGCCATCATTCTGTTTAAATGCATGTATTATTTACCCACTACAATAATATGTTACTATGCATGATTTATAATAAAATACAATTCCCCACGCATCATTTTTTAAACAAATAAGGCTCCAAAGTTTTCAAAAAATATAAAGGCAATGCTTGGTGTTTGGAAATTTCGAGAAAGTAGTGCCCTAACTTATTGGGTTACTGACTTTTCTCGTTGAATTCGAATAATCAAGCACCCTTCTAAGATTTTAAAGGTTTTCAAAATGTGAGCAACTATCTTGGAATTACAAAGCAACATGTCCTAACTTCTTTGGATGTAGCGTTTTGTTGTTTCGAGATAGGGATTTCTAAAAGATAACTTAGTGTCAATACTTGACACGACGAGTGAACTCCAATTTACAAAAATCAAAATATTTTAAAGAGGATTACATTTTAAAATTTTAAATTTCCGACATTAAAGACACTTGATAATCAATTAGGTACCAATTTTTGGGCGTTATAAGGTGCTAATCCTTCCTTGTGCGTGTATCGACTCACGAACCCGTTCTTTTGATTTCGTAAGACCAAAATCGATAATTTTAAAACAAAAATGTTTTAAAGGTGATCCAATCACACCTAAAAAGATTGGTGGCGACTCCTGTTTTCATTTTTTTAAAGTCGATTCCCATTTTCCAAAACTCGATTTAAAAATGGTTTCGACAACTAAGGTTTCTTTCTAAAAATGTAACAACAACAGTGGCTATAAAAAGCCCGAATCAAAATGATGTAAAGGACCTTTTTTTTGAAAAAGATAGAAATATACTTATAGATATTCATTCAAAAATATCAACAGTCTCTCAAAAGGTGATTCAATCGCATATTTCATGCTTTATTTTGAACATATATAAACTATTCTAGCATGTACGAGTAAGGATCTAAGGAAAAAGAGATTACCTGTGGTAGGACGAAGGTTTTTAAGCCTTCAGACCACCGTGTACGACGGCGCGTGAGGCGCGTGTGCAAGCACTGCACCGTGGCTGGAGACCAGAGCTCTCTTCTACTCTGCAGAGCATTTCAGGTTTTTTTTTTTAAGATCGGTGTTAAAATGATTTTTTAAGCTGTAAAATTGGCTTATATAACCTCCTTGAAACGACATCGTTTCTGCTTAACTTAATAAGCTCGAAACGGTGTCGTATTAAGCCATAGGATCCGCGCATTGACCCCATTACCCGGGAAGGATCCGCTTTTTTTAAATTGGGTTAATTACCCAATCGGTTCTTTCAGCTTGTTTAATTTATAATTACGTGTTATTCTATTTTTAATTTGGCCCTAATATTTTACAATTGTTTCAATTTAGCCCCAACGGTTGTTAAATTACATTCTGGGAAACGTCACCGTTTTGGGAATTAGGAAATTTGCCCAATGAGTCCTTTTTGTTTTACGCGCGTTTTGATTAAGGCCTTAATTCAGTTTCATTTCCTTTAAATTCGGCCGGTAATTTTGCTGAACTTTAAATTTAGCCCTATATTTTTTTATTATTCTATATATATATTTTTATATATTGTTATTTTTTTAACCTTACTTTTATATTATACATTATAAGATTATTTTATTATATATTATATATTATTTTTCACAAATTCTTATTATTTTACATCATTATTTTTATATTATTATTATATTTTACTTGGTATTATATATTTATTAATTATTTATATATATTGTTCTTACATATATATTTTTGTTATTTTATATTATAAATATTATATTTCTTATTTCCTATATATTTAAATTATATCTTATTATATAGCATTTATTGTATTTTTATTTTTATTCTATATTACTTATTTTTTTTATATATATGTCATATATATCATATATTATCTATTATATTATTTATTTTTATATTATTCAATATATTATTTAAAATTTTAAAATTCGTAAATTAAATTATATTTTTAACTCATATTATGCACATATTAAATTATTAATTATTTATTTATTATGTAAAAATACTATTTTAAGATTATTATTAAATATTATGTCTTTATTTGTATTATATGTATATGTTGTTAACAATAACTCATTTTATATATATATATATATATATTGCATATATCATGTGTTATATGTTATTTTAAATTTGATATTATATTTCATGGACATGTCCATTGATATTGTATCACTCTTTTTTGTATATCATGTATTATTTAATTATTACTTTGGATGTTTGTATGTTTTGTCTATTCTCAATACATGCTATATATATATATATATATCTTTGTATGCATATTGTTAATATTTGTTATATATTATTTTTATATGAATGTATCTAATGCACGATCTTTATATTATTGCCATCATTCTGTTTAAATGCATGTATTATTTACCCACTACAATAATATGTTACTATGCATGATTTATAGTACAATACAATTCCCCACGCATCATTTTTTAAAAAAATAAGGCTCCAAAGTTTTCAAAAAATATAAAAGCAATGCTTGGTGTTTGAAAATTTCGAGAAAGTAGTGCCGTAACTTATTGGGTTGTGACTTTTCTCGTTGAATTCGAATAATCAAGCACCCTTCTAAGATTTTAAAGGTTTTCAAAATGTGAGCAACTATCTTGGAATTACAAAGCAACATGTCCTAACTTACTGGATGTAGCGTTTTGTTGTTTCGAGATAGGGATTTCTAAAAAGCTAACTTAGTGTCAATACTTCGACACGAGTGAACTCCAATTTAAAAAAAAATCAAAATATTTTAAAGAGGATTACTTTTTTAAACATTTTAAATTTCCGACATTAAAGACACTTGATAATCAATTAGGTACCAATTTTTGGGCGTTATAAGGGTGCTAATCCTTCCTTGTACGTAACCGACTCTCGAACCCATTCTTTTGATTTCGTAAGACCAAAATCGATAATTTTAAAGCAAAAATGTTTTAAAGGTGATCCAATCACACCTAAAAAGATTGGTGGAGACTCCTGTTTTCGTTTTTTTAAAGTCGATTCCCATTTTCCAAAACTCGATTTAAAAATGGTCTCGACAGCTTGGTGACTCCACTGGGGACTAATAAGAGGGTCAAGCCGTGTAATTGATTATCTCTGGTCTTAATGTCGAAAATTAAAATTTTAAAATTTAATCCTCTTTGCATTACATGTGTTTGTATTATTGCATGTGTTGCTATATTCTAATACGCATTGCATTTGCATGACCGTTGTGGTCACACCCTTAAGTGGGAGTGAGAAGCTACGCCTTCGTGAGGTTTTCGCCTCCGTGCAGGATAGTGGATCACTTTCGGGATATATCCGTACTTATGGTTTCGTGAGATTTTCATATCTGTGTAGCCACAGGGAAATGTATTCCCCTGAACTGAACTCGATTCAAATGAGCCTATAATGGGTGAGGATCGAGGAATCTGCTGGTTCAGATACCTCAAACTTTAGAACAAACTTCATATAGAAAAACCGTAAGAGCCCAACTTTGTTAGAGTCGAACTTTAGATATTACCCTTATAAATTATTATCGAGATTTATTGATATCATGTGATACTGAGTATTTCTTTTCTTTTGTTTGCATGACATTTTTTGCATTTACAAAGGTATCAATTCACGGTCAGTCTCTAAGTTAGGAAGTTTTGTTATGGAGAACAGACTTCTTGATAGAGTGGAGGGCAACGCCAACGTCCATAGATGGTCTGAGCAAACTCAATTCGAAAAGGGAGACAGTATATTTGTGGGATATATGTCGGAGCTGTCAGATTATACTCGTATTAGTGTCACACAGAATAATCTCCAAGAGCTTAAGGAAATTTGGGATCAGTGGGACAATAATACTAAACAGTTATTCTACGGTAATTATAGAGATTTACCTTACTTGCTCGATGTTCAGGTAGATGAGCACTTGCTTCGAGCTCTTGCTCAGTTTTGGAACCCGGCGTACAGCTGTTTCACTTTTGGGGAAGTAGACTTGGTACCTACCGTAGAGGAGTACACGGCCTTACTTCGTTGTCCCAGGTTTCAGATGGATAGGATCTATTCTCGAGCCACTTGTGTCTCTACCTTTTAGAAGAAATTATGACTATTACGGGGATGAGCGAGCAGTGGATCACGGCCAGAATTAAAGAAAAAGGTGAGTGCAAGTGCATTTCGTAGGACGCTTTGAAGGATCTAATTTTGACGCACCCTGATGAGACGAAGAAGGTAGATGTTTTTGCTTTAGGTTTGTATGGACGGATGGTTTTCCCTAGGGCTCTGGGATATGTGGACGAGGCAACCACGGATCTTTTTCATCGAATCAGCAAAAGGGTCACTTCTATCCCTGTGATTTTGGCGGAGACATTCAGATCCTTAGGCGCGTGTAGGAAAGCTGGTGCAGGCAGGTTTTTAGGGTGTGCTCAGTTACTTTTGGCTTGGTTCTATAGCCATTTCCGATTGATAGATAAGGTGGTTCGTCGGGTATTCATTGAGGATTACTCACCGTTAAAGGACATAGTAGCTTCAACTAGGAGAGTTGATGTTCCAGAAGAGAATTGGATAGCGCTACTTCAGAACCTTCAGTCGAAAGATGTCGAGTGGAGGGCTCCGTGGATGATTCCTGGTGAGATTCTTTACCGATGTGGTAGTTTCGATTGGGTCCCTCTGTTAGGAATATGGGGTGCCATTGGCTATGCCCCTTTGCTCGTACTAAGGCAGCATGGATTGAGACAGTTCATACCAGTGACTCATGGATTGGCTCAAAGCGAGTTTATATACAAAGGAGCTGATTACAAGAGGAAGGTTAGTGAGGTTTCTAGTGCTTAGAACAAAACTTATCGGTTGAAAAGAGTAGCCATTAGCCCTGCTACGACACCGGAATATGACGAATGGAGAGGAAGAAGGATTAATGATAATATCCCTAAGCCAAGCAGAGGAGGAGCTCGACCGATAGAGGAATATTTGCGAGTGATGCCTTTGGAGCTACAAATCATGACGCAAGAGTTCGAGAGAAGGAACTTGGAGCTTGAGAAGAGGATAGCAAAACTTGAAGAAGAAAAGATGTACTTGAGCTTAGATGTCGATGTTCAAAAGATAGAGGTCGACAAAGAAAGGAAAGAAAAGAGGAAGATTGAGGAGGATAGAGATGATTTGAAAGAACATTACAAAAAGGCACAAGTATCCTTGAGAAGAGCGAGAGTAGGAGGGTCTTCAGATCAATTGCAGAAGGAGGTCCAAGAGGAAAAAGCTAGGGCCAAGTATTGGGAGAAAAGGTTCCAAGAAATGCAGTCGCAGAATTTGGCATTAGATGAAGAAAATAAAGGGTTGAAGACCAAGGTAACTGAGCTTGGAAAATCTCTTCGTTGGCATCGAAACCATGACTCTACGGTCGAGTTAAAAGAGCTAAAAAGTAAGGTTGAAGGTTTGGAAGTGGCATTGCATAATGGTAAACTTCGGATTGAGTAGCTCAAGGCGTAAAAAGATTATCTAAAGGGAGAGCTTCATCAGTCTAGAGGACAGGTCCGAGAAAGGGATCATGTTATGGGAGAAGCCATAGCCCATATTTGAGAAGTTGCTGAATATGTGCAGGACTTGGCAGTACGAGCCAATGTATTAAGTCTAATGTGTGGGTCGTCGTCAGATATAGGACGAGAGTTAGCCTTTTTATTAGATAGAGTTAAAACTTTGGGCATTAGGGCGAAAGCGTACTTGTAATCCATTTATATGTAAAGATATTCTTTTTCTAAATAAAGTTTTCTAAATGAGATTGAATCGAGATCGATGCCTTTGTTGCATTCATGCATTTGCATTACATCATATCATATGCATTCAATGTTATAGAAAGACCCTAATTAGTTAAAGTTTCTTTATAAAGGTAAAAAAAAAATCTGAAAATCACACATCCTTACAGTGCTCTTTAAAACTAAGAACATGGATCAAAGGTTTGGCGATTGCAAAAGGATATGCAAGACCAATTGCAAGAGCAGTTGGCCAAAATGTAGAATGAAATGAGGGAGCAAATGTTGGAAGCTCAGAGGAACATGATGGCCGAAATGGCTTAATTACTGAGGGCCACTGATAAGGGAAAGGCTTCTATGGCCATCATGAAGAGGAAAATGAGGGTCCTCCTCCAGGTTTTACTCTGCCTCATGTGCCATTGCAAACTGAAGCACCTCCTAGAAGACCATCGATTACTGTGAGGCCTCAACATGGGCCGATTGATGCTAGAATCCCTGTGAATTTCCCATCAGGGTTGGGAAATAATATAAGTGATAGCCCGATCAACCCTATCACTCTTGAGCTGGATTTCATGGAGAAAGAAGGAATGGCAATCGAATCTGCAAAACAATTGGAGGACCGTTGTAAGTGGTTAGAGGAGAAATTTAAGGCTTTGGAAAGCACTGGCAACCACTACAGGACTGAGGCCAGAGACCTAAGCTTGGTCCCAGATTTGGTGCTTCCTCACAAATTCAAAATTCCAGAGTTTGAAAAGTACAACGGGACTACTTGCCCAGAGACCCACATAACAATGTTCTGTAAGAGAATGACTGGGTATGTGAGCAATGATCAACTATTGATCCATTGTTTTCAAGATAGTTTGATAGGAGTGGCAGCCAGGTGGTACAATCAGTTGAGCTGGGCTAGAATAAATTCGTGGAGGGATCTTGCACAAGCCTTCATGCAACAGTACAACCATGTGATTGATATGACACCGGACAGGATCACACTTCAGAACATGGAGAAAAAGCCTAATGAAAGTATTAGGCAATGTGTACAATGATGGAGAGAGGTGGCAATGCAAGTACAACCACCACTGTTAGAAAAGGAGACCACCATGTTATTTACCAACACTTTGAAAGCATCGTTCATCACTCACATGATTGGAAGCACCACGAAAAGTTTCACGGATATAGTTATGGCAAGGGAGATGATTGAGAACGCCATAAGAGGCAGTAAAATTGAGGGGGAAGTGGCTAAAAGATCGGCCCCAAAAAGAAAACACAATGAGGTGAACAGCACCAGCAGCTTCAATTCGAAAGTATTCACGGTTAGTCAGCCCAAAGTAGCTACAGTTGGGCAACAGGGCTCTCAAAAGCAAGAATCTAGCACCAAGCATGAGAGGATGCAATTTACACCTATACCTGTGACGTATCGGGAGCTTTATCAAAACTTATATGATGCGCATGCTATAGCCCCTTTCCACTTGAAACCATTACAGCCTCCATATCCTAAATGTATGATGCAAGTGCCAGATGTGAGTATCATGCTGGAATATCGGGGCACTCAATTGAGAATTGTATTGGATTCAAGAAAGCCGTAGAGAGGTTGATCAAGAATGGGGTTTTGAAATTTGAGAGTACCCCAAATACTGAGAACCCTTTGCCAAACCATGACAATCAAGGAGTGAATGCCGTTGGTGAAGCTGGTGGAAAAAAGGGGAAAGAAAACGTTGCTGAGATAAGGATGCCTTTAAAGGTAATTTGGAAAGAGATGGCGAAAAGAGGGATGATAACCTCTAAGAAATAAAGAGAAAAAACTGAGAACTACTGTGAGTTCCATGGGAAAGAGGGTCATGAGACCCAAGATTGTGAAGAATTCAAAGCCTTGGTGCAAGGCTTCATTGATAATAAAGAGCTACTAATTTTTGAAGGTAGCTCTTATAAAAGAGAAATAAATACGCTGGAAGGTGAACAACAAGGAACCAGCTGACCAAGAATTATTATTTCCTTACCGGGGAATAATGAGGTGGGGACGTCAGCAGTGCCCAAGGTCATCATCCATAAACCCACTCCTTTCTCTTATAAGGATGAAAAGAGGGTGCCATGGAGCTATGACTACAGTTTAACAGTGCCTCAGGGAGAAAGTGTAGCTAGTGCGTCTAAAAGCACGCAAGACGAAAGGGTCCCATACACGAAGTGGGAAGCGTTATGACGGGGGTGCATTAGAGTGGAGCCCACCAAAACAAAGGATGTTAAGATTGAAAAGGGGAAAAAGACCGAAATATCCATTAATGAGCCGGTAAGGGAGGAGGAGGCTAAGGAATTTCTAAAGTTCCTTAAGCATAGTGAATATAGTCTGGTCGAGAAATTGCGTAAGCAACCGGTGCGCATATTAGTTTTAGCTTTACTTCTGAGTTCTGAGGTGCATCGGGATGCATTGCTGAAGGTACTTAATGAGACATAGTCACTCACGATATATCTGTTAATAAGTTGGACCGGTTGGTAAATAACATCAGTGCTGACAATTTCATCTACTTCAATGATGATGAAATTCCACCTAGGGGCATAGGGTCAACTAAGGCCTTACACATCACTACTCGATGCAAGGGATACACGCTTCCAAGTGTACTCGTTGATAATGGGTCTGCTTTGAATGTCCTTCCATTATCCACATTGAATAGGTTACCTATTGATAGTTCGCATATGAAGACATGTCATAATGTGGTAAGAGCCTTCGATGGAACTAAAAGAAAAGTGATGGGACGAATTGATATCCCTTTGGAAATTGGGCCAAATACATATGAAGTTGATTTCTTAGTGATGGATATCAAACCTTCCTATAATTGTTTATTAGGGAGACCATGGATACACTTGGCAGGAGCGGTGCCCTCCTCATTGTACCAAAAACTGAAGTTAGTGACAGATGGACAGTTAATAACCATCAATGCGGAGGAGGACATTATAGCAACAGTCACTAGCAAGGCCCCTTATGTCGAGGCAAGTGAAGAGGCTATTGAATGTTCTTTTCGCTCCCTCGAAATTATCAACGCAACCTTCATTCTGGAAAAAAGTGAGGTTCTAGTACCCAAAATGTCTGGAACTACAAGGATGGCCCTACAAATGATGATGGGAAAGGGAGCATCACCGGGAAAAGGACTAGGAAAATAGTTGCAATGAGGGATTCAAATCCCAAAATTGATGGAGAAGAAGGATCGCTTTGGTTTAGTTTTTAAGCCAGACCATAAACACAAGAGGCAAGAGATTGAAAAGTGCCAAGCGAGAAGAAAGGCACGTTTGAATGGGGGAGAAGTAGAGTGGGAACCGATGACATTCCCACCTATATCCGAATCCTTTAAGTCAGGAGGATTGTTGATGGAAGAAAGTTATCAGATCAATGCTGTACATAATAAGAGATTGGAGCAAGAAAACCTTGAGGGCATTTGCCCTTATGAACCGAGGAGCTCTCTGAATAATTGGACTGCGGAGGACCTTTCTGTAGTCTTTAGGAATTTTTCAGAGTAATGCTCGAAACATGTCTGTTACTCTAAAGCCTAGGAGTAGTAAGATTACATTTGTGAAAATAGGTTTATGTTCATCTATTATTATTTAAATAAAACATAACTTTCATCAATTTAAACGAGTATTGTTTCACTTTTTATCAACCAATATTCTTTTAAATTTTGGTAATTCTTATTCTTTTATTCATAGCATGTAAACAATCATTCTTAGATTCATTCATTCTTTGTATATTCTTTCATAACCCCACAAGTCCCTAGATATCAATGATATGAGCACTGATACTGCCGCTCCTGATTTCTCTTGCAAGCAAGACACGTGTTTAGAGGAACCTCAGGATGTTGAAGATGTTCAAGATTGTGACGTATCTCTCGATCTGTTAAGAATGGTAAAACAGGAGGAGAAACAAATCATGCCACATGAGAAAGAGGCGATAGAGGATATAGCCCTAGAGGAAGGGAAGGAGTTGAAAATTGGAACATTGATTACCAAGGACACAAGGCGTGGCTTGATTGAGTTACTTCAGGAATTCAAAGATATTTTTGCATGGTCCTATCAGGATATGCCCGGATTAAGTACCGATATTATAGTACATCATCTTCCGATAAGACAAGACTGCAAACCAGTCCAACAGAAGTTATGGAGAATGTGGCTAGATATTGTTCTGAAAATAAAGGATGAAGTCAAGAAGCAGTTTAACGCAGGATTCTTGTAAGAAGTAAAGTACTCTGAATGGGTAGCTAACATTGTGCCTGTTCCTAAGAAGGATGGGAAGGTACGAATGTGTGTTGATTACAGAGATCTGAACAAAACAAGCCCAAAGGATAATTTTCCTTTACCACACATTGATACTTTAGTAGACAACACAGCAAGGTATTCGTTGTTCTCTTTCATGGATGGTTTCTCAGGATACAATCAGATAAAGATGCATCCAGAAGACAGGGATAAAACTACCTTCATAACCTTGTGGGGCACTTTTTGTTACAAAGTAATGCCGTTTGGATTGAAGAACGCAGGGGCAACCTACCAGTGGGCCATGGTGAACTTGTTCCACGACATGATGCATAGGGACCTTGAGGTATATGTCGATGACATGATTGCCAAATCCCGAACAGAGAAAGAGCACATTAAGATCTTAAGAAAATTATTTTTAAGGTTGAGAAGATTTCAGTTGAAACTCAATCCAGCAAAGTGTACCTTTGGAGCCAAATCCGGAAAGTTATTAGGCTTCGTAGTCAGTGAAAAGGGAATTAAAGTCATCTCAGACAAGGTCAGAGCCATACGGGAGTTACCTCCACCCTGTACTCAGAAGGAAGTTTGAGGATTCCTCGGAAGGTTAAATTACATCACTCGGTTCATTTCATAATTGACCGAGAAATGCGATCCTATCTTTCGCCTCCTCAGAAAGCACAATCAAGGTACTTGGGATGAAGAATGCCAGAATGCTTTTAAAAAGATCAAGCAGTATTTGTTGAATGCTCCGGTATTGTCTCCACCTAGCCCAGATAAATCGTTAATACTGTACTTATCAGTGTTCAGCAATTCTATGGGATGTGTGCTTGGTCAACACGACGAGTCGGGAAAAAAAGGAAAAGACAATTTATTATCTTAGTAAAAAATTCACTGACTGTGAAATGAGATATTCACCAATTGAAAAACTGTGTTGTGTGCTGATTTGGACTACCCAGAGATTAAGACAGTACATGCTATACCATACCACTTGGCTTATCTCAAAGCTAGATCCATTGAAATACATGATGGAATCAACGGCTCTAAATGGGAGAATGGCGAGATGGAAAATTTTGCTTTCGAGTTTGATATAGTCTCGTAAGTCGAAGGCTATAAAAGCAAGTCATGATGGTGACTTCTTGGCGATGAGAGCTCTAGAGGATTATGAGCCATTGAACTTTGATTTTCCAAATGAGGAGTTAATGTATATAGCAATGACTGAAGATTCTCCATGGAGGCTCAATTTTGATGGGGCTTCTAATGCAGTTGGAAATGGAATTGGGGCAGTCTTGGTATCCCTTAATGGCGATCATTACCCATTCACGTGCAAGTTGGACTTTGATTGCACGAATAATATGGCTGAGTCTGAAGCATGCATCATGGGACTTCAAGCAGCCGTAGAGTGAGGTATAAAAACCCTAGAAGTATATAGAGATTTTGCGTTGGTAATTTATCAGCTTAGAGGTGAATGGGAGACAAGGGACCCTAAATTGATCAATTATCGAAAGGTAGTTTTGGGGTTACTTAAGGAATTTGATGATATCACCTTTAATTATCTCCTACAAGATCAAAATCAGATGGCAGATGCTTTAGGAACCTTGGCCTCAATGATTAAAGCAAATAAAGAGGAAGAGGTGAGACCAATTCAAATGAGTGTCTATGAGGCTCCAGCTAGCTGTTGTAACATTGAAGAGGAAGAAAAGGATGATAATCCGTGGTATCAGGATATATTGCGATATGTGAGAGATCGTAAATATCCAGAATAGGCAATCGAAAATGACAAATGAACTTTGAGAAGGTTAGCTTGTGACTATGTTTTAGATGGGATATCCTGTACAAGAGAAGGAAAGACCAAGTACTTTTGAGATGTGTTGATGCTGTGGAAGCTAAGCTGATTTTAGAAGAAGTTCTTGAAGGTGTATGTGGGACGCATGCAAATGGGTTCATGATGGCCAGACAAATCATGAGGTTTGGTTATTATTGGGCCACTATAGAAGGGGACTGTATCAACTATGCCAAGAAATGCCATAAGTGTCAGATTTATAGGGACAAAATTCATGTACCACCATCACCTTTATATGTTATGACTTCTCCATGGCCCTTCTCCATGTGGGGCATGGATGTCATTGGACCAATATCACCGAAAGCTTTGAATGGACATCGGTTTATTTTCATGGTAATCGACTACTTCACAAAATGGGTAGAAGTCGCTTCTTACGCAAATGTTACTAAATCCGCTGTAAGTCAATTTTTGAAGAAAGAGATTATTTGTCGGTATGGAATGCCTGAGAAGATTATATCCAATAATGCATTGAACCTAAACAAAAAAATGATAGCAGAGGTTTGCGACCAATTCAAGATCAAGCATCACAATTCTTCTCCCTATCGTCCAAAAATGAATGGGGCAGTGGAGGCCGCCAACAAGAACATTAAGAAAATAGTGGGAAAGATGACTGAGACTTATAGAGATTGGCATGAGAAGCTACCATTTGCACTCCTGGCATATTTAACATCTGTCAAAACCTCTACTGGGGCAACCCCATTCTCATTAGTTTATGGGATGGAAGCAGTGTTGCCTATTGAAGTAAAAATACCTTTTCTCCGTATTTTGACCGAGATAAGGTTGGATGAAGCTGAATGGGTTCAATCCCGGTATGATCAGTTAAACCTGATTGAGGAAAAGAGGCTGAGAGCCATCTGACATGGTCAGATGTATCAGAAGCGTATGATGCGAACCTATGATAAAAAGGTTCGCCCAAGGGAATTCCATAAGGGGGATCTCGTGCTGAAAAAGGTCCTTCCTATTCAAAAAAACTTTAGAGGAAAATGGATGCTGAATTGGGAGGGGCCATACGTTGTGAAGAAAGCTTTCTCTGGCGATGCATTGATTTTGACAGAAATGGATGGGAAGAGCTTACCCAATCCAATGAACTCAGACTCAGTCAAAAAGTACTTTGTCTAAAGGAGAGGAGAATCCAAGGTGAAAACCCACAAAGGGCACCTTGAATTTTCGCCAAAAAAAAAAATGGAGAGGCCAAGGTGAAAACCCGCAAAGGGCGCCTTGTGACCAAAGGGGTTTTGAGTTGAAAACCCGAAAGGGCAGCTCAAATTTTGAAGGGCATACAACAATTTGGCTATATTTGACTCAACAAAGAAGTAAAGCACGTTGCATATTGGGGCATCAACAAAGTACTTTGGGTCTTTTAAACACATGTCAAACTCAAGAAAGATTTCATGGAGCTGGTATATAGACGCTCAAGCGGCGATATCTGGAGCATCTAACTTTTATCCTGTTTGCTATCTTTAAATTCTATTTCTTCTCAAAGATATGCTATCAGATTTATTTCCTTTGTATTTTGGACAATTCATTCAAATTCAATTATTCTTGAAGATTTATTCATCTTTTATTATTCTTTAAATATGTTGTATTGAAATAATAATAGATGAACTAAAATATTTTCACAAACGAAGTTTTGCACATTACTTTGGAATTTCTAGATAATGCAAGAAACTAAAATAGGACAATTGTTCGAGAAATTCACGTAAGTAAGGGATGAAGGAACTCGAGGAATTTCTTCCTTCCAGTCCAAAAGGAAAATGGACAAAACCAATGATTCAATTCTTACAGATATCCTCAATAGGTCGTAGCATTGGAGGAAGGCCTACAAGCTAAGCAAGAATGAAATTTTGATAAAAGAAAAGACAAATGAAGGAATGAATGGTGGCGCCTAGGATAGGGGTCATATTTACAGCACTTTGCATCATAACATGTTTAATTAGGGACATTCAACTCACTTCGAGCATAGCATCCTAATTATCAGGCATAATCATTCTACAGGTAATCGAGAACATAGCAGATTTGACTCTCAGATGTTCTCAAGCAGACCTAAGATGATTTGACATCCTTGTGCTTACAAGGAAAAAATCGAGACATAGCTGATTTAGCTTTCACATGTTTACGATGAAGCAAATCTAAGATGATTTGTCGTCTCTGTATTGTTAGAGAACAAATCAAAGTTTGGCATCTCCATTTCAACGGAGAACAGACGCATAGCAGATCTAACCTTCAGATGTTTATACTGAAGTAGATCCAAGATGATTTGGCATTCTTGTGTTTACAAGAAACAAATCGAGGACATAGCAGGTTTGACTCTCAGATGTTCTCAAACAGACTCAAGATGGTTTGGTATCCTTGTGCTTACAAGGAACAAATCGAAGACATAGCTGATTTAGTTGTCACGTGTTTACGATGAAGCAAATCTAAGATGATTTGTCATCTCTGTAATGTCAGAGAACAAATCGAAGTCAGGCATCTCCATTTCGACAGAGGGCAGACACATAGCAGATCAAACCTTCAGATGTTTATACTGAAGCAAGATCCAAGATGATTTGGCATTCTTGTGTTTACAAGAAACAAATCGGGGACATAGCAGATTTGACTCTCAAATGTTCTCAAACAGACTCAAGATGGTTTGCATCCTTGTTCTTACAAGAAACAAATCGAAGACACAACTGATTTGGCTTTCACGTGTTTACGATAAAGCAAATCTAAGATAATTTGTCATCTCTGTATTGTTAGAGAACAAATCGAAGCCAGGCATCTCCATTTCAACAGGGAGCAGATACATAGCAGGTCACACCTTCAGATAATTTCACTGAGGCTAGATCCAAGATGATTTGACATCCCTACAAATCGAAGAAGCAGATTTGACATCTCTATCAACATGGCAGTCATAAAGAAAATTGAATACCATAATTTGATAGGGCCGGTCAAATTTGGTCTTTCTATGAGTCTTTGCTTAATTCCTGTTACACAGCAATAAGCAAAGAGGGGCAGCTGTAATAGCCCAAATTAGACCAGGATAAAAACCAAATAAATAACTAAATAAATAATTGTTTATTTAACAGTTCATATACAGTTCAGATTACAAAACCAAATAAATAACCAGCTCAGCAAACCCTAAACTATCCCTTAACCCGTTTACACCCTTGACCCATTACAATTACAACCTTAACCCAAATACACCTGAAGCCCAGATCTAAACTAGACCCAAATAACAGAGGCCCAAAAACCCAAAATTATCAACTAGGGTTTTCAACCCTAGCTCTTTCCCCTTGCGCCGCAGCAGGTTCTGGAAGGTTTGGGGAGCGTCTGTCCAACTCCCCAATCGAGGCCGTCACTCAAGGCTCTGCCTCCTTAATCAGCGCCTCACCAACGCCGAGAATCCACACCAGCACAGTCATTGCCAGATTCCGCGATGATACCTGTAAAAGAAGGAAAGAAACACAGTAGCAAACAAAAAAATATGGAAGAAAAGGTTTCTTTCTAAAAATGTAACAACAACAGTGGCTATAAAAAGCCCAAATCAAAACGATGTAAAGGACCTTTTTCTGAAAAAGATAGAAATATACTTACAGATATTCATTCAAAAATATCAATAGTCTCTCAAAAGGTGATTCAATCGCATATTTCGTGCTTTATTTTGAACATATATAAACTATTCTAGCATGTACGAGTAAGGATCTAAGGAAAAAGAGATTACCTGTGGTAGGACGAAGGTTTTTAAGCCTTCATACCACCGTGTACTACGGCGCGTGAGGCGCGTGTGCAAGCACTGCACTGTGGCTGGAGACCAGAGCTCTCTTCTCATCTGCAGAGCATTTCAGGGTTTTTTTTTAAGATCGGTGTTAAAATGATTTTTTAAGCTGTAACATTGGCTTATATAGCCTCCTTGAAACGACATCATTACTGCTTAACTTAATAAGCTCGAAACGGTGTCGTATTAAGCCATAGGATCCGCGCATTGACCTGATTATCCGGGAAGGATTCAATTTTTTTAATTTGGGTTAATTACCCGATCAGTCCTTCCAGCTTGTTTAATTTATAACTACGTGTTATTGTATTTTTAATTTGGCCCTAATATTTTACAATTGTTTCAATTTAGTCCCAACGGTTGTTAAATTACATTCTGGGAAACGTCGTCGTTTTAGAAATAAGGAAATTTTCCCAATGAGTCCCTTTTATTTTACGCGCGTTTTTATTAAGGCCTTAATTCAGTTTCATTCCCTTTAAATTCGCCCCGTAATTTTGCTGAACTTTAAATTTAGCCCTATATTTTTTATTATTCTATATATCTATTTTTATATATTTTTATTTTTTTAGCCTTACTTTTATATTATACATTATAAGATTATTTTATTATATATTATATATTCTTTTTCACAAATTATTATTATTTTACATCATTATTGTAACATCCTGATTTTTGGGTTTATTCGCAGTTCTCAATATTTTGGTAAAGTTTTTTCAAAATTTGGTATTTGGTTGTGAAATTCATATTTTGAGTAGGTAAATGGGCTTATGGAAGCCCATGTGTTGGTCAAAACCCGGTAGAATTTCTGAATTTTGGACTTAAGAGTTAAGGGTTCTGGCTAGGTGACCTTATGTAAAGTTGTGGGAGAAATGTATCACAAAAAGAGCTTTAGTAAAGTGGCAAGGGTGACGCCACTAAGCTCCTAAAAAGGTGGCGTGTGAAGGTTAAGGGAAGACATGGGATCGATTCCCTGTGTTGGCAAATAAATACATTTATTTTTATGTGCAGGAAGGGTAAGTGTTGGAGACCAAGTGGATTCTGCTAGAGGAGAGTTTGAATAAGTCAAATGCATGGATTAAGGAGGGATAAGGGGAGAGATTGTAGGGATTTGATATGAAGATAGAGTTGGCTGAATAAGGGAGACTGGAGGGGGGAATTTTGGCAGAGAGGTTTAGTTAGGGATTTTCGGCACTTAAGTATGTTTGTGCCGTTTTCTCCCTGGAGGATTAGTCTTTTTCTCTCTTTTTCTTTTGCAACCGAATCTACCATCTCTTCTTCCATCTTTTCTTCCTTCTCCTTCTTTCAAACCAGCCCACTATTTCCCTCCATTCACCATTGTTTTTTTCCCTTATCTCTACTTCTGCCGAAATACCACAAAAGCCGAAATCAGTGAAGATAGGGGGTGCCGATTCTTTGTGACCAGCAACCTTTTCTTTCCTTTTCAATTGTTGGTATTCAATTACTTTACCTTTTAGGCGTACGGGTTCAAGAGAAGAAAGACTGTGGTAAGTGCTCAAACTCTAAATGACTCCTAGAGTAATCATGGCAAAAAAGCCAAAACCCTATAATTTAGGAGGTGGCCGAATGTGGGTATAGGTTTTTGGGGGTTCTTCTTTTAATTTTTTTATGATTTCTATAGTGGAGGAGCAGTAAGGCGTAGTGTCGACTTGAATCAGCTTGGATCTCCGGAGTGGCTAGATCTAGTTAATCAATATCGTCAAGGTAAGGTTCTTAAGGCCATTTTGGATGGTGGCTGAATGTGTAAGTACTAATATAAGATGGTTCTTGTTTTGGGTCAGTTAATGGAAGCTGATTTACTAACGGTGGAATATAGGAGAAATCGTGTAGGAGATCTCATCGAGGAATATCGCCAAACAGGTGTGTACCGAACCCTTTTTCATAGCTTAAAGCGATAAATGCCAAAAAGCTAAAATGCCGAGATTCTGGCATTTCGAGGACTTGTAAGCAAGCGAACGCTCACTAGTTAGTTAGAATCGATGAGATGATGATCGGGAACAATGGAAACGGTAAGAATGTGATTTTTGGCGTTCTCGGTAAGTTGGGCCTCGAGGGGCCGAAGTGGGGCCCATTGGGCTTTCGGGGCCATTTGGGTAAAATTGGTAGAATATGAAAACTGGTTAAATTGCGCATCGAGACTGATAAAACCATTATGGAATATAGGCTAAATCGGCCTAGATGACAAAATTGGCTAAGTAGGGCCCATTAAGGGTTTTTAGGCCCAATAATTCGATTTTACTAAAAATGGGCCAGAATCACTGTTTGCACCCATGAATTGTTAGTAACCGTTAATGAATATGGAAACCCTGATATTTGGTAAAATTACAGAATTACCCTCATAATATGAAAATGACCGTTTCGCCCCTAGGTAAAAATGACCATTATACCCCTAGGGTTAAATATGAATTTAATACATGGGATTTTGATAAACATGGTATGTATGATATGCACATGACATGTATGATATGCACATGATATGTATGATATGCACATGATGTATTCATAAATGCATTGGGTTGGGTTTTTATATGGATGGAGGAAGTGTAAAAAGGCTTATGCCCCAGTTATTAAAAGGGCTTTGCCCCAGTTATTAAAAGAGGCTAGGCCTCCAGTTATATGATAAAGCAGCTATGCTGCCAGTGGAGAGTTATGGCAGGGTGGGTCAAGTTAATCCCCACATGGTGTGTTGGTTGGTACAGGTAGAGAGTAGCGGATGGTGGGTTGAGTAATCTTCCCAACTGGGCTTGCATTCACTCTTGCATTGACATTGTAGGTGACATTGAAATGGGCCTACGGGCCATACCGTTACAGTTAAGGCTGCGGCCTAGTACTATGAAATATGAAATATGAAAAGGCTTCGGCCCAGTATTTGTTGCAATTGGATTTGGGCTTAGGCCTAGCAGGCTGATATTGTTTTGGGCTCTGAAAGGGGCTTGTTGCACACTGAGTTTCCAAACTCACCCCCCTTTCTTTCTTATCATTACAGGTGAGCCTTGATTTGGGGACTTGGAGTCGAAGGGGATTCAGAGTGGCCACGGAGATCGCTTTTGGGCTTTTGAATAAGTATTTGGTTTTCACTAAGTTTACTTTATTTATTATCTATTTATGGGTTGTAATAAGGCCATTTTAACATTAACTTTATTTCTTTTCTTTTCTGGGATTATTTTATTTAAACTAGTTGATAATAATTGGGCTAGTCTTAGGACGCGTTTTCCAAATGATACTTGTTTTCAAAATAACACCACGACACACATAATTGGAATAACAAAGATAACTACTTAAATTAACTTCAACTCGTTTACCAAAGTGTGGCAATGTTGGTGGGCATGTCTAGGATTGGATCCAATCAAGAGCTTGGTACTTAAGCAGCCTTCGTGGCTCACCTCGTCTGTTTCGGATACCTATCTGGTTCCCAGCCTCCATTCACTCTGGTTAGCCCATCAATAGTCGATTTTTAGATAATAAAACGAAACATGGATTTTTAAACTGCGTGTGACACGTCAGATTTGGCTATAACATCCAGGCCGGGTTTGGGGTGTTACATGTAGTGGTATTAGAGCCCAGTTGCAGCAACTCGGCTGTGGATCGGGTCTAAAAATTTTTCAAAAACTTAGGCCTAAGAAGGGTATTTTTGGGAAATGGTAAGTTTTTCAAAGATGTTCTAGTTTTTCTGTTTTTAATCGGGGTTAAAATCAAAGAGTTTCAAGATAAAAGCGTTTTCAAATCTTTATTTTTCGGTGAACAAAAACATGTTTTTGAGTTTTTATGGACTGATAAAGAAGTGGCGCACTGAATCTCCGGCACCAAGTCTGTAAGTATATTCTTTTTACATTATGTGATAATGATATGATGAATAGAACTGAGACCCTACTATGATACTTTAGATAGGGTAGAGCTGTGAAAAACGGTAGAAATGAGACTGTAGCTAGGCCACGACGATGCGAAAACAACCCTTGAACTGCTGTATTTCCATAAAACATCTTGGAAAAAAAAATTGAACGTTATACTAATAAAATTCGTAATCAGATAAGTCGATATGAGTACAAGAGGAACTCGTGGACGAGGCCGTCCGTGCCACAGGCAACAGAGACTGGGTCTTATGATCGGGCTACGGGGGATGACGCTTTGTCCCAAGCCATGTTAAGGGTTTTAGAAAGAGTTGCTGGAGCTAGCACTGGGACAATGGATAGGGGGTCTATAACGGAGCGACTCCTGGCCAACGGGGTAGAAGTATTCAGGGGTGTATCTGGAGTAGGCCTAAATGTGGCAGAATATTGGCTAGAGGCAGCAGAGCGGATCATGGACGATCTAGACTTCTCAGTGGAGCAAAAGCTGAAAGGAGCTATGTCACTGCTATGTGACGAGGCATACCGATGGTGGATCACCGTAAGGGAGAGTACCCCAACTGAGTAAGTAACCTGGGGATTGTTCAAAATTACTTTTAAAGGGAGGTATGTTGGAGCAAGCTATGTGGATGCTCGTTGGAAGGAATTCCTGAATCTGACTCATGGTGATAAGACTGTAGCAGAGTATGAGGTAGAATTTTTGAGGCTGAGTCGATATGCTAGTGGGATAGTGGCAATTGAATATGAGCGCAGTGTCCGACTTGAGGATGGTCTCCGCGATGAGCTTAGGATATTGATAGCTCCACAGAGGGAGCGTGGTTTTGCTACATTGGTAGAGAAGGCTAAGATAGCCGAGGAGGTGAAGTTGACTGAGCGACAGAATCGTGAGAAGGATCGACCTAGATTCAAGAGGGATTTTAGACCCTCAAGTGCCATGAATCAAAATGTTAAAAGAGCAATGATGGAGGAACCGGTTCGAGCAGTTCCAGTAAATACTTTTAGACTGCAGGCTTGCAGGGATTGTGGTAAGGTGCATATGGGGGAGTGCTGGAAACGAACTGGAGTATGTTTTCGATGTGGGTCCAAGGAGCATAAGTTTAGAGAGTGCCCTCGGAGAACAGCTCAGGAACTAGCTGCGGAACAGAGGGATGTTCGACCACAGCGAGGAGGACCACCACCACAGAGAGGTCGTGGGCAAGGTAGAGGTGGCAACGAAAATGGCCGAGGACGTGGGGCACCTGGCAGGGGTGTTGGACATGCTGAAGCTTGACAACGGTCTTTGGTTTATGCGATCTGACGTCGTGAGGAGGCGCGCGCTCGATGTTATAACCGGTACGTTCCTCATTCATAGCAAGCCTTACACTACTTTGATTGATGTGGGTTCCACCCACTCGTATGTTGCTTGTGATGTATCTGGGGCATTGGGTGTGCTTCCTGAGGAGACCGTGAGTGGGGTATCAGTAATAAGCCCTTTGGGACACTCGGTTAGGGTGGATAAACTCTTTGAGGAAGTGCCTTTAGAGACGCAAGGTGAGATATTTGTAGGGGATTTGATGGAGCTGCCATTTGGAGAATTTGATCTTATTTTGGGAATGGACTGGCTAACCAAGCATAGAGCGGTGTTAGATTGTGTTGTTAAGAGAATGGTGCTAAGAACTGCCAAGGATGAGGAGATAGTGGTTATAGGTGAGCGAAGGAATTATTTGGCTAATGTTGCTTCGGCTTTGAGGGCCGAGAAGTTGATTTAGAAAGGTTGTGAGGCATTTTTAGCATTTGTGAGTCAAGCTGAACTTGAGGAGATGACCGTGGAGTCGGTGAAGACCATTAATGAATTCCAAGATGTATTTCCGGAGGAACTTCTTGGGCTACCTCCGAACAGAGAAGTTGAGTTTGGAATCGACTTGTTACTTGGAACAGCTCCTGTGTCCATTGCGCCTTATAGGATGGCACCAAAGGAGTTGATGGAATTAAAAGCTCAAATTCAGGAACTGTTGGACATAAGGTTTATAAGACCAAGTGTTTCCCCGTGGGGTGCACCAGTATTGTTCGTAAAGAAGAAAGATGGGACCATGCGAATGTGTATTGACTATCGGCAGTTGAATAAACTGACGATCAAAAACAAGTATCCGTTACCAAGAATCGACGATCTATTCGACCAATTAAAAGGAGCCTCGATATTTTCTAAAATCAACCTTAGGTCAGGATATCATCAGTTGAGGGTTAAAGAGGTGGATATTTATAAGACGTCATTTAGGACTCGATATGGTCATTACGAGTTTCTGGTAATGCCTTTTGGTTTGACTAATGCACCAGCGGCATTCATGGATTTAATGAATCGGGTTTTCCAGCCATACTTGGATCGATTCGTAGTCGTTTTTATTGACGATATCTTGGTGTATTCAGAAACGGAAGAGAAGCATGAGGAGTATCTTCGTGTTGTGCTGCAAGTGCTAAGGGAAAAGCAACTTTATGCAAAGTTTAGTAAGTGTGAGTTTTGGTTAAGGGAAGTCACTTTCTTGGGGCATGTTGTGTTTGCTGAAGGGATCAAGGTGGACCCTCGAAAGATTGAGGCAATTCTGGAGTGGAAGCTACTGAAGTCGGTAACAAAAATTCAAAGTTTTCTGGGGTTGGCAGGTTATTATAGGAGATTCGTGGAAGGATTTTCTGTATTGGCAGCACCGTTAATGAAACTTATGAGGAAGGGAGCACCTTTTGTGTGGACTAATAGGCGCAAGAGGCTTTTGAGAAGTCAAGAAGGTTTTGACTAAGCACCAGGTGTTGATTCAAACGGAGTGCGGTAAGGACTTCACTTGTTTTCTGATGACGCGTCATATATAGGTTTGGGCTGCGTGTTGATGCAAGAGGGTAAGGTGGTCGCTTATGCCTCACGACAACTTAAGCCACACGAGGTGAACTATCTTACGTACGACTTGGAGTTGGCAGCGGTGATTTTCACGCTTAAGATATGGAGGCACTATTTGTATGGGGAAAGATGCATTATCTACACGGATCATAAGAGTATTAAGTACTTGTTGACTCAAAAGGAGCTGAATCTTAGACAACGAAGGTGGATAGAGTTGTTAAAGGACTATGATTGTTCGATTGAGTACCATCCGGGTAAAGCAAATGTCGTGGCTGATGCGTTAAGTCGTAGGACTGTGGCAGAATTTAAGGCAATGTTTGCTCGTCTGAGTTTGTATGACGATGGAAGCTTATTAGCAGAGTTACAAGTGAGACCAACTTGGGTAGAACAGATTAAGAAGCAACGGTTGGAAGATGAGTCGTTGGTTTCTCGATTTCAGCAAGTGGAGAAGGGAGAAAATCCTGACTTTGGGTTAAATAGCGAGGGAGTTCTTTGTTTTCGAGGAAGAATTTGTATGCCGAAGGACTCTGACTTGAGATTGCTAATTTTGAAAGAGGCGCATAATGGACCTTGTGCTATGCATCCAGGAGGGAGTAAGTTGTATCAAGATTTGCGAGAGCTATATTGGAGGCCTGGGCTTAAGCGAGAATTGACCGAGTTTGTAGGGAGATGTTTGACATGTCAACAAGTGAAGGCCGAGCATCAACTGCCTTCGGGATTGTTACAACTGGTAAAAATACCACTTTGGAAGTGGGAAAGGGTAACTATGGACTTTGTGAGTGGGTTGTCGTTGACACCTTCTAAGAAGGATTCGGTTTGGGTGATTGGGGATAGGCTCACGAAATCTACTCATTTCATACCTGCCCGAACCGATTACTCATTTCAGAAGTTGGCCAAGTTGTATGTGGCAGAGATAGTGCGGTTGCATGGTGTGCCAGTATCGATAATTTCAGACCGAGACCCAAGGTTTACATCTCGGTTTTGGCAGAAGTTGCATGAGGCATTGGAAACGCGATTGAATTTCAGTATGGCTTTTCACCCCCAGTCAGATGGGCAGTCAGAGAGGGTTATTCAGATTTTAGAAGACATGTTGAGGGGTTGTGCTATTGAGTTTAGGGGCAGCTGGGAGGACCATTTGCCATTGGCAGAGTTCACGTATAACAACAGTTACCAAGCGAGTATTCAGATGGCTCCTTATGAGGCACTATATGGGCGAAGGTGTCGTTCGCCCACTTGTTGGACGGAGTTGGGAGAAAGGCAAGTCCTTGGGCTAGAGTTGGTAACAGATACCGAAGAAAAGATTAAGGTGATCAGGAATAGGTTAAAGGAGGCAGCGGATCGACAAAAGTCTTATGCCGATCTGAAACGTAAGGATATTGAATATGCTATAGGGGACATGGTCTTTTTGAAAGTTTCGCCTTAGAAGAAGATATTGAGATTTGGTAAGAAGGGTAAATTGAGCCCACGGTTTATTGGGCCTTACCGAATTATTAAGCGGATAGGGCCGGTGGCTTATCAGCTAGAGTTACCACCGGAACTGCATCGTATCCATGACGTATTTCATGTGTCCATGCTGAGGCGATATCGTTTTGACCCAACTCATATCATACCAGTTGCAGAAATTGAAGTACAGTCAGATTTGACTTTCGAAGAGGAACTTGTGCAAATACTTGATCACGACATCAAGGTGTTGAGAAGAAAGTCAGTTCCATTAGTGAAAGTACTTTGGAGGAACCATGGCAAGGAAGAAGCTACTTGGGAGACCGAAGAGGCGATGTGTCAACAGTACCCTCAACTATTTGGATCAGGTAAAATTTCGAGGTCGAAATTTCTTTAAGGAGGGTAGAGTTGTAACATCCTGATTTTTGGGTTTATTCGCGGTTCTCAATATTTTGGTAAAGTTTTTTTAAAATTTGGTATTTGGTTGTGAAATTCATATTTTGAGTAGGTAAATGGGCTTATGGAAGGCCCATGTGTTGGTCAAAACCCGGTAGAATTTCTGAATTTTGGACTTAAGAGTTAAGGGTTCTGGCTAGGTGACCTTATCTAAAGTTGTGGGAGAAATGTATCACAAAAAGAGCTTTAGTAAAGTGGCAAGGGTGACGCCACTAAGCTCCTAAAAAGGTGGCGTGTGGAGCTTAAGGGAAGACATGGGATCGATTCCCTGTGTTGGCAAATAAATGCATTTATTTTTATGTGCAGGAAGGGTAAGTGTTGGAGCCCAAGTGGATTCTGCTAGAGGAGAGTTTGAATCAGTCAAATGCATGGATTAAGGAGGGATAAGGGGAGAGATTGTAGGGATTTGATATGAAGATAGAGTTGGCTAAATAAGGGAGATTGGAGGGGGGAATTTCGGCAGAGAGGTTTAGTTAGGGATTTTCGACACTTAGGTATTTTTTTGCCGTTTTCTCCCTGGAGGATTAGTCTTTTTCTCTCTTTTTCTTTTGCAGCCGAATCTACCATCTCTTCTTCCATCTTTTCTTCCTTCTCCTTCTTTCAAACCAGCCCACTATTTCCTTCTATTCACCATTGTTTCTTTCCCTTATCTCTACTACATGAAATACATAAAAAAGCCAAATCAGTGAAGATACGGGGGTGCCCATTTTTTGTGACCAGCAACCTTTTCTTTCCTTTTCAATTGTTGGTGTTCAATTCCTTTACCTTTTAGGCGTACAGGTTCAAGAGAAGAAGACTGTAGTAAGTGCTCAAACTCTAAATAACTCCTAGAGTAACTGTTGGCAAAAGCCGAAACCCTATAATTTAGGGAGGTGACCGAATATGGGTATAGGTTTTTGGGGGTTCTTCTTTTAATTTTTTTATGATTTCTATAGTGGAGGAGCAGCAAGGCGTAGTGTCGACTTGAATCAGCTTGGATCTCCAGAGTGGCTAGATCTAGTCAATCAATATCGGCAAGGTAAGGTTCTTAAGGCCATTTTGGATGGTGGCCGAATGTGTAAGTACTAATATAAGATGGTTCTTGTTTTGGGTCAATTAATGGAAGCTGATTTATTAACGATGGAATATAAGAGAAATCGTGTAGGAGATCTCGTCGAGGAATATCGCCAAACAGGTGTGTACCGAACCCTTTTTCATAGCTTAAAGCGATAAATGCCGAAAAGTCGAAATGCCGAGATTCTGGCATTTCGAGGACTTGTGAGCAAGCGAACGCTCACTAGTTAGTTAGAATCGATGAGATGATGATCGGGAATAATGGAAACGATAAGAATGTGATTTTTGGCGTTCTCGGTAAGTTGGGCCTCGAGGGGCCAAAGTGGGGCCCATTGAGCTTTCGGGGCCATTTGGGTAAAATTGGTAGAATATGAAAACTGGTTAAATTGCGCATCGAGACTGATAAAACTGTTATGGAATATAGGCTAAATGGGCCTAGATGACGAAATTGGCTAAGTAGGGCCCATTAAGGGTTTTTAGGCCCAATAATTCGATTTCGCTAAAAAAGGGCCAGAATCACTGTTTGCACCCATGAATTGTTATTAACCGTTAATGAATATGGAAACCCTGATATTTGGTAAAATTACAGAATTACCCTTATAATATGAAAATGACCGTTTTGCCCTTCGGTAAAAATGACCATTATACCCCTAGGGTTAAATATGAATTTAATAGATGGGATTTTGATAAACATGATATGTATGATATGCACATGACATGTATGATATGCACATGATATGTATGATATGCACATGATGTATTCATAAATGCATTGGGTTGGGTTTTTATATGGATTGAGGAAGTTTAAAAGGGCTTATGCCCCAGTTATTAAAAGGGCTTATGCCCCAGTTATTAAAAGGGCTTTGCCCCAGTTATTAAAAGAGGCTAGGCCTCCAGTTATATGATAAAGCAGCTATGCTGCCAGTGGAGAGTTATGGCAGGGTGGTCGAGTTAATCCCCACATGGTGTATTGGTTGGTACGGGTGGAGAGTAGCGGATGGTTGGTTGAGTAGTCTCCCCAACTGGGCTTGCATTCACTCTTACATTGACATTGTAGGTGACATTGAAATGGGCCTACGGTCCATGCCGTTACAGTTAAGGCTACGGCGCAGAACTATGAAATATGAAATATGAAAAGGCTTCGGCCCAGTATTTGTTGAGATTGGATTTGAGCTTAGGCCCAGCAGGCTGATATTGTTTTGGGCTCTGAAAGGGGCTTGTTGCACACTGAGTTTCCAAACTCACCCCCCTTTCTTTCTTATCTTTACAGGTGAGCCTTGATTTGGGGACTTGGAGCCGAAGGGGATTCAGAGTGGCCACGGAGATCGCTTTTGGGCTTTTGAATAAGTATTTGGTTTTCACTAAGTTTACTTTATTTATTATCTATTTATGGGTTGTAATAAGGCCATTTTAACTTTAACTTTATTTCTTTTCTTTTCTGGGATTATTTTATTTAAACTAGTTGATAATAATTGGGCTAGTCTTAGGACGCGTTTTCCAAATGACACTTGTTTTCAAAATAACACCACGACACACATAATTGGAATAAGAAAGATAACTACTTAAATTAACTTCAACTCGTTTACCAAAGTGTGGCAATGTTGGTGGGCATGTCTAGGATTGGATCCAATCAAGAGCTTGGTACTTAAGCAGCCTTCATGGCTCACCTCCTCTGTTTCGGATACTTACCTGGTGCCCAGCCTCCATTCACTCTGGTTAGCCCATCAATAGTCAGTTTTTAGATAATAAAATGAAACATGGATTTTTAAACTGCGTGTGACACGTCAGATTCGGCCATAACATCCAGGCCGGGTTTGGGGTGTTACAATTATTTTTATATTATTATTATATTTTACTGGTATTATATATTTATTAATTATTTATATATATTGTTCTTACATATATATTTTCATTATTTTATATTATATATATTATATTTCTTATTTCCTATATATTTAAATTATATTTTATTATATAACATTTATTGTATTTTTATTTTTATTCTATATTACTTATTTTTTTTATATATATGTCATATATATCATATATTATCTATTATAGTATTTATGTTTATATTATTCAATATATTATTTAAAATTTTAAAATTCGTAAATTAAATTATATTTTTAACTCATATTATGCACATATTAAATTATTAATTAATTAATTATTATGTAAAAATACTATTTTAAGATTATTATTAAATATTATGTCTTTATTTGTATTATATGTATATTTTGTTAACAATAACTCATTTTATATATATATATTGCATATATCATGTGTTATATGTTATTCTATATTTGATATTATATTTCATGAACATGTACATTGATATTGTATCACTCTTTTTTGTATATCATGTATTATTTAATTATTACTTTGTATTTTTGTACGTTTTGTCTATTCTCAATACATGCTATATATATATCTTTGTATGCATACTGTTAATATTTGTTATATATTATTTTTATATGAATGTATCTAATGCACGATCTTTATATTATTGCCATCATTCTGTTTAAATGCATGTATTATTTACCCATTACAATAATATGTTACTATGCATGATTTATAATACAATACAATTCCCCACGCATCATTTTTTTTAAAAATAAGGCTCCAAAGTTTTCAAAAAATATAAAGGCAATGCTTGGTGTTTGGAAATTTTGAGAAAGTAGTGCCCTAACTTATTGGGTTGCGACTTTTCTCCTTGAATTTGAATAATCAAGCACGCTTCTAAGATTTTAAAGGTTTTCAAAATGTGAGCAACTATCTTGGAATTACAAAGCAACATGTCCTAACTTACTGGATGTAGTGTTTTGTTGTTTCGCGATAGGGATTTCTAAAAAGCTAACTTAGTGTCAATACTTCGACACGAGTGAACTCCAATTTACAAAAAATCAAAATATTTTAAAGAGGATTACATTTTAAAAATTTTAAATTTCCGACATTAAAGACACTTGATAATCAATTAGGTACCAATTTTTGGGCGTTATAAGGGTGCTAATCCTTCCTTGTACGTAACCGACTCTCGAACCCATTCTTTTGATTTCGTAAGACCAAAATCGATAATTTTAAAACAAAAATGTTTTAAAAGTGATCCAATCACACCTAAAAAGATTGGTGGCGACTCCTGTTTTCATTTTTTTAAAGTCGATTCCTATTTTCCAAAACTTGATTTAAAAATAGTCTCGACAGTAGGTATTAAAATGCAAATTAAAGAAAAATGTGGGCTGCTATAAGCATGTATAAGGTTTGACTAGGCATGAGTATTGAAGAAATTGAGTACATTTCATTTTACGAGCCTAGGCACTAAAATGTAAAAATGTCAAACTTTAAGGGAAAAATGTAAACTTTGCCATAATGTGATTTTGGGCTGATTTGAATAGTATAATGATTAAATAAGTTAAATGTGATATTATAGATCAAGAAAAACGAGATTCGGAATTAGAATGGGGAAAAACGAGTATTTGACAATTAGGTCTTTTTCGTCATTTTTATGCCGAGGTAAGTTCGTGCGTTTAATAAGTACTAAATTATATATGTATAAATGCTTAATTGATATGATTGTGGTAAATGCTATATTATTGAAATGAAATGTGAATGCTATTGAGTACGATACTACGGAAATGACAGATAGAGATCTCAATACAGCGAAAGTCTCGGTTGAACCTTAGGAATAGATAGGATACAAATGCCATGAAATTAGGGTTATTGAGATTACGTGTAAGACCATATCTGGGATATGGCATTGGTATGAGGCTTCGTGTAAGACCATATTTGGGATATGGCATCAATATGAGACTTCGTGTAAGACCATAGCTGGGCTGTTGGCATCGATACAAGATTACATGTAAGACCATATCTGAGATATGGCATTGGTACGGTACTATGTGTACGAGATTCCCGAGTATCCTTTAGTATTCCAAGTGGTTCAATGGGAAATTTAATGGGTATGTCAAAGAAGAGAAAGAACATGTAAGTATTACGAATTGGTACAGGTATGTACGTAAAGTTTATAAGCATTGACTTCATGAAATTTTTAGTTCATGATTTCCACGAGAATGATTTTGTGAAAACCTTGTGATTATTGGTCTATACTTGTGATGTATGAAATTTATGATAAATTCGGTTTAAGATCATGTGATTGCCTTTCAGGCCAAATTTGGTTATGATATAGCATGTTTTATTCACTTAAATTGCGACTTATTGGATATGAGAATAAGGAAAGATTGGCATAATTCCCTATTAAAATGATTATGAAAGTACTGGAAGATAAAAGTTTAGGTAATTGAAAAATATTAAGATATATGCTTGGAAATATGAGTACACATAATCAATGTGCATGTTTACTATGAGGTTTGAAATGATTTGTTAATTGTTGTGATATGTTACAAAGGAGAGATTACGGTTGTTAGGATAATGCCTAGATATGTTAAATTATGCTTATAAGTTGTTAGAGTAAACATTTGACTGATTAAAATTATAATTGTGAGATTTATAGCCTTTAGTATTATTTTGTGTTTAAATTGTTGGACTTGTTAAAGGATTTGTAAGAGTTGCTTATTAATTTTCGTACAGACTTACTAAGCTATATAACTTACCCCCTTTCCTTTCTCATGTTTTATAGTGCCGTCAGGCTAGCTCGGGTTGGAGATCGCCTGAGATCCTATCCACTATCAAGCTATCATTTTGGGTATTGATGAGTTCAAGTAGTTTAAGTTTATGGCATGTATAGGGACTTGGTCTTTTGGTCATATGTATTAGTTTGTAAAGATTCATGGTTCATTTTGTATATAGTCTTGAAAGTTGGCTAATGTTGGTTATAAGTATATTCATATATATGTCAATGCCTTTGGTGATATGATCATGGTATGCTTGGTGAATGTGAATTGTTTGGAAATGTGATTTATGACATGAATGTGAAATGTTTGGTAATGTGGTCTATTGATGAGATGATAAATGTTGTGTGTATTGTAGATGTTGATATGGTATTGGTATGTGATGGTCATAATTATGAATGGTTTGGTTGCTCTCACATGGTTTAATTTGTTCCATGTGATGTTGTGTAGATGCATGCAAGTGAGGGTGGCAAAATGGCTTGGTAAATAGCTTTGTTTTTATCCACACGGGTAGACACACGGGCATGTGATCCGGCCGTATGTCCCCTATACCTAAGTTGTTGCAAAACAGAATGCTCAGTATCGAGCACACGGGCATGAGACATGGTAGTATGTCTCAGCCGTGTGAAGGACACGACCTTGGGACATGGGCGTGTGTCTTGGCCGTATGACTTCAATTTGTTCTTAGGTGACAAATAGAGAGTTACACAGGTTAGGGACATGGGCGTGTGTGACCACACGACTTGCCCACACGGGCATGTCCCAAGCTACATGGGCGTGTGACCCCTATTTTAGCAAAAATTTTCCAAGTGTCTTAAAATTTTCTAAGGTTCTCGGTTTAGTCCTGAACCACTTCCAAAGAACATTTTGGGCCTCGTAGGCTTGTATTAGGGACCTTACAGTTAAATGCAAAAATTTTGAATTTGATGTCAAATTTTATGGCTCAAAAGTGTATCTTTGCTTGTTTTTAAGTCTGGTAATGCCTCGTACCCTGTTCCGATGTTGAATACGGGTAAGGGGTGTTACACAATTGGGGTCAAACCACTCTAAATACTTAGCTGAGCAAACATTGTTTGAATATTTACTTTCAACTCAAAGCCTCAACCACAACATGCATTTTCCCAATATGGTAATCGAATTTGTAATCATAATCTTTTAGCAACTTGATCCAACAAAGTTGTCTCAGATTTAACTCCTTATAGGAAAGAAGATATTTGAGACTTTTATGGTTTGCATAATTATGACAGTTTTCATTATATTGATAGTGCCTTTAGATCTCTAGAGCAAACAAGGCAGTGACTAGCTTCAAATTGTACGTTAGAGAATTACATCCATGCGTCTCTAGAACGACGGAAATATGTAAGTGTACACAATCGCAACAAGGAATAAAGTGACAAGTAAATGTCGAGTTATCATACCTACAGAGAATGTAAAAAGAATTATTTATGAATGCAATTTTAAAAACACTTTGGTGAAGAAAAATATTTTGGTTTGAGGAGGTGATTAAAAACTAGGATTTTAACAAAGTAAACCAAATAAAAATAAAATAAAAATTCCAATGCACAATTTCAAAAGTTGATTTTAATCAAGATGACATAGTTGTGTATAATTCTATGCAAAGTTTATAATAATTAATATATATTATAATGGATATAATTATATATTAATGATTATTATCTTATTTATTAAATTAAAAACATTTATTCTAGATGTCATTTGAAAATATTTAAAAAAAAGACATCTAATTTTAATATTTATAAAAAGATCAACCAAATTTTGGAAAT
The DNA here is from genome assembly GCA_025698475.1 of Gossypium anomalum. NCBI lineage: Eukaryota > Viridiplantae > Streptophyta > Magnoliopsida > Malvales > Malvaceae > Gossypium > Gossypium anomalum. The sequence goes on along the minus strand of CM046968.1, from coordinate 62,642,918 downwards.
AATTCAATTAAGTACCTAGACTTAAAGAAAATTTGAAATTAAGTTGCAATTTAAAACTTGGAACAAAATTAACTCTTTTATTTGAAAAACTAAAAATTTATTTTTCCATTTAGGGAATAATTTCTCAGAAAATTATGTTAAAATCAATTCCTAGGAAAGATTGGAGGGGTCACAAGCGGTCCCACTTAAGTTCCAATCTCCTAGACAGAATTTGTTTAAACATATTAATCCCGAAAATATACCTTAAATCATTTATTTAAAAAGGAAAAGAAGAAAAATTAATCATATGATAAAATGAACAAGGCTTGATCCTGTTTAATTTTATCTCCCCAGAAATGTTTTAAGCGCTAAGCATTAACTCGAAAATTACGTCCCTTACTTAACAACTCCGTATGGATAAACTCGGTGAATTGTAAATGGATCGGACCAACGTGATTTTAACTTACCTGGAAAGAACCTTAATCTAGAATTGAATAATAGGACTTCTTGACCTTCTTCAAATTCTCAAACTCGAATGTGCTTGTCATGCCATTTCTTAAGTCTTTCCTTGAGTAATTTAGCATTTTCGTATGAGAACATTGAGAATTCTTCTAACTCGTTAAGTTGGAGCATCCGTTTCTCTTTAACAAGCTTAAGATCCAAATTGAGTTCTTGAAGAGCCCAGTAAGCTTTGCACTCTAACTCCAAGGGCAGATGGCAGGCTTTCCCAAAGACCAACCTATAGGTTGACATCCCTAAAGGTGTCTTGTATGTTGTCCTTGTAACACCCCAACCCGGCCCAGATGTTATGGTCGAATCTGGCGTGTCATATTGAAGTGCTTTATCGAAAACCTTGTTTTCATTGGAAACACTTTCTTAAAATGAAAAAAAACCTTAATTACTTTGTAAAATCTATTTTCGGTTGTGGAAGCTTAATTTAGAACATATGATTTTATGAAAACTTGTTATTTCAAAATTTAGTTGCGGAAACGTAGTATAAAAAAAATAGTTATGGTTTAAGAAACCACGTTCTACTTCTAATAAATATAAAGCATAAAAATGATAATAATCCTAATTTGAAATATTAGCCAGAGGAAAAACCTTGTTACAACCCAAATCAAATAGAGATAATTTAAAGTCAATATATTAAAAATTACATAAAGACTAAGTCTAAACCTTTTATGCTAGTTGCCACCTCTGAGTCCCTCCATCTGTCGAACCGCCTACTAAGGATCACCTGAAAAGTTTAGAAGGAGGGGGTGAGTTTTGAAAACTCAGTGTGTACAACCCTCAATGAGTATAAAGCTATCATTAGTCATTTTGGGCTAGAGCCCAATTCAATAACGGTGGTCTTTGGGCCTTAGCCCAAATTGGCCTCAGTTGGGCCGAAGCCCACATCGCAATAATATCACAATAATATCATACATGCAATGCAATGCAGTGCAATCCCATCCAAATTATCCATCCGCTACACACCAGCTCCGTCCCCCGTCACACCATGTGGAGATATAAATATCGACCCACCCAGCCGACACACCAATGGTAGCCCGGTTGTGGAACTACCTTCATTTACATATTGGGCTTTAAAAGCCATCGGTGGATTCAAGATTGTGGGCAACCATGCGATCCTGATATACTTCCTCCGTTCCATAGTTCCCACCCTATATGCAACCTAAGCAGAACATCATATGTATGCATGTCACATCCATAAAACTTACATTCAACACCTAAGGGTATTTTGGTCATTTTTACCCTTAGGGGCATTTCTGTAATTTTCCCTTAATTATGGTTTCCACTTACCTTGGCCGGTTAACAATTTTCGTGAGCTAAGGTGAACGAATACTATACACCAGGTAGGATTCCAGAGAAGAGGAGGTGGGTCATTAAGACCTCTTAAGTACCAAGCTCTCCCTTGATCCAATCCTAGACATGCATATACCCGTTGCCACACATTAACCCTTTGACCTGTCCACAGTCGTAAAATATTAATTAAGTCTTATATAGTTATCATATGCTAGGCCCAAAACCCCTTACGAAGCCCAAACAAATTCACATACCTGTATCTGGCCCATTAAGCCCAATCATATTCATATGGCCCATTAGGCCCAAATCACCTATATGTGGCCCATTAGGCCCAAATCACATTTATATGGCCCGTTAGGCCCAGTCACATTCATATTCATGCTCACATACAAATTCCTATCACATAGCATCAATATTCAATTTTTGCCTTCTATGGGCCCAACAGCCCATTGGGCCCATTTAGCCCATTTCGGCTTGTATGGCCAAATCACAACCCAAGTCCACGAAATCGCCTGTGGGTCTCAGGCAACCTATTGATCTCTCCCTTACGAGTGTTTGCGCACTCACAAGACTACCGTAGCCAAATTTTTAGTTTTTTGGCATTTCAGCATTTCGGCATTTCGGCTTTTGTCAATTCCTAGTGTATGTGTAGTGTATGTACACACCTTCGGCTTTATATCAAGTTATCATAGGGTAGAATTACACACCTTATCACCTGGAGTACTAAGTATTCATAATCGCCCGAATCTATATTCAACATTATACTCCATTAGTCACATTCCATTAATTCAAAATAAATCCACTACTTACCGAAGAACAACCTATACTTGCCTTGACTAGATTGATCGACTGCGATCTACCTATGTAACTCGAAATCTGACATAGTCCCCCTTCCACATCTAGGCGAAAATTCCTTAACGTCAGACACCTTACGTCGCTTAATCTTGGGAGCCTCTATCCCAACCTCTCTGTTAGAACCCCCTTTTTTCCATCAGGGATCACACTTTTGAATGAGAGGGAAAAAAAGAGAAATAAATGGAGAAATCGTAGGCTAACGAAATTTTTGGAAAGAATAAAGAAAAATTGGCTTTTAAGAGTGTAGAAACGAAAGAAATTATAAATATTTAACAAAAGCCGAAGAAGTTCTAACTTACTTATCGATCACGAGATCGCTTGTCAACAAAAAATAAAACCCCCAAAGTGTATGAATCGACTTTTAAATGAAAAAGAAACACTCGGCTAAGTTGAAGAGGGAAGACGTTGATTCGATTAAAATAGGGAAGAAAAGATCAAGAGTTTGGCTTAAAGAAAAAGAGGAGGTAATATGCGATTGAAGCACACAGAAACAACAAATGCCCTTACTCGCCCATACGACACACATATTTATAATAAAAAAATAAAAAACTAAAAAAAACTAAAAATACACCTACACTCCTTGCCACCAAGGACTAAAAATAACTAATTTGCTACAATTCAGATTCGAACCCCTGATCTCTTGGCTGCGCTATACGTCCCTTGCCACCAAGCCAAAAGCTCATTTATGTTGTTTCTCTTCCCCAATTAATTATAAAGTCTTTCTGTCGACCTCCAGGTTGTCTTAAAAAAAACCCACAACTTTTGCTCATGCTGCGACTTGAACCCAGCACCTTTCCTTACTACTAACGCCATCATGACACTGGGCCAAGCGCATCCTTTGTGTCGAATTTCCACCTAACATATTTATAAAGCCTAAACTCTAGCTTCATTACTAGTCACATGCGAAATAAATTTTTTTGCCAAGGCCAGGACTTGAACCTTGGACCTCCTGCTTACTACCCATGCCTTTTGCCACTACGCCAAGTATTTCCTTGTGTTAGATTTTACCAGGCCTTATTAATAAGCCTTCCACCTAATGCTCAGGGTTTTTAGAAAAAAAAATGCAAAATTTTGCTAAAGCCCTGGATCGAACCCAGGACTTGTTTGACACTACCAACCCTTCCTAAATAATTTAACAATTAAACTAAACACAATTATAACATATTTAAACACCTTTCCTTTATTCAAGCTGCCTTCTAACTGATCCCAAACTCAAGGCCCATTAATTCTAGGCCCAAAATTAGGGTGTTACAGTCCTATAGGCCCATAAAGCATCATCCAGTCTTTTGGACCAATCTCGTTGATTCGGGTAAACTACCTTCTCAAGTATGCCTTTGATCTCTCTGTTTGCTAGTTCAGCTTGCCCATTCAACTACGGGTGGTAAGTTGTGGCAACCTTGTGCTTTACTCCATGTTTGTCGAGTAACCATTTCAACCATTTGTCACAAAATGGGACCCTTCATCATTGATGATGGCTCTTAGGGTTCCAAACCTTGTGAACACATTCTTCTGCAAAAACTTCATCACAACCTTAGTATCATTTGTCGGATATCCCTCAGCCTCAACCCATTTAGACACGTAGTCTACTTCTACCAATATGTACTTGTGACCAAAAGACGGAGGGAAAGGATAGAGAAAGTCAATACCCTAAACATCTAATAATTCTACGTTAATGATGTTTGTTCGAGGTTTCTCATTTCTCTTAGTGACATTTCCAACCCTTTGGCATCGATCACAACTCCTTACATAAGCAAACGTGTTTTTAAATAATGTTGGCCAAAAGAATCTGACTTGCAATACTTTGGCTGCAGTACTTGTACCTCCGATGTGTCCCCCACTTGGAGTTGAGTGGCAATGATATAGAATCTTATGTACTTCATCATCTGCCACGCATCTCCTGATCATTTGATCTACACAATTTTTAAACAAGTATGGCTCTTCCTAGAAATAATACTTCACATCATGAAGAAACTTTTTTTTTGATGGTACGTCTTTTCAATCGGCATAAAACCACAAGCTAAATAGTTTGCAATATTAGCAAATCAAGGGGTATTATGGACATGATTTACCTTCAGTATTTGTTCATCTGGAAATGTCTCCTGGATGGGTATAAGTGGAGGATTCCCATATTGCGGCTCCAATCTGGACAAGTGGTTTGCTACTTGGTTTTGTACTCCCTTTCGATCTTGAATTTCTAGATCAAACTCTTGAAGTAGAAGTACACATCAAATCAGTCTCGGCTAAGCGTCTTTCTTGGCAAGTAAATACTTAATTGTCAGATGGTCCATCACTTTTGTACCTACAAGATAGGATCGAAACTTGTCAAAAGCAAACACAATAGCAAGTAACTCTTTCTCTGTTACCGTATAATTCAGTTGTGCTCTTGTCATAGTTCGACTTTCGTAGTAGATGGGATGAAAAAATTTGTTCCTTCGCTAGCCCATGATAGCTCCTATCGCGAAGTCACTTACGTCACACATTAATTCAAATGGCAAATCCCAATCTGGTGTGACGATTATGGGTCTCGAGACTAACCGAATCTTCAAATATTTGAAAGCTCTTAAGTACTCCTCATCAAATTTGAACATCGTGTTCTTCTTCAATAATTTGCATAAAGGTTTAGCAATTCTGGAGAAGTCTTTGATAAATCTTCGATAGAAACCGGTGTGGCCCAAAAAGCTCCTAACACCTTTTCAGATTATGGAGGTGGGAGTTTCTCAATGATGTCTACCTTTGCTTTATCTACCTCAATTCCATGTCTCGTTATCCGATGTCCTAGAACAATGCCTTCTCGTACCATTAAGTGACACTTTTCCCAGTTGAGTATGAGGTTTGTTTCTTTGCATTGCCTTAGTGCCTTAGCTAGATTGGCTAGGCAATCATCATATGTATCTCCGAATACTGAAAAATCATCCAGAAAGACTTCCAAGTATTTCTCAACCATATCAGTAAAAATAGACATCATACATCTTTGAAATGTAGCAGGTGTATTACATAAACCAAATGGCATGCGTCTTAATACAAATGTACCATACGAGCAGGTGAATGTTATCTTGTGTTGATCTTCTAGTGCTACTGTAATCTGATTATACCCCGAGTGTCCATTGAGAAAATGGTAATAGTCTCACCCTGCGAGTCTATCCAACATCTGGTCCAAGAACAACAAAGGAAAATGATCTTTCCTAGTTGCCTTGTTCAACTTTCGATAACAACTTTCGATAACCGATGCAAATTCTCCATCCCGTAACCCTTCTAATCGGTATTAACTTATTATTCTTATTTTCAATGACCGTAATACCTCATTTCTTTGGTACGCACTGGACCAAACTCACCCACAAACTGTCTAAGATGTGACAAATTATACCCACATCTAACCACTTGATGATTTCCTTTTTTACCACGTCCTTCATAATGGGGTTCAGTCTTCGTTGTCCGTCAATCGTCCTTTTTTCTCCATCTTCCAAGATGATCTTGTGCATGCATACAGACTGATTAATATAGCAAATATCGGCTATGGTCTATCTGATAGCCTTCTTGAATTGTTTCAATGCTAGGTTGAGTTTTTCTTCTTGCTCAATGGTTAATTTCGTTGAAACAATCATAGGCAAAGTAGAAGCGTTACCTAAATAAACAAATTTTAAATGTGAAGAAAGTACCTTGAGTTCTAATTTAGATGGCTCCTCGATTGACGCTTTTGGTTAGGCATAATCCCTATTCTCTAACTCTAAAGATTCAAAACGGGATTGTGAATTAAATCCCCTTTGATTAGCTTCTAGCAAAGCTAAGTATTCATCCTCCTCTTCATCATTTGGAGGATTTGATGTCAACATTTGTTCCAATAGGTTTTCAACATAGTTAATTCCCTTTCCATGATTAATTCCTCTAAATCAGACACTGCAGAACAATCATCAATTGTGTTAGAAAATCACATAGACTTAAAAATATTAAATGTTACATGATCGTCCTGAACACTTATAGTAAGCTCGCCCTTCTGCACAATAATAAAGGTCCTTTCGGTTGCTAGAAAAGGCCTTCCTAGAATGATTGGCACTTCTTTGTCTACTTCAAAGTCAAGAACCACAAAGTCAGTAGGAAAAATAAATTTGTCTACACGTACCAATACGTTATTGATTTTTCCTTCTAGATGTGTTAATGATCGATCTGCTAATTGAAGTGCAACTGTAGTAGGTCTAACTTTACCTATCCCAAACTTCCTAAATATTGTCATGGGCATCAAGTTGATACTCGCACCTAAGTCATATAATACCTTACCACGATATGTTGCTCCAATGTTGCAAGGTATGGTAAAACATCCAAGATCCTTCAACTTTGACTGTAGTTTGTCTTGAAGATATGCACTAGATTCCTTTGTCAGGGCTGCCGTCTCAAATTCTCCAAGTCTTTATTTTTTAAACAGGATATCCTTCATGAATTTGACATAGTTCAACATTTTTCAAGTGATTCAACCAACGGGATGTTGATATGAAGTTGCTCGAGTACGTTTAAGAACTTCTTGAATTGAATTTCCTGTTTCTGTTTCTGAAGTCTTTGAGGGTAGGGTGGTGGAGGCTTCTTTACTAGAACTAGTTGATTCTTCTTCTGTGGCAATTCTGTATCTAACGAAGTTGTTAGTTTATCAGAATTAGCTGGTTTAGAAGTTACCTTATTAGATTTTGCAGATTTAGGTTCCGGTGAAATTGGAATTTCAACACTTGGCTGAACTTCCTCTAAGCCTTGAGCATCAGTTGGCTCCTTTTAAACATCGACGTGCTGGGATCTAATGTCTTTTCGCTCCTTAATGTCAACACTTTACAATGCTCCTTCCCTGGATTTCTCAGATTCTCCATATCACTAGGTAAAGCACCTTGTGGTCGGTTTCTAAGTTTAGTTGCAAGATGGCCTATTTGATTCTCCAAATTCCTTAGAGTGGCATCATTTTTTTTCATATATGCCTTTAATAGGTTCTCTAAGCTATTGGATAGTTCAACTTGGGTTGGTTTCTGAACTTGTTGAGGGAAACTAGATGGCTGGGTCGATCTAGGTTGGGCGTAAGTGTTACTGGTTCTAGCCCTTTGGTTACTCCAGGAAAAATTCGGGTAGTTTCGCCACGATGGTTTATAGAAATTGGATTGCAATCCTTGCCTTCCTTGATTTTGGTTTTGGTTACCCATGTAATACACGGATTCTGGGTTTGATGGACATTCTTCAAACAAATGTCCTTCCCCATAATAGATACAGGCTATATTTTCAAATTGATTCGGTTGTTGCGTGTGAAACTATTAAACCCATTAGTGGTAGAAATTTTAAGCATTGAGGATACCTGAGGTGTGAGTGAAGTAAGAGTGTCTACTTCATGTATTTCAGTGACTCGTCTTGTTAACGCTGCTCGATTGGTTGGCCATTGATAATTGTTGCTAACAATCCTTTCAATGATTTCATAAGCCTCATTATAGGACTTAGAAAGGATAGCACCATTAGCAGAAGTGTCCACTACCATCCTCATGTGGGCATTTAGACCATTATAAAACGTCTCAAGTTGGATGCAATGTGGGACTCCGTGATGAGGGCACTTCCGTAATAATTCTTTATACCTTTCTCATGCCTCATACAAGGACTTATCATCCATTTGCTAGAAAGCAGTGATCTCGTTCCTCAACTTAGCATTCTTGCTAGGCGAGAAATACTTCATGAGGAATCTTTCTGGTAACTCTTGCCATGTGAAAATTAAATTTGGTGGCAATGAGTTCAACCAGGCTTGAGCTCTGTCCCTTAGAAAATATGGGAATAGCTTCAATCGTAATGCATCTTTGGGTACTCTGGCTAACTAGAAAGAATTGCTCACTTCCATAAACAGTCTTAAGTGAAGATGAGGATCTTCAGTAGGCATTCCACTGAATTGACCCACTATCTAAAGCATCTGGAACATGACTGGCTTCAGCTCGAATTGTTGTGCCTCGATTTCAGGTCTCCTAATAACCGGATTAAGATCATGAAACACTGGCACGGCATACTGTCTTAGAGCTCTATCCCTATCATCAGCAATAAGGATAGGATTTTGAGTAGGGTTTGCTCCGTTTCCTTGATTCAAATTTTCAAGGTTCATCTATTCGGTCCTTCTCTAACTTGCTTGTCTTCTTCACTGTCGAAAAGTTCTTTCAATCTCAGGGTCTACAGGGAGTAAATCGATAATTCGGTCAATACTCATAAACACCTGAAATAATTATAGAAAAATTAATTAAGTTAAAATTGAATAGAAAAATAAACCAAAATGCAAAACTAAAAAATTCATAAATAATGACTTTTTAAAACTGTCCCCGACAATGGCGCCAAAAACTTGGAACGACGGAAATGTGCAAGTGTACACAATCGCAACAAGCAATAAAGTGACATGTAAATGTTGAGTTATCGTACCCACAGGGACTGCGAAAAGAATTATTTATAAATGCAATTTTAAAAACACTTTGGTGAAGAAAAATATTTTGATTTGAGGAGATGATTAAAAACTAGATTTTAACTAAGTAAAATAAATAAAAATAAAATAAAAGTTCCAATGCACGATTTCAAAAGTTGTTTTTAATCAATATGACATAGTTGTGTTAGATTAATTACATTTCTTAACTTAGAATTACTAAACTCATGTTTATGTTGTTACGAATAAATTCACGGCAACTCGGTAATTTGCTAATTTTGAACACACTTACTTACTAAAATCCATTTATCTCTTGACTATATCTCTATGTCAATTCAACCGATTAAACAAATTTTAATAAGCAAATGTGTTAATGGACATACATACTTATAAAATTAAAATAATCTCTTGTACATATCTCTATGCCAATTCAAACAATTAATTCAATCTCATAAGCACATAAAAGATTACGTGAGGTAACAATGTATTTCTACCTTGAAACAATTTAATGACAATAATCTTGCAAGTTACGCAAGGCTAATGTATCATTAGATACCATTGCTAATTTAATCCTCAACTATCTTAGATGATGAAGCATGCATTGATTAAGTATCATGCCAATTAATTACAATTTCAATTCATTTAAATAATTAATTCATTAGTTACCTTACAATTATAATGCAAGAATAACTTAGTTATGTTTTACTTAATCAAACATCTTCCCGAGGCCTTTAACAACACCAACACAATTTTAATAAATTAAGTAGACAAAATGCAATTAACCTAACACAAATTAAATTTAAGCCATAGTAATTAAATTAAACATTTCAAAATCATAAATATTCATAGATATGTTCATCATAACAACAACAAAATTAAAAAGATAAGGAACAAGAATAAGATCTGGTGTTCTCTCTATGGCTTGACTAGTTTGCTCCACTCATCCTTCTCCACTGGTTCTTGTCGATCTGAGACTTCTATGAACACATGAATGCTGCTCCAAATGGTGGATGAATGACTCTTTTTCAAGAGATGAAATCGGCAAGGGAATGAAGAATAATGAAAGGGAAATGAAGAGAGAAAAATGTGAGCGAAGTGATGAGAAGAGTTTAGATGTGTTTGAAGTAAGCAGCCAAGGGGTTATTTATAGGTTGAGATGGCTGCTAAAATTATCAAAAATCAGCAGACATAGAGTCCCCCCATGGCTGGCCACACATGTGGCAAGTTTGAAGAATTCAAACTTGCTATTTTAAGGTAAGGGCAAATCTAGAAAGGCACAAATAGTGGAGGGGTTTGAATGCAATTTGAAGGAGCCTTCAAGGGCCATTTTGCAAGTTAAATAATCAGCCAAACAAGCTGATTGGGTCAGCATGTGGGACAGTTTTGGGCTGCCCAGTGCTTAGTTGGTTTGATTTTCTCGGTTCAGCTCAACTAGGCCACTTTTCATAATTAATTAATAATAATTCATTTAACCCAAATTAGATTGGATTAAAATTAAAAATTAAAAATATTATGAATTAAGACACATAATTTGGACCGTCTTAGGCTAAAAAATTATTTCATCTTGATGCTTCAACATTGCTTCTCGATTTTGTGCTTCTAGTAGTGTCTGCCGAGTCGTTTTTCGCCTTTTGTGCAAATCTGTCAAAAATAATCAAAATTAATCAAAATTTGATATAAAATTAATTAAAATTCAACATGTTCATAATTTGAGTGTAAAATAATTATTTTATAATAATTATTTATTTTTCGACAAGTACTTTACCGAAACTGCATGAATTTGAGTTAAAAATGACATGAAAAAGTGTGTATATTTTCGTTTTTTCAGTCTTTAGTTGTTGGGAAGCATACGCAATTACCTTACCATCTTGCATCAAAACATATTCCAATCCATTCAGTGAGGCATCACTAAATACAACATATTCTATCCCTGATTTGAGCAAGATCAATACCGACACTTCTGACAGCATAGTCTTCAATTTTATTTTTTTTTGAATTTCTCCTGACACTAGTCATTCCATACTAACGTCACATTATTTTGTATGGGATTCGTCATGGGCAAAGCTAATTTGGAAGACCCATTTACAAACTTTCTATAATAACCAGTCAAGCCTGGGAAGCTTCAGATTTTAGATGCATTTTTCGACGTTACCATTGCAGAATGGTTTCAATCTCTTTGAAATCTACATAGATTCCATTGACCAATATTACGTGTCCTAGAAAAACAACTTTTAATATCTAGAATTCACATTTGCTAAGGTTCCCATACAGTTGCTTTTGATGCAACTCTAGCAACATAAATTTCAAATGCTTAACATGGTCTTTTTTTCGTTTTTGAACATATTAGGATATCATCAATAATTACTACTATAAATTGATCCAATTATGGTTGAAAGATGGAATTCATGAGATTTTTGAACGCTGTAGGTGCATTCACTAGCTCAATAGGCATCACTAGAATTTTCATAGTGACCAAATCACTTACAGGACGTTTTCAACATGTCATTATTTTTCACCTTTAATTGATAATATTCATATCTTAGATTAGTCTTAGAGAAGACTCATGCACCTTTCTACTACTCAAACAGATCATCGATACATGAAAACGGACATTGGTTCTTTATTGCCAACTTATTCAACTGCCAATAATCAATATAGAGTCGTATTGACACATTTTTCTTTTTAACAAATAACGTTGAAGCTCCCTAAGGCGATATACTCGGGCATATAGAGCCATTATCCTGGAGATTTTGCAATTGAACTGGGATCTCTTTAACTCCATTGGCGCCTTACAGTACAAAGTAATAGAAAAATGAGTTGTACCTAGGTAAACCTCAAATCAAATTTAACCTCACTAAGCTTAATCAACTACTTTTTTGACTAAATTACTTAACCAAGTTTCAATATGTTTTTATAATAACTTCGTAAATATTTTTATTTTATATTTATGGACTCGATTTACAAAATCACATTTTTCGACACCACTGAATTTTGTGTCGTTACAACAACCTATTTATAGGTTAAGATCGACACCTTGTCCAAGCAACTTAGGAGAGAAATCGACATTTAATACCAAAAAAAAATCCACAAAAAACCCTCCTTTTTAAATTTGAAGATAAAACTTTCATTATAAGTAAAAACCAAATCAACCTGCCTCCAAGTAAGATAAAGTCAAAGGATAATATATGATTTTAATCAAACTCTTCTCTTTCTTATCCTATTCAAAATAAAGTCTATTAGCCAAGTAAAAATAATTTGCAACTTTAATCCAAGAATCATTTGTTGATAGAAAACTAATTAAAATGAATTAAGTAAAAAATGCAAACAAACTCACTGTTTTTTAATTGTCTAAACTCATTATCCCTAGTGTTGTTGCTTCCACAAGTGTAGTCGTAACTTGCTGTCTCAAGTGTTGTTCGAACATTAAGTGAAATAATAACATCCTAGACATTTGAAGTCTTAACAACTTTTAATTCTTTTACTTGAAGCATCTTTTTTTAGCGCTTTATTGAGTAAAAACATGAAAAAAAAATCAAGTCAAGCATGGATTTCTACGAAGAATTTCAATGAGATTGAGCTTCCTTATTTGAAGATATTTTTTCCTAAAAAGATTATTTCTAAAAGATCTCTATTGATCCTTTTCATATTGAAGACCTAGTTGAGATGAAATTGTGGAGATAGAAATTCACTTTGATTGTAGTTTCGACAAGCTAGTTCATGTCTATTTAGAAAAGGCTTGTTAATTGTTTTATGTACGAAATTGAGAGAACTTATATTATTCACTTTGAGGAACTTAATTTACTGCAAAATATTGTAAATAAATTGTTCTTATTATTCTGTTTATAACTAAGATTTCAAAACTAAAGTCTTAGTGAAGAGAGTGATCTAGTTAATATATAAAGACTTGATGAGTGAATTGAGCTTCAATCATTTCTTATAATGTATATTAATAGTAAATTATTCTCTGAACAAGATTTTGTAAAAATAGAAAAATTTTGAACAGCATAATCTAACTTTTTTATCATCTCATATTTTTGCTCCTATTAATTTATAAACCCATTTGCAACTAGATGGATAATTAGGAGGCAAAAATCAACATAATCTCAAGTTATAGATACAATTAATGGAATTATTAAATCTCCCTTTAAATCTAAAGGGGTTTTAGGCGTTGGAAAGGTTATCCTTATCGATTGTATGCAACTTTGCATATGGTGTATCAAAATGGCAGAAACAGTAAAAAAAAAAACTTAAAATAATATGATGAATTATTTGTTAAATGATTTGCCTCGATATTACATTCGGAATATTTGATATTGTTCAATTTTGCTTTGTTTTTTAATTTGAATATTTTGTAGAGCCTACTAGGATTATTTTTAATAAGAGATCTGCGTATTAGGATTATTATTCTGATATAACAATTGATTTAATAAATTCGGATATTTTAAGGATATTGTTCTTTGAATTGTTTGTCACTACAAAAAGACTATCAATACTGACATCAAAAACAAAAAATTATGGATATAAGCCCAAAAACCCCATGCAAAAAGTAAAATGAGATACTCCGATGCCGAAAAATGCTTCACTAATAATAAATGGATATTGGGATAGTAAACAGAAAATAAACCGAGTCAAAATAAACTTTGGGTTGAATTTCCACTAGTGTCCTTAGCCTATGGTTTTGCGTTATTGGTATATTCAAAGAAAACTCATATATGTTTACATGGAGTTCATGGAATGGCCAATAATTCATTTCTTCAAGAATAGACTCAACCAGATCAGTCGAGCAATGAAATCCATTTTACAATTTACAATGAAGCGGCTACGTCAAATAACTTATTCTAAAAAGTTTGAAGGTTAAGGTGTATATATAGTTATTCTACTTGTATTTTTAAGAATTTAATCTATTTATTTTTTAGATTTTGAAATTTAAGTTTAACTATGAATGTTGTTAGTTTTTTTTTATTAAATTCAAGTTAATGATAATATCTTTTTCTAGTTACATGGTTATTAGGTGAGTAAAATTTTTTTTTTTATTTCAAAATACACAACCATAAATTTAACAAAAATAAAAGTGTTAACAGTTGGATCAAATTTTAAAATTTAAAAAAAAATTATAAAAATATAAGTACAAAACTAAATTCCTAATTTTGAAAAAATTACAAAACCTATACAACAGTTTAAACAAAATTAAATTATAAAATTTAGACAAATTTCAAAATCAATGCAAAGTGCTCGCGACTCAGTCTAACCCTTTCCTTTGCCTTTGATTACAATTTTAAAAGAAAGAATTTATAATAATACTTAGATATAAAAACCTTTTAGTTGATTAATATTTTTTTCGATTCCTTTAAAGTATCTTATTTCAAACCTAATTCAATTAAAGTCCAACCTATTCTATTGGTCTGAAATCTGAACACATTTGGATAGAAAGTTTTGTATTATTAAAATTAGAAAAGGTATCTTAGAATATATGTTAGATAAATGCAAGTTGCTATTAGCTCATATATATAACATAAATAAAGAAATACCTATATCTCATATATTCCACATTGAAGGATTCTCTTATTAATGTGAAATAGCCACTCAAAAGAATCTTTTGTTTTTCATTAAAAATACATAAGTCCTTCCGTTCCATAATTTTATGTACATTTACATTTTTTTTATACAGTTTGCATTTCACAAACTTTGTGAAATATTACTATATGTCTCAATATTTTTGTATATAATTTCGTTGTTAGAAATTTTTTGGTAAAAAAAATGGTTTGAGAGTAAAGGGTAGTAAAAAATTATTGTTAGAGGATTAGAATTGAATTATATATTTTTGAGAGTTAAAATATAATTTTTACCATTGTATTAACTTATAATCTTACAATTTATAGGACCATACAATAATTTTACCATTTTCGGAATATGTATAGAGATGGTAGATAGAAACGTGAAAAAGAAAATTATTTAATTTTAATTTAAGTTCAATGGATTTAATTTAATTTGTATAAATATATGTATGTGTCACGTACATCGAACTTAAGCGTTGTTATGTACTACCTTAGACTAAAACAACTAACTATTATATCTAAATTTAGCTCGGGTGAGAGCTGGAATGTTGTTTAAGTGAAAGCTAGTGAAAGACTAAGTAAGAGAGACGCTAGCAAGAGGGAACGGAAGCTCTAAAGAATGATTTTATCATGTGGGAAGCTTGTTACAACACCTATACTATGTACGAATGTAGGGTGGGGTGACCCCTTGTTTATACTTGATGCCTTAATGATCTTAGGGCTATTATTCATTTAATTCAACGGTCCAAAATCATTCTAGGTCCAAATATCTTGGTCAAAGGCGGTTTACCAACCTTTTAGAGGTTTTCGTCATGTTCCAACCTCGTCTTGGGCTCTTCAGCTAGTTCTAGACACTTTTGGCACCATTTGACATGGCTATCATGCATTCTCTAGAAATAACTCAGGTCCTTATCGCGCATTCTCAATTCTTTCATACCATTCTAAGCATGTTGCGTCCCTTATGCCCGGTTCTAATGGATGACTGATGCGAGTCTTCCCTGATGTAGCTCGGTTGGAAGCCCTTGACCTTAATTTGCTCGGTATGACTTAAATGGTGCAGGCAACCTCAGTTGCGAGGGGAAAGCAGTCCAACCTTAAGTGATGGTGGACCATTTCATATGACTCTTTAACTGTCCTTTTTTTTTAACAAAAAAAAGTCCATAAACGGCCTAAATTTCATTAATAGCATCCTGAATTACAATTTCGTGAATTTCTCTAGGATAATTCACATCAAGATCCCAAGTGCAATTTTTATTTAAAACAAATTTAAAAATGAAGTCAGCTAGCCTATTACTACTCTTGGGGACCCACTTCATTGCGACTGAAGCAAACATCTCCTATTTCCTGCATGTTTCATGCATGTACTGACCCATGATGGTAATATCCCTATCGCGTCTTTTAATTCTATTTATTAGGTTGGCATTATCATATTCAAACAGAACATGCTGGATGTTTAATCTCCTGGCCAGTTGCATCCCTTCATCTAGAGCCACTAACTCAGCCCTTTCACTTGTCACCGCCATGTTTTTACAACCTCCGCAACCACCAACCATGTACCCCTCCTCATCTCTTGCGATAACCCCGTACCCCATTCTCCCATTTGACATCGTAGCGTTGACATTTACCTTTACAAAACCCTTTTTTGGCTTTTTCCAATTATTGCACGCAGGGGTAAAAGGAATGATAAGCTTGTGGCTTAATTTGTGAACTTGGAAGTCATTATTCAAGATGAAGGCTCTATCCTGAATCACGCTCGCCCCCTCCTCCTTGCCCCGGAAGGTGAAATTGTTCCTACTGTTCCAACTATTCCAGAGGAGGATGGTGAAGTCTTCCACCGCTTTCTTATCAAGTAGCCTTATTGAAGCTTCCAACCAATTAATGCACTGTTGAAAATTGTCGCTGATCAACCTACCATCCAAGCCGCTGCAAGAGAGAATAGCTCGAGCCGACGGGTAGTCTTTGATGGCGTGGAGAAGAGTCTCATTTTTAGCCTCGCACCTCTGGCACCCAGGATTGAGATTTGGCCGGATGGAGGCAATTTTGCAATTTGTGGGCATGATGTCGTGGCGAAGTCTCCAGGCGAACACGCTCACCTTAGGAAGAGCTTTTATCTTCTAGATCACTTTCCAAAACAGACGATGCAGTCCAAAGCCAATTCTTTAGGGAATAAGCCAAGTATGAGCCGACTTCGTTGAGAAGACTCCGTGATGACTATGAAACCAAACCAAACTATCCTTTGGGTCTTCAGGGAAAATTGGAACATTGCAAATCTGGTCCCCCAAACTCTCGCCATAATTGTCAATAACCCTCTCCGTATTCCAATTTTTATAGTCAATGCTCCATAATTCATTAACTTTCTTTTCCATCACGTGCTCTATTTAGAAATAAAAGAGTCCCCATTAAGGCCTTCAGAACCCTAATTGTTACTATGAATATCCACCTTTTCACCATCACCTATCAACCAACCAAAACCTTTTCCCAACCTCCTAGCAGCAGTAGCTATACTACCCCACGTGAGAGACGGCTTGTCCACCTTTTAGGTTGAAAAATGTTACCGTCTAGGAAGTATTTGGTAATAAGAACTTTGTAGCATAATGTGTATTTGTTTGTAAGTAGTCACCACACTTGTCTTCCAAGTAAAGGAATGTTGAATAAATGGAAGTCTCTAAAGCCGATGCTCCCCATCCCTTTTGGGTAACAAATTTTATCCCCAGCTAGCATAGCCTACCCACGATCTTTGTTATTGCAAGCCCACCACATTCTTCGAACCTTTGCCTACATTTCTTCAATAATGCCCCCAGGAGCAAGAAAAACAAAGAGAGCATAAGTGGGTAAAGCCTGAGGAATAGATTTTATAAAAAATTCTCTTCCATCGTATGATAGAAGTCTTTTGGACCAAATATTAATTCTACAAGAAAATCGGTTGAAAACGTCAATAAAGGGTAAGGATTTTTTTTCTTCCCAATAAGAAGCGTAACCCAAGGTAATTATCCAGCTTATCAACCACACGCATACGAAGCATGTCACCAAGGTGTTCTCTTTGGTACATAGGGTCTTCGGGCTAAAATAGACCATAGATTTTTCATAATTGATTTGTTGACCCGATATTTTTTCAAAATCATTTAGAATTTTAGTGAAAGCTTTGACTTCCTCTTTTCTATTTCTAATAAAAAGGAGGACATCATTGGGAAAAATAAGTGGTTACTGCTCGGCCCATTAATGCTAGCCTGAATTCCTTGAATAAACCCACCCTATTTAGCACGAATGAACATTCTCAAAAATGCCTCCATGCAAAATAAGAAAAGATAAAGGAATAGGGGATCCCCTTGACGGAGACCCCTCACCGAGATTATGGTTTTCATTGAAGTCCCATTACATTTAACAACATACTTAACTGAACAAACACATATCATAGTTAAATTGATCCAAACATCTACAAAACCCATATTCTTCATAACAGCTTCGAGAAACTTCCACTCAAGCCGATCGTACGCCTTGTTCATGTCAAGTTTAACCACGAGCCCTTTATTTGGGCAGTTTTTTTAGCTTTAAAGGTAGTGCATCAGTTCATGCACAATTAGGATGTTGTCATGGATCATTCTTCCCAGGACAAAGGCGTTTTGATTCTGGCTTATGTACGATAGTAGAACATCCTTCAACCGATTCTTTAAATTCTTCTAGATAATTTTGTAAATTACCCTGCATAAACTAATAGGTTGAAAATTAGACATAGCAATGGGTTCTCTTATTTTTGGAATGAGAACAACTATTGTTTCATTAATGCAAAAAAAGTCTTTTTGACCATTTAAAAAATCATGGAAAAGGTTTAGAATGTCTTTACCCATGACTTCCTAATTTTTTTGAAAGAAAATACCCTAGAGGTCGTCAATACCCGATGCCTTGCGAAGATCTATTTGGTTGAATGGGGCTAAAGTTTCCTCATCCGTAAAATTCTTCACGAGCATGTCATTAATTTCGTGGTCAATGCACTTAGGGATATAGCTCATCTCCACCTCATCATTATTAATAATGCTCGACCTGAATAGGTTTTGGAAATAATCCCAACAATCTTACAAATTCCCTTGGTATCGTACACCTATCTTCCACCATAGTCTTGAAGTCTCTCAATATTATTCTTCTTGTGTCTGTTTATGGCCCTCACGTGGAAGAAATTTATCTTCCTATCCCCTTCTCTAAGCGAATTAATCCTGGACCTTTGTGCCTAGTAACCTTCCTCCTCAGTATAGAGCTTACCCAACTTTATACGAGCTTTTCTAAGGCTGTTAATATTTGATATAGCGATGGGCCCATCGATGGTCCTATCTATTTACTTAGTAAACTCGAGAATTTGAGCTCTCATTCTATTATATTTGTTAAACTACCATAGCCCCAAAACCTCATGAATCCCATCAATTTTTTCCAAAGTATTATCACTTCTGCTACACCAAATATTCTTGATAATCTTCTTAGGCCTCTCGTCATTTTCCCAACACGCATCAAATTGAAAGGAAAGCCTAGGGTTTTTTCGTTTCTCTTTTGGCTTCTTACCCTTTATGTCCAGTAACACAGCATCGTGATTTGATTTTGTCTGTCTAATAACGTTAGCATCTATAAAAGGAAAAAATAGAAGCAGCATTAGACGACATCACAAAGCGATCTAAACGCTTTTTAACTAAAGCATTATCATCCTTGTTGTCTAATATCGACCAATACCAGCTCCTCTAACACCTCTCTGAAGTCCTCTATAAGTGTTCTTGGCTTCCTTCTCCCTCTTTCATTTTTCCTGTCATCCATAATGGCATTGAAGTCTTCCCCTACATCTATTCTTCTTTGACCGCTCTACCAATTCTTCTAATGATATCCCATGATTGGTCTCTAATATTTGGATCTACATGGCCATTAAAGCCCGTGAACTGAGTATTGATCCTATTGTCAATCTTCACTAAGGAGTTAATATGATTGCTCGAATAGCTCTGGATGACCACTTTAACCCCCTTTCCCTAAAGCATAACAAGATCACTGGTCCTTCCATTCGTGTTTACCACCAAGCAGTTCAAAATTTTGCATACATTTTGAATATGGGTGAAAGAGTTAGTTTGCATCTTAGTTTCACAAGAAAAAATGTATCTGGGTTATTAGCAACAAGAAGTTGCTTGAGTTCACGAATTGTCGAAGGGTTCCCAAGCCCTTGACAGTTCCAAAAAGAAGTTGTATTATTGATAATAGGGCACAACACCACCCAGGATCCAAAAACCTTCCACCGTCTTGACCAGAGCTAAAGCAAGAGAAAACCACCAGAAGTGATGCTCACCGCTGAAAAAGATCCAAAACACCGAGCAAGGTAGATTTTCGAGTAGCACCAAACAAAGAAAACAGAAAGACAAAGCTTAGAATTCTAACAAGAACTTTAAGGAAAACCACCTGGAGAATAAGCTAAGAAAGTGTCAAAACCTAATCTATATTAATAATGAGAAAATGAATTTACCAGAAAGTCAAAATGAGGAGTGGAATATACGTATTTTAACATACAGCGAAAACACGTGAACCATGCAAGAAACTAACATAGAAGCGAGAAAGGGGATTGAAACACAAAAACGTAAACAAGAAAAATAAAGACCTCTCCACTAGTGGTCTTTTCCATCAATGACCCCCTAATTCAGCCATGGCCTCGCAAAATCAACCACGTCAGTCGTCGTACACCTCAAGCCAACAATTGCCAGGGACAAGCCCCATCACAATGTGTTATGGACTAGAAAATAAGCAGGGAATGAGAAAGGAAGAAATTAGTTGACACAGTTAGTCCTTTAAATAAAACGGGGAGTTTTGAGAGAACTACTAAATAGAGCGTAGAAAGGGATAAGTTAAACGATGCATTTTGTACAAACATAAATTTCCACGCTGTCTTTTCTTGTTATTTCACTTTTATTAAGCGTGAGTTGTATGGGGAGGTGGTTAAGAAAATACAGAAGTAAATTTAGAATTCTCTCTTCTTCTCTGTTCTTCTCTACTTCTTTTCTCAGATTTCTTCTATTACAATTTACGAAACGTAACAAAGGTATCAGAGCTTTCACGATCCCTGTGATGGCTGGTGACAGTGTTTTATCATGCCTACAAAGGGAAGTTGGCGGCATGCAGCAGGAGATTTCCAAAATTCAAGAGGAGATGGTTCGTTTAGAGACCAAGATGGAGACTCGATTCCAAGAATTCAAGGATGAGTTCTGTGGGGATTTCCAGGCCTTGCTAAGTCAGTAATTTGGACCTCCAGCTAGTGGAGCTACGGACAAAAGAAAAGGGGTCTTAGGATCTCCTCCCAGGTTTTTACCTAAGGACAGGGAGTTACCATTGGCTCCACTAGAACCAAATGCTGCTAATGTGAGTAGCGTACATTTGAGGAATTAATCATATGTGGTGGAAGCATCTGCAAAGGACAATTACTTAGAAGAAGCATTCAAATTGCGTAATCTTTTGGATGAATTTAATGAGGATTATGTAGTAAGGCCACCTATGATTTTAGGAGTTCGTGAGCACATCTTTACGGGAAGTGTTTCTTCTTTGGCTTGGTTCATGTCAAATCAAGAAACAAGCCTTGTCATCATTGGTCAAAAAGTTCTTGCAAGACCACTCAAGTATTGTTTCCATTATGGTCATCCAGATATGTTCAATAGAATCTTTCACATAACCTGTGGAGGTATTAACAAGGGTTCTCATGGCATCAACTTGAGCGATGACATCTTTGCCGGTTTTAACTCAACCCTAAGACGAGGGAACATTATTCATCATGAATATATTTAGGTTAGGAAAGGTAGGGATGTTGGGTTAAACCAAATCTCACTTTTTGAAGCGAAAGTGGTTTGTGGTAATGGGGAGCAGACACTCAGCAGAGACATCTACAAATTAGGCCATCGTTTTGACTTTTTTCACATGTTGTCCTGCTAGTTTACCATTGTTGGATTTTTTTCAGCTCAATGTTGGTTGTCTGTACAGTCTACTTTTTCCTGTATGGGTGTCATTGAGTGGTTTAGAGGAGGCAATACTGAAGTATGCTTTAGCTAGAGGAAATAATTCTCTAAGGGCAGCCATGGCTTCACATCTTATAGTTTAATTAGGTATCTTAATAGTACTACCCATGGTCATAGAGACTGGATTGGAGAGAGGATTTAGAACTGTATTCAGTGATATCATAATCATGCAATTTCAGTTGGCAGCCGTGTTCTTCACTTTCTTCTTTAGAATAAGAGTCCATTATTTTGGGCGCACTATTTCACATGGTGGGGCTAAATACAGAGCAACAGGGCGTGGGTCTGTGGTGCGGCATGAGAAATCCATAAAGAACTACCGCTTGTACTCAATGAGCCACTTTGTAAAAGGGCTGGAGTTAATGGTATTGCTTATATGTTACAGGTTGTATGGTTCTGCAATAGATGATGTAGAAGATTGGGAAGACTTGTCAAAGTGTATAAGTTGCAGAGGTGGTATTAGTGTTTCCTCCGTTAAGAGCTGGGAATCTTTGCTGGAGGAAGAATAAGAGCACCTACGCCACACTGGATTTATAGGACATCTCTTTGAGATTATACTTTCAATATGCTTCTTCATTTACCAGTATGGAATTGTGTATCATCTAAACATGACCACCAATAGCAGACAAAGTATTTGGTAGAGCATTGTGGTTTATGGTTTTTCCTGGCTAGTCATTGGTGCAGTGTTGATTATTTAAAAGATAGTGTCGATGGGGAGAATGAAGTTTAGTGCAGACTTCCAGCTGATGTTCAGACTTCTTAAGTTACTACTGCTTATTGGGTATATAGTCACCACTGCAATGTTGTTTTATTTCCTCAATCCCACAGTTAGAGACATCTTTCAGAGCATACTGGCCTTTATGCTGACAGGGTGGGCTCTTCTGCAGATATCACAAGCATGCCGAACATTGGTGAAGGGAATAGGAATGTTGGGGTCAGTGAAGGCACTAGCAAGAGGATATGAATACATGATGGGGGTGTTTTTGTTTGCATCGATAGTTATATTGGCATGGTTCCCCTTCGTCTCAGAGTTCCAGATCAGGCTGCTATTCAACTAAGCTATTGCTGAAGTATTAGTTGAATGGGTTGACTCTTTTTCTGAGGATTTGACATGAGAATCTTTAACCTTGCTTCAAAACCAAATTTTCCTCACTTTCATCCTTGAGGACAAAGATCTTGTTTTGAGGGGGAGTATTGTTACGGACTAGAAAGTACGCAGGGAATGGGAAAGGAAGAAATTAGTTGACACATTTAGTCCTTTAAATAAAACAGGGAGTTTTGAGAGAACTACTAAACGGAGCGTAGAGGGGGATAAGTTAAACGATGCGTTTAGTACAAACAGAAATTGCCATGTTGTCTTTTCTTGCTACTTCACTTTTATTAAGCGTGAGTTGTATGGGGAGGTGGTTAAGAAAATATAGAAGCAAATTCAGAATTCTCTCTTCTTCCCTAATTATTTTCTCAGATTTCTTCTACTTCAATTTATGGAACGTAACACAACGTCGGCACCACGGACTCTTCAAAAAAAATAAAACGGGGAAAACCAAACACTGTAACACCCCAAACCTAACCCAGAAGTTAGACCTGAATCTGGCGTGTTACATTAAAGTGTTTTTCGAAAACCATGTTTTCATTAGAAACCCTTCTTATTTAAAATGTAGTGCATTGAAAACTTCTTAATTTTATTTCCAAAATTCCTTTTTACTTTGCGGAAGCTAATTCTAAAAGTAACCGATTTATGAAAACGTGATGTTTAAAAGTTAAGTTCGAAAAACGTAGTGTTTTGAAAACCACGATCTACTTCTAACAAATATCAAACATAGTAAATAAATTTTCCCAAATGAGAAGTTAAGAAAGAAAATAAAGAGGCCCTATTACAACCAAAATCATAAACTAAAGGGCTTAACTAATCAAACGAAATAGAAAAACATGTGCAGATGTGTGGTTGTCTCCGAGCCCCTCTGTGACACCGATCTACCTAATGCTGGGGATTACCTGCACAGTTAATAAACGGGGTGAGTTTACGAAAACTCAGTGTGTAATCCCCTTACTAGAGTAACAATCAATATATAGAAACAAAAACAGAAATAGTCTGGGCCAGAGCCCTTTAACGCTAACAGTACAGTCCAGTTCAGAGCATATGTGGGCCACAACCCATTACAAATCACTTGGGTCTCAGCCCTTGTCAAAATCAAACCATATGCATAATGCAAAAATGTATGCTAACCCATCCCACCCAACCGCTATACACCAACTCCGTCCCTCGGTGCACATCATATGGGGATATAACTATCGACCCACCCATCCGATACACATCAATGGTAGCTCGGTTGCGGTACTACCATCATTGCGGCAAGCTGCTAGCATATATACGACTTTAAGCCTTCAATAACGGTATTATAATTGGCACAAAGCCATCGGTAACTGTAATAAGTTCGGCACATAGCCATCAACTAGAGTAACATAACTAGCACACAACCATAGGTAAATGTGATCGACACCGAGTCGTCAATAATCATATATTGGCACATAGCCTTAGGCAAATATGTTTGGCACACAACCATGATCAAGTTGGCACAGAGCCATATGTAGGTTGGCGCAAAGCCATAATCAGAATAATTGGCTTTAAGCAATCGGTAGCTGTATCATGTTAGCCATATAGCCATCAGCGACGGTAATATAGTCGGCACACAGCCTCAGTTAAATATGATCGACACAGAGTCGTCAGTAATCATATATTGGGCTTAAAAGCCACCGGTGGATCCAGATCGTCAACAACCATGCGATCCTCAATCAGTGGATCCACGGTCGTCAAGTGACCATGCGATCCTCATATACTTCCTCCGTTCCCTAATTCCCACCCATGTGCAACATAATATTATATGAATGCAACAAATATACACACGGCATACGAAATCATACCAATCACAATCACAACAGTCTAATCACAGTTATACATTCTTAGTCAGAACATAGTCAAATCAATCAAATTGTATTATCAATGAGTCATATACCCTAGAGGAGCAGAACGATCTTTTTACCTATTAGGGGTATTTTAGTCATTTCACCCTACGAGGGTATTTTGGTAAATCTCAAACCAATGGTATTTTGGTAATTTTGCAAATCAAAGGTATTTTTGTAATTTTGTAAATAAGGGGTATTTCTGTAATTTTTGAGATTAAGGGTATTTCGATAATTTTTCACATCATGGGTATTTTGGTAATTTTACAAATCGAGGGTATTTCGGTAATTTTACAGGTCGAGGGTATTTTGCTAATTTTACAGGTCGAGGGTATTTCGATAATTTCACAAATTAGGGGTATTTTGGTAATTTTAAAAATCGAGAGTATTTCGATAATTCTACCCTACATGGGCATTTTAGTAATTTTACCCTACAGGGGTATTTCCGTAATACTAACCTACAGAAATGAGATTCACATAGTCCAATCCAATATTTACTACACAATCATACAATTTACCCACTTGGGCTTATGGGCACATTGGGCCCATATGGCCCATTTTAGCCCATCGTGGCCCAAAGCAACCTAAGCCCAGGAGAGCACTCATGATGGCCTCAACCATCACGACAAAGCTCCCACACGTGCGCTTGCACGCTCGTGTGGCTGCCATGCCATGTGACCAGCATTTGCCGTTCTACAACTAAAGTAGTGCGAATTACACACTTGTTTATGAGAACGCGCCGAAGTCCACGATCACCAACCTTGGCACATCTTGCATTCAGTCTTCCTCCCAACTCATCTGGTTTGCTCTATTTAAAGCCAGCTTCTCACCAATTCTCATATTAGCTTCCCCGTGTGGGATTACTTTCAACCATTAGGAAAATTCCTCATTCTTATGACCACTTCAACCACAGAGTTTTAGTCCAACTCCACCTCCTTCGCATCTCAAATAGCAAAATAAATACTCCACTGTACATCCCAAGACTTGAACCTCAGACCTCACAGTTACACAACACGCCACCTTGCCACTCCACCACAAGGCTTTTTGTGTGATAAAAACGTCCATAATTAACTTTAAGACATATGTGCCAGCGTCCAGATTCACTTAAGAGAAAAACCAAAATGAATTGTAAGAGCCGAGACTTAAACCCAAGCTCCCTTACAACCTTAAGGATGCCACAACCACTAGACTACATGCTTCCTTGTGTCATTTATTTAACACGATAATTTAAAAGGCCATCACCTAAGCATCCAGGGTTTTATTCACTTAATATCAAAATTTTTGCTAAAGCCCAAGTTTGAACCCAAGATTTCTCCAACACTTCTCAGGGCCATTAACCACCAAAGTAGACATTTAATTGTGTCATTTCCTTGCATAATTAAATACTTATATACAACCTCCTTACGGACCCATACTCAAGGCCCAATAGTTCTAGGCCCAAATTCAGCGCGTTACAAACACAACAGCGATCAGGTGTAACCAAGAAACACCAATAAAGAAAATAGACTAGAAAAACTGAGATAACAAGAAACGAAGATCATGGGCTGTGAAGATGGATGAAGAAACAAGAAAGAGAATAAATTTGAACCATGCTAGAGACACAGCCAAAAAGAAAAGACACAACGGGACATTTAAGAATCGACAAACACCCTAGCAAAACTCACCCTTCCAGTAGGCAAGAAAACTCAAGAAAACCCCAATACTCAGGTAGACGAAAACAAGCACAAAGATAACAAGAAAACAATACTAAAGAAACAACAAAGAGAACACTATTAAACCCTACCTAATTTTTTAAGAAGTAAGAAGAGATAGAAAACCTAATAAAAGAAGCGAGAAAAACACGTAAACTAAATGCACTTTATAAAAAATAGTAAAAGCAAGGTCATATTTAATAATATCGAATAAAAGTCAATTGGGAAAATTTGCCATTAATGGCATGCAATGCAAAAACTGAGTAAAAGTAATGTGCATGATAAACGTACGAAAACCATGCACACCTACGAGATTTTTAGGTGTTGATTACCATGGTCATATTAATTGACTATAATGATCCTAATTACGTTTCATTTTTCTCCTTATCTTTTAAAAGTTAATTATTATCTTTGATCTTTGAATCCAAACTAGTATAGTAGGTGAACGGTTCCGGACGTACTAACGTCTAGAGTGTGAATACTACAGTAAAAGATGTATTAACGAGATGATATCCGCAAGTATATGGATCCAGATGTAATATAGTTACAATGTAGTAGGTGAGTATCCCGAGGATCATACCCGAGAGAGGTGAGTGCTAGATCAATTTTAACTTAAACACTGAAAGATCTAATTAGTACTTTGATTTATTTATAGTACAAAGGTAAAATAAAAGGGGTTTATAAGGTTTTTATAATAATAAAAATAAAATAATATAAAGAACTATAATTCGAGAAATTGAAGAATAGAAATAATCAAATCTGATTATGGGTGATTAATTTGCTTTGATAATCCTCATCAGCTATTGCTTCGGGTTCCTTATTAATCAACTAGTCACTATCCTAACAAGATCTTCTGATCTTTTACTGAAATAGTGAGTCGGCAAGAACTACTTATCTTCTGACATCACATTCTAGACCGATTTGGGGTGAAGGTATCCATGGATGGGTCTTACCAATTTTGGGTTAATTCCCACCTTGATGACTTCCCAGGGTTGCCAGACCTAGGGTTTGATTCACATTCTTCCTTTCCCAAACAGTTGATCCGTTGAGTATCCTTACAAAATAGTTAATAGATCATACGTCCACTCCCTAATCCCCCATAGAGGGATTAGTTCCTTATGGTTTCCTTAGACAATATAAAATCAATATAAATAGAAAACATGCTAAATAAATTGACAACATAGAATTTACAAAACAGCCTGATTGTATTAAGATTGATCACGAATTAGCAAGGTTTGATTGTCTCCACAATACAGATCCCTCAAAATAGAACAAGAATGAATGAAAATAAATCTAACCTAAGAAAAGATAAAACTAAACTAAAATTAAAAGACTAATTGTAGGCTAAGTGAATGGTGTCCATAACAAATAAGCTTATTTATAGATTTCAGGTGGCCATCATCTTTAACCTTGGGTCAGCTGACGTTTTCAAGCTTTAAGTTTGATTTTTAAAACCAAATGTTCCTATCTCATGTTTAATTCTGGTCCAGAGTCAATGTCGCAACACACCAAGTCTTGTGTCGTGACATAGCAGTCAGTGTACTCGTCTTGGGATATCTTCAAGGGTATGTCGCGACACCCTTAGGCTGTGCCACGACATTGAAGGTAGTTTTCTGATATCTCCATTCTATTCCTTATGTTGCGACATTAGACCTTCCGCGTTGCTAGGTAGTGACCAATATTGATTTGGTATGCCTTCTAAAGTTATAAAGTTCCTACACACTTATAAAGTTCCTTAGCTCACCCTTAGGCCTCATTCGGCCCCTGAGGTCAATAAAAGACTCACTTTGCACATTTTATTAACTTAATAGAAATTTAAAAAAACATAATTAAACTTAATAAAAACACTAGCCTTTAAGCCCCTAAAGTGCAAAAATTAGTTTAATCTGCTATACTGAATTATGACATATCAAACTCCCCTATACTTAAGTCATTGCTTGTCTTCAAGCAACAAAAACAAGAAATAGAAAAGAGACATCCCTTGAGCACATATCATACAAGTATTAACTTTGGAGCATATGGCTTAGGCATTTAATATTCACTAACAACTTCAACATGATGAATAATTGACTTACCACTTTTGAACACAAAGATCCAAGTTCAGAATATTACAAAGTATACAAACATTAAGGGTCTCTCCTGTAGGGATCCATCAATAAATCATACATGTACTTTGATTATTCGAGCAGAATAAAAATGGTCATTTATGTGATTGTTCAGTATAATGTATATTCAAGCTTGAGGATATTTAGGTCACATAAGACTTTTCGGCTTGTAACGTTCTGAGGCTTAGGGCAAGTATGGAGTCCAAAAATAGTAAGATCAAGAAGGTTACAAACACAAAAAATAGTTTGGCACATCATATTGATCCCTATTATTCCTCCATAGTGAACCTTACCCGCTCGCTGCCTTATTTCTCCTTCTCTCACCTTTCTTATTTCTCCACATAGGAAATCATAGCTTAACATAGTAACTGCAACTAGCCTACGATTTTTGTGCATTAATGAATGAGTTTTTCTTATGCTTATGACTTTGTCACTTTTGTCTTTTTCAATGCATCTCAGTCATGAATACTTTTTCACTATTTCAAGGCTTTTTTCTACTCGTGCTACTTTTTCTTTTTGAATTTTTCATTTGTATTGCACTTTCAGGATAACCTATAGCTCCCATACCATACCAATCTTTCCTATTTCACTTTGTTATTACAAGCTCCGACGTGTTGTATCTACTTAACCTCAATATGTATGGCCAAATGTCTATAGTCGTGTAGGGTAGGACCAAAGAAAAAGAGCAAATACAAAATAAAATTTTTACGTTCGGGGTTTGTAAAGAGGTTCCTCAAAAAGTGTTAACAGGCTCAAAAATTGGTACTAAAGGTGAATATAAATAGGCCAGCTTTTTGTCACTGGATGTATTCCAAACAATGCCTTAGGTCATCCCTTAATATCTAAATATGCACAAATTTAATCTACCAAACAAACTCAAATTTGACCATTTGTCATTCATACTAGCATGCTCGTTTCCTTGTATTTTTTTTATCCTTTGGTACAATTGATTGATTCATGCCTATTTACAGTGTAACATATATAACTTAGTAGTATAATAATCAAAAATTTAAAATCACCTATCATCATGCCAACTTTATTTGTAAACACAAGTAACCTATGTACATGCTCCTAACCAATCACTTGTATTTCTACAAGCTCAAGCACACAAAAGACAAGAAAAATCAAGGGAAAATGGTAAAAATTTAAAATAAACTTTCTATGTTACCCCCTACACTTTAATTGACACATTATCCTCAATGTGTAGCTCATAAATAGATAAAAAAAAGAAGTTACCTGATTGAACGTGGTTGCTCTAACTGCTAATGGTGGGTGTTTCCTCCTTTGTTCGTATAAAGCTTGAATTGTTTGTGTCTCCTTTATGTGGGGTCCCTACAAAGAAAATCATAAACAAATACAAAGCCAAACAACTAAAAAGCTATTCTTATCCTATTCCAAAAGACAAAGTAAAATCATCCTTAAGTTTTAATACAACCCAAAATAAATTTTAAAAACTAATCATCCTTAAAATCCATGTTTTAATCTCCTTCTTCCTCCGCATCCACTCCTTCCTATTTGCTCTCATGCACTTCTTCCTCTTATTCTTGATGTGTTGGCCTAAACATATTAGGTGTATAATTAGGGACCAAGATGTTGTTTTGCCTAGAAAATTCTTAAAAAATTGGCCCCGACTCCTACATACATTGTATCATCTAGTCTAGCTTTGGATGACTACTCTTACCAACTTCTTGTTAAGCTCGTGTCAACCTCTATGAAAAAGCTGGTGTGGTCGTCACTTCTTTTTGTCATTTGTTCCAATCCTTTATTTGTTTGGCCTAGCTCTATGTACTGTTGGAACAAGGTGTCTTTGATAATACTTCGAGAAGGTTTCAGCAACTAACGATGGATGTCATAGGTACACCTATTTTTTTTTGCATAAAGAGAACTCGTTCCTTTTGTCAACTAATACATTTTTTCATGTTTTGATGAATCCATCTACCAATACATACTTCCTTTCTCTGCAAAATAGCGTAGAGTAAAACTGCTCGAAAGGTATTAATGTTAGAAAAATTCAAAATAGGTACTATTCATTTGCACACTAATTGAATCCACCTCTTAGCCTTGGGAAACATAATAGTTTGATGAAAGGATGCAGGGATATTGGTACCTGGATGATATTTCCACTCGCTCGTTCCTTCAGTTAAAAAGATTATAATGTTTTCCATATCTATGTCTAAAAAATATTCTAAATCAGTTTCATCGATAAAATCTATTTCATAGTATGGAGCACTATAAAAGTCACAAATAATTCAAGGGGTTACTTGCACCTCTTTCCCTCACATAGGTACTATGTCCCACATATGGCCTTTAGTGTTTTTAGACTCTCGGTCCTGTAAAGATGCATAAATTCTTGAACGACCGGGACCATAACATTATCTGTTGGGATTGTCCAAAAATGCTCCCACATATGATATCTGACTAAAGGTCATAGTTCATTACAAAGAACCATATATAGATCAAATCCTATTTCTTTAATGAACGTCTTTCCATGAAGTTCATTGAAATATTTTTCAACATTCGGTTTTGGAAAACTAGAGGGATTTTGACTCATCGATGGTTTCGGCCCATTAGTTCACCTAATCTTCCTAGGAGGCATGATTAAACTAAGAATTCAAACAAAATGTTAAGCAAAATTCAATGGAATAGTAACAAATTTGAGTTAGGAACCCTTAACCTCAAAAAAGTCCTTGAGTTCTTTGTTGTAAGTGTTGGGCTACTGTTCCTTTGAGTGCTCCCCTCCTTTGCCACATCGAAGAAGTTTAAACGATGAACTATTTCACATAACTTGAAATCAGAGAATGAGATTTGGGATTTTAAGGTTTAAGGGATTTTAAAGAATTTAAGAAGGTTAAGGGTTGTTAAATAGGGTTAGGAGATGTGTTAGGGTTAAGAATGGGGTGCTTTAAGTGATAAAAGACGGGTAAAATAAGGGTTTAGTCGTTGAGTTGTACTTGTCAGGCCGGGTTATCTATAGAAAAATTATAACAATGTCGCAACACAGGGGTTCCGTGTCATGACATCCCTGGCAGTTTATTGTTGTCGTGACATCAGGGTTCAATGTCACAATACACTTTATATCTTTGGATTTTTTAGTATATTGATTGTAGTGTCAAACACATAGTGTTTGTGTCACGACATCGAAATAAATTTCTCAAATTTGTTAAAAATTGCCCTTGCTGTTGTGACATAGGATTCTTGTGTTGCCACATGAGCTCTGTTTTTACTCAAAACTCTATTTTCTAAAGTGTTCCGGTTTCTATAGAATGAACAATTAATAAAAATTAAAATTTATACTAAATAGTTAACTAAATGTCAATAATTTACAACAGTTTAGCATCAATCAAATATTTTAAGTCTTACTGTCGGATTCATCAAACATTATCACCAGTTCACAAATGGACGGCTCTTCCGTTCCATCAGTATTAGTCCATCGTCTATGGTGCCATTCTGTAACAACCCGATTTAGACTCTAGTCGAAATAGTGGTTTTGGGACCAAAAGTCCAAGTCAAAAAATATTTTAATATTATTTTTCAAGCTTATAATATGTGAATTGATATCTATGAAAATTCTGTGATTTAATTTTATCATTTGAGTACCAGATTTGATAAAAGACTTAATCGCGTAAAGTGTAAAAGTTACATGCTATTTGTTAAAGTGCTATATTGCTATGGCTTTTATAATGTAGGGTCCTTATGTTGATATTAGACCATTAAATACATGGGTGGACATATATGGACAACCATTATATGATTTTAAAGGTTATTCATTCAGGGCAAAATAGGAAATTGATTAATAAAGGTTAATATAATAAAAAAAAGAATTTGGCTTTATTATCATCATGTACAGCCAAATATTAGAGAAAAAGAAAAGCCGTGGATGTGTTTTAGGGTTCGGCCATGTTGAAACTCAATTGAAGGTCCGTTTTTGTTCTGTTTTCGATAAATTCTATGTTTTTGAGATCGTTGTTTTGTGTTTTACAAAGCCCATGCTTAAATTTTAGAATTTGATGATGATTTCATGAGATGAAATTGTTGATTTTATGAGCTTTGCAATGTTAGTTGATGGAAAATAAAAGATATGTGTCGTGTTAACATGTTTTGTGTTTGGATTTTTGATGAATTTGAGTATTATGGGCTAATTTGTGAAAATGAGATTTTGAGGGACTAAAATGTGAAATAAATGAAATATATGGACTTATATGAACTAGAGAAAAATTTGGTCTAGCATGGGTATATAGAAATTTTGTGTATTTTGTGATTTTTGTGAATAAGAACTAAATTGTAAAAATGTAAAATGTTAGGGGGTAAAGTGCAAAATGCCCTGAATATGTGTTTATGAATTGTTTTGAATGAATGTGAGATTGAATAAGTCAAATTTGAATGTTATTAGATCAAGAAATGAGGAAATTGGATATTAACAGCCGGGATATTATCTGTTGTTATGGGTAAGACGTCGGTCTTATTATGACATTATGATTTCTATGTGATGATTGTGGCATCTGTATAATGATATGTCTGGAATTATTCTTCTAATGAGAAGAAAAGATTTCTCCGAAAAGACTGATTCAGTGATTTAGTCTGACTGGAATTATTTAATTGAAAAAATGATCGAGTTATATGTGTTTGAATCTATCCACTGGACTGGAAATAAACATTGAACATACATGTGTGAATTCAGGGATAGTCTAGAAGAAGAATTTGTATTCTTGAAAATTCGATACAGAATTATATCTATTGGAACAATTCCATTTGAGAAATGGTGGTATATTAAAGCTAGTTTGAATATTAAAGCTTTCTTTTGTACGAAGACATTATCAACTGAAATGATAGTTTTGGTTTCGTTTGAGTTGAATAAAAAGTTATGTGATATATATGACGACTACAAGTGTTTAAAATGTTTAATGTCAGAGAAAGATCCAAACTTGGCAGAGCGCTCAAATTATCGAAAAACTTTTGAGTCTGTAAGTGATTCTTATTCGAGGAAAATAATTATAGTTTCAGATGTTTTGAATGGGAAACATTTGTGTGCTTTTTGAGCGATGAATACGCATTTGATCTTATCACAGTTGTTAGCTGAATTAGAGGTTATATAAATGTTTAATTAGTGAAGTTGTGAAATTCAGAAATGTGTCAGCGAATTATAAGTTAAAAAGGGGTTCAACATAAATTGATTTCTGATTTAGAACCTCAGGTGTGGTATCGATACTTATTTGTTATTTCGAGATAGAGTGTGTATACTGAAGAGTTATACGAATATACAACAACTGGTACAAGAAACTCTCAGTGATAGTTTATCTGTTTATATGGGATTAACAAGATGCACAAAAGTCCGAGAAATGATATCGATGATTGAGTGTGAAATGTGATATTTCTGACTTTGTTGATTATAGAAATAGAATGTGGATGCATTCTGTATTGAAACTATCTTTTTTATTGAAAAAGATACAGTTATTTGAAATGTAGTTAATTGTTTGAAGAAATCTCTTGGTACGTATAGATTTCCCCTTTTTACTAAACAGCTGAGTTATCTGTTTCTGTGATGGCAAGTCTGCTTATGGTGCTAGTCATTGTTGTTTTGGATTAAGATCTGAAACTCATATGATATTTCTGAGGGAAATTATAGTAATTTGTGAGTATGGATTGTAGTGAAACTGAGGAGCGTAAATCAAATTCTTGAAATATTTATGTATCACTGTGTATACTGATTGTGGTGTCAGACACATAGTGTTTGTGTCACGACATCGAAAGAAATTTCTCAAATTTGTTAAAAATTGCCCTTGGTGTTGTGACATAGGATTCTTGTGTTGCGACATGAGCTCTGTTTTTACTCGAAACTCTATTTTCTAAAGTGTTACGGTTTCTAGAGAATGAACAGTTAACAAAAATTAAAATTTATACTAAATAGTTAACTAAATGTACAATAATTTACAACAGTTTAGCATCAATCAAATATTTCAAGTCTTACTGTCGGATTCATCAAACAGTAGCACCAGTTCACAAATGGATGGTTCTTCTGTTCTATCAGTATTAGTCCATCATCTGTGGTGCCATTCTGTAACAACCCGATTTAGACTCTAGTCGGAATAGTAGTTTCGAGACCACAAATTTGAGTTAGAAAAATATTTTAATATTATTTTTCATGCTTATAATATGAGAATTGATATCTGTGAAAATTTTGTGATTTAATTTTATCATTTGAGTACCCGATTAGATAAAAGGACTTAATCGCTTAAAATGTAAAAGTTACATGTTATTTGTTCAAGTGCTATTTACTATGGTTTTTATAATGTAGGGTCCTTATGTTGATATTAGACAATTAAATACATGGGTGGACATATATGGACAACCATTATATTATTTTAAAGGTTATTCATTTAGGGCAAAATGGGAAATTGATTAATAAAGGTTAATATAATAAAAAAAAGAATTTGACTTTATTATCATCATGTACAGCCAAATATTAGAGAGAAAAAAAAAGCTGTGGATGTGTTTTAGGGTTCGGCCATGATGAAGCTCAATTGAAGGTCCGTTTTTATTCCGTTTTCGATAAATTGTATGTTTTTGATATCGTTGCTTTGTGTTTTACAAAGCCCATGCTTAAATTTTAGAATTTGATGATGATTTCATGAGATGAAATTGTTGATTTTATGAGCTTTGCAATGTTAGTTGATCGAAAATAAAAGATATGTGTCGGGTTAACATGTTTTGTGTTTGGATTTTTGATGAATTTGAGTATTATGGGCTAATTTGTGAAAATGAGATTTTGAGGGACTAAAATGTGAAATAAATGAAATATATGGACTTATATGAACTAGAGGAAAATTTGGTCTAGCATGGGTATATAGAAATTTTGTGTATTTTGTGATTTTTGTGAATAAGAACTAAATTGTGAAAATGTAAAATGTTAGGGGCTAAAGTGCAAAATGCCCTAAATATGTGTTTATGAATTGTTTTGAATGAATGTGAGATTGAATAAGTCAAATTTGAATGTTATTAGATCAAGAAATGAGGAAATTGGATATTAACAGCCGGGATATTATCTGTTGTTATGGGTAAGACGTCGGTCTTATTATGACATTATGATTTCTATGTGATGATTGTGGCATCTGTATAATGATATGTCTGGAATTATTCTTCTAATGAGAAGAAAAGATTTCTTCGAAAAGACTGATTCAGTGATTTAGTCTGACTGGAATTATTTGATTGAAAAAATGATTGAGTTATATGTGTTTGAATCTATCCACTAGACTAGAAATAAACATTGAACATCCATGTGTGAATTCAGGGATAGTCTACAAAAAGAATTTGTATTCTTGAAAATTTGATACAGAATTATATCTATTGGAACAATTCCATTTGAGAAATGGTGGTATATTAAAGCTAGTTCGAATATTAAAGCTTTCTTTTGCACGAAGACATTATCAACTGAAATGCCAGTTTTGGTTTCGTTTGAGTTGAATAAAAAGTTATGTGATATATATGACAACTACAAGTGTTGAAAATGTTTAATGTCAGAGAAAGATCCAAACTTGGCATAGCAAAGTTAGCTCAAATTGTCGAAAAACTTTTGAGTCTGTAAGTGATTCTTATTCGAGGAAAATAATTATAGTTTCAGATGTTTTGAATGGGAAACATTTGTGTGCTTTTTGAGCGATGAATACGCGTTTGATCTTATCACAGTTGTTAGCTGAATTAGAGGTTATATAAATGTTTAATTAGTGAAGTTGTGAAATTTAGAAATGTGTCAGCGAATTATAAGTTAAAAAAAGGTTCAACATAAATTGATTTCTGATTTAGAACCTCAGATGTGGTATCGATAATTATTTGTTATTTCGAGATAGAGTGTGTATACTGAAAAGTTATACGAATATACAACAATTGGTACAAGAAACTCTCAGTGATAGTTTATCTGTTTATATGGGATTAACAAGACGCACAAAAGTCCAAGAAATGATATCGATGATTGAGTGTGAAATGTGATATTTCTGACTTTGTTGATTATAGAAATAGAGTGTGGATGCATTCTGTATCGAAACTATCTTTTTTATTGAAAAAGATACAGTTATTTGAAATGTAGTTAATTGTTTGAAGAAATCTCTTGGTACGTATAGATTTCCCTTTTTTAGTAAACAGCTGAGTTATCTGTTTTTGTGATGGCAAGTCTGCTTATGGTGCTAGTCATTGTTGTTTTGGATTAAGATCTGAAACTCATATGATATTTCTGAGGGAAATTACAGTAATCTGTGAGTATGAGATTGTAGTGAAACTGAGGAGCGTAAATAAAATTCTTGAAATATTTATGTATCACTGTGTATACTGATTGTGGTGTCAGACACATAGTGTTTGTATCACGACATCGAAAGAAATTTCTCAAATTTGTTAAAAATTGCCCTTGGTGTTGTGACATAGGATTCTTGTGTTGCGACATGAGCTCTGTTTTTACTCAAAACTCTATTATCTAAAGTGTTACGGTTTCTAGAGAATGAACAATTAATAAAAATTAAAATTTATACTAAATAGTTAACTAAATGTACAATAATTTACAACAGTTTAGCATCAATTAAATATTTCAAGTCTTACTGTCAGATTTATCAAACAGTATCACCAGTTCACAAATGGACTGTTCTTCCGTTCTATCAGTATTAGTCCATCGTCTGTGGTGCCATTCTGTAACAACCCGATTTAGACTCTAGTCGGAATAGTAGTTTCGAGACCACAAATTTGAGTTAGAAAAATATTTTAATATTATTTTTCATGCTTATAATATGAGAATTGATATCTGTGAAAATTTCGTGATTTAATTTTATCATTTGAGTACCCGATTAGATAAAATGACTTAATCGCGTAAAGTGTAAAAGTTACATGCTATTAGTTCAAGTGCTAATTACTATGGCTTTTATAATGTAGGGTCCTTATGTTGATATTTGATAATTAAATACATGGGTGGACATATATGGACAACCATTATATGATTTTAAAGGTTATTCATTCAGGGCAAAATGGGAAATTGATAATTTGGCTTTATTATCATCATGTACAGCTAAATATTAGAGAGAGAAAAAATTCGTGGATGTGTTTTAGGGTTCGGCCATGTTGAAGCTCAATTGAAGGTCCGTTTTTATTCCATTTTCGATAAATTCTATGTTTTTGAGATCGTTGCTTTATGTTTTACAAAGCCCATGCTTAAATTTTAGAATTTGATGATCATTTCATGAGACGAAATTTTTGATTTTATGAGCTTTGCAATGTTAGTTGATGGAAAATAAAAGATATGTGTCGGGTTAACATGTTTTGTGTTTGGATTTTTGATGAATTTGAGTATTATGGGCTAGTTTGTGAAAATGAGATTTTGAGGGACTAAAATACGAAATAAATGAAATATATGGACTTATATGCACTAGAGGAAAATTTGGTCTAGCATGGGTATATAGAAATTTTGTGTATTTTGTGATTTTTGTGAGTAAGAACTAAATTGTAAAAATGTAAAATGTTAGGGCTAAAGTGCAAAATACCCTGAATTTGTGTTTATGAATTGTTTTGAATGAATGTGAGATTGAATAAGTCAAATTTGAATGTTATTAGATCAAGAAATGAGGAAATTGGATATTAACAGCATGGATATTATCTGTTGTTATGGGTAAGACGTCGGTCTTATTATGACATTATGATTTCTATGTGATGATTGTGGCATCTGTATAATGATATGTCTGGAGTTATTCTTCTAATGAGAAGAAAAAATTTCTTCGAAAAGACTAATTCAGTGATTTAGTCTGACTGGAATTATTTGATTGAATAAATGATCGAGTTATATGTGCTTGAATCTATCCACTGGACTAGAAATAAACATTGAACATACATGTGTGAATTCAGGGATAGTCTAGAAGAAAAATTTGTATTCTTGAAAATTTGATACAGAATTATATCTATTGGAACAATTCCATCTGAGAAATGGTGGTATATTAAAGCTAGTTCGAATATTGAAGCTTTCTTTTGCACGAAGACATTATCAACTGAAATGCGAGTTTTGGTTTCGTTTGAGTTGAAGAAAAAGTTATGTGATATACGTGACGACTACAAGTGTTTAAAATGTTTAATGTCAGAGAAAGATCCAAACTTGGCACAGCAAAGTTAGCTTAAATTGTCGAAAAACTTTTGAGTCTGTAAGTGATTCTTATTTGAGGAAAATAATTATAGTTTCAGATGTTTTGAATGGGAAACATTTGTGTGCTTTTTGAGCGATGAATACGCGTTTGATCTTATCATAGTTGTTAGCTGAATTAGAGGTTAAATAAATGTTTAATTAGTGAAGTTGTGAAATTCAGAAATGTGTCAGCGAATTATAAGTTAAAAAGGGTTTCAACATAAATTGATTTCTGATTTAGAACCTCAGGTGTGGTATCGATAATTATTTGTTATTTCGAGATAGAGAGTGTATACTGAAAAGTTATACGAATATACAACTACTGCTACAAGAAACTCTCAGTGATAGTTTATCTATTTATATGGGATTAACAAGATGCACAAAAGTCTGAGAAATGATATCGATGATTGAGTGTGAAATGTGATATTTCTGACTTTGTTGATTATAGAAATAGAGTATGGATGCATTCTGTATCGAAACTATCTTTGTTATTGAAAAAGATACAGTTATTTGAAATGTTGTTAATTGTTTGAAGAAATCTCTTGGTACGTATAGATTTCCTCTTTTTATTAAACAGCTGAGTTATCTGTTTCTGTGATGGCAAGTCTGCTTATGGTGCTAGTCATTGTTGTTTTGGATTAAGATCTGAAACTCATATGATATTTCTGAGGGAAATTACAGTAATCTATGAGTATGAGATTGTAGTGAAACTGAGGAGCGCAACTCAAATTCTTGAAATATTTATGTATCACTATGTTTTAAAGTTTCAAAGCAACAATGAAAGATTGATGCTATTTGATAAATTATCAGGTGATTTTAAAAGTGACATTGTATGAGATATCGTATGTGCTAATTTCATAACTCCGTTGTTCAGGATCGAGCTTTGTGAATAAATGATTCATGAGATTAATATCATTAGTGTAATAAAGCATAAAATGAAGGTAACTCAATACAGTTAGAAGCAAATTTAGTTTGATATGACGTATAGTGGAAAACTAATCAGAATCTTAATAGTAAGAGTAAAGAGTTGTGAAATCCGAAGTTATATGTGAATTTGAAATATACTATGTGAGAGAAAATCCATAATTTACCTTTTGATAAGATTTTCGAGGACAAAAATCCCTAAAGGGGGAGAGTTGTAACAATTCGATTTAGACTCTAGTCGAAATAGTGGTTTTGGGACCAAAAGTCCAAGTCAAAAAAATATTTTAATATTATTTTTCATGCTTATAATATGTGAATTGATATCTATGAAAATTCTGTGATTTAATGTTATCATTTGAGTACCAGATTTGATAAAAGACTTAATCGCATAAAGTGTAAAAGTTACATGCTATTTGTTAAAGTGCTATATTGCTATGGCTTTTATAATGTAGGGTCCTTATGTTGATATTAGACCATTAAATACATGGGTGGACATATATGGACAACCATTATATGATTTAAAGGTTATTCATTCAGGGCAAAATGGGAAATTGATTAATAAAGGTTAATATAATAAAAAAAAGAATTTGGCTTTATTATCTTCATGTACAGCCAAATATTAGAGAAAAAGAAAAGCCATGGATGTGTTTTAGGGTTCGACCATGTTGAAGCTCAATTGAAGGTCCGTTTTTGTTCCGTTTTTGATAAATTCTATGTTTTTGAGATCGTTGCTTTGTGTTTTACAAAGCCCATGCTTAAATTTTAGAATTTGATGATGATTTCATGAGATGACATCGTTGATTTCGTGAGCTTTGTGATGTTAGTTGATGGAAAATAAAAGATATGTGTTGGGTTAACATGTTTTGTGTTTGGATTTTTGATGAATTTGAGTATTATGGGCTAATTTGTGAAAATGAGATTTTGAGGGACTAAAATGTGAAATAAATGAAATATATGGACTTATATGGACTAGGGAAAATTTTGGTCTAGCATGGGTATATAGAAATTTTGTGTATTTTTGTGATTTTTATGAATAAGGACTAAATTGTAAAAATGTAAAATGTTAGGGGCTAAAGTGCAAAATGGCCTAAATATGTGTTTTTGAATTGTTTTGAATGAATGTGAGATTGAATAAGTCAAATTTGGATGTTATTAGATCAAGAAATGAGGAAATCATATTTGGATTGGGGAAACACAAAAAAAAAATTATCGAATATTTGTTCTGCTCCATTCGTGTTAGTACGAGGTAAGTTCATAAGTAAATAAATGTTGTTAAATTCGATTGTATCTATATTATATGGGCTAAATTGAATTTTAATAAAGATATGTGTATATGCTGAAATGAATTAATTATTGGAGAACTAGCTACGAGCTTAAAACGATCGAATTACAACGTCCGAATGTCCCGTACAAACCTTAGGAATAGTTATGATACATATGTCATGACACAGGACTCTAATATGTGTTATCGTGTAAGACCACGTCTGGGACGTTGGCATCGATTTGAGATTTACGTGTAAGACCATGTTTGGGACATCGGAATGTATATGATTTCATGTAAGACCCTATCTAGGACAGTGGCATCGATATTTGATTACATGTAAGGCCATGTCTGGGACGTTGGCATTGTACGAGCTTTCTGAGCTATCCGAGTATCCTTATTGATTTCGAACGGTTCAATGGGCATTTTGAGAAATACGTGACTAAATGAATAAATAACTGATTCAGGTATGTGAAAATGTGTTCAATATTTGTTAATGAGAAGTAAGTATAAGTGCAAATGATGATATGTGATATAAGTATGAGAAAACATGTTATATGTGCAAATAAATTGGGAATATGTGAAATGTATATTAACTATGAGTTTGTGATAGTAAGAATTATGCCCGATTCAGGTACGTGTGATTCGTTTATAAAATTTAGAGAAGAAGTGTAAGTATGTATCATATGACCATATGTGAGATATATGATAACAAATGATATGAATGTCTACAAATGAATGATGTGATATATGCACTCGTTATATGAAATTGTTGTCCTATGTTTAAGACATGAGAATTATGAAACATGAAATATGTCTTGATGTATGATTATTTGTTCATTAATAAATAAGATAAGTGGAGTTATCTAATGTGGTTATATGAAATTACGAGTACAATGAATGTATATGTGATAGAGATTTGTTAAATTCGATTTAGTAATATTGAATTATAAATGTCATTGAGATGATTTATTTACTTATGGCTTACTAAGCTTTCAAAGCTTACTCTGTGTGTTTTCCTATGTTCATAGAGTTTCGGAGACTTGCTCGGGTTGAAAGTCGTTGGAGATCTCATCACACTATTCGGTTATCGTTTCGGTAAATAAAAGCTTTGAGTTTTTGGTTATGTGGCATGTATAGGCTAGAAGGTCATGAATATGTTTTGTAATGTGTATATCTAGCCAAGTGATATGGCTTAGTTATGGATGTGAATATGAATGAATTTTTATATGCTTTGTGTTCAAAATTGGTATGTTTTGACGCACTCTTGAATGACCAAATGAAATGGTCAATTTTGGTATGCTTTGGTATGTGCTTATTTGAGGAATTAGTAAAATTATGGTATGAGATTGAATGAAGTATATTGAGGTATGAAACATATGATTTCTATGAATTTGACTTATGATTTGGTATGATTTTGGTATGGTTGTAAGCATGAACTTGGTGGTTTATGATATGGCATGAATGATGCATGTTTTGGTATTGAAATTAGCTGAAATTATAGTGAAAATTTGCTTGGTTTGATACTTGTAGGATTGAACCTTAATGGGTGGCAACGTGGCCTTGCAAATGGCCTATATTTGCCCACATAGTTGAGAACACGGCCGTGTGTCTTGACCGTGTCCTTCAATGTTTCTTTTAGAAGCAAGTTAGACTCGAGCAGGACCTAGACACAGGGGCGTGTCTGGTGTCCGTGTAAGGCACACAGCCTTGGTACATAGGCTTGTGTGGCCATTTCGAAGGGTACACAGGCTAGACACACGGGTGTGTGGTCAGTCGTGTGACTCAAGTCCGTTTCAACCACGACCAAGGCACACGGGTGTGTCTCCAGCCGTGTGGATAAATCAGTACGTATGCCCTGATTTGACATAGTTTAAACAAACAGGCGTGTCTAATGCCGCGTGAGGCACACGGCCTATTCACATGGGGGTGTGACCTGTATAACTTTGAAAGATGTTTAAGTTTTGAGAAATTTTATACGAAATCAGTTTAGTCCCGAATCTTCTTCAAAGCATGTTTTAGGTCTTGTAGACCTTCTAAAGGGACTCTTTGTGTATGATATGCTATGATATGATGATGATGTATGATATGTTTGCAATATGATTGAAAAAGTTTTTGATAAGTTTGGTAACGCCTCTTAACCCTATTCTGGCGACGGTTACGGGTTAGGGGTGTTACACATTCCACCTTTGCTTGCTTGTCCCTTTCCTTAAACTTGTTTATTCTTTCTACATGCATAAATGGACGTGTATCCCTTGACTCGGGAATGTTAGAAATAGGTAATTCTTTACATCTCCTACATTTTTTTTCACTTGGTTGATGATCAAATTTAAAGATTTCAATCTTGCCATTGATTTTCATGGTTAATTCATTTTTTCTAAATCAACTGTAGATCTCGAGGTGGCAAGAAAATGTCTACCTAATAAGATCGGTATCTCTCGATCTTCTTCAAAATCTAGAACCACAAAATATGCTGAGATAATGATGCTAATCACTATGGCTAACGCATCTTCCAATACACCTTTCGGATGTACTAAAGACCTGTCAACCAACTGTAGTGTTATTTGAGTAGTATTGAGATCCCCCAACTCGAGTTTTTCAAAAATGGATAGGGCCATTAAATTAATACTAGCTCATAAATCACATAAAGCTCTATTAAAGTGAATGTTTCCTATCTCTATGGGAATAGTAAAACTTCTCGAGTCTTTCAACTTTTGGGGAATTTGCCTTGAAATAATAATACTAGAGGAGGCACTTAAATTAACTTGTTCTCTTACCATAATTTTCCTACGCCTAGACATAATTTCCTTTAAAAAGTTAGCGTATTTGGGGACTTTCTCAATTAATTTGATTAAAATCATGTTTACATTTAATTTTTTGAAGAATTTTAGAAAGCTTACAAACTCATCTTCATCCCGCTTCCCCTTTTCTTCTAGTCTTGAAGCGAATGGGATCTTTATAATAGCAAAATCTTTGGGTATATCTTTTTCTAGCACAATTACTAGCACAATTTCCTCCTCTAACTCTAGTTCATCTTTAGCGTCTAGGGATTTCTCTTAAAGGTCATCAGCATTCTCCATATTTACCTTCAGAGTAGGGTTTTCTACGCTACTCAGTTCTTTGCCGATCGGAGCACTATTGCATTCACATGCTCTTACCTTCATCCCGAGGATTATTTTATGTATTACTGAGAATACTTGTGAAAATTTGTCTTTTGATGTCTTCCATTGTAACGCGTAGGTTTGTGCAAGTGTACACAATCGTTATCAAGTAATAAGTAAGTATCAAGTTATCGTCTCCACAGGGATTTTATTTGTGTTAAATCACTTAATTGTAAAATTATACTAACAACTTGGTAAATAAAAATACAATATGGTTGATAAGTGATAATTGAACATATTAAACTAAATGCAATGATGCCTAATGCAAATTATCCTAAGTATGCAAACTATATGAATGAAATAGATTTTAGCGAAACTAAACACAATTTGCAACAATTATAATATAAATAAACTAGGACAATTACTTTAATTAAACTCAATTTATTATCAACATGCTTACTAACATTCGGAAAAACATTCCATGGCAACTCGATCTTTCATGAGTTTGGAAACCACATTAGGTTCTTTCAGCATCCTTTACCTAGTAAATACGCATTTTACTGATCCTCATTTACTAAGGGTTTCTTAGCATTCATGTGAGGTTACAGGGACGTGTTAGGTTTGAAACAATTTAATCACACAAATCTAAAAACTATGCAGATAACAGAGCTTGGTTAGAGTTGTTATGCAACTTGCAATTTAATCGAGTTAAGACCTAAATTGAACATGCACATTTTAATTATGTGTCTACTAGTCGTCATCTGGTTAGGATCGCTCAGCTAATTCAGGTGCATTTCAATCATGTATGAACGAAATACAGACTTGATTTTAATTGAAAACATGATTGATTGAGGCTGAAACATTATAAGCATGAATCAAATAAAAATTATTTAATCAGAGCAATCATTATAGTTTAAATAAAATTAAGTTAACATTGTTGTAAACAAGAACAAAGAACACATAGCAAACAATTTTAGATTAAATCAAAGAAAAGAAA
Organism: Gossypium anomalum; assembly: GCA_025698475.1. NCBI lineage: Eukaryota > Viridiplantae > Streptophyta > Magnoliopsida > Malvales > Malvaceae > Gossypium > Gossypium anomalum. Next base: position 62,598,120 of record CM046968.1, on the reverse strand, counting down.
GATTAAACCCAAATCAAAGTGGCTATCACCTAAGACTCTGACTAACGAGGCTCTTTCGCTCCTTTGCTTTGCTTTTTTGCTTATGGCTCTGCAAGATGGCAGACCAAGGGCTCTTTAAGAGGCTTAATTACTAAAATCTATATCAAGAGATGATGCTAGGTGTGGGAAATGGAAAATGCTAATGAGAATTGAGAGAGAATAGAGAATGATGATGGATGAGGGATGATTGATGAGGGATCAAATGAGGTCTTATTTATAGGTGAAGAGAGGACGGTAGTTTGCTAAAAATAGAGAGGTTTAGTCTCTTCAAGCTTTTCTAATGAGTGGCCAGCCATGCTTAGTGTAACAACCCGATTTAGACCCTAATCAAAATGGTGGTTTCGGGACCATGAATTTGAGTTAGAAAAATATTTAAAAATTATTTTTTGTGTTTATTATGTGTAAATTTATATTTGTGAAATTTTCCTGCTTTAATTTTATCATTTGAATGCCCAATTAAATAAAAGGGCTTAATCCTGTAAAATGAAAATTATGAGGTTTAAGCTGACGGGACGCATAAGCAACCACCTTTCTTTCTTGCATCAACACACAACCCAAACCAACGTGTGATGCATCACTGTAAACAGTAAATTCCTTCCAAGACTCTGGCTGTATCAAAATAGGGGCCTCAGTCAGAACTTTCTTTAGTTTTTCAAAACTCTCCTGCTGCTTATCAGTCCAAATAAATGACACCCCTTTGCGCAGTAACTTAGTCAGAGGTGCAGCTATCAGTAAAAACCCTTCCACAAAACATTTGTAATATCCAGCCAAGCCCAAAAAGCTTCAAATCTTGGATACAGTCTTTGGTGGTTTCCAATCCAATACGGCTTTAATTTTTCGAGGATCAACCCTAATCCCCTTAGAAGACACTATATGACCCAAAAATGTCACCTAACGCAGCCAAAACTCACACTTACTGAATTTTGCGTACAACTGCTTCTCCCTCAGAATTTGCAGAAAAACTCGAAGATGGACATCATGGTCCTCCTCGGTTCTCGAATACACCAAAATATCATCTATGAACACTACTATGAACCGATTTAGATAAGGTTGAAATACTCAATTCATCATGTCCATGAAAGCAACTGGTGCATTCGTTAACCCAAATGGAATCACTAGGAACTCGTAGTGATTGTAACGAGTCCTAAACATTGTCTTATACATATCAGCCTCCTTAACCCTTAGCTGATGATACCCAGACCGAAGATCTATTTTGGAGAACACTGCAGCTCCTCGCAACTGATCGAACAGATCATCTATCCTCGGTAAAGGGTACTTGTTCTTGATGGTTAGTTTATTCAGTTGGCGATAATCAATGCACATGCACATGGATCCATCCTTCTTCTTCACAAACAACACCGGTGCTCCCCACGGGGACACACTCAGTCGAATGAATCCTTGATCTAACAACTCCTGACTTTGATCCTTTAGCTCTACCGGCTCCTTTGGTGCCATTCTATATGGGGCGATGGACACTGGAGCTGTTCCGGGTAGGAGTTCAATACCGAATTCAACCTCAGGATCTAGAGGTAACCCCGGGAGCTCTTCTGAAAATACATCCAAAAACTCCTTAACAGTTCTGACATCCCCAACAGAAGGACCTTTAGTTTCAGAATTACTAACGTATGCCAGGAATGACTCATAACCCTTGCAAACTAGCTTCTCGGCCCTTAACGCCAAAATCACATTCGACAAATAATCTCTTCTCTCCCCTATCACAGTTACCACCTCATCCACTGAAGTCTTCAACACCAACCGCTTAGCAACACAATCCAACTTCACACGATGTTTCATTTGCCAATCCATGCCTAAAATAATATCAAATTCCCCGAATGGCAATTCTATCAGGTTTACCGTAAAAATCACTCCTTGAACCTCCAAGGGCACATCTCTGAACAACTTATTCACCCTAACCGATTGCCCCAGTGGACTTAACACAGTTATTTCACTAACAGTATTTTCAAACTGAACACCCAGCATCTCGGACACAGTGTATGCAACATACGAGTACGTAGATCCAATATTAATTAAGGCTATATATCGTACATTATAAATTAAGAACGTACCAGTTATGACGTCAGGGGCGTCACCGTCCTCTCGACGATGAGCAGCATAAACTAAGGCTAGTTGTCTCGCCTCAGTGTTACCCGTACCTCTACCCGATGCTCCACGACCTCGTCCATTCCCATTTCCACCTTTGGTCTGACCACGGCCTCTCGGTGGCGGTTGACCACCTCTCACAGGCTGTACAACACCCTGTCCTGTAGCTTGCGTCTGAGTAATCTCTTGAGTACAGTTCTTAACCTGATGATCCATTGACCCACATCTAAAACATACCCCCGTTCGCTTCCAACACTCACCTTGATGAGCTCTCCTCAATCAACGCAAGGCTACGGTCTTGCAGCAACAATAGGAACTCCAGCTCAGACAGGCCCATCAAACTTGGCCCTCTTAATAGGCCTACCTGAAGAACCCGAGGATCCAAAATCCCTCCTATTCCTACCCCTATCCTTTTCACGGTTCTAGCGCTCAGAGTGCTTCATATCCTCAGCAATCTTTGTTTTCTCAACTAGGGCAGCAAAGTCCTATTCCCTCTATAGAGCTATCAGCACACGTAAATCATCTAGAAGCCCATCCTCAAACCGCACACAGTGTTCGTACTCAATTGCAACTATCCCATGAGCATACCGACTCAACCACAAAAACTCTGCTTCATATGCTGCCACAGTCTTGTTTCCTTGGGTCAAACTCAGAAATTCCTTCCTTCAGGCGTCCACATAACTTGCGCCCACATACTTCCCTGAAAAGGCTGCTTTGAAGAAATCCCAAGTCAAACGGTCAGCTTGTGCACCTTCTCTCACAGTGAGCCACCATTGGTAAGCCTCATCTCGTAACAACGATACCGCCCCTTTTAACTTTTGCTCCACAGTACAGTCAAGGTTATCCATTATTCGCTCCGTAGCCTCTAACCAATATTCTGCCACATTAGGAGCTACACCTCTAAAGATTTCTGCCCCATTAGATCGAATTCGCTCAGAAATTGACCCCCGGCCCACTGTTCCCGTACTCGCTCCAATAACCCTTTCAAGAACCCGCAACATTGCCTGAGACAAAGCATCATCCCCAGCTACTCGATCATGGGACCCTGTCTCAGTTACTAGTGAAGCTGGTGCCTCCCTAGCAGGCATGTGACCCGATGCTGAAGACCCAGCTCTAGCACTTCCTTGGCCTCTATGACGGCCTCGTGTACCCCTTCTACGAGTACCTCTAGTGCTCATATCGAAATACGCTTTATCTGAATTTAGAAATTTTATGCTATCAGTTTTTAATTATAGTAATCATTAATGGATTTTTTTATCATAAACAGTATTTAGAGTTTTGTTTTCGCAAATTGAGATCTCACTACCGTTGTCAGTCTTCTACGGTCTCAGTTTATTCTATCTAAAACATTCCAGTATAGCTATCAATATCAATTTCTCAACCTAACATTACAGTTTATAGCAGTAAATAATGGTAGAGAACTTACAGATTTGGCACCGGAGACTCGGTGTGCCATACTTCAAGTAACATCATTTCAAAAACAAGTCAAATTCCATTGAAATCATTCTTTTTCCAAAGCCAAATTTTTTAAAAAACTTTTCAAAAATCCCTATTTTTGAAAGAAAGAAAAAATTTTCGCCACCCATTCCACAGCCTAGTTTTGCAACCTGGCTCTGATACCACTAAATGTAACATCCTAAACTCGACATAGACGTTACGACCGAATTTGGTATGCTACCTTGAGTGTTATTAAAACCTTGAGCTTGATGCTGATAAACAATCTTTAAGTAAAAAGCCTTTATAGATTTTAATGCTTGAGTATCCTAGAAATTTATGTTATCAAAATGTATTCAGCTTAACAAAACGTTTGTTGTTAATGATCCCTCTACTTTGATTAAAATCGCAGAAGCTTCTTTAGTTGAAAACCTTTTGGATTAAATTTACAGGTTTTTCTTAGAAATCATTATTATTTTGAAAGCCCGATATTCCTATTCTAGCAGTTTAATTTACATAATCAAAAGCCTAATAAAAGTTAAAAGTTCCTCAAATGACCTTATTACAAAGAAAACCCAAATAAACATTTTTAAATAAGTTACGACATAAACAAACAAACTGCGGTCGTGTGGCCACCTCTGAGTCTCTCGCTGCTCCAAATCGCCTAAGGCCGGGGATTACCTGCACAATTAACAAGGAGGGTGAATTTACGAAAACTCGATGATGTAATCCCTACTACCAAACAAGCGATGTCGAGTGCATACAATGACGGCTGGGCACGAGCCCTATTCAATAATGATGCAGTGCAGGCCTAAGATTGTTCAAGGTAATCCCCCTTGTGTCATCCAACTCACACAATTATTTATAAAACCTAAGTGCTAGCGTCTAAGTTCTTTCAAGAGAAAAACATAAATTCAGCAAAAGCCATAACTTGAACCCAGGACTTCCCTGACACCCCCAACCACACCCAAATCATTTAACCACTACACCAAACATGCAATTTGCATTAGACTAAGCAAACTTACAGACACTACATTTTTGGGGCGTTACAGTGTGAGACTTTAGTATCCAGTAAGACTTTTCTTGTTGAGTCTACTGAGTTTGTGATTAGAGTATCGAACCCCTTGGGCTAGTGTGTTTTGGTTAACAAAGTGTGTAAGAATTGTCCCTTGATGATTCAAGATTCGTGTTTTCCTATTGATTTGATGTTGTTGCCATTTGACGAGTTCGATATAATTCTGGGTATGGACCGGTTGACATTGCACGATGCTGTCGTAAATTGTAAAAGAAAGACTATTAATTTACGGTGCCAAAATGATGACATAATTTGGATTGAATCTAATGATTTGAATGCTATACTGACAATGATATATTTGATGTTAGCTCAGAAATATGTGAGAAAGGGTTGTGAAGCTTACTTTGCATATATGGTTGATAGTAAAGTGACCGAAAGAAAGATCGAATCAGTACCAATTGTGTGCGAGTATCCTGATGTGTTTCCTAAAGAATTACCAGGCTTGCCACCTATTCGAGAAGTAGAGTTTAGTATTGAGTTAATGTCGGGGACGACTCCGATATCGATAGCTTCATACAATATGTCACCTACTGAATTAAAATAATTGAAAGCTCAGTTGCAAGAGTTGACAGATAGGGGTTTTGCGTGACCGAGTTTCTCTGCATGGGGTGCATCAGTTTTATTTGTGAAAAAGAAAAACGGAGCTATGAGAATGTGTATAGACTATAGATAGCTCAATAAGGTGACTATAAAGAATAAACATCCATTGCCACGTATTAACGACCTGTTCGATCAGCTAAAAGGAGCTACAATGTTTTCAAAGATAGATTTAAGATCTGGCCACTATCAGTTGCGAGTTAAAGACTCCGATGTGCCAAGGACTGCTTTTCGAACGAGGTACAGACACTATGAATTTTTGGTTATTCCTTTCAGACTTACTAATGCACCTGCTGTTTTCATGGATTTGATGAATCGGATCTTCAGATAGTATGAAGCTCTAGTGCTAGTTCAGCCAGAATTGGGTAAAGAATTTTTTATTTATAGTGATGCATCTTTAAATGGTTTGGGCTGTGTGTTAATGCATGAAGGCAAAGTCATAGCTTATGCCTCGAGATAGTTAAAGCCGCTGAAAAGAATTATCCGTTACATGATCTAGAATTGACAACAATTGTATTTGCATTGAAGATATGGCATCATTTTCTATTCTTTAACACCCTAAACCCGGCCTAGACATTATGGCTGAACCTGGCATTGTCACATTGAAGTGTTTTTCAAAACCTAAGACTCATTGTTTAAAAACCCTTTCTTTAACTCGCCTCTTCGTGTAGGTTGAAAAGTCGTTTTAAAATGTGGTTGTACTTTTAAAGGTTGCTTTTAATGAAACGTTATTAATTTTTAAAACCGTTTGTTAATCACGGAAGCTTTGAAAACGAGTTATATATCTGTGGTGGTTTTGAAAATGTTTTGACTTTTTGGAAACTCACGTTTTTCTATCACTAGCAGTTATAAACCAAAGCAACTAAAAACCCAAATTCAAGATATAAAATTAAAAAGGCCTTATTACAATATAAAACCCAAAGTAAAATCTCAATTATAATATTAAAACAAAACTTCGTCGAGTGGCCACCTCTGAGTCCTCCGTCGCCTCGATCCATTTAAGCCTGGGGATTTCCTACACAGTTAACAGATGGGTGAGTTTATGAAAACTCAGTGTGTGAAATCCCGTAAAAGCATACGGTCAAAGTAAACATAATTTGGGCCTAAGCCCTTAGTTTCAGTTAGGGGCCTTAGCCCCTCTTTCAGTAGCAGTAACAGTTTGGGCCTGAGCTTATTTCAGTATCAGTGGCAGTCTGGGCCTTAGCCCATTTCAATACAGTATGCAAACAAAGAGTCCTACCCAATCCATCTGCTACACACCATCTTTGTACCAGCCCTACACACCATGTGGGGATAAAATCAACCCACCCAACCCTGCACACCATGTTGTACCGGTTACGGCACTAAAATAGTATGTGCAGCAGAGCTGCCAGAAATAGGCTTATAGCCTTTTAGTACACTTCCTCCAAAATCATATATCCCATCCCATGCAATGCAACATGATATAAAAGTATATATAGTAAAAATGGCATGCTCAAACAGTCATACATCACATTGGGGTATATCAGTCATTTACCTCATAAGGGTATAACGGTTATTTCATTAATTTGGGGTCTGGGTATACTCACCGACCCAACAGTAGGTCCATAGTCATCTCAGGCGACCCGTGTAACCTTGACAATCAAACAGTGAAAATGGGCCCAAAGCCCATGATGTGGCCTATATGGGCCCACACGCCCGTGTGGCCCAATAAGCCCAAAAATGGCGTTGACTGTGTGAATTACACAGTTTGGCTCAATAATCTCCACATGTCTGTGTGATTTACCCATGTGGGTCCACGAGCCTGTAGGGCCCACACGGCCCAATTCGGCCTAACATGGCCCAAAGCGGCTTAAGCCCATAAAAGCGCTCATGGTGGCCTCTACACACAAACGCCCACATTTTACACGTTCAGATTACCACATGAGTGAGCGCACGCTTGTGTAATGCCAAAATTCACACTTTCCGGCTTTTGCCGGTCTACGATAAAAGTAGTGTGGTTACACACCTGATTGCGAAATTGCCCTACTGGCCCACGAGATTGCCAATCTGTTTCAAATAGAAGTTTCGGTTAATAGTCTAATATCGAATTAAAGTAAACCATAATCGAAATACTTTTCATAACACTACTTACCCCTCGTTTTGACCGATCTAAGAACTGTTGCAAGCAATCGTTTCCAATCCTTAGCGACTACCTGCAACCCATACACTCTTTGTAAATTATTATCGTACACAATCTATTGTACCAAGTGTATAGCCACTTACCAAAAGCGAAGACTAAGAGTGACAGACAGCAGCATTCGACCAACACCCCAAAGTACACCTTAATTCTGAGGCATGAGATGCAATAATCTCACTCATTAGTAGAAAACGTTAGAAGGGACAGTTAATAACCAAGGTTATTTCAGCTAGAACACAAGAGGGAGGAGAGGAATAAAGTGACGAAAGGGAGAAAGAACTTTGCCTTTGACCCCTAACCGATTACTCAAAGAACCACTTCAGAAGCCGAAACACAATAGGGGATAGAGTTATGCAGAGAGATTCAGCAAGGGTTAAGGTCGTAGAAGAAAAAAAGAATATTTGGCTAATGGCCCAAGGAGAGGGTAAAAGTTGATGACTGAAAGGGAAGAAGAGAATGTAGTATTCGACTTAGGTTTCCAAATAGAAGAGAATGTAAGAGAAGCAATTGAGAGGAAAATAAAAGAGAAGAGAGGAAACCTACAAGATGTTCGACCAAAAAAAAAAAGAAGAGTGATTGAGAGAGAAAGGTTGATCAATCAAAGTGCAGTTTTTCGAATGGCCACAAGAAAAAGTCGGCTATCAAAACAAGCAACACGAATCTTCAGAGTGAGAAAAGCACAAGGGAAGATAGATACCAGAAAAGGAAGTAAAAACTCAACAATATTCGGCACCCATAGTCTAAGACCGAATTGGCATAGGAGAGTTCTCACAATTAGCAATCACTTCCACACACCTCAACCACCCATAATCCTTTCCTAAAATCTCTCCACTAAATCCTCAAATTGATAACCACCCAATCCCCCTTTCTTCTCCTCAATTTCGGCTAACATGATCCCTTACTTGACTCAACAACCCAACCAACCAAGCAATAGAGTCCTACTTCCCTACAACCTCCCACACCGCTACTTGCAAAAATAAACGCACTTGCACATAGTAAGACTCAAACTCCAGTCTTCTAGCAACAAATAGCATGCCACTAACCCCTTGACCAGTAAGCTTTTTATGACATGCAACCCTCACAATAATTTAAAAGCCTACTAGCTGGAGACAATGGTTAACTCAAGTAAAAGCACAAATTTTGCTCAAGCCAAGGCTTGAACCCATGACTCCCCAGACACTCCCAGAGCACTAAACCACTAAGTCAGACATACATCCATGCCACAATACATGAAAATAATTTTAACTAGGTTTTCAAAATTTGGGGCGTTACAACTAACTACACCCACTCAAGACTTAAAACTTTTAGGCCCAAAATTCCAAACGTTACATGTTCGGTGAGAAATGTCACGTTTATTCTGATTACAAGAGCCTGAAATATTTGATGGCTCAGAAAGATATGAATTTGAGACAATGTAGATGGTTAGAGCTGTTAAAAGACTACGAGCTTGTAATTGACTACCTCGGGGAAAGGCTAATGTTGTTGCTGATACTTTAAGCTGAAAATCACTATTTGTTTTGCGTGTAATGAATGTGCATATGGCTATGTCTAGTGATGGTTCGATAATAGCTGAATTAAAAGTAAGATAGTTGTTTGTTCAACAAATTTGTGATGCTCAAAAAGTTGATGATGGTTTGTTAGCAAAGTGAGCTCAATGTGATACGAATGTTGAATTTGAGTTTCGAGTTGATGCTGAGGATTGTCTAAGGTTCAGAAGTTGAATATGTGTCCCCAGAAGTCCAGAGTTGATTTAGATGATTTTGAGCAAAGCTTACAGTAGTCGGTTATCTGTTCACCCAGGTAGTACAAAGATGTATAATGATCTAAAATGGCTTTACTGGTGGCATGGTATGAAACAAGACATTTTTTACTTTATTTCGAAATGTTTAGTCTGTCAGCAAGTAAAAGCCGAGCATCAGGTACCTTTTGGATTGCTTCAACCGATCATGATACCTGAGTGGAAATGGGATAGAGTCACGATGGATTTTGTATCCAGTTTACCATTGACACCAAGCAAGAAAGATGCAATCTGGGTTATTATGGATAGATTGACTAAATCAGCTCATTTTGTTCCGGCTCGCATAGATTATTCGCTTGATAAGCTAGCTGAATTGTATGTTTCTCAGATTGTGAGATTACACGGGGTACCTATTTCTATTATTTCGGATAGAGATCTGAGGTTTACATCACGATTTTGGAAGAAACTGCAAGATGCTTTAGGTATGAAATTACATTTCAGCACTACTTTTCATCGTCAAATAGATGGCCAGTCCAAATGAATCATTCAGATACTTGAGGATATGTTGAGATGTCGTATTCTCGAGTTTGAATGTATGTGGGAATAATACCTACCTCTGATTGAATTTGCATACAATAATAGCTTTCAATCGAGTATCAAAATGGCACCTTACGAGGCTTTGTACAGTCATAAATGTCGTACACCATTGTATTGTACCGAGCTCAATGAAAATAAGATACATGGGATCGATTTGATCAAAGAGACTGAACAGAAAGTAAAGGTGATTCGAGAAAGCTTGTAAACAACGTCAAATCATTAGAAATCGTATACGGACTTTAAATGAAAAGATTTAGAGTTTTAGATTGGGGACAAAGTATTTTTGAAAGTCTCACCATGAAAGAAAATACTTACGGTCGTAAAGGCAAATTGAGTCCGAGATTTATTGGGCCGTTTGAGATTATTGAGTGTATTGGGCGGGTTGCTTATAGAATTTTGTTGCCACCTGAGTTAGAAAAGATCCATAATGTATTTCATGTCTCGATGCTTTGTAGATATCGATCTGACCTCTCACATGTGATTAGTCCGTTAGACATTAAGATTAAATCTGATATGACATATGAAGAAGAACCGATTCGCATTCTGGCTCGCGAGGTTAAAGAATTACAAAAAATGAAAATTCTGTTATTGAAAGTATTGTGGCATAAACAAGGAGTTGAAGAGGCAATGTGGGAACCAGAGGATGGGATGAAAGAATATTATCCAAACCTATTGACCGATAAGATTTTCGGGGATGAAAATCCCTAAGGGGGAGAGTTGTAACAACCCGATTTAGACCCTAATCAGAACGGTGATTTTGGGACCACGAATTTGAGTTAGAAAAATATTTAAAAAATATTTTATGTGTTTATTATGTGTGAATTTAGATCTGTGAAATTTTTGTGCTTTAATTTTATCGTTTGAATGCCCGATTAAATAAAAGGGCTTAATCGCGTAAAATGAAAATTAGGTGGTTAACTCTAAAAGGGGCCGAATTGATGATGTCTTTGTTGCATGGGGTATTTAAGTTGCAAATTGTCCATGATATAATGTGGTGGACGATATTAACCTTAATTTATAATGGCATTATATTTTAAGTTAAAGTTTAATTAGGTAAAATGTTCAATATCATGTATTAAATAAAACATAAAATAAAATATTAGTGTTCATACTTGTTTCATGATCGAAACCAAAGAAAAGAAAAAGAAAATAAAGGGTTTGAAGGTTTGGCCATTTGCAAGCTTGATTCAAGGTAAGTTCTAGCTCGATTTTTTATAATTTTTATATTTTTTGAGATCGTTGCTATGTTATTTACAAAGCCCATGGTTGAATTTTTTTATTTTGATGAATATTCTGAATTATGCCATTGATGAATATTTGAGCTTTATGCTAATAGTTGATGAAATATGAAAGATATGTGATAGATTAACATGTTTTGTATTGGAATTTTTGATGATTTTGAGTAATTAGGGCTAAATTGCAAAAATAATAAATTGAGGGACTAAAATGTGAAATAAATGAAATTTATGGATTTTTATGAACACATGGAACATTCGGCCTAAGCATAGTATGTGCAAAATTTGTATGTTTTGCGTTTTGTACAATTTAGACTAAATTGTAAAAAGTGTTAATGTCAGGGGTAAAATGGTAATTTGCCCATTTATGTGTTTTTGGACGAAAATGAGTGAAAATGTTTGAATGAATTTAATTTGAATATGTTTAGATCAAGAACCAAAGAAATCAGATTTGACAACATAGTAACCGAATCGACGTTATAAACGCACGCTGTTTTAGTTGGCTTAGTCCTCATAACTTGCCACTGATAATTATTCAGTGACATTTGTTCAATAAATTCGTAAGCCTCTTCAGGTGTTTTGTTATTGATGGTTCCACCAGCTGCTGCATCAATCATCTGTCTTGTCGAGGGGTTCACACCATTGTAGAATGTTTGAACTTGCAGCCATAGAGGTAACCCATGGTGAGGGCACCTTCGCAGTAGGCCTTGTATCTCTCTCATGCATCATAAAGTGTTTCTAAATCCATCTACACAAAAGAAGAGATGGACCCTCGTAATTTAACTGTCTTAGCTGGCGAAAAATATTTTAATAAATTTTTTTTGGTCATTTGTTCCCAAGTAGTGATGGACCCTCGTGGTAACGAGTTCAACCACTGTTTAGCTTTATTCCTTAGTGAAAAAGGGAATAACCGAAGATGAATGGCTTCATCAAAAAGGCCATTAATTTTAAAAGTGTCACAGATTTCTAGAAAATTCGCCAAGTGAGTGTTGGGGTTCTTATCCTACAAACCATCAAACTGAAAAAATTACTGTATCATTTGAATCGTGTTAGGTTTCAGTTCAAAATTATTTGCAGCAATAGCAGGCCTAACTATACTTGACTCAGTTCCTGTTAAATTAGGTTTAGCATAATCATACACAGTACGAGGAGCAGGATTCTGATTTGCTAGATTAGCGGGTATCGCAAGAGGTAGCAGATTTTCATGATTTTCAGCCATCTCCTCGATTGTAGTTGAGTTATCATCCTCTTGCTCTTCCTCTGTATATCTTAGGCTTCGCCTTATTTCTCGTCGGTTTCTATGAGCTATGCGATCGATTTCTTCGTCAAACAGTAATAGTCCTAACGGGTTTTTTCTGGTCATAAACTATAAGAACCTACCAGAAGAAAGAACAAGAAAATTAGTAAAATAAAAATTAAAATAAAATTAATTTGCAAGAAAAATAAATGGCTTAAGTAATAAAAATTGAGTGTTCCTAATATTTTAGTCCCCGGCAACGAGGCCAAAAACTTGACCATGAATTTTCGTGATAAGTTTTATAAATTTATAATTAATCGTTCTTGAATCTAACTATTATCACGATGTAGGCAAGTGTACCTATCAAATAGTAGTATAGCTTTAGCAAGACCGGATTGTCGAACCCAAAGGACTAAAAGTACTAGTAATGACTGTCTTTTTATTATCTAGCCTAAGAATAAATGGGTTTGTTTTAACTAAGTAATTAACTAAACTAAGAAGCTGAAGAAAATAGAATTGGGGAATTACTTTTGGGAAAAACGATTGATTTAGGACAATAACTAAGGAAAAATCCACCTAGACTTCACTTTTATTTTGGCTCCGAACCAGACGATTTATTTATTTAACTTGCTTCGTAGAATCCCTAAGTTATGTTATTATCACTATTCAAGACTAATAACGTCTAATCCCTAGGTTGAATAATTGAGACTTTTCTCTAATTAACACCCTAGGGTTCCATTAACTCGATCTATGGATCCCCTTATTAGGTTTCACCCTAATCTGACAAAATCTCGTCACCCTATCTCTAGGCGTGCAATCAACTCCGCTTAATTATGACAAAGTCACTCTTAGCCAGGGACTATTCATCCTCCAACTAAGAGCATTAACTTGAATCGATATCCTGAAATACCAAAACAAGAATCAAGAGCACATAATTAAGAACAAGTAAAATATTTATCATACGATTCAGAAAATAATAATAATATTCGTCTTAGGTTTCGTCCCCCTCAGGTATTTAGGGTTTTTATTTCATAACTAAATAAGAAAACATCTCAGAAGAATAAAGAATACAAAACATAAAGAAAACCCAAAACTCTTGAAGGGAAATTGAGCAGAGATCTTCAGTCTTGATGATGAATCTGGCTTATAAGATGGATCAATCGACTTCCTTGGAGTAATTCCTTACTCCCTATTCTCCTTCCCCCTTTTATTCTTCCTCTAGGGTGTTTAAATAGGCTTTAGAATGCCTAAAAGCCCTCAAACTTGCCCTTTTCCGAATGAAACTTAGCTAGTCGGGCAGTGGACACGCTCATGTAACACGCCCGCAAAGTGACATTCGCCAGACCACGGTCGAGCACATTAGATTGGCACGGGCGTGTGTTCTGCCCTTGTGAGGAAGTCCAGGCCGTGTTGTTTTCCCCTGTCGGCCCGTTTTCTTCGTTTTTGGCCCGTTTCTCGTTCTTTTCATCCTCCTATGCTCACCTAAGTATTAAACATGAAATTAAAGGATTAGGAGCATCAAATTCACCAAATCTAAGGAGAAATCATTCATAAACGTGTTATGTGAGGGATAAAAATATGTATAAATTACGGTTTATCTGCTATCTTTGATTAAGGTATGTTAGTTGATCAGTTTTTGATAATTTTTACGCTTTTGAGATCGTTGCTTCATGTTTTAGCTAGCCCATGCTTTAATTTTTAGAATTTATGATGAATTTTAGATTTTCCATTGTTGATAGCTTGATGATTTTTGTGTTTGATGATAAAAAATAAATATATGTTGTTAGATTGTCATGTTTAATTAAGTGATTTTTAGTAAAAATGCCTATATAGGATTAAATTGTGAATTTTGTAAATTGAGGGGTCAAAATGTGAAATGAATGAAATAAATGGGCTGCTAAGGACCTTAGCAAAATTCGGCCAAGCGTATGTGTGGTGAAATTTTGAATATTTTGTGTTTTATGAAATACAAACTAAATTGTGAAAAATGTAAAATGTTAGGGGTTAAAGTGCAAATTGCCCTTTTATGTGTTTTTGGATAAATTTGAGTACATATGTGATTAAATAAGTTAAATTATATTAATTTAGATCAAGGAAAGAGGAAATCAGATTTGGATCAGGGGAAATCAAAAGTTGTCGAATAAATTGCTCCTGTCCTTTTCGTCTCTGCATTTATAAGTTCATAAGTAAATAATTGTTGTTAAATTCATATGAAAATGTATTTAATTATGCCGAATTGAATTTTAGTAACTATATATGTGTATGCCGAATTGATATAAGTATGGGAGAAGTAACTACGAGCTTGAAACAATCAAAGTACGACGTCTGAAAGCCCCATACAAACCATAGGAATTGCTAGGATACATATGTCATGATGTAACACCCCAAACCCGGCCTGGATGTTATGGCCGAATCTAGCGATGTCACATTGATGTGTTTTTTGTAAAGTGCGATATCTTTGAAAAACCCCCTCTTTATTTAACCTTTTTGTGTGATCCTAAGGTTGATTTTTATACGTTTGTTCGTTTTCAAAATATGAGTTGTTTGTCAAAAAGTTAATCATATTAAAATATCTTCATTATTATTTATTTCAAAACATTATTACATGTGAAAGCTCTTGAAAATAGGTTTCGTGTTCGTGGTTTCTTTGAAAAACATTTATCTTTTTGAAAACCCGCATCTTTTTCCTACTACTAGCAGTTATAATCAAAGCAAATAAAAATCCCCAAATTAGAAAAAAATCCAAATAGGCCTAATTACAATAAAAATACTCGAAATAAAATTACTTATAATTTAAAATTAAATAAGAAAGTATGTGCGGTTGTGTGGCCACCTTTGAGTCCTTCGCGGCATCGATCCCCCTAAGCCTGGGATTACTTGTACAGATAAACAAATGGGTGAGTTATGAAAACTCAGTGTGTAATCCCATATCAATCAAACAAATAGTGAGCATATACAGTCTGGGCTTAAGCCCAATTCAGTCATGGTTTAGTTTCAACCAGGGCCTTAGCCCATTACAGTATTAATACTGGTTTGGGCCTGAGCCCATCTCAGTGACAGTAATAGTACAGTAATACAAACGAGAAATCCTGCCCAACCAGCCTCTACACTCTATCTCCATCCAACCCTTCACTCCATGTGGGGATAAAATCAACCCACCCATCCCTACACTCCAAGTAGTACCGATTTGAAAAGACTAAATGAAGATTTGCAAAGAGAGTCACAAGATAAGACACTTCCTCGAATCATAATAAATCCCATCCCCATGCAACATATTATGCATCATGTCATAATATCATACATGTATTCAATATGTTTAAAAAGGCATGCTCAAATATAATCATACATCTCATAGGGGCATAACAGTCATTTTATTATATAGGGCATTATGGTCATTTTATTAATTAGGAGTCCTGGTACACTTACCAACCCATCAGTAGTCCACAGTCATCTCAGACGGCCCGTGCAACCTTAGCAGTCAAACAGTTAAAATGGGCCTTGGCTGTGTGGATTACACAGCCTGGCCCAATATTCTTCACGCATCTATGTGGTTTACCCGTGTAGGGCCCACTCGTCTATGGGGCCCATATGGTCTATTTCAATCTAACATGGCCTAGTACGGCCTTAGCCCATGCAATTGTGCATAGGCGGCCTCAACGATCATATGCCCAAGTTTGGCCATACGGACTACCACATGAGCAAGAGCAGCCTGTGTAGCATCGACGTTCACTTATTCTGGCTTTGCCGATTACCATAGCCAAAGCTGTGTTTGTACACACCTGATAGGATTCTAGGTATGCAACCCCTCTTGAGATGAACCATACCCCTACTGCTCCAAAATGTATAGCTTACAATACCACTGGTAAACTGAGATTGTTACGACTTGTTGCTGCCAACCACAATGCAACATGACCTCATGTTAGGAACTTAACAGATTAATTAATAACAACATTACTCACAATTTTTGAGACATAACTTCTGCCCTTACCAAAAGTCTTACCAACTGAAAGCAGTCCACTATGAACAGAAGCAACCAATGCCAACTTTTCCCTTTTTTAGAGAACAACCGAAAGCAGGAGAGGGGAAAGGAAAAGTATTCGGTAACAGCACAAAGGGAGAGGAACTACTAAGACTCGATTGAGAGAGGGAAAAAGAACAAAAAGCAATCGGCCAAGGGAAACCGATTGGGATAGAGGGAAGAACACAAATTCAGCAAAGAAGAGAAAAGGTAACTGAATGTTGAGAGAATAAGAGCTAAAACCCGAAAGTGTTGAGAGGGAGAGAAGATGAAGTAATCAACCAAAGAGGAAAAACTAATTGGAAAAGGGGAATAATAGATATTCGGCCAAGCAAAGAAATAAAAGAAAGCAAAGAAGATGATTGATGGAAGAGCACACTTAGAAAACAACAAAGAAAAGAATGAGAAAATACCCGAAAAGGTCTATAGCATATTCGACCTCAAACCAAAGAGTGAAAGGAACCAAAAAGAATTGAGAGCAACCGAAACGGAGAGCAATTCCCAACCAAGGCTGAATTCTTGAGTGACCAGAATACCAATTCGACACCAACTCTCCCACAATTTCAAATTCCCATCTTTTCCTCCTAAAATCCTTCCAACATAATCTCCTCAACCACCAAATTCAAATTCCACCACAACACTTCAGTATTTCAGGTTGACTAGAACTCCTACACGACCTTAGCAACAAAATACAATGCTCCCATTGCTCAAAGCAGGACTTGAACCTCAGACCTCATGGAACAACAACACGTACCTATCCCCTAAACCAGCAGGCCCTTTTTGACATAAAATACCTACATTTATTTATAAGCCTACTGACTAGAGATAGGGTTTATTTATTAAAAAGAAAAACTTTTGCTCAAGCCAAGCCTTGAACCCAAGACTTCTCAGACACTCTCTAGAACACTTAACCATTGAAGTAGATACACACTTATGTCACTTTCTTGCATGACTAAACATTTATGTACAGCCTCCTAACTGTTCCCATGCTCAAGACCTAATACTTCTAGGCCCAAAATTTGGGGCGTTACACATGACATAGGATTCTGATATGTGATTTTGTGTAAGACCACGTCTGGGACGTTGGCATCAATTTGAGATTTACGTGTAAGACCATGTCTAGGACATTGGCATCGTATATGATTTCGTGTAAGACCCTGTCTAGAACAGTGGCATTGATATTTGATTACATGTAAGACCTCATCTGGGACGTTGGCTTTGTACGAGCTTTTCGAGCTATCCGAGTATCCTTATTAATTTCGAATGGTTTAGCGGGCAATGTTGAGTTAAAATCGAATGTGAAATCAAGCTAAATGGTTCAGGTACGTGCGAATTTATATGTTCATAAAAATAAGGTAAGTATAGTACTTGAGATGATGATATGAACTATGCATGTTAAAGGTGTGATCATTATGTAAATGAGATTGTTCATATTTGGCCATGTTGAAATAGTCATGCTAATGTTCATTTGATAATTTATTTGCTTATGACTTACTAAGCTATTTAAGCTTACTATGTGTGTGTTTGTTCATTGTTTTATAGATTTTGGAAAGCTAGTTACGAGCTCAGGGATCGTCAAGAAGTCCGTCATACTATCAATCGCTATTTCGGTATTTTAAAAGCTTAAAACTTTGAACATATGGCATGTATAGGCTAGCATTTGTTTTGGTTGGTCTTGAAATTTGTAGATATTTAGCCATGCAAAAATGGCTTGATCTTAATGCTAATATACTAATATTTAAGTAATTTTGAGGCATGTATATATGTATGGTATGCTTAGTTTATGAATTCGATATGAGGAAAAGATATATATATATATGGCTTATGATTAGTTCATTTTGGTAAGATTCATATAAGGATGATGGATTTGTTTTGGATGTGGTTTGTTAATGATGCTATGATAGTGATTTTCGGTCATGTATTAGCTAAATCTATAAGTATGATTTATAGTATAATTTGTGTGATGGAATGGTTTTGAGATTTGGCATCATTAAATTGGTAAAATGCTAAGTATATTAAAGATAAAGTAATGGTTATTTCGGTTTATGTGATGTAAATATAGGTGATGGTTTTAATCTTTTTTTTTATGGTTCGACAATGGTGAGTAAATCATGTAGTTAATTGTTTAGTTATATGTTAATATTGAAACTTGTGGTATTCATTATGTGTGGACTATGCTATACTTTGGATATTTGATAATTTGATATGGTTACTTTGAGTCAATTTGTAATGGTATGCTTGCATTGGTGAATTGGTTTAGAAATGGAAAATAATGTGTATAAGTATATTCGGCTAAAGTATTAGATTCTTATTAATGAGTATGTGGTACGGTTTATGTTCTTTATTGAAGTTATCTTAGATTAGTGATATTTGGGCTCAAAATGATTCAAATCAATATGGTTATATACGCATAAACTTGTGTCAAGACAAGAAGTATATTTGGTCTTGAAATGATGTTTGATTAAATAAGTATTTGTGTATATATGTTTAGTATTCCGTGTAGTTGAATCAACTTTGATAAATGTGCATAACATGTGAATTAGTATAGTTATGAATTAATTAATGGAATAAGTTATTATTATTATTGATTCGTTAATTATGTTTTGATATGGCTTTGATATTAGGAAATATGCGTATGGTATAATGGTAACTAAAGCATGTTTGGTCAAGTTTTAATATCACTAATGCTGCATATATGAATGAAAAATTTAGTAGTGAAATATAATTAGTTTGATATTTAATTAGTACATGTGCAAAAGCTTTATAATAATAGGTTTGATATTCAACTAATGAATAGCTATTTTGTTATATGTTCTGTATATGATATGTCTTGATTTATGCGGGATTATGTTTTAATCATGCAATGTTATGAATGTTATGATTTTAAGACTTGATATTTGATTAAGTTACGAGCATTGATGTGGTTGAATTTCGAGTTGTGAAATGTAATGAATATCTGAATGAACTGTGATATGACTGGTAATGCCTTGTAACCCTAATCTGGTGACGGATACGGGTTAGGGGTGTTACATGGAAAGATTATTACTATTTTCTCGATGGATACTCAGGGTATAATCAGATTATAGTAGCACCAGAAGATTAGCACAAGACAACATTCACCTGCCAGTACAGTACATTTGCATTTAGGCGCATAACATTTGGTTTATGTAATGCACCTGCTATATTTTAAAGATGTATGATGTCTATTTTTACTGACATGGTTGAAAAATACTTGGAAGTCTTTATGGATGATTTTTTAGTATTTGGAGATACATATAATGATTGCCTAGCCGATCTAGCCAATGTACTAAGGTGATGTGAAGAAACAAACCTCGTACTCAATTGGGAAAAGTGTCATTTCATGTTACGAGAAGGTATTGTTCTAGGGCATCGGATAATGAGACATGGAATCGAGGTAAATAAAGCAAAGGTAGATGTTTTTGAGAAACTCCCACCTCCAACATCTGTAAAAGGTATTAGGAGCTTTTTGGTTCACACCAGTTTGAATCGAAGATTCATCAAGGACTTCTCCAAAGTTGCTAAACCCTTATGCAAATTATTGGAGAAGCAGGCGGTGTTTAAATTTGATGAGGATTATTTAAGAGCTTTTAAAGACTTGAAGAGTAGACTAGTTTTGACAACCATAATCATCACACCAGACTGGGATTTTCCATTTGAACTGATGTGTGACGTAAGTGACTTCGCAATAGGAGCTATTATGGGCCAGCGAAGAAAAAAAGTTTTTCATCTTATCTACTAGGCAAGTCGAACTCTGACAGGAGCTTAATTGAATTATACGGTAACAGAGAAAGATTTACTTGCTATTGTGTTTGCTTTTGACAAGTTTCGATCTTATCTTGTAGGTACCAAGGTGACTGTTTATACAGAACACTCGATGATTATGTATTTCCTTTCCAAGAAAGACGCTAAGCCGAGACTGATCTGATGGGTACTTCTACTTCAAGAGTTCGATTTAAAAATTCAAGATCGAAAGGGAGTAGAAAACCAAGTAGCAGACCACTTGTCCAGATTGGAGCCACAAGAGGGGAATTCTCCACTTATACCCATTCAGGAAAAATTTCTAGATGAACACATACTGAAGGTAAATCATGTCCATAATTCCCCTTGGTTTGCTGATATTGCTAACTATTTAACTTGTAGTTTGATGCCGATTGATAAGACATATCATTAAAGGAAAAAGTTTCTCCACGATGTGAAGTACTATTTCTGGGAAGAACCATACTTGTTTAAAAAGTGTGCAGATCAAATGATCAGGAGGTGTGTGACAAAAGATGAAGTACATAAGATTCTATACCACTATCACTCAACTTCCAGTGGGGGACACTTTGGAGGTACACGCACTGCGGCCAAAGTATTGCAAGCCAGATTCTTTTGGCCAACATTATTTAAAGACGCATATGCTTACGTAAAGAGTTGTGATCGCTGTCAAAGGGTTGGAAATGTCACCAACAGAAAAAAATGCCTCAAACAAACATCATTGAGGTAGAATTGTTTGATGTTTTGGGTATTGACTTTCTCGGTCCTTTCCCTCTGTCTTTTGGTCACAAGTACATCTTGGTAGCTATAGACTACGTGTCTAAGTGGATTAAGGCCGAAGCATATCTAACAAACAATGCTAAGGTTGTGATGAAATTTTTGCAAAAGCATGTGTTCACAAGGTTTGGAACCCCACGAGCCATCATTAGTGATGGAGGATCCCATTTTGTGAACAACTGGTTGAAATGGTTACTTAACAAACATGAAGTGAAGCACAAGGTTGCCACAGCTTACCATCCGCAAACGAATGGGCAAGCTGAACTGGAACACAAAGAGATCAAATATATACTTGAAAAGGTAGTTTTCCCAAATCGATGAAATTGGTCCATAAGACTGGATGATGCTTTATGGGCTTACAGGACAACATACAAGACACCTTTAGGGATGTCACCCTATTGGTTGGTCCTTGGGAAAGCCTGTCATCTACCTTTAGAGTTAGAGCACAAAGTTTACTGGGCTCTCCAACATCTCAACTTGGATCTTAAGCTTGCTAAAGAGAGATGGATGCTTCAACTTAACGGGTGGAAGAATTCCAAATGTCTTCATACAAGAATGCCAAATTGCTTAAGGAGAGACTTAAGAAATGGCATGACAAACATGTTTGAGTTCGAGAATTTGAAGCAGGTCAGCAAGTCTTGTTATTTAATTCCAGATTAAGGTTCTTTCCAGGTAAGTTAAAAACACGTTGGTCTGGTCCATTTATGATTCATCGAGTCTATCCATACAGAGTTGTTGAACTTCAAGTTAAGGGAGGTAATATTTTAGTTAATGCTCAACGCTTGTAACATTACTGGGGAGATAAAAGTTAACGGGATCAAATCTCGTTCATTTTATCAAATGATTAAATTTTCTTGTTTCCTTTTTAAATAAATTGTTTAGGATGTATTTTCAGGATTAGTATGTTTAAATAAATTTTGTCTAGGAGAATGGTACTTAAGCAGGATCGCTTGTGACCCCTCCAATCTTTCTTGAGAATTGATTATAACATAATCTTCCAAGAAATTATCCCCTAAATGGCAAAATAAATATTTAGTTTTACAAATAAAATGGTCAATTGTGATCCAAGTTTTAAATTGCAACTCAATTTTGAATTTTCTTTAAGTCTAGGGACTTAATCAAACTATTTTCAAAATTTGACTGCTCTTTTTGTAAATAAAGAAAATTAGGTGCCTCTTTTTGTAAATATTTTCAAAAGGCATCTAGAATAAATGTTTTTAGTTTAATAAAAAAAGATGATAATTATTAATATATAATTATATCTATTATAATATATATTAATTATTATCAACTTTACATAAAGTTAGGATTAGTTTTAATTTAATCATATTTTATTTGATAAGTTTTTATCTTAATAAATTAATAGCAAATAATATTTTAATATGCATTATATTAATTATTAATTGTTATTTACTTTGAGTAGAATTAGAACTTAGAATTTTTAATTGTTAAATTTCTCTAAGAATTCTACTTTCACTCCAATTTCCGTCACAATCAATACCACCAACCTTCTCTATCTTTCTTCTTTCAAACTTCCATCCCACCAAATCACCTAGTGTCGTAGCCCTCAACTCCCTAGCCGCAGCACTACCAGTAGCCCAGTCGGCCAGCATGCACCTAGCAGCCCATGCAAACAGGCGCACCAGAAGCCGCTCCTTGTCACTGCTCCTTTGCGCTGTACCTACTCCTCTCTCCAGCTCGCGCACGCCCATGTTGCTACCTGCTGCCGAGCAGTTGCCCATGCCAGGTTGTACCACTCCTCGATCCTGCTCGACTTGTCTGCTTGCTGCTCAACATCCGTGCGGCACATAAGCCTTATTACTCACACCAACACCCCACCCTTAGCCGATAATCCTCCAACCTACCCTAAATCGACCTCTTTTGTTTTATAATTATTTTTTTAGGAGTTCTTAATTTTTTTAAAAAGGTGATAAGACAAAAAAAAATTCTTTTAAATTTTAAATTTTATTTAATCATTTAATTTTTCAATTTATTGAACTATTAATATTTTATATTAATTAAATTTTTGAGAAAATATTTGTTTCCATCTTATGTTTAGGTTAATCATGCCTCGTAAGAGAACTTGTGCCTCTATCCAAATTGACGAATCACAAAACAAATTCCACTACGAAGAAGCCAAAGTGAGATACGAAAGCATCTTCAAGAATCAAAAAATGCATCCAGAAAAAGGCTTCACATTGAAAGAGAGCAATTATATTAATTTTATGGGGCGTATTCGTCAAGTTGCTGAAACTTTCAATTGGGAGTTGTTTTGTAAGAAATGACCTAGTGTGGATGAGGAGTTAGTTCGTGAATTTTATGCGAATTTAACATCAAGTGAATTGACAGAAGTTTCTGTTCGCAGAATCAAGGTACCAATAACCTCAAATGCTATTAATGAAATATTTGAATTACCTGATTTTGAAGACGACGAGTATTCTTCCTTGATAAGTGATATTGAAACTAAAAATTTGCAAGAAATCCTTGAGGAACTTACAGTTCTAGATTCCAAGTGGACTGTGTCAAAACAAGGAATTCACACTTGTCGAAGAGAATATTTGACACCACTTGCAAAGGTATGGTTTTATTTCATCCGATTCCGCCTTATGCCTAGTTCACATGGAACTACGATTTCATTGGAGTGAATGGACTTATTATACTCGATTTTAACTGGAAAGACCATTAATGTGGGAAAAATCATCCTAAGAGAAATACGGAGTTGTGCCGTTAGATGTTCTGGCCCAACTTACTTTACTTTTACAATAACAATTTTGTGTTTGAAAGCTAAAATTCTTGCAAATGTAAAGAAGACAGGTTATAGCCAGGGCACAATCACAGATTGGGACCTCTACCGAATAGCTGGAGACTCTGTTCTACAGCAACAAGTTGGAGAAAGTGAGGATCCTGAAGAAGAAGAAGAAGAAGATCCCACAAAGATCAAACCAATGCAATAATCTGAAATCGCTGATCGGGTGGAACCTTATGTTGAGGCTTCAATGTTCAAAGCTCAACCGCCTCGCCCAGATCTTGAAGATGAGCTATCAAAGTTGATGGACATAATGCAACATATGCAGTGGCAGCAACAAGCTTATTGGAGATATCCAAAAATAAGGGATGACTCTATGAGAAGCGCTTTTACAAAAATATACATTGACCCGTTTATTTTTGTGCATGAGTTTCTAGATTTCATATTTGAACCATGGAGTCCACTATCGAAGAGGGAGTGAAGCGATTCATGCAAAAACAAAGATGATGGAGCAAAAGATGAGTCAAATTCGGAAGGATCTACAAATAAATAAAGGGGGGATCTTGACTTTATTTTATTTATGCTATTAGGTTATTTTAGGATTAAGTTTAATTAGGATTTTTTTTAATTTTGCATAATAAAGCAAGAGATGGAAATCATGAATAAAAATGAACAAGTCGCAAAGTATAAAGTGTGGCAATAGATATATAAATGTTTAGGATTGGATTTAGAGAGAGCTTGGTACTTAAGCAGTCAAATTGACTCACCTCCTCTTCTCTAGAATCCTACCTGGTGTATAGTATCTATTCACTTTTAACAATGAGGAGATTGTTCATTTTAAGTAGGGGGACCAAAAATTGAAATTATTTCCACTCAGAATAAATTTTTCTTTCAGTTATAATTTGGTTATATTTTGTTCAATAATTTGAAATGTTGTTAATTATGCTAAACTTCAGTATAAAAAAAGTTTGATTATTTTAATAATTTTTATGTTAGCTTAATAATGACATAAATTTATTTTTAATAAAGCATGCAAATCATACCATAAAATTTTAGTTCCTTAGGAAAGTTAGGCATGCATGAAAGTTTAAAGTCTTTAGAATTGACTTAGTAGTTTCTTGAGGCGAAATCCTAGGAAGCATGGAGCATTGAAAATGATTTAGGCAACTGTTGTTTGGACCGTTTGAGCCTTTCAAGCTAGCCATGATGAAAATTTTATCCTTTGAAACCCAAATTTGAGACTATATGGCCTAATTTTATTTGAACCCTTGAAAATTTAGCCATCACTTCTCTCTTAACTATCTTAAAATTGTCCCAAAACACTAGACTCAATACTATTCAAAGTATTCTTTAAAAATAAGTTTAGAGGGGTTGAAAAGAAGTATCAAATGCTCTAAAAAATTATAGTACATACAATAATATGCTCGAATTTAAAAAAAGAACATGAGTTCTTAAAATAAGATGCACAAAAGAGTATGTAAAGCAAAGAAAGTTGATGTATTGAAGGTAATTATTTAAAAGGTCCGATGCAAGCTGAGTCTAGGGTTTTTAGCCTAAATTTATCTATCTTTTACCTACCACTAAGCCCGGCCACGTTACAATCTTGTTAAAGACCTATTATTCAAGTTCCAATGCTACTTACATTAGTGGAGAGAAATTGCTACGTGCAACATATGAAGGCATAAGTTAAACTTAATGATTGCAGCTTAATCTTGAATAAGGGAATAAAATTAAATTGGTAAGGGTTAACATGGCTTTATTAGGAAACATTTAGTGTAATTTTTGGCTATCACAAGAATGATTGAGATTAATTTGAATGATATGTATACTTAGATAGAATAAATATCGAATTTCTTGTTCTTGAGCATAAGTATACCAAATTCATGATTGTTGGGAAGAATGTCGTTCTAAAGGAGTTTTTCAAAGTGTTTTTCGAAAAATTCTTTTCAAATTTGTGCATTACTCGGGACGAGCAATGAATTAAGTTTGGGGGTGTGGAAACACGAAAGTTTACACACTTTTTCATGCCCTTTTTAACTTAAATTCATGCAGTTTTGATAAAATTTCTGTCGAAAAATAATTAATTTTTATAAAATAATTAAAGTGTACTTAAAATATGAAAATTTTGAATTTTAATTAATTTTATAATTAAATTTGATGAATTTTGGTTATTTTCGACAAATTTGCACAAAGAGCGAAAAATGGCTCGACAAACACTGCTACAAGCACAAAACTGAGAAGCAATTTGAAGTATCAAGGCGAATTAATTTTCAGCCTAAGACGGTCCAAAATTATGTGTATTAATTCATAATATAATTAATTTTAATTTATATCCAATTTATTTTGTGTTAATAAATTATTATTAATAAATTATGACAAGTGGTCCAGTTGAGCCGAACCGACCAAGTAATGCACAGCCCAAAGTCGCCCCATGTGCTAACCCAAATCAGCTTATTGGCTGATTATTTAGCTTGCAAATAGGCTCCTGGAGACTTGTTCAAATAGCATTCAAACCCCTCCACAAATGGTGGCTTTCTAGATTTGCTCCAAGCTTAATTTAACAAGTTTGAAATCGTCAAACTTGCCACTTGTGTGGCCGGCAAAGGGATGGCTATTTGGCTGCTAATTTTAGCTATTTTTAGCAGCCCTCTTCAGCTATAAAAACCCTATTAAGCTAATCATTTGAAACTCACCTCAAGCATTCACATCTTTTCTCTCTTCTCTCCACTTTCTCTCTTCTTTTCCGTTCCAAATTCCCTTACTCTCTGGCTGATTTCTCCTCTTGGAAAAGGGGAATTCATCAGCCATTTGGAGCAGCAATTGAGTGTTCATAGCAGCCTTGGTTGACGAGGACAATGGAGAAGGAAGAACAAAGCAAACTAGTCAAGCCACGGAAAAACACCAGATTTGATTATTGTTCCCTATCTCTTTAATTTTTATTGTTGTTATGATGAACATATCTATGAATATTTATGTTGTTCGAATGGTTAATTTAATCAATTTATATCGAATTTAATTTGTGTTAGGTTGATTGCATTTTGTTTGCTCAAATTGTTAAAATTGTGTTTATGTTGTTATAGGTCTCAGTAAGATGCTTGATTAAGTAAAATCATGACTAAGTTATTCTTGCATTACAATTGTGAGGTAGCTAATGAATTAATTATTTAAACGGATTAAAATTGTAATAAATGGACACAGTACTTATCAGTGCATGTTTAATCATCTAAGGTAGCTGAGGGTTAAATTAGAAATGGTATCTGACGAAACATTTACCTTGCATAACTTGCAAGATTATTGTGATTAAACTGTTTCAAGGTCGAGATACTTTGTTACCTCACATAGTCTTTTATGTGCTTATTAGATTTAATTAATCATTTGAATTGACATAGGGACATGTACAAGAGATTATTTCGATTTAATAAGTATGTATGTGCAATAACATATTTGCCTATTAAGATTTTTTTAATCGGTTGAATTGACATAGGGATATAGTCAAGATATGAATGGATTTTGGTAGGTGAGTATGTTCATAAGTTAAAAAATTACCGAGTTGCCGTGAATTTATTCGTAACAATATAAACATAAGTTTAATAATTCTAAGTTAAGAAATGTAACTAATCTAAGACAATAATGTCATCTTGATTAAGATCGTATTTTGAAATCATGCATTTGAGATTTATTTATTTAGTTTACTTAGTTTAAAATCTTAGTTTTTAATCACCCTCTTCAAACAAAATATTTTTCTTCACCAAAGTGTTTTAAATAGCATTCAAAAATAATTCTTTTCACAGTCCTTGTGGGTACGATAGCTCGACATTTACTTGTCACATTATTACTTGTTACGATTGTGTACACTTGCAATTCCGTCGTTCTAGTCATGACACCGTTAGGCTGTTTCACAACATCAAAGGTAGTTTCTTGATTTCTCCATTCTATTCCCTATGTTGTGACATCGAACCTTCCATGTTGCAACGTAGTGACTATTATTGATCTGGTATGCCTTCGAATGGTCTTTTACGCACTTAGAAAATTCATTATCTCACCCTTAGTCCTCATTTTGCCCCTAAGGTCAATAAAAAACTCACTTTGCACATTTTATTAACTTAACAAATATTTAAAAAACCATAATTAAACTTAATAAAAATGCTTATCTTTAAGCTCTAAAAGTGCAAAAATTGTTTAATTTGCTACATCCAATTACAGAAGATCAGTAGGGAAAGGTCAAAAACTTAGAGAAGTGTATATAAGGTGTGTGATTAATGGCCATTCTGAGCCAAATGACAACCATGGACATATTCCTGCCTTTTGGATAATATATGTGAATGTATGTATTAATGATTTTATATAATATTTTTTATTATGTAATTTTGCCAAAAATTGGGGTTCTTAGTATTAGACCGATTGTATTTTAGGTTAATTTCAAGGTTTGTAAATAGATTGTGGACTCTCATTTCCACATAAGTTTTTTTTATGTTTTTATATTGCAAAATTAGAAAATCATGTTAGTTAGAAATGAACTAAGTTAGTTGTAACCCTAAAGAGTTTTGGTGAAACCAACAAAATATGGTGAACTCATTACCTAAATTGAGTAGAAAAATAGATGATGGATGGATGGACATTGTGGTTGGTGGTTGATACATGATGGCATTGATAAATCTTGAAATGAGTTATTATTAATGCCTTTAGACTAGGTCAGTTGTCTGTACTTCAGTGAACTTAGTTGCACTTTAGGATATTATTTTAGCATTTTTAGAACATTGCATAAGAAACTGGAATGGTACTGAAATGTTATTATTTGTTACTTTTATTTGCATGTGGAAGGGTTGTGTTTGGTGGTTTGGCAAGTGCAGGATATGGAGAAAGAAATAAAGAAGTGAAGGTTTACAGGGACAAAAGGTTTGACAGTTTGCTGACTTGTATGCTGTGGCAATTCCAGGAAGATGACCAAGTCAACACTTAACACATACCAGTCTCAGCCGAACTCTACTTGCTCCAAAAAAATCAACCTAAAAAAGAGGAAAAAGATCATAAAATCATGAGTTGATAACCATCTACCCTAAAGGAAGGGATTTTAAACCAAATAGAAAATCTAAAAAAGAGGAGAAGATATCTCGGGGTGTTTGATTTACCCTAAGGAAAAAGCTTATAAAAAGCCAAATGAGGAAACCCAAAAAGGTGAACAAGGGTGGAGATCCATAGGCAAGCTAGAAGGTAGCGACTGAGTAGAGAAGTAATGTAACACCCCTTAACCCGTATCCATCACTGGAACAGGGTTACAGAGCATTACCGAAAGTTTCAAGACATTTACAGATAAATCATGTGAATCATTGTTCATTTTCTGAGATTATTCAAAACGTCCCTTAAATCGACCCTCGAGGCCTAATATGAGCATTAAAATTGAATTGGGACTTAATCAGAAACTCTAAGAATTTTTCTCAACATTTCAAAAATTTTCTAAGTTATAGGGCTCACACACCTATATGGTCCAAGGGACACGTCCGTGTGACCCTGGGACACGCCTGTGTTGCAGGCCATGTTTGACCCGTGTAATTATCTGACTTGTACACACGGCCATGCCACATGCCCGTGTGCTAGGCCGTATGGTTAATTTTATTTTTCGAACTAAGGTACAGGTTTCACACGACCAAGACATACGCCGGTGTTCTAGGTCGTGTAGTACACACGACTAAGACATACGCCCGTGTCTCTTCCTGTGTGCTCAATTCTGAGCATTCTGTTTCTCAAATTTAATGTGCGGGAGGCACACGGCCTAACCACAAGCCCATGTACCAGGCCGTGTGTCACACACAGTCTAGAAACACGCCCATGTGCCTTCCCTTGTGGACAAAATAAAGCCATTTCTAGCTTCATTTCTCACCCAAAATCACACCAATGATCTGCACTTAAACACACATCCAAATACCAACCATTTAAAGCATTCAAATTAAGCAAACTCTATTACTCAACATGGCATATCATTACATGCATACATATTTATAATCTTACCTTGGTATATTCTATATGATAGGCATAATTTGAACAACATTTTAACATGTATATAACTACCATATTACAAGTATATCAAAAACAACCATTACTAGTCTTTCCAATGGCTAGATTACAAACCACATACTTAAGCCATCTATGGCAAAGTTAGCCTAAACATGCCATTATACCAAAATGATTTTACTATATATACCCAAAATAAGCTAGTGGATAGTCTGATGATGCTCCAATGATCTCCAACCTTCGCGAGCTTCCGAGCACTATAAAATAGGGAAAAATGAAATGGAGTAAGCATTACATGCTTAGTAAGTTCATATAATGGAAACTAAACTAGTAACACCCCTCATCCGTATTCAACGCCAGAATAGGGTTACAGAGAATTACCAAACTTATATCACATATAGCTGTACTTTTCTCATACATTCACTCAAATCATACAATCATCAATCAAACTCAATCACTTTGCCCCTTAAACGAGCCTATGAGGCCTTACGCATGCTTTAAAAATGGTTCAGGACTAAATCGATCATTCAGAACAAACTTGGGAAACTTTGAAAAAATTTTCTTCAAACAAAGGGACAACACCCGTGTGGGCAGGCCGTGTGTCTCACACGGCCACTAGACATGCTCGTGTTATTGGCCGTGTGAAAACAGGGGGTACATACTAACTTATGCCACACGGCCAAGTCACATGCCCGAGTGTGAGGTCGTGTGAAGCATATTGACTTGCTTCCAATTACAACACCAGGGGACACATGGCCATGTATTATGACCGTGTGTCATACACGGTTGAGTCACACACCTGTGTGCTCTACCTGTATGGACGAGAATAGGCTAGTTACAAGACACCTTTCTCACCTAAAAGAAACACAGATAAACAAGTGTAAATGATACCATTTCCATACACAATTAAACAACCAAATCAATCTCAAATCATCACATTATAGACCATTTCAATACCAATCAACAAGATTCATAGGCCAAGATTCACATATATAACATATACTAAATCAATCTTCTTTATTATCCAATTTGGCATTTGAATACCAAACCAAAACCAAGTACATCACAAGCTATTACACAACACATACCAAATGGCCATTTGACTAACTTAAACCATCATTAAACTTACCAAAATAACTCATATCACATGGGAATATATATATTTCAAACCACATAACTTAATTATACCAAATCTCGTGGTTAAAAATATATCAAGCACATATGCATCAATCACCAACATTACTTATATTCAATAAATAACCACAAAACCTATACATGCTATAAAACCAATATCACAAAGCTTATAAGTACCAAACCATAGCTGGATAGTGTGATATGATCTCCGCTGACTTCAAACCTGAGCGAGCCTCTGAATCACTATAAACATAGAAAAGATAACAAAGTAAGCTATAAAGCTTAATAAGCTCGTATGATAATAACTCATCTCATCAAATAAATACATTTTAAGCCATTTAAATACTATAATATAACTTGTATAATTCCACCTTTATGTCATATATCCATTCACATAGTTAACTAAGAATTTCACAAGTTTATTCCTTTCAACGCTTATATAATTTGAATACTTCTTATCCATTCATTCAAATTTAAATAAACATAATCAATTAGAAATAAACTATATTAAATTCAATAATCATCACATTTATATATATAATTAATTGAAACATATGAATTCCCATAATTTTCCTCTTACTCATCACGAATACCTCGACTGAGTCATACCATCACTTGTAATCACGTTTCATCAACATTTTCCATTGAACCATTTGGAATACTAATGGATACTTGATAATCTCGTACACACTGTACCGTACCAATTCTATATCCCAGATATGGTCTTACATATAATCTCGTATCGACGCTAATAGCGCAACTATTGTCTTTGTAACACCCCAAACCCGGCCTAGAAGTTTAGACCGAATTCAGAATGCTACATTGATCACCGAAGTGACCGTGATAAAATATTTATAAAAACATCCATTATTCGATTTCCAAAAGCGTAAATATCACATATTCAAATCAGGATAGTAAAATGATTAAAACGTAAAATAGAATTCTACCACAGTGTTAATAAAAACCTTACTTCCAAAACTGAATAATAAATAGATGTCAGAAGCCATAACTAATAATTTGTTCTGTCTCAATACTACCTGAGTCCTCCGCATACCGAGTCCAGCATCCAAAATCTCGAAATGTGCCTGAAAGGGGAAACAGAAGAGGGGGTAAGCTATACGAGCTTAGTGTGAGATCAAACTAACTAGCCACCAAAACAGATACAGATACAGAAACCTAAAAATAATTCAGCATCACAACACACTTACAGAGCGATTTAACAACACATACTATGTGTAACTTTATAGTCATATGGCTCTGCTAGACACAAAATCAGAAATTCTCAGAAGTCACAAACTGGCCTAAGCCCTTTTCCAGGAACAAAATCGAGTCAGCCTTAGCCGATCTCACAAAGTTCCCTTAGGCACGAGTGCCTTCTAAAAAATTAATACAATCAGAAATCTCAGTCAACCAGATAAAAATATTTCAATCAGATAGATGTTACAGTCACAGAATAAGACAGATGCATATGAGTACGAATGAGTTATAAAATAACCCACCCATCTAACCAACACACCATCTCCGTCCCCTATCAAACCTTAATAGAGCTGTAAGCTCATCCAACCAATCCCTCCAAATAGGTCCTCAAAAAGCCCATCAAACCTTATATCCCCTATACATTGTCCACGACCCTCAGGGAATTGGGGCTATCTGAAAGCCGTATAGTTCTATGCGAAATACCGCAGTACAGACATGCAGTATAAACTGCCAAATCAGATATATCATGCCGTAAGGCTAGCGTATGAGCTGTACTGTGTAATGCAGAAAACCTCAGTACAGACTTGCAGTATGACTGCCAGATCAGATAATGGCATGTAGCGCAACTAACGTATATGCGATACAGTGCAAGGCGATAAATCGCTATACCGTTAATAGAAATGTCTGTGACCCTCAGGGTATTGGGATCGCCTATGACCCTCTGGGTATTATTAAGGCTTTCAGGATGTAGATAAACTGCCAGATTGTAAATCTCCCTTCTCTTCAACATCCCACCCAAAAGCTTTGTATGCAGATGTATGTATGTAGATGTGTGTATGCAAATGCACCAACACTGAACACAGATTCAGACAATCATTCATTGTAGTCACATACAACCAGTCAATCAATTTTAGTAACATTCACAATAAGTACATAAATCAAGGTTAGAACAGAGTCGTAATCGCCCTCAGAAATCTTAGTCGAGAGGTTGGAACAAACAGAGGTCACGGTTACACTTAAATCGACCTAAACCTAAACATGGCAAAATAGGGCCACACGCCCATGTGCTATGGCCGTGTGGAGCACTTCAGGCCATGTGTGGATCCATACGCCTGTGTGAAGGGTAGCACACGACCATGTAACATAAGCACACGCTCGTGTGGTGCAGGGGCATGGCCGTGGGAGTAGGCCATGTAAGGCACTGTCCAAATCCACTAAGTTCAAAAGCAGAGTAGACACGGTAGTGTGAAGGTGTCACACGTCCGTGTTGCAATCAGACATGGTCGTGTGTCCCATAACACATGCCTATGGGAAATCCCTTGGCCCCAAATTAGTTACACGACCGTGTGTCTCGAAACACACGCCTGTGTGGAAACCCTAAAATCCCTAAATTAGTCACACGGCCGTGTGGCCAGGCCGTGTGACCCTAAATCTCAAATCCCTAATTCCCAAACTCGTACGCCCGTGTGCCCTAAGGGACACGCTTGTGTGGTTCTAAAAAAAATCCCTAAATTGGACACACGCCCGTGTGGCTAGGCTGTGTGGCACCCATAACTAGCCTAAAACCTTAATCCCCAAACCCAAATCAATACCAAAATCGCTGTTTTGGCCACCAGAATTGTCCCTAATATTTACCCTATCATCATACATCAAAAAGACAACGATTCCTACCACCTCTATTGACTAAAGTCCCCAAAACTTACGGATTGGCCTACCGACAAGGAAAGTCGAACAGAGAGTTTGCAGAATAACTAAACAAAGGAAAATAGCATAGTTACAGTTCAAATCCGACACCTGTTATGTAATCGAAGATAACGGCAGAGGAGCGATAATCCAGAATCTACAATTAACCAGTTTGAGAAGATCTAGAAAATAAAAGCAGCAGAAAAATGAATAATAGAGGAAGGGGAAAGCGTGAAGAACAGAATAATATGAATAATAGAAATAGAAAAATAAAAACTTTAAAATAAAAGAAAAATAAATGATAATCACAACAAAATAATTGTTCCCCCTAAACCAAACAAAAATAAAAAGACTCCAGGATGCGCATATAGCGACTCGAACCCAGAACCCGAAGGTTCACTAACACTCACTCAACCACCAGACCACCAGGCCCATTCTGTCACTTAATTGCACAACTTAACTTATGTGTGCAACCTTCTCACTATCGCTTTTTTCAAAACCCAAAACTTCCAGGCCCAAAATTCGGGGCGTTACAGTCTTACACGAAGTCTCATATCGATGCCATATCCCAGATATGGTCTTACACATAATCTCAGTAATACTAATGTCATGACATTTGTATCTATCTATTCCTTAAGTTCAACTGGGATTTTCGCTGTATTGAATTTCAATAACATTCATATTTCATTTCAATAATATAGCATTTATACATATATAATGTAACACCCCAAACCCGGCCTAGACGTTATGGCCGAATCTGGCAGTGTCACATTGGAGTGCTTTTTGAAAATTTCCTCTTTGTTAGAACTGAAAAACAAGATAGCTATCTGTTGTTCATTTTAAAATTGTTAGTACTTTTAAAACATTGTTTGTTGCGGAAGCATTTCAAAAGTGTTATGAAAACATAGTGTTTTGGAAACAGTTATCGTTTAGGAAAACTGCGTTCTACTTCTAGCAGATATAAGTCATAATATACATAAATCCCAAATTAAAAGCTAGAAAATCAGAGAGGCCTTATTACATAATTTAAAACCCAAATTGAAATCTAATAGTAAATAAAAGAAAATAGGAGCAGTAGTGTGGCCATCTCCGAGTCCCTCGTAGCAACGATCTGCCTAAGGATTACCTGTACAGTTAAAACAGCGGGGTGAGTTTATGAAAACTCAGTGTGTAATTCCTATAATAAACAAATAGTAAACAACAAGTCTGGGCCTAAGCCCATATCAGTAATAGCTCAATACAATAATGCAACCCATCCCAATCCAGCCAACACACCACTCCGTACCACCATCACACCATGTGGGGATAAAGTTGACCTACCCAGCCAGCACACCAATAACGCAACAAAGCTGGCAGTATCAGTATATGACACAAAGCCATGAGTAGCAACACGAAGCCATCAGTAGTGGCACAAAGCCATCAATAGTGGCACAAAGCCATCAATAGCGGCACAAAGCCATCGATGAGCGCAGAGTCTTTGCCAGATAATGAGAATATGTGGCAATGCCACCAGTACAGTATAGTAGGCTTAAAGCCATCAGTAGGTCCACAGTCGTCTTGCACGACCCGTGCGACCATATCAGTACACTTCCTCCGTAATAGTATCCTAACCCCATGCAGAATGCCGTGTCATAAATCATACATGTATGTAGAATGTCATTCTTAGTAAGAACAGTTACAACATAGCACAAATCAGTAATTTACCCTTGAGGGGCAAAATAGTCATTTTACCCTATAGGGGTATTTTGGTAATTTTTATCAAAATGGGTCTAGGCACACTTACCGACCCATCAGAACGTCCAGAACCATCTCGGATGACTCGTGTAACCTCAACATACATAACAATGTGAATGGGCTCACAACCCATTTTACGGCCCATGTGGGCCTACACGCCTGTGTGGCCCTCTAAGCCCAAAAACAACCACGGCCATGCGAACTACACAGCCCAGTCCAGTATTTACCACATAACGTGAATTTACCCGTGTGGGGCCCACAAGTCCATTGGGCCCACACGGCCCACTTTGGCCCATCGAGGCCCAGAATGGCTCAAACCCATGGGAATGCCCATGGTGGCCTCTACAGTCTTACGCCCATAATTTGTGGGCTTGTCTTACCACATGTGCCTTCGCACACCCATGTGGCCAGAAGGCCATTCTTTCAGCTTTTCGGCTTTTGCCATTGTACAGTCTATTCAGTGTGTGAATACACAGCTGTTGCAAAAAGAATGCAGTTCCTTCGAACACCAAGCTATACTCAAACATATCCCCAACGTCAGTCTTTTAACAAATAGGTAACTAAACCCTATAATAATACTTATCCAAATCATGGTTCGACACTTACCTTGATCGAACACTTAAGGTTCCTCACCCTTTAGATGTTGCCGAAGATTGATTATAGATTACTACAGATCGTCAAATAGAATTGTGACACTGATTCTAGAGGGTGAAAACAATCGATCCACAACCGCCAACAAGGTAGCCGCTACGATGAGGCAGAACTAACGTCACCACTCCTCTAACAATGTCGATCAGAAAAGACAAGGTTAAAAGAGAATCATAGCTATGATAGAAGAGACAAGAATGCATAGAGACAACATCCAATAAAATAATACTTACCACCTAGATCGACAGAGAGGAATAACAGAAAGAATCAGTTCCTGAAAGGTCAACGCAGAAGTACTATTCGGCTAGCTAGAACCCGATGGCACTGAAGAGAAGGGAGAAAGAAAAGAATGACTCATTCACCACAAGCCAAGAGTTTTGTGTCCGTTGAATCATTGAAATTTCGATGGATTCTCAAGTAGTACACTCGAGGTGTACGATTCAATAACCCATCAATTCTTATTCAAGAGTACTTATTAGGGCACTCAATCAAAGAACACACTTTTGAGCCACATGTCGTATAATAGGATTACCAGTCCAGGCTAAATCCTTTATATAACGTATGCTCAGAAGAGCTCAATTAAGATTACCAGTCTAGGCTAAATCTTAATTGTAACATATACTCAAGAGGTATAGTGTCAGGATTACCCGCCCGAGCTAAATCCTTTCTATAATGAGGTCAATAGGATTACTCGTCCGAGCTAAATCCCGTCAGTATCAAATGCAGGACCTCATTCATTTCAGGAAAGCACATATATTCATTGGAATTCAATATTCGAATGAGACTTAACCCTTTTTCACCATTTCAAGCATGCATTCAATTTTTCCTTATAGCAATCAAATAATTCACAACAATATAAGTACATTTCATTTCACATCAATATAAGTAACATTTCATACAAACACAACATTCAATTAAACATATTCACATGCTCGATTAAGTTACACGAACTTACTTTGACACTGGTTCGCGTATAAAATCTATTAATCTGAAACCTTTTCTTTTTCTCTATCTAACCTCAAATTTGTGTTATCCGGATCTATATAAATGAATTTAACCATCAATTTCACACATTCCATATTTATTTGGACTCAATTTATGTCTTATGCAAAATTACCATTTTTCCTTAACTTTTTAATAAATTCCAATTTCGTCCCTAGGCTCGGAAAATGAAATTTGTGCTATTTACTCCTTATTCCAAGCCTAACCAAAATCCCATCACAAAATTTAAAGCACATGTATTCATAAAAATTCAAAATTTTTCATCAAATTTCATAACTTTACATTTTAGTCTTTAAACCATGTTTTCATCAAAAATCACTTTGTAAAAGTTGTTTATCTATCAATAACCTTTCATTTTCTACCATAAATTTCTAATTTTCTGTAACATCCCTAACCTGTATCCGTCGCTGAATTAGGGTTACAAGGAATTACCGATCAAAATGCAACTCAGAACAAACTTTCATTTCGGTAATAATCATCTAATAAAAATTTAAATCAAACTAACATACTTCGATTCTATAATTCATAAAATTTCCAAATTTATATTTAATCAATACAACCATAGAATCATGAAAATCAAATGTTAAATTCATAACCAAGTATGTCATTTCAGATACCAATCATATATGTATTCTATAAGATTTATGTCATTCAAATAATTTAATTATAAAATATCTTATTATCTTACTAATTTTATATGCATACTTTTTAACAAGCAAACATACATCATTTCATTTCATATAAATAATATATTCCATTATAGCATTTGTTTACCTAAATACAACATTTGCATATCATAAATACATATAAGTAATAATCCACTTAGCATATACTGATTATATCATCAACTTAACCAATTAATCCACTCAAATAAATTAACCAAAACATACAAATAATGTGCCATTTGAAACCGATACAAAAATCATATTCATCTCTTATCTATTTAGCTAACAAAATTTACTTGTAGATATTTATTTATTTTCAAATAACTATCGATTCCATATAGCCATACATATCATTATTTTTAAACCATAAGCGTATACCAATAAACCACATATAATTGACATGCATTTCACTAACTAATGCATTACATATTATAACTCGATACACATCCATCATTTACTCCATAACTGAAACACCACCATATATATATATGTACCTTGAGATAATATATAAGTCATACCAATACATCATATGCAAAAATATATATATGTGCAATTGCTGAATCACGAAGTTAATTATAACTATCTCATATATTTTCATCATATAACCAATACACAAGTACATTATAATAACATCCAAACCAATTCATGTTACAAATTTATACTTCACAAGAATAAGTCATTAACCAAATATAAACATATATCCAAAACACAATCTTACATGCCATGTGATAAACATATCAAAATAAACTCTTACTATGTTCGAATATAACCAAATATCCTTTAATACCAACTCATGTATAACACCTTAACCAAACATAACAACTAAATTCACATGTATATTTTATCTATGCATGAACCAGAGCTAAATTATTTTAACCATGAGTAACATAACAAGCATAAATCATACTTATGGATATACCATGGCCGAATCAATCTAATCACATCTAAAATCATAAACCATTTTCAATGCATATAACACATATAAACATGAATAAGTTTCATATAATCACTTAACATATTAGCCATTTTCGCATGGATTAATATATACATACTTCAAACTTGACCAAAAACAACCTAGCTTATACATGCCCTAGGTTCAAGTTAAAACTTATAAAATACCAAAAATAATCAATAGTGTGATAGACTTTGCTGACGATCCCCCGAGCTTGTATCTAGACTTCAAAAACCATAAAACAGAGGC
The DNA here is from genome assembly GCA_025698475.1 of Gossypium anomalum. Taxonomy (NCBI): domain Eukaryota; kingdom Viridiplantae; phylum Streptophyta; class Magnoliopsida; order Malvales; family Malvaceae; genus Gossypium; species Gossypium anomalum. The sequence continues at coordinate 62,559,319 of CM046968.1, read as the reverse complement.
AAACATAAATACACACAGTAAGCTATTATAGCTTAGTAAGTCATAAGCAAATAAATAACTCAATTAATATCAATTCAACTTAACCAAACTAATTTATACTATCATATTCACATTTATTTTCAATATCACAATTTCATATATAACATATACTTCCATATACAATTTCAGAATGGTCGACTATACATAATCTCATATACATATATTCATGAATCATTTCATAAATATTCACATTATATAATCAAAACACCATATACACTTTCTATATGCACATACATTTTTCATTTACGTCGTACATGATTTGCAACAAATGTCAAGTAACTTAATTACCTTATTTCAAATAGGTAATAAGCTAATTCATACCTGATCATTTTAGCTGGTTTTACACATTCGATCATAACTTATCGTTGCCCGATGAACCATTCAAAATTGGATAAGACACTCGGATAATCAAATATATCGTACAATACCAACGTCCCAGAGGTGGTCTTACATGTAATCACATATCGATGCCACTGTCCCCAATAGGGTCTTACTCGCACACATATATCAGAGTCACATATATATGCCAACGTATAAAACGTGGTCTTACTCGCACACATATATCGATGCCATGGTCTTACTCACACATCACATATCAGAATCTTATGTCATAACATATGTATCCTAGCTATTCCTAAGGTTCATACGGGGCTTTTAAATGTCGTAACTCGATCGAAACAAATTTGTAAACATAGCTCCCATGCTTATTTACATTTGGCTAACACATATATTTTTACATATTTCATTTCAACATATCAAACTCATATTTAAAATAAACAATATCTATTTGCTTATAAACTTACCTCCTCTTTTCCGGTTTCCTACCTAGTGTACAGCTTCCATTCACTTTAACCAATAAAGAAATCATCCTTAAACATTTAGTAAGTTTTGAATAAAAACACATAATGCTTTGAACGTTCAATGTGGCACGTCGTATCTGGTCATAATGTCTAGGTCAGGTTTGGGGTGTTACACTTAGTGGTATCAGAGCCCAGTTGCAACAACTCGGCTGTGGAATGGGTTTACAAAAATAAAGATTTTCGAAGACAAATTTTTTTTTAAAAGATTGCAAAAACCTGGTTTTCAAAATTTGGATCTTTAGAAGATGGCATTTCAAATCTCTGGCCCAAGCCTGTAAGTATTATTCTGAAATTTTTTGAATATTTTCTGAATTATCTGTTTATACTTTACTAGGATACTTTAGTTAGGGTGATACTGAAAACTGTAGAAAATTTTATAATAGATTGAGACTGTAGCTAAACTATGATTTTGCGAAAACAAACTTTGAATTACTGACTATTCATAAAACATCTGAACAAACACTGGAATATTTAATTGATGCATAAAATTTGTAATCAAATAATACGATATGAGTACGAAAACAGCTCACGGAAGAGGCCTTGGATGTGGCCGCGGTAGTGCTAGACAAGAACTGCATCTTCTGGGAATATGCCGACGGCGTAGGAACTGGTACCACTAGCAATGGAAGTGGAGTCTCATGATCGTGGTGTCGGGGATGACGCTCTGTCGCAGGTAATGCTCTGTGTTCTGGAAAGGGTTGCCGGGGCAAGTACCGGTAATGGAATTCGGGGATCTATTTTTGAACTACTCTGGGCTAATGGAGCGGAGATCTTTAGGGGCATATCTAGTGTAGCCCCGAATGTGGCGGAATATTGGTTAGAGGCCACGGAACAGATTATAGACGACTTGGATTGCTCTGTAGAGCAGAAGCTGAAGGGAGCCGTATTGTTACTGCGAGACGAGGCTTATCAGTGGTGGCTCACTGTAAAAGATAGGACCCCAGTTGATAGGGTAACTTGGGAACTGTTTAAAACGGCCTTTAAAGGGAAATATATTGGGGCGAGTTATGTGGACGGCCGTAGGATGGAATTCTTGAATCTGGTGCAATGAGGTAAAACAGTTGCTCAGTACGAGGCCAAGTTTCTGACGCTGAGCCGGTAAGCCGTGGGCATAGTCGCTACGGAATACGAGCAATGTGTGCTCTTTAAGGATGGTCTTAGAGATGACCTTAGGGTGTTGATTGCTCCGCAGAGGGAGCGTGACTTTACGGTCTTGGTGGAGAAAGCTAAGATAGCTGAGGAAGTGAAGTGAGCTGAAAAGTAGAATCGGGAGAAGGATCAGAACTATTTCCGAAGGGATTCAGGACCCTCGGGTGGTACAAATAGGAATGTTAAGAGAGCAAGAGTGGAAGAACCAGTTTGAGCAGTTTCGATAAATGTTGTTAGACCAGTAATCTGTGGAAACTGTGGTAAGGTACATTTGGGCTAGTGTAGGAAACGTTTCGGTGCTTGTTTTTGATGCGGATCTATGGAGCATAGAGTTAAAGATTGTCCTCAAAGAGCTGATCAGGTTCAAGTTGCTGAACAGAGGTTGCTCAACCCGTGAGAGGTGGACCACAACCACCGAGAGGACCTGGACAAGGTAGGGGTAGAAATGAGGATGGTCAAGGTCGAAGGGCGCCTGACAGGGGTGCCGAAAAAATTGAGGCTCGACAGCTAGTGTTGGTGTATGCAACTCGTTGTCGAGAAGAGAGCGATGCACCTGACGTCATAACTGGTACGTTTTTGGTTTCTAGCATGCCGTATACTGCTTTGGTGGATATTGGATCTACCCATTCCTATGTTGCATGTGCCATATCTGGGTCGTTGGGTGTGCACTCTATGAAGATTGTGAGTGGGGTATCTGTGCTAAGTCCTTTGGGTCACTCGATTAGGGTAGACAAACTGTATAGGGATATGCCCTTAGAAACTTAAGGTAAGATATTTCCTAGAGATTTGATGGAGTTACCGTTCAGAGAATTCGACCTCATTCTAGGAATGGACTGGCTAGTTAAGCATAAGGTGACTTTAGATTGTGCTGCTAAGTGAATGGTGCTATGGACCACGGAGGGTGAGGAGGTTATGATGATAGGTGAGCGAAGGGACTATTTGTCCAATGTCGTGTCGGTATTGAGAGCCGAAAAGTGGATTCAGAAAGGTTGTGAGGCCTATTTGGCATTTGTAAGTCAGTCAGAAGCTGAGGGACTGATAGTGGATAAGCTTAGGACCGTAAAGGAGTTCTAAGATGTTTTTCCGGAGGAGCTTCCGGGATTGCCTCCGAACTGAGAGGTCAAGTTTGGAATCGCCTTGTTGCCTGGAACGGCACCAGTGTCCATCGCACCGTATAGGATGGCACCGAAGGAGTTAGTGGAGTTAAAGGCGCAAATTCAAGAGTTGTTGGATAGGGACTTTATTAGGCCAAGTGTGTCTCCATGGGGAGCACCGGTGCTATTCGTGAAAAAGAAGAATGGAACGATGCGGATGTGTATTGATTATTGCCAGTTGAACAAACTAACGATTAGGAATAAGTATCCACTGCCAAGGATTGACGATCTGTTTGACCAACTTAGAGGAGCTTCTGTATTTTCCAAGATCGATCTTTGATCTGGATATCAGCAGTTAAGGGTTAAAGAGGCAGATATCCATAAGATAGCATTCAGGACTCGGTATGGTCATTACGAGTTTCTGGTTATGCCATTTGGACTGACGAACGCTCCTGCAGCATTTATGGACCTGATGAATCGTGTATTCCTACCGTTCTTGGATCAGTTCATACTCATCTTTATTGACGATATTTTGGTATATTCTGGAACGGAAACGAAACATGATGAGCATCTCCGCATTGTGCTTCAAGTGTTAAGGGAGAAGGAACTCTATGCGAAGTTCAACAAGTGTGAATTCTAGTTGAGGGAGGTAACCTTCTTAGGGCATGTGGTCTCTGCCGAGGGGATTAAGGTGGACCTTTGTAAGATTGAAGCAATTCTGAAATGGAAGCCACCTATGTCAGTGTCGAAAATTCAGAGTTTCCTAGGGTTGGCAGGATACTACAGAAGGTTTGTGGAAGGTTTTTCTGTGATGGCAGCACCTTTGACGAAACTCATTAGGAAAGGAGTACCGTTTGTTTGGACTGAAAAGTAGCAAGAAGCTTTTGAGAAGTTAAAGAAAGTTCTGACTGAAGCACCTGTATTAATTCAGCCAAACCCTCCTATTTTATCTTTCTTTACACAGTACAAAAAGCCAAAAACACATAGCTATAGGGGCATAGCCGAATTTTTAAGATCACTAAAGGCTCAATTTTTGTTAACATTTGAGGGGTTAGATCTGTATCAGAATCGAGTAGCAATTAACTGGAATCATTGATCGAAGGAATCGGTGGTAAGTTTTTGAACCTATTCTTTATTTTAGATTTTAGAAAAGCCGAAACCCCTAAAGGTTTAGGAAGGCTGCCGATTTGGGCTATGTGGCTCTAAGGGTTGTGAAAACTATTTTATTGTGATAATAGTGTGATCTAGAGGCTATTGATCAAAGGCTTGGACAAGTGGAACGACTGGATCTAGACCTAGTCACTAATTTCGGAAAAGGTAGGATCACTAGTGCCTAAGGTGTTAATAGCTGAATTTTTGGTAAGGGATTCTGTATATAAGTGCATTTGGATTCATAGTTAATATATTATTGATTGAATGTAGGCAACTCGTGTGTGGAACTCGTCAGCGTATCGTCACAAACAAGTGTGTAACTGACACCCTCTTATAGACTAGATTGGTAAAAGTCGAAATGCCGAAATACCGAAGAGCCGGTATTTTGGGAACTTGTGAGTGTGTGAATGCTCGTGAGACTGATCGTTTAACGTGTTGGGTAAATTAAAGTGATAAGACTGCGGTGTGCACGATTTCGCGTATTTCGATATTTTTGGGCTTAATGGGCCAAAATAGGGTTAATGGGCCAACGGGCCTAATTCGGTAAGAACACTCGGTAAGTGTTTTTGTTAGTACGTAAATGGCTATGATATGCATGAAACCTAAAAATAGTTAAATTACTAGAATACCCCTATGTATGAAAAATTACCATTATACCCCTAGGTGCAAAATTACGATTATACCTCTAGGGTTACTTTTGACTGAAAAGCATGATGATCTGATTCTGTATGATGTATGCCATGATTGTATATCTGTTGCATGGGGACAAGGGTTATATAATGGAGGAAGTGTCCTGGTGGCTCTGCCACATATATCTGTTCTGGTGGCTCTTCCACAATTATCTGTATCTGGTGACTCTGTCACATTATCTGTTCTGGTAGCCATGCTGCATATTTCTGTGGCGTGTAGCGGTTGGGTGGGTTGAGTAGTCTCCCCACATGGTTGGATATGCGTTAGGTTTCTGCATAAATATGTAATATCTATTCTGTCCTGTTATGGGCCTATGGGCTCTATTTTGAATCCTATTCTGGGCTAAGGCCAACTTATTCTGTTTCTGTGGCTTGAACTGATATAGGCTATGGTTGGGCTAAATTACACACTGAGTTTCCCCAAACTCACCCCTTTATTTTCATCCACGTAGGTATTCCCCAACCATAGTGGGCTTGGAGCTGTGAGGGATTCGGAGTGGCCACACATTATGCAAATTCGGTTTTCTTCTGGTGAATTGGACATCTTTTTATTTACGTTTAAGGTTTTGGGTTTTTAATTGTAATAAGGCCGCTTTAATTTTTTTTAATGGTTTTGATATGTTTTTTTAAGATAGATATGATTTACTTTTAACTGCCAAAATTGATTAGCTTTAGGGTGCGTTTTCAAAAACAGTATTTCATTTCAAAACAACACGACAACAAGCAAAGCTTCCGCCATGAAAATGTTTTCCAAAATTAATCATTTTTCTTAAAATGGACTTAATCGAATTGGTTTCCTAAAAATATACACGACGTTAAGGTGTGGCAATAGTGGTGTGCATGTCTAGGATTGGATCCGAAGGAAGCTTGGTACTTAAGCAGTCCGATGGGCTCACCTCCTCTTTTCTGGTTTCCTACCTGGTGTACAGCTTCCATTCACTTTAACCAATAAAGAAATCATCCTTAAACACTTAGTAAGTTTTGAATAAAAACACATAATGCTTTGAACGTTCAATGTGGCAATCGGATCTGGTCATAACGTCTAGGCCGGATTTGGGGTGTTACAAGTTACAAAAACTGAAGAAGAAGAATCTGACAAGGAACTGAACAGTCCTAAACCAGTTGAAAGATTTGTAACCCTTGAACCACAAGTTGAGCCAGAAAAAGAAATAGTCAAGCTACGTGTAACCCCCTGAATTTTGGGCCTAGAAGTATTAGGTCTTGAGCATGGGAACAGTTAGGAGGCTGCACATAAATATTTATTTGTGCAAGAAAGTGACACAAATGCATGTCTGCTTCAGTGGTTAAGTGTTTTGGGAAAAGTCTGAGAAGTCTTGGGATCAAGCCTTGGCTTATGCAAAAGTTTTGTTTTTAAAGGAATAAATCCTGTCTCTAGTCAGTAGACTTTTAAAATAAATTTGGGTAAAGCATGATAGAATAGGCTTGCTGGTCCAAGGGATCAGTGGCATGTTGGTGTTGCTTGGGGACTGAGGTTCGAGTTTTCCTTTGAGCAGTAGAGCGTTTTATTTTACTATGAGTACGTGTGAGTGTTCTGGTTTGACCAAAACTCTAAAGAATTTGAAAAGGATTCAAATTGGATGGTTGAAAGAGTGGAGGAGAAGTTTGAGGAGTGGATCAAGGGATTGGTGGACGGTTTGAGTGATTTGAGGAAGAATTTGTGAATTTTAGAAGAAGGGGGAATGTTGTATTGATTTTGAACTCTTGCTCAGAGAGTTTCAGATAGGGTTGGAGGTTTGAAGTGTGGGGACTTAGTGGCCAAATTTTAGAAGAGAATAATAGAGGAGTTATTGGATTTTTTTGTGAGCATAATCAAATTCGGTTTCTCTCATATTTTTCCCTAATTTTGTTTTTGACAATTTTTTTCTCCATCTGCTTTTTTAGTTGCCGTCCTTTTTTTTTTGCTTCTTCCCTTTTTTGCTGAATTCTCTGTGGTTCGTGTTTCGTCTTGAGCATTTTTTTTTTCGGCTTTACCCCATTTCTGCAACTAACGTTTCTTCCTCCCTCAATATCGAATATCTGTTGGTTTCTCCTGTTCTTCCAGTGTAGGGAGAAAACATTCTCCACTTTGGTTTCCCTTGGCCAAATCTTTCCCTATTTTCATCCTTTCCTTTCATTTCTTTGACGTTGAACCTTCTCTTTCTTTTGAGCCAGCAGTGGTTCCTTCTTTGTTTTCTAATGAGCATCCTCTTCTTACTGTTAAGTCTTGCACCTCGTAATTGGTTTGCTTCTCGCGTTGTTGGTAAGTGTAATAGTATAGTGAAATTTGGTTATTAATGAGTGAATGCTCACTTATTTTGGTTGGTGCTTAAGGACTATTCAAAGGGTGGAAGAGCTTTAACTAGTGTTAGGGTGGAATGTGGTAAGTGTAATAGTATAGTGAAATGTGGTGCGTATTTAGTGTTCCGGTTTGGCTATGCGTTTTGTTTAATTGACTAAGTGGCATTTCTGGCTAAGGAAAGTTCTTGGGTGATCGTGGTTCTCTGCTTAACGGCATTAGCGAAGGGTCATTTTGGAGGTAGGTCAAGTTATTGCTAGTAACATTTGTTGAGACTATGAGTTAATCTACTAATCGGTTTTTAATGACTATTGTTAGGTAATTGGGCTTAGGGAGTGCACCGCATCGAATTTGTGACAGGTGTGTAAAACACTGCCCTTAATCCTAGATCTGCAAAAGTCAAAATAAGTGATCGTTGACGCTACACGAGTGTGCGCTCACTCATATGGGAGTCTGAATGCCTAAACATGGGCGTATAATCGCTGAGGCCACCCATGAGCAATTTCATGGGCCGAGGTTGTTTTGGGCCATTTTAGACTGAAATAAGCCATGTGGGCCACACGGGCGTGTAGTCCCCGCACGGGAAAACCACACGAATGGGTGGAGAATATTGGGTCAGGCCGTGTAATTCACATGGCCAAGGCCATATCTGGGCTTTGTGGGCCACACGGGCGTGTGGGCCCACATGGGCCGCAGTATGGGCCTTGGACCCATTTTCACTGTTTCATTACTAAGGTTGCATAGGTCGCCCGAGAAGACTGTGGGCCTACTATTGGGTCGGTAAGTATACCTAGACCCCAATTTGGTAAAATGATTGATATGCCCGTATGAGGTAAAATGACTGATATGCCCCTATGATATGTATGACTGTAATCGAGCATGACATTTTTGCATTCATGTATGATATTATGACATGACATATTGCATGGGGATGGGTTATTATATCTGGAGAAAGTGTACTATACTGGCAGCTCTGCTGCAAATACTGTTTAGTGCCGCAACCGGTGCTATATTTTGGAGTGTAGGGATGGGTGGGTTGATTTTATCCCCACATGGAGTGTAAGGCTGGACGGAGTGGAGTGTAGAGGATGGATGGGTAGGATTTCTGATTGCATTTACATTCACATTAAAAATGGACAAAGGCCCACACCGATCATCATTATCAGATATTGGGCTAAGGCCGTAACTGAAACTGAACTTCTACCGATATGGGCTTAGGCCTAGACTGTATTTGCTCACTGTATGTTTGACTGTTTGTTAATTAAGGGATTACACACTAAGTTTTTGACACCCTTCTACTTATCTGCGCAAGTAATCCTTAGGCGGATCAGTACTGCAAGGGACTCGAAGGTGGCCACACAAGAACTTACGTTTCCATATTTGACTTTTAAATTATAAGTATTTTAATTTGGGTATCTTATTCTGTAATAAGGCCTCTTTAAGTTTTAACCTTTAATTTTGGATTTTATTTATTTTGATTCATATTGTTTATTTGTAGGCTGCGGGTTTTCAAAAAGATATATGATTTTCCAACACACTACGTTTACGCAACATATTTTTAAAAGCTTTCGCAACGAACAAGGTTTAAAGACGGAATAACAAATTAACAGCGTTAAACTTTTGCTAAATGACTTGAGTTTTAACAATGAACGAGACTTCCTAGATTTTCGTTAAGATCACCAAGAGTTTTAGTATGAAATGAATTTCTCAACGAAAGTACAATCTGCGAAAAACACTTCAATGTGACACCGTCAGATTCGGCGATAACGTTCAGGCTGCGTTTGGGGTGTTACACAAAGTGTTGAACTTGAATCTACAACTCCTATGCCAACTTCTGCAAGTGCTTCAAAGAAATTGGAGTTGTCAAATTTGATGGATATGTGCAAGTTCATGCACAATCAACAACAAAGTTACTGGAAATATGCAAAAATTAGAGATGACTAAATTCAAAATACTTTTAAAAATATCTCTAATACTTTTATTCCTGAGTTCCTAGATGCTATCTTTGAGACATGGACAGAAGGTACTTGTAACACCCCTTACCCGAGATTGTTGCCAAAATCGAGCACGAGGCATTACTAAACTTAATCTATCACTTAAATAATTTTAAGATCTTTATTTAAACTTTTCGAAATATGCTGTTATTCTGCGTTGTAGTCGCTTAAAAATTCATATCTTGAGTTTCGAAACTCAAAATTTAGATCCGTAAATTTTTCCTGAAACTAGACTCATATATCTATCCACTAATTTTTTTCTAGAATTTTTTACTTAGTCAATTAGTACAGTTTATTAGTTAAAGTTACCCCTATTTCAGAATTCGACTGCACTGACCTCTACTTACTACGAACCACTTTTCTCCCTATAAAAAATTAATATAACTATACCGTTTGTTTATATTAAAACTAGATTCAATAAGGATTCTAAACATATAAATTACACCACCTAATTACTTTTGTACAATTTATGGTGAATTTCCAAAGTTGAAACAGGGAATCTAGAAATTTCTCTGACCCTGTTTCACTAAAACTCAGATATCTCATAAAATATAATTTCTTTACCTATTTTGCTTATTCCATAAGAAAATAGACATAATAGGCTTTAATTTCATATATTATTCATCTTAAAAATATGTTTATACAATTTTTAGTGATTTTTCAAAGTCACGTCATTTCTGTTGTTTGAATCTGTTTTTAGGTTACTTTCACATTTTCATAACTTTCATGTGATAACCACCATTCAATCATACATATTAATAAACATGCATATCATCGGCTATTTTTATTAGCTAATCTCTAGCAAGTATTTATACATCGTTCATTGTTCATATTATACTAAAAGTAACTAAGTTTCTATACATGCCATACACAAAACAAAACGTCTAATTATACCGAGTTATTTCTTTGATAGTGTGATCGGCCTCCGACGTTTCCTTCGATCCCCGAGTAGCTAGATAAGTACTATAAGAAGAAGAAAATAAAGAGATTAAGCACTAGGCTTAGTAAGCTTACAAGTAATTAAATCACAACATTCAACATAATGGATAATTATGCATAATATCATCTAACATCATAAATTTCTTTACTTCTCAATTTCTATCTTCGTCTTTATTTCCTTACCTTCTTTCTTATCTGACCTTTCCTTTTCATAAATATAATCTACTTTTCCTTTGCTGTTAATTCACTGTAATCTAACTCGTATCCTGACCCGTTGAACCACTCGGAATACTAAGGATATTAGGGTCGTTTCTGTCTATCAATATCCTGCCAATGCCATGTCTTCGACATGGACTTACATGAATTATTCCTGTCTCCAATGCCATATATATAATATGGGCTTACATGGCTCATTCCTGTCTCCAAAGCCATATATTTGATATGGACTTACATGGCTCATTTCTATCCTGTCTGTCTCCCACAACCCCAATATCCTAACATTCCTAAGGTTCAAACGGGGCTTCCTAATACTTTTTCTCTGTCACTTACTTTAATTCGACTTTAAATATTCTCATAAAATAAGTATATAAATGCTGAAATTGACAATAATAATGTAAAATAAAAGAATATTGCATTTATTTCTTTGTAAACTTACCTCGATACAAAATGTGACTAAACTTTACAATTTAGTCCTTTACTTTTCTTTTCCCGATCTACTCCCGAATTTCGCTCTTCTTGATCTATAATAGCAAATTTAACTTATTTAATATCAAAATTTATCAAAACAGTCCTTTACTCAAACTTTGCAGAAATTACATTTTTGCCCCTAAACTTTTGCATATTTACACTTTTGCCCCAAAGCTCATAAATTAAACTTCAGCCTATTTTCTTATGTTTTATGACATGCTGGTTATTTTTCCCTTCTATGGCAGCATCAAATTCATACTCTAACATGCACTTATGACTATTAGGTATTTTTACCGATTAAGTCCTTTTACTCGCTTTTGCTTAAAACCGAGTAGTACAAGTTGTCTAACATAATTTAAGACCTCATATTCTATCATAAAATATCAAAATAAACACTTTTCACCTATGGGTATTTTTCCAAATATGAACTCTAACTTAAATTATTGCTAGCATAAGCTTTATCGAGCTACAAGGGACTCAAAACGTAAAGAACATTAAAAACGGGGCTTGAAATCACTTACTATGGAGCTTGAAAGCTTGAAACAAACCCTAGCTATGGAGAACCCTTGAATTTTCGTCCTAATGAAGAAGATGGAAAAAATTGGCTTTTAATTTTGTTTTTAATTCATTTTAATAACTAAATGACCAAAATGCCCTTACTACTAAACTTTCCAAAAATTCCTTCCATGTCCTAATTTTGTCCATGAACTTAAAATTGGTCAAATTGCTATTTAAGACCTCCTAATTAATATTTCAATTCAATTTCATACTAAAAACTTCTAGAATGCAAATTTTGCAACTTATTCGATTTAGTCCCTACTTTCAATTTAAACACTTTAGGCATAGAATTTCATCACGAAATTTTCACACAATCATGCAATTATATCATGAACCTCAAAATAATAATAAAATAAAATTTTCTACCTCGGATTTGTGGTTTCGCAACCACTATTCCGTTTAGGCCCTATTTCGGGATGTTACATTTCTCCCCCCCTTTAGGGATTTTCGTCCCCGAAAATCTTACACAGAAAAGATTTGGGTACTTTTTTTAGCATAGCCTCTTCGGGTTCCCATGTAGCCTCGTCTACCCCATGCCTATTCCATAGTACTTTCACAAGTACAATACTCTTGTTCCTTAATTGCTTTACCTCTCGAGCTAGAATCTTTACTGGTTCTTCACCGTAAGTCATGTCTGGCTGAATCTCGACCTCTGTCTGAGAAATTACATGTGACGGATCTGAACGATAACGACGTAGCATAGACACATGAAATACATTATGAATCTTCTCTAACTCAATCGGCAAGGCTAACCGATATGCTAATGGTCCGACTCTCTCAATCACTTCAAACGGTCCAATAAAACGTGGACTTAGTTTGCCTTTCTTGCCAAATCGAGAACTTTCTTCCACGGGGATACCTTCAAAAAACTTTGTCACCAACTTGATACTCAATCCCTTTTCTCTTCAAATCTGCATACGACTTTTGTCTGTCTGAGGCTGCTTTTAAGCAATCTCTGATGATTTTTACTTTCTCTTCTGTTTCCTTAACTAGATCAACCCCGTAAATCTGATTTTCCTTAAGCTCCGTCCAATACAAAGGTGTGCGACATTTACGTCCATACAAAGCTTCATAAGGTGCCATCTTCAAACTCGATGATAACTATATATTGTAGGCAAACTCTACTAATGGTAAATATTTTTCCCAACTCGCCTTGAAATTCCAATACACAAAGATCTAAGCATATCTTCAAGTACTGAATAACTCTCTCTCGATCGACCGTCACTTTGAGGATGGAAAGCTATACTAAAACTCAACTGCATTACCTAAAGCCTCTTGTAACTTCTTCCAACCGTGAAGTAAATCTTGGATCTCTGTGCAAAATGATCGATAATGGCACTCCATGTAGTCTAACTATCTCTGAAATATATAACTCAGCCAACTTGTCAAGTGAGTAATCCATACGGATTGGGATAAAATGAGCCGACTTAGTTAGCTTATCAATCACAACCCATATTGCATCTTTCTTTTTCAGTGTTAACGGCAACCCTGTCACAAAATCCATAGTAACTCTGTCCCATTTCCATTCCGAACTAGCACAGGTTGCAATAATCCTGAGGGTACCTGATGTTCGGCCTTTACCTGTTGACAAATCAAGCATCTAGAAACAAACTCAGAAATGTCTCTTTTCATTCCTACCCACCAATACAATTTCTTCAAATCGTTATACATTTTTGTACTGCCTGGATGAATAGATAAAGAAGCGCTATGTGCTTCTGTGTAAATCTTTCGATTAAGCTCATCATTCTTTGGTACACAAATTCTATCTCTAAACATCAAACGACCATCGAACCAATCCAAATCTGATTCTATGCCTGACTCGCATTGAACTCTTTTAGCTTGTAACTCATTATCATCTTTTTGAGCTTCACAAATCTCTTCAAGAAATACCGGTTTAGCTCTAAATTCAGCTAAAATAGAACCATCATTTGACATGGCTAAATTGGTATTCAAAGCTCGCAATGTAAATAAAAGTTTCCTGTTTAGAGCGTCAGCAACTACATTTGCCTTGCCTGGGTGATAATCAATCACTAACTCGTAATCTTTAAGCAATTCCAACCATCTTCTTTGCCTCAAATTCAATTCTTTTTGAGTCATCAAGTATTTCAAGCTTTTATGATCGGTAAATATTCAGCACCTTTCACCATACAAATGATGTCTCCAAATCTTCAACGCAAAAATAATGGCAGCTAGCTCTAAATCATGTGTCGGATAGTTCTTCTCATGTGGTTTTAGCTGTCTAGAGGCATAAGCAATTACCTTCCCTTCCTGCATAAGTACACAACCAAGTCCATTCATGGACGCATCACTGTAAATCACAAACTCCTTACCTGGTTCTGGTTGTACTAAAACAGGAGCTTTAGTCAATAATGTTTTTAACTTGTCAAAACTCGTTGACACTTCTCATCCATTCAAACTTGATATCCTTTCGTAGTAATCTTGTCGTGGGGGTAGCTATCATGGAAAATCCTCTACAAATCGTCTATAATATCCAGCAAGACCAAGAAAACTTCTAACTTCGATACATTTTTAGGAGGCTTCCAATCCACAATAGTGAAATCTTGCTTGAATCAACCTTAATACCTTCACCGAGACAATATGTCCAAGAAAACCAACTTCTTCGTAACTGAATTCACTTTTGTTTGAACTTGGCATACAACCGATTATCTCTCGAGAATCAGAAAAAATCGTTTCTCAAATGCTCTGCATGCTCGGTCTCATCATGAGAATAAATCAAGATATCATCAATGAACACAACTACAAACTTATCCAAGTACGGTCTGAAAATTCGGTTCATTAAGTCCATAAAATGGCAGGAGCATTAGTCAAGCCAAATGGCATCACAAGGAACTCATAATGACCATACCTAGTCCGGAAGCGCCTTGGGACATCCGACTCTTTAACTCATAATCGATAGTATCCGGATCTCAAATCTATCTTGGAGAATACAAGATAGCTCCTTCAATTGATCAAACAAATCATCAATTCTAGGCAATGGATACTTGTTCTTTCATGTTACCTTGTTAAGTTGCCGATAATCTATGTACAACCGCATCGATCCGTCTTTTTTTTTTTCACAAATAGCACTGGTGCACCCCATGGTGAACTCTGGGTCTTACAAATCCTTTATCTGTTAATTCAGAATCGAAGCTTTCAATTCTTTCAATTCCAGTGAGCCATTCTATAAGGAGCAATAGAAATGGGCGTGGTACACGAATCAACTCAATACCAAACTCAACTTCTCTAACAGAGGTAAGCCTGGTAGTTCTTCCGAAAACACATCGGAAACTCACATACCACAGAGCACTCGACTCAATTTTCAATTCTGGGTTTTAGTGTTCAACACAAAAAGCAAGATAAGCTTCATACCCTTTTCTCAAACATTTCGAGCGGACATAACGAAATTATGGGAAATGAACTATCTCGACTCTTCCGAATTAACTCGAGGAATTTCACCATTTTCACACTTCAACTCAATGAATTTCTTTCTACAATTCACTATCACATCATGTGTAGTCAGCCAATCCATACCAAGAATCACATCAAACTCATCAAATGGCAATAGCATGATATGGCCGGAAAAGAGTAACCTCTAATCATCAAAGGACAATTTCTACATACTTTATCTACTAATACATGCTTGCCTAATGGGTTCGATACTTTGATCACAAATTCTGTAGATTCTATAGGCATACTTATACTAGACATCAATTTCATACAAACATAAGAATGAGTCGAACCCGGATCAATCAGAGCCATGACATTAATATTATGTAGAGAAAATGTACCCATAATCACATCGGGCGAGGATGCCTCTTCGCGTGCACGAATAGCATAAGTCCTTGCAGGGGCTCTAACATCTGGTCTCACAGTCGAATCTCTAGAGGTACCTCTGTTACCTGCTTCTACTCTCAGTTGCCTCGGTGGTCTGCCTCTAGTAGGAGCATTTCCAGATCTAGCACTCTGTATTACTTCTCGGCTAGCCACTTCTGGACATTCTCGTACAAAATGATCTGGAGCCCCACATTTATAGCAAACATTTTTGCCTGCCCGACAAGGACCATAATGAAGTCTACCACACTGTGGACACCCTGATCTACCCTGTCTGACATTACCTACACTCGCAGTCGAGGTGGTCTGAGCCTTCGGATCTTTAAATCTGCTACCTCTATTCTCGACTAGCTTGCCTGCCAAAAGCTAGATCTCGTAGAAAACTCTTTGGGCCTCTTGGATGTAGCCTCAAATGACCTACTCATCTGTCTCTTTTTTGTATCTTGTGTCTCTGTCTCAACTTTACCTTTTCTTTTTAACTCCTCCTCGCCTTACAGGCTCTCTCAACTAAAATAACGAGCTCTTTTATTTCTAGAACACCCACCGACAAATGGATATCATCATTTAACCCATCCTCAAACCTTTTACACATGATAGCCTCTGTGGACACACATTCTTGAGCATATTTACTGAGCTCCGACAAATTCACGCTCATAATCGCCACCGCTATATTGCCTTGTTTCAATTCCGTGAATTCTTTTCTCTTACGGTCAATAAACCTCTGATCGATGTACTTTTACGAAATTCCTCCCGAAAGAAATCCCAAGTGACCCTCTCCTTTGGTACAACCCGATATAAGTGTCTTCCACCATAGTAGGTTTGAGTCTCTAAGAAGTGATACTACACATTTCATACATTCCTCGGTGTACAAGATAGTTCGTCAAAGACTCGATAGTATTTTCTAACCAAAATTCTGCTCTTTCTGCATCATCATCATCTTTTGTCGCTCAAAACTCTTACGCCCCTTGTTTCTGATTCTATCAATGGTGGCTTTTCTCTTATCACAGTACTGTGGATCTGGGAAGCTTGAGCTTCATGGGTAGCTTTGAGAATCATGAGGGGGTGGAGGTCTAATCGCCGGATTCGCATGCGAATGAACTCGGCAAACCAATCATTCAAAGCTTGGAAGAGAGCTTCTCCACCACTCCTCACGATCAACGCATTCGGCCTATTCTCCGATGGCGCTGCCCTTTCCGGGAGCAGGCGCATTACTTTCTACATCATCATCACCAGCTCGCTCGGGATCCATTACTATAAAACAAAATATTTAAAATCGTCAGGAGTCGTCACACTATCAAAATACAGGTATGGCATGTATAGCTAGAATTTTACTCACACTAACTGTTCCGAGAACCGACTAAACCTGCTTTGATACCAATAAATGTAACACCCCTTACCCGAGATTGTTGCCAAAATCGAGCACGAGGCATTACTAAACTTAATCTATCACTTAAATAATTTTAAGATCTTTATTTAAACTTTTCGGAATATGCTGTTATTCTGCGTTGTAGTCGCTTAAAAATTCATATCTTGAGTTTCGAAACTCAAAATTTAGATCCGTAAATTTTTCCTGAAACTAGACTCATATATCTATCCACTAATTTTTTTTTAGAATTTTTTTACTTAGTCAATTAGTACAGTTTATTAGTTAAAGTTACCCCTGTTTCAGAATTCGACTGCACTGACCTCTACTTACTACGAACCACTTTTCTCCCTATACAAAATTAATATAACTATACCGTTTGTTTATATTAAAAATAGATTCAATAAGGATTCTAACCATATAAATTACACCACCTAATTACTTTTGTACAATTTATGGTGAATTTCCAAAGTTGAAACAGGGAATCTAGAAATTTCTCTGACCCTGTTTCACTAAAACTCAGATATCTCATAAAATATAATTTCTTTACCTATTTGCTTATTCCATAAGAAAATAGACATAATAGGCTTTAATTTCATATATTATTCATCTTAAAAATATGTTTATACAATTTTTAGTGATTTTTCAAAGTCACATCATTTCTGTTGTTTGAATCTGTTTTTAGGTTACTTTCACATTTTTCATAACTTTCATGTGATAACCACCATTCAATCATACATATTAATAAACATGCATATCATCGGCTATTTTTATTAGCTAATCTCTAGCAAGTATTTATACATCGTTCATTGTTCATATTATACTAAAAGTAACTAAGTTTCTATACATGCCATACACAAAACAAAACGTCTAATTATACCGAGTTATTTCTTTGATAGTGTGATCGGCCTCCGACGTTTCCTTCGATCCCGAGTAGCTAGATAAGTACTATAAGAAGAAGAAAATAAAGAGATTAAGCACTAGGCTTAGTAAGCTTACAAGTAATTAAATCACAACATTCAACATAATGGATAATTATGCATAATATCATCT
The DNA here is from genome assembly GCA_025698475.1 of Gossypium anomalum. NCBI lineage: Eukaryota > Viridiplantae > Streptophyta > Magnoliopsida > Malvales > Malvaceae > Gossypium > Gossypium anomalum. The sequence goes on along the minus strand of CM046968.1, from coordinate 62,541,615 downwards.
AACATCATAAATTTCTTTACTTCTCAATTTCTATCTTCGTCTTTATTTCCTTACCTTCTTTCTTATCTCGACCTTTCCTTTTCATAAATATAATCTACTTTTCCTTTGCTGTTAATTCACTGTAATCTAACTCATATCCTGACCCGTTGAACCACTCGGAATACTAAGGATATTAGGTCGTTTTTCTATCTATCAATATCTCCGCAATGCCATGTCTTCGACATGGACTTACATGAATTATTCCTGTCTCCAATGCCATATATATAATATGGGCTTACATGGCTCATTCCTGTCTCCAAAGCCATATATCTCGATATGGACTTACATGGCTCATTTCTATCTCTGTCTCCCTGTCACAACCCCATATATCCTAACATTCCTAAGGTTCAAACTGGGGCTTCCTAATACTTTTTCTCTCACACTTCGCCTTTTTAATTCGACTTTAAATATTCTCATAAAATAAGTATATAAATGCTGAAATTGACAATAATAATGTAAAATAAAAGAATATTGCATTTATTTCTTCAGAAACTTACCTCGATACAAAATGTGACTAAACTTTATAATTTAGTCCTTTACTTTTCTTTTCCCGATCTACTCCCGAATTTAGCTCTTCTTGATCTATAATAGCAAATTTAACTTATTTAATATCAAAATTTATCAAAACAGTCCTTTACTCAAACTTTGCAGAAATTACATTTTTGCCCCTAAACTTTTGCATATTTACACTTTTGCCCCAAAGCTCATAAATTAAACTTCAGCCTATTTTCTTATGTTTTATGACATGCTGGTTATTTTTCCTTCTATGGCAGCATCAAATTCATACTCTAACATGCACTTATGACTATTAGGTATTTTTACCGATTAGTCCTTTTACTCGTTTTTGCTTAAAACCGAGTAGTACAAGTTGTCTAACATAATTTAAGACCTCATATTCTATCATAAAACATCAAAATAAACACTTTTCACCTATGGGTATTTTTCCAAATATGAACTCTAACTTAAATTATTGCTAGCATAAGCTTTATCGAGCTACTGGGACTCAAAACGTAAAGAACATTAAAAACGGGCTTGAAATCACTTACTATGGAGCTTGAAAGCTTGAAACAAACCCTAGCTATGGAGAACCCTTGAATTTTCGTCCTAATGAAGAAGATGGAAAAAAATTGGCTTTTAATTTTGTTTTTAATTCATTTTAATAACTAAATGACCAAAATGCCCTTACTACTAAACTTTCCAAAAATTCCTTCCATGTCCTAATTTTGTCCATGAACTTAAAATTGGTCAAATTGCTATTTAAGACCTCCTAATTAATATTTCAATTCAATTTCATACTAAAAACTTCTAGAATGCAAATTTTGCAACTTATCCGATTTAGTCCCTACTTTCAATTTAAACACTTTAGGCATAGAATTTCATCACGAAATTTTCACACAATCATGCAATTATATCATGAACCTCAAAATAATAATAAAATAAAATTTTCTACCTCAGATTTATGGTTTCGCAACCACTATTCCGTTTAGGCCCTATTTCGGGATGTTACAGTACTGACTATGCAAGCAGAGATAGAGTTGAAAAAGACAAGGGGAATGAGTCAGAAAAATAAAAAGGGGGATTCTTGTCTTGATTTATTTAATTATTCTTAAGTCTTTAGGAATTTATTTCTTTCGTAATTAGGATTTAATTTCTGCTGAATAAAACATAACAAGCATGAATAAACTTAACACTTCTTTAGAAAGAAAAATGCTAAGTGATATGGTAATGGGAATGAACCTGTCTAGGATTAGGTTATTAGGAAAGGCTTGGTATTTAAGCAGCCTTAATGACTCACCTCTCTTTCTTTACAACCCTACTTGGAGTTTAGTTTTCATTCATTACTTTGTTCTTGCAATGAGGACATTGCTTCTTTTTAAAGGGGGGTAAGGCAAATAAATTGCTCAAATTTTTAAAATTTTCAAGTATGTTTCAATCATCTCTTTCATAAGTATGTTTTAATAAATGAATGTTTAGAGACATTTTTTTTAATGAGATAGTTTGTATGCAAGTATGAATGATGATTTTATCTGAGTGAAAGTATGTTATCATGAAGAACGGAATGCTTGTATAATCTTAGCCTTAGTAATATTTTCCATGAAAACTTAGTTTCTCTTGAGAATAGACATGTATGAAGGTTTATATCTTTAGAATTGACTTAGTAACTTTCTTGAGGCGAAATCCTAGGGGACATAAAAATCTAAAATGATATAGGCATTATTTCTTTTGATCGTTTGAGCCTTTTTAAGCCAACCCTATGATATTAGACCCTTAAAACTGTAATTTTGAACTTAAAGGCCTGTTTATTGTAATGAACCTACATTATAAGTTGTAGGGCCTAAAATTTGCCCGGCCCAAACCACTAGAAACTAAAACCCAATAAAAACAGACCCAAACCTAAATACCTATTTACAAGCAAGGCCCAAATGGCCCAAAACACAAATAGAAAAAAAAACCCTAGGAGCCGCCGTTTGCAACCGAAACAGTCCCCCCTCCGCACGTCACGCGCCTCTTCCGTGCTGCACGCCACTCTACCTCCACATCAGAGACGTGCTCCTACAAACATGTAAAACAAGTTGTAAAAGAGTCGGGTATAAAACTGAAACAAAACAAATGTAAAAGGGACGATTTTTTCCCTCACAGCAGAATACACAAGCAATAAAACATCAACAAAAGTCAGTTTACAGTCTTAAGAGGTGTTTTTCCGTTTCTGTTTTTTGGATTTTCGGTTAATGTTTATTTTTTTCCTCTCTATCGTTTTTATAAACTATTTTTTTTAAAAAGAATAATAAAGAAGAGAGAAGGGGACTTACCTGGGTTCACACCGTGATCGGCATCGGAGACAGAGGCATAGAAATGCCAATGACCCTCCATTGCGGCTTCCCCAAAGCTGGGTTGAAATCCTAGCAGAGATTTGGGGGGGTGTTATTTTCTTTTTCTAAAAATGGCAGAGCAAATGAAAGGTGGGCCAAAATCTAGGGTTTTACTAAAGAAATGCCATTCAATGGCTTTTGTTTTTTAAATGGCAAATGAAACAGCACCGTTTGGTGCTGGACCCACACACTTTGACTCAAAATGGGGAATTTGAGCATTGAGTCCCTCCCTTCGTGCTAGCGATCAATCGGGCCTTGCTTATGCTTTCTTTGATTATTTAAATTCATCCCTAGAATTTGCGTGTCATTCCATTTTAGTCCACGTCTAGGTGCAGCGTTTTGGGACTTGGGGAATTTGCATTTTTAGTTTCTGCTTGTTTGTGCGTATCTAGTTCAAGTCCTTGATATTGTTTTAATAATTTGATTTGTTTAAAATTATCCTCTGCATTTTGTTTTTATTTCAATGGTGTTCTTTTTTTAGTTTTTTTAATTCCTTTACTCTTTTTTTAAATTTATTTTTCTATTTTAATATTTTACGTGTTTTTTTTATAAAAAATTGATTTATTTTGTAATTTGTTTATTTTAAATTTTCTTATATACAATTTATCTCTTCTAAAAATCCTATTTTATTATATATTTATTTTTTTTTAAGAAAAACACTATTATTCATTATTTTTATATATTTTACTCATTAAGTTTCTACTTTATGTGCATTATAAGTTGTTAACAAACATTTTTTATGATTATTGATTTTATATTATATAGATTGTAATTCATATATATTCGTTAGCATATTTTTATACGATGGTACTTGTAATTCATTTATACTGTCTAGTATGTATATTATTTGTTTTAAAATTTGGCCTGAGCATATGTTGCAATTTTTATGTACATAATTGATGTCACGTTTTTACTAATTTTAGTTGTAAATTGTTTTGTATAGCATTTAGGTTAAATTTCAGCTTATAACATTTGTTTTGAAATTCACTTATATGATAAATTTTATATTTATGCATTAATATTTATATATTGCCTATTTGTCTATTGTTGTTTTATGTGTTTTAATTTTTATATTTGTACCTTTGTATTACAGTCGATGAACGGTGAGCTATGATATTTATTGTTTGTTTCAAATTGTTCATTTCATTTTTTCCATTTTCAAATAAGTCGAATAAATGTGCTCCACCGCCTTTATAACCACCCGTGTTTCAAAAGAACCCTCTCAATATAAGGAAATATTTCGTGTTTAGGAGTTCGAGGGGTCGTGCCCAATCGTGTTGGGTTTTTTTTTCGTTCAGCTAAAATACAAAATATCATTTGAAAATTTCGTCCATGTTTTTTAAAATTAAAATGAGGCAATATTTCGTATTTGGGGAGTTTGAGAGGTCCTTCCCAATCGTGCTGGGTTTCATTTTTTTCATTTGACTAAAATATGGAATATCCTTTTTTTTAAATTTCATCTACGTTTTCTTAAACTAAAACGAGGCAATATTTTGTGTTTGGAAGTTTGAAAGATCATGCCGAATCGTGCTGGGTTTCGATTTTTTTCATTCGACTAAGATACGGAATTTCCTTTTGACATTTCATCCATATTTTATTAAATTAAAATGAGACAATATTTCGTATATGGAAATTCGATAAATCGTGCCCAATCATGCTGGGTTGCGATTTACCGTTTGGCCAAATAACCAAATATCCTTTTGAAATTTCAAATGCATGAGTTTTGAAAGTTACAAAATGATCTTGTATTGAGGATTTGAAATATTGTGTCCAATCGTGCTGGACATGACATTTTATTCCTTTTGAGCGAGAGAATCTCGGCATCCAATTCAAGTTATCCAAATGTTTTTAAAGGAATTGAATTTCAAAATCTTTTTCAAATTTTCGGCATTAGGACAATCATTGATTAATACGATACCAATTTTGGGCGTTGCGAGGGTGTTAATCCTTCCTCGCGCGTAACCGACTCTCGAATCTGTCTTCTAGTTTTTCGTAGACTAGAAACGTTGTTTTAATAAACCAAAATGCTTTATTAAAATGATAGACCATAGGGTGACCCAATCACACCTAAACAAAAAGGATTGGTGGAGACTCCATTTTTGTTTAAAGTCAACCTCCGTTTTTCAAAATAAAAAATGGTTTCGACACCATCTTTTAAAGTTATCCTAATTTTTTGCACCCATCTTAACTAAAGTTTTCTTGGTAATCAACATTTGAGGAAATTTTCAAAAAGATGTATGTGCTCATGCATTAAAAAAAAAAAAAGAGACGAAGGAAGAGGGAAGAAAAGTTTGCTTAGTCTCAAAAAAGGAAAAATGTATGAGCTTGAGTTCAAAATAAGTTTAGGGGTGTTCCAAAGGTTCACTTAAATAAAAAAAGGTTGTATTTCGAGAAATCCAAGACAAAGTTAAAGGTTAAGATTTTGAAACCAAAATGTCTCATCTCTTAAAATCCCTACTTTAACCGAGCCCTATTACAACCTTATAAAAGACCTATTGATTTGATGATTATGTCACCTATATTAGTGGAGAGGAAGTACTAAGTTAAACATATGAAGATCATAAATAAGCCTTATGATTGTTTGCTTGATTGATAAGAAATTATGTTGAATGAAGAATGTTATCTATGGCTATGACATACAAACAAACTATGATTCATGTTGGCATATTTTGAAACTTAGTATAAAATTCTATAAATGTTTGCATATGAATTACTTGATAATAAAGAAGATCTATGAACATGAAGTTATTAATGCATGATTATGGGACAAAGATTGATGCTGCTTACACAGTTAGAAATTTTGCCTTAGCAAGACCTTTTTGCTGACTCGGGACAAGCAATGATTTAAGTTTGGGGGTGTGTAAACTAAAAAATATTTAGGATTTTTCCTATGTAATTTATCACCTTTTTACTTAAATTTGTTGTTGAAACTAAGTAATTGTTTAATTAATTAATGAAATATGTGAAAATATGAAATTAGGACATAGAAATTATTCAAATGTGATTTTATGCTTTATTATATAGTTTTCATGCATAAAATGGCTTATTTTATATTGATTTGAACATATTACATTTTTTAAGACATAAAATGGGTCAGGCATGATTACATTAAATAATACAATATAAAATTATATTTAATAAATCATTTTAAATATTTCATTAATAATTTGGGTTGTAATTAATTATTTGAATTGGATAAATTTTATTCTTTGGTCATTTAACTTATTGATTTATTTTGGACAGGTCTGATAGCTTTGTTGAATTACAAAAACTGTTTAAATTAAAGACTAAGTCAACCCAAATTCGGCTACACATGGCTGTCCATTTAAATCACTTTCTAGTTTAATTACATAAGGTCCTTGCATTTTTGAAGAAATTAGACAAAAGATTTACATTTGACCGAGTCCCAATCCTGAGTTATTATGGCATTTAAATTGCTTAAAAATGAAGCAAAAATTAGCTTAAATTCCACTAATTGTGGCTAGCCACTCATGGAAGAAATTTGAAGAGACTAAACCCAGCTTTTTTTAGCAAACTACCCACCTCTCTTCACCTATAAATAAGACCCCCTTCATTCCCTCATTCATCATTCATCATTCATCATCCTTCATCCCTCATCCATCATCATTCTCTCTTCTCTCTCAATTCTCTTAGCATTTTCCATTTCCCACGCCTAGCATCATCTTTTCATAGATATTTTAGCAATTAAATCCTCTTAAAGAGCCCTTGGTCGGCCACCTTGGAGAGCCATCAGCAAAGGAGCAAAGTGAAGAAGCGAAGGAGCCTCGTCAGTCAGAGTCTTGGGTGACAGCCACTTTGATTTGGGTTTAATCTTTCTTTTCTTTAACTTAATCTAAAAATGTTTGCTATGTGTTCTTTGTTCTTGTTTACAACAACGTTACTTTAATTTTATTTAAGCTAGGATGATTGGTTTGATTAAATAATATTTATTTGATTCATGCTTATAATGTTTGTGCCTCAATCGATCATGTTTTCAATTAAAATCAAGTATGTATTTCGTTCATACGTGATTGAAATGCACTTGAATTAGCTAAGCAATCATAACCCGATTAAATTGCAAGTTGTATAACAACTCTAACCAAGCTCTATTATCAGCATAGTTTTTAGACTTGTGTAATTAAACTGTTTCAAACCTAACACCTCCTTGTTACCTCACACGAAAGCTAAGAAACCCTTAGTAAATAAGGATCAATAAAATGCGTATTTACTAAGTAAAGGATTTTGAAAGGACCTAATGTGGTTTCCAAACTCATGAAAGATCGAGTTGCCATGGAATATTTTTCTGAATGTTATTAAACATGTTGATAATAAATTGAGTTTAATTAAAGTAATTGTCTTAGTTTGTTTGTGTTATAATTTTTGCAAATTGTGTTTAATTTTGCTAAAATCTATTTCATTCATATAGTTTGCATACTTAGGATAATTTATACTAGGGATCATTGCATTTAGTTTAATATATTTTAATCATCACTTCTCAACCATATTGTGTTTTTATTTACCAACTTGTTAGTCTAATTTTACAATTAAATGATTTAACACAAATACAATCCCTATGGAGACAATAACTCGATACTTACTTATTACTTGATAACGATTGTGTACACTTGCACAAACCTACGCATTCAGTAACCCGTCCAGTTTTTCAGATTTAACATGAAGTAACATTTCAAAACAATATATTTCTATTTACAATTCACCACTACATCATATTGGGTTAACCAATCCATTCCCAAAATCACATCAAATTCATCAAATGGAAGTAACATCAAGTCAGCTAAAAAGCAATAACCCTTTACCATCAACGGACAGTTTTTACAGACTTTATCCACCAAAACACACTGGCCCAGGGGGTTTGAAACTTTAGCCACAAATTCAGTGAATTCAACAGGTAAAATTTTAACAGACACTAAGTTTATGCATATGCATGAATGTGTGGAACCAGGATCAATTAAAGCAGTAATATCAATATCAAGTAGAGAAAATGTACCAGTAATGACGTCTCTAGCACGAATAGCATATGTTCTTGCAGGTGCTCGTGCCTCAGATTTAACTGCTGTATCCTTGGAAGTACCTCAACTACCACTAACATTACCGAGGTGACGGGGTGGTCTGTCCCTCGAAACAAGATTACTCAGCTTTAGATTTGGTTCTATTTCTTTTTGAACTCTCTCTGGACAATCTTTGAGAAAATGGTGAACCATATCGATAACAAGCTCCACTTCTCAAATGGCATTCCTTAAAATGAAATTTGTTGCAATGCTTGCATTTTGGTTTAGGATTACTGACACTACCCACACTGGTTACAGATGGTGATGAAGACCTCGGGTTAGAGCGTTGAGAGCCTCACTCTTTTCCAGAATACCCCGTAGAGGTAGTAACATGATCATAATACTTCTTTATTTTCTTAGAGGCAAATGATTGTGACTTGCTCATAATCCTTTTTCCAAAAACCCGAGCCTCTATTTTAGATTGTTTGTTTTATTTACTCAATTCCTCAACTTTGTGTGCTCGACTAGCTAACACCGTAAATTCCCTTATTTTGAGAATTCCAATCAATAACTTGATATCTTCATTTAAACCCTCTTCGAAGCATTTACACATCTCAGCCTCAGTTAGAACCCATTCTTTGGCATATTTCCTCAACCGAATAAATTCTCGTTCATACTCAGATATAGTCATGTCTCCCTGCTTGAGTTCTAAAAATTCTTTCTTTTTTTGATCCATAAATCTCTAACTAACATATTTCTTCCTGAATTCAGCCTAAAAGAATTCCCATGTAACGTTCTCTCTCGGTACAACTAAAGTTATGGCAGTCCACCAATGATAAGTTGTATCTTTTAGTAGAGATACTACACATTTCAAACATTTAGCAGGTGTACAAGATAATTCATCAAAAACACGGATGGTATTTTCCAACCAAAATTCAGCCCGTTCCGGATCATCATCTACAGTAGCTCTAAATTCTTCTGCCCCATGCTTACGATTTTTATCTACCGGTGGCTTACCTGTAACACCCTAAACCCGGCCTGGACGTTATGGCTGAATCTGACGTGTCATACGAAGTTTAAAAATCCATGTTTTGTTTTATTATCTAAAAACCGACTATTGTTGAGCTAACCAGAGTGAATAGAGGCTGCGCACCAGGTAGGTATCCGAAACAGAGGAGGTGAGCCATGAAGGCTGCTTAAGTACTAAGCTCTTGATTGGATCTAATCCTAGACATGCCCACCACTATTGCCACACTTTGGAAAACAAGTTGAAATTCATTTAAGTAGTTATCTTTGTTATTCCAATTACGTGTGTCGTGGTGTTATTTTGAAAACAAGTATCATTTTGGAAACACGTCCTAAGTCTAGCCCAATTGTTATCAACCAATTTAAATAAAATAATCCCAGAAAAGAAAGAAAATAAATTTAAAGTGGCCTTATTACAACTCAACAATAAATAAAGCAAACTTAATGAAAACCAAAAACTTATTCAAAAGCCCAAAAGCGATCACCGTGGCCACTCTGAATCCCCTCCGGCTCTAAGTCCCCCAAATCAAGGCTCACCTGCAAGGTTAAGGAAAGGGGGTGAGTTTGGAAAATTAATGTGCAACAAGCCCTTTTAGAGCCCAAAACAATATCAGCCTACTGGGCCTAAGCCCCAGTCCAATCTCAACATATACTGGGCCGAAGCCTTTTCATATTTCATATTTCATAACATTGGGCCGAAGCCTTTACTGTAACCGGTATGGCCCGTAGGCCCATTTCAATATCACGTGTAATGTCAATGAAAGAATGAATGCAAGCCCATTTGGGGAGACTACTAGACCCACCATCTGCTACTCTCCACCCATACCAACCAAGCTCTCCATGTGGGGAATAACTCGACCCACCCAACCATAACTCTCTACTGGCAGTATAACTGCTTTATCATATAACTAGAGGCCTAGCCTCTTTTTATAACTGGGGCAAAAGCCCTTTCGGTGAACTGGGGCGTAAGCCCTTTTCAATAAACTAGGGCATAAGCCCTTTTCAATAAACTGGGGCATAAGCCCTTTTGCACTTCCTCCATCCATATAAAAACCCAACCCAATGTATTCATACATATCATGCATATCATACATATCATGTGCGTATCATACATATCATGTGCATATCTTATCAATCATGTATATCAAAATCCAATGCATCAAATTCATGATTAAACCTAGGGGTATAATGGTTATTTTTACCTGGAGCAAAATAGTCATTTTCATATCATAGGGGTAATTCTGTAATTTTACCAAATATTAGGGTTTTCCATGTTCATCATCAGTTACTAACAGTTCAAGTGTTTAAACAGCGATTCTGGCCCATTTTTAGCGAAATCAGGTTATTGGGCCAAAAACCCCTAATGGGCCCTACATCGCCGTCTTTGTCATCTAGGCCTATTTAGCCCATAATCTATAATGGTGTCAACAGTCTTAACACGCAATTTAACTGGTTTTCATTTTCTATCAAATTTACTCAAATGGGCCCGAAAGCCCATAGGGCCCAATTTTTACCCCTCGAGGCCCAATTTACCGTAATGCCAAAAATCGTGCTTTTACCTGTCCCAACGATCCCGATCATCAACTTAGCGAATCTAACTAACCAATGAGCGTTTGCTTGCTCACAAGTCCTCGAAATGCCAGAATTTCGGTACTTTGGCCTTTCGGCATATATCGTTTTAAGCTATGAAAAAGGGTTCGTTACACACCTGTTTTGCGATATTCCTTGACGAGATCTCCTACACGATTTCTCCTTTAATCAACCATTAATAGATCAGCTCACAATAACTGAACCAAATCGAGAACCATCTAATACCAACACTTACACATTCAGCCACCCTCCATGATAGCCTTAGTAACCTTACCCTTGTCGAACTTGATGACTAGCTCTAGCCATTCTGATGATCCAAACTAACCAGAGTTGACCCTACGCCTTGCTGCTCCTCTACTAAACAAACCATAAAAAGATTAAAAGAAAAAGGGTTTCGACTTTTTTCAACAGTTACTATAGGAATCGTTTAGAGGTCGAGCACTTACCACAGTCTTTTTCCTCTTGAATCCGTTTATGCCTAGAAGATAAGGGAATTGACCACCAACAAGTGAAAAGAAAAAAAAGCATTGCTGGTCAACAATGAATCGGCACCACCTAGCTTCATAAATTTTGGCTTTTGCGGTATTTCGACAGAAGTGGAGGTAAGGGAAAGAAACAACAGATGAATGGAGAGAAGTAGTGGGCTGGTTTGGAAGGAGAAACAACAAATGAATGGAGAGAAGTAGTGGGCTGGTTTGGAAGGAGGAAAAGGAAAAAAAGATGAGAGGAGGGGTGGTAGACTCGGCTAAAAAAGAAAAAGGAGAGAAAAGACCAAACCAAAGGAAGAAAACGGCACCACCTAGACCCTAATACCGAAAATCCCCAACTAAAACCCCCTGTCGAAATCCCCTCTCTAAACCTCAATATTCGGCCAACTCTATCCCCCTCTCAAATCCCTAAAATCTCTCCCCTTTTCCCTCCTTAATCCATGCCCTTGACTGATTCAAACTCCTTTCAACAGAGTTCCATTCAGCTTTAAACTCTAGCGTGCACAAAGCATAAAAATTAGCATCATATTTGCCAACACAGGGAATCGATCCCATGTCTTCCCAAACCACTTACATGCAACCCTTATAGCTCCCTAGTGGCGTCACTTAGCCACTTTACCCGAGGCTCTTTTGTGATACATTTTACCCATAAATTTTAATAAGACCACCTATCCAAAGCCCCTAACTTCACAAGTCCAAAATTCAAAAATTCTACCGGGTTTTGGCCAACACATGGGCCTTCCATAAGCCCATTTACACACTCAAATTATGAATTTCACAACCAAAAACCAAATTTTAAACACTTTACCAAAATATTGAGAACCACAAAAAAAACCCCGAAAATCAGGATGTTACAACCCTACCCTCCTTAAAAAAAATTCGGCCTCGAAATTTACCTGATCCAAACAGTTGAGGGTATTGCTGATGCATCGCCTCTTCGGTCTCCCAAGTAGCTTCTTCCTTGCCATGGTTCCTCCAAAGTACTTTCACTAATGGAACTGACTTCTTTCTCAACACCTTAACGTCGCGATCAAGTATTTGCACCAGTTCTTCTTCGAAAGTCAAATCTGACTGTACCTCGATTTCTTCAACTGGCACGATATGAGTTGGGTCAGAACGACATCGCCTTAGCATGGAAACATGAAAAATGTCGTGAATACGATGCAGTTCTGGTGGTAACTCTAGCTGATAAGCCACCGGCTCTATCCGTTTAACAATTCGATAAGGCTCAATAAACCGTGGACACAACTTGCCCTTCTTACCAAATCTCAATATCTTTTTCCAAGGCGAAACTTTCAAGAAGACCATGTCCCCTACAGTATATTCAATATCCTTATGTTTCAGATCGGCATAAGACTTTTGTCGATCCGTTGCCTCTTTTAACCGATTCCTGATCACCTTAATCTTGTCTTCAGTATCTACTACCAACTCTGGCCCAAGTACCTGCCTTTGCCCCAATTTTTCCCAACAAGTAGGCGAACGACACCTTCACCCATATAGTGCCTCATAAGGAGCCATCTGAATACTTGCTTGGTAACTGTTGTTATACGCGAACTCCGACAATGGCAAATAGTCCTCCCAGCTGCCCCTAAACTCAATAACACAACCTCTCAACATGTCTTCTAAAATCTGAATGACCCTCTCTGACTGCCCATCCGACTGAGGGTGGAAAGCCGTATTGAAATCCAATCGCGTTCCCAACACTTTATGCAACTTCTGCCAAAACCGAGATGTAAACCTTGGCTCTCGGTAAAAAATTATCGACACTGGCACTCCATGCAACTGCACTATCTCTGCCACATACAACTTGGCTAGCTTCTGAAGTGAGTAATCGGTTCAGACAGATATGAAATGGGCAGATTTCGTGAGCCTATCCACAATTACCCAAACCGAATCCTTCTTAGAAGGTGTCAATGGCAACCCACTTACAAAATCCATAGTTCCCCTTTCCCACTTCCAAAGTGGTATCCTTACTGGCTGTAACAATCCTGAAGGCAGTTGATGCTCGGCCTTCACTTGTTGACATGTCAAACATTTCCCCACAAATTCGGTCACTTCTCACTTAAGCCGAGGCCACCAATATAGCTCTCGCAAGTCTCGATACAACTTACACCCTCTTGGATGCATAGCACAAGGTCCATTATGTGCCTCATTCAAAATCATCAACCTCAAGTCAGAGTCCTTCGGCATACAAATTCTTCCTCAAAAACAAAGAACTCCCTTGCTATTTAACCCAAAGTCTGGATCCTCCCCCTTCTCCACTTGCTGAAACCGAGAAACCAACGACTCATCTTCCAACTGTTGCTTCTTAATCTGTTCTACCCAAGTCGGTCTCACTTGTAACTCTGCCAACAAGCTTCCATCGTCATACAAACTTAGACGAGCAAACATTGTCTTCAACTCTGCCACAGCCCTTCGGCTTAACGCATCAGCCACAACATGTAATATCCCGAATTAGGGCCTAATCAGAATAGTGGTCTCGTGACCACAAATCCGAGATAGAGATAATTATTTTATAATTATTTTGATGTTTATGATATGATTGCATGATTGTGTAAAAATTTCGTGATGAAATCCTATGCCTAAAGTGTTTAGATTGAAATTAGGGACTAAATCGAATAATTTGTAAAACTTGCATTCTAGGAGTTTTTAGTATGAAATTGTTTTGGAATATTAATGAGGAGGTCTTAAATAGCAATTTGACCAATTTCTAAGTCTATGGACAAAAATTGGACATGGATGGAATTTTGGAAAGTTCAGTAGTAAGGGCATTTTGGTCATTTAGTTATTAAAATGAATTAAAAACAAAATTAAAAGCCAATTTTTGTCCTTCTTCTTCATTAGGCCGAAATTTCAAGGGTTCTCCATAGCTAGGGTTTGTTTCAAGCTTCCAAGCTCCATAGTAAGTGATTGCAAGCCTCGTTTTTAATGTTCTTTACGTTTTTAGAATCCAGGTAGCTCGATTAACCTTATGCTAGCAATAATTCAACCTAAGGTTCATATTTTGAAAAATATCCATAGGTGAAATTTGTGTATTTTGGTGTTTTATGATAGAAAATGAGGTTTTAAATTATGTTAGACAACTTGTACTACTCGGTTTTAAGCGAAAACGAGTAAAAGGGCTTAATCGGTAAAAATACCTAATAGTCATAAGTACATGTTAGAGTGTGAATTTGATGTTACCATAGAAGGGAAAAATGATTATCATGTCATAAAACATAAGAATAAGGGATGAAGTTTAATTCCTGAGCCCAGGGGCAAAAGTGTAATTATGCAAAAGTTTAGGGGCAAAAATGTAATTTTATCAAAGTTTGTATTAAATGTTGTTTTGATGAATGTATGTATTAAATAAGATTAATTTGGCATTATAGATCAAGAGAAACGAGATTCAAGTCGCGATCGAGGGAAAAACAAAGTTTACGAAGAATAGGCTCGATTGCTAATAATTTTGTATCGAGGTAAGTTCATGTGTAAATGTAGTAACATAATTGTCATTTTAATTAACTTAATGATATTTATATGACATGATGCTTATTATTATGAAATATTATGCTTTGTGGTTATTGTTGAGTAATATGCAAATTATGTTTATTACTTGTTAAATATGAACTGCTACCGAGTATCGGTTTCGATATTCCATGGGAGACGGCAAAGATATGTGATCGAGGAACAAGATCATTTGAACCTTGGGAATAGATTAGAATACAAGTGACAAGTCACTAGGATGGTTGAGTTCCGAACTCGTTGAGTTGAGTCCGAGTTCGTGAGATGTAACTAGGCATCCGAGCTCGTTGAGTTGGGTCCGAGTTCACTTATGGATGCGAATGCCCGAGCTCATTGAGTTGAGTCCGAGTTCACTTATGGGCGGGTTACATGGTAGCTTGGCTACATAAGTTCCGTAGGCTATTGAGTTTGTCTAGCTGCGGGTATGGCTCTTATGTTCATGAGATCCACTTATTCAAATTATATTCCGATGTGTTCAACGGGTGAATCTTAAGTGAATAAGAAGAAGGCCTAAAATGAAGGTGACATGTTAGTAAGTGTGGTAATGAGAAAATTTGACAGGTATGTGCTTAAACCCTCGGGTTGATAACTTGGTATGATGAAATCGTAGAAAGATATTAAATACAAATGAAATATAAATTTCTTGGTGTTGTTTATGCAAATAATGTTTTTGTGGGATTGTGTGATTATGTTACTTGCTATTTGCATGTGAACTTACTAAGCATTTGTGCTTACTCCCTCCTTTTCTTTCATTGTAGTTTTGACAAGCCGGCTTGAGAATCGGGATAGGTCGAAGACTCGTTCACACTAACCGAAGGCCTAAATTGGTAAAATGGCTTGTGTGTTTTGAATGTCGCATGTATGGCAAAATACTCACTTTGTGTAAATGATCTTATGATATGGCTATGGTTTGGAAGGAAAAGGGTTTATAAATGATTAGCCATTGGAATGGCCAATCTAAGTCATATTTGATGTTATGTATGTTTAAAATGATATTTAGTCCATGAAAATCCTTAGTAAAGTGAAATTTGCCATAAAACAGAATCTGGCAAAGAAGAGATGATGTAAATTTGAAAAATCACTAAAAATAGTAGAAATGGAATTAAATGATGAGTAAGTTATGAAATTGAACATTAATGAGTCTATTTTCATATGGATTGAGCAAAACAGGTACATAAATTATATTTTATGAGATATTTGAATTTTTGTGAAACAGGGCCAGAGTGATTTCTGGATCCCCTGTTCTGACTTTAAAAATTCATAATAAATTGTAAAAAAAATAATTAGAAGTCATGCTTTATATGTACAAATTTATTATTGAGTCTAGTTTTAATAGAAACAAACATCATAGACATTGAAATTCTGTACAGAGAGATATCTAATTCGTAATACACAGATGTTAGAGTAGTCAAACCCTAAAATAGGGGGGACTTTAACTAATAAACTGTACTAATTGGCTTGACCAAAAATTCTAGAAACAAATTAGTAAATATATATTTGAGTCTAGTTTCAGGTAAAATTTATGGAATTGGATTTCGAGTTTCAAAACTCGAGATATGAATTTTTAAGCGACTGTGACGTAGATTCTTAGCTTGACTGGAAATTTAAAAAAAAAATTGTTTGAGCGGTTTAAGTAATGAATTAAGTCTGTTAACACCTCGTGTTCGAATTCGGTGACGGTCTCGGGTACGGGGTGTTACATTTGGTGGTATCAGAGTAGGTTTAGTTGGTTCTCGGACTAATGTGTTGTATGTACGGGTTTTGCTATACATGCCATATATATAAATTGTGATAGTGTGACGACTTCTGACTTTTTAAATGATTTTTTTATAGTAAATGGATCCCGATCCAGTTGCGGCTGATGATGTAGAGAGTAATGCACCAGCTCCAACTGAAGAGGCGGTGCCAACTGAAAATCCACCTCCTACTGTCGGTCAAGGAGGAGGAGAAGGGGCTCGGGAAGCCTTTCTCCAGATGATGAGTGCACGGTATACTCGAGTTCATTAAATGCGAACCCGAATGCACAACCTCCCCCGATTCCTCAACCTGTACCCCCGATGCCTCAAGGTGTAGATCTGATGAAATTTCACAGAACTCCAGTTGACAAAATCTGTAAACAAGGGGCCGAAGAATTTAGGGCAAATGTTGATGATGATGTCGAGAAAGCAGAGTTTTGGCTCGAGAATTCTATTCGAGTATTTGATGAATTGTCTTGTACACCTGAAGAATGCTTGAAATGTGCTATATCATTGTTGAGGGATTCAACTTATCATTGGTGGAAGACATTGACTTCAGTAGTACCGAAAGAGAAAGTAACTTGGGAGTTCTTTCAAGAAGAATTTCGGAAGAAATATATCAGTGAAAGATTTATTGATCAGAAGCGTAAAGAGTTTCTTGAATGCTAGAGAATATATTCCTACAGAAGCTAAAATGTGCAGACGATTTGAAGACGGACTCAATGAAGACATCAAAGTATTTGTTGGGATTCTTGAAGTAAAAGAAATGGTAGTACCGGTTGATCGAGCTTGCAAGGCTAAAGAACTACTTAAAGAGAAGAAAAAGGTAGAGGCTGAGACTAGAAATTGGAAGAAAAGACCGACGAGCAGTTCATTCTCACAGCAATCCAGAAAATCTAGAAATATTAATCCTCGTTCACAGGTTTCGGCTGGACAATCATATGGAAATTTTAAGAAGTAAAATGTGGGTCCTAAATCTCAGACTACTTCTGCAGCTAGTGTGGAAAATACAAGATTTGTTAAGCCCGAGTGCCAGCGGTGTGGTAGACATAATTTTGGCCCATGTAGAGCGAATGAATGTTTTCGGTTTGGTTCCCCGGATCATTTTATTAGAGATTGCCCAGAGAGAGTTGAGAAAGAAAAATTTCAGAGTGTAAAAGCCAGTGGTGCAGACTCAAGGGGAAGAATTCGAGAAAAGCTGGAAATGAAGCAAACAGTAAAAATGTAGCCAGAGATTCAGCAGCTAAGTCTGAAGCAAGGGCTCCAGCTAGAACTTATGCTATAAAGGCACGTGAAGATGCTTTATCACCCGATGTGATTACTGGTATATTTTCTCTTTATGATGTTAATGTTATTGCTTTGATTGATCCCGGTTCTACTTATTCATATGTATGCATGAAACTAATGTTTAGTATGAATATACCTGTTGAGAACACAGAATTTATGATTAGAGTGTCGAACCCGTTAGGCAAATGTGTGGTAGTTGATAAAGTATGCAAGAAATGCCCTTTAATGATTCGGGGTCATTACTTTTCGGCTGACTTGATGTTGTTGCCGTTTGATGAATTTGATGTTATTTTGGGTATGGATTGGTTGACATTGCATGATGCTATAATAAATTGTAAAGAAAAGGTTATAGAATTAAAGTGTGAAAGTGGTAAAATTTTGCATGGTTGAACCGCACAAATCAGAGGCATTATCTAGTATGATTTCTTCAATGTCGGCTCAGAGATATTTGAGAAAGGGTTATGAAGCTTATTTGGTATATGTAATTAATACAAAAGAAGTTGAAAAGAAAGTTGAATCAGTGCCGGTTATGTGTGAATTTGCGGACGTATTTCCAGAAGAATTGCCGAGTTTGCCTCCAGTCAGGGAAGTAGAATTTGGTATTGATTTGATACCGGGAACAGCTCCGATCTCAATTGCTCCATATAGAATGGCACCAGCAGAGTTGAAAGAATTAAAGTCGCAGTTGCAAGAGTTGACTGATAAAGGCTTTGTGAGACCGAGTTTTTCACCTTGGGGTGCTCCTGTGTTATTTGTGAAAAGAAGGATAGTTCTATGAGGTTGTGTGTTGACTATCGGCAGTTAAACAAGGTGACAATCAAAAATAAGTATCCGTTGCCAAGAATTGATGATTTATTTGATCAGCTAAAAGGAGCGACATGGTTTTCAAAGATTGACTTGAGATCTGGGTACTACCAGTTGCGAGTAAAAGAGTCAGATGTGCCTAAAACTGCTTTTAGAACAAGGTACGGTCATTATAAATTTTTAGTTATGCCATTCGGGTTGACAAATGCTCCTGCTGTGTTTATGGATTTAATGAATTGCATATTTTGGCCATACTTGGACAAATTTGTTGTAGTGTTTATAAATGATATTTTAATTATTCAAAAGATGAGACAGAGCATGCTGAGCATTTGAGGATAGTTTTGCAAACTTTGAGAAATAAGTTTAATAAAAGTGAATTTTGGCTTCGGGAAGTTGGATTTTTGGGATATATTGTTTCAGGTGATGGTATACGGGTTGATCCTAGTAAGATTTCAGCCATTGTTGATTGGAAACCACCAAAAAATGTAACTGAGGTTAGAAGTTTCATGGGGCTAGCTGGGTATTATCGGCGGTTTGTAAATGGATTTTCTATAATTGCTGCTCCTATGACTAGGCTACTCCGAAAGAATGTTAAATTTGAATGGATGGAAGAATGTCAACAAAGTTTTGAAGAATTGAAAAAGTTATTAACTGAAGCACCAGTGTTGGTACAACCCGAATCAGGTAAAGAATTTGTGGTGTATAATGATGCTTCTCGAAATGGCTTAGGATGTGTACTTATGCAAGAAAGGCAAATTAAGTCCACGTTTTATTGGATCGTATGAAATAATTGAAAAAGTTGGACCGGTAGCATATTGGCTAGCATTACCACCTGAATTAGAGAAGATTCATGATGTGTTCCACGTATCTATGTTACGTTGATATCGTTCAGATCCTTCACATATAATTTCACCGACAGAAATTGAGCTACGGCCGGATATGACTTACGAAGAAGAACCGATTAAGATTTTAGCTTGAGAAGTCAAACAACTAAGAAATAAAAGTGTCGCTCTCGTGAAAGTATTGTGGCAAAAGCACAGGGTAGAAAAGACTACATGGGAACCTGAAGAAACTATGAGAAACCAATACCCACACCTGTTTCTGGTAGGATTTTCGAGGACGAAAATCCTTAAAGGGGGAGAGAGTTGTAATATCCCGAATTAGGGCCTAATCAGAATAGTGGTTTTGTGACCACAAATCCGAGATAGAGATAATTATTTTATAATTATTTTGATGTTTATGATATGATTGCATGATTGTGTGAAAATTTCGTGATGAAATCCTATGCCTAAAGTGCTTAGATTGAAATTAGGGACTAAATCGAATAATTTGTAAAACTTGCATTCTAGGAGTTTTTAGTATGAAATTGTTTTGGAATATTAATGAGGAGGTCTTAAATAGAAATTTGACCAATTTCTAAGTCTATGGACAAAAATTGGACATGGATGGAATTTTGGAAAGTTCAGTAGTAAGGGCATTTTGGTCATTTAGTTATTAAAATGAATTAAAAACAAAATTAAAAGCCAATTTTTGTCCATCTTCTTCATTAGGCCAAAATTTCAAGGGTTCTCCATATCTAAGGTTTGTTTCAAGCTTCCAAGCTCCATAGTAAGTGATTCCAAGCCCCATTTTTAATGTTCTTTACGTTTTTGGAATCCCGGTAGCTCGATTAAGCTTATGCTAGCAATAATTCAACCTAAGGTTCATATTTGGAAAAATATCCATAGGTGAAATTTGTGTATTTTGGTGTTTTATGATAGAAAATGAGGTTTTAAATTATGTTAGACAACTTGTGCTACTCGGTTTTAAGCGAAAACAAGTAAAAGGGCTTAATCGGTAAAAATACCTAGTAGTCATAAGTACATGTTAAAGTGTGAACTTGATGTTACCATAGAAGGGAAAAATGATTATCATGTCATAAAACATAAGAATAAGGGATGAAGTTTAATTCCCGAGCCCAGGGGCAAAAGTGTAATTATGCAAAAGTTTAGAGGCAAAAATATAATTTTGTCAAAGTTTGTATTAAATGCTGTTTTGATGAATGTATGTATTAAATAAGATTAATTTGGCATTATATATCAAGAGAAACGAGATTCAAGTCGCGATCGAGGGAAAAACAAAGTTTACGAAGAATAGGCTCGATTGCTAATAATTTTGTATCGAGGTAAGTTCATGTGTAAATGTAGTAACATAGTTGTCATTTTAATTAACTTAATGATATATATATGACATGATGATTATTATTATGAAATATTATGCTTTGTGGTTATTGTTGAGTAATATGCAAATTATGTTTATTACTTGTTAAATATTAATTGCTACCGAGTATCGGTTTCGATATTCCATGGAAGACGGCAAAGATATGTGATCGAGGAAAAAGCCCGTTTGAACCTTGGGAATAGATTAGAATACAAGTGACATGTCACTAGGATGGTGGAGTTCCGAACTTGTTGAGTTGAGTCTGAGTTCGTGAGATGTAACTAGGCATCCAAGCTCGTTGAGTTGAGTCCGAGTTCACTTATGGATGCGAACGCCCGAGCTCGTTGAGTTATGTCCGAGTTCACTTATGGGCGGGTTACATGGTAGCTTGGCTGCATAAGTTCCACAGGCTATTGAGTTTGTCTAGCTGCGGGTATGGCTCTTATGTTCATGAGATCCGCGTATTCAAATTATATTCCGATGTGTTCAACGGGTGAATCTTAAGTGAATAAGAAGAAGGCCTAAAATGAAGGTGACATGTTGGTAAGTGTGGTAATGAGAAAATTTGACAGGTATGTGCTTAAACCCTCGGGTTGATAACTTGGTATGATGAAATCGTAGAAAGATATTAAATACAAATGAAATATAAATGTCTTGGTTTTGTTTATGCAAATAATGTTTTTGTGGGATTGTGTGATTATGTTACTTGTTATTTGCATGTGAACTCACTAAGCATTTGTGCTTACTCCCTCCTTTTCTTTCAATGTAGTTTTGACAAGCTGGCTTGAGAATCGGGATAGGTCGAAGACTCGTTCACACTATCCGAAGGCCTAAATTGGTAAAATGGCTTGTGTGTTTTGAATGTGGCATGTATGGCAAAATACTCACTTTGTGTAAATGATCTTATGATATGGCTATGGTTTGGCAAGAAAAGGGTTTATAAATGATTAGCCATTGGAATGGCCAATCTAAGTCATATTTGATGTTATGTATGTTTAAAATGATATTTAGTCCATGAAAGTCCTTAGTAAAGTGAAATTTGCCATAAAACAGAATCTGGCAGCAGCAGTGATGTAAATTTGAAAAATCACTAAAAATAGTAGAAATGGAATTAAATGATGGGTAAGTAATGAAATGGAATATTAATGAGTCTATTTTCATATGGATTGAACAAAATAGGTACATGAATTATATTTTATGAGATATTTGAATTTTTGTGAAATAGGGCCAGAGTGATTTCTGGATCCCCTGTTCTAATTTTAAAAATTCATAATAAATTGTAAAAAAATTAATTATAAGTCATGCTTTATATGTACAGATTTCTTGTTGAGTCTATTTTTAAGATAAACAAACATCATAGACATTGAAATTCTGTACAGAGAGATATCTGATTTGTAATACACAGAGGTCAGAGCAGTCAAACCCTGAAATAGGGGAGATTTTAACTAATAAACTGTACTAATTGGATTGACCAAAAATTATATAAAAAAATTAGTAAATATATATATGAGTCTAGTTTCAGGAAAAATTTATGGAATTGGATTTCTAGTTTTAGAACTCGAGATATGAATTTTTAAGTGACTGTGACGCAGATTGTTAGCTTGACTGGAAATTTAAAAAAAAATTGTTTGAGCGGTTTAAGTAATGAATTAAGTCTGTTAACACCTCGTGTCCGAATCCGGCGACAGTCTCGGGTACGGGGCATTACACAACATTTGCCTTACGTGGATGGTACTCAATCGAACAGTCATAGTCTTTTAACAACTCTATCCGCCTTCGCTGTCTAAGATTCAGCTCTTTTTGAGTCAGCAAGTACTTAAGACTCTTGTGATCCGTATAGATGATGCATTTCTCCCTATACAAGTAATGCCTCCATATCTTAAGCGTGAAAATCACCGCTGCCAACTACAAGTTGTGTGTAGGATAGTTTGCCTCGTGAGGCTTAAGCTGTCGTGAAGCATAAGCGACCACCTTACCCTCTTGCATCAACACACAGCCCAAACCTATATGTGACGCGTTGCTGTAAACAGTGAAATCCTTACCAGACTCTGGCTGAATCAATACTGGCGCTTCTGTCAAAACCTTCTTTAGCTTTTCAAAAGCCTCCTGCTGCTTATTCGTCCACGTGAAAGGTGCTCCCTTCTTTATAAGTTTCGTTAACGGTGCTACCAACACTGAAAATCCTTCCACGAATCTCCGATAATAATCTGCCAACCCCAAAAAATTTCGAATCTCTGTTACCGAATTCGGTGGCTTCCATTCCAGAATTGCCTCAATCTTTCGAGGGTCCACCTTGATCCCCTCAGCAGACATAACATGCCCCAAGAAAGTGACTTCCCTCAGCCAAAACTCGCACTTACTAAACTTTGCATAAAGTTGCTTTTCCCTTAGCACTTGCAGCACAACACGAAGATGCTCATCATGCTTCTTTTCCGTTTCTGAATACACCAAGATATGGTCAATAAAAACGACTACGAACCGATCCAAGTATGGCTGGAACACCCGATTCATTAAATCCATGAATACTGCCGGTGCATTAGTCAAACCAAAAGGCATTACCAAAAACTCGTAATGACCATATCGAGTCCTAAATGCCGTCTTATAAATATCCACCACTTTAACTCTCAACTGATGATATCCTGACCGAAGGCCGATCTTAGAAAATACCGAGGCTCCTTTTAATTGGTCGAACAGATCGTTGATTCTTGGCAGTGGATACTTGTTCTTGATCGTCAATTTATTCAATTGCCGATAGTCAATACACATTTGCATAGTCCCATCTTTCCTTTTTACGAATAGCACTGGTGAGAAATACTGGGTCTTATAAACCCTCTATCTAACAGCTCTTGAATCTGAGCTTTCAGTTCCACCAACTCCTTTGGTGCCATCCTATAAGGCGCAATGGACACAGGAGCTGTACCAGGTAACAAGTCAATTCCGAACTCGACTTCTCTGTTAGGAGGTAATCCAGGAAGTTCCTCCGGGAATATATCTTGAAATTCCTTAACGGTCCTAACCGATTCCACAGTTATTCCCTCAGGCTCAGCTTGACTTACCAACGCCAAGTACGCCTCACAACCTTTCCGAATCAACTTCTCGGCCCTTAAAGCCGAAACAACGTTGGACAAATAATTCTTTCGTTCCCCTATGATCATTATCTCCTCATCTTCGGCAGTTCTTAGTACCATTCTCTTTGCAGCATAATCCAACATCGCCTTATGCTTAGTTAGCCAATCCATTCCCAAGATAAGATCAAAATCCCCAAAAGGCAGCTCCATCAAATCTCCTACAAATATCTCACCTTGTGTCTCTAAAGGCACCTCCTTAAAGAGTTTCTCTACCTTAACCGAGTGTCCTAATGGGCTTATCACCGATACCCCACTCACAGTCTCCTCCGGAAGCACACCCAATGCCCCAGATACATCACAAGCAACATACGAGTGAGTGGAACCCATATCAATCAAGGCAGTGTAAGGCATGCTATGAATGAAGAACGTACCGGTTATAACATCAGGAGCGTCACCCTCCTCACGACATCGTGCAGCATAAACCAACACCAGCTATCGAGCTTCAACATGTCCAGCACCCCTGCCAGGTGCCCCACGTCCTCGTCCATTTCTGTTGCCACCTCTACCTTGCCCACGACCTCTCTGTGGTGGTGGTCCTCCTCGCTGTGGTTGGACATCCCTTTGTTCCGCAGCTAGTTCCTGAGCTGTTCTCCGAGGACACTCTCTGAACTTATGCTCCTTGGGCCCACATCGAAAACATGATCCAGTTCATTTCCAGCACTCCCTCATATGCACCTTACCACAGTCCCTGCAAGCCTGCGGTCTAAAAGTATTTACTGGAACTGCTCGAACTGGTTCCTCCATCCTTGCTCTTTTAACATTTTGATTCGCAGCGCTTGAGGGTCTAAAATCCCTCTTAAATCTGGGTCAATCCTTTTCACGATTCTACCACTCAGTCTGCTTTACTTCCTCGGCTATCTTAGCCTTCTCTACCAATGCAGCAAAACCACGCTCCCTCTGTGGAGCTATCAATATCCTAAGCTCATCATGGAGGCCATCCTCAAATCGAACACTACGCTCATACTCAGTTGCAACTATCTCGCTGGGATATCGACTCAGCCTCAAGAATTCTGCCTCATACTCCGCGACAGTCTTATTACCTTAAGTCAAATTAAAAAATTCCTTCCGACGAGCATCCACATAACTATCTCCAACATACCTCCCCTTAAAAGTAGTTTTGAACAATTCCCAAGTTACTCGCTCAATTGGGGTACTCTCCCTTACGGTGATCCACCATCGGTATGCCTCGTCACGTAGCAGCGACATAGCCCCCTTCAGCTTTTGCTCCATAGAGTAATCTAGATCATCCATAATCTGCTCCGTTGCCTCTAGCCAATATTCAGCCACATTTGGTGCTACTCCAGATACGCCCCTAAAAACTTCTGCTCTGTTGGCCCGGAGTCACTCCGATATGGATCCCCTATTCCCTATCCTAGTGCTAGCTCCAGCAACTCTTTCTAAAACCCTTAACATGGCCTGGGACAAAGCATCATCCCCCGCAGCCTAATAATAAGACCCAGTCTCTGTTGCCTGTGGTACGGATGCCTCCTCAGCTGGCCTATGCCCTGAGGATGAAGATTCAGCTTGCACCCTTCTGCGACCACGTCCACGGCCTCGTCCACGTGTTACTCTTGTACTCATATCGACTTATCTGATTACAAATTTTATGACATTAGTATAATGTTCAATTGTTTATTACGAGATGTCTTATAGAAACAGTTCAATGATTGTTTTTGCATCGTCGCAGCCTAGCTACAGTTTCATTCCTACTGTTTTACAGTTCTACCCAATCTAAAGTATCATAGTAGGGTCTCAGTTCTATTTATAGCATCATACCATTATCACCTAACGTAAAGAAAATATACTTACAGACTTGGTGCCGGGGATTCAGTGCGCCACTTCTTTCTTCAATCCATTTAAAACTCAAAAACCTATTTTTTTGATCCTAGAAAATAGGAATTTCATTTGAAAACACCCTTATTTTGAAACTCTTTGATTTTAACCCCGTTAAAAATACCCTTCTTAGGCCTAAGTTTTCAAAAAAAATTTAGACCCGATCCACAATCGAGTTGTTGCAACCGGGCTCTGATACCACTAAATGTAACACCCCAAACCTGGCCTGGACGTTATGGCCGAATTTGACGTGTCATACGAAGTTTAAAAATCCTTGTTTCATTTTATTATCTAAAAACTGACTATTGTTGAGCTAACCAGAGTGAATGGAGGCTGCGCACCAGGTAGGTATCCGAAACAAAAGAGGTCAGCCATGAAGGCAGCTTAAGTACCAAGCTCTTGATTGGATCCAATCCTAGACATGCCCACCACCATTGCCACACTTTGGAAAATAAGTTGAAATTCATTTAAGTAGTTATCTTTGTTATTCCAATTATGTGTGTCGTGGTGTTATTTTGAAAACAAGTATCATTTTGGAAACGCGTCCTAAGTCTAGCCCAATTGTTATTAACCAATTTAAATAAAATAATCCCAGAAAAGAAAGAAAATAGAGTTAAAGTGGCCTTAATACAACCCAACAATAAATAAAGCAAACTTAATGAAAACCAAACACTTATTCAAAAGCCCAAAAACGATCACTGTTTCCACTCTGAATCCCCTCCGGCTCCAAGTCCCCCAAATCAACTCTCACCTACAAGGTTAAGGAAAGGGGGGTGAGTTTGGAAACTCAATGTGCAGCAAGCCCCTTTCAGAGCCTAAAACAATATCAGCCTGCTGGGCCTAAGACCAAGTCCAATCTCAACATATACTGGGTCGAAGCCTTTTCATATTTCATATTTCATAACACTGGGTCAAAGCCTTTACTGTAACCGATATGGCCCGTAGGCCCATTTCAATATCACGTGTAATGTTAATGAAAGAATGAATGCAACCTTATTTGGGGAGACTACTCGACCCACCATCCGCTACTCTCCACCCGTACCAACCAAGCTCTCCATGTGGGGAATAACTCGACCCACCCAACAATAACTCTCCACTGGCAGTATAACTGCTTTATCATATAACTGGACGCCTAGCCTCTTTTTATAACTGGGGCAAAAGCCCTTTCGATGAACTGGGGCATAAGCCCTTTTCAATAAACTGGGGCATAAGCCCTTTTCAATAAACTGGGGCATAAGCCCTTTTGTACTTCTTTCATCCATATAAAAACCCAACCCAATGTATTCATACATATCATGTGCATATCATACATATCATGTGCGTATCATACATATCATGTGCATATCATATCAATCATGTATATCAAAATCTAATGCATCAAATTCATAATTAAACCCTAGGGGTATAATGGTCATTTTTACCTAGAGCAAAATAGTCATTTTCATATCATAGGGGTAATTCTATAATTTTACCAAATATTAGGGTTTTCCATGTTCATCATCAGTTACTAACAGTTCAAGTGTTTAAACAGCGATTCTGGCCCATTTTTAGCGAAATCGGGTTATTGGGCCAAAAACCCCTAATGGGCTCTACATCGCCGACTTTGTCATCTAGGCCCATTTAGCCCATAATCCATAATGGTGTCAATAGTCTTAACACGCAATTTAACGGGTTTTTGCCCCTCGAGGCCTAACTTACCATAATGCCAAAAATCGTGCTCTTACCTGTTCCAACGATGCCGATCATCAACTTAGCAAATCTAACTAACCAATGAGCGTTCGCTTGCTCACAAGTCCTCGAAATGCCAGAATTTCGGCATTTTTGCTTTTCGGCATATATCATTTTAAGCTATGAAAAAGGGTTCGTTACACACCTGTTTTGCGATATTCCTCGACGAGATCTCCTACACGATTTCTCCTATAATCAACCGTTAATAGATCAGTTCACAATAACTGAACCAAATTGAGAACCATCTAATATCAACACTTACACATTCAGCCACCCTCCGTGATGACCTTAGGAACCTTACCTTTGCCGAACTTGATGACTAGCTCTAGCCACTCCGATGATCCAAACTAACCCGAGTTGACCCTACGCTTTGCTGCTCCTCCACTAAACAAACCATAAAAAGATTAAAAGAAAAACCCAACAGAGCCTATACCCACATTCGGCCATCTCCTAAACTATAGGGGTTTCGGCTTTTGTCAACAGTTACTATAGGAATCATTTAGAGTTCGAGCACTTACCACAGTCTTTTTCCTCTTGAATCCGTTTATGCCTAGAAGACAAGGGAATTGACCACCAACAAGTGAAAAGAAAAAACAGGGTTGCTGGTCAACAACGAATTGGCACCACCTAGCTTCACAGATTTCGGCATTTGCGGTATTTTGATAGAAGTGGAGGTAAGGGAAAGAAACAACAGATGAATGGAGTGAAGTAGTGGGCTGGTTTGGAAGGAGGAAAAGGAAGAAAAGATGAAAGGAGGGATGGTAGATTCGGCTAAAAAAGAAAAAGGAGAGAAAAGACCAAACCAAAGGAAGAAAACGGTGCCACCTAGACCCTAATACCAAAAATCCCCAACTAAAACCCCCTGCCGAAATCCCCTCTCTAAACCCCAATATTCGGCCAACTCTATCCCCCTCTCAAATCCCTAAAATCTCTCCCCTTATCCCTCCTTAATCCATGCCCTTGACTGATTCAAAATCCCTTCAACAGAGTTCCATTCAGCTTTAAACTCTAGCGTGCAGGAAGCATAAAAATTAGCATCATATTTGCCAACAAAGGGAATCGATCCCATGTCTTCCCAAACCACTTACACGCCACCCTTATAGCTCCCTAGTGGCGTCACTTAGCGACTTTACCAGAGGTTCTTTTGTGATACAGTTTACCCACAAATTTTAATAAGACCACCTATCTAAAGCCCCTAACTTCACAAGTCCAAAATTCAAAATTTCTACCGGGTTTTAGCCAACACATAGGCCTTCCATAATCCCATTTACACACTCAAATTATGAATTCCACAACCAAAAACCAAATTTTAAAAACTTTACCAAAATATCGAGAATCGCAAAAAAAAAACCCGAAAATCAAGATGTTACATTACCTATTCTAGCGGGTTCAGCACCCTATGGTACCTTAGGAACCAATTGAGGAGCACATGGGGGAGATCTTTGTATAGCGGGGTTTGTTCTTAAATATTTAGTAAACCATTCATTCATCAATTAAAAGAATGCCTGTTTTGCCTCCTCACTTCGGCCCTCTGATACGAGTCTTTCACTACCAGATGCAGATGCAACTCTTTGAACTGAAGTTGAAACATTACTACCAGCTTTCTCGGATTCAGCTTTAGCTTGGTTGGATGACGTTACTATATGAAAAACACATTTAAAATGATCAGGAGACATCACACTATCACAAATTATATAATGACATGTATAGCTAAACTCGTGTTTGCTACGTTAAATCTGAGAATCGGCTAAACTGTAGCTTTGATACCACTAAATGTAACACCGCTTAACCTATATCCGTCGTCAAAATAAGGTTATGGAGCATTACCAAAACTTTCAGAACATTTACAAATAAATCATTTCAATCACTGTTCATTTTTTGAGATTATTCAAAACATCCCTTAAACGGACCCTCGAGGCCCAATATGAGTATTAAAATTGAATCAGGACTTAATCAAGAACTCTAACAATTTTTTGTGAAAATTAAAAAAATTCTAAGTTACAGGGCTCACACGCTCGTGTGGTCTAAGGGACACGCCCGTGTGACCCTGGGACATGCCAGTGCTACAGGCCATGCTCGACCCTATGTAATTCTCTGACTTGTGCACACGGCCATGCCACACACCCGTGTACTAGGCCTTGTGGTTAATTTTATTTTTCGAATTTAGGTGTAGGTTTCACTTAAACTCACATCCAAATACCAACCATTTCAAACATTCAAATTAAACAAATTCCATCATTCAACATGGCATATCATTACATGCATACATGTTTATAATTTTGCCTTGGTATTTTCCATATGATATGCATAATTTGAACAACCTTTTAACCTGTATATAACTACCATAGTATGACATTACAAGTATATCAAAAACAACCATTACTAGCCATTCCAATAGCTAGATTACAAACCACATACTTAAGCCATCTGTAACACCCCTAACCCGTGTCCGACCGCCGGTTTGGGTTAAGGAATATTACCAAACAAGCATGAGATTTCATTTGACTACATTTAAAAGAGTCATCTCAAGTTAATGGATACATTGATCAATTCTTAAGTTCAATTCACGTTAAAACATTTAAAACATAAGTCTAATATCAACCACACATTTACATCAACTAAGTGAAACACATATAGTAACTTAATAAGCCATTTTCGTATACATATATACATCACCAAAAAGATACTTATTTAACATCAAAAGTCAATCCTATACATGCCATTATCAAAGTTCAGCTACAAGAGTACCGAATGGGCTTAGATAGCGTGAAAGACTTCGACTTTGGGAATCCCGAGACCGATAGCTAACGAACGAGATCTATAAACAGAGAATTAAAGAAACAGAGTAAGCATTTCGATGCTTAGTAAGATTTAAGTAATGAAATCATTTAAAGCTAAAACGTAGCATTCATAAGGCTAATCATCTTTCTGACCAGATGTAACCATGATTAAATATACCACTATTGTTCATACATGTCATCTTAAACTTTCCTTAAACACGAATTCGTATCATGTAGATAATCTATTTTTACCCAACCAACTTCATCCTTTGGCCGAATACATCTAATTCGATTACAAGGCTAAATAAATACATATACGCAAAATCACATATTCATGTTACTTCACATTTCAACCAATATACTTACATGCTCATAGTCAATCTTAACATAATTTCACTGAAACCAAGATTCATGTATCTCGAATAAGCTATAGACTTCAACAACCCTAAGAAATGGCCGAAAGAGCACTATTCAATTCAATTATCACAATTTATACCGAATCAAATTTTTCAATGTATATACGGTACGTACCTGATCATCTTAGGGTTGTAAGTACATTAATTGAAATTATTACGGCAAGATCGCACATTCCAACACAAATGCCTTCGGGATTTGAATTCAATACCAAAGACAAGCTCATGGAATTTAAACCTCAGATAACACTAGCTCGAAGCTCATGACTTTAGCCCGGATATATTCTAGCATATAGCCTGCGGACCTTAAGTCCGGATATATTCTAGCACATAGCCTGCGGACTTTAAGTCCAGATATATTCCATCACTGAGTATCGTGCATATTTATTTGCAAAAGAATTCAATTTACATAACATCTTACAATCATAGTTCATATACTCATTCGAATAATGGTATAACATGGACACCAAATCATTAATTTTTGGCTCAGTAATATATATAAGAATATACGTCCATCTTACCTTCCAAATTTAACTTTCTAATAACTATTCTGCTTAAAGCCTTAAGCATGATTTATTCGTCATATAACTATATTCAAAGAATCAATTAATCGTAGTACAATTATCATTCATATATCAAGACATTATCAATTATGTACTAAATGTGACTATTCGAACTTACCTCAGTATATTCGAATGGTTGTAGATTGGCTACTCTATTGCTTTCTCTTTTCCCTTATCCAACTTTGATCCTCCTTGCCCTTGAGTTAAATAAATATAAATAGATTTGTTTAATATTTTAACCAATACTGTTTACTTATTTTTTACATTCGGCAATCACATAACAAATTCAATATGTATTATAATTTATAAAAATGCCTTGATTGAAATTTCATACTTATTTATAACCGAAAATGGCAAGAACTTATCAAGCCATGAAAGTCACTTATAACTCAAACTTAAAATGATCATATGACCCTAATAACCGATTATTCAACTTATACCAGTTTCGCATACACAAGCAAAACTCACATAGCTTATCTTGTTTCCTTATACACTAGTTTAACCACTGCAAATTATTACCAAATAAATCACATATATATATATATATATATATATATATATATATAACACTACTCATTTCACATATACAACAACTATCAAAATTCTCATTCCTTAGCTAATGCCGAATGCTTATATAATATAAGCCTTAGGTCATTTTTACACATTTATCAACTTTCCAATTCAACTTAATACAAAAATTAATATCACTTAAACAACCAACACCAAAACATTTGTTCAAAAAGAACCTAGCCGAACACCCCACTTAGATAAAAGATTGGCACAAAACAATAATAGCCAACTCAATTTCATCCCTAATATCTCTTATAACGAAATTTATAAAAATTCAATAAGAAATACATTAATTTCCATAACCAAATTTGTATCTCACCATAATAGCCACCTGCCTTAAAACAATTAAGCTACAATCATTCAATTTTACCTAGCTTCGACTTAATTAATAATTATCTAAATAATTTAAAACATTTAACAACAACTCTTCATTAATTAAGCACATATTCGGCTAGGACAATGGTAATTTAGCAAACCTCAATTTAACATTTAGTTGTTTAAAACACATTTTAAGTATCTCTTTCATTCTATCAATTCAAAGCACATACATTACTCAATATAACCAAGTTTATATTCGGTCATAACACACAATATGATAGCCGATTCTTCCCAGTTAGCATCTAATGCACACATAGGCTCATTGGTTAGGCTCAAACACCTATTTACCATTATTCATCCAAAATAACATGAAACAACAACCATAACCTTTATTAACTACCAAGGCCGAAAACTCTAATCATTCCCAAAAATCAACAATTTAACATGGGTTAAATAAAGAACCTGGTAATTAACTCAAAATCAACTAAAATTTCAAGAATTAACATAAACTTCTTACCTTGATGTAAGCCTAAAGATGACCGAATGGTGTTTCTCCCCTATTCTTCTATACATTCGGCTTAGAAGAAACAAAGATGAACATCCTTGTTTTCTTCACCCATTTTCTACTTTTAATTATTATTATTCTATAATATAAAGCCATTTAATTAAATTATACTAATAGAAAATTCAGATATTATATTTTAACTAATAACATGGCCGGCCACTATCTAAAATGGGTAAATTGACATGCAAGACCATTCTTTTCAATATATGCATTAATAGACCATTATAAAATTAACCTATCACATTTCAAAAATGTTTCACATAAGTCCTATCTAATAAATTTCACATACAAATGACCAAATCAAAGCATGAAACTTTCACACATGCATTTACTCACATCATAAACATAGAATATAACTTTTAATTACTTTTATGACTCAATTTTGTGGTCTCGAAACCACTTTTCGACTAGGGTCAAATTAGGGCTGTCACAACTCTCCCTTCCATAAAAATTTTCGTCCCCGAAAATTCTTACCAGTGAATAAATTAGAATATCGTTCTTTCATATAATTCTCGGGTTCCCAAGTAGATTCTTCGATCCCGTGCTTGAGCCATAACACCTTAACTAACGAAACCTTTTTGTTTTGCAACTCTTTCACCTCCCGAGCTAGGATACGAATCGGTTCTTCTTCATAACTCAAATCAGATTGAATTTCAATCTCTGATGGATTAATTATGTGTGATGGATCGGATCTATAACATCGAAGCATCGAGACATTAAAAATGTTGTGAATCTTTTCAAGCTCAGGTGGTAAAATCAATCTGTATATAATTGGCCCAACTCGTTCAGATATTTCATACGGCCCGATGAACCTCGGACTCAACTTGCCCTTACGGCCAAATCTGAGCACCTTTTTCCAAGGTGAAACTTTAAGAAACACTTTGTCTCCAACTTGATATTCAATGTCTCTTCGTTTTAAATGTGCATACGACTTCTGATGATCTGAAGCTGCTTTCAGACTTTCACGGATTACTTTTACTTTCTGCTCAGCATCTTTAATCAAATCAACCCAAAAATTTTACTTTCACTAAGCTTGGTCCAAAACAACGGTGTACGGCATTTACGATCGTACAAAGCCTCGTACGGTCAACCAATCCATACCAAGAATAACATCAAATTCATCAAACGGTAAAAGCATTAAATCGGCCGAAAAATAAGAACCTCAGATTATTAGAGGGCATTTCTTACACACTTTGTCGACAAGCACATATCGACCCAAGGGATTTGACACTCGAATTACGAACTCAGTAGACTCAACAGGTAAAGTCTTACTGGATGCTAAAGTCTCACATACATAAGAATGAGTAGAACCAGGGTCAATCAATGCAATCACATTAGTATCAAAAGAGTGAAAGCACCAGTAATAACATCTGGCGAAGAAGCATCCTCGCGTGCGCATATAGCATAAGCTCTAGCAAGAGCACGGGCCTCAGATCTAACCATAGCATCTCTAGACCCTCTTTGACTGCCACTAGCATTCCCCGTGTTCCTAGAAGGTCTCCCTCGAGCTGTAGTAGTACCCGGTTTACCACTCTGGTTCACTTTCTGTTCAGTCAATCTCGGGCAGTCATTGATAAAGTGGTCAGCTAATCCACACTTATAACAGGAGCGGTCATGAAATCTACAACTCCCCGAATGCCATTCCCCACAATACTTGCACTCGGTCCTATCCCGACGATCATTTCCAACACTGGAAACCGAAGTGGCTCGCGTACTTATAGGGGGTCGATCACAGTCTTGTCTGGAAAAACCCGAAATGTTCTTAGATCGGCTCGAATCATCTCAAAGTTTCTTCGATGACTGCTGAAAGGGCTTTCCTGAAGATCTTTTATGAAACTCTCTAGCTCCATCTTCAGCTTTTCTTTTCTCTTTACTAAGCTCTTCGGCTTTGCAAGCTCGGTCGATAAGTACTACAAACTCTCTAATTTCAAGAATGCCAACAAACAATTTTATATCTTCATTCAATCCATCTTCGAAACGTTTACACATTATAGCTTCTGAAGAAACACATTCTCGGGCATACCGGCTAAGCCTCACAAACTTTCGTTCATATTCAGTAACTGACATGGAACCCTGCTTAAGTTTAAAAAATTCCTTCCGTTTCTGATCGATGAATCTCTGGCTAATATACTTTTTTCGAAACTCGGTTTGGAAGAACTCCCAAGTCACTCGCTCCCTAGGTACGACAGAAACTAACGTATTCCACCAATAGTAGGCAGAATCACGTAGCAAAGATATAACACATTTTAGGCATTCTTCAGGTGTGCAAGATAATTTATCGAACACCCGGATAGTATTGTCCAACCAAAATTCAGCTTGCTCAGCATCATCACTATAGTTAGCCTTAAATTCAGTAGCCCCGTGCTTTCGAATTCTGTCAACCGCGGGCTTATTTAACCTCATCTGATCAATTACCCGAGGTATAGTGGGTGCAGGGGGTGTATTAGTTGGAAGTGGGGGTTGTGGAGCAGCCGTATTAGTTCGAATGTATTGGTTAAACCAATCATTCATCACATTATAAAAAGCTTGTCCATACTCGTCATTTTGATTGCTCGTAATAGGTTGAAAGTCCATCGGTGCTGTCCCATGCACGGGAGCAGGCGCTACACTCTCTACATCATCAGCTACCGCTCGATTGGGATCGGGATCCATTACTATACGAAAACACATTTTTAACTGCCAGAAATCATCACACTATCGTATTAACACTGTATGGCATGTATAGCTAGACTCATATATGCTACATTAGTCTTAGAATCGACTAAACCGTAGCTCTGATACCAATAAAATGTAACACCCCTAACCCGTGTTCGACCACTGGTTTGGGTTAAGGAATATTACCAAACAAGCATGAGATTTCATTTGACTATATTTAAAAGAGTCATCTCAAGTTAATGGATACATTGATCAATTCTTAAGTTCAATTCACGTTAAAACATTTAAAACATAAGTCTAATATCAACCACACATTTACATTAACTAAGTGAAACACATATAGTAACTTAATAAGCCATTTTCGCATGGCTATACATATATACATCACCAAAAAGATACTTATTTAACATCAAAAGCCAATCCTATACATGCCATTATCAAAGTTCAGCTACAAGAGTACCGAATGGGCTTAGATAGTGTGAACGACTTCGACTTTGGGAATCCCGAGACCGATAGCTAACGAACGAGATCTATAAACAGAGAATTAAAGCAACAGTGTAAGCATTTCGATGCTTAGTAAGATTTAAGTAATGAGATCATTTAAAGCTAAAACGTAGCATTCATAAGGCTAATCATCTTTCTGACCAGATGTAACCATGATTAAATATACCACTATTGTTCATACATGTCATCTTAAACTTTCCTTAAACACGAATTCGTATCATGTAGATAATCTATTTTTACCCAACCAACTTCATCCTTTGGCCGAATACATCTAATTCGATTACAAGGCTAAATAAATACATATACGCAAAATCACATATTCATGTTACTTCACATTTCAACCAATATACTTATATGCTCATAGTCAATCTTAACTTAATTTCACTTAAACCAAGATTCATGTATCCCGAATAAGCTATAGACTTCAACAACCCTAAGAAATGGCCAAAAGAGCACTATTTAATTGAATGATCACAATTTATACCGAATTAAATTTTTCAATGTATATACGGTACATACTTGATCATCTTAGGGCTGTAAGTACATTAATTGAAATTATTACGGCAAGATCACACATTCCAACACAAATGCCTTCGGGATTTAAATTCAACACCACTTCAAGATCATGAGACTTTAGCCCATATATATTCCAAAGATATAGCTCATGGACCTTAAGTCCGGATATATTCCAGCACATAGCCTGCGAACTTTAAGTCCGAATATATTCCATCACTGAGTATCGTGCATATTTATTTGCAAAAGAATTCAATTTACATAACATCTCACAATCATAGTTCATATACTCATTCAAATAATGGTATAACATGGACACCAAATCATTAATTTTTGCCATTATACCAAAATGATTTTACTATATATACCCAAAATAAGCTAGTGGATAGTGTGATGATGCTCCAATGATCTCCAACCTTCGCGAGCTTCCGAGCACTATAAAACAGGGGAAAATAAAATGGAGTAAGCTTTACATGCTTAGTAAGTTCGTATAAGGGAAACTAAACTTACCAATCCCGTTTATTAAATCTAAGCATACAATATCATGTTTTCCATCCAGTTGGAAAAATTGCCTAAACACATGCATTCAATCAAACATGTTAGTTACAAAATTTACATATACATCAAGTTAGGATGGATGAGCTCATCATGCAATATTCTCTCAAGCCATTATTCATTTCATCACATAAATCCCTTATCGTGCCAAGAGTTTTGTGTCCATTGAATCATTGAAATTTTGATGGATGCTCAAGTAGTTCACTTGAGGTGTACGATTCAATAACTTTTCAATTCTTATTCAAGAGTACCTATTAGGACACTTAATCAAAGAGCCATATGTCGTATAACAGGATTACCAGTCCATGCTAAATCCTTTATTTAATGTATGCTCAGAAGAGCTCAATTAAGATTACCAGTCCAGACTAAATCTTAATTGTAACATATACTCGAGAGGTATCGTGTCAAGATTACCTATCCGGGCTAAATCCTTTTTATAAAAAGGTCAATAGGATTACTCGTCCAAGATAAATCCCGTCAGTGACAAATGCAATACCTCATTCATTTCGAGAAAGCACATATATTTATCGGAATTCAATATTCGAACGAGACTTAACCCTTTTTCACCATTTCAAGCATGTATTCAATTTTTCATTATAGCAATCAAATAATTCACATCAATATAAGTCATATTTCATACAAACACAACATTCAATTAAACATATCCACATTCTTAATTAAGTTACACAAACTTACCTCGACACTGGTTCGCGTATAAAATCTACTAATCCGAAACCATTTCTTTTCCTCGATCTAACCTCGAATTTGTGTTGTCCGGATCTATATAAATGAATTTAACCATCAATTTCACACATTTCATATTTATTTGGTCACAATTTACGTCCTAGGCAAAATTACCATTTTTCCCTTAACTTTTCCATAAATTCCAATTTCGTCCCTAGGCTCGGAAAATGAAATTTGTGTAGTTTACTCCCTATTCCAAGACTAACCAAAATCCCATCACAAAATTTACAGCACATGTATTCATAAAAATTCAGAATTTTTCATGAAATTTCACAACTTTACATTTTAGTCTCTAAATCATGTTTTCATCAAAAATCACTTTGTAAAAGTTGTTTATCTATCAACAACCTTTCATTTTCTACCATAAATTTCTAATTTTCAGCATATTAATCCATGACCCAATTTTTATACTTTGATAACTTTTCAAATTGATCCCCCAAACAGATAAATTAAGCTACCCCGGTTTTAAAAATATCAAAATTACTAAAAACGGGACAAGGAAACTTACCCAATTAAGCCGTGAAAGTTTTCTCTCTCTCTCCTAGGGTTTCCATGTATTTTAGGTTGAAGATGACATAAAAATAAGATGATATATTTTATTATCTTTTATCATCTTTTAATTAATTAAATATTTTTCAATTTCCAATTTAGTCCTTTCTCTTTTTCTAAATATCCATGGATAAGTCACCAAAATATCTGCATACTTTTCTTTAATGGTCTAATTACAATATAAGGACCTCTAATTTTGAATTCCATAGCTATTTAATCCTTATAGCTACTAGAATTCAACTTTTACATTTTATGCGATTTAGTCCTTTCCTTAATTAAACACATAATTGATAAAATTTTCTTATCGTGATTTTCACATGATATTTCCAACATATTACAGACCATGTAATAAAATAAAAATAAATTTTATTTTCAGATCGGATTTGTGGTCGTGAAACCACTGTTTCAATTTCACTGAAAAATGGGTTGTTACAAATAAAGAGGAAATGAAGACAGCCCCTCTCGGCCATCACAGGACACTGTGCTGCTGGAGTGTGAACTGGACATGCGAAAGCTATCTTCCCAATGTTGTTTTATTATTTCTTAACATGTTCCTCCGTGAATTAATTTGATTGAAACAATGTTGAATGATATTTTGGTTTTGAATTTTATCTACCAACCCATGAGCTAAATCTCATGAGGTTGGGTTTACTTGATGAAACCTTTATTTTATTTAACGGTTGAAGCATGGATTTAAATTAACTTATTATTTCATTCAATTATTTTATTTCTAAATTGTATACGTGCAATCCCTAGACATAGACAACTGTACAACATGCCTATAAACTAATTTAATTCTAAAAAGGTTGGATTAGGTGGATCGAAATTGAATGATATGAGCAATACTTGACATATACTTATAGTAGACTTTAGACATAAAGCAACGTTCATATAGAAGAAAATAGTGCAGGGTATTGTAATAAAGGCAAATAGACACGGGTAAAGTAACTTGAGGTTTTTGCTCTTGTAAGAAGAAGACCTCTTTAGAACTCTTCAGAGCAATAGATTGATTACAATTTTGGCGATGCATTTCTGATAGTAAGGGTAGATTCTTAGTAATTCCAACCATCCATATCAACATCTTATGTCCCTTATTGCTTGTCGTAGTATCTTTTCCATCGTATCCTTAGTTGTTTACTTGCTCAGTTACATATTATTCATATAATCATTTTCATAAGTGTCATTGCATTTTTACTATTGCATTGCCATAACATTTTCAATTATTCATCAGTTACATATATTGTTCACATTAAAATTCCTTTTGTTTACCACTGCATTCTTATCATTATTTTACTATAACATTAACCTAACATTATTATAATTGTAACGCCCCGAAGTTTAGGCCTCGAAGTATTAGGTCTTGAGTGTGGGTGTAGTTAGGAGGCAGCACATAAATATTTAGTTGTGCAAGAAAGTGACACAAATGCATGTTTGGCTCAGTGGTTGTGTACTCTGGAAGTGTATGGGAAGTCATAGGTCCAAGCCTTGGCTTCCACAAAATTTTACTTTTTAAGGATAAAACCCTATCTTTGGCTAGTAGGGTTATAAGTTTATTTTGGTAAAAACATGATAGAATGGGCCTACTGGTCTAGTGGATAGTGGCGTGTGGAGTGTGCTAGTGGTCTGAGGTTCGAATCCCTACTTGTGCAAATGGAGATTATTTTTGCTAGTGGCCATGAGAGGAAGTTGTGTTTGACCGAAGCACCAAGAGTTTGAATAGATTTGAATGGGGTTGTTGTTAGCCAAATTTGAAGAGGTAGATGGGAGGAAGTTAAGGAGAAAATTAAGCAAGCTCAAATTTAGAGAAGAGTCTTATCGGGTTTGAACTCTGGCACTTAGTGTTTCAGTTGTGTAGGGATGTTGGGGGAGGTGTTTAGTGTGTGGAAGGCTGAACGAAATTGGGGAGTTCTTCTGGGGTAAAATTCGGCTATGTATTGGTAATTGGTCATTTCATTTTAGAATATTACCAAATTGTGGTTCTGCTCACTCTTTATTTTCTGAAGCCGATTTGTGCTAGGAAGTATTTCGATATCGGTTGTTTCTGGCTAGTGCTTTCGAGTACTTTCATTTTGGGACTATCTCGGTTGCTGTTCTTCTTCTTCTACTCTTTGACAACTATTTTCCCTTGATATCTTTTGTAGTCGAATAACCTCCTTTATTTTCTCTCTCTGACCCTTTCAGTTTTTAACCTTAGTCTTGATTAAATCTCTTCTTCTTCTCCATGACTTAATTGATCACCTCTTTGGTCAAATACATTTTTCTTCCCTCTCTTCTTATTTGGATACTTTGGCCGAATTTTTTATCTCTTTGTTTTAGTTTGGTTTTTGCAAGTAGTCTCTGGCAAATTGGTAAGCACTTGACTTCTCCTTGATCTCTCCCAATGTTTATCAAGGCTCCCTTATTTTGCAGTATTAAAGTTGATTACTTCTTTTGTTATTGCCAAATCTCATTCCCCTTTTCTTGTGTGGTGTTCATTGGTTTCTAGCTTCTTGAGGAGTGTAGGAGTTGCAAGAGATACATAAGCAGTCCAAACCTTTCCTTCATCACTCGATCAAAGGTAACCCTATTTGTAGTTATTGTGATACTGGGGTTGGTTGGCTTGCATCTTTTGATGTTGGTCGAATGTTACTTTCCCTATGATGGGGTTTTATGTCTTTTTATCTAGTATAGGTTGATCTGACTCGCGAGTTTTAGCAATCGTAACTAATGCATTTCGCCGGTAGCACAGATATTTGACAAGGAGCGTGTGGTCGATTTTAGTCAGCGGTGTAATAGGACTAAGCCACTTTTGTTCAATCAAAGACAGGTATTACGATAAGTTGGGATCGTATAAAGGGAGGTGGTTTACCCTATTGTCAATTGACTAATAGAATACCTTGATTGAATGTAGGATTGGTGCTCGTGGGCTATTCGCACATTTACATGAGCAGGTGTGTGTAACACTACCATTAGATGTTAAACGGCAAAAGTTGAAAAGCTAAAAAGCTAAAAAGCTGAAGAGATGACCATAAGCATTGTCATGGGCCAGAATAATATTGGGCCATTTTAGGCCAACCTGGGCCATGTAGGCCCAATGGGCCTATGGGCCCTCACGGGAAAGTCACACAAAAGTGTGGTAAATGTTGGGCCAGGCTGTGTGAACCTCACGACTAAGGCTATTTTTAGGCTATGTGGGCTATATGAGCATGTGGGCCCACATGGGCCTGCAATATGGGCTGTGGGCCTGTTATCACCGGTTGACTGTTAAGGTTGCATGGGTCGCCCAAGATGACTGTGGACCTACTATTGGGCCGGTAAGAGTACCGAGACCCTTATTTTCTAAATGACTGATATACCCTATGTGACGTATGACTGTTTGAGCATGCCATTTTTACTGTGTATATATTTACATTATGTTGCATTGCATGGGGTGGGATATATGATTTTGGAGGAAGTGTTTTGAAAGGCTATAAGCCTATTATTGGCAGCTCTGCTGCAAATACTGTTTTAGTGCAACAATCGGTGCTACTTGGTGTATAGGGATGGGCGGGTCGATTTTATCCCCCATGGTGTGTAGGACTGGTATAGAGATGGTGTGTAGAGGCTGGATTGAGTAGGATTTTCTGATTGCATACTGTACTGATGCTGTAATGGGCTTTGGCCCCACTGATACTATTTTTGAGATGGGCTCAGGCCCAGACTACTACTGTTACTACTAAGGGCTAAGGCCCTAACTGAAACTGAAAGCGCTTAGGCCCAAATTGCATTTACTTTGATTGATTGCTAGTATGGGATTTCACACACTGAGTTTTTGCAAACTCACCCATCTATTAATTGTGCAAGAAATCCCCAAACTTGAAAGGATCGAAGCGACGGAGGACCCAGTGGTGGCCAGTCGACTTAATTAATTTTTAATATTATCATTAAGGTTTATTTTGGGTTTTTCATTATCTCGATACATGGCCATGTGCCATGGCCATGTGACTTCAATTTGCTCTTGGGTGTCAAGCAGAGAGTTACACCGGTTAGGGACACGGGCGTGTGTGACCACACAGCCTGCCCACACGGGCGTGTGAACCCTGTTTAGGCAAAAATTTTCTAAGTGTTGTAAAATTTTCTAAAGTCTCGACTTAGTCCCAAATCACTTCCAAAGCATGTTTTGGGCCTCGTAGGCTCGTGTTAGGGACTTTATGCTCGATTTCAAAAAATTTTAATTTGGACAAAAATTTATGACTCAAAAATGTATGTTTGCTTGTATTTAAGTTCGATAATGCCTCGTACCTTGTTCTGGCGTTGAACACGGGTAAGGGGTGTTACATTTAGTGGTATCAGAGCTATGGTTTAGTCAGTTCTCAGACTGAAGTAGTGTATGTGAGTGTAGATATACATGCCATATTACTACCTGTGATAGTGTGATATCTCTCGACTCTAATGAAATTGTTTTGTTGAGACAGAGATGCTTTCCAGCTGAGTTACTTTTGAAAACACTGAAAGTGATACTAAGATATTTGAAAATGTGTTTATTATGAGTCGAAACTTGGAAAGGTATGAATAAGAGTTCATGATATGTATGTGATGATGTACAAAATTAAATAACCATAAGTTGAGAAATATGGGTAAAATGTCATTGTTCCGGTTGAACATTGTGTTTCAATGGATTATGGTGATTTTATGAAATGAAATGACAGTTTATATTATGATAAACTCATCCATGTTTGTTTGGCATTCATATGATGTTATGTGCATGACTTGTTTGATTAAGTGAATGTGATAAGTAAACTTACTCAAAATTTATGGAATCTATGTATAAGTGCACTTGTTTGAATAAGATAATTGGAAAGTTTGTGTAACATAAATATGTATGTTAATTTGCCTAAATTAAATTGTATAACTGTGATGATATTATGATGATCATGAATGTTAAGTCACATGTGTGTATATATGAGAATCGAGTTAGAGGCTTTACGACCTCACCCCATTACCAATATGGTATTTTATAGAGAAATTTCACAAGATTTATGTTGAATGAGATCACAAGTGAGAGACTAAAGAGTTCAGTAGTGAAATAACTAATAATGTGGTCAGAGTTGACAATATTTTGGCAAGTGAATACAGTTTTGGAAAAGATGCCAGGTTATTCTAAAGATCATTCGAATTTCACAATGTTACGGTTAAAGAAAAAAGTTAATCTCAGCTAATTGACTCATTCAGGTATGATGTCTAAAGCTTGTATCACTAGAATTTCTTCTGGATTGATTAACGTTAGTGAATGGAATAATATGGGATTAGTGATGATAGGATTAGTCAGAGAAATGATATTTTAATTGTAAAGATGTCTGAGTGTAACAGTTGTAATTGAATAAATTATGATGATCTCTCCTGGGTATTTTATATATTCATTTATCCTCATAGATATATGTGATTGTTAGTTTTCTGATGAAATTCTTATCGTATGAGAATGTCAGCTGATTATAATGTTTGATGAAAGCACTATTGGTTTGATTGGCTGATGATTAGCATATCTTATCTCTCTCTTTGGGGTTCTATTCTATTATGTTTGGGATAAAAGTTGATGGTGAAAATTTAAGTGAGGCTATTCTTCTATTCCTACTGGATGTTGTTTTGTTTTCTATGTATATTTTGAAAATATATCATCTCTGTCATAATTGATTCCAGAGCGTGTAAGCATTGTTTTTCTTCTGCTTTTCTCTGAGGAATCATCAAGATTTTTAATAGTTTTATATAAGTTATGTTCTCAGACTTCAAGTATGGTATCGCATCTTGGATTTCTTATCTCGGTTTTCTTATCATCCTTATTTTGTAAATTATCAATCATGGCTCATCTTTAAAGTGTGTTCTTTTGGCTTGTGATAACTATGTCTATTATGGGTGTATTTCTAATTCGATCATAAGAACGTGGTGATTCTGGTATCTGGATTTCTCTAATTTTTGTGAAAGGAATTGACACCGGCAAAGGTATAGATAGTGGAAGCTCAAGCTCAAATTGTATGATGGTTTTCTTTTCTCAGATAAGTTTGATTAAGGTCAATGAGTTCAATCAGGATATTTTACTTTCTTGAGCTAATGCAGTTATAAAGATCTTTGATTAGCATGTTAAGGGAATTATAAAAGATTGTATGTTTGAGTTGTTTAAAAGTATGAAGAAAGGAGTATTTTAATAAGTTATTATTTGATAGTTGAGAATGACTCAATTGTTTTTATCTAAGTGAGCTGGTCAGTTGAAAGGTAATTTGAGTTATATGCATTTAAGTTTATCCTCAAGTAAGAAAATAAAATCTTGTACATTTATGGGTGAATAGATGGACAGTTTGAAGGAAGAGTTCATATTCTAGAAAGTATGATACAGAGGTATACCTATTAGATTTGTTCTAATTGAATGATGTTGTTATGAGTTAAAGTTGATTCGGTTGATAAAGTTATCACATTTGTGAAAGTTTAAATAGTCTGTTGCATGTTAGTAAAGTTGAAAACAGTTGAGTGTGTTATTAACCAAAGCACTGGTTCTGGGTTCTGTTTGAATTGAGTAAAGAATTTGTGATTTTTCAGTAATGCACTATCGAACGGATTGGAATGTGTTTTAATACAAGAATGTGAAGTGATAGTTTATGCTTTCTGATAATTAAAATCTCATTAAAAGAATTATCCGAT
Source organism: Gossypium anomalum (assembly GCA_025698475.1). NCBI lineage: Eukaryota > Viridiplantae > Streptophyta > Magnoliopsida > Malvales > Malvaceae > Gossypium > Gossypium anomalum. The sequence continues at coordinate 62,496,997 of CM046968.1, read as the reverse complement.
GGGTGATTTAGAGTCGGCCACTATTATGTCTATGTTGAGAGTTAATGACATTGTTCATTCGACAAAAAATGTCATATGCTTCTTGATTACAAGAGTTTAAAGTATCTAATGTTACGAAAAAATTTTTGAAATTTAGACAATGTTGATGGCTTGAACTATTGACAGATTTTGAATAGTTAACGATTAATCTTTTGGGAAAGCAAGTATAGTTACAGATGCTTGAAAGGAAAGCCTTTGTTCATTTTGTGAGTGTTGGTTTCATGATTAATCTTATTTGATGGAAGTCTGAATTTAGCTAAATTAAAAAGCTAAAGCGATGTTTTCTTTGCAAGATTGAGAACTTCAGATATGTGATAGTGAGTGCTAAACTAAACGAGTACAGTGTGAGATGACTATTGATTTTGATTTCTATTATTATTACTCTGAGATAGAATTCATGGAATGAATTATCCAGAGCTTATGTAGAAAATGTTGTACAAAACCTAGTAATAGCTCGTTTGTTCATTCAGGGAGTAATAAATATGCAGTTATTTGAAGAAATGTCCTGATGATCGGGAATATAATCTGAGTACGCGGTTGCATCTGGGCAATGTAATTCATCTTTAGATTGACAAAAAGCCTGAGAGAGTAATTCAGATCTTTGACGGTATGCTCTGACACTATGTTTCAGAGTTCAAAGGTGATTGGAAAGAGATATACGAGCTGGAATTGACTTGTGATTCTGAGTAACAAGGTGAAAGTGATTCACGAAAGTTGAAAGCAACTTCAGACTGACATAAGTAGTATACAGATTTGAAAATTTAAGATATTGGATTCCAAATCGATGATAAAGTGCTTTTGGAAGTATTGCCCTCGAAGAGGAATCTCCGATAAGGTAGAGCAATTACGAGAACGTTACCCTAATCTCTTTTCTAGTAAGATTTTCGGGGACGAAAATCCCTAAAGGGGAGAGTTGTAACAGCCCGATTTTGGGTCTAATCGAAATAGTGGTTTTGAGACCACAAATTTGACGTAGAAAAATTTATGTTTATTACATTTTTTATGGTCTACACTTTTATGGAATGATTTCGTGAAAATTTCGTTCAAAAATTTTGACGTTTGGGCACTCAATTTAGCCGAAAGGACTAAGTTGTAAAAAGTACAAAAGTTGAGTTCTACCTGCTAGAGGTGTCTAATTTTTATGAAATTTTAAATTAGAGGTCCTTAAATGGTAATTAGATCATTGGTTAAGTTGTTGGACAAAAATGGACATAGTTAGGTATGTTTCTAAAGTTTTTCATTAAGGGCACTTTAGTAATTTGGTAATTAAATGAATTAAAAAGCCAAATTAAAAGCCAATTATTGCTCATCTTCTATCCTATGGCCGAATGTAACAAGAAGAAACCATGGCTAGGGTTTTTCAAGCTTCCAAGCTTGTTTGTAAGTCTGTTCTAGCCTCGCTTTTAATGATTTTTATGTTTTTGAAATCCTCGTAACATGATCTATCTATTTCTACCACTAATTTAAGAAACAATCAAGGTCTAAAATTTTACCCATGATGGATATTTGTGTAATTTGATGTCTAGTGGTAGGAAATGCACGTTTGGTGTGTGATAAATGACTTTTGCTATGTGATTTTCGATGAAAATGCCTAAAAGGACTAATTTGTAAAATTTGTGAAATGGGTGTTAAAATGCAAATAAAAGAAAAATGTGGGCTGCTATAAGCATGTATAAGGTTCAGCTAGGCACGAGTGTTGAAGAAATTGAGTACATTTCATTTTACGAGCCTAGGGACGAAATTGTAAAAATGTCAAACTTTAGGGGAAAAAATGTAATTTTTAACATATCGTGATTTAGGGCTGATTTGAATAGTATACTTATTAAATAAGTTAAATGTAATATTATAGATCAAGAAAAATGAGGTTCGAAATTAGAACGGGGAAAAAGCGAGTATTTGACGGTTAGGTCCTTTTCGCCATTTTTATGTCAAGGTAAGTTTGTATGTTTACTAAGCATTAAATTGTATATGTATAAATGCTTAATTGATATAATTGTGGTAAATGCTATATTATTGAAATGAAATGTGAATGCTATTGAGAACGATACTATGTAAATGACTGACAGATATTCGATACAGCGAAAGTCCCGATTGAACCTTAGGAATAGATAGGATACAAATGTCATGACATTAGGGTTACCAACATTACGTGTAAGACCATATCTGGGATATGGCATCAATATGAGACTTCGTGTAAGACCATAGCTACCCTATTAGCATCAATAGGAGATTACGTGTAAGACCATATCTGGGATATGGCATTGGTATGGTACTGTGTGTACAAGATTCCCAAGTATCCTTTAATATTCCAAATGGTTCAACGGGTAATTTAATGGGTATGTCAAAGAAGATAAAGAACATGTAAGTATTACGAATCTGTACAGGTATGTACATCATGTTTATAAGCATTGACTTCATGATATTGTGAGTTCATGGTATCCAAGAGAAAGTTTTTGTGAAAGCCTTGTGATTATTGATCTATACATGTGATGTATGAAATATATGGTAAATTCGGTTGGCAATCGTGTAATTGGCTTTCGGGCCAAATTGAATTATGATCTGGCATGTTTGATTCACACAAATTGTGATTTATCGGATATGAGAAAAGGAATGATTGGCATAATTGCCTATTAAAATGACTATAGAAGTATGGGAAGATATGAGTTTGAACAATTGAAAGATGTTAAAATATATGCTTGAAAAGTGAATACTCATAATTAATGTGTATGTTTATAATGAGGTTTGAAATGATGGGTTGATTATGGTAATCTGTTATAATAGAGAGATTACAATTGTTAGGCTAAAGTGAAGACATGTTAAATTATGCTTGCAAATTGATATAGCAAACAATGTGACTGAATGATTTATAACTATAAGGTTTATAGCAATTTATACTACTTTTTTTGTGTTTATATTGTTAGACTCGGTAAATGATTTGTAAGAGTTGCTTATTATGTTCATACGGACTTAGTAAGCTATAGCTTACCCTTTTCCTTTCCCATGTTTTATAGTGCCGTGAAGCTATTTTGAGTTAGAGATCGCTGGAGATCCTATCACACTATCAAGCTATCATTTTGGGTATTGATGAATTCAAGTATTTTGATTTTATGGCATGTATAGGGACTTGGTCTTTTGGTCATATGTGTTGGCTTATAATGGTTCATGGTTCACTCTGTATATAGCCTTGGAAGTTGGTTAATGTTGGTTATGAGTATATTTATATTAATGTCATTTGTGAGTGTGGAAGCTTGCATAATTTGATATAGAAAGGTTGATGTTTTAAGCATGACTAATAATGGCATGAGAATGACATGTTATTGTCTTGGTTGTGGTTGTTTGGTTGCTCTTACATGCTTGAATTTGTGCCAAGTGATGTTGTGTAGATGTGTGCAAGTGAGGGTGGCAAAATGGCTTGGTAAATAGCCTTGTTTTTGTCCACATGGGTAGACACACGGGCATGTGTCTAGGCCGTGTGTGACACACAGTCAGCCCGATGGGCATGTGATCTGGCCGTGTGTCCTTTGCACCTAAATTGTTGCAAAACAGAATGCTCAGCATCAAGCACACGGGTATGAGACACGGCCGTGTGTCTCAACTGTGTGAAGGACACGGCCTCAAGACACGGGTGTGTGCCATTGATCACGTGATTCGTAACAAGTAATAAATATTTATAATAAAGATCAAACCTAGACTAACTATTATCACGACTTTTGGGATGGATTGTCTGGCTTCCTTTAAGTAATTCCTGGCGTGTGGTTCTGTGTTTCAGAAAAGTTCTAGAAGCGACTCCGGAAAAAGCCCCCTTAGTAGGTCATACTTAGGGTGTTTATATAGGCTTTGGATTGGTTTTCTTCTTCCCTAAGTATCCTTTTTCCGTGTAAAATACAACTCTTTGAAAAAGGGACACGCCCGTGTGCCACGGCCGTGTGACGTGTTTGCCAGGCCTTGTTTGTTTCGTAAATTTCATACGGCCGTGTGGGTCAATGGCCAGACTGTGTGAATCGTGAAACCCTTGGACGACACCCTCGACAGACACGGGCGTGTGAGCAGCTCGTGTGGCAAGGCTTAGGCTGTGTGATCTTCTTGATTTGGTCTTTTTTGTCTCTTGTAAGCTCGTTTTTGGCTCCTTTTGACTCTTGGTGCTCTCGTGAGTACAAAACATGAAATAATCGGATTAAGAGCACCAAAATTCACAAATCTAATAGTAAATATCCATAAATATGCTAAGTATTTGGGGAAACAATATGTATAATTTGGTGTTTATCAAATACCCCCACACTTAAGCATTTGCTTGTCCTCAAGCAAAAATCTCACTTACTGCTAGAATCCATTGCTTTCAATCACATAATCATTACCGATAATGTTACAAATTATTCCACGGAGAATCATACAGTGAGAATTCAACCATAGGGGCATTAAAAACCTCAAACAATCTAAATCAAATATTTTTGATAATAAAATTATAGGTAATCTCCTTTCTCTAAGTAATTAACTTTAGTCCTAAATATACAAGAGATGACATCCTCACTAAGGATTCACTCAAATCACTCAAAGTGTTTAAGGTTCAAAATTAAGCACTCGATTGTCTAACATGAGATGTTATCACTATAGGCTTGCATGAAAATCAAATCTCCACCACTTGTAAATGATATGATACACAAATCAAAAGGTCATTGCATGGTTATAATGGGGTTTAGGTTACGGGTATGGATACAAGCTGAAGAAACAAAGGTTAGAATCGAGATGATTTCAATATATCACCCCACTATCAAAAACTTAATTACTGAATGACAACAAATATATAGAACTATATTACATGAGCTCTCTTTTCATGACAACTTTAGCTTGCTAAGAATTACAATAATAATACTAAGGTTAGTTTTTTTTTAAGAACAAATCAAGTAATATAGAAGTTATACTCCATGAATCAGTAACAAAAATTGGCGATCATAGTGAGGTAACAATATTAAATTCAATCTCGATAAAAAGGGTCAAATTAAGTAAGAGGATTTCAATAATAATGGGTTAATGGGTTAATGATGAGGGTTAATCAATAAAGAAAAAGGGTTAGTAGGCTCAAAGGGGGTTCACTAAGGGTTTAATTATGTGGGAAGGCTTTTTATGGAGTAAGTGGGTTAAATCCTAAGTGCCTTTATCATCTCAGTATATCAAATCATACGTGTGATCTCGACATGTATAATCGAAGCAAGCTCTAGAATAACAGTTCAATGTTGACACACTGAAACCACAAAAGAAGTGAGCAAGAAAGAAAGCTACATGCTCAAAAAGGCTAAAAAATCTCACCAAAAATTTGGGTTTTTGATGTCATTCCTGTATACATAAGATTTCAAGATAATATCTCAATTCAGGAAATTAATCTAAAAATTTTAGTTCTCAAAATATGAACTTATCATGCTTGATTCTTTAAGGTCCTACAATCAAATAATCATGCATAAATCCCTTGGTCTAATTCATGACATATCAACAATAATTATAGATTAATCAGAATTCATTCTATCAATATTATGAGAAAATCATTTAAGCACAAGATCACATTCAGGGATTTGAGAATAATGCAAAAAGTTAGGTTTCATGTTTATGTTCACCCCCACACTTAAGATGTACATTGCCCTCAATGTATAAAGATAGCTATTCAAAATAAAGAAAATCATAAGAGGGAAGGAGGTGAAACTCCCTGTTATATGGATGCGGAGCTTGATTCTGAGGCTTAGTGTTTGGGGAAAGTAGTAGCTACCATTGTTCTTAGCTAGATGAAGAAATTGGGTCGTTGAACATGGCATTCGTTTTGTATTGTTCCCTGTTTGTTTCCTCATTCCGTAAAATATTCCTAGCAGCTTGCTTGGTAATCTGTAGAATCATGAATAGCTTATTAAGAGTTTGTGGAAGAGAGTCTAGTGGAATTACTTGTTAGAAATACTAGAAAAAAAAATGAAGAAAGTAAAATTTACTAATATAGATATGTCTTTCATAAGAAAATAATAAAATTGAAATGAAATTAAAAATTAAGAATAAAAATAAAAATAAAGATAAAGATAAAAATAAAAGATAGGAGGATTCAATGATCCTCGTCAGTGGGGGCCTCAGGTGGTGGTGCTGGAGTGGCTACTATCCCACGCCCGTGTGTGGTACACGGCCATATCGCACGGCTGTGCTTAGCTTCGTTCGCTTCTCCCACGCCCGTATATATGGTACCACGCCCGTGTATTGTTGTCTATGGTTTAATGGCACGGGCGTGTCTCACGCCTGTGTTAGAGAAATAGAATCGAGCCTTGCCCCTGGCACGCCTATGTTTTTCCATTCCCACACCCGTGTTCATCTATCAACCTCACCCACGGCCATGTCGCACGGCCATGGGGATTTATTGTATCCCGTGTTTTGTGGAAATCTTTGCCCTGTTTCCACACGGTCGTGTCGCTTCCCCTATTTTGCCACGGATTTAGGCACGCCCGTGTGGGTGGCCATGTGAGGCTTATAGATCTGCGTTCAGAGATTCAGTTAGTGGTCTAAAAAATCAAAATCTTGTAATTTTAATAAAACTTAAATGAATAAAAGTTGTTAGTACTTGGGTTGCCTTCCGAGAAGCGCATGTTTATAGTCTAAGCTCGACTTTCCCTTATGGATGTATTCAAGGAGGTTCGTGGAGTCGTAGCTCTTCTCCCTCGTCTTTAAAATTCTCACCGTTATAAAGTTTGAGACGATGACCGTTTACCTTGAAAGTTCCTTGTGATGGATGACTTACCTCTACTGTGCCATATGGAAAAATACTGAGTATCGTAAGAGGGGTCTCCTCATTTGGTGTGGTAGTGACAATGTGGGGATCTGTGGCATCTAGTAAGACTTTATCGCCTACTTTAAGTTCATTAGGAGAGGTATCGGACTTGTTTTGGTGAAGTTTCAATTTATCATGTGTTCTCGGTTTGTATTCTCGCCATTCGTCTAGCTCCTCTATCCGTAGCCTTTGTTTTTCATGGACGTCTTTGTTCTCTTCATGATAGTAGCATACAATCTCTGTTGTCTTAGTTCGAGGAGGTTCCTGCAAGGACGATTGAATATTAGTTTTATCATCGATAAGTTTTATAGCATTATTCTGAGTCTTAGAGGTTTTGACTGAGTCGCGTGCTTAAAGTGTTACTGCGTCATCACCTGCACGAAGTGTTAGCTCTCCTGTGCCGACATTAATAATTGTTCTGACAGTTGCTAAAAAGTGTCGTCCTAAAATTAAAGATACCTCGTTATCCTCATCCATATCTAGGACGGCAAAGTCTACTGGGTAAATAAACTTATCAATTTTAATGAGAACATCTTCAATAATACCCTTAGAAAATCTAACTGTTTTGTCAGCCAATTGTATGCTCATCCTAGTCTGTTTGGGTTTACCGAGACCTAGTCATTTAAACATTTTATAAGGCATAACATTTATACTTGCCCATAAATCAGCTAAAGCATTGTTCACAGATAAACTACCAATTAAGCAAGGAATTGTAAAACTCCTTGGATCTTTTAATTTGTTAGGTAGCTTATTCTTTAGAATAGCTGAGCAGACTGCATTGAGTTCCACATGCGATGTAGCGTGTAATTTTCTTTTATTGGTCAGAAGTTCCTTTAAGAATTTTGCTAAGTTGGGCATCTGCGAAAGAACTTCAATAAAAGGTAAGTTAATATGTAATTTCTTTAAGAGTTTGACGAATTTACTGAATTGTTCTTTCGTTCTGTCTTTTGTCATCGCTTTAGGATATGGCACACGAGAATTATAATTCGTACTTACCGTTTTATTATGACTTACCTCACCATCACCTTTGCTTTCCACATTTCCTTGCCTTGGTTCTGGCTCAGTCTCATCGCACCCTTCTTGAGTATCAATTACATTGAGTTGTTCCCTTGGATTTGGTTCAGTATTACTTGGCAAACTACCTTGTAGTCGTTCAAAAATTAATTTGGATAGTTGGCCTATCTAAGTTTCGAGTCCTTGAATTGATGCTTGTTGATTTTTGAGTGTTGTCTCAGTATTCTGGAAGTGAGTTTCTGACACCGAGATGAATTTGGATAGCATCTCTTCAAGGTTTGATTTCTTCTCTTATTGATAAGGTGGCTGTTGAAAACCCTGAGGATTCTATGGCCTTTGATTCTGTTGACCACCCCAAGAGAAATGTGGGTGGTTCTTCCAACCTACATTATAAGTGCTACTATAAGGGTTATTCTGAGATCTAAAATTATTGTTACCCATATAGTTGACTTGTTCCTCTTCGGTTGTAGGATTGAATGGTGGGTATTCTATATGTACGCCTCCGCCACTTGAGTCACATATCATTATTGGATGTACCTGCGTAGAACCAAGTAAACCATCAATTTTCTTATTTAGAAGTTCTACCTGATTAGAGAGCATGGTGAACGAATCGATGTTATAAACGCCGGCTGTTTTCGTTGGCTTTGTCCTCATAACTTGCCACTGATAGTTATTTAGTGACATCTCCTCTATAAATTCATAGGCATCTTCCGGTGTTTTATTGTTGATGGTTCTGCCAGTAGCTGCGCCAATCATTTGTCTTGTCGAGGGATTCACACCATTGTAGAACGTTTAAACTTGCAGCCATAGAGGTAACCCATGGTGAGGGCACCTTCTCAATAGATCCTTGTATCTCTCCCATGCATCGTAAAGTGTCTCTAAGTCCATCTGCACAAAAGAAGAAATATCATTACGCAACTTAGCTATTTTTGTCGGTGGAAAATATTTTAATAGAAATTTTTCGATCATTTGCTCCCAAGTGGTAATGGATCTTCATGGTTGTGAGTTCAACCACTGTTTAGCTTTATTCCTCTGTGAAAAAGGAAATAACCGAAGGTGAATGGCATTATCAGAAACGCCATTAATTTTGAAAGTGTCGCACAGTTCTAGGAAATTTTCCAAGTGCGTGTTGAGGTTCTCATCCTGCAAACCATCAAACTGAACAAATTGCTGTATTATCTGAATCGTGTTAGGTTTCAGTTCAAAATTGTTAACAGCAATAACAGGTCTAACTATACTTGACTCAGTTCCTGTAAAATTAGGTTTAGCATAATCATACGTAGTACGAGGAGCAGGATTCTGATTTGCTAATTCAGCGGGTATGGTTGGCGGTAGCGGATTGTTTTGATTTTTAGCCATCTCTTCAGTAGTAGTTGAGATATCGTTCTCTTGCTCTTCCTCTGTGTATCTTAAGCTACGCCTGATTTCTCGTCGGTTTCTACGAGCTATACGATCAATTTCCTCGTCAAAAAGCAACGGTCCTAACGAGTTTCTTCTAGTCATACACTACAAGAGCCTGCCAGGAGAAAGAAGAAGAAAGTTAGTAAAATAAAAATAGAAATAAAGCTAAATTGCAAGAAAAATAAATGGCTAAAGTAATAAAAATTAAGTGTTCCTAATATTTCAGCTCCCCGGTAACGGCACCAAAAACATGATCGCTTGATTCGTAACAAGTGATAAATATTTATAATAAAGATCAAACCTAGATTAACTATTATCACGACGAAAAGGCAAGCGTACCTATCGAACAATAGTATAGTAATGGCAAGACCGGGATATCGTACCCAAAGGAACCAAAAGTACTAGTAATAACTATCTTTTTATTATTTAGCCTAGGAATAAAAGGGTTTGTTTATTAAACTAATTATCTAAACTAATTAACTAATTTAGTTAAAGCGAAGAGAAGCAATTGATAAAGACGACACCCAATGAGAAATCCACCTAGATTTCACTTGTTATCTGACTCTAAACCAGATGATTTATTCACTTGACTTGATCTGTGAGACTCCCTAACCTACATTATCATCTCTTTCGAGACTAATAACGTCTAACCCTCAGTTGAATTAATTGAAATCTCTTTCTAATTAAAACCCCTACGGAAGTAGTAAATCGATCTATGGACTCCCATATTAGGTTTCAGCCTAATCTAGCAAAACCTCGTAACCCTATCTCTAGGCGTTCGATCAACTCCGCTTAATTATGTCAAATCTACTCTTAGGCAGGGTCTATTCCTCCTCTGCATAAGCACATTAAATCATGAGTCAATACCCGGAATATTAACTCAAGCATTAGAAACACATAATTAAGAACAAATCAAGTATTTATCAAATAGTTCAGATAATAATAACAAGATCCATCATAGGTTTCATCCCCCTTAGGTATCTAAGGGGTTTAGTTCATAACGAAATAAGAGTACATCTCAAAAGCATAAAAATAACAAAACATGAAGAAAACTCTAAAACTCCTGAAGGGATTTTGAGAGAGATCCTCAGTCTTAGAGTAGCTCCGACTTTTGGGATGGATCGTCTGGCTTCCTTCAAGTAATTCCTGGCGTGTGGTTTTGTGTTCCAGAAAAGTTCTGGAAGCGACCCCGGAATAAGCCCCCTTAGTAGGTCATACTTAGGGTGTTTATATAGGCTTTGGATTGGCTTTCTTCTTCCCTAAGTATCCTTTTTCCGTGTAAAATACAACTCTTTGAAAAAGGGACACGCTCGTTTTTGGCTCCTTTTGACTCTTGGTGCTCTCCTGAGTACCAAACATGAAATAACCGGATTAATAGCACCAAAATTCACAAACCTAATAGTAAATATCCATAAATATACTAAGTATTTAGGGTAACAATATGTATAATTTGGCATTTATCAGCCATGGCTGTGTGACTTCAATTTGCTCTTGGGTGACAAACAGAGAGTCAAATAGGTTAGGGATATGGGCGTGTGTGACCACACGGCCTGACCACATGGGTGTGTCCTAGGCCATACGGGCATGTGACCCCTGTTTAGGCAAAAATTTTCTAACTGTTGTAAAATTTTCTAAAGTTCTCGATTTAGTCCCGAATCACTTCCAAAGCATGTTTTAGGCCTCGTAGGCACGTGTTAGGGACTTTATGCTCAATTTCAAAAAAGTTTTAATTTGGACAAAAATTTATGACTTAGAAATGTATGTTTACCTGTGTTTAAGTCCAGTAATGCCTCGTACCCTGTTCCGGCGTCGAACACGGGTAAGGTGTTGTACATATTTCTGGAGTTGCACAAGAAAAACCTACTCCAAAAGTTATTAAATTAAACGCAATATCTGCACTTAGTGCTCAAGTTTCTTCTAGTGCAAATATGATAAAAAATATTGAAGGGACTAGTGACGTTGCACCTATACAAGTCGTTCAACAAGTTGATGTTCTTACCTTTTGTTGTGAGATTTGTAGTGACAACCACAACTATGAAGATTGTCCACAACTTGCAGAGAATACCTTTTATGTCAGTAACATCCGCAGCAATTCTTATGGCTCCTCTTATAATAATTCTTTACGCAATCAATAGTTTTGGGGAACTTAGAATGCTAAAAAAATGCTGCAACATTCCGATATGGGAATATATGTACTCAAGGCAATTATAATTCAAGATAAGGGAATTACAATCAACAATAGTAGAACTACAATCAAGACACTCAGATGCATCCACAAAAAAACTAGATGCATCCACACCAGAATTAGATGAAAAGCTAGCTGCTGGAAAGAAAAGGCTATTAGATATTACTAAACTAAAGGAGATTAGGTGAAATTCCAATGGAAATGCTACAATTTACAAGGAAAAGACCAAACGATGGCATGATAGAATTATTTTGTAGCGATAATTTCTCGTGGTTCAACAAGTTTTATTATTCAATTCTAGACTGAAACTGCACTTGGGTAAATTGAGCTCATGTTAGTCTGGACCTTTCGAAGTTGTCAAAGTATTTCCTCATGGTGCAGTCACAATAAGAGATTTACATGATGGACACCAGTTCAAAGTGAATGGAAAGCGGTTAAAACACTATTTTGGGAATATTAATCAAAAGCAATTAGAGACCATTAAATTGGTTGAAAAATTTAAATTTTTATTGAATTTATCATTATGTGATTTTATTTTAGTTTTTTTGTTTTTGTTCAAGTTTGTTTTACTTCTTCTTCTTTTTTTGCAGAATAATTACGTACCATTGTCGACACACTTGGGCTTTATTGTCAACGCAGTTGATACTATTGTACTGTCACTTATGACTCATCAAGAAATAGGACATATCACCTAAGGAGCGATCCGAGGACTGTGCGAAGCCTAAAGAAAAGAAGAGAAATAGCTCCAAAGATAAAAAGCGCAAGGAGGAGAAAAGAGGAGGAAGAAGAAACATCGTGCAGCCACATTGATGACCAAGGAAAATTGAGTTAATTTATTTTAAGTTTTAGCTATAGTTTTCATGCATTGCATGTAGTTGTAATTTTCATTTTGTTAGTGCTTATTGTCATTGAATTTTTATTGCAATTGCATTTTAATGTTAGTTCATATGGGGTTTGGAAATACACCACCCCTTACCCGTATCCAATGTTGGGACAGGGTTCGAGGCATTATCGGACTAAAACATAAACATTCATACAAAACCTAGCCATAAAATTTCGCCCAAATTAAAACCATTCATTAACATGCAATTCGTCCCTTATATGCGCTCATGAGGCCCAAAACATTGGGTGTGGTTTTAGACTCAACCGAGAACTTTCGGAACTTTTACAACATTTAGAAAATTTTCTTGTTTTGGAGGGTCACACGCTCGTGTGGATAGGCCGTGTTGTCACACACGCCCATGTGGCTTGGGACAACCCGTGTCCTCAGCCTGTGTAACTCTCTGTTTATGATATCATCAACATAATAGGGTCACACAGCCAAGTCACATGCCCATGTGCTAGGCCATGTAGCGAATTTAATTGTCATGAATTTTCATAAATAAGGTGCAGACTTCACACGGCCAGGGCACACGCCCATTGGGTAGACCGTGTGTCACACACGGCCTAGACACATGCCCGTGTGTCTACCCGTGTGGACAACTTTGAAGCTATTTTCCAAGCCAATTGCCACCCTTATTTACTCAAACACAAACATCATTTCACACTTATCATGGCATAAATGAGTACTTAAACATCCTCAAACAAGTCATGATTATGGCAATGTCATATTAACTTATACATGCACAATACACCATACTTTGTCAAGCCCAACTTGCGAATTCTCATTCAAGCCATGGTTATCATCATACTAAACAAACCCCAATTTAATCATCAAGCATTCAAAGTCACATCATAACTCATCACATACACATAATCACCAACCACATCACAAATGCATAGGTACATGCATGCATAAATAAATAGGCTTACAACCCAATAATCAATATAAGTCATATCTTATGGCCATATACAAAATGAGTTATAATATTATCATAAGCCAACACTTTTGGCTAACCAATATGACACATAACAAAATGACCAAGTCCCCTATACATGCCATACTCAAAATACTTGAATTCACTATACCCAAAAGATTAGTTTGATAGTGTGAATCGAGCTTCGACGTCCTTCTATCCCCAAGCTAGCTTGACGATACTATAAGAAAATGGAAAAGAAAGGGAAGTAAGCATAAAGCTTAGTAAGTTTGCATGTAAATAATTAACGACATCAATCATGCATTATTATAAACATAACATAGTATAATTTATCACAATGCCATCAAGTATCATAGATACATCTTAAATCATGTCATTTACATAGTGTACAATAAAACTCATGATCATGATACATTTATTCACTTCTTACCAAGGTCTCATCAATTCATAATCTCAATATTTATGAGCTTTGTGTACATATCTGTACCCTTCCAACATGATCATACCCTGTCATTTCTTTGACATAATCTTTGGATTACCTGTTGAACCTCTTGGAATACTAAAGGATACCTGGGAAATCTAATACACATAGTAAGATGCCAATGCCATATCCTAGATATGGTCTTACATGGGATCACATATCGATGCCGATAGCACTGCTATGGTCTTACATGATGTCTCATATCGATGCCATATCTCAGATATGGTCTTATACGAAGTCTCATTTTGGAAGCCATGTCCTAGACGTGGTCTTATACGAAATCACATGCCGATGCCATATCCTAAATATGGTCTTATACAAGATCTCAATAACCCTAATGTCATGACATTAGTATCCTATCTATTCCTAAGGTTCAACAGGGATTTCGAGGTACCAAATCTTCGTCAGATCGTCATCGAGTCATCAATAGCCAAATCCATAGAGACAAATATACATTTCATGCAATATCAAAGCATTAAATACATAATAACATAATGTTGAATTATTTACACACGAACTTACCTCGATACCAAAATATGGCTAACTATTTGATTTAGTCCACAACTTTGTTCTTTCCTCGATTTAGGTCCGGACTCCATTTTTATTGATCTATAATAGAAAATTTCACTTATTTAATTATCACATTGTTCAAAACAGCCCATAAATCATACTTTGGCAAAATTATAGTTTTGCCCTTAAACTTTTACATATTTACCAATTAGTCCCTAGGTTCGTAAAATAAAATGTACTCATTTTCTTTGTTACCTAAGCCTAACCAAACCTATATCATACTTATAACAGCCTACATTTTCTTTCAAATCAGATTTTTACTACCTATTTTATAACTTTTACAAAAAGGTTCTTTTTAGGTGTTTTCATGAAAAATCACTTTGTAAAAGATGTTTATCACACATCAAACTTTCATATTTCTCTATTAAACATCAAAATGCATGTCACACATGGGTAAGTTTTTAAACATGAACCCTAGCTCAAAATAATGGTAGAAATAGCTAGATAGATTGGTAACAACTTAAAAAATGGAAACATTAGAAACGGGGCTAGGATTGACTTACAATTAAGCTTGGAAAGTGAAGAAACCCTAGCTATGGTGACCTTAGGAATTTCATCTATGGCATGGAGAAGATGAGCAAATTTTGACTTGATTTTCCCTTTTTATTCTTTTAATTACCAAATGACCAAAATGCCCTTTTTACTAAACTTTCAAATTTTATCCATGCATGCTCATTTTTGTCCATAAAAATAAAAATTGGGAAAATTGCTATTTGGGGACCTCTAATTAATAATCCAAAGCTATTTCATACTTAAAGCTTCTAGAACTCACATTTTGTAACTTTTGCAATTTAGTCCTAAATGTCAAATTGGACACTTTATCAATAAAATTTCTTCATGAAATTTTCACACAATTATGCAAACATGTCATGGACCTCAAAACAATCATAAAGCAAATATTTCTACTTCAAATTTGTGGTCTCAAAACTAATATTCCAACTAGGCCCAAAATCGGGATGTTACACATATTTCAAAAAAAATTGAGTTTAATGAAGCATGCAAGGTTTATTTATGGTTAATGCAAATGTGTTTGAAAATTTTTGTTTCATTCGATGCTTACTTCTTAAATCATGTGAATTATCAATGAATGAGTTGGATAAATTTGACTAAATGTTGTATCTTCAATTCTTTGATGAATGGTTTAGGTTGCACTAGTAATGGATGACTAGTAGCATTCCTTGAATCTTGAATGAATCTGCCTTTTACAACTACTTATATATATATATATTTTTTATGAATAAGAGACACTCCAAAGTGGGTGTATTCTAAAATGTTAAAGAAGGAACACTCCAAGACAAGAGTTAGAAAAATGAATCTGGCCAAAGGTTATCGTTGCATGAGTGTGTGTCGATGCAATTACATACTTCCTAGGGGTTTGTTGCACTCCATCGTTACTTCTCAGGAGCAAGGGTACAGTAATGCAACGATATCCCTTATTCACAAAAAAATGGACATATATTGTACAATAAATGTTGTATTGTTAGATAGAATTTAGGATTTAAAGCATGATGTTGGTTTTGATGAAGTTGCAATCTTATTCATTCATACTTATGTATTGTTGATGCAATATTCTATCATCTGAATGTGACTCATTCATTGGGATTTTAGGTGATTCAAGTTGCTTGAATGATCATTTGCCTTAGTAAATTCTTGTGTGGCCTTGGTAGTTTCTGTTTCTGTTGAGGACAAGTAAAAACTCAAGTTGGGGGGTGTGATAGTACTAGAAAGAACATATGTTTTCTCCCTACTTATTAGTTAATTTGTCCCCATTTAGTTATCTTTAGCATATATTTTAGCATTTTCAATTTAGTAAATTACATTTTATAACTCAGTGGATCTTAGCCTATTTATCCTTAATTTTGTCATGTTTTGGTACCAATGTTGCTGCATGAGTATTTCCATATTCCGCCTAGAATTGTCACCGCACCTGACAGCTGTCCAAATAAGAAAAAAATGTGTGACCTGTCTGGTCTAGTACAACCAACTTGTTGGTACAGTGGCAGCATGATTCTGATGAAAGGACACTTGTGCTATTTGAAAGAATATAAATATTCACGTGAAAAGGAAAAAATGGGGGCTTTTTGGGGGGTATTATCTTCTTCAATCTATCTTTTGAAACTTTTTGGCTATGGAAGCATAAGTTTCCTTCGAGTGAACCAACGTGAAAGGGATGTATATTAGCTCTTGGCGAGGAGCCCTGAGTGCAACACAAGAGGGAGTAGAGAGATCAAGTTAAGATTTTCTAGGAACAGTACTCTCCACTTGTTTCTTTTATATTTCTTTTCTAACATTGGTAATTACTTTCTATTTCATGTTTGTACAAAAGTACACATGATTTCTGGGTTAAAGGTATTTTATTCAATCTTACTTCTACTGTTTAATATTTGGGTTTGAATGTTTTTAGCATGGAAGTGTTATTGTGGTCACTGACACTGGAAAGTGCAGCAACAATTCAAGCTAACAAGCATGGCAACGGAAGTTGCTTGAAGATTAGAGGAATTTAATCCACTTGTTCTTAATAGTGTTCTATTTCCATCATTGGAAGGTGTGGTTAATATGCATGTTTAAGTCTTAGATCAAATATAGAAGTTAAGCTTGGTAAGATATTCATTGCAATTTAATGTATCGACAATCACCTATCCTTTTATACCTTGTGAGCACTTAGTATTCTATGAAATATTCACGTTGGGATTCCAGTTTATCATTATCATATTTTATCTTATTGTTTTCAAGTTATTGCTTCGACGACTACTATCATAATTTATCTCATTTCTATCTATTTATTTCACTAACATTGATAGACAAAAGCCAACAATCCTCTTGGGATAAATATCCGATAGACTCATATCTGTCTACTATACTTGCATCGACAATGTACACTTGCACATTATTGTTGTGACGTTAAACAAATGATCAGCAGCATGCCCATAAACTAATTTAATTCTGAAAAGGTTGGATTGGTTGGAGCAAAATTGAGTGATATGTACAAGTACTCGACAGATACTTGTAGTAGACTCTAGACATAGGACAACATTTATACAGAAGGAAATAGTGCATGGTACCGTATTAAAGGCCTATAGAATCGGGCAAGGTAACTTGAGGTTTTTGCTCTCGAAAGAAGCAGACCACTTTAGAACTCTTCTAAGTAGTAGAATGATTATGATTTTTCCTAGGCATTTCTAACAGTAAGGGTAGATTCTTAGTAATTCCAACCTTTCATATGAACATCGTATATCCCTTATCCCTTCCTATAGTATCTTTTCCATTGCATCCTTAGTTGTGTACTTGTTCAGTTACATATTATTCATATAATCAATTTCTTAAGTGCCATTGCATTTTTATTCTTGCATTGCCATAGCATTTTCAATTATTCATCAGTTACACATACTGTTCACATTAATATTCCTTTTGTTTACCACTACATTCTTATCATTGTTTTGCAATAACATTAATCTGACTTTATTATAATAACTTGACGATTTGTATACCTAATCTGGTCCCTATAGAAACGATCTCACTTATCACTTTATTACTTGATTTGACGTGTATACTTTCACAATTCGCATATCATATTCACACGCGACAGGCATGGGTGAAATTGCCTTAGAGTGTCACACAGTGCACGACAATGCAAGGGGTGTCACGACCCATCATGTAAACTAGGCGTGTGAGATGGCCGTGGGACGGGTAGGCATTGTGCCCCAGCTGGGTGGTCGGGGAGGATTGCTACATGAATATGGGATATTGTGACCTAGAATGTGCGGTAAGCATAAAGCACAATCAAGCATCCTGCCCTAGCAGTGTTCAAGGAACTAACAAGACTTAGGCACCACGCCCCAATCGGGAGGCTAGTATGCAAGAAAAGCCCTTGAGCAAATTATTTACGTTTATTTGATAATTATATTAATTATTCTAAAATGTTTAGCCTTTATTTGATTAGTTTTGAAAATGTTTAGCTATTATTTAATATTTTGAAAAATTAAGCCTTTATGAAAAATTCATAAAAAGTTTAGTCCCATTTAAATAATTTAATATATAATAAATAACTTTGAGTAATATATTTATTTATGCAATCATATATTTCATCAACTACATTAAAATAATTTTTCATTTTTATAATTATATTTATCATAATTATTAGTCAGTGGTACATAAGTATGGAATCGAATTATTTTGCTTTTTTCATTCAGATATGTGTAGTGACACATTGTGGCCTCAATTATGTACTTTTATTTTGACGTGAAGATTTGAAGGAGAAGAGATCTAGGTGCCAGTCATGCGTCATCAACTCTTTTCTTGACCAAATATATTTAGTTTTGTTGGAAATTCCAAGCAAAACATTAAGATTGATACGTAATTTATTAATAATAATATATATTTTGGTATTGGGTTAATTATTAAATTTTTGAGTTAAATTATAAAATAAATATTTGGATATTAAAATATACTTTAAATCTTTATATATTTAAAATTTAAAATTTTTATTTTTATGTTTAAAAATTAGTCTCTTTATTTTTTAAGTTTGAAAATTCAGATTTAATTGTTAACTTCATTAAATGATTTAATAATAATGTAATAAAAAATCCTTGTAATGAACTTAAATTTAAAAATTAATTTTAATAGTATTCATAATTCTTAAAAATTATATCAACATTTTATAAAAAAATTAAAATATAAAAATTGAATCTTAAATTTAAATGTAACGCAGGAATCAAAATTAAATATAATCTAAAACTTGAGTGCAGTTAATGTTGAAATTTTTTTATTGCCCAATAAATTGTAAAAGAATGACGAGAGTACTCTTTTATATATAATTGTATAGGTATCGTTATATTTAAATTTAATTTTATTGAGCATCATCTTTAAGGATGATTGTACGATTAAATGTAAATAAATACCTCCTTTTTTTCCTATAAACTTCGATGATATATGTATAATATTAGAGAAAATCTAAACGGCTGCTCATCACGATCCCTTTATAAAGCACTGAGTCATACAATTTGCTAAATACAATATAATAATTTTCCACCAATACAGTACCTAATTTTTTTATCTCAAAGAATTAATGAATATATTGACAAGCATGACCTCAGAAATCATCGGAATCACTTTTGAAAAGAAAAAAACAGGGAACCTTCGTCTATCTTTCATTAATTATTTATCCTTTCCTCCGTTTACGCTTCCAAGATTCATTATCAATATCAATATTTTAAGTTTCCACTTTTCTTAAAAATAAATCTAACCCCCATTCTTTTAATCAATAGATATTACTCGTATCAAGTAAACATTAAGGTGTGTTTGATTGGATGAAAAAGTGAAGAGATGGGAGGAAGGAAATGAAAAGTAGAAAAAAAAAATGACTTTTAAGTGTATTTAGTTAGGAAGAAAAGTGAGAGGAAAAATAATAGGAGATATAATCTTTTTTCATCCTAATACATAAAAATCAATCCTTCCAAATTATAAATGATAAGATGAGAGAAAATGAGAGATATACATGTTAGTTCAAAATTTACATTTTCCAATTATTTTATTTTTTTCTTTTTATTTTTTACCTCTACCACGCAATGGATAAAAAGAAAAAATAATTTTATTTCTAATTTTCCTTCTCTCCTACCAAGCACACCTATGGAAATAAAGAAATATATTTTTCATCCTTCTAGTTTTCTATACCATCAATTTTTCTTTCTTCCAATTTTCTTTCCACTCTACCAAACAAAACCTAAGGGTATAAATTTATTAGAACTTAAATGCTTCAATGGCTTATGACAAATTCTAGTTCTTATTTTATTTATCTATTTATTTATTATACTTTCAAATTGCAAGTATTCATTATACTTTTTTAAAAAACTTCAATTTGTACTTCATTCCAACTATGATAATCTGATTATTGGTGGAATTGAAAAAGTTAGTTAACACCTGTTTGAAAAACAAATTTCGTCCTAACTATTGTTAGAACAAAATCTGGGCAGAATTAGAGACTTTGCACAATCATTCCAAAGCACAAGTGAATCAATGAGATAAGAAAAGATACAATCAAGAAATGATATTTGTTAATACAGATAGGATTCCCTAATCCTACAATTGCGGAGCCTCGCTTAGAGAATGATTTTGTTCACTAATTGTCCAGATCACCTATTAGCTTAAGCCCAATCTACCTTTACACAACTAAGTAATTGCAACCCCAGTATCCACCCCAATTGTACAAATCAGTCTCCCCCAAATACCACACTTCACAAAATTTCTCTCCATAACAAACCCCAACACCCGGGCATGCCAGTAACACCACACATGTCTCAGAAAGAATGTCAATCAACAACTTATTTATAGGCCTCTTCAACTGATCATCCAACAGTGATTCAATAGGCTTGAAGCACTCCTTTAAAGGCTGATTTATCCATTAATTATCTTTAGTATTTATCTCACAATAGTCTTTTTAAACAAGTTCACCAAGAACTTGAAATACTCCCTTGAAAAAATCTGACGTATATCTCAAAAAAATAGAACTTTAATCACAAAGAGATAAAAGACTTTCATGCTTATCAAACCACCTCAAAGTATTCGATTCGGAGTCTTAGTATCCAAGTCGACCCATGCTTTTGTTTTGTCAAATATGCCACACTCAAGTGGGAAGAATTTAGCTTAATCGAATCCTATATAAGGCCCAACAAGATGGCCCAAGTAGTAAAATAGGTTTGTCAATAGAACATGTAACGAGTAGCAATAGCTTCCAACAATCTCCCCTTGACATTTTTTACAAAACCTATAGCAAATGATAGCCCTTATCACAAAAGGTGCAAGTAAAGAGAACTCAATTCAAACTCCGCCTAAGAGTATGCATCACCAAGTGTCTTGCTCAAACTCCCTCTATCACCTTGAATCATCAATCCATCACCATGTAATATGCATTATAAGGCGCTTTGTGTAACAGCCCGGTTTAGACCCTAGTTGGAATAGTGGTTTTGGGATCACAAATCTGAGTCAAAAAAATATTTTAATATTACTTTCGGTGCTTATAATATGTGAATTAGCATGTGTGAAAGTTTTGTATGAAAATTTTATCATTTGTGTGCTTAATTTGCAAAAAGGACTTAATCACAGAAAATGTAAAAGTGGCCTTCTATTTGCTAAAGTGCCTATTTGCTATGTCTTTTTAAATGAGAGGTCCTTATTATGTTGTTAGATCATGGATATATTAAATGGACATCAATGGCCTTAAATATGTGATTTTACAATGGATTAATAAAGGTTAATGTGGTATTTTAGTATATTATGTTAATTTAATAAAATAAAAACATAAATTTGGTGTTATATTCATTACTATTGCCGAATTTATCAAAGAAAAAGAAAAATCAAGAGCTTCTAGGGTTCGGCCATTGATTTCTTTGATTTAGGTATGTGTTTTGTTTGGTTTTTGATAATTTGTACGTTTTTGTGATTGTTGCTTAGTGTACTATCAAGCCCATGTCTCAATTTCTGATTTTTTTGATGATTTTAAATTATGCCATTGATGAAACTATGAATTTTATGAATTTTGATGATAGTATGTGGAAGCTTAATGTCGGGTTAACATGTTTTGTCTTTGAGATTTTGATGAATTTGAGTAATTTGGGCGAAATTGTAAAAATGAGATTTTGAGGGACTAAAATGTGAAATAAATGAAATATGTGGACTTGTATGAACTATATGAAAATTTGGAAAAGTATAAGTATAAAGAAATTTTGTGTATTTTGTAATTTTATGAATTAGGGACTAAATTGTTAAAATGTAAAAATGTGAGGGCTAATTTGTAAAACCCTAAATATGTATTCATGGATTGAATTGAATGATTTTTTGGAATAAAAGAGTTAAATTTGAATTTATATAGATCAAGAACCAAAGAAAATAGAATTAGATCGGGGAAAATCGAAAGTTGTTAAGTAGTTGATTTTGTTCGTTTGAATCTATACGACGTAAGTCGATATACAAATAAATGTGTCTGAATCAATTTATTTATGCTTATATGCTATTAAAATGAAATGAAAGAATTTGGAAGATAAATATGTGAAATTGTGAAAGCATCGACAGTGTTTCGATGTTTGAAAATCCCCGTACGAACCATAGGAATAGTTAGGATACATATGTCATGACATAGGATCCGATATGTGATTTCGTGTAAGACCACATCTAGAACATTGGCATCGACTTATGATTTACATGTAAGACCATGTCTGGGACATCGACATCATATTTGATTTCATGTAAGACCCTGTCTGGGATAGTGGCATCGATATTTGATTACATGTAAGACCACGTTTGGGACGTTGGCATTGTACGAGCTTTCCAAGCTATCCAAATATCCTTATTAATTTCGAATGGTTCAACGGGCATTCCGAGAAAATGGATGACTATGTGAATTTGTATCCAATCCAGGTACATTTGAATTATATACCATGTTTGAAAATAAAAGGTAAGTACATATATCTTGGTGAACATATGATATAAGTATGAGTTGCTATGAGAATGAGATATGATATATATATGTGAATTATGTTCAAATGAACTATAAGAGATATATGGCTATATGAATGCATTTTGCCTTGAATTATATGAATGAATTGATCTAGATTGATGTTATGTGTTAAAATTTATTTGTATATGGCTTACTAAGCTTTTGAAGGCTTATTTTGTGTGTGTTTTCAACTAATTTATAGATATCGAAGCTACTGGGAGCTCGGGATCATCGAGGATTATCACCACACTATTGAACTCTATTTTGGTATCTTTTGAAAATGTATATATTGAAGTATGGCATGTATAGGCTAGAAGTATGTGAATATGTTTTGTAATGTGTATATCTAGCCATGAGATATGGGTTGGTTATGGATGTGATTATGAATGAATTTTGGTATATGCTTTGTGTTCAAAAATGGTATGTTTGATGCACTCTTGAATGACCAAATGAAATGGTCAATATGGGTAAGTTTTGGTATGTGCTTATTTGAGAATTGGTAAGTTTATGGCATAAGAATGAACGACGTAAATTGAGGTTATGAAACATAAGTTTTGGTATGACTTTGACTTATGATTTGGCATGATTTTGGTATGGTTATAAGCATGAATTTGATGGTTTATGATATGGCATGAATGGTGTATGTTTTGGTGTATGAATTGGCTAGAATTTGGTATAAAATGTGTTTGGTTTTATGCTTGTAGGGATGACCCAAAATGGGTGGCAAATTGGCTTTGCAAATAGCCTATTTTTGTCCACACAGGCAGAGACACGGGCGCGTGTCTCATCCATGTGTAACACACGATTATGTTACATGACTATGTGTCCCCTGGGATACCCAACGATTTTAAATCAGTATACCCTACAGTTCTAACACGGCCTAAACACACGGGCGTGTCTATCGGTGATGTGTGGCACACGGGCATGTGGTCTACCGTGTGACCCAAGTCAGTAGCCTCCCTAATTTTCACGTGGTCTGGCACATGGGTGTGTCTCGTGGCCATGTAAGACAAGTCAGTATGTATGCTCTATTTTGCCATGGCCTAGACACACGAGTGTGTCTAATATCTTGTGAGGTACACGGCCTGTTCACACGGGCGTATGACCTTTATAACTTAGAAAAATGTCTAAGTTTTGGAAAAATTTATATGTGCTCAGTTGAGTCCCGACTCCTTTCTAAAGCATGTTTAAGGTCTCATTGACTATGTAAGGGACTCTGTATTGATGTATAATCTATGATGCTATGATAATTGTGGAATGAATGCTAAATGTTTCGATATGTTCGGTAATGCCTCTTAACCCTAGTTCGGCAACGGATACGGTTAAGGGTGTTACAGTTTGCTACTACCATAGTTTCTCCCTCTTTAGAAAAGATGACAAAGAGGCTTCTTCTCACTCTATGATCTTATCTAAATCATCTCAACAAAGTGTATAAACATCCAATAAGTTAGTATGGATTAAGAACACAACCAAGTGCAACAACAACCAACTTCAAGTTTGAGAATAAAATATGCATAAAGTGAATGCATCACTGCAACCGGTCAACAAGAGCAGCAATCAATAACAAAATCAGTAGCATATTTGTTGATATCATCTTTTCCTCATGTTAGTTCATAATCTTTTTTCCTCATGTTAGTTCATAATCTTTCTCTCTTATCAAATGAGTCTCCCTGTAAGAGATAGAACTATGCTTGACCATACACCCCCTATCTCTATGCTTGTTCATCAAATCATACATTCACCAAACAACTTTAAGGGATATAGAGTATGAAAAATAAGTTGAACATACATCATCTAGTATCAAACAATCAAGTTGCAAAAGAAGATCACCGGATAAACAAAAAATAAACATCTACCAATTGCTAAATTGTGTCAACTCCAGAGCATAAACAAATAGTTATCAATATTACCCACATCAGTTCAATACAATTACTGCCACTTTTCCTTAGCCCTACAATGTCGGCTATGAAAAACTCCTCATTTCAATTATCCATTAGACATGATTCAACACTAGGCTTCCATTTTGCTTTATTCTTCACCTTCACCATATATGTCAATTTGTTTTCTTAAAACATAAAATTAATGCACTCCTTTAGATAAGAAGAAAAATCGTGAGAATAAAAAAATAGTGCTAACCAATATGTGACAATATTTTTTTAAACACAATGATCTATCATAATTTGATGTGTGAAATTAGGCTTCCCTGTTATACTTAAGGAGCTTGTTTTAGAGCAAAATTAGTTTCTTTTTTGTATTTTAGTATAGTATTTAGATTTTCTATTCAATAAGTGTTTAATGTGTTTTTGTGCTCATTTTGAGACCCAAATTGGCTAAATGTGTCATTTGGACCCTAACAATTGATTGAGTGTTATAGGAACTCAACGGTGGCTGATTTTGAGCAAAAACATCACAAGGAGGGGGTATTGTGATATCTAAGGATGGGTATCACGGTATCCTCGATAGTCCTAAAATGAAGAGAAGAATGAAGATCACCTACTGATGCTCAATAAACTAACAATAAATATGACAAGGGCAAGCGCACCTATCAAACAATAGTATAGCTCTGGTGAGCAGGGAATATTGTATCCACGAGGACTAATAGTAGTAGTAATTACCATTTTCTCATTATCTAGTCGACAAATTGGGGTAATGTGTTTTAATCTAAAATTACTAAACTAATTTATCTAAGGACGCAACAGAGAATAAATCAAGGAAATAATTGAATAAAACTGGTGAGATAGACAATACACCAGAACGAATCCACCTAGACTTCACCTTTTATTATGAATCTAAATTAAACAATTTATTCACTTGTGTCTTGATCTATAGAAATCCCTAAATTATCCCTAAATTATGTTAATATATCTTTTGAGAGTAAGAACAATTGACTCTAGGTTGATTAATTGAAATCTCTTTCTAATTAAAACCCCTATTGTTGCATTAACTCAATCTATGGATTCCCCTATTAGATTTGACTCTAATCCGGTAGATTTATGTCGTCCTATTTCTAGGATTGTATGCAACTCCACTCAATTATGCTAGGCCTACTCTTAAACAGAGACTTTTTCCCTACTGAAATAAGCACATTAAACATGAATTAATATCTCGAAAATATTAAAACAAGAAATAATCATACATAATTGAGAACAAGAATCAAGTATTTATAATGTAAAAATAGATATTAAATAAAAGGATTCATCACAGGTCTCATCATCCCTAGGTATCTAGGGAATTAGTTCATAATCCTGAATGGAAACATCTCAAAGTCAAAATAACCACAAGACATAAAGAAACTCAATAAAACTTCGAATTAAAAATGTAATACCCCGAAAATTTTTACAGTTAAATATTATCCGTGATATAGTAAAATAAGGAAATAAAGTGACAAAAAGGGAAATTTTGAGTTATGTCAATATTGGGAAGTATATTATGATATATTAATTCAAGAAATGACTAAATTGTAAAAGTGAGAAAAGTTTTGTTGCACAAGAGTAAATACTCAAAATTTGAGGGGTTAAAGTGTAAATATGAAAAATTTGAAGGACCAATAGTTTAAATATTTTAAGGGTGGAATGATCTAGAAACTGAGGAAAATGGATGAATTAGGACCAAATTGAATAGGTGAAGAACTATGAGGGACTAAATTGTAATTTTAAAAAATTAAATGATGACTCAAGGATGGAATTTTAAAAGATAATAAAGGGCAAAATGGTCAATTGGAAGAGAGAGAAATCTAGAAAGTAATAATGATGCTAGAGATATTTTGATACTTTATAATTATTTAATTAGATAAATATTATTTTATTAATATTTTAATAAGATATATTATTATTATTATTTTATTATTATTTATTTAGTATAAAAGGAAGGAAAGATGAAGAATTTTCATCATCTTTCCATGCATGCAAACATTAGAAGAGAAGAAAAGAAAGAAAGTTTTCCTTTCTTTACAATTTGGTCCTTCCACAAAAAATTCACCATTTTGACCTAGAAATCAAAAGAATTTTTATAGCTACCAAGAGAGAAATATGTTAAGGAGACTATGGGGAGTTAGAATATCAAATTGGATTCAAGGAATAGAAGCTGGAGGAGAGAGAAAATCAAATTAATGATTGGAATTAATAGAACAAGGTAAGTACATCAAGATTTTAATATATTTTTAAGTTTGTTATTATTGAGAAAGCATGGCAATAATGTTATAGTAGAGTTTCCTTACATATGGTCCTATGTTATTGATATTTTAGTGAAGAGAAAATAGGAGAAAATGATGGGAAATATTGTAGAGAAGGGGAATAAGAGTGTTATAAACTTGGTAAACAACCTTTTTCACTAAAACAGTTTTGGACAGCAGCATTAGTCTAACTTTGAAAAATCACAAAAAATTTTAAAAATAAAATTAAAAGATTAATAAAATATGAAATTAAATCTTATTGAGTCTATTTTCTTATAGAATAAGCGGTGTAAGCAATGGAATTGTAAATCATGAGATATAATAAATTTTGTAAGATAAGGTCAGAATGATTTCGGGTTACCCTATTTTGACTTTGGAAAATCATAAAAAAATTGGAGAAAAATAATTAGGCTCTTAAAGTTATATGTTTGAAATCATGAATGAGTTTATTTTCAATAGAAACAGACGAGAACATCATCCTAATCCTGTACAATGAGATAATTAATTTTTAGTAAAGAAGGGTCGAAACTGTCAGACAGCAGAATAAAGGTAACTTTAAAGACTAAACTGTAATTATTGGATAAATAAAAAATTCTAAAAATTTTATGGTAAGAATATATATTAGTCTAGTTTCAGGGAAAATTAGCAGATCTTAATTTGGAGTTCTATAGCTCTAGATATAAATAATTCAGTGACTATGACATAGATGGACAACTTGAATATTCATAAAAGTAAATAATAAAAATTATAGATAATGTTACTTACAAGTGTGTTATATACATTAAGAATTTGGAATGGAGAGTAGGAGGAGGAAAATATATATATGAATATTCAGCTAGCATGGCCAATTTGCATGTTTTAGGCTTAGGGACTAAATTGAAAAAAGTAAAACTTCAGGGGGTAATCTTGTAAAAATGTCAAAAATGACCAAATTGAAGGGAATGAATTGTTTTATTATCTAAATTAATAAATTGAATGAAATTATCAATTTAAGATCGGGTGAAAATTGGGGAAAATGGAAAATTTACCAAAATACCCCCTAAATCTTTATATTTCTGCAATTTCGCCAGGTAAGTTCGTGTAACTTGAATTATATTCTTAAATATTTGAAATGTATGTTATTGATGTGAATATGATTTAAATATCCATTGTATGAAAATTTATGAAACATTGATATATTTGGTAAAAAGGGAAGAAATCCTGGTTGAACAAAAAGGAATTGACAGTAAAAAGGATCTAGCCCGGACGGGTGATCCTATCCCGATATAGCCCTCCCGAAGAATACGTGTAAAACGGATTTAGCCCTGATTGTAATCCGAATTAGGTCTGCAATTTAGCTTTGGTCGTAATTCGGATCCAAGCTCATTAGAGTAATTGTCATTGCGGGGATTTAGCTTTGGACCGTAATCCCGACAATACTCTATAAGTTTATATTTCGTGGATTTAGCTTGGACCGTAATCCATTGTAAGAATGAGGTTCGCGGGAGTGTGCTCTCTGAAATGAAATGTGTAAGACCATGGTTGAAAGATACCATGACAATATGAAATGAAATGTGTAAGACCATGGTTGAAAGATACCATGGCAACATGAAATGAAATGTGTAAGACCATGGCTGAAAGATACCATGGCAACATGATATGAAATGAATAAGACCGTGGTTGAAAGATACCATGGCAGTGTGACATGAAATGAATAAGACCATGGTTGAAAGATACCATGGCAACGTGACATGAAATGAATAAGACCATGGTTGAAAGATACCATAGCAACGTGATATGAACAAGACCATGGTTGAAAGATACCGTGGCAACATGACAGAAAATGAGTAAAACCATAGTTAAAAGACACTATGGCATCATGTCAAAGATAAATAAGACCGTGGATGGGAGATGCTATGACATCTGTTGAAAAATTGATATTCAGGTAATATGTATCAAATGACGAATGGTTATATGAAATGGTTGTGTGAAATGTTTACAAGAACTGGTCATATGGAAATATATGTACAAAATAGTTGTATGAAATAATTATGAAGATAGATAAACGAAATAAGTATAAGTACATGGAATATAATTTATGTTAAGTTTGATATAAACTATTACCGGAATAAATATACATAAAATATATGGAAATGATGGAGCATGAAATATTGATATAATGAAATGGATGATATATACTTATGAAGAAACGGTAAGAGAATGATATGTTTCATGATATGTATATATATGATTATCTTTGATATGTTGATACAAGGAAATTAGGTAAGTAAAAAAAATTATTAAACTCAAGTGTGACATGTCGAGAAAATAAGTATATCAATGTTGAATTTATATGAAATATGTACTAGTATACTAACAATGTTGTTGTTTGATGCTTAGACAAGTGCTAAGCTGTGGATTGAGTGGTAATATATTTATTTATATGATGCATTGAATCGGTAAGTATATAATTGAATTTTTTTTTAAATGATCTGCAAATTCTAGTAATGCTTCGAAATCCTATTTCGATGGCGGATATGGGTTAGGGGTGTTACAAAAAAGGAGATTTTCGATCTTGATTCACTTCCGAGTTGATTTCGATGGTGTTCTTCAAGTGTTTTCTTCAATCATCTCTGATTTCCCTTTCTCTATTCTTCTAATTGGTATTTATAGTCTTTAGAATGCTCAGAAAGCCTAAAAATTGTATTTTTCTGCGTATTTGAGAAGTAGAGTGTGAAATGGACACGGGCTGGCACATGGGCGTGTGCCTAGCTCGTGTAGAAATGTCCAGCCTGTGTGGATCCTGAAAGCAACTGTTTTTGTTCAATTTTGGCTCATTTTTCACTCCTTTCACTCCCAAATGCTCTCCTAAGTAAAGAAACACGAATTTAAAGGATTAGGAGCATCAAATTCACTAATTTGCATAATTAATCATCTAAAAATACATTAAGAATAAGATTAAAATATGTTACTTTTATAGCTTATCACCTACAATGGTAAAATGATAACCACATTGGGTATCACAATACCCAATCTTTCTAAGGAACTCCCCATTTCAAGATTGTCCTCGATATCACGATATCCAAACCTGGGTATCGTGATATCATTATCGTGAGGGGACAAAAATTAACATCGGGGGTAGCCCTTTTCCAACTGAAGCACCAATAAAAAAGACATGTTGAGGGGATTTTTTGTTAAGAAAAATAGGTTAGAATTGCTTCTAAAAAGAGCCAAAAATTTTGATAGAAAGAGAGAGGTGACATTTTTTTTAGGGAAGAGAGAGGTGACATTTAGACACAAGTTTTAGGGAAGTTTTTCTTTCATCTTCTATAGGATTTAGTCTTCTCCATAGCTTAAGGTTTTAAATTTTTGCAATTTCCTTGTTATTTCTTTGCCTTCTTAGTGTTAGTTAAGTTAGTCATTACTGTAGCTTAGGTTTATTTACATGTTTATTACCTTAAACTTGGTTGTACCCACAATTTAATATATAGTTTAATGCTATTTTAATTTTCTTTCTTTTCAACCATTAAAAATCTCATTATTAATATCCTTGCTCATTTACTTTTCTACTAATTGCTTTTCTTTCAACTCTTTCCTAGTAAAAATCACAACTTTCATCTGTTAGTTCAAGTTTTTTGTTAATGGCTTTCATATGTTCTTCTTTTATATTCACTAGCTTTAATATGGTAATGGGTAACTAAACCCTAGGAGGTTGGTTCATGGACATATGAGTAAACTAATGTTTAGGTCAGAGACTAAATTGCAATAAATTGGACTAAATTGAATGAAACTCAAAACTTAGGATTGACGCCCCTATGGGTAAATCAAGATAAGTGAGACTGAGAGGTAATCTTATTGGGCACCAATTCATTAGTCATAGGTTAGTCGGTGAAATTAACAGATAAACCAGATTAATTTGTCTAATTTTGTAAAATTGAGACCGAGAGGTAAAATTGAGCCACTTTATGAGTTTAAGCAATTTAGATCCCTAATTTTATTATTAGTGAACCACAGTGAAGTCAACCAACCACCGTTCATTATTAATTTGATAGTTTATATCTTTGCATGCTTTACGATTTAGTCTTTTTGTTAATTAGCTAGTAAATTAGTTTAATTACTCTCAATTGCATGGCTTGTCATACTATGATGTATAGCGAGTAGTTGTTTAGACTCTTTATCTGCATGTTTATAGCTAGAATTTACTCAATCATCGAATCTTATGAGTTCAATTCTCTGAGCACTCTTATTCCCCATTGTACAAATTATATTACAACTGACCTGTCACACTTGTAGACACTACATGTAGTAGTTGTTATATGATTGTTGTACTAGTGTTGATTCTCAGCTTCTTTGCATGCATGCTGGGGCATGATTAAGTCGTTGGCATTGTTGTCAGGGAGCCGACACTAGATTGAGTGATTTTAATTGTACTACATTTTGTAGGGAGATAAGTGACCAAATCTTGGTTTATAGATACAAATTTTTATTTTGTTTCTTTGTTTGCTATTTTGTTTGAAAAATTTGTTAATTGTTTGCATGTCTTTTACTTGCAAGTGGTAATGTATGACTTGGACTGATAATAGGATTGTACCTTTCTAATTGAAAGTGAAAATAATCTTAACACACACTCGACAAGGAAACTTTTGAGAGGAACCTAGCCTTTACCGATTCACCCACCACTTGACGACCCCAAAGTCAGGGAATGTCCACCAGCACCATACCAAAGACCAATAGCGGAAAGGATGTTGAGAGATTACGCCATGCCTAATCTCGATGTTGTCTGAGAAAGCCTTAATCGCCCAACTATTAATGCTAACAATTTTAAGAACAAGCCGACCATGATTCAAATGATCCAAAGGAATCTCCAATTTTGAGGATCGATGAAT
The DNA here is from genome assembly GCA_025698475.1 of Gossypium anomalum. NCBI lineage: Eukaryota > Viridiplantae > Streptophyta > Magnoliopsida > Malvales > Malvaceae > Gossypium > Gossypium anomalum. Next base: position 62,465,176 of record CM046968.1, on the reverse strand, counting down.
GAAGACCCGAACCAGCACCTTAAGTGTTTCCTAACCATATGTGACACTTTTAAATATAACAAGTTATCCAATGATGCCATATGTCTTCGGCTATTCCCTTTTTCTTTGACTAATGATGCTTTCGTGTTGTTAGATTTGAAGGCCGTGGACTTGATAAACACATGGGGCAAGATGACGAGTTGGTTTTTGGAAAAATACTTCCCTCTAAGTAAGACTATGAAACTCCGAATGGATATTACCAACTTGTGACAACTCGAGGGAGAGTCGCTATATGAAGCATGCGAATTTGTGATCTAGTCTTGATGGAACGTTTTCGGGGGCGTTCATGTTAAAGACTTAGGTGGAAGCTTGCCAACTCATAGAGGACATGGTAATGAACTCATAAATGTGGCTAGCTAAGAGGTTCACATACCGAAACAAACAATCGGCCGTGAATTCGGTTGGTAGTGAGGATAAATTTTAGTATATCCCTGAGAGGTTGAATAGCCTTGAAATGAGTTTGGCAAAAGCGCAAAACCCAAACTAGCCCATTCTAACCAACTTAAATGCAGTGAATGATAGTGAAAGCACCAATTGGGGGGGTTGCAATGAGAGAAATCATGTAGAGGCCAATTACTTAGGAAATAAGGGGTACAATCTATACTCCAACATCTACAATATCGTGGTGAGATCACCCCAATCTTAGGTGGGGAAGGAACTAAGGAGGTCCCTCCAATCAAAGAGTACCTAGCTTTAACCTGTTTAGGCCTAATGCACCATACCAGCCTCCACAACTATTTAGGGTAGCTTAAGAGCCCTAGAGAAAACCTACGTACAATAATGACCCTCCGATACCCATTCATGTGAGTAAACTAGAGGAAGACTTGCATTTGATGCAAGCGGAATTACGTCTAATGCGAGGTTAATAAGACTGATTTTTCCATATAGTTCAAAACAACGCCGCTTCCTTTAGTAACCGAATAATACTAGCCTAAAAAGGGAAGGGAAAGAACACACTAAGGCCATTGCCTTTAAATCTAAAGCAGTGGTTAATGATCTTATTAAACAACTGAGTGGAGAGGAGGAAGTAGAGAAAGGAGAGAACAACCACACTCCTAGTGTTAGAGATGGGGTTTATTTGGTAAAAAGAACTAAGTCAATTGTACCACCGATTCAAGTGCCCACACTTTTTTTGAACTGTCTAGAGGAAAAAAAGAAAAAGGAGAGTGAGGAATTTTTAAGTTTCCTTAATATGTTTAGGGCATTAAATGTAAATCTCTCATTGTTAGAGCTCCTACAGAAAATACCGAAATATGCTAAGTTCCATAGGGAAGTCATGTCTAGGATGAAAAAGATCTTGAGAGGAGACTAAATTACTTTTAAAATCGAGTGTAGTGTAGTAGTATCCTGAAAGATCCCCTCGAAACTTTAAGACCCAAGTAACTTTACAATCCCTATGAAAATAGGTGGAGTGAATTTCGGGAAAGACCTTTGCAATCTAGGGGCTAGCATCAACCTCATGCCATTATCTATATATCAAAGGTTAGGATTAGGGGATCATAGGGAGACGTCAGTTGCTTTACAGCTCACAAACCAATCGCTAGTCCGTCCAAAGGGAGTCCTTGAGGACATCTGTAACAACCCGTTTTTAGGGTTAATCAAAATAGTGGTTCGGGACCACAATTTGAAGTCAAAATATTTATTTTATTATTTTATTGAGGTTTATAGTATGATAAAATGTTCGTTTGAAAATTTTGTAAAGAAATTTTACCGTTTGAGTGGTTAATTCGGTAAAAAGGGCTAAATTGCATAAAGTGCAAAAGTAGTGTTTTATTAGCTAAAGGTATTAAATAGCTATAGAACCTTAAATTTAAGGTCCTTATGTGGTTATTAACCCATTTATAAGATAGTGGAGGTTAGTGGCATGGCATTTGGAGTAGTTATTAATGTTCATTAAGGTTATTTTTGTAAAATAGTTAATAAAGGTTAATTTAATAAAAAAAATGATTTCTTTTGTCCATCTTCATCATCTAGCAGATTCTTGCTAAGGAAAAACACCATATGAGCTTACTAGGTTCGGCTATGGTATCCTTGGGTGTATGGTGAGCATTTTTTATTTGTTTTTAATGATTTTTACGTTTTTAAGATCATTGTTTAGTAATTTAGCTAGCCCGTACCTTAATTTTTGAATTGGCTGATGAATTTGTAAATTGCCATTGATGATAGTTTGATGTTTTTGAATATTGATGATGGAAAATGAATATTTGTTGATAGATTTTAATGTTTTGTAAAGTGATTTTTGACAAAAATATCAATTTTGGACTAAATTGTGAAATATTGAAATTTTCTGGTTAAAAGTGTGATTATTTGGAAAATGTGGGCTGCTAAGACAATAAGAATAATTTGGCTAAGCATGGGTAGGATGAAATTGCATGAAATTGTAATGTTATGTGATAAGGACTAAATTGCAAAAATATGGAATAATAGAGGCAAAAGCGTAATTTTGCCAAAATGTGTAAATTGTGTTAAATTGAATGAATTAATGATTGAATAAGATTATTTTGATTATGACTAGATTGAGAAAAGCAAAATATGGGTTTAGATCATGGAAAAGATAAAGTATCGGACTAGTAGATCCGAGTCGTCATTTAAATGGTCGAGGTAAGTTCGTATGCTAATAAATGTACTTAAATTGTGTTATAAATGCTTATTTATTTTTTAATTGATTTGAATGCTAAATGGTCATGATTATGAGCTAAAATTGGCAGAGTTATGATATTCAAAAGTCCTGTACGAACTTTAGGAATGGTATAGGATACAAATGCCATGACATTAGGTTACCGAGATGTAATTACATGTAAGACCATGTCTGGGACATTGGCATTGTATTGTGATTACGTGTAAGAGCATGTCTTGGACATTGGCATCGTTAATTGATTACGTGTAAGACCATATCTAGGATATGGCATTGTATGAGCTTAAGTGATTACCGTGTATCCTTAACGATTCTAAATGGTTCAACGGGCATAGTCAAGACGAGAATTAAAGTACGGTCGGAATGAGAATTATAGGTACGTACAGAACCTATGTGAAAATTGAATGAAAGGAAATTGTTGAGTTCATATTGTATTATGTATATTAAATAAGAAAGAATTGTGTATAAGTATGTTTCATGCCGAAATGTGTTTATTTGACTATAATGAAGTATGTATTGAATGTTATGTGAGATATGAATTATAGTTATTTTAACTAAATATATATATGGCAATCGATTAATAAGACCATAACTGGGTTGTGGCATGTGAAAGAAAGACCACAGCAGGGCATCAACAATGTATGTCTAAGACCATAGTTAGACTATGGCATTAGAAAATAAATGAATTTGTATCATAAGTAATAATAAACTAGAGAAGTTTGATAAGAGTATAAGTGATAAATAGAAAGGTATCAATACAGGTTGTACAGAAAACTACTTAAGTATCGAGTTATATGAAGTTGAGATCTTACGAATAAGGACATGAATAATTTGATGTTAGCTCATGAATTGATGCTTTAATTGTTAATGATTTATTTATTTTGAATTGCTATATGAATGTTGTGATCCTTTTAGGCTGACATATGAGCTTACTAAGCTGTGAAGCTTACTTTGTGTTATTTTTCTATGTTTTATAGTGTCTCGAATGTTCGCTCAGGTTAGAAGTCAACAGAGATCGAATCACACTATCTGACTATTGATTTTTAGTATTTTACACCTTATGGCTTGGTTTTATGGCATGTATAGGCTTAAGTCTTTTTGATAAAGATTTTGGTGATGTATTTGGTCATTTTATATGGCTTATTAATGACTTATGTTTGATGTGTAATTTGCCTTGTGTAGTGGTATAATTTGATAAAGTTCTTGTGATGGTTATGAGTTGCTCAATTAGTTAGATGTTAATTGGTGTATTATTGCTCAATTAGTTGTGGCTTGATTTTGAGATGATGAAATTGTACGTTTTGAAGCATGAAATAGATGATTACATGACGAGAAAATGCATTTGGAAGTTATGTGAGTTTGATGATTATGGCATATTATTTTGGTATGTTATAGATCATGGAATTGAGTAGTAGAAAGAATGGTTATACATGACATAATATGTGTTTGGAATAGCATGTTTTGGTTGCTCATATATGTATTGAAATGACATGAAATGTCTTGTTGTAGGAAGGCATGAGGAGGGTGAGAAATATGGCTTAAACCAAGCCTATTTTCATTCCACACGGCTGAGCACACGAGCATGCGACTAAACCGTGTGTGACACATGGCCTTGATACATGGCCGTGTGTCCCTTGGGGAAAAATTAGAAAGTCAAGTCAATCTCGAGCATGGCCTAGACACATGGGCATGTCTGGTGGCTGTGTGAGGCACACTGCCTTGGCACATGGGCTTGGGTGGCCATTTCGAAGGGTACATGGGCTAGACACACGACCGTATGGTCGACCGTGTGACCCAAGTCAGTATGTATGCCCTGTTTTCACACGGCCCGTGACACGGGCGTGTCTGGTAACCATGTAAGACACATGGCCTGTTCACACGGGCGTGTAACCCTTGTATGCATGAAAATTTTCTAAGTTTCCCTAAGTTTTTGAATGTTATCAGTTTAGTCCCAAACTTCTTTTAAGCATGTTTTTAGGCCTCATAGAGCTATAAAAGGGACAATGTGATTATGTTAAATTGATATTTATGTGAAATTGAATCATGTATTGGAAATGTATATTATTTGTTGTGCTTTGATTGGTAATGCCTCGTAACCCTCTTTCGGCGATAGATACGGGTTAGGGGTGTTACAACATCTTAGTGAGAGTTAGGCAATTTATTCTCTCGGTGGATTTTATCATTCAAGACTTTAAAGAGGATCTTGAAATTCTGATATTGCTAGGAATGCCATTTTCGGCCACCTCGAGAGCAACTATAAACATAGGAAAAGTTGAGTTGACTATGGACATAGATAGAGAGATTGAAATCTTTAAGTGCATCGACCCCAAGTCTAGTTTTAGGGAAAGGCCACCTTATGGGAACATGAGTCAAGCCGTCCATCTATCATCTAATAATGCCACTAATCTTGCAGGTATTGTGAAATGTTGTGAACTTTCTATTTTTAGCTCGATACAAAAGAGGACCCAGACATGAAAGGAATTCACTAAGCCATGGCGACCCTCGAGTAGCCTTAGTCGGGTGATGAAGAAAAGACAAATTAAAGTATCGATCACATTGTGTTAGTACCGCTTCAGGGGCATAACTGATCACCCTAAAGTTAATTTGTAATTTTTCCTAGAAGGCAATTTGAACAAAATTTGTAAATATTAGATTAATTCAAGCATTAACCCCGTTTATTTTTCTTTTTTAGTTTAGGTTTCAATTTGTTGCATGTTTCAATTTTGGACATAGCAGGTTAGATTTTGGTTATGTGAGAGTTACAAATAGAATTTGTGAAAGTTTTTGGGGTGCCATATAGTGATATAATGATATCGAAGGGGGATATCGCGATATGCTAGTTAGTTTCGAGGGGAAGCCAAAAAATGTTTGTGGATATTGTGATGTCACGGACAGTTTCAAAAATCAAAATTTTGCCAAAACACCAGTTGTATCGCGATACCCACCCTTGTGTATTGCGATACCCATGTCGAGTCCGACAAAATACCCATTTCAAGTATCATGATCCATGTGTTTTGGAGGCTTTTAAGCTACCCAAATACCCTAAAACCCATCATTTTTTGACATTTGCTTCAAATCCCAAACCCTAGCCACCACAAAGCACTTCTCTTTTCATATTTTCTCCCAATTTTCTCTCAAATCTTTCTTCAATCTCTTCTCAAAGTTTTTTGGTTTTCTGTTATTTTTGTTATATCTGCTTCTTCTTTGGAGGTTTTCTCTATTCTTACTTTGGAACAACAATGCTACATCTCTTCAACTCACTTTGCCATCACCATCAACAGACTTTTACAATTCAAAATTTCTTTTTCCTTTGTTTACTTTACACTTTTTTTTTTACATTTTCATTTTATTGTTGATTTTTTCACACCCCAAAATTGGGTCTAAAAGTTTCAAGGGTATTTTAGGGATTTTGCTCGGAATGAGCTCAGAAATTTTGAAGTGTGGTAAATCAAAAATATATTCAACTATGGCTTTTTGAAATTAAGCATTACCGATTAATCGAAAAACATTTTACAGTATAACATTAAATAAATTGATATCATTCAAAAACATACCAAACATATGCATTCGGTCCCTAAATCGAGCCATTGAGGCCCTACAAATAACTTAGAAGCAATTCGAGACTAATTTGAAGATAAACAGAAGGTTTAAGAAAAATTTGCAAAAATTAGGAAACAAGAGTCACAAGGCCGTGTGGCCAGGCCATGTCACATAGTCCAGTCTATGTAAAATTCGAATAAGGGACACATGGCCATGTCCTAGCTCGTGTCCTCACCCAAGTAACTCACTAAATAGGGTCACACAGCTGTCTCGCAGTGTAACAGCCCGTTTTTACGTTAAATCGGAACACTGATTTTAGGACCACAAATCCAAAGTCAAAATATTTATTTTATTATTTTAATAAGGTCTACATCATGATAGATTAATTATGTGAAAGTTTTGTTAAGAAATTTTACTATTTAAATGCTTAATTCGGTAAAAAGGACTAAATCGCATAAAGTGTAAAATATGAGTTCTATAAGTTAAAGGAACCAAATAACTATAGAAATGAATTGAATGAGCCTTGCATGGTAATTATACCACTATTAGAATGAATAGACATATTTGGACATTGTTTAAATGATTTTTATATGTTTTATTTAAGGTTAGTTTTGTAATTTAGTAAATTATGTTATATTAATTAAAACAAAACCATAATTTTGGGTTATCATCTTCCCAAACTGATTTGAGAAAAGAAAAATCAGCCGTTGTTGTGTTCTTTATTCGGCCAAACTTCATTTGTCCATTAAGGTACGGTTTTGACTCGGTTTTTAATGATCTCTACATTTTTGAGATCGTTGCTTTGTAATCTAGCTAACTCGTACCTTAATTTTTGAATTTGCTTATAATTTTACAAATTTCCATTGATGAATACTTGAGTTCTTTGATGTTTAAAAATAGATTATAGAAGCTTGATGATAGCTAAACTAGTTTTGTAAAGTGATTTTGACAAAAATGCAAAATAGGGACTAAATTGTGAAAATGTAAAATGTGGTAGTTAAAAATGTGAAATTAATGAAAGAAATGGGCTGCTAGAAGTCCCTATGAAATTCAGCTACCATGGGATTAGGGTTTAATTGTGTAATTTTGCATTTTTATGTATTAAGGACTAAATTGCAGAGTAGTCAAAAGTCTAGGGGTAAAATTGTAGTTTAGCCAAAATGAATGTTTTAGGCTAAGTTGAATTGAATGGAAGTTTGAATGAGTTAATTTTATATATTATAGATCAAGATAAGCAAATATCAGAATTAGATCGTGGAAAAAGAAAAGTTGGCAAATAGACGATAATTTCCATCCGAGCAAACTCAAGGTAAGTTCATATAATTAGAATCAAACTTTAAATACTTGTAATTATTGAAATGAATGTGTATAATTGAATGATTGGTATATATGAGATATGAATGCTTTATTGATATAATGTATATGTTACCGAGCCCAGTTTGAACTATATGAATTCGTTGGATACGAGTGACATGATATTGAGATTACCATTTTGGTCAAGCTCTTGCATTTGTTGCAGACCCACCACAGCTCGTATGAGCTTACCTATAAAATAGCTCGAAAGAGCTTACTATTTTTAGCTCATTGGAGCTTACCATTTTAGCTTGTATGAGTTTACTATTCAGCTCGATAGAACTTCTTGTTTCTTTCTCAATGGAGCTTCTTCAAATCACTCAATAGAGCTTCTTCGTTCATCACCAAAGTGAGCTTATCGATCATGGCTCGAAAGAGCATATATGATAATGAATTGATGGATTGCCGATATTGTTCACTCGAGTATCCTTTGAAGTTCTCATAGGTTCAACGGGCTTAAATATTGTTTATACGAATAAGCTACGAGTTATAAGTGCTATTAATGTTATATGTATAATATGTGAATTTAGAATGATACAAGGTATAATATTAATGGATGATTTCATGCAATTGTAAAATGAATAACATGTGATGTATATTTGTGATTAGGAGTTACTTAATCAAATTGTTGGCATTTTTAATGTTGCTTTGATTATGGGCAAATGGTAAGTTTAATTTTGTATTATACAGGCTTACTAAGCTATAAAGCTTACTCTGTTTCTTTGTCTATGTTTTATAGAGGTTCGTTATCTCGCTCATTTTGGACAAGTCAGAGTTGCACATCACACTATCCAATTTCCAATTGGTACTTTTGAGCTTGTGGATATTTGTAAATATGGCATGTATAGGCTAGTTTAAGAGATGATAGTTATGTTTCTTAATATCATGACTTTGGTATGTTTTTGTGTATAAGTTTAGCCATGTGATTTGGCTTATTTTAGGACTATGTTTTGGTTGAATTCAATGTTCAATTATGGTATGTTTTGGCAAGGTATTGATGGAATGAAATTATGTAAATGAAGTCTTTATATGTAGTTTTAAATGAATGGATTATGCATGATGTTAAATAGGTATTTGGGTATGAAATTGTTAGGTTTTGATATGGCAAATGATATGTATTGAAATAGTTATTTTGGCTGCCTCTTGAGTTGTAAAAATGTGGTTATTTATGCTTGTGAAATTTTATGTTGTAGGGTGAAAAAATGGCTTTGCAAATGGCCTATTTTTGTCCACACGGGTAGAGACACGGGCGTGTGTCTCAACCGTGTACGACACACGGTCATGCTGCACGGCCGTGTGTCCCCTGGGGTACCCTTTCGAATTAAGTCAGTATACCCTATAGTTTTAGCACGGCCTGTTCACATGGGCGTGTGTAGCCATTTTGAAGGGTACACGGGCTAGACACATGGGTGTGTGGTTAGCCATATGACCCAAGTCAGTATCCTCTCTAGTTTTCACACGACTTGGCACACGGGCGTGTCCTCAGCCGTGTGACACAAGTCAGTATGTATGCCCTATTTTCACATGGTTTAAGACACGGGCATGTCTACTAGCCTTGTGAGGAACACGGCTTGTTTCCACGGGCGTGTGACATTTGAAATGTTGAAAATTTTCTAAGTTCCCAAAATTTTAATATGTTACCGATTTAGTCCCGAATGCATGATTTAAGCTTTATATACTTGAGTTAAGTACATATGGAATGTGAATGAATGATATTGACTGAAATAAGATGATTTTAGATAAATGATTGTTTTGAATTGAGTTACAAGTCCGGTAATGTCTCTTAACCTATTCCGGTGATGGTTACAGGTTAGGAGTGTTACACGCAGGCCGTGTGCCAGGCAGTGTAACTCTCTAACTTGTCACACTCGGCCGTGTTGCAGGCTATGTGCTAGGCCGTTTAACTCATTGACTTAAAACACTAAGATCTTACAAATGACACATGACTGTGTGTGTCACACGGCCGTGTGACAGCCCGTGTCCTAGGCCAGGTGATCCAAAAATTTACCTAAAATCAAGTCATTTCAAGGTCAAACCATTCCCAACAACCATTCCATTTGAGCAGACATTCAAGGGCTTTAAACATCATTCAAACACACTTAACATGCCATTTCAAACATCCTAATTCATCTAACCAATATGCCATTCAAAGGCACCACAATTGTATCAAAACATCATGGATCAAACTAAAGCAACATAGCTACCTTTCAAGCGTATAACCTAATTCAATTATTTACCAAATCATATCACAAATGATCATTTACAAGACATCACAAACATACCAAAAGACCTTGCATTTCAATTACCTAAAAGTAGTCAAAATGAATTAACTTAACAAAGCATTACAAGTCCATTAAACCAAACATAACTTCAAAGGCATAAACATACTAAATCAACCATTTGCACAATCATGAACAACCATTACAAAAGGTCCTATACATGCCATATATAAACTTGGCCAAATAAGTCAAAAACTACCCAAATGGTTGTTGGATATGTGATAGGTCTTCGACAAGCTTCCAACCAATAAAACTTCCGTTAAACTATAAAAAAAAAAGAAAGTAACTACGTAAGCAACTAGTGCTTAGTAAGCTCGTAAAAAATCAAATAAAACTTACCATTTCACAAGTACAATTTATAGAATAAGCATAATATCATAACCAAGACCATAAGCTTAGCATAAGCCTACACAAGCACCATCAAACTCACAAGTTAGTATGCGTATCCCTAATACAATTGTATTTAATCATATAGTAAGTAAGTTTCAGATATACATCATTTAATTCATCAACCTTTTCATATGATCATGAACCATTTCATTTGAATATTTACCGTGCCATTTCCTTTTCTTACCCGTTGAACCATCTAGAATTACATCGGATACTCGGGAATGCTTACACACATAGTGTGTCTTTCCATATAACTATAACTTTTCCTTTTTAATAGTGCTCACACGAGCTGTGGGTCGGAATATTAGCTACATGAGCTATGGAGAATCTGCAACAAATGTAGGACTTAGCCATCAGTAGGCTTTGAATGATGGAAATGTGCAAGTTTACACAATCACAACAAGTAATAAAGTGACAAGTAAATGTTGAGTTATCGTACCCATAAGGATTGTGAAAAGAATTATTTATAAATGCAATTAAAAACACTTTGGTAAAGAAAAATATTTTGGTTTTGAGGAAGTGATTAAAAACTAAAGATGAACTAAGTAAAATAAGATAAAATAAAAATAAAAGTTCTAATGCACAATTTCAAAAGATGATTGTAATCAAGATGACATAATTGTGTTAGATTAATTACATTTCTTAACTTAATATCACGAAAATAGTGTTCATGTTGTTACGAAATAATTCTCGGCAACTTGGTAATTTGTTAACTTATAGCACATACATACTTACTAAATTAACTAATCTCTTGAACATATCATTATGTCAATTCAAACAATTAATCAAATTAAATAAGCAAGTAAAAGATGTGAGGTAAATACATATGCCTACATTGAAATAGTTTAATCACAATAATCTTGCAAGTTATGCAACGCTAATGTACCGTTTAATACCATCACTAATTTAACCCTCAGCTACCTTAAAAGATTAAACATGCACTGCTTAAGTATTGTCTCAATTAATTATAATTTTAACATGATTAATAATTAATTCATTAGTTACCTTACAATTGTAATGCAAGAATAACATAATCATGGTTTTACTTAATCAAACAATTTACCAAGACCTATAACAGCACAAACATAATTTTAATAACTTAAGTGGACAAAATGAATCAACCTAACATGAATTAAATTTAAGACATTTTATTCAATTTAGAATAACAACAAAACAAATAACCATAGACATGTTCATAACAAAAACAATAAAAATTAAATGATAGGAAACTAGAATCGAATCTGGTGTTTCTCTAAAGCCTGACTAGTTTGCTCCATTCCTCCTTCTTCGCTTATTCTTGTTTAACTGAGGGTTTTACAAGCACTTGAATGCTACTATCCAAGATGGTTGAAGGGATATTTTCCAAGAGAGAAATCGACAAATAAGGGACAAGGAAGAAAAATGGAAAACAAAGGAGAAGAGTGAGAGAAAATAAAAGAGAAGTGTGGGAATGAAGGTGTGAGAGTTATGTTGAATGAGGCATTAAAGGTAGGTATTTATAGGTGTGAATGACTGCTAAAAATATCTAATAATTAGCAGCCACACACTCTTTTAAGCTAGGGGTATTTCAAACTTGCTATTTTAAGCTAGGGGTAAATCTTCAAAGGCACAAAAAGTGGAGGGGTTTGAATAGAGTTTAAGGAAACTTTGGGGGTTTTTTGTGGGCATAAAAATTAGAAAAATTCAACTGATTGGGCCAGCTTATTGGAAGGTTTTGGGCTGCCGTTTCTTTTGTTGGGTCAGTTTTCCTTTATTAGCTCAATTGAGGCACTTTCTCCTTCAAGCTTCATATTAATTTTTAACCCAATTAGCTTTGGATACAACTTAATTATAAAGTGCATAAAATAATCATCATTTGAACCATCCTTGGGGGGAAAACTATCGAAAATAATCAAAATTTTTAAAAATTTATTATTAAAATAATTAAAATTCAATATGTTAATAATTTAAGTTCAAGTTAATTATTTTATAATTAAAGTATGAATTCTGAAAAAAATTACTACGAAGCTGCATGAATTAAAGCTCAAAAGGTGCTAAAAAAGTCTATATTTTTTTATTTCCACACCCCCAAACTTAATTCATTGCTCGCCCCATGTAATGCACAAATTGTAAAAGTAATTGCTTGAAATCACCATTTAAAAATATACTTAGAACACATTTACCCCACAACTATAAGTTTAGTGTAATTATGCTCAAGAACAAGAATTTTGAAATTATGCAACTCAAGTATACATATTGTTCGAATTATTCTCATAATAAAAAGAATAGACTAAATCGTTTCTCAATAAAGATATGCTAATTCTTACCAATTCATTTTTATTCCCTTATTTAAGATTAAACTACAATCACTAAGTTTAATTTGTGCCTTCATGTGTTGAACTTAGTAGTTTATCTCCACTAATGTAGGCAGCACAAAAATTTGAACCGAAAGGTCTTATAAATGGGTTGTAACATGGCTAGGCTAGGGGTAGGTAAAAGATAGATAAATTTAGGCTAAAAACCCTAGATTCAACTTGTATCGAACCTTCGAAATAAATACCTCCAATTTCACCAACTCATTTTTCATTTTGAGTACACATGCTCTTTTTACATCTATTTCTTTTGATTACATATGCTCTTTCTTTTCATTTTATTTTTTCTTTCTTTTTTTTAACATATTATTGTATGTACTTACACTTTTTTGAGCAATTTTGGTACTTCTTCTCAACTCCCCCAAACCTATTTTCAGAAAATACTCTAGATCGACTGAGTCTAGGGTTTAGGACAATTTAGAAATAAATATGAGAGAAGCGATGGCTTAATATTGCAATGGTTCAAATAAAATCAGGCCATATAGTCTCAAATTTGGGTTTCAAGGGATAAATATTCATTAAGGTTGGCTTAAAAGGCTCAAACGGTCCAAACAAAAGTTTGCCTAAGTCATTTTCAAAATTCCATGCTACCTAGGATTTCGCCTCAAGAAATTACTAAGTCAATTCTAGAGAATTAAACCATGCATGTCTAGCTCTCCTAAAGTCATAAAAATTTTATGGTATGATTTATAAACTTTATAAATAATAACATTTATGTCATAGTTCAGCTAACATGGTAATTATTAAGAATAATAGAACTTTATTTATACTGAAGTTTAACATAAGTAAGAAAAATTCACATTTTTAAACAAATTATAACTTAATCACAATTTTAAGAATAATGTATTCTGAAAAAAAAACAATTTCAATTTTTGGTCCCTCCACTTAAAATAAACAATGTCCCTATTGTTAAAAACAATAGAGATCATGAAAATATAGAAGTGAATAGATACTGTACACTAGGTAGGACCTAAGGAAAAGGAGGTGAGTCAAGTTTGACTTCTTAAATACCAAGCTTTTTCCAAAACAAATCAAATCCTAGACATGTACATATCTATTGCCACACTTCTTATTTTGCAATTTGTTCAATTTTATTGATGATTTCTACCTCTTATTTTATAATGCGAGAAATAAATTCCTAAAAGAGCTTAAAACTAAAAACTTAAAATATCCTAAAAAGTAAAATAAAGTAAAGGCAAGATCCCCCCTTTTTATTTATTTGCAGTCCCCTCTGAATACTACCGCCTCGTTCCTTCCTCGACATTGGAGTCCATGGTTTGAGTATAAAGTGGGGAAATTCAAGCACAAAAACAAACGGGTTATGAAATATATATTTTTTAAAATGCATCTTTGATTAAGTCATCCCACATTTTTTAGTATCTCCAGTAAGCTTGTTGTTGCAACTGCATGTGTTGTAGCATAGCCATTATATCAAACTGTTCACTCGTGAAATGGTGCTAGATGAAGGGACTCTTAGCGTTGGACTTAGAAAATATGTTAAGGGTGGTTTCAATTTTGGGCAAGTGGGTGAGTACCTGAAGGTAAGGTTTAGATTTGGAGGGGGTGGCAATTTTAAGGATAGTTTAGGTGTGATGTTCAGTGGCTTCGAATAAAGGTGTTTAGGGTGGTGATTTAGGGAGTTAAGGGCTATGACATTAAGGGATAAGGGAGATGCACTATGGAGCTACTTGGAAGTGGCAGTGGAACAAGGTAAAGGCTATAGGTTTGTGCGGAAAAGGATTGAATATTGCCCTTCCTAGCAGTGTATTAAGCCTAATGACAACACCTTTTTGGATCTTAAGCTCTTGTACTAAAAGTAAACTGAAAAAACTCAAAGAAATTAGTGCTTGGGTAAAAATTTGATTGTTTATTTAACGAACTATATAAACAAATTCTTCTGGCTACTTAGAAAAATATTTAAAAAATACATTAAATTAAACTCCCAGGAAAGACTGGAGGGGTCACAGATGGTCTCGGTTAAGCCCCAATCTTTTAGGCAGAATTTTAATTACTGTAATGATCCAAAGAAAATCATATCTAAGTTTGTCATTTTATTTAAATGAAAAAAAATGAAAATATAAAATAGCTGATCTCTTGAACATATAACTATGCCAATTAAACAATTAATCAATTTAAATAAGAAAGTAAAAGATTAAGTGAGGTGACAACATATACCTACATTGAAACAGTTTAATCTCTATAATCTTGCAAGTAATGTAAGGCTAATGTACCATTTAATACCATCGCTAATTTAACCCTCAGTTACCTTAGAAGATTAAACATGTATTGATTAAGTATTATGTCAATTAATTACAATTTCAACACGATTAATAATTAATTCATTAGTTACCTTACAATTGTAAAGCAAGAATAACATAATCACAGTTTTACTTAATCAAACAATTTACCAAGACCTATAACAACACAAACATAATTTTAATAACTTAAGTGGATGAAAAGAAATCAACCTAACATGAATTAAATTTAAGCCATGTTAATTAAGTTTAGAATAACAACAAAACAAATATTCAGAGACATGTTCATAACAAAAATAATTAAAATTAAAGGATAGGAAACTAGAATCAAATCCGGTGTTTCTCCAAAGCCTGACTAGTTTGCTCCTCTCCTCTTTCTCCGCTCATTCTTGTTGAACCAAGGCTTTTACAAGCACTGGAATGCTGCTACCCAAGCTGGTTGAAGGGCTCTTTTCCAAGAAGGAAATCGGCAAAGAAGGGACAAGGAAGAAAATTGGAAAATAAAGGAGAAGAGTGAGAGAAAGTGAGAGAGAAGTGTGGGAATAAAGGTGTGAGAGGTGTGTTGAATGTGGTAGAAAAGGTGGGTATCTATAGGTGTGAATGACTGCTAAAAATAACAAATAATTAGCAGCCACACACTCTACCTTGGCCGACCATTCAAACTTGCTATTTTAAGCTAGGGGCAAATCTTCAAAGGCATAAAAAGTAGAGGGGTTTGAATGCAGTTTAAGGAAACTTTGAGGGTTGTTTTGCAAGCATAAAATCAACAAAATTCAGCTGGTTGGGTCAGCTTATTGGATGGTTTTGGGCTATCATTTCCCTTGTTGGATCAATTTTCTTTTATTAGCACAAATTGGGCCACTTTCTCCTCCAAGCTTTATATTAATCTTTAACCCAATTAACTTTGGATAAAAATTAAATATAAAGTACATAAAATAATCATCATTTGGTTATAAGCTGAATTTGTAATAATCATACTTGGCTGGAAAAAAATTAGTCTTGCTCTTGGTTCACTCAATGCAAAAATTCCTCAAATGGTTCAAGCCGTTTGTGATGTTTGCCCAGCCAATTTTCACATTTTGTGCAAAACTGTTGAAAATAAGCCGAATTTGTAAAAATTCATTACAAAAATTATTAAAATTAAATATGTTAATAATTTAATTGCAAGTTAATTATTTTATAATTAGAGTATGAATTTCAACAAAATTTACTACGAAACTGTATGAATTAGAGCTCAAAAGGTGCTGAAAAAGTGTATATATTCTTGTGCTTCCAAGGACATTCAAGACCAGCACCCGAAACATACAATTGCTAATGACATGTCATTCGTATCCTAAGAATTCTTAAGGTTCAAACGAGATTTGTTATGCGCCAATTATTCATACATCGATGCATTTTCAATTTGAAGTCTATTTATATTAACACAACATAGCAAATAATCAATTTAACTAACATTAAGACGATCATATTTCATACGAACTTACCTCGATAACTAGGGTCATAGAAGTAGAGTCCAAACTAATCCGAACTAATCTGAAGCTTTAACCTATCCTCGATTTAAGTTCGATTGTTATTTGTCTTGATCTAAATAGATCATTTCATTCAATTAAGTACTTCTAGTATTCAATTTAATCCATAATTAATATTTATGCAAAATTACAAAATTACCCCTATTATTTTAACCTTTCAAAATTTAGTCCTTAAGCCTATAATTTTAAATTTAACCATTTTAATCCTCCATACTAGCTAGCAAAATTTCACAGGGACTCATACCAACCAACTTAAATCATTATTTCATAATTTTACCATGAAATTTTACTATTTTTACAAATAAATCCCTAAATGCAATTTCATTAAAAATCACCTAACAAAACATGTTAATTTTACAAGCAAGATTAATAATCTATCAAATAACTTCAATAACAACCATGGTAAGTCCCTCAACCTTTAAAATTTTTGCAAATTAACCCTCGAACTAGCTAGATTAAGCTAAAACAAACTCAAAAACATAAAAATCATTAAAAACAGGATCAAAGTCACATACCATGCAAGGTATAAGCTTGAACGAACTTTAAAGCCCTAAAAATGGTGGTTGTTCTCTTCAATTTTTGGTGGTGAAGACCATTAGGGTAGATGATACTATTTTATGTTAATTTAGTTGAAGTTTTATTTTGTTTAATTACAAATTTAACCTTTAAAAACAATTAAAATTTCATTAAAACCTATCCATAAACATCCACTAACATATGGCATGGTATAATAACCATATAAGTCCATTAGCTTTCCTTTCCATATCCATTTAGCCCTTTTAACTAATAGAATTCAACTTTTACACCTTTTATGATTTAGTCATTTTTACCTAATTAACCATTTAAACTTCAAAATTTCTTAATGAAACTTTAATATGACCTTAAAATAATATCGCAGACATTAAATAAATATTAAAATAATAACTCACTCATCAGAATTGTGGTCCCAAAACCATTGTTTCTGACACCACTGAAAACGGGTTGTTACAAGGAAACTCACGAAAGTTTTCCCTTCACCTTATTGTTGTCAAAATTTGGGTTGTTAATGCTAAAATTTAGGATTTTGAATGAAATCGATGTTTCAAAGTGTTTGTCAACTTGCTTTGATGTGATTAGAATATTTCTAAACCCTCCTTAAAGTGTCATTAAAGGATTCTAAGGTTTTATTGAGTTTTCGTGAAAATGGTCATTGGATGTCAAAATTTTAGAACCATGAATCTGTGTGGTTTTGTGTGCTTTGAAGGTTGAGAATTATTCTTAGATGTGTAATTAGATGATTGGAATTGATTTTAACAATGGGAATGAATACAAATTAAGATGTTGGAGTTTCGAGTTTACTAGTACAAGATTTCAATTCCAATAAGAACTAACCTTAGACCTATATTTTTGTTTGTTGATGTAACACCCCTATCCCGTATCCGTCGCCGGACTAGGGTTAAAGGTGTTACTGGACAATCGAAACCTCTAACATTCATCTCACAAACATTATAGCATCAAAGGTCAAACATCATTATTAAGTCCCTCACATAGGTCATCGAGACCTTAAACATGCATTAGAAAGGAGTCGGGACTAAACCGAGCTCATACAAAATTTTTCAAAAGTTAAACATTTTTTAAGGTTTTATAGGTCACACGCCGATGTGAACAGGCCATGTGCCATACACGGCATTAGACACGCCCATTTGTCTAGGCCGTGTCAATACAGTTCATACATACTGACTTACACACATGGCCACAAGACACGCCCATCTGCCTTGGCCGTGGTCGAGACTGACTTGGGCCACACGGCTAGCCACACGCCCGTGTGCCTTGGCCGTACCCAAGACTAACTCAAAATTGTAGGGTACCCTAAGGGACACACAACCGTGCAACATGACCATGTGTAGCACACGGCTAAGACACACGCCCTTGACTCTACCCGTGTGGACAAAAATAGGCCATTTGAAAAGCCAATTTGCCACCCAATTTGGGTCAAACCTATAAGCATTAAACCAAGCAAATTTGCATTATAATTTCAACCAATTTCAATACCAAAACATACACCAATCAAGCTACAACATTATCAACCAATTTCATGTTCATAAGCTATGCTCAATCATATCAAATCATGAGCTAAAATCATATTAAATCATATGTTTCATAACCCCAATTCATCTCATTCATTCATGTGCTAAAACCTAACCAAATTGACCATTTCACTAGGTCATTCAAAATATATCATATTGTTCATATTACACCACATATTTCATGCCAAAAACACATTTATATACACAACTATGATCAAGACAAATCACATGGCTAGATATACACTTCACAAAACATATACAAAAACTTCTAGCCTATACATGCCATATACCATATATACAACTCCCAAAATAGTACCAAAATAGATGTCTGATAGTGTGAGTGAGTCACCGACGATCCCTGAATCAAAGCTAGCTTTATAACACTGTAAAATAGAAAACATTTCACACAGTAAGCTTTAAAAGCTTAGTAAGTTCGTACCACAAATAAACAACAATTTATAATATATAAAACATCAACTAATAAACATGTAGTAGTTCATAATTCAACCATCATTTCTATTCTATCTCATATAACATATTCATTCGAATTCATCAAGCTTCATACACATAGTATCATTTACCACATAGTTACCGAACATACCTGAGCTTTCCCGTATAATTTCATTTCATACTGACCACTTGTTCAAATACGTTAGTACATTCATAAGTCTTTCCATGCTTAAAGAATTCGCACACTTAGTGCATCTTTAGTTTTTTCAAACTATAACAATCTCGCACACTTAATGTCATTTCAACAAACCGAATCTATCTTGGTATCACACACTTAGTGCTTTTCATAGCCGAAGCTATTCTAACTCGCACACTTAGTGCCATTTGTAGTCGAAGCTATTCCAACTCGCACACTTAGTGCCATTTGTAGCCGAAGCTATTTCGAACCACACACTTAGTGCCGAAAATAATATATTAACATTATGCTCAAACCAAAATCAAATATCTATACAATTTATGCATATTCAAGCATTTAAACAAAGCTATAACATCGATTATCACATACGAACTTACCTCGTACTCGGAATTGACAATTTGGACCATTTACTCAATGACCTTTGACTTCCTCGGTCAAAATTGATTTCCTATTTTCTTGATCTTTATGTATTCAAAATTAGCCCTTTTATTCAGCAAATCATTCAATTCAACCCACAAACACACATTTAGGGCATTTTACAAATTAGCCCTCACATTTTCACATTTTAACACTTTAGACCCTATTTCATAAAATCACAAAATACACATAATTTAAATATACTCATGCTTGGCCGAATTCTCCTAGTACTCATACAAGTTCACATATTTCATTTATTTCACATTTTAGTCCCTCAAAATATCATTTTCACAATTTAGCCCAATTTACTCAATTTCATCAAAAATTCAAAGACAAAACATATTAACCCAAATCATATCTTCCATTTATCAACAAATAACTTCACAAAACTCATAGTTTCATCAATGCCATAACTTAAAATCATAATCAAATTCAGAAATTGACGCATGGGCTTAGTAAAAGATAAAGCAACGATCATAAAAATGTAAAAATTATCGAAAATAGATTAAAACACATACCTTAATTCTCAAATTTCCTAGCTGAACCCTAACTCAATCTTTTTCTTTCTTTTCCTTTGAATTTCCAGCAAGAACAAGGACGATAATGGCCATTTTCATGTTTATTTTTATTTAATTCACAATAATAGAACAATTACCATTATCACCTTAGTCATATAACATTAAAATCCCACAACTAATGTGCATACTTGTCCATGCATTAATTAAATGGTCCAATTGCATTATAAGAACTTCATACTTAAAAAGCCATGTCAATTCGACACTTTAACAAACAACAGGTAACTTTTACATTTTACGCAATTAAGTCCTTTTTATCAAATCGGCACACAAATGATTAAATTTTCACACGAAACTTTCACACATATTAATTCACATATAATAAGCACAGAAAAAATATTAAAATAATTTTTTAGACTTAGATTTATGGTCCCAAAACTACTATTCTGATTAGGGTCTGAATCGGGCTGTTACAACTCTCCCTCCTTAGGGATTTTCGTCCCCAAAAATCTTACCGGTGAATAGGTTCGGATAATGTTCTTTCATTGTATTCTTTAGCTCCCTGTAACACCCCAAACTCGACCTGGATGCTATGGCTGAATCTGGTGATGTCACATTAAAGTGTTTCTCGTAAAGTGCGAACTTGTTAAAAACCCATTCTCTATTAAACCTTTTTGATTGACCTTGAAGATGATTTCAAGGCTTGTCGTTTATTTTCAAAATGTAAGTCGCTTGTCAAAAATTAATCATATTTAAAACATTTTTATTTATTTGAAAACGTTGTTTCTTGCGAAAGCTCTTAAAACCGATAATGTATTTGTAGTATTTTTGAAAAACATTTATCCTTTTGAAACCCGCATCTTTTTCCTTATTACATAAAACAAAAGAAACATTAATCCCCAAAAAAAATAAAATCCAAAGAGGTCTTATTACATAAAATACCCAAATTAAACTACTTATAAATTAGAAGATAAATATGGAAGCGTAAGCTGTTGTGTGTCCACCTTCGAGTCCCTCGCAGCACTGATCCGCCTAAGGATTACCTGCGCAGATAAGCAGAAGGGTGAGTTTATGAAAACTCAGTGTGTAATCCCTTAATAAGCAAATAGTCAAATATACAGTACACATATACAGTCTGGGCTTAAGCCCGATCTAGTAATAGTTCAGTTTTAGTTAGGGTTTTATCCCATTACAAAGATGCTCGATGTCGATGATCGATGGGTCACAAAGATGGATATGCAATCAGAAATCCTACCTAACTAGCCTCTACACACCATTCCGTCTAGCCCTACACACTATATGGGGATAAAATCAACCCACCCATCCCTACACATCAAAAATTGCACTGGTTGTGGCACTAAACAGTATTTGCAGTAGAGCTGCCAGTACAGTACACTTCCTCCAAATATAGTAAACCCATCCCCATGCAATATGTCATGTCATAATATCATACGTGTATGGAATAATATCATGCTCGATTACAGTCATACATATCATAGGGACATATTAGTCATTTTACCTCATAGGGTGTAACAGTCATTTACCTTAATAAACTGTAATTTATACATATTTTTATCCCATGCTTAACATATTTATGAATGAATTCTCCTTGGATTTGGAGAATTTGGTGCTCCTAATCCTTTAATTTCTTTTTTTATACATAGGTGAGCATAGGAGAGTGAAAATAATAAGAAACAGGCCAAAAACGAAGAACATGAGCCGATGTGGGAAAACAACATGGCTTAGACTTCTTCACACGGGCAGAACACACGCCTGTGCCATTCTAATAGGCTGGACCATGGCCTAAAACAACCTCAGCACGCGCATGTTGATCTCTCAGTCTTGACCACAACCTGAAGTAATCGCACACGGACGTGTCCCTGCAGAGCCCTAGTTAAGTTCTATTCAGAAAAGGGCAAGTTTGAGGGCTTTTAGGCATTCTAAAGCCTATTTAAACACCCTAGAGGAGGACTAAAGGGTAGACGTAGAGTTTGGAGTAAGGAATTACTCGAAGAAAGGAATTACTCAAAGAAAACTGATTGATCCATCTCAGAAGCCGGATTCATCATCAAGACTGAAGATCTCTCCTCAATTTCCCTTCAGGAGTTTTGGGTTTTCTTTATGCTTTGTATTCATTATTCTTCTGAGATGTTTTCCTATTTAGTTATGAACTAAACCCCCCTAAATACCTAAGAGGAATAAAACCTAAGACGAATCTTGTTATTATTTTCTGAATTGTATGATAAATATTTAACTTGTTCTTAATTATGTGCTCTTAATTCTTGTTTCGGTATTTCAGGATATTGATTCAAGTTAATGCTGTTATTTGGAGGATGAATATTCCCTGTCTAAGAGTAACTTTGTCATAATTAAGCGGAGTTGATTGCGCGCTTAGAGATAGGGTGACAAGATTTTACCGGATTAGGGTGAAACCTAATAAGGGGATCCATAAGTCGAGTTAATGCAACCTTAGGGTGTTAATTAGAAAGAGATTTCAATTATTCAACCTAGGGTTAGACGTTATTAGTCTTGAATAGGGATAATAACATAACTCAGGGATTTCTACAGATCATGTTAAATGAATAAATCGTCTGATTTAGAGTCAAAATAACAAGTGAAGTCTAGGTGGATTTTTCCTTGGGTATTGTCTTAAATCAATCATTTTTCCAAAAGTAATTCCCCACTTCTATTTTCTGTGATTTCTTAGTTTAGTTAATTAGTTAATTAAAACAAACCCTTTTATTTTTAGGCTAGATAATAAAAAGATAGTTAATACTAGTACTTTTAGCTCCTTTAGGTCCGACAATCCAGTCTTCCTAAAGCTATACTACTATTCGATAGGTACCCTTTCCTACATTGTGATAATAGTTAGTTTCAAGAATGATTAATTACAAATTTATAAAACTTATCACAGAAAATCACGATCAAGTTTTTTTGGCACCGTTAGTGGGGAACTAAGATATTAGGAACACTCGATTTTTATTACTTTAGCCATTTACTTTTACTGCAATTTAAATTTTTGTTTAGTTTCTGTTACTAAATTTTCTTTTTCTGGTAGGTTCTTATAGTTTATGACTAGAAGAAACCCGTTGGGACCATTACTTTTTGACAAAGAAGTCGATCGCACAGCTCGCAGAAATCGACGAGAAATAAGGCGAAGCCTAAGATACACAAAAGGAGAGCAAGAGGATAATATTCCAAATACAACTGAGGAAATGGCCAAAAATCAGGAAAATTCGGTACCTCCTGCAATTGCTGCTGATCTAGTAAATCAAAATCCTACTCCTCGTACTATGTATGATTATGCTAAACCTAATTGAACAGGAACTGAGTCAAGTATAGTTAGGCCTGCTATTACTGGAAATAATTTTGAACTGAAACCTAACACGATTCAAATGATACAACAATTTGTTCAATTTGATGGTTTATAGGATGAGGATCCCAACACTCACTTGGCAAATTTTCTGGAATTCTGTGACACATTTAAAATTAATAGAGTTTCTGATGATGCCATTTGTCTTTGGTTATTCCCTTTTTCGTTAAGGAATAAAGCTAAACAGTGGTTGAACTCGTTACCACGAGGATCAATCACTACTTGGGAACAAATGATCGAAAATTTTTTATTAAAGTATTTTTTGCCGGCTAAAACGGTAAAATTACGTAATGATTTTTCCTCCTTTGTGCAGATGGATTTAGAAACACTCTACGATGCATAGGAGAGATACAAGGACCTTTTAAGAAGATGCCCTCACCATGGGTTACCACTCTGGCTACAGGCTCAAACATTCTACAATGGCCTGAATCCCTTGACTAGGCAAATGTTGACGCAGCCGTTAGTGGGACTATTAATAATAAGACACCTAAAGATGCTTATGAATTTATAGAACAGATGTCACTGAATAACTATTAGTGGCAAGTCATGAGGACTAAGCCAACCAAAACAATAGGCGTTTATAATGTCGACTCAGTTACTATGCTGTCAAATCAGGAAGAACTTCTAAACAAAAAGATTGATGGTTTACTTGGTTCTACGTAGGTACATCCAGTGATGAGGTGTGATTTAAGTGGAGGAGGCATACATACAGAATATCAACCCTTCAATCCTACAACCGAAGAGGAGCAAGTCCACTATATCGGTAACAATAACTCTAGACCTCAAAATAACCCATACAGTAATACTTACAATGCAGGTTGGCGGAACCACCCAAATTTCTCATGGGGTGGTCAAGGAAATCAAAGGCCATAAAATCCTCCGAATTTCCAACAATCACCTTATCAACAGGAAAAAAATCGAACCTTAAGGAGATGCTATCCAAATTCATCTTGGTGTCAGAAACTCGTTTCCAGAATACCGAGACAGCACTTAAAAATCAACAAGCATCGATCCAAGGGTTCGAAATTCAAATAGGCCAGTTGTCTAAATTAATTTCTGAAAAACCATTAGGATGTTTACTTAGGAACATCGAACCCAATCCAAAAGAGTATGTAATGGTAGTTACACTAAGGAGTGGAAAAGTGTTAGCTAAATCTGAAAGGAAACTATCACAAGAAGCCGTGATGAGCAAAAGAGAGGAGGAAAAACCCAAAGATAATGACAAACCAGTGCTAAAGAAATATAAACCACCAGTTCCATACCCAGCAAAGTTGAAAAAGGACCGCATAGATGCACAATTTGGCAAGTTTCTTAAACTTTTTAAGCAATTACATATCAACTTAACTTTTGTTGAAGCCATCTGGCAGATGGTTACATATGCAAAATTTTTGAAGGAGCTTTTAACAAATAAAAGGAAGTTTGAGGACTTATCTACAATGGAACCCAACGAGGAGTGCTCGGCTATACTCCAAAATAAACTGATGACCAAACTAAAAGACCAAAGAAGTTTCACTATCCCCTACTTAATTGGTAATCTAAATGTTGAGAAAGCACTAGCTGATTTAGGCACTAGCATTAATTTGATGCCATATAAGATGTATAAACAACTTGATCTTGGGAAACCTAAACCCACTAGGATGAGTATTCAATTAGCTGACAGATCTGTTAAATATCCTAGAGGTATCAGAGAGGATGTACTTGTAAAAGTAGATAAATTTATATTCCCTGTTGATTTTGTTGTGCTTGACATGGATGAGGATGTTGAAGTGCCTTTAATTCTAGGTTGTCCATTTTTAGCCACTGCTAGGGCTATTATCAATGTGGAGGATGGTAAACTTGTATTTAGAGTAGGTGATGAAGAGATCATTTTTAAGATCTATGATGCCATGAGATTTTCTAGGGAGCAAGATGACTCATGTTACTTTATTGACTCTATTGACCATGCCACTCAAGATTCTTTTTAGGAAATCATACATGAGGACATGTTGGAACCATTTCTTGCCCAAAACGAAGAGGTAGATGATGATGATTCTGAGATAGGTGAGGTAAAAACTGAACAGAACTCCGATAAACCAGTCTCAAGACAAGTAGAACATGAGGGTATCAAGACAAATGATAAACTTAAGCAAATACCCTTTATTGAAGAACCTCCCAATCTGGAACTTAAACAATTGCCAAATCACTTGGAATATGCACTCCTTGGAAATAATTCTACCTTACCAGTGATTATTGCTTCTAACTTGCAACCCAAGGAAAAAGAGGAATTACTCTAAGTATTAAAAGAACATAAGAAGGCCATAGCTTGGAAAATTTCTGACATCCAAGGGATCAGCCCCTCTTTTTGCACCCATAAAATTTTAATGGAAAATTAATATAAGCCATGTGTGTAAGCTCAAAGACGACTGAACCCCAACATGAAAGAAGTTGTTAAAGCTGAGGTAATTAAACTTTTAGATGCTGGAATTATTTATCTTATTTCTGACAGTTCTTGGGTAAGTCCAATGCAGGTTGTTCCTAAGAAAGGAGGCATGACAGTTGTAACCGATGAGAAGAACGAATTAATCCTGACAAGAACAGTCACAGGTTGGAGAGTTTATATTGACTACAGGAAGCTGAATGATGCCACGAGAAAATATCACTTTCCCTTGCCATTTATTGACCAAATGTTGGAAATATTATTCGGGCACATGTACTATTGTTTTTAGACGGACACTCTGGCTATTTCCAAATCCCAATAGCTCCTAAATATCAAGAAAAGACGACATTTACATGCCCATATGGTATGTTTGCTTATCGTAGAATGCCTTTTGGATTATGTAATGCTCCTGCCACTTTTCAGCGCTGTATGATGGCCATCTTTGACTAATTCGTGGAAGGCATCATTGAGGTCTTTATGGATGACTTGTTGGTATTCGGTAACTCTTTCCATCTTTGCCTCAAAAATTTAAAACGAGTTTTAATAAGATGTGAGGAAACGAACCTTGTGCTTAACTGGGAGAAATGTCACTTCATGGTGCAAGAAGGTATTGTATTAGGGCATAAAATTTCTAGTAAAGGGATTGAAGTTGACAAATCTAAAATTAAGTCAATCGAAAAATTACCCCCTCTTAGTTCGGTCAAGCCTATTAGAAGCTTCTTAGGACATGTTGGTTTTTATAGAAGATTTATTAAGGATTTTCTAAAATAGCTAAACCTTTGACTAAATTACTAGAAAAAGATGTACCTTTTAATTTCGATTAGGAATGTTTAGAAGCATTTAATACCTTAGAGGATAAATTAATTAATGCTCCAATCATAATTGCACCTGACTGGAATTTACCCTTTAAATTAATGTGTGATGCGAGTGATTTTGCAATAGGTGCGGTTTTAGGACAGCGAAGAGACAAGCACTTTCAACCTATCTTATGCTAGCAAAACTTTGACAGCTGCACAAGAAAACTACACCACCACGAAAAAAGAATTGCTAGCTGTGATGTTTGTATTTGATAAATTTCGATCATATCTCATATTGTCTAAACTTGTCATTTACACTGACCGTTCTGCCCTTCGCTACCTTTTAACTAAAGTTGATACAAAACCTCGACTCATTTGATGGATTTTGTTGTTGCAGGAATTTGACTTAGAAATTCAGGATAAGAAAGGAGCTGAAAATCTCGCGGCTGATCATCTTTCCAAGCTTGAGAACTCAAATACCAAAGAACTAGATAAAGATGAAATAAATGATTCATTTCCTGAAGAACTATTCTTTTCCATATCTGATTCTGAGGTACCTTGGTTTGTAAACATTGCGAATTTTTTAGCTGCTAACATTATCCCTAAAGGGTTGACACACCAGCAAAAGAAGCGATTCTTTAATGATGTGAAAAACTATTTTTGGGATGACCATTTTCTTTTCCGTATATGTGCAGATCAAGTCATTAGAATATGCGTTACAAGGTCAGAAACATCAAAGATCATGGAACATTACCACTCAGGACTGACTGGAGGACACTACAGTGGAACTAAAACCGCACATAAAATACTTGAATAAGGTTTTTATTGGCCCTCATTATTCAAAGATGCTAATAGGTAAGTTACTTCTTGTGACAAATGCCAACGAATAGGCAACATCTTCAAACGTGATGAAATGCCTCAAAACTATATGCTTTCATGTGAAATATTTGACATTTGGGGTATTGACTTCATGGGTCCATTCCCTAGTTCATTTGGGAATAAATACATTTTAGTAGCAGCTGATTATATGTCTAAATGGGTGGAGGCCCAAGCCTTACCTACTAATGATGCTAGAGTGGTAGTACGATTCCTTAAGAAACTTTTCTCTAGATTTGGAACACCTAAAGCAATTATCAAAGATAGAGATACTCATTTTTGTAACACCCAATTTGAGAAAACCCTTAAGAAATACGGAGTCCATCACAGAACAGCCACCCCATACCATTCTCAAACTAATGGACAAGTTGAAGTGGCAAACCAAGAAATCAAACAGATTCTTGAAAAGATAGTAGAATCAAACAGGAAAGATTGGGCGATGAAAATAGATGATGCTTTATGGGCTTATAGAACTGCTTTAAGACTCCCATAGAAACATCACCTTACAGACTTGTTTATGGAAAATGTTGTCATGTACTATTCAAACTAGAGCATAGAGCTTTTTGGGCTATTAATTTTCTAAACCTTAATTTGAACTTGTAGGTAAAAATAGGTTGATGCAGTTGAACGAGCTAGATGAATGGTGAGCCAATGCATACGAAAACTCACACCTGTACAAGGAAGCAACCAAGCGGCACCATGACGCTTGTTTAAAGCAACGAAAACAATTTGAAGTCAGAGATCTTGTCCTACTATATAATTTGAGACTCAAATTGTTTCATGGGAAACTTAGATCACGATGGTTAGGACCTTTCGTAGTTCAATCTGTTTTTCCATATGGCACAATAGAGGTAAGTCACCCATCACAAGGAACTTTCAAAGTAAATGGCCATCGTCTCAAACTTTATAATGGTGAGAATTTTAAGGACGATGGACAGGAGCTATGACTCCACGAACCTCCCTGAATAAACCAACAAGGTAAAGTCAAGCTTAGACTATAAACAAGCGCTTCTCGAGAGGCAACCCGAGTACTAACAGTTTTTATTTATTTAAATTTTATTCAAAATTTTAATATCTAGATCACTAACTGAGTCTTTGAATACAGGTTCACAAAATCCACACGGCCATGCACACGGGCGTGCCTTAGGCCGTGCCTGTAACATAAGAAGAGACACTGTAACACCCTAAACTCGGCTTGGAAGTTTGGCTTGAATCTAGCATGTCACATTGAAGTGTTTTTCGAAAACCATGTTTCCATTAAAAACCCTTCTTAATAATTAAAAACTTATACCCTTTTTAAACCTTGTAATTATTAAGAAGTTTACAAAGTTTTTAATTATTAAGAAGGGTTTTTAATGGAAACATGGTTTCCGAAAAACACTTCAATGTGACACACCAGATTCGAGCCAAACTTCCAGGCCGGGTTTAGGGTGTTACAGACACGACCGTGTGATACGTTCGTGTGAAAATAGAGCAACATTTTACCCAAAACACAAGATGCGATAAATTGCCATGGCCATGTGAGCAGGTCGTGAGCAAATCTGCCAAAATGACATGGGTGTGCGACACGCCCGTGCCTAGCACCTGTGGTCGACACTGTCAAAATAACACGGGAGTGTGCATAGGTACATGGGTGTGGGAGAAGTGAACCACATCCCACACGGTTGTCCGATATGATCATGCAAGCACATGGCCTAGACACACGGGCGTGTCCTCAAGCCGTGTGACGATCTCTCAATTTGCGACAAACACAGGCTGAACACGAACCACACGGGCGTGTGATATGGCCGTGCCACTTGAAAAATTTAGATTATTTCTCTTATTTTATTTTTACTTTTATTTTTATTTATTTTTGAAAACTCATTTGTTTTTTTTTAAAAACACAACTTATCTTTATGATTATTATCAGATTATTCCCTGAATTCTCCCGTAGAATCATGCCTTTCCTCTAGCTCTATTTTCAATTCGCGCTCTCGCTAATCCAGGAATTCCATCTGTTCATAACTCAGGAAGTTTCACTTCTCTCCCAATCTTATGATCTTATATTTATATTTTTCAATATATCTATTTTTGTACATTGAGGGAAATGTACATCTTAAGTGTGGGGAGGTTATCTATATCTATATTAGAAACAAACCCTGAATTTTGTCTTATTCTCATGTTATCTTCTCATATCATTATTAGAATGAATTTTGATTAATCTGACTATTTTACAATTCAAATAAATACACGTTATAATTTACCACAAAAAGTATTTTTCACACCAAAGCTTATAACATAATCAAATACCAAATCTTAAATAATGATATCAACTACAACACAACTTTACTTAACATAATCCAAAATATATCAAAACAATTTATACAATACATAACTTGTATACAATAAAAATTTCATTACTGGATTATTAAACTTATTTTGCATTGACCATGCGCATGCTTATCAACCATATTATATATATTATACATATAACAACTTATAAAAGCTCAATTAACATATCATGACCGAATGTTAGGTACACATGTTCTTTTTCATCAATTCAATTCTCTCATATGAATTTAATATCAATTTAATTAAAGTACTATGTCAACCAAAACACATGTCATTCATATCATTAATTTGATCCATAAGTGATCACCGAATGCTCACCATGCATATGTCCTGATTCTTACCTAATTAACACATGATCTACTTAAGCATAACTAATAGCTATCATAAATCATAAAACCAAACACATAGCAACTATACATACATCATATATTTGGATTACATTCATGACATATGTTAAAACCAAAATTACACATATGCACAACCATAAGTATTATACCTAGCCCTAAATCTCATGATCATGTGTATAAATGTCGAATCATTGAACAACCATATTCTTTAACTCATTCTAATATATATAATCAAAAATATTTATCAATTAAATAAGATTATATTTATCATTACAAGATGTTAACCACCTATAGACATATATAATACATAAATCTTTCATGCCATGTAACAGACATTTTGAAACAAATTTAAGATATAACAAGATCAGTTATATGCAAATAACCGAAATCACCAACCAACTTATACGCACAAAATAAATATCACAAACATCATTCATTCCTGTCACATACCATAGTAACTAAAGTAGACTTATGCCATGATCAAACCAAAACCGAATTCGAACATTTAAATAAGCCATTTTCGCATGGCTTTTATACAAAGCCAAGGTTCATCACATAAAAACACAATTTAGCCTATCCATGCCATAATTTAAGTTCGATAATTTAAATACCAAAGCTGTGAACAGTATGGTGAACTTTGCTGACGATCCCCGAGCTCGTAACTTGCTTCAAAATCTATAAAACAGAGTATACAAATACACACAGAGTAAGCTAACTTAGCTTAGTAAGTCATAAGCAATTAACAACTCATTAACATAATCAACTCCTTCAAATTTAAACTGAACCAATTTACTATATCAATGTCATATTTAGTTTCAACTTAAACATTCCATAACCACACATGTTTAACATAACTATCACTTTGGTCGAATACTTATAAGGTTAAAATTTTACATCTTTTCATTCAACTTTCAGAGCCAAATATCATTACACATTCAAATATACTTCCACTCATTTATACAAGCTCACAAAACAAGATTTAACTTCATATACCAACATCACTCATTTGGCCGAATACACAAGATCATATATAACATCACATATGTACATTGCCTCTATGACCGAATATACATGGTCATTTAGCTCAGTTTACTTACTCAAATTCTACCTCAGCATGAAGTCTTGTAGGCATACGCTTACAATAAATCATCGGCATAAAACCTGCTAGGCCTAAGCCTAAATCACACACTGGCACAAGGCCTGCTAGACTCAAAGTCTGATTTTATTCACCAGCACTAAGCCTGCTAGGCATAAAGCTCGATTTAATTCACCAACACAAGGCTTGCTAGGCTTAAAGCCCGAATGTCACTGTTATAAAGATGTCTCATAAACAATCCTTATATCAAAAATTCCAGATATTTCATATAGTTCATATGGACTTTCAAATGCTATAACTCAGTCGAATTAAACTAAAATACATCATTTCCATTCTTAATCATATTCGGCTAGCTCTACTATAATTCTATAAATTCCAAATTAGCATAATAAACTATTTTACATTCAAAATAAACGATGTTTAATTGCTTAAAGACTTACCTCCAATATCGACGAATGATGTAAATCGACTATTCAACTATTTTTACTTTTCCCCGATCCAAGTCTGATTTCTTTTGTTCTTGATCTATACAATTTCAAATTTATCTCATTCAAACACAATTTCAATCAATTTAATCCAACTACATATAAATGGGCAAATTACCATTTTACCCCTAATATTTCATACTTTTACAAATTAGTCCTAATTGCATAAAACTCAAACCAAGCATAATTTGCTCATGCTATACTTAGGCCGAATACTCCCCAACCTATACAAGTCCTCACATTTCATTTATTTCACATTTTAGTCCCTCAAATTATTACTTTTGCAATTTAGTCCTAATTACTCAAAATCAACAAAAACTCCAATACAAAACATGTTAATCTAAAACATATCTTTAATATTCGATCATCAAATATCATAAAAAAAATTCATAAATGGCATAGCTCAAAACATTCACCAAAATCAGAAATTCTATCATGGGTCAGATAGTATTCGAAGCAACGATATTAAAACGTAAAAATTATCAAAAACCGAAACCAAACTAACCTTGAATCAAGCTTGAGAAATGGCCGAATATCACCAATCTTTAGTTTCTTTTCTTTCTTTTTAGTTTCGGTCAAAGCATGCATATATGAACATCATTTTATTATTTATGTTATATTATAACATATATTATTTCATCTTTTACTATTTTAACCTTTACTAATTAATATAAAATCTTTATATTGGTTGTCTACAACCGTCCAACTCATTTAATTATGGCATAATTGCATTATAAGTGTTTCATATTAAAAGCCACTAACACTTCAGCCCTTATGCTTTAAACTATCAAGTTTTTAATATACGCAATTAAGTCCTTTTATTAAATTAAGCACATAAACAATCAAATTTTCATACGAAACTTCCACACATTCAAATTCACATATAATAAACACGAAAAATAATATTTAAATATTTTTTACTCTAATTCGTGGTTCAAAAACCACCGTTCTGATTAGGGTCTAAATCAAGTTGTTTCAACTTTTCCCCCTTAGGGATTTTCGTCCCCGAAAATCTTACCAATGAATAGATTCGGATAATGTTCTCTCATTGCATCTTCTGGCTCCCACGTTGCTTCCTCAACATCGTGTTTATGCCACAGTACTTTAACTAACGAAATTTTTTTTATTTCTCTACTCTTTAATCTCACGAGCTAGAATACGAATCGGTTCTTCCTCGTACGACATATCAGGCTTAATCTCAACTTCGGTCGAACTAATCACGTGTGAAGGATCGGATCGATATCTACGAAGCATCAAGACATGGAATACATTGTGGATCTTTTCTAATTCAAGTGGCAACAACAATCTATAAGCAACCGGCCCAATACGCTCTATAATCTCATATGACCCAATAAATCTCGAGCTCAATTTACCTTTACTACTAAATCTAAGTATTTTCTTCCATGGTGAGACTTTCAAAAATACTTTATCCCCGATCTGAAACTCTATAACATTTCGTTTCAATTCCGCATATGATTTCTGACGATCTGATGCTGCTTTTAGATTTTCACAGATTATTTTCACTTTCTGTTCAGTTTCTCTGACCAAATCAACCTTGTGTATATTGTTTTCACTGAGTTCAGTCCAATACAATGGTGTATGAAATTTACGATCGTTTAAAGCCTTATAAGGTGCCATTTTAATACTCGATTGAAAGCTGTTATTGTACGCAAATTCAATCAGAGGTAGGTATCGTTCCTACGTACCTTCAAACTCGAGAATGCAACATCTCAACATATCCTCAAGTATCTGAATGATTCGCTCGGATTGACCATCTTTCTGGGGATGAAAAGCAGTGCTAAAATGCAGTTTAGTACCTAATGTATCTTGTAGTTTCTTCCAAAACTGCGATGTAAACCTCGGATCTCTATCTGAAAAAATAGATATAGGCACACCATGTAACCTCACGATCTGAGAAACATACAATTCTACCAGCTTATCAAGTGAGTAATCTGTACGAACCGAAACAAAGTGAGCAGATTTAGTCAATCTATCTATAATAACCCAGATTGCATCTTTCTTGTTTGGTGTTGTCGATAAACCGGATCCAAAATCCATCGTGACTCTGTCCCATTTCCATTCAGGTATCATGATCGGCTAAAGCAATCCAGAAGGTACTTGATGCTCGGCTTTTACTTGCTGACAAACTAAACATTTCGATACAAAATCAGAAATGTCTCGTTTCATACCTTGCCACTAATAGTGCTGTTTCAGATCATTATACATCTTCGTACTACCTGGGTGAACAGGTAACCGACTACTATGAGCTTCGTTCAAAATCATCTAAATCAACTCTAAATTCCTTGGGACACATATTCGGTTTCAAAATCTCAAACAATCATCAACCTCAACTCAAAACTCTGAATCAGCATTTAAATCACATTGAGCTCGTTTTGCTATCAACTCATTATCAACCTTCTAAGCATCACAAATTTGTTGAACAAATAATGGTTTTGCTTTCAATTCAGCTATTATCAAACCATAATCAGACATAGCCATATGCGCATTCATTGCACGCAAAGCAAACAATGAGTTTCGGCTTAAAGCATCAGCAACAACATTAGCCTTTCCCGAGTGGTAGTCAATCATAAGCTCATAAACTTTTAGCAACGCTAACCATCGACGCTGTCTCGGATTCAGATCCTTCTGAGTCATCGAGTACTTCAGGCTTTTGTGATCAGAATAAACATGACATTTTTCACCAAACAAATAGTGACGCCAAATTTTCAACGCAAATACAATAGCTGCCAACTCTAGGTCGTGTGTAGGATAGTTCTTTTCATGTGGCTTTAACTATCTCGAGGCATAAGCTATAACTTTGCCTTCTTGTATCAGTACACAACCCAAACCATTTAAAGATGCATCAATATAGATAAAAAATTCTTTACCCGATTCTAGCTGAACTAGCACTAGAGCTTCGGTCAAAAGGGCTTTCAACTGATCAAAACTTTTCTGGCACTTTTCTGACCACTCAAACTTAACATCTTTTTGTAGTAGCTTGGTCATCGGGGTTGCAATCTTCGAGAACCCTTTCACAAATCATCTATAGTAACTGGCAAGTTCCAGAAAACTTTGGACTTCAGAAACGTTTCTTGGAGGTTTCCAGTCAAGTATTGTTGAAATTTTACTTGGATCTACTCGAATACCTGATGCTGAAACAACATGTCCCAGAAAACTAACTTCGTGTAACCAGAACTCATATTTACTAAACTTCACATATAACTTTTTTTCTCACAAATTCTGTAACACAAGTCTCAAATGCTCGGTATGTTCGGTTTCATCATGGGAGTAGATCAATATATCATCAATGAACACAACCACAAACCGGTCTAAATACTGCCTGGAGATCCGATTCATCAAATCCATAAAAATAGTAGGTGCATTAGTAAGTCCAAAAGGCATGACTAAAAACTCATAGTGTCCGTACCTTGTTTGGAAAGCAGTCTTTGGCACATCAGAGTCCCTGACTTGCAACTGATAATAACCCGATCTCAAATCTATCTTCAAAAACACTGAAGCCCCTTTCAACTGATCAAACAGGTCATCAATCCATGGCAATGGATATTTATTCTTTATAGTCACCTTATTTAGCTGGCAGTAATCAATACACATTCTCATAGTTCCGTCTTTCTTTTTCACAAATAACACAGGCGCACCCCAGGGAGAAAAACTCAATCGCGCTAAACCTTTATCTATCAACTCTTGCAACTGTGCTTTCAATTCTTTAAGTTCAGTAGGTGCCATCAGGTACGAAGCTATTGAAATCAGAATCGTCCCTGGTACTAACTCAATACCAAACTCTACCTCTCGGATAGGTGGTAAACCCGAAAATTCTTCAAGAAACACGTTCGGATACTCATACACAATTGGTACAGATTTAATCTTCTTTTCAGTCACTTTACTATCAAGCACATAAGCAAAGTAAGATTCACAACCTTTTTTCACATACTTCCGAGCTAGCATCGAAGATATTACTGCTGGTAAACCATTTAGATCATTAGATTCAATCTGAATAATCTCATTGTTCTGACATCTCAAACCAATGGTCTTTCTTTTGCAATTAACAATAACATCGTGCAAAGTCAACTAATCCATACCCAAAATTATATCAAACTCGTCGAAAGGTAACAACATCAAATCGACCGGAAAGCATGAATCTTGAATCATCAATGGGCAATTTTTACATACTTTATCAACTAGAACACACTGGCCCAGGGGGTCCGATACTCGAATCACAAACTCAGTAGACTCAACAGGCAAAGTCTTACTGGATACTAATGTTTCACACACATAAGAATGAGTCGAACCAGGATCAATCAATGCAATAACACTAGTATCATAAAGAGTGAAAGTACCGGTAATAACATTTGAGGGAAAAGCCTCCTCGCGAGCGAGTATGGCATATGCTCTAGTAGGTGCACGAGCCTCAGATCGAACTACTGTATCTTTCGTCCCTCTCTGACTACCACCTACATTACTAGAATACCTGGGTGGTCTGCCTCGCACTGACATATTACTCAGTCTTGCATTTTGAACAGTGTTTTCCTCGACTAACATCGAACAATCTCGGATAAAATGATCCATCGATCCACATTTAAAACAAGATTGATCATGCAATCTGCAATCTCCGAAATGCAATTTACCATAATGCTTGCACTCGACTCTATTCTGTCGAACATTGCCAACACTAAGCTATCGAAGTGGCTCGCGAACTCACAGGGGGTCGATCTCGATCTCGTCTAGAAAAGCCCGTAGTATCCTTAGATCGACTAGAATCATCTCTGAACTTCTTCGATGTTGAGTGAAAAGTCTTACCCGATGATCTTTTACTGGAATCTCTAGCTTCAAAATTAGCTTTTCTTTTTTCTTTCCCGAGCTCTTCAGCTTTGGAAGCTCGCTCAACAAGCACCCCAAACTCTTTAATTTCAAGTATACCAACCAGCAATTTAATGTCTTCATTCAAACCGTCTTCAAATCTTTTACATTTGATAGCTTTAGTTGAAACACACTCACGGGCATATCGACTGAGTCTCACAAATTTTCGCTCATATTCTGTCACAGTCATGAGACCCTATTTTAATTCGAGAAATTCCTTGAACTTCTGGTCAATGAATCTCTGACTGATATATTTCTTATGGAACTCAGTCTGAAAGAAGTCCCAGGTCACCCATTCTTCCAGAACCACCGATGCTAGTGTATTCCTGTAACGCCCTAATTTTCAAGAATTTTAAAAATGTTGGAAAATTTAAAATTCTGTGTTCTATTTGTTTGCCGTAGGATTAAGTATGTTAGTGGGCCTCTAGAAGGCCCAAGCTCAAGTTAAAACCTGATAGTTTTAGTTAATTTTAATTCCATAAAAAAAAAAGAGGGTTCTGGTTAATTGGGCTTTTAGGTATTTATTGTGTAAATAAATCACAAGGGAGCATGTGGTAAAGTGGCTAAAGTGACGCCACTGGGAATGTTATAGGTGGCGTGTGGATGATTGGGAGGACCCAGGTTCAAATCACAATGACAGTAAAATAAGGGATTAATTTTTATGTACAGAAGAGGAAAGTGATGGAACTCAAGTAAAAGACTGGTAGGAGGAGTTTGAGTTGCTTAGGAGATTGAGCAAGGAGGGCATAAGGGAGAGAATTTAGGAGCTGATTGGGGAGAGCTGTGATGGCCGAATAATGGACTCTTGAAGAGCAAGAGGTGGCCGGCCAAGGGATTCTCTAGGAGGGCAAAATTTCAGCTAGGGTTAAGCTAGGTATAAATTCGGCATTTAGATGTGTTGTGCCGTTTTTCTGACCATTCTTCATTCTCTTCCTTTCTTTTCTTTTTCTATCCGTCTATTTTCTCTTCTCCTTTTCCTCCATAGCCGAATCTTTCCATTTTTCTATGCATCTCCACGTTCTTATCAATTGTTCTTAAGCCTTATACACAAAAGTCGAAATCCCGAAAGTTTGGTTCCTTCTGTGCTGATTTCTCCTAGCCAAACTCTGTGGTTTTTCTCCATCTTGTGGTCAATTTTTCCTTCTTCCAGGTCTAAAACCTCTGTCGACAAAGCCACTACAACAACCCTACTATTCCATCTTTTCTTTCATTATTACAAAAAGTCGAGAAAAACCTCATAGTCTAGGGAGCATAGCCGAATACTGAAGTCTCTGAAAGCCCGACTTCTGTTATCATCAGAGGGCTTAGATCTACATCGGGATTGAGTGGAAACTCACTGGGATCATTGACTAAGGAATCGGTGGTAAGTCTTTCCAAAACTTAGTCTTTCTTTCGTATTGTAGGAAAAGCCGAAATCCCTAAATGTTAGGGAGGCTGTCGATTTGGACTTGTAGCCCTAAGGGGTTGTGATAACTTTTCTGCTTTGATAAATGTTGTGACTTAGAGGCTGCCGATCAAGGTCTTGGACAAGTGGAACGATCAGATCTTTGGATTTAATCATCTTTCGGCATTAAGGTAAGAGCAATAAGGGTTTTAAGCATGTTTGGCTGAATATGGTAAGGGACTATATGCTCTGTGTTATTTCGATATCTAGAGTAATATGTTAGTAATTCAATTGCAAGCAGTTCGTGCGTGGATCTCGTCAACGAATCGTTGTAAAGCAGGTGTGTAACTGACACCCTCCTATAGACTAGATCGGCAAAAGCCGAAAAGCCGAAATACCGCAAAACTAGTATTTTGGAAACTTATGAGTGTGCGAACGCTCGTAAGATAAGTGGGTTAATAATTCTGATAATCCGTGGTGATAAGACTACAAAGTGTACGATTCCGTGCGTTTCGGCATTTTTGGGCCTAGTGGGCCAAAATAGGGAAAATGGGCCGATGGGCCTAATTCGGTAAGTATGCGCGGTAAGTGTTCTGATAGTACGTAAATAGTAAGGCAATGCATGAAAACCCTAAGTATAGCTAAATTACCATAATACCCTACGTATGCAAAATTACCATTATACCCTTATGTATGCAAAATGACCTTTATACCCCTAGGGTTAATTTTGTCTGAAAAGCATGATGATTTCAATTTGTATGATGTGTGCCATGAATAAATATCTGTTGCATGGGGACATGGGTTATATTATGGAGGAAGCGTCCTGGTGGCTATGCCACAAATTATCTGTTCTAGTGGCTCTACCACATATATCTGTTCTGGTGGCTCTGCCACAAATATCTGTATCTGGTGACTCTGTCACATTTTCTGTATCTGGCATTTCTGTGGCGTGTAGCGGTTGGGTGGGTTGAGTAATCTCCCCACATGGCGTAAGGATGGTATGGGGGTGTACATGGTTGGATATGGGTTGGGTTTCTGCATAAGCATGATATATCTGTTCTGATCTGTTCTGGGCCTATGGGCTATTTTCTGAAATCTGTTCAGGGCTAAGGCCAACTTATTCTATTTCTGTGGTTTGAACTGATTTAGGCTATGGTTAGGTTAATTACACACTGATTTTCCCCAAACTTATCCCTTCATTTTCATCTTTGCAGGTAATCCCCAACCATAGTGGGCTTGGAGCTATGAGGGATTCAGAGTGGCCACTTGTTTTCGCAAACTCGGTTTCTTTTTGATGAACTGGACGTCCTTTTATTTTTGTTTACGGTTTTGGGTTTTAAATGTAATAAGGCCGCTTAATTATTTTTATGTTTTTTTTCTTTCTATTTTAATTATGAAAAAAATGAACTATGATAACTATTGAAATGGGTTAGCTTTAGGTCGCGTTTTCAAAACACATTAAGAGATTTCAAAATAACACGACTACAAGTAAGGCTTCCGCTAAGCAAACATTTATAAACTAAATTATTTTCTTAAGATGGACTTAATCAACTGGTTTTCTCATAATTACACGAGATGTTAGAGTGTGGCAATGGTGGTGTGCATGTCTAGGATTGGATCCGGAAGGAGCTTGGTACTTAAGCAGTCTGCCGGACTCACCTCTTCTTTTTCGGTTTCCTACCTCGTGCACAGCTTCTATTCACTTTAACCTGCTTTTAAAAGTTTCTTTTACATCACCAACTAAGGTTTCCAAACTAAGTCATACGGAATGTTTTGAACGCTTCGATGTGGCGCATCGGATCTGGTCATAACGTCTAGGCCGGGTTTGGGGTGTTACAATTCCACTAGTGATATACGGTGTCTCATAGTAGGGATATGGCACATTTTAAGCACTCATTCGGGGTACGAGATAACTCATCAAACACATGGATAGTATTATCAAGCCAGAATTTAGCTCGCTTTGCATCACCATCATCAGTAGCTTTGAATTCTTCAGCTCGTGTTTTTTGATTTTATCAACAGGAGGCTTGTTAAATCTCATTGGATCAATCATAGGAGGTACCACAGGTATCAGAGATGAGTTATTTGGGGGTGGAGTTTGTTGTGTAGCCAGGTTAGTTTGGATATATTGATTAAACCAATCATTCATCATTTGATAGAAGGCTTGTTTAGCCTTCCCCTCATGGCTACTCGAGATCGCTCGAGATTCAACTGGTGTTGTTCCATGTGCGGGAGCACGAACTACACTCTTGACATCATCAGCTATAGCTCTATCGGGATCCATTTACTATATGAAAACACATTTTCAAATGTCAGAAGTTATCACACTATCGCAGTAAATATTATGGCATGTATAGCTAGACTCACACAAGCTACGTTAGTCCTAGAATCGACTAAACCGTAGCTCTGATACCAATAAAATTTAACACATCTAACCCGTACCTGTCGCTGAATTAGGGTTATGAGGCATTACCGACTATTTTACAATTCAAATAAATACACGTTATAATTTACCTTAAAAAGTATTTTTCACGTCAATGCTTATAACATAATCAAATACCAAATCTTAAATAATCATATCAACTACAACACAACTTTACGTAACATAATCCAAAATATATCAAAACAATTTATACAATGCATAACTTGTATACAATAAAAATTTCATTATTGGATTATTAAACTTATTTTGCATTGACCATGCGCATACTTATCAACCATAATATATATATTATACATATAACAACTTATAATAGCTTGGAGCGATAGAAAAATGTGCAAGTGTACACAATCGCAACAAGTAATAAAGTGACAAGTAAATGTCAAGTTATCGTACCCACAGGGACTGTAAAAAGAATTATTTATGAAATTAATTGTAAAACACTTTGGCAAGGTAAAAATAATTTGATTTTGAAAGATGGTAAAAAACTATTTAAAAACTAAATAAGTAATAAAAATAAAACCAAAGAGTTCTAGTGCACGATTTCAAATAAGATTTAATCAATGTAACATACTTGTGCTGGATTAATTATATTTCTTTAACTTAGAATTATTAAACTCATGTTTACATTGTTACGAATAAATTCACAGCAACCCAGTAATTTGCTAACTCATGAACAAACTTATATACAAAAATCCATTCATCTTTTGACATATCCCTATGTCAATTCAACCGACTAAACAAATTCTAGTAAGCAAACATGTTATTATACATACATACTCATTATATTGAACCAATCTTTTGCATATCCCTATGTCAATTCAAACGATTAATTAAATCCAATAAGCATATAAAAGACTATTTGAAGTAACAAGGCATCTCTACCTTGAAACAATTTAATCACAATAATCTTGCAAGTTATGCAAGGCAATAATATCGTCAGATACATTACTAATTTAATCTTCAACTACCTTAGAAGAATAAACATGCATTGATTAAGTACTGTGTCAATTAATTACAATTGCAATCCGTTTAAATAATTAATTCATTAGTTACCTCACAGTCGTAACGCTGAATAACTTAGGCATGATTTTACTTAATCAAGCATCTTATCGAGGCTTATAACAACATAAACACGATTTTAACAATTCAAGCAGGCAGAATATAATCAACCCAACACAAACATAATTTAAGCTGAATTGATTAAAATAACCATTTCAATAGCATAAATATTCATAACCATGTTCGTCAAAACAACAACAAAATTTAAAGAGATAGGGAACAAGAAGCAAATCTGGTGTTTCTCCGTGGCTTGACCAGTTGCTTCGTTCTTCGTTCTTCATTGGCCTTGGCTATCGAGGTGGCTTATGAACACCTAAATTGCTGCTCCAAATGGCTGATGAGAGTCTCTTTCCCAAGAGAAGAAATCGGCACTTGAACAAGAGGGAATGGAATGGAAAAATGAGAGAAAAGTGAGAGAGGGAATAAGAGAATGATGTGAAGTGAGGGATGCTTTGAATGATCAGAAAGGGGTGGCTTTTATAGCTGATTGTGGCTGCTAAAAATAGCAAATTCCAGCAGCCAAAGAGAGCTTCCTTGGCCGGCCACACACATGGCAAAGTTGAGAGTTTCAACTTTGCTATTTTAGGCTTGGGGCAAATCTACAAAGCCATAATTTAA
This sequence comes from Gossypium anomalum, assembly GCA_025698475.1. NCBI lineage: Eukaryota > Viridiplantae > Streptophyta > Magnoliopsida > Malvales > Malvaceae > Gossypium > Gossypium anomalum. The sequence goes on along the minus strand of CM046968.1, from coordinate 62,423,061 downwards.
GGTGGGGTTTGAATGTAATTTAGAAGTATTTTGAGGGCCTTTTTGCAAGAATATTTAATCAGATAAAATGTTGATTTGGTTCAGCATATGGATGGTTCTAGGCTGCCCATTTGGTGGCTGGTTCGGTTGACTCAATTTGGCTCGACTGGTGCGGTTCAAGTGGACCCTTTCTTCATAATTAATTAAAAATAATTTATTTAACCCAAATTAAATGGGGAATAAAATTAAATTAATTAAATTATGAATTAATACACATTTTTTGACCGTCTTAGGCTAGAAATTAATGTGCCTTGATACTTCAAATTCTTCTTGACTTTGTGCTTTCAGCAATGTCACTGAGCCAATTTTCGCCCTTTGCGCGAATCTGTTAAAAAATTCTCAAAATTAATCAAAATTAAGTACAAAATTAAATAAATTCACCATGTTCATATTTTTAGCAAGATTTAATTATTTTTCGACAAGATTTTAACCGGATTTGCATGAATTTAAGTAAAATTGGGTATGAAAAAGTATATAAATTTTTGTGTTTCCATAGCTCAACTAACATATTATGACCGAATTTTAGGTACACATGTTCTTTTTCATCAATTCAATTCTCTCATATGAATTTAATACCCACTTTAATTAAATTACTATGTCAACCCTAACACATGTCATTCATATCATTAATTTGATCCATAAGTGATCACTGAATACTCACCATGCATATGTCCTGATTCTTACCTAATTAACACATGATCTACTTAAGCATAACTAACAGCTATCATAAATCATAAAACCAAACACACAACAACTATACATACATCATATATTTGGATCACATTCATGACATATGTTAAAACCAAAATTACACATATGCACAACCATAAGTATTATACTAGCCTTAAATCTCATGATCATGTGTATAAATGTCGAATCATTGAACAATCATATTCTTTAACTCATTCTAATATATATAATAAAAAATATTTATCAATTAAATAAGATTATATTTATCATTACAAGACGTTAACCACCTATAGACATATATAAAACATAAATCTTTCATGCCATGTAATAGACATTTCGAAAAAAATTTACGATATAACAAGATCAATTATATGCATATAACCGAAATCACCAACCAACTTATACGCACAAAATAAATATCACAAACATCATTCATTCCTGTCACATACCATAGTAACTAAAGTAGACTTATGCCATGATCAAGCCAAAACCGAATTTAAACATTTAAATAAGCCATTGTCGCATGGCTTTTATACAAAACCAAGGTTCATCACATAAAAACACAATTTAGCTATACATGCCATAATTTAAGTTCGATGATTTAAATACCAAAGTTGTGGATAGTGTGATGAACTTTGCTGACGATCCTCGAGCTCGTAACTTGCTTTAAAATCTATAAAATAGAGTATACAAATACACACAGAGTAAGCTAACTTAGCTTAGTAAGTCATAAGCAATTAACAACTCATTAATATAGTCAACTCCTTAAAATTTAAACTGAACCAATTTACCATATCAATGTCATATTTAGTTTCAACTTAAACATTCCATAACCACACGTGTTTAACATAACTATCACTTTGGCCGAATACTTATAAGGTTAAAATTTTACATATTTTCTTTCAACTTTCAAAGCCAAATATCATTACACATTCAAATATACTTCCACTCATATATACAAGCTCACAAAACAAGATTTAACTTTATATACTAACATCACTCATTTGGCCGAATACACTAGATCATATATAACATCACATATGTACATTACCTCCATGGCCGAATATACGTGGTCATTTAGCTCAGTTTACTTACTCAAATACCACCTCAGCATGAAGTCTTGTAGGCATATGCTTACAATAAATCACTGGCATAAAACCTGTTAGGCCTAAGCCTGAATCACACACCGGCACAAGGCCTGCTAGTCTCAAAGTCTGATTTAATTCACCAGCACAAGGCTTGCTAGGCTTAAAGCCCGAATGTCACTGTTATAAAGATTTCTCATAAACAATCCGTATATCGAAAATTCCAGATATTCCATATAGTTCATACGAACTTTCAAATGCTATAACTCAGTCGAATTAAACTCAAATACATCAATTCCATGCTTAATCATATTCGACTAGCTCTACTATAATTCTATAAATTCCAAATAAGCATAATGAACTATTTTACATTTAAATGAAACGATGTTTAATTGCTTAAAGACTTACATCGAATATCGACCAATGATGTAAATCGACTATTCAACTAATTTTGCTTTTCCCCGATCCAAGTCTGATTTTTTTTGTTCTTGACCTATACAATTTCAGATTTATCTCATTCAAACTCAATTTCATTCAATTTAATCCAACAACATATAAATGGGCAAATTACCATTTTACCCCTGATATTTCATACTTTTACAAATTAGTCCTAATTGCATTAAACTCAAAACAAGCATAATCTGCTCAGGCTATAGTTAGGCCGAATACTCCCCACACCCATACAAGTCCTCACATTTCGTTTATTTTATATTTTAGTCCCTCAAATTATTATTTTTGCAATTTAGTCCTAATTACTCAAAATCATCAAAAACTCCAATACAAAACATGTTAATCTAAAACATATCTTTAATATTTCATCTTCAAATATCATAAAAAAATTCATCAATGGCATAACTCAAAACATTCATCAAAATCAGAAATTCTATCATGGATCGGATAGTATTCAAAGCAACGATCTCAAAAATATAAAAATTATCAAAAACCGAAACCAAACTAACCTTGAATCAAGCTTGAGAAATGGTCGAATATCACCAAGCTTTAGTTTCTTTTCTTTCTTTTTAGTTTCGGTCAAAGCATGCATATATGAACATCATTTTATTATTTATGTTATATTATAACATATATTATTTCATCTTTTACTATTTTAACCTTTACTAATTAATATAAAATCTTTATATTGGTTGTCTACAACCATCCAACTCATTTAATTATGGCATAATTGCATTATAAATGTTTCATATTAAAAAGCCACTAACACTTCAGCCCTTATACTTTAAACTATCAAGTTTTTAATTTATGCAATTAAGTCCTTTTATTAAATTAAGCACACAAACAATCAAATTTTCATACGAAACTTCCACACATACAAATTCACATTTAATAAATACGAAAAATAATATTTAAATTTTTTTACTCGAATTCATTGTCCCAGAACCACCATTCCGATTAGGGTCTAAATCGGGCTGTTACACGTCTCGGACTACCCGTGCAACCTTAGCAGTCAAACAGTGAGAATGGGCCTAAGGCCCATAATACGGGCCCATGTGGCCCACAAAGCCCAAAAATAGCCTTGGCCGTGTGGATCACACAACTTGGCCCAATATTCTCCACATGTCAGTGTGGTTTACTCGTGTGGGGCCCACACAGTCCATTTCGGCCCAATGTGGCCCAGAACGGCCTAAGCCCATGAGATCGCCCATGGTGGCCTATATGATCAAAAGCCCATGTTTTGCGTTCGTATTACCAAAAGAGCGAGCGCACGCCTATGTGGCATCAATGGTCACATTTTTCGGCTTTTGCCGACTTACGATTAGAACAGTGTTTACATACCTGTTTATGAAAATGAGCGAATATTCCACGAGTACTCCAACCTATACTCAATCACAAGCTTTGGTTAGCCGCACCCTAATCGAATTATCAAAACTCCCATCAAAACACTTATCCAAAAGATTACCTATCACTTGTTTAGATCGGTCGATTGTGGCTTCTCCACCTAATCCGCTGGAAGAGGCTAATTACTAGGCCTTAGGGGTTACATGCATACCAACCAAAATCTATTAACCTTAAACATTACTACTCACATAAACCATTCAAACCAACGCATATCACTTATCGAAAATGCAAAGCTGGATATAGGGAAGGGAAATAGTCAGCCAATTACCCCCAAAATGATCACCCGCTACGACAGAGACAAAAGCTTAGCACAACATACCCTACCAAAGTCGACAGAGAGCAATGAAGAATCAGCACAGTGGGGAAAATAGCAGTATTCAATAAAAAAGGGACAAAGATTATTTGGCTTAAGTAGTGAAAGAAGGAAGCCTGATGTAAAAAGTAGAGAGGGAGAAAGAGATAGGGACTATTCAGCAACAGTACCAGGGTGCAAATGTTGAAACCCGAAAGAGTTAATAAGGGGGAAGTAGAAGAGTATTCGACCAAAGACAAAAGGAATAGGTAAATGCTAATGATCGATTGGGAGAGGGGGAGCATGAAGGTTCTGCAAAGGTAAAGAAAATTAAGAGAAGAAAAGTGAGGGAGAGAAGAAAGCCGGTCAATCCAAACACAATATTGGAGAGCAAAACCGAAAGAAAACGCAGAAGAATAAAATACCCAAATGGTGTAAGTAGTAATCAACCTCAGACAAAAACAAAATCAAGTAAAAATAGGGTAGCTACTGAAATGGAGAGCACTTGATAGTCGCCAAAGCTGAATTCTGAGTGTTTGGAGTTCACAATCGGCACCACTCTCCCACTCCTCTTTAAATCCCGGAAGCATTGAGTGCCTACAATTCCCACTCGGCACCAACTCTTCTCCCACCACAAATCCCCATGATTTTTTCCTAAAATCTCTCCTCAAATCCCTCAACTGATCACTCTTCCCTCAACTACTCGGTTTGAATTCCACTCTACCACCTCAATGTTTCAATCAAAACACAACTCCTCCGTAGCATCAACAGCAAAATAAAATGTTCCACTGCCTTCACCAGGATTTGAACCTCAGTCCTCAAGCATAGATAACACGCCACTTACCTCCTAGACCAGCAGGCTCTTCTTGACATGTTTTACCCATTTTTATTTAAAAGCCTACTGACTAGAGATAGTGCTTATTCCTTTAAAAAACAAAACTTTTTACACCTGCCCCGGCTTGAACCCAAGGCTTCTCAGACACTTCCCAGGACAATTAACCACTGAAGCAGATACAGATTTGTGTCACTTTCTTACATAACTAAATATTTATGAGCAGCTTCCTTACTGTTCCCATACTTAAGACCTAATACTTCTAGGCCCAAAATTTAGGGCGTTACACTCCCACGTTGCTTCTTCAATTATGTGTTTATGCCACAGTACTTTCACTAACGAAATTTTGTTATTTCGTAATTCTTTAATCTCACAAGCCAAAATATGAATCGATTCTTCTTCATATGTCATATCAGGCTTAATCTCAATTTCTGATGGATTAATCACATGTGAAGGGTTAGATCTGTACCATTAAAGCATCGAAACATGAAATACATTATGGATCTTTTCTAACACAAGTGGCAACAACAGACTGTATGCAACTGGCCCGACACGCTCAATTATCTCATACGGCTCAATAAATCTCAGACTCAATTTTCATTTACGACCGAATCTGATTACTTTCTTCCACGGCGAGACTTTTAAAAATACTTTGTCCCCTATCTGAAACTGTATATCTTTCCATTTCAAGTTCGCATATTATTTCTGAGGATCTAATACTATTTTCAGGCTTTCGCGAATCACTTTCACTTTTTGTTTAGTCTCTCTGATCAAATCGACCCTGTGTAACTTATTTTCATTGAGCTCTGTCCAATACAATGGTGTACGACATTTACGACTGTACAAAGCCTCGTAAGGTGCCATTTTGATACTTGATTGAAAGCTATTATTGTACGCAAATTCAATCAGTGTCAAGTATCATTCCCATGAACCCTCAAACTCAAGAATACAACATCTCAACATATCCTCGAGAATCTGAATAATCCACTCGGATTGCCCATCCGTCTGTAGGTGAAAGCAGTACTAAAGTGTAGTTTCGTACCTAACGCATCTTGCAGTTTCTTCCAAAAGCGCGATGTAAACCTTGGATCTCTATCAGAAATAATAAAAATAGGTACTCCATGTAATCTCACAATCTGAGAAACATGCAATTTAGCTAGCTTATCAAGCAAGTAATCTATGCGAACTGGAACAAAATGAGTCGATTTAGTCAATCTATCCACAATAACCCAGGTTATATCTTTCTTGCTATGTGTCAACGGTAAGCCGAATAAAAAATCCATCGTGACTCTATCCATTTCCATTCAGGTATCATGATAGGTTGAAGCAATCTAGCAGGTACCTGATGCTCGGCTTTTACTTGTTGACAGACTAAACATTTTGAAACAAATTCAGAAATGTCACGTTTCATACCATGTCACTAATAAAGTTGTTTCAGATCTTTATACATTTTCGTACTACCAGGGTGAACAGATAATCGACTGTTGTGAGCTTCATTCAAAATCATCTGAATTAACTCCGGATTTCTCGGAACACAAATTCTATCTTTGAATCTCAGACAATCATCATTACCAACTCTGCATTCTAAATCAGAATCTATTTCACACTGAGCTCGTTTTGCTAAAATCTCATTATCAATCTTATGAGCTTCGATAATCTATTGTAAAAACAATGATCTTGCTTTCAATTCGGCTAGAATTGAACCATCATCAGACGTACACAATTGAGCATTCAAAGCACGTAATGCAAACAATGATTTCTGACTCAAAGCATCAGCAACAACATTCGCTTTTCCTGGATGATAATCAATTACAAGCTCATAATCTTTTAGCAATTCTAGCCACCTTCTTTGCCGCAAATTTAGATCTTTCTATGTCATCAGATATTTCAAACTTTTATGATTTGAATACACATGACATTTCTCACCAAATAAATAGTGGCACCAAATCTTCAAAGCGAACACAATCGCAACCAACTCAAGATCGTGCATCGGATAGTTCTTTTCATGCAACTTTAACTGTCTCAAAGCATATGTAATGACTTGGCCTTCTTGCATGAAAAAACATCCCAGACTGATCAACAAAACATCACTATAGATCACAAATTCTTTACCGGATTCAGGTTGTACCAATACCGAAGCTTCAGTCAATAAAGTTTTCAAGTGATCAAAACTTTTCTGACACTTTTCAGACCATCCAAAATTCACATCTTTCTGAAGTAGTTCCGTCAATGGAGTCGCAATCATAGAAAAAACTTTTACAAACCGTCGATAATAACCAGCAAGTCCCAAAAAACTACGGACTTCAGAAAAATTTCTCGAAGGCTTCCAATCCAAAATAGCCGAAATCTTCCTCGGATCAACTCGGATACCAGATGCTGACACAACATGTCCCAGAAAACTGACTTCTTGCAACCAAAATTCACACTTGCTAAACTTCACATATAACTGCTTATCTCGCAAAGTCTGTAGTACTATTCTTAGAGACTCGGCATGTTCAGTTTCATCACGTGAATAAATCAAAATTTCATCAATGAATACGACAAAAAATAGATCTAAATACGGTTTGAAAATTTTGTTCATCAAATCCATAAACACAGCAGGTGCATTTGTTAATCTGTAAGGCATAACCAAAAATTCATAATGTCTGTACCTCGTTCGAAAAGCAGTCTTCGAAATGTCTGAATCTTTTACTCGCAACTGATAATATCCCGATCTCAGATTTATCTTTGAAAATATAGTAGCTCCTTTCAACTGATCAAACAAATCATCAATTCGGGGCAGGGGTATTTGTTCTTGATCGTCACTTTTTTGAGTTTTCTATAATTAATATACATTCTCATAGTTCTGTCTTTCTTTTTCACGAACAAAACTGGCGCACCCCAGGGAGAATAACTTGGTCTAGAAAAACATCTATCTGTCAATTCTTGCAACTGAGCTTTCAACTCTTTTAACTTTGTCCGGGCCATTCTATACGGAACTATTAAAATCGATGTTCTTCCAAGCACTAACTCAATACCAAATTCAACCTGTCAGATCGGTGGTAAACCCATCAATTCTTTAGGACACACATCTGGATACTCACACACAACTGATACTGATTCAATCTTTCTTTCGATCACTTTACTATCAAGCACATACGCAAAGTAAGATTCATAAGCTTTTCTCACATATTTCTGAGCTAACATTGAAGATATCACTGCCGGTAAACCATTCATATCATCAGATTCATTACAGATAATCTCATTATTCTAACATCTCAAATAAATCATCTTCCGTTTGCAATTCATAATAGCGTCATGCATCGTTAGCCAATCTATACCCAGGATTATGTCAAACTCGTCAAATGGTAACAACATTAAATCGGCTGAAAAGTAATTATCTTGAATCATCAACGAACAGTTCTTGCATACTTTATTAACCAATACACAGTTGCCCAAGGGGTCGAAACTCTAATTACAAATTTAGTAGACTCTACAGGAAAAGTCTTATTGGATACTAAATTTTTAACACCCTAATCCCGGCCTAGACGTTATGGTCAAATCTACGATGTCACATAGTAGTGTAATCTGAAAACATATTTCCGTCTGAAAAACCCATTCTATATTAAAACCTCATTGTGATCTTTATGAAATTTTAAAGTGTCTTACTCATTTAAAATTCAAGTTGGTTTAGCAAAGTGTGAATCATATTAGATTATTATTACACTTTAAAAATGGTGTTTATTTGTGGAAGCTTTTTAAAATATGTTTCAATAGTATGGTGTTTTGAGAGCATATATCTTTATGAAAAATCGCGGCCTACTTTTAACAGATATGATTTATGGTAAATAAATCCCAAATTAAAAATAAAACTTTAAAAGGCCTTATTACATAACAAAACCCGAATTAAATTACTTATAAAATAGAAATTAAAATAAAATGTAAGCAAGTGCAGTTGTGTGGCCATCGTCGAGTCTCTCGCAGCACCGGCCCGCCTAAGGATTACCTTCATAAGAAAGTAGAAGGGTGAGTTTATGAAAACTCAGTGCGTAATCCCTTATAAATAATCAATCATACAGTAGGCAGTTACAGTCTGGGCCTAAGCCCGTTTCAATGACATTCCAGTATCAGTTAGGGCCTTAGCCCATTTCAGTAACAGTATCAATGTGGGCCTTAGCCCATTACAATAACAGTAACAGAATGCAAACAAAAAACCTACCCATCCATCCTCTACACTCCACTTCGTCCAGCCCTGTACTCCATTTGGGGATAAAATTAACCCACTCATCCCTACACTCCAGAATATAGCACCAGTTGTGGCATTAAATAGTAATTACAGTAGAGCTGTCAGTACAATACACTTCCTCCAAATATAATATCCCATCCCCATGCAATGTCATGTCATAATATCACATGTGTATGCAAATCATGTCATGCTCGAATGCAGTCATACATATCATAGGCATACCAGTCATTTTACCTCATAGGGGTATAACGGTCATTTCATCAAAATAGGGTCTAGGCATACTTACTGACCCATCAGTAGGTCCACAGTCTTCTTGGGCGACCCGTTCAACCTTAATAGTCAAACAGTGAAAATGGGCCCAAGGCCCATAATGCGGTCCCATGTAGGCCCACACTCCCCTATGGCCCACAAAGCCCAAAAATGGCCTTGGCTGTGTGGACTACACAGTCTGGCCCAACAATCTCCACACATCCGTGTGGTTTACCCTTGTGGGGCCCATAAAATTGCTCATGGTAGTCTCTACAATCAAACGCCCACGTTTTACGCGTTCAGACTACCACACGAGCGAACGTACGCTCGTGTAGCATCAATGGTCATACTTTTTTGGTTTTTTTCGATCTACGTTTAAAATAATATGGTTACACACCTATTTACAAAAACGTGCGTCTAGCTCAAGGGTTCCCCAAACTTACATTCAATCAAGATATTCCGTTAGTCGCTTGATACTAGGGCTAATCACCCTTTTCTATCACCTAACTCAAAATAACATCCAATACTTACCGTGATTGCAAGAGTGTGGTTAGCCCTGATTGAACTGTTGACGAAGGTTGGTTACAAACTCATTGACTAAAAACTGCATACAATCGAATTCCATTAACCTCCATTAATATTGTTCACGTAAATATGTTGAACCAACATATAGCACTTTTCGAGAGCGTAAAATCGATTGTAGGGAAGAACACAGTCGGCCTATTCCCAAAATAAGAATCCAACACGACAGAGGCAAGGTTTAGTACCCACACGACCCTAGCCATGAACAGTAGTAAAGAAAGTGTTAGAAAGAAGATTACTACACATAGAAAAAGGAGAGGACAGAGAGGAATTCAAGCACCCACCGATTGTTCAAAAATCAATTGCAAAAGCCGAAAGCAAAAGTAGGGAGAGAGCAGTGCAGTAACGGTCAAAGTGTTAATGGTGAAAGGATGACAAGAAAAGAGGAGAAGAGAAAGGGTATTCGGCAAGTGATCAAAAGGAGAGGAGATGATTAGAGGAGCAATTAGAAAGGGAAGAAGTGCAGAAAAAGGGAAGAGAAGTTATTCGGCCAACAACAAACCAGAAGAGGGAGGGAGAAGGTAGAGTAGTCGACTGAGAAGAAAAACCCGAGACACAAAATTTGTCAAATCCCGAAAGTGTTAAAAGAGAAAGAACTAATGGTAAAAATCGAATATGTAAATTCACAAAACTCGAGAGGAATCCCAAATACTATTCAGCCACTAACCAAATAGAAAATAGCCAAAATCAATCAAAATTAACAATTTGAGAGAAACAACACCTTAGCCGAACTTCTTGAGTGCCACAAACCCAATTCGGCACACTACCTCCTCTCTCCCCAACTCCCCACAATTTCTCTTAAAATCTCTCCTTACATCACTCAACCTGATCATTATCCAAATCCCCTCAAAATCTCCTACTTTTTCTCTTCACCTTACTCCACAAATCACTCACCCAATCCGTCTATAACTCTCACCAACATACTCTTCTCAACCACTCATTCAAACTCCATTCAAACACTTCAATTTCGGTCAACCTAGGACACTTCCACGGCACTTGCAGCAAAATAAAATCCATTGTGAAACCCACGACTCAAACCTCAGACCCCTTAGAACATTCCACACGCTACTTACCCCTAGACCAGTAGGCTTTTTCTGTCCAGTTTTGCCCAATTTTATTTAAAATACTAGTTATCTAAAGCCAAGGGTTTATTCAATTAAAACAAAAAATTTTGCAAATGCCCAGGCTTGAACCCAGGACTTCTTAGGCACTCTCCAGGACACTTGACCACTGAAGCAAGTATACATTTATGTAATATAACCTACAAAAATAATTACCAAAGATTTGGGGCGTTACAAAATTCACACGTATATACAAATGAGTAGACCCTGGATCTATCAACGCAATAACTTTAGTATCATAGAGAGTAAAAGTACCAGTAATAACATCTGGAGATGACGCTTCTCGTACTCGAATAGCATAGGCTTGTGCAGGTGCTCTAGCATCAGATCACGCTATAGTATCTTGCGTCACACCTCTACCACCGCTCACATTTCCTATGTTTCTCGTTGGTCTACCTCTAGCTGCAGTGTTGCTCGGCCTCATGTTCTGAGTATTATCTTTCTCAACTAACTCTGGGCAATCTTTTATAAAATGATCTTGAAAATCAAAACTATAACAAGTTCGGTTATTACTTTTCCCCCAGAAATCTCTAAAATGTCGTCTTTTACATTGATTACACTCAGGCCTTTCATTCTTTGCATTACTAACACTTGATAATGAGGTAGTTTGAGCTTTAGGATTGGTATATTATTTTCCTCGATCTCTCTTCTGATGTTCCGCTAAAGCTGTCGATCAATTAGTAAAATTTTTAGATTTCTTTGACGAAGAATGATAAGATTTATTCATTGATCACTTCATCAAATCTCTAGCCTCTGAATCAACTTTTCTCTTTTCTTTACTGAGATCTTCAGCTTTACAGGCCTTCTCAATCAATACTACAAATTCTTTCAATTCAAGTATTCCTACTAACATCATTATGTCTTCGTTTAATCCATCAACAAATCTTTTACACATAATCTCTTTAGTAGACACGTATCCCTGAGCATACTTGCTCAAACGTACAAATTCTTTCTCGTATTCTGTAACAGTCATCCTACCCTGTTTCAATTCCAAAAACTCTTTATTTTTCTAATCGAGGAATCGCTGGCTTATGTACTTCTTCCGAAACACGATTTAAAAGAATTTTCAGGTAACCCGTTCCTTAGGAACTACTAATGTCATTGTTTTCCACCAGTGATATGCATTATCTCTAAGCAAGGATACTACATATTTGATACATTCATCTGGAGTACAGGACACTCATCGAATACTCAGATAGTGTTCTCAAGCCAGAACTCAACCCTCTTGGTATTATCATCAACTGTAGCCCAAAACTCATCAGCCCGTGTTTACGAATCTTATCAACGGGTGGCTCAATCAGTCGAATCGGATCTATTACTTGTTGTACAACTAGAACTTGTTGAGGAATAGGTGGGGGTGGAGGTTGTTGAGCAGCCGGATTCGTTGGTATGAATTTCGTGAACCATTAAGTCACCATTTGGAAGAAGGCTTGCTTAGCCTCTCCTCCTTGACTACTAGATATCGGCCTAGTCTCAGTCAGCACTATCCTTTGACCGAGAGCGGGCGCATTGCTCTCAACATCATCAGCTATTGCTCGTTCGGGATTCATTTGTTATATGAAAAATACATTTTAACTGTTGGGAATCACCACACTATCAAAATTCACTTATATGGCATGTATAGCTAGACTCACATATGCTGTGGTAGTCCTAAAACTGACTAAACTGTAACCCTGATATTAATAAAATGTAACACCCCTATCTAGTATCCGTCGTCGAACTAGGGTTAAAGGCGTTACCAGACAATTAGAACCTCTAACATTCATCTCACAAACATTATATCATCAAAGGTCAAACATCATTATTAAGTCCCTCACATAGGTCATCGAGACCTTAAACCTGCATTAGAAAGGAGTTGGGACAAGGTTGTGCAGGTCACACACCCGTGTGAATAGGCTGTGTGCAGTACACGGCATTAGACACGCCTGTGTATCTAGGCATGTCAATATAGGGCATACACACTGACTTACACACACGGCCACAAGACACGCCCATGTGCCTTGGCCGTGGTCGAGACTAACTTGGGTCACACGGCTAGCCACACGCCCGTGTGCCTTAGCCGTGCCTAAGACTGACTCAAAATCGTAGGGTACTCCAGAGGACACACAGCCGTGCAACATGACCGTGTGTCGCACACAGCTAAGACACACGCCCGTGTCCCTGCCTGTGTGGACAAAAATAGGCCATTTGAAAAGCCAATTTGCCACCCAATTTGGGTCAAACCAATAAGCATTAAACCAAGCACATATGTATTATAATTTCAGCCAATTTCAATAACAAAACATACATCAATCAAGACACAACATTATCAACCAATTTCATGTTCATAAACTATGCTCAATCATATCAAATCATGAGCTAAAATCATATTAAATCATATTCTTCATAACCTCAATTCATCTCATTCATTCATATGCTAAAACCTTACCAAATTGGCCATTTCACTAGGCCATTCAAAACATATCATATTGTTCATATTACACCACATATTTCATACCAAAAACATATTCATATACACAACTACGATCAAGCCAAATCACATGGCTAGATATACACTTCACAAAACATATACAAAAACTTTTAGCCTATACATGCCATATACCATATATACAACTCCCAAAATAGTACCAAAATAGATGTCTGATAGTGTAAGTGAGTCACTGACGATCCCTGAATCTGAGCTAGCTTTATAACACTGCAAAACAGAAAACATTTCACATAGTAAGCTTTAAAAGCTTAGTAAGTTAGTACCATAAATAAACAACAATTTATAATATACGAAACATCGACTAATAAACACGTAGTAGTTCATAATTCAACCATCAATTCTATTCTATCTCATATAACATATTCATTCGAATTCATCAAGCTTCATACACATAGTATCATTTACCACATAGTTACCAAACATACCTAAGCTTTCCCGTATTATTTCATTTCATATTCACCTCTTGTTCAAATACATTAGTTCATTCATAAGTCTGTCCATGCTTAAAGAATTCTCACATTTAGTGCATCTTTAATTTGTTGAAACTGTAACAATCTCGCACACTTAGTGCCATTTCAACAAACTGAATCTATCTCAGTATCGCACACATAGTACCTTTCATAGCCGAAGCTATTCTAACTCTTACACTTAGTGCCATTTGTAGCCGAAGCTATTCCAACTCGCACACTTAGTGCCATTTGTAGCTGAAGCTATTTCAAACCGCACACTTAGTGCTGAACATAATCTATTAACATTATGCTCAAACTGAAATCAAATATCTATACAATTTATGCATATTCAAGCATTTAAACATAGCTATAACATCAATTATCACATACGAACTTACCTCAAACTTGGAATTAATAATTCGGACCGTTTACTCAATGACCTTCGACTTCCCTCGGTCCAAATCTGATTTCCTCTTTTCTTGATCTATATGTATTCAAAATTAACCCTTTTATTCAAAAAATCATTCAATTCAGTCCACAAACACACATTTAGGGAATGTTACAAATTAGCCCTCATATTTTTCACATTTTAACACTTTAGTCCCTATTTCATAAAATCACAAAATACACATAATTTACATATACTCATGCTTGGCCGAATTCTCCTAGTACTCATACAAGTTCACATATTTCATTTATTTCACATTTTAGTCCCTCAAAAATATCATTTTCACAATTTAGCCCAATTTACTCAATTTTATCAAAAATTCAAAGATAAAACATATTAACCCAAATCATATATTCCATTTATCAACAAATAACTTCACAAAACTCATAGTTTCATCAATGGAATATCTTAAAATCATAATCAAAATAAAAAATTGAGGCATGGGCTTAGTAAAACACAAAGCAACAATCACAAAAATGTAGAAATTATCGAAAACGGATCAAAACACATACCTTAATTCTCAAATTTCCTAGCCAAGCGCTAACTCAATCTTTTTCTTTCTTTTCCTTTGAATTTTCAGTAAGAACAAGGATGATAATGGCCATTTTCATGTTTATTTTTATTTAATTCACAATAATACAACAATTACCATTATCACCTTTGTCATATAACATTAAAATCCCACAACTAATGTCTATACTTGTCCATGCATTAATTAAATGGTCCAATTCCATCATAAGGACTTCATACATAAAAAGCCATGTCAGTTCGACACTTTAACAAACAACAGGCAACCTTTACATTTTACGCGATCAAGTCCTTTTTATCAAATCGGCACACAAACGATTAAATTTTCATACGAAAATTTCATACATATTAATTCACATATAATAAGCACGAAAAATACTATTAAAATAATTTTTTAGACTCAAATTTATGGTCTCAAAACCATTATTTCGACTAGGGTCTAAACTGGGCTATTACAGTTGAGGTGTGCCTATGGCTACAAATTAATTGTGTTTAATTGTGTCATTTACTTTAGGTAAGCTTCAGAATCATTAGGACCTTCTCTGAGCAAGGCCAAAGGTAAGGAAAAGCTAGTTTAGGCTTTTGATGACTAGGCTAAAGTGTAGACGATGAATGTTTGGAATCACTGGTAGTAGACACGATTCATAGTGTTAATTGGGAGCTTAAGAGTAGCCTAAACCCCTAATCTAAGTTCTGAGTGTAAGCTTTCTTATACCCCTCATTTAATTTGCAAAGTATGTGATTGTGTAAAGTGGATTGATATTAAGTTGTGATAATATGACATGCGATATATATTGTGGTAGCTCTTGTGAATACGTTAGTTGTGGGCATATTAAACATGCCAAATGACAGTAATGATGTTGTGTTAGCAATATAAATGTGCATAGATAATGCGCAGAAAATGGTAAATACATATGTGTTGAATTGTGGAATGTGATGTTGATGTGATAGGTAAAGTGAAAATTGGTATGTGTTATGTGATAATATGATTTTAATGCATTCATATGTGGATGAAGATGTGATGGCTCGATGAGCATAGTTGTGGCATTTGAAGTGCAATTAAATGTGAATCCAGTAAGTGTGCAATGTGTACAAATTGTAATGTGAATTGATGTTTATGAAAAGAGATTAAGTTCATAAGAACAATAATTAAATGTGTGTATTTACGGATACTTTGGCCTTGTGATCTAGTGAAATCGTTGGATATAGTCGGCATGCTATAGGATTGTGAGTACTCGCAGTTTTATTTTGTTTTTGGGGTATTAAGGCCCAAGACCGCGAGACGATTTTGGAAAGATAAAGGAATGTGAGCTCAGCTCCAGTCACCGGGATATGTTGGGGTGTTGGAGAGTGTTTAGCTTTATGCTATGCTTATGGGATATGTTAGATTCGTTAAGTCATTGGTGTGATAGAGATCCATGTATCTAATATGTAGTGATAGAGACCACTTTTATGTTTCATGTTTCCAAGTTGCCAAACTATCATTAATTGATTAATATAAGAAAATGTTGTGTGTAAATGTATACGAATATATAAGCTAGACTTGTGAGTTATTAAAGCATGAATACGTTGTTGTATCTTGAGTAATTATCGTAAAATAAATTATATATATGTGAGTTAAGTGTAATTGCATGTGAGAGTATATGCTGGTTTTATGAATTAATGCAGCATGAAAACATGATTTTGACTCGATTAGAATATAATTGTAAATGGGTTGTAGTACAATCTTGCTTAACCTTTGATGTTGTTTATGCTTTATGGATATTCTGACATTCACTAAGCTTATTTAAGCTTGCTCATGTTTTCTAACCATTGCAAATATTTAGCATTTGTGGTGTGAACGATGCAAAAATTCCAAGGAAGTGATCCAAGTTAGGCTTTAGTATTTAAGTTAATGGTATTATTATTATTTTTTAAACTACAGAAATAAAAGCAATGTGGTTAGAACTTTGGTTGGTTATTATTATGTTATTGTTTGTTTAGTATGACTGTGAACTTCTAGAATTTTTACTTGGTAATTATTACTATTTTTATTTGTTATCACCATGAATTTGATCGACAAGGTAAAGATGTTGTATTGGACTGTGTTTTAGGTAAATTTGAGTTTTGATACTGTGATAATTAATGCATGTTAGAATAGAGATATGCTGAGCATGTTAATACTCTATTTTGTTGTGTTTCTGCAAATTTGAGAAGAGGTATCAATACTTGGGACATAAATATCGATACCTCAGAGTTGAATTGTATCTTTGTGAAGTCAATAGCTTAATTTGGTATCGATACCCAATCACAAGTATTAATACTCGAGGTGAAAATATCGATACCTTTGCCCTTGTATCAATAAAATGCTTTTGCTTAAACTTTAGCAAAATGCTAGAATGGTACCAATTTTCTAATCGATAATGATACCGTATATGAGAAATATCGATACCATTGCATTAGTACCAATACCTATGTGATCTTTTGGAAATTTTTGGTAATTGGTTTTTCAGCATGCTTCTAACTTGTTATAAGGTCGTTTAATACATGACTATAATTTAGTGTCACCTAGGATATTTTATACTTGAATCTCCTATAATTGATTAAGCATGATGATATTCACATGCTAATGAGATGTTGTGGTGTAACATCCCGATTTTGGGCCTAGTCGAAATAGTGGTTTTGGGACCACAAATCTGAGGTCGTAAAATTCATTTTAATATTATTTTAAAGTCTACAGCATGATAATATGAATGTGTAAAACTTTTGTTAGGAAATTTTACCATTTGAATGCTTAATTTGCGAAAAAGGACTAAATCGTGTAAAATGTAAAAGTTGTATTCTATTTGCTAAGTGTGTTAAATAATTATAGAACTTAAAAGTTAAGGACTTTCATGAGTAAATAGGCCATTATATGTGTGAATGGATGTACATGGAGAAGAAAATTCAAAAAGTCAAAGTTGGTAGGGTTGGTATTTTGATGACAAAAGCTAAATGAATAAAATAAAACAAATGGCCATCTTTCTTCTCCCTCTTTTTCCACCAAAAATTTAAGGAGAAAAACCTCCATGGAAGCTTGAAATTTTAAGCACAGTAAACCCTCTACATGTAAGTCATTTTGGTGTTAATTTTTGTGGATTCTTATGCTTTTGAAACCCTTGAAGCTTAAGCTATCTAAAAAGGGGACTAATTTGCAATATGATTGAAAAGCTAGGGATTTGCCATGAAATCATGATAGTTATTTGTTATGTTTAATGAAATAAAAATGAAACCTTGTTGGGTAATAAATAACTTTTGTTAAGGGACTTTTGATGAAATTATCAAATAGAGGCTAGATGGAGAAATGTGAAATTTATAAGTTAAATGTATGAAATTGTAAAATGTATGAGTTGCTATAGGTTTATATGAGGTTCGGGTAGGATTGTCAAGGGAGGAAATTGCGTAAATTTCATTTTAGGAGACTAGCGACTAATTTGTAAATATGTGAAAGTTTAGGGGCAAAACTATAATTTTGCCGAAGTATGGTTTTCGGACTGATTTGAACAATGTGATGATTAAATAAGTGAAATTTACTTTTATAGATAAAGAAAAACAGAGTTCGACCTAGACTGGGGAAAGAGCAAGATCTTGGATTAAATCGAGTTAATTTTCCATATTTTGTATTGAGGTAAGTTTATGTGTAAGTGATTCAACATTATGTTATAATGTATTTAACACTTTGATATTGCATGAAATGTATATATTTGTATCTATGGATCTGGTTAACATCGACTTGATGACGATGCGACGAAGGTTTGGTACCTTGAAATCCTGGTTGAACCTTAGGAATAGTTAGGATACAAATATCATGAAAATAGGGTTATTTGTGATCCCATGTAAGACCATGTCTGGGACATGGCATTGGCATCGATATGAGACATTGGGTAAGACCAGAGTTGGGCTATCGGCTTTGATTTATGATTCCATGTAAGACCATATTTGGGATATGGCATTGGCATCTTACTATGTCTATGAGATTTCCTGGGTATCCTTTAGTATTACACGTGGTTCAGTGGGTAATCCAAGGTTTTTGTCAAAGATATGGCAAGGTACGAACATGTTAAAAGGGTAAAGGTATGTACATGAAGCTCATAAATATTGATATTATGAATAGATGAGACCTCGATAAGAAGTCAATGAATGAATTATGATCATGATTTTATCGTTCATTATTTAAAAAACATGATTTAAAATGCATCTATGATACTCGATGACATTGTGTTAAATTATATTGTGTTATGTATACTATAATGTATGATTAATGTTGTTGATTATTTACATGCAACTTACTAAGCTTTATGCTTACTTTCTTTCCTTTTCATTTTCTTATAGTATCACCAAGCTAGCTTGGGGATCGTAGGATGTTAGAGACGCGATCACACTATCAATTGGATCTTTTCGTATAGTTAGTCTCAACATTTTGAGTATGGCATGTATAGGGACTTGGTCTTTTGTTATATGTCATATTGTTCTAGCCAAATGTGTTGGCTTATAGTGATAGTTGATTCATTTTGTGTATGGCCATGAGATATGGCTCATAATGATTATTGGGTAGTAAACCTATTCATCTATGTATGTTTGTGTCAATTCCGTTATGATATGGCCTATGGTTATTGATGATTGAATATTGATGAATGCCATGTGTGTGTATATAAGATGGTATGAAAATTTCATAAAGGTAGGTCTAAGAAATATTGCTTATTTGTATATGTGTGTTGGTAAGATTTGATTTGTCATAATATGGAGTCTTAAACAAGTATAATGTGAGGGGAAGTTGTCATGCATAAGTTATGTTATTAGTGTTTAAGTATCATTCAAGCCATATATGTGTTTGAACAAATAAGGGTGGCCATTGGCTTGGAAAATAGCCTTAAAGTTGCCCACACGGGTAGACACACGGGCCTGTGTCTAGACCGTGTGTGACACACGGCTTGCCCTATGGGGGTGTGATCCAGTCGTTTGTCCCGTGCACCCTAATTAATGCAAAATGGAAGGCCCAGTAGTAAACACACAGGAAGAGACACGACCGTATGAGAGACATGACCTTAGAACATGGTCGTGTGCCCAGGCCGTGTGAAAGCTGCACCTAATTTTGGAATTTAATTTGCCACACAGTCTAGGGACATGAGAGTGTGCCTTGGTCGTGTGACCACATTTTGTGCATGACATCATAAACAGTGAGTTACATGGGTTGAGGACACGGGCGTGTCCCAAGCCACATGGGCGTGTAACCCTCCAAAATGAGAAAATTTTTTAAGTGTTGTAAAAGTTCAGGAAGTTCCCTGTTTAGTCCCGAACCACCCTTAATGTATGTTTTGGGCCTCGTAGGCCCATATAAGGGACTGTTTGCACATGTATGGATGAATTTGATTTAAATGAAAGTTTTATGGCCCGATTTTGTTTGAATGTGTATTTTTAAGTCTAGTGATGCCTTAAACCCTATCCCGGCGTTGGATACGGGTAAGGGGTGTTCCGTTTAGTGGTACTAGAGCTACAGTTTAGTCAATTCTTGAACTTACATAGCGTGTATACGAGTCTAGCTATACATGCCATAAATACATTATGATAGTGTGACGACTCCTGACCTTTTTAAATTATTTTTTTATATAGTAATGGATCCTAATTGAGCTGAAGCTGATGACGTAGAAAGTAACGCACCTGCTCCCGCTGAAGGGATAGTGCTGCAAGAGAGTAAACCTCTCACAGTAGAAGGGGCTCGGGAAGCCTTTCTCTATTTGATGGATGCCTGGTACACAGAGTTCGTTTAGACAAACCCGAATGCTCAACCCCCTCTACCCTCACCTATTCCCTAGCCTATCCCAGTGGCACGCCGTGGTATGGAATTTATGAGACTGAATAGACCTCCGGTGGATAAAATTTGAAAGCAAGGAACTGTAGAGTTCTGAGCTAACATCGATGATGGTCCGAAATGAGCAGAGTTTTGGCTCGAAAGTACTATCTGGGTTTTCGAGGAATTGTCATGCACACCAGAAGAATGTATGAAATGTGTTGTATCACTGCTTAGAGATTCGGCTTACCACTGTTGGAAGACACTTGTCTCGGTTGTACAAAGGAAGAGGGTGATATGGGCATTTTTTTAAGAGGAGTTTCGGAAAAAGTATATTAGTTAGAGATTTATGGATCAGAAAAGAAAAGAGTTCATTGAGTTGAAGCAAGGTAGAATGGCCGTAACTGAATACGAGCATGAGTTTGTGAGACTAACAAATACACTCAGGAATATGTGTCGATCGAAGCCATTATGTGCAAGAGGTTTGAGGACGGATTAAACGAAGACATTCGGATTTTTTTGGTATGCTTGAGCCGAAGGAGTTCGCTATACTCGTTGAAAGAGCTTGTAAGGCCGAGGAATTGGCCAAAGAGAAGAGAAAGGCCGAGTCTAAGGCTAGGGATTCAAAGAAAACATCTATGGGCAATTCATTTCATTCCACATCGAAGAAGTCGAGGGACTTCCATCCTCGTTCCAATGTTTCTATTGAGTTTTCAAATAGAAATAGAGGTAAACAGTATTCGGGTACTAAGGCCCAGACCACCTCGATTGCTAGTGTTGGTAATACTCGACCAAGTAGATCGAAATGTCCCTAATGTGATAGACGTCACCCCGGTGAGTGTAGAGGGAGTGACAGGACCTGTTTCAAGTGTGGTTCCCTAGACCACTTTATTAAAGAGTGCCCCGAGATGGTAGAAAAGGAGAGATATCAAAGTGCAAGATCGAGTAACACTGCTAGTCGAGGTAGACCGCAAAAAAATTTAGGTAATAGAACGAGCAATAAGGATGCCCCTAAAGAGTTTACTGTGAGACCCGAGGGCAGAGCTTCTGCAAGGACGTACGCCATTCGTGCTCGTGAAGAGGCTTCATCCGTGGATGTAATTATGGGTACATTTTCTATCTATGATGCTACTGTTAATGCTTTGATTGATCCGGGATCTACCCATTCCTATATTTGTATGAAATTGGTGTCTAGTATGAGCATGCTTGTTGAATCAACCGAATTTGTGATAAAAGTGCCAAACCCATTAGGGAAATACGTGTTAGTCGATAAAGTATGTAAGAATTGTCCTTTGATGATTAGAGGTCACTATTTTTCGGCTAACCTTATGCTTTTGCTATCTGATGAGTTTGACATAATTCTTGGTATGGATTGGTTAACTACTCATGATGTAGTAGTAAATTGTGGGAGAAAATTTATTGAACTGAAATGTGAAAATAGTGATGTTCTCCGGGTTGAATCAGGTGAATCGGATAGCTTGCCTGTAATGATTTCTTCTATGTCCGCTCAGAAGTGTAAAATGAAGGGTTACGAAGCTTAACTTGCTTTTGTGTTGAATAAAAAAGAGTCAGAGTTGAAGATTGAGTCAGTACCGATAGTTTGTGAGTATCTGGATGTATTTTTGGAAGAGTTGCCCGGATTGCCTCCAATTAGGGAAGTTGAATTTGGTATTGATCTAGTTCCGGGTACGACACCCATTTCTATTGCTCCATATAGGATGGCTCCAATTGAGTTAAAGGAGTTGAAAATCCAATTACAAGAATTGATGGATAAAGGTTTCGCGAGACCTAGTTATTCACCGTGGGGTGCGCCAGTTTTATTTTTAAAAAATAAAGATGGTTCGATGAGACTATGTATTGATTACCGACAACTCAACAAGGTGACGATAAAGAATAAGTACCCCTTACCGAGGATAGATGATTTATTTGATCAACTGAAAGGAGCCACAGTATTTTTCAAGATAGATTTGAGGTTTGGTTATTATTAGTTGAGAGTTAAGAACTCAAACGTGCCGAAAATTGCATTTTAGGCGAGGTATAGTCACTATGAATTTTTGGTAATGCCTTTTGGCCTAACAAATTCTCCTACGATTTTTATGGATTTAATGAACTGAATTTTCTAACCTTATTTGGATAAATTTGTTGTGGTTTTATTGATGATATCTTGATTTATTCTCATGACGAATCTGAACATGCCGATCACTTAAGAACTGTTTTACAAATTTTGAGAGATAAGCAGTTGTATGCTAAGTTTAGCAGAAGTGAGTTTTAGCTTAGAGAAGTCAAATTTTTGGGGCATATTATTTCGGGTGATGGGATCCGAGTTGATCCGAGTAAGATTTCAGCCATTGTTGAATAGAAACCGTCGAGGAACGTATCTGATGTTAAAAGCTTTTTGGGCTTAGCTGGCTATTACCAAAGGTTCGTTAAAGGATTTTCTATGATTGCCTCTCCAATGACAAAATTTTTGCAAAAAGATATCAAGTTTTAATGGTAAGAAAAGTGCCAACAAAATTTTGAGAAATTAAAAGCGTTGTTGACTAAGGCTCTGGTATTAGTGCAACCCTAGCTGGGAATAGAATTTATGATTTATAGTGATGCATTCTTAAATGGATTGGGTTGTGTGCTTATGCAGGAAGGCAAAGTGATAGCCTATGCTTCGAGGCAATTGAAACCACACGAGAAAAAAATCCAACACATGATCTAGAGCTAGCCGCCATTGTGTTTGCGCTAAAGATTTAGAGACATCACTTGTACGGTGAGAAGTGTTGGGTATTCACCGATCACAAAAGTTTAAAGTACTTGATGACTCAAAAAGATTTGAATTTACGGCAACAGAAGAGGCTAGAGTTGATAAAAGATTATGAGTTGGTGATTGACTATCACCCGGGTAAGGCGAACGTGGTCGTGATGCCTTGAGTAGGAAATCCTTATTTGCCTTGAGAGCTATGAATACTCATATGATTATGTCTAGTGATGGTTCGATACTAGTGGAGTTGAGAGCTAGACTGATGTTTCTCTAACAGATTTATGAAGCACAGAAAAGTGACAATGATTTGCAAGACAAGAGAGTTCAGTGTGAGTCGGGTATTGAATCAGATTTTTAGATTGGTTCCCTTAGTTGCTTGATGTTCTAAGGTAGAATTTGTATCCCTAAGAATACTGAGTTGATTTAGAAGATTTTGAATGAGGCACATAGTGGTTGTTTGTCTATTCATCCGGGTAGTACGAAAATGTACAATGACTTGAAGAAAATGTATTAATGATTAGGAATGAAAAGAGATATTTCTGAGTTTGTTTCAAGATGCCTGATTTGTCAGCAAGTAAAAGCTGAACACCAAGTACCTTTCGAGTTACTACAACCTTTGATGGTTCCCGAGTGGAAATGGGACAAAATTACTATGGACTTTGTGACAGGTTTGCCTCTGACACCAAAAAAGAAAGATGCCATTTGGGTAGTGGTTGTTAGGCTAATGAAGTCGGCTCATTTTATTTTGGTACGTACCGACTACTCACTTGATAAGTTGGTTGAGATGTATGTTTCAGAAATTGTGAGGTTACACGGAGTGCCTTTGTCGATTATTTCGGATAGAGACCCGAGGTTCACATCACGATTTTGGAAAAAGTTACAATAAGCTTTGGGTACGAAGCTAAATTTTAGTACTATTTTCCATTCGCAAATTGAAGGTCAGTCTGAGCAGGTAATTCAAATTCTTGAAGATATGCTCGGGTGTTGTGTTCTTGAATTTCAAGGCAATTAGGAAAAGTACTTGCTGTTGGTAGAATTTGCCTATAATAATAGTTTTTAGTCGAGCTTGAAAAAATGGCACCTTATGAGGCATTGTATGGGTGTAAGTGCTGAACACCATTATATTGGACTGAGCTCAGAGAGAATCAGATTCATGGGGTTGACTTAGTCAAAGAAACCAAAGAGAAAGTAAAGGTGATTCGAGATTACTTAAAAGCGGCTTCGGATAGACAGAAATCCTACTCGGATTTGAAATGGAAAGAGATTGAGTTTCAAGTCTATGATAAGGTATTCTTGAAAGTATCTTCGTGGAAGAAAGTTCTTTTATTTGGCTAGAAAGGCAAGTTGAGTCCACGTTTTATTGGACCTTATGAGATTATCGAAAGGATAGGGCCGGTAGCATATCGATTGGCTTTGCCCTCTGAATTGGAAAAGATCCATGATGTGTTCCATGTGCCTATGTTACAGCATTACCGTTCTGACCCTTCACACGTGATTTCACCTACAGAGGTGGAGATACGACCAGATATGACTTATGGTGAGGAACCTGTTAGAATTTTAGCTCGGGAGGTCAAACAATTAAGAAAAAAAGTATTGCCCTTGTAAAAGTGTTATGGCAATGACATGGGGTTGAAGAGGTCACATGGGAACTTGAGGAAAAAATGAGAGCACAATACCCAAACCTCTTTACCAATAAGATATTCGGGACGAAAATCCCTAAAGGGGGAGAGTTGTAACATCCCGGTTTTGGGCCTATTCAGAATAGTGGTTTCAGGACTACAAATTTGAGGTCATAAAATTTATTTTAATATTATTTTGAGGTCTGCAGCATGATAATATGATTGTGTAAAAATTTTGTTAGGAAATTTTACCGTTTGAATGCTTAATTTGTGAAAAAGGACTAACTTGCAAAAAATGCGAAAGTTCTATTTTATTTACTAAATGTGTTAAATAATTATAGAACTTAAAAGTTGAGGTCTTTAATGAGTAAATAGGCTATTAAATGTGTGAATGGATATACATGGAGAAGAAAGGTCAAAAAGTCAAAGTTGGTAGGGTTGGTATTTTGATGACAAAAGCTAAATGAATAAAATAAAACAAATGGCCATCTTTCTTCTCCATCTTTTTGCACCAAAAATTTAAGGAGAAAAACATTCATGGAAGCTTGAAATTTTTATTATAATACACCCTCTACATGTAAGTCATTTTGGTGTTAGTGTTTATTGATTTTTATGCTTTTGAAACCCTTGAAGCTTAAGCTAGCTAAATAGGGGACTAATTTGCAATATGACTGAAAAGCTAGGGATTTTCCATGATAGCATGATAGTTATTTGTGAAGTTTAATGAAAGAAAAGTGAAACCTTTGGGTAATAAACAACTTTTGTTAAGGGACTTTTGATAAAAGTATCAAATAGGGGCTAGATGGAGAAATGTGAAATTTATAAGTTAAATGTATGAAATTGTGAAATCTATGAGTTTTTATATGTTTATATGAGGTTCGGGTAGTCTTGTAAAGGGAGGAAATTGCGTAAATTTCATTTTACGAGCCTAGGGACTAATTTTTAAATATGTAAAAGTTTAGGGTAAAACTATAATTTTCTCGAAGTATGGTTTTTGGACTGATTTGAACAATGTGATGATTAAATAAGTGAAATTTACTTTTATAGATCAAGAAAAACGCCGGGCCTAGACCGGGGAATGAGCAAGATCTTGGATTAAATTGAGTTAATTGTCCATATTTTGTGTTGAGGTAAGTTTATGTGTAAGTGATTCAACATTATGTTATTATGTATTTAACACTTTGATATTGCATGAAATGTATATATATGTATCTATGGATTTGGTTAACGTTGACTTGATGATGATGCGG
Source organism: Gossypium anomalum (assembly GCA_025698475.1). Taxonomy (NCBI): domain Eukaryota; kingdom Viridiplantae; phylum Streptophyta; class Magnoliopsida; order Malvales; family Malvaceae; genus Gossypium; species Gossypium anomalum. The sequence goes on along the minus strand of CM046968.1, from coordinate 62,396,755 downwards.
CGAAGGTTTGGTAACCTGAAATTCCAGTTGAACCTTAGAAATAGTTAGGATACAAATGTCATGGCATTAGGGTTATTTGTGATCCCATGTAAGACCATGTCTGGGACATGGCATTGGCATCGTCATGCGATCCCATGTAAAACCTTGTCTGGGATATGGCATTGGCATCGATATGAGACATTGTGTCAGACCGTAGCTGGGCTATCGGCTTCGATTTATGATTCCATGTAAGACCATATTTGGGATATGGCATTGGAGTCTTACTATGTCTATGAGATTTCCTGGGTATCCTTTAGTATTCCAAGTGGTTCAATGGGTAATCCAAGGTTTTTGTCAAAGGGATGGCAATTTACGATCATGTTAAAAGGGTATAGGTATGTACATGAAGCTCATAAATATTGATATTATGAATCGATGAGACCTCGGTAAGAAGTGAATGAATGGATTATGATCACGAGTTTATCGTTCACAATGTACAAAACATGATCTAAAATGCATCTATGATACTCGATGAAATTTTGTTAAATTATATTGTGTTATGTATACTAGAATGTATGATTAATGTTGATAATTATTTACATGCAACTTACTAAGCTTTATGCTTACTCCCATTCCTTTTCATTTTCTTATAGTATCGCCAAGGTAGCTCGGGGATCGTAGGACGTTGGAGATGCGATCACACTATTAATTGGATCTTTTGGTACAGTTAGTCTCAAAATTTTGAGTATGGCATGTATAGGGACTTGGTCTTTTGTTATATGTCATATTGATCTAGCCAAATGTGTTGGCTTATAGTGATAGTTGATTCGTTTTGTGAATGGCCATGAGATATGGCTCATAATGATTATTGGGTTGTGAACCTATTCATCTATGTATGTATGTGCCAATTCGATTCTGATATGGCCTATGGTTATTGATGATTGAATGTTGATGAATGTCATGTGTGTATATAAGATGGTATGAAAATTTCATGCATGCAGGTCTAAGAACTATTGCTTATATGTGTATGTGAGTTGGTGAGATTTGATTTGTCATAATAGAGGGTCTTAAACGAGTATAATGTGAGGAGAAGTTGTCATGCATAAGTTATGTTATTAGTGTTTAAGTATCATTGAAGCCATATATGTGTTTGAAGAAATAAAGGTGGGAATTGGCTTGGAAAATAACCTTAAAGTTGCCCGCGTGGGTAGACACACGAGCGTGTGTCTAGACCGTGTGTGACACACGTCTTGCCCCATGGGCATGTGATCCAGTCGTGTGTCCCCTGCACCCTAATTGATGCAAAACAGAAGGCCCAGTAGTAAGCACATGGGCAGAGACACAGTCTGGTGTCTCAGCCTTGTGAGAGATATGGCCTTAGAACATAGGTATGTGCCCAGGCCGTGTGAAGTCTGCACTTGATTTTGGAATTTAATTTGCCACATGGTCTAAGGACATACCACATTTTGTGCATTACGTCATAAACAGTGAGTTACACGGGCTGAGGAGACAGGCGTGTCCCAAGCCACATGGACGTGTAACCTTTCAAAACGAGAAAAATTTCTAAGTGTTGTAAAAGTTTGAAAAGTTCTCAGTTTAGTCTCGAACCGCCCTCAATGTATGTTTTGGGCCTTGTAGGCCCATATAAGTGATGGTTTGCACATGTATGGATGAATTTGATTTAAATGAAAATTTTTTGGCCCAGTTTTGTTTGAATGTGTATGTTTAAGTTTGATAACGCCTCGAATCCTGTCCCAGCGTTGGATACGGGTAAGGAGTGTTACATGTGGAATGTGTGTTGTTTTGATGATGGTGTAGTGACCTATTACTTGAACTCAGTGATAGGGTGTTACATTTGGTGGTATTAGAGCCCACGTCATCTAAAACTCAGACTTAAGTTATCGATGTACGGATTGTGGTTACGCAAACCACGTGTTTAAATTTCTCCGAATACTTGATTTTTTTGAGATATCTCTATTTGAATTGCATGAATTTGTTTGAAATTAGGGTAGGAACGGGAACACATTGCGTTTATTTAAATGTTTTTTCACAGGTACGTGCCTTGAATCATTTCCCCGCTAGTCACACCTTTGTTTGTTTGTGTGTTTGAGTAGCTAAGATTTGATATGCCTCATAGATGTGTGTGTAACACCCCTAACCTGTATCCATCGCCGAACTAGGGTTAATGGCATTACCAGACAAATCGAAACATTTAACAATCATTTCATAAGCATCAAAGCATTAGAGATCAAACATCAATATAGAGTCCCTTATATAGGTCATCAAGACCTTAAACATGCATTAGAAAGGGGTCGGGACTAAACTGAACTCATACTTTTTTTCAAAAACTTAAACATTTTCAAAGAGGCACAGGTCACACGCCCGTGTGAATAGGCCGTGTGCCTCACATGGCATCAGACATGCTCATGTGTCTAGGCCGTGTCAAAACAGGGCATACATACTGACTTGCACACATGGCCACAAGACACGTCCGTGTGCCATGGCCGTGGTCGAGCTTGACTTGAGTCACACGGCTAGTCACACGTCTGTGTGCCTTGGTCGTGCTCTAGCCTGACTTACAATTGTAGGGTATCCCATGGGACACACGGCCGTGCAACATAGCCGTGTGTTGCACACAGCTGAGACACACGCCCGTGTGGAAAAACATATGCCATTGGAATAGCCAATTTGCCACCCCAATTGGTTCAAACCTACAAGCACCAAACCAAGCATGAACATTTTATAACCAATTCACAACTAAAACATAAACCATTAATGAAATATCCTTGTCAACAAAATTCTATGCTCATAAATCTTACTAAATTATGTCTAAACATAAGACAAAAACATATCAAAACATATAGTTAGTAATCCCCAAACATACAACCAAATATCATACCAAAACCTTACCAAATTGACCATTTCTTTTGGCCAACCAAAAACATATCACAATTTCACATTAGCATCACATATCATATACCATTACCAAACTATAAGTTCAAACACAAACTAGCCATATCACATGGTATGGTATAACATTACAAAACATATCCAAAGTACTTCTAGCCTATACATGCCATACTTCACTATATAAAATTTTCAAAAGGTACCAAAAAAAATGAGATTCGATAGTGTGGTGACGATCCTTGACAATCACCGAGCTCACAGTAGCTTCAATATCTATAAAACAATGCAAAAACACCCGAAGTAAGCTTTCAAAAGCTTAGTAAGCCATATACAAATAAACTTAACATTCAAAACATATAAATATCATCGATTTACATATACTTTGTAGCCAAAGACTAACACAAACCTCTTGCAGATATTCATGTTACATAATCTCAATTCATTTATACATATAACATATGTTTACATACTTAGATCATCTATCATCATTTGCTTGTATACTTACTTTTCATTCTTGAACATGATATACAATTCAAACGTACCTGAATCGGATACAATTTCACAAAGTCATTCATTTTCTCGGAATGCCTGTTTGAACCATTCAAAAATGTAAGGATATGTGGATAGCGCGAAAAGCACATACAATGCCAATGTCCTAGACGTGGTCTTACATGTAATCAAATACCGATGCCACTGTCCCAGACAGGGTCTTACACAAAATCAGATACGATGCCGATGTCCCAAACATGGTCTTACACGTGAAACAGTAGTCGATGCTAATGTCCTAGACGTTGTCTTACGCGATAACACATATCAGAATCCTATGTCATGACATCTGTATCTTAACTATTCCTAAGGTTCGTACGGGGCTTTTTGGAAGCCGAAACTTTGTCGATACTTTCTCAGATGTCTCATTTTTCTCAACTCATATATTCATTCATCATAGTTCAATAGAAAATAAGCATAAATAAACCATTTCAAATGCATTTATTTGTATATAGACTTGCCTCGTACAGATTCGGATGGATGGAATCGGTAACTCGACGACTTTCTACTTTCCTTGATCTAATTCTCTTTTCTTTAGTTCTTGATCTAAATCAATTCAAATTTAACTTATTCAATCACACATTCATTCAAAACAATCCATATACACATAATTAGGGCATTTTGCAAACTAGCCCCTCACATTTTCACATTTTGACACTTTAGTCCCTAATTCACAAAATCACAAATTACACATAATTTACATATAGTCATGCTTGGGTGAATATTCATAGCACTCATACAAGTCCACACATTTCATTTATTTTACATTTTAGTCCCTCAAGTTATAAATCTCACAATTTAGCCCATTTTACTCAAATTCATCAAAAATTCAAAGACAAAATATATAAACCCAGCATCAAACTTTCATATTTCATCCTATAACAAGATAAAGCTCATGAATTTATGCATGGCACATTTCAAAATCATCATCAAAATTAGAAATTGAGACATGGGCTTGATAGTATATGAAGTAACGATTACAAAAACATAGAAATTACAGAAAACCGATCAAAATACATACCTAAATCAAAGGAAACCAAGGTTGATCCCTAGGTAAGCTTTTCTCTTTTCTTTTTCTTGTGATTTTTGGAAATAAGGATGAATGATTCATCCATTAATATGATGAATATGCTAATGACCAAAATACCCCTTTAATAAATCATTTTAAATTCACATATAATAAGGCCATTTATGTCCATTATCAATGTGAATGGTATAATATCCACATAAGGACCTCTCCTTAACAAAGACAAATCAAATAGACACTTTTAACATATAACGGATAACTTTTACATTTTACACGATTAGGTCCTTTTTGCAAATTAGGCATACAACTGATCAAATTTTAATACGAAACTTTCACACATGCTAATTCACATATCATAAGCATGAAAATTAATATTAAAATATTTTTATGACTCGAATATGTAGTCCCGAAACCACTATTCTGACTAGGTTCTAAACCGAACTGTTACAATTCTCACCCCTTCGGGATTTTCTTCCCTGAAAATCTTGCTGGTAAACAGATTCAGATATTACTGTCTCATAACATCTTCAGGCTCCCATGTGGCTTCTTCAATACCGTGTCGATGCCATATCACTTTTACTAACAGAATTTTCTTATTTTGTAGTTCTTTAACCTCGCGAGCTAAGATACAAATGGGTTCTTCTTCATAAGTCATATCAGACTAAATTTTAATCTCAGACGGAGGCATCACATGTGAATGATCAGATCTGTATCGTCGAAGCATCGATACATGAAACAAATCATGAATCTTTTCTAACTCTGGTGGCAACAATAATCTATATGCTACTAGCCCAATACGCTCGGTGATTTCATATGGCCCAATGAACCTTAGACTCAATTTGCCTTTTCTATCGAACTGAAGTACTTTCTTTCATAGAGATACTTTCAAAAGTTCTTTATCCCTAATCTAAAACTCCATATCTTTTCGTTTCAAGTCTACGTATGATTTTTGACGATTGGAAGCTGTTTTCAAACTATCTCGGATCACTTTCACTTTTTGTTTAGCTTCTTTTATCAAATCAATCCCGTGAATCTTATTTTCGCTGAGTTTAGTCCATTCCAAAGGTGTACGGCATTTGCGACCATATAAACCAAGCATTGTAAGCGAATTCAATCAAAGGCAAATACTATTCCCACGTACCTACAAACTCAAGAATGCAACATCTCAACACTTCTTCGAGTATCTAAATAATCTGCTCAGATTGACCGTCTGTTTGTGGGTGAAAAGTAGTACTAAAATGCAATTTCGTATCCAAAGCATCTTGCAACTTTTTTCAGAATCATGATGTAAATCTCAGGTCTCTGTCTGACACTATAGACAACAGCACACCAAGCAATCTCATGACATCAAAAATCTATAACTCAGCTAATTTATCAAGCGAGTGATCGGATCGTACCGGAATAAAATAAGCTGATTTTTTTAATCGATCAACTAAAACCCAAATTACATCTTTCTTTTTTAAAGACAGGGGTAAACTCGAAACAAAGTCCATTGTCATTCTATCCCATTTCCACTCTGGAATCATAATCAGTTGTAACAAACCAGATGACACCTGATGTTCAACTCTAACTTGTTGACAAATCAAACATTTCGAAACAAAGCCAGAAATATCTTTTTTCATTCCAGCCCACCAGTAATGCTGTTTCAAATCATTATACATTTTCGTACTTCCTAGATACACAGATAACCGACTATTGTAAGCTTCACTCAAAATCATCTGAATTAACTCTGGATTTCTCGAAACACAAATTCGATCTCGAAATCTCAAACCATCATCTTTATCAACTATAAATTCTGAATCACAATCTCAATCACACTGAGCTCGCTTTTCCAAAATCTCATTATCAAACTTCTGAGCGTCGATAATCTATTGTAAAAACAAAGGTTTCGCTTTTAATTCAGCTAAAACTTAACCATGATCAGACAGAACCAAATGAGCATTCATCGCACACAGAGGAAATAACGATTTTCGACTTAAGGCATCAGCAACCACATTTGCATTACTCGGATGATAATCTATCAGCAGTACGTAGTCTTTTAGTAATTCAAGCCATCTTTTCTATCGTAGATTCAAATCTTTCTGAGTCATCAGATACTTCAAACTTTTATGACCAGAATATACGTGACATTTCTCACCAAACAGATAGTGGCACCAAATTTTTAGAGCAAACACAATCGCGGCTAACTCAAGATCATGAACCGGATAATTCTTTTCATATAGCTTCAACTGTCTTGAAGCATAAGCAATGACTTTGCCTTCTTGCATCAAAACACATCTCAGTCCGATCAATGAAGCATCACTGTAGATTACAAATTCTTTACCTGATTCAGGTTGTACTAATATCGGAGCTTCAGTTAACAAAGTTTTCAATTGATCAAAGCTTTTTTGACACTTTTCAGACCATTCAAACTTAACATCTTTTTGAAGTAGCTTTGTCAACGAAGTCGCAATCATCGAAAAGCCTTTTACGAATCGTCTTATATAGCCGGTAAGTCCTAAAAAACTGCAGACTTCAGAAACATTTCTCTGAGGCTTCCAATCCAAAATAGCAAAAATTTTGCTCGGATCAACTCGGATACCAGATGCTGATATAATATGACCTAGAAAACCAACTTTATGCAACCAGAATTCACATTTACTAAACTTTGCATACAAATGTTTATCTCGTAGAATCTGTAGCACTATTCTCAAATGCTCGGCATGTTCGATTTTATCTCGTGAATAAATCAATATGTCATCAATGAATACGACAACAAATCAATCTAAATATGGCCTAAAAATTCTATTCATCAAATCCATAAAGATAGCAGGCGCATTAGTCAATATGAAAGGCATAACTAAGAATTCATAGTGGCCCTACCTTGTTTTGAAAGCATTTTTCAGAATATCTGAGTCTTTCACTCGCAACTGATAATAGCCTGATCTCAAATCTATCTTCGAAAACACAACAGCTCCTTTCAATTGATCAAACAAATCGTCAATTTGGGGCAAAGGATACTTATTCTTAATAGTCACTTTGTTCAACTGATGATAATTTATACACGTTCTCATCATACCCTCTTTCGTTTTCACAAACAGAACAGGAGCACTCCAAGGTGAAAAACTCAATCTAGCAAACCCTCTATCTATTAACTCTTGCAACTGAGACTTTAAGTCTTTTAATCCAGTCAAAGCCATTCTATACGGAGCTATCAAAATAGGAGTAGTTCCCGGTACTAACTCAATGCCAAATTCAACTTCTCAGATCGAAGGTAATCCTGGAAGTTCTTCAGGAAACACATTAGGGAACTCACACACAATAGGCACTGATTCAACTTTCTTTTCTGATACTCTCGAATCGATCACAAAAGTAAAATAGGCTTCACAACCCTTTCTCACAATACTCAAAGCTTTCATCGAAGATATTACAGCAAGTAATCCATTCAAATCACTAGATTCAATCTAGACTATTTCATCATTCTTGTATTTCAAATCAATAGTTTTCCATTTGCAGTTCACAATAACATCATGCAAAGTTAATCAATCCATACCCAGAATTATATCAAACTCATCAAAGGGCAAAAACATTAGATCAACCAGAAAACAAATGTCTCAAAAGATTAACGGACAATTCTTGCAGACTTTATCAATCAAAACACATCTGTCTAGGGGGCTCGAAACTTTAATTACAAATTCAGTAGACTCTACAGGCAAATTCTTATTGTTCACTAAGTTCATGCATATATATGAATGTGTTGATCCAAGATCTATCAAAGCAATCATAGAAGTATCATAAAGAGTAAATGTACCCGTAATCACATTTGACGATGAAGCTTTCTCACGAGCTCAGATAGCATAAGCTTTAGGAAGTGCACGAGCCTTGGATCTAACGGCTATATCTTTTATTCCTCTCTGACTGCCACTTACATTTCCCGAATTCCTGGGAGGTCTACCACGAGAATCATTGCCACTTTGCCTCGAATTTTGTACTATTTCTTGCTCGACAGATTCAGGGCAATCACGGATAAAATGTTTTAACGATCCACATCTGAAACAAGCCCGATCATACAGCCTACAATTAGCGGGATGTCTTCTACCACAATGCTTGCACCTAGAAAGCTTAAATTTAGCATTTCCAACATTGGCAACAGATGTATCTGGAGCTTTGAAGTTCAAATACGATCTAGCATCATCTCTATTTGAATGTCCCACATTAACCTTTGAACAACTATTATCATCTCTAAACTTCTTTGATGCATATTGAAATGACTTGCCCGATGATCTCTTTCGCACTTCTCTAGCTTCAGAATCAACTTTTCTTTTTTGTTTCCCGAGATCTTTGACTTTACATGCTCGTTCAACAAGCACAACAAATTCTTTAATCTCAAGAATCCCGACTAACAAATGGATATCCTCGTTTAAGCCATCCTCGAATCTTTTACACATTATAGCTTTAGTTGATACACATTCTCGAGCGTACTAACTCAGTCTCACAAATTCTCACTCGTATTCTGTAACAGACATATGGCCTTGTTTAAGCTCAAGAAACTCTTTACGTTTTTGGTCGATGAATCTCTGACTGATGTATTTTTTCAAAATTCAGCTTCAAAGAAATCCTAGGTGACTCGCTCACTCGAAACTACCGATATCAAAGTCTTCCACTAATGGTACGCCGAATCTCTCAGAAGTGAAACGGCATATTTTATATATTTTTCAGGATTCAAAGACATTTCATCAAACACTATTATCGTGGTCTCTAACCAGAACTCGGCTCTTTCAGCATCATCATTCGTTGTAGATCGGAACTCTTTGCCCCATACTTTCTAATCTTATCTACCGGAGGCTTACTTAACTGAACCAAATTCACTAATGGTATAACAGGAGCTTACGAAGAATTGACCGGGGGTGGAGGTTGTTAAACAGCCAGATTGGTTCTAATATATTAGCTAAACCAATCATTCATCATTTGATAGCCTCACCATCACGGCTACTCGTAGCTAGTCTAGAATCGGATGGCGCTGTCCCTTACACGGGAGCAGGCTCATTGCTTTCGACATCGTCCACTACGGCTTGTTCGGGATCCATTTACTATATAAAAGCACATTTTCAATGTCAGGATTCATCACACTATCGCAGTTCATAAATATGGCATGTATAGCTAGACTCACATACGCTATGGTAGTCCTAAAACTGACTAAACCATAGCTCTGATACCAATAAAATGTAATACCCCTAACCCGTATCTGTCGCCAAACTAGGGTTAAAGGCATTACCAGACAGATCGGAACATTTAACATTCATTTCATAAGCATCAAAGCATCAGAGATCAAACATCAATACAAAGTCCCTTATATAGGTCATCGAGACCATAAACATACATTAGAAAGGGGTCAGGACTAAACCGAACTCATACAAAATTTTTCCAAAACTTAAACATTTTCAAAGAGGTACAGGTCACACGCCCATGTGAACAGGCCGTGTTCCTCACATGGCATTAAACACGCCCGTGTGTCTAGGCCGTGTCAAAACAGGGCATACATACTGACTTGCATACATGGCCACAAGACATGTCCGTGTGCCATGGCCGTGGTCGACCTTACTTGACCCACACGGTTAGACACACGCCTGTGTGCCTTGGCTGTGCTCGAGTCTGACTTACAATTGTAGGGTACCCTAAGGGACACACGGCCGTGCAACATAGCCGTGTGTCGTACACGGCTGAGATGCACGCTCGTGTCTCTACCCGTGTGGATAAAAATAGGCCATTTGAATAGCCAATTTGCCACCCCAATTGGGTCAAACCTACAAGCACTAAACCAAGCATGTTTGCACAACATTTTATAACCAATTCACAACTAAAACATAAACCATTCATGACATATCATTGTCAACAAAATTTCATGCTCATAAATCTTACTAATTTATGTCTAAACATAAGACAAAAACATATCAAAACATATAGTTTGGTAATCTCCAAACATACAACCAAATATCTTACTAAAACCTTACCAAATTGACCATTTCTTTTGGCCAACCAAAAACATATCACAATTTCACATTAGCATCACATATCATATACCATTATCAAACTATAAGTTCAAACACAAACTACCCATATCACATGGCATGGTATAACATTACAAAACATATCCAAAGTCCTTCTAGCCTATACATGCCATACTTCACTATATATAATTTTCAAAAGGTACCAAAAAAAATGATATTAGATAGTGTGGTGACAATCCTCGACGATCCCCGAGCTTACAGTAGCTTCGATATCTATAAAATAATACAAACACACCGAAAGTAAGCTTTCAAAAGCTTAGTAAGCCATATACAAATAAACTTAACATTCAAAACATATAAACATCATCAATTTACATATACTTTGTAGCCAAAGACTAACACAAACATCTTGCTCATATTCATGTTACATAATCTCAATTCATTTATACATATAACATATGTTCACATACTTAGATCATATATCATAATTTGCTTGTATACTTACCTTTAATTCTTAAACGTGCTATACAATTCAAATGTACCTGGATCGGATACAATTTCACAAAGTCATTCCTTTTCTCAGAATTCCCGTTTGACCCATTTGGAAATGTAAGGATACGCGGATAGCTCGGAAAGCACATACAATGCCAAAGTCCCAGACGTGGTCTTACATGTAATCAAATATCGATGCCACTGTCCTAGACAGGGTGTTACAGAAAACCAGATACGATGTCGATGTCCCAAACATGGTCTTACACGTAAAACAAAAGTCGATGCTAACGCCCCAGATGTGGTCTTACTCGATAACACATATCGGATCCTATGTCATGATATATGTATCCTAACTATTCCTAAGGTTCGTACGGGGCTTTTTGGACGTCGAAACTTTGTCTATACTTTCTCAGATGTGTCGTTTTTCTCAACTCATATATTCATTCATCATAGTTCAATAGCAAATAAGCATAAATAAACCATTTCAAATACATTTATTTGTATATAGACTTACCTCGTACGGATTCAGATGGATGGAATCGATTACTTGACAACTTTTGACTTTCCCCGATCTAATTCCATTTTCTTTAATTCTTGATCTAAATCAATTCAAATTTAACTTATTCAATCACACAGTCATTCAAAACAATCCATACACACATAATTAGGGCATTTTGCAAACTAGCCCTCACATTTTCACATTTTGACACTTTAGTCCCTAATTCACAAAATCACAAATTACACATAATTTACATATAGTCATGCTTGAGTAAATATTCATAGCACTCATACAAGTCCACACATTTCATTTATTTCATATTTTAGTCCCTCAATTTATAAATCTCACAATTTAGCCCATTTTACTCAAATTCATCAAAAATTCAAAGACAAATCATATAAACCCAACATCGAACTTTCATTTTTCATCATATAACAACATAAAGCTCATGAATTTATCCATTGCACATTTCAAAATCATCATCAAAATTAGAAATTGAGACATGGGCTTGATAGTATACGAAGAAACGATTACAAAAACATAAAAATTACCGAAAACGGATCAAAATACACCCCTAAATCAGAGGAAACCAAGGCCGAACCCAAGGTAAGTGATCGTGATTTTTCGTGATAAGTTTTATAAATTTATAATTAATCATTCTTGGAACTAACTATTATCACGATGTAGGCAAGTGTACTTATCGAACAGTAGTATAGCTTTAACAAGATCGGATTATCGAACCCAAAGGACTAAAAGTACTAGTAATGATTGTCTTTTTATTATCTAGCCTAAGAAATAAAGGGGTTTGTTTTAACTAACTAATTAATTACACTAAGAAGTTGCAGAAAATAGAATTGGAAAAAACGATTGATTTAGGACAATACCTAAGGAAAAATCCACCTAGACTTTTACTTGTTATTCTGGCTTCAAACTGGACGATTTATTCATTTAACTTGTTCCGTAAAAATCCCTAAGTTATGTTATTATCCCTATTCATGACTAATAACGTCTAATCCCTAGGTTGAATAACCGAGACTTTTCTCTAATTAACATCCTAGGGTTGCATTAACTCGATCTATAGACTCCCTTATTAGGTTTCACTCTAATCCGGCAAAATCTTCTGACCCTATCTCTAGGCACGCAATCAACTCCGCCTAATTACGACAAAGTAACTCTTAGTCAAGGTCTATTTCTCCTCCAACTAAGAGCATTAACTTGAAGTGATATCCTGAAATACCAAACAATAATTAAGAACACATAATTAAGAACAAGCCAAATATTTATCATACAATTCAAAAATTAATAACAAGATTCGTCTTAGGTTTCATCCCCCTTAGGTATTTAGGGGTTTTAGTTCATAACTAAATAAGGAAACATCTCAGAATAATAAAGAATACAAAACATAAAGAAAACCCAAAACTCTTAAAAGAAAATTGAGGAGAGATCTTCAGTCTTGATGGTGAATCCGGCTTCTGAGATGGATCAATCGGCTTCCTTGGAGTAATTCCTTACTCCATATTCTCCGTCTGCTCTCTCTTTCTCCTCAGGGTGTATTTATAGGCTTTGGAATGCCTAATAACCTTCGAAAGTGGCCTTTTCTGAATTGGGCTCAACTTAGGCTCGGCAGGGACATGCCCGTGTACGATTACTTCAGGCCGTGTTCGAGCCTGTTAGATTGGCACAGGTGTGTGTTCTACCCGTGTGAGTCGTGCTTCCATACTACCAAATTGACACGGCCGTGTGAGCTGCCCGTGTGAAGAGGTCCAGGCCGTGTTGATTTCGTACTTTGGTCTATTTTCTCTGTTTTTGGCCCGTTTCTCGTTCCTTTCACTCTCCTATGCTTACCTAAATATAAAACATTAAATTAAGGAATTATGAGCATCGAATTCACTAATTCTAAGGAAAAATCATCCATAACATGCGTTAAGCATGGGGTAAAAATATGTATAAATTACGGTTTATCATATACCCCCACACTTAAGCGTTTGCTTGTCCTCAAGCAAAATCCTCAAATCATAATTAAAAATTCCTTTTTCTCAACTTATAATTCCTATCAATAATATCTCAAACTAACTCATAAGTAATCAAACATTGAGAATTCAACTAAAAGAACATTAAAGCTTCAAACATTCCAAGTTGAATATTTAATCATGAAAAACTTAGGAATCTCCCTTCATCTAAGTAGTTACCATTGGTTTAAAATTGCACAGAGTTTAACATCCTCACTAAGGATTCACTCAAATCACTCGAAGTGTTTAAGGACAATGAAATTAGCACTCACCAGTCAATATGAAAAGTTATTACCATAGGCTTGCATGAAAATCAAATCTCCACCGCTATAAATTGAGGCTATACATCAATCAAAAGGTCTTTAGAGGGTTGTAACGAGGTTTGGTTAGGTTGTTGCCACAAGCTGAAAGAAAAGGTTAGAATTGAGATTGACTTGAAAAGCTACTTAACTAGAAAAATATTAATCATCACTTGCGTGCAACATAGCTTCTTCTCTGACTATGGAATTTGAATAATGAAGCTTACAAACAAAAGAAAACTACTAATATGTATACATGTTTTTTTTTTAAGAACAAGCGAAATAACATAGACTATTATTAAGAACAAGACATAGCTAAGCAATTTATTCAACTCAAATCTCGACAAAAATAGGGATCAAATTAATTTAGGGGATTTCAACAATAATGGGTTAAGGGTTAATATTGAGGGTAATACAAGGAATGGCTTGTTAGGCTCAAAGGGGTTTACTAAGGGTTAATCGTGGAGGTAAGCTTCTCATGGCATAAGTGGGTTAATCCTAAGTGCCTTTATCATCTTAACATATCAAATCAAATAGTGTGGTCTTGACATGCATAATCAGGCAAGTTCTAGAATAACAGTTCAATACTGAGGCACTCAAATCAATAATAAAAGTGAGCATGAAAGAATTAATATATGCTCAAAAGGCTCAAAAATCTCACAAAAATTATGGCTTTTTGATGTTTAAACTTGTGGAATTCAATTCAAGATAATACCAAAACTAGGGGAAACAACCTAAAATTTTAAATTCTTAAAAATCAACTTATCATGCTGAATTTTCTAATGTCTTAAAGTAAAAAAAATCAATGCATGAATACCTATGTTTTTATTCAAGATATATCAATAAAAATCATTAGTCCATCCAAATTCATCTTAAACATGATATGAGAGATTTACAAGAGAACAAAGCAATATTCAGGGATTTTTTGGATAATAAAATGATTACCCCCCCCACATTTAAGATGTACATTGCCCTCAATGTACAAAGATAGATATATGGAAAAATAGAAAATCGTAAGATAGGGAGAGAATTGAAACTTCCTGAGTGTTGAATGAATGAATTCCCTAGTTTGGCGACAGTGAGAATTGATGATAGAGCTGGGGGTAAGGCCTGATTCGGAGGAAGAAATATCCTGATAATAATCATAAAGGTAAGCCGCGATTAACGAATACATGAATCAATTAAAAGTAACTAAGAATAAAAATAAAAATAAGGTAATTAGTCTAATTTTGTAAGTGGCACGGTCGTCTCACACAACCGTGTTGTTCGTGTCCAGCCCGTGTTTGTCGCGAGTTGAGAGTTCGTCACACGGCCTTAAGACACGCCCGTATGTCTCGATCGTGTGGCTGCATAATTGTAACGCACGACCGTGTCTGATGTGGCTCAGTTCTCCCACGCCCATATTCGTATGACTATGCTCGTGGTAATTTAACAGGTTTGACCACAAGAGCTAGACACGAGCGTGTCACTCACCGATGCTAGTTTCTTAATTTCAACCATGGTCCTAAGGCACGGGCGTGTCGCACGCCTGTGTTATTTTGATAGGTTCACCCACGGCCATGTCACACGACCGTGGCGACTTATCGCAGCCCGTGTTTTGAGGAAATCTTTGCCCTGTTCCCACACGGTCATAAGCACGCCCGTGTCCCTGTGGTGAACCTATTTTCAAGAGCTTCGTTAGTAGGTTAGGTGTTTAAACACTAAAATTTAAAGAAGTTAATATAATTAGTGTTTGGGTTGCCTCCTGAAAAGTACTTATTTATAGTTTAAGCTCGACTTACCTCTTCGTTTGAATGCTCATGGTGGTTTAAGGAGTTCATACTCCTCATTCCTGCTATCAATCTCATCAAAATAATATTTTAGACGGGTGTTGGTTACCTTAAAATTGCTGAACTTGGGATGACTTACCTCGACAGTACTGAATGGGAAAATACTAAGTACCGTAAGAGGAATTTCTTCATTCGTGTTGGTAGTGACAATGTGAGGATCAGCGGCATCTAGTAAGACTTTAGCTCCAACCTTAAGTTGGTTTGGAGAGGTATCGAGCTTGTTTTGGCATAGTTTTGGTTTATTATGTGTTCTCGGTTTATGTGTCCACCATTCATCTAGCTCCTCTATTTGCAGCCTTCGTTCTTCATGGATGGGTTATTGCTTAAACATGGCTCATGTACTTCTTTCAGACTCATTTCCTACAAAGTAGGTTGCGTGATATTATCAGTTTTAGTAGGATGGTGTGGACTATTACCTTCAATGTTCGATGTTATGCTAGAATTGCGGGCTTGAAGGGTGATTGTTTCGTCTTCCACACGAAGTGTGAGCTCGCCTGTGTCAACATCAATAATCGTTTTAGCAGTTGTTAAAAAGGGCCTCCCTAAAATCAAAGGGGTGTTGTTATCCTCCTTTATGTCTAGAACAACAAAGTCAACGAGAAATATAAATTTATCGATTTTAACTAGCACATCTTCAATAATACCCTTAGGAAATCTTATAGTTTTATCTGCTAGTTGAATGCTCATCCTACTTTGTTTAGGTTTCCCGAGACCTAGCTGCCTAAACATTTTGTAAGGCATGATGTTGATACTAGCCCCTAAATCAGCTAATGCATTATTAACATCTAAACTACCAATTAATCAAGGAATTGTAAAACTCCCTAGATCTTTCAATTTGTGGGGTAGCTTATTTTGTAGAATAGCTGAGCACACTGTGTTTAACTCCACATGCGATGCCTCATTCAATTTCTGCTTGTTTGGTAAAAGCTCTCTTAAAAAATTCATTGCATTTGGCATCTGCGACAGAGCTTCAATAAGCGGTAAGTTAATATGTAATTTTTTCAAAAGTTTAAGAAATTTACCAAATTGTTTGTCTGAGCGGTCTTTCCTCGTCACGTTAGGGTATGGCACACGAGGTTTATATTCTACACTCACCGTTTTGTTTTCATTATGACTTACCTCACCTTTACTTTTTCTCACCACATTTTCTTACCTCGGTTCTGGCTCAGGCTCAACAATCCTTCTTTATCTTGAACATTAATTGCGTTGAGCTGTTCCCTTGGGTTATGTTCAGTATTACTTGGTAAGCTACCTTGTGGTCATTCGGAGATTAGTTTGGACAGCTGGCCTATCTGAGTTTCGAGTCCTTGGATTGATGCTTGTTGATTTTTAAGTGCTGTCTCGATATTCTGGAAATGGGTTTCTAACACTGAGATGAATTTGGATAGCATCTCCTCAAGGTTCGGTTTCTTTTCTTGTTGATAAGGTGGCTGTTGGAAGCCTAAGGGTGGTGGTGGTCTTTGATTTCCTTGACCTCCCCATGAGAAGTTTGGGTGATTCCTCCAACTTCCGTTATAGGTATTACTATAAGGATTATTTTGAGATCGAGGATTATTACCCATATAATTAATTGCTAGTTCTCCAAGTTGTGGCCATAGGGTTGATATTTTGGATTACTCGATCCACCTCCACTCGCTTTACATTGCATTACTGGGTGAACCTACGTAGAACCAAGTAAACCATCAATCTTTTTCTTAAGAAGTTCTACTTGATTTGACAGTATAGTAACCGAGTCAACGTTATAAACGCCTACTGTTTTGGTTGGCTTGGTCCTCATGACTTGCCACTAATAGTTATTCAGAGACATTTCCTCAATAAATTTGTAAGCCTCTTCAGGTGTTTAGTTGTTGATAGTTCCACCCGTGGTTGCATCAAGCATCTGTTTTGTCGAGGGGTTCACACCATTGTAGAACATTTGAACTTGTAGCCATAGAGGTAACCCATGGTGAGGGCACCTTCGCAGTAGGTCCTTGTATCTCTCCCATGCATCGTAAAGTGTTTCTAAGTCCATCTACACAAAAGAAGATATATCATTACGTAAATTAGCCGTTTTAGCCAGCAGAAAATACTTTAATAAAAAATTTCGGTCATTTGTTCCCAAGTAGTGATGGACCCTGGTGGTAATGAGTTCAACCACTGTTTAGCCTTGTTCCTCAGTGAAAAAGGAAACAACTAAAGACGAATGACATTGTAACACCCCAAACCCAGCCTGAAAGTTTGGCTCGAATCTGGCGTGTCACATTGAAGTGTTTTTCGAGAACCATGTTTCCATTAAAAACCCTTCTTAATAATTAAAAACTTATACCCTTTTTAAACCTTGTTAGAAAACCTCAGCTGAATAACATTCTTAACAACTTTGTAAAAATCTTGGTAATTGCAGAAGCTTAATTTAAAAACAATTACGGATACGTGATGTTTTGAAAATAGTAGTTGCTTTGGAAAACTGTGTTCTAATACTAGCAATTATAAGAACAATAAATAAAATACCAAATTAGGAATCCAGAAAATTACAACGGCTTTACTACAACCCACATAAAATAATTTAAAAGTAATTATCAAAACTGTAACATAAACAGTGTGTGTGGCTCCCTCCGAGCCCCTTGCAGCTCCGATCCTGTCTAAGGCTGAAAATTACATGAAAGGTTAATAAACAGGGTGAGTTTACGAAAACTCAGTGTGTAAAATAACCCAACCATAGTCCAAATCAGCTCAAACCATAGAACAGATCAAGTTGGGCCTTAGCCCTATACAGAATGCAGAATGAAGCCCATAGGCCCATAACGGAGATAGAACAGATAATTCATGCATATAGAAACCCAACCCATATCCATCCGTATACACCCCCATACCAACCTTACGCCATGTGGGGAGACAACTCGACCCACCCATCCGCTACACACCACAGAATTTGCAGCATGGCTGCCAAAACAGATATTTTGACAGAGTCACCAGATACAGATATTGTGGCAGAGCCACCAGAATAGATATTTGTGGCATAGGCACCAGAACAGATATTTGTGGCACAGCCACCAGAACGCTTCCTCCATCAATATAACCCTTATCCCATGCAACAGATATACATGTCATGGCATACAATATACAGAATCAGAATATCATGCCCATATTTGAATCAAACAATCACAGTCAAGTCATTCATATCACCAACATATATTCACAATCAAATCTGTCAACCATACAATCCAAGTCAGTCATTTTCCCACAAGGGTAAAATGGTCATTTAACACCCTAGGGGCAAAATGGTAATTTTACCCCACAACGGTATCTCGATAATTCTACCTTACAGGGGTATTTCGGTATTTCTACCCTACAAGGGTATTTCAGTAATTTCGTAAATTGAGGGTATTTTGGTAATTTTACAAGTCGAGGGTATTTTAGTAATTTGGTAAACTAAAGTATTCTAACAGGGATAACAATACGAATGGGCCTAAAGCCCTTTCTCGGCCCAAATAGGCCCACACGTTCGTGTGGCCCTTTTAGCCCAAATCTAGCCACAGATATGAGATTCACCTAGCCTAATCCAATATTTACTACACAATCAAATAACTTATCCAATTGGGCCTGTAGGCCCATTGGGCCTACATGGCCTCTTTCGGCCCATCGCGACCCAAAGTAGCCATCCTACAGCCAGAGTAGTGAGAAATATAGACCTGATAGGAGACTGGAGTTGATCCGCGCTCCGAGCACTCTTAGCCGACGCCCAACCCAAACGAGCACCCCATAAAGCGAAAGGGATCAGCTAAGAAAGGTACCTTTACTCTCCTCATGCTTCTCTCTATTTAAAGCCAGCTTCGCATCCACTCTTATGTTAGCTTCCCAATGTGGGATCCCTCCATCATCAGAGTTTAAATTCAACACCAACTCTTGCCGCCCCCTGTTAGCAAAATAAATGCTCTTTGATTGCCATGAGTTTGGAACCCTCGACCTCCTAACCAACTCTATGATGCCACCTTCCTGCCTCTTATGTGGCGCTATTTTGCCACTAGACCACAAGGCTTTTTGTGGCACAATTTCTCTAACAATATTCTTAAGGCCTACCTACTACACCCAGGGTTTGATTCACCTTAAACCAAAATTTTTGCTAGAATCCAGGTTTGAACCCAAGACTTTTGCAACACTTCTCAGCACACTTAACCACTAAAAAAAGCTTTCATTAATGAAATTTACATGCATAACAAAATATTACAAGCTGCCTTCAATCGCTCCCATGCTCAAGGCCCAAAACTTCTAGGCCCAAATTCTGGGTGTTACAGGCATCATCAGAAAAGCCATTAATTTTGAAAGTGTCGCAAAATTCCAAAAAATTTGCCAAGTGAGTGTTGGGATTCTCATCCTACAAACCATCAAACTGAACAAACTACTGTATCATTTGAATCGTGTTAGGTTTCAGTTCAAAATTATTTGCAGCAATAGTAGGCCTAACTATACTTGACTCGGCTTCTGTTAAATTAGGTTTAGCATAATCATACATAGTACGAGGAGTAGGATTTTGATTTTCTAATTCAGCGGGTATTGCTGGAGGTAGCTGATTGTCTTGATTTTTAGCCATCTCCTTGGTTGTAGTTGAGATATTGTCCTCCTATTCTTCTTTTGTGTATCTTAGGCTTCGCCTGATTTCTCGTCGATTTCTACGGGCTGTACGATCAATTTATTCGTCAAAAAGTAGTGGTCCTGACAGGTTACTTCTAGTCATAAACTATAAAATCCTGCCAGAAGAAAGAAAAAGAAAGTTAGTAAAATAAAATAAAATTAAAATTAAATTGCAACAAAAATAAATGGCTAAAGTAATAAAAATTTAGTGTTCCTAATATTTTAGTCCCCGACAACGGCGCAAAAAACTTGATCGTGATTTTTCGTGATAAGTTTTATAAATTTATAATTAATCGTTCTTGAAACTAACTATTATCACGACGTAGGCGAGCGTACCTATCGAATAGTAGTATAGCTTTAGCAAGACCGGATTGTCTAACCCAAAGGACTAAAAGTACTAGTAGTGACTGTCTTTTTATTATCTAGCCTAAGAAATAAAGGGGTTTGTTTTAACTAACTAATTAATTAAACTAAGAAGTTGCAGAAAATAGAATTGGGAAATTACTTTTGGGAAAAACGATTGATTTAGGACAATACCTAAGGAAAAATCCACCTAGACTTTTACTTGTTATTCTGGCTCTGAACCGAACGATTTATTCATTTCACTTGTTCCGTAGAAATCCCTAAGTTATGTTATTATCCCTATTCAAGACTAATAACGTCTAATCCTTAGGTTGAATAACCGAGACTTTTCTCTAATTAACACCCTAGGGTTGTATTAACTCGATCTATGGACTCCCTTATTAGGTTTCACCCTAATCTGGCAAAATCTTGTCACCCTATCTCTAGGCACGCAATCAACTCTGCTTAATTACAACAAAGTCACTCTTAGTCAGGGTCTATTCCTCCTCCAACTAAGAGCATTAACTTGAAGTGATATCCTAAAATACCAAACAAGAATTAAGAACACATAATTACGAACAAGCCAAATATTTATCATATGATTAAGAAATTAATAACAAGATTCGTCTTGGGTTTCATTCCCCTTAGGTATTTAGGGGTTTTAGTTCATAACTAAATAAGGAAACATCTCAAAATAATAAAGAATACAAAACATAAAGAAAACCCAAAACTCCTGAAGGGAAATTGAGGAGAGATCTTCAGTCTTGATGTTGAATCCGGCTTCTGAGATGGATCAATCGGTTTCCTTGGAGTAATTCCTTACTCTCTATTCTCCGTCTCCTCTCTCTTTCTCCTCTAGGGTGTATTTATAGACTTTGGAATGCCTAAGAACCCTCAAAAGTTGCCTTTTCCAAATTGGACTCAACTTGGGCTTCGCAGGGACATGCCCGTGTGTGATTACTTCAGGCCGTGTTCGAGCTTGTTAGATTGGCACGGGTGTGTGTTCTACCCGTGTGAGTCGTGCTTCGATACTGCCAAATTGACACAGCCGTGTAAGCTACCCGTGTAAGGAGGTCCAGGCTGTGTTGATTTCGTACTTTGGTCCATTTTCTCCATTTTTGGCCCGTTTCTCGTTCCTTTCGCTCTCCTATGCTTACCTAACTTTAAAACATGAAATTAAGGAATTAGGAGCATCGAATTCACTAATTCTAAGGAAAAATCATCCATAACATGCGTTAAGCATGGGGTAAAAATATGTATAAATTATGGTTTATCAATAAGCTTTTCTCTTTTCTTTTTCTTGTGATTTTCGGCAATAAGGATGAATGATTCATCCATTAACATGTTTTATTTTATTTAATATATGATTAACATACGAATGACCAAAATACCCTTTTAATAAACCATTTTAAATTCACATATAATAAGGTCATTTATGTCCATTATCAATGTGAATGGCTTAATATCCACAAAAGGACGTCTTCTTAACAAAGACAAATCAAGTAGAAACTTTTAACATATAACAGGTCACTTTTACATTTTACGCGATTAGGTTGTTTTTGCAAATTAAGCACACAAATGATCAAATTTTAATACGGAACTTTCACACCTGTTAATTCACATATCATAAGCATGAAAATTAATATCTAAATATTTTTTTGACTCGAATATGTGGTCTCGAAACCACTATTCTGACTAGGGTCTAAACTGGATTGTTACAGTGTGAATGTGAATGTGAACACTCAAAATGATGGTACATCCTCTACACCTCCTGTTTCGTCTTGTAGAGTGGAAATACTTGATGAGGTTGTTAACCTTCTTATGGAAGCTATGATTGGGGCATTTAAGAGGATTGCTGGTGCTAACCTTGCTCTTACATCTACAAATCTTGCACCTGTTAACCGAGAACTGTTATTTGAACGTTTGCGGGCATTGGGTCGTAAAGAGTTTTTTGGAGTGAAAGCAACCAATTCGACTGTAGCAAAGAAATAGGCCTGAAGGAGTTGAATAGATCCTTGAGTAGATGTCCTGTTTTGACTAGGAGAAGTTAGGTTGTACTGTGTTCCTACTCAACAATGAGTCTCATCGTTGGTGGAATACTGTGAAGAGAGGTACTACTACAAACCATTTGACTTTGGATTGTTTCCTAGAAGTGTTTAAAAGGAAGTTTATAGGTTAGAAGTGT
This sequence comes from Gossypium anomalum, assembly GCA_025698475.1. NCBI lineage: Eukaryota > Viridiplantae > Streptophyta > Magnoliopsida > Malvales > Malvaceae > Gossypium > Gossypium anomalum. The sequence goes on along the minus strand of CM046968.1, from coordinate 62,374,046 downwards.
AACACCCCTAACCCATAACCGTCTCTGGAATAGGTTAGAGGCGTTGCCGGACTTGTAACTCAATTTAGAACAATCATTTATCTAAAATCATCTTATTTTAGTCAATATCATTCATTCACATTCAATATGTACTTAACTCAAGCATATAAAGCTTAAATCATGCATTTGAGACTAAATCGGTAACATGGTAAAATTTTGGGAACTTAGAAAAATTTCAACATTTCAAGTATCACATGCCCGTGTGAATAGGCCATGTGCCTTACACGACTAGTAGACACGTCCGTGTCTTAAACCATGTGAAAACAGCGCATACATACTAACTTGTGTCACACGGTCGAGGACACACCCGTGTGCCAGGCCGTGTGAAAACTGGAGAGAATACTGACTTAGGTCACATGGCCAACCACATGCCCGTGTGCCCTTCGAAATGGCCACACACACCCGTGTATCAAGCCATGCCAAAACAATAGGGTATACTGACTTATCAACATGGCCAAGTCACACGCCCGTATGCTAGACCGTGTGCCATTTAGAGGGGTATACTGACTTGTACCACACAATCGGTCACACGCCCGTGCGTGAGGCCGTGTGGAGCATACTGACTTCAATTCCATTTCAACACCAGAGGACACACGACCGTGCAATATGACCATGTGTCACATACGGTTGAGACACACGCCCGTGTCCCTGCCGGTGTGGACAAAAATCAGCTATTTACAATGCCATTTAGCCACCCTATATACACAAGCATAATGACTATATTTCATAACCCAATTAGTGCACATATCATAACCATTCAATATACAATATATACCAATTCAACTTGATATTCAATCACCTATTTAATACCATGCATAATCCATTCATTTAACAAAATATTTATCAATACCTCACTTGCATATTTTCATTCCATAATTTCTTGACAAAACATACCATAATTGAACACTAAAATTCAACCAAAACATAGTACCAAAATAAGCCAAATCACATGGCTTAACCTATACTCAAAATATACCAAAAGCATAACTTTCAAGTGACTATGACTAACATCATTTAAACTAGCCTATACATGCCATATTTACATATCCACAAATTTAAAAGTACCAATTGGAAATTTGATAGTATGATGTGCAACTCCGACTTGTCCGAAACGAGCGAGCTATCGAACCTCTATAAAACATAGAAAAAGAAACAAAGTAAGCTTTATGGCTTAGTAAGCCCGTATAAGTCAACTTAAACTTACCACTATACCAAATCAAAGCGATTAAATAAAGTAAACTCAATTCAATCTTCCCAATGCCTAATAGAAGTATTCATCAACAAGTTAGTCATATATATGCATATAATCATCCATTATCCCAATCTCATATATTGTATCATATCAAATTCACATATATCAAATACATCATATTCAACATTTCATTCTCAATCATATATTCAATAATGGTACTCATTGGTATAAACCATATTTATGCCCATTGAATCTATTAGAATTTCAAAGGATACTCAGGTGATAAACATCAGTAATCCGTCAACTTATTATCATTTATGCTCTTTCGAGCCATGATCAGTAAGCTCCTCCTGAGCTGATGAACAGTAAGCTCAATTGAGCTAAAACGGTAAGCTCAATAAAGCTGAACAGTAAGCTCATACGAGCTGAAATGGTAAACTCTAATGAGCTGAAAATAGTAAGCTCTTACGAGATGTGGTGAGTCCGCAACAAATGCAGGACCTCGACCAAATCGGTAACCCTACTGGCATGTCACTTGTATCCTATGAATTCATACAGTTCAAACAGGGCTCGGTAACCATTAAGCTATATCAATAAGGCATTTTTGTTTCAAATATATTAATTACTTAAACACAGACATGTATTTCAAATATTGACATTTATATCAGTTCGATTCTAATTATACGAACTTACCTCGTATCCTCGGATAAAACTATTAGTTATTCTTCCATTTTTTGTTTTCCCCGATCTAGTTCCAATATTTGCTTATCTTGAACTATATAATATCAAATTAACTCATTCAAACTTTCAATCAATTCAATTTAGCCTAAAACATTCATCTTGGCTAATTTATAATTTTACCCCTAGACTTTTGACTACTTTGCAATTTAGTTCTTAACACATAAAAATGCAAAATTGCACAATTAGGCCATACCCCATGATAGCTGAATTTACTATATACCACTAGCAGCCTATATCTTTCATTATTTTACGCTTTTAACCACACAATTTTACATTTTCTCAATTCATTCTCTATTTGACATTTTTGTCAAAAATCACTTTACAAAACATGTAAAACTATCATCAAGCTTCCATAATCTTTCTTTAAACATCAAAGAACTCAAGTATTCATCAATGATACTTTAAAAAATCATGAACAAATTCAAAAATTAAGGTACGAGCTAGCTAGAATACAAAGCAATGATCTCAAAAATGTAAAAATCATTAAAAACAGATCGAAAAATGAACTTACAAGCTAGATTGAGCTATGGCAGAATGCTAGGTTTTCTAAAGTTGTCTCCTTCCTTCAACAATCGATTCCAAAAAGATGAACAAGCATGTTTCTATTTTATTTTATTTATCTATTATAACATTAATAACATTTTACTAAACTAACCTTTAACTAACATTAAAAATCCACCTTATACATGTCCAAAGTTGTCCACTAATTATAAAAATGGTATGCTTACCATGCAAGTACTCCATAATTTCATTTATATAGCTAATTGATTCATTTCACTTATAGAATTCATATTGTACACTTTACATGATTTAATCCTTTTTACCGAATTGAGCATTTAAACGGTAAAATTTATATACGAAACTTTCACACAATAATTCTATCATACAGTAAAATTTAATAAAATAATAAAATAAAATTTTAACTTTGGATTTGTGGTCCTGAAACCACTGTTTCGATTTGACCTAAAAACGGGCTGTTACAAGAAGTACATGGAAGTAGTACATGGTTCGTGTGACTTGGCCATGGGGAATCACCCTAAGTTGTGCAAAATTTGAACAAAGGACATACGGTCGTGTCCCAGCCCGTGTCCTCACCAGTGTAACTAATTGAGTAGGGTTACACATTCGTGTTCCAAGCCGTGTAACTCCTTGAGTTGCCCCGCACGCTTGTCTGCCAGGCTGTGTAACTCCTTGACTTAAACCTTAAGAAGGTTCTTAGATGACACACGCCCGTGTGACAGCCCGTGTCTTAGGCCGTGTGAACCCAAAATTCACCTAAAATCAAGCCATTTCATAACCAAACCATGCATAGACATTCAATCCATTTGTGCACACTTTCAAGTAATCTAAAAATCATTCAAACTTGCATAAACTTACCATTTCAAGCATCCTAAATTACCTAACCAATATACCATTCATAGGCACTACAAATATACCAAAACATAACATGCCAAAATAAATCAATAGTAGCTTATTTCAAGCATCATAACCTAGTTCAATTACTTACCAAAACATAGCACAAATTGACCATTATCATACCATTCCAAACATACCATAAAGAGCCTTATTTACCAGTATTAGCAAGTGACCAAAAATGATGAAGTTTGGTAAACATTAAAGAGCACCAACCAGACATAATATTAAAGTCATAAACATATCAAAGCACCATTATAAAATGTTCTATACATGCCATTATTAACCTTTTCCAATATATAAAATAAAAAACTATTGAAAAGACTTCTGCATAGTGTGATATATCTCCGACAAGTTTCCAAACCGATCGAGCTTCTGATAATCTATGAAATAAAAGAAAGAAACTACGTAAGCAATGAGTGCTTAGTAAGCTCATATAAACTTAAACATAACTTACCATTTCAATGATATAGTGCATAGATTTAACATAATTCAACACCAATTCCATAAGCTTAACAAAGCCTAATCAACATCATCAACTCACAAGTTAGTATGTCCATCCATAACACAAATGAAATCAATCATAAGATATGTAATTTTCCATATATACAACACCATTTAGCACATTAATCCTTTCATTCTATCATGATTCAATCCATTTGCATACTTACCTTTCTGTTCCCTTTTCTTGCCTGTTGAACAATCTAGAATTACATTGGATACACAGGAAAGCTCACACAAAGTGTGCCTTTACATATAACTGTAAACTTTCCTTTACATCAATGCTCACACGAGCTATGAAATAAGCCTGATCACATGATTTGTAGAGAAGAATGTAAGCTACACGATGCTGCTCACACGAGCTGTAGAGAATCTGTAACAAATGTTGGACCTCAGCCATCGGTGGGACATTCAAGACCAGCACCCAAAACATGAAATCCTTAATGAAATGTCATTTGTATCCTAAGAATTCCTAAGGTTCAACCAGGACTCGATATCCATCAATTCATCATAGCATTGATACGTTTGTATATTGATTCATTTACATCAAAATAACATAATAAACATTCAATTTTAACAACATTTAAGTGATTACAGTTTATACGAAGTTACCTCGATAACTAGGGCGTGGAAGAAAGATCAAACTAATCCGAAACTTTAGCTTTTCCTCGATCTAAGTTTGAATGTGATTTATCTTGATGTCAATAGGTAATTTCAATCAATTATATACTTCTAGTATTCAATTTAATCCACATTTCATATTTATACAAAATTACCATTTTGACCCTAACAATTTAACTTTTCACAATTTAATCTTTATGCTTATAATTTTAAATTTAACCATTTTAATCCTCTATAAATGCTAATTGAATTTCTTAAGGACTCTATCAACTCACTATAACCATTATTTCATAAATTTAACATGAAATTTTACTATTTTCACAAATAAATCCCTAAATGCAATTTCATCAAAAATCACTAAACAAAACATGTTTATTTTTCAACAAAGATTCATAATTCATCAACTAACATCAAAACTAACCAAAAACACTCATGCAAGTCCGTCAACCTTTAACAGTTTTGCAAATCAACCCCGGGCTAGATTAAGCTAAAACAAACTAAAAAAATCATTAAAAAAGGGACCAAAATCACATAGTATGCAAGGTTCGGAGATTGACCAAACCTTTCTCTACTCCACTGGCTAGTTTTAAGGTTTCAAAATGACAAAAAAAAAGATGAAGATGACAACTTTGGTTCATCTTTTCTCACTTAATTAACTAAGTAAACTTCAAAATTTCTTAACAAAATTTTAATATGACCTTAGTATAATATCGAAGAAATTAAAATAATAATTATATAATAACTCACTCATCGAAATTGTTGTCTCAAAACAACTATTTCTGATAACACTAAAAATAGGTTGTTACAACTCTCCCCCTAATGGAACTTTCGTCCCTAAAAATCTTACCAGAAAATAGGTTTGGGTATTGCACTTTCATCGCTTCTTCTGGTTCCCAGGTAGCTGCTTCAATTCCATGACGTTGCTAGAGAACTTTAACTAAAGCTATTCTTTTATTTCTCAGCTCTTTAACTTCCCAAGCTAAAATTCTAATCGGATCTTTCGTAAACGACATATCTAGCTGAATCTCAACATCTACAAGTGAAACCACATGTGAAGGGTCTGATTGATATCATCATAACATTGATACATGAAACACATTATGAATTTTCTATAACTCCGATGGTAAAGCCAACCGATACGCCACTGGTCCAATCCTCTCGATGAACTCATACAGCCTGATGAATCGAAGACTATGTTTCTCTTTTTGACCAAACCATAGAGCTTTTCTCCAATGGGATACCTTTAGAAATACCTTGTCACTAACTTGGAATTCAATATCTTTTCTTTTCAAATTCGCATAGGTTTTTTGATGATCGAAAGTAGCTTTCAAACTGTCTCGTATTACTTTGAATTTTTCTTTGATTTTTATAATCAAATCAACACTAAATAACTTTTTCTCGCTCAGCTTAGTCCAGTATAACATAGTTCAACAATTTCGACCATATAAAGCTTCATATGGTGCCATTTTAATACTCTTTTGATAAATTTTATTGTATGCAAATTCAACCAACTGACCATCAATTTGTCAAAGAAACACTATACTAAAATGTACTCGAGTGCCCAGAGCTTCCTGTAACTTACTCTAGAATCGAGAAGTAACCTATGGATCCTTATCAGAGATAATAGAAACTGGCACACCGTGTAGTCTAACAATCTCAGAAACATACAATTTTGCCAAATTTTCTAGTGAATAATCTATATGCAATGGAATGAAATGTGTGGATTTCGTCAAACAATCTACAATGACCCACACAACATCTTTCTTTCTCAGAGATAGAGGCAATCCCGATACAAAGTCTATTGTAAGTCGTTCCAATTTCCATTCTAAAATCATAACTGGTTGTAACAAACCAGAAGGCACCTGATGCTCGAGTTTAACTTGCTGACAGATCAAACATGTTGATACAAACTTTGAAATCTCTTGTTTCATTCCTAGCCACCAATACATCTATTTCAAATCACTATACATTTTATTCCTACCAAGATGAATCGATAGGTTACTGCTATGAGCTTCATGTAAAATCTTCTGAATGACATAAAATTCCTCAGAATACAAATCATATTTCTAACGTACAAACTGCCATCTGAATTAATATAATTGCAAAAACATCGGTCTAGCTTTTAATCCAGCTAGTATAGAACCATCATCAATCAATGCCAACCGTGTGTTCAAAGCTCACGAAGCAAACAAAGATTTCCTACTTAGAGTATCAGCAACAATATTAGCTTTTCTTGGGTGATAGTTGGTGATTAAATCGTAATCTTTCAACAATTCAAGCCGTTTACGTTCTCTTAAATCCAGATTTTTCAGTGACATCAAATACTTTAGGCTTTTGTAATCCGTGAAGATATTATATTTTTCTCCATACAAATCTTTAAAGCAAAAACAATAGCTACAAGCTCCAAATCATGAGTCGGATAATTCTTTTTGTGCATTTTCAACTATCGTGCCGCATAAGCTACCACTTTGCCTTCTTGTATCAAAACATAGCTCAAACCATTTAATGAAGCATTACTATAAATCATGAATTCCTTATCGGACTCTAGCTGAACCAACACAAGGGTTTCAGTCAGCAAGGCTTTCAACTAATCAAAGCTTTGTTGACATTTTTTAGACCATTCAAACTTGACATCTTTTGAAGTAGTTTTGTCAATGGTGTAGCAATCATTGAAAATCCTTTAATAAATCTCTGATAATAACTAGCTAAACCCAGAAAACTGCTAATGTCTAAAATATTTCTTAGAGGTTTCCAACCACTATAGCTGATATTTTCTCAGGTCAACCCTAATACCATCTATCTATACCACGTGTCCCATCCAATCGACCTGATTCAATTCGAACCCTTTCACCGTTTTGACATTTCGACATAATATGCTTCCGTCTATAGTTCACAATAGCATTATGTAGAGTTAACTAGTATATGCCAAGAATCAAATCAAACTCATCAAATGACAACAACATCAAATCAGGCAAGAAGTTGCAATCCCGAATCATCAAATGACAATTTTTATAAACATTATCAACTAACACAAACTACCCTAAAGGACTCGCTACTTTAACCACAAATTTTGTAGACTCAAAAGATATTTTCTTATCTGACTCTAAATTTGTGCATACATATAACTGGGTTGACCCCGAGTCAATCAAAGCGTTAACGTTAGTATCAAAGATAGAAAATGTACTAGTGATCACATCAGGTGCTGATTCTTCCTCTTGAGCACGAATCACATAAGCCCTTGCTAGTGCCCGTGCCTCAGATCTAACAGTAGAATCTTTCATTTTGCCTCGACTGTTATCCGTATTACCACTATTTCTAGATAGTCTCCCTCTCGCAGTTGTGTTACTTAAACTAGTATTTTGAGCTTTTTCCTTATCCGATCTTTCAGGCAATGTCTAAGAAATGATTGTAGGAACCACATTTGAAGCACAACCTGTCTTTCAATATGCACTCCTTGAAATGTCATCTATTGCATTGCTAACATTCTACTTTGTTATTTATGACGCTACCCATACTCGTTACAAATGTAGCTTGAGGTCTCGAACTCAAATGCTGCTTTCCTTCATCTCTTCCCGAGAAACCTACTGAAGCTAATGAATGATTGTGAAATTCTTTTGATATCTTCGATGGAGATGAGAATGATTTTCCCATAGGTCATTTACTTGTGTCACGATTCCTAGAATCTATTTTTCTTTTTGCTTTGTTGAGTTCCTTGGCCTTGTATGCTCTATCAACAAAAACCATAAATTCTTTCATCTCTAGAATCCCAACTAAAAACTTGATATCTTTATTTAGACCATCCTCAAATAGAGTACACATAACAACCTCTGATGGTAAACACATAAAAACAAAACTTTTGCATAAGCTAAGGCTTGAACTCAGGACTTCTCCAATACGTCCCAGGACACTTAACCACTGAAGCAAGCATGCATTTATGTTACTTTCTTGCACATGTGCAGCCTCCAATTGTTCCATACTCAAAACCTAATAATTCTAGGCCCAAAATTTAGGGCGTTACAATTCACCCCTCCTTAAAGAAATTTCGTCCCCGAAATTTCCAACTATCAGATCTGTCAAATAACACAAACTACACCACTACACTCCCGCTGCACACTCTAGTTCCAAAACACTACCACCTTTAACTTGAGTGTTTTTAGTAAGTCTACAGATAGACAAGGATAGTACATCAATCTAATACTAAGCCGCACGATCATGAGACCCAGCTCAAGCAGCTCCATGGCCTCTACCGCAGCCTCTTGTACCCCTTCCGTGAGTACCTCTGGTCTTTATTATCGAGTTGCATTTTATCTTTGTTAACAATTTTATGCAGCTCAGTTTACAATTCCAGTGTTTATTAATAGATGTTTTATGGAAACAGTATCAAAAGTATAGGTATTATTTCCGCACAGCGTAATGTCTATCGGGCTTTTACTACGATTTGATATCGCTACCTAAGAGTTTGCAAGATGTACCTCTACAAAGATTCTCGAGAATCCTACCTGGCAGCGGTTTGAATAAATCAAAATACAGTTTTAGAAAGAACTTACAGGATTAGCTCGGAGACTCGATGTACCACACATTCAACAAAACATTTTTAAAATACCTAAAATCATTTGAAATAGTTTATTTAGAAATTCCAAGTCTAAAAAGTAACCCAAATCCATAGCCAAGTTTTGCAACTTGGCTCTAATACCACTAAATGTAGCACCCCAAACTCGGCCTGGACTTTATGGCTGAATCTAGCGATGTCACATTGAAGTGTTTTTCGTAAAGCATGATATCATTTGAAAAGCCCAATATTTATCTAGCCTCTTTGTGTGATCTAGAAAATGATTTTAAAACTTGCGTTACTATCAAAAAGTATTTACTTTAAAACGTTATTAATTTCAAAATCTCATTTATAGCGAAAGCTTTTGAAACTATTTTGCATATTCGTTGTATTTTGGTAAATCATGTATATCTTTTGAAAACCTACATCCTACTACTAGTAGATATAAATCAAAATAAATAAAACCCCAAAATTTAAAATTATAGAGGCCTTATTACATAAAAATACCTAAATAAAACTACTTATAAATTAAAAGTCAAATATGGAAGCGTAAGCTATTGTGTAGCCACCTTCGAGTCCCTCGCAACACCGATCCACCTAAGGATTACCTGCGTAGATAAGCAGAAGGGTGAGTTTACGAAAAACTCAGTGTGTATCCCTTAAAAAACAAACAGTCAATCATACAGTAAGTAAATACAGTCTGGGCCTAAGCCCTTATCAGTAACAGTGACAATATCAGTTTGGGCTTTAGCCCATCTCAGCACAGAAACAGTCATATGTTTGGGCCTTGGCCTTTTGCAGTAATAGTAAACAGTGCCGAAATAGTAAATAGTATGCAGGTCCTGCCCATCCAGCCTCTACACACCATCTCCGTCCAACCCTACACTCCATGTGGGGATATAATCAACCCACCCATCCCTACACAGCAGAATTAGCACCGATTGCGACACTAAATAGTATTTACAGTAGAGCTGCCAGTATAATAGGCTTAGACCCATCAGTGGTTTGCAGCAGAGCTGCCAGTACAGCACACTTCCTCCAAGCATATAAAAACCCATCCCCATGCAATGCATCATGCCACATATCATGTCATTGCATAATATCAAACATGTACTCAACACAGTTACAATAGCATGCTAAAATATAAACATATACCACATAGGGGCAAAACAGTCAATTTACCATGTAGGGGCATTTCAGTCATTTTACCACATAATGGCAAAACAACCATTTTACCACATAAGGGCAACAGTCATTTTGCCATATAAGGGCAAACAGTCATTTACCACATAAAGGCAAAACTGTCATTTTACCACATAAGGGCAAAATAGTCATTTTACCACATAAGGGCAAAATAGTCATTTTATCGATTAAGGGTCTAGGTACGCTTACCGACCCAATAGAAGTTCCACGGCCGTCTCGTTGACTCGTGCAACCTTAACAGTTGAGCAGTAAAAATAGGACCAAGGCCCATATTGCGGGCCCATGTGGGACCACACACCCGTGTGGCCAACAAAGCCCTAAAATGGCCTTGGTCATGTGAACTACATAGCCTGGCCCAATATTCTCCATAGTTTTGTGTGGTTTACCCATGTGGGGTCCACGAGCCCGTGGGGCCCACATGGCCCATCTCTGTAACGCCCCGTACCTGAGACTGTTACCGGAGTCAAACACGAGGTATTAACGGGCTTCATTCTTTTCTTTACACAGTTCATTTTAAAAATTTCCAGATAAGCTGGCTAACTGTGTCACAGTTACCTCAAAAATCATATCTCGAGTTTGGAAACTCGAAAACTGATTTCATAAATTTTTCCTAAAACTAGACTCATATATCTATCTACAAATTTTTTTTCTAGAATTTTTGGTCAGGCCAATTAGTACAATTTATTATCTAAATCTCCCCTGTTTCAGGGTTTGACTACTCTGACCTTTATGTATTACGACCTATATATCTCCCTGTACAGGGCTCCAATACATATGATGTTTGTTTCTAATGAAACTAGACTCAAAAAGGAATCTATACATATAAGGAATGACTTCTAATTATCTCTGGTTAATTTATGGTGAATTTTAAAAGTCAGAACAGGGGATCCAGTAATCGTTTTGGCCCAGTTTCACGAAAACTTAAATATCTCATAAAATACGACTCATATGGTCGTTTCGCTTCTTCCATATTAAAATAGACTCATCAAGATTCGATTATATATTTTATTCATTATTTAGTTACATTTCTAAAATTTTTAGTGATTTTTCAAACTCACACCACTGCTGTTATCAACATCTATTTTAAGGCCAATTACACCTATTTCCTAGTTTTACATAATACAACTAGCTATTTGACATACATAGCATCAATTAAGATCGGGATTAACCATTGCCAACATTTCCACACCTCTCTATAACCATGTATAAACAAATGATTATAACACCATGCTCAAAATATATAAGCCATTTTCGCATGGCCTACCGAATATATATACTTTACCAAAAAGGGACTTAATTAACAACAAGGTTAGTCCTATACATGCCGTTTTCAATATAGAACTAAGAGAGTACCAAAAAGTGGCTTAGATAGTGTGAATGACTTCGACCTTGACCCTTCCAAATCCGATAGCTGACGAACAATATCTATAAAACAGAGAATCAAAGTAACAAAGTAAGCATTTAAATGCTTAGTAAGTTCAAGTAATAAAATTATTTACGATTACAAAGATATAGCATTCATATAACTAAATGAATATTTGCATATACGCTTATTCCCAAGTCATGCTTACCTCACACATCAACCAAAGATATTCATACATATGGGATCAAACCTAACTAAGGGCCTAAGTTGTTAATCAATAAAGCAATTACTATCAAAAAGGAATTTACCTTTCCGATACATATACAAACATACCTTATTGTTTGGATTTGTATGAACGTATTAATTAAAATTATTACAGCAAGATTGTTCATTTCTAAATCCAAGTACCTTCGGGATTTAGCCGGATGTAGCAACTCGCACAAATGCCTTCGAGACTTAGCCCGGATATATTCAATAGTGCAAAAGCCTTCGGGTTTTAGCCCGGATATAGTCACTAGCACAAATTGCCTTCGGGTCTTAGCCCGGATATATTCAATAGCACAAATGCCTTCGGGTCTTAGCCCGGATATATTCACTAGCAAAATGCCTTCGGGTCTTAGCCCGGATGTCATCAGAATAATCATACACATATGTCATTTAATCATGATACATCCATTTTTAATTTTCATTTATGAAGCTCAAATACAAAACATTTATCAAACCTTACCCATATCGGTTAAATAGTCACATACAAAGAACATGATTTTTATGGGTTTTATAAAATGATCTCTATACACATTTGGATGCCCGTCATAGGTATAAACTAATCACCTCAATAAATAATTCAAATAGAATCATTATATCACCGTTTATTTATTATGCTTATATGTCATGACTTAATCAAGTCATAAACTAAGTTTCATTGCTTGAAAACTTACCTTATACCCTTCTGAACAATCTCGCTTTAGCTATTCCGTGACTTTAGCTTTTCCTCTATCCGATGTTGCCCCTTTATGCTCTTGAGCTATGTTAAATAAGTTTAGTCATATTAGACCTTATCAAATTTATTTAAGCATTAAATAACAAACTCCTTGATTATTAAACACTCATTCGGCAAGAACATAGGTAGCTTATGCTACATTAATTTTAATTCATTAGCCGAATACTCATGTATCTATAATAAGCACATATGACATCTTCTTCAAGACACATTCGGCTATGGCATAATTTCCTCTTAAAACCCTTAATCAAGCCACCATCACAGGTATCATTACAAAGTTCCACACTTAGCATGCTAATGACATTAAAACAATTCACCTTAACCGAAACTTAACTCACACACAACCTATATTCTAACCATAAAATGAGTAGAATTTTAATTAATCATCCAAATACATTCGTACTTAAACATCATTCTGAACTATACTCATTTTACATCTATAAAACTACAAGCCGAATATACCTATACTTATATCATCTAAACATCAACCCTCAATTTCTTGCCAAAGCACATATATTCGAAAGAAAATAAGGCAATATAACAGCCTTTAGTTCCATTTTTAATCCATGCATCTAACATTCTAAGCTTTCATCCTATTCTATCACTTAAAATACAACATTGTACAATAATTTCCTAATTCAAATTCGGCTATTTCACCAGAACAAAAGATGATTTATTAATATTGTCCAACTATTAAACTACTTGCACATACCTTAAACTACTCAAATTAACAACCATAAACCTCTTTCATCTTTTGCCATAGCCGAATGCCCAAGGTACTAAACAATTCTAAATTTGATTAGGGGTTAAGAAAAGAACCTAATAACTAACTCAAAAGATGCTAAAAATTTTAATAATCATCATTGAACTTACCTTAATTAGCAATCACCATGACCGAATTTCTCAAAGCTTCACTTTCTCTTCTTTCCCTAGCTACGACAATGGAGGAGAAGAATATAGCCAACCTTGGTTTCTCCTCCCACTATCCATATTTTTCATTTCTTTATTCTTTAATTCATTTTTTTGTAACATTAATTTATAAACAAAATATTATAATATCTTTTATTCCATAACATGGCCGGCCACTATCAAATATTTGGCTAATTTGACATGCAAGTATAATTATTTTAACATTATGAATTATTAGGCCATTTTTATTTTTGTCTAGCACATTTCTACCTTTTTTTATATAAGTTCTATTTGATAAAATTCACATACAACCAACAAAATTCAAGCATGAAATTTTCACACATGCATATTCACATATAATAAGTATCAAATGTGACAATTAATTATCATTTCGACTCGGTTTTGTGGTCCCGAAACCACTTTCTGATTAGGGCCAAATTAGGGTTGTCACAATCTCAGCCAAATGTGGCCCAAAACGGCCCAAGCCCATGAAATCGCTTATGGGGGCCTCTACGATCAAACGCCCCTATTTTTGCATTCAAATTACCACACGAGCGAGTGCACGTTCGTGTAGCGTCTACGGTCACATTTTTCAGCTTTTTTCAGTTTAGGATTTAAGCAGTGTGGTTACACACCTGTTTGCGAAAATGCACTACTAGATCACGAGTATTCCAAACCTATCACAATCAGAACTCTGATCAAACACTTATCCAACGAATTGAAAAGAACCCTAGCCAACACTTGCTCAAGAAATTACCTATCACCTTCTTTAATCGATCACCCTGGAACTGTTACAAAAGATCTAATCACAAGGCCTTAGGGGTTTGCTGCACTCCTTGCCTTGGTCATGTGAATTACACAGCCTGGCCTAATAATCTCCACACGGCCCAACGTGCCCCAAAACGGCCCTAACCCATGAAATCGGTCATGGTGGCCTCTATGATCCAACACCCACGTCTATGCGTTCGATTTACCATACAAGCGAACACACACCCATGTGGCATCAAAGACTACATTTTTCAACTTTTTGCTGATCTACAGTTTGGGCAGTGTTTACACACCTAGCCTATTTTTGTCGCCTAACCCCACGCGATCACCCTAGTTACCTAATATGATCAAAAATCCATTCCATTGTCACTACACAAGCAAGTTAATCATAGCCTAAAACAAGTTATCCAACTCCCAGTGGGACCATTCATACCGTTAATCTAATAACAAAGAAACAATTTCTCTCCTCTAACGCATCAATGACGGTCCTTAGTCCATTGGCCGCCTCCTGATCACATAATACACTATCCTGTTAAAAACTAATCTTCAAATAATCTAGCAGTGAAGGAATGAATACTTACAAAAAATCAATGAAAGCTAAAAACAACAGTAGTTCTACAGGAAGATGATAATTCGACGCTAGAAGAAAGAGTATAGGGAGTCCAAAACTTCAGCAAATAAGGAGTCCAGAATTCAGCTAAAAGGGAATAAAAATAATTCGGCTAAACAAAGAGCGAGGGAGAAAGGGGAGAGGTAAACTACAGCAACAGTTTGGGAAAAATAAAGTCAAAGAAGAAAAGTGGAAAACTAGCACAAAACCTTAGCAACATTCGGCCCTTCAGAAAGAAAAGATAACAATCGCCCCAAAGAAACAAGCGATAGAGAGAGGAATAGAAAAGAAAAGATCGACAGCAACGGGAGACAAAATTTAACAGAAACAATCCATGAAAATGAAAGAGTTAGGGAGGGAAACAGTTGGGAGAAAAAAATAAAACAAAATGGAGAGAAAACCACTCAAAATTGAATTCTTGAGGAACTAGAGTTCAAGTTCGGCACTAACACTTTCATATCCTCAAATTCCCTTATTTTTCTCCCCAAAATACTCCCCAAATCCCCAACAACCAAAATTTTATTAAAAATCCCTTAAAATTCGGCGACAACCATCCCCCCACAACATAACCACTTAGAACTTCGGTTAAACACAACTCTTCCATGACTAATCAATAAAAATAGATCCAATGTTGGCGCAGGTACTCAGAGTCTAGACCTCGGACAATAGTAACACGCCACTTATCCCCTGGGCTAGCAGGCTCTCTTCTGTCATGTTCTTCCCTTATTTACTTAAAAGCCTACTACCTAGAGACACTGCTTATTCCTCCAAAAATAGAACTTTTTGTACTTGCTCAGGTTTGAACCCAAGACTTCTCAGACACTTCCCAGAGCACTTAACCACTGAAACAAACATGCATTTTTGTCACTTTCTTGCACAGCTAAATATTTATGAGCAGCTTCTTAACTATTCCCATATTCAAGACCTAATACTTCTAGGCCCAAAATCCAGGGCATTATAATTCACCCCTCCTTAAGGAAATTTCGTCCTCGAATTTTCCAACTATCAGATCAGTCACATAACACAGACTACACCACTACGCTCCCGCTGTACACTCTTGTTCCAAAACATTACCACACTTAGCTTGAATGTTTCTAATACAGTCTATAGATGGATCGGGACAATGTCTCAATCCAATACTCAGTTGCACGATCATGAGACCCAGCTCGGGCACCTCTATGGCCTCTGCCGCAACCTCTTGTACCTCCTTCCGCAAGTACCTCCTACGCTCATAATCGAATTGTGTTTTAACTTTGTTAACAGTTTTATGCAGATCAGTTTACAGTTCCAGTGTTTATTAACAGATGTTTTATGGAGACAGTATCAAAAGTATAGAGTATTATTTCTGCACAGCGTAATGTTTATCAGTTTTACTACAGTTTCAGTATATGCTACCTAAGAGTTTGCAGTACTACCTACAGTAGTCTCAATAATCCTACCTATGGCAGTTTCAATCAAAATAAAAATATAGTTTCAGAGAGAACTTACAGGATCGGCGCGGAGACTCGGTGTACCACACATTCAGTAAAACATTTCAAAATACTTCCAAATCATTTTAAACAGTTCTTTTAGAAATTCCAAGTCTAAAAAGAAACCCAAATCCACAGCCAAGTTTTGTAACTTGGATCTGATACCACTAAATGTAACACCCAAAACCAAGCCTAGACGTTATGGTCGAATCTGGCGATGTCACATTGAAGTGTTTTTCGTAAAGCATGATATCATTTGCAAAGCCCAATCTTTATTAAGTCTTTTTGTGTGATCTAAAAGATGATTTTAAAATTTGCTTTGCTATCAACAATATTTACTTTAAAACGTTATTATTTCCACAATCTCGTTTGTAGCGGAAGCTTTTTAAAACAGTTGCGTACTTTCGTTTACTTGTAAAACATTATTTTCTTACGGTAGCTCTTAAAATCGTTTACGCACTCATGGTATTTTTGAAAAACATTTATCTTTTCAAAACCCGTGTTCTACTGCTAGCAGTTATAAATGAATTTAAATAAAACTCTAAATTAAACGTTAAAAAGTTTAAAAAGGCCTTATTACAGAAAATACCTAAATTAAAATACTTATAGTTTAAAAGTAAAAAATAAAAGCATGCGCGTTGAATGGCTACCCTCGAGTCCCTCGCAGCACCGATCCCCTAAAATTGGGGATTACCTATACAGTTAAACAGATGGGTGAGTTTACGAAAACTCACTGTATAATTCCATATAAGCAAACAGTCAATCAAACAGTACAATTACAGTCTGGGCCTAAGGCCTTATTAAAAACAATGACAATATCAGTTTGGGCTTTAGCCCATCCCAATACAGAAGCAGTCATATATTCGGGCCTTGGCCCATTACAGTAACAGTAAACAGTATGCAAGTCCTACCCATCCAGCCTCTACACACCATCTCTGTCTAACCCAACACTCTATGTGGGGATATAATCAACTCACCCATCCTTATACACCAGAATTAGCAGAGGTTGCGACATTAAATAACATTTGTAGCAGAGTTGCCAGTATAATAGGCTTAGAGCCATCAGTGATTTACAGTAGAGCTGCCAGCACAGTACACTTCCTCCAATCATATAAAAACCCACCCCATGCAATGTGTCATGCCACATGTCATGTCATAGCATAATATTAAACATGTACTCAACACAGTTACAATAGCATGCTAAAATATAAACATATATCACAGAGGGGCAAAACAGTCATTTTACTACATAATGGCGAAACAGTCATTTTACCACATAAGGGCAAAACAATCATTTTACCACATAAGGGCAAAATAGTCATTTTATCGATTAAGGGTCTAGGTACGTTTACCGACCCCACAAAAGTTCCACAGTCGTCTCGGGTGACCCGTGCAACCTTAATAGTCAAACAGCAAAAATGGGCCCATGTGGGCCCACATGCCCGCGTGGCCCATAAAGCCCTAAAATGGCCTTGGTCGTGTGAATTACACAGCCTAGCCTAATAATCTCCAGACATCCGTGTGGTTTACTCGTTTGGGGCCCACGAGCCTATGGGACCTACACGAGCCTATGGGACCTACACGGCCCAACTCGGCCCAACGTGGCCCAAAACGGCCCTAGCCCATCAAATCGCTCATGGTGGCCTCTACGATCCAACGCCCATATCTATGCATTTGATTTACCACACAAGCGAGCGCACACCCATTTGGTATCAAAGACTAGATTTTTCAGCTTTTCGCCATTCTACAGTTTGGGTAGTGTTTACACACCTGGCCTATTTTTGTCGCCTAACCTCACGCGATCATCCAAGTTACCTAATATGATCAAAAATCCATTCCATTAGTCACCACACAAGCAAGTTAGTCATAGCCTAAAACAAGTTATCCAACTCCCAATGGGACCATTCATACCGTTAATCCAATAAAAAAGCAACAATTCCTCTCCTCTAACGTATCAATGACGACCCTCAGTTCCTTGGCCGCCTCCTGATCAAATAATACACCATCTTGTTAAAAACTAAACTTCAAATAACCTAGCAGTGAAGGAATGAATACTTACCGAAAATCAATGAAGGCTAAAAACAACAGTAGTTCTAAAGGAAGATGATAATTCGACGCTAGAAGAAAAAGTATAGGGAGTCCAAAAATTTAGCAAATAGGGAGTCCAGAATTCGGCTAAAAGGGAATGAAAATAATTCGGCTAAACAAAGAGTGTGGGAGAAAGGGGAGAGGTAAACTGTAGTGACAGTTTGGGGAAAATAAAGTCAAAGAAGAAAAGTTGGAAACTAGCACAAAACCTCAACAACATTCGACCCTTTAGAAAGAAAAGATAACAATCGCCCCAAAGAAACAAGCAGTAGAGAGAGGAATAGAAAAGAAAAGATCGGTAGCAACGGAAGACAAAATACAACAGAAACAATCCATCAAAATGAAAGAGTTGGGAGGGGAACAATCGGGAGAAAAAAACCAAAATAATATGGGGAGAAAAACCACTCAAAATCGAACTCTTGAAGAACTAGAGTTCAAGTTCGGCACTAACACTTCCATATCCTCAAATTCCCTTATTTTTCTCCCCAAAACACTCCCCAAATCCCCAACAACCAAAATTTTCTTAATAATCCCTTAAAATTTGGCCACAACCACCCCCCACAACTCAACCACTTAGAAGTTCAGTCAAACAAAACTCTTCCATGACCAATCAATAAAAATAGATCCAATGTTGGCGTAGGTACTCGAACTCCAGACCTCACACAATGGCAACACACCACTTATCCCCTTGGCCAGCAGGCTATCTTCTGTCATGTTCTTCCCTTATTTACTTAAAAGCCTACTGCCTAGAGACAATGCTTATTCCTCTAAAAATAAAACTTTTTGCACTTACTCAGGTTTGAACCCAAGACTTCTCAGAAACTTCCCAGAGCACTTAATCATTGAAACAGACATGCATTTGTGTCACTTTCTTGTACAGCTAAATATTTATGAGCAGCTTCCTAACTGTTCCCATACTCAAGACCTAATACTTCTAGGCCCAAAATTAGGGGCGTTACAGTTATTCTTGCATTATAATTTTAAGGTAACTAATGAATTAATTATTTAAAAGGATTGAAATTATAATTAATTGACATGATACTTAATTAGTGCATGTTTAATCATTTAAGGTAGATGAGGGTTAAACTAGGAACGGTATCTAACGATACATTAGCCTTGTATAACTTGCAAGATTGTTGTGATTAAACTGTTTCAAGGTAGAAATACATTGTTACCTCACGTAATCTTTTATGTGCTTATGAGATTGAATTAATTGTTTGAATTGACATAGAGATATGTACAAGAGATTATTTTAATTTCATAAGTATGTATGTTCATTAACACATTTACTTATTAAAATTTGTTTAATCGGTTGAATTGACATAGAGATATAGTCAAGAGATAAATGGATTTTGGCAGGAAAGTATGTTCATAAGTTAGCAAATTACCGAGTTGCCATGAATTTATTCGTAACAACATAAACATGAGTTTAATAAATATAAGTTAAGAGACATAATTAATCTAGCACAATTATGTCATCTTGATTACAATCATCTTTTGAACTCGTGCATTGGAACTTTTATTTTTTTTACTTTGTTAAAATCCTAGTTTTTAATCACCTCTTAATTCAAAATATTTTTTTCTTCACCAAAGTGTTTTTAAAATTGCATTCATAAATAATTCTTTCCACAGTCCCTGTGGGTACGATAATTCGACATTTACTTGTCACTTTATTACTTGTTAAGATTGTGTACACTTGTATATTTCCGTCGTTCCAGTAGTGAAACAAACTAAAAAAGGTGGTAGTAGATAGAAGCATGCAAAATCAAATTCATCTAGTAAAGCTAATACAAATGCCATGGCAAAGCAACCTCAAGAAATGAAAGGAAGGCCACCACCACCTTTTCTCTAGCGTTTCTAAAAGACGAAGCAAGATGCTGAGTTCAAGAAAATTTTGGAGGCCTTAAAGCAATTACACATCAATATACCTTTGGTGGAAGCATTAGCACAAACGCCTAACTATGTGAAATTCATGAAAGATATCCTATCCAAGAAGAGAAGGTTAGGGGAGTTTGAAGTTGTTGCACTTACTGAAGGGTGCACAACAATGCTGAAGAACAAACTACCACCAGAATTAAAAGATCCAGGGAGTTTCACTATACCTTGCTCTATTAGAAACCATTATGTAGGCAAAACATTATGCGATTTAGGTGTAAGTATCAATCTAATGCCTATGTTTGTTTTCAAAAAACTCGGGATAAGAAAGGCAAGACTTACTACAGTTACACTGAAACTAGCTAATAGATCATACGTCCATCCAGAAGGTAAAATTGAAAATGTTCTTGTAACACTTCTAACCCATATTTGTCGCCAAAATAGGGTTACGGAGCATTATCATAAAATCATAGCTTTAAAACATACATTTAGTACCTCTACATAAACATGGCATAATTCATAAATATACATTCATAACATCCCTTAATTGAACCCTCAAAACCTTAGAAAAACTTTAGAAATGATTCGAGAATAAATCAAAACATTTGGAACATTTAAAAAAAAGTTAGAAAAACTGAAGTGCAGGGGTCACACGGCTGAGACACACACCCATGTCTCAGGCAGTGTAACAATCAAAATAGTGACACATGGCTGTGTAGCAGCTTATGTCCCTACCCATGTAACTCTCTGAGTTGGGTCACACGGCCAAGCCACACGTCCGTGTACTAGGCCGTGTAACACTCGAAATGGCCTTACGCGCTCGAGTGCTATAATGCCCCAAAAATCTTTAATGTGTATTTTCGTATGTTTGTGCTACATAAAATTATATGTTAGCTTCAGTGGTTAAGTGTACTGGGAAGTGTTTGAGAAGTCTTGGGTTCAAGCCTTGGCTTGTGCAAAAGTTTTGTTTTTATGAATAAACCCCTGTCTCTAGTCAGTAGGCTTTTAAGTAAGTGTGGGTATTTCATGACAGAAAGGGTTTGTTAGTCTATGGGATAAATGGCGTGTTGTGGTTACCTAAGGTTTGATGTTCGAGTCCTGGTATGCGTAGAGAGTGTTTTATTTTTCTAGTAGGGCTATGAAGGAGTTTTAATCAACCTGAACTACTAAAGAGTTGTAGTAGAATTCGAATTTGGTGGTTGAGGGAGGAGTGGACGGTTTTGAGTGATTTGGGGAGGAAATTATGGGAATTTAAAAGTAGTAGGAGAGTTGGTGTCGAATTTGAACTCTCGCTTCTCACATTTTCGGCTTTGGTTAGTATTTTCTCTCTATTTCGATTTCTGTCAACATTCTTTTTCACCTTTTGCCATTGTGTCGAATTTTGCTAGGGACTTCGGGTTTTGCTTTGTCTTCGATTTTGCTCTTCCCTTCAATCCCCTTGCCTACCAATTCTCTTTTCTTTTCTCCCTCTCCCAATTGATTTTGCTTTGGCCGATTCTCTTTTCTTCTCCCCCTTTCTCAATTGGTTTTACTTTGGCCGATTCTCTTTTCTTCTCTCTCTCTCTCAATTGGTTTTTCTCTTTGGCTGAATGATCTTTCTCCTTCTTTCTCAATTCTTTTGGTTTTAACAACCCTTTTTCTTCACCTTATTGTTTTGACCGATTACTCTATCTCTCCTTCTTCTATTCTTTCGGTTTTGGCAATTGTTCTTTGACCAATCAAGTTTGAGTGCTCACGGTTGTTTTCTTTTTCTCTCTCTGCCGTAATAGTCTTTCACCTAACATCTTCCTTTACTACTGACTATTGCTAGGGGTGTGGTTGTGCTAGCCTTTGCGTCTATCGTATCGTGTGATTTTAGCCTTCGTTTTGGGGGTAGGAAGATTGCTTCTTTTTCCTATATTTGGGTTACCTTTTTTATAAGTGGATATTTATTTGGTTCAAACTGTTCGTGTGAATAAATGTTAATAGGATTCAATTGGAATGCAGGTAATCACTAAGGAGCAAGTGATTAGTCTTTTATAACGGTTTAAGTGTGCAAGCCTCAATCGAATAATCAAGGCAAGTGATAGTTGATCTTTTGGATAAGTGTTTGGCTAGGGTTCTTTTTAATTCAATTGGTAGGCGATTAACCGTATGTTATGATTGAATATAGGTTTGCAGTGCTTGCGGACTATTTGCGCACTTTCGTAACAAGGTGTGTACAAACATAACTCTGACTATCGAAAATGGCAAAAGCTGGAATAAGTGAATGTCAACACCAAACGGGCGTGCTTGCAACCATGTAGGTAGGCCACATGATTAATTATGGGTGTATTGTTGACGTGGCTGGCCATGAACGATTGAATGGACTAAGACCCAATTGGGTCATTTTAGGCCAAATTGAGCCATATGTGCCCCACGGGCATGTGGGCCCCACATGAGTGTGTGGAAATTATTGAGCCAGGCTGTGTAATCCACATGGCTAAGGCCATTTTGGGCCGTGTGGGCCATATAGACGACTGTGGAACTACTGATGGATCGATAATTTTTCCTAAACCCCTATTTGATAAAATGACTGTTTTGCCCTATGCGATGCATGACTATATTTTAGAATGATATTTTAACTGCATTGGGTACATGTGTAATATTATGATATGACATGACATGTTGCATGATGCACTGCCTGGGGAGGGGTTTATTATGATTGGAAGAAGTGTACTGTATTAGCAGCTCTGCTGCAAATACTATTTAGTGCCGCAACTGGTGCTACTTAGAGTTTAGGGATGGGTGGGTTGATTATATCCCCACATGGAGTGTAGGGTTGGACAGAGATGGGGTGTAGAGGCTGGTTGGGTAGGATTTCTTGATTACATATCTGTACCATTACTGACACTGAGAAGGGCTCAGGCCCAAATTGATACTAATATTGTATTGGACTGAAGCCCTAACTGAAACTGAACCACGACTAAAATGGGCTTAGGCCTAGACTGTATTTGCTCATTATGTGGTTGTTTGATATGGGATTACACACTGAGTTTTCGTAAACTCACCCTTCTGTTTATCTGCGTAGGTAATCCCTAGGCTTAGGTGGATCGGCCACACAACTGCCATTAGTTTCGCATTTGATTTTGATTTTAAGTATTATTAGTTGGGTTTTTTTCTTGTAATAAGGCCTCTTGGATTTTTATTTTTAATTTGGGATTGGATTTTATTTGATTTGACTTATAACTGCTAGCAGTAGGAAAAGACGCGGGTTTTTAAAAAGATAAATGCTTTTCAAAGATACCACGGATATACCAAATGTTTTAAGAGCTTTCGCAAGAAATAACGTTTTAAAATTAATGACGTTTTAATATGATTAACTTTTTGGCAAACGACTCACATTTTGAAAATGAACGACCTGTCTTAAAATTATCTTTAAGATCACACAGAGAGGTTAAAGAGAGAATGGGTTTTTCAAAGATATCACACTTTACGAAAAACACTTCAAAGTGACATCGCTAGATTCGGCCATAATGTCCAGGCCGGGTATGGGGTGTTACATTTAGTGGTATCAAAGCCAGGTTGCATAACTCGACTATCGATTTGGGTTTCCCTTAAAACTTGGAATTTCGAAATGAACTATTTCAAATGATTTGAAGTATGTTGAAAGGTTTTACTGAATGTGTGGTACACTGAGTCTCCGACGCCGATTTTGTAAGTCTTCTAAAACTATTGTTTGTTTAAACTGAAATGCTGAGACTATTGTAGGTAGTAGACTGTACAAAAATACTCTAGTTAGGGTAAAATAAAAATTGTAGTAAGACTGCGATCTATGAAAACTCTGAAATACTGATACTATTTTCCATAAAATATCTGTTAATAAACACTGGAACTGTAAACTGATGCATAAAATTGTTAATACAGATAAAACACAACTTGATAATGAGTACCAGAGGTACTCGCGGAAAGGGTACAAGAGGTCGCAACGGAGGCCGTAGAGGTGCTCGAGCTGGGTTTTCGCCATCTGGCCACATGCCTAATGTAGAAACTAAGGAGGTACCGGTTTAACCTAAGACTGAGACTGGGTCTCATGATCGCGCAGCTAGGGATGACGCGCTGTCCCAAGCCATGTTACGAATTTTGGAGAGGGTCGCTAGACCCAATACTGGTGCTATGGGTTTTGGGTCAGTTATAGAACGACTCTGGTCTAGTGGAGCTGAGATTTTTAGGGGTATTGTTAGAGTTTCCCCTAATGTGGCTAAGTATTAGATTTAGGCCACAAAGAAGATCATGGACGATCTCGACTGCACCCCTGAGCAGAAACTAAAAAGTGTAGTGACACTGATGAGAGATGAGGCTTACTAGTGGTGGCTTACGGTTAAAGAAGGCAATCATCCCGATCGACTGTCCTGGGAATTTTTCAAGACTGCTTTTTAGGGAAAGTATGTAGGTGCTAGTTATGTGGATGCCTGGAGGAGAGAGTTTCTAAATCTGACATAGGGGGATAATCAGTAGCTGAATATAAGGATGAATTTTTGCGATCAAGCCGCTATGCGCGAGGGATGGTGGCGACTGAGTACGAGTGGTGTGCTCATTTTGAGGACGGCCTCAGGGATAGTTTATGGGTTTTGATAGCTCCATAGAGAGAGCTAGATTTTGCTGTATTAGTTGATAAGGCGAAGATCACCGAGGAGATGAAGCGCGCTGAGCGCCAGAACCTTGAGAAGGAGAGGGGTAGGAACAAGAGGGATCTAGAGCCCTCGAGTTCATTTTTGAGGCCTAGGAAAAAGGCTAGGGTTGATGGGCTGGTCAGAGTTAGGGCCCATGTTGCTGCTATTGGAGCGCAACCCTATGCTGATTGTGGGAGAAGGCCATTAAGGCGAGTGCTGGAAAAGGATTATGGCATGTTTGAGATATGAGTCATTGGAGCACCGTATCAAAGAGTGTCCACGGAGGCCTGATCAGGTGCAAGCTAGGTTTGGGTACTGTATAGCCGCCGAGGGGTGTTCAACAGCCACCGAGAGGCCGTGGTTAGGCCAGAGGTGGTAACGGTTTAGGCCATGGTCAGAGAGCACCGGGTAGAGGTGTTGGGCATATTGTGGCGAGGCAGTCAGCCCTGGTTTATGCTGCACGTCGTCGAGAAGATGGAGATGCTCCGAATGTTATTACATGTACGTTCTTTATCTATGTTGTACCTTATATTGCACTGATAGATATAGGATCTACGCACTCCTATATATCTTATATTGTGTCTAAGACTTTGGGTATCTTAGTGGAGAGCACTGCGAGTGAGGTTAGTGTGTTGAGTCTATTGGGGCAGTCAGTGAGGGTAAATAAACTATTTAGGGATCTACCTTTGGAGGTTCAAGGGGTTATGTTTTTGGCGTATTTGATGGAACTTCCTTTTGGAGAATTTGATTTAATACTGGGAATAGATTGGCTGGTTAAACATCGAGTGAGCATGGATTGTGCTACTAAACAGATGGTACTGAGAACTATGGAAGAAGTCGAGGAGTGGTAGTTGGAGAACATCAGAATTACTTGTCGAATGTGATTTCTACATTAAGGGCTGAGAAGTTGGTTCGTAAGGGTTGTGAGGCGTACTTGGCCTACATTGGTGTTTCAAATTCTGATTTCTTCTGTTAAAGAAATCAGAACGATTAAAGACTTTCTGGATGTCTTTCTTGATGAGCTACCTCGGTGACCTCCAAATCGTGAAGTTAAGTTTGGGATTTAGCTCCTGCCTGGTATAGCTCCGATGTCCATCGCCCCTTATAGAATGGCATCGAAGGAGGTTGTGGAGCTTAAAGCTCAGATTCAAGAGTTGTTAGATCATGGGTTCATCCGTCCTAGTGTGTCTCCGTGGGGAGCACCAGTTTTGTTTGTAAAAAAGAAGGATGGATCTATGCGTATGTGCATTGACTACCGACAATTGAATAAATTGACCATTAAGAATAAGTACTCTCTACCGAGGATAGACAATTTGTTTGACCAATTTTAAGGAGCTTCAATTTTCTCTAATATTGATCTTTGATCTGGGTACCATCAACTAAGGGTCACAGAGATTGATATATACAAGATAGCGTTTAGGACTCGTTATGGACATTACGATTTCCTAGTGATGCCGTTTGAACTGACGAACGCACCAGCGACTTTTATGGATTTGATAAACCGAGTGTTCCAGCTCTATCTATATCGGTTCGTAGTGGTTTTTATTGACAACATCCTGGTGTACTCGAGGACTGAGAATGAACATGATGAACATCTCTGAGTGGTTCATCAGATTCTAAGAGAGAAACAACTGTACGCTAAGTTTAGTAAATGTGAGTTCTAGTTACGAGAGGTAACATTTCTAGGCCATGTGGTATCTGCCGAAGGGATTAGGGTTGATCCTCGAAAGATTGAGGCTATTTTGGATTGGAAGCTGCCTAAGACTGTATCTAAGATCCGCAGTTTTCTAAGACTGGTAGGGTATTATAGACGTTTTGTAGAGGCGTTTTCACTGATTGCAGCACCTTTGACAAAACTATTACATAAGGGTGTGTCGTTTAACTGGACTGATACACATCAATAGAGCTTTGAGAAGCTCAAGAAAGTTCTCGATCGAGGCCCTGTCTTGATCTGACCAGTGCAGGGAAAGAGTTCATCGTTTCTGATGATGCATCACACGTTGGTTTGGGATGTGTGTTGATGCAAGAGGGTAAGGTGGTAGCATATGCATCCCGTCAGCTTAAGACTCATGAGGCCAATTATTCAACGCACGACTTGGAGCTGGCTGCGGTGGTATTCGCATTGAAAATTTAGAGGCATTACCTATACGGTGAGAAGTGTATCATTTATATTGATCACAAGAGCCTCAAGTATCTCCTCACTTAGAAAGAGCTAAATCTTAGGTAACGTAGATGGATTGAGCTACTTGTACGATCGAGTACAACTGAAGAGTTGTAGTGGAATTCGAATTAGGTGGTTAAGAGAGGAGTGAATGGTTTTAAGTGATTTGGGGAGGAAATTATGGGAACTTGAAAGTAGTGGGAGAGTTGGTGCCGAAATTGAACTCTTGCCTCTCACACTTTTGGCTTTAGTTAGTATTTTCTCTCCATTTTAGTTTCTGTCAACATTATTTTTCACCTTTTGCCATTGTGCCAAATTTTGTTAGGGACTTCGAGTATCTTTCGGGTTTTGTTTTGTCTTTTCAATTTTGGTCTTCCCTTTAATCCACTTGCCTACCGATTCTCTTTTCTTCTCTCCCTCTCCCAATCAATTTTTCTTTGGCCGATTCTCTTTTCTTCTGTCTCTCTCTCAATTTTTTTGGTTTTAACAACCCTCTCTCTTCACCATGTTGTTTTGGCTGATTACTCCATCTCTCCTTCTTCTATTCTTTTGGTTTTGGCGATTGTTCTTTGACAAATTAGGTTCGAGTGCTCACGGTTTTTTTCTTTTTCTCTCACTGTCATAATAGTCTTTCACCTAACATCTTCCTTTGCTGCTGATTATTGCTAGGGGTGTGGTAGTGCTAGCCTTTGCCTCTGTCATATCATGTGATTGTGGCCTTCGTTTTGGTGGTAGGCCGATTGCTTCTTTTCCTTATATTTGGGTTGCGTTTTCGGTAAGTGGATATTCGTTTGGTTCAAACTGTTCGTGTGAATAAATGTTAATAGGATTCAGTTGGAATACAGGTAATCACTAAGGAGCAAGTGATTAGTCTTTTACAACAATTTAAGTGTGCAAGCCTCAATCGATCGATCAAGACAAGTGATAGTTGATATTTTGGATAAGTGTTTGGCTAGGGTTCTTCTTAATTCAATTGGTAGGCGATTAATCGTATGTCATGATTGAATATAGGTTTGGAGTGCTTGTGGACTATTTGCACACTTTCGGAACAAGGTGTGTACAAACACAACTCTGACTATAGAAAATGGCAAAAGCCAGAATAAGTGAATGTCGACGCCACACGGGCGTGCTTGGGGCCGTGTAGGTAGGCTACATGATTAGTTATGGGCGTATTCTCGACATGGCTTGCCATGAGCGATTGCATGGGCTGAGGCCGAATTGGGTCGTGTGGGCCCCACGGGCATGTGGGCCCTATATGGGTGAACTACATGGGCATGTGGAAATCATTGAGCCAGGCTGTGTAATCCATATGGCCAAGGCATTTTGGAACATGTACGCCACACGGGCGTGTGGGCCCACATGGGCCCATAATATGGGTCGTGGGCCCATTTTCACAGTTTGATTGTTAAGGTTGCACAGGTCGCCTGAGACGACTGTGGACCTACTGAAGGGTCAGTAAGTTTATCTAGACCCCTATTTGAATAAATGACTGTCTTGCCCCTATGTGATGTATGACTATATTTTAGCACGATATTTTAGCTGCATTGAGTACATGTGTAATATTATGATATGACAAGACATGTTGCATGATGCACTGCATGGGGATAGGTTTACTATGATTGGAGGAAGTGTATTGTACTAGCAGCTCTGCTGCAAATACTGTTTAGTGCCGTAACCGGTGCTACTTGGAGTGTAAGGATGGGTGGGTTGATTATATCCCCACATGGAGTGTAGGGTTAGACAAAGATGGACTGTAGAGGCTGGTTAGGTAAGATTGCTTGATTACATATCTGTACCATTACTGACACTGAGAAGGGCTCAGGCCCAAATTGATACTAATATTGTATTGGGCTGAAGCCCTAACTGAAACTGAACCACTACTGAAATGGGCTTAGGCCTAGACTGTATTTGCTCACTATGTGGTTGTTTGATATGGGATTACACACTGAGATTTCGTAAACTCACCCTTCTATTTATCTGTGCAGGTAATCCCCAAACTTAGGTGGATCGGTGCAATGGGGGACTCAGAGATGTCCACACAACTATTATTAGTTTCGCATTTGATTTTGATTTTAAGTATTATTAGTTGTGGTTTTTTTTGTAATAAGGCCTCTTGGATTTTTATTTTTAATTTGGTATTTTATTTGATTTGACTTATAACTGCTAGCAGTAGGAAAAGATGCGGGTTTTCAAAAAGATAAATGTTTTTCATAGATACCATGAATATGCCACCTGTTTTAAGAGCTTCCGCAAGAAAGAACATTTTAAAATTAATGACATTTTAATATGATTAACTTTTTGGAAAACGACTCACATTTTGAAATGAACGACACATCTTAAAATTACCTTTAAGATCACACAAAGATGTTAAAGAGAGAATGGGTTTTTCAACGATATCACACTTTATGAAAAACACTTCAAAGTGACATCACCAGATTCGACCATAATGTCCAGGCCGGGTATAGGGTGTTACATGTGCTAGGTCGTGTGCTATGTCGTTTAACTGCCTGGCTTGAGTGCCTTTAAAACCTACAGGAGACACACGTCTGTTTCGTATGGCCATGTGTCACACACGGTTGAGATAGTTGCCTGTGTCGTAGGCCTTGTAGACATGGAATTGGCCAAAATCAAGCCATTTCCATCACCAAACTAAATGTATACCTACAAGCAATTTACCCCCCATGAGCAAGGCATAAAAAACATACCAAAACATGCTTAAATTGACTAATTCAAATGACCAAATCCATTCAACCAATATGCCATATAAAGCATCTCAATCTCAATCAAACAAACTTACCTAAACATATGCATTACCACATTTAAAACATACTTAACTAATTCAATATCATCTTAAAGCATACCACAATTGAGACCATAAGTAACTCAACATAACAAACCATTTTAATGTCCTAAAAACAATCAATCAATGTGCTTATCGTAGACACCGCAATTATATCAAACAACAAGAACTAAAACATGTAAACATTGATCCATTTCTAGCATAGCACTTAATTCACTCACAAGCCGAAACAAATCACAAGTGTTCAATTTCACACCATTCTAATTGTACTAATAAGATACCTATTTACAATCTTAATAAAGTACCTAACAACTTAGTTTAATATATAGTCATATTGTACCAAAACAACCTATATAGCCACATATATGTGCCACTGCCCTAAGAGACAAAACAACTCCCAACATTAATGAATACTATGAGCGAAAAAGTATCTTCCCAAAATTCAGCAACAACAATATATAAAACAATCCAAAAACATGAATAAGCTTATAGAGCTTAGTAAGAACAGAGTATATCATTAAACTTAACAAAAATTGAATACAACTCATATTTTACTCGATATAATGTTACTAGAGTGTAAACAGGGGCACGTATGTGCCATTCAGGGGTACTGAAGTGCAAACAGGGGCACGTATGTGCAATTATGGGGTACCGAAGTACAATCAGGGGCACGTATGTGCAATTCAGGGGTACCGAAGTACAAACAAGGGAACGCATGTGCAATTCAATGGTATAGGAGTACAATTAGGGGCATATATATGCAATTTAGGGAATAATTAACTATAAGAATTTAATCATATAACTATAATGTAAAAATATACAAGTAGAAATTCAATTACATATTGAAATACTATGAACTTACATTGACAACTAGAGTGTAGAAATATGATCGAGTTAATCCTTGATTTTCGTATTTCCTCGATTTAGATCCGGTTAAGATTTATCTTGATCTAAATAAATAATTATATTCAATTAAGTGTTTCAATCAATCTCAAACATTCAATTAAATCCATAAACCATATTTATGCATAATTACAATTTTTCCCCTAACATTTTAACTTTTCACAATTTAGTCCTTAAGCTCATAATTTAAAATCTAAGCATTTTCATCCTTATTTTATGCTAGCTGAATTCATTACGGACCTATATCCACCCATATAAACCATTATTTCACAAATTTACCATGATTTTTACTACTTTTACAAATAAGTCCCTATATGACATTTTTGTCAAAAATAACTTTACAAAACTTATTTATTTATCAACAAGGACTCATAGTCTTTCATTAAACATCAAGATTCATGAAAGTACACTAATGGAAAACCTCTAAATCTTCAACAATTTTACAAATTGATCCCTAGGCTAGTTAGATTAAGCTACAACGATCCCAAAAATATAAAAATCATTAAAAACGGAATAAAAAATACTTACATGCACCACCCAAGCTTGTCGAATCAAGAAACCCTAATAATGGCTATTTCTCTTTCAAATTTCAGTGGTTTAAGCATTTGCAAAAGATAACTACATTTTTTTCTTTAATTTTGAACTTATTTACTCATTTACCCTTTTAGCCTTAAAAATCATTTAAAAATTCACTAAAACCTTATCCATGAATGTCCACTAACCCTTCAATTGGTGTATTTACCATCCATGTCCCTTAGATTAAAATTCCAAAGCTATTTAACACCTTTAACTAATAGAACTCTACTTGTACACACAATTTAGTTTTTTTTTTACGTGATTAAGTATGCAAACATTAAAGTATCTTAACGAAATTTTAATACGACCATACTAACAACTCTTAGAAAATAAAATAATAATTTAATTAGTTAGATTTGTGGTCTCAAAATGACTCTTCTGATTTTACAGAAAATGGGTTGTTACAGTACTGCTAAGAGTTGGAAAGTTCATTTTTCCAGTAGATTATATTATTCCGGAATGTGAAGTAGATAAAGAGGTACCCATAATACTTGGATGACCTTTCTTAGCAACTGGTAGAGCATTGATTGATGTGCAAAAAGGTGAATTAACCATAAGAATTAATTATCAGCAGTTGACATTTAACATGTTTGATGTTTAAAGTGTACAGACCCAGATGAAGAATGTCATGCTTTTGAATTTGTTGACATTGTAATTCAAGAAGAATTTGTAGGACATATACACAACAATTCTGATGTAGACTATTTTAAATTAAATGAAACAAAATTGACTAAAGAATCTGGAGAATTGATGGAAATTTAGCAATTTGGAAATGGATTCAGGAGGAGCTTTGAATCATTAGACTTATCAGGTCAATCTTTCAACCCTCCTCGATTGTCAATAGAAGATCCAAATGTGCTGGATTTGAAGCCATTACCAATGAATTTGAAGTACGTCTATTCAAGAGATAACGATACACTGCCTGTAGTTATTTCTGTCGAGTTTACAATGAACCAGGAGATGCAATTTCTAGAAGTCTTAAAAAATTGAAGAAAGCTTTAGTATGGTCAATTGCAGATATCAAAGGAATTAGCCCAGTAATTTGCATGCACAAAATAATACTTTAACATTGCCATGGCAAACCTATTGGACAGCGAAGAAGACTAAATCCTATTAAGAAAGAAGTAGTTAGAAAGGAGATTATCAAATGGTTGGATGCTGGAATTATATACTCAATTTCTGATAGCTCTTGGGTGAGCCTTGTTCAGTGTGTACCCAAGAGCGGATGGGTCACCATAGTCAGTAATGATAACAACAAAGTCATTCCCATACGTATTATCACAGGTTGGAGAGTTTGTATGGATTTTCAAAAGCTCAACAAAGAAACGAAGAAGGACTATTTCCCTATGTCTTTTATAGATTAGATGTTGTAAAGACTAACAGGGAAAGCCTTCTACTATTTTTTATATGGCTACTTAGGGTACAACCAAATTGCCATATCTTCCATTGTTCAAGAAAAGACTACATTCACTTGTCCTTATGGAACATTTGCTTTCAGAAGAATACCATTTGGGTTATGTAACGCCCCTGCAACATGCTAGCATTGCATGATTGTAATATTTTCTGACATCGTGGAGAAATTCCTTGAAGTATTCATGGATGATTTCTCAGTTTTTGGTGACACTATTGAAGACTGTTTGAAAATTTTAGAGTTAGTACGTTGTCGATGTTAAGAAATAAATCTTGTGCTGAATTGGGAAAAATGCCACTTCATGGTTTGTGAAGGCATTATTTTGGGCCATAATATTTCACAGCAAGGAATTGACATTGATAAAGCAAAAATAGAAGTCATTGAAAATTTGCCACCACCCACTTTAGTGAAAGGAATTAGAAGCTTATTTGGTCATGTTGGATTTTACCGTCGCTTTATCAAAGATTTTTCTAAGATATCCAAACCTCTATGTCAATTTTTGGAACAAAACAAACCATTTCATTTTGATGAGTTATGCTAAAAAACGTTTGAAGAGTTAAAGGAGCGATTAATTATAACACCTATAACCACAGCACTGGACTAGACTTTACCGTTCAAACTGATGTGTGATGCAAGTGACTTTACTGTACGAGTAGTTCTAGAGCAAAGAAAAGCCAAGATGTTTCATGTTATATATTATGCTAGTCATACATTGATAAATTCACAACTCAATTATAGCACCACGGAGAAAGAAATGTTAGCAATGGTATTTGCCTTTGAAAAATTCAGAGCTTATTTAGTGGGCACCAGAGTCATAGTTTATTCAGACCATTCTACTATTAAATACTTGGTGACAAAAAAATAGGGCAAGCCCAGACTCATTAGATGGATATTGTTGCTACAGGAATTTGATTTAGAGATCAAAAATAAGAAAGGCACTAAAAATCAAGTGGCTAATCACTTGTCACGACTGGAAGCAAGGAATAATTATGGTGATAGTCAAATGATTACAGATGAATTCCCTGATGAATAGTTACAGTTGGCTATGGCATTGCCATGGTATGTTGATATTGTTAACTTTCTAGTCAGTGGGTTGCTGCCACATGTGCTCAATCATCAAGGACAAAGGAAATTCCTTCACAATGTTAGGTAATATTACTGGGACAAGCCATTTTTATTCAAGCAGTTTACCGATCAAGTAATTCAAAGATGTATTTCGGATGATGAAATTCAAAGTATCCTTCACCACTGTCATTATGTACCTTATGGTGGATATTTTGGAAGCATGCAAACTTTTGTAAATTTTCCAATCTAGTTTTTATTGGCGCACCATGTTGAAAGATGCTCATGATTTCTGTCAAAGTTGTGATCTTTGTCAAAGAACTGGTAACTTGTCAAGGAGAGACAAAATGATGTTACAAAACATTTTAGAGGTGGAATTATTTGATGTATGGGGAATTTATCTCATGGGTCCATTTCCACCATCTTGGGGTAATATCTAAATTCCTGTTGTTGTGGATTATGTCTCCAAATAGGCTGAAGTTTTGCCTTTACCTGCAAATGATTCCAAATCACTTTTGAGATTCATGCATACAAATATTTTTATGAAGTTTGGTACCCCTTGTGCCTTAATTAGTGATGAAAGTGCATATTTTGACAGCAGATTAGTTGCCAACGCCCTAAACAGATACGGGGTTAATCATAAAATTGCTACGACATACCACCCATAGACAAATGGACAAGATGAAATATCCAATGGGGAAATCAAGCAAATTCTAGAGAAAGTTGTTAATCCCAACCACAAGGATTGGTCAACAAGGTTGGATGAAGCCTTGTGGGCTTATCTATAATACCCTATGCCCGGCTTGGTCGCCTAGCCTAAATATCAGGATACCATACCATCGTCTCATGTCATAACAAGTAAAAGTTCATTCCAACAAAACATCCATCAATTTGCTATTCGCATTGGTCTTAAGTCAATCATACTAGGTAGTTATTATTATCACATGCTAAACTTACATTAAATAGTCTTATAAACATATTAAAACATGCATCACGTCTATTCAACAAAATTATCAAACCAGATTCGTAGGTATCAATACTGACACTAAGGTACCGATATTTTCTTTAAATGGTATCGATACCACATGGAAAAATGATACCAAACTTGCATTCTGTTTCTTGATTAATAATAAAAGTCTCATAAATTATCGATACCTGTCGTGAAGTATCGATAAATTTAACCCGAGTATCAATACTCGAGCAAAGGTATCGATACCAAATCTCTATTCTAACTTTCTGTACGTTTCAAACCACAAAGGAATAGAATTTAAAACTCGATTATTGATACCTTACCTCAGACCTCAAAAATGCAACATACATATGCAATTAATCCATTCCAGTTTAGTTTCTAAACATCATACATCAATTACTTCGACAAATAATCATTCAATGTCCTAATTAATAGGTCAATATCGCAAAATCGTGTTCAAGCAAGTAACATCAGTCGATCCTCATGTTTCATGAACTCCAACATGATAATAACATGTAATCCTGATAAACCAAACCAAAAATAAGCAAAATGTCTAAAATTTAACATGGCTTTAAACAAGCCTACCACATTGCCTCATTCCCCAACACGTAAATAAACTTAAGACACCTACAAAAATAATTAATAAACTTGCTTAGATCATCTCTCAAAAACCACACCACTCACACTGGAACACAACTAATCTATAATGGTTAAAGACGAGAGTGGGTGAACTTAACAAGCTCAGTGAATGCCTAGAACAACTACCATGCATACAGCTCATCAACCATTAATGAAACAACCATATAGCATAACCATAACAGTTCCAACTTTAGTGTCATAATATAATTACTCTACATTATTATTAGTTCTTTTACATGGTAAACATATTCACTTTTAAGCATATATCCTATTACACATATAATCACCTAACATTCAAGCTTATATTACAATATTCAAAACATCTTTATAGATAATTTACATAATAGTCACATACTCATGTAGGAATACATCACGTTACACATATATACATTTTAAGATAATTTGACACTTGAGCTATTAAGCATAAAAGTGAGCTCTAGCATTACTTTTCGGATACACGGATCTCCAACACACCAAACATAGACTCAAAGAGTCAAACATGTCCCAAAAATGAAGCATAAATCTAATACTCTCCTTATTTCCCCTATCATGTCTCGTTGAATGGAGCTTAGGTCACATTCCCTTATCTCTCCAACATGTCCCAGTGTAACACCCCTAACCCGTATCCGTCATCAGATTCGGGTTACAAAGAATTACTATACAATCAGAAAGATTTCAAATTAACTTCATTCAATAACATAAAAAAATAATATACCAATCATATACATACATACCATCCCTAAATTAAGCCCTTGTGGCCTTTAAAATACCTTTGAAACAATTCGGGACCAATTTGAAATCATTTGGAAAGTCTAGGAAAAGCTTATAAAAATTTGGAAACAGAGGTCACACAGTCTTGTGGATCACATGGTTAAAAACACACAACCGTGTCTCAAGCCGGGTAACCTTTGAACTAGGGACAGACGACTGTGTCCTAGCCTGTGTAACTCTTTGAATAAAGTAACACCCGTGTGCCAGGCCATGTCACACGCCCGTGTGCCAAGCCATGTCACACGCCCGTGTGCCAGGCCATGTGTTAGGCTGTGTAACTTACTGACTTGCAACCTAAGAATTCATCAGATGACACACAGCCGTGTCACCAGGCTGTGTGTCTCACATGTCAGAGTCACACACCCGTGTCTCAGGCCGTGTGGACCCAAATTTACCTAAAAGCAAGCTATTTCCAATACCATTTCATGTATAAACATTTAGATCATTTGTGCACAGTTTCATGGCACCAAAACCCTATCAAATCATACATATATTTGCCATTTCAAGAAATCCTAATTCAACTAGCCAATATGTCATTTGAAAGGATATTGTTAACATTCTAGTCAGTGGGTTGCTGCCACCTGTGCTCAATCATCAAAGACAACCAATCATCAAGGACAAAGGAAATTCCTTTATGATGTTAAGCAATATTACTAGGACTAGCCATTTCTATTCAAGAGTATACAGATCAAGTAATTCAAAGGTATATTCCAGATGATGAATTTTAAAGTATCCTGCGTCACTGTAAATCTGCACCTTATGGTGGACATTTTAGAAGCATGAGAAATGCTGCAAAGGTTCTCCAATCTGGTTTTATTAGCCCACCATGTTTAAATATGCTAATGAGTTCTGTAAAAACTGTGATAGCTGTCAAAGAACCACTATCCTATCAAGAAGACATGAAATGCCACTACAAAATATTTTAGAGGTGGAATTATTTGATGTTTGGGGAATTTATTTCATGGGTCCATTTCCACTATCCCGGGGAACAATCTATATTCTAGTTGATGTGGATTATGTCTCCAAATGGGTTGAAGCTGTGGCTTTACTTACAAACAATGCAAAATCAGTTCTGAGATTCCTGCATACAAATATTTTTACTAGGTTGGGTACCTCTCGTGCTTTAATTAGTGATGAAGGCTCACATTTTGACTATAGATTAGTTGCCAACGCTTTGAACAAATATGTGGTTAAACATAAAAATTCCATAGCATATCACCCCCAAACAAATGGACAAGCTAAAATTGCCAATAGAGAAATCAAACAGATCCTGGAGAAAGCTGTAAATCCCAACTGCAGGGATTGGTCAGTAAGGTTAGATGAAGCCTTGTGGGCTTATTGCATAGCTTTCAAGAAATCGTTGGGAATGTCACATTTCAATCTTGTTTATGGTAAACCATGTCATTTTCCAATTGAGATAGAACACAAAGCATTTTGGGCAATCAAGAAACTAAACATGGACTGAGTGTAACACCCCAAACCCGGCCTAAACGTTATGGCCGAATCTGGCGATGTTACATGATAGTGCTTTTAAAACTAAATCATTAATAAATCCTTTTTGTTAACTTAACTAATCTTTAAATCCAGTTATTTTTTACCAAAAAATTATCCATTTATTTACACGTTATAAATTACAAAAGCTTTTAAAACGATTTATGTAGTGGTGAGTGTTTTAAAGGAAAAAAATTGTAACTTTTGGAAGCCCATGTTTCTTTACTACTAGTGATTACGAATTATAAGCAACGATAAACAAATCCCAAAGTAAAGTAAAAATCCATAAAGGCCTTATTACAGTAAAAATACCCCAAATAATAATACTTATAATCATAATAAAATATTAAAATAGATGCGGTTCTGTGGCCACCTTTGAGTCACTCGCTGCACCGATCCACGTATGTCTGGGGATTACCTGCACAGTCAAGCAAAAGGGGTGAGTTTACAAAAACTCAGTGTGTAATCCCATGCACAAAAATAGATAGTATACTGATAATCACAGTCTGGGCATAAGCCCTTTTTCTATAACAGTGTCAGTCCAGTTTGGGCCTTAGCCCATCTCAGTACAGTAACAGTCACATATATGTAGTCACAAGAATCCTACCCAACCAGCCTCTACACACCATCTCCGTCCAACCCTACATTTCATGCGGGGATATAATCAACCCACCCAACCCTACACTCCAAGTAGTACCGAATGTGGCACTGTACAGTAATATGCAGCTGAGCTGCAAGTAAATCAGGCTCGAGGCCTTCCAGTGCACTTCTTCCGAATAATATAACCCCCAACCCAATGCAATGCAATATACAACATATCATGCAAATCATGGTATCATACATGCAGTAAGTACAGTTTTAGTAGCATGCCTAACATACAGTCATTTAGATGTCTATATCATATAAAGGCATAACAGTCATTTTAGGGGTCAAAGTATACTTACCGACCCTGCAGTGGGTTTACTGTCATCTCGGGCTACCTGTGCAACCTTAGCAGTTTAACAGTGAAAATAGGCTCGCAAGCCCATATTGTCACACCCACACGACCCAAAACGGTCCAGCCCGTGTATCGCACACGGTCAGCCTCATCAACCACACGCCCATGTTTGATCACACGGCATACCACATGAGCAGCCGCATGCCTGTGTGGCATCGACGATTCACATTTCTAGCATTTCACTGATTTCAGTTTGCGTGGTTGTGTTTACACACCTGGCTAGGAAAAATGCGTACACCATTCTTGAGCACTCCAAACCTATGTTCAATCATAACGCACAATTAATCACATAACAATCGGATTAAAATGACCCCTCTTAAAAACACTTATCCAAAAGATCGATTACCACTTGCCTTGTTTGAACAACTAAGGCCTTGCACAATTAAACCGTTGATAAGAAGTAATCACTATCTCTACAGTTAGAACCTGCATTCCAGTCGAACCCCTATTAAAGTATTCGTATGACTAGCTTGAAGCAAAACAAAAATTAACTTACCGAAAACGCAAATCCAAGTATAAGGAAAGAAACTATTGGACTACACCCAAGAAGAAGGCCAAAAGGGCAATGATTTGACAGAGACAAAAGATAAAACAACTGCACCCCTATCAATAATCGATAACTTAATCCACAAGAATAAATAAGAAGAAAGAAACCGAAGATAGCGATTGTAAGTAGCAAAATAGGCAGCAAAAAAGAGGTGTTTGGTGAAGCAACTACTAGGCAGAGAGGGAAGAAACAATTGTTGCGCACCAAAAACTGATTTGTCGAAGAATGAAGAGAGAATGGCGAGAAGAGACAGGTTTTAGCCACAAGAAAAGAAGTCGATAGCCAAAAAAATAAAGGGTGCAAAACGACAGGAAGTAAACAAGATGAAAAGAGAGAAAATTGGCAAAACCGAAAGAGTTATGGGAGTGAAAAGAAGAGTGTTTGGCCAAAGAAAGCAAGAAGAGGACGTTTGTTAGAGGAGTAGAAGAAAAAAAAAGAAACCCGAATGAACCCTTAGCAATATTCGACCTTTCAGAAGTGAAAAATG
Source organism: Gossypium anomalum (assembly GCA_025698475.1). Classification (NCBI taxonomy): domain Eukaryota; kingdom Viridiplantae; phylum Streptophyta; class Magnoliopsida; order Malvales; family Malvaceae; genus Gossypium; species Gossypium anomalum. The sequence continues at coordinate 62,334,259 of CM046968.1, read as the reverse complement.
TTGATAGAAATCAAAATGAAGAGAAAATACCATCCAAAGCCGAAATCTTAAGAGACAAGAGTTCAAGTTCGACACCAACACTCCCACTATCCTCAAATTCCCATATTTTTCTCCCCAAATCCCTCAAAATCCACCACTCCTCCCTCAACCTCCTAATTCAAATTCCACTAAAACTCTTTATTAGTTCGGTTTGACTAAAACACCCACACGACACTAGTAGCAAAATAAAACAATCCACTGCGCCCACTAGGACTCGAACTTAAGTCCCCCAGCACTTTGCCACACTACTGAACCACCAGACCAATAGGCCCATTTTATCATGTTATAACCATATTTATTTATAAACCTACTGACTAAAGACAAAATTTTATTCACTTAAAACAAAAATTTTGCATAAGCCAAAGCTTGAACCCAAGACCTCTCAGACTGTAATGCCCCGAATTTTGGGCCTAGAAGAATTAGGTCTTGAGCATGGGAACAGTTAGGAAGCTGCTCATAAATGTTTAGTAGTGCAAGAAATTGACATAAACGCATGTTTGTTTTAGTGTTTCAGTGCTCTGGAAAGTGTCTCAAAAGTCTAGGGTTTAAGCCTTGGCTTATGCAAAAATTTTGTTTTAAGTGGGTAAACCCTGTCTCTAGGCAGTAGGCTTTTAGATAAATTTGGATAAAGCATGACAAAGAAAGGCTTACTGATTTAAGGGATAGGGGCGTGTGGCGTGTTCCAAGAGGTCTGAGGTTCAAGTCCTGCTTGACATAAATGAGTGTTTTATTTTGCTAAAAATATTGTGGAGGAGATGTGGTTTGACCGAAACACTGAAGTGGTTGAGGGGAATTCAAATTGGATGGTTGAGAGTTTGGAGGAGTGATTTGAGGAGGGAATTTAGGAGAAAATTCGAGGATTTGAAGTGGGGAGAGAATTGGTGCAGAAATGGTAATCTTCCCACTCAGAATTCGGCTTTGGGTTGTCATTGCTTTCCATCTCAGTGGCTGGTAGCATTTTTGGTTCTTTTCTGACAACTTGGAAGCTGAGTAGTGTCTAAGGTTCTTTCGAGTATTACTTTTTACTGTTCTGTCTTATTCGATTTTGGTTCTCCCTCTCTTTCCCTCTCAACACTCTCGGGTTTGGCAAGTTTCTCTTAATTTCATATTTTAATTGTGGTCTTTCTTTTACCAATTACATTCTCTTCCCCTCTCTCCCCTTTACTCTCCCAAATTAGTTTTGTTGTTTGGCCGAATATTCTCTTTCCCTCTTCTCTTTCACCCGACTCTTCCTTTTGTTCATTTTGTTGTTGACCGATTACTCCACTTTTCCTCCTTCTGCTCTTTTAGTTTTAGTATTGTTTGTGATCAATTAGTCTGAGTGTACAGGTGCTTTCTCCTACTTTCCCTCTCTGCTATGTTAGTCTTGTATCTTAATAAACCATAATTTATACATATTTTTATCCCTCGCTTAACACGTTTATGAATGATTTCCCCTTAGATTTGGTGAATTTGGTGCTCCTAATCCATTAATTTCATGTTTATACTTAGGTGAGCATAGGAGGACGAAAAGAACGAGAAATAGGCCAAAAACAGAGAAAACGGGCTGACAGGGGAAAACAACACGGCTTGGACTTTTGCACACGGGCAGAACACACGCCCGTGCCAATCTAACAGGCTCGACCACGGCCCAAATCAATCTCAGCACGGGCTTGTTGATCTAACATTCTCGACCACAGCTTGAAGTAATCGCACACGGGCATGTCACACGGGCATGTCCCTACTGAGCCCTAGATACCCGTGTCCCTACTGAGCCCTAGCTAAGTTCCATTTAGAAAAGGGCAAGTTTTAGGGCTTTTAGGCATTCTAAATCCTATTTAAACACCCTAGAGGAAGCCTAAAGGGGAGACGGAGAATAGGGAGTAAGGAATTACTCCAAGGAAGCTGATTGATCCATCTCAGAAGCTGGATTCACCATCAAGACTGAAGATTTCTCCTCAATTTCCCTTTCAGGAGTTTTGGGTTTTCTTTATGTTTTGTATTCTTTATTATTCTGACATGTTTTCTTATTTAGTTATGAACTAAACCCCTAAAATACCTAAGGGGGATGAATAGACCCTGGCTAAGTATGTGGTACATCGAGTCTCCGCGCTGATCCTGTAAGTTTTCTCTGAAAATCATATTTTGATTTTGACTGAAACTATCATAGGTAGGATTACTGAGATTATTATAGGTAGTATACCATACTGCAAACTCTTTTGTAGTGTATACTAAAACTGTAGTAAAATCGGTAGACGCCGACAGACACTACGTTGTGCGAAAATAAAATTCTATACTTTTGATACTGCCTCCATAAAATATCTGTTAATAAACATCTGGAAGTGTAAATTGATCTGCATAAAACTGTTAATTCAGAAAATACGTAATTTGATAATGAGCACTAAAGGTATTGGGGCTCATGATCGGGCGACTGGGGAGGACGCGCTGTTCCAAGCTATGTTGTGCATTTTGGAGAGGGTCGTTAGGCCCAATACTGGATCTGATGGTCGAGGGTTAGTTTCGGATGGAATGTAGCTGAGGATTGAGATTGACGCACTATTCTGACCTACCTCAGGTTAAATGTGGTAGTGTTTTGGTACTAGAGTGCACAGCAGGAGCGTAGTGGTGCAGTCTGCGCTATACGACTGATCTGATAGTTGGAAATTTTAGGGACGAAATTTATTTAAGGAAGGGTGAATTGTTATGCCCGAAATTTTGGGCCTAGAAGAATTAGGTCTTGAGTATGGGAACAGTTAGAAAGCTGCTCATAAATGTTTAGTACTGCAAGAAATTAACACAAACGCATTATTTTAGTGGTTAAGTGCTTCGGGAAGTGTCTCAAAAGTCTAGGGTTTAAGCCTTGGCTTATGCAAAAATTTTGTTTTAAGTTGTTAAACCCTATCTCTAGACAGTAGTCTTTTAAATAAATTTGGGTAAAGCATGACATAAAAAGGCTTACTAATCTAGGGGATAGGGGCGTGTGAAGTGTTCCAAGAGGTCTGAGGTTCAAGTCCTGCTTGACGTAATGAAGTGTTTTATTTTGCTAAAAATGGTGAAGAGGAGTTATGGTTTGACCGAAACACTGAAGTGGTTTAGGGGAATTCAAATTGCATGGTTGAGAATTTGGAGGAGTGATTTGAGGAGGGAATTTAGGAGAAAATTTGGGGATTTGAAGTGGGGAGAGAGTTGGTACCGAAATGGTAATCTTCCCACTCAGAATTTGACTTTAGGTTATCATTGCTTTCCATCTTAGTGGCTGGTAGCATTTTTAGTTCTTTTCTGACTACTTGGAAGCCGAGTAGTGTCTAAGGTTCTTTCTAGTATTACTTTTCTCTCTTTTGTCTTATTTGGCTTCGGTTCTCCCTCTCTTTCCTTCTCAACACTCTCGGGTTTGGCAAGTTTCTCTTGATTTCTTGTTTTAATTGTGGTCTTTCTTTGACCGATTACATTCTCTTCCCCTCTCTCCCCTTTACTCTCCCAAATCAATTTTATTGTTTGGCCGAAAATTCTCTTTCCCTCTTCTTTTTCTCCTAACTCTTCCCTTTCTTCATTTTGTTGTTGACCGACTACTCCACTTCTCCTCCTTCTATTCTTTCAGTTTCGGTATTGTTTGTGATCAATTAGTCTGAGTGTACGTGCTTTCTCTTACCTTTCCTCTCTGCCATGTTAGTCTTGTATCTAACACTTTCTTTTACTGTCGACTTATTAGGAGTGTATTGGTGCTAGCTTTGCCTCTGTCGCTTTGAGTAATCATTTTGGATAGGCCGATTTCTTCTGTTCCCTATAATCAGTTTCGCGCATTTGGTAAGTGTTATACGGTTGGTGCAGACTTTTGGTTGATCAATAAATGGATTAAGGTTACTAAGCCTTGAATGTATTGTAGGATATCTCTTAAGGGGTTGTGGTCTGTCGCTTGTAACGGTTTAAGTGTGCGACCTTCCGTCGATCGACCAAGGCAAGTGATTGGAATCTCTTTGATAGGAATTATAATAAAAGGATTATTGATCTTGTTATTAAAAAGGACTGATGGCGGATTGTGTTTGAATCTAGGGTTGGAGTGCCTGTGGTTTATTTGTGCGTTTTTTTACAATCAGGTGTGCAAAAATTGCCCAAATCGTAGATCGACAAAAGCCAAAAAATGTGACCATTAATGCTACACGAGCGTGCGCTCACTCATGTGGTAATCTGAACGCATAAATGTGGGCGTTTGATAGTAGAGGCCACCATGAGCGATTTCATGGGCTTAGGCCGGTTTGGGCCACATTGGGCAAAAATGGGCCGTGTAGGCCCCACGGGCTCGTGGCCCCCACATGGGTAAACCACACGGATGTGTGGAGATTATTGGGCCAGGCTATGTAGTTTACACTGCCAAGTCCATTTTTGGACCCGTGTGGGCCTACATGGGCCGCATTATGGGCTTTGGACCCAATTTCACTATTTGACTGTTAAGGTTGCATGAGTCGCTCGAGACGACCGTGGACCTACTGTTGGGCTGGTAAGTTTACCTAGACCCCTATATGTGACAAAAATGACTATTTTGTCCTTATGAGGTAAAATATGTCCAAATTACAAAATAAATAATAAACCCAATACCCAATTAAAACCCAATTACTAGCCCAAAAAAAAAAACTAAAACCCATTACAAATTAACCCAATACCCAAACCCAATTCAAAACCTTAGCCCAACCATCCTAAAAAAAATTTTCAGCAAGCTTCCCTAAGCACCCTAGCTTTACTGCCACCCCAAGCTAGGCCAACCCCCTGGCAGCCGCTTTCTTGCACGCCACCTTCTCCACGCGCCGTATGTCAGACACCTATAACAAAGGGAAACATGCAACAGCAGAGAAAACAAATAACAAAGAGACAAAAAAATAGAAATCAAAAGATGGTAGTTTCGGCTATAAAAGCCATGATATTTCAATGTATTTCGGCTTCTTCTTTTTCGAATAAAAAAAATCAATAAAAAAACTAAAAAAAACTTTCAAAGGTGATTACTTCTTCTTCTTTTTTTTTCTCTTAAGTTTCTATTGTTTTTATTTTCTTTTAGTTTTCTTTTTTTTAGGTGAAAAAATATAAAAAATATAAAAGAAAAGGGTACTCACCTCCGTCGGTCTCCTCGGCACCGGAAAAGTCCCTTTCGCGCAACGCTGGCCACTGGCCCACGACGGCGGCGGGACGGACACTGGAGAAGCCTATCGCCGGAGTATGGGGAGAGTTGAGAGAATGGAGGAGACCTTTTTTTTTTAGTTTTTTTTCTATGGGGAGGGCTAAAATGAAGAAAAATAAAAAATGGGGCTTAAATAATGGGTATGAAATGGCAGCATTTTGGGTGGCCTTCCCAGGCACAAAACGATGTCGTTTTGGGGAAGGCCAACCCGAATCCGACTCGTACCCAAGGGGGATCCGCACGTTTTTATTTCATGGGTTATTTGTGCAAATGGTCCTCCCGCTTTTGTGGCGCCATTCAATCAGGCCTATTTTTCGTTATTTTCATTTTTACAGATTTTACTCTTTAATTTTGTTTAGTTCTTAATCGGGTCCCCGACCCACTGATACTTTAAAAAAGGACATGTGTCCTAGAGATGGGGTTAATTGTTTTTTTAGTCCCTATATGTTTTCACGCATTTGATTTTAATCCTTTGTTTTATTTTATTATTTAAATTTTTTGTTTTATTATTCTTTTTTTTACTTTTAATTTCATTTCTGTTCTAATTTAGTCCTAATCTATTGGATTTTAACCTTTTCATTTTTTATTTATTTAATAATTTATATATTATTTCTTTCAAATTATTTTACTCCTTTTAATTTTTTTTTAGATATTATTCATATTAAACTATTTTATTATATATTTATATATATTCTGTTTTTTTTAAAAAAATTTATTGTTGGTTTTAAACTCTTTTACATATTATATATATTGTTTATTTTTAAATTTTTATTTATTATCTATTTTAATTTTTTTATATAATGTTCATTTTAAACTCTTTTTATACATCATTTACTTTAAAAAAAATTTATGTATTATTTATTTTAAATTATTTTTACATATTATTTATTTTAAATTTTTTCCCATATATTATTTATTTTAAATCTTTGTGTATATTATCTATTTTAAAGTTCTATATATATTACTTGGTTTAAATTATTTTATATGTTATTTACTTTAAATTTCTTTTACATTATTATTTTTAAAATTGTTTTATATTTTTTATATATTAGGTATTTTAAATTTCTTTTTTTACATATTATTTAGTTTAAACTTTTATATGTCATTTTAAATTTTTTTATAAATTAGTTATTTTAGATTGTTTTATATATTATTTTGTTTTAAATTGTTTTGTATATTAATTTTTTTTAAAATTATTATTTACTTAAAATTGCTTTTGTAATATCTATTTTAAACTTGTTTTTTTTATGTATTATTTGTTTAGAATTGTCTTATTATTTATTTTAAATTGTTTTATATTATTTATTTCATTTCTTTAGTGTTAATGTTAATACTTAAATAATGTATGTGGTGTGATTATTGTCATTGTGTATCATATTTCGGTTATTCGTATTTTCACGTCATTGTCATTCACTTGTATAATGTTGTATTCATATACTATCGTTCCATGCTCATTATTATATCTTTATTTCATGTCATCGCATCGTGAATTAATCCCCAATGTATTTATCCAATATAAGCCGCCGTATTTTACTCCAACTAAATAATACACATTGTTAAATATTGTACTCGCTATTATTCAAAAAGAAAAGAAAATTTTCAAAATAAAGGCGATATTCCATATTTGGAAACTTGAGAAATCATGCCCTAACTTACTGGGTTTCGATTTTTCTTGTTGAATCTAAATAACCGAATATCCTTTTAAAGTTAAAATACATGATTTTTGAAAATTAAAAGACAAGCTTATTCTCGAGGGTTTAAAATGTCGTGTCCTAACTTATTGGATGTGACATTTTATTACTTCGAGGGGAGAATATCTTTAACATCTGTTTCGATTTATCTGAGCATTCGATTTATCCAAGCTTTTTTAAGTAAAAAAAGTCAACAAAGGGTGATTGTATTTTAAATTCTTTTCAAGTTTTCAACTTTTCGACATTAAAACATTAATTAATCAATTAGGTACCAATTTTGGGTGTGACGAGGGTGCTAATCTTTCCTCGCACGTAACCGACTCCCGAACCCGTCTTCTTGAATTTCATAGACCAAAATCATTGTTCTAGTAAATCAAAACATTTTATTAAAACGACCAAATTACGTGGTGACCCGATCAGACCTCACAAAAAAGATTGGTGGCGACTCCTGTTTTCGTTTTCAAACAAAAGTCGACCCTTTTTTTTTCAAAAAAATGGTTTCGACATGACTATTTTGCCCTTATGTGGTAAAATGACTGAAATGCCCCTACATGACTATTTTGCCCCTATGGAGGTATGTATATATTTGTACATGTATGATTGTATTTTAGCTTGCTATTTAAACTGTAATGGATACATGTATGATTTTATGACATGACATGTCTGTATGATACATTGCATGGGTATGGGTTTATTATGATTGGAGGAAGTGTATTGTACTGGCAACTCTGCTGCAAATCACTTATGGCTTTAAGCCTATTATACTGGCAGCTCTGCTGCAAATACTATTTACTGCCGCAACCGATGCTATTTTGGAGTGTAGGGATGGGTGGGTTGATTTTATCCCTACATGGAGTGTAGGGCTGGACGGCGTGGAGTGTAGAGGCTGGTTGGGTAGGACTTGCATGCTGTTTAAACTGTTATTGGACTGATTGTTGTTGCTATACTAATACTGTTACTGTATTGGGCCAAGGCCCTAACTGAAATTGAACTATTACTGATACGGGCTTAGGTCCAGTCTGTATTTGCTTACTACATGATTGACTATATGTTTATTAAGGGATTGCATACTAATTTTTTGTAAACTCACCCTTCTGCTTATCTGTGTAGTTAACCCTTAGGCGGATCGGTGCTGCAAGGGACATAAAGGTGGCCACACAACAGCCTACACTTCCATATTTGTCTTTTAATTTTATAAGTAGTTTTATTTGGGTATTTTTATGTAATAAGGCCTTTTCGATTTTTATTTTTAATTTGGAGTTTTATTTATATTGATTTATATCTGCTAGCAGTAGGACGCGAGTTTTCAAAAGATAACAATTTTCAAAGACACCACGTTTACGCAACACATCTCTTAAGCCTTTGCAAAAGATAACGTTTTAAAGTAAATACTCTTTGATAATGACGCAAGTTTTAAAATCAACTTTTAGTTCACACAAAGAGGCTAAATAAAGATTGGGCTTTTCAAACGAGATCATGCTTTACGAAAAACACTTCAATGTGACATCGCTAGATTCGACCATAACATCCAGGCCGAGTTTGGGGTGTCACACAGACACTCCAAGAACACTTAACCACTGAAGCAGATACACAGTTTTGTCACAACATAAATAAATAAATATTAAAGATTTTTGGAGCGTTACACTGAGGTGCTGTTGCTACTCATCGCCTACAAGAGCTTAATGAGATGGATGAATTTTGAGCTCAAGATTATGAGAATGCGAGATTGTACAAAGAAAAGACAATGCATTAGCATGATAAGGAAATTTTTGCCACGACAATTTGGACCTAGACAATAAGTCTTGCTTTTCAATTCCATACTTAAACTATTTCTTGGAAATTTTAAGTCAAAATGGTCTGGACCATTCGAAGTCAAGTGTATATATCCTCATGGAGTTGTTGACGTCAAAGATAAGAAAATATGATCTTCTTTCAAAGTTAATAGTCAACGCCTGAAACACTATTTTGGAGCTCCTATAATGCGTGACAAAAATTTCATTTCTCTTCAGAATAATTAAAATTTCTTTCTTGCATTTAAACATTTCATTATTTATTTATTTTTATTTTGTTATTCATTAAACTCATTTATTTTTTCCTTCTTGTTATAGGTTTTTCTTTGGGCCATAACTTGTATAGCTTGGAGCCATTAGCCAAATTATTTTAATCCTCCCAATTTGTGTTAATTTCATTTCCTTTTCCCTCTAAATGTTAATTGTTTTACCTTGTCAGCACATGATTGAGGCTAGTCTTATTGTACACTTCAAAATTTCTTCTCCCCCACATTTTAACCTTGCCAATTTAGTTTTCTTCCACATTTTCATCCCTTTTTTTTTTTTCTAATTTCACTCTCTGTTTCTCTCATAACAGAATTCAAATCTCACCTTTTTCATTTTTCAACTATCTATATTCTCTTCAATGGCTTCTCAAAAGGCTTCTGCTTCAACCTCTGCCTCATTCTCTGCCTCTCCATGCACCTTCTTCAATAAACTTGCTGAGGATAAATACCATAAAAATATTTCCAAAGACCATTCTACATGGAAAAAGGATGTAACAGCCCGATTTTAGCTAAATCAGAACAGTGATTTCGGAACCATAAATTCGATGTCGTAAAATTATTTTAATATTATTTTTTGTGTTTATAGCATGTGAATATATATGTGTGAAAATTTTGTGAGCTAATTTTATCGTTTAATAGCTCAATTTGAGAAAAAAGACTTAATCGCGTAAAATGCAAAAGTTGCATTATATTTGATAAAGGTGTCAAATTGCTATGGCTTATTAAATTTGAAGTCCTGATGTTGTAAATAGACCATTGATATTGGGAATGAAGATAAATGGTCTTATATTTGATGTTTTAAAATGGTTTTAATTAAGGTTAAATTGGTAATTTGGTTATTAATGTTATTATTAATAAAAGAAAACCAAAATTTGGCTTCATTATCATCATATTCCACCGAAAATCAAAAGAAAATAAAAGATTTAAGATTATTTAGGGTTCAGCACTTATGTGGCTTAATTGAGGTATGTTTTGAGCTTGGTTTTTGATGATTTTAATGTTTTTGTGATCGTTGCCTCATGTTTTAGCTAGACCAAGCCCTAATTTTTGAATTGGTTGATGATTTTGGAAGTTTTCATTGATGAATTCAAGTTTTTTATGATGTTTGATGATGAATTATGAAAGCTTGGTTATTGATATACATGTTTTGTAAAGTGATTTTGAGTAAAAATGCATATTAGGGATTAAATTGAAAAAAGTGTAAATTTAGGGGTTAAATTGTGAAATAAATGAAAGTCTTGGGCTGCTAGGGGTCCCTAGGAAATTTGGCTAGCATGTAATTGAATTTAATTGTGTGAATTTTGTGTATTTATGAAATAATGACTAAATTGTAAGAAATGTGAAAGTTTAGGGCCAAAGTGTAAATTGGCTTAAATATATGTTTATGGATAAAATTGAAATATTATGTGACTAAATAAGTTATTGTTATAATATAGATCGAGAAAAGAGGAACCCGAACTTAGATCGAGGCAAGAATAAAGTACTCGACTAATCGACTAGTTTCGTCGTTTTTACGTTCGAGGTAGGTTTGTACGTGATAAACATTGTTACAATTATGTTTTTAATGCTTTAGTATTGCATAAATTATATATATGAGATGATGGTTGTTTACGACAACGAATCAATGATGTTTGGCACTTAGTGTGCGTATCGAGAAAGCTTCGGCTATATAAAACACTTAGTGTGCGAATCGAAATAGCTTCGACTATACATGACACTTAGTGTGCGGGACTAAGATAGCTTCGACTATGAAAGGTAGTTAGTGTGCGAGATTATAATAGCTTCGGATATGCTTTAGCACTTAGTGTGTGATATATCGAGTATTCGACAGTATCACGTAAAGGTATGAGTTCGATATGAATTTGTACAGGTATGTACCTATAAAGCATGAAATTCGAATAGAAGAAGTTATGAAATTGTTCATAAATACTTAAGTAAGTATAAGGAAAGTTTATTGTTCACCATGATTTAGATATTAGTTAGTTCGAATTGATGATTTGTATATTATGGACAGTTGAGTATAATTAGTACGAACTTACTTAGCTATGAAGCTTACTGTGTGTTATTTGTCTATGTTTTATAGAGAATCAAAGCTAACTTTGATTCGGGGATCATCGGGAAGCGTCATCACACTATCGATCATTTTGTTGGTACTTTTGAAGCTTTGCATATATGGTCTATGGCATGTATAGGCTAGTGTTGTTTTGGTATGTTTTGAGCTATGATATTAGCCATGTGATTTGGCTTATTAATGATGTAAATGCTGGTGTTTATTTGGCCATTTAAGTTGGCTTAAGTATGTGTTCGATAAGTGATATATGTGATGTACATAATACCTTATATGTTGGCTTGATTTCGTATGTTTGCCATAGTTATTGATATAGGCTAATGGTTGTTCATTTGGTTAATTATTAGTTGATGTATTAATGCTTGGAAGTTTACATATTGTGCTTTGATCTTAAGATGATAATATGGTGTGTTTTGTGATATAAAATAGTTGATAAGATAATGAGTTAATGTATTTGGAACTTATGTAAGTTGTGATGATATTAGTTTAGTGATTTGGTATGCTTTTGAATATAGAATTGAGTAATTGAAATAGTTGTGGTTAGATGGCATGTTATGTGTATGAATTGGCATGTTTTAGCTGCCTATAAATGTTATGAAATGGTACCATTTTGGTTGTTAGGTGTGCATGAGAAAAGGGTGGCAATTTGGTTTTGCAAATAGCCTATTTTTGTCCACACGGGTAGAGATACGAGCGTGCATCTCAGCCGTGTGCTACACACGGTCATGTTACACAGCCATGTGTTCCTTGGGGTAGTCCTTCAAGTTTAAGTCAGTCTTGTACATGGCCTAGACACACATGCATGTCTGGTGGCTGTGTGAGACACACAGCCTTGGCACATGGGCATGTGTCGCTCTTTCAAAGGGTACACTGGTTAGACACACGGGCATGTAGTTGACTGTGTGGCCAAGTCAGTAACTCCCTTTAGATTTCACATGGCCTGGCACACGAGTGTGTCCTCTGCCGTGTGGTGCAAGTCAATATGTATGCCCTATTTTCACATGGACTGAGACGCCTGGTAGCCATGTGAGGCACACAGCTTGTTCACACGGACGTGTGACCCTTGAATGTTGAAAACTTTTATATGTTTCTAAAAGTTTGCAAATGTTATTAGTTTAATCCCGAACCTTCTTTAAAGAATGTTTAAGGCCTCATAGGCCCTCTAGAAGGACGATGTGATTATGCATGATTGATGTTTATATGTAAATACTTAATGTATGTTAAATGTAACCCCCCAAAAATCCCAAAATCGTGAATTTTTCTTTTTGTGCTTACCAATTTTGGTTAAGTGTTAATTACGTAAAGCTAGGTCTTGGACAAGGTTTGAGTTCGAATCAGGAGGTAGAAGAAATTATAATTTAATTATTAAAAGAATCAGGGTTGGCAAGTAGTTGGGGTTTTAAATAAGGATAGGGGAAAATGGCATCAAAAGGCCTTGTTTTAGATTGGATAAGTGATGCCACTTAGGGTGTGGAGAGGTGGCGTTAAGTAGCTAGCAAAGAGATCCAAAGTTCGAATTCTTAGCCTAGTATTTTTGGGAGTTTAATTTTGGCCTTCTAGATGGTTGGAAGTGGCGTGAAGATGGACTCTAAGGGGAGTGTTCAAGAGAGAAAATTAAGGAAAGGATCAAGGGGTTATCAAAGAGAAAAACGAGCAGATGAGAAGGGGGAAGTGATGGAGCCAAATGGGGAACTGAGGGCCAAGTAATTCGGCTATAAGGGCTATAAATAAGTGTCGAATGCAGGGTTGCCAGGCTAGAGCCAAATTTTCTTTACCCTGTTACCGGAAACCCTTTTCCCTAAAACTCGAAAACCCTTTTATTTTTTTCTTTTTCTTTCTGCTGATTTTTCCAAAAGTCAAAAACCCTTGTTCTCCTTTTATTTTTCTTGTGCCGATTTCTTTGTTTCACTTTTGGGTTTAGCCGATTCTTATTCCTCACTCTCTTGGTGCCAAATAAGCAATTGTGCCATTCAGATCTCTAGAGCCGAATACTCTTTGACTGAATCTAGTGTAAGTGTTACTCTTCCAATCGGTTTTTTTGCTAAGAATCAAATTTTGTCCCTTACTGTTTCTAATCAACTATGGTAGGGAATTAGTATCGGATCTTGGATCTTAGCTCTCTGCCGAAATTGCTCTTTACGTGTTTGCGATCTTGGTAAGTATTCCTCTCCCATTGGCTAAAGTGGTCGATTTTTCATAGTTAAGGTAAGGGGACTTGTGTTGGATACGAGTCACCTACTATTCTAATTTTAATAAATAAGTTTAATGCAGATCTAAGGAGTACGTGATCAGGGAAAAACTATTAGGGATTGGTGTTCAAGGTAAGGTTAAGGTTAGGCTTCGATTTTTGGAAATGTTATGTATTAAACATGTGATTAATCGAAGGGTGATATCGATTGTAGGTTTGGGGCTAAGGAGATCGCATCACGCTTGCTTACCAGGTGTACATACATTGCACACACACTATGAATCGGCAAAAGCCGAAATACCAAAATGCCGAAATGCTGAAATACTGAAAGTGTAGCTACGGTAGTCTTGTGAGTGTGCGAACACTCGTAAGGGAGAGAACGATAGGTTGCCTGAGATCCACGGGTGATTCTGAGGACTTGGGTTGTGATTTGGCCATACGGAATGGGCTAAATGGGCTGGTGGGCTATTTGGCCCATTATAGGCAAAGACTGAATGTTGATGCTATGTGATAGGAAACTATATGCGAGCATGAATATGAATGTGACTAGGCCTAATGGGCCATATACAGGTGATTTGGGCCTAATGGACCAGATACATGTATGTTTGTTTGGGCTTTGTAAGGGGATTTGGGCCTAGTATATGATAACCACATAAAACTTAATTAATATATTGCGACCATGGACAAGTCATAGAGTTAAGGTGTGGCAACGGGTATTTGCATGTCTAGGATTGGATCTAGGGAGAGCTTGGTACTTAAGCGGTCTTAATGACTCACCTCCTCTTCTTTGGAATCCTACCTGATGCATAGTATTCATTCATTTCAGCTCACAGGATTTGTTAACGGGCCAAGGTAAGTACAAACCTATAATAAAAGAAAATTATCGAAATGCCTTTAAGGGTAAAAATGACCAAAATACCCTATGTGTTAAATTTAAGTTTTATGAATGTGACACGCCTATTTGCTGCATACATATGATATTCTGCTTAGGTTGCATATGGGTTGGGAATTATGGAACGGAGGGAGTATATGACGGTCGTATGGTTGCTTGACAACCGTGGATCCACCGACGGCTTTTAAGCCCAATATGTGATTGGCAGCTTGCTACAACTTAGGTAGTTTCGCAACCGGGCTACCACTGATGTGTATCGATTGGGTGGGTTGATATTTATATCCCCACAGGATGTGAAAAGGGGGACAGAGCAAAAGTGTACCAGTTGGATTATTGGGGTGGGTTGCACTGCATTGCATTGCATGTATGTTGTATGGTGATTGATGAATGCTTGTTTCTCGTCGAGGGTTGTACACACTGAGTTTTCGTAAACTCACCCCCCTCTTTTATTTTATTTTTAGGTGATGCTCAGTAGAAGGTTTGATGTTTGGAGGGACTCTGGGTGGCCAGCTAGTAAGATAATTTGGACTTGTTTTTCTTTCTAAAGCTTATCAGTTTCTATGTTATTAAGTACTTTTCAAATCAGATTGTAATAGGGCTTCCACTTTGTTGTTATTTGGATTATTATTTTTATGTGATGTAATTATAAGAAGTTAAACATGGTTTCTTAAACTATAGTATGAATTTTCTACATTTTCGCAACTACATTTTAAAATGACATGTTTCTATAAATATATTTTAAACAAGTGATTAAAAGGAGTTTTTTTTAAGGATAGTTAAGGTTTTTTCTATTCTAAGAAGGGTTTTCAATGAAAACACGATTTTTCCTAAAACACTTCAATGTGATGCGCTAGATTTGGCCATAACGTCTAGGCCGGGTTTGGGGTGTTACATTTAGTGGTATCAGAGCCCAGGTTGCAAAACTCGGGCTGTGATTTGGGCCTTAATGCTTGGTTTCTTTTGTGTTTTTTTAAAAAAATTCACAATGTTTTGGAAAAAGGAAAGTCTTGCTGAGCAGCACACCGGGTCTCTAACATCGAAGCAAGTAAGTACTTTTATTCTTAAATTTGTTTAAATTGTTATACAGTAGATAGTTAGGGGGCTACTTTAGATGATTATGTTAGAATGGAACTGAAGCCCATAGGATCTTGAAACTGTTATGAAAACAACCTTTCTTTTAATACTTTCATAAAACATTTGGTTAATTATTGAAACTAAAACTTCATAAAATTTATAATCCAGATAATACGTGAATCAACGATGAGTGCTAGAAGAGGTGCAAGAGGCCATAGCCGAGGCCGCGAAAGTGTTAGGGCTGAATCGTCAGCATTGGGCCATATACCGAATGTTGGAGTAGAAGAGGCTCCGGCCTCACCTGTGGCTGGGAATGGACTGTATGATCGGGCCGCGGGAGAAGATGCATTATCGCAGGCAATGCTGAGGATTTTGGAAAGGGTCGCAGGGCCCAACAATGGCACTATAAATTGGGGGTCCATTCGGAGTGACTTCGATTAAACGGGGCTGAGATCTTTAAGGGCATGGCTGGCGTGGCTCCTAACGTGGCAGAATATTAGTTGGAGGCCACTGAAAGGAAAATGGAGGACCTGGCTGTTCATCGGAATAAAAGTTAAAAGGAGCCGTATCGCTACTTAGGGAAGAAGCCTTCCAATGGTGGCTGACGGTGAAAGAGGGCACCCAACCGGAGTGGGTCACTTGGGAGTTTTTCAAAGCTACATTCCAAGGAAAGTATGTAGGTGCAAGCTATATGGATACTAGAAGGAAGGAGTTCTTGAACTTGACCCAGGGAAACAAATCTGTGGCGGAGTATGTGGCAGAATTTCTACGCCTTAGTCGGTATACAAGAGTTATGGTGGCAACGGATTATGAGCGTTGCGTTATGTTTGAGGATGGACTTAGAGATAGCCTTAGGGCATTGATAGCTTCACAAAGGGAATGAGTTTTCTCGAAATTAGTGGAGAAAGTAAAGATAGCAAAGGAGGTTAAGCGCATTGAGCGCTTAAATCGGAAAAAAGAAAGGGGTAAGAACAAGAGGGAGGTTGAGACTCCTGGTGTTGAATAGAGGCCTAGGGCTAGGGCCAGAGTTAATGAGCCAGTTAGAGCAAGGTCCCCTGCTATTAATCCAAGGGTGCCACTTTGCGCTGATTGTGGGAAAGGCCATGTAGGTGAGTGTTGGAAGAGGATGGGAGCTTGTCAAGCTTGTAGATCCATGGAGCATAGGATCAAGAATTGCCCCAAAATGCTAAGACAGGTGCCAGATGTGGGTTGAGGTGGTACTCAGCCACCGAAGGGTAGTCAGCAACCGCCGAGAGGCCGTGATCAGGCTAGGGGTGGAAACGGATTGGGTCATAGAGCACCGGGCAGAGGTGCTAGTCATGCTGAGGCGAGGTAGCTAGCTTTCGTCTATGCAGCACGTCGTCAAGAGTATGGAGACGCTCCAGAGGTGAATAATGGTACGTACTTACCCATCGGGTGCTATTTACCTAAGTTGGATTTAGAGTGCATAGAGAAAGTGTGGTGTGGTAGTCTGTGTTAGTAGTTGCGAATTTTGAGTATGAAATTTCTTTTAAGGGGTAGAGTTGTAATGCCCCAAAAATTTCAAAACCCAAACATCTCGAAATCGTGAATTTTTCATTTTGTGCTTAGCAATTCCAGTTAAGTGTTAATTATGAAAAGGTAGGTCTTGGACAAGGTTTGAGTTCGAATTAAGAGGTAGAATAAATTATAATTTAATTATTAAAAGAATCACGGTTGGCAAGTAGTTGGGGTTTTAAATAAGGATAGGGGAAAATGGCATAAAAAAGCCTTGTGGTAGAGTGGATAAGTGACGCCACTTAGGTTGTGGGGAGGTGGCATTAAGTAGCTAGCAAGGAGATCTAAGGTTCGAATCTTAGCCTAATATTTTTGGGAGTTTAATTTTGGCCTTCTAGAAGGTTGGAAGTGGCGTGAAGATGGACCCTAAGGGGAGTGTTCAGGAGAGAAAATTAATGAAAGGATCAATGGGTTATTAAGGAGAAAAATGAGGAGATGGAAAGGGGGAAGTGATGGAGCCAAATGTGGAATTGAGGGCCAGGTTATTCGGCTATAAGGGCTATAAATAAGTGTCAAATGCAGGGTTTCCAGGCTAGTGCCGAATTTCCTTCACCCTGCTACTGGAAACCCTTTTCCCTAAAATTCGAAAACCCTTTTGTTTTCTTCCTTTTCTTTCTGTCAATTTCTCCAAAAGCCAAAAACCCTTGTTCTCCTTTTATTTTTCTTGTGCCGATTTCTTTGTTTCACTTTTGGGTTTAGCCGATTCTTCTTCCTCTCTCTCTTGGTGCCGAATAAGCAATTGTGCCATTCAGATCTCTAGAGCCGAATACTCATTGACCGAATTTAATGTAAGTGTTACTCTTCCAATCAGTTTTCTTTGCTAAGTATCGAATATTGTCCCTTACTCTTTCTGATCGACTGTGGTAGGGAATTAGTATCGGATCTTGGATCTTAGCTCTCTGCCGAAATTGCTCTTTAGGTGTTTGTGATCTTGGTAAGTATTCTTCTCCCATTGGCTAAAGTGGCCAATTGTTCATAGTTAAGGTAAAGGGACTGGTGTTGGATACGAGTCACCTACTATTCTAATTTTAATAAATAAGTTTAATGCAGATCTAAGGAGCACGTGATCAGGGAAAAACTATTAGGGATTGGTGTTCAAGGTAAGGTTAAGGTGAGGCTTCGATTTTTGGAAAAGTTATGTATTAAACATGCGATTAATCGAAGGGTGATATCGATTGTAGGTTTGGGGCTAAGGAAATCGCATTACGCTTGCTTACCAGGTGTGTACATACACTACATACACACTATGAATTGGCAAAAGCTAAAATGCCGAAATGCCGAAATGCCAAAAGTGTGGCTACGGCAGTCTTGCGAGTGCGCGAACACTCGTAAAGGAGAGACCGATAGGTTGCTTGAGATCCACGAGAAATTCTGAGGACTTGGGTTGTGATTTGGCCATACAGGCCAGAATGGGCTAAATGGGCTAGTGGGCTGTTTGGCCCATAATAGGCAAAGACTGAATGTTGATGCTATGTGATAGGAAACTGTATGTGAGCATGAATATGAATGTGACTGGGCCTAATGGGCCATATACAGGTATGTGACTTTGTTTAGGCTTTGTAAGAGGTTTTGGGCCTAGTATATGATGACCACATAAAACTTAATTAATATATTGCGATCGTGGACAAGTCATAGAGTTATGGTGTGGCAACGGGTATATGCATGTCTAGGATTGGATCTAGGGAGAGCTTGGTACTTAAGTGGTCTTAATGACTCACCTCCTCTTCTTTGGAATCCTGCCTGGTTCATAGTATTCATTCATCTCAGCTTACGGGATTTGTTAACGGGAATAAACAAAAATTACCGAAATACCCTTAAGGGTAAAAATGACCAAAATACCCCTATGTGTTAAATGTAAGTTTTATGAATGTGACACGCCTATTTGCTGCATACATATGATATTCTGCTTAGGTTGCATATGGGTTGGGAGTTATGGAACGGAGGGACTATATGAGGGTCGCATGGTTGCTTGACAACCGTGGATTCACAGACGGCTTTTAAGCCCAATATGTGATTGGCAGCTTGCTGCAACTTAGGTAGTTCCACAACCGGGCTACCACTGATGTGTATCGATTAGGTGCATCGATATTTATGTCCCCACAAGATGTGAAAAGAGGGACGGAGCAGAAGTGTACTGGTTGGATTATTGGGGTGGATTGCATTACGTTGCATTGCATGTATGTTGTATGGTGATTGATGAATGCTTGTTTCTCGTCGAGGGTTGTACACACTGAGTTTTCGTAAACTCACCCCCTCTTTTATTTTTTTTCAGGTGATGCTCAGTAGAAGGTTCGATGTTTGCAAGGACTCTGGGTGGCTAGTTAGCAAGATAATTTGGACTTGTTTTTCTTTCTAAAGCTTATCAATTTCTATGTTATTAAGTACTTTTCAAATCAGATTATAATAGTGCTTCCACTTTGTTGTTATTTGGATTATTATTTTTATGTGATGTAATTATAAGAAGTTGACCATGGTTTCTTAAACTATAGTATG
This sequence comes from Gossypium anomalum, assembly GCA_025698475.1. Taxonomy (NCBI): domain Eukaryota; kingdom Viridiplantae; phylum Streptophyta; class Magnoliopsida; order Malvales; family Malvaceae; genus Gossypium; species Gossypium anomalum. The sequence continues at coordinate 62,315,076 of CM046968.1, read as the reverse complement.
ACTTTTCTACGTTTCTGCAACTACATTTTAAAATGACATGTTTTCATAAAATCATATATTTTAAACAAGCGATTAAAAGGAGTTTTTTTTAAAGAATAGTTAAGGTTTCTTCTATTCTAAGAAGGGTTTTCAATGAAAACACGGTTTTTGCTAAAACACTTTAATGTGATGCGCTAGATTCGGCCACAACGTCCAGGCTGGGTTTGGGGTGATACATTAAATGTATGCTTTTGTGTTGCTATTGATCGGTAATACCTCGTAACCCTATTCTGGCGACGAATACGGGTTAAGGGTGTTACAAGGGATTCATTTTTTAGGATGCTCCCTTTATATGGTATACTGAGGCTGTTTCATCAGTTGTTGAAAAGCATTGGTCGGTAATTTGCTACCTCCATCCTGATGATGTCCTCCTAAAGGTAGTGAAAGAGTTTTATGCCCACATTACTTCTCCTGACAATGCATTCATATAAATGTGTAGCGCATCAGTTCTATTTGATGAGGACTCCATCTATGTTCAACATGGATTGTACGAAGGTCTTGACGAGCATGCTGAATTTGTAAAGGCAGTGTCCCCGGAGTGTTTAGCCCAAGTTCTCATTGATGTTTGTATGAAGGGAACACAATGGTTAATCTCAAGAAATGATTGTTACACTATCGAAAAAATCTCATTGAAGCCTCAATGAAAGATCTGGTACCATTTCTTAAAAACTTATCTCATTCCTTCTACACATAATACTACAATCTTTAAGGATCGACTATTGCCTCTCCACTCCATATGGTGGGCTAAAATATTAATGTTGGAAAAATCATCGCCTAAAAGAATGTTGGCACATTAAACTTCTCCTCACTGATCAGTGTACTCTGCCAAAGAGTCAAGGTTCCCTTGTCACAAAATGAAGACCACCTTCCAATACACATTGCATAGAAACTGGTTAGTGAGGAAATGCCAAGGCAACCTGGCACACCTCCATCTTCTCCCTTTAGCAATTCTTCTACTACCCCCTCGACTTTTCACACTAAGTTTGAACAGTGAATGATTGAAGTTGTAGAAGGTTTGAAACAACAATTTTGTGTGTTGGAAAAACATCAGAAAATTATTGTCATTGACTTTGGAAAAGCTCAAGAGGAAATGATCATCTTTTAGGGATATGTCTGCCAAAGTAATATTTCCATTCGTAAATCCCTACAAAATAATTTCCTGCGCCCAATGCCACCATTTCATATTTTTCCTAATGAACTATTATTGAATCCTGAAGTACAAGATGAAGAACCTACTACTACCCCCATGCACAACCAAGACACAGAGCTAGATGAAGCCAGGACAGAATTTGTCCATATTGAATCTGATGATGATGGAAGGGATACCACTCAGACTACCACACTTGTACCACAATCCAAGGCTTCTATGACTGCCCAGGAATGTGCGGTTCATCAACTTATTGATGAAATCGCAAATTTTGATTTTGATGATGAGGAGGAAGAGGTACCTATTAACCAGCTTAAGAGAAAAAGATTTAAGAAGGCTACTGGTAAAACCGTTCAAGCTGAAAGTGATGACCAGGATAGGCCGTAACATTACATGAGAGTTGCAAAGAAATCCATCCAACCCAAATGAAATAATTTCTCTCCCCTCCAAGCTTTGATTTTTATATTTTCATGATCCTTCATTTTAGTTTTTATCTATTTCCTGCATTGAAGATAGTGCATCCCTTCGGTTTGGGGGTGTGTTGTGCATACAATTATTTTCCATAAGGTTCAATTGCCATTTAGCTGTTGAATTATGTGAGTATATGGTTATCAATGATGTTCAATGAGGATAATAACTCTTCTTTGTAAACTTACAAAATAAGGTGACAGTTGTTTAAGCATATTTAGCATAAGATAGTTGTTGAAAATGTCTTTCTAAAAGAAGAATAATTGAAATATAAATGCAATTAGGTTATAGTAGAATTCTTTGAATAAATTTTGGTCTTCGTGGCTTAATTTTAGTGTAGTAATGGGGTATAATTTTGTCATGGTAAAATAATATGAATACTCTAATGTTTGAGCCTATTGAGTAGGTCAGTAATATTTTATTTGCTCCATTATATTGTTGACTAGAAAAATTAGTTCAAATATGAGTGTTCGTTTAAAAAAACATATATACATATTTTAGGGACACTCTACTGAATCTTGAGGCTAAATTTCTAAGAAGGTAGTTGTTTGCTCCATCCATCTTTTTAGTTAAAAGCTTTTATTTCATGACTGATTTATATTCAAATTGTGACATGATATAATACGCGGCAGTCTAGTGTATGCTCCATTGAGGTTATCAAGTATATAATAATATGACAATATGAATTCCTTAGGAAATTTTGTGTTGAAAATTGAATAAGTGCCTAAAAAACTGATTTTAGGAGAGAGATAACCTAAGTATATTTAGAGAGGTCTACTATAGTTTTAATTGCTAAAATATTTAAAAAAATTTACCTTTAGGAACCATTTTCTGCACTGCATTTGCTAAATAGGTTTACAACAATTGTAAGCATTTTTTTCTTTACTTCAATAGAAGATTGCTGATAATAGAGGTACACAACATGCTTATTATGATTTGGCAGTACATTTGGTGACTAATTGTTTTGGCAATTCTATGCATTCATGCATATTCAAACATCTTTTTCATGAGGACAAGCAATAATTCAAGTTTGGGGGTGTGATAAATCTTGAAAAGAGTTATATTTAAGACCCTAAAAAGAATTAATTGGTTGTAATTAAGTGAATACATTTCCATTTTTAGGATATTTTTATAACACTGCATAAAAAAGCTTAGATGGTGATATAATGGTCATTATTTGTTACTTTTACCACTTGGGGAGGAAATGTGTGATTTTGTGTGAATACAAGTATAGGAAGAGCAAGAAGATAAAGTGGAAAAATGAAGGAAGTGAAATATTATCGTGACAAATGGTGAAATTGATTGCCAACAGTTTTGTCGTGGTAATTCTGAGAAGATGACTCAACACTTTATCCACGTCATTCTCAACTAGCTGTACGTATACCAGAAAATCCAACCTAAAAATAAGAATGAAAAAGTGTGCTAAGGTGGGACGGATCTACCTGATGAAATAAGGAGAGAGAAGAAAAAAAAGGGAGGAGAATTTGTGTGAGAAAGAGACTGGTGACAGCAATCCTCTCTCTGCACAGAGAAAAAATCCATTGGAGAATTTCAAAGAAAGAAAGGGTAGCAGCTACAGAGAGCGGAATACAAACGCGAAGAAAAGGAAGCGACATCTATCCTGGATTCATGTACGATTGGAAGATAAAAGGGAAGCTAGAGTGTGATGAGAAATCCTACATTTCTACCTTTAGTTTTCCTGATTTATGTGATTCAAACATCTTTAAATGTTGATGAATGATTTAAATTTTTTGTTTATCTTTCCACCCATGAACTAAATCTTTTCTAGGTTGGAGTTATTTGGGTGGATGTTTATCATATTTAATGCTCATGATTTGATATTGCCTATATCACTATTTCATTTTGTTTATGCCTATTTTAAATACATGCATGCAAGCTTTAGGCATAGTTGATTGTATGATGTGTTCATAGATGTATTTTTAATTCTGAAAAGGTTAAATATACTGGTAGAATCGTTTGATGCAAGCGAATATTTGACAGAATATTTGTAGCACTCTAGACATAGATGTTGCAAGTTGTGTAGAGAAGAACGTTCATTGCAGTTATTAATCCAAATTTTTGTAGACATACAGTAACTTAGATTTTTAGCTTAAAATCTAGCTATAGAAAGAGCCAGGTTACAGTAGTAACTATCTAAGCAGATGATTAGACAATATTTTGCCATGACATTATTTTGATATGAGCATTTTACCTGAATAATTCTAGCCCTATTCATTCAACAACATAATTACTTTTGCTTTTCTCTGTAATTTTCCATTACATTTTATTTGCCATATCAATTCTCTATTTTTAGCATTAAATTGCATTAATTCATTATACCGACATCTTATTAAATTTAAGAGTATTTCCTGGTATTTTGTATAGTTAATAGGATTATAATAACTTAATCAATCTCTTTCCAATTTTTGGTCCCTGTGGAGACGATACTTATCACTTTATTACTTGAATGATGTGTACACTTGCACAATTACATTAGTTATTTACACGCAACACCCTTAAGGTTAATAAAAGACTCAATGTACACATTTTATTGAATGTAAATAAATCTAAAGGAACTTGATTAAAACATAAATAAAATGCTTGTATTCAAGCTCCTTAATTATGAAAACTAATTTAATCTGCTACACTGAATTACAGCAGATCAGTGCTACACATGGTCACATCACACGACCATGTGAATTTATTATTTTTAGGTGTTGTATCCACACTGCCTAGCACACGACCTGTAACACGGCCATGTGACCCAACTTTGAATGCAGACATGGTTTGGCACACGGCCTGCAACATTGTCGTGTGGCCCTATTTTGAATACTCGCACGGGTAGACACACGAGCTAGGACACGGTCGTGTGTCCTGAATTTGAATGTTCACACAATCTGGGCTATGTCATATGACCATGTAACCTTTATTTTGCAAATTTACAAGTTTTTCTGAAATTTATGAATTTGTTTTTATTTGGTCCTGGGTTATTCTCAAACTGTTTTTAGGGACCCATAAGCCCAAATTAAGACCCATCTATGTGTTTATATCATCAATTGATTTATTTTTTATATGTTTGTAATTTAATTTAGTTAATTATTTTAAATAGAAGTTAAATGTTTTGTTTGGCTCGATAACACTCCATAATCTTAATCAGGTAGTGAAGACAGGATAGCGATATTACATTTATCTCCGCCAAATGTTGAGGACGCATTGGATGAGGACTCGATACAGTTAAGTTTATCTAAAATATGTTGGTATCTATTATCTTCCTAAATAACTTTTACCAAAAATGGTCTCTGGCCATAAGTGAATATTTCGTTTGGCCACTAACAGGAATTCATTGCCATGTTCTCTAGTAGGTCATATGCATCCTCGTATGTTCTATTCATCAAGGCTCCTCTTGCGGCTCCATCGAGTCTTGAACATGCATGTGCATCCAACCCATTTGAAAATATTTACAGTCTTAGCCACTCGGGTAAACCATGATAAGGACATTTTTTTATCAACATCTTAAAGCATTCCCAAGCTTCGTGAAAGCTCTCTCCTTCTAGCTGGCTAAAGTTAATGATTTCTCTTCTTATTTGGACTGTCTTGCTTACTGGAAAAAACTTGTGTAGAAATTTCTTCGCGAGTTAATTCCATGTCACGATTAATCATGGTGCCTGGGAGTCTAATTGTAACATATCACCCGACTAATTCCTTGAGACCAGGTTGGATCCAAAGAAGAAAGAGTTAGAGAATACGCTCTAAGTAAAGTGTTGTAATTGACTATGAAATTAATCTGTAAGCACGCCATTTTGGTCAGCCTTCGTTACATGATCAAGACTAAAGAAAAATGAAGTGATGTGGTTCTATCCACCCAACGATGCTTGTGGTGGAAGTATAAGGCGAGCGATCAACATGGGAGTAATAAAGGCTATTTCTTCAAGAAGTCAGGAACCTTGAAGGCATTATACGCCAAGTTTGTCTGACTAATGGTTTTAGTTGCATTCCAACGAGTAGTCACAAACAAGTCATGTCTTACATCCACGTGTACATAGATTGTTACGCATGTCTCCTTACAGCTGTAAACCACTCATATGGCTGAATGGTTAGGATTTAACAAGTTTTAAGTTATCATAGGGACAGGGGTTGAATAAATCTAAAGTATCAGATACAAAGAGGAGTATCTTCCTCTTCCCTCTTCAATGAGCATTTCAGCCTAGGTTAAAGGAAAACCATAATAGATACTTAAGTGGAGGGTAGGAAAAGGATCTAAGCTCTGATATGCCCCTTGTCAAGGTAAGATTCATGATCTTACACGTTGTGTTGCCTAAGAGCAAATCTATTAAGCTTAGCGAGACAAGCAAGGAAAAGTTTTACTTAGTAATTTTGGTGCTTAAAATATAAGGAAATGAGTTAGATGAACAAGTCTTGATGAGCCCTTGTGATTTATCATTTAGGGGCAATCTACTTGAGGTAAGCCCAGATATGATGTTTGAAGCTGCTGATAATGAGTACTTCGTGAGCTCCTTATGAACACTTTAAGTGTTTCTATATCTATTGCATCTATGTTAATATGTTTATTTCATGTATGATAAATGGCCTTCTATGTAATGGAAGTGTGAATGATGCATGTGTGATATGCTATCTCCACGAAAGATGTATGCTTGAATGAGGATATGCTGCTTTTTTGAAAAGAGTAACATGTATGACGAATATGTCAAGAAAGCATGAACTTGATGTGGTATGCTTTTGTTCTAATGGGAAATGTGTGTATGCATGAATGTGTGCGAAAGTATGTTTTTGTTTGTCATGAGTAAGCCAGTACATAATGTACAAGTTACAAGATAAATGCATCTTCGTGTTGAAGTATGTTGTAATGAGTCAGTCAAGCATGAGTTTGCATATCGAGTCTCTTTGTGTGTGAGTCTGTCGGGACAATAAACACAAATTCTAGTAAGGAAATACCATGGCCATGGCAAGAAGACCATATAGGGTAAGACCTAGTCTGGGACTATGGCATCATATGGAGATAAGAAGACCATATTATGTAAGACCTAACCTGGGACCATGGGTCGTAAGGGGATAAGAAGACCATATAGTGTAAGACCTTGTCTGGGACTATGGCATCATATGGGGATATGAAAACAACATAATTAAGACCTAGTCTGAGAGTATGGGGTCATTTGGGGAAAGATGATAAAGAATGGTTGGGCAAGTACCAGGCGATTAGGGGAAAACCTTAAAACATTGAGTTTAAGAAAACCCCTATCGTTGAAAATTCCATTTACAAAATGTGGAAGCCATTGTAGTTTTTCTCTAATAAGTAGAAGCCTTTTTGGCCGTTCTCTATTACACATGAGCCTTTATGATGATATCTGTTATATGGAGCCTTAGTGGCCTACTGTATAAATGCGCGTTTGTTGCAAAATATGTTAAAGTGGAGCCTTTGTGCCTGATTTTTTTAAATGCATCTTCATGGTGAAGTCTATTATAAGAGGACACCTTTATGGCTATCTTTTGTGTGTGTTTGGATGCTTTGTGGCTATCTATCTATTGTGCAAAGCCTCTGTGGCTATCTAAGTCAAAGGGAAGATTTGCTAGAGTTATCACCAACGAAGTACACCTTCATGGTACAGCCTATAAAATAGCCTTCGTGGTAACGTCTTGAAGACATTGCCGATTGGGCAGACTCTAAGGAAGAAATTCTAGGATGCGAATACAAGTAAAAGGGGAATAGTCTTACTAAGTTTTGTTGAACATAACCCTCTATGTTTTATGTTTCAGGTATGAATGATTCCATTAGGGATAACGCCAAGGTTGCACTGAGGAAAGGGCAAAGTAGTGCACTTATGCATACATAGTAAAACCATGCCAGCATGATCGAGCTTTAGGAGTCATACAATTAAATTAAGGAAACTATTGTGCGAACCCGAGTTCTATGTGTAGAATGGGTTGACCACATAATAATAGTTAGTGTCATATCCTCAAACAATTTGTAAAGAGTTATGTCAAATAGTTATCTATATACGTATGTATTTCTTTTGTAAGACTCTTCCAATTGTAAGGGCATGATAAGTATTTATAAGTATTGGTTTACTAGACTTGGGTCAATTAGCATTAATAAAACAAGAGGTATTATTTAGTTTAAAATGTGTTAGCAAGAGTGAAGTTTGTACGAGTTTGAAATAGAATAGTAACACTCGAGATTCAAATTCGATCGATCGGATCAGGTTTGGGAAATCAAACTAAACAAGTAAAAGTGTTATCAATTAAGGAGAAAGGAAACAACAGAAGACGAATAACGACATTGGTGACCACGTTATATGTGAATGTATCACAAAGCTGAAGGAACCGTTTGATATGTTGCTTTGGGCCCTCCATCATAATACCTCTGAACTGCACATTGTTCTGGATCATGGTTGATTTAGTTTCAAATTTATTTGTTGTAATGGTTGGCCTTGTAATGTTTCCTTGGACCATATCCAAACTAGATAGTGCATTGCCTTTTAGGGTTCGCTCTTCTCGTGCTATATGTTGGTTTAACGATAGTTTTGGTGGTGATGGATCTTATATGTTAGCTTCATTAATTTCATCGGACAGTGGATTATCTCGTGGTGGATTGCCTGCAGCGGGCGGTTGGTTCTGCATATACTTTTGTTGCTATTACTTTCAATGATTTCTACATATTAGTCTTTCTGGATCAGTGGTTGGCTCTATAGGTGTGCCTCTGCTACGAGTCATACACTTAAAACCAAAAATAAAAATAAAAACGTCAATAGAAAAATAAAAATAAAACCCATACCTATAATTTAAAATTTTCCTAATTAGCCTTTTAAGATGCAAAAATTAAAATTAATCTAGTAAAGTTGCCTCCCCGGCAACGACGCCGACAACTTGACCGCCTCCGAACGTACCAATGTCCAGAGTGTGAATACTACAACTAAAGATGTAAGAATGAGGTGGTGTCTACAAGTATACGGGTCAAGTTGTAATATAGTTACAACGAAGCAAGTTAGTATTTCGAGGATAGTACTTAAGGGAGGCGAATACTAAATTAATGTTAACCTAAATCAAAATAGAATTAATTAGTAATCTAAATAAATTATATTACAATTGAACCTAAGAGGAGATTTTTAGGTTTTTATAAATAAAGATGTAAACTTTGCATAAATAAATAGTCTTCGGACACCTGATATCTAAACATAATCAAATCTAAGAGTGGGTGATTAGATTGTTTCTGTAGTCATAACTAATTCCTATTTCATGTTTCTATTCAATCAACTAGTCATTACCCTAGCAGGATCTCTCGATCTTCCACTAAACTAATGAGTCAGTAAAAACTACATATCTCCTGACCTCACAGTCTAGACCGGTTCAGGGCTATGGTGTTCACGAATAGGCCATACCGATTTTACATTAATTCCCACCTCAATGACTTCCTAGGGTCGTCAAGCCTTGGGTTTAAGTTATTCCTCTCCTAAATAGTTGATCAACTAAGAAAACCTTACATAAGAATTAGTTAATCACACCTCCATTTACTACCCCCCATAAGAGGATTAGTTCCCCATGTAATCCATAAACACAATAAACTTGATAAATAAGATATGCATGAAGAATAAATCAAGAATAAGGTTTAAGAGAATCCTAGTTTGTATTTGACTGATGAAAGTGCAGAAATACACAATAGTTTGATTGCATCTACAAATCAAGTTCTCCAAAGAACACGAACGAAAATAACTGAAAATAAATTTAAAGCCTAAATAAAAGAAAATTGAAACTAAAATTACATACAAAATTCTAAATTATGGAAGTTGTACCTAAACAAGGGTTAATTGAGCCTATTTAGAGAGTTAGGGTCGATCGTCATCATTAAACCTAGGTTGGTTGACGTTTTCATGTTAATTTTCATTGTGCAGACCAAAACGCCCCTCGCTCATAATACTTCACATACAGGGCCAGTGTCGCGACACCAAGTGTAAAACTCATTTTTCAGTGGTCTTAGAAACAGTGGTTTCAGGGCCAAAAAAGCCAACAAGTAAGTACGTAAATATTAAAAAAAGAATATTTACGAGTCAATTTTTTTTTTTGAAAGGTTTTTCATATGGTAATTTATGTTATTTGAATGATTAATTAAGTAATATACCCTAAGTCAAGTGGCTTTAGAAAATGGGGTATCGGGACCTTGTTTCTATAAACTGAGCTATAAATATTTTTACAAATATTTATGGCGCGTTATTAAGGTTGTATTAAAGTTTCGTTATGAAATTTTAATGTTTTGATAGTTAATTAAGCAAAAAGGACTAAATCATAAAAGTTGAAAGAGTCAATCGCTATTAGTTTAAAGGTGTAAATTGATTAAAGAATTACAGTTGGATGGCCTTAATGGGTAATTTACCCATGCCTAATATGGTGGGACGGTTTTACAATTTAAAATCTTTTAGTTTTATATGATTTATAAGTTAATTTATTATTATAATAAAGTAAAAAGGTCAATAAAGTAATAATAATACAAAAGTGGCCATCTTCAACCTTAAGTTTTCTTTGTTTCAACTGAAAGCCATAGATATGCGGAAGTTAAGTTCGGCTATTTTTCACTTTATGCATGTAAGTCCATTTTGCACATGTTTTTTTAATGATTTTTATGTTTTTGATATCATTGCAACTAGGTACCTCTGTTTTTGAAATTTTCAAATATTTTAGAATATGCCATGAATGGATTTGAGGTTTTTCTGAAAGTTTATGATATATTTTTAAGCTTTTTTGTTAAATAAACATATTTTATTAAGTAATTTTTCGTAATTTTTAATGTTAATGACTAAAATGTAAAATTAGTAAAATTACAAGGACTTACTATGAAATAATAGCAAATATGGGTTGTAAAGGAGTTCCACACCATACGGCTAAGCTTGAAATTTAATAAAAAAAGGTTAATTTGCATTTTTTAGGATCAGGACTAAATTGAATGGAAGTAAAATGTTAGGGGCAATTTTGTAAAAATGTCAAAAATGACTAAATTGCATAAAATAAATTTTTTTTACTATCTAAATTAATAAATTGAATGAAATTATTAATTTAGATCAAGATCGAGTGGAAAATTGAGGAGAATGAAAAATTACCAAAAAGCCCTTGTACTTTGACATTTCTGCAATTTAGCCAGGTAAGCTCGTAACTTGATTAAATCAAGTAATTGTAGTTTTTATTGTTTAATATCTAATTGTTTATATACAAATTGAGTTGATTGGCTTGAAGGAAAATTATGAAGACCATGGTTGAAAGACACTATGGCACTATACTGGAGAATAAAGAAGACCATAGTTGAAAGACACTATGGCACCATACAAGAAATGAGTAAGATCATGATTGAAAGATGTTAACGCAGCACGAATCTATTAAGTAAGACCATGACTGAAAGACTTTATGGCAGCACAATTCTATCGAGTAAGACCATGACTGAAAGATTTCGTGGCATCACGATTCTACCAAGTAAGACCATAGCTGAAAGATGCTATGGCATCACAAATCAAACGAATAAAACCATGGTTGAAAGACACTATGGCATCAAGACAAGAATAAATAAGACCATGGTTGAAAGACACCATGGCACACTCCGATCATTTGATATTCAGGTAATACATTTCAAGTGAGGTATGTATCGTAAGTATGAATACGAGTTGAATGTTTAACTAGTATAGTCTGCTAATGTATGTTAATGCCTTAGTGTAATTATATATTCTTATTATGTCTATAAATACATTAAATCGTGATGTTGTAGTGTGTTTAAAGAATTAAATGGTTACTTGAGCATATACCGGGCATGAAAAGGGAAGGAACGGTAAGTATTCAAATGAATTATATTATGAAAACTATGGAAAAGAATGAAAAGGAAATGTTAAATGAAAGTATGAGTAGGTTCATGGAATTAATGATTTTAAGTGAGGTTATTCATGTTTAATGACTTATGTTATTAAAGTGAATTATGAATTGATGCATTAACATGTGCTGGTGATGATGCTTAGGCTTGTCCCAAGCTATTAGTTGGATTGTATTATGTTGGTTTTAAAGAAGAGCATTGAAATGGTAAGTGACCAAATGGGAAAATGCTTATGTGTATGAAAGAGTGGTAAGAATCAAAGTATGTAATTTCCAATGAAATGGTTTATTGTATAGTTAATTCTAAAAGAGTTATGCTTAAAAGCACTAGTTTGTGGCTATGGTTAATGTTTTGTTTATGCCTTGGATGTTATGCAAATGAAATGGGTGAGAATAGGTAATGAAATGATAAGTTCATAGCTGAGATGTAATGTGATGAAAAGAAAGGATTGTTGACTTAAGGGACTTGCTTGTAAGGAAGAAATTTACTTATGCTATATGTGAGTTTACTTATGTCATGAATAAATACACTAGTTCTTGAGTTAATAATGTAATTAAGTTTATGCTAAATAAATGGAATGGTAAGTAAGTAGATAAAATGGTTCATCGTTTTAAGGAAAGGTTGATAATTATGTAAGTAATGTTTATAAATATACTCAATTGTGAGTAGATAAAATGGTTTTCCTTATTATATTATGAATGAAAGGTGTATGTAATGTTTATAAATATACTCAATTGTGAGTTGAATGGTGTTCAATAGGTTTATACTAAGTTTAAAGTATTGGTGTTGAATGATGTTGAATCTATGTATGATAGTGTTGAAGTGATAAGTTATGTTTCAAGTTTATACCAACTTACCAAGCATTCATTGCTTACATAGTCATCTTCCTTTTATTTTTGCAGATTATTAGAAGCTTGATCAGTTTGGAAACTCATCGGAGATCTATTGCATTATCCAACAATTATATTGTTAGATTCTGATGTCTTGATCATGGTTATAATGGCATGTATAGGTGGATTTCTGTATAAATGATCTAGTTATTGTTTTGGTATGTGCAAGTGTTATTACGGTTAGTGTACCTATGGTATCTTGATGGTTGGTGCTAATATGCTTAAGTTGATGCATGGTTTTATGACCAAAGAGGTAAGTTTGGCATGTTTGCAATATGGTTAATGAAGGTATGCTTGAATATGAAATTTAGTTAAGTGTGTTTGTATAAAAAATGTCCAATTGGGTATATGTTGGTGTAATTCAATGTGGTCAATTCTAGTATAACTTAGTATGGAATTAAGATAAATATATATGGATGAGTTATGGTCAAATATGTATAAGTTTAGGTATATGTGTGTTTGAGATGTATGACAACAATAGTACAAATGGTAAGTTATATTGAAATGGTATAAGTTAAGTATGGTATGTTTTAAAATGGTAGCAAGGTGACCAATTATGCATATGTATAGTTAAATTGAATGCTTACTTTTTAGGTGCTATATATGGCATATAGGTTGAATGAAATTTGGTCATTTGAATTGGTAATATTATGTATGTTTTGGTGCTATTTTGATACCTTACTCATATGTGCAAATGGCTTGTAAGTGTATGTTTGAATTGGGTGAAACAATTAGCTCGAATTTAGCCTATTTCTAGTCCACACGGCCTAAGACACGGGCATCTGTCTCAGCCGTATGTGACACACTGCCATGTGACATGGCCGTGTGTCCCCTATAGGTATTAATAGTTGCACTTCAAAGGTTGCACGACCTGGCACATAAGCATGTGGCTTGGCCGTGTAGTCCAAGCTAGAGAGTTACATGGACATGGACACGGGCTGGGACACGGCTGTGCGTTCCTATTTCAAATGTTACATGGCTTGAGACACGGGCGTGTGTCTCAATCTTGTGAGTCACACGGAGACGCACGCCCATGTATCCCTACAGTGTGAAATTTTCTATCTTCCCATAAAGTTCTAAATGTTTCCAATTTAGTCCCGAATCGTTTTTAAAGTGTTTCTTAGGGCTCGAGGGCTCAAATAAGGGATGATATGCACGTGTATGAATGGACTATGATATGATTAATGAAATGTTTGGAAATGAATGTTGTTATGTTATATTTTTTTTGGTAATACTCTGTAACCCTATTCTGATGATGGATACGGGTTAAGGGTTGTAACACCCCTAGCCCGCATCCGTCGCCGGAGGAGTTAAGAATGTTACTAAGTAAATCTTAATTTCGTTCCTAATATCAACCATCTAAATAAAACATTCAAGCATCATTGATCACATTCATAAACGCTTTCATCATTTAAAAATAAAAATGCAAGTTGTCTAAGTAAGCCATTTGCGTATGGCTATACATGTATATACATCACCAAAAGTTACTAGGTCAAATTACAAAGTCGATCCTATACATGCCATTTTCAAAATTTAAACAAAAAGTACCAAAAAGCTTAGATAGTGTGGTTGACTTCGACTTTGGAACTTCCGAATCCGATAGATGACGAGCAAAATCTATAAAACAGAGAAGCAAAACAAAAGAATAAGCATTTCAATGCTTAGTAAGCTTTAAGTAATGAAATCGTCTAAGAAATTGACATATTAATATCAAGTCTATATGAATCACCCTTGGGCGAACCCAAACATAACGATGGTGCTTCCTTATCGAATCATATCATAAAAGGAAAAAAAATAATCAATACGTTCATCTATTCCTTTAATTTATAACCGAATACGATCTTCCCAAATTTTCGACAACTCTCATGCATATATATATATAGCCTACTAGTGATGTTGAAATCGCCTAAGTTAGTACTCATACCTCCTAATCCAATAATAAACATTCAAAGGGTTTTAAACGCTAGTTTAAGCATAATTGCCGACTTTCGAAACACGAAATATAACAATCAATCATATCTTCAACGAAAGCATTTACTTACTTGATCACTTCACATTAAATTGCATTATGCTTGAAATTAACTCGACATGCATTATATAAATTCACTTGTGCATACTTACGGTTTATCCACCCAATTCATAGGCCGGCGAAGACGTCCTTGTGAACTAAATCGAATCTTAGAACTGGCTCGAAGCCCTTCGAGACTAAGCTCGGCAATAACATCGGCGCAGAGCCCTTCTAACTAAATCCGCTTTAACGATGGCTTAAAGCCCTTCGGAACCAAGTCCGGTTTTTAACACTGGCTTATAGCCCTTCGAGACTTAGCTCGGTTTCAAACCTTGATCAACAATCATACATTCACACATTTAAACAACACTTTGATATTTGAATACAATTTCAGCATTCTTTCTAATCATTTTACAATTAATTCACTAGTCATAACAAATGACATATTCTCTTTTCATTATTCCGGAAACTTTCTATTATCATGCGATTACAAACAAGTATTCTACCTATTTATTCGATCATACGATGCAAGCAAGATCCTTACGTCATAATTTATTCATCGCAATCATAATTTGATAATTTCTATGTCTAAATATAAGTTATATTCCATTACTCAAAGACTTACCTTGTATCTTTCTGGGCAAGTTCGGGTTGGCTATTCCGCGACTTTAGCTTTTCCCTTATCCGAGGTTGCCTCTCTATGCTCTTGAGCTTCAATCAATAAATTTTAAACTAACCATTAATCAATTACTCAAGTATTACTTTCAGAATATAGCACACATATATATATTTGAATTTCACACATACAACTTATAGTAAGCTTATAAAAATCAATAAGCAATTCATTAGTAAATCACAACTTCCCTATAAGCTGAGTTACTGAGCAACAGTCACTAATTTACTTATAACTTGAGCTACGACACTCCAAATCAAAGACCGTAAATTTTCCTCGAAAATAGACTAATTTATCTTTTAGCCATAAAATTTTCATAATTTTTAGTCTAGCCAATCACTACCAGATTTTTCTTAAAGTTCACCCTGTTTTACTGCTTGACTAAACTGACCATTCTTTGATACGAATCAGATTTCTCATTGTACAAAATTCAAAATGTGTTCTCACTTATTTCATTTGAAACTAGACTCATTAAGGAATCTAAGCATATAAATTTTATCTTAAGGCCATTTTTGTACAATTTATACTGATTTTATAAAAACAGAACAGGGGATCTAAAAGCCATTCTGACTCTGTCCCCCATTACTTCGATTTACTCCTGATCGATGGTTCTTTTACTCTTATTGTTTCCACTATAGAAAACTAGACTCACTAAGCTTTCATTACACCATTTATTTAGCACCTAATTCATCCTCTACAATTTATAGTGATTTTCTAAATTCACCTTACTGCTGCTGTCCAAAGTAGACTACCACAATTTACTCATTCACATATTCAAACATTCTTTGCATACATATTAATTTAGTGCTATACATTAAAATCTATATAACCGATTGTACATGTACCCATGATATATATGTATTTTGTGACTACATCCTTGATATAAGTCTAATATAAACTTTGCCATTATATTCGGCCATCACAAAACATAGATACACACATGACATACACTTACTCATATACCAAAGATATACCTAACCTTAATGAAACAAAACACATTACTTAGTCACTTAAACTAATCACAACCCACATACAACATTGATCACTTAATAAACTAAAAATCATCTTTATCAATACACTTCTAATCATTATATTTATCACCTTATATAATATTAGCAAGATGGATTGATTTCTCATTAATATACCATCTTAGCCGAACATGCCCAAGCATTAACATTATTCATTTTCTATTTCTTACATTATTCAAAATCATACTATTGGAGTTCATGTATGATACCGAACCTTTAGACATTCAAACTTTTACCCTTTTCTTTTCAAATCATCTAAATGGTAATGCTCACCTTCTAATATTCAAACACAAAACATTTGTGCAAGTAATTAAGCAATTCCAATTTGGCTATTACACCTATATATATACTACCCAATTAAATTCTTACTAGTTCATACTTCTTTCATCAACATTTATTCATCTAAACCAAAAGAAAATAACCATATCTCTTCATTAACAACTATGGCCAGATGCTTCATTCACCCCCCAAAACCAAAATTTCCACATGGGCTAGTTAGGGAACTTAGTATCTAACTTAGAATAAGCTAACATTTCAAAATTTAACATGAATTACTAACCTTCTTTTGAGCTTAAGTTGACCGAATGCTATCCCCCTTTCTTCTCTAACATTCGGCTCCTAAGAAGGAAGATGAAGACTAATATTTTTCTTTTTTTTTTTCTTTTGCTTTCCTATTACTCATTTTTATTTTCCTTTATTTCTTTATTACACAAATTAGGCCATTATCATATAATATTATTAAACAACACATAATTTTTGCCTACTATCATTATCATGGCCGGCCACTACCACTAAAGTGGGGTATTAGACATGCAAACCCATTAATTTTCTCTATCAATTATTTGGCCACTACAAAAATGACCCATCATATTTCAAAACATCTTATATAGGTCCTATTTAATAAATTTCACATGCAACGAAAAAATTATAGCATGAAACTTTCACACATACATTTACACATATAATAAGCATAGAATGTAACGGTTAACTATTTTTTTGGTGACTCGGTTTTATGGTCCCGAAACCACTTCCCGACTAGGGTCAAATTAGGGTTGTCACAACTCTCCCCCACTTAAGAAATTTTCGTCCCCGAAAATCTTACCGGTAAATAGGTTTGGGTAACGTTCTTTCATAGAGTTTTCGGTTTCCCACGTAGCTTCTTCGATCCCGTGTTTGAGCCATAACACCTTTACTAACGGAACCCTTTTGTTTTTAAACTCTTTCACTTCACGAGCTAGGATACGAATCGGTTCTTCTTCATAACTCATATCGGATTGAATTTCAACTTCTGATGGATTAATTACGTGCGAAGGGTCAGATCTATAACGTCGAAGCATCGAGACATGAAAAACATTGTGAATCTTTTCAAGTTCAGGGGGTAAAATCAATCACATGTGGCGATCGCCCAATTCATTCGGATATCTCATATGGCCCGATAAACCTTGGACTCAATTTGCCTTTACGGCCAAATCGAGCACTTTCTTCCAAGGTGAAACCTTAAGAAACACTTTATCTCCGACCTGATATTCAATGTCTTTTCGTTTCAAATCCGCGTACGATTTCTGACGATCTGCGGCTGCTTTCAGACTTTCACTGATTACTTTTACTTTCTGTTCAGCATCTTTAATCAAATCGACTCCAACAATTTTACTTTCACTAAGCTCGGTCCAAAACAACGGTTATGCGGCATTTACGACCATATAAAGCCTCGTAAGGTGCCATCTTAATGCTTGATTGGAAGCTATTGTTGTAAGCAAATTCAATCAAAGGCAAATATCGTTCCCACGAACCACTAAACTCAAGGATGCAACATCTCAACATATCCTCGAGTATTTGAATAATCCGTTCAGATTGACCATCAGTCTGGGGATGAAAAGCGGTGCTAAAATGCAACTTGGTACCCAATGCTTCATGTAATTTCTTCCAGAATCGCGATGTGAATTTCGGATCTCTATCCGATACAATAGAAATAGGTACCCCGTGTAACTTCACAATCTGAGAAATATACAGCTCGGCTAGTTTGTCAAGTGAATAATCCGTGCGTACGGAAATAAAATGAGCCGACTTTGTCAATCTATCAACAATCACCCAGATCGCATCTTTCTTGCTTGACGACAACGGCAACCCAGAGACAAAATCCATCGTTACTCGATCCCATTTCCATTCGGGTATCATGATCGGCTGAAGTAATCCCGAAGGTACTTGATGTTCCGCTTTCACCTGTTGACATACCAAACACTTCGAAACAAAGTCAGAAATGTCTCGTTTCATACCAGACCACCAAAACTGACATTTTAGATCATTGTACATTTTCGTGCTACCCGGATGGATCGACATTCGGCTATGATGAGCTTCATTGAAAATCATCAAAATAAGTTCTGAATTTCTTGGAACACACAATCGGTTTCTGAACCTTACACAGTCGTCTTCATCAATTTGAAATTCCGATTTCATACCCATGGCACATTCAGCTCGTTTAGCCACCAATTCATCATCGACTTTTTGAGCTTCACTAATTTGATGAATCCACAGTGGTCTAGCCTTTAATTCTGCTACTAACACATTATCGGATAGAATGGACAAGTGTACATTCATTGCTCGTAAAAGCAAAACAAAGCGATGATTTGCGACTTAAAGCATCCGCAACCACATTAGCCTTTCCCGGGTGATAATCAATGACAAGCTCATAATCTTTCAACAACTCAAGCCAACGTCTTTGTCGCAAATTTAGTTCTCTCTGAGTCGTCAAATATTTGAGACTTTTGTGATCTGAAAATACATGGCACTTCTCTCCAAACAAGTAGTGTCGCCATATCTTAAGAGCAAATACAATGGCAGCTAATTCGAGATCATGAGTTG
The DNA here is from genome assembly GCA_025698475.1 of Gossypium anomalum. NCBI lineage: Eukaryota > Viridiplantae > Streptophyta > Magnoliopsida > Malvales > Malvaceae > Gossypium > Gossypium anomalum. The sequence goes on along the minus strand of CM046968.1, from coordinate 62,296,105 downwards.
GATAGTTTTTCTCATGTGGCTTCAATTGCCTCGACGCGTATGCTACGACTCGACCTTCTTGCATCAACACACAACCCAACCCAAGTAAGGATGCATCACTGTAAATGACAAACTCTTTCCCGGATTCGGGCTGTACCAGTACCGGAGCTTCGGTCAAATAAGTCTTCAGTTGATCAAAACTTTTCTGACACTTTTCTGACCAATCAAACTTAACATCTTTTTGAAGTAGCTTCGTCATTGGTGCAGCTATCATTGAGAAACCTTTTACAAATCGTCGGTAGTAACCAAAGAGTCCCAAAAAGCTCCAACCTCGTTAATATTTCTCGGAGGCTTCCAATTAAGTATGGCTGAAATTTTGCTCGGATCAACTCGAATACCTGATGCGGATACCACATGCCCCAAGAAGCTAACCTCTCTTAACCAGAACTCACACTTACTGAACTTAGCATATAATTGCTTATCCCGTAAAATTCGCAACACTAATCTCAGGTGCTCGGCATGTTCGGTCTCATTTCTAGAATAGACCAAGATGTCATCAATAAACACAACTACGAACCGGTCCAAATCTTTGTGCAAGATCCGATTCATCAAATCCATAAACACCGCAAGGGCATTAGTGAGCCCGAACGGCATCACTAAAAACTCGTAATGGTCGTATCTCGTTCTGAAAGCAGTTTTGGGTATATCTGAATCTCAAACTCGCAACTGATAATAACCCGATCTCAAATCTATCTTTGAAAACACCGCGGCTCCCTTCAGTTGATCAAATAAATCATCAATACGCGGTAACGGATATTTATTCTTTATTGTCACTTTATTCAGCTGACGATAATCAATACACAATCTCATGGTTCCGTCTTTCTTTTTCACAAACAATACTGGTGCACCCCAAGGTGAGAAACTTGGTCGAGCGAAACCTTTATCCGTCAACTCTTGCAACTGAGCTTTCAATTCTTTTAATTCGGTTGGTGCCATACGATCTGAGTTATCGAAATCGGTGTAGTCCAGTACAAGCTCGATGCCAAACTCTACCTCCCGAATTGTGGTAAACCCAGGTAATTCTTCAGGAAAACATCCGGGTATTCACAAACCAGCGCATGATTCGAGCTTCTTTTCTAACTCTTTGTCATTAAGTACATACGCAAGGTATGTTTTACACCCCTTTCTCACACATTTCTGAGCCAGCATCGACGATATTACAGCTGGTAACCTATTCAAGTCGGTAGACTCAATTCGAATTATCTCGTTATTCACACACCTCAAATCGATGGTTTTTCTTTTGCAATTTACAATTGCGTCATGTCTGATCAACCAATCCATACCGAGGATAACATCAAATTCGTCAAGCGGTAAAAGTATCAAATCGGTAGGAAAACAGGGAACCTCGGATTACTAGGGGCATTTCTTGCACACTTGGTCGACAAATGCGTAACGACCCAAAGGATTTGACACCGGATCACAAACTCGTGAGACTCAACGGTGTAGAGTCTTCTTTGGATGCTAAGGTTTCACATATATAAGAATGAGTAGAACCAGGGGGTCAATCAAGGCAATCACATTAGTATCAAAGAGAGTAAAAGTACCGGTAATAACATCGGTGAAGAAGCATCCTCGCGTGCGCGTATAGCATAAGCTCTAGCGAGAGCACGAGCCTCCGATTTGGTGGTGGTATCTTTAGGCCCTCTCGACCGCCACTAGCATTCCCGGATTTCTAGGGGCCTACCTCTTCTTTGTAGTATTAGTCGGTTTTTCACTCGATTCACATTCGACCCGCACAATCTCGGGCAATCTTTGATAAAATGATCGGTCGATCCACATTTGAAACAGAACGGTCCACGAACTCTACAACTTCCCGAATGCCACTTGCCACAATCGACAATCGGATCTATCCCGGCGATCATTGCCAACACCGCAATGTATAGCTCGTGTACTCATAGGGGTCGATTACGATCCCGTCGAGAAAAACCCAAGTATTCTTAGATTTGTTTGGATCATCTCTAAACTTCTTCGATGATTGATGAAATGGTTTTCCAAGATCTTTTCTGAAACTCTCTTGCTCCCAAATCAGCTCTCCTTTTTTCCTTCATCGAGCTCTTGGCTTTGCAAGCTCGCTCAACAAGTACTACAAATTCTCGATTTCTAGAATGCCAACGAACAATTTTATATCTTCGTTCACCCCTCCTCAAACGTTTACACATTACATCTTCGAAGAAACGCATTCTCGAGCATACCGGGCCGAGCCTCACAAACTTTCGTTCATAATCGATGAACCGACATGGAACCTTGTTTAAGCTCAAGAAATTCTTTCCGTTTTTGATCGATAAATCTCGATGATATACTTCTTCCGAAACTCGTTTGGAAAAACTCCCATGTTACCCGTTCTCTAGGTACAACCGAAATCAACGTATTCCACCAATAATAAGCCAGAATCACGTAACAAAGAGATAGCACACTTCAAGCATTCATCGGGTGTGCAAGAAAGTTCATCAAGTACCGGATAGTGTTATCTAACCAAAACTCAGCTTGTTCGGCATCATCATTTGTCTGTTGCTTTAAATTCGATAGCCCGTGCTTTGGATTACATCAATCGGGGCTTATTTAACCTCATCCGATCGGTTCTGGAGATGCTGCTGCTGGTGCAGGGGGTGTATTGGTCGGAAGTGGGGGTTGGGGAATAGCCGTGTTAGTTCGAATGTACTGATTGAACCAATCATTCATCACGCTATAGAAAGCTTGTCTAGCTTCCTCGTTCTGATTACTAGCCATAGGTTGAGAGTTCACCGGGGCTGTCCCTTGCGCGGGGGCAGGTGCCACGCTCTCAACATCATCAACTATCGCTCGATTAGGATCGGGATCCATCACTATACATAAACGCATTTTTAACTGTCAGAAATCACCACACTATCAAATAAACATATAATGGCATGTATAGCTAGACCAATTTGCAATACGGTAGTCCTAGAATCGACTAAACCGTAGCTCTGATACCAATAAAATGTAACACCCCTAGCCCGCATCCGTCGCCGGAGGAGTTAAGAATGTTACTAAGTAAATCTTAATTTCGTTCCTAATATCAACCATCTAAATAAAACATTCAAGCATCATTGATCACATTCATAAACGCTTTCATCATTTAAAAATAAAAATGCAAGTTGTCTAAGTAAGCCATTTGCATATGGCTATACATGTATATACATCACCAAAAGTTACTAGGTCAAATTACAAAGTCGATCCTATACATGCCATTTTCAAAATTTAAACAAAAGTACCAAAAGCTTAGATAGTGTGGTTGACTTCGACTTTGGAACTTCCGAATCCGATAGATGACGAGCAAAATCTATAAAACAGAGAAGCAAAACAAAAGAATAAGCATTTCAATGCTTAGTAAGCTTTAAGTAATGAAATCGTCTAAGAAATTGACATATTAATATCAAGTCTATATGAATCACTTGTTGGGCCGAACCCAAACATAACGATGGTGCTTCCTTATCGAATCATATCATAAAAGGAAAAAAAAATAATCAATACGTTCATCTATTCCTTTAATTTATAACCGAATACGATCTTCCCAAATTTTCAGACAACTCTCATGCATATATATATATAGCCTACTAGTGATGTTGAAATCGCCTAAGTTAGTACTCATACCTCCTAATCCAATAATAAACATTCAAAGGGTTTTAAACGCTAGTTTAAGCATAATTGCCGACTTTCGAAACACGAAATATAACAATCAATCATATCTTCAACGAAAGCATTTACTTACTTGATCACTTCACATTAAATTGCATTATGCTTGAAATTAACTCGACATGCATTATATAAATTCACTTGTGCATACTTACGGTTTATCCACCCAATTCATAGGCCGGCGAAGACGTCCTTGTGAACTAAATCCGAATCTTAGAACTGGCTCAGAAGCCCTTCGAGACTAAGCTCGGCGATAACACTGGCGCAGAGCCCTTCGAAACTAAATCTGGCTTTAACAATGGCTTAAAGCCCTTCGGAACCAAGTCCGGTTTTTAACACTGGCTTATAGCCCTTCGAGACTTAGCTCGGTTTCAAACCTTGATCAACAATCATACATTCACACATTTAAACAACACTTTGATATTTGAATACAATTTCAGCATTCTTTCTAATCATTTTACAATTAATTCACTAGTCATAACAAATGACATATTCTCTTTTCATTATTCCGGAAACTTTCTATTATCATGCGATTACAAACAAGTATTCTACCTATTTATTCGATCATACGATGCAAGCAAGATCCTTACGTCATAATTTATTCATCGCAATCATAATTTGATAATTTCTATGTCTAAATATAAGTTATATTCCATTACTCAAAGACTTACCTTGTATCTTTCTGGGCAAGTTCGGGTTGGCTATTCCGCGACTTTAGCTTTTCCCTTATCCGAGGTTGCCTCTCTATGCTCTTGAGCTTCAATCAATAAATTTTAAACTAACCATTAATCAATTACTCAAGTATTACTTTCAGAATATAGCACACATATATATATTTGAATTTCACACATACAACTTATAGTAAGCTTATAAAAATCAATAAGCAATTCATTAGTAAATCACAACTTCCCTATAAGCTGAGTTACTGAGCAACAGTCACTAATTTACTTATAAATTGAGCTACGACACTCCAAATCAAAGACCGTAAATTTTCCTCAAAAATAGACTAATTTATCTTTTAGCCATAAAATTTTCATAATTTTTAGTCTAGCCAATCACTACCAGATTTTTCTTAAAGTTCACCCTGTTTTACTGCTTGACTAAACTGACCATTCTTCGATACGAATCAGATTTCTCATTGTACAAAATTCAAAATGTGTTCTCACTTATTTCATTTGAAACTAGACTCATTAAGGAATCTAAGCATATAAATTTTATCTTAAGGCCATTTTTGTACAATTTATACTGATTTTATAAAAACAGAACAGGGGATCTAAAAGCCATTCTGACTCTGTCCCCCATTACTTCGATTTACTCCTGATCGATGGTTCTTTTACTCTTATTGTTTCCACTATAGAAAACTAGACTCACTAAGCTTTCATTACACCATTTATTTAGCACCTAATTCATCCCCTACAATTTATAGTGATTTTCTAAAATCACCTTACTGCTGCTGTCCAAAGTAGACTACCACAATTTACTCATTCACATATTCAAACATTCTTTGCATACATATTAATTTAGTGCTATACATTAAAATCTATATAACCGATTGTACATGTACCCATGATATATATGTATTTTGTGACTACATCCTTGATATAAGTCTAATATAAACTTTGCCATTATATTCGGCCATCACAAAACATAGATACACACATGACATACACTTACTCATATACCAAAGATATACCTAACCTTAATGAAACAAAACACATTACTTAGTCACTTAAACTAATCACAACCCACATACAACATTGATCACTTAATAAACTAAAAATCATCTTTATCAATACACTTCTAATCATTATATTTATCACCTTATATAATATTAGCAAGATGGATTGATTTCTCATTAATATACCATCTTTGCCGAACATGCCCAAGCATTAACATTATTCATTTTCTATTTCTTACATTATTCAAAATCATACTATTGGAATTCATGTATGATACCGAACCTTTAGACATTCAAACTTTTACCCCTTTTCTTTTCAAATCATCTAAATGGTAATGCTCACCTTCTAATATTCAAACACAAAACATTTGTGCAAGTAATTAAGCAATTCCAATTTCGGCTATTACACCTATATATATACTACCCAATTAAATTCTTACTAGTTCATACTTCTTTCATCAAGATTTATTCATCTAAACCAAAAGAAAATAACCATATCTCTTCATTAACAACTATGGCTGAATGCTTCATTCACCCCCCCCCCAAAACCAAAATTTCCACATGGGCTAGTTAGGGAACTTAGTATCTAACTTAGAATAAGCTAACATTTCAAAATTTAACATGAATTACTAACCTTCTTTTGAGCTTAAGTTGATCGAATGCTATCCCCCTTTCTTCTCTAACATTCGGCTCCTAAGAAGGAAGATGAAGACTAATATTTTTCTTTTTTTTTTTTTTCTTTTGCTTTCCTATTACTCATTTTTATTTTCCTTTATTTCTTTATTACACAAATTAGGCCATTATCATATAATATTATTAAACAACACATAATTTTTGCCTACTATCATTATCATGGCCGGCCACTACCACTAAAGTGGGGTATTAGACATGCAAACCCATTAATTTTCTCTATCAATTATTTGGCCACTACAAAAATGACCCATCATATTTCAAAACATCTTATATAGGTCCTATTTAATAAATTTCACATGCAACGAAAAAATTATAGCATGAAACTTTCACACATACATTTACACATATAATAAGCATAGAATGTAACGGTTAACTATTTTTTTGGTGACTCGGTTTTATGGTCCCGAAACCACTTCCCGACTAGGGTCAAATTAGGGCTGTCACAAGGGTGTTACACCCAATGCCTGTGTCGTGACATTGAAGGAAGTGTACTCTAGTTCAGGATTGGCTTCAAGAGTGTGTCACAGTGCCAAAGGCAGTATTGTAATTCTTCTTCTCTGTTCCCTATGTTGCAACAATTAACTTCTCGTGTTGTAACACAGTGACTGGCCTTGAGTTCATATGCCTTTGAATGGTGTCCTGCACACTCACTAAGTACGCTAGCTCACCTTTAGGCCTCAGTTGGCCTCTAAGGTTATAAAAAAAAAAACTCATTTTACACTTTTTATTGAATTCAAACTAAAATAAGAATACTAACTAAAAGATAATGATGTTTCTCGTATTTAAGTTCCTTAAGTATGAAAACTAGTTTAATCTGTTACATCGAATTACGACAAGCCAGGTGTCTGTAAGTGCACGGGTCAAATTGTAATATAGTTTAGTACAACGAAATACCTTGGAATTATTCTGAGATCGTACCCAATGGAGGATGGAATAAATAATGAAAATGCTTTTTGCAATAATAAGTCTAAGTAGTAATAGTTAATTCTTATATTACAATGGACCATAAAATAGATTGAGAAAAATAAAAATAAATAAGTAAAAAAAAACGAAAGAAAGAAAAGAAAAAAACAAATGAATTAAAACAATAAACCAATCAGGAAGATTAACTTGCTTTAAGGTTTACAGCTAACTTTGGATTAGGGGTCTAGAGTGGATTAGTCACTGATCAAGCAATTATTATCTCCTAGCTTCTAATTAACTTAATCGATTCATTGATACTCACTTATCTCTCGACCTCACTTTCTTAGCCAAGATAAATTACGATTTACTCGGTTCGACTTATCTTCCAATCTCATCTAGCCTATGATAACTTATTAGGGTTGTCAATCCTAACAATTTAAGAAAACATAATTTAAGCCAATTAATCCATCTCAAGATATTTCAAGTCCTCCATTAATCGCATCCCCATCCACTCGTTAATCTCCCCAAAGGAATTTAGCCACTCATGGTATTCATAATCTCAACTTCTATTGAATAAACCGTGTGAGACTTATGATTAATTCAGATAAAAAAAGAGATTTGAACAATCGTGAATTGATTTTCAAACAAGGAACAGAATAGCAACTCTTTCGATTGAAATAACAAAATAAAATGAATGTAAGGAAAAATATAAACTAAATATTTTAATTAAATAAACAAGTCCTTGAATCAAAACTGATTCAAGAAGAAAAATAAGAAAGTATATAAAAAGCCAAAAAGACAATAATAAACTAAAAAAAATTCTAAACTACGAGGGTTTTTTAAGGCGTCTAGGATGATTTGATTACATTCAACCCTTAATGTCTTATTTATTGTAACACCCCTAACCTGTATCCATCACCAGATTAGGGTTACGAAGAATTACCGTACAAATGAAACATTAAAACATACATTTCATACACTATAGAACACATGTTTTAAAACAATCATTCACATACATATCGTCCCTAAATTGAGCCCTCGAGTCCTTAGAAACACCTTAGAAATAATTCGGGACTAATTTGAAATCACTTGGAAAGTTTATGAAAAAGTTACAAATTTTTGAATATAGGGGTCACATGGCTATGTGGCCAGGCCGTGTGGCTCACAGGGTTGAGACACACGCCCTATAACACCCTTTACCCGTAGTCGATGCCGGAACAGGGTACGAGATATTACCAGACTTAAACACAAGCAAACATACCCTTCCAAGCCATAAAATTTGGCATCAAATTCAAACTTTTTGCATTTAATCATAAGGTCCCTAATACAAGCCTACGAGGCCCAAAACGTGCTTTGGAAGTGGTTCGGGACTAAATTGAGAGTCTTAGAAAATTTTTGCTAAAACAAGGCTCACACGCTCGTGTGGCTTGGGACACGCCATTATGGGCAGGCCTTGTGGTCACACACACCCGTGTCCCTAACCCGTGTAACTCTCTATTTATCACCCAAGAACAAATTAAAGTCACACGGCCAAGACACACTGTAACACCCCTAACTTGTAGCCGTCGCTGGAATAGCTTAAGAGGCACTACCAGACCTGTAACTCAATTCAATACATTCATTTAAAAAATTCCATTTCATTCTAGTAACTATTAATCATTCACATTCAAATGTATTTAAATCAATCATACAGCTTTAATCATGCATTTGTGACTAATTTGATAACAAATAAATGTTTCAGAAACTTAGAAATTTTTCAACTTTTAAAATGTCACATGCCCGTATGAATAGGCCGTGTACCTCACATGGCATTAGACACACTGTGTGTCTAAGCTGTGGCCAAATAGGGCATACATACTGGCTTGCTCACACGACCACAAGACACGTCCGTGTGCCTTGGCCGTGGTCGAAACTGACTTGGGTCACATGGCTAGTCACACGCCCGTGTGTCTTGGCCGTGCTCAAGCCTGACTTACTATTGTAGGGTACCCCAGGGGACATACAGCCGTGCAACATGACCGTTGTCATACACGGTTGAGACACACACCCGTGTCTCTGCCCGTGTGGGAAAAAATAGGTCATTTGAAAAGCCAAATTTGCCGTATTGAAACATGAGCATATACATTCATATTTGACCACATTTAAGCAACTAAATAGGAAACCAAATCAACCATTTCAATACACATTATAAGCCATAATCAATCTTACTTTTTACATGTGCATATACCTATATAACTACATATACAATTCAATCATCTAACATCCATATATTATAACTTATTTTGCATAATTTCATTCAATCATTACCATACCAAAACATACCATCATTAAGCACATATATGCAATCCAAATATAGTACCAAAATAAGGCAAAGCGGACACTAAGATGGAATAAGCCCGCTAATATGCCCAATGTCCCTGCTGCAATACGATGAGAGGCTATTTTAAACCATAATACCAAAACATAACTTTTACTATCAAACTAGCCTATACATGCCATATTTACATAAGTTCAAAGTACCAAACAGAAATTGGATAGTGTGACGTGCAACTCCGACTTGTCTGGAACAAGCGAGCTAACGAACCTTTATAAGACATAAAAATAGAAACAGAGTAAGCTTCTAAGCTTAGTAAGCCCGTATAATTCAGAATTAAACATACCATTTAAAGTATTCAAAGCAATAATAAAATGCCAACCATTCAATATAACCATCACCTAATCATACATAATCATCACATGTTAGTCATTTAATTAATACATAAACCATAACTTGTCCATATAACAATATTTAGGCCTGTTGAACCTATTAGAGTTTCAAAGGATAATCGAGTGAACAATGTCAATAATCCGTCAATTCATCATCATACATGCTCTTTCGAGTCATGGCCGGTAAGCTCTTACTGAGCTGATAAACAATATGCTCTATTGAGGTGAAAACGGTAAGCTCTATTGAGCTAAAAATGATAAGCTCTATTGAGCTGAACAGTAAGCTCTTACAAGCTGTGATGAGTCCGCAACAAATGCAGGAGCTCGACTATTCTGGTAATTCCAGTAACATGTCACTTGTATCCAATGAATTCAAATAGTTCAAACGGGGCTCGGTAAGGAATACAATATATATCATCAAGGCATTCATCTTTCAAGTATTTCAATTAAATACATTCAATTCAACAATTACAATTATAGAAAAGTTTGATTCTAATTATACGAACTTACCTTGAGTTGCTCGGATGAAAACTATCGTCTACCCGTCTACCTTTCGCTTCCCCCGATCTAATTTCGATATTTGCTTATCTTGCTATATATGATATCAAATTAACTCATATAAATTTTCATTCAATTCAATTTAGCCTAAAACACTCATTTTGGCTAAATTACAATTTTACCCCTAGACTTTTAACTACTTTGCAATTTAGTCCTTTATACACAAAATGGTAAATTTATGCAATTTTACCCTTAACCCATGTATAGCCGAATTTCACATAATCACATAGCAACCTATATTTTCATTTTATTCACATTTTCAATTACAACCATTCTATCTTTTACACTTTAATCCTTAGTTCTCATTTTTGTCAAAAATCACTTTATAAAACTTGTATATCTATTAACAACCATCAATAATCTAACAAGAGACTTCAAAATACCTAAGTATTCAACAATGGCATATCTCAAAGTCTATAACAGTTTCGAAAACGAAGGTATGAGCTAGCCAGATTAAGCTGCAACGAGCTCAAAAACGTAAAAATCATTAAAAATCGAGTCAAAATCGTACCTTAATTGCTCACTCAAGCTTGGCCGAATGTAAAACCTAGCTATGGCTGATTTTTTTTTCTCAATTTTGGTTTGAGAAGATGAATAGTATAATGTGATTTTTATTTTGTTTTATTATTATTAACTTAATAAGCCATTTACAAAATTAACCTTTATAACATTTGATAATATCAAAAATACCAAGCCAACAACTTTCACTAAGCTATTTCAGGTCTAATTGACATGCAAGGTCTCTCATATTTCAAGCTATAGTTATATAATACTTTTAAACAATAGAACTCTACTTTTATGCGCTACGCGATTTAGTCCTTTTTACCGAATTAAGCATTTAAACAGTAAAATTTCTTTACGAAACTTTCACATAATTAATCTATCATGCTGTAAATCTTATTAAAATAATAAAATAAATATTTTGACTTCAGATTTGTGGTCCCAAAACCACTGTTCTGACTTGACCTAAAAAAAGATTGTTACACACATGTTCGTGTCCTGAGGTCGTGTCCTTCACACGGCTGAGACACACGACTATGTCCCATGCCCGTGTGCTCGATACTAAGAATTCTGTTTTGCAACAATTTAGGTGCAGGGGACACACAGCCAGATCACACGCCCATAGGGATGACTGTGCGTCATACATGGTCTAGACACACACTCGTGTGTCTATCCGTGTGGACAATAATAAGGCTATTTACCAATCCATTTGCCACTATTATTCACACATACACTTACCCTAATTCAAAGGCACAAAACAATACATACTTAGGCAACCAAAACATCCACATTCATGGTTAAAACCTACCATCTTTATATCTTTATCTAACATATTCATTACATTTATTAAGCCCTAAATCAAACATAAAAATCTAACATTCATTAGGCTTCATTCAATTACTATCTAGTTACCAAATTATGCTCAAATTTCTCATCTCATCAATAGGTCATAATTCCAAACATTTCACAATCATTCCATAAATCATATTTCCAAATATTTCACATTCACCAAGCATATCATGATCATATCACCATAAACATTGACACATATATGAATGTACTTAGGCTCACAACCATGTTAGCCAAATAAGCCAATTTACATGGCCAAATATCAAAACAAGCCTTTGACGACTACAAGCCATTGCATTGGCTAAAATCATATGACGCATATAACAAAATGACCAAGTCCCTATACATGCCATAACTCAAAATACTTGAATTCATCAATACCCAAAATGATAGCTTGATAGTATGATAGCATCTTCGGCGATCTCCAACCTGAGCTAGCTTGATGGCACTATAAAACATGGGAAAGGAAGGGGGTAAGCTATATAGCTTAGTACGTCTACATGAACATAATAAGCAACTCTTACCAATCATTTACCAAGTCTAGCAATATGAACACAAAACAAAATAATATAAATTGCTATAAACCTCATAGTTATAAAATATTCAGTCACATACCTCATAGTTATAAATTATTCAGTCACATTGTTTGCTATATCGATTACCATAATCAATCCATCATTTCAAACCTCATAATAAACATACACATTAATTATGAGTATTCATATTTCAAACATATATTTTAACATCTTTCCATTGTTTAAAACTCATATCTTCCTATAATCATTTTAATAGGCCAATCTTTCCTTTTTCTCATATCCGATAAATCACAATTGTGTAAATAAAACATGCTATATCATAACTCAATTTTTGGCCCAAAAGCCAATTACACAATCGTCAACCGAATTTACCATGTATTTCGTACATCACAAATATAGACCAATAATCACAAGGTTTTCACAAAATCATTCTCGTGGAAATCATGAACTCACAGTTTTATAAAGTCAATGCTTATAAACTTTACGTACATGCCTGTACCAATTCGTAATACTTACATGCTCTTTCTCTTCCTTGACATAGCCATTAAATTACCTGTTGAACCACTTGGAATACTAAAGGATACTCAGGAATCTCGTACTCACAGTACCGTACCAATGCCATATCCCAAATATGGTCTTACATGTAATCTCGTATCCATGCCAATAGCCTAGCTATGGTCTTACACGAAATCTCATATCAATGCCATATCCCAGATATGGTCTTACACGAAATCTCATATCGATGCCATATCCTAGATATGGTCTTACACGTAATCTCAATAACCCTAATGTCATGACATTTGTATGCTATCTATTCCTAAGGTTCAATAGGGACTTTCACTGTATCGAATCTTTGTCGGTCATTTCTGTAGTATTATACTCAATAGCATTCATATTTCATTTCAATAATATAGCATTTACCAGAATTATATCAATTTAGCATTTATACGTATATAATTTAATGCCTATTAAACATACGAAATTACCTCGACATAAAAATGACAAAAAGAGCCTAACCGTCAAATACTTGTTTTTCCCCCATTCTAGTTTCAAACTTCGTTTTTCTTGATCTATATTATCACATTTAAATTATTTAATCATTACACTATTTAAATCAACCCAAACTCACATTATGGCAAAAATTACATTTTTGCCGCTAAAGTTTCACATTTTTACATTTTTGTCCCTGGGCTTGTAAAATGAAATGTACTCAATTTCTTCAATACCCATGCCTAGCCAAACCTTATAAATGCTTATAGCAGCCCACATTTTCTTTAATTCGTATTTTAACACCTACTTTACAACTTTTTATAAACAAGTCCATTTTAGTCATTTTCAACGAAAATCACTTAGGAAAAGTCGTTTATCATACACCAAACATACATTTTCTACCATTAGACATCAAAATACACAGATATCCATCATGGGTAAAATTTTAGACTTTGATTATGTCTTAAATTAGTGGTAAAAATAGATAGATCACGTTACAAGGATTTCAAAAACATAAAAATCATTAAAAATGGGGCCAGAACGGAATTACAATCGAGCTTGGAAGCTTGAAAAACCTAGCCATGGTTTCTTCCTGTAAAATTCAGCCAAGGGAGGAAGATGGACAAAAATTGGCTTTTAATTTGGCTTCTTAATTCATTTAATTACCAAATTACTAAAATACCCTTAATAAAAAACTTTTGAAACATACCTAACCATGTCCATTTTTGTCCAACAACTTAACCAATGGTCTAATTACCATTTAAGGACCTCCAATTTAAAATTTCATAGCAATTAGACACCTCTAGCATGTAGAACTCAACTTTTGCATTTTTTTACAATTTAGTCCTTTTGACTAAATTGAGTGCCCAAACGTCAAAATTTTCAAACGAAATTTTCACGAAGTCATTCCATAAAACTGTAGACCATAAAAATATAAAAAATAAGTTTTACTACGTCGAATTCGTGGTCTCAAAACCACTATTTTGGCTAGGCCTAAAATTGGGCTGTTACTTGCCCGTGTCTCAGGCTGTGTAACATTCAAACTAGGGACACATGGCCTTGTCCCAGCCCGTGTCCTCACCTATGTTCCAGGCCATGTAACTGTTGAAATAGCCCCACATGCTCGTGTGTTAGGCCGTGTAACTCACTGACTTGCACAGAAAGGAACCTACAAGAGACACACATTGATGCCGCAAGGCCATGTGTCACACATGGCTGAGTCAAACGCCCATGTTGCCAAGCCATGTGTCATACACGACTGAGACACATAAATTTTTCTAAAGTCAAGCAATTTTCAACACCAAATCATGCACAAACCTTTAAACCTTTTGTACACATAATTAAGGCATCAAAACACAATCAAAACATACATATAATGACCAATTTTATGACATCCTGATTTTTGGGTTTTTCGTAATTTTTGAGAAATTCGTAAAGTTTTTAAAATTTGGTATTTGGTAGTGGAATTCATAATTGGATTATGTAAATGGGCCTGAGGAAGGCCCATGTGTTGGTCAAAACCCGGTAGAATTTTTGAATTTTAAACTTAAGGAGTTAGGGGCTTTGGATGGGTGGCCTTATTTAAAGATGTGGGTAAAATGTAGCACAAAAGAGCCCTTGACAAAGTGGCTAGGTGACGCCACCAAGGAGCTATAAAAGTGGCGTGTAATTGGTTGGGGAGACCCAAGGTTCGATTCTTTAAGCTGGCAATTGTGGTGTTCTTCTTATGTCCTGAGCAGGCAGGTGTTGGAAGTTGAATGGAACTCTGTTGGAGAGAGTTTGAATCAGTCAAATGCTTGAATTAAGGAGTGATAAGAGATTTTTGGGATTTGAATGGTGGCTTAGAGTTGGCCGAATAGAGGGAATTAGAGGGGAGAAATCGGCAGAGGAGTATTAGGTTAGTAATTCAGCATTTAGGGAATTAGTTGTGTCGTTTTTTTCTATTTTTACACCACAGGAATTATTCTTTTCTCCCTTTTTTCTTCTCTAGCCAAAATTACCACCCCTTCCATCCATCTTTCTTTCTTTTCTTTTCCAAAACCAGTCTACTATTCCCTTTCTTATCTTTACTTTGCCGAAAAAGCCTCAAAAGGGAAACATGTGAAGATTGGTGGTACCGATTTCTTTTGGACCAATAACCTTCTTTTCTCTTCACTTATTGTTGCCGATTCTTCCATTTGCTAAACTCTAGGCAGTACAAAAAAAGAGGACGGTGGTAAGTATTCGTACCCCAAATCCATTTAGTAGTATAAATATTAAGAAAAGCGAAACCCCCTATAGTTTAGGGAGGTTGTCGATTTGAGGTATAGGACTTACTGGGCCTTTTTCATTTGATTTTTATGGTATGTGTAGTGAAATAGAGGAGCAGCAAGGCTTGGGGTATCAGTTTTGGATAAGCTTGATCGTATCATCAGACCCTGTGAAGGTAAGTGATCTATGGCCATTAGGGAATCTTTGGCCGAATATGGTAAGGTGGAATTGGGTTTGATAAGCATGACTTGTACACTAAGAATGCTGATTATTTAATTGCAGGTTGTCGTGGGAGATTTTGTTAACAAACGTCACAAAATAGGTGTGTAATAACCTCTGTAATATCTTAGACTAATAATCGCTGAAAAGCTGAAATGCTTAAAATCTGGCAATTTGGGGAACTTGAGATTTTGCATGGGGTTTTTGATACGATAAATATGGAAAACCCATAATATTTGGTAAATTTACGAAATTACCCTTAGAATATGAAAAATGACTGTTTTGCCCCTAAGTAAAAATGGCTATAATACCTCTAGGGTTTAATTATGAATGTGATGTATAAGATATTGATATGACATAATATGCACATGATATGTTATGTGATGCACATGATATGCTATGATATATTCATTATTATGCATGGGTTGGGTTTTTATATGGATAGAGGAAGGGAAAAAAGGGCTTTGCCCCAGTTATTAAAAGAGGCTAGGCCTCCAGTTATATGAAAAACCAGCTATGCTGCAAGTGGAGAGTTTGGTTGGGTGGGTTGAGTTATTCCCCACATGGTGTGTTGGCTAGTACGGGTGGAGAGAACGAATGGTGGGTTGAGTACTCTCCCCAAATGGGTTGCATACATTTATTGATATTACATGTGATATTGAAATGGGCCTATGGGCCATACCGTTTACAGTAAAGGCTTCGGCCCAGTGATATGATTAATGAAAAGGCTTCGTCCCAGTAACCGTTAAACGAAAGGCTTCAGCCCAGTATATGTCGAGACTCAATTTAGGCTTAGGCCCAGTATGCTGATTTTAGTTTGGGCTCTGAAAGGGGCTTGGTGCACACTGAGTTTCCAAACTCACCCCTTTCCTTATCTTTGCAGGTGAGCCTTGATGTGGAGACTTGGAGCCGGAGGGGAATCAGAGTGGCCATGGTGATCGCTTTTGAACTTTGCAATAAATAACCAGTTTTCTTCTTAGTTTGTTTTAACTATTATTACTATTTATTCTTGGGTTGTAACAAGGCCATTTTAACTATTTTTTTTCTGGGGTTATTTTATTCTTAATAATTCTATACTTTTCTGGTAATAATTCAAAATGGGTTAGAACGTGTTTTCAAAATGATAATCGTTTTCAAAATAACGCAACGATTCAATTAATCGGTCTATCTAAAATGTACTTAAATAAATTTTGACTCGTTTACTAAAGTGTGGCAATGGTTGTGGGCATGTCTAGGATTGGATCCAATCGAGAGCTTGGTACTTAAGCAGCCTTCATGGTTCACCTCCTCTTGTTTAGATACCTACCTGGTGCACAGCTTCCATTCACTTTGTTAATTTAGCAAAGACTATCTTTTAAAACTCTAAGAAGGGCGTAGATAGAGACATGGGTTTTTTAAAACTTCAGTGTGACTCGTCGAATTTGACCATAATGACTGGGTCGGGTTTGGGGTGTTACAAATTTAGGAGTCCTAAATTAACTAACCAAAATGCCATTTAGGGCACCTCAATTGCAATTATCAAGACTTACCTAAACATGCATATTTTACCATTTTTCATTCATCAATTACTAGCTCCAAAACTTACCAAACAAGCCTCAATTTGACTATTACCATTCCATCGCCAAAACATGTCATTTGAGCCATTCAAAACTTGCAACAGGATTTATTCACAATGACACAAACTAGCAAGGCATCAAGTGGCATCAACCAAATAATTTATACATGCCAAAACATCAACTAATCATTCAACTAAATACCATTACAAGTCCACCTATATATGCCATTCTAACCTTGTCCAAAACATTAAACTACTGATATTATTATGCTGGATAGTGTGATAGATCTCCGATGAGCTTCGAACTGATAAACCGTAATTTATACATATTTTTATCCCTCGCTTAACACATTTATGAATGATTTCTCCTTAGATTTGGTGAATTTGATGCTCCTAATCCTTTAATTTCATGTTTTATACTTAGGTGAGCATAGGAGAACGAAAAGAATGAGAAACGGGCCAAAAATGGAGAAAATGGGCCGACAAGGGAAAACAACACGGCTTGGACTTCCTCACACGGGCAGAACACACGGCTGTGCCATTCTAATAGGCTCAACCACAGCCTAAAACAATTCAAGCACGGGCGTGTTGATCTCTCAGCCTCGACCACGGCCTGAAGTAATCGCACACGGCCGTATCACACGGGCGTGTCCCTGCCGAGCCCTAGTTAAGTTCTATTCAGAAAAGGGCAAGTTGGAGGGCTTTTAGGCATTCTAAATCCTATTTAAACACCCTAGAGGAAGACTAAAAGGGAGATAGAGAATAGGGAGTAAGGAATTACTCCAAGTAAGCCGATTGATCCATCTCAGAAGCCAGATTCATCATCAAAACTGAAGATCTCTCAATTTTGTGATAGCCCTAACTTGACCCTAGTCGGAATGTGGTTTTGGGACCACAAAACCGAGTCATAAAATTTTTTTTTAAATTTAATTGCATATATTTTATGTATGATAGTGTATTTGTGAAAAATTTAATGTTTTAATTTAGTCTTAGGAATGTGAATTTTCTTGAAAGGACTTAGTTGAGAAACTTGGAAAATATGATAGGAAAATTATAAGGATCAAATAACTACAAAGTGTGAAAGCCTAGGTTTGCATGTCAAAATGCCCATAATGCATGAAGTGGCCGGCCAAGTAAAGATGTTCCTCCACTAAGTCTAATTAAATATACTTTTATGTTAGCAAATGATTAAATAATCCAAATAAAAATGAATTAACAAGAAAATATGTGTAAAATAATTTATTTAGTAAAGTTATTAATATTATAAAGAAATAAGAAAAAGGTTTGCATGCCTTCATCCAAGATATTACCGAAGAAAAAAAAGAAGAAAGAAAGAGCTTCAAACTTTCGGTTATATGTAAGCCTAATCTAAGGTATGTTGGAGTTGGTTTTCTTATAATTTTTGCATATTTTGAATTGATGTTAAGTAGTTTATCTAGCCTAAGTGATAATTTTTGAAATGGTTATAGATTTTGGAATCGACCATTGATAGAATTTATGAAATCCTTGAGTTTGATAGTAGAAATTTAATTATAAGTGTTAGATGAATATATTTTGGGTTGAAATTTTATATGATTTTTAGCATTTAAGGATTAATTGTAAATTAATGAATTGTGTAACTAAATTTCAAAAAAAAAAAAAATTGGGAGGACTCTTGTGAACTAGAAGAGTATTCGGCCTAAATGTGTCTTGGAAAATAATAATAATAATAATAATTGCTTGATGTTTTAAATGTTTTGGACCGATTTGTTTAAAGCATAAAATGAGAGGGGAAATTGCATAAATTAACCAATTAAGTATTTCTTTAGTGTATTGAGTTAGTTAATTAATTAAATAAGTTTAAATTTCTTTTAACTAGCTCAAGATCAAAAGAGAGTTGATTTGGATCGGGGGAAGTTGAAACTAGTTGAGTAATCATTTTTATCAAAAGTTAATACCCAAGGTAAGTTTTTAAGCAATTAAGTCAAATTGAATTTATCATTTATGAATTTATTGAAAGTGTATATATATATATATATATAAAGGCTATTATTATAGTTGAATGTGATATTTAGGTGAATGTATTATAACCGAATGTGATAGATACATGGATTGATATAGTTGAATATGATATATTTATATATGTGAGTAATTAGCAAGGGGTGGTTACCGTATATACATATATATATATAGGTGTTTTATTGAAATATTGATTGGATTATGGAGAGTAATGTGGTCTTAGGTGATCAATAGCCGAATGGCTTAAAAGCCTAAGGTGAAAAAAAAATCAAGTTTTAGCCGTGTGATTCTTGTGATATGAAATCATTAATGTTATGGGATATAACTAACTAGCCATGTAATTAAATTAGTTAATTTATTTATTTTAGCTCAAGAACCCAAAGGAGGGGAATCAAGCAAGGGCAAAGCAAAGAACATCGAGTAGCTGATTGGAACTGTTTCATCCAACACAAAGTAAGTCTAAAATCCATTAAGCTTGGTTATTATATACATAATTGGTATGCATATCGTGAAAGAATTTCTCTTGTTTACGTATTTTTTTTATTGAAAGGCATGTGACCGATTATACTTAGTTAATTAAATAAATCACTTTGTTAAAAACAAATTGACTTCGGCACTATGTGTGCGAATTTGTATGGCACTATGTGTGCGGATTTAAATGTCAATACGTATGTGAATTACTATGGCACTATGTGTGTGGGTTAACATGGCACTATGGGTGCGAATTTCCTTGTTTGAGCATTATGTGAGCGAAATTGGTTGTTGATAAAAATAAATGCAGGAACTAACTGAAGGGCAAAAAAACTATTGTTCGAAGAAGAGATTGGAGACATGAAAATTGAATCATAGGTACTTGGATGCACCTATTTCATCGTTGTTAAATATTGTAGGAAGGAATTAAGGTATTCGGTTATATGATACTTTGAGTTAATGGTAAGACTTGACTAGTAGTTGAATTGATAATTTCTGTAATCTATGGACCTTTCTAGTTTCTAGATCGACATATTCAGTTAATTGTTTGCATTATATGGCTTACGACTTACTGAGTTGAAAACTCATTTGGTGTGCTTACTTGTCTCTTGTTTAGATTTCTTTTGATCCGCTTCATGCTCGGAACCATCCTCGGAGTCATCACACATGTCTGCAACGTTTTGGTACCCCTTCTTAGTAATCCTAAGTTAACATTATGGCATGTATAGGATAATAGTTTGGGAGATTTTGTTGTTTTGAAAGCATTGTACATAAAGGCCATGATAAAATGGCTTAATTCCTATGCTTGAGTTCGATGTTGGTTGAATATTAGTTTAAGTTTATTTTGATTATTAATGGTTTAAAAATGTTAACGAGATACGTGGATGTTCGAATATGAATTGATTTTGTTGGTATGGTTTGCATGGTAAATGTATGTGTACTTAAAGTGATTTAATGTTTATGAAAGTTGTATAATGTATATGTTAGTACTCTAATTACAATTATAAAAATTGATTGTACATGATATAATGTACAAATGTCGAATATAATTTGATCAAATTGAGTGATTATGTGTATATGATTTGTGGGTTCTATTAATGTATAATTTTGGTATGCTTTTGTACATGGCGTGGCAATGATATATATGTATATATAAGTGCATGACTTCTAGATATATATATGCATATAATATTCTTTGCACATATGTTTTGGTTATAAAATAAAAATATGCTTAATTATGTGGCTTGTTAATTAACCGAAATCAATAAGTTTGTATAGGTAATTGCACAGTCGAATAAGTAAAAGATTAATGTGATTTTTGTTTTAGTTTAAAATAGTACATTATGTGTAAATTTTGTTTTAAGCATTGAATAGTTTAATTAGTTACTTTAATGATATATATATATATATATATATATATATATATGAGTATGAACTGTGTTAACATGAGGATGTTCGGAATTGTACTTATGTTCAAGTAATACTCTGTAACCCCAATCTGGCGACGGATACGGGTTAGGGGTGTTACAAATTTCCCTTCAGAAATTTTGGGTTTTCTTTAAGTTTTGTATTCTTTATTCTTCTGAGATGTTTTCTTATTTAATTATGAACTAAAACCCCTAAATACCTAAGGGGGATGAAACCTAAGACGAGTCTTGTTTTTATTGTTTGAATTGTATGATAAATATTTGACTTATTCTTAATTATGTGTTCTTAATTCTTGTTTTGGTATTTCAGGATATCGATTCTAGTTAATGCTCTTAGTTGGAGGATGAATAGTCCTTGGATAAGCGTGACTTTGTCATAATTAAGCGGAGTTGATTGCGCGCCTAGAGATAGGGTGACAAGATTTTGCCAGATTACGGTGAAGCCTAATAAGGGGATCTATAGATCGAGTTAATGCAACCCTAGGGTGTTAATTAGAGAAAAGTCTCAATTATTTAACCTATGGATTAGATGTTATTAGTCTTGAATAGGGATAATAACATAACTTAGGGATTTCTACGGAACATGTTAAATGAATAAATCGTCCGGTTCGGAGCCAAAATATCAAGTGAAGTCTAGGTGGATTTTTCCTTAGGTATTGTCCTATATCAATCGTTTTTCCCAAAAGTAATTCCCCAATTCTATTTTTTGCAACTTCTTAGTTTAGTTAATTAGTTAGTTAAAACAAACCCCTTTATTCTTAGGCTACATAATAAAAAGACAGTCATTACTAGTACTTTTAGTCCTTTGGGTTCGACAATCTAGTCTTGCTAAAGCTATACTACTATTTCATAGGTACACTTGCCTACATCGTGATAATAGTTAGTTTCAAGAACGATTAATTATAAATTTATAAAACTTATCACGAAAAATCATGATCAAGTTTTTGGCGCCGTTGCCGGGGACTAAAATATTAGGAACACTCAATTTTTATTACTTTAGCCATTTATTTTTCTTGCAAATTAATTTTATTTTAATTTTTGTTTTACTAATTTTCTTTTTCTTTCTTCTGGCAGGTTCTTATAGTTTATGACTAGAAGAAACCCGTCGGGACCATTACTGTTTGATGAAGAAATCGATCGCACAGCTCGTAGAAACCAACGCGAAATAAGGCGAAGCCTAAGATACACAAAGGAAGAGTAAGAGGACGATATCTCGACTACAACTGAGGAGATGGCTGAAAATCAAGAAAATCAACTACCTCCTGCGATACCCGCTGATCTAGCAAATCAGAATCCTGCTCTTCGTACTATGTATGATTATACTAAACCTACATTAACAGGAATTGAGTCAAGTATAGTTAGGCCTGCTATTGCTGCAAATAATTTTGAACTGAAACCTAACACGATTCAAATGATACAGCAATTTTTTCAGTTTAATGGTTTGCAGGATGAGAACCACAACACTCACTTGGCAAATTTTCTAGAAATTTGTGACACTTTTAAAATTAATGGCATTTTTAATGAAGCCATTTGTCTTCGGTTATTCCTTTTTTCACTGAGGAATAAAGCTAAACAGTGGTTGAACTCATTACCACGAGGGTCCATCATTACTTGGGAACAAATGACCAAAAATTTTTTATTAAAATATTTTCTGCCAGCTAAAACAGCTAAATTACGTAATGATATCTCTTCTTTTGTGCAGATGGATTTAGAAACACTTTACGATGCATGGGAGAGATATAAGGACCTACTGCGAAGGTGCCCTCACCATGGGTTACCTCTATGGCTGCAAGTTCAAACATTCTACAATGGTGTGAACCCCTCGACAAGACAGATGATTGATGTAGCAACTAGTGGAACCATCAATAACAAAACACTTGAAGAGGCTTACGAGTTTATTGAAGAAATGTCACTGAATAATTATCAGTGGCAAGTCATGAGGACTAAGCCAACTAAAACAGTAGGCATTTATAACGCAAATTCAGTTACTATGCTGTCAAATCAGGTAGAACTTCTAAATAAAAAGATTGATGGTTTACTTGGTTCTACACAGGTTCATCCAGTAATGCAATGTGAAGCGAGTAGAGGTGGATCGAGTAATCCAGAATATCAACCCTATGGCCATAACATAGAGAACGAGCAATTAAATTACATGGGTAATAATCCTCGATCTTAAAATAATCCTTACAGTAATACCTATAACGCAGGTTGGAGGAATCACCCAAACTTCTCATGGGGAGGTCAAGGACCCTCAGGCTTCCAACAACCACCTTACCAACAAGAGAAAAAGCCTGACCTTGAGGAGATGCTATCCAAATTCATCTCAGTGACAGAAACTCGTTTCCAAAATACCGAGACAGCATTTAAAAATCAACAAGCGTAGATCAAGGGCTCGAGACTCAGATAGGCCAACTGTCCAAACTAATCTTCGAACGACCACAAGGTAGCTTGCCAAGTAATACTGAACTTAACCCAAGGGAACAACTCAACACAATTAATGTTCAAGATAAAGAAGGATTCGTTGAGCCTGAGCCAGAATCGAGGCAAGAAACTGTGGTAAGAAAATGTAAAGGTGAGGTAAGTCATAATGAAGACAAAACGATGAGTGTAGAATATAAACCTCGTGTGCCATACCCTAACGCAACACGGAAAGACCGCTTAAATGAACAATTTGGTAAATTCCTTAAACTTTTGAAAAAATTACATATTAACTTACCGTTTATTGAAGCTCTATCGCAGATGCCGAGTGCAATGAAATTTTTAAGGGAACTTTTAGCAAACAAGCGAAAGTTGGATGAGGCGTCGCATGTGGAGTTAAATGCAGTTTGTTCAGCTATTCTATAGAATAAACTACCCAACAAATTAAAAGATCCAAGGAGTTTTACAAAGTCCGAATTATCTTACAAGTCGGCCACCCAGAGTCCCTCCTGACATCGAACCTTCTACTGAGTATCACCTGAAAATAAAATAAAATAAAAGAGGGGGTGAGTTTTCGCAAACTCAGTGTGTACAACCCTCGATGAAAAACAAGCATTCAAAGAAGAATCATCAAACATGCAATCAATCCCATCCAAATTATCCATCCACTACACACCAACTCCGTCCCCCGTCACACCATATGGGGATATAAATATCGACCCACCCAGCCCACACACCAATGGTAGCCCAGTTGCAGTACTACCCTCATTTACATATTTGGCTTTAAAAGCCGTCGGTGGATCTACAATTGTCAGGCAACCATGCGATCCTCATATACTTCCTCTGTTCCATAGTTCCCACCCTATATGCATCCTAAGCCAAACATCATATGTATGCATGTCACATCCTTAAAACTTACATTCAACACCTAGGGGTATTTTGGTCATTTTAGCCCTTAGGGGCATTTCGATAATTTTCTTTTAATTATGGTTCCCACTTACCTTGGCCCGTTAACAAGTTCCGCGAGCTAAGGTGAATGAATACTATGCACCAGGTAGGATTCCAGAGAAGAGGAGGTGGGTCATTAAGACCGCTTAAGTACCAAGCTCCCCCTAGATCCAATCCTAGACATGCATATACCCGTTGCTACACCTTAACCCTTTGACCTGTCCATGGTCGCAAAATATTAATTAAGTCTTATGTATTATCATATACTAGGCCCAAAACCCCTTACGAAGCCCAAACAAATTCACATACCTGTATCTGGCCCATTAAGCCCAATCATATTTCTATGGCCCATTAGGCCCAAATCACCTGTATATGGCCCGTTAGGCCCAAATCACATTTATATGGCCCGCTTGGCCCAGTCACATTCATATTCATGCACGTATACAAATTCGTATCACATAGCATCAATATTCAGTTTTTGCCTATTATGGGCCCAACGGCCCATCGGGCCCATTTAGCCCATCCTGACCCGTATCGCCAAAACACAACCCAAGTCTACAGAATCGCCCGTGGGTCTCAGGCAACCTATCAGTCTCTCCCTTACGAGTGTTCGCGCACTTGCAAGACTATCGTAGCCACCTTTTGGCTTTTCGTCATTTCAGCATTTCGGCATTTCGGTATTTCAGCATTTCGGCTTTTGCCGATTCATAGTGTGTGTGCAGTGTATGTACACACCTGGTAAGCAAGCGTGATGCGATCTCCTTAGCTCCAAACCTTGTGTGATAAGTATAACAGCCCCTTCTTAAATCCCTAACCATGATCAACTCCCTGATCTGCACCAATCTTAACTATTAAAACAGAATAATAAGTGACTCATTTCCTACACAAGTCCCCTTACCTTAACTATGAACAATCGACCACCTTAGCCAAAGGGAGAGGGATATTTACCAAAATTGTGAACACTAAAGAGCAATTTTGACAGAGAGCTAAGATCTGAGATCCGATAGAAATTCCCTACCATAGTTTATTAGAAAGAGTGAGGGACAATATTCGATACTTAGCAAAGAAAATTGATTGGAATAGTAAGACTTACACTAGATTCGGTCAAAGAGTATTCGGCTCTAGAGATCTGAATGGCACAATTGTTTATTCGGCTCCAGGGGAGAGAGGAAGAAGAATTGGCTAAACCCCAAAAGTGAAATAAGAAAATCGACACAAGAAAAATAAAAAGGAGAACAAGGGTTTTTGACTTTTAAAGAAATCGATAGAAAGAAAAGGAAGAAAACAAAAGGGTTTTTAGCTTTTAGAAAAGGGGGTTTCTGGTAACAAGGTGAGAAAAAGTTTTCGGCATTAGCCTCATACCCTTCATTCAGCACCTATTTATAACCCTGTAGTCAAATTGCCTGGCCCTCAGTTCCCCATTCAGCTCCATCACTTCCCCCCTCTCATCTCCTTATTTTTCTCCCTGATAACCCCTTGATCCTTTCCTTAATTTTCTCTCCTGAACACTCCCCTTGTAGTCCATCTTCACGCCACTTCGAACCTTCTAGAAGTCTAAAATTAAACTTCTAAAAACACTAAGCTAAGATTCGAACCTTGGACCTCCTTGCTAGCTATTAACGCCACCTCCCTACACTCTAAGTGGCATCACTTAGCCATTCTTTCACAAGGCTTTTTGATGTTATTTTCCCCTATCTTTATTTAAAAGCCCAACTACTTGCCAACCTTAATTATTTTAATAATTAACTTATAATTTCTTCTACCCCTTAATTCGAACTCAGACCTTGACAGAGACCTACCTTTGCGTAATTAACCCTTAATTGGAATTACAAAGTACGAAAAGAAAAATTTAAGATTTCGGGATTTTTCGGTTTTGGGATTTTTGGGGCGTTACAACTCTACCCCCTAAAAAGAATTTCGTCCTTGAAATTTTACCTGATTCAAACAGTTGAGGATATTGATGTTGCATTGTTTCCTCAGGTTCCCAAGTAGCCTCCTCAGCTTTGTGATTCTGTCAAAGTACTTTGACCAATGGAACGGACTTCCTTCGTAATACCTTGACATCTCGACCAATTATTTGTATGGGCTCTTCCTCGAAAGTTAGGTCTGCCCTGACCTCTATTTCTGCAATCGCCATGACATGTGAAGGTGTAACACCCTAAACCCGACCTGGATGTTATGGCCGAATCTGGCACATCACATTGAAGTGTTTTAGCGAAAACTGTGTTTTCATTAAAAACCCTTCTTGAAATAAAAGAAACCTTAACTATCCTTAAAAAAACTCCTTTTAATCACTTGTTTAAAATATATGATTTTTTGAAAACATGTCCTTTTAAAATGTAGTTACGGAAACGTAGAAAAGTCATACTATAGTCTAAGAAACCATGTTTAACTCCTTATAATTACATCATATAAAAATAATAATCCAAATAATAACAAAGTGGAAGCCCTATTAAAATCTGATTTGAAAAGTACTTAATAACATAGAAACTGATAATCTTTAGAAAGAAAAACAAGTCCAAATTATCTTGCTAGCTGGCCACCTAGAGTCCCTCCAAACATCGAACCTTCTACTGAGCATCACCTGAAAATAAAATAAAAGAGGGGGTGAGTTTTTGCAAACTCAGTGTGTACAGCCCTCGACGAAATCAAGCATTTAAAAGTCATCATCATCAAACATGCAATGCAATGCAGTGCAACCCACCCAATAATCCAACCGGTACACTTCTATATCGTCCCCCTTTTCACAACCTGTGGGGATATAAATATAGACCTACCCAACTGATACACATCAATGGTAGCCCGGTTGCGGAACTACCCAAGCTGCAGCAAGCTGCCAATCACATATTGGGCTTAAAAGTCTTCGGTGGATCCACGATTGTCAAGCAACCATGTGACCCTCATATACTCCCTCCGTTCCATAATTCCCAACCCATATGAAACCTAAATAGGAAATCACATGAATACATATGAATGCATGTAGCAATCATAAATCTTACACACAAAACTTGGGGTCATTTTCGCCCTTAGAGGCATTTCGGTAATTTTCTTTTATTACCGGTTTTTACTTACCTTAGCCCATTAACAAATCCCGTGAGCTAAGATGAACGAACACTATGCACCAGGTAGGATTCCAGAGAAGAGGAGGTGAGTCATTAAGACTGCTTAAGTACCAAGCTCTCCCTAGATGCAATCCTAAACATGCATATACCTGTTGCCACACCTTAACTCTATGACTTGTCCACGGTCGCAATATATTAATTAAGTTTTATGTGGTTATCATATACTAGGCCCAAAACCCCTACATACATGCATATGGACCACTTGGCCCAATCTCATACATATGGCCTATCAGGCCCAATTCACATTCATATGGCCCATCAAGCCCAATTCACGTTCATATGGCCCATTTGGCCCAATCTCATTTATATGGCCCATACACCCCAAATCACATTATATTCATGCTCACATACAAATTTCCTATCACATAGCATCACTTATCAAATTTTGCCCATTATGGGCCCAGCAGCCCATCGGGCCCATTTAGCCCATTCTGGCCCACTTGGCCTATTCACAACCCAAGTTCGTGGAATCGCCCATG
This sequence comes from Gossypium anomalum, assembly GCA_025698475.1. Lineage (NCBI taxonomy): Eukaryota > Viridiplantae > Streptophyta > Magnoliopsida > Malvales > Malvaceae > Gossypium > Gossypium anomalum. The sequence continues at coordinate 62,268,114 of CM046968.1, read as the reverse complement.
GGCCTCAGGCAACTTATCGGTCTTCCCCTTATGAGTATTCGCGCACTCACAAGACTACTATAGCCACACTTTCGGCTTTTTGGCATTTCAACTTTTTGGCATTTCGACTTTTGCCAGTTCATAGTGTGTGTGCAGTGTATGTACCCACCTGGTAAGTAAGCGTGACGTGATTTCCTTAGCCCCAAACCTTGCGCGATAAGTATAACAACCACTTTTTAAATCCATAACCACGATCAACTCCCAGATCTGCACTAATCTTAACTATTAAAACAGAATAATAGGTGACTCGTATCCAACACAAGTCCCCTTACCTTAACAATGAACAATTGGCCATCTTAGCCAATGGGAGAGGAATACTTACCAAGATCACTAACATCTAAAGAGTAGTTTCGGTAGAAAGCTAAGATCTGAGATCTGGTACTAATTCTCTACCATAGTCGATTAGAAAGAGTAAAGGACAATATTCGATACTTAGCAAAGAAAATCGATTGAAAGAGTAACACTTACACTAGATTCGGTCGAAGACTATTCGACTCTAGAGATCTGAATGGCACAATTGCTTATTCGGCACCAAGGAAGAGAGGAAGAAGAATCGGCTTTTGGCACAAGAAAAAAAAAGGAGGACAAGGGGTTTTGGCTTTTGGAGAAATCAGCAGAAAGAAAAGGATGAAAACAAAAAGGTTTTTGGCGTTTAGGGAAAAGGGTTTTCGGTAACAGGGTAAAGGAAATTCGACACTAGCCTACAACCCTGCATTTTGCACTTATATATAGCTCTATAACCGAATTGCCTAGCCCTCAGTTTCCCATTCGGCTCTATCACTTCCCCTTCTCATCTCTTCATTTTTCTCCCTAATAACCCCTTGATACTTTCCTTAATTTTCTCTCCCGAACACTCCCCTTAGAGTCCATCTTCACGCCACTTCCAACCTTCTAGAAGGCCAAAATTAAGCTCCTAAAAGTACTAAGCTAGATTCGAACCTAGGATCTCCTTGCTAGCCACTAACGCCACCTCCCTACACTCTAAGTGGCGTCACTTAGCCATTCCTCCACAAGGCTTTTTGATGTTATTTTCCCCTATCTTTATTTAAAACCCCAACTACTTGCCAACCCTAATTCTTTTAATAATTAAATTACAATTTCTTCTACCTCCTAATTTTAACTCAAACCTTGTCCAAGACCTACCTTTGCGTAATTAGCACTTAACCAAAATTGCTAAGCACAAAAAGAAAAATTCACGATTTCGAGATTTTTGGGATTCAAGATTTTTGGGGTGTAACAACTCTACCCCCTAAAAGAAATTTCATCCTCGAAATTCCCAACTACTAACAAAGACGACCACACCACACTTTCACTGCGCACTCTAATTCCAACTCAGATAAATAGCACCCGATGGGTAAGTACATACCATTATTCACCTCTGGAGCGTCTCCATCCTCTTGACGATGTGCTGCATAGACCAAAACTGGTTACCTTGCCTCAGCATGACCATCACCTCTGCTTGGTGCTCCACGGCCCAAATCGTTTCCATCCCTGGCCTGATCACAGCCTCTCGGCAATTGCTGACCACCCATCGGTGGCTGAGCACCACCTTGGCCCACGTCTGGCACCTGTCTCGACATTTTAGGACAATTTCTGATCCTATGCTCCTTAGATCCACAAGCTAAAGAAGCTTCCGTCCTCTTCCAACACTCATCTACATGACCTTTCCCATAATCAGCACAAGGTGGCACCCCTATATTGATAGCAGGGGGCCCTGCTCTAACTGGCTCATTAACTCTGGCCCTAGCCCTAGGCCTCTATTCAATACCAGAAGTCTCAACCTCCCTCTTGTTCTTACCCCTTTCTTTCTCTCGATTTAGGTGCTCAGTGCGCTTTACCTCCTCCGCTATCTTTGCTTTCTCTACCAACTCCGAGAAAACTCACTCCCTTTGCGGGGCTATCAACACTCTGAGGCTATCTCTAAGTCTATCTTCAAACTTAACGCAACACTCATAGTCCCTTGCCACTATAACTCTTGCATACCTATTAAGGCGTAGAAACTCCGCCTCATACTCTGCCACTAATTTATTTCCCTGGGTCAAGTTTAGGAACTCCTTCCTTCTAGCATCCACATAGCTTGCACCCACATACTTCCCTTGGAATGTAGCTTAGAAAACTCCCAAGTGACCTGCTCGAGTTGGGTGCCCTATTTCACCGTTAGCCACCACTGGTAGGGTTCTTCCCTAAGTAGTGACACTGCTCCTTTTAACTTTTGTTCTGGTGAATAGTCCAGGTCCTTCATTATCCTTTTAGTAGTCTCCAACCAATATTCCACCACGTTAGGAGCCACGCCGGCCACGCCCTTAAAGATCTCAGCCCTGTTCGATTGAAGTCGATCCGGAATGGACCCCCGATTTTTAGTGCCATTGTTGGGCCCAGCGACCCTTTCCAAGATCCTCAACATTGCCTATGACAATGCATCTTCTCCTGCGGCCCGATCATACAGTGCATTTCTAGCCACAGGTGAGGCCGGAGCCTTTTCTACTCTAGCATTAGACATATGGCCCGATGCCGACGATTCAGCCCTAATACTTCCACGGTCTTGGCCACAGCCTCTTGCACCTCTTCGAGCACTCTTCGTCGATTTGCGTATTATCTAGTTTAGAAATTTTTATGAAGTTTTAGTTAGTTTCAATAATTAACCCGATTTTTTACGGAAGTAATTAAAGAGAATATTGTTTTCGAAAATCCTCTACAGTTTCAAGTTCCTGTGGGCTTTGGTTCCATTCTAACAAGATCAACTAAAGTAGCCCTCTAACTGTATAACAATTTAAACAAATTTAAGAATAAAAGTACTTACTTGGTTCGACGTTGGAGACTCAGTTTGTCGCTCAGCAAGACTTCCCTTTTTCCAAAACATCGTGAATTTTTTAAAAAAAAAACATAAGAAACCAAGTATTAAGGTCCAATTCATAGCCCGAGTTTTGCAACCTGGCTCTGATACCACTAAATGTAACACCCCAAACCCGGCCTGGACGTTATGGCCAAATCTGGCGCATCACATTGAAGTGTTTTAGCGAAAATCGTGTTTTCATTGAAAACCCTTCTTAAAATAAAAGAAACCTTAACTATATAAAAAAACTTGTTCAAAAAAAAGATTGGATGAAAATAAAGCACTTAGAAATTTAGTTGCGGAAGCGTAGAAAACTTATTATAATTTAAGAAATCCATGTTCAACTTCTCGTAGTTACAATTAAAATAATAATAATAATTCAAGTAATAATAACATAATGAAAACCTTATTACAATCTAGTCTAAGCATACTTAAAAATAAATAAAAAACTTAAATGCTTAAAAAAAACAAAGTCTGAATTATCTTGCTAGCTGGCCACCCAGAGTCCCTCCTGACATTGAACCTTCTAGTGAGCATCACCTAAAAATAAAATAAAAGAGGGGGGTCAGTTTTCGCAAACCCAGTGTGTACAACCCTAGATGAAAAACAAGCATTCAAAGAAGAATCATCAAACATGCAATACAATCCCATCCAAATTATCCATCCACTACACACTAGCTCCGTCCCCCGTCACACCATGTGGGGATATAAATATCGACCCACCCAGCCCACACATTAATGGTAGCCCGGTTACGGTACTACCATCATTTACATATTCGGCTTTAAAAGTCGTCGGTGGATCCACGATTGTCAGGCAACCATGCGATCCTCATATACTTCCTCCGTTCCATAGTTCCCACCCCATATGCAACCTAAGTAGAACATCATATGTATGCATGTCACATCCATAAAACTTACATTCAACACCTAGGGGTATTTTGGTCATTTTTGCCCTTAGGGGCATTTCGGTAATTTTCTCTTAATTATGGTTCCCACTTACCTTGGCTCATTAACAAGTTTCGCGAGCCAAGGTGAACGAATACTATGCAGCAGGTAGGATTCCAGAGAAAAGGAGGTGGGTCATTCAGACCGCTTAAGTACCAGCTCTCCCTAGATCCAATCTTAGACATGCATATACCTGTTGCCACACCTTAACCCTTAGACCTGTCCACGGTCGCAAAATATTAATTAAGTCTTATGTAGTTATCATATACTAGGCCTAAAACCCCTTACGAAGCCCAAACAAATTCGCATACCTGTATTTGGCCCATTAAGCCCAATCATATTCCTATGGCCTATTAGGCCCAAATCACCTGTATATTGCCCATTAGGCCCAACTCACATTTATATGGCTCGATTGGCCCAGTCACATTCATATTCATGCATGCATACAAATTCCTATCACATAGCATCAATATTCAGTTTTTGCCTATTATGGGCCCAACGGCCCATCGGGCCCATTTAGCCCATCCCGGCCCATATGGCCAAAACACAACCTAAGTCCACAGAATCGCCCGTGGGACTCAGGCAACCTATCGGACCCTTAAGAGTGTTCGCGCAAGACTCAAAGACTACAAAGAGCTACGCTTTGGCTTTTCTCTGGCATTTCAAAGATTTTGGCATTTTGGCATTTCGGCTTTTGCCGATTCATAGTGTGTGTGCAGTGTATGTACGCACCTGGTAAGCAAGCATGATGCAATCTCCTTAGCCCCAAACCTTGTGCGATAAGTATAACATCCACTTCTTAAATCCCTAACCACGATCAACTCTCAGATCTACACCAATTTTAACTATTAAAATAGAATAATAGGTGACTCGTATCCATCACAAGTTCCCTTACCTTAACTATGAACAATTGGCCACCTTAGCCAAAAGGGGAGGGATACTTACCAAAATCGCGAACACCTAAAGAGCAATTTCGGCAGAGAGCTAAGATCCAAGATCCGATACTAATTCTCTACCATAGTCGATTAGAAAGAGTAAGGGATAATATTCGATACTTAGTAAAGAAAACCGATTGGAAGAGTATCACTTACACTAGATTCGGTCAAAAAGTATTCGGCTCTAGAGATCTGAATGGCACAATTGCTTATTCAGCTCCAAGGGAGAGAGGAAGAAGAATCGGCTAAACCCCAAAAGTGAAACAAGGAAATCGGCACAAGAAAAATAAAAAAGAGAACAAGGGATTTCTAGCTTTGGAGAAATCGATAGAAAGAAAAAGAAGAAAACAAAAGGGTTTTCAGCTTTTAGAAAAGGGGGTTTTTGGCAACAAGGTGAGAAAAAAATTTCGGCATTAGCCTCATACCGTTGCATTCGGCACCTATTTATAACCCTATAGCCGAATTGCCTGGCCCTCAGTTTCCCATTCGGCTCTATCACTTCCCCCCTCTCATCTCCTCGTTTTTCTCCCTGATAACCCCTTGATCCTTTCCTTAATTTTATCTGCTGAACACTCCCTTTAGAGTCCATCTTCACGCCACTTCAAACTTTCTAGAAGGCTAAAATTAAACTTCTAAAAACACTAAGCTAAGATTCAAACCTTGGACCTCCTTGCTAGCTAGTAACGCCACCTTCCTACACTCTAAGTGGCATCACTTAGCCATTCCTCCACAAGGATTTTTTATGTTATTTTCCCCAATTTTTATTTAAAAGCCCAACTACTTGCCAACCCCGGTTCTTTTAATAATTAACTTATAATTTTTTCTACCCCTTAATTCGAACTAAGACCTTGACCAAGACCTACCTTTGCATAATTAACCCTTAACTGGAATTGCTAAGTACAAAAAGAAAAATTTAAGATTTCAGGATTTTTGGGTTTCGGGATTTTTAGGGCGTTACACTTAAGACCATTCGGCCAACCTTAGCCAATAAGAGAGGAATACTTACCAAGACCGCAAAACACCTAAGAAGCAATTTAGGCAGAGAGCTAAGATCTGAAATCTGATATTAATTCCCTACCACAGTTGATTAGAAAGAGTGAGGAATGAATAGCGTAATAGGTTTTTAGCAAAATCGATTGGAGAACAAACACTTACACTAGATTCGGTAGACAAGTATTTGTCCCTTAGAAGATTCGGCTTTTCAACTTAGTATGGTGAATAAGGTTTATTTGGTACAGATTAAAGAAGGAATCAGCTAAGTGAAACACAGAAAATTGTGTAGAGAAAGAATAGAAATCGGCACAAAGAAAAGATAGTAAAACAAAAGGGTTTTCAACTTTTAGGGAAAAAGGTTTTCGGTAATAGGGTGAAGGAAATTTAGTACTAGCCTGGAAACCTTGCATTCAGCACTTATTTGTAGCCCTTATAGTCGAATTGCCTAGCCCTCAATTCCCCATTCGGCTCCATCACTTCCCCCTTCTCATCTCCTCGTTTTTCTCCCTAATAATCCCTTGATCCTTTCCTTAATTTTCTCTCCTGAACACTCCCCTTGGAGTCCATCTTCACGCCACTTCCAACCTTCTAGAAGGCCAAAATTAAACTCCTAAAAATACTAAGCTAAGATTTGAACCTTGGATCTCCTTGCTAGCTACTTAATGCCACCTGCCCACACCCTAAGTGGCATCAGTTATCCACTCTATCACAAGGCTTTTTGATGCCATTTTCCCTTAACTTTATTTAAAAGCCCAACTACTTGCCAACAGAGCCCTTTTAATTATTAAACTATAATTTCTTCTACCCTTAGATTCAAACTCAACCCTTGACCAAGACCTACCATCGCATAACTAACACTTAACCAGAATTGCTAAGCCCAAAAAGAAAAATTTAAGATTTCAAGATTTTTGGTTTCGGGATTTTTGGGGCGTTACATAACATGTTTAGGTCGATGCTAATTTGAGTGAGAAGATGCTTGAAAAATAGCCAATTTTTGTCCACATGGGAATAGGCACAGACGTGTGTCTCAGCTACGTGTGACACACGGTTAGGTGACACAATCGTGTGTCCCCTGGTATTTATTTAGAAACTAAGTCAATAGCTCCACATGGCCTAGTACACGAGCGTGTGACTTGGCCGTGTGGCATAAGTCAGTATACCCTATAGTTTAGCACGGCCTAGCACATGGCCTGGCACACGGGCGTGTGAGGCCATTTCGAAGGGTACATGGGCTAGTCACACAAGCGTGTGGTTGGCCGTGTAACCCATGTCAGGGAGTTACACCGGGTTAGACACGGGTTGGGGCATGCCCATGTGATCCCATTTTGAATATCGACATGGCTTGTGACATGAGTATTTCTTTGGCCGTGTGAGACACACAGCCAGGCCCACGGGGGTGTGTCCCCTTTACTTTGAAAATTTTCTATGTTTTCCAAAATTTTTCTTAAGTTATAGGTTTAGTCCTGAACCACTTCTAATGTTTGATTTGAGCCTCGAGGGCTTGTATTAGGGACAATATGATTGATTGTGAATGACTTTCTTTTTAATACAAAAAATATATGAGAAATGTATGTTTGTTTAAGTAATAAGTCTGGTAATGCTTCGTAACCTTATTCTAACGATGAATACGAGTTAGAGGTGTTACATAAAATTTTTCGAGAGGCTCCACCGAGTGTTAAATCCAAGTCCTATGTTTGAGTTTTACCTAAGAGATTGAAACACTAATAGGGTGAGCTTTTTAAGCCCAGTGTGTAATTAGCAAAAACTTATTCACAATATAGAACATATATGATACAAAGTCATAAAATCACATATCTCAAAATTTCATAAGCATATCATGCATGATCATGTCAATGCATAATTTGTAAAATGATCCTAATTTTACGAAAATGGTCCTACCCATCCCACTACACGCCAAAATTGACTTTTCCAGAACTCGTCCAACTAACACACCAAATTGTGAACAGTGTCATAGTAACGCAGATAAACTGTCATATAAACAAAATCGTGGACAAGCCACCAGAGTAGCAGATAAACTGTCATATAATGAAATCGTGAACAGTATCACATTAATGCAGATAAACTATCATATACTTCCACCTTTCACATATCCTACCCCATGCATGTGATATGGCCAAAACACTCAAAATCATGTAGGCATTTTTAACATGCAAATTACATAGGTACTTAAGGAACCAAAATTTCTAATCTTATTTTCATATAAATATCACATATGCCATATATCACATAACATGAGAATGGGATGTGCATATTTTTCACATTATTAACAAACACCAGTATCACACAACATACTTTTCACAAGCATACGATTTAGGAAAAACACTTACTTGATAAAAATCCAAAATGATGACTTATCTCACTTTATAGATACATATAGTATCCCCATCAAATAGCATTATTTTAATAACAATATTTTTATCGATTTAATATTATTAGTTTATTTAGTGTTAAAACCCACACCTGATCGTAGATTCGATGTACAATAAATCTCTCAAAACCCCCTACACGTGGATCTACAATTAGATTACCTAATCGACCAACAAATGATATTGAGTTAGGACTATCGTCTTAAGATTGAATACGGTAAATTGATTATTGATTATTATTATCACTTACCCTTAAAAGATCTCTTGAATTAGTGACAAAACCCAACAGTTAACGGTCTCTCGGATTGATGTCGATCGACCCTTTTATACATAATATATATTGAGGAAATAAATTACCAAGGCCCCCTAAAGTAATCAACCAAGAGAAGAAAAATAGAAAGTAGAAAATATTTCTATACACCTTTTATACTTACTCTCACACGAATGGAACAAAGGATCAATGAATTGAATGGTTCACAAATCGGGGGAGAAGGAACGATTTAAGAGGAGAATTTATTCGAATATAAACCCAAGGAAGAAATGGAGTTTCGAAATAGGATTCAAATGAAATGACTAATGTAAATTAAATCACTAGTGCATGGCTTTGATTAATGAAAATAAAAATAATGAACATTCAAAATAAGAAAAGAAAAATGAACAGATCTCTACCATTGGCAGTAGTGCTACGGCGATGGTCAAGTAACAGAGGCAGCGGTTTGGTAGAGGAGAAGGAATGAATAATGATTTGGTCAATAGAGAAGAGAAGAGAATGAAAAGAAAGAAAGAAAAAGTAAGAAAAATAGAGGAATTTAGTGGTGGTGAGTGGTGGTTGACACGGTGGAGGAGGGCGACGCAAGGGGGCGCTTGAAGAAAAAGAAAGGAGAGGGGAGACGTGATGGGTGGTGGTTTGGTGGTGAAATATTGGTGGTGCACAACTAATAAGGGTGGAAGAAAAAGTGAAAGAAAATAAAAAAGGGGAAGGTTAAAAGCTAAATAAAAGAGAAAAAAGAGAGAAAATAGGGATGAGAGGAGGGTGATGCAACATTGAGAGGAGGAAAATGGGAGATTGGATGGAAAAAAGTGCTCAACCCATTCTAGCTTCATTGTACCTTGCATAAGGCAAAAATGAAGGAATAAGGCAACAAAGGGGGATAATGGAGTGAAAAGGGGATCATGATCTCTTCACTTAAAGCATGTTGACCAAAAGAAAAGAAAATAATCTTCCACCCCTTATGGCAAGCTAGGTTGGACCCTAACACATATAGCACATGGGAAAAGTTATAAAGAAATTTAATTAAAGGATGCTACTGAGGAGACTTGAACCTAGGATCTATAGGATTTTAATTGAAAACTTAACAATTTGGTCAATTTCTTCTTGTTATCATTTTAATAGAAAATATTTTTAAAAAACATGGGATGACCTTTACTAAGGGTTTAAAAAAAATTTGTACCAAATAGAAATTAACAAGAGGGAAGGGTTTTGAACTCAAATCATCAAGGACAATTCCATCACTACTCAATCACTATAATTGATAATTGAATTTAATTAACAAATATGCTAAGGTCAGTTAAAAAAAATTCAGACATGACCCCTCTTGGTTCATTAACCCAATTTCTATGAACCCAGTTTTTGGGATGTGACATTGACAAGGGCATTAAATTTATGCTAGCTGATAAACCGTAATTTATACATATTTATAACCCATGCTTAACGCATTTTATGAATGATTTCTCCTTAGATTTGGTGAATTCGATGCTCCTAATGCCTTAATTTCAGGTTTTATCCTTAGTTAAGCATAAGAGAACGAAAGGAACGAGAAATGGACCAAAAACGGAGAAAATGGCCCAAAGCACGAAATCAACACTGCCTGGACCTTTTCACACGGGCAGATCACACGGCCGTGTCAATCTGGCAGAATTGAAGCAAGATTCACACGGGCATCTCACACACTCGTACCAATCTAGCAGGCGAGAACACGGCCTGAAGTAATCGCACACGGCCGTGCCACACGGGCATGTCCCTGCCGAACCCTAGTTAAGCTTCATTCGAAAAAGGCCAAATTTTAGGGCTTTTTAGGCATTCCAAAGCCTGTAAATACACCCTAAAGGAGGAAGAAAAGGGAGATGAAGAATAGGGAGTAAGGAATTACTCCGAGGAAGCTGATTGATCCATCTCAGAAGCCAGAGCCACTATCAAGACTGAAGATCTCTCCTCAACCTCCCCTTTAAGAGTTTTGGGTTTTCTTTATGTCTTGTATTTTTTATTATTCTGAGATGTGTTCTTGTTTAGTTATGAACTAAACCCCTAAATACCTAAGGGGGATGAAACCTATGACTAAACCTTGTTATTATTTCTGAATAGTATGATAAATATTTAACTTGTTCTTAATTACGTGTTCTTAATTCTTGTTTTGGTATTTCAAGATATCACTTCAAGTTACTACTCTTAGTTGAAGGAGGGATAGACCCTGACTAAGAGTAACTTTGTCGTAATTAAGTGGAGTTGATTGCGCGCTTAGAGATAGGGTGACAAGATTTTGTCGGATTAGGGTGAAACCTAATAAGGGAATCCATAGATCGAGTTAATGCAACCTTAGGGTGTTAATTAGAGATAAATCTCGGTTATTCAACCTAGGGATTAGACGTTGTTAGTCTCGAAAGGGGTGATAATATACATTAGGGATTTCTACGGAACAAGTTGAATGAAAATATCGTCCGGTTCGGAGCCAGAATAACAATTAAGAGTCTAGGTGGATTTTTCGTTAGGTATTGTCTCAATCAATCGTTTTCCACAATAGTAATTTCTCAATTTCTATTTTTTGCAAGCTCTTAGTTTAATTATTTAGTCAAAACAATCCTCTTTTATTCGGCTAGATAATAAAAAGACGATCATTACTAGTACTCATAGTCCTTTGGGTTCGACAATCCGGTCTTGCTAGGGTTCGACAATCTGGTCTTGCTAAAGCTATACTACTGTTCGATAGGTACACTTGCCTACATTGTGATCATAGTTAGTTTCAAGAATGAGTCATTACAAATTTTTAAAACTTATCACACGGAAAATCGACGATCAAGTTTTTGGCGCCGTTGCCGGGGACTAAGATATTAGGAATGCTCAATTTTTATTACTTTAGCCATTTATTTTCTTGCAATTTAACTTTAATTTTTACTTTACTAATTTTCTTTCTTTTTCTCCTGGCAGGTTCTTATAGTTTATGACTAGAAGAAACCCGTTAGGACCATTGCTTTTCGACGAGGAAATTGATTCTACAGCTCATAGAAACTGACAAGAAATCAGGCACAGCTTAAGATACACAGAAGAAGAGCAAGAGGACGATATCTCAACTAATACTGAAGAGATGGCTAAAAATCAAGATAATCCGCTACCTCCAGCCATACCCACTGAATTAGCAAATCAGAATCCTGCTCCTCGTACTATGTATGATTATGCTAAACCTAATTTTACAGGAACTGAGTCAAGTATAGTTAGACATGCTATTGCTGCAAATAATTTTAAACTGAAACCTAGCACGATCTAGATGATACAAAAATTTGTTCAGTTTGATGGTTTGCAGGATGAGAACCCCAACACACACTTGGCAAATTTCCTAGAACTACGCAATACTTTCAAAATTAATGATGTTTCTGATGATGCCATTCACCTTCGGTTATTCCCTTTTTCACTGAGGAATAAAGCTAAAAAGTGGTTGAACTCACTACCATGAGGGTCCATTACCACTTGGGAGCAAATGATCAAAAAATTTCTATTAAAATATTTTTCACCGGCAAAAACAGCTAAGTGGCGTAATGATATTTCTTCTTTTGTGTAGATGGACTTAGAAACGCTTTACGATGCATGGGAGAGATTCAAGGACCTTTTGCGAAGGTGCCCATACCATGGGTTACCTCTATGGCTGCAAGTTCAAACGTTCTACAAATGGTGTGAACCCTTCGACAAGACAAATGATTGATGCAGCTGTTGATGGAACCATCAATAACAAGACACCTGAAGAGGCTTCTGAATTCATTAAGGAGATGTCACTGAATAACTATCAGTGGCAAGTCATGAGGACTAAGCCAACGAAAATAATAGGCATTTATAACATCGATTCGGTCACCATGTTGTCAAATCAGGTAGAACTTCTGAATAAAAAAATTAATGGTTTACTTGGTTCTACGCAGGTACATCCAGCGATGAGGTGCGATTCAAGTGGAGGAGGTGTGCCTACAGAATACCCACCATTCAATCTTACAACCGAAGAGGAACAAGTCAACTATATGGGTAACAATAATTTTAGATCTCAAAATAACCCATATTGTAATACTTATAATGCAGGTTGGAAGAACCACCCAAATTTCTCTTGGGGCGGTCAAAAAAATCAAAGACCACAGAATCCTCAGGGTTTCCAACAACCACCTTATCAACAGGAAAAGAAGCTGAACCTTGAGGAGATGTTATCCAAATTCATCTCGGTGTCAGAAACTTGTTTCCAGAATACCGAGACAGCACTCAAAAATCAACAAGCATGAATTCAAGGGCTCGAGACACAGATAGGTTAGTTGTCCAAGTTAATATCCAAATGACCACAAGGTAGTTTGCCAAGTAATACTGAACCAAACCCGAGGGAACAGCTCAATATAATTGATGCTCAAGAAGGATGAATTGAGACTGAGCCAGAACCAAGGCAAGAAAATGTGGAAAGCAAAGGTGATGGTGAGGTAAGTCATAATAAAAAGGTGAATGTAGAATACACACCTCGTGTGCCATACCCTAAAGCAACAAGCAAAAACCGCTCAGATGAACAATTCAGTAAATTCCTTAAACTTTTGAAAAAATTACATATTAACTTACCGTTCATTGAAGCTCTGTCACAGATGCCAAATGCAATGAAATTTCTAAAAGAGCTTCTAGCAAAAAGCAGAAGTTGGACGAAGCGTCACACGTCGAGCTAAACACAGTGTGCTCAGCTATTCTACAGAATAAGCTACCCAATAAATTGAAAGATGCAGGGAGTTTTATAATTCCTTGCTTAATTGGTAGTTTAGATGTGAATAATGCATTAGCCGATTTAGGGGCAAGTATCAATGTCATGCCTTACAAAATGTTTAAACAACTAGGTCATGGGAAACCTAAACAAACTAGGATGAACATCCAATTGGCAGATAAAACTATAAGATTTCCTAGGGCTATCATTGAAGATGTACTAGTAAAAGTGGATAAATTCATATTTCCCGTTGATTTCGTTGTTTTAGACATGGAGGAGGATCCCAACACCCTTTTGATTTTAGGAAGGCCCTTTTTAACAACTGCTAAAACAATTATTGATGTTGGCACAGGTGAACTCACCCTTCGTGTAGGAGACGAGACGATCACCCTTCAAGCTCGTAATTCTAGCATCACATCAAATATGGAAGGTAATGATCCATATCTTCTTACTAAAACTGACAATACGACGCAACCTACTGTGCAGAGATTGAGCCTGAAAGAAGTACACGAGCCATGTTCCAACAACACTAGAAGACCCATTCATGAAGAACGAAGGCTACAGATAGAGGAGCTAGACGAATGGTGAGCACATAACCGAGAACACCCGATAAACTGAAATTACGCCAAAATAAGCTCGTTACCTCTCCAAATCAACTTAAGGTTAGAGATCAAGTCTTATTAGATGCCGCAGACCCTTACATTGTCACTCCCAACCCAGATGAAGAAACCCCTCTTACGTACTCAGTATTTTCCCATTCGGTACAGTGGAGGTAAGTCATCCCAAGTTCGGTACTTTTAAGGTAAACAATTTTTGGCTAAAGCTTTATTTTGATAAGAATGATAGCAGGAATGAGGAGTACAAACTCCTTAAACCACCTTGATCATTCAATAGAGTGGTAAGTCGAGCTTAGACTATAAATAAACGCTTCTCGGGAGGCAACCCGAGCATTAACAGTATTAACTTCTTTTAATTTCTTTTAATTTTAGCGTTTAACATCTAACATAGCTCTTGAAAACAAGTTTACCACAGGGACACGGCCAAGCACGCGGGCGTGTGTAAGACCGTGTGGAAACAAGGCAAGATTTTTCCAACACGGGCGACGATAAAAAGCCATGGCTGTGCGACATGGCCGTAGGCGAACCTGCCAAAACAACACGAGCGTGCGACACGCCCGTGCCTGCAGACCGTGGTTGAAACTGAAAAACTAGCACAGGCGTGCGACACGCCTGTGTCAACCACCCGTGGGCGAACCTGTCAAATTAACATGGGCGTGGGGATTGCATACACGGGCGTGGGAGAAGCAAACAAGGCAAAACACGGTCGTGTGACATGACCGTGTTAAACAACATGCCCAAGAACACGGACGTGTGCCAAATTTTAGATGCGCCAAAAAGGGAAAAATGTGAAACACACGGCCTGAAATTGGGACACACGAGCATGTCCCCTGGCCGTGTGCCCCAAAATCTATAAATACTCTGCACTATTCATTGTCTTCCCCACTCAAAAACCCTAACCCTAGTCGCTGCAAGTCCACACGGCCTCCACGCCACGCCCGTGCGTCGCCTCCAACTTCATTTTTGACGTATTTTCTCCTCTCCCTCGGCATTTGTTTACTCTTTTCAACACTATTTTGCTTAGTTTTTAATGTTTATTCTTAAAATAGTTGTTTTTTTCTTCATGCTATGACCATTTTTTTTATTTTCTACATTATTGGATTATTTATCATGCATTTTGTGTTAAATTAAGTTGTTAGGAAAGCTTCATCCTTTTGTTATTCACATGCCATTACCATGCCCACCCTCATACATTTACAATGATAAGGACAAAAGGATTTTGTTGGTTGTGTTTTGGTGCATACTAATAATTTTTGCTAAAATTGGAAGTTTAAATTCTTGGTTTTTCAAATTCATATATACATACTATTATTCTTCTTCATTTATGGCAGGTTCACAATGTCATCCTCACGAGGCAAGAAAGCCGCCGTCCCCGCTTCGTAGAAATGGAAGGGAGCATCATCTTTCGTGGGCCCTATCGCAAAAATTCACCACCCATTCTTCCAGTTTCCTAACTGACCTCAAGAGAAACTATATCAGATACTACGGGCCCGACCCTTAGCAGCGGGCCGCTGCATAGACTAGGCTGCTATCAAACAAGTCCAGTTGGCTAACGCAATCCGAGCTCTCCTTACCACCGACCCATGGAAGTCATTCTTTGGGATTATCGAGCCGACGTACCTCGAGCTCACAATGAAACTGTGTTCGACATTCCATCTTCAAACCGTCATGACCAACTACGACGATCCTAGCACAGTCTAGTTTCATTTAGGTGGATTAATCCGCCAACTAAGCGTTCCCGAGTTCAGTACCGCCTTGGGTCTCTATACCGAGGAGTTCAGAGAAGAGAATGACTTACATGCTCTTGACCGCCACATCCATCGTTCTCCATCACGGTGTTGGGACGCCCTCGTCCCATGATCGGCTACCTACGACCCCAGTCGTACAAAGACATCATCCCTCCCTCCATCCCTAAGGTACCTCTATTCTCTTTTATCTCAACTTTGACAGGACGGAGGGAGAGCACCGACGTTGTTACTACTGACGACGTCTGCTACTTGTGGTGTATGTCCAAAGGGCACGTCACCGACCTCGCCTACTTTATCGCCCTTGCTATACGCCACCAAACGGAGCGACATCAGTTGGGGGTCAGCTCTATTGGCCCCTACGTGACTCGATTGGTGCGACACTTCGGACTCCTCGACAACGCGGCCCAAGAATCATCCTTGACCCTCATTGGCCAGATGTCTCCACAAGGTATCTCGAGTATGATAAGCATGAGGATGATCGAGAGGCACTGAGGAACCTACCCTCCCTAATATCGTCTCGCTCAATCCACCGAGGAAGAGGTTCCCGAGGACATTACTGATGATGTCCCTACCCAACACAAGGACCCACTTCACCACCCACCACCACCTCCTTCTCGGCCAATTCATGCGGTGGCTTCATACACTGACATCTCTAAGCGTCTTAACAGATTCGAGCAGCAATGTTTTCAAAGATTTGACAACATTGATGCTACTCTACAGCAGATTTGTCAGCACCTCCACATCTCATCGCCAATCCCACCTCGCGAACCATCCAGCGATGAAGATGTTTAGAATTTTTTTATTTTTTTATTTTCATTTAAGATAACTTTTTATTTTTCTTTCATTTTATTTTTATTAGGATTTATAATATTTATCTAACAATCTTTACTCTCGGCTAACCTTTTACGAGTAAATCATTCTTCCTAATATTCCCTAAACAGTTCCTACTTTTATCACAGTTATCACAAAGCTCCAAAGCTCACAATCATTTAGGAACTTCAAACTCCAATGGAAAAGGTTCACCACGGCTACCATGCCCTGCTCAATAAGGAGATATAATATTCTTCTGGCACAACACTTATGGTATCCAACCTCTACTACCACCGGAGTATCCTCCTCCACCTCTATAATGCCAAACTAGGACATTCATTCAGTACTCAGGAAGTTTCAATTCTTTCCCTATCTTATGATCTTATATTTTCTTATATATCTAACCTTGTACATTGAGGGCAATGTACATCTTAAGTGTAGGGGGTAATCATTTCATTATTTGAAAATCCCTGAATAATGTTTTGTTCTCTTGTAAATCTCTCATATCATGTTTAAGTTGAATTTTGATTGACTGATAATTTTGATTGATACATCTTGAATTTAAACATAGGCATTCATGCATTGATTGTTAAACTCTAGGACACTAGAAAATCAAGCATGATAAGTTGATTTTTAAGAATTTAAAATTTTAGGTTATTTCCCCAAATGTAGGTATTATCTTGAATTGAATCCCATAGACTGAAACATCAAAAAGCCATAATCTTTGTGAGATTTTTGAGCCTTTTGAGCATCTATTAATTCTTTCATGCTCACTTTTATTATTGCTTTGAGTGTGCCAAAATTGAATTGTTATTCTAGAACTTGCCTAATTATGCATGTCAAGACCACACTATTTGATTTGATATATCAAGATGATAGAGGCATTTAGGATTAACCCACTCAAACCATGAAAAGCCTACCTCCACGATTAACCCTTGGTAAACCCCTTTAAGCCTAACAAGCCATTCCTGGTACCACCCTCGATATTAACCATTAACCCATTATTGTTGAAATCCCTTTAAATTAATTTGATCCCCAATTTTTGTCGAGAATTGATTTGCATAAATTGTTTAACTATGTCTTGTTCTTAATAAGTAATATATGATATTTGACTTGTTCTTAGAAAAAAAAACATGTATACATATTAGCAGTTATCTTTTGTTATAAGCTTCATTATTCAAATTCCATAGTCAGAAAAGAAGCTATGTTGTACGTAAGTGGTGATTAAATATTTTTCTAGTTAAGTAATTTTTTAGTTCAATCTCGATTCTAACCTTTTCTTTCAGCTTGTGACCACACCCCCTAACAAAGCCTCATTACAACCCTTTAAAGACCTTTTGATTGATGTATCATCTCGATTTATAGTGGTGGAGATTTGATTTTCATGCAAGCCTATGGTAATAACTTTTCATATTGACTAATGAGTGCTAATTTCATTATTCTTAAACACTTCGAGTGATTTGAGTGAATCTTTAGTGAGGATGTTAAACTCTGTGAGGTTCTGAATCAATGATAACTACTTAGATGAAGGGAGATGCCTAAGTTTTTCATGATTAAATATTCAACTTGGAATGTTTGAGGCTTTAATGTTCTTATAGTTGAGTTCTCAATGTATGATTACTTATGAGATGATTTAAGATAATATTGATCGAAATTATAAGTTGAGAAAAAGGAGATTTTAACTATGATCCAAGGATTTTGCTTGAGGACAAGCAAACGCTTAAGTGTGGGGGTATTTGATAAATCGTAATTTATACATATTTATAACCCATGCTTAATGCATTTTATGAATGATTTCTCCTTAGATTTGGTAAATTCGATGCTCCTAATGCCTTAATTTCATGTTTTATCCTTCGATAAGCATAGGAGAACGAAAGAAATGAGAAACGGGCCAAAAACAGATAAAATGGGCCAAAGCACGAAATCAACACGGCCTGGACCTCCTTACACGGGTAGATCACACGGCTGTGTTAATCTGGCAGAATTGAAGCACGATTAACCCGGGAAGCTCACACGCTGTGCAATCTAATGTGCTCGAACACACTGGCTGATCGCATTACACTTTGCAGCGTGCATGGTGTGTCCTCACTGAACCCTAGTTAAGCTTCATTCAGAAAAGGCCAAATTTTAGGGCTTCTTAGGCATTCCAAAGCCTATAAATACACCCTAAAGGAGGAAGAAAAGGGAGACACAGAATAGAGAGTAAGGAATTACTCTGAGGAAGCTGATTGATCCATCTCAGAAGCTAGAGCCACCATCAAGACTGAAAATCTCTCATCAACCTCCCCTTCAGGAGTTTTGGGTTTTCTTTATGTTTTGTATTTTTTATTATTCTGAGATGTGTTCTTGTTTAGTTATGAACTAAACACCTAAATACCTAAGGGGGATGAAACTTAAGACTAAACCTTGTTATTATTTCTGAATCGTATGATAAATATTTAACTTGTTCTTAATTACGTGTTCTTAATTCTTATTTTGGTATTTCAAGATATCACTTTAAGTTACTACTCTTAGTTGGAGGAGGAATAAACCCTGACTAAGAGTAACTTTGTCGTAATTAACTGGAGTTGATTGCGCGCCTAGAGATAGGGTGACAAGATTTTGCCGGATTAGGGTGAAATCTAATAAGGGAATCCATAGATCGAGTTAATGCAACCTTAGGGTGTTAATTAGAGATAACTCTCGGTTATTCAACCTAGGGATTAGACGTTGTTAGTCTTGAAAGGGATAATAATATACATTAGGGATTTCTACGGAACAAGTTGAATGAATAAATCATCCGGTTCGGAGCCAGAATAACAAGTAAGAGTCTAGGTGGATTTTTCCTTAGGTATTGTCTCAATCAATCGTTTTCCACAATAATAACTTCCCAATTTCTATTTTCTGCAAGCTCTTAGTTTAGTTAGTTAGTCAAAACAATCCTCTTTTATTCAGCTAGATAATAAAAAGACGATCATTACTAGTACTCATAGTCCTTTGGGTTTGACAATTTGGTCTTGCTAAAGCTATACTACTGTTCGATAGGTACACTTGCCTACGTTGTGATCATAGTTAGTTTCAAGAACGAGTCATTACAAATTTATAAAACTTATCACATGAAAAATCGACGATCACTAGCCCCTAAGTCGCAACAGGCTTTGCTCAAATACCGATCCCTTATCTCTATTGCGATTGTAAAGCTACTCAGATCTGTTAACTTTGGGGGTATCTTTTTTGCAATTAGCGCACTATAAGAGGAATCAATGTTAATTTTCTTGCCTTTTTCCATTTTCCTATGTCGTTTCATGATTTTCTTCAAATATTTGGCATATTTTGGAATTTTGTCTATGATCTCTAATAACGACAAACTGACATTAAGAGATTTAAATAAATTAAAAAATTTATAAAATATACGTTGTCCCTTTTTTGCTTATCCTCTAATCTCATCAGGATGGGACCTTTGTTGTCCTTAGGTTTGACATCTCTGGATCAGGCATCAGTTTAGCTACCTCTTCAATCGACTTTTGGTGTTTGGCTTCTTCCTCCTCTTATGTGGGTTCATCGATATCATTCAAAATTTTCTCCTCGTCATGATGATTATGATTGGCGAATTCAATACCTTACATGCTCGCAAAGTGATCACCTTTGCATGCTCTTTTCCATCTCTATGAGGGTTGTTCTCCGTGTTGCTAGGGAAGCTTTGTCCATTTTTTTTGAAACATTGTCATCAATTGGCTCATTTTGTCACACAGGCTATCCATTCGGGATTCAAGTCATCCACATGTAGTTTGGACTTGACGAATGTTCGTCTTCATGGTTTATATCTTTCCCTCTAGTCAATCAAAATTTTGACCAAATATAGCATGTCATTGCTCACAGTATGTTGTTACGGTGGTGGAGGTTGATAATAAGGGTATTGTTGAGTTTGTGCTTGAATTGCTCCTCCATGGTTACCTTCTCAATTGAAGTTCAGATAACCCCTTTAATTGGGGTTGTAACTATTCAAGTAGGGATCTCGGACCCTATTGCCTATATATCTCTTCTCTTTCGATTGGGTTTCTTAATGGGGCTCTGCTCTCGTCGACTTGACAGGTGTTTCAAAATGGTTAAATTTGTCTAGAATTTGTTGGAATCGAGCATTATCACTCTCTTCCTTCATAGTTTTTATCATTGCTGGCTTGGATTGGTAATTCATAGTTGTGTCTTTTATAATTTTTTAGGCTTGTTTGCACGTGTGAAACATGAGAGACCCCCTAAACACTCCACCTAAGTTAGATCTAATGTATCCATCAACACCGTTGTAAAATATTTGGATCTAGAGCCACGCTTACATTTTATGATGTGGGCACTTCTTTAGCATTGTCTTAAAAAGCCCTCGTGTCTCATACTAGGACTAATTTTTGGATTGTTTAAATTTTGTAATTTCCCGCCAAAGTTGAATGGTTCGACTTAATTGTAAAAGATTATGAGGAGTTTTTTTTGCAAGATCATTCCCTGTGGTAATGGAATAAGGTTCTTATGAGTCCAACCACTCTGCTGCATTATCACATAATGAAAATGGGAATAATCAAAGTCATATAGCATCGCCAGATACTCTATTAGATTTAAAGGGGTCGCATAGTTAAAGAAATTGCTTCAAGTGTTGGTTCGGGTATTCAACTATGTTTCTTTTGAACTACAGTGTGTTTTGGATAATCTAGATTGTGGACATCTTTATCTCAAAATTATTGGTGTTAATCGTGGGTCGTTCAATGCTTCCTCACACTACGTCAAGTGTAGGTAAGGCGTATTCATGCAATGTCCGCTAAGCTATTGGGACCTCTTCCCAATAATGTTCTTGTGGTTCTTCAAACAGTGGATTTTCCTGGGGAAAATTTATTACCATGGGTGGATCGCTGTCCATTTTTTACAGTTGCAACTAAGTATTCACTTCAAATCTGGGTATAATTCGATTGGAGTGTTGGAGCTTCAGTTCATACACGACCTGAAACAAAAATAAGAATGCAAATAAAGAAAAATTAAAATTGTATCTATAGTGTTGACATACATCAAATAACATAAGTTCACTTAGCAACATTCAACATGAGTTCGCAACGTACTCAGTATGAGTTCGCATAACAATATAAATTTGCATACAGTTGTATAGGTTCGCTAAATACCAATAGTACACATAGAACTAAATTCACAATGTGCAGTATAGTTTCACAAACAAACAAACTTTGCAACAAGAGGTATCATACATACATGGATTTTCAAACTTTAATAAGGTTCGCATAAGTACATATATGGGTTTGAACAATTCACATGGGTTCGTTAAGTAATAGTAATATTGCCTACAAGGGTACACGTGAAACTTATAAAGTTGCAATTATACAAGGATCACAAAAAATCGAAACTTAGCAAATAATTGGAAACACAAAAATATACACACTTTTTTTATGCCCTTTTTAACTCAAATTCATGCAATTTCAGTAAAATTCTTGTCAAAAAAATATAATTATTATAAAATAATTAAATTGTACTTAAATTGTTAACATGTTGAATTTTAATTAATTTTATAATTAATTTTGATTAATTTTGGTTATTTTCGACAAATTTGCATAAATGGTGAAAAATGGCTCAGCAAAAACTACTAGAGCGAATTATATTTTTAATCGAAGACGGTCCAAATTATGAATATTAATTCATAATTTAATCAATCTTAATTTTAATCTAATTTAATTGGGTTAAATAAATTGTTGTTAAATAATTATGAAAAGAGGCCCAGTTGAGCTGAACCGATCCAACCAAGCACTGGGCAGCCCAAAACTATCCCACATGCTTCCCCAATCAGCTTGTTTGGCTGATTATTTGGCTTGCAAAATGGCCTTTGAAGACTCTTCAATTTGCAATCAAACCCCTCAATTGTTCATGGCTTTCAAGATTTGCCCCTACCTAAAAATAGCATGTTTGTAATCTTCAAACATGCCACATATGTGGCTGGCCATAGGGGGAGTCTTTGGCTGCTGATTTTGGCTACTTTTAGCAGCCTTCTAATCCTGTAAATGCCCCCCTTGGCTGCTTACTTCAAACACATCTCAACCCTTCTCTCTCATTTTTCTTTCTTCATTCCCTTCCATTGTTATGTTCTTATGAGATTGAATTAATTGTTTGAATTGGCATAGAGATATGTACAAGAGATTATTTTAATTTCATAAGTATGTTTGTGCATTAACACATTTGCTTATTAAAATTTCTTTAATCGGTTGAAGTGACGTAGAGATATAGTCAAAAGATAAATGGATTTTGGTAGGTAAGTATTTTCATAAGTTAGCAAATTACCATGTTGCCGTGAATTTATTCGTAATAACATGAACATCAGTTTAATAATTCTAAGTTAAGAAATGTAATTAATCTAGCACAATTATCTCAACTTGATTAAAATCATCTTTTGAAATCGTGCAGTGGAACTTTTATTTTATTTTTATTTATTTTACTTAGTTAAAATCTTAGTTTTTAATCACCTCCTCAAATCAAAATATTTTCCTTCACCAAAGTGTTTTAAATTAATTTCATAAATAATTCTTTTCACAGTCCCTGTGGATACGATAACTTGACATTTACTTGTCACTTTATTACTTGTTACGATTGTGTACACTTGCACATTTTTTTTGTTCCAATAATCTAACTCGCATACTCAGAGAAAACACAATGTAACAAACATGCATGAAGAAACATCAACTTTATTCATAATATAAGATAATAAGGTACTTTAAGAGATAGTTCGATGTAAATAAACATAAACTTAAAACTAAATATTATAAGCAGAGTTGCCTTATGATAAATATAAACCCAAATAAGTAATAAAAAAACCAATCACCAATTTTCCCAGGTTCGCCAATATCTAGTCAGGAGTAAGCCTCGCCAAGTCATCTACTACGTCACTACTATTCACTACCTACTTCAAAACCTAGCTTTAAAAATAGAATGAAGAGTTACTTTTAAAATCATTTCGTGTGCTGGGTTTGCAAGTGTGATTGCAAGACCCAATTCGCAAATCCTATAAGGAAATATAAGGTTGAAAAAAAAGTTTCGCGTGTTTTACTAAAAATCTTAATTTTTAATTTCTTGAAAATCATAACTTATACAACATGAAATGATGCTCACATACTTATCTTATTAGAATGGCAGAGAAACATAAAATAAGTTGTAACAGCCTGGTTTAAACCCTAGTCGAAATAGTAGTTTTGGGACCACAATTTTGAGGTCAAAAAATTATTTTAATATTATTTTGTCTGTTTATGACAAGAGATCAGATATGTGTGAAAGTTTGGTGTGATAATTCTATCGTTTAAGTGGTTAATTTGAGAAAAGGACTAAATCGCATATAATGCAAAAGTTGCATTCTACTTGTTTAAAGTGCTTAATTGCCATGGCTTATTAAATGAAAGGTCCTAATGTTGTAATTAGACCATTTGATTAATACATGGACAAATTTGGACATGAGTTATTGGATTATTAATGTTATAAAGCAAGGGTATAAAGGTAAACTAGTTATTAAATGATGAATAATAAAATAAGACATAAATTAGTGCTTCATTCATCCTTGTTTTGCCGAAATTGAAGAAGAAAAGATAGGGTTTATGTGTTTGAAGCATTCGGCCAACATCTAGCTTGATTAAAGGTCTGTTTTAACTCAGTTTATAGTAATTTTATGTTTTTGTGATCGTTGCTTTGTGTTCCATTAAGCCCATGCCTCAATTTTTGAAATTTTTGATGATTTCATGAGATGCCATTGTTTATTTTATGAGCTTTGTGATTTTAAATGGTGAAATATGAAAGCTTTGTGTTAGATTAATATGTTTTGTATTTGAATTTTTGATGAATTTGAGTAATTTGAGCTAAATTGTGAAAATGAGATTTTGAGGGACTAAAATGTGAAATAAATGAAATACATAGGCTTACACGAGCTAAAGGAAAATTTGGCTAAGCATGTGTGTAATGAAATTATGCATATTTTGTGATTTTATGAAATAGGGACTAAAGTGTCAAAATGTGAAAATATGAGGGCTGATCTGTAAAATACCATAAATTTTTGTTTAGGGATTGATTTGAATGAATGTGAGATTGAATAAGTCAAATTTGAATGTGTTTAGATTAAGAACCAAAGAAAATGGAATTAGATTGGGGAAAATTGAAAGTAGTTGAATAGCCATTCATTTTCGTTCATTCTCGTACGAGGTAAGTCGATATACAAATAAATGTGTTTGAATTAAATTATTGTTGCTTATATGTTAATGAATAATGATGAATGGCTATTTTGAGTTGAATATGAGAAATACGAGAAAGTTTCAATAATGTGACGACGCTTGAAAAGTCCCGTACGAACCATAGGAATAGTTAGGATACATATGTCATGATATAGGATTCTGATATGTGTTATCGTGTAAGACCACATCTGGGACGTTGGCATCGATTTGAGATTTATGTGTAAGACCATGTCTAGGATATCGAAATCATATTTGGTTTCGTGTAAGATCCTGTCTAGGATAGTGGCATCGATATTTGATTACATGTAAGACCACGTCTAGGACGATGGCATTGTATGAGATTTTTGAGCTATCCGCGTATCTTATTTGATTTTGAACGGTTCAACTGGCATATCGAGAAATACATGATTGAATGAATGAATATTTGATTCAGGTACGTTGAAATGTGTTCAACATTTGTTAACGTGAAGTAAGTATATGTGCAAGTGATGATATGTGATACAAATTTGAGAAAATATGCCATATGTGCAAATGAATGGGAATATATGAAATGTATATGAACTATGAGGTTTGTGATAATATTTGACTATGGAGTATATGTATTTAATGATGCTTATATGCTTAAAATAATAAGTTTATTTGTATATGGCTTATTAAGCTTTTGAAAGCTTACTCTGTGTGTGTTTGCATTGTTTTGTAGATATCAAAGTTACTGAAAGCTCGAGGATCATCACCACACCATCAAATGTTATTTTGGTACCTTTTGAATATGTATATATTAAAGTATGGTATGTATAGGCTAGGACTATTGTGGTATGTTTTGAGATGTGCATATCTAGCCATGTGATATGTGTGACAACCCTAATTTGGCCCTAATCAGAAAGTGGTTTCGGGACCACAAAACCGAGTCGAAATGATAATTAATTGTCACATTGATACTTATTATATGTGAATATGCATGTGTGAAAATTTCATGCTTGAATTTTGTTGGTTGTATGTGAATTTTATCAAATAGGACTTATATAAAAAAAGGTAGAAATGTGCTAGACAAAAATAAAAATGGCCTAATAATGCATAATGTTAAAAGAATTATACTTGCATGTCAAATTAGCCAAATATTTGATAGTGGCCGGCCATGTTATGGAATAAAAGATATTATAATATTTTGTTTATAAATTAATGTTACAAAAAAATGAATTAAAGAATAAAGAAATGAAAAATATGGATAGTGGGAGGAGAAACCAAGGTTGGCTATATTCTTCTCCTCCATTTCCGTAGCTAGGGAAAGAAGAGAAAGTGAAGCTTTGAGAAATTTGGTCATGGTGATTGCTAATTAAGGTAAGTTCAATGATGATTATTAATTTTTTTTTAGCATCTTTTGAGTTAGTTATTAGGTTCTTTTCTTAACCCATAATCAAATTTAGAATTGTTTAGTACCTTGGGCATTCGACTATGGCAAAAGATGAAAGAGGTTTATGGTTGTTAATTTGAGTAGTTTAAGGTATGTGCAAGTAGTTTAATAGTTGGACAATATTAATAAATCATCTTTTGTTCCGTGAAATAGCCTAATTTGAATTTGAATTAGGAAATTATTGTACAATGTTGTATTTTAAGTGATAGAATAGGATGAAAGATTAGAATGTTAGATGCATGGATTAAAAATGGAACTAAAGGCTGTTATATTGCCTTATTTTCTTTCGAATATATGTGCTTTGGCAAGAAATTGAGGGTTGATGTTTAAATGATATAAGTATAGGTATATTCAGCTTGTAGTTTTATAGATGTAAAATGAGTATAGTTCGGAATGATGTTTAAGTACGAATGTGTCTTGAAGAAGATGTCATATGTGCTTATTATAGATACATGAGTATTCGGCTAATGAATTAAAATTAATGTAGCATAAGCTACCTATGTTCTTGCCGAATGAGTGTTTAATAATCAAGGAGTTTGTTATTTAATGCTTAAATAAATTTGATAAGGTCTAATATGACTAAACTTATTTAACATAGCTCAAGAGCATAAAGGGGCAACATCGGATAGAGGAAAAGCTAAAGTCACGGAATAGCTAAAGCGAGATTGTTCAGAAGGGTATAAGGTAAGTTTTCAAGCAATGAAACTTAGTTTATGACTTGATTAAGTCATGACATATAAGCATAATAAATAAACGGTGATATAATCATTCTATTTGAATTATTTATTGAGGTGATTAGTTTATACTTATGACGGGCATCCAAATGTGTATAGAGATCATTTTATAAAACCCATAAAAATCATGTTCTTTGTATGTGACTATTTAACCGATATTAGTAAAGTTTGATAAATGTTTTGTATTTGAGCTCGAAATGAAAATTAAAAATGGATGTATCATGATTAAATGACATATGTGTATGATTATTCTGATGACATCCGGGCTAAGACCCAAGGCATTTTGCTAGTGAATATATCCGGCTAAGACCCAAGGCATTTGTGCTATTGAATATATCCGGGCTAAGACCCAAGGCAATTTGTGCTAGTGACTATATCCGGGCTAAAACCCAAGGCTTTTGCACTATTGAATATATCCGGGCTAAGTCCCGAAGGCATTTGTGCGAGTTGCTACATCGGGCTAAATCCCGAAGGTACTTGGATTTGGAAATGAACAATCTTGCTGTAATAATTTTAATTAATATGTTCATACAAATCCAAACGATAAGGTATGTTTGTATATGTATCGGAAAGGTAAATTCCTTTTTGATAGTAATTGCTTTATTGATTAACAACTTCCGGCCCTTAGTTAGGTTTGATCCCATATGTATGAATATACTGGTTGGTGTGTGAGGTAAGCATGACTTCGGGAATAAGCGTATATGCAAATATTCATTTAGTTATATGAATGTTATACTGTAATCGTAAATATTTTTATTACTTGAACTTACTAAGCATTTAAATGCTTACTTTGTTACTTTGATTCTCTATTTTATAGATTTTGTTCGTCAGCTATCGGATTTGGGAGGGTCAAGGTCGAAGTCATTCACACTATCTAAGCCACTTTTTGGTACTCTCTTAGTTCTATATTGAAAATGGCATGTATAGGACTAACCTTGTTGTTAATTAAGTCCCTTTTTGGTAATGTATATATATATTCAATAGGCCATGCGAAAATGGCTTATATATTTTGAGCATAGTGTTATAATCATTTTGTTTATACATGGTTATAGAGAGGTGTGGAAATGTTGGCAATGGTTAATCCCGATCTTAATTGATGCTATGTATGTCAAATAGCTAGTTGTATTATGGAAAACTAGGAAATAGGTGTAATTGGCCTTAAAATAGATGTTGATAACAGCAGTGGTGTGAGTTTGAAAAATCAATAAAAATTGTAGAAATGTAAATAAATAATGAATAAAATATATAATCGAATCTTGATGAGTCTATTTTCATATGGAAGAAGCGAAACGACCATATGAGCCGTATTTTATGAGATATTTAAGTTTTCGTGAAACTGGGCCAGAACGATTACTGGATCCCCTGTTCTGACTTTGAAAATTCACCATAAATTAACCAGAGATAATTAGAAGTCATTCCTTATATGTATAGATTCCTTTTTGAGTCTAGTTTCATTAGAAACAAACATCATATGTATTGGAGCCCTGTACAGGGAGATATATAGGTCGTAATGCATAAAGGTCAGAGTAGTCGAACCCTGAAACAGGGGAGACTTTAGATAATAAACTGTACTAATTGGCCTGACCAAAAATTCTAGAAAAAAGTTTTTAGATAGATATATGAGTCTAGTTTTATGAAAAATTTACGGAATCAGTTTTCGAGTTTCCAAACTCGAGATATGATTTTTGAGGTAGCTGTGACGCAGTTAGCCAGCTTGTCTGGAAATTTTTTTAAAATGAACTGTGTAAAGAAAAGAATGAAGCCCGTTAATACCTCGTGTTTGACTCTGGTAACAGTCTCGGGTACAGGGCGTTACAATATGGCCTGATTATGGATGAGATTATAAATGAATTTTGGTATATGCTTTGTGTTAAAAAATAGTATGTTTTAATGCATTTATGAATGGCCAAATGAAATGGTCAATTTCGGTAAGTTTTATGATTGATTTTGGGAAGTTGGAAATGATGAGAAATGCTATAAATTGAAATGGGTTATTATGATGTATGGATCATATGTTTTTTATATGAATTTAGTACTTTGAATTGTTATGTTTGAATTGAATTTGTATACGAGAATGAACGATGATATTATGGGTCAATTAGCACATGACTTGGTATGTTTTTGAATGCCTTTGGGACATGAAATATGCTTGTTTTGATGCTTGTGGGGATGACCCAAATTGGGTGGCAAAGTGGTCTTGTGAGTGGCCTATTTTTGTCCACACGAGCATAGACACAGGCATGTGTCTCAACCATGTGCGACATTCGATCATGCTATACGGCTGTGTGTCCCTTGGAGTACCCTTTTGAATTAAGGTAGTATATCCTATAGTTTTTACGCGGCCTAGACACACAGGCGTGTCTGGTGGCCGTGTGAGGCACACAGCCTTGGTACATGGGCGTGTGTGACCATTTCGAAGGGTACACGAGCTAGACACATGGGCGTGTGGTCAACCATGTGACCCAAGTTAGTTTCGACCACGGCCAAGGCACAAGGGCATGTCTGCTAACCGTGTGAGGTACACGGCCTGTTCATACGGGTGTATGTTCCTTGAAATGTTGAAAATTTTCTATGTTCTTGAATTGTTTATATATTACCGATTTAGTCCTGAATGTATGATTAAAGCTTTGTATGCTTGATTTGATTACATATGGAATGTGAATCAATGATATTGACTGAAATATGAGGACTATTTGATAAATGTTTGTTTTGAACTGAGTTATGAGTCCGGAAATGCCTCTTAACCTATTCCAGCAACGGTTATAGGTTAGGGGTGTTACATAAGTTCTTGCATGTAACAGCCCTATTCTGACCCTAGTCGGGAAGTGGTTTCGGGACCGCTAAATCGAGTCACAGAAATAATTGAGTATAATATTTTATGTCTAAAATATGTGATCATGCATGTGTGAAATTTGAATGCTTCGATTTTTGTCAAATTGAATGTGTTTCTAAATAAAAAGGACTTATGTGAGAAGCTTTGAATATATGCGTGGCTTATTTTAAGTGATTAATTATTGAATGATGCAAATAAGTAGGTTTGCATGGCAATTTGCCACTTTTAATGCTAGTGGCCGGCCAAGCTCATAAGTATGGACATTATATGCATGATTTAATATTATTATATCTTTTAGTGGTGAGAAATATGTAATAAAAAAATGTATTAAATGAATTAAAGATGAATAAAAGAGTTTTGAGTAATAAAAATAATGAGGTGAGTGGGAGGAAAAAACAAAGTTCTTTCTTTGTTGTTCAACTTGGCCGAATAGAAGAAACAAAGGAGGGGAAGAATTTCGGTCACTTGAATCC
Source organism: Gossypium anomalum (assembly GCA_025698475.1). Taxonomy (NCBI): domain Eukaryota; kingdom Viridiplantae; phylum Streptophyta; class Magnoliopsida; order Malvales; family Malvaceae; genus Gossypium; species Gossypium anomalum. The sequence goes on along the minus strand of CM046968.1, from coordinate 62,238,143 downwards.
TTAGGGAGGTTAGTATATTGTGTTGAAATTGTGAAATAATTACTTGTTTTAGGTAAATTATCATGGTTCTTGCTTAACCCATGCAAAAATTTCCTCTAATGATGGGTGAATAGAGCTTTCGGCTATGGTTATAAGGGAAGGAATTTTGATTGTTTTACTTGAATCTTGATGATGAATGTATTTAGGAAAGAACTTGGCCTTTCTAAAAATATGAATGGTTAAAGCTCATACTAGTATTAGCCGAATTAAAGAATGCTTGATGTCATGAGTAAATGTTGTTCATGTTATTTGGATGAGAAAGGGTAGTTGGGTGAAGTAGAATCTAGCAAATGAGCACATATGTGCACTAGTTGTTAAATGAAGAAAAATCGGCTAACAAGGGAGTACTAAGGCCGAATATGATTTTGAATATTATTGAGTAATGTATGTGTTTTGAATCGATCGAATGGAGAGAATACTTTAATTGTGTTATGAACAATTAAATGTTAAATTAAGGTTGCTAAGCTAGCTATTAAGGTGAAGTGCAAATATTAGTATTTGATTACTAGTGTATATATGGTATTAGCCGAGTTTTGAACTTGAAACAAAATGGTATTTAGCCAATACAAGTAACCATAATTGTAGAATGTATTAAGTATATAATCGGCCTCAACATAGACATGCATATTTGGCCACAAGAATGGATACATAGGTTGATGTGTACGTTCGGCTATAGGTAAGCATATTGATGGCTTTATCTTGACTTAGAAAATCGGCTATGAAATTAGCTAAATTGAATGATATGTGATTGCCAAATGTGATTGTTAAGTGAATAATATTAGTTAAGTACTCAAGCAAATCTATTGTCTTAGGGAGAGCTTACGAGCAAAGAGGATCAAAGTCGGTTAGAGGAAAGAGAAAGTAAGCGAATAGCCGTGGATATCTAATCGCCGACCACTTCGAGAGTAAGTTTTAAGTGATTAAACGTTGAGTAAATTCAATCATAATAGGACATAATGAGTTGATTTAATAAGATATGATGTGGCCATGATATGTCTTAGACTCAAATGGTAAATTCATAAGTGTTTGGACTTGGAAATTTAAGAGCAAATTGTAATAATTTGCTTTGGACAGCAGCAGTAACGTGTTTTTAGAAAATCACTATAAATTGTTGGTGTGGAATTATAGGCTGAATAAAATATGTAATCAAAGCTTAATTAGTCTAGTTTCTTATAAAAGAGACCGTGTAAGCAAAGAAATTGCCTATAAAGAGATATTTAAAATTGGGTGGGATAGCGTCAGAACGACTCCAAAATCCCTGTTCTGTTTTTAGAAAATCATTATAATTTGTACAACAATGTTTATAGGACAAAATTTATATGCTTAGACTCCTTAATGAGTCTAGTTTCAAATTAAATCAACTAGAACATAATTTGAATTCTGCACAATGAGAAATTTGATTTGTAGTGAAGAGTGGTCAGATTAGTCAAACAGTGAAACAGGGGAAACTTTAAGAAAAATCTGGTATTGATTGACCAAACCTAAAATTCTGAAAATTTTATGGATGAAAGATATATGAGTCTATATTCAGGAAAATTAACCACAATTGATTTGGAGTTTTGTAGCTCCTGTTATAAATAATTTAGTGACTGTTGCTCAGGAAAAACAGCTTGTAAAGAATTTGTGGCTATGTTGTAAACATGGATAAAACTTGTTTTAGTTTTGCTCATAAGCTATCGATCAAACCCATACGTGAATTCTAAATTGTGATAATGTAAAATGATATATGAGTATTAGATGGATCTTTGATATTAAAGTTTGTGGAATTGTAAGTTTATAAGTATTCGAATATGAAATGATAATATGGCATGAAATTGAATTATTCATTGGAAAATGATAGACGTAGATTCAGCTGAGACAAAGTGTATACGTGAAAGTATATGTGGCATGTGAGGTATGTTTGGATAATTGTGATGTGAATACATGAAAATTTACATTTTGATTTAGGAATTTATGTGATGAATGTGAACATGCATATATGTGACAAGGCCGAATGGCCAATGTGATGAATGTGAACATGCATATATGTGATAAGGTAGAATGGCCAATGTGATGAACGTGGAAGTGTATATATGTGGCAAAGCCGAATGGCTAACGCGAAATGTGTATGAGATGGATCTGTGGTAAAGCCAAATGGCTAATGTGAGATATGTATGAGATGTGTATATATATATATTGTGGCCAAATGACAGACGGTGGAAGGTGTGTTTTGTTAGATATTTGATGAGGTAAATGAATTACGAATGTGATAGTCGTTGTGAATGTTGTAACATGTGAATAAATATGCATGAAACTCTATGATGTAAACCTGGGATTAAAGATCGGATGACCATATGTGGTGACTATGTGCAGGTTAAGAACCGCCGACTTCGTGTGGAGATTTCATCCGAGCTAAAGGTCTCGCCAATAATCTGAGTAGAGGTTAAAGCTATACGACTTACGCAATAAGAATTGATTATAAATATATACAATGCGAAAAGGTTAAACAGTATGTACTCCAAGTTTATATGTGAGCTTGATTTGAACTAAATCATAAGGTAGTTATGTGATGCATACGTGAGCAATCTATGAGACTATTCCTATGATTATGTGACATCGGATCAGTGTGAGGGGTTATGTGAAATTATACAATATATCTATGTCACATGAGCTCACTTTTATGTGAAAGTTTATCCGCCTATTATATATGATGAGATGTGCATATTCGGTAAAAGGATGGTATGCCCAAGGAAGAGTGAAATAAAAATACGAACAACTATGTTATAATTTGATTGTTATCTGTTGACACTTTGCTTAAAACTTACTAAGCATTGTAATGCTTACTCCGTTTACTTTGTTTCCTCTGTTTTATAGATCTCATTAGGAAGCTACAGGCTCGGGGATCGTCAGCAACTTGTCACACTATCACTATCCACTGCTTGGTACTGCTATGTTTTGGATTATCTTATGGCATGTATAGAATAGACTAGTGACGGAAGAATATTTTGGTTAATGTATATATAAGCCATGCGAAAATGGCATCTTTTGAATGTTTACTTAGAAAAAGTTCAAAATTTTACTGTTCTGACATGAGTTACAAGTCCGATAATACCCCTTACCTATTCCGGCGACGGTTACGGGATAGGGGTGTTACATTGCACTTAACACACTTATCAGAAGGCAGAGGAACATAAGATACATTTAAGCCCATACTTATCTGAGTCCCATTGGATATGTGGATCTTAATGCCTCAGAATGACTTAAAGAGTCCTTATATCATGTCACATAAGTGAAATCTAAGACAATACACTCTCCTGTAAACCACCATGTCTCAGTAAATGGAGCATAGCTCGACATTCCCTTATCTCTCAACATGTCCCAGGGCATGAACTCCCAAAATCACAGAAATAGAGAGGTTACCACTCACAATCCTTTGGTATACTAATATATCCTACATGGCTCGGAAAGAAGCATGCACAAAGACTTATCATAGAATACTCACATAGGGAGCTTACTTGAAAAAACTTGTAAATAGCTCGCATAAAAGCTTTTAAAAACTCGATTTATAAAACATTTTAAAAAAACACAAGTAAAAACATAGGCTCGCTTAAGAGCTTTCATAAAACATATATTTAAAGCACAACTTGAAAACTTAACCTTGAAAATAGAGTATCGAAGTTAAAATAGGGTTTTGCAGAAAACTTAGTTAAAATAGGGTTTTGCAGAAAACTTACTTTTGGAAACAAAATTCATGAAGATCATAATAGAAAGCATACATAAAACAATTTCTTAACTACTCACAATTTGAAAACATATTAGTGAACATACTTATGACGAATCCTAGATCACTCGTTGAAAAACTGAGAAATTAAACAAGCTTGGCTTTTCCTTTATACTTGCTAGTGGGTGGTCTGGCTAGTTCGCAATATAATCAAACATACAGATTACTTAAACAGATCATACTTATAAAATTCACACGCTAGCAAACCTAGCTTTCTAGATGTTAACCTAATAGGACATAGGCTTACCTTGATTGTTACGAACTTGGTTCAGACATAGATACTTGATGCCAGAATATTCATTGAGAGAATTATCATGAATTAATGGTCATATTTATAGACCTAAGTGTTCTGGAATCCAAAGATACCCTACTTGATTTAGGAAAGGTGTTACTTGCACGCAAAGTATCCCTAGATACACCATATCTTTGTTTCCTAATTTAAGTCTGACTCAACTTTTACTAGTGAACCCCCAATTCACAACTCAATTAGCGAACCTTAATTTTACAACTTACCTGGTGAACTCTAGCTCACTAAACATATTAACGATGTAACAACCTAAATTTTGGTGGAACCGGAACAGTGGTTTCGAGACCATAAATCCGAGTCGAAAATAAAATTTATTTTTATTTTATTATATGGTTCATAATATGATAGAAATGTCATGTGAAAATTTTGATAAGAAAAATTTATCAACTATGTGCTTAATTACGAGAAGGACCAAATTGCATAAAATGCAAAAGTTGAATTCTAGTAGCTATAATGATTAAATAGCTATGAAATTCAAAATTTGAGATCCTTATATGGTAATATACCATTAAAGAAAGTATGTATAGATTTTGGTGACTCATCGATGGAAATTTAGAAATAGGGCAAGGACTAAATTGGAAAGTGAAATAATTTAATTAATTAAAAGATGATAAAAAGAAATATCATCTTATTTTCCTCATATTCTTCCCCAAAAATACATGGAAACCCTAGGAGAGAGAGAAGAAACTTTTATGGCCAAATTAGGTAAGTTTCCTTGGCCTGTTTTTAGTAATTTTGATATTTTTGAAACTAGGATAGCTTAATCTATCTATTTGGGGAATTAATTTGAGAAGTTATCAAAGTATGGAAAATGGGTGATGGATGTATATGCCAAAAATTAGAAATTTATGTATATGCCAAAAATTAGAAATTTATGGTAGAAAATGAAAGGTTGTTGATAGATAAACAACTTTTACAAAGTAGATTTTTTGATGAAAACATGATTTAGGGACTAAAATGTAAAGTTGTGAAATTAAAGAAAAATTCTGAATTTTTATGAATACATGTGCTGTAAATTTTGTAATTGGATTTTGGTTAGGCTTGGAATAGGGAGTAAATTGCACAAATTTTATTTTCCGAGCCTGGGGACAAATTGGGAATTTATGGAAAAGTTCAGGCCAAAATGGTAATTTTTCCTAGGATGTAAATTGAGTCTAAATAAGTATGAAATATGAGAAATTGATGTAAATTTTACTCGTATAGATCCAGATAGACCAAATTCAAAGCTAGAACGAGGAAAGAGGAAAATGTCAGATTAGTAGATTTTACGTACACGAACATTGACGAGGTAAGTTCGTGTAACTAAATTGTGTTTATTTACATGCTTGCATTGATTGTGTTTATGTAAATAGTATAAATGTCATAAATATGTGAAAATGCTTACATATTTAATCAAGCCCGATAAATAAAAATGTTTGAATTAAATGATAATGCCCAATAAATGATAAAGGATAAACGATGGGAAAGTTACTTATATGATTGAAATGAATGTGGAATATGTTTATTTGAATTAGATGAATGTTGTGGGTGTATGAAATAATCACATGCCCAATAATGCTTGAGAAAAATGTTTAAGTCCCGATTGAACAAAATGGAAATTCGATGGATATGTGATTTCCCGAAATGAATGAGGTCCTGCATTTATTGCTAACGGGATTTAGCTCGGACGAGTAAACCTATTGACCTCATTATTGAAAGGATTTAGCCTGGACGGGTAATCCTGATATAAGTTCTCTCGAGCGTATCTTATGGATTGGATTTTGCCCGGACGGGTAATCCAGAGCAAGCTCCTTAGAGCATATGTCATAAAAATGATTTAACTTGGACTGGTAATCCTGTTGTATACATGAGTGGCTCGAGGGTGTACTCCCTGAAATAGTACCTTATGGGTACCATTGAATATGAATTGATGAATCCTGATTTGTACACCATGAATGTACTACCTGTGTATCCATCGATATTTCAGATAAATTCAACTGGTAAAAGTTATTGACATGAAAAGATATGAATAAGAAATGAGTTATTACACATATCGGCTTGAAATACATGAAAATGATGATACGTGATAATTGATATATGGAAATATGAAATTATGATATTGTACATGAAATTTATTTGATGAGTATGTACATCCTTGATTATAGACTTATACACCTTGAGTGTACTAACCGTGACCTTGATATTCCGAGTAATATGAGTAAAGTTCTGATATGAAATGACCTGAACTCGAAATGAACTAGGATGAAATTATACTTGTAATAATGATATAAATTATGCATGTTGAATGAATACATGTTGTGGAAAGCATATGTGCTTAGAATCTTGATTGTTGATGAGCCCATATATGTTTTGCTGTTAATATGGATTATATGACTAACAAGGGCAATGAGGATGTGTGTGTAGGGCTTGAGGTCAAATTGATTGAATATGCCTTACATAGTTACCTCATAATAGAATGAATGGTAAGTTAAATGAATGGTAAGTTAAGTACCATGCTATACGAACTTACTAAGCATTTTATGCTTACTTAGTTTCATTTCCCTATTTTATAGTAAATCGGAAGCTCGTTGGATTGGAAGCTTGGCGGAGATCAGTCACACTATCCATCGGCCAATGTCGGTACACTATGGTAAATCGATAATGGTTGTAATGGCATGTATAGGATATATTGGCCATATTGGCATGTAAATGTAAATGATACTTGTAATCTAGCCATTGGAATGGCTAGTAATGGTTTGTTTTAATATACTTGTAATGTCAAACTAGGGTACCTACATATATGTTAAATAGTTGATCAAACTATGTCGAACTTAAGGACTTAACTAAGGTAAGATTATAGACATGTATGCATGAAATGATATACTATGTTGAATGACGAAATTTGCTTAAATTGAATGCTCGGAATGGTTAGATTGTACTTGGTATGTTTAGTGCAGGAAAATGGTAAATTTAGGTGACAAATGATGCTAGGAAATGGCTTTATTTTGTCCACACGAGCAGACACACAGGCGTGTGTCTAGACCGTTTGTAGCATACGGCCGAGTACATGGGCGTGTAGTTAGGTCGTGTGTCCTCTGCACCTAAATTTTGAGAAATAAAATGCTCAGATTGAGCACACGGGCAGAGACACGAGCGTGTATCCCAGCCGTGTGTGTGCTACACGGCCTAGCACACGGGCGTGTGTCTTGCCATGTGAAACCTGCATCTAATTTTGAAATGAATTAATTGACCACACGGCCTAGCACACAGGCGTGTGGCATGGCCATGTGTACAAGTCAGAGAGTTACATGGGGTCAAACACGGCTTGCAGCACGGGCGTGTCCCTTGGACCACACGAGCGTGTGAGCCTTGTAACTTGGAAAAAAAATTAAAAATTTCATGAATTTTCTTAAGGTTCCCGATTAAATCCTGATTCGAATTTACTGTTCATATTGGGCCTCGAGGGTCCATTTAAGGGACATTATGAATGATTTCAGAAAATGAATAGTAATTTACTTGAAATATCTGCAAATGTTGTGGAAAATTTTTGTAATGCTCCGTAACCCTATTTCGGCGATGGATACGGGTTAGGGGTGTTACATTTAATGGTATCAGAGCTACAATTTAGTCGATTCTCGGACTAAACATAGCGTATGTGGAGTCTAGAAATACATCCCATTATATAGCCTGTGATAGTGTGATATCTCTCGACTTGATGAAAATTGTTTTGCAAATAGATAGAGAGGCTTTCCAACTAAGCTAATTCCAATAATACTGAAAGTCATACTTGCAATGTTCGAGTAAAAATGTTGCGTATGAGAAAAAGGGCACCTATAAAGGTATGAAATAAATGTTTTATAATGGACATGTTATTATAAATTTTAAGGGATATGTGTGTATTTATGAAAGTTAAATTTTGAGGCTTACAATCTCCACTCCCTTACCAGTATAGTGTTATATAATGAAATTCACAAGATTTATATGGATTAAGCTCATGAATGTGGAACTAAAAAGTTCAAAGGCTGAATGATTAATGATGTAGTTAGAATGAGAATGGATTAGTAAATAATGACAGTATTAAAAGAGATATCAAATTTTTTTGAAGATTATTCTGAATATGTGATGTCATTGTTAAGGAAGAAATTATTCATGAGTAAACGACTTATATTGATACGATATTTACAGAACAGATTATCTAAAAATTCTTTCGAGTTGACTCTTTCAGTGAATAGAATAATGAAAGATTATTGATGACTTAATTAGTCAGTAGAATAGTGATGAAATTGCAAAGATAGTTGAAGGCAGCTGTTATAATTGAGTATATTATAGCAACATCTCCTGGGTACTCTATAAGTTCTGTTATTCTTAGAGGCATATGAAATTATGCATGTTTAGATGCAATATTTAACGTATTGAAAGGCTGACTAATTATAATAGACAAAATTATTGAAAGTCTTGTTGATTCATGAGCGGTATTGCTCTATTTTTCTTGGGTTTTCTAATTTATCATGATTGATATAAGATTTGATGATAAGGTTCATATGATATCATTTTCTACTTCTAGTGATTAAAGCCCTGAATTGCAAATATGCAAGTTATATTGTATTTATCACAGTTGTTTCTACTAAGTATGCGTGATATTACTCTTCTGAATTTTCTCTAAGATATCATTAATCTCTTTATTATTCAAACATGGTTTATCTGTGAAAGATATCCATTGGTCAGTGGTAGCTATACTTACTATTGTTATGAATTTTTACTTGAGCTTGGGAATTTGGTAATATGGAACACAGATTATAGAAACTGTATTATTGCTCTAGTTGATATTAAGTCACCCTTGGTTTTCCTGTTTTATTTGAAAAATATTATTGAGGATGAGGTAATATTATTGAGGATGAGGTATTGTTCCATTTATATTATGGAAATGTCAGATCTATTAAAGTATTATTATTTTAACCTATCTGATGATTCTGACCTCGAAATAATTTAAAGCTTCGATATCCTTTTTAATTTTTGTGAAAGTGCTTTCTATGATAGCTTCATCAATGATATGGATATTATAGAAAGATGTAAGATTGGAATGGACTGACAAACATTAGTAAAGTTTTAATCAGTTGGAAACCCTAATGATTGAAGCATCAGTTTTGGTCCAGTCTAAATCGGGTAAGGAATTTATTATCATAGTAATACATCATTTAATGGATTAAACTGTACATAGATGAAGAAAGGTAAAGTAATAGTCTATATTTCCAGCCAGATAAAGCTACAGGGAAAGAATTACTCGATACATGATCGAGAATTGACAGCTATTGTTTTGTGTTGAAATCTGATAACATTACTTGTTTGGTGAAAAATGTCATATATTCACTGATTATAAAAAGTTGAAGTATCTGATGTTCCAAAAAGATTTGACATTGAGATAGTGCATATGACTTGAATTGTTGAAAGATTATGATTTGACAATATCACCTGGAAAGAACCAATGTGGTTACAGACATTCTGAGTAGGAAATCTCTGTATACTTTGCAAGCCATGGATACCGATTATGATTGTCTGATAATAGCTTAATTTTAGCTGAGTATAGAGATAAACTGATGTTTCTAAGATACAACAGTGAATCTCAAAAAAGTGATAATGGGTTGTAAGTTAAACGGGTATAGACTAAAATAATTATTGAATTAGAATAGCATATTTGAATTTGATGATTGTCTTTTATTCCAAGATAGAGCCTGTGTACTGAAGAATTTGGAAATTTTACAGAAAATTTTACATGAATGATCACAGTAGTACTATGTCTGTTTATTGGGGAAATGATCAAATGCACATTGATTTGAAAAAGATGTACTGGTAGCCCGGAATGAAATGTGGTATTTCAGAATCTGTGTTTAAATGTTGGATGTATCAGCAATATAAGGATGAAACTTTCAGGATGATTATAGCCAGCGAAGATACCGAAATGGAAATGAGACAAAGTTACTATGAACTTTACATCAGGACTATCCTTCTCTATGAAAAGAAATATGTTATTTGAGTAATTGTCGATTGTTTGACAAAGCCTGCACATTCAATCCTGGCATGAGTGGATTTCACACTTGATAGATTGCTTGAATTATTTGTTTTTTAGATTATCAGATTATATGATGTGCTAGTTTCTACTATGTCTGATAGAGATCTATAGTTTAAATTTTGATTCAGAAACAAGTTACAGAAACTCTGGGTATACAGTTACATTTTAGTATCGTATTTCATTTCAGACGGATGATCAGTCTGAATAAATGATTCAAAATTCGGAAGATGTACTTCGATGTTGTGTACTTTAATATGAAGGTAACTGGGAAAAGTATTTGCCTTTGGCTGAATTACTTATTATAACAGTTAATAGTCAAGTACAAAATTTTTACTGTACGAGGCTTTATATGGTCACAAATATAGAACTCCAGTGTTTTGGACTGAGTTCAGTGAGAAAAGATATATGTAGTTGGTTTGAGTCGTTGAAACCGAAGAAAGATGAAAAAGACCTGAGACAGTTTAAAAGAAGTATTTGATCGTCAGAAATCTAATGTGAATCTAAAAAAGAGAAGAAATAGAATTTCAAATTGGCGATAAAATATTTTGAAAGTTTCGCCATGGTCATATGAGATTATTGAAAAAAATTGAACCTGTTGTGTATTGATTGATATTATTATTAGAGTTCCACAGAGTTCATAATGTTTTATGAGTATATGTGTTATAACAGTATCGATCAGACTCATCATCTGCTATTACTTTGATAAATGTTAAATTCAGCCTGATACAATTTACAGGGAGAGATTGATTGAAATTCTGGCACTTGAAGAGAAAAACTGAGAATTAAAAAGGTAGCCCCAGTAAAAGTTTTCCAACAATGACATGATATAGAGGGAGCTACCTAGGAACTAGAGGAAACTATGAGAAAATAATGTCTAAATCTCTTTACTTGTAAAATTTTCGAGGACAAAAATTCTTTAAGGGGGAGAGTTGTAACAACACAAATTTCGGTGGAACCGGAACAGTGGTTTAGGGACCACAAATCCAAGCTGAAAATAAAATTTATTTTTATTTTATTATATGGTCCATAATATGATAGAAATGTCATGTGAAAATTCGATATGAAAATTTTATCGATTATGTGCTTAATTACGAGAAGGACCAAATCACATAAAATGCAAAAGTTGAATTCTAGCAGCTATAAGGATTAAATATCTATGAAATTCAAAATTTTAGGTCCTTATATGGTAATTATATCATTAAAGAAAGTCTGTAGAGATTTTGGTGACTCATCTATGGAAATTTTGAAAAAGGGCAAGAACTAAATTAGAAAGTGAAATAATTTAATTAATTAAAATATGATAAAAAGAAATATCATCTTATTTTTCTCATCTTCTTCCCCAAAAATACATGGAAACCCTAGGAGAGAGAGAATAAACTTTCATGGCCAAATTGGGTAAGTTTCTTTGGCCCGTTTTTAGTAATTTTGATATTTTTGAAATTGGGATAGTGGGATAGCTTAATCTATCTATTTAGGGGATCAATTTGAGAAGTTATCAAAGTATGAAAAATGGTTCATGGATGTATATGCTGAAAATTAGAAATTTATGGTAGAAAATGAAAGGTTGTTGATAGATAAACAATTTTTACAAAGTGGTTTTTTTATGAAAACATGATTTAAGGACTAAAATGTAAAGTTATGAAATTGAAGAAAACTGTTGAATTTTTATGAATACGTGTGCTGTAAATTTTGTAATCGGATTTTGGTTAGTCTTGGAATATGGAGTAAATTGCACAAATTTTATTTTTCGAGCCTAGGGACGACATGGGAATTTATGGAAAAGTTAGAGGCAAAGTGGTAATTTTGCCTAGGATGTAAGTTGATTCTAAACGAGTATGAAATATGAGAAATTGATTTAAAATTTACTCTTATAGACCTGTATAGACCAAATTTAGAGCTAGAACGAGGAAAGAGGAAAATGTCGGATTAGTAGATTTTCCGTACACGAACATTGTCGAGGTAAGTTCGTGTAACTAAATCGTGTTTATTTACATGCTTGCATTAATTGTGCTTATGTAAATTGTATAAATGTCATAAATATGTGAAAATGCTTACATATCAGACCAAGACCGATAAATAAAAATGTTTGAATTAAATGATAATGCCCGATAAATGATAAAGGATAAACTATTAGAATGTTACTTATATGCTTGAAATGAATGTGGAATGTGTTTATTTGAATTATATGAATGTTGTGGGTGTATAAAAAAATCACATGCCCGGTAATGCTTGAGAAAAATGTTTAAATCCCGGTTGAATAAAATGGAAATTCAATGGATATGTGATTTCCCGAACTTATAGGAAATGGCTTTATTTTGTCCACACGGGCGTGTGTCTAGACCGTGTGTGGCACACGGTTGAGTATATGGGCGTGTCCCTGCACCTAAATTTTGAGAAATAGAATGCTTAGAATTAAGCACACAGGCAGAGACACGGGCGTGTGTCTCAGCAGTGTGTGTGCTACACAGCCTAGCACACGGGCGTGTGTCCTGGCCATGTGAAACCAACATCTAATTTCAAAATGAATTAATTGACCACATGGCCTAGCACATGGGCGTGTGGCATGGCCGTGTGCGCAAGTTAGAGAGTTAGATGGGGTCGAACACGACTTGTAGCACGGGTGTGCCCCAGGGTCACACGGGCATGTCCCTTGGACCATATGGGCATGTGAACCCCGTAACTTGGAAAAAATTTTAAAATTTTCATGAAAATTCTTAAGGTTACCGATTAAGTCTCGATTCAAATTTATTATTCATATTGGGCCTCGAGGGTCCATTTAAGGGACGTTATGAATGATTTTAGAAAATGAATAGTAATTAACTTGAAATATCTACAAATGTTCTGAAAAATTTTGGTAACACTCTATAACCCTATTCTAGTGACGGATACAGGTTAGGGGTGTTACAGGGGAACACACTTGCAATAAATCTAGCAAACCCCTTTCTACATTTGTTGGCGTATACTGCTACTAGCGAGCTCCTTGCTGATACTCTTTTGAAGAATCCCTAGCTTGCCTAAATCTTGGCAAATCCTTACTTGCGAGGCCAAAATTTCTAGGCTCGATCTCAATATGTTACAATTCAACCCCACTTAATACATTTCGTCCCTAAAATGTTTAGCTTCAAACAGTTGTGGGTTTTGTTGTTTCATTGATTCTTCTATTTTCCAAGTAGCTTTTCTCAGTTTTGTTGTTTCGCCACGAAACTTTGACTAAAGGAATCTTCTTATTTCTTTAGACTTTCACTTCGCGAGCAAAAGTCCTTACTGGTCTTCTTCGTAAGTCTAATCCAGTCATAATTCTACTCCATCTGTTGCCACCACATGAGATAGGTTTTACAATATTTCCTTAGCATAGACACATGGAACACATCATAGATCTTATCAAGCTCACTAGGAAGCCTGAGTCTATATGCTAGAGGATCGATTCTTTCTACCACTTCATAGGGACTAATAAACCTTAGGCTTAGCTTTCTTTCACAACTAAACCTTAAAACTTTCTTCCATTGAGGTATCTTGAGAAACACATGCTAAGGTTCGGGCTTAGCTTTCCTTTCAAGTCAGCATAGGACTTCGCTTTTTTTGAAGCAGTCTGAAGGCTTTCACATATTAACTTTACTTTCTGTTCAGTGACCTAACTCAGGTTCAACAAATTTTTTATCATCCAACTTAGCCCAACATAGAGGTGTTTGACACCTCCTTCCATATGGTTTGACACCTCCTTCCATACGGTGCTTCAAAGGGTGACACCTGAACACGTGCTTGGTAACTTTTCTTATAAGCAAACTTTATAACATCCCAAACCCGGCATAGACGTTATGGCCGAATCAGGCGATGTCACATGAAAGTGCTTTTGAAACTAAGTTGCTACTAAAACCATTTAAACAATCTCTTTACCTTATTGCGTTTTTGATCAAATCACATCATTTGTTTCGAAAAGTTATTCATTTTCAAAATATTATTTAATTCCAAATCGTTGTACTTTACGAAAGCTTTTGAAACGGTTTTGCGTATTCGTGGTATTTTGGTAAATCATGCATATCTTTTGAAAAGTCACTTCCTACTACTAGCATATATAAATCAATATAAATAAAACCTCAAAATAAAAATTATAGAGGCCTTATTACATAAAAATAACCAAATAAAACTACTTATAAATTAAAAGTCAAATATGGAAGCATAAGTGGTTGTGTGGCCACCTTCGAGTCCCTCGCAGCACCGATCCGCCTAAGGATTACCTACTCAGATAAGCAAAAGGGTTAGTTTACAAAAACTCAATGTGTAATCCCTTAAAAAAAAGTCAGCCATATAGTGCAAATACAGTCTGGGCCTAAGCCCATATCAGTAACAATTCAGTTTCAGTTAGGGCCTTAGCCCAATACAGTAATAGTATAGATATGCAATCAGAAATCCTACCCAACCAGCCCCTACACTCCACTCCGTCTAGCCCTACACTTCATGTGGGGATAAAATCAGCCCACCCATCCCTACACTCCAAAATAGCACCGGTTGTGGCACTAAACAGTATTGGCAGCGGAGCTTCCAGTACAGTACACTTCCTCCAATCATAATAAACCCATCCCCATACAACAAATCATGCGTCTTGTCATCATATCATACATGTATGCAATATATATAAAATGGAATGCTCAATTACAGTCATACATCTCATAAAGGCATAATAGTCATTTTAGTACAAAGGGCATAATAGTCATTTCATCAATGTGGGGGTCTAAGTATACTTACCGACCCAGGCAACCCGTGCAACCTTACCAATCAAAAAGTGAAAATGGGCCCAAAGCCCATAATGCAGGCCCATGTGGGCTTACAAGCCTGTGTGGCCCATATAGCCTAGAAATGGCCTTGGTCGTGTGAACTACACAGCCTGGCCCAATATTCACCACACATCTGTGTGGTTTACCCGTGTGGGGCCCACACGTCTGTAATGCTCACACGGCCCATTTTGGACCAACGTGGCCCAAAACGGCCTAAGCCCATGAAATCGCTCATGATGGCCTCTACGATCTAACGCCCCTGTTTATGCGTTCGGTTGACCAGACGAGCGAGCACACGCCCGTGTAGCATCAACAGTTACATGTTCCAGCTTTTACCGAATTACGATTTGGGCAGTGTTTACACACCTGATCTGATCTTTGATATGCAACGCTCTTGAGATAACCCACACCTAAAAAAAATGGCAATTCCATGCCCAAGATTAGCCACACTTAGAATCAACACCAATAACAACAACAACTGAACCTTAGTTATGTTTCCTACCCCAACTACTTTAAAAAATATAGCCTATGATTTCGCTGGCAAACCGAGTCCGATGCGATTTGATGTTGTCAAGTCAACATTCAACATAACAGGGGATTAGGAACTTAACATAATTAACAAATGAAATATTTCAAATCAATTGGGACACATTCTTCCCCTTACCAAAAGACTTACCAACTATAAACAATCCACTTTGAATAGAAGTAACCAATGCCAACTTTTCCCCTTTTTTAGAGAAAAGTCGAAAGGTAGGAAAGGGGAAGAGAAAAAGTATTCCGCAACCAAACAAAGGAAGAAGATAAATGAGAGGGAGAAAAGAGAGAGAGAGAGCATTCGGCCCAAGAAAAACGATTGAAACCTCACTAAGGGGCGAAGCTAGGAAATAACTCGAGATAGTAGCAAAACTCAATATGCAGTAATGGGAGAAGGGAAAGAAAAATAGTAATTGGACTGCAGGTGGATGATAATGACGGCAACAAAAAGGACTAAGAAGGGAAGGGAACATTTAAGATACGGCTAGGGGACAACAGCCAAACCAATGGCACAATCGGAAGAAAGAAAAGGGCATGAGGAAGAGAGAAGAGGAGAGGAGGGGAAAAGAAATGACAAAGTTAGCAAAAGAATTCAGCAAGGGAGAGAATAGGTGACCGAATGTTGTAAGAACAAGAGCCAAAATGAAATTTTGAGGAAGAATCCCAATTCGGCACCACTACTCCCTCAATCCCTTGATTCACTCCTCAAATTTCTCTTCCACTCTCTAAACCATCCAATTTGAATCCCTTTCAAACTCCTCAAATTTCTCCTCCACTCTCTCAACCATCCAATTTGAATCCCTTTCAAACTCCTTACAGTTTTGGTCAAACCACAACACTCCCACAGCACTAGCAGCAAAATAAAACACCTTAATGCGCCTACCAGCACTCGAACATCAGACCACAAGTAAACCTAACACGCTACTTAACCTCTAAACCAGCAGGCCTTTTCTGACATAAAATACCTACATTTATTTATAAGCCTACTGACTAAGGATAGGGGTTTTTCCTTTAAAAACAAAATTTTTACACATGCCTAGGCTTGAACCCAAGACTTCTCAAACACTTCTTAAGGCACTTAAGCACTAAATCAGATACACAATTGTGTCACTTTCTTGCACATCTAAACATTTATGTGCAGCCTCCTAACTGCTCCCATGCTCAAAACCTAATACTTCTAGACCCAAAATTCAGGGCATTACAAACTTTTCCAAAGGGAGTAACGCTTCCAACTTTCAGCAAACACCAAAGGTAACTGTTCCAACTTCCACATTATGGTCTGAAGGCAACCCAGTTAACTCGTTAGGAAACACATCAAGAAAGTCTTGCACAGTTCGCATCTCGTGAACCCTTTTTGCCACATCTGCAAACCCATTACAAAAGCGAGATAGGCTTCGCAACTGATAACTTTTGGAAAGAGTTATATTTTTTCCCTCTAGACTTGGTTAATTATTTGTACTTATGTAAATATATATTCATATTAGGATATTATATTAGTATTTTTAGAACATTGCACCATGAAGCTTGGATTGTGCTTAGATGTTATTATGTTACTTTTACTTGCGGGTGGAAAGAATTTGTTTGTGTTTGAATGGAAGGTGTAGAACAAGGAAAGTAAATATATGAGTGAATTTTTGTCATGAAAAAAGGTTAGACGGATTCGTGCCTCTCAGCTAGTTGTACTTGTACTAGAAAGATCTACCTGAAAAAGAGGGAAGAAAAATTATTTGCTAAGAGGGGGATCTACCTTATAAAAAGTGAGGAAGATCCAAAAAAGAAAGGATGAAGAGAGAGAAAACAATCATTTCTCAGAGTTAGGATCTTGAGGTGGACATAAAGAGTAGCAGTAGAGGCTAAGCAGTTGCCCAAAACATGAGGGAGAAGAAGAAGATAGTCAGCCTAGTCTTTGCAAGACATTATACCAGTAGAGTTGAGGGCTAGATCGACAAAATCTTCCTAAAGTTCTTCCTTTATGTTCTTATATTACTTCTTTGCAAAATTAATTTTTGAAGATGTTGAATGATATTTTGATGTCTGATTTGATTAACCAACCTATAAGTTAAATCTTATCAGGATGGGATTACTAGATGATACTTTATTTTTCCATTAATTTTGAAGCCTGGATCTGATCTATTTTACTATTTTAATCAATTTGTTCTTTCAAATTGCATGCATGAAGTCTCTTGACATAGATGAATGCACAGTATGCTTACAAACATAATCTAATTCTGAAAAGGTTAGGTTAGTTGGACCACAATTGATTGATACGAGTGGGTGTTCGATAGAATACCTATAGCAATCTCTAGACATAGATCAATGCTCATATAGAATGAAGAGTAATCGATACTAGGATTCATATCTGAGGTCTATAGATATATATTTCCTTAGGTGAGGTATCCTTAGGTCTTACTCTCGGAAGAAGCAAGCCATTTTAAATCTATTCTAAGCAGTAAGTTGATTAAGAGTTTGTCGAACCATTATTGGTTTACAAGGCCCTAGCCTTTTCATCCAACAGCGTCGACCCTCTCACTTTTGTCTTGGTATCTTTGCCATATCATATTTTTAAATATTTTTTTTTGTTTACATATTGCGCACATCATCATTATTTTGATTACCATTACATTTCTATCATTGTTTTGCCTTAGCATAACTCACATATTTCATAATAGCAACTTAACCAAGTTAATCCTATTTGATCCCTATGGAGACGATCTTACTTATCATTATATTACTTGATTTGATGTGTATACTGCACACTTGCACATTATATTTACACGCAACAAGTTTTTGGTGTCGTTGTCGAGGATCGGCAATTTGGTAAAATTTGGTTTTGTTACTATTTATCTATTTCCATTAGTTTAATCTAACTTAGTTGTCTTTAATTTTTCCAGGATTGCCATCAGTCTATGAGAAGAGGCATTCCTTCTAATAAAGAATATCCTCTTGACCCAATGATCGAGAGAACTTTTCGTAGAAGGAAAAGAGAATTGTGAGATATGGCTAGGATAAAAAATGATCTAGGTATAGAAGATCCATTGCATCTGATTGGCCAGGATGTTGACATCCCTATTCCTTGTGTGATAAATGACCAAGACGAGCTCATTCGTGAGCATGTAGTACAAATTCTTGATCATTTGAACCGAGGGATAGTTAGACCAACCATTCAATCTCAGCATTTTGAGTTGAAACTGGTAATATTTCAAATTTTGGAAATGATAGGACAGTTTAGTGGGTTGTCTATTTAAGATCTGTGACTGCATTTAAGACTTTCGCTAGAAGTCTGTAACTCATTCAGGCAAGAGGTTGCTCTTGAAGATGCCCTGCAACTTAAACTATTTCCATATTCATTGAGAAATCATGCCAGAGCGTGATTGAATACTTTGTCATCAGGGATGGTGGCATCTTGGAATAATCTTTGCCAAAGGTTTTTGCTATGATGTAATTCGCCTAATATGAATTCCAAGCTTAGAAATGACATCACATTTTTTCGACAATCAGAGGATGAGACATTGTATGAAGCTTGGGAAAGATTAAAGGAATTGCTTCGGAAATGTCTGATGCATGGATTCCAGCACTGGACATAGATGGAAATGTTTTATAGTGGGTTAAATGCACATACAAGGATGGTAGTTGATGCTTCTCCCAATGGTACTTTGTTGGATAAATTCTATAATGAAGCATTAGAAATTTTTGAAAAGATAGCCAACAATGATTATCAATATCCTACCACGAGAGTTGGGGCTAGTAGAAGAGCTGCTGGGACAATGGAAATTGATGCAATCACTTTATTGACAACTCTAGTATCATCTCCAGCTAACATGATCAAAACAATGAAGAGACTAGTTACAATTTAGGAGATGAAATTAGCCGAACTATCGTGTATCTATTGTGGGGAAAATCATGTGTTTGATGACTTTCCATAAAACCCAACCTTTGTGTATTACATGAACAATTTCAACCGTAATAATAATCTCTATTCCAACTGTAACACCCCTATCCCGTATCCGTCACCAGAATAGGTGAAGGGGCATTACCAGACTTGAAACTCATATTAGAACAGTAAAAATTTTTTTTTTTGAACATTCCTTTAGATAAATACTAAAGACAGTCAGGGATACAATTTAAACTTCTATAAGTACACATTCAAAAGATGCCATTTTCGCATGGCTTATATACATTAACCAAAATATTCTTCGGCCACTGGTCTATTCTATACATGCCATAGAATAATTCAAAACATAACAGTAACAAGCAGTGGATAGTGATAGTGTGACTAGTTGCTGACGATCCCCGAGCCTGTAGCTTCCAAATGAGATCTATAAAACAGAGGAAACAAAGTAAACGGAGTAAGCATTACAATGCTTAGTAAGTTTTAAGCAGTGTCAACAGATAACAATCAAATTATAACATAGTTGTTCGTATTTTTATTTCACTCTTCCTTCGGGCATACCATCCCTTTACCGAATATGCACATCTCATCATATACAATAAGTAGATAGACTTTCACATAAAAGTGAGCTCATGTGACATAGATATATTGTATAATTTCACATAACCTCTCACACTGATCCGATGTCACATAATCATAGGAATAGTCTCATAGATTGCTCATGTATGCATCACATAACTACCTTATGATTTAGTTCAAATCAAGCTCACATATAAACTTGGAGTACATACCTGTTTAACCTTTTGCATTGAATATATGTATAAGCAATTCTCATTGCAAAGTCTTATAGCTTTAAACTCTACTCGGATTATCGGCGAGACCTTTAGCTCGTATGAAATCTCCACACGAAGTCAATGGTCTTAACCTGCACGTAGTCACCACATATGGTCATCTGGTCTTTAATCTAGGGTTTACATCATAGAGTTTCTTGCATATTTATTCACACGTTACAACATTCACATCGACTATCATATTTGTAATTCATTTACCTCATCAAATATCTAATAAAACACACCTTCCGCCGTTTGTCATTTGGCCACAATATATATATATACACATCTCACACATATCTCACATTAGCCATTTGGCTTTACCACATATCCATCTCATACACGTTTCGCATTAGCCATTCGGCTTTACCTCATATCCATCTCATACACATTTCACATTAGCCATTCGGCTTTACCACATATATACACTTCCACGTTCATCACATTGGCCATTCTGCCTTATCACATATATACATGTTCACATTCATCACATTGGCCATTCGGCCTTATCACATATATGCATGTTCACATTCATCACATTGGCCATTCGGCCTTATCACACATATGCATGTTCACATTCATCACATTGGCCATTCGGCCTTATCACATATATGCATGTTCACATTCATCACATTGGCCATTCGGCCTTATCTCATATATGCATGCTCACATTCATCACATTTGCCATTCGGCCTTATCTCATATATACACATTCACATTCATCACATAAAATCCTAAATCAAAATAATAATTTTCATGTATTCACATCACAATTATCCAAATATACTTCACATACCACATATACTTTCATGTATACACTTTGTCTTGGCTGAATCTACATCTATCATTTTCCAATGAATAATTCAATTTCATGCCATACTATCATTTCATATTCGAATACTTATAAACTTACAATTTCACAAATTTTAATATCAAAGATCCATCTAACACTCATATATCATTTTATAATATCACAATTTAGAATTCACGTATGGGTTTAATCAATAGCTTATGAGCAACTAAAACAAGTTTTATCCATGTTTACAACATAACCACAAATTCTCTACAAGCTGTTTTCCTGAGCAACAGTTGTTAAATTATTTGTAACTGGAGCTACAAAATTCCAAATTATGTGCCGTTAATTTTCCATGAAAATAGACTCGTATATCCTCTATCCACAAAATTTTCAAAATTTTTGGTTTGGCCAATCAATACCAGATTTTTCTTAAAATTTCCACTATTTTACTGCTTGACTACTCTGACTACTCTTCACTAAGAATTTAATTTCTCATTGTACAGAATTCAAAATATGTTTTCGTTTATTTTTTTTGAAACTAGACTCATTAAGGAGTTTAAGCATATAATTTTATCTTATAATCATTTTTGTACAATTTATAATGATTTTGCAAATACTGAACAGGGGATTTCGGAGCCATTCTGACTCTGTCTCACACAACTTTGAAAATCTCATTATTGGCAACCCCTTTACTTACGATTTCTTTTATACTGAAACTAGACGCATCAAGCTTTAATTACATAATTTATTCAGCCTTTAACTCAACTCCCACAATTTATGGTAATTTTTCCAAAACACGCTACTGCTGCTGTCCTTTGCAGATTTATACAATTTACTCTGTAAAGTTCTCATTCACATATTTAAAACGTAATATCATATATGCCGTCATTTAGAAAATTCATTGACCTTAACGTATATATATAATTCATATTCATCCCGTTTTAAAACTTAAAACTTACAAAGGAATCAAACTCAATTACTTAAGAACTTACTTTATTTATTTGAGCAACTGCGGATAGGCTACTCGACGCCTTTCTCTTTCCCCTTATCTGATTTAGATCCTCTTTGCACATGAGCTTAATTAAAACAAATGAATTTGTTTCATTACTTATTATTACTTCTTTAATAGTCACAGTTGATAATCGTATAACTTCAGCGCATAATGTGTTTATGAAATATACCATGACTAACTTTTATGTTTATTTCACTAATACCTAATTCACATGTACAAACAAGAATTCACATTACTTGCCATTGTAAATGGAACCTAGATAGCCAATTACCATGGCCGAACATACAGCCACTTATATAATAACACAAAGTGATACAAATTTATTTTTACCATTACAAATCATAAAAAAAAAAATGACCAATGCATACGACATCAACAATATATATACATACCAAATACCTATATTGCATACTTATCAATATGAACTTAAGGCCCTATCCTAATATTCATGTACATATTATCCACCATTTCCAAACCAATTCATCAATGCAATCATACCATTACAAATCAACTTAAAATAACCATATCTAATAATCAAATACCTATAGCATTGCATATTTCTCACATAGCAAGTACAACTAAATTCATTATTAATATATATATATATATATCTAAACACTTAACTACAAGATTTAATCACCATTATCAAATCACAAAACAGCTTATAACCATCATTTATATTTACTTCCCATAAACCGAAATAACCATTACATCATCTTTCATACACTTAGCATTTTACCCATTTAATCAAGCCAAATCTCAAGACCATTCCATCACACAAATTATACCATAAATCATACTTACAATTTAAGTTAATACATGACCGAAAATCACCATCATTAACATCATTATCAAACCAAAACCAAAACACATCTATCATCCGTATACCAAGCTTACCAAAACAAACTACTATGGGTTTCAAGCTTATTGACCGAATCTCAAACCTCAAAATTCTAAGTTTAATCCATGTGATAAGTAGAGTTTGTACTAATCATCTCAAACATGCATAGATTTTCAAGAATCATTCAATACATACCTCATTCTAGCCATCTTCTAAGCCAAAAATTAAAGCAACCAAACTTTCTTCTCCCTCCCTTTAGGCTACGGCAATGGAGGACAAGGATGAACCAACTTTGGTTTCTCCTCCCACTAACTATTATCTAATATCTCTTTTTTTTTTTTTCTTTTATTAATTCATTTGTAATATAATATCTTAAATCACAACACATATTATATATAAAACACCATATCATGACCGACCACCATCTCAAAAGTGGGTAATTTGACATGCAAGCCCACATTTTTGAATACATGCTCTATTAGATCACTTTATATATTTACCTAACCTATTTTACCAATGTTTCACATAAGTCCCGTTTCAAAATTTCACATACAAATGGCAAAATTAATGCTTGAAATTTTTACACATGCATTTACTCACCTCATGAACATAGAATATAACTTTCAATTATTTATAAAACTCGGTTTCGTGGTCCCGAAACCACTTTTCGACTAGGGTCTACTTAGGACTGTGACACCAACACCTACAATCTAGGGTGGAAGCAACTGTAACACCCCTTACCCGTACCCGAGGCCGGGATAAGGTACGAGGCGTTACCGGACAAAGATAAAAACATTAAACTAAAATACGGGCCATAAAATTTGTATCAAATTCAAACTTTTTGCATTTAATCATAAGGTCCCTAATACAAACCTACGAGGCCCAAAACATACTTTAGAAAGGGTTCGGGACTGAACCAGGAACTTACGAAGATCTTGGAAATTTCATGCTTTAAGGCTCCACATGCCCGTGTCCCAAGTTGTGTTCCATACATGGCTGAGACACATGGTCGTGTCTGCCTGTGTGGAATATACCTAGGCTATTTTCCAAGCTTTGGTCAACCTTAATCTCTTACCCACTTATACAAAATCAAAAGCATATAACATGGTATTCATTTAATGATTAAACAATCTCAATTTAAACCACAAACATAGCATTTGTATGTCATCATACATGTGTCTCTCATAGTTATTTTACCTTGTCTATTATAGTACCACTTATACATTTACACCAAGATTATCATCTTACCACTTCAGCTTAATCATCAAGCATTCATATTTAAAGCTAGATCATATCTTTATAAAATACCACAATTCAGATCAAGTGAGAATAACATGTTTGCCTCAAAACATTTCAATTCAACTCCATACCCAACAAGCATTACATTAAGACTAGTCATATATTTATATATATATATACATATCATGACACATATCATTCTCTTTCTATTTTCTTATAAACACATATCATTTATTTCATTATATCAATATTTCATATACCATAGTTTCCATGTATTCCACATATATTTATTTTCCTCCTCCTCCTCTCCATTCCACATCCTTAATGTATAGAGCATTCTTGTAAGTACGATTTCACAATTTACTAATAAATGCTCACATCAAACTGTCCACACAATTCATAGTCACTTACTTATTTATAATTCGAGCTACAGAGCTCAAAATTAAGATCCGTAAATTTTCTATGAAACTAGACTCACATATCTTTCCACCACAAAATTTTCATAATTTTTGGTTTAGCCAATTAGTACAGTTTATTAGTTAAAGCCTCCCCTATTTCAGAGTACGACTACTCTGACCTCTGTGTACTACGAACCAAATTTCTCCCTGTACAGAATTCCAACGACCATGCCATTTATTTCCCTTAAAAATAGACTCAATAAGGAATCCATGCATGTAAGGTATGACTCTTAATAATTTTTGTACAATTTATGGTGAATTTATAAAGTCAGAATAGGGGATCTCCAATTCATTCAGACCCTGTTTCACAAGAATTCAAATATCACACAATATAGAATTCTTTTGCTTCCCCTGTTTCTTTCATGTGAAAATAGACTCATTAAGATTTATTTTCATATATCATTTGCATTTTTATTCAACTTCCACAATTTTTAGTGAATTTTCAAAGTCATGCAACTGCTGCTGTCCAACACTATTTTACTACTAAAATTCATTCTTACATAATTCCACTTAATCCGCTTTTGTCTTATCAAAGTTCACTAAACTATCGAGCACATTGCTCATAATTTTCATAAACATATACCTACACTATTTCATCACAAAACTCACAAAGCAATACATAGTAAGTCTCCCGTTGAACACTTCGGATCAATCCTCTATACTTGGTGGTTTCAAAGACATAGCTCCACCCATCATAAAGTTCGGCTCTCTTGTACACATGGTGAGCACTTAGTACCACCGATGTGACCTAGCCGCTTTATCTCGTAGCTCTCTTGTCTACATGGTGTCCTTCACCTGAACCACGCATGCGACCTAGCTACATATATCCCGTAGCTCTCTTGTCTACATGTTGTACACATAGTATCACCCGTGTGACCTAGCTACATCATAATGTCTCAGAGCTCTCTTGTACACATGATGTGCACTCAAGACCATACATGTGACCTAGCTACATACCATCTCAGATCATCCAATCTTTCCAAGGTTCAATAGGATTTCTCTCTCTTTTCCAACAATTTCACCAATCAAATAATTATCCACAAACATATTTCCAATATTATTATAAAATATCATAATACAAGTAATATTGATGTATTACTTACATATAAACTTACATCTCATTTAATATCAAGGCAATAACATTAAATTACACATTGCCTTATTAAAAATCATATGAACTTACAATTTCGCATAATATCCATAATCATAGAAATCACATTTATGTATGATAATTCAATGCACTTCATGTACCATAGACATATTTTTAAATCAATTCATAAACTTGGCACCATAATCATTTAATTTAACATGATTCAATTAATTCACTAAATTTAACTTTCAAATATAAATTACAGCATTATTGCTTATTATTATCATACCAACTTACATACTTTCAACACCTCGGATATCATAGTAAATATATCAATTTTACATTGAAACATGCATAAATTAATGCTTATTATACATATTAACTTACCTCGATACTAAAAAATGACCATTTTACCAACTTTCTCAATTTTTAATTTTCTCTCATTCTAGGTTCAAATCTCATTTTCCGGGATCTAAAACATCATATTTTACTTATTTAACTAATGTACTATTCAAAACAGTCCTTAACTCAAACTTTGGAAAAATTACAATTTTGCCCCTAAACTTTTGCATATTTACACTTTTGCCCCTAGGCTCGGGAATTAAACTTCATCCCTTATTCTTATGTTTTATGACATGGTGATCACTTTTCCCTTCTATGGAAACATCAAATTCTCACTCTAACATATACTTATAACTATTAGGTATTTTTACCGATTAAGCCCTTTTACTCATTTTCACTCAAAACCGAGTAGCACAAGTTGTTTAACATAATTTAAAACCTCATATTCTATCATAAAACATCAAAATAAACACATTTCACCTATGGGTATTTTTCCAAATATGAACCCTAGCTTAAATTATTGCTAGAATAAGCTTAATCAAATTACCGGATTCCAAAAACGTAAAGAACTTGAAAAAACGGGGCTAGAAACGGACTTACTATTGAGCTTGAAAAGCTTGAAAACCCTAGCCATGGCTTCCCCATGCTAATTTCGGCCTTCATGAAGAAGATGAGTAAATTTTGGCTTTATTTTCCCTTTTTATTTCTTTTAATTACCAAATGACCAAAATGCCCTTCCTTACTAAACTTTCAAAAATTCCATCCATGTCCAATTTTTTTCCATAACTTAGAAATTGGTCAAATTTCTATTTAAGACTCCTAATTAATATTTCAAAGCAATTTCATACTAGAAACTTCTAGAGTGCAAGTTTTGCAACTTATTCAATTTAGTCCCTAACTTCAAATTGAGCACCTTATGCATAGAATTTCTTCACGAAATTTTCACAGAATCATGTAATCATATCATAGACCTCAGAATAATCATAAAATAATTATTTCTATCTCTGATTTTGTGGTCCTGAAGCCTCTGTTCCAACTAGACCCAATTTTTGGGCTATTACAGCAACACCCAAACTTTAGCTTGAGTAATCAAGGAGTGGAAAAGTCAAACAATGTTATTAGATAGAATGTTATGAGTGCACCGCCAAGTTATAATCAATTGATGCCATGGCAGAATGTTCAACAAAATTTAGCATCATCTTTTTCTGTAACATCCCGAAATAGGGCCTAAATGGAATAGTGGTTGCGAAACCACAAATCTGAGGTAGAAAAATTTATTTTATTATTATTTTGAGGTTCATGATATGACTACATGATTGTGTGAAAATTTCGTGATGAAATTCTATGCATAAAGTGCTTAAGTTGAGATTAGGGACTAAATCGAATAATTTGCAAAACTTGCATTCTAGAAGTTTTTAGTATGAAATTCCTTTGGAATATTAATTAGGAGGGTTTAAATAACAATTTGACCAATTTCTAAGTCCATGGACAAAATAGGACATGGATGGAATTTTTGAAAGTTTAATAAGGAAGGGCATTTTGGTCATTTGGATATTAAATGAAATAAAAAGGGAAAAAATAACACAAAATTTATCATCTTCTTCATTAGCACGAAATTTCAATGGTTCTCCATAGCTAGGGTTTGTTTCAAGCTTTCAAGCTCCATAATCAAGAAGAGCGAAATTCGGGAGTAGATCGGGGAAAAGAAAAAGTAAAGGACTAAATTGTAAAGTTTAGTCACATTTTGTATCGAGGTAAGTTTACAGTAAATAAATGCAATATTCTTTTATTTTACATTATTATTGTAAATTTCCAGCATTTATATACTTATTTTATGAGAATATTTGAAGTCGAATTAAAGGCGAAGAAGCCCCGTTTGAACCTTAGGAATGTTAGGATATTGGGGTTGACAAGACAGGACAGGACAGAAATGAGCCATGTAAGTCCATATCAGATATATGGCTTTGAAGACAGGAATGAGCCATGTAAGCCCATATTAGATATATATATATATATGGCATTGGAGACAGGAATAATTCAAGTAAGTCCATGTCGAAGACATGGCATTGGCAGGATATTGGTAGACAGGAACGACCCTAGTATCATTAGTATTCCGAGTGGTTCAACGGGTCATTGTACACGTTAAATTATAGTGAATTATCAGCAAAAGGGACGGTAGATTATATTTATGAATAGTGAAAGGTCAGGTAAGAAGAAGGTAGAAAATGAGAAGTAAAGAAAGTTTATGAGGCTAGGTGACATTATGTATAATTATTCATTATGTTGAATGTTGTAATTTATTTGCTTGTAAGCTAACTAAGCCTAGTGCTTACTCTCTTTATTTTCTTTTTCTTATAGTTTTTATCAAGCCACTCGGGGATTGAAGGAAACGTCGGAGACCCGATCACACTATCGAAGGAATCACATTGGTATAGTTAGACGTTTCATTTTATGTATGGCATGTATAGGAACTTGGTTTCTTTTGATATGATATGATCAATGAATGATGTGTAAATACTTGCTATTGATTAGCTAATGGAATGGCTGATGATATACATGTTTAATAGTATGTATGATTAAGTAGTAACTATCACATGAAAACTATGAAAAATGTGAAAGTAACTTAAAAATGGATTCAAGTATCAGAAATAATGTGACTTTGAAAAATCACTAAAAATCGTAGAGACATGGTTTGATGGTGAATAATATATTAAATTAAAAGACATTGTGTCTATTTTCATATGGAATAATAAAAACAGGTAAATGTTTTGTATTTTATAAGATATCTAAGTTTTAGTGAAATAGGGCCAGAGCAATTTCTGGATCCCCTGTTTCAACTTTATAAATTCACCATAAATTTTAAAAAAATAATTAGGTGGTGTAATTTATATGGTTAGAATCCTTATTGAATATAGTTTTAAAAGAAACAAACTTTATAGTCATATGAATTTTTTAGAGGGAGAAAAGTGGTTCGTAGTAAGTAGAGGTCAGTGCAGTTGAATTCTAAAACAGGGGTAAATTTAACTAATAAACTGTACTAATTGGCTAAGTAAAAAAATTCTAGAAAAATATTATTAGATAGATATATGATTCTAGTTTTAGGAAAAATTTACGGATCTTAATTTCAAGTTTTGAAACTCCAGAAATGAATTTTTAAGCAATCATGATGCAGAAAAATAGTTCATTCCGAAAATTTAAAATCAGTGGTTTAGAGTTGTTTAAAAGGTAAAATAAGTTTAGTAACACCTTAAGCTTGACTCCGGTGACGGTTTCGGGCGTGGGGCCGTTTAGATTTATTGGTATCAAAGCAGGTTTAGTTGGTTCTCGGAACAGTTAGTGTGAGTAAAAGTCTAGCTATACATGCCATACCTGTATTTTGATAGTGTGACGACTCCTGACGATTTTTAAATATTTTGTTTTATAGTAATGGATTCCGAGTGAGCTGGTGATGATGATGTAGAAAGTAATGCGCCGCTCTCCCGCGAAGGGCAGCGCCATCCGAGAATAGGCCAAGAATAGCTTGATCGATCGGGAGGAGTGACTCGAGAAGCTCTCTTCCAAGCTTTGAATGATTGGTTTGCCGAGTTCGCTCAGATTTAATCCGCAGCTAGACCTCCACCCCTCATGATTCTCAAAGCTACCCATGTAGGTCAAGCTCCCCGCCATGGTGCATGCAGTGATAAGAGAAAAGCCACGAGTTGATAGAATCAGGAAACAAGGGGCGGAAGAGTTCCGAGCAACAAAAGATGATGATGCAGAAAGAGCAGAATTTTGGTTAGAAAATACTATCAGAGTCTTTGACAAATTATCTTGTACACCCGAGGAATGTATGAAATGTGTAGTATCACTTCTTAGAGACTCAGCCTACCACTGGTGGAAGACACTTGTATCAATTGTACCAAAAGGAGAGGGTCACTTGGGATTTCTTTCAGGAGGAATTTCGTAAAAAGTACATTAGTCAGAGGTTTTTGACCAGAAGAGAAAGGAATTCTTGGAATTGAAACAAGGTAATATGACGGTGACTGATTATGAGCACGAATTTTTCAGGCTTAGTAAATATGCTTGAGAATGTATGTCCACAGAGGCTATAATGTGTAAAAGGTTTGAGGATGGGTTAAATGATAATATCCGACTGTCAGTAGGTGTCCTACAAATAAAAGAGTTTGTTATTTTAGTTGAGAGAGCCTGTAAGGCGCAGGAGTCATTAAAAGAAAAGGCAAAGTTGAGACAGAGACACAAGATACAAAGAAGAGACAGATGAGCAGGTCATTCCAGGCTACATCCAAAAGGCCAAAGGAGTTTTCTACCAGATCTAGTTTCTCAGCTGGGTATTCTAGTCAGTATAGAGGCAGCAGATTTAAGGATCCGAAGGCTCAGACCATCTCGACTGCGAGTATAGGTAATGTTGGACAGGGTAGATTAGGGTGTCCACGGTGTGGTAGACTTCATTATGGTCCTTGTCGGGCAGGCGAAAATGTTTGTTATAAATGTGGTGCTCCAGATCATTTTGTACGAGAATGTCCAGAGGTGGCTAACCGAGAGGTAATACAGAGTACTAGATCTGGAAATGCTCCTACTAGAGGCAGATCACAGAGGCAACCGGGAGTAAGAGCAAGTAACAGAGGTACCTCAAGAGATTCGGCTGTGAGACCAGATGTTAGAGCCCCTGCAAGGACTTATGCTATCCGTGCTCGTGAAGAGGCATCCTTCCCCGATGTGATTACGGGTACATTTTCTCTACATGATATTAATGTCATTGCTTTGATTGATCCGGGTTCAACTCATTCATATTTTTGCAAGAAATTAATGCCTAGTATAAGTATGCCTATAGAATTTACAGAATTTGTGATTAAAGTATCAAATCCATTAGGCAAGCATGTATTAATAGATAAAGTCTGTAGAAATTGTCCTTTGATGATTAGAGGCTACTGTTTTCTGGCCGATCTCTTGCTATTTCCATTTGATGAGTTT
Source organism: Gossypium anomalum (assembly GCA_025698475.1). Taxonomy (NCBI): domain Eukaryota; kingdom Viridiplantae; phylum Streptophyta; class Magnoliopsida; order Malvales; family Malvaceae; genus Gossypium; species Gossypium anomalum. Next base: position 62,207,217 of record CM046968.1, on the reverse strand, counting down.
GATGTGATTCTTGGTATGGATTGGTTGACTACACATTATGTGATAGTGAATTGTGGAAAGAAATTCATTGAGTTGAAGTGTGAAAATGGTGAAATTCTTCTAAGTTAATTTAGAAGAGTCGATAGTTCATTTCCCATAATTTCAAGTATATGTCCGCTCGTAAATGTTTGAGAAAAGGGTATGAAGCTTATCTTGCTTTTGTGTTGAACACTAAAGATCCGTAATTGAAAATTGAATCATTTGCTCGTGGTATGTGAGTTTCCGATGTTTTCCTAAGAACTACCAGTTTACCTCCTATTAGAGAAATTGAGTTTGGTATTGAGTTGATTCCAGGTACCACGCCCATTTCTATTACTCCTTATAGAATGGCTCCGTTGGAATTGAAAGAATTGAAAGCTCGATTGCGAGAATTAACAAATAAAGGCTTTGTAAGACCCAAAGAGTTCACCATGGGGTGCACCAGTGCTATTTGTGAAAAAGAAAGACGGATCGATGAGATTGTGCATAGATTATCGGAAACTTAACAAGGTAATAGTAAAGAACAAGTATCCATTGCCTAGAATTGATGATCTGTTTGATCAATTGAAGGGAGATACTGTGTTCTCAAGATAGATTTGAGATCCTGGATACTATCGGGCTATGCGAGTTAAAGAGTCGATGTCCCAAGACCTTTCCTGACTAGGTATGGTCATTATGAGTTCCTTGTGATGCCATTTGGCTTGACTAATGCTCCTGCCATTTTCATGGACTTAATGAACCGAATTTTCGACCGTGACTTGGATAAGTTTGTAGTTGTGTTCATTTATGATATCTTGATTTATTCTCATGATGAGACCGAGCATGCAGAGCATTTGAGAAACAGCTTTTATAGATTCGAGAGATAATCGCTTGTATGCCAAGTTCAATAAAAGTGAGTTCGTTACGAGAAGTTGGTTTTCTTGGACATATTGTCTCGTGTGAAGGATTAAGGTTGATTCGAGCAAGATTTCACCATTGTTGATTGGAAGCCTCCTAGAAATGTATCGGTTAGAAGTTTTCTTGGTCTTGCTTGGATATTATAGATGATTTGTAGAGGATTTTCCATGATAGCTACCCCACCGACAAGATTGTCATGCGAAAGGATATCAAGTTTGAATGGACTGAGAAGTGTCAACAGAGTTTTGACAAGTTAAAAACATTGTTGACTAAAGCTCCTATTTTAGTACAACCAGAACCAGGTAAAGAGTTTGAGATTTACAGTGATGCGTCCATGAATGGACTTGGTTGTGTACTTATGCAGGAAGGGAAGGTAATTGCTTATGCCTCTAGACAGCTAAAGCCACATGAGAAGAACTATCCGACTCATGATTTAGAACTAGCTGCCATTATTTTTGAGTTGAAGATTTGGAGACATCATTTGTACAGTGAGAAGTGCCATATATTCACTTATCACAAAAGTTTGAAATATTTGATGACTCAAAAAGATTTGAATTTGAGGCAAAGAAGATGGTTAGAGTTGATTAAAGATTATGAGCTAGTGATCGATTATCACCCAGGTAAGGCAAACATTGTTGCTGATGCTTTGAGTAGGAAATCTTTATTTGCATTAAGAGCTTTGAACACTAGTCTAGCCTTATCAGATGATGGTTTTATCTTAGCTGAGTTGAGAGCTAAACCGATGTTTCTTGAAGAAATTTTTGAAGCTCAAAAAAATGACAGTGAGTTGTTAGCCAAAAGAAATCAGTGTGAGTCAGATATAGAGTCAGATTTTTAGATCAGTTCTAACGGTTGTTTGATGTTTCGAGATAGGATATGTGTACCGAAGAATGATGAGCTTATTCGAAAGATCTTACAGGAAGCACATAGTAGTTTTTTGTCTATTCATCCAGGTAGTACAAAGATGTATAATGATTTGAAGAAAATGTACTGGTAGGTAGGAATGAAAAGGGACATTTCAGAGTTTGTTTTTAGATGCTTGATCTGTCAGTAGGTAAACGCCGAACATCAGGTACCTTCAGGTTTATTGCAGCCTGTGCTAGTCCCTGAGTGGAAATAGGATCGAGTTACTATGGATTTTGTGACAGGATTGCCGTTTACACCGAGAAAGAAAGATGCAATATGGGTTGTGATTGATAAGTTAACGAAGTCGGCTTATTTTATCCCAGTTCGTATGGACTATTCACTTGACAAGTTGGCTGAGTTGTATATTTCAGAGATAGTCAGACTACACGGGTACCATTATTGATCATTTCAGATAGAGATCCAAGATTTACTTCACGGTTTTGGAAGAAATTACAGAAGGCTTTGGGCACAAAGTTGAGTTTTAGTACAGTTTTCCATCCTCAAACTGACGGTCAGTCAGAGAGAGTTATTCAGGTACTTGAAGATATGCTTAGATACTGTGTACTAGAATTTTAAGGCAGTTGGGAAAAATATTTACCATTAGTAGAGTTTGCCTACAATAATAGTTATCAGTCGAGTTTGAAGATGGCACCTTATGAAGCTTTGTATGGACATAAATGTCGCACACCTTTGTATTAGACAGAGCTTAAGGAAAATCAGATTTACGGGGTTGATCTAGTTAAGGAAACAGAAGAGAAAGTAAAAATCATCAGAGATTGCTTAAAAGCAGCTTCAGACAGACAAAAGTCGTATGCAGATTTGAAGAGAAAAGAGATTGAGTATCAAGTTGGTGACAAAGTTTTTTTGAAAGTATCCCCATGGAAGAAAGTTCTCAGATTTGGCAAGAAAGGCAAACTAAGTCCACGTTTTATTGGACCGTTTGAATTGATTGTGAGAGTCGGACCATTAGCATATCGGTTAGCTTTGCCGATTGAGTTAGAGAAGATTCATAATGTGTTTCATGTGTCTATGTTACGTCGTTATCGTTCAGATCCGTCACATGTGATTTCTTAGACAGAGGTTGAGATTTAGCCAGACATGACTTACGGTGAAGAACTGGTAAAGATTCTAGCTCGAGAGGTAAAGCAATTAAGGAACAAAAGTATTGCACTTGTGACAAGATTTTATGGAATAGACATGGGGTAGACGAGGGTACTTGGGAACCCGAAGAGGCTATGCGAAAACAGTACCCAAATCTTTTCATAGGTAAGATTTTCGGGGACGAAAATCCCTAAGGGGGGAGAAATGTAACATCCTAAAATAGGGCCTAAACGGAACAGTGGTTGCGAAACCACAAATTCGAGGTAGAAAAATTTATTTTATTATTATTTTGAGGTTCATGATATGATTGCATGATTGTGTGAAAATTTCATGGTGAAATTCTATGCATAAAGTGCTTAAGATGAGATTAGGGACTAAACCGAATAATTTGCAAAACTTGCATTCTAGAAGTTTTTAGTATGAAATTGCTTTGGAATATTAATTAGGAGGGTTTAAATAATAATTTGACCAATTTCTAAGTTCATGGACAAAATAGGACATGGATGGAATTTTTGAAAGTTTAATAAGGAAGGGCATTTTGGTCATTTGGATATTAAATGAAATAAAAAGGGAAAAAATAACACAAAATTTATCATCTTCTTCATTAGCACGAAATTTCAAGGGTTCTCCATAGCTAGGGTTTGTTTCAAGCTTTCAAGCTCCATAATCAAGAAGAGCGAAATTCGGGAGTAGATCGGGGAAAAGAAAAAGTAAAGGACTAAATTGTAAAGTTTAGTCACATTTTGTATCGAGGTAGGTTTACAGTAAATAAATGCAATATTCTTTTATTTTACATTATTATTGTAAATTTCCAGCATTTATATACTTATTTTATGAGAATATTTGAAGTCGAATTAAAGCGAAAGAAGCCCTGTTTGAACCTTAGGAATGTTAGGATATTGGGGTTGACAGACAGACGAGAGACAGAAATGAGCCATGTAAGTCCATATTAGATATATGGCTTTGGAGACAGAAATGAGCCATGTAAGCCCATATTAGATATATATATATATATATATATATATGGCATTGGAGACAGGAATAATTCATGTAAGTCTATGTCGAAGACATGGCATTGGCAGGATATTGATAGACAGGAACGACCCTAGTATCCTTAGTATTCTAAATGGTTCAACGGCTCATTGTACATGTTAAATTACAGTGAATTATCAACAAAAGGGATGGTAGATTATATTTATGAATAGTGAAAGGTCAGGTAAGAAGAAGGTAGAAAATGAGAAGTAAAGAAAGTTTATGAGGCTAGGTGACATTATGTATAATTATTCATTATGTTGAATGTTGTAATTTATTTGCTTGTAAGCTTACTAAGCCTAGTGCTTACTCTCTTTATTTTATTTTTCTTATAGTTTTTATCAAGCCACTCGGGGATCGAAGGAAACGTCAGAGACCCGATCACACTATCGAAGGAATCACATTGGTATAGTTAGACGTTTCGTTTTGTGTATGGCATGTATAGGAACTTGGTTTCTTTTGATATGATATGATCAATGAATGATGTGTAACTACTTGCTAGTGATTAGCTAATGGAATGGCTGATGATATACATGTTTAATAGTATGTATGATTAAGTAGTAACTATCACATGAAAACTATGAAAAATGTGAAAGTAACTTAAAAACGGATTCAAGTATAAAAAATAATGTGACTTTGAAAAATCACTAAAAATCGTAGATACATGGTTTGATGGTGAATAATATATGAAATTAAAACTCATTGTGTCTATTTTCATATGGAATAAGCAAAACAGGTAAAGGCTTTGTATTTTATAAGATATCTGAGTTTTAGTGAAATAGGGCCAGAGCAATTTCTAGATCCCCTGTTTCAACTTTAGAAATTCACCATAAATTTTAAAAAAATAATTAGGTGGTGTAATTTATATGGTTAGAATCCTTATTTAATCTAGTTTTAAAATAAACAAATTGTATAGTCATATGAATTTTTTAGAGGGAGAAAAGTGGTTCGTAGTAAGTAGAGGTCAGTGCAGTCAAATTCTGAAATAGGGGTAACTTTAACTAATAAACTTTACTAATTGGCTAAGTAAAAAAAATTCTTGAAAAAAATTAGTAGATAGATATATGAGTCTAGTTTCAGGAAAAATTTACGGATCTTAATTTCGAGTTTTGAAACTCGAGAAATGAATTTTTAAGCAACCATGACGCAGAAAAATAGTTTATTCCGAAAATTTAAAATCAGTGGTTTAGAGTTGTTTAAAAGGTAAAATAAGTTTAGTAACACCTCAAGCTTGACTTCGATGACGGTTTCGGGCGTGGGGGCGTTACATTTTCATATATTAAAACTTTTCTAAAAGAATACATGGCCAAGAATGACATCGTGATCCAGAGTCAAATTACATTCCTAAGAGCCTTGGAAAATCAAGTGGGATAGATCATTGATGCTCTAAATTTGAGACCTTAAAAAGCATTGTCGAGTTATACTGAGAATGTGAGATCACAAGGGAAGGAGCGTTGCAAGGCCATCACTCTCATAAGTGGTACTCAGCTGAATAAAGTTGTTAAAGATTCCATTACTGAAAAGGAACATTCGAGTCTTAATCGAGGATAAATTGTAGAACCAACTAAAAAGTAACCTACAATTGAAAAGGCCAAATACAAGAATGTTGCAGCAGAATCAGATCATGTGGTCAAACTGAATGCCATAAAAAAATAATATAAGGAACTTGAAGAAAGGTCATCGCCACCTTTTCCTCAACGATACTAGAATTCTAAGCAAGATTTTCACTTCAAGAGATTTTTGGATGTCCTGAAGCAACTCCATATGAACATAACATTGGTGGAAGCTTTGGAGAAAATACCCAATTACCTAAAATTCGTGAAGGATATATTTTCAAAAGAGCGACAATTGGGGAAATTTAAAATTGTTGCTCTCAGTGAAGAGTGCACAGTAATGTTGATGAATAAATTACCGCAAAAGTTGAAGGACTTAGGGAGTTTTATTATCCTTTGTTCAACTGGAAATCATTATGTTGGTAAGAAATTATGTGATTTAGGAGAAAGTATAAATTTAATTCCTATGTCAATCTTCAGGAAACTGGGAATTGGGAAGGCAAGAGCCACCATAGTCACACTGGAGCTAGCTGATCGATCATGTAACAGCCCATTTTTAGTGAAATCGACAAAGTGGTTTCAGGACCACAAATCTGATGTAAAAATATTTATTTTATTATTATTTTAATGTCTACAGTATGTTAGTAGTGTAGTATGAAAATTTTGTTAAGAAATTTTATCGTTTGCATGTTTAATTTGGAAAAAAGGACTAAATCGTTAAAGGTGCAAAAGTGTAGTTCAATTAGATGAAGGCATTAAATTGCTATGAACTTTTAGTATGACTGGCTTAAATGGTAACTAAACCACTTGATGAGTTAATGGACATTTATGGACATCATTTTAATTATTTTAAATATTTATAATAAAGGTTAATTTAGTAAATAAATAAATACACCATAAATTAATTAAAAGAAAACTAAATGTCCATCTTCTTCAAATTCTTTCTCTACCAAAAATTAGAAGAAGGAGAAGCCATTTTAGGGTTCTTCCATTCGGCCACAGTCTATCTTTACATGTAAATGTAATTTTGTCCTGTTTTTAATGATTTCTATATTTTTCAAGTCGTCGTAGCTTAATCTTGCTAGCCTAGGGACTAATTTGCAAAATTGTTAAAAGGTTAGGGTTATGCCATGCATGTGATTTTTTATGTTTGATGGAAGAAAATGAATATTGAATGGACTGAATTTGCTTATCTAGATCAAGTTAAGCCTTGTATGCATCTAGATTGAGGGAAAGATAAAGTATCGGACTAGTCGATCATATTTCACCATTTTTGTGATCGAGGTAAGTTCGTATGTTTAAATAGTGTTTTAATGTATTTGATTTAAATACTATTATGTTATTCATCATATTATGTCACGAAGGAAATCCAATGACGTTATGACAACTATCGAGCCCCATTTGAACCTTAGGAATATACAGGATACAAATGACATGTCATTAGGGTTACCATTTTTGGGTGTTGGTCCTGAATGTCCTACTGACGGCTGAGTTTTAGCGTTTGTTGTGGACACTCATCAGCTTGTGTGAGGGGCATTGTGTAGCTACATTCTAACCGTCAGCTTGTGTGAGCAGAGCCATTTATGGCTCGAGTGAGCATCTATGTAAAGGATAAGGAAAGGAAAGGTTTCGAACATGTATTTAGCACACTTTGTGTAAGCTTCCCTTGTATCTAATATTATTCTAAGTGGTTAAACGGGTATGAAAAGGGGAATAATGGTAAGTGGTACAAAAAGCTACGTTAAGAATTCATGAAAATGTATGAATTGTTGATGATCAAAGTATGAACACTCATGACTATGAAAAGTATGATTTAAGTGATGCTATGTTCATGTACTATACCTTACCACGTGATAATATTGCTAAGTTATTTGTTTAATCACTAACTTGTGTTGTTGATGATGCTTAGGCTTGTGCCAAGCTATGTTAGATTGATTCATATCTATTTTGTGATTATGCATTGAAATGGTAAGCTATGTTCATGATTCACGAACTTACTAAGCATTATGTGCTTATGTCTTTTTTTTTTCTTTCCTATGTTTTATAGATTATCAGAAGCTTGATCGGGTTCGAAGCTCATCGGAGACCTATCACGCTGTGCAGCGATTATATCAATAGATTTTGATGTTTTGGTTATAGTTATAATGGCATGTATAGGTGAATTGTGTTTAATGAGATAATTGTTATGTTTGTCTTGTAAATGTAGTATTATGGTTGGTGAATTTTTGGTATGTTGATGCTTTGATGGTTGGTGTTGAAATGGTCAAGTGAATGTATGTTTTGAATGACCAATTTGGTATTTTTGAATGTGATTTTGCATGTGGTCATTGTGGTAAGTTTGGTATGGAAATAGGCTAGAAATGTATGAGTGATGAATGACTAAATTATGTATATGTTTAAGTATGCTTGGTTATTGTGATTGAGACGCCTTTTGGGCATACTAGTTGTATGGATAAATGCCTTATTAAATTGGCCTTATTATGCATGTTTTAGGTCTCTTTTTTAAGGCTTGATTGTATGTACAAATGGCTTGTAGGTGAATGCTTGATTTGGGTGCAAGAAATGGCTTGAATTTGGCCTATATCTTGTCCAATTAGCCTAAGACACGGACGTATGTCTCAATCGTGTGTGACACATGGCCATGCGACACAACCGTGTGTCCCTTGCAAGTTTCAAAGGGTTGCAAGTCAAGCAGTTACACAGCCTAGCACACGAGTGTGTGAGGTCATTTTGAGAGTTACATGGCCTGGCCCACTGACGTGTGGCTTGGCCGTGTAACCCAACCCAGAGAGTTACATGTGCACGGACACGGGTTGGGACACAGTTGTGTATCCCTATTTCAATTGTTACATAGCCTGAGACATAGGCGTATGTCTCAACTGTGTGAGGCATATGGCCGTGTGACCCCTGCATTGTGAATTTTTCCAACTTTTTCCTTAAAGTTTCATATGTTCCTGATTTAGTCTCGAATCATTTCTGAAGTGTTTCTAAGGCCTCGAGGGATTGAATAAGGGACAATATGCATGTAGTTCAGTGGATTTTGTTATGATTACGAAATGTTTGGAAATTAATGAATTTAAGATAAGTTCTTATGGTAATGTTTCGTAACACTATTTTGGCGATGAATACTGGTTAGGGTGTTACATTTAGTGTGTAACAACCCATTTTTACTGATCAAAATAGTGGTTTCAAGATAAAAAAATTTGATGTGAAAATATTTATTTTATTCTTATTTTAGAGTCTATGGAATATTAGCAAGGTTGTATAAAACTTTTGTTAAGAAATTTTATCGTTTCCATGCTTAATTTGCTAAAAAGGACTAAATTGAAAATGGTGCAAAATTTTAGTTCTACAAGTTAAAGGCACTAAATAGCTATGGAATGAAAGAGTTAAGGGATTTAATGTAATGTCCCAAAAATCCTTAATGTGCATTTTCATATGTTTGTGTTACACAAATATATGTCTGCTTCAGTGGTTATGTGTTTTGGGAGTGTCTGAGAAGTCTTGGGTTCAAGCCTTAGCTTGGGAAAATTTTTTGTTTTTAATGGAATAACCCCTATCTCTAGTCAATATACTTATCAATAAATGTGGGTAAAACATCATAGAATGGGCTTGCTGGTCTGGTGGTTAAAAGGAGTGTTATTGAGCAGGAGGTCCGCAGTTCGAGTACTGGGGCAAGCAAGGAATTTATTTTTACTAATAGCCATGGAAGAGTTGTAGTTTGACCGAAACTTGAGTGTTTGAGGAGTGTGGGGAGTTGTGGCTGAATTTTAAGAGGTTGTTGGAGGGAATTTCGGTTGTTAAGGGATGTGGATAAGTGGGGATTTGGTTGAGTAATTTTGGGGAGGGTGGATGGGAGCGTTTAAGTAGAACCGAAATTTGTAGGAGGAATTTTGACTAACCTTTGGTTTTTTTTTTTGAAATTTTGCTGATAGTTTAGTTTCTTTTTCTCTCTTCTTGTTTCTATTACTTTTGCAGCCAGTCGATTTTCTCAACCTCTAGCTATTGCCAAAATTGGTGAGTTGAGTGTTCTTCTTCTTCTTCTTCTTAGCCTTCTTTCTCAAGTTGAAAGGGAATTGTTTCCTCTGCCAAAACGCGATTGCTTCTGGTCTCTCTTCCCCTCTCTATCTTTGTGTGCCATTGTGATTTTTTATTGGTTCTTCCCCACTATGTTGCCGAATGTTTGGGTTCTTGGTTCTTTTTCCCCTCGCTCATTCTCCTCTTTCTTAGATTCTCTTTCGACTAGATACTAAGTTTTGTGACTCAAGGTAAGTCAATTTCGGGTAATCTATAGCTTTATTTTGATCAAGTTTTAAGGGAAGGTTGGTTTTGATATTTCTTTCCAATTGACTCATCTCCTTTGCGCGATTCTGCGCTTCTGGTAAATTTGATACTCGTTGTGGTTCAAATTGTTCTTGTGAGTAACTGTTAATAGGAGTCTCGGCTTAATGCAGGTAACAACCGAGAAGCTAGTGGTTATTCTTTTTCTACGGTGTGAAGGCGTGAAACCTCGGTTGCTCAATCAACGTTAGTGGTTGTCGACTAAGGGGATAAGTGTTTGGCTAGTGTTCTTTTTAATTCGATTAGTAGGCGATTAATTGAATGTTGTGGTTGAATGCAGGTTTGGAGTGCTCGTAGGCTATTTGCGCACTTTCGCAAAAAAAGTATGTGTAAACACTGCCCTTCATCGTAAATCACAAAAAGCTAAAAAGTGTGAATAGTCGATACCACATGGGCGTACAACTACCCGTGTGGTAGGCCGTGGGACTAACCATGGGCGTATAGTCGACGAGGCCAACCATGTGCAAAGTCATGGGTTGGGCCTTATTGGGCCAAATTGGGCCGTGTGGGCCCCACAGGGATAAACCACACAGACATGTGGAAATTAAAGGGCCAGGCAGTGTAATACACACGGCCAAGGCCATTAAGGGCCGTGTGGGCCACACAGGTGTGTGGGCCCACATGGGCCAGCAACATGGGTCGTAGGCCCATTTTCACTATTTGACTGTTAAGGTTGCACGGGTTGCCTCAGATGACTGTGGACCTATTGAGGGGTCGGTAAGTTTACCTAGACCTCTATTTCATAAAATGACTGTTTTGCTCCTAAGTGACTGTTTTAGCATGATATTTTATCCGCATTGAGTACATGTGTAATATTATGATATGAAATGACATGTTGCATGATGCATGATGCGTTGCATGGGGATGGGTTTATTATGATTGGACGAAGTGTACTGTACTGGTAGCTCTGCTGCAAATACTGTTTAGTGCCGCAATTGATACTACTTGGAGTGTAGGGATGGATGGGTTGATTATATCCCCACAGGGAGTGTAGGGTTGGACGGACATGGAGTGTAGAGGCTGGTTGGGTAGGATTTCTTGTTTGCATATCTGTACCATTACTGCCACTGTGATGGGCTCAAACCCAAACTGATACTGATATTGTATTGGGCTAAGGCCCTCACTGAAACTGAACCACTATTGAAATGGGCTTAGGCCCAGACTGTATTTGCTTACTGTATGGTTGTTTGATATTGGATTACACACTGAGTTTTGTAAACTCACCCTTCTATTTATCTGTGCAGGTAATCCCCAGACTTTTGTGGATCGGTGTAACGGGGGACTTAGAGGTGGCCACACAACTGCTATTAGTTTCGCATTTGATTTTGATTATAAGTATTATTAGTTAGGGTATTTTTATTGTAAAGGCCTCTTGGACTTTTATTTTAAAATTGGGATTTTTATTTGATTTGACTTATAATTGCTAGTAGTAGGAAAAGATGAGGGTTTTCAAAAAATAAATGTTTTTCAAAGATACCACGAATATGCAACCTATTTTAAGAGCTTTCGCAATAAATAATGTTTTAGAAATTAACGACATTTTAATATGATTAACTTTTTGACAAACGACTCACATTTTTAAATTAAACGACACATCTTAAAATCATATTTAAGATCACACAAAGAGGTTAATTAGAGAATGGGTTTTTCAACGATATCACACTTTATTAAAAATACTTCAGTGTGACATTGCCAGATCTAGCCATAATGTCTAGGCCAAGTTTGAGGTGTTACATTTAGTGGTATCAGAGTCAGGTTGCAAAACTTGGCTGTGGGTTTGGGTTTCTTTTAAACTTGGACTTTCTAAAAGAATTGTTTCAAATGATTTGAAGTAATTTAAAATGTTTTTTCGAATGTGTGGTACACCGAGTTACTGGCGTCAGTTCTGTAAGTCTTCTGAAACTATTGTTTGTTTAAACTGAAATGCTGAGACTACTATAGGTAGTAGACTGTACTGAAATACTCTAGTTAGGGTAAACTAAAAACTGTAGTAAGACTGCGATCTGCGAAAACAAACTCTAAAATGCTGATACTATTTTCCATAAAATATTTGTTAATAAACACTGGAACTGTAAACTGATGTATAAAACTGTTAATACTGATAAAATGTAATTTGATAATGAGAACCAGAGGTACTCACGGAAGATGTACAAGAGGCCATGGAGGTGCTCGAGCTGGGTCTTCGTCATCTGGCCACATGCCTAATGTTGAAGCTAGGGAAGCACCGGCTTCACCTGTGACTGAGACTGGGTCTCATGATCGTGCGGCTAGGGATGATGCATTGTCCCAAGCTATGTTACAAATTTTGGAAAGGGTCACTGGGCCCAATACTGGTGCTGTGGGCCGTGGGTCAGTTACGGAACGACTCCGGTTTAATGGAGCTGAGATTTTTAAGGGTACTGCTGGAGTTGCCCCTAATGCGGTAGAGTATTGGATTGTGGCCACAAAGAGGATCATGGACGATCTCGACTGCACCCCCGAGCAGAAATTAAAGGGTGCAGTGTCACTGCTAATAGATGAGGCTTACCAGTGGTAGCTTACAGTTAAAGAGGGCACTCAGGCCGATCGACTATCCTGGGAATTTTTCAAGATTGCTTTTTAGGGAAAGTATGTAGGTGCTAGTTATGTGGATGCCCAGAGGAGAGAGTTTCTGAATTTGACACAGGAGCATAAATTAGTGGCCAAGTATGAGGCTAAATTTTTGCGATTAAGCCGTTATGCGCGAGGGATAGTGCTAACTGAATACGAGCATTGTGTTCATTTTAAGGACGACCTCAGGGATAGTTTACAGGTTCTAATAGCTCCACACAGGGAGCGAGATTTTGCTGCATTGGTTGAAAAGGCGAAGATCACCGAGGAAGTGAAGTGCACTGAGCGACAGAACTGTGAGAAACAGAGAGGTACGACCAGGAAGGATTCGAAGCCCTCAAGTTCCTTTCTGAGGCCTAAGAAAAAGGCCAGAGTTGATGGGCCAGTTAGAGTTGGGGTCCCTGTTGCTGCTACTGGACTACAGTCCTATGCTGATTATGGAAGACGCCATCAGGGCAAGTGCTGGAAAAGGTTAGAGCATGTTTGAGATGCGGGTCACTAGAGCACTGTATCAGAGAGTGTCCATAAAGACTTGATCAGGTGCAAGCTACAGGTTTGGGTACTACACAGCCACCAAGGGATGCTTAGCAGCCACCGAGAGGCCGTGGTCAAGCCAGAGGGGGTAATGGTTTGAGCCGTGGTCAAAGGGCACCGAGCAGAGGTACTGGTCATACTGAGGCGAGGTAGCTAGATCTAGTTTATGCCGCACGTCGCCGAGAGGATAGAGATGCTTCTGATGTTATTACGAGTACATTATTTATCTATAATGTACTTTATATTGCACTAGTAGATATAGGATCTACTCATTCCTATATATCTTGTACTGTGTCTGAGACTTTGGGTATCTTCATTGAGAGTACTACGAGTGAGGTTACTATGGTGAGTCCTTTAAGGTAGTCAGTTATGGTAAATAAACTGTTTAGAGATGTTCCTTTGGAGGTTCAAGGGGTTATGTTTTTGGCAGATTTGATGGAACTTCCTTTTGGAGAATTTGATTTAATATTGGGAATGGACTGGCTAGTTAAACATTGAGTGATCTTGAATTGTGCTAATAAATGAATGGTACTGAGAACTATGGAGGACAACGAGGTAGTTGTGATTGGGGAGTGTCAGAACTACTTGTCAAATGTGGTTTCAGCATTAAGGGTCACGAAGTTGGTTCGTAAGGGTTGTGGGCCGTACCTGGCCTACATTAGTGTTGCAGATTATGAGGTTGCTTTTGTTCAAGATATCAGAACAGTTAAAGACTTTCCTGATGTCTTTCTTGATGAGCTACCTGGGTTACCTCCAAACCATGAAGTTGAGTTTGGGATTGAGCTTCTGCCTGGTACAGCTCCGGTGTCCATCGCCCCTTATATAATGGCACTGAATGAGCTTGTGGAGCTTAAAGCTCATATTCAAGAATTATTGGATCGTGGGTTCGTTCGCCCTAGTGTGTCTCCGTGGGAAGCACCAGTTTTGTTTGTGAAAAAGAAGGATGGATCTATGCGTATGTGCATTGATTACCGGCAATTGAATAAATTGACCATTAAGAATAAGTATCCCCTACCGAGGATAGATGATCTGTTCGACCAATTTTAAGGAGCTTCGATTTTCTCTAAGATTGATCTCCGATCAGGGTACCATCAACTGAGGGTTAAAGAGACTGATGTTTACAAGATAGCGTTTAGGACTCGTTATAGTCATCATGAGTTTCTAGTGATGCCATTTGCACTGACGAATACACCAGCGGCTTTTATGGATCTGATGAAATGAGTGTTCTAGCCCTATCTGAATCTGTTCGTAGTGGTTTTTAGTGATGACGTTCTAGTGTATTTGAGAACTAAAGATGAACATGATAAACATCTCCGAGTGGTTCTGCAGATTTTTAGGGAGAAACAACTGTATGCCAAGTTCAGTAAATGTGAGCTCTGGGTACGAGATTGGATTTCAGTACTGTGTTCCATCCTCAGACAGATGGCCAGTCAGAGAGGGTGATTCAGATACTGGAGGACATGTTAAGGAGTTGTGTGATTGATTTCTGAGGCAGTTGGAAGATTACTTACCGCTAGCAGAGTTTTCTTATAACAACAGCTACCAGTCTAGCATACAAATCACACCTTACAAGGTATTATATGGTCGTAGGTGTCATACTCCTTCATCTTGGACTGATTTGGGCGAGCGGTGTATTTTGAGCCCTGAGCTAGTTTCTGATACTGATGATAAAGTTAGACTAATTCGGGATCGATTGAAGGCGACATCAAATAGACATAAGTCGTATGCGGATCTGAAGCGTAAAGAGATTGATTATTCTGTGGGGGATTTTGTTTTTCTCAATATTTCACCATGGAAAAAGGTACTGAGGGTTGGACGTAAGGGCAAGTTGAACCCTAGGTTTATTGGGCCTTACCACATACTAGAACGTGTGGGACCGGTTGCCTATCAATTAGAGTTACCTCTGAATTTGGACCAGATTAATGATGTGTTCCATATTTCTATGTTGAGGTGCTACCGTTCTGATCCCACGCATGTTATTTCAGTTGAGGAGGTTGAGGTTAGGCTAGATCTGGGTTTTGAGGAAGAGCCGGTTCAGATATTAGACTGTGATTTAAAGGTTTTAAGGAGGAAGTCTATCCCACTGGTTAAATTTCTTTGGCGTAATAACAGATCTGAGGAGGCCACATGGGAACATGAGGAGGCGATACGACAAGAATACCCTCATCTGTTCTGATCAGGTAAAGTTTCAAGGCTAAAATTTTCTTTTAGGGGGTAGAGTTGTAACTCCCAAAAAATCCTTAATGTGTATTTTCGTATGTTTGTGTTACACAAATATATGTCTGCTTTAGTGGTTATGTGTTCTGGGAGTGTCTGGGAAGTATTAGGTTCAAGCCTTAGCTTGGGTAAAATTTTCGTTTTTAATGGAGTAACCCCTATCTCTAGTCAGTAGGCTTATAAATAAATGTGGGTAAAACATGGCAGAATGGGCCTACTGGTCTAGTGGTTAAAAGGAGTGTTATTGAGCAAGAGGTCTGGAGTTCGATAACTGGCACAAGCAGGGAATTTATTTTTACTATTGGCCATTGGAGAGTTGTAGTTTGACCAAAACTTGAGTGTTTGAGGAGTGTGGGGAGTTGTGGCCGTATTTTAAGAGGTTGTTGGAGGGAATTTTAGTTGTTAAGGGATGTGGATAAGTGGGGACTTGGTTAAGTGATTTTGGGAAGGGTGGATGGGAGCATTTAGGTAGAACCAAAATCTGTAGGAGGAATTTCGACTAACCTTTTGTCTTTTTTCGAAGTTTTGCTGATAGTTTAGGTTTTTTTTCTCTCTTCTTATTTCTATTCCTTTTGCAGCAAGTCGAGTTTTCTTAACATCTAGCTATTGCCAAAATTGGTGAGTTGATTGTTGTTGTTGTTGTTGTTCTTCTTCTTAGCCTTCTTTCTCAAGCCGAAAGGGAATTGTTTCCTTTCCCAAAATGCGATTGCTTCTAGTCTCTCTTCCCCTCTCTATCTTTGTGTGCCATTGTGATTTTTTATTGGTTCTTCCCCACTATGTTGCCGAATGTTTGGGTTCTTGGTTCTTTTTCCCCTCGCTCATTCTCCTCTTTCTTAGATTCTCTTTCGGCTAGATACTAAGTTTTGTGACTCAAGGTAAGTCAATTTCGGGTAATCTATAGTTTTATTTTGATCAAGTTTTAAGGGAAGGTTGGTTTTGATATTTCTTTCGAATTGACTCATCTCCTTTGCGTGATTCTGAGCTTCTGGTAAATTTGATACTCGTTGTGGTTCAAACTGTTCTTGTGAGTAACTGTTAATAAGAGTTTCGGCTTAATGCAGGTAACAACCGAGAAGCTAGTGGTTATTCTGTTTCTACGGTGTGAAGGTGTGAAACCTCGGTTGCTCAATCAAGGTTAGTGGTTGTCGACTAAGGGGATAAGTGTTTGGCTAGTAATTTTTTTAATTTGATTAGTAGGTGATTAATCGAATGTTGTGGTTGAGTGTAGGTTTGGAATGCTCGTAGGCTATTTGGCACTTTCGCAAAAAAGGTGTGTAAACACTACCCTTAATCATAAATTGGCAAAAAGCCAAAAAGTGTGAATAGTCGACACCACACGGCCGTGCAGCTACTCGTGTGGTAGGCCGTGGGACTAACCATGGGCGTATAGTCGATGAGGCCGACCATGTGCGAATTCATGGGTTGGGCCGTATTGGGCCGAATTGGCCCGTGTGGGCCCCACGGGTATGTGGGCCCTACATGGGTAAACCACACGTATGTGTGGAAATTAATGGGCCAGGCTATGTAATACACACGGCCAATGCCATTATAGGCTGTATGGGCCACACGGACGTGTAAACCCACATGGGCCCACAAAATGGGTCGTGGGCCCATTTTTACTATTTGACTGTTAAGGTTACACGGGTCGCCTGAGACGACTATGGTCCTACTGATGGGTCGGTAAATTTACCTAGACCTCTATTTGATAAAATGACTATTTTGCCCCTAAGAAACGTATGACTATATTTTAGCATGATATTTTAACCGCATTGAGTACATGTGCAATATTATGATATGACAGGACATGTTGCATGATGCATTGCATGGGGATGAGTTTATTATGATTGGAAGAAGTGTACTGTATTGTCAGCTCTGCTGCAAATACTGTTTAGTGTCGCAACCAGTGCTACTTGGAGTGTAGTGATGGGTAGGTTGATTATCTCCCCACATGGAGTGTAGGGTTGAACGGAGATGGAGTGTAGAGGCTGGTTGGGTAGGATTTCTTGTTTGCATATCTGTTTCATTACTGCCACTGTTATGGGCTTAGACCCAAGCTGATGCTGATATTGTATTGGGCTAAGGCCCTAATTGAAACTGAACCACTACTGAAATGGGCTTAGCCCCAAACTGTATTTGCTTACTGTATGGCTGTTTGATATGGAATTACACACTGAGCTTTTGTAAACTCACCCTTCTGTTTATCTGCACAGGTAATCCCCAGACTTAGGTGGATCAGTGCAGTGGAGGGCTCAGAGGTGGCCACATAACTGCTATTAGTTTCGCATTTGATTTTGGTTATAAGTATTATTAGTTGGGGTATTTTTATTGTAATAAGGCGTCTTGGACTTTTATTTTAAAATTGGGATTTTTATTTGATTTGAATTATAACTGCTACCAGTAGGAAAAGACATGGGTTTTCAAAAAATAAATGTTTTTCAAAGATACCACGAATATGCAACCTATTTTAAGAGCTTCCGCAAGAAGTAATATTTTAGAAATTTTAATATGATTAACTTTTTGAGAAATGACCCACATTTTGAAAATAAACGACACATCTTAAAATCATCTTTAAGATCACACAAAGAGGTTAAATAGAGAATGGGTTTTTCAATGATATCACACTTTACGAAAAACACTTCAATGTGACATTGCCAGATTCGGCCATAACATCCAGGCGGGGTTTGGGGTGTTACATTTGAATGGTAATTGTACCATTTATAAAGTTAGTGGACATTCTTGGACTTGTATTAAGTGATTTTAATTTTTTTAATAAGGTTATTAATGTAATTTAATAAATATGTCCAAATTAAGTAAAACAATTCCACTTTTATATTCAGTCATATTATTTGTTGAAATTGTAAAGGAAGATAACAGCAGTTTAGAGTTCTTGAGCATTTGGCCAAGTCTTCTTGTACATGTAAGTATATTTTGATCCATTTTTAATGATTTTTCTATTTTTGAAGTCGTTGTAGCTTAATCTAGCTAGCCTAGGGACTAATTTGTAAAATTATTAAAAGGCCAAGGTTTTTCCATGAATGTATTCATGTGGTTTTTTATGTTTAATGGAAGAAAATGAATCATTGTTGATAGATAAACAACTTTTTTAAAGTGAATTTTGTTGAAAGTGTCAAATATTGTAAAATGTGTAAAATGCATGGTGAAAATTATGAAAGAATGAATTGTATGAGTCGATATGGACCTATATGAAATTCAGCTAGCTTGGGTAGGGATGAAATTACATGAATTTTAAATTACGAGCTTAAAGACTAAATTGTAATGAAATCAAAATAGTAGGGGCAAAAATATAAATTTGCAAAAATATGTTGGATTGAATTTAATAGAATGGTTATTAAATAGATTTTATTTATTTATTTAGATCAAGATAGACCTCGTACAGTTTTAGATCTGGGTAAAAAAAAGCTTTGGATTAGCCAACTTCATTTCTACACCTTTTATCGTCAAGGTAAGTTCGTGTAGTTATGTAATATTTTAATGTTATCTTTTGAGGTAAATGTAAATTATGGATTGTTATGTAAATGATCGATGCAAATCCAAGGATGTTATGACGTCTATTGAGCTACGTTTGAATCTTTAGAATTCGTAGGATACAAATGACATGTCATTAGGGTTTACATGTTTCGAGTGCTAGTCTTGAATGTCCTACCGATGGCTGAAGTCTGGCATGTGCTGTAGATACTCCATAGCTTGTGTGAGTAGCATCATGTATCTTACATTCTGACCTACAGATCATCTGAGCAGGCCCATTTCATAGTTCGTGTGAGCAACTATGTGTATGACAGAAAAGATTACGATTATATGATTAGCCACTTCGTGTGAGCTATCCCGCCTGTCCAATGATATTCTAACAGTTCAACAGGCATGAATTTGAAAGGATATGGTAAGTGTTTAATATGAACTAAGACATGTATATATGAAATACATTGAAATGATGAGCTATATGGAAAACATGTTATGTTATGATGGATGGTAAATCCAATTGAATTATGCTCAAGTATAGTGGTTATCCATGTTAAATTCATATGAATTATGTTCTAGCATGCTAAAATGTTTTTGTTGGTTCTTAGGTTTGTGTCAAATTAAAGGTTCGATTATGTCATGTTAAACTTTGATGTTATGAAATGAAATGAAAAGTTGTGTTTCATGTTATACGAACTTACTAAGCATTATATGTTTACATAGTCTCCTTTCCCATGTTTTATAGATAAACGGAAGCTCATTTAGTTTGAAACCTTTTCAAAGACCTATCACACTATCACGCGACTATTTCAGTAGATTTTGATGTTTTGAATCATGGTTATAATGGCATGTATAGGTGAATTATGTTTGATGATCTAGTTGTTATGTTTGGCATGTAAATATGTGGTTACATAGTTGATGACATTTTGGCATTTTGGTGCTTTGATGGCTAATGTTGAAATGGTAAAGTGAATGTATGTTTGAAAACACCAATTTGGTATGTAGATGTGGTTTGGCATATGGTCAATTGTTCTATGACTTGGTATGAAAATAGACAGTTGTATATGGTTGATTCATGGATAAGTATGTTATGTTTAGGTTGATTTGATGATTTGTGGTTGAGGTGCCCTTTGGCATATTGGTTGTTTGGATAACAGGAATAATGATTTAGTCATTGTTAACCATGTTTTATGTATGTTTTAAAGGCTTGATGATATGTGCAAATGGCTTGGGGCTGTGTGTTTGTTTAGGGTGATGGGAATGACTTGAAATTGGCCTATTTCTTGTTTACATGGCCAAAGACACAAGTGTGTGTCTCAACTGTGTGTTACACATGGCCATGCGACATGACCGTGTGTCCCTTGTAGGTTTCAAAGGGTTGCAAGTCAGGCAGTTACACGGCCTAGCACACGGCGTGGCACATGGGCTTGTGAGGCCATTTAAAGAGTTATACAGCCTGGCACACGGGCGTGTAGCTTGGCCGTGTGACCCAAGTCAGAGAGTTACACGAGCACGAACATGAGTTAGGACACGGCCGCGTGTCCCTACTTCGAATGTCCACATAGCCTGAGACATGGGCATGTGTCTTAACCGTGTGAGTCACACGGTCGTGTTACCCCTGCAGTGTGAAATTTTCTATCTTTTTCTTGAAAATTCTAAATGTTTTTGATTTAGTCCCGAATCGTTTCTAGAGTGTTTCTAAGGCTTCGAAAGCTCAAATAAGGGACAATAAGCATGTGTTTGAATGAATTATTCAATGATTTATGAAATGTTTGGAAATTGATATTTTAAGTTAAGTTCTTTTGGTAATACTCTGTAACCCTATTGTGGCAATGGATACGGGTTAGGGGTGTTCCACAGTGGTATTAGATCTATGGTTTAGTCGATTCTCAAACTGAACATAGCGTGTACGAATCTAGTAATACATGCCATTATATAACCTATGGTAGTGTGATAACTCCTGACTCATTTTGAATTATACTTTCATATAGAAATAATATCCAACCGAGCTGACCTCGATGAAGTTGAAAGTAACGCGCAAGCCTCCGTTCACGGAGCAGCTCGAGTGGTACTAGGCCTAGATCTAAGGGCCGGAGAGGGGAGGCTAAGGAAGCTTTTGTTCAAATGATGAATGAATGGTTTACCGAGTTCGTATGAACGAACTCGATGGCTCAACGAGCTCTACCACCACCTATTCCCCAACCGATTCCTGTAGCTCCTCAAGGTTTGGAACCAATGTGAGTTAATAAGCCACCAATTGATAAAATTTGTAAATATAGGGTTGAAGAATTTAAAGCTACAGTTGAAGATGATCCGAAGAAAGCTGAGTTCTGGTTAGAAAACTCGATCAGGGTTTTTGATGAATTGTCTTGTAAACCGGCAGAGTGTGTAAAATGTGTTGTATCTTTACTAAAAGACTCAAATTATCAGTGGTAAAACACTTTGTTATCAATGGTGCCAAGAGAGCAAGTAGATTGGAAATTCTTTGAAAACGAGTTTCGAAAGAAATATATAAGTCAGAGATTCGTTGATCAGAAACGTAAAGAGTTTCTCAAGCTTAAACAGGGACAAATGACTGTGTTCAAGTATGAGAGGGAATTTGCTAGACTAAGCAAGTATGCCCGAGGATGTATACTAATCGAAGTTGCCATGTCTAAATGGTTTGAAGATGGGTTGAACAAAGACATAAAACTATTAGTTGGGATACTCGAGTTGAAAGAATTTATTGTTATAGTTGACCGAGCACATAAAGCTGAAGAGCTTAGCAAAGAAAAGGAAAAAGCTTATTATGAAGCTTAAGATTTGATAAAGAGATCAATGGGAAAGTCATATTAGTCATCATCGCAGAAGTCGAAAGAACATCATAACCATTCGTTAGCTTCAATGGTCTATTCCAGTAGAGATAGAGGTAAACAACATGCGAGTTCAAAACCACAGGCTACGTCTATAGCGAGTGTAGGTAGTGTTAAGAACAGTAAGCTTGATTGTCAATAATGCAGACAAAGACATTTTGGTGAGTGCAAGATGAAAGACGGGGCATGTTTCAAATTTGGTTCATATGAACATTTTATCTGAGATTTCTTTGAGAGGTCTAAAGAAGAAAAAGCTCAAACTGTTCGACCGAGCAACATAGCTACGAGAGGGAGACTGCCAAGGAACCCAAGAAATATGGGTAACAACTGTAGTGGGACCAAGGACTTTGCTGTGAGATCCGAGGCATTAGCACCAGCTAGAGCTTATGTGATACGTGTACAAGAGGAAATATCAGCACCAGATGTTATCACTGGCACATTTTCTATCTTTGATACTGATGTTACTGCTTTGATTAATCCAGGACCAACAAGTTCGTATGTATGCACGAATTTAGTGTCAAGTAAGAAATTACTTGTTAAGTCTACTTAAATTGTGGTTAAAGTAACTAACCCCCTAGGTTAGTATGTGTTAGTTGATAAGGTTTGTAAAAACTATCCTTTGATGATTCGGGGTTGGCTCGAGATATTGAAAGACTATGATTTGATCATTGATTATCATCCGGAAAGAGCTAATGTAGTTGTTGATGCTTTGCGTAGAAAGTCTTTGTTTACTTTGCTAGCGTTGAATACGTGATTGATGTTGTTTGATGATGGTTTGATCTTACTTGAGTTGAAAGCTAGACCGATGTTTTTACAATAGATTTATGAAGCTAAAAAATGCGATGATTTGTTGATAGCAAAATGGAAACAGATTGAATCGACTCTTGATTTAGATTTTCAAATTGGCTCTGATGATAGTTTATATTTTAAAGGCAAAATTTACGTTCCCAGAAATTCAAATCTCGTTCAGAAGATTTTATAAGAAGGTCATAATAGTAGTTTATGTGTTCATCCTAATAGCAATAAGATGTACAGTGATTTGAAACAAATGTACTGGTGGCCGAGTACGAAACAAAAGATTTCTGAGTTTGTATCTAGATGTTTAGTGTGTCAGCAAGTTAAAGCTGAACATCAGGTACCTTCTGGTTTGTTACAACCAATGATGATTCTAGAGTGGAAATAGGAGTGCGTTATAATGGATTTTATATCAGGATTGCCTTTGTCTCCGAGAAAGAAAAATGCAATTTGGGTCATTGTTGATCATTTGACGAAAACTGCGCATTTCATTCTAGTGCATAAAAACTACTCACTCGAGAGATTAGTAGAGTTATATGTTGCTAAGATTCTCAGATTGCACGAGATGCCAGTTTCTATTGTTTCTAATAGAATTTTGCGTTTACATCTAGATTTTGGAGCAAGTTGCATGAGGCTCTAGGTACTCGTTTGCATTTTACTACTACATTTCATCCTTAGACCGATGGTCAATCAGAGCCAGTGATTTAGATACTCGAGGATATGTTGATACTGTGTTTTGGAACTCGAAGGCAACCGGAAGAAATTTCTACCGTTAGTTATATTTGTGTATAAAAAAAATTATCAATTGAGCATGAAGATGGAACCATACGAAGCTTTGTATGGTCAAAAGTGTCAAACTCCATTGTATTAGACTGAGCTCAGTGAGAAAAAACTTCACGGGGTTGATTTGATACGAGAAACTGAAGAAAAAGTTAAAATTATTCAAGCCAATTTGAAAGTAGCTTCAAATCGACAGAAATCTTATGCAGATTTAAAACGGAAAGACATTGAATTTCAAGTCTGCGATAAAGTGTTCTTGAAATTTTCGCCCTAGAAGAGAGTTCTACAATTCAGTCGTAAAAGATCCATTAGAATTAGACCAGTAGCTTATAGATTAACATTGCCGTTAGAATTAGAAAAGATCCATAACTTGTTTCACATATCTACCTTACGATGGTGTCGATCAGACCCTTCGCATGTAATCTCACCTGTTGATGTTGAGATTTAATTTGATATAACATATAGCGAAAAACTAATAAGAATTATAGCTTGAGAGGTTAAAGGATTGAGAAATAAAAGCATAGGTTTAGTGAAAGTACTTTGGCAATGGCACGGTTTAGAAGAAGCCAGCTTGGAACCGGAAGAAGCTATGAAAGCGCAATATCGAAACCTCTTTTCTAGTAAGATTTTCAGGGACAAAAATCCGTTTACGAGGGAGAGTTGTAACAACCCGTTTTTAGTGAAATAGGAATAGTAGTTTTGGGACCACAAATTTAACGTAAAAATATTTATTTTATTATTATTTTAGTGTCTACAATATGTTAGTAGTGTAGTATAAAATTTTAATTAAGAAATTTTATCATTTGCATGTTTAATTTGGTGAAAATGATTAAATTGTAAAAGGTGCAAAAGTGCAGTTCAATTAGATAAAGGCATTAAACTGCTATGAATTTTTAGTATGAGTGACTTAAATGGTAATTAAACCATTTGATGAGTTAATGGACATTTATGGACACCATTTTAATTATTTTAAATATTTATAATAAATGTTAATTTACTAAATAAATAAACACAACATAAATTAATTAAAAGAAACCTAATTGTCCATCTTCTCCAAATTCTTTCTGTGTCAAAAACTAGAAGAAGGATAAGCCATTTTAGGGTTCTTCCATTTAGCTATAGTCTATCTTTGCATGTAAGTGTGATTTTGTCTTGTTTTTAATGATTTCTATGTTTTTCAAGTCGTTGTAGCTTAATCTAGCTGGCCCAGGGACTAATTTGCAAAATTATTACAAGGTTAGGGTTTTCCTATTAATGTTTGCATGTTATTTTTTATGTTTGATTGAAGAAAATGAATATTTGTTGATAAATAAACAAATTTTGTAAAGTGATTTTTGTTGAAAATGTCAACTAGGAATTTATTTGTAAAATGTGTAAAATTCATGATGAAATTGTGAAATAATTATTTTATAAGTTGCTATGGGTTTATATAGGATTTGGCTAGCATAGTATGTGGATGAAATTGCATGAATTTCAATTTATGGGCTTAAGGACTAAATTCTAAAGAAGTTAAAAAATTAGGGGTAAAAGTGTAAATTTGCAAAAGTATGTATTTTGGATTGAATTGAATAGAACGGATATTGAATGGATTGAATTTGGTTATTTAGATCAAGTTAAGCCTCGTACAGATCTAGATCGAAGGAAATATAAAGTATCGAACTAGTCAATCATATTTCCTCGTTTTTGGAATCGATGTAAGTTCGTATGTTCAAATAGTGTTTTAAAGTATTTAATTGAAATGTTATTATGTTACTCATCATATCATGTCACGAAGGAAATCCAACAGCATTACGACGATTATCAAGCCCCATTTGAACCTTAGGAATATATATTATACAAATGACATGTCATTAGGGTTACCATTTTCGGGTGTTGGTCATGAATGTCCTATTGATGGTTGAGTTTCAGCATTTGTTGCGAATACTCATCAGCTTGTGTGAGGGGCATTGTGTAACTACATTCTAACCGTCAGCTTGTGTGAGCAGACCCATTTATGGCTCGAGTGAGCATCTATGTAACGGATAAGGAAAGGAATGGTTTCGACCATGTATTTAGCACATTTTGTGTGAGCTTCCCGTATATTGATATTATTCTAAATGTTTCAACGGATATGAAAAGGGGAAGAACGATAAGTGTACCAAAAGCTATGTTAAGAATTCATGAAAAGGTATGAATTGTTGATGATCAAAGTATGAACACTCGTAACTATGAAAAGTATGAATTAAGTCATATTATGTTCATGTACTATACCTTACCATGTGATAATATTCTTAAGTTATGTGTTTAATCGCTAACTTGTGTTATTGATGATTCTCAGGCTTGTGCCAAGCTATGTTGGATAGATTTATGTCTATTTTATGGTTATGCATTGAAATGGTAAGCTATGTTCATGATTCACGAACTTACTAAGCATTATGTGCTTACGTCATTTTTTTTATTTCCTATGTTTCATAGATTATCAGAAGCTCGATCGATTTCAAAGCTCGTCGGAGACCTATCACACTATCCAGCGACTATATTGGTAAACTTTGATGTTTTGGTCATGGTTATAATGGCATGTATAGGTGAATTATATTTAATGAGATAGTTGTTATGTTTGGCTTGTAAATATGGTATTATGGTTGGTGCACTTTTGGTATGTTGTTGCTTTGATGGTTGGTGTTGAAATGGTCAAGTGAATGTATGTTTTGAATGACCAATTTGATATGTTTGAATGTGATTTGGGATGTGGTCATTGTGGTAAGTTTGGTATGGAAATATGCTAGAAATGTATGAGTGATGAATGACTAAATTATGTATATGTTTAAGTATTCTTCGTTGTTGTGATTGAGATGTCTTTTGCGCATATTGGTTGTATGGATAAATGACTTATTGAATTGGCCTTCTTATGTATGTTTTAGGTATGTTTTAAGGCTTGATTGTATGTGCAAATGACTTGTAGGCGTATGCTTGATTTCGGTGCAAGAAATGGTTTGAATTTGGCCACTTTCTTGTCCGCACTGTCTAAGGCACAGGTATGGGTCTCAGTGATGTGTGACACACGACTATGTGACACGACCATGTGCCAACTGTAGGTTTCAAAGGGTTGCAAGCCAAGAAATTACACGGCCTAGCACACGGCCTGGCACATGGGCATGCGGCTTTACCGTGTGACCCAAGTCAAAGAGTTA
Source organism: Gossypium anomalum (assembly GCA_025698475.1). NCBI lineage: Eukaryota > Viridiplantae > Streptophyta > Magnoliopsida > Malvales > Malvaceae > Gossypium > Gossypium anomalum. The sequence goes on along the minus strand of CM046968.1, from coordinate 62,180,955 downwards.
CATGGGCACAGACATGGGCTGAGACACGACCATGTGCCCCCTGCAGTATGAATTTTTCGAACAAAATCCATTCAAGACATGCATATCGTCTCTTATTCGAGCCATTGAGGCCTTAGAAACACTTTAGAAATGATTTGGGATAAAATCGGGATCATATGAAACATTAAGGAAAAAGTTGGAAAAATTCACTGTCCCCGTGTAACTCTCTAACTTGGGTCACACGGCCAAGGCACACGCCCGTGTGCCAGGCCGTATAGCAGCTTGACTTGTAGCCCTTTGAAAGCTACAGGGGACACTTGGCCGTGTCATTAGGCTGTATGTCACACACCTGTGTCTTTGCCCGTGTGGACGAAAAATAGGCCATTTCTAAGCCATTTTTCTCACCCATTCATACATGTACATACAATCACTTTCACACAATTAAACAAGCCATCAGAATTCATCAAAACCATGCATAATCAAGCAAACCAAATATGATACATTCACATACAACAAATATGCCCAAAAGAACCTCAATGACAACATATAAACATATATAATCATGTGCATCTTTTGACCAAAAATTATCACTTTGATCACATATCAAATTTGCATTCACAAATACAAATTTTACCATTTGGCAAATAACATCATAATTCATATATGCCAACTACATTTCCATACCAAAATGACTATATTCACTTCCATCATCTAAGCATCCATGAACTATAAATTCAACCATTATTAGGCCACATACACATAACAACATATTCAAACATTCAAAATACCAAATTCACAAGCCAAAACACCTTGGCCCAAACATGTGGCTATTTCAATAACCAAAATACCTATACATGCCATTATAACCAAACTTAGAAACACCAACAGTACTGATATAGGCGATGGATAGTGTGATATATCTCTGACAAGCTTCCAACCCGAACGAGCTTCTAATCATATATCATAGGCTGTATAATCATGGATGAACATAAAATTTAATCACATATCATATGCATATACCATCCATTTCAACTCTAGATATACCATGTATCACCGTTTCAATGAAATTCACATGTGTCCATGTCTTAGTTCGTATCGAACTCTTACCATTTCCTTTCCAAATAATGTCTGTTGAAATAGTTAGAATGTCGTTGGATACCCGGGAAAGCTCACACATAGTGTGCTAACTCATATAACTGTAATCCATCAATTCCTGTACATGTATGCTCACATGAGCTATGAATCACAATGCTCACACGAGATGTGAATATGCATATGCTCACATGAACTACGGGTCAGAACATAGCTACATGATACTTCTCACACGAGCTATGGAGTATCCACAACACATGTCGAACCTCAACCATCGGTAGGACTTTTAGGGCCAGCACCCAAATCATGTAAACCCTAATGACATGTCATTTGTATCCTACGAATTATTAAGGTTCAAATGGGGCTAAGTAGTTGACGTAACATCGTTGGACATGCGATTGGCATATATATATGGCAATTACATTACACATATAATTCAATTTAAAAACATATAAATGCAATTTAATTACACGAACTTACCTCGACGGTTAAACGTAGATACGGAGGCGACTAATATGAAACTTTATCTTTAACCCGATCTAAAGTCGTACGAGGTTTGTCTTGATCTAAATGGATAAATTCAGCTCAATTCAATAATTATTCTATTCAATTTAATCCAATTTCATATTTTAGCAAAACTACAATTTTACCCCTATACTTTTGATTTCTTTTCAATTTAGTCCCTAGCTCATAAAAATGGAAATTCATGCAAATTTCCCAAAACCTATAACAGCTCATTTTTAGGGTTAACCAAAATAGTGGTTTCGGGACCACAATCTGACATTGAAAAATTTATTTTATTATTATTTTAATATTTACAGCATGATATTAGAGTTGTGTGAAATTTTCGTAAAGAAATTTTATCGTTTAAGTGGTTAATTTGGTCAAAAGGACTAAATCGTGTAAAGCGTAAAACTTGGGTTCTATAAGCTAAATGTGTCAAATAGCTATAGAACTTAAAAGTGAAGGGCCTTATGTGGCAAATAGGTAATTATTAAAAGTCGAGTGGCATTTGGTGTAATTATTAATGTTTTTAAAGAGTAAATAGGTAAATAGGTAATTAAAGTTAATAATAAATCATGTTATTTTCCTTCATCGTCCACCGAATATAGATAAAAGAAACAACCGTGGAAGCATTATAGGGTTCGGCCTTTGTTGTTTTTAATTGAGGTATGCTTTTGTGTTAAATTGAATGAATTTAGTTAAATTCGGTCTATGTTAAATTGAATAAATTTAGTTAAATTGAATGAATTAATGATTAAATAAGTAAATTTTGTTATTATATAGATTGGGAAAAATGAGATTCAAATCTACAACGGGAGAAAACAAAGTATCAGACTAGTCAATCCGTTCTGTCGTTTTAACGATCGAGGTAGGTTTGTATGCAATAAGCATTGTTATATTTATGCTTTTAATACTTTGATATCGTATAAATTGTATATACATGACTATTGTTATGTTTGATGACATATCGGCTAAATGTGACACTTAGTGTGCGATTTGAGATAGCTTTGGCTATATACAACACTTAGTGTGCGGGACATCAAATATGGCACTTAGTTTGCAAAATATTGAGAAGGGCACTTAGTGTGTGAGATATTGAGAATGGCATTTAGTGTGCGAAATATCGAATGATTCAACGGGCATAGTCAAGACAAGAATTAAAGTATGGTCGGAATAAGTAATATAGGTACGTACAGAACTTATGTGAGAATTGAATGAAAGTAAATTGGTGAGTCATATTGTATTATGTATATTAAATAAGAAAGAATTGAGTATAAGTATGTTTCATGTCAAAAAGTGTTTATTTGACTATAATGAAGTATATATTGAATGTTATGTGAGATATGAATAATAGTTGTTTAAACTAAATATAAATATGGCAATCAACTAATAAGACCATAACTGGGTTATGGCACATGAAAGAAAGACCACGACAGGGCCTTGGCAATGTATGTGTAAGACCATAATTGGACTATGGCATCGATAAATTGATGAATTTGTATCATAAGAAGTTATAAACCATAAAGGTGTGATAAGAGCATGGGTGATAATTAGAAAGGTATCAGTATAAGTATGTACGAAAAGCTATTCAAGTATCGAGTTATTTGAAGTTGAGAACTTGCGAATGAGGACATGAATAATTTGATGTTAGCTCATTAGTTGATGCTTTAAATGTTAATGGTTTATCTATTTCAAATTGCTATATGAATGTTGTGATCATTTTAGGCTCATATACGAACTTACTAAGCTGTGAAGCTTGCTTTGTGTTATTTTCTATGTTTTATAGTGTCTCAGATGTTCGCTCAGGTTGGGAGTCAACGAAGATTGCATCACACTATCTGGCTATTGATTTTCGGTATTTTACACCTTGTGGCTTGGTTTTATGGCATGTATAGGCTATGGTCTTTTTTATATGTTTTTTTTTAGAAATGTATATGGTCATTTGAAATGGCTTATTAATGATTTTGGTTGATGGTTATAATGTGGCCTAATGATTTGGCATGGTTGGTATAAAATGTGTATTTAGCTTATGTTATGAATTTGTGTTTTGGCTTGGAATGCAAATGTGGTAATAATGTGGTTTAAGAAATGGCATGTATTGATATGAGTTTGAGATGATGCATTGATAAGCTTTGATGATAAACGATTCATGCTAGTTTTGGTATGTGTTTTGGTCAAGAAATGGTTGAGATTTGAGAAATGAAATGTAATGATTTAAAATGGCATGATTTATGCTAGAAATGATCACTTTTGGTTGCTTATTTGGTTTCATATTTGGAACCATTTGGATGCCTTAGGATGCATGTGACTTAAGTGAGAAAAGTAGCTTATAGCAAGCCTATTTTTGTGCCACATAGTTGAGAACATGAGCGTGTGACTCGACCTTATGACCCATGATGCTTAGTTAAAACAAGTCAGTGAGTTACACGGCTTAGACACACGGGCGTGTCTACTGGCCGTGTATGGCACACGGGCTGACACATGGGCGTGTGGCCGGCCTTGTGACCCAAGTCAGTATGTATGCTCTGTTTTCACACGGTCTGTGACACGGGCGTGTCTGGTGGCCGTGTGAGTCACACAGGTGTGTGACCCCTGAATACATGAAAATTTTATAAATTTCTCAAAGTTTTCAAATATATATAGTTTAGTCCCAAACTTCATTTAAGCATGTTTAAAAGTCTCATAGGACCTTAGAAGAGACAATGAGAATGTCTTAAATGGATTTTTGATTATGAATGCGTATATGTATGAATTATGTTGTGATTGATCGGTAATGCCTCGTAACCCTATTTCAGCTATGAATACGGGTTAGGGGTCTTACAAAACCCATCATAGTCAAATATCATATAGGTCCCTAGAAAGCCCTATATTTCATTTATTTCACAATTTCACCATGTATAATTTTTTATTTATCAATTTAATCCCTATTTGACAATTTCATCAAAAATCACTTAACAAAAGTTGTTTATCTATCAAAAACTAACCATTTGATTCCATAAAACATCAAAACACATACATATTAATTCATGGCAAAACTCTAATAGTTTAACAGTTTCACAAATCAGTCCCAGGGCTAGCTAGATTAAGCTACAACAATCCCGAAAACATAGAAATCATTAAAAACGGGATAAAATTCACTTGCATGCTAGGACTTTAAGCAAACAAATGGAATAACCCTAATAGCTTGTTTTTCTTCTTCAATTTCCAGTGGAGACACATTGAAGAAAATGATAAAATAATTTTTTAATTAATTTATCATTTATTTACCAATTTACTATTATAACCTTCACAAACATTAAAAATTTCACTAATGCCAAGTCATGTACATCCAATATCTCCATTAATGGTCTAATTACCATATAAGGACTCATAATTTAAGGTTCTATAGCTATTTAATACCTTTAGCTACTAGAACTCAACTTCTGCACTTTACACAATTTAGTCATTTTTATCAAATTAAGCATGTAAACGGTAAAATTTCTTAACGAAATTTTTATACGGTATTACTATCATGTTGTAGACAATAAAATAATAATAAAATAAATATTTCAATGTTGGATTTGTGGTCCCAAAACCACTGTTTAGATTTCATTGAAAACGGCTGTTACAGTGTGACTCAGCCGTGTGCAACACACGGTTAGGTGACACAGCCATGTGTACCCTACAAGTTTTTAAAACATGCAAGTTAGGTAGTTACACAGCCTAGCACATGGCCTGGTACATGGGCGTGTGGAGCCATTTCAAGAGTTATACGGCCTGGTATATGGGCGTGTGGCTTGGCCGTGTGACCCAACTCAGAGAGTTACACGGGCACAGACACAGGCTGGAACACGGTCGTGTGTCCCTATTTCAAAAGTTACACGGCCTAAGACATGGGTGTGTATTTTAGCTGTGTGAGTCGCACGACCTGGCCACACAGTCGTGGGACCCTTAAAGTTCAATTATTCAAACTTTTTCCTAAATGTTCCAAATGTTTCCAATTTAGTCCCGAATTGTTTCTAAAGTGTTTTTAAGGCCTTGAAGGCTCGATTAAGGGACGATATGCATGTTAATGAATGATTTATGTTGTGTTTATGTTAATATATGAGATGTATGTTTTGAAGTTACTTTTTTATGGTAATGCTTCGTAACCCTATTCTAGCAATGGATACGTGTTAAGGGTGTTACAGGGTTCATGCCCCCTGATCTCAATAGCCAAAGAAGAAGGAAATTTTTGCATGATGCTAGACACTATTATTGCCATGAGCCTTTCTTATTCAAACATTATGCTAATCAAATAATTTGGAGATGTGTCCCTGATAACGAAATTTAAAACATTTTGCAAGAATGACATTCAACTCCTCACTGATGACATTTTGGAGGCACGAGAATTGCATTTATGGTTCTCCAATCTAGATTTTATTAGTCAAGCATGTTCAATGATGCTCATGACATTTACTAGGCATATGACCATTATTAAAGGACAGGTAACCTCTCCCGGAGGCTAGAAATACCACTACAAAATGTGCTGGAGATTAAGTTGTTTGATGTGTAAGGACTAGAATTTATGGGTCCATTTCCACCCTATTAGGGAAATTTATACATACTTGTGGCAATTGACTACATATCAAAGTGGGTGGAAGTTGTATCTCTCCCTACTAATGATGCCAAATTGGTGATGAAGTTCTTGCACAAAAATTCGTTGCTAATGCATTGCATAGGTATGGGGTAAAATATAATATTGTCACAACATATCATCTCCAAAAAATCAGGCAAGCTAAAGTTCGTAATAGAGAAATTAAACAGATTTTGGAGAAAGTGGTGAACCCAACTCGCAAGGATTGGTCATCCTAACTGGATGAAGCATTGTGGGCTTACCGTACTGCATTCAAAACACCATTGAGGATGTCACCTTTTAAGTTGGTTTATGGGAAGCCTTGCAATCTACCCATTGAGCTGGAGCATAAAAAATTTCAGGCTATTAAGAAGTTAAACATGGATTGGATCACTGCTGGACATAAATGATTATTAGAGCTAAATGAAATGGATGAATGCTTAGCTCAGTCATATGATAACGCTTAACTATATAAAGAAAAGACTAAGCATTGGTATGAAAAAGACTCTAGGCTCAAAGTATTTCTGATAAAATTAAAATCTCGCTAGTCAGGACCTTTTCAAGTAGCCCACGTATATCGTCATGGAGCTATGGATGTTAAAGATGTTAAGACTAGGCTCACATTTAAAGTCAATGGGCAACGCTTAAAGCATTCTTGGGGTGCTCTTGTGACTCGAGATAAATAGTCCGTTGATCTTCAAGATGTTTAACTTCAGCATCTCAATGATTTCTTTTTGTTTTCATTTTTTTCGATTTTTACTTTCTCTTAGATATTTCATTTACTTGGTTTAATAAATTTTATTTTGTATTGCAAGTATTTGCATTTTTTATGGTAATAGAGGGTACGGGCCCTACATTACTCTTTGGCCCATTGACAGTTGTTTTCTAAATTATTTTACCTTCTAAATATTTTTTTTCCTTTTCCTTCCAATTTCAATCACGCCACAACCAGGCCAGCATTACCGCTCATCCACTCGCCCACGTCACCCCATTACTTTGTCGCCATGTTATTTTTCTTTTACCCTAATCGTTTCATCTTCTTTTATAGTTAACCTAAGTTTTCCTTTTCTTCAAACTTACTTCTATTTTTTTTACTCCTACAAGTTTTTAACTTTTCTCGTCTACCATTTTCTCTACCTTCTCCTAATGGTCAGACGTTTTACTCCACAACCATCTACTCCACCACCACAGAAATTTTTCAACCAAGTAGTAGAAGACCGATACAAGCACAATATCTCCAAGCATCCAATTTGCTTGGAAAAAGGCTTCCTTTTTCAAGACGAGCCCTTTATGGGATATGATGAGTCTATTTCTTTTGTGGTAGAACAACATGGATGGAAAATTTTCTCTTTACATCCAGAGGATTTTTTGACAAAGGTGTTTCATGAGTTTTATGCTCATCTGATTTCTCCAAGCAACGCTTTTATTTTTGTGTGGGGAGCATCAGTGTTCTTTGATGCATATTCCATCAATGCTCAGTACAACCTATCTAATGTTCAAGATGAACACACTCAGTTTGCCACTACAATCACTGAAGATGGTCTGAATCAAGTTCTTCAAGACCTATGTGTCGCTGGTACTAAGTGGATGTTGTTAAAACAAGACTATTACACCGTGGAGAGGGCCTCTTTGAAACCCAACTGCAGGGTTTGGTACCATTTCCTTAAAACACTCCTAATTCCTTCCACTCATAATGCCACAGTTTCTAAGGAGCAGATGTTTTTGCTCCATTCCATCATAAAAGGGAGGAAGATAGGTGGGATCATATTCAAAGAAGTCCACTGGAGCACTCAAAAGAATACAAGGAGCCTTAATTTTCCCTCTCTAATCACCGTGCTATACCAGCGTGTGAATGTCTCTGTCCAGGCCAATGAAGATGTTACTCTAAAAAAAGGGGCCATTACAAAGAAATTTGTTGTGAAATTTTCAATGAAGGATTTGCCACGACATCCACCTCCTAGTTCTGCTTCAACCTCTTCTACCTCAACCTATGTCATAACAACCCCCACCACCTCTAATAGTGTATTTGAATAGCAAGTGTTCACTTCATTCAAGAATTTGCAAAAGCGGTTCACTCTATTTGAGACCCAACAATTGAGAATTGCTATAGACTTGGCATGGGTAAAAGAACAAATGGATGCCTTTTGGGCCTATGTGGAAAAGAGAGACGCTACGATAAAGAGGTCTCTGCAAAATAATTTCACTAGGCCTATACTTGTGTTTCCTACCTTCCTCAAGGAATTACACTCACATGTAGAGAAAGAGGAAGATGAAACAGAGGCTGATGTGATAGACCTTTACCCTACACACCCTGCCACTAAAAAATAATAAGTACAAGAACCCATGGAAGAAGAAAAGACTAAATCAGTTAGTATTAAGACTGATAATGAGGAAGGAGTAGAAGCAACTCTAACTCCTGCACCACCAATGGTTAGCACTCCTACTGTCCCACCTCCATCGACTGAACCTATGTCTACACAAAATATGTAGATCAATCAAATCATTGATAATCTCACCAAATCTAGTAATGAGGAGGAGGAAGTGCCACTCAATGCGTTGAAATGGAGGGTTCGCTAAAGCATGTTACACGCAAATCCACCCTCACAAATTAAAGTAATAACGAAAACTTAGCTCCAAGCATTCAATTTGTTATGCCATTTGTTTCTCTTTTCATTCCATCATACATTCATTATTTTTTTATATCCTTTTCTATATATATATATTTGTTTGTACATTTATGATTCTTGTCTGTTCATGCATTGAGGACAATGTATCCCTTAGGTTTTGGTATGTGTTTTGCATATATGATGCATTAGATATTTAGTTAAGTATGGTTATTTTAGTATTTTTGTTAATTTTTTCATAACATACATAAATGCAAAAGATTGTTAGATTGTGATGAGTATATTTTTTCTTATGATGTTTGATTTAGAGATTAATTATTCACTAAACTTAAAAAATTGTGATAGTGAATAAGGTGAGTTTAGCTTAGGATACTTACTTGAAAATTGATCCCTAAAACTAGAGTTTCCTAATTTTAATTACAATTAGTCTATAGTAAGTTTCTTTTAATAAACTTAGAGATTCTTGAAGCTAAATTCAGTAAAATGGTAATACTTAATAACGAATAAAATGGCAAAGCTTAAGTAAAATCAAGAGAAAAATAGAAAAAATGGCATGAAACACTTCAACATTCCAATTCTTGAAATTGTCGAATAAGTCAACATTATTTTGTTTGCTCCATTGTGTTGTTGATTAGAAAAGCAGGTTTAAGTAAGATTGTGTTAAAAAAGGGAGAAGAAAGCATTTTAGGGGCACTCCACTGTAGTAACAAGCTGAGTAGCTAATAAGGTAGTTGTTTGCTCCATTTATCTTCTAATTCAAAAGCCTTATCTTTATGAGTGAGTTTCATTCAAATTGTGACATGATAGAACACTTGGCAATTTAGTGTATGCTCCACTGAGATTGTCAAGTAAAGAAACTATGTGACAAGATGAATCCCTTAGTAAAAATATATGTAATTGAGTTTATGCAAGGAAAAATTTTAAAAAGGAAACTGAGTATAGATGAAAGATAACTAAGTACATTAGGAGAAACTTGCTATAGTTGAAATTGTATGAGTAATTAGAATTTTTATTTTTAAGGTAATATTTTTTGCGGTACTTTTGCTAAACAAGCTTATGAAACTTAAGAAATTTTTAGAAATAGAATATTCCTAAGAACTAAAGTAAAAAATATGCTTTACATGGTTTAGCATTACTAACATGATTATATTGTTGTGGTGATTCATGCATTTATGCATATTTTTCTTATGGACAAGCAATAACTCAGGTTTGGGGGTGTGATAGCTCTTGAAAAAAGTTATATTTCAGGCCTCTAGACTTGGTTAATTATTTGTACTTAAGTAGATGCATTTGCATTTTAGGATATTATATTAATATTTTTAAATCATTGCATCATGAAGCTCGGGTTGTGCTTAAATGTTATTATGTTACTTTTACTTGTGGGTGGAAAGGATTTGTTTGTGTTTGAATGGAAGCTGTGGAATGAGGAAAAGAAATGAAAGAGTGAAGTTTTGTCATGTAAAAAGGTTGGATGGATTGCCAACATTAATGCCATGGCAATTTTAGGAAGACACTAGGTCAGCACTCAATTCGTGCCACTCTCAGCCAGCTGTACTTGTACTATAAAGATCTACCTAAAAAATAGGAAGGAAAATTTATGTGTTGAGAGGCAAATCTATCCTATAAAAAGTGAGGAATATCCAAGAAAAGAAAGGAGGAAGAGAGAGAAAATAATCCTTCCTCTAGGGTAGGATCTTCAGGCGAACATAGAGGGTAGCAATAAAGGCTGAGTAGTAGAGCAGAACACGAAGGAGAAGGAAAAGGTAATCAACCTGGTTTTTGCAAGAAATTGGGCCTCCAGACTTGAGGGCTAGATCGGCGAAAGCTTCTTGAAGTTCTTCCTTTATTTTCTTAAATTTCTTCTTTGCAAAATTAATCGTTGAAGATGTCAAATGATATTTTGAAATTTGATTTGACTAGCCAACCCATGAGTTAAATCTCATCGGGTTGGGGAAATTTCTTCTTTGCAATATTAATTGTTGAATATGTCAAATGATATTTTGAAATTTGATTTGACTAACCAATCCATGAGTTAAATCTCATCGGGTTGGGATTACTGGATGATACTTTAATTTTCCATTAATGTTGAAGCTTGGATCTAATCTATTTTATTGTTTCATTCAATTTGTTCTTTTGAATTGGATGCATGTAGTATGTAAACATAGATGAATGCATAGTATGCTTACAAACATAATCTAATTCTGAAAAGGTTAGGTTAGTTGGACCGCAATTGATTGATATGAGTGGGTGTACGACAAAATGCCCATAGCAATCTCTAGGCATAGAGCAACGTTCACACAGAGTGAAGAGTAATCAGTACTGGGAATCACATCTGAGGTCTATATTTATATGTTTCCTTAGGTGAGGTATCCTCAGGTCTTGCTCTCGAAAGAAGCAGACAATTTTAAATCCATTCTGAGCAGTAAGTTGATCAAGAATTTTTCGAAGCATTATTGGTTTATAAGGGTAGATTCCTTGTAATCCCAGCCTTTTCATTCAACAGCGTAGGCCCTCTCACTTTCGTCTTGGTATCTTTGCCATAGTATATTTTTAAATATTTTTTTTGTTTACATATTTTGCACATCATCATTATTTTGATTACCATTGCATTTCTATCATTGTTTTGCCTTAGCATAATTCACATACTTCATAACAGAAAACTAAGGTAATCCTATCAAATCCCTGTGGAGATGATCTTACTTATCATTATATTAATTGATTTGACGTGTATACTTGCACACTCGCACATTAAATTTACATGTGATAAAAACCTTTAATCAACATCTTCTCTGCCTTAAACATCGAAACCACTTTGGACATACACTGAGCTCACTCACCAACCACCACCACTTCCTAGCCTTCACTATTTCACAAAGTAACTCTCTTTAACTCAAAGTCAACCTTGGCTTTGTGCTCAGCCAGCCAATCCATTCCAAAAATTACATCGAACACATAAAATGGAAATTCCACTTTGTTCGTATAGAAAACTTGACCTTTAATCATTAGTGGACACCAACAGTACACTCTATTGACCAGCACACTATCCCTAAACAAACTTGTGTCAGTCACACTTTTTTCTATGGTCTCTACTGGAATTCCCAGTTCACTAGCTAACTCACTCAGAACATATGAGTGTGTGGAACTAGAGCCACTTAGGAAAAATGAAGGAATAGTTCGCAGAGTAAAGGTACCTATAATTACATCTGTAGCACCTTGCTCATGGGGTTCCCTTACAGCATAGACTAGTGCGAGGCCTTTTGACTCTTCTTCTTGGGTTACGACAATGTGAGCTAAAGTTCATTGCCCAACTGGCCTTGTTTTGGCACCTCTACCTCTACCTCGACCAAAAGTACCAGCTCACACTTGAGTAGGGGTCATAGGTTGAACTTGTGAACCCTCCTAACGTTCTAGATTGTAAGAGCCCGATTTTACCTAAATCGGAACAGTGGTTTCAGTACCCCAAATTTGAAGTCGTAAAATTTTTTAATATTATTTTAATATTATTTTTGGTGTTTATAATATGTTAATTAATATGTGTGAGATATGTGTGAAAGTTTTGTGTGAAAAATTTTATTGTTTGTGTGCTTGATTTGATAAAAGGACTTAATCATGTAAAATGCAAAAATGACTTGCTATTTGTTAAAGTACTATATTGCTATGTTCTTTTTAATGTGGCGGCCTTAAAATGAAATTAAGCCATTAAATAATAGCATCGACGGTAGTGGAAACCATTATAAAGCTTTCATATTATTTCATTAAAGTTAATACGGTAATTAAGTTAATAAAAGTTAATATAATAAAACATAAGTAAATTTTTTGTATATTAATCTTTCTAATTGTCAAAAGTTGAGAAGAAAAGAAAGCTTTGAATGTGGTTTTAGGTTCGGCACTCATTTTGCTCAATTAAGGTATGAATTTTGTTCAGTTTTTGATAATGTTTACGTTTTTGAGATCGTTGCTTCAAATACTAGCTAGCCCATGTTTGAATTTTTGCAAGTGTTGTTGATTTTGTGAATTTTCACTAATGAATGCTTGAGCTTTTGAATGTTTGATGGTGAAAAATAAATATTTGTTGATAGTTATACACGTTTTGTTAAGTAATTTTAAATAAAATTCCTATTAGGGACTAAATTGTGAAATTTACAAATTGAGGGGTCAAAATGTGAAATAAATAAAATATTTGGGCTTATATGAACTAAGGGAATATTCGGCCAAGCATGCGTATAATGAAATTATGTATATTTTGTGTTTTGTGAAATAAGGACTAAAACGTTAAAGTGTGAAAATATAAGGGCAAAAGTATAAAAAGGTATAATTATGTATTTGTGGATTGAGTTGATTAAATGTGTGATTAAATTAATGAAATTTGAATTTATTTAGATTAAGAACGGAAGAAAACAGAATTAGATTGGGGGAAATCAAAAGTGGTCGAATAGTCGTTCCAGTTCATTTGTGTCTGTACGAGGTAAGTTCATATACAAATGAATGCCTTTAATTTAAATTGTATGTGTATATTTATCATTGAAATGTTATAAATTTTAAATGAACAATTATGAGCAAGAATTAACAGAGCTACGATATCCGAATGTCCCGTATGAACCTTAGGAATAGTATAGGATACGAATGTCATGACATTAGGTTAGCGAGATGTGATTACATGTAAGACCATGTCTATGACATTGGCATTGTATTGAGATTACATGTAAGACCATGTCTGCGACATTGGCATCATTAATCGATTTCGTGTAAGACCCTGTCTGGGACAGTGGCATTGATATGTGTTGACATGTGTTGACATGTAAGACCATATCTGGAATATGGCATTGTACGAGCTTATGTGATTTCTGATGTATCCTTAACAATTCCAAATGGTTCAACGGGCAAACTCAAGTCGAGAAAGAATGCGTGAATGAGTTAAATGACTCAGGTATGTATGAGATTTATATGAGCATTGAAAGGTGAAGTATATGATTGATTTGATTAAGATATAAAATATATGTTCATGGTGAAAGGTTTGTGAACTTGTATATGATTTATTATGCTTAGCATGTTTGAATTGATGTGCAAATGTCCATATAATGACTTTATTTGTATATGGCTTACTAAGCTTTTCAAGCTTAATTTTTGTTTTTTTTCCATGTTTTATAGATCATTGAAGCTAGCTCGGACATAAGGGATCATTGGGAACCATCATCACACTATCGACTACTTTTTGGTACTTTTGAAACTTTGTATATATGGTACATGGCATGTATAGGCTAATATCATTTTGTATGTTTTGAACTATGATATTAGCCATGAGAATTGGCTTGTAAATGTTGGTATGTATTATTATTAAAGTTGGCTTGAATTGTGTTTGGTAAATGTTATACATGTGATGTATATAATGCTTATCATGTTGGCTTATTTGATGTGGTTATGTGTTGGTTATTACGGTTAATTGTTAATTGATGTGCTAATGCTTGAAAGTTAACATATTGTGGTTTGTTTTAAGATGATGATATGGTATTTTAAGTGACTTGAAATTGAGGGTAAGTTGATAAATTAATGCATTTGGAATTAGGTAAATTGTGTTAACTTTGGTATAATGATTTGGTATGTTTTGTATATGAAATTGGATGTTTAAATGGTTTTGAATAGATGGAATTATATGAGTATGAATTGGTATGCTTTTAGTTATTTAAAGATGTATTTAAATGTTGTTAATTTGGTTGCTATGTATGCTTGTGGAAAGGGTGGCAAATTAGCTTTCCAAATGGCCTATTTTTGTCCACACGGGCAGAGACACGAGCGTGTGTCTCAGCCGTGTGTGACACACGGTCATATTACACTGCCATGTGTCCCTTGAAGTATAAATAGAAATTCAAGTTAGTCTCGAGCACGGCCAAGACACATGAGCGTGTCTTGTGGCAGTGTGAGACAAATAGCCTTGGTACATGGGCGTGTGTGGCAATTTCGAAGGGTACATGGGCTAGACACATGGGTGTGTCGTAGACCGTGTGATCCAAGTCAGTATGTATGCCCTATTTTCACACGACCTGAGACACAGGTTTGTCTGGCAATCGTGTGAGGCACACAGCCTGTTCACACGGCGTGTGACCCATAAATGTATGCAAATTTTCTAAGTTTTTAAAATTTTTTATATTTGATCGATTTAGTCCCGAACCTATTGTAAGCATGTTTGTAGGTCCCATAGACCTATTTAAGGGACATTGTGTTTGTGAATGCATGTTATTCGATAATGAATGTTTATTGAGTTTTGAAATGTTGTTAATTGTCATATTTGATCAATACCTCTTATCCTAAATTTAGCGGTGGACACAGGTTAGGGGTGTTACATTTGATTGGTATCAGAGTTACGGTTTAGTCGATTCTAGGACTAACGTACCGCGTGTAGGTCTAGCTATACATGCCATATTTATATATTGCGATAGTGTGATGATTCCTGACAATTAAAAATGTGTTTTCGTATAGTAAATAGATCTTGATCGAGCTGTAGCTGATGACGTAGACAGTATTGCGCCTGCTCCCGCTCAAGGGACAGCGTCGGCTAATTCTAACCGATTTTGAGTAGCCACGAGGGAGAGGCTAAACAAGCCTTTTTCCAGATGATGAACGAATGGTTCACACAATATATCCATACAAATTTGGTTGCTCAACAACCTCCACCCCCGTCTAATCCTCCACAAGTCCCTATTATGCCGTAAATTGTGAATCTAATTCAATTGAGTAAGCCTCCAGTTGATAAAATTGGAAAATATGGGGCTGAAGAGTTTCATACTACTACTGATGATGATGCTGAGAAAGCTGAGTTTTGGCTTGAGAAAATGAGACGGGTGTTTAATGAAATGTCATGTACTCCTGATGAATGTCTTAAATGTGCTATTTCACTTCTGAGAGATACAACGTGTCATTAGAGGAAAACTCTAATATTTGTGGTTCCGAAAGAACGAGTCACTTGGGAGTTCTTTCAGACTGAGTTTAGAAAGAAGTACATTAGTCAGAGATTCATAGATTAGAAACGCAAAGAGTTTCTTGAGCTGAAACAGGGCTGTATGTCTATTATAGAATACGAACGAGAATTTGTGAGATTCAGTCAATATGCACAAGAATGTGTTTCAACCGAAGCAATTATGAGCAAAAGATTTGAAGACGGTTTGAATAAAGACATTAAGTTGTTAGTCGGGATTTTGGAAATAAAAGAGTTTGTGATACTCGTCGAGCGAGCATGCAAAGTTGAAGAACTCGGGAAAGAAAAAAGAAAAGCTAATTTTGAAGTTAGAGATTTGCGAAAAAGATGATCGAGTAAGTCATTTCAGTCAGCATCAAAGAGGTTCTGAGATGATTTTAGCTGTTCAAAGGCTACTGCGGGTTATTCTAGACGAGATCGAGAGAGGCCACCTGTGAGTTCAAAGGCTACTTCAATAGCTAGTGTTGGAAATGTTAGACCAAATTAACCTGAGTCCAAACATTGCAGTAAAAGACATCTTGGAAATTATAGATTGAATGATCGAGCTTGTTTCAAATGTGAATCATTAGATCATTTCATCCATGAATGTCTTGAGTTGGCCGAGTAAGGTACAGTGCAGAATACGAGGCCGAGTAGCACTGCAGCGAGAGGTAGACTACACAGAATTACGGGTAAGGTGAGTGGTAGCTAGAAAATGACTAAAGACACAGCTGTTAGATCTGAAGCCTATGCACCTGCCAAAGGTTATGCTATTTGTGCTTGCGAAGAAGATTCATCTCCTAATGTTATTACCAACACTTCCACTCTCTATGATACCACTGTAATTGCATTGATAGATCCAGGATCGACTCATTCTTATGTCTGTGAAACTTTAGTATCCAGTAAGACTTTGTCTGTAGAGTCTACTGAATTTGTGATTAGAGTATCGAACCCCTTAGGCAGATGTGTCTTGGTTGATAAAGTATGCAAGAACTATCCGTTGATGATTCGAGATTCCTAATTCCAATTGATCTGATGTTGTTGTCATTCGACCAATTTGATATGATTCTGGGTATGGATTGGTTGACACTGCATGATGCAATAGTGAACTGCAAACAAAAGATGATTGATCAGAGATGTTAGAATAATGAGATAATTCGTATTCAGTCTAATGATTTGAATGGCTTGCCGACAGTGATTTCTTTGACGTTAGCTCAGAAATATGTGAGAAAGGGGTGTAAAGCTTACTTTGCTTATGTGCTCAACACTAAAGTGATCGAAAATAGGATTGAATTAGTACCAGTTATATGTGAATATCCAGATGTGTTTCCTAAAGAGTTACCAGGTTTACCACCGATCAAGGAAGTTGAATTTGGTATTGAGTTAGTGCCGAGAACAACTTTGAAATCGATAGCTCCGTATAGAATGGCATCAAATGAATTAAAAGAGTTGAAAGCTCAGTTGCAAGAGTTGGCAGATAGAGTTGAAAGCTCAGTTGCACGACTGAGTTATTCCCCCTGGGGTACATCGGCTTTGTTTGTGAAAAAGAAAGGCGGAACTATGAGAATGTGCATCGACTATCGACAGCTTAATAAAGTGACTATCAAGAGTAAATATCTTTTACCACGAATAGATAACTTGTTTGATCAATTGAAAGGGGTTACAGTGTTTTCAAAGATAGATTTGAGATGAGGTTACTATCAGTTGCGAGTTAAAGACTCTGACGTGTCGAAAACTACTTTTAGGACGTGGTACAGACATTATGAGTTTTTAGTTATGCCTTTCGGACTAACAAATGCACCTGCTGTCTTTATAGACTTAATGAACCGGATTTTTAGACCGTACTTAGATCAATTTGTTGTTGTGTTCATAGATGATATTTTGATTTATTCGAGAGATGAAACTGAACATGTTGAGCATTTGATAATTGTATTACAGACTCTGCGTGATAAACAATTATATGCAAAGTTTAGTAAATGTGAATTCTGGTTGCATAAAGTTGGTTTTCTAGGACATATTATGTCAGCATCGGGTATTCGAGTACATCCGAGTAAGATTTCGACAATATTTGATTGGAAGCCTCCGAGAAATGTATCCGAAGTTTGAAGTTTTCTAGGACTCGCTAGTTATTACGGATGATTCGTTAAAGGTTTCCTTATGATTGCAACCCCGATGACGAGACTACTTTAGAAAGATATTAAGTTCGAGTGGTTAGAAAAGTGCCAGAAAAGTTTTGATCAATTGAAAGCTTTGTTAACTGAAGCTCTAGTATTAGTTCAGCCAGAGTCGGGTAACGAATTCGTAATCTATAGCGATGCATCGTTGAATGGTCTGGGCTGTGTTTTCTTGTAGGAAGGCAAAGTCATAGCTTATGCCTCGAGGCAATTGAAGCTGCATGAAAAGAATTATCCGACACATGATTTAGAATTGGCAGCTATTGTGTTTGTGCTAAAGATTTGGCACCATTATCTGTACGGTGAGAAATGTCACGTCTATTCTAATCATAAAAGCTTAAAATATTTGATAACTTAGAAAGACCTGAATCTAC
Organism: Gossypium anomalum; assembly: GCA_025698475.1. NCBI lineage: Eukaryota > Viridiplantae > Streptophyta > Magnoliopsida > Malvales > Malvaceae > Gossypium > Gossypium anomalum. The sequence goes on along the minus strand of CM046968.1, from coordinate 62,162,665 downwards.
GACAGCGAAGATGGTTAGAGCTATTAAAAGATTACGAGCTGTTCATTGACTACCATCTAGGGAAAGCCAATGTTGTTGCTGATTCTTTAAGTCAGAAATCTTTGTTTGCCCCATGTGCAATGAATACTCAGTTGCCTCTGTCTAATGATGGCTCGATTATAGTTTAGTTAAAAGTGAAACTGTTATTTTTACAGCAAATTTATGAAGCTCAGGAAGTTGATAATGAGATGTTAGAAAAACGAGCTCAATGTGATTCAAACCTTGATTCAGAGTTTCAAGTTGATTCAGATGATTGTTTAAGATTCAGAGGCCGAATATGTGTTCCGAGAAACTCAAAGTTGATTCAGATGATTTTGAACTAAGCATATAGTAGTTGTTTTTCTGTTTATCTGGGAAGTATGAAAATGTATAACAATCTGAAACAGCGTTATTGGTGGTCTGGTATGAAGCATGATATGTCTGAATTTGTTTCGAAATGTTTAATCTGTCAGCAAATCAAAGCTGAGCATCAGGTATCACCTGGTTTACTGCAACCGATTATGATTCTTGACTGGAAATGGGACAAAATCACTATGGATTTTGTTTCGGGTTTGGCCCTATCTCTAACTAGGAAAGATGCAATCTGGGTTGTTGTTGATCGGTTGAAAAAATCAACTCATTTCATTCCTGTACATACAGACTATTCGTTTGACAAGCTTGCTAAGTTGTATACCTCCGAGGTTGTGAAATTACACGGAGTACCTAACCGTATTGTTTCGGATAGAGATCCGAGATTTACATCGTATTTCTGGAAGAAATTGCAAGATGCACTGGGTACAAATCTACACTTTAGTACTGATTTTCATCTGCAAACAGATGGTCAATCCAAGCAGATTATTCAGATACTTGAGGATATGTTAAGGTGTTTCATTCTTAAATTCGAAGGTACGTGGAAAATGTATTTACCATTGATTGAATTCGCGTACAACAACAATTTTCAATCGAGTATTAAAATAGCACCGTATGAAGCTCTATACGGTCGTAAATGCCAAACACCTTTGTATTGGATTGAGCTCAGTGAGAATAAGATTCACGAGGTCGATTTGATTAAAGAGACTGAACAAAAAGTGAAAGTGATTCGTGAAAATCTGAAAGCAGCGTCAGATTGTCAGAAATAGTATGCAGACTTGAAACAAAAAGATATTGAGTTTCAGATTGGGGATCGAGTGTTTTTGAAAGTGTCTTCGTGGAAGAAAATACTTAGGTTTGGCAAAAAAGGAAAGTTAAGTCTGAGATTCATTTGGCCGTATGAGATTATTGAGCGTACCGAGTCAGTTGCATATAGATTCATAATGTATTTCACGTATCGATGCTTCGACAATATCGATCTGATCCCTCGCATGTGATTTCCCGGTATGTGATAAATGATTGTGATTTTTCGTGATAAGTTTTATAAATTTATAATTAATCGTTTTTGAAACTAACTATTATCACGATGTAGGCAAGTGTACCTATCGAACAGTAGTATAGCTTTAGCAAGACTGGATTGTCGAACCCAAAAGACTGAAAGTACTAGTAATGACCGTCTTTTTATTATCTAGCCTAAGAATAAAGGGGTTTGTTTTAACTAACTAATTAACTAAACTAAGAAGTTGCAGAAAATAGAATTGGGGAATTACTTTTGGGAAAAACGATTGATTTAGGAAAATACCTAAGGAAAAATCCACCTAGACTTCACTTGTTATTTTGACTCTGAATCAGACGATTTATTCATTTAACTTGTTCCATAGAAATCCCTGAGTCATATTATTATCCCTATTCAAGACTAATAATGTCTAACCCTCGGTTGAATAATTGAAATCTCTTTCTAATTAACACCCTAAGGTTGCATTAACTCGATCAATGGATCCCCTTATTAGGTTTCACCCTAATTTGGGAAAATCTTGTCACCCTATCTTTAGGCTCACAATCAACTCCACTTAATTATGACAGAGTTACTCTTAGAAAGGGACTATTCATCCTTAAAATAAGAGCATTAACTTGAATCAATATCCTGAAATATTGAAATAAGAATTAAGAACACATAATTAAGAACAAGTTAAATATTTATCATACAATTCAGAAAATAATAACAAGATTCGTCTTAGGTTTCATCCCCCTTAGGTATTTAGAGGTTTTAGTTCATAACTAAATAGGAAAACATCTTAGAAGAATAAAGAATACAAAACATAAAGAAAATCCAAAACTCTTGAAAGGGAAATTGAGGAGAGATCTTCAATCTTGATGATGAATCTGGCTTCTAAGATGGATCAATCGGCTTCCTTGGAGTAATTCCTTACTCCCTAGTCTCCGTCTCCTTTTAGTCTTCCTCTAGGGTGTTTAAATAGGCTTTAGAATGCCTAAAAGCCCTCAAGCTTTCCCTTTACTGAATGGAACTTAGCTAGGGCTCGGCAGGGACACGCCCGTGTGTGATTACTTCAGGCCGTGTTGTTTTCCCCTGTCAGCCCATTTTCTCCGTTTTTGGCCCATTTCTCGTTCTTTTCGTCCTCCTATGCTCACCTAAGTATAAAACATGAAATTAAAGGTTTAGGAGCATCAAATTCACCAAATCTAAGGAGAAATCATTCATAAACGTGTTAAATAAGGGATAAAAATATGTATAAATTACGGTTTATCAATAAACCATAATTTATACATATATTTACCCCATGCTTGGCTTATTTATGGATGATTTTTTCCTTGATTTCATTGAATTCGATGCTCCTAATCCTTTCATTTCATGTTTTATACTCAGGAGAGCTTATGATAGCAAAAAGAGCAAGAAACGGGCCTAAAATGGACAAATTGGGCCTAATTCAGTGTTTCACACGGCCTAGGCACTTCCACACAGGTGATCCACACACCCGTGTGTCATGGCCGTGTCGACATTAAACCAAGTCTGAACACATTTATGAATGATTTCTCCTTAGATTTGGCAAATTTGATGATCCTAATCCTTTAATTTCATGTTTTACACTTAGGTGAGCATAGGAGAGCGAAAAGAACAAGAAACGAGCCAAAAACGGAGAAAATGGGCCGATGTGGGAAAACAACACGGCCTGGACTTCCTCACACAAGCAGAACACACACCCATGCCATTCTAACAGGTTAAACCACGGCCTAAAACAACCTCAGCACAGGCGTGTTGATCTCTCAGCCTTGACCACGGCTTGAAGTAATCGCTCACGGGCGTGTCACACGGGCATGTCCCTACCGAGCCTTAGTTAAGTTCTATTTGAAAAACAGAAGTTGGAGGGATTTTAGGCATTCTAAAGCCTATTTAAACACCCTAGAGGAGGACTAAAAGGGGGGATGGAGAGTAGGGAGCAAGGAATTACTCCAACAAAGTTGATTGATCCGTCTCAAAAGCCGGATTCATCATCAAGATTGAAGATCTCTCCTCAATTTCCCTCTAGGAGTTTTGGGTTTTCTTTATGTTTTGTATTCATTATTATTCTGAGATATTTTCCTATTTAATTATGAACTAAACCCCCTAAATACCCAAGGGGAATGAAACCTAAGACGAATCTTGTTATTATTTTCTGAATTGTATGATACATATTTAACTTGTTCTTAATTATGTGTTCTGAATTCTTGTTTCAATATTTTAGGATATTGATTCAAGTTAATGCTCTTATTTGGAGGATGAATAGTCCCTATCTAAGAGTAACTCTGTCATAATTAAGCGGAGTTGATTGTGAGCCTAGAGATACGGTGACAAGATTTTGCCGAATTAGGGTGAAACCTAATAAGGGGATCCATAGATCGAGTTAATGCAACCTTAGGGTGTTAATTAGAAACAGATTTCAATTATTCAACCTAGGGTTAGACATTATTAGTCCTGAATAGGGATAATAATATAACTCAGGGATTTCTACGGAACAATTTAATTGAATAAATCGTCTGATTCGGAGTCAAAATAACAAGTGAAGTAATTATAAATTATAAATTTATAAAACTTATCACGGAAAATCATGATCAAGTTTTTGGCGCCATTGCCGGGGAACTAAAATTTTAGGAAAACTCAATTTTTATTACTTTACCCATTTGCTTTTATTGCAAATTAATTTTTATTTACTAAATTTTCTTTTTCCTTCTTCTGGTAGGTTTTTATAGTTTATGACTAGAAGAAACCCGTCGGGACCATTACTTTTTGACGAAGAAATCGATCGCACAGCTCGTCAAAACCAACGAGAAATAAGGCGAAGCCTAAGATACATAGAGGAAGAGCAAGAGGACGATACCTCAACTACAACCGAGGAGATGGCTAAAAATTACGAAAATCCACTACCTCCTACGATACCCTCTGATCTAGTAAATTAGAATCCTGCTCCTTGTACTATGAATGATTATGCTAAACCTAATCTAACAGGAACTGAGTCAAGTATAGTTAGGCCTGCTATTGCTGCAAATAATTTTGAACTGAAACCTAACACGATTCAAATGGTACAACAATTTGTTCAGTTTGATGGTTTGCAGGATGAGGATCCCAACACTCACTTGGTAAATTTTCTGGAATTCTGAGACACATTTAAAATTAATGGCATTTCTGATGATGCCATTCGTCTTCGGTTATTCCCTTTTTTGTTAAGGAATAAAGCTAAATAGTGGTTGAACTCGTTACCACGAGGATCAATCACTACTTGGGAACAAATGACCGAAAAGTTTCTATTAAAGTATTTTCCGCCAGCCAAAACAGCGAAATTACGTAATAATATTTCTTCCTTTGTGTAGATGGATTTGGAGACACTCTACGTTGCATGAGAGAGATACAAGGACCTTTTAAGAAGATGCCCCCACCATGGGTTACCTCTATGGCTACAGGTTCAAACATTTCACAATGGCCTGAATCCCTCGACTAGACAAATGGTTCACGCAGCCGATGGTGGAACTATCAATAATAAAACACTTGAAGACGCCTATTAATTTATAGAAGAAATGTCACCGAATAATTATCAGTGGCAAGTCATGAGGACTAAGCCAACCAAAACAGCAGGCGTTTATAATGTCGATTCGGTCACTATGCTATCAAATCAGGTAGAACTTTTAAACAAAAAGATTGATAGTTTACTTGGTTCTACGCAGGTACATCTAGTGATGAGGTGTGATTCAAGGGGGGAAGCGTACATACAGAATATCAACCCTTCAGTCCTACAACTGAAGAGGAACAAGTCTACTATATGGGTAACAATAATTCTAGATCTCAAAATAACCCATACAGTAATACCTATAATGCTGGTTGGAGGAACCACCCAAATTTCTCATGCAGTGGTCAAGGGAATCAGAGACCACGACCACCCTCAAGCTTTCAACAACCACCTTACCAACAAAAGAAAAACCGAACCTTGAGGAGATGCTATCCAAATTCATTTCGGTGTCAAAAACTCGTTTGCAGAATACCGAGACGGCATTTAAAAATCAACAAGCATCGATCGAAGGGCTCAAAACTCATATAAGCCAGCTATCCAAATTAATTCCTGAACGACCACAAGGTAGCTTGCCAAGTAATACTGAACCTAACCCAAGAGAACAGCTCAATGCAATCAACGTTAGAAATGAGGAAGGGTTAATTACATCTGAACTAGAACCAAAGCAAGAAACTATGGTAAAAAAGGGTAAAGGTGAGGTAAGTCACACCGAACAGAAACCGATAAGTGTAGAATATAAACCTCGTGTGCCATATCCTAATACGACAAGGAAAGACCACTTAGATGAACAATTTGGTAAATTCCTTAAACTTTTAAAGAAATTACATATCAACTTACCATTTATTGAAGCTCTCTCGCAGATGCCGAACGCAATAAAGTTTTCAAATGAGCTCCTAGCAAATAAGCGGAAGTTGGACGACGCGTCTCATGTAGAGCTAAACGCAGTTTGCTCAGCTATTTTACAGAATAAGCTACCCAACAAATTAAAAGATCCAGGGAGTTTTACAATGCCTTGTCTAATTGGTAGCTTAGATGTTAATAATGTATTGGCTGATTTAGGGGCTAGCATCAACGTCATGCCTTACAAAATGTTTAAGCAACTAGGTCTTGGGAAACCGAAACAAACTAGGCTGAGCATTCAATTAGCAGATAAAACTATCAGATTTCCTAGTATTATTGAAGATGTGCTAGTTAAAATTGATAAATTTATATTTCCTGTTGATTTCGTTGTTCTAGACATAGAGGAGGATAACAAAACTCCTTTGATTTTAGGAAGACCCTTTTTAGCAACTGTTAGAACGATTATTGATGTTGGCACAGGTGAACTCACACTTCATGTGGGAGACGAAACAATCACCTTGCAATCTCGCAATTCTGGCAACATATCAAAAATTGAAGGTGATTGTATAAACCATTCTACTAAAATTGACCATATGGTGCAACCTACTTTGCAGGAAATGAGTTCGAGTTCGAAGGATATACATGAGCCATGTTCAAGCAACCACAAAGGACATATCCATGAAGAACGAAGGCTACAAATCGAGGAGCTAGATGAATGGCAGACACATAAACCGAGAACACACGATAAACTAAAACTACACCAAAACGAGCTCAATACCTCACCAAATCAACTTAAGGTTGGAGATAAAGTTTTATTAAATGCTGCAGATCCTCACATTGTCACTGCCAACCCGAATGAAGAAATTCCTCTTACGGTACTTAGCGTTTTCCCATTCGGTACAGTCGAGGTAAGTCATCCCAAATTTGGAACTTTTAAGGTAAACAATACCTGCCTAAAACCTTATTTTGATGAGATTGATAGCAGGAATGAGGAGTGTAAACTCCTCGAACCACCATGACCATTCAATAGAGAGGTAAGTCAAGCTTAGACTATAAATAAGCACTTCTTGGGAGGCAACCCGAGCACTAACGAGATTAACTTCTTTAAATTTGAGTATTTAACACTTAACCTACTAACCGAGCTCTTGAATACAGGTTTTCCACACCCACACGGCCAAGCACACGGGCGTGTTGTAGACCGTGTGAAAACAAGGCAAAGATCTTTCCTCAACACGGGCTATGATAAATGGTCACGGCCGTGCGATATGGCCGTGGGCGAGCCTGCCAAAACAATACAGGCATGCGACACGCCTGTGTCTTAGAACTATGGTTGAACCTGAGAAAATAGCACGAGCGTGTGACACGCCTGTGCCTAGCCCCCGTGGTCGAACATGTTAAATTAACACAGGCGTGGGCCTGCATAATAGACGTCGGAGAAGCGAACGAAGCCAGACACGGCTGTGTGACACAGTCGTGTTCACCAACACGTCCAAAGAACACGGGCGTGGGCTATATGTCAGAGGCGCTGAAGATAGAAAAAAACGATGAAACACACGGGCTAAAATTAGGGCACACGGGCATGTCCCCTGGCCTTGTGCCCCAAAATCTATCAATACCCTTCACTATTCATCATCTTCTTCATCCAAAATCCCTAACCCTAGCCGCTGCAAGTTCACACGGCCCCTCTACCATACCTGTGCGCCGCCTTCAACCCCACCTTTGACGCCCAAACTCCTCTTTTTAACATTGTTTACTATTTTCTCTTTTATTTTATTTATTTCTAATGTTATTTATCCTAATAATCTTTATTTTCATACTAATTTTTGCTCATTGTTCTATCATCTAGTTTGCATTCTTAGGTTCTTTATCGTACATTTCATATTGAAACTAATTGTTAGGAAAGTTTCATTCTATTGTCATACCCACACTATTATCATGCCTATATTCATACTATTACCATGCTATTACTATGAAATTATGCCATCAAATTGATTGTTTTGAATAGGTTTGTTAGTGTTAATAGTTATGGATGAAATTATTAGTTTTAATTCATGATTTTTTTTCCTTTTTGAATTTGTTGCATTTTACCTTGTCCATTCATCAAGATGAAATAATGGTGTTGCTTGCAAATATACCATGTCAAGATCACGTGGGAAGAGAACCGTAGTCCCTACTTCGAAAAAACGAAAAGGGGCATCATCTTCTTCGGGTCCCACTTCGAATATCTGACACCCCTTCCTCCAATTTCCACCAAGCAATCAGGAGGAATTATTTCAAATCCTACGGGCCCGAGCCTTAGAAGTGGCCCGATGTATTGACTGGGCTGCACTTGAGTAGGTCCAACTGGTAGATGCAATTCGGGCCCTCCTTACCACCGACCCCTGGGGGCTTTTCTTTGAGATCGTCAAACCGACATATCTCGAGCTGACGATGGAACTCTGCTCAACATTCCATATTCAGACTGTGATGACCAAGTATGATGATTCGGGAGCGGTCCAATTTAGGCTCGATGATTTAGTTCGTCAATTAAGCATCCCCGAGTTCGACATCACACTGGGCTTATATACGGAGGAGTTCATGGAAGAGAACGACCTCGACACTCTTAACAGCCATATCCATCATTCTCCTTCACAGTGCTTAGACGCGTTAATACCACGCTCGGCCACCTATGACCCTCGTTGCTCAAAGGCATCGGCTCTCCTTCTGTCCTTGAGGTACCTACATTCTATTTTATCTCACACTTTGACAGGGCAGAGAGAGAGCACTAGCATCGTCAACACTCACAACGACTACTTCTTATGGTGTATGTCACACGGGTACGTCTTTGACCTCGCCTATTTCATTGCCCTTGCCATTTGGCATTAGACGGAGCGGCATCGGAAGGGGGTCATCTCCTTTGGCCCCTATCTGACTAGGTTGGCTCGACACTTTGGGCTCCTCAACACCGCGGTACAAGAATCCTCCCTTACCCTTATTGGCCAGATGTCTCCACAAGGTATCTTGAGCAGGCTAAGTATGAGGATGATCGAAAAGTGCCTTGGAACCTACCCTCCTCAATATCGTCTCGCCCAATCAACCGAGGAGGAGGCCCCTGAGGACATTACTGATGATGTCCCTCCATAGCACGAGGACCCACCGTCTCAGCCACCACCCACCTATCGACCAGTTCATGCTGTGGATTTATATTCTGACATCTCTAAGTGCCTCACTCAATTCGAGCAGCAGTGTTTTTAGTGATTTCATATCATTGATGCTACTCTACAGCAGATTTGTTAGCACGTCCACATCTCATCGCCACCACCACCTCGCGAACCATCCGGCGATGATGATGTTTAAATATTTTGTTTTATCTTTATATTTATTTTTATTTGTCATTTTTCTTATTATTGTCACTTTTAACTTTTCAATTTATTTCTTTTTTGCTACTATTTTATATTTAGGTTTATAAACAAATTTGAATCTCGGCTAATTCTTTATGAGTAATTATTCTTCCTTATATCCCTTAAAAAGTTCCTAATTTTATCACAGTTATAAAGAGCTACAAAGCTCACAATCACTGAGGAACTTCATACTACATTGGAAAAGGTTCTCCACGACTGCCATGCCCTGCTCGATCATGAGATATAATATTCTTTTGGCGCAGTACTTGTGGAGCCCAACCTCTATCACCACCAGAGTATCCTCCTCCAATCTACATAACTCCAAACTAGGGATTTCATTCATTTAACACTCGGGAAGTTTCACTTCTCTCCTTATCTTATGATCTTATATGTATAATTGTCACTAACTCTATCTTTGTACATTGAGGGCAATGTACATCTTAATTGTAGGGGGTATATTATATCACTATCAGAAAAATCCCTGAATTTTATTTTGTTCTCTTATAAAACTCTCATTTCATTTTTAGGATGAATTTTGATTAATATATGATTTTTATTGATATATCTTGAATTCAAACATAGACATTCATGCATTGATTTTTTTTTAAACTTTAAGACGTTAGAAAATTAAGAATGATAAGTTGATTTTTGAGAATTTGTAATTTTAGGTTGTTTTCCCCGAGTTTAAGTATTACCTTGAATTGAAATCCTCAGGTTTAAGCATCAAAAACCCATAATTTTTGTGAGATTTTGAGCCTTTAAGAGCATCTATTATTTCTTTCATGCTCACTTTTTATTATTGCTTGAGTGCGTCAATATCGAACTGTTATTCTAGAACTTGCTTGATTATGCATGTCAAGACCACACCATTTGATTTGATATATCAAGATGATGGAGGCACTTAGGATTAACCCACTCATGCCATGAAAAGCCTACCTTCACAATTAAACCTTAGTAAATCCCTTTGAGCCTAACAAGCCATTCCTAGTATTACCCTTAATATTAACCCTTAACTCATTATTATTGAAATCCCCTCAATTAATTTGATCCCTATTTTTGTCGAGATTTTATTTGAATAAATTGCTTAGCTATGTCTTGTTCTTAATAGTTAGTCTATGTTAATTAACTTGTTTTAAAAAAAAATACATATTTACATATTATTAGTGATCTTTTGAGCTTAAGTATTTAAATTCCATATTCTGAGAAGAAGCTCTGTTGTACGCAAGTGATGATTAAATATTTTTTCTAGTTAAGTAATTTTTCAATTCAATCTCGATTCTAACCTTTTCTTTCACCTTGTGACCATACCCCCTAACCAAGCCTCGTTACAACCCTCTAAAGACCTTTTGATTGATGTATCATTCAATTTATAGTGGTGGAGATTTGATTTTCATGCAAGCCTATGGTAATAACTTTTCATATTGATTGTTGAGTGCTACATTTATTATCCTTAAACACTTCGAGTGATTTGAGTGAATCTTTAGTGAGGATGTTAAACTCTGTGAGATTTTGAATCAAAGATGACTATTTAAATAAGGGGAAATGCCTATATTTTTCATGATTAAATGCTCAACTTGGAAGGTTTGAAACTTTAATGTTCTTCTAGTTGAATTCTCAATGTACGATTACTTATGGATTAGATTGAGATATTATTGATAGGAATTATAAGTCGAGAAAAAGGGATTCTTAATTGTGAATTGATGATTTTGCTTGAGGACAAGCAAACGCTTAAGTGTAGGGGTATTTGATAAACCGTAATTTATTCATATTTTTATCCCATGCTTAACACATTTATGAATGATTTCTCCTTAGATTTGGTGAATTTGGTGCTCCTAAACCTTTAATTTCATGTTTTATACTTAGGTGAGCATAGGAGAGTGAAAAGGACAAGAAACGGGCCAAAAAACAGAGAAAATGGCCGACGTGGGAAAACCACACGGCCTGGACTTCCTCATACAGGCAGAACACACGTTGTGCCATTCCAACAGGTTCGACCACGGCCTAAAACAACCTTATCACAGGCGTGTTGATCTCTCAGCCTTGACCATGGCCTGAAGTAATCGGACACGGGCGTGTCACACGGGCGTGTCGCTGCTGAGCCCTAGTTACATTCTATTCGAAAAAGAGTAAGTTGGAGGGCTTTTAGGCATTATAAATCCTATTTAAACACCCTAGAGGAGGACTAAAAGATGGGACAGAGAGTAAGGAGCAAGAAATTACTCCAAGAAAGTCGATTGATCCATCTCAGAAGCCGGATTCATCATCAAGACTGAAGATCTCTCCTCAATTTCCCTCTAGGAGTTTTGGGTTTTCTTTATGTTTTGTATTCATTATTCTTCTGAGATGTTTTCCTATTTAGTTATGAACTAAACCCCCTAAATACCTAAGGGGAATGAAACCTAAGACGAATCTTGTTATTATTTTCTGAATTGTATGATAAATATTTAACTTGTTCTTAATTAGTTGTTCTTAATTCTTGTTTCGATATATCAGGATATTGATTCAAGTTAATGCTCTTATTTGGAGTATGAATAGTCCCTATCTAAGAGTAACTCTGTCACAATTAAGCGGAGTTGATTACGCACCTAGAGATAGGGTGACAAGATTTTGCCGAATTGTAAAACCTAATAAGGGGATCCATAGATTGAGTTAATGTAACCTTAGGGTGTTAATTAGAAAGAGATTTCAATTATTCAACTTAGGGTTAGACATTATTAGTCTTGAATAGGGATAATAATATAACTCAGGGATTTCTATGGAACAAGTTAAATAAATAAACCGTCCGATTCGGAGTTAAAATAACAAGTGAAGTCTAGGTGGATTTTTCCTTAGGTATTTTCTTAAATCAATTATTTTTCCAAAAGTAATTCCCTACTTTTATTTTCTGTGATTTCTTAGTTTAGTTAATTAGTTAATTAAAACAAACCCTTTTATTTTTAGGCTAGATAATAAAAAGACTGTTAATACTAGTACTTTTAATTCCTTTGGGTTCGACAATCTAGTCTTGCTAAAGCTATACTGCTATTCGATAGGTACACTTGCCTACGTCGTGATAATAGTTAGTTTCAAGAGCAATTAATTATAAATTTATAAAACTTATCACAAAAAATCACGATCAAAGTTCTTTGGGGTTCTTTATGTTTTGTTGTTTTCCAAACTTTGAGATGTTTTCCATTATTACGAACTACACTCCTTAAATACCTAAGGGAGATGAAACCTAAGATGAATTTTATTACTCTTTGATTTATATGATAAATACTTGTTCTTATTCTTAATTGTGAGTTTTAATCCTTGTTTTGATATTCCAAGATATTAATTTAGGTTTTTGATGTGCTGATTCAGTAGAGGAAAAGTCCTTGTTTAAGAGTAGATCATTCATAATTAAGCAGAGTTGCATGCAATCCTAGAGATAGGACGACATAAATCTATCGGATTAGAGTCAAATCTAATAAGGGAATCCATAGATCGAGTTAATACGACGATAGGGGTTTTAATTAGAAAGAGATTTTGATTAATCAACCTAGAGTCAGTTGTTTTTAGTCTCAAAAGGGATATTAACATAAATCAGGGATTTCTACAGATTAAGTCAAGTAAATAAATCGTCTAATTCAAAGGTAATAAGTGAAGTCTAGGTGGATTCTTCCTTGGGTATTGTCTTCTCCATCGATTTTCTAAAAAGTATTTTCCAACTTTAATCTCTGTCGTATTCTTAGTTAATTAGATAATTAGTTTTAGATAAAACATTATCTTAATTTTTAGGCTAGATAATAAAAAGTTAGTAATTACTAGTACTTTTAGTCCTCGTGAATATGATATTTTTGGTCTCACCAGAACTATACTACTGTTCGATAGGTGCGCTTGCCTTAAGTCGAATTGTTAGTTAGTTTCACGACCATCAAGTTTTTGGCGCCGTTGTCAGGGACTAAGATATTAGGAACGCTTAATTTCTATTACTTTAGCTATTATTTTTATTTTAAAAATTTTTTTATTGTTAATTACTAAATTTTCTTTAATTTACTTCTGACAGGTTTTTTATAGTTTATGACTAGAAGAAACCCGTCAGGACCTCTACTTTTTGACAGTGAGATTGAAAGCACAGCTCACAGAAATCGAAGAGAAATAAGGCGAAGCCTACAATACATAGAGGAAGGGCAAGAGGACAATAGTCATACCACAACCAAGGAGATGGCTAATAACCAGAACAATCCGTTACCTCCTGTGGTTGCTGCAAATCCAGTAGATCAGAATCCTGCTCCTCGTACTATGTATGATTATGCTAAACCTACTTTAACAGGAACTGAATCGAGTATAGTTAGACTTGTTGTTGCTGCAAATAATTTTGAACTAAAACCTAATACGATTCAAATGATACAATAGTTTGTTCAGTTTGATGGTTTACAGGATGAGGATCCAAACACCCATTTAGCAATTTTTTTGGAATTCTGTGACACTTTTAAGATTAATGGCATTTCTGACGATGCCATTAGCCTTCGGTTATTTCCCTTTTCATTAAGGAATAAGGCTAAATAGTGGTCGAACTTGTTACCACAAGGGTCAATCACCACTTGGGAACAAATGAACGAAAAATTTTTGCTTAAATATTTCCCGCCAGCTAAAACGGCTAAATTAAGGAATGATATCTCTTCTTTTGTGTAGATGGATTTAGAAACACTCTATGATGCATGGGAGAGATACAAGGACTTATTAAGAAGGTGCCCTCACCATGGGTTACCTCTATGGCTGCAGGTTCAGACTTTGTACAACTGTGTGAACCCCTCAACAAGGAGACTGATTGACGTAGCCGCTGGTGGAACTTTAAACAACAAAACACCTGAAGAGGCTTACAAATTAATTAAAAAGATGTCACTGAATAACTATCAATGGCAAGTCATGAGAACGAAGCCAACAAAAGCAGCTAGTATTTTCAACCTTGACGCGGTCACTATACTATCTAACCAGGTAGAACATCTGAATAAAAAGATTGACGATTTGTATGGTTCTACTCAGATACATCCAGTGATGAGGTGTGATTCAAAAGGAGGAGCAGTACACAACACAGATTATCCATCCTTCAACCCTAGCACCGAGGAGGAACAAGTCCACTATATGGGTAATAATCCTAGACCTCAAAATAATCCATATAGTAACACTTATAATGCAGGTTGGAGGAACCATCCCAATTTCTCATGGGGTGGTCAAGGAAATCAAAGGCCATAACATCCTTCGGGTTTTCAACAACCACCTTACTAACAAGAGAAAAAACAGAACCTTGAAGAGATGCTTACAAAATTCATCTTAGTATCAGAAACTCATTTTCAGAATATCGAAACAGCGCTTAAGAATCAACAAGCGTCGATTCAAGGGCTCGAAACTTAAATAGGATAGCTTGCTAAGTTGATTTCTGAACGACCACAAGGTGGCCTACCAAGCAACACTAAAACTAACCCAAGGGAACAACTTCATACGATTACTGTTTGAGATGAAGAAGGGTTAGTTGAACCTAAACTAGAACCAAAGCAAGGACTTGTGTTCAGTAATGGTAAGGATGAGGTGAACCACAGTAAGCAAAAACTGGTAAGCAAAGAATATAAACCTCGTGTGCCATACCCCAATGCGACAAGGAAAGACCACACAGACGAACAATTCGGTAAATTCCTTAAATTATTAAAAAAATTACATATTAACTTACCGTTTATTGAAGCTCTTTCACAGATGCCAAACGCAGTGAAATTTTTAAAGGAGCTCTTAGCTAATAAACGAAAGTTAGATGATGCGTTGCATGTAGAATTAAACGCAGTTTGCTCAGCCATTCTATAGAATAAGCTACCCAACAAGTTGAATGATCCAGGGAGTTTTATGATTCCTTGTTTAATTGGTAATTTAAATGTTAACAATGCTTTGGCTGATTTAGGGGCCAACATTAATGTTATACCCTATAAAATGTTTAAATAACTAGGTCTTGGGAAACCCAAACAAACTAGGATGAGCATTCAATTGGCAAATGAAACAATTAGATTCCCTAGAGGTATTATTGAAGACGTTCTTGTCAAAATTGATAAATTTATATTCCCAATTGATTTTGTTGTTCTAGACATGGAAGAGGATAGTCGCATACTTTGAATTTGGGACGACCCTTTTTAGCAACTGCTAGGACTACCATTGATGTTGGCACAGGTGAATTGATACTTCATGTAGGAGATGACACGATAAAACTTTAAGCTCGTGATTCTACTGACATATCTAGTAATCAAGACGATTGTTTAAGTTCTATTAACTTGAACAATGTTGCAACTCAAACTCCTTTGCAGGACTCCCCTAGGAAGAACGTGGTGGAGCCTCATTCTAATCTATGCAACAAAAACAAAGTAACTCATGAAGAACGAAGGCTTCAGATCGAGGAATTAGACGAATGGCGAATACATGTTAAGGAGAAACCAAAAGTACACGATGAATCAAAGCGACGCAATGATGAGCGTAGGGATGAAACAAAGCAATTTAAGGTTGGGGATAAAGTATTGCTAGATGAAAAGGACCTCTGAATAGCTACTTCAAAGCTTAATACATACGGAGCAAATCCTTTCACAATACTGAATGTTTTCCCATACGGTACAGTTGACGTAAATCATTCTCAATTTGGAACTTTTAAGGTAAATATTACTCAACTTAAACTTTATGTGGATGATAGAATTGATAGAGAGAAAGAGGAGTCTCGACTCCATAAGCCGTCGTGACCACACGAAATTGAGGTAAGTCAAGCTTAGACTCTATATAAGCATTGATAAACCGTAATTTATACATATTTTTATCCCATGCTTAACACATTTATGAATGAATTCTTCTTAGAATTGGTGCTCCTAATCCTTTAATTTTAGTTTTTTATACTTAGGTGAGCATAGGAGAGCGAAAATAACAAGAAACGGGCCAAAAATGAAGAAAATAGGCCAACGTGACGGCCTGGACTTCCTCACACGGGTAGAACACACACCCGTGCCATTCTAACAGGCTCGACCACGGCCTAAAACAACCTCAGCACGGGCGTGTTGATCTCTCAGTCTTGACCACGGCCTGAAGTTATCGCACACGGGCGTGTGCCTGCCGAGCCCTAGTTAAGTTCTATTCGGAAAAGGGCAAGTTTGAGGGATTTTATGCATTTTAAAGCCTATTTAAACACCCTAGAGGAGGACTAAAGAGTGGACGCAGAGTAGGGAGCAAGGAATTACTACACCACCACGAGAAAGAATTGCTAACTGTGGTGTTTGCATTTGATAAATTTCGATCATATCTCATATTGTCTAAAGTTGTCGTTTACACTGACCATTCTGCCCTTCGCTACCTTTTAACTAAAACTGATGCAAAACCTCGAATAATTCGATAGATTTTGTTGTTACAGGAATTTGACTTAGAAATTCAGGATAAGAAAGGAGCTGAAAGTTTCGCGGCTGATCATCTTTCCATGCTTGAGAACTCAATTACCAAAGAACTAGATGAAGCTAAAATAAATGATTCGTTTCCTGAAGAACAATTCTTTGCTGTATCTAATTCTGAGGTACCTTGGTTTGCAGATATTGCGAATTTTTTAGCCGCTAACATTATCCCTAAAAGGTTGACACACCAGCAAAAGAAGCGATTCTTTAATGATGTGAAAAACTATTTTTGGGATGACCCTTTTATTTTCCACATATGTATAGATCAAGTCATTAGAAGATGCATTAGAAGGTCAGATACATCAAAGATCTTGGAACATTGCCACTCAAGACTGACTGGAGGACACTACAGTGGAACTAAAACCGCACATAAAATACTTGAATCAGGTTTTTATTGGCCCTCGTTATTCAAAGATGCTAACAGGTACGTTACTTTTTGTGACAAATGCCAACGGACAGGTAACATCTCCAAACGTGATGAAATGCCTCCAAACTATATGGTTTCATGTGAAATATTTGACGTTTGGGGTATTGACTTCATGGGTCCATTCCCTAGTTCATTTGGGAGTAAATACATCTTAGTAGCAGTTGATTATATGTCTAAATGGGTGGAGGCCCAAGCCTTACCTACTAATGATGCTAGAGTGGTAGTACGATTCCTTAAGAAACTTTTCTCTGCATTTGGAACACCTAGAGCAATTATCAGTGACAAAGGTACTCATTTTTGTAACACCCAATTTGAGAAAACCCTTAAGAAATACGGAGTCTATCACAGAACAACCACCCCATACCATCCTCAAAATAGTGGACAAGTTGAAGTGGCAAACTGAGAAATCAAACAGATTCTTGAAAAGACAGTAGAATCAAACAGGAAAGATTGGGCGATGAAAGTAGATGATGCTTTATGGGCTTATAGAACTACTTTTAAGACTCCCATAGGAACATCACCTTACAGACTTGTTTATGGAAAAATTTGTCATCTACCATTCGAACTAGAGCATAGAGTTTTTTGGGCTATTAAATTTCTAAACCTTGATCCCGAACTTGTAGGTAAAAACAGGACGACAGAGAGGAGCTACGACTCCAGAAACCTCCCTGAATACACCAACAAGGTAAAGTCTAGCTTAGACTATAAATAAGTGCTTCTTAGGAGGCAACCCGAGTACTGACAGTTTTCATTTATTTAAATTTTATTCAAAATTTTAATATCTAGATCACTAACTGAGTCTCTGAACACAGGTTCACAAAATCCACACGGCCAGGCAACGGGCGTGTCTTAGGCCGTGCCCGTAACATAAGAAGAGACACGGTCGTGCGATACGGCCGTGTGAAAATAGAGCAACATTTTTCCCAAAACATGGGATGTGATAAATTGCCACGACCGTGTGAGCAGGTCGTGGGCAAATCTGCCAAAATGACACGGGTGTGCGACATGCCTGTGCCGAGCACCCGTGGTCGACACTTTCAAAATAACACGGGAGTGTGCATAGGTACATGGGCATGGGAGAAGCGTACCACATCCCACATAGTCGTGTAATACGATCATGCAAGCACACGACCTAGAGACACGGGCGTGTCCTCAGGCCGTGTGACAATCTCTCTATTTGCGACAAACACGGGCTGAACACGAACCACACGGACGTGTGATACGGCCGTGCCACTTTAAAAATTTAGATTATTTCTCTTATTTTATTTTTATTTATTTCTGAAAACTCATTAGTTTTTAAAACACAGCTTATCTTTATGATTATTATTAGATTATTCCCTTCATTCTCCCGTAGAATCATGCCTTTCCTCCAGCTATATTTTCAATTCGCGCTTTCGCTAATCCAGGGATTCCATACATTCATAACTCAGGAAGTTTCACTTCTCTTCCTATATTATGATCTTATATTTATATTTTTCAATATATCCATTTTTTTACGTTGAGGGCAATGTACATCTTAAGTGTGGGGGTTATCTATATCTATATCAGAAACAAACCCTAAATTTTGTCTTATTCTCATATAATCTTCTCATATTATTATTAGAATGAATTTTGATTAATTTACGATTTTTATTGATATATCTTAAATTAAAACATAGGCATTCATGTATTGACTATTTAAACTTTAAGACATTAGAGAATTAAGCATGATAAGTTGATTTTTGGGAATTTAAAAATTTAGGTTGTTTTCCCAAGTTTAGGTATTACCTTGAATTGAAATCCACAGTTTTGAGCATAAAAAATCCATAATTTTTGTGATATTTTGAGCCTTTAAAGAGCATCTATTATTTCTTTCATGCTCACTTTTATTATTTCTTGAGTGCATAAATATTGAATTGTTATTCTAGAACTTGCTTGATTATGCATGTTAAGACCACAACATTTGATTTGATATGTCAAGATGATAGAGGCACTTAGGATTAACCCACTCATACCATGAAAAGCCTATCTCCACGATTAACCCTTAGTAAACCCCTTTGAGCATAACAAGCCATTCCTTGTATTACGCTTAATATTAACCCTTAACTCATTATTGTTGAAATCCCCCCAATTACTCAATTAGTTTGATCCCTATTTTTGTCGAGATTTGATTTTAATAAATTGCTTAGCTATGTCTTGTTCTTAATAGTTAGTCTATGTTATTTAACTTGTTCTTAAAAAAAAACTTTTGAGCTAAAGTATTTAAATTCCATATTCTGAGAAGAAGCTTTGTTGTACGTAAGTGATGATTAAATATTTTTTTATTTAAGTAATTTTTCAATTCAATCTCGATTCTAACCTTTTGTTTTAGCTTGTGACCACACCCCCTAACTGAGCCTCGTTACAACCCTCTAAAGACCTTTTGATTGATGTATCATCTCAATTTATAGTGGTGGCGATTTGATTTTCATGCAAGCCTATGGTAATAACTTTTCATATTGACTGTTGAGTGCTAATTTCATTATCCTTAAACACTTTGAGTGATTTGAGTGAATCTTTAGTGAGGATGTTAAACTCTGTGAGATTTTGAATCAAAGGTGATTATTTAAATAACGGGAGATGCCTATATTTTTCATGATTAAATGCTCAACTTGGAATGTTTGAAACTTTAATTTTCTTCTAGTTGAATTCTCAATGTATGATTACTTATGGATTAGTTTGAGATATTATTGATAGGAATTATAAGTTGAGAAAAATGAATTCTTAATTGTGAATTGAGGATTTTTCTTGAGAACAAGCAAACGCTTAAGTGTGGGGGTATTTGATAAACCGAAATTTATACATATTTTTTTCCCATGCTTAACACATTTATGAATGAATTCTCCTTAGGTTTGGTGAATTTGGTGCTCCTAATCTTTTAATTTCATTTTTTCAATACTTAGGTGAGCATAGGAGACCGAAAAGAACAAGAAATGGGCTAAAAATGAAAAAAATGGCCCGACGTGGGAAAACAACACGGCCTAGACTTCCTCACACGGGCAGAACACACACCCGTGCCATTCTAACAGGCTCGACCATGGCCTAAAACAACCTCAGCACGGGCGTGTTGATCTCTAAGTCTTGACCACGGCCTGAAGTAATCGCACACGGACATGTTACATGGGTGTGTCCCTGCCGAGTCCTAGTTAAGTTCTATTCGGAAAAGGGCAAGTTTGAGGGCTTTTAGGCATTCTAAAGCCTATTTAAACACCCTAGAGGAGGACTAAAGAAAGGATGCAGAGTAGGGAGCAAGGAATTACTTCAAGAAAGCCGATTGATCCATCTCAGAAGCCGGATTCATCATCGAGATTGAAGATATCTCCTCGATTTCCCTTCAGGAGTTTTGGGTTTTCTTTATGTTTTGTATTCGTTATTCTTCTGAGATGTTTTCCTATTTAGTTATGAACTAAACCCTCTAAATACCTAAGGGGAATGAAACCTAAGACGAATCTTGTAATTATTTTCTAAATTGTATGATAAATATTTAACTTGTTCTTAATTATGCGTTCTTAATTCTTGTTTCGGTATTTTAGGATATTGTTCAAGTTAATGCTCTTATTTGGAGGATGAATAGTCCCTGTCTAAGAGTAATTTTGTCATAATTAAGCGGAGTTGATTGCGCGCCTAGAGATAGGGTGACAAGATTTTGTCGGATTAGGGTGAAACCTAATAAGGGGATCCATAGATCGAGTTAATGCAACCTTAGGGTGCTAGTTAGAAAGAGATTTCAATTATTCAACCTAGGGTTAGACGTTATTAGTCTTGAGTAGGTATAATAACATAACTCAGGGATTTCAACGAAACAAGTTAAATGAATAAATCATCCGAGTTGGAGTCAAAATAACAAGTGAAGTCTAGGTGGATTTTTCCTTGGGTATTGTCTTAAATCAATCGTTTTTCCAAAAGTAATTCCCCACTTCTATTTTCTATGATTTCTTAGTTTAGTTAATTTGTTAATTAAAACAAACCCTTTTATTTTTAGGCTAGATAATAAAAAGACTGTTAATAGTAGTACTTTTAGTTCCTTTAGGTTTGATAATCCGGTCTTGCTAAGGCTATACTACTGTTCGATAGGTATACTTGCCTATGTCGTGATAATAGTTAGTTCCAAGAATGATTAATTATAAATTTATAAAACCTATCACGAAAAATCACGATCAAGCGCTTCTCGGGAGGCAACCCGAGCAATAACACAACTAACTAGTTATTTTAGCTATTTTTAGTGTTTTTTGTGCAGGTACAATAGCCCACATAGCCTGGACACACGGGGCATGCCCTTGGCCGTGTGAAAACGAGGCTAAAAATCCCCAAGTAATGAGCCACACGACCATGAAGTCGATCCACACGGGCGTGCGACACGACCGTGTAGACCACACGACCTAGACACACGGGCGTGTCCAAGGCCGTATGAAAACTGGGGCTAACTTTTCAAATTTTAAATAAGTCAGGGAGCTCCACGAGCAAGGCACACGGCTGTGTGTTTGGACACACGGGCGTGGAAGAAGCGAAGGACATCCTACATGGCCATGCGACATGGCCGTGTGAACAACACGGCCTGGACATACGGGCATGTCCTGTGCCCTGTGAAAACTGGGTGTGAATTTTTTATAGCACACGACCGTGTCACCCTTTTTAACCCTAAATCCCTAATTTTCTTTTTGTCTTCTTTCCCAACCCTACCAACCTTTCCCGCGCGCAACCTTCCTCCCAGCTTCTTCATCCCGCACTAGCCACCACTTTCCCGCCCACGACCCACACCAACCGGTAACCCCTACTGTCAGTTCCCATTTTACCCTTCACATTTTTTAAATTTTATTTTATTTTATTATTTTATTTATTTATTTATTTATTTCATTCTTATTATTATTACTTTTCATTATATTTGTTAGTATATGATAAACCGTAATTTATACATATTTTAACCCCATGCTTAACGCATGTTATGAATGATTTTTCCTTAGAATTGGTGAATTCGATGCTCCTAATGCCTTAATTTCATTTTTATACTTAGGTAAGCATAGGAGGGCAAAAGGAACAAGAAAC
Organism: Gossypium anomalum; assembly: GCA_025698475.1. Taxonomy (NCBI): domain Eukaryota; kingdom Viridiplantae; phylum Streptophyta; class Magnoliopsida; order Malvales; family Malvaceae; genus Gossypium; species Gossypium anomalum. The sequence continues at coordinate 62,140,587 of CM046968.1, read as the reverse complement.
GGGCCAAAAACGGAGAAAATGGGCCAAAGTACGAAATTAACACGGCCTAGACCTCCTCACATGGGCAACTCACAATGCCGTGTCAAATTGGCAGAATCAAAGCATGACTCACACGGGTAGAACACACGGCCGTGCCAATCTAACAGGCTCGAACACGGCCTGAAGTAATCGCACACGGGCGTGTCCCTGCCGAGCCTAAGTTGAGTCTAATTCGAAAAAGGCCACTTTTGAGGGTTCTTAGGCATTCCAAAGCCTATAAATACACCCCAGAAGAGGAAGACAAGGGAGACGGAGAATAGGGAGTAAAGAATTACTTCAAGGAAGCCGATTGATCCATCTCAGAAGTCGGATTCACCATCAAGAGTGAAGATTTCTCCTCAATTTCCCTTTAAGGAGTTTTGGGTTTTCTTTATGTTTTGTATTCTTTATTATTTTGAGATGTTTTCTTATTTAGTTATGAACTAAACCACTAAATACCTAAGGGGGTGAAACCTAAGACGAATCTTGTTATTATTTTCTGAATCGTATGATAAATATTTGACTTGTTCTTAATTATGTATTCTTAATTCTTGTTTTGGTATTTCAGGATATCATTTCAAGTTACTACTCTTAGTTGGAGAAGGAATAGACCCTGAGTAAGAGTAACTTTGTCATAATTAAGCGGAGTTGATTGCGGCATAGAGATAGGGTGACAAGATTTTGCCGGATTAGAGTGAAACCTAATAAGGGAATCCATAGAACAAGTTAATGCAACCCTAGGGTGTTAATTAGAGAAAAGTCTCGGTTATTCAACCTAGGGATTAGACGTTATTAGTCTTGAATAGGGATAATAACATAACTTAGGGATTTCTACGGAACAAATTAAATGAATAAATCATCTGATTTGGAGCCAGAATAACAAGTAAAAGTCTAGGTGGATTTTTCCTTAGGTATTGTCCTTAATCAATCATTTTCCCAAAAGTAATTTCCCAATTCTATTTTCTGTAATTTCTTAGTTTAATTAATTAGTTAGTCAAAACAAACCCTTTTATTTCTTAGGCTAGATAATAAAAAGACAGTCATTACTAGTACTTTTAGTCCTTTGGGTTCGACAATCCGATCTTGCTAAAGCTTTACTACTGTTCGATAGGTACACTTGCCTATGTCGTGATAATAGTTAGTTTCAAGAGCGATTAATTATAAACTTATAAAACTTATCACAGAAAATCACGATCAAGTTTTTGGCGTCGTTACTGGGGACTAAAATCTTAGGAACACTCAATTTTTATTACTTTAGCCATTTATTTTTCTTGCAATTTAATTTTATTTTAATTTAGTAACTTTTTTTTCTTTCTTTCTAGCAGGTTCTTATAGTTTATGACTAGAAGAAACCCGTCGGGACCACTGCTTTTTGACGAAGAGATCTATCGCACAGCTCGTAGAAATCGACGAGAAATAAGGCGAAGCTGAAGATACACAGAGAAAGAGTAAGAGGATAATATCTCAACTACAACCGAAGAGATGGCTAAAAATCAAGACAATCAGCTACCTCCAGCAATACCCGCTAAATTAGCAAATCAGAATCCTGCTCCTCGTACTATGTATGATTATGCTAAACCTAATTTAACAGGAACTGAGTCAAGTATAGTTAGGCCTGCTATTGCTGCAAATAATTTTAAACTGAAACCTAACACGATTCAAATGACACAATAGTTTGTTTAGTTTGATGGTTTGCAGGATGAGAATCCCAACACTCACTTGGCAAATTTTCTGGAATTTTGCGACACTTTCAAAATCAATGGCGTTTTTGATAATGCCGTTCGCCTTCGGTTATTCCCTTTTTTACTGAGAAATAAAGCTAAACAGTGGTTGAACTCATTACCACGATGGTCCATCACTACATGGGAACAAATGACCGAAAAATTTTTATTAAAATATTTTTCACCGGCTAAAACAGCTAAGTTGCGTAATGATATCTCCTCTTTTCTCCAGATGGACTTAGAAACACTTTACGATGCATAGGAGAGATACAAGGACCTACTGCGAAGGTGCCCTCACCACAGGTTACCTCTATGGCTACAAGCTCAAACGTTCTACAATGGTGTGAATCCCTCGACAAGACAGACGATTGACTCAGCTACTGGCGGAACCATCAACAACAAAACACCTGAAGAAGTTTACGAATTTGTTAAGGAGATGTCACTGAATAACTATCAGTGGCAAGTCATGAAGACTAAGCAAACGAAAACAGTAGGCGTTTATAACGTCAACTCAGTTACTATGCTGTCAAATCAGGTAGTACTTCTAAATAAAAAGATTGATGGTTTACTTGGTTCTATGCAGGTTCACCCAGTAATGCAGTGTGAAGCGAGTGGAGGTGGATCGAGTAATCCTGAATATCAACCCTATGGCCACAACATAGAGAATGAGCAATTAAATTATATGGGTAATAATCCTCGATCTCAAAATAATCCTTACAGTAATACCTATAGTGCAGGTTGGAGGAATCATCCAAACTTCTCATGGAGAGGTCAAGGAAATAAGAGACCAACAGCCACCTTATCAACAAGAGAAGAAACTGAACCTTGAGGAGATGCTATCCAAATTCATCTCGATGTCAGAAACCCATTTCCAGAATACCGAGACAGCACTTAAGAATCAACAAGCATCAATTCAAGGACTCGAAACTCAGATAGGCCAGCTGTCCAAACTAATCTCCGAAAGACCACAAGGTAGCTTGCCAAGTAACACTGAACCTAACCCAAGGGAACAGCTCAATGCAATTAATGTTCAAGATAAAGAAGGATTCGTTGAGCCTAAGCCAGAATTGATGCAAGAAACTGTGGTGAGCAAAGGTAAAGGTGAGGTAAGTCATAATGAAAACAAAATGGTGAATGTAGAATATAAACCTTGTTTCCCATACCCTAACGAGATAAGGAAAGATTGCTCAGGCGAACAATTCGTTCAATTCCATAAACTTCTAAAAAAATTACGTATTAACTTACCGTTTATTGAAGCTCTGTCACAGATGCCAAATGCAATGAAATTTTTAAAAGAGCTTTTAGCAAACAAGCGGAAGTTGGATGAGGCGTCGCATGTAGAGCTAAACGCAGTTTGCTCAGCTATTCTATAGAATAAGCTACCCTACAAATTGAAAGATCTAGGGAGTTTTACAATTCCTTGCTTGATTGGTAGTTTAGATGTGAATAATGCATTAGCTGATTTAAGGGCTAGTATTAACGTCATGCCTTACAAAATGTTTAAGCAACTATGTATTGGGAAACCTAAACAAACTAGGATGAGCATTCAATTGGCAGATAAAACTATAAGATTTCTTAGGGGTATTATTGAAGATGTGTGACAACCCGAATCAGGGCCTAATCGGAATAGTGGTTTCGTGACCACAAATTCGAGATAGAAATAATTGCTTTATAATTATTTTATAATTATTTTGAGGTTTATGATATGATTTCATGATTTCGTGAAAATTTCGTGAAGAAATTCAATGCATAAAGTGCTTAATTTGAAGTTAGGGACTAAATTGAATAAGTTGCAAAACTTGCATTCTAGAAGTTTCTAGTATGAAATTGCTTTAAAATATTAATTAGGAGGTCTTAAATAGCAATTTGACCAATTTTAAGTTCATGGACAAAATTAGGACATGGAAAGAATTTTTGAAAGTTTAGTAGTAAGGGCATTTTGGTCATTTAGGGGTAAAATGAATTAAAATACAAAATTAAAAGCCAATTTTGCTCATCTTCTTCATGGAGGCCAAAATTAGCATGGGGGAGGCCATGGCTAGGGTTTTCAAGCTTTCCAAGCTCAATAGTAAGTGATTCCAAGCCCCGTTTTTAATGTTCTTTACGTTTTTGGAATCTCGGTAGCTCGATTAAGCTTATTCTAGCAATTATTTAAGCTAGGGTTCATATTTGGAAAAATACCCATAGGTGAAATGTGTTTATTTTGATGTTTTATGGTAGAATATGAAGCTTGAAATTGTGTTAAACAAATTTTGCTAAGTGATTTTTCGTAAAAACAAGTAAAACGGCATAATCGATAAAAATATCTATTGTTCATAACTATGTGTTATAGTGAGAATTTGATGTTGCCATAGAAGGGAAAAATGATCAGTATGTCATAAAACACAAGGAAATAGGATGAAGTTTAATTTTCGAGTCTTGGGGCAAAAGTGCAAATATGCAAAAGTTTAGGGGTCAAAATGCAAATTTGTAAAAATATGATTTTTAGACCCACATGAATAGTGTGATTAATTATTAGGCTAAATGTGATATTATAGATCAAGAAAGGCGTGGGATCGATCTCGAACGGGGAAAGGAAAATGTTTTGGACTAGATTGCAAAATTTCTATATTTTGCACCGAGGTAAGTTTGTATGTAAATAATACATTAAGTTCATTTACATTTTTATATTTCAGCCTATTATATATATTTTAGCCGATTTTGAAGCATAAATTGATTATTGGAAGAATGGAAATAAGTAATAGAGAGAAAATCCCGTTGAACATTCGGAAGAATTGAATAATATAGATGGAGTGTAGCTAGGTCACATGTATGATGCCGAGTGCACATCATGTGTACAAGAAAGCTACACGATACTATGTAGTAGCTAGGTCACATGTGTGATATGGGAAGTATCCCATGTAGACAAGAGAACTACGGGAGAGAGATAAATGTAGCTAGGTCACATGTGTGATACGGGAAGTATCCCATGTAGACAAGAGAGCTACGGGATATATGTAGCTAGGTCGCATGCGTGGTTCCAGGTGAAGGACACCATGTAGACAAGAGAGTTACAAGATAAATTGGCTAGGTCACATGGGTGGTACTAAGTGTTCACCATGTGTACAAGAGAGCCGAATTATATGAAATATGATGGTGGAGTCAGTCTTTGAAACCATCAAGTATCGAGAATTGATCCGAATTGTTCAACGGGATGACTTTATGGTGACAATGTAATTATGGACCTATACTTGTAATGTATGAAATGTAGTGAAAATGAATTGTGATATGTATGTTAAAATGAGGTTAATACAAAGAAAGTGTGAAAGAGTGAATTAGCACTAAAACTGTTGTGGGACAGTAGCAGTGACATGATTTTGAAAACTCACCAAAAATAGTATGAATTTAACTAGAGGCTGAATGAGATGTGAAATTAAAGCTTGATGAGTCTATTTTCATATAAAAGAAACGGAACAAGTAAAGGAATTCTATATTTTTAGATATTTATAATTATGTGTGACTTGCTCAGAATGACTATGTGATCCCCTGTTCCAACTTTAAAAAATCATTAAAAATTGTAAAAAACAAATTAAGAAATATAGTTTATATGCATAAATTCATTATTGAGTCTAGTTTTAAATGAAACAGGTTTCATGATTATTTAAATTGTATACTGGGAGAAATTAAATTCGTAGTGAATAGAGGTTAGATCAGTCGAGCGGTGTAACAGGGGAAATTTTAACTAATAAACTGTACTAATTGGCTTAACCAAAAATTCTAGAAAAAAATTAGTGAATAGATATATGAGTCTATTTTCAAGGAAAATTTACAGAATTGGATTTCAAGTTTCGTAACTCGAGTTATGATTTATTTAGTGAACATGACGCAGGAGAGACAGCTTGACCAAAGTGGAATAAATAGTGAAATTAAAAGTAGATACACTTGAGTTATTATGTAATCATACTAAATTCTTTATTCATTATTTATGTACTTGCTTACTAAGCGTAAAGCTTACTTCCTTCTTTTCATTTATTTTTAGTTTGTCAGGTCAGCTCAGGGGTTGGAGATCGTCGGAGGCAGCATCACACTATCAAGCCATTACCCTTGGAGTATTGGCTAGTATATGTTAAATGTTTTCATGTGAGTGGCATGTATAAGAAGTTTATTTCATGTCATGTATTATTATTATGATTTGGTTTACGTATTGGCCTACATTGAGCTTTTGTACATGGCCATGAGATGTGGTCTTTATTTATTGTGGTTTGCAACTTTTAATTTTGGGCAGAACTTTGTGACCCGATTTTATATGTTTGTGAATGTTTAAGTCCGTGCGCCTCGAACCTTGTTCCAGTGTCGGATACGGGTGAAGGGTGTTACATTTATTGGTATCGAGCTATGGTTTAGTCGGTTCTCGGACTAACCTAGCATGTGTAAATGTCCAGCTATACATGCCAGCGATCCGTGATAGTGTGATGTCTCCCGACGCGTATGAACACCGTCTTGTTTAGACAGAGGTACTCTCCAACCGAGTTGCACTGACCATGTTCAATGTGATGCGAAAGTGTTTGAATAAAATTACGATTATGATGAGTCTCGATTTAGAAAAGTATGAATAAAAATTTATGATATATATATAAGTGATAACACGTGAGATGAAAAGGTCATGTTGTAATAAATATCTATACATGCTTGATGCTCCTATGATGTAGCGTATTTGATTTACTTGATAAGGTGAATGGGATAAATAGAAATTCGTAGAGGTATGAGTAAAAGTTCCTAATATTATGATATGAATAAATATGTCATTGCCTTGATTGAACATTGAATGTTGATGAATGTGAATGATATTTTTTTATGAGATAAATGATTATAATGAAATGAATTTATCTATGTTAAATTGTTTGGTCTGAATTATGTGATTGTAATGATATGTATATGATGATGCATGAAATGAAAGTTGCCATTGTGATGCAAATATCTATGTTTGTTTAACCCTTATATGATGTCATGAGTATGATTTGCTCGAGTAGATGAATGGATAAGTCAAGCTATTCAAAATAAATAAATAAATAAAATATGATGCATGCATAATTATACTTGACTAAATGAGATAACTGGAAAGTGGGCATTAAACCAATATGAATGTTAGTTACTCGAAATGAATGACATGATTGAGATATGATTGCTCTGATGAAAACTGTGTTTCATGTATATATAAATGAGAGTTGAGTCAGAGGCCTTACGACCCCTTCCCCCTTATCAAAGTGGTGTTTTATAATGGAATTTCATGAGATTTGTACTGAATAAGTTTCCGGTTGAGAAACCAAAGAGTTCAGTGCTAGAATAATTATAAATATGATTAGAGATTGAAGAATGAGTTGATAAGTAAAGTCAAAGCTAAAAAAAAAAAAAAAGTATCAGATTGGCATAAGGATTATTGGAGTTATGCACTATTCCAATTAGAGAAGAAAATTATTTTGATAAATTGAATTACTAAGGTACAAGGTCAAGGAAAGTGCAAAACAAAATTTATTCAGAACTAGTCTTCTTTAGTGAAAAATAATATGAAATTTTTGATGACGAAAATAGTTGGGGAAATGATATCCGAGATGTGTAATATCCGAGTGTGACGATTCTGGTGGGATGATTTTTTAGCAGCTTTCTTCTAAGATGTTTTATGTGTTTATTCGTTCCCGAAAATATTTCTAGGGTTGTTGATCTTTTGAATAAATTCTAGTTATATGAGGATGTTTTCTAATCGATGTTAGACGAAAGCATTGGTAGCTTTGATCGGGTTTATAATTTGTATTGCTCTATTCTTTCGGGCATTCTATTATATTCACTGATTAAAAAAAAAAAAAAAAAAAAAAAGAGAATATGTATAATACTATGATTTTGTTTCATCTACTTGATGCTCCATTTGATATGTATATATAGGAAGATACATTGTTCTTGTTGCATTTAATTCCAGTGAGATTAAATGATGTTTTCTATTGGATTTCTTTTCTTTAAGGAATTATCGGGATTTTCTATATTTTCCTATGAGTCCGGTTTTTGATTTTCCTAGGCATAGTATCGTATCTTGGGTTTCTTTATTCAGGTTTCTCTATCTTGGATTTCTTTATTTGGTTTTCTTGTTATCTTTATTCCGTAATTTGTCAATTATGACTCATGCTTGGAGTGCATTCTTCACTCGTGATAATCATGTCAAGTATGAACTATACTTCGATTTGATTTGAGTAATATGGTGATTTCATGATTGGGATTTTTCTAATTTTCGTGTAAGGTTTGACAACGATAAAAGCATAAGTGATAAAAGTCACGAGTTTCAATCGGTATGGTGGATTACTTCTCTCAAATAAGTCAATTATAGTTAATGTCTTCAATTGAGATGTTTTGGTTACTTGAGCTAATGCAATTGAAATAGTTTTGATTAACGTAAGAATGAATAGTAAAGGATGGCATGATGAAATATTTTGTAACTAGAAGAAAGGATTATTTTCGAGGTTATATCAGAATTATTTCCGTAGTGGAAAGAGTAAAATATGATAGTGAGTAGTAAACTAAAAGAGTATAGTGAGGATCGACTTCTGATGTTGAATTTCAGATTGGATCCGATTCATGATATTATTATTCGAGGCTTATACGAGAAAGAATTGTATGAAGCTCACAGTGAAATTTGCCTATTCATTCAGAGAGTAATGACGTGTACTATAATTTGATTCAGATGTTATTGGATTATGATTTATTGATGATGAAAATCTGTATGATTATTTCGGAAGAGTGTAGGTCCCTTTGATCGTTGGATTTCTTGGAATTCTAGTCTCCATTAACCAAATTGAGATCTGGTTTTATGTCAAGATGACAAGGGAAACGGAGAAGGCTTGAAAATTTAAGAACAATTGAGAGATGAGTCCGTAAGCTTTCATAATATATGAAAAAAAATTAAAAAGATATATTGGAGGCACCACCTGAGTGATCTTCACCATCGAATCTGAAATTTATGCATCTAAGTGAAGACCACTTTTCCGGTAAGATTTTCGGGGACGAAAATCTCTAAAGGGGGGGAGAATTGTGACAACCCGAATCAGGGCCTAATCGGAATAGTGGTTTCGTGACCACAAATTCGAGATAGAAATAATTGTTTTATAATTATTTTATAATTACTTTGAGGTTTATGATATGATTTCATGATTTCGTGAAAATTTCGTGAAGAAATTCAATGCATAAAGTGCTTAATTTGAAGTTAGGGACTAAATTGAATAAGTTGCAAAACTTGCATTCTAGAAGTTTCTAATATGAAAGTGCTTTAAAATATTAATTAGGAGGTCTTAAATAGCAATTTGACCAATTTTAAGTTCATGGACAAAATTAGGACATGGAAGGAATTTTTGAAAGTTTAGTAGTAAGGGCATTTTGGTCATTTAGGGGTAAAATGAATTAAAATACAAAATTAAAAGCCAATTTTGCTCATCTTCTTCATGGAGGCCGAAATTAGCATGGGGGAGGCCATGGCTAGGGTTTTCAAGCTTTCCAAGCTCAATAGTAAGTGATTCCAAGCCCCGTTTCTAATGTTCTTTACGTTTTGGAATCCGGTGAGCTCGATTAAGCTTATTCTAGCAATTATTTAAGCTAGGGTTCATATTTGGAAAAATACCCATAGGTGAAATGTGTTTATTTTGATGTTTTATGGTAGAATATGAAGCTTGAAATTGTGTTAAACAAATTTTGCTAAGTGATTTTTCGAAAAAACGAGTAAAACGGCATAATCGATAAAAATATCTATTGTTCATAACTATGTGTTATAGTGAGAATTTGATGTTGCCATAGAAGGGAAAAATGATCAGTATGTCATAAAACACAAGGAAATAGGATGAAGTTTAATTTTCGAGTCTTGGGGCAAAAGTGCAAATATGCAAAAGTTTAGGGGTCAAAATGCAAATTTGTAAAAATATGATTTTTAGACCCACATGAATAGTGTGATTAATTATTAGGCTAAATGTGATATTATAGATCAAGAAAGGCGTGGGATCGATCTCGAACGGGGAAAGGAAAATGTTTTGGACTAGATTGCAAAATTTCTATATTTTGCACCGAGGTAAGTTTGTATGTAAATAATACATTAAATTCATTTACATTTTTATATTTCAGCCTATTATATATATTTTAGCCGATTTTGAAGCATAAATTGATTATTGGAAGAATGGAAATAAGTAATAGAGAGAGAAATCCCATGTTGAACATTCTAAGAATTGAATAATATAGATGGAGTGTAGCTAGGTCACATGTATGATGCCGAGTGCATCATCATGTGTACAAGAAAGCTACACGATACTATGTAGTAGCTAGGTCACATGTGTGATACGGGAGTATCCCATGTAGACAAGAGAGCTACGGGATAGAGATAAATGTAGCTAGGTCACATGTGTGATACGGGAAGTATCCCATGTAGACAAGAGAGCTACGGGATATATGTAGCTAGGTCGCATGCGTGGTTCCAGTGAAGAAGGACACCATGTAGACAAGAGAGCTACAAGATAAATTGGCTAGGTCACATGGGTGGTACTAAGTGTTCACCATGTGTACAAGAGAGCCGAATTATATGAAATATGATGGTGGAGTGTGTCTTTGAAACCATCAAGTATCGTGAATTGATCCGAATTGTTCAACGGGATGGCTTTATGGTGACAATGTAATTATGGACCTATACTTCTAATGTATGAAATGTAGTGAAAATGAATTGTGATATGTATGTTAAAATGAGGTTAATACAAAGAAAGTGTGAAAGAGTGAATTAGCACTAAAACTGTTGTGGGACAGTAGCAGTGACGTGATTTTGAAAACTCACCAAAAATAGTAGGAATTTAACTAGAGGCTGAATGAGATGTGAAATTAAATCTTGATGAGTCTATTTTCATATAAAAGAAACGTAACAAGTAAAGGAATTCTATATTTTTAGATATTTATAATTGTGTGTGACTTGCTCAGAATGACTATGTGATCCCCTGTTCCAACTTTGAAAAATCATTAAAAATTGTAAAAAACAAATTAAGAAATATAGTTTATATGCATAAATTCATTATTGAGTCTAGTTTTAAATGAAACAGGTTTAATGATTATTTGAATTGTATACTGGGAGAAATGAAATTCGTAGTGAACAGAGGTCAGATCAGTCGAGTGGTGTAACAGGGGAAATTTTAACTAATAAACCGTACTAATTGGCTTAACCAAAAATTCTAGAAAAAAATTAGTGAATAGATATATGAGTCTATTTTCAAGGAAAATTTACGGAATTGGATTTCAAGTTTCGTAACTCGAGTTATGATTTATTTAGTGAACATGACGCAGGAGAGACAGCTTGACCAAAGTGGAATAAATAGTGAAATTAAAAGTAGATACACTTGAGTTATTATGTAATCATACTAAATTCTTTATTCATTATTTATGTACTTGCTTACTAAGCGTAAAGCTTACTTCCTTCTTTTCATTTATTTTTAGTTTGTCGTGTCACTCGGGGTTGGAGATCGTCGGAGGCAAAGATCACACTATCAAGCCATTACCCTTGGAGTATTGGCTAGTATATGTTAAATGTTTTCATGTGAGTGGCATGTATAAGAAGTTTATTTCATGTCATGTATTATTATTATGATTTGGTTTACGTATTGGCCTACATTGAGCTTTTGTACATGGCCGTGAGATGTGGTCTTTATTTATTGTGGTTTGCAAGTTTTAATTTTGGGCAGAACTTTGTGACCCGATTTTATATGTTTGTGAATGTTTAAGTCCGGTAACGCCTCGAACCTTGTTCCGGAGTCGGATACGGGTGAAGGGTGTTACAAGATGTACTAGTGAAAATAAATAAGTTCATGTTTCTCATTGATTTCATTGTTCTAGACATAGAGGAGGATAACAACACCCCTTTGATTTTAGGGAGGCCCTTTTTAGTGACTGCTAAAACAATTATTGATGTTGGCACAGGTGAGCTCACACATCATGTGGGAAATGAAACGATCACCCTTCAAGCTAGTAATTTTGGCAACACATCGAATATTGAAGGTAATTGTCCACACCAGTCTACTAAAACTGACAATATGACGCAACCTACTTTGCAGGAATTGAGTCTAAAAGAAGTACATGAGCCATGTTCAAGCAATAATAGAGAACCCATTCATGAAGAACGAAGGCTACAAATTGAGGAGCTAGATAAATGGTGAGCACATAATCTGAGAAAACACGATAAACCAAAACTACGCCAGAACGAGCTCAATACCTCCCCAAATCTACTTAAGGTTGGAGATAAAGTCTTACTAGATGCCGCAGATCCTCACATTGTCACTGCCAAACCAAATGAAGAAATCCCTCTTACGGTACTTAGTATTTTCCCATTCGGTACAGTCGAGGTAAATCATCCTAAGTTCAGAACTTCTAAGGTAAATAACACACGTCTAAAACCTTATTTTGGTGAGATTGATAGCAGGAATGAGGAGTATGAACTCCTTAAACCACCATGACCATTCAACAGAGAGGTAACTCAAGCTTAGACTATAAATAAGCGCTTCTCGGGAGGCAACCCGAGCATTAACTGTATTAACTTCTGTAAATTTTAGTGTTTAACACCTAACCTACTAACGGAGCTCTTGAAAACAGGTACACCGCATAGACACGGCCAAGCACACGAGCGTGCTTAGGACCGTGTGGAAATAGGGTAAAGATTTTCCCAAAACACGGGCTACGATAAACTTCCACGGCCGTGCGACATGGCCGTGGGCGAACCTGTCAAAATAATACGGGCGTGTGACATGCCCGTGCCTTAGGACCGTGGTTGAAACTGAGAAACTAGCACAGGTGTGCGACACGCCCATGCCTAACAGTCGTGGGCAAACCTGTCAAATTAACACAGGTGTGGGGATTGCATACACGGGCGTGGGATAAGCGAACGAAGCTAGACACGGTCGTGAAACACGGCCATGTTCACCAACACGCCCGAGGTACATGAGTGTGTGTCGAATTTTAGACGCGCCAAAATAGGAAAAACGTGAAACACACGGGCTGAAATTAGGGCATACGGGCGTGTCCCCTGGCCGTGTGACCCAAAATCTATTAATGCCCAGCACTATTCATTATCTTCCCCACTCAAAAACCCTAACCCTAGCTGCTGCAAGTTCACACGCTCTCCCTGCCACGCTTGTGCGCCACCTTCAACTCTATTTTTTGACGCTCAATCTTCTCTTCTTAGCATTTGTTTACTTCTTCCTTGTCTATTTTACTTATTTCTAGGGCTTTTTATCATAATAATATGTAGGTTTTCATGTTCTTTTCATATTTTTTATCATTTAAATGTCATAATCTAGAATACCTATCATCTTTTTCATATTAAAGTTCTCACCTATTGCATGATTCCTTTACTCCATTTAATTAGTTAGAAGTCAATATGCATGATTAGGGTAGTTGAAATTTTCATCCCTTTTTGTGTTTCCATTCTCTCATACATATAATAGGTTGCATTCTAGTCTTTGTCAATTTTACTCACAACACAATGCTCATGCTACAAAAAAAATATGTTATTGAACTTAGTATTTTTAATAATTGCGACTGAACATATTCATGGTTTTTCTTTTTTGATTTTAGTTGCATTTTACCTTGTCCACACTTTAAGATGACTTAATGGTTCAAAATTCAGGTTCACTATGTCATCATCGCGAGGGAAGAAAACTATCGTCCCCACCTCGAAGAAACAAAAGGGAACGTCATCTTTCTCAGGCCCTACCGCAGAAATTCACCACCCTTTCTTACAATTCTCCAACGGGCCCCAAGAAGAACTTTTCCAAATACTACGGGCCGTACCTTTAACAGCGGGCCGCTGTATCGATTGGGCTGCTATCGAACAAGTGCAGTTAGCTGATGCGATCCGGGCCCTCCTTACCACCGATCCTTAGGAGCTATTCTTTGGGATCATCAAGCCAACATACTTAGAGCTAATGGTGGAACTATGCTTCATATTCCATCTTCAAATGGTAATAACGAACAACGATGATCCCGACACAGTCTAGTTTTGCTTAGGCGGATTAGTCCGCCAGCTAAGCGTCCCAGAATTCGACACCGCATTGGGTTTATATACCGAGGAGTTCAGAGAGGAGAATGACTTATGTATGCATAATCCAATCATGATGTATGTATGCAAATTCTTATATCCCCATCCAACCTGTACACCCCATTTCCAACCAACATTTACTGTGGGAAGATACTCGACCCACCCATCCTTATTACAACCTGGTGTGGAACCAGTGCGGCCGCACTTAATAGTGTAGCATAGCTGCTTATAAACGGTGTAGCACCAGTTACGGTACTACTTAACGGTGCAGTAAAGCTGCTCGGTGGCTAAAAAGCCTTCGGTGGATCCACAGTCGTCGAGCAACCATGCAATCCTTATACACTTCCTCCAATCATAAACCCAGCGCATATGTAACATAATAATGAATGGATGCAGCATATATCATACATAGATCATACTCATAACACATAGGGGTATTTCAGTAATTTCTACCCTACAAGGGTATTTTGGTAATTTCTTAGCAGTATGGGTCTTAATTGCGAACTTTGGCCCGTCAACAAGTCCTCGTTGGCCAAAGTGAATAGACACTATGCACCAGGTAGGATTCCAGAGAAGAGGAGGTGGGTCATTAAGACCGCTTAAGTACCAAGCTCTCCCTAGATCCAATCCTAAACATGCATATGCCCATTGCCACACTTTACCCTTATGACTTGTCCATAGACGAATTTGATAAATTAGTTAAGTTTTATGCTGCTTACATACATTCATAGGGCCCATCAGGCCCAATCACATTAATACGGCCCCTTAGGCTCAATCAAACTTATATGGCCCATCAGGCCTGAATCCAATCCAAACCATTCAACAAACTTAATCAGCTCATCACATATTACCAAATTATCAACTTTTGCTTATTTGGGCTCACGGGCCCATCGGGCCCATTTGGCCCATCCTGGCCCAGTTGGCCAAAACGTGGCCCAAGTCCATGAGATCTCTCATGGGGTCTCTAGTATCGTATCGAATACCCTCTTACGAGTGTTCGCGCACTTGCAAGACTATCGTATCCAACTTTTAACTTTTCAGCATTTCAACATTTCAGTTTTTCGGTATTTCAGAATTTGTCAATCTACTGTGTGTGCGAAGTGTGTGTACACACCTGGTAATCCAGCGTGCTGTGATTCCCTTAGTCACAAACCTTGAGCACCAATCCCTAATAGCTTTTCCTTGATCATGTATTCCCTAGATCAAAACCGCAAAACACCTAAGAAGTAATTCGGCAGAGAGCTAAAATTCGAGATCCAATACTAATTCCCTACCAAAGTCGATTAGAAAGAGTGAGGGAGAGGAGTAATCGGTATTAACAATGCTAGCCAAAAAAGAGATAAGGTACTTACACCAAAAGAGCAATCGGCCCAAGGGAGATTCAGTTTTTCGGCTTTTAAACTAATATGGTGAATAAGGTTTATTCGGCACAAATTAAAAAAGAAGAGTAGAAGAAGGAATCGGCTAACCTAAAGGGTAAATCAAAAGAGAATTGAAGAAAGAAAGAATGGAAAAAAAATCAGCTAGCAAAGATGGGAAAGCCAATCGGCACTTAAAAAAAATGGAAGAATTTGGCATTAGCCTAGGATCCCAAACTCAGCACATATTTATAGCCTATAGCCAAATTGTCTAAACCTAAATTCCCAATTTAGCTCCATCACTTCCCCCTTCAAATCTCCTCATTTTTCTCCCTGATAACTCCCCAATCTATTTCCTAAATTTTCTCTCCTGAACACTCCTCTTAGAGTCCATCTTCACGCTACTTCCAACCTTCTAGAAGGCCAAAAATAAACTCTTAAAAATACTAAGCTAGGATTCAAACCTAGGATCTCCTTGCTAACCATTAATGCCACCTCCCCACACCCTAAGTGGCGTCACTTAGCCACTCCACCACAAGGCTTTTTGATGCCATTTTTCCCCTATTTTTACTTAAAAGCCCAACTACTCACAACCCTGGTTCTTTTAATAATTAAATTAAAATTCATCCACTACAAAACTCGAACCCAGAACTTCTCCAACACACCTAGACACTCCAAATTCATTAAAACCTTAAAGCCAACATATCATTTGTCATTTTCTTGCTCACTTAAAAATTTTATGAGACCTAAAGCCCAAAGCCCAATTCCTCTAGGCCCAAAATTCGGGGCATTACAAAATCACTGACAATGATCTTTCTCTTGTGAAACTATCTTTGATGTGTATTTGCTCAGTCGCACAAATTTGGCCTCATACTCAACCGTTGGCAGTTCACCTGGCACAAGGTTGTTGAACTCACGCTTGCGAGTCTCCATATACTAGTCACCCATAAACTTCTTCTTGAAAGCCCCTAAGAAGAACTCTTATGTCAATCTATCCATAATAGTTTCTTGCTTCACAATATTCCACCAGTGATGTGTTAGCTTCTCAAGCCAATATTCCCCTTTGCTAGGGTTAGCTCCTCCAATAACACTAAATTCTCTACCACCTAGAGTTCACATCCAATAACACTAAATTCTCTACCACCTAGAGCTCACAGACACTCTAGTGGCAAACCATGGTTCGTAGGTGCAGTATTGGCACAGCAGCTCACTAAATAGATCTAATCATTCCCTAAATCAAATGCTCCACTTCTTCTTTCAAGATGTTCGCCCTATAGGGTCGCTCGTGCATAGCCAAAGTCTGGTTACCTTTTGAAGGGTTAGCAACTTCATTCAAACAATTCGCAGCACTCTATGATGAGGCATTCTTGCTTACTCTAAACATACATGAGATACTGACTTAGGTAAGACTCCGAACACATGAAACTGGGCATTCACAACTTAATAGATAGACTTGTGAACACAGTTCGCCAAACACAATTTACTTATTGGATTTGCAAATAGAAGAGAGATGATACGAGGCATAATCCTATAAAATATATGGCTATACCAAAGGCGATGTTATTCCAAGTCCTACCTAAAACATGCAGTTGCATACATATAGTACTTCTAGATTTTAGGAACTAACTTGGCGAACTTACCTTATCGAAACTAGCAAACATACTTCTTTAATTCTGGAGAACACACCTCACCACCCTGGCTAGCTTAACTATCGAATGATCAATCTAGTCAACAGAACTCTAATACAAACCAATGTAACACCCCAAACCCGGATGAGTAGGTTTAACCTGAATCTGGCGTGCCATATTATTCATAAAAGTGACATTTCATTAACTCCCAACCTTTCCTCCAATATAGCACTTGATTCCAACATAAAATATGCTAAGTTATCTCACAGTAGTGGAATTAACTTAATCTTAGCATACAAAACATTCGAGCTTGCAAAAGAACAAGGAAAAAGGTTCGCATTTCCAATAATAGAAAGACTTAAGTGTTCACATACATCAAATAACGTAAGTTCACTTAGCAGCATTCAACATGATAAGTTCGCATACTCAATACAAATAGTTTGGATAGTAACTAAATTTTCAATGTGCAATATAGTTTTGCAAACAAACAGACCTCGCAACAAGAGGTATCATACATGCATGGATTTTTATACTTTAATAAGGTTTTCATAAGTACGTATATGGGTTTGTACAATTGACCTGGTTCACTAAGTAATATGACTATCGCCTACAGGGGTACACATGAAATTTTTGATGTAACAATTATAAAGAGGTCATAGAAAATTGAGACTTGGCAAATAATCTGACTCGCATACTCAGACAAAACACAATGTAACAAACATGCATGAAGAAACATCAACTTTATTCATAATATTAAGATAATAAGGTACTTTAAGGCATAGTTCGCTATAAATAAACTTAAACTTAGAAGTAAATATTATAAGTAGAGTCGTCTTATGGTAAATTGAAATCCAAATAAGTAGTAAAAAACTCCCATCGTCTATTTTCCCAGGTTCGCTAATATCTAGTCAGGTGTAAGCCTTGCCAAGTCATCTACCTCGCCACTGCCTTCACTACCTACTTACCTGCGGAGTGAGGGAAAAGTAGGTGAGTTCATTGCAAACTCAGTCAATAATCAGGAATCAACAAAGTATGCTTTAAAACTGAGCTTTGAAAACGAAAAGAAGACTTGGTATTAAAATTATTGTTCGGGGGTTAGGTTGTGAGACCCAGCTCGCATGTTTTACTAAAAATCATACTTAAAAACTTAGTTTGTACTTTTTGAAAATCATAAATTATACAACATGAAATCATGCACACATACTTTTCTTATTAGAATGGCTGAGAAACATAAAATATGTTCTTGGACTTAACACACTTATTAGAATGGCTGAGGAACATAAGATACATTCAAGCCCACACTTATCTTAGTCTTGTTGGATATACAAATCTCCTTATAACACCTTGGAATGACTCAAAGAGTCATTATAAGATGTCCCATAACTACAGCGTGAGGCAATACATTTTCCTGTACACACCATGGCTCAGTGGATAGAGCATAGCTCAGCATTCCCTTATCACTCCACATGTCATACGGTATCAACTCCCAAAATCACAAAAACAGAGAGATTAGTACTCATAATCCTTTGGTATACCAATATATCCAACATGGCTTGCCAAGGAGCACACATAGAGACTTATCATAGAGAGCTCGCATAGGGAGCTAATAACTCTTAAAAGGAATTATATTTCATGCCTTTGGATCTAGTTAATTGTATGTACTAAAGCACATCTAGTTGCATTTTAGGACATTTCATTCGTATTTTTAGCATTGCATTAGAACTTGGGTTGTGTTTAAATATTAGGTACGTTTAATTGCTTGTGGAAAGGCTTTGTTTTGTGGTATTGGTAGGTGTAAGGTAAGGAACAAGAAATACAAAAGTGAAGTTTTTCCAAGGCAAAAGGGTGGTCAGATTGCCAACTCGTATGCAATGGAAATTCCGGGAAGGTGCCTAGTCAATATTAAGTGCATATCAGTTTTAGCTCAACTCTACTTGTTCCAGATAAATCTGCCTTGAAAATAGGAGAAGATAAATCTTGGGCTATTGGAATTATCCTGAAAAAAGAAAAAAAAATAATTTAAAAAGAAGAAATGGAGGAAACCCTTAGGAGAAAACGAAGGGTGAGATCCTTAGGCGAAATAGAAGGTAGCGGTTGAATAGAGACATGAAAAGGAAAAATGAAGGCAATCCCTCTAAACCACCTTAGGACACTGCGCAGCTAGAGTGTAGATTGGGCAAGCGAACGTTGTCTTCCCGACATTCTTCCATTATTTCTAATTTGTTCCTTTGTGAATTACAATGATGAAAATGATGTTTGAGTTGAACTTTATTTGCCAACCTACGAGCTAAATGTCATAGGGTTGGGATTACTTTGATGAAACTTTAACTGTTTTTAATGCTTGCTGTATAAATCTGAACTATATTACTATTTCATTCAATTATTTTATTCTTTAAATTGCATGTGAGCAATCCCTAGACATAGTCGACTGTGCAACATACCCTTAATATAATCTAAATTATAAAAAGGCTATATTAGTTAGACCATGGTTGAATGATATAAGCAAGTACTCGACAGATAGTTGTAGTAGACTCTAGACATAGAGCAGCGTTCATATAAAAGGAAACAGTGCAGGGTACCATATTAAAGGCCTATAGACATAGGCAAGGTCACTTGAGGTTTCTACTTTCAAAAGAGGTAGGCCACTTTAGAATTCTTCTGAGTAGTAGGTTAAGTATGATTTTGCTGAGGCATTGCTGATAAGAAAAGTACATCTTAGTAATCCCGACCTTCCCACTCAACATCGAGTAACCCTTACCTTTTTTTGTAGTATATTTGCCATTGCATCCTTAGTTGTTAATTTTTTAGTTACATATTATTCATATAATCCTTTTTACAATTGTCATTACATTCCTACTTTCGTTTTGCCTTAGAATTTCTAAGTATTCATAAACTCCACATATTGTATACATCATTATTTTTTTTAATTGCCACTACATACTTACCATAGTTTTCTCATAGCCTTAACGTAGTTTATTATAATAACTTGACCATTTGTACACCTAATATGATCCTCGTGGGAATGAACTCGCACATATCATATTCACAGGCAACAAGAGCTTACTTGAAAACACTTGTAAAGAGCTCGCACAAAAGCTTGTAAAAACACAATTTATAAAACCATTTAAAAAAAACTTAAAAGCATATGCATGCTTAGGAGCTTGCAGAAAACATATATTTAAACACAGCTTGAAAACTTAACCTTGAAAATAGAGTATCGGAGTTAAAATAGGGTTTTACAAAAAATTTACATTTGCAAACAAAATTCTTGAAGATCATAACGTATAGCATACTTGAAGCAATTTCTTCACTACTCACACTTTGAAAACATATTAGTGAACATACTTACGATGAATCCTAGATCACTCACCAAAAAATAAGAAACTAAAAAAACTGGTTCGCAATATAAATAAACGTACAAATTACTTAAATAGACTATACTTATAAAATTCTGTAACACCTCTAACCCGTAATCGTCATCAGATTAGTGTTACGAAGTATTATCGTACAATAAAAAACAATTAAACTAAATATCAATCAGTAGTATAATCACAACATAAAATAATCAAATACATACATCTCGTCCCAAAATCGAGTCCTCGAGGCCCTAAAAATATATTATAAGTAAATCGATACCAATTTGAAATAACTTGAAAAGTCTAGGATAAAGTCTCAAAATTTTGAAACAGGGGTCACACGCCTGTGTGGCCGGGCTGTGTGCCTCACACTACTGAAACACACGCCCGTGTCTCATCCCGTGTAACCATCGAACTAGTGACACAGGGCAGTGTCCCAACCCATGTCCTCACTCGTGTAACTTTTTAAGTAGGGTCACATGCCCGTGTGTTGGCCGTGTGCTGGGCCGTGTAGCTCACCAACTTGCAACCTAAGGATATCATCGGATGACACATAGCCATGTGGACAAAAAATTTACCTAAAATCAAGCCAATCCAAGACCATTTCATGCATAACCTTACAACATGTTTAAGCACACCTAATGGGACCTAAAAATCACTCAAACACACATCAAAATACCATTTCAAGAATCCTAATTCAACTAACCAATATGTCATTCAAAGGCACCACAATTAACATCCAAACATAACATATTAAAATAAGCCAAAAACACTTTAGTTCATGTATATAATCTAATTCAAAACTCTTATGAAAACCCATCTCAATTAACCAGTTTCATAATACCATAAAAAAGCAACATGGAACCTTATATACAAGCATTTTAAAGTTCCCAAAATGATAATACTTGGTGAAACATTAAAGTAAACCAACCCAACCATAACTTTCACAGCATAAACATACCTAAATGCTAATACAAAACATCCTATGCCTTTCAACCTGATATTCATATATATATATATATACATGCCACTACCCTAATAGTTACAAAAATTACCACCTTGAATGGATAATGTGAGCCGGTTAAATGATCTTACCAAAGTGTCAGCGACAGTTAGCTACAAAATAATCCCAAAAATTGATAAACTTACAAAACTTAGTAAGAACATAGTATAACACTTAATCTAAATGCCATTAAGTACACCTTATATACTATTTGATCTAGGTTTACCGGAGTATAACCAGGGCACGAAAGTGCAATCAGGGGTACCGAAGTACAAACAGGGGCACGTATGTGCAACCATTCAATAATTATCTATGAACATTTAATTAAAGAAATATATTATAAAAACGCAAAAGGAAATTTATTTACGTATTGAAACACTGTGAACTTACCTACTATTCGATTCCGACCAACACGTAAGGACTAATCTATTATTTTCCTTTTTCTCGATTATTATTTTTTTATCCTAGTTTTGGTATGCAATGAAATGAACTTGACCGAATACCCTAGCTCCTTTCCATGGTGATTTTCGATGGAGATAAGATGAAATGAAGAAGATGAACAAGATTTCTTAGGTTATTTTTCATTTTATTTACTAATTTACCTTTTTGCCCTTTAAAAATTATCAAAATTTTAATAATACCATATCCATGTACATCCACTATCAACGTATATGGTATAATTACCATTCAAGTCCATGAAATTTCACTTATATAGCAATTTGACTCTCTTAACTATTAGAACTCAACTTTTTCACCTTTTACGATTTAGTCATTTTCACTTAATTAAGCATTTAAACATTAAAATTTCTTAACAAAATTTTAATATGACCTTAATAAAATCTTGTAGACACTAAATATACAATAAAATAATAATTTACTCGTTAGAATTGTGGTCCAGAAACCACTGTCTAGATATCACTAAAAAACGAGCAGTAACAAACTCACACATGCATGCAACATAGCTTTCTGGACATTCACCTAACAGGACACCTTGATTGCTACGAACTTGGTTCAGAAACAGAGACTTGACGGTAGAATATTCAATGAGAGAAATATCATGAATTAAAGGTTGCATTTATAGACCTAAGTGTCCTAGAATCTTAAGATACCCTACTTGACTTAGGAAATGTGTTACTTGCACGTAAAGTATCACTAATACATCATATCTTTATTTCCTAATTCGAGTCTAACTCAATTTCTAACTGGCAAACCCAAGTTTGCAAATTACCTGGAGAAATATAGCTCACCAAAGATACTAGCGAACAGACTTACAATAAATCTAGCAAACCGCTTACCATGTCTAATGGTGTATATTGCTACTGGAAAGCTCCTTACAGATACTCTTTTGGCAAATTCCAAGCTCGCCTCAATCTTGACGAATCCTTACTTGCAATGCAAAAACTTTCAGGCTCGATCTCGAGATGTCACATGATTAGTCACCAATAAAGCAATTATTACCACCTGACCTTACTTTCTCAACCAAGATAAATTATGATTTACTCAGTTCATCTTATCTTCCGACCTTGTTTAGCCTATGATAACTTCCTAAGATTGTGATAGCACTAGAAAGAACATATGTTTTCTCCCTACTTATTGGTTAATTTGCTCCAATTTAGTTATCTTTAGCACATATTTTAGTATTTTCAGTTTAGTAATTTACTATGACTCAATGGATCTTAGCTTATTTACCCTTAATTTTGTCATATTTTGGTACTAATGTCCCTACATGAGTAATTTCATATTGTGCCCAGATTTGTCGCCGCACCTGACAACTGTCCGGATAGAAACAAAAATGCATGAGCTGTCCACTCTACTAAAACTGACTTGTACTTACAGAGGCAACATGGTTCTGATGAAAGGACACCTAGTCTATTTGAGGAAAAATAATAAATATTCACTTGAAAAAAAAGGGAAAGCTTTTTGAATCATCTTCTACAACCTATCCCTTGAAGCTTTCGGCTATGGTGGCTTAAGCTCCGACGGGTGAACCGACGTGAAAATGATGCAGCTTAGCTCTTGATGAGGAGACCTGAGTACGGTACAAGAGGGAATAGAGAGATTCAAGTCGAGTTGTCTAGGAATAGTATTCTCCACTTGTTTCTTTTATATTTCTTTTCTAACAATGGTGTTTACTTTCTATTTCATGTTTATACAGAAGTATATATGATTTCTAGGTTAAATGTTATTTTATTCAATCTTGTTTCTACTGTTTAATCTTTGGGTTTGAATTTTTTTAGCATGGAAGTGTTATTGCAGTCACTAACACTAGAAAGTGCACTGACAGTTCAAGCTAACAAGCATGACAAAGAAAGTTGCTTGAGGATTAGAGGAATTTAATCCACTTGTTCTTAATAGTGTTCCATTGCCAGCATTGGAAGGTGGGGTTAATGTGCATGTTTAAGTCTTAGATAAAATAAAGAAGTTAAGCTTGGTTAGATATTCATTGCAGTTTAATGCATCAACAATCACCTATCCTTTTTACCTTCTGAGCACTTAGCATTCTATAGAATATTCTCGTTGGGCATCCTAGTTTCTCACTATCATATTTTATCTTATTATTTTCAAGTTATTGCTTCGACAACTACTCTTACAATTTATCTCAATTTATCTATTTATTGCATTGACATTAATAAACAAAAGACAACCATCCTCATGGTATCGATTTCCGATAGACTCATATTTGTCTACTATACTTGCATTGACAATGTACACTTGCACATTATTGCTGTGATGTTAAATAGCTAATCAAGTTTTGGCGCTGTTGCTGGGGATGGCATTTGTTTGATGTTTAATTTTGTTTGTTTTTTATTTCATAATATTTGGTTGCTACTAACTGGTTTTCTTTTTGTCGTCATTTGCACATTTTGTTTTAGGTATTGTATGACCCGAAGCAATTTAGAGTTTATTACAGATTTTGATCCAGAAATTGAAAGAACCATTCGGAGGAGACTTCAAGAACAACAATGTAACACCCATCACCCGTATTCAACGTCGGAATAGGATTGCAGAGCATTAGTGTACTTACAACACATTTAAACATGAATTTCACATTCAATTTGCCAGTTCATATATATTTCATTCACAACCAATCACTCTGTCCCTAGTATGAGCCTACAAGGCCCAAAGCATGCATTGGAAGTGGTTCGGGACTAAAACGATAACTCAGGAAATTTTTCAACACTTTGAAAATTACTGCATAAAACAGGGGACACACGCCCGTGTGGCGTGCCCGTCTGTCTCACACAGCAAACAAACACGCCCATGTCACAGGCCGTGGGACCATTAGAAGTGGGAGCACATGGCCGTGTCCCAGTCCATGTCTGACCCCGTGTAACTCTCTGGCTTGGGTCACATGCCTAACACACACGCCTGTGTGGCCAACCCGTGTCCCCTAGAAATGGCCACACACCCCCATGTACCAGGCTATGTGCTAGGCTATGTCAAACCTGTACGGTATACTGACTTATGCCATATGGCCAAGTCACATGCCCGTGTGTGAGGCCATGTGGAGCATATTGACTTCATTTTAATTTCAACACCAGGGGACACATGACCGTGCAACATGACCATGTCATGTGTCACACATGGCTGAGACACACGCCCGTGTCTCTAACCGTATGGACAAAAATAGGCTATTTGCCAAGCCAATTTGCCAAGCAAATTTGCATATACCTACACAACCAAACTAACACCAATTTAAAGCCTAAATAAACATTCAATTTAGCCACAATAAAAATGAATTCATAACATACCCAATACCAATATTCCAACATGCTTATAACTTCATATCTTACTCTAACAAAACATACCAAAATACATATACAATTCAACTAGTTAAACCTTTACTTAACATGCATCATGTTGCACCAATTCACAAGCATGATACCAATTCCAAAAACCTCATAATACAAGTCATTCACACATCCATTCATGAACTCAACTAACAACCATATATGCATATATATGCACATAACCAAATACACCATATTAAGCCAAGTCTTATGGCTATATATATATACAAATCAAAACATCACCATTCACAAGCCATTTCAAACGTCAAAACTCACTACCAAATACAGATAAAAAAACCATAATCATATACATTCCTATGACCAAACCATGAGATCAAAAGTACTAAAGTGATGGTTGGATTGTGTGACGTAGTCTCCGATAATCCTCAAATCCGAGATAGCTTTGAAATCACTATAAAACACGGGAAAAATAAATAAAATAAGCTATAAAGCTTAGTAAGTTCATACAAAATATACTCAACAAATCATAATACATAAATCATCAATTTTAACTATATAACATATAATTCATGATAACAACAACCTTCCATATGCTTATCATATACTTATATGTAGATTTATAACTTCTTCAATTTGAATCTCATATTTTATATGTACATACCTGTACAATTTCATAACAAACTTATACTTTTTCGAAATACTGTCGAATACTTGATATCTCGCACACTAAGTGCCAATACATAGCCGAAGCTGTTACAATCTCGCACACTAAGTGCCTTACATAGTCGAAGCTATCTCAGTCTCGCACACTAAGTGACATATATAGCCGAAGCTATTCCGGATCTCACACTAAGTGCCATATATAGCCAAAGCTATCTCGAATCGCACACTAAGTGCTATATATAGCTGAAGCTATCTCGAACCGTTGTCAAACATGACTATAATCTCTTATACACAATTTATTTAATATCAAAGCATTTAAAGAATAATTTTAACAATGATTTTCACATACGAACTTACCTCAGATGTGTAAATGACGAAATAAGTCTTTTAGTTGATAACTTTCATTTTTCACCTATCCTAATCCAAATTCTGTTTTTCTTGATCAATTGAGCTTTCAAAGTAGCCGAAACCTATCTCATTCCTATGGCTTTTAATCTTTGAAATTTCATTGGAAGAAACTAAGAAAGATGATAGCCTTATGCATTATGTTATTATTTTACTATGTTATTTAATGAATTACTAATTTAACCTTAAGTATATAACATTAAAATTCATTTATACATGTCTATTAATGTCCACATACCTTAATAATGGTCCATTTAACACTTAAGGACCTCCAAAATTAAATTTCATAGCTATTAGATACTTTTAGCTAATAGAACTCTACTTTTGCACTTTACACAATTTAGTCCTTTTTCTCAAATTGACCAATTAAACGATAAAAATTTCTTATCGAAATTTTCCCACATATATGTTATCATGCTTTAAACATTAAAATAATATTAAAATAAAGACTTTAGATTTGTGGTCCCGAAACCATTGTTCTGATTTGACTAAAAATAGGCTGTTACAACACTTCCCCTTAGGGATTTTCGTCCCCGAAAATCATACCAGGGAATAGGTTAGGGTACTGTTTTCTCATAGCTTGCTTGCGCTCCCACGTAGCCTATTCAACACTGTGACGTTGCCACAAAACTTTCACTAAAGCTATGCGTTTATTTCTCAGCTCTTTGACTTCTCTAGCTAGAACTCTGATCGGTTCTTTGTTGTATGTCATATCAGGTTGAATCTCTATCTCTGATGGTGAAATCACATGTGACGGATCAGATCTATACCGACGCAACATCGATACATGAAATACATTATGGATTTTCTCTAGCTCAACTGGTAATGCTAGCCGATAAGCCACTAGCCCTATTCCTTCAATAATTTCATACAGCCCGATGAAACGTGGACTCAATTTATCTTTGCGAACGAAACGAATATTTTCCTCAATGGAGATACTTTCAAAAATACTTTGTCACTGATATGAAATACAATATCTTTTTGTTTCAAACCCGCGTACGATTTTTGACGATCTAAAGCTGCTTTCAAGCAATCGCAAATTACTTTCACTTTTTCTTCAGTTTCTCAGATCAAATCAATCTCATGAATCTTTTTCTCACTCAACTCGGTCTAATAACACGTAGTTCAGTGTTTACGACCATACAAAGCTTTGTACCGTGCCATATTTATGCAAATTCAACCAACGAAAAATATTTCTCCCAGTTACCTTCGAACTCTAAAACGCAACATCGGAGCATATCTTTAAGAATCTGAATTACTAGTTCAGATTGACCGTCGGTTTATGGATGAAAAGCTGTACTGAAATTCAACTTCGTACCCAGAGCTTCTTGCAATTTCTTCCAAAACTGTAACATAAACCTCAGATCTCTATTTGAAATAATTGAAA
Source organism: Gossypium anomalum (assembly GCA_025698475.1). Taxonomy (NCBI): domain Eukaryota; kingdom Viridiplantae; phylum Streptophyta; class Magnoliopsida; order Malvales; family Malvaceae; genus Gossypium; species Gossypium anomalum. Next base: position 62,113,226 of record CM046968.1, on the reverse strand, counting down.
CAAGCACCCCGTACAATATAACGATCTCAGTAATATATAGTTCAGCCAATTTATCAAGCAAAAAATCAGTACGTATCAGAATGAAATGTGTTGATTTCGTCAGTCGATCAACGACAACCCAAATCGTATCTTTCTTCTTCGAAGACAGGGGTAATCCCGATACGAAATCCATAGTCACTCTATCCCATTTCCACTCTGGTATCATTACAGGCTGAAGTAAACCTGATGGAACTTGATGTTCGACTTTTATCTGATGACAAATCAAACACTTTGAGACAAACTCAGAAATGTCTTGTTTCATATCCGACCACCAATACAACTTCTTCAAATCATTGTACATTTTGGTACTCCCAAGATGAACTGATAAGCAACCATTATGTGCCTCGTGTAAAATTTTCTGAATCAATTCTGGATTTTTCGGTACACAAATTCTATCTCGAAACATCAAACAATCATCGAATCCAATTTGGTACTCTGAATCACTAGTCAACTCGCATTGTACTCTTTTATCTTGCAACTCAGTATCACAATTTTGAGCTTCGCAAATTTGTTGAAGAAAATTTGGTTTAGCCTTTAATTCAGCTAATATCGAACCATCATCAGATAATGTCAACCGTGTATTCATTGCTCTCAAAGAAAACAATGATTTCCTACTTAAATCATCTGCAACTACATTTGTTTTCCCCGAATGATAATCGATCACTAACTCATAGTCTTTCAATAACTCGATCCATCTCTATTATCATAAATTCAAGTCTTTCTGAATCAGAATATACTTTAAGCTTTTATGATCAGTAAAGATGTGACATTTTTCACCGAACAAATGATGCCTTCAAATTTTCCATACAAATACAATAGCAGCCAACTCTAATTCATGCATCAGATAATTCTTTTCTTGCGGTTTCAACTGTCTGGAGGCATAAGCTACAACTTTTCCTTCTTGCATCAATACGCAACCCAAACCATTCAATGGCGCGTCGCTGTAAATCACAAATTCTTTACCCGATTTAGGTTGAACCAACACTGGTGCCTCAGTTAACAATGCTTTCAATTGATCGAAATTTTGTTGACATTTCTTGGACCATTCAAACCTGACATTGTAGTAGTCTGGTTATCGGTGTAGTAATCATCGAAAACCCTTTTACAAAGCGTCTATAATAACTAGCTAATCCCAAAAAACTTCTAACCTCGGATACATTTCTAGGTGGTTTCAAGTCAATTATTGCAGAAATCTTGCTTGGATCAACTTGAATGCCATATTTCGATAGAATATGTCCTAAAAATCTGACTTCCCAGAGCCAAAACTCACATTTGCTAAATTTAGCATACAATTGCTTATCTCTCAAGGTTTGCAACACAATCCTCAAATGTTCAGAATGCTCAGACTCATCTCGTGAATAGATCAGAATGTCATCAATGAACACAATAAAAAATTTGTCTAGATACGATCTAAAGATCCGATTCATCAAATCCATAAAAATAGTAGGAGCATTAGTTAGTCCAAAAGGCATAACAAGGAATTCATAATGTCCATACCTTGTTCTAAGCACAATTTTCGGCACATCTGAGTCTTTAACTCACAATTGATAATAGCCAGATCTCAGTTAATCTTTGAAAACACTGTTGCACCTTTCAACTGATCAAACAAATCATCTACTCTCAGCGACGGATACTTATTCTTTATTGTAACCTTGTTAAGCTGGCGATAGTCAATACACATTCTCATTGACCCGTCTTTCTTCTTAATAAACAATACTGGCACCCCCCAGGGTGAAAAACTCAGTCATGCAAAACCTCTATCTGCTAACCCTTGCAACTGAGCTTTCAACTCTTTCAACTCTGCCGGAGCCATTCTGTACGAAGCTATAGATATCGATGAAGTTCCTGGCACTAATTCAATAGCAAATTAAACCTCTCTAATCGGTGGCAAACCTGGTAATTCTTCTGGAAATACATCTGAAAACTCACAAACAACAGGTACAAGTTCAATCTTTGATTCAAACACCTTTGTATCCAGTACGTATGCAAGATATGCATCACAGCCCTTTTTCATACATTTCTGAGCTAACATAGATGATATTACAATAGGTAAATTCACTCGAATCATCATATTCAATCCGAAGAATTTCACCGTTCTGACATTTAAATTCAATAATCTTTCGTCTACAATTCATAACTGCATCATGGATATGCAACCAGTCCATAACCAAAATCACATTGAACTCATCAAATGGCAAAAGCATCAAATTAGCCAGAAAACAGTGACCCCGAGTCATTAAAGGACAATTCTTCCATACTTTGTCAACTAGAACATACTTGCCTAAAGGGTTTGGTACTCAAATCACAAACTCAGTAGACTCAATAGAAAAACTCTTATTAGACACCATATTCGTACATATATATATGAATGAGTTCATCCAGATCAATCAATGCAATAACATTAGTGTCGTAAAGAGAAAATGTACCAGTAATAACATCTGGTAATGACATATCTTTGCGGGTACGAATAGCATAAGCTCTAGCAGATACTCTGGCCTCATATCTCATTGTAGAATCTTTTGTTGTACCACGACTACCACTTGCATTTCTCGTATTTCTTGGCAACCTCCCTCGAGTAGCTATATTGCTTGATATTGCATTCTGAGGTTTATCTTTTTCATTTAACTCAGGACAATCTCAGATAAAATGATCTTGCAGACCACAACTGTAACAAGCTGTATTATTATTTTTCATCCAACAATCTCTAAAATGCCGTCTTCCAGACTGTTGACACTCGGTTTTAACGTCTTTCACATTGCCAACACTCGATACCGATATGGTTTGAGCCTTAGGGCTGGTGTATTGCTTTCCACGATCTCTAATAGAATATCCTACTGAAGTTGTTGATTAGTTCAAATAGTCTTTAGATGTCTTCGACGAGGATTGATAAGGCTTACTCATCGATCTCTTCCTTGAGTCTCTTGCCTCTGAATCAGCCTTTCTCTTTTCTCGCTAAAGTCTTTCGATTTGCAAGCCCAGTCAACTAACACAACAAATTCATTTAAATCTAAAGTCCCGACCAGAAGTTTAATATCTTCATTCAACCCACGGACAAACTGCTTACGCATTATCTCTTCAGTAGAAACATACTCTCGAGCATACTTGCTTAATCGTACGAATTCTCTTTCATATTCGGTTACAGTCATGTAGCCTTGTTTCGATTCTAAAAACTCATTATGCTTTTGATCCAAAAATCGTTGACTGATGTAATTCTTTCGAAACTCGGTCTGAAAGAATTCCTAGGTGATTCTCTCCCTCGGCACTACCGATACTAATGTATTCCACCACTGATACGCAGTATCTCTCAAAAGGGATATAGCACACTTTAAACATTCAGTTGACGTGCAAGAAAGCTCTTCAAACACTCGAATCATATTTTCAAGCCAAAACTCGGCTCTCTCAGGGTCATCATCAACATTAGCTCTGAACTCTTAAACCCCGTGTTTGTTGATCTTGTCAACTAGAGGCTTATTTAATCTTAAAAGCTCAACTCCTTGAGGAGCTGCAGGAACCGGTTGGGGATTAGGAGGGGGTGGAGGTTGTTGAGCAACCGAGTTCGTATGAATGTATTGTGTGAACCACTCATTCATCATTTTGAAGAAGGTTTCTTTAGCCTCTCCTCCCTGGCTGTCCGTTACGAGTCTAGAATCAGATGGCGTTGTCCCTTGAGCGGGAGCTGGCACATTACTTTTAACCTCATCAGCCATAACTCGATTAGGACTCATTTACTAGATGAAAACACATTTTAAAACATCAGGACTCATCACACTATCACAGTTTATATATGGCATGTATAGCTAGGCTTCCACATACGCTACGTTACTCCTAGAATCGACTAAACCGTAGCTTTGATACTAATAAACGTAACACCCCTCACCCGTATTCAATGTCAGAATAGGGTTATAGAGCATTACTAGACTTGCAACACATTTAAACATGCATTTCACATTCAATTTGTCAGTTCATATACATTTCATTCACAACCATTCAGTTTGTCCCTAACACGAGCCTGCGAGGCCCAAAGCATGCATTGGGTGTAACACCCCAAACCCGGCCTGGACGTTATGGCTGAATCTGATGTGTCACATGAAGTTTAAAAATCCATGTTTCATTTTATTATCTAAAAATCGACTGTTGTTGAGCTAACCAGAGTGAATGGAGGCTGCGCACCATGTAGGTATCCGAAACAGAGGAGGTGAGCCATGAAGGCTGCTTAAGTACCAAGCTCTTGATTGGATCCAATCCTAGACATGCCCACCACCATTGCCACACTTTGGAAAACAAGTTGAAATTCATTTAAGTAGTTATCTTTGTTATTCCAATTATGTGTGTCGTGGTGTTATTTTGAAAACAAGTATCATTTTGGAAACGCGTCCTGAGTCTAGCCCAATTATTATCAACCAATTTAAATAAAATAATCCCAGAAAAGAAAGAAAATAAAGTTAAAGTGGCCTTATTACAACCCAACAATAAATAAAGCAAACTTAATGAAAACCAAAAACTTATTCAAAAGCCCAAAAGTGATCACGTGGCCACTCTGAATCCCCTCCAGCTCCAAGTCCCCCAAATCACGGCTCACCTGCAAGGTTGAGGGAAGGGGGGTGAGTTTGGAAACTCAATGTGCAACAAGCCCCTTTCAGAGCCCAAAATAATATCAGCCTGCTGGGCCTAAGCCCAAGTCCAATCTCAATATATACTAGGCCGAAGCCTTTTCATATTTCATATTTCATAACCCTGGGCCGAAGCCTTTACTGTAACCGGTATGGCCCGTAGGCCCATTTCAATATCACGTGTAATGTCAATGAAAGAATGAATGCAAGCCCATTTGGGGAGACTACTCGACCTACCATCCGCTACTCTCCACCCGTACCAACCAAGCTTTCCATGTGGGGAATAACTCGACCCACCCAACCATAACTCCCCACTGGCAGTATAACTGCTTTATCATATAACTGGAGGCCTAGCCTCTTTTTATAACTGGGGCAAAAGCCCTTTCGGTGAACTGGGGCGTAAGCCCTTTTCAATAAACTGGGGCATAAGCCCTTTTGCACTTCCTCCATCCATATAAAAACCCAACCCAATGTATTCATACATATCATGTGCATATCATACATATCATGTGCGTATCATACCTATCATGTGCATATCATATCAATCATGTATATCAAAATCCCATGCATCAAATTCATGATTAAACCCTAAGGGTATAATGGTCATTTTTACTTAGAGCAAAATAGTCATTTTCATATCATAGGGGTAATTCTGTAATTTTACCAAATATTAGGGTTTTCCATGTTCATCGTCAGTTACTAATAGTTCAAGTGTTTAAACAGCGATTCTGGCCCATTTTTAGCGAAACCGGGTTATTGGGTCAAAAACCCCTAATGGGCCCTACATCGCCGACTTTGTCATCTGGGCCCATTTAGCCAATAGTCCATAATGGTGTCAATAGTCTTAACACGCAATTTAACGGGTTTTCATTTCCTATCAAAATTACCCAAATGGGCCCGAAAGCCCATAGGGCCCAATTTTCGCCCCTCGAGGCCCAACCTGCCGTAATGCAAAAAATCGTGCTCTTACCTGTTCCAACGATCCCGATCATCAACTTAGCGAATCTAACTAACCAATGAGTGTTCGCTTGCTTACAAGTCCTCGAAATGCCAGAATTTCGGCATTTCAGCTTTTCGGCATATATCGTTTTAAGCTATGAAAAAGGGTTCGTTACACACCTATTTTCTGATATTCCTCGACGAGATCTCCTACACAATTTCTCTTATAATCAACCGTTAATAGATCAGCTCACAATAACTAAACCAAATCGAGAACCATCTAATATCAACACTTACACATTCAGCCACCCTCCATGATGGCCTTAGGAACCTTACCTTTGCCGAACTTGATGACTAGCTCTAGCCACTCCGATGATCCAAACTAACCCAAGTTGACCCTACACCTTGCTACTCCTCCACTAAACAAACCATAAAAAGATTAAAAGAAAAACCCAATAGAGCCTATACCCACATTTGGCCATCTCCTAAACTATAGGGGTTTTGGCTTTTGTCAACAGTTACTATAGGAATCGTTTAGAGTTCGAGCACGTACCACAGTCTTTTTCCTTTTGAATCCGTTTATGCCTAGAAGATAAGGGAATTGACCACCAACAAGTGAAAAGAAAAAGAGGGTTACTATTCAACAATGAATCGGCACCATCTAGCTTCACAGATTTTGGCTTTTACGGTATTTCGACAGAAGTTGAGGTAAGGGAAAGAAACAACAGATGAATGGAGAGAAGCAGTGGGCTGGTTTGGAAGGAGGAAAAGGAAGAAAAGATGAGAAGAGGGATGGTAGATTCGGCTGAAAATTAAAAAGGAGAGAAAAGACCAAACCAAAGGAAGAAAATGGCACCACCTAGACCCTAATACCGAAAATCCCCAACTAAAACCTCCTGCCGAAATCCCCTCTCTAAACCCCAATATTCGGCCAACTCTATCCCCCTCTTAAATCCCTAAAATCTCTCCCCTTATCCCTCATTAATCCATGCCCTTGGCTGATTCAAACTCCCTTCAACAGAGTTCCATTCAGCTTTAAACTCTACCGTGCACAAAGCATAAAAATTAGCATTATATTTGCCAACACAGGGAATCGATCCCATGTCTTCCCAAACCACTTACACGCCACCCTTACAGCTCCCTAGTGGCATCACTTAGCCACTTTACCAGAGGCTCTTTTGTGATACATTTTACCCATAAATTTTAATAAGACCACCTATCGAAAGCCCCTAAATTCACAAATCCAAAATTCAAAAATTCTACCGGGTTTTGGCCAACACATGGGCCTTCCATAAGCCAATTTATACACTCAAATTATGAATTCCAAAACCAAAAACCAAATTCTAAAAACTTTACCAAAATATCGAGAATCGTGAAAAAAAACCCGAAAATCAGGATGTTACAACTCTACCCTCCTTAAAGAAATTTCGCCCTCAAAATTTACCTGATCTCAACACCTTGACGTCGCGATCAAGTATTCGCACCGGTTCTTCTTCGAGAGTCAAATCTGACTGTACCTCAATTTCTTCAACTGGCACGATATGAGTTGGGTCAGAATGACATCGCCTTGGCATGGACGCATGAAAAACATCATGAATACGATGCAGTTCTGGTGGTAACTCTAGCTGAAAAGCCACCGGCCCTATCCGCCTAACAATTCGATAAGGCCCAATAAACCATGGACTCAACTTGCCCTTCTTATCAAATCTCAATATCTTCTTCCAAGGTGAAACTTTCAAGAAGACCATGTCCCCTACAGCATATTCAATATCCTTACGTTTCAGATCGGCATAAGACTTTTGTCGATCCGCTGCCTCCTTTAACCGATTCCTGAGCACCTTAATCTTGTCTTTAGTATCTGCTACCAACTCTAGCCCAAGTACCTGCCTTTCCCCCAATTCTGTCCAACAAGTAGGCGAACGACACTTTCGCCCATATAGTGCCTCATAAGGAGTCATCTGAATACTTGCTTGGTAACTGTTGTTATACGCGAACTCCGCCAATGGCAAATAGTCCTCCCAACTGCCCCTAAACTCAATAACACAACCTCTCAACATGTCTTCTAAAATCTGAATAACCCTCTCTGACTGCCCATCCGACTAAGGGTGGAAAGCCGTACTGAAATCCAATCGTGTTCCCAATGCCTCATGCAACTTCTGCCAAAATCGAGATGTAAACCTTGGGTCTCGGTCAGAAATTATCGATACTAGCACTCCATGCAACTGCACTATCTCCACCACAGACAACTCGGCCAGCTTCTGAAGTGAGTAATCGGTTCGGACAGGTATGAAATGGGCAGATTTCGTGAGCCTATCCACAATTACCCAAACCAAATCCTTCTTAGAAGGTGTCAATGGCAACCCACTTACAAAATCCATAGTTACCGTTTCCCACTTCCAAAGTGGTATCCTTATCGGGTCAGAATAATCTCAAGACGCTTGATGCTCGGCCTTCACTTGTTGACATGTCAAACATTTCCCCACAAATTCGGTCACTTCTCACTTAAGCCCAGGCTACCAATATAGCTCTCGCAAGTCTCGATACAACTTACTCCCTCCTGGATGCATAGCACAAGGTCCATTATGTGCCTCTTTCAAAATCATCAACCTCAAGTCAGAGTCCTTCGGCATACAAATTTTTCCTCGAAAACAAAGAACTCCCTCGCTATTTAACCCAAAGTCTAGATTCTCCCCCTTCTCCACTTACTGAAACCGAGAAACCAACGACTCATCTTCCAACTGTTGCTTCTTAATCTGTTCTACCCAAGTCGGTCTCACTTGTAACTCTGCCAACAAGCTTCCATCGTCATACAAACTTAGATGAGCAAACATTGTCTTCAACTCTGCCACAGCCCTTCGGCTTAACGCATCAGCCACAATATTTGCCTTACCTGGTTGGTACTCAATCGAACAGTCATAGTCTTTTAACAACTCTGTCCACCTTCGCTGTCTAAGATTCAGCTCCTTTTGAGTCAGCAAGTACTTAAGACTCTTGTGATCCGTATAGATGATACATTTCTCCCCATACAAGTAATGTCTCCATATCTTAAGCGCGAAAATCACCGCTGCCAACTCCAAGTCGTGCGTAGGATAGTTTGCCTCGTGAGGCTTAAGCTATCGTGAAGCATAAGCGACTACCTTACCCTCTTGCATCAACACACAGCCCAAACCTATATGTGACGCGTCACTGTAAACAATGAAATCCTTACCAGACTCTGGCTGAATCAACACTGACGCTTCTGTCAAAACCTTCTTTAGCTTCTCAAAAGCCTCCTGCTGCTTATTCGTCCACACGAAAGGTGCTCCCTTCCTTATAAATTTCGTTAACGGTGCTGCCAACACTGAAAATCCTTCCACGAATCTCTGATAATAATCTGCCAACCCCAAAAAACTTCAAATCTCTGTTACTGACTTCGGTGGCTTCCATTCCAGAATTGCCTCAATCTTTCGAGGGTCTACCTTAATCCCCTTAGCAGACACAACATGCCCCAAGAAAGTGACTTCCCTCAGCCAAAACTTGCACTTACTAAACTTTGCATAAAGTTGCTTTTCCCTTAGCACTTGCAGCACAACACGAAGATGCTCATCATGCTTCTCTTCCGTTTCTGAATACACCAAGATATCATCAATAAAAACGACTACGAACCGATCCAAGTATGGCTAGAACACCCAATTCATTAAATCTATAAATGTTGCCGGTGCATTAGTCAAACCAAAAGGCATTACCAGAAACTCGTAATGACCATATCGAGTCCTGAATGCCGTCTTATAAATATCCACCTCTTTAACTCTCAACTAATGATATCTTGACTGAAGGTCGATCTTAGAAAATACCGAGGCTCCTTTTAATTGGTCGAACAGATCATCGATTCTTGGCAGTGGATACTTGTTCTTAATTGTCAGTTTATTCAACTGCCGATAGTCGATACACATTCTCATAGTCCCATCTTTCTTTTTTACGAACAGCACTGGTGCACCCCACGGAGAAATACTGGTCTTATAAACCCTCTGTCCAACAGTTCTTGAATCTGAGCTTTCAGTTCCACCAACTCCTTTGGTGCCATCCTATAAGGCGCAATAGACACAGGAGCTGTACCAGGTAACAAGTCAATTCCGAGCTCAACTTCTCTGTTCGGAGGTAATCCAAGAAGTTCCCCCGGGAATACATCTTGAAATTCCTTAATGGTCCTAACAGATTCCACAGTTATTCTTTCATGTACAGCTTGACTTACCAATGCCAAGTACGCCTCACAACCTTTCCGAATCAACTTCTCGGCCCTTAAAGCTGAAACAACGTTGGACAAATAATTCCTTTGTTCCCCTATGACCATTATCTCCTCATCTTCGGCAGTTCTTAGTACCATTCTCTTTGCAGCACAATCCAACGTTGCCTTATGCTTAGTTAGCCAATCCATTCCCAAGATAAGATCAAAATCCCCAAAAGGCAGCTCCATCAAATCTCCTACAAAAATTTCACCTTGTGTCTCTAAAGGCACCTCCTTAAAGAGTTTATCTACCTTAACCGAGTGTCCTAATGGGCTTATCATCGATACCCCACTCACAGTCTCCTCAGGAAGCACACCCAATGCCCCAGATACATCACAAGCAACATACGAGTGAGTGGAACCCACATTAATCAAGGCAATGTAAGGCATGCTATGAATAAAGAACGTACTAGTTATAACATCAGGAGCGTCACCCTCCTCACGACGTCATGTAGCATAAACCAATGCCGGCTGTCGAGCTTCAGCATGTCTAGCACCCCTGCCAGGTGCCCCACGTCCTTGTCCATTTTCTTTGCCACCTCTACCTTGCCCACGACCTCTCTATGGTAGTGGTCCTCCTCGTTGTGGTTGGACATCCCTTTGTTCCGCAGCTAGTTCCTGAGCTGTTCTCCGATAACACTCTCTGAACTTATGCTCCTTGGACCCACACCGAAAACATGCTCCAGTTCATTTCCAGCACTCCCCTATATGCACCTTACCACAGTCCCTGCGAGCCTGCGGTCTAAAAGTATTTACTGGAACTGCTCGAACTGGTTCCTCCATCCTTGCTCTTTTAACATTCTGATTCGCAGTGCTTGAGGGTCTAAAATCCCTCTTAAATCTAGGTCGATCCTTTTCATGATTTTGCCGCTCAGTCCGCTTTACCTCCTCGGCTATCTTAGCCTTCTCTACCAATGCAGCAAAACCATGCTCCCTCTGTGGAGCTATCAATATCCTAAGCTCATCACGGAGGCCATCATCAAATCAAACACTGATCTCATACTTAGTTGCAACTATCCCGCTGGTATATCGACTCAGCCTCAAGAATTTTGCCTCATACTTCGCGACAATCTTATTACCTTGAGTCAGATTTAAAAATTCCTTCCGACGAGTATCCACTTAACTAGCTCCAACATACCTCCCCTTAAAAGCAGTTTTCAACAATTCCCAAGTTACTCGCTCAATTGGGGTACTCTCCCTTACGGTGATCCACCATCGGTATGCCTTGTCACGTAGCAGCGACACAGCCCCCTTCAGCTTTTGCTCCACAGAGCAATCTAGATCATCCGCAATCCGCTCTGTTGCCTTTAGCCAATATTCAGCCATATTTGGGGCTACTCCAGATACGCCCCTAAAAACTTCTACTCCGTTGGCCCGGAGTCGCTCCGATATGGATCCCCTATTCCCTGTCCCAGTGCTAGCTTCAGCAACTCTTTCTAAAACCCTTAACATGGCTTGGGACAAAGCATCATCCCCCGCAGCCCGATCATAAGACCCAGTCTCTGTGCCTGTGGCACGGATGCCTCCTCAGCTGGCCTATGCCCTGAGGATGAAGATTTAGCTTGCACCCTTCCGCGACCATGTCCGCGGCCTCGTCCACGTGTTCTTCTTGTACTCATATCGACTTATATGATTACGAATTTTATGACATTAGTATAATGTTCAATTGTTTATTATGTGATATCTTATGGAAATAGTTCAAGGATTATTTTCGCATCGTCGCAGCCTAGCTACAGTTTCATTCCTACAGTTTTACAGTTCTACCCTATTTAAAGTATCAGAGTAGGGTCTCAGTTCTATTTATATCATCATACCATTATCACCTAACGTAAAGAAAATATACTTACAGACTTGGTGCCGGGGATTCAGTGCGCCACTTCTTTCTTCAATCCATTTAAAACTCAAAAACCTATTTTTTTGACCCTAGAAAATAGGAATTTCATTTGAAAACACCCTTATTTTGAAACTCTTTGATTTTAATCCTGTTAAAAATACCCTTCTTAGACCTAAGTTTTCGAAAAAATTTTAGACCCGATCCACAGCTGAGTTATTACAATCGGGTTCTGATACCACTAATGTAACACCCCAAACCCGGCCTGGACGTTACGGCCGAATCTGACGTGTCACACGAAGTTTAAAAATCCATGTTTCGTTTTATTATCTAAAAATCGACTATTGTTGAGCTAACCAGAGTGAATGGAGGCTGCGCACCAGGTAGGTATTTGAAACAGAGGAGGTGAGCCATGAAGGCTGCTTAAGTACCAAGCTCCTGATTGGATCCAATCCTAGACATGCCCACCACCATTGCCACACTTTGGAAAATAAGTTGAAATTCATTTAAGTAGTTATCTTTGTTATTCCAATTATGTGTGTCGTGGTGTTATTTTGAAAACAAGTATCATTTTGGAAACGCGTCCTGAGTCTAGCCCAATTATTATCAACCAATTTAAATAAAATAATCCCAAAAAAAAAGAAAATAAAGTTAAAGTAGCCTTATTACAACCCAACAATAAATAAAGCAAACTTAATGAAAACCAAACACTTATTCAAAAGCCCAAAAACGATCACCGTGGCCACTCTGAATCCCCTCCGGCTCCAAGTCCCCCAAATCAAGGCTCACCTGCAAGGTTAAGGAAAGGGGGTTGAGTTTGGAAACTCAATGTGCAACATGCCCTTTCAGAGCCCAAAACAATATCAGCCTGCTGGGCCTAAGCCCAAGTCCAATCTCAATATATACTAGGCCGAAGCCTTTTCATATTTCATATTTCATAACACTGAGCCAAAGCCTTTACTGTAACCGGTATGGCCCATAGGCCCATTTCAATATCACGTGTAATGTCAATGAAAGAATGAATGCAAGCCCATTTGGGGAGACTACTCGACCCCCCATCCGCTACTCTCCACCCGTACCAACCAAGCTCTCTATATGGGGAATAACTCGACCCACCCAACCATAACTCTCCACTAGCAGTATAACTGCTTTATCATATAACTGGAGGCCTAGCCTCTTTTTATAACTGGGACAAAAGCCCTTTCGGTGAACTAGGGCGTAAGCCCTTTTCAATAAACTAGGGCATAAGCCCTTTTCAATAAACTGGGGCATAAGCCCTTTTGCACTTCCTCCATCCATATAAAAACCCAACCCAATGTATTCATACATATCATGTGCATATCATACATATCATGTGCGTGTCATACATATCATGTGCATATCATATCAATCATGTATATCAAAATCCCATGCATCAAATTTATAATTAAACCCTAGGGGTATAATGGTTATTTTTACCTAGAGTAAAATAGTCATTTTCATATCATAGGGGTAATTCTGTAATTTTACCAAATATTAGGGTTTTCCATGTTCATCATCAGTTACTAACAGTTCAAGCGTTTAAACAGCGATTCTGGCCCATTTTTAGCGAAACTGGGTTATTGGGCCAAAAACCCCTATTGGCCCTACATCACCGACTTTGTCATCTAGGCCCATTTAGCCCATAATCCATAATGGTGTCAACAGTCTTAACACGCAATTTAACGGGTTTTCATTTCCTATCAAAATTACCCAAATGGGCCCGAAAGCCCAATGGGCCCAATTTTTGCCCCTCGAGGCCCAACTTACCGTAATGCCAAAAATCGTGCTCTTACCTGTTCCAACGATCCCGATCATCAAATTAGCGAATCTAACTAACCAATGAGCATTCACTTGCTCACAAGTCCTCGAAATGCCAGAATTTCGGCATTTCAGCTTTTCGGCATATATCGTTTTAAGTTATGAAAAAGGGTTCGTTACACACCTGTTTTGCGATATTCCTCGACGAGTTCTCCTACACGATTTCTCTTATAATCAACCGTTAATAGATCAACTCACAATAACTGAACCAAATCAAGAACCATCTAATATCAACACTTACACATTCAGCCACCCTTCATGATGGCCTTAGGAACCTTACCTTTGCCAAACTTGATGACTAGCTCTAGCCACTCCGATGTTCCAAACTAACCCAAGTTGACCCTACGCCTTGCTGCTCCTCCATTAAACAAACCAAAAAAAGATTAAAAGAAAAACCCAATAGAGACTATACCCATATTCAGCCATCTCCTAAACTATAGGGGTTTCAGCTTTTGTCAACAGTTACTATAGGAATCGTTTAGAGTTCGAGCACTTACCACAGTCTTTTTCCTCTTGAATCTATTTAAGCCTAGAAGATAAGGTAATTGACCACCAACAAGTGAAAAGAAAAAGAGGGTTGCTGGTCAACAACGAATCGGCACCAACTAGCTTCACAGATTTTGGCTTTTGCGGTATTTCGACAGAAGTGAAGGTAAGGGAAAGAAACAACAGATGAATGGAGAGAAGTAGTGAGCTGGTTTGGAAGGAGGAAAAGGAAGAAAATATGAGAGGAGGGATGGTAGATTCGGCTGAAATGGAAAAAAGAGAGAAAAGACCAAACTAAAGGAAGAAAACGGCACCACCTAGACCCTAATACCGAAAATCCCCAACTAAAACCCCCTGCCAAAATCCCCTCTCTAAACCCCAATATTTGACCAACTCTATCCCCCTCTCAAATCCCTAAAATCTCTCCCCTTATCCCTCCTTAATCCATGCCCTTGACTGATTCAAACTCCCTTCAACAGAGTTCCATTCACTTTAAACTCTCACTGCACACAAAGCATAAAAATTAGCATCATTTTGCCAACACAGAATCGATCCCATGTCTTCCCAAACCACTTACACGCCACCCTTACAGCTCCCTAGTGGCGTCACTTAGCCACTTTACTAGAGGCTCTTTTGTGATACATTTTACCCACAAATTTTAATAAGACCACCTATCCAAAGCCCCTAACTTCACAAGTCCAAAATTCAAAAATTCTACCGGGTTTTGGCCAACACATGGGCCTTCCATAAGCCCATTTACACACTCAAATTATGAATTCCACAACCAAAAACCAAATTTTAAAAACTTTACCAAAATATCGAGAATCGCGAAAAAAACCCGAAAATCAAGATGTTACATTGGAAGTGGTTCGGGACTAAACTGATAACTCAAGAAAATTTCAACACTTAGAAAATTTTTGTATAAAATAAGAAACACACGCCCGTATGGCCCGCCCATGTGTCTCACACAGGAAACAGACACGCCCGTGTCACAGGCCGTGTGAACATTCGAAGTGGGAGCACATGGCCGTGTCCCAGTCCGTGTCCGACCCCATGTAACTCTCTGACTTGGGTCACACAGCCAACACGCATGCCCGTGTGCCCTAGAAACGGCCACATACACCCGTGTGCCAGGCCGTGTGCTAGGCCATGCCAAACCTGTACAGTATACTGACTTATGCCACACGGCCAAGTCACACGGCCGTTTGTGAGGCCGTCTGGACCATATTGACTTCATTTTAATTTCAACACCAGGGGACACATGGCTATACAACATGACCATGTGTCACACATGGCTGAGACACACGCCCGTGTCTCTGTTCGTGTGGACAAAAATAGGCTATTTACCAAGCCAATTTGCCATCCAAATTTGCATATCCCTACACAACCAAAATGGCACCAATTTAAAGCCTAAATAAACATTCAATTTAGCCACAATCAAAACTAATTCATACCATATCCAATACCAATATTCCAACATGCTTATAACTTCAAATCTTACTCTGCCAAAACATACCAAAATACATATACAATTCAACTAGTTAAACCTTTACTTAACATGAATCATTTTGCACCAATTCAGAAGCATGATACCAATTCCACAAACCTCATAATACAAGTCATTCACACATCCATTCATGAACTCAACTACCGACCATATATGCATATAACCAAATACACCAAATTAAGCCAAGTTTCATGGCTATATATATATACAAATCAAAACATCACCATTCACAGGCCATTTCAAATGTCAAAACTCACTACCAAAATACATATCAAAAACAACCATAATCCTATACATGCCATATGACCAAACCATGAGATCAAAAGTACCAAAGTGATGGTTAGATAATGTGACGTAGTCTCCGACAATCCCCGAATCTGAGCTAGCTTTGAAATTACTATAAAACACGAGAAAAATAAACAAAGTAAGCTATAAAGCTTAGTAAGTTCGTATGAAATATACTCAACAAATCATAATTCACAATTCATCAATTTGGACAATATAACATATAATTCATGATAACAACAAACCTTCCATATGCTTAATCATATGCTTATATGTAAATTCATAAATTCTTCTCTTTGAATCTTATACTATACATGGACATACCTGTACAATTTTGTAACAAACTCATACCTCTTTAGAATACCATCGACTACTCGATATCTCGCACACTAAGTGCCAATACGTAGCCGAAGCTATTATAATCTCACACACTAAATGCCTTACATAGCCGAAGCTATCTCAGTCTCGCACACTAAGTGCCATATATAGTTTGTAACACCCTAAACCCGGCCCGGACGTTACAGCCTGATCCGGCTTGTCACATTGAAGTGTTTTAGCTAAAACTGTGTTTTCATTGAAAACCTTTCTTAAAATAAGAGAGAATCTTAACTAAAAACTTGTTCAAACATAAGATTTGATGCAAATAAAGCACTTAGAAATTTTAGTTGCGGAAGCGTAGAAAACATACTATAACTTAACAAATCCATGTTCAAATTCTCGTAGATACAATGAAAATAATAATAATAATTCAAGTAATAATAACATAATTAAAACCTTATTACAATCTGGTCTAAGCATACTTAAAAAGAAATAAAAACTTAAATGCTTAAAAAAAACCAAGTCCGATTTATCTTGCTAGCCTACCACCGAGAGTCCCTCCTGACATCGAACCTTCTACTGAGCATCACCTGAAAATAAAATAAAAGAGGGGGTGAGTTTTCATAAACTCAGTGTGTACAACCCTCTATGAAGAAAAAACAAGCATTCAAAGAAGAATCATCGAACATGTAATGCAAACCCATCCAAATTATCCATCCATTACACACCAGCTCCGTCCCCTGTCACACCATATGGGGATATAAATATCGACCCACCCAACCCACACACCAATGGTAGCCCGATTGCGGAACTACCTTCATTTACATATTGGGCTTTAAAAGTCGTCGACGGATCCACGATTGTCAAGCAACCATGCGATCCTCATATACTTCATCCGTTCCATATTTCCCATCCGATATGCAACCTAAGCAGAATATCATATGTATGCAAAAAATAGGCATGTCACATTCAATAAACTTACATTTAACACATAGGGGTATTTTGGTCATTTTTGCCCTTAGGGGCATTTCGATAATTTTCCCTTAATTATGGTTTTCACTTACCTTGGTCTGTTAACAAGTCCCATGAGCTAAGATGAACAAATACTATGCACCAGGCAGGATTCCAGAGAAGAAGAGGTGGGTCATTAAGACCGCTTAAGTACCAAGCTCTCCATAGATCCAACCCTAGACATGCATATACCCGTTGCCACACCTTAACCCTTTGAGTTGTCCACGGTCGCAAAATTTAATTAAGTCTTATTTAGTTGTCATATACTAGGCCCAAAACCCCTTACAGAGCCCAATCAAATTCACATTCCTGTATCTGGCCCGTTAAGCCCAATCACATTCATATGGCCCATTAGGCCCAAATCACCTATATATGGCCCATTAGGCCCAAATCACATTTATATGGCCCGTTAGGCCCAGTCACATTCATATTCATGCTCACATACAAATTCCTATCACATAGCATCAATATTCAATTTTTGTCTGGTATGGGCCCAACAGCCCATTGGGCCCATTTAGCCCATTTCGGCCCATATTGCCAAATCATAACCCAAGTCCACGGAATCACCCGTGGGTCTCAGGCAACCTACTGTCTCTCTCTTACGAGTGTTCTCATACTCGCAAGACTACTGTAGCCAAACTTTTGGCATTTCGGTATTTTGGCATTTTGGCATTTCGACATTTCGACTTTTACCGGTTCATAGTGTGTGTGCAATGTATGTACACACCTGGTAAGCAAGCGTGATGCTGTAACACCCCTATCCTATAACCGAGGTTAGAATAGGTAAGGGGAGTCACCAGACAGACAAAACATTACAGAACAACACAGATTCACCGATATCATATAACATTAATACATTTGCATTTATCCACAATTCATCCATTAAGATAGTCTACGAGACCTAAAACATACATTTAGGGAAGGTCGAAACTAAACCGAACCCATTCAAGATTTTCAAAACTCAAACAAACTTTTCAAAATTGACAAAGTCACACGCTCGTGTGACTAGGCCGTGTGACTCACACGAGCAAAAGACACGCCCATGTGGTCCAACCATGCCAAAAATAGGTCCTATACTGACTTTTTAACACAGCCAACAGACACGGCCGTGTGCCATGACTGTGCAAAATTTAGCTAGCTAATGACTATTTCACACGGCTATAAGGCACGCCCATGTTCCCTAACCATGTGGCACAATGCAAGCTTGGTTTAAGCCAATTTGCCACCCATTAAGGGTCCAATCTCACAAGCATTATTAAACAACAATTACACCAACATTTCTAGCCAATTCCATGCTCAAAAATGACCAAAACACCTTATAATATAACACATTTCAAAACATACATCAAAACTATGCACAAACATATCATTTCTTAGCCAAATTCAAATGGCATAACTTTTACATAGTTATCAACTAACCCATTCTAGCCTATACATCCCATACTTAAGAATATGTACATTTCCATAAGTACCAAAAAGAGTTCGATGGTGTGATGACAATCCTCGACCATCCCGAGCCTTTAGTAGCAACGATAATTGTAAAACAGACAGAAATCATATAGAGTAAGCTACAAAGAGCTTAGTAAGCCAAATACAATTGGTCTAATTACTAGAGCATATATAGTACAAAACAACCATAAGAATTCATAGTTATTTCTCATAGTAGTTCATAAACTTAACCATGCTCTTTTGCTTATATGCATATCATATTCATTTCCATAATTCTGAACTTACTTCGCATTCACTATTTCACAGAAACAGAGTCTTTCATATTCAAAAATTAAGTACGATACAAATGTACCTGTTTAGATTATATATTTTACATATTTATTTTCATATCTCATACTTTGTCATCAGACGGTTCAGAAACGATACAGATATTCATAAATGAGTATAATGACAACGTCCCGGACGTGGTCTTACATGTAATTCAATATCGATGCCTCTGTCCCAGAAGAGGTCTTATACAAAATCAGATACGATGCCGATGTCCCAAACACGGTCTTACATGTAAATTCAAGTTGAGGCCTGTGTCCCAAACACGGTCTTACACGATAATTCAGATCAATACCAACATTATTTTATCAGGCTCTCAAGACCGTCCAATTTAGATAACAGTTTATAAACATGAAATATAATCAACTCAACATATAAGTATAGTTTGACTTACCTCGGACGGATTTCGGATAAAACGAGTCGACTATTCAACTATTTTGGACTTCCCCTGATCTAAGTCCGATTTTCTTTGTTCTTGATCTAATACAATACAAATTCAACCATTCAATCATTCATTACATTCAATTTAATCCATATACACATATTTTGGGCACTTTACACTTTAGCCCTTACATTTTCACACTTTGACAATTTAATCCATTTTTCACAAAATCATCAATATGTAAAATTTCTTTGCAACATAGGCTAGCTGAATTTTCATGGCTTCTATATAAGCCCATACAAAATGTTTAATTCATAATTTAGTCCTTCAAAACCTCATTTTCACAAATTAGCCCAAATGGCTCATTTCATCAAATATTCAAGAACAAAACATAATAATCTAACATAAATCTTTCTTAATCCATATAAGAACACTACAAGGCTCATATAATCATCAATAGCACAATTTATAATCTTCAAAAAAATAGAAATTTAAACACGGGTTTTGAAAAACGCAAAGCAACGATCACAGAAACGTAGAAATTATCAAAAATCAACGAAAAATCATACCTTAATCAAGGATCAAAGTGTCGAAAACCTAAAATGGCTTTCTTCTTTTCTTTTTCTTATGTTTTTCGGCAAGAACCACCAAATAAGAACCAATTTGATGTTTTATTTTAATTATATTAACATAAATTACTTAATTACCTAACCATCCTTTAAAAATTTATTTATTTGCCAAAATACCAAGCCATGTCTCCCACTATCACATAATGGTCTTATTGACATGCAAGGACTTCAACTTTAACAAACCATAGCAATTAAGCACTTTAGCAACCAATAGGAAACTTTTACAACTTACTCGATTTGGTCCTTTTTCATAATTAAACACAAAAACAGACAAATTAAATCACAGAAATTTCACAGATGTAAATTCACATATCACAAACACAGAAAATAATTTTAAAATATTTTTCACACTCGAATTTGTGGTCCTGAAATCACTATTCTGACTAAGGTCAAAACTGAACTGTTACAGATGCGATCTCCTTAGCCCAAACCTACAACCGGTATCACTCAAAGATTAATCTTACATACTTATCGAATACTTTACCAAAAGTCAGAATCTCACTTTAACCTTACCTTGCGCGATAAGTATAACAACCCCTTCACTAACCACGATCAACTTCTAGATCTGCACCAATCATAACTATTAAAACCAGAATAATAGGTAACTCGTATCCAACACAAGTCCCCTTACCTTACTATGGTTATTCGGCCAACCTTAGCCAATGGATGAGGAATACTTATCAAGATCGCAAACACCTAAATAGCAATTTCAGCAGAGAGCTAAGATCTGAGATCCGATACAGTTGATTGAAAGAGTGGGGGACAATAATCGATACCTAGCAAAGAAAATCGATTAGAAGAGCAACACTTACACTAGATTCGGTCAAAGAGTATTCAGCCCTTGAGAGATTCGGCTTTTCAAATTTTCAAATTTAGATGATAAATAAGGTTTATTTGTTACAGATTAAAGAAGAAGAGTAGAAGAAGATATCGGCTAACTGAAACAAATAAAATTATGTAGAGAAGAATGAAAATCGGTAGGAAGAAAAGAAAGAAAAACAAAAGGGTTTTCGGCTTTTGGAGAAAGGGGTTTCTAGCAATAAGGTGAAGAAAAATTTTGGCAGTAGCTTGGAAACCTTGTATTCGGCCCTATTTATAGCCTTTATAGCTGAATTTTCTATGCCTAATTCCCAATTCGGCTCTATCACTTCTCCCTTCTCATCTCCGCGTTTTTCTCCCTGATAACCCCTTGATCTTTTCCTTAATTTTCTCTCCTGAACACTTCCCTTGGAGTCCTCTTTCACGCCACTACCATCCTTCTAGAAGGCCAAAATTAAACTTCTAAAAATACTAAGCTAGGATTTGAACCTTGGATCTCCTTGCTAGCTACTAACACCACCTCCCTACTCTCTAAGTGGCGTCACTTAGCCACTCCTCCACAAGGCTTTTTGATGCTATTTTTCCCCTATTTTCATTTAAAAGCCCAACTACTTGCCAACCCTAATTCTTTTAATAACTAAACAATAATTTCATTTATTCCTAGGTTCGAACTCAAACCTTAATTAAGACCTACTATAATTATCACATGGCTAGGAACATAAAACACCATTTTTATCAAAACCGAAAACAAAGAAAGTTCAAAATTTTGGGATTTTTGGGTTTCAGAATTTTTGGGGTGTTTCATAGTTGAAGCTATTCCGGATCGCACACTAAGTGCCATGTATAGCCAAAGCTATCTCGAATCGCACACTAAGTGCCATATATAGCCGAAGCTATCTCGAATTGTCGTCAAACATGACTATAATCTCTTATACACAATTTATACAATATCAAAAAATTTAAAGCATAATTTTAACAATGTTTTTCACATACGAACTTACCTTAGATGTGTACATGACGAAATAAGTCTTTTAGTCGATAACTTTCATTTTTCACGGTCCTGATCCGAATTCCGTTTTTCTTGATCAATTGAGCTTTCAAAGTAGCTGAAACCTAGCTCATCCCCATGGCTTTTAATCTTTGAAATTTCGGTGGAAGAAACTAAGGAAGATGATAGCCTTATGCATTATGTTATTATTTTACTATGTTATTTAATGAATTACTAATTTAACCTTAAGTATATAATAGTAAAACTCATTTATACATGTCTATTAATGTCCACTTACCTTAATAATGGTCCATTTAACACTTAAGGACCTCCACAATTAAATTTCATAGCTATTAGATACTTTTAGCTAATAGAACTCTACTTTTGCACTTTACGCTATTTAGTCCTTTTTCTCAAATTGACCAATTAAACGATAAAAATTTCTTAACGAAATTTTTCCACATATATGCTATCATGCTGTAAACATTAAAATAATAATAAAATAAATATTTTGACTTTAAATTTGTGGTCCTGAAACCACTGTTCTGATTTGACTAAAACAGGATATTACAAACAAAATATGGCTTTGCCAAGTAACAAAATGCTAATGACCCACCGTTGTAGCAAGACGTTCAAATACAAAATAGGACTATACGAGATTTTATAGTACCTGTCTTGGATGACTTACAATCAGGAGTTGTTAGGCTAGCAATCCAAGCTGGAAATTTTAAACTTAAGCTAGTAATGGTTCAAATGTTGAATTCTAATAGGCAAAATGATGGGCTGCTACATGAAGATGCATGAGAACATCTTAAACTATTTTTATTGATTTGTTCTTCCTTTAGTCAACAAGGTGTTCCTGATGACGCTTTAAAGATGTAATTATTTTCTTATTCTTTGTAAGAAAGAGCTCGTACTTGGTTCCTTGGGCTACCTGCAGGATCAATTACTTCTTGGAATGTACCAGAAACACAGTTTGTTATGATTTAACCTACAGACAATTAATGCTTTTCTCTGAAATGATATTACAGCTTATCATCAGCTGGACGATGAGAATCTTCACACCACATAGGAACGTTATAAATCATTGCTTCGACGTTGTCCCATGTACAAAATTCAATAGAAGACACAAACTGAGATTTTTTATAATGGGCTAAATTCACAAACGAGGAATCTTGTCGACGCATCAGCCAATGGAGCTTACTGGATTGT
The DNA here is from genome assembly GCA_025698475.1 of Gossypium anomalum. Taxonomy (NCBI): domain Eukaryota; kingdom Viridiplantae; phylum Streptophyta; class Magnoliopsida; order Malvales; family Malvaceae; genus Gossypium; species Gossypium anomalum. The sequence goes on along the minus strand of CM046968.1, from coordinate 62,090,291 downwards.
ACTTATAATAATGCTATTAGAATTCTAGAGAGAATTGCTCAGAATGATTATCAATACCTTATCTCTAGAGTTACACAAGAAAAAGCTACTCTGAGAGTTATTGAATTGGATACAATATCTTCACTTAGTGCTCAAGTTTCTTCTCTTAGAATATGATAAAAAATATGCAAGGGACTAGTGACGTTGCACCTATACAAGTCGTTCAACAAGTTGATGTTCCTACCTTCTGTTGTGAGATTTGTAATGACAACCACAGCTATGAAGATTGTCCACAACAGGTAGAGAATACCTTCTATGTTAGTAACATCTACAACAATTCTTATGGCAACTCTTATAATAATTCTGCACACAATCAATAGTCTTGGGGAACTCAGAATGCTGGACAAAATGCTGCGACATTTTGATATGGGAATATATCTATTCAAGGCAATTATAATTTAAGAAAAGGGAATTATAATCAATAATAGAAGAACTAAAATTAGCACACTTAGATACAGCCACAACAAAGCAAGGTGCACCCACAACAAAGCCAGATGCTTCCACACCAAAATCAGACACAACCACAACACTCTTCAATGCCAAATCAGTATACTCTAGAACATCGACAACAACAGTAAACGTAAGCTTCTCATTCTGACCTGTTAGTTGCTCTTGAGGCTTTAATGCGGAAGCATATGACTCGTACAGAAGCTATTGTGCAAAGGAATTCATCTTCCATTTGGGCATTGGAGGCACAAATAGGACAACTTGCTTTGGATCTAAATACTTGAACACCATGCACACTACCTAGTGACACGAAAAATCCCAGTCCAAGGGGGAAAGAACACTACAAGGTTATCACGCTTAGGAGTGGTAAACAAATTGGCGAGCCGATTATAGACTTTACTGTTGCACCTCAAACTCCTGGTGAAATGATCCCTAGTGAAAAGGTTGAATCCGAAGAGCTTGTCGATGCATCAAATAAAAAAGTTCCACAAATTGTCACTCATATACCTAACGTTCGACCCTCGAGACTATCGACGCAACCAAAGGTGTCGACGCAATCAGATGTATCTCCACCCTTACTTTTTCCACAAAGATTCAAGGAGAATAAGCAGGATAAGTAATACCAACAGTTCCTGAACACACTAAAGTAAATTTAGGTCAATATTCCTTTAGTAGACGCTCTTGTGCAAATTCTAAATTATGGGAAATTCTAAATTATGATATAGAAATTGTTGCACTCACAGAGGGTTGTAGTGCTCTTTTGAAAATTAAGTTACCCCCCAAAATGAAAGATCCTAAGAGCTTTACTATCCCATGTTCACTTGGCAACCATTATTTGGGCAATGCTTTATGCGACTTAGGAGCTAGCATCAACCTAATGCCGCTATCTACTTTTAAAAAGTTAGGAATTGGTCACATGAAACCTACTGCAATGAGATTACGACCAGCTGATCAATCTTTGGCTCAACCTGAAGGGCAAATCAAAGATACCTTAGTTCGTGTGGACTAATTTGTTTTTCTAGCTAATTTTATCATACTTGACTACGAGGCAGAAAGGGAGGTTCCCATAATCTTGGGACGACCATTTTTAGCAATCAGACAAACTCTTATTGATGTTTACAAAGGTGAACGAACTATACGACTTAATGATGAGCACGTTACCTTCAGTGTTTTTGAATCTATTCAATGCAAGGATAAGGAAGAATGCCATACTGTTGATGTATGAGATGATTTAATTGCAGAAGAATTCAATGACCAAAGCACAATACTTTCTGAGCAGTTTGTAGTGATATTTGATGATGAATTCTTAGATAATTGTGACAACAAGTTTGACGCTAATAATATTGAACTCAGGCATGGATGGCAGATTGAATCCTTAGACTTAGCTAACAAAACAACTCAAATTTTCAAACCATCTATCGATGAAGCTCCTACTCTAGAATTGAAACTAGTACCTACTCATCTTAAATAAGTCTTTCTTGGTGATATTAATACTCTCTCAGTTATTGTCTCCGCAACACTGGATGTAACTCAAAGATTGAAATTGGTCCACATTCTTAAGCAACATAAACGAGCTATTGCTTGGAGTATTGCCAATAGTCGAGGCATTGGTCTATCTTTTTGCATGCACAAGATCAAGTTCCAAGATCAAGGCAAGCAGTCGATTGAGTAGCAAAGAAGATTGGACGAGAAGATGAAGAAAGTTGTTAAAAAAGACATTATAAAGTGGCTTCATGCTGGAATTATCTACCCTATTTCTGATAGCAATTGGGTAAGTCTAGTGCAATGCATTCCTAAAAGGAGTGTCATCATAGTGGTTAGCAACAAAAAAGAGGAATTAATTCCTACACGTATTCCTACGGGATGGCGAGTCTATATGAATTATCGTAAACTTAATGCTGCCACAAGGAAGGACCACTTCCCACTTCCTTTCATTGACCAAATATTGGACAAGCTTACTGGAAGAGCCTATTACTACTTCTTAGACAGCTATTCTAGGTACAATTAGATTGCTATTGCATCGGAGGATCAAGAGAAAACAATTTTCACTTGTCCCTTTGGTACTTTTGCTTTTCGTCGTATGCCTTTCAGTCTTTCCAATACACCAGCCACATCTCAAAGGTGCATGATGGCAATATTCTTGGATATGATTGAAGATTCTTTAAAGGTTTTTATGGATGATTTCTTAGTCTATGGGAATGATTTTGATCATTGCACTGACAATTTGGATAAAGTATTGCAACGATGTGAAGATAAACATCTTGTTTTAAATTGGGAAAATTGTCATTCCATGGAAATTAAAGACAATGTGTTAGGCCATCGTATCTCTAGTCAAGGCACTGAAGTAGACAAAGCTGAAGTTGAGATCATTGAAATATTACCTTTGCCGACAAATGTGAAAGGTATTCGCAGTTTTCTTAGGCATGCGGTGTTTTACCGAAGATTTATTAGAGATTTCTCAAAAATTGCAAAGCTCTTATGCTTATTACTGGAAAAGAATCAAAAATTCCTCTTTGACGATGCATGTGTGGAGGCATTCATTCAATTAAAGACGTAGCTAGTGAATGCACCCATTGTCATTGCACCAGATTGGTCTCAACCTTTTGAAGTTATGTGTGATGCAAGCGGCTTTGTTGTGGGTGTTGTTCTAGGACAACTCAAAGGAAAAATATTTTACGCCATCTATTATGCTAGCAAAACTCTTACAGAGGCTCAAATCAACGATACCACTACAGAGAAAGAATTACTGGTTGTAGTCTTTGCTTTTGACAAGTTTCGTTCTTATCTTGTCAGTGCAAAGGTTACTGTATTTACTAATCACTCAGCGTTGAAATATCATTTTGCAAAGAAAGATGCAAAATAAAAATTGATATGTTGGATTTACTATTGCTGTAACATCTCGAAATAAGGCCTAAATGGAATAGTGGTTGTGAAACCACAAATCTGAGATAGAAAAGTTTATTTCGATTAATTTTTATGATTTACCGAGTGATTAGATGCATGTGTTAGAGTATTGATAAGAAATTTTATAGATTGCATGTTTAATTTGCCTATTGGGGCTTATTTGCAGAAGTTGCTGTAACAGCCCAATTTAGGGCCTAAACGGAATGATGGTTTTAGAACCACAAATTCGAAGTCAAAAAATTTATTTCAATTAAGTTTTAAGGTTTACTTATTGATTAAAATATTGTGTAAAAATATCGTTAAGAAATTTTACTGATAAAGTGCTTAATTGGACTTTTAGGACTAAATTGCAAAAGTTGCAAAATATGTGTTCTAATTCATAAGTACTTGATTAAAATGGGGATTTAAAGAGGAGGTCGGTCCCTAAATGTTAATTAGACCATTATATTTTGTTTGGACAAAAATGGGCATGAATAGGACAAAATTTTAAAGAAAGGTCTTAAGGGCATTTTAGTCATTTGGTAATTAAAAGAAATAAAAAGGGAAAACAAAGCCAAAATTGACTCATCTTTCTCATGGAGGCCGAATTTAGCATGGGGAAAGTCATGGCTAGGGTTTTCAAGCTTTCCAAGCTCAATAGTAAGTCCGTTCTAGCCCCGTTTTTTCAAGTTCTTTACGTTTTTAGAATCCCAGTAACTTGATTAAGCTTATTCTAACAATAATTTAAGCTAGGGTTTATATTTGGAAAAATACCCATTGGTAAAATGTGTTTATTTTGATGTTTTATGGTAGAATATGAAGGCTGAAATTACGTTAAACAACTTTTGCTAAGCGATTTTAAGCAAAAATGAGTAAAACGGCTTAATCGATAAAAGTTGTTATTGTTCATAACTATGTGCTAGAGTGAGAATTTGATGTTGCCATAGAAGGGAAAAATGATTAGAATTTCATAAAACATAAGAATAAGGGATGAAGTTTAATTCCCGAGCCTAGGGGCAAAAGTGTAAATATGCAAAAGTTTAGGGGCAAAATTGTAATTTTTCCAAATTTTGAGTTAAGGACTGTTTTGAATAGTACATTAATTAAATAAGTAAAATATGAAGTTTTAGATCCCGGAAAACGAGATTTGAACCTAGAGTGGAAGAAAAATCCAAAATCGGGAAAGTTGGTAAAATGGCCGTTTTAGTCTCGAGGTAAGTTCATATGTATAATAAGCATTAATTTATGCATGTTTCAATGTAAAATTTATATATTTACTACGATTTCCGAGGTGTTGAAAGTGAGTATAATTATGATGATTTAAATGTTCAATATTAATTCGACATGGAAATGAGATAGTATGTAAGTATGTATGTAAATAATACATTATCTTTATTACGTTTTTATATTTCAGCATATTTTATGTATTGTAGCTGATTTTTGAATTATAATTGACTATTAGAAGAATGGAATAAAGTATTAGAAAGTAAGATATTTCCCGTTTGAACCTTCGGAATTGAAAGATACAGATGGTATGTAGCTAGGTCGCATGGGTGATACTATGTGTACACCATGTAGACAAGAGAGCTACGAGATAAATGTAGCTAGGTTGCATGTGTGGTTCCAGGTGAAGGACACCATGTAAACAAGAGAGCTACGAGATAAAGTGGCTAGGTCACATGGGTGGTACTAAGTGTTCACCATGTGTACAAGAGAGCCAAAATTATGTGTACAATCGAGCTAGGTCACATGAGCGGTGCTAAGTGAAGGCCACTATGTGTACAAGAGAGCTTCGATTTTAAAGGTGGGTTGTGTGCGATTCCATCGCGTATCTGTTATTATTCCGAAGCGTTCAACTGGAAAATTGATTAAATGAAATTGTGTATGACTTTGTGATGATAAGTGTAAGTATATATGTGTGTAACTCATGAGCAATATGCTCGATATGTGATTGGAAATTGGAAAGATTGTTATGGGTAAGTGATGAATACAATTGAAGTGTGAAAGATCAAAATTGATAATAAAACTGTTCTGGATAGTTGCAGTGACATGAATCTAAAAATTTACCAAAAATAGTAGAAATTGAATCAGAGACTGAATGAGATATCAAATTAAATATTAATGAGTCTATTTTCATATAACAGAAACAGAGCAAGCAAAGGAATTCTATATTCTGAGATATTTAAGTTTCTGTGAGACTGGTTCAGAATGGCAACGTGATCCCCTGGTCTGAATTTGAAAAATCATTAAAAATTGTAAAAAAAATAATTATGGGATATAATTTGTATGTTTAAAATCTTAATGAGTCTAGTTTCAAATAAAATAAACTATAACATAATATGAGTTCTTTACGAAGAGAAATTTTATTTGTAGTGATGAGTGGTCAGGGAAGTTGAGCAGTGAAACAGGGATAACTTCAATGAATAAACTGTACTAATTGGCTAGACCAAAAATTCTAAAAATTTTATGGTAAAAATATATGTGAATATAGTTTCAAGGAAAATTAACGGTTTGTAATTTGGAGTTCTGTAGCTCCAGAAATAAATAATTTAGCTGCTGGTACTCTGCTAGACAGCTTATTTTGAACCTGTTTATAATTGTAATAGTGAAAATATGTGTGTTTGTGATGGTAATATTCCGGGAACATATTGTGACTTTGTTTAATGTATGATAATGTATTTTTTATTAATATTTACATATTTACTTACTAAGCTATAATGCTTACTCCTTTACTTTTCTTTTTCCTATAGTGTCACAGATGTTAGGTCGAGTTGGAGGTCGCCGGAGGTTAAATCACACTATCAAACTATTGATCCATATATAAAGGTTTAAAGTATTTTTAAGTCTTTGGCATGTATGGGGACTCGTTTAATTGTTATTAAGTTGCTAGGAGTTGGCCTAAAATACTGACCTATGTTATTTGAAGGTCTCTATTATATAAAGTCATTTAATGTAGATAGTCTTGAATATGTTTGAAACGTTTAAAATTGATGAAATTTTGTGTCTCGATTTTAAATGATTACAAGTACTCAAGCCCAGTAATACCTCATACCCTGTTCCGATGTCGGATATGGGTAAGGGGTGTTACAATTGCAAGAATTTGACATCGAGATAAAAGACCATAAGGGTTCAGAGAATCAAGTTACAGACCATTTGTCTTGATTGGAAATTAGCAACGAAGATGGAAACATAATTCAATTTGTTGACGCATTCTCAGATGAAAAGTTATTTGCTGTAGATGTAACCCCTTGGTATGCAGATCTGGTTAATTATCTAGTATGTCGAAAACTCCCGTTAGGTGTTACAGACCATAAAAAAGAAATATTTCTTTGTGAAGTAGTGAAGAATCATTGGAACAAACCGTATTTATTCAAGGTGTGCAATGACAACATTATTCGGCATTGTGTTCTGGAAGAGGAAATGCTTTCAATCTTGAAGCACTGTCATGATGCTCCTTATAGAGGTCATTTCGATTGCATATGCACTATCGCTAAGGTCCTCTAATCAAGATTTTACTGGCCTTCATTATTCAAAGATGCCCACAATTTTGTGAATCAAAGCGATAGGTGTCAACGCACTAGTTTTATATCCCGACGCAATGAAATGTTGCAGTAGCCAATTATAGAGGTTGAATTGTTCGATGTTTGGGGTATGCATTTTATGGGACCATGTCTAAGTTTATTTTGAAATCTTTATATATTAGTAGTTGTTGACTACGTCTCGAAGTAGGTTAAAGCTATTGCAGTCCCAAAGGATGATGCAAATAAAGTGCTTAATTTTTTTCACAAGCATATACTCACTCACTTTGGCACACCAAAAGCATTGATTAGTGATCAGGGTACACACTTTTATTATAACCAAAATGCAACCGCACTGAAAAGATATGAAGTTAATCATAGAAGGGCTACTACTTATCATCTGCAAACTAATGGACAAGCCGGAGTATCAAATCAACAAATTAATAAAATTCTTGAGAAGGTTGTGAACCCTTCGAGGAAAGATTAGTCTTCCAGACTGGATAAAGTTTTATGGGCATCGCAAACAGCATGCAAAACTCCATTAGGGATGTCACCATATCAATTGATTTTTGGGAAAGCATGTCACTTGCCAGTTGAATTGGAATACAAAGCAATGTGGGCAATCAAACAAGTGAACATAGACTATGAAGTTGCTGGAAAGAAAAGGCTGTTGGATATCACTGAACTAGAGGAGATTAGGCAAAATGCCTATGAAAACGCTGCAATTTACAAGGACAAGACCAAATGATGGCATGACAGAATTATTTTGTAGCGACAATTTATCGTGGGTCAACAAGTTTTACTATATTCAATTCTAGACTGAAACTACATTCGGGTAAATTGCGCTCACGTTAGTCTGGACCTTTCGAAGTTGTTGAAGTCTTTCCTCATGATGCAGTCACAATCAGAGATTTAAATGATGGACACCAATTGAAAGTGAATGGCCAGCGATTGAAACATTATCTTGGGAATATTGATCACAAGCAGGCAGAGACCATTAAATTGGTCGAAAAATTTTAATTCTTATTAAATTTTGTTTTTATTTTATTTTTGTTTCTGTTCAAGTTTGTTTTACTTTTTTATTTCTATTTTTGTAGAATAATTAGGTACCATTGTCGATGCACTTGGGCTTTATTGTCAACGCAGTTCATATTATTTTTCTATCACTTCTGACTCAGCAAGAATTAAGGCATATGTAACAACCCATTTTCAGTGAAATCGAAATAGTAGTTTCGAGACCACAAATCCAAGCTGGAAAGAAATTTTATTTTAATATTATTGCATGGTCTGCATTATAATAGGAATGTCATATGAAAATTCTAATAAGAAAATTTTATCGATTATGTGTTTAATTACGGAGAGGACCAAATTGCATAAAATGAAAAAGTTGGATTCTAGTAGCTAGAAAGATCAAATAGCTATGGAATTCAAAAACTTGAGGTCCTTATATGGTAATTAGACCATTAATGAAAAGTTAGTATCTATTTTTGGATAATTCATCCATGGAAATTTAGAAAAGGGCAAGGACTAAATTGGAAATTGAATTAATTAAAAGATGATAATAGAAAATATCATCTTATTTTCATCATCTTCCCCAAAATTTGCATGGAAACCCTAGGAGAAAGAAAGGAAACTAATCAAGCTTAATTGGGTAAGTATTCTTGTTTTGTTTTTAGTGATTTTTATATTTTTTAGATCGGGATAACCGAACATATCTAAATTGGGGATCAATTTGAAAAGTTATCATAGTATAGAAATTTTACCATGGATGAATATGCTGAAAATTTGAAATTTATGGTAAAATATGAAAGGTTGTTGATAGATAAACAACCTTTACAAAGTGAATTTTAATGAAAACATGATTTAGGGACTAAATTGAAAAGTTGTAAAAATTATAGAAAAGTTCTAAATTTTGTGAAATACATGTGCTGTAAAAGTTATACTAAAATTTCAGTTAGGCTTGGAATAATGATTAAATTGCATGAATTACATTTTCTGAGCCTAGGGACGATATTAGAATTTATGGAAAGTTTAGGAGCAAAATGGTAATTTTGTCTAAGGTGTAAATTGAATATAATTGAATATGAATTGTATTAAATTGATGATTAAATTCATTTATATAGATCCGGATAACTCAAATTCGAATCTAGATCGAGGAAAGGAGAAAGTTTCGAATTAGTAGATTTTCTTATACGAACTATTATCGAGGTAAGTTCATGTAACTTAATTATGCATGATAATACGTTTAAATTTAATGTTGTATTTGATTTGAATGTGGTATTTGTTTATGTGGTTTATATGAATGTTATAAACACATGAAATGTTCACATGATTGGAAATGTAATTAAAATGTTAAGTAGAGTTTGAATAATGAAAATCGATGGATACGTATGATTTCCCGTATGTGAATGTGATTCTACTTATGTTGTAGACAGGATTTAGCTTGAACGAGTAATCCTGATATAGCCCTCTCGAGCGTTCTAATGAATAGTTCTTGCGAGCATCTTGATCGGTAGTGATTTAGCATGTGTTGCGCACTACCGCAACTCTTTGTGAGCGTCCTATTACATGTTTGATCGATTGTGATCCAGGATATAATGCAAACACAAATGTAGCTCTATTTGAACATCCTAATATAAAATCTTATGAGTTTCCCAACATGGCTCGCTTGAACTCCTTATTAAACGGCTATCCAGTGCTACCTGATACTAATTGTAACAGCCCGATATAGACCCTATTTGGAAGGGTGATTTTGGGACCACGAATCTGAGTCAGAAAAATATTTTAAAATTATTTTATGTGTTTATTATGTGTGAATTTATATTTGTGAAATTTTCGTGTTTTAATTTTGTCGTTTGAATGCCTGATTTAATAAAAGGGCTTAATCACGTAAAATGAATTTTTGATAGTTTAATATGTAAGGGACGAATTGTGATTGTCTTTGTAATTTGATGTGTTTAAGATGCAATTTGCCCATGATAACATTTAATGGACAGTAGTGACCTATTGTTATAATGGTTTTATATTTACATTTAAAGGTTAATATGGTAATTTATGAAATAATATATGTTATAATAAAACATAAAAATTAAAATAAGCATTCATATTGTCTCGTTCTTGTCGAATATTAAAGAAAAGAAAAAGAATAAGGTTTCCATAGGTTCGACACTTTGCAAGCTTGATTCAAGGTGAGTTTTAGCTCGATTTTTGATAATTTTTACGTTTTTGAGATCATTGCTATGTTATCTATCAAGCCCATGCCTCAATTTTTGAATTTGATAATGATTTTGTATTTTTCCATTGTTGAAAGCTTGTGATTTTTGTTATTTGATGCTGGAAAATAAAAGATATGTGATAGATTACCATGTTTTGTATTTGAATTTTTGATGAATTTGAGTAATTAGGACTAATTTGTAAAAATAATAAATTGAGGGACTAAAATGTGAAATAAATGAAATGTTTGGACTTGTATAAGGAAGATGAATATTCGGCCTAAGCATGGTATATTGAAAATTTGCATATTTTGTATTTTGTGCAATTTGGACTAAATTGTAAAAGTTTAAAATGTTAGGGGTAAAACGGTAATTTGTCATTTATGTGTTTTTGGACTAAATTGAGTGAAAATATGTTTGAATGAGTTTAATTTGAATATGTTTAGATCAAGAACCAAAGAAATCAGATTTGGATCGAGGAAAAACCAACATTTTCGATTAGTTGTCCCGTTCTGATTTTCGTCGTCCAAGTTAAGTTTATAAGCAAATAGATGTTGTTTATTTTAAATAAATACAAGCTTATTATGCTGAAATGAATTATGTGAAGTATATATGTTGTTAGCCGAATGTGTATATGCTAGGGAACTATATTTACAAATTTGTTTCGACCAAGTTATGACGTCCGAAAGTCCAGCATGAACCTTAGGAATAGCTAGGATACATATGTTATGACATAGGATTTCGATATGTGATGTGTGAGTAAGACCATGGCTTCAACATATGAGTGCAAGTAAGACCACGTTTAATACGTTGGCATCGATGTGTGACTCCGATATATGTGTGCGTGTAAGACCCTGTCTGGGACAGTGGCATCGATATGTGATTACATGTAATGCCACATCTGGAACGTTGGCATTGTACGATATGTGTGCTTATCCGAGTATCCTATTAAATTTTGAATGGTTCAATGGGCAATTCTAAGTTGTGGTCGAATGAGTAAATCTAGCCAAGTGAACAGGTATGTGATAATTGATTACCTATTTGAAAATAAGGTAAGTTGGTTATTTGGTATGTGATGAAAAATATACATGATGCTAATGTGAATATATGTGCTCATGTGTAGTATATTCGGCCACATGTTATGTATAAGTATGTGATATTAAAATTTGATACTTTGATAATAGATATATGTATATTTGGCCAAGGTAAAGTTCATCTATGAAATTATATGTTGATTATGAAACTTTAAGCTTGAGATTAAATGTGATTGTGTTATGGTAAATTAGTTTAATTAAATTAAGTTGCTTTTTTGCTTATGACTTACTAAGCTATGATAGGTTATTTTGCATATATGTTTGCCTCTGTTTTATAGATTTTAGGATCAAGTTACGAGCTTGGGGATTCGTCGGCAAAGTCTATCATGCTATCAACTGTTTTCGGTATTCTATAAGTTTGAAACTTTGAACATATGGCATGTATAGGTTTGATATATTAGTATGCTTGGTTTTGAAATTGTATATATCATAGCTATGCGAAAATGGTTTAATCTTGATATTAATGCTTATATGTGTATTTAGTTATAGCATAGGCTTGTTATTAAAGTATATTTCACGTCATATATATGTGTGGTATTTGGCTGTATGGTTCGGCTTGATTATTAGGTTAGTTGATGATTTATTAATTTGACAAGGGATAAATATATTATGGTAAGTATATTCCATGAAATGTTTGAATGGTGTCTTGGTTATATGATTTAGTTGAGTATTAATATGTATGACTTATAAATTAGTCATGTTGATAAATTTAATATATGGCATATATGTGGTAGTGTTTAATCATAGGATTCGGCAATGAGAAATGCTCAATATGATGTATATATATTGGCTTATTAAGTGACGTTTTGGCTTATTACAACGTGTGAAAATTAAATAAAATAAAATAAAATAAAAAAATAAAGAACACACAAATTTTACGTGGAAACCCTTTCGGGAAAAAAACCACGGGCAGAGGAAAAGAAAATTCACTATGTCGAATTCGAATCAATTACAAAAGGAATAGACTATGTCTATTTATAGGCTTGTAAAGCCATATTCTAGTAAGACTGAAACACCTTATTCTAATCAATATCAAATAGATGGAATTAATGAGGTTTAAAAAATCTTATTCTAAAATAAAATAAAAGAAGTGTAATTCTATATGGATTCTTCTTTTATTTTACTTCACCACTGTATTTTATTTAAATAAGGATTCGAGTCACTTAATTCTAACAATCTCCACCTTGACACGAATTCTCAATGAACAAGTTCTTCATTGCGAACTCTCAACGAACAAGTTCTCCACCTCTTCCCCAAAACCCCTTAAGGGTTTAACTTCAACAATGAACACCAACCAAGTCTAAACAATGCTCAAACTTGGTTATAGGAAGTGACTTAGTCATCATATCTGCAGGATTTTCATGAGTACTAATTTTGCTCACAACAATATCACCACAAGCAATAATATCACGAACAAAATGATACCGAACATCAATGTGTTTTGTTCTCTCATGAAACATTTGATCTTTTGTAAGAAAGATGGCACTCTGACTGTTACAAAATACTGTGCTGATTTGAAGGTCTTCATTGAGTTCACTAAAGAGTCCTTTCAACCAAATAGCTTCTTTACAAGCCTCAGTAATCACCATGTACTCAGCTTCAGTGGTAGACAAAGCGACTGTAGTTTGTAAAGTGGCTTTCCAACTTATTGCACAACCTCTGATTGTAAAGACATAACCTGTGAGAGAACTTTTTCTGTCAAGGTCTCTAGCAAAATTAGCATCAACATATCGAATGACTCCATCTTCAGTTCATCCAAACTGTAAGCAAACATCAGTAGTACCTCGTAAGTATCTTAAAATCCACTGAACTGCTTTCCAGTGTTCTTTATCGGATTCACCATATATCTGCTAACTGCACTGACTGCATATGATAAATCTAGACATGAACAAACCATAGCATACATGAGAGATCCCACTGCACTAGAGCATGGAACATGTGACATGTACTCAATCTCATCATCTGATTGTGGAGACAAAGCCGATGAAAGTCTAAAATGGGCTGCTAAAGGAGTACTAACAGGCTTAGCACTCTGCATATTGAACCTGCAAAGAACTTTCTCCATGTTCCCCTTTTGACTTAGGTACAATTTACTTGTTTTTCTATCTCTAAGAATCTCAATACCAAGTATCTTCTTTGCTGGTCCCAAATCTTTCATCTCAAATTCTTCACTTAGTTGGGCTTTGACCTTTCTTATCTCTTATTTATCTTTTGCTGCTATCAACATGTCATCAACGTAAAGATGTAGATACACAAAAAAACCATCACTATTTTTCTTAAAGTAAACACAACTGTCAAAAATACTTCTTTTGAAATCATGAGAAGTCATAAAGGAATCAAACCTCTTGTACCACTGCCTTGGTGACTGTTTCAAACCGTAAAGGGACTTTTTCGGCAAGCAAACATAGTCCTCTTTTTATGAGACTGTAAAACCCTCTGGTTGTTGCATGTAAATATCCTTCTCAAGTTCTCCATGCAAAAATGTAGTTTTTACATATAATTGCTCAAGCTCCAAATCATGCATGGCCACAATACCAAGCAAAGCTCGAATCGAACTATGCTTCACAACTGGGGAGAAAACATCTGTGAAGTCCACTCCTGGAATTTGATTGTAACCCTCTGCAACAAGCCTTACTTTATATCTGGTTTCTTCAACTCCTAGAGTCCCTTCTTTCTTTTTAAACGCCCATTTACAGCGAACAGTCTTCTTACCTTTAGGAAGTTTCACAAGATCCTATGTTTTGTTTTTGTGGAGTGATTTCATCTCCTCTTGCATAGCAAACATCCATTTTTCTGAGTCTTCATAGCTAATCGCCTCAGAATAATTAGATGGCTCTTGATTTGCATCTATATCTTTAGCCACATTTAAAGCATAAGCAACTAGATTAGCCTCAGCATACTTCTTTGGAGGATTAATTTCTCTTCTAGTTCTATTTTTGGCGATAGAGTATTGCGGCGAAGAAGCAACTCTATTCTCAATTTTTGTACTGGCTTGAGGAGTCGACTCTGTATTAATCTGATGCTTCACCTGCTTTTGATTTTCCTTATTGGAAGAATCTTTAAGAGATAAGTTAGGTAGCATGGTAGTTTCATCAAAAACAACATCTCTTCTAATCACAACTTTTATATTTTCAGGACACCATAACTTATACCCTTTTACACCAGCTTTATAACTAACAAAAACACATTTAATAGATCTCGGTTCCAATTTTCCATTATCAACATGAGCATACGCAGGACACCCAAAGATCTTTAAATCAGAATAATTAGCAGGATTACCAGACCATACCTCTTATGGAGTCTTTTTCTCAATGGCAACGGATGGAGATCGGTTGATCAAAAACATGCGAGAGGTCGCTACATAAAACGACTTGATAAGTTGCATTTGACAACATACATCGAACCTTCTCCATGACCGTTCTGTTCATTCGTTCTACAACACCGTTTTGCTGTGGAGTATGACAAACTGTCAAGTGTCTCACGATCCCTTCTGACTTGCACAATCTATTAAACTCATTAGAACAGAACTCTAAGCCATTGTTTGTGCGGAGGTATTTTATCTTTTTTCCCGTCTATTTTTCAATAATAATTTTCCAAGACTTAAATGCAAAAAACACATCGCTTTTCTACTTCAGGAAGAACGCCCAAACTTTTCTAGAAAAATCATCAATAAAGGTTAGTATATAATTAGCTCCACCTCTCGAAGGCACTCTAGATGGCAACCACAGATCAGAATGAATACACTCCAACGTTCCCTTCGTGTTATGGATTCCTCTGGTGAATCGAACTCTCTTTTGCTTCCTAAAAACACAGTGCTCACAGAAATTTAGTTTGTAAATTCCTTGCCCATCAAGAAGTCCTCTTTTGCTCAATTCTACCATGCCATTCTCATTCATATGCCCTAGGCGCATATGCCAAAGTTTAGTAATATCATCATCTGACAAGGAAAAGGAAGCGACAGTTGCATCAACAGTAACAGTAGAACCCTGCAAAACATATAACTTGGCAATTTTTCTTTACTCTTTCATCACAACAAGGGAACCTTTGGGAATCTTTAAAACCCCACTTTCAGCTGTGTATCTGTACCTTTTTGAATCAAGAGTACTCAACAAAATTAAAGTTCTCTTCAATTCTAGAACATGTCGTACGTCACTAAGTGTTCTGACAACTCCATCAAACATCTTAACTTTAATTGTTCCAACACCTGTGATTTTACACGAAGCATTATTTCCCATCAAAACAGCACCTTCAGACATTGTTTTGTAAGTTGTGAACCAATCCCAATTGGGACTCATGTGTAAGGTGTAGCCTGAATCAAGTATCCACTCCTCGCTCACTTTAGAATTGTTGACGGAAGCGACTAGAAGTTCACCATCGCTGTAGTTGTAACACCCCTATCCCGTAACCGTCGCCGGAATAGGACGAGGTGTTACCAAAAAATTTGGAAGCAGATCAAAACAGTAAAATTTTGAACATTTTTTTTTCTTTTTCGTGAATAAAGATTATTCATTTAATTAAATTTCTAAACACAAACAAAGATCAAACTTATAACTTATAAAAGTAGACTTCCAAAGGATGCCATATTCGCATGGCTTATAAACAATAGTTATGATATCATTCTACTATAATCTATCCTATACATGCCATAAGCTAAATCCAAATCACAAGGTTTCCATAATAGTAGATAGTGTGATGAAGTCTTGAC
The DNA here is from genome assembly GCA_025698475.1 of Gossypium anomalum. Lineage (NCBI taxonomy): Eukaryota > Viridiplantae > Streptophyta > Magnoliopsida > Malvales > Malvaceae > Gossypium > Gossypium anomalum. The sequence continues at coordinate 62,074,393 of CM046968.1, read as the reverse complement.
GATCCCCGAGCCGGTAATCGAGTCCACAATCTATAAAACAAAGACAAAAGACAAACGGAGTAAGCTTACATAAGCTTAGTAAGTCTTAAGTAAAACGATAATTTTGCAGAATTGAATTCAATTATAATTTATCACTCGATTCTTCTAATCAATGAAATCAATCTAGAGCTCCATAACGAACTATAATTTCAATAACCACATCATTTAGTTACCACAAATTATTTCATGATAATGACCAAAATGGTCAAATATTCGTATGCTCACAAGGCACACTTAGCTCATAATTACACTCCAATCTAAATGCCTCTATTATAGTTTAATCGAATACATTCTTATGGCATAACACATTGGCCAAATGTATCATAGTCACATGGACTGTGGTCACATTTGCATTCATACACTTATTCACATATGCATCGCTTTGTATACTTTTGATCTAATCCGAATTGAAAATCACATACAAGTGCCTGATACATACCTGGCCAACTTAATGTACTGAACATCTTTAATCGTTGTTTCATTACTAAGCCTCATCGCCTTAGACCTTGCGAAAAACCCGTTTAACAATATCAAGAGATCTCACCATTCCGTCAAATAGTTCAAACCTCATGCACGCATATATAGTTTATCTATTTCTTCCAAATTTGATTCACATAATCTTTCGCATCTAAAAACCTCATACGATAAATTTAAATCAAATACTTTGTCATACTAACAACCATTGACTGAATAGATTATTCCCTTATTCAAAGATATAATAATCATTCCCACATATGTATCGTTCTTTAATACTAATAATTCACCGAATCGTTGGCCGAATGTACACGAGTACATACATGAAAGCTTAGTATATACTACATTATACAAGCATACCAAGACTGATTAGGTCATCCTCATTTTCGCAATATAATAATCAATCACATATACGTTTTTCTTGAATGCTAGTGATTCACTTTGAGGTAAACTTACAAATGAGGAGGTAATATGTATCTGAACATCTTAAATGTATAGTACTTACTTGATGGTAGTTCACTGCGAACATTCAATACCATAATCTTACTTAATTCACCAGCATTAAGCCTGCGGGACTTTAAACCCGGATACAATCTCAGCACAATTCATTTAATATATATTTATATTTTTACTAACTTTGGCCTCATTAAATATCTAATATTGCACACTTTTCACAATTGGTAATTCGGCCTTATCACATATTCACTTACACATATATCACATTAACCATTCAAATTTTATCACATGTATGCACTTTCACATTCATCACATTGGCCATTCGACCTTAAGCTAGATATTATGCCTTGTCATTTTATTTCGTCTTAGGTACAAAATCACATTAGTAAATTGATTCAAATACGTAAAATTTTCCATTCAGCCTTAGAACATATCATGGCCACATCATATTTTTCAATTTAGCCATTTCTATAATAGTATCCATTAACCAAAACTCAAAATAGGTTTAATTACTTAGAGACTTACCTCGAATGTCGTCGAACGACTATGGATCGGCTATTTGGTTAGTTTAGCTTTTCCCCTATCCGAATTAGGCTCCTTAAGCTCTTGAGCTTAATCTAAAACAAATTTAACTTATTAAAATCCCATTGTGCTTGCTTATGGCCGAATACCACAAGAAATTTAATAGGCCATATAACTACTTTTAGCTCAATATAAAATAATCGTACACATCTTTAATCACCTTAAACAAATTACTAAGTATTATAGAAAATCAAAGCATACTCATCGTTAGCCTTATTCGGCCATCTCAATACGTTCTGACCATATGTATATACGTCTATACTAAAGTGCTTTACATTAATAACACCATATCAACAATGTATAATGCCGACCCCTTTAAACCAATTATCCATACAAATATTATTTGTACACATTTCTTTACCTAAATTTCACATTCGGCAACCACTTAATCAACTTAACAAATTTTCTATACTTCAAAACCACAAGTAAATACCATAATTTGTATCATTACATCGATTAAACTAAATCATGCATTAGCTTTTAGCACATTCGGCCATTAAAGAGACAACCCAATTAACATTCAAACCTTTTTAAGCTTAGATTTCCCAAGGCCGAATATCACATAAAAACCTTTAATACACATGCAAAGTTTACACTTTAACTAATTATACATATACTAATAAACCGAATATTATTTAAACAACCATTTGAATAATTCTTTATCACATGTTCACAATCGGCATAACCATGTTACAAATTCAATACATAAAAATCTTCTTATCCAAGGCTATATTTGACCTATAAGTATTTTCTTTACAACCAATCATTAACAATTAAGCACATGTTTAATGGCCAAATGCACATACCTCTTACTCATCCTTAACAGAATTTTTTTTTATCAAGCTTCCATTTCCACTTAACTATGAACCATTTAAAACAATCAATATTTTACACATTGCCGAATGCATATATATATATACATTCATCCAAACTCATAATTTCACAAGCTTAGCCTCATTTAATGACTACTTGTTCTTCAAGACATTAAACATATCATGCATAACATACAAAGCATCCTTAGCCAAAAAAAATACTATCACAAAACTTCCTTGGCCGAATGTCATCTTTTTCCATTAACTAGATTTTGCCATGGGCTTGCTTCCATACTTGAGACCACTCAAATAAATATTCAAACTTAATCCTTCGTTTCATTTCTCATTTTAGCACATATTCGGCTAATATATAAATATATGCTATCAATTTAATTACAATTATAAATTTTCAACTCAAACTCATTCTTTACCTCGTCTTTCACCTTAATTCAAATTCGCAAGTATATAAACATATATTAGCAATTTAATTATAGCATTCCACAATTAAGCACAAGTTTCATACTTCACTTTAATTGCATATACAATTTGCTCATTTTAATCACCTATAACCTCACTTAACAAAATTCCTAAAACCACATGCACTCATTTAACCACCTTTTTATTCATCAAGGCAATTAACACTCAATTTATAACATATTGCAAATTCATGGCCGAATGCATCAATATTTTAATAAACAATAATTTAGTTCAACTCCCCATTCAATTCCTCATTCGGCATCCGTATAATTACAATCTAACATTTAAAATATAATTTCCAAGAACTTGGCACAACCTTACTTTACACTTTAATAACCGAATGAAATTTTACTCAAACTTGCCCCTCATAGCAAATTAAATTAGTCTATCCTCATCCATAAACACTTATCATCAAAACATCTACAATCTAATCCTTGAAGCCATGACCGAATGCTTTATGAAATAAATTCACAAAAATTAACATATGGGTCATGTTGTGAGCTTCAAAACTAACAACATTTCGAAAAAATTAAAAATAAAACACATGAAATCTCACCTTAATTCCCAACACCAAGTGACCGAGTGCCTTTGGTGTTCTTTCCTTTCTTTCTTGCTTAGTTACTTAAAATAAGAGAAAACAAAGAGAAAAGTTTCTTTGTTTTTATCACCATTCTTTTTTATTTAATTCATGTTTTCAAATTATAAACTATTAAATATTATTTACTAAATATAATATACACATAATGCCAAAATCATAACATCATTACCATCCACTAAGGTTAAAAGTGGGCCATTTGACATGCAAGTCCACAACTTTAGTAATTTAAAATTTTAATCACTTGGACATTTGCCTATCATATTTTTAAAGTTTCTCAAATATGTCCTTTTTAGCTAATTTCACATCCAAATGACAAAATTAAAACATGAAATTTTTACACATACTTATTCACAAATAATAAGCATAGAATATAACAATTAATTATTTTTGTGATTCGATTTTGTGGTCCCGAAACCACTTTCTGACTAGGGTCAAATTAGGGGCGTCACAGTAGTCTTCTACAACATCAGCTTCACCGAAATTTTCTAGTTGTTTTCCCTTTTGATTCACAGCCTCCCTTTTAATCTTGTTCTATAGCTTATAGAAATCAGATTTAATGTGTCCTTTCTTCTTGCAGAAGTTGCAAGTTTTACCTCTGTTTGAAGACTTTGATCTACCCTTAGATTTACCACGAGGATTCCATTCCTATGTCCTTCCACGATTATCATCAGCATTCCGATCTTGTCTCCCACAAGCAATGAGACTCTCTCCTTGAGAGTTGGGTTTAACCACAAGATGCTTCATCTTATCATACGAGGTCAAAGAACCATAAGCCTCATCAACTGTGAGAGACTCGCAACTATATAAAATCGTGTCTCTAAAGGTTGAATAAGACGGGGGCAACGAACAAAGTAGAATCAACCCTAGATCTTCCTTATCATATTGAACCTCCATGGCCTCCAAGTTTGAGAGAGTTTCTTTAAACAATGTTAAGTGTTCGTGTACAGACGTACATTCCTCCAAACGATGAGCATAAAGACGCTGCTTCATATACAACTTGCTTGTTAGAGTTTTCGACATACATATTTGTTCTAGCCTCTTCCATAATGCAGCGGCGGTCTTCTCTTTCATCACATCCTACAAAATTTTGTTAGACAAATACAAATGTAATTGTGTTAACGCCTTTCGATCCTTACGCTTCTTCTCTTCATCTGTTAAAGTCAAAGGCATCTTATCTATTCCTAGCAGGGCATCCTCTAGATCCATCTGCACAAGAACTGCTTGCATCTTAATCTGCCTCAACGCAAATCTAGTGTTGCGATCCAACAGCGAAATTTCATACTTCAAAGACGCCATTACCGTGATTGAGATGAATAACCCGAAAGCTCTTATACCAATTTATGAAAATAAAATAAAATAAAATAATAAAGAACTCACAGATTTTACGTGGAAACCCTTTCAGGGAAAAAACCATGGGCAGAGGAAAAGAAAATTCACTATGTCGAATTCGAATCAATTATAAAAGGAATAGACTATGTCTATTTATAGGCTTGTAAAGCCATATTCTAGTAAGACTGAAACACCTTATTCTAATCAATATCAAATAGATGGAATTTAATAAGGTTTAAAAAACCTTATTCTAAAATAAAATAAAAGAAGTGTAATTCTATATGGATTATTCTTTTATTTTATTTCACCACTGTATTTTATTTAAATAAGGATTCGAGTCACTTAATTCTAACACAAAGTATATAAATTTTGTATAAATTTTGTGGTTAAATTTACTACCCGAATTGAAAAGAAGTAAGTTGGTTTTGTGTTAAACTTTGGTATATTGCATAGTATGTGTAGCTAACAAGATTGGATTCGGCATTTGTACATTTAAATTAGGGTGAATTGATTTGATTTCATGATTATATTATAAACATGTTGTATGGGTTATTTGACTATTTATTAATTAAACTAAATGCATGATTATGTTCGGGTAATAATAGGTTTAGTAGATAAATTATGCCTATGAAATCATTGGTTGTGAAATGATTAACTTTGTTTGATTAGAAAATGGTTTATTTAAGCTTGTGGTTGAATGGCATAATTTGTATTATATATATATATGATTAACCTTGGTAGCCGAATAGGTAAGCAAATGAATTGATCATGTATTTGTAATTTTTTCATGATGTTGGCATATACATTTTGGTATGTTTGATTTGATAATTATGCTTTGAAATGGTTCGTAGTTTGATTGAATATTATGCCATGATATAGGATAATATGGTACATTATACAAATGTATATTGATTATATTTTCAAAAGTCAATGCCACATGTGTTAATATTAAATAAATTTTGTTATATGATATGTTTGGTTATTAAGCACATGTATATCAATGAGATATTTAATGCTAAAATTTTCTGAGGTATTAGGTTTCTTTAATGATAATAATACATGAATTTTGCATGTATTTAAAAGTATATTATATATGATTATGAGTTTTATGGTTTAAATTATGTATTTAATGTTTAAACAGATTTATGTTTTAGTTATGTGAATATAACTTATGTGTATATGTGAATGTTTGAAATTTACGTCTCGTCTAGTAATACCTCGTAACCCCATTTCAGCGACGGATACGGGTTAAGGGTGTTACATTAACTCTTCGGAGTTATCTATTAAGCTCTATAAGCTCCCTAACTAAAACTCTTATGAGTTTCCTATTTAGCCCGGACAAGTGTCCTGTTACATGGCTCATCTGAGTATCCTGATATGTGGCTCGAGAATGTGCTCCCTGATTAAGTGCCTTAATGGGTACCCCTGATTATGAGTTGACGGTTTACTATTTTGTACACCTTGTGTGTACTACTTGAGTGTCCATCGAAATTTCAATGATTCAACGGATAAATTCCCAAAATGTGAAATTATGAGATTAAATGAATTATATTTTGAATGATCCTGAAATACCTGAAAGTTTGTAACATGATGAGCTCATCTATGCTTACTTGATATATATATGAATATTATAACTAACTTGCTTAATTGACTGTATGTGATTAGGAAAATTTGTCAAATTGATGGGAAGCATGTTTTGTATGCTTATTATAATAAATGTAATTGTGCCCAAATGCTCGTGAAGGTTGGAGTTCGGTCGGAGCATCATCAAACTATCCTCTAGCTTGTTTTGGTATAAATAGTAAACTTATTTTGGTATAATGGCATGTATAAGTTAACTTGGCCATTGTTGGTTGTAAATGTTGTTTGTAATCTAGCCACTGGAATGGCTAGTAATGATTTATTTTGGTATATTTATAAGGTTATGTTATGACAAATAACTATGTGTTAAATATGTTAAGTATGATTGATCAAGTTATCCTTAACATATAGTTTAAACAAAGGTAAGAATATAAACATAAATAGATGTGATAATATATCATGTTAGATGCTTAAATTGGCTGGTATATACTTGTAAGTTTTGGTGTAGGTTATTGGAAAAATTTGGTGAGAAATAAAGCTAGGAAATGGCTTTATTTTGTCCACACGTGTAGGCACACAGGCGTATGTCATGACCATGTGTGAGACACGGCTTGGCACATAGGCATGTGGCTTAGCCATGTGTCCACTGCATCTTAAAATTGAGAAATAGAATGCTCAGAATTAGGCACACAGGCAGAGACACAGGCATGTGTCTCAGCCGTGTGTGCTACACGGCCCAAAACACGAGCGTGTGTCTTGGCAGTGTGAAACTTGCACTTAATTTAAAAAAATTAAATTAACCGCATGGCCTAGCACACGGGCATGTGGAAGGCTGTGTGGCATAAGTCAGAGAGTTACACGGGGTCGAACATGGCCTACAACACGAGTGTGTCACATGGTCATACTGGCGTGCCCCTTGACCACACGGGCGTGTGTGCCCTGCATCTAAGAAAAATTTTAAAATTTTGCGAAAAATTCTCTAAGTTCCCGATTTAGTCTCGACTTGCTTCCAATGTTTATAATGGGTCCCAAGAGTCCATTCAAGGGACAATATGACCTTTTTCGAAAATGAATAGTAATTAGTAAAAATTATTTGTAAATATTCTGTAAACTCTAGTAATACTCTGTAACCCTATTCCAGCGAAGGGTACGGGTTAGGGGTGTTACAGCATATCAAAAATTTCAGATCCCACCATTTGATCAGGAGTCACCTAGCCGTCTGATCTATCTGAGTAGACGCAATTCTCATTAGACGTAATTATTCCCACCAAATTTATTTCCCCTTAGAAAATCATGCTTTTCCATCTTCTTCTTTCACTCACTATAAACCCCTCTTCACTGTGCCGATTGTGAAACACCCAAGCAAGAATTTTACACTTTCTTTTCCCCAAGTTCGTGCCTTTACACCTTTAAACCATCTTCACTTAACAAAATAAAGAAAATATGGCAAGAACGAGAAGATTAGCCAAAAAAGCCACCAAGCCTATTGAAGAATATTCATCCTCTGCAACTACAATTCGTGAGTCAGAATCCTCCATGCCAATGGAGAAAAAGGAGTCGGTGATCTTTTTAACGAAAGTGGCCAAAGACCAATTTCAAAACAACATCTTAAAATGAAACTTCTACGCAAAATAGGGCATTGTCCTCTTACAACAGCAAGAGTTGGGCAACGCAAAATAGGGCATTATCCTCTTACAACAGCAAGAGTTGGGCAAACTAGTCTCTAAAACCGTCTCTAAGTTGAAGTGGGAAACTTTCTGCACGTATCCTAGAAGCTATTCTCCTTCATTGGTACGTGAGTTTTACGCTAACCTTTATGATCATTAGTTGGAGTTTATCTTTGTTCAAGAAGGTTTAATCCCATGGGATGCTACAAAAATTAATAAGCTGTACAACACTAAGGTGGATATCGATAAACACTCCAAGTTTATTGAGGATATCACAGATGAAAAAAGGGACCTATTGGTGAAGGATTTATGTGTGGAAGGAGCATTGTGGACGAGTTCACATCAAAAGAATTATACATTGCACCACCGGTTCCTGACATTGCAAAGCAAAATCTGGCTTCATTATGTCAACTGTAGGCTACTTCCCTCTACTCACAGCACCACAGTCAACCTTGATAGAATGTGCATGATACATTCAATTGTTAAGGGAAGAAAGATTGATGTCGGTGCAATACTTCACCACGAAATTACTGACTGCGCTGCAAGGTAAACTGGAATTTTGGTTTTCCCATCGTTGGTGATGCTACTATGCCAGCAGAAGGGGATCGTGCCCTGTGATGATGAAAAGGTCTTGGAAAATAAGGGCCCGATTAATGAAGTGCCTATTAAAAGAATGACTCGTGGAAAAGATATGTCGACAATGAAGGGGGCAGAGACCAGCAAGACAAGGAAGGGAAAAACTAAAGTAGAAAGTAAGGGAACAAACTTGACTGCGGAAAACATCATTGCTGCGCAAAATAAAGGATATTGAGAAGTTGGCCAATTCCATCAGCAGCAGGCAGATCAGGCTTGTTGCTACAATAGAGGACCCAAAGGATGTTGAGGAGTGCATGCAAATGATCGATAGCTTGGTCAAGGGTGACGTCATTGCTGGTAAAAAGGCGTCTCTTGTTGAGGAGAAAGTTGTTGTGGAAGAGGAGGATGTCCGTGTTGAAATTGTGAACGAGAAGGCCGAGGAAGAAAATATTGAGACAGAAGCTGCTGGGAAAGAATTTGTTAAGGACATTGTCAATGCATCCGAGTTTGCGGATGAAACTAATGATAATCTGGAGCAAGATGGAGCTAGACCGGCGGAAGCTGCAGAGGTAACAAGTGAGGAGCACCACAATTTGTTGGCTATAATGGTCTATATCGGACCACTCAAGGTGACTGCTCCTACACAAGAAGAGGTCGATATGTCTGGGTAGTGCTGGAAACTGAGTAGCGATCTGAGGACCATGCGAAGCCCAAAGAAAAGAAGAGAAAGCACGGAAACACGAAAATATACACACTTTTTCATGACTTTTTAACTCAAATTCATGCAGTTTCGGTATAGTTATTGTTGAAAATTATATAATTATTATAAAATAATTATTTTGGACTTAAATTATTAACATAATGAATTTTAAATAATTTTATAATAAATTTTGATTAATTTTGATCATTTTCGACAGATTTGCACCAAGTGTAACACCCCTAACCCATGTCCGTCACCAAAATAAGTTACGAGGCATTACCAGACTTATTACATCATAACATATGCATATCTCATACATTTAAACTTTCAAAGACATACATAATTCATGTACAATCATATTGTCCCTTATAAAACTCTATGAGATACATGCTTGGAAGAGATTTGGACTAAACCGTTAACATTTGATAACTTCGGGAAACTTAGAAAATTTTCTTGAATGTAGAGGTAACATGCTCTTGTGCCCAAGCCGTGTGCCTCACACAGCCATCAGACATGCCCGTGTCATAGACCGTGTGGGAATAGGGCATACATACTGACTTGGGTCACACGGCCGACCACACGCCTGTATGTCAGCCTGTGTGCCACACACGGCCAATAGACACGCCCGTGTGTCTAAACCGTGTAACTCACTGACTTATTTTAACTAAGCTTCAGCAGACACACGGTCGAATCACACACTCGTGTGCTCCACCATGTGTATGAGAAATAGGTTTGTTCTAAGAGACTTTTCCTCACCCAAACATCAATCACCTAAGCTCACATATATCACCATACTTTCATTCAATTTGGCAATCAAAACAACCATTTCAAATACACATTATAAGCCATTACAAAACCAAATATTTATATACTCAATTCAATTCCATTTGTGCATTCAAACACATACCAAACTAATATAATTCATTAGCCAATATACAAATATAACCTATTCAATAATTTAACCTTAAACATCCAAGTACCAACTATTATTCAAACATTTTCGATTCATATTTCTATCACATATCCATACCATTTGCATATCCTCATTCCATCAACTACTTTCCAAAACATGCCATATCTAGTACACATAAACATAACCCAATATTTAACCAAGTTAAGCCAAATCACATAGCTTAAACACGTCAATACATATAGGCTTCAATAGCTAAAATAACTTATACCTTCAATAGCTAAAATAACTTATACCTCTCATATAATCAACTAGCGTATACATGCCATATTACTGATTTCAAAGAGTTCAAAAATACCAATTCAACTCCTGGATAGTGTGATGAAATCTTTGATGACTTCCAACCCGAGCGAGCTTTCAAATCACTGTAAAATACGGGAAATAAACAGAGTAAGCTAATAATCTTAGTAAGCTCATATGACTAAAATGTACTATATACAATTTAACAATTAATTCACAATTAGATAAGCATGAATACATATAAATCAGCTCTATCAAAATTAACACGTATTACAATAACAACCTGATAATTTCTATATGTATTCATCGGTTTTCACTTACGTATCATATGAAATTATTAAATATTACTTACTTGTCGAGCGTGTCACGTATACCTGAACTGATTCATATCATCATATCAGTTCTCGTACCGTTATCTTGTCTGTTGAACCATGAAAATAACATCGAATATTCTATATCTTGCACATTAATGGGCATATATGTGGTTAAACTACCTATATCTCGATTCACATATAACATTTGTTCGTACGTCATTATAACCTATATTACCATTTCAATACAATCAACCAAAATTTGCCCAATGCATAAGCATATAAAATCATCAAGTCACCATAGGTGAAAACAATAAATATTTAATCTCAAGTGCATATAATTTCATTCCATATTTTAATTCGTCAAATAACATCAATACCGTATAATTCACATATCATACATATAACATTAATATCACTTATAACTCGTAACTTATCCGTATAAATAGTATTTAGGTCCGTTGAATCTATTAGTACTTCAAAGGATAGTCAAGTGAACAATGTCAGTAATCCGTCAATTCATCATCATAAATGCTCTTTTGAGTCATGGTCGGTAAGCTCCTCCTGAGCTGATAAACAGTAAGCTCTATTGAGCTAAAAATGGTAAGCTCTATTGAGCTGAACAGTAAGCTTTTTTGAGCTAAATTGGTAAGCTCCAATGAGCTGAAATAGTAAGCTCTTACGAGCTATGGTGAGTCCGCAACAAATGCAGGAGCTCGACCATTACGGTAGTTCTAGTAACACGTCACTCGTATCCAATGAATTCACATAGTTCAAACAGGGCTCGGTAACGAATACAATATATCATCAAGGCATTCATATTTCAAATATTTCAATTAACATTATGTTTGGTTGGGTGTAATAGGAATAGATTACAGCCCAATTCAATGGGCCCACCACCAAACCAATGTTTGGTTGGTTGTAATGCCATTGCAGCCTTATTCAATTCAGCCTCTATTCCCACTAAACACGCTGAATAGCATTCGGCGCCTTACCCATAGAATAGCAATTCTGAGTGTCTCAGTTTCAATTTTACTCTTCTCCCTTCCTCACGTCTGAAGCCTCTTCTCTTTTTTGTTCTTTTTCCTATTTCCTTCCAGCCTTCTTGTTAGGGTTTCGATCGAAGAATAGGCAGCTATTGAATCCACTACTAGAATGGAAGAATCCCCTGCACATGAAAAAGGACGTGACGGTCGGTTTAGGCTTTCTTTGGCCTGACTGATCGAAGGCGTGGTAGGCTTCTTTCGTGGTAGACCAGGCCCCTTTCTCTTATGTCTCTTCTCTAATTCTTCTTGCATTTCTTTCTTTGAGAGTGGTGCTGCGAGATCAACCACGGGTTCAATTAGCCCGTCTCTTCTGAGGTGCGCCGCGTTGATAGGTCGTTGCAAGGAATTTCATTTTATCATCGGTATGCCTTGTGTTTCTTGTTTGTTTGGAAGTGTGTTTTATTGTTTGCTTGGTTTATGGCTATAGGGAACCTTTGTTGAAGGAGTAAAAGAAGAAGTTGTACTATCCCCTGCTCATGCCCTCTCTCTTATAGCGGCTGGGGAAGGTAAAGCATGTTGACTTGACTTTTAATATCCAGATTCCAGAGACAAGTTGTCCAAAATTGAATTGGAAGATTTTGTAGAGAGCTTCTACAAAACCAAGTTTCAGATCATTATGTTATCAAAACTGACACTATAATCTATTTTTCAGTTGGATAAAATGACTAAATAGTTTTAGATGTGTATTTCTATGTGGATGCTCTCTTCATTGCATGCCTTGTGAATGTTCCTTATTTGAACTAGGGTCAATTTCCTGCTAGCAGTAATGAAAAATTTTTCATATTATGTGAATGGATTTCACTCTTTTAAAACAGAACACAGACATGTTGGATCAACAAACTTCAATTTACTCAGCAGCAGGAGCCATACAATATTTACACTGGCATACGTTCTGTTACTCTGCATCTTTTAGAAGTTTCCAATACCCCTATTTTTAGTTTTACCACATTAAGATAAAAATATGTTTGCTGATACTATTTTAAGTGGTATTAACTGCAATCTTTATATCCAAGAATTTTCAAGAATAATGTTGATTCCCTGTTTTGAAATGTGGATTTTCTGTTACATGTCAAATATGTATTCACGTTTGCCATTGTTCTGGTTTTGGATGGTTCATTTGATTAGTTGATTATTTCCTGTGACCAACTTATCTCCAGACAATAGAGAGCAGTTCATGTGGTGAAAATAGTGAAGGTGAAGCAGTAAATCTCTCACAGCTGGTAAATTCTATAGCCTGTCTTGGACTAGTTTTAGGTTTTTTTTCGGTTATTTATGTTTTTAGTTCTTTTTCTTATTTTTATTTGGTATGTTATTTATATATGTTTATCGTCTTTCCTGTTTTTTGAAGGGGCTAATACTCAAGTTTTCCATATTTTCACGTTTTACACATACGTGCAGAACCTCATTGATCTGGCTGGTTCTGAGAGCTCAAAGGCTGAAACAATTGGCATTAGACGAAAAGAGGGATCTTATATCAATAAAAGCTTGCTAACACTAGGAACTGTGAGTCAAAATTTGCCATTTCTGTTTTGGTCTGCAATTAAGTTCTTTCTCTTTAATCTCTAAGTCATCGGTTCTTATATAGTATATTTCTGGTGTGTGTGAGTGCACTATGCCTGGGTATATTGTTGGTTACTTGATTTAAATTCTATGGTAACTTTAACAAGTGCTTGCAGCGAATAACTATAGCCCACTAGCATAGCATTAAGCCAACTTCCTATTTGATATTCATTCTCACTTCTGTAAAATATTGTTGAAATTGAAAGGGAGACACCAAAGTTTTCCTAATTTATCAGTGTAACTATTGATTGAATTTAGTATAATATGTTTCACGATCTTAATTTTCTTCTTCAAAGATGTGCTTGCTGAGATATTAGTTTCTTAAATTGTTAAGACAAGTCTGTAGTAATCATATATTTCAACCTAATACACAGATAAACTCATGCTTCTGTATCTACTGTCAAGTACACTTCATTTTGTTTTCTGGTATTTTATGACCAGTAAAGAAAATACTAAGAGAAAATGCTACATGACTGGGCTAAATATATTTTGATTGTTATACAGTTCTGAATTTTTACTTGGATAAGGGTGGCTTTAAGGTGTATTGCTAAGATGTTGGACTGTGACATAAATTTTGGCGCATGCACTAGGATTGCCAAGTTTCATAATACCCTTTTCTCAGCAGTATTTCAATATTTCAGTATTTCAGTGTTCTTTCTAGTCCCACATATTCACTTATCCATGAATGAGCATTGTTATTGGCAAATTATATTGAAGTTATGTTTTTGGCATGATACATATATTTTGCCGGCTATTCTACTTGTGATTAACTTATAATCTTTCACTTATTGTAGATTATCTTATCACAAAAGAATAACATTCTGAGACTTCAAGAACTTGTGTGGAGCCTTCAGCATCAACTTTTGCGTATTATTTTTTTTAACTCTCTATTTAATTTAAAGATAATTTTTAATTAAAACATATTTTTAATGTTTTATTTTAATTTTTAAAATAATAAATAAATTAATATAATTTTAAAAATTAAATTTAAGTTATATTTAATTTTCAAGTCTTTTAATTTAATAAATAAAAATTCTAATTTAATTTATTATATTTTATAAATTAAGTTATGGTTAACTATTAAAATAAAATATTTGAAAGAATATTTTTCTTGTTAAATTTGTTTTCAAATCTTCAAAATCAATACTGGGTGGTAAATTTTAATTAAAAAAATCAAAGTTGGTGGAAAAATTCAATAAAATTCAAATTTTAGTGGCAAAATTCAATCACATTAAAGTTAATTGACAAATTTACGTATATTCTCAGAGTATAATGACAAAGTATAATGACCATTCAAGAAAGGGCTCTGAAATTATATCCAACATTATGTGAAGTGGAAGGTTTAACTGAGGATGAACGCTATCGAGCATTAAGCAAAATTCCAGATCATCCAACGCAAATGCTCATTTTCTTTAGTTTACCTTTTGTTGTGTGATTGGAATGGATCAGAAGATTTCTTGCTGACCATTAAAAATCATGGTTGTGTTGATATTTTGGTAACTTTTTGTGTTTGTAATATTTGGATGGTATAATGACATGATAGAATGTCATTACAATTTTGTAACTTTTTGATGTTGTAAAATTTTAAAACATATGGATTATGACATATAAACTAATGAAATCATGTAACTTTTTGTTAATATATGAATATTATGCTTGGATGTGAAATATAATTCTCTAAGTTATTTATTACTTTTTTAGCAATGAGTTATTTATTACTTCTAATATTTAATTATTTTTTATTGTAGAATAATTAAATTATTTGTTTCAGTAATGACATTTTAGCACATTAAATATGTATTGCAGTTTAAAAATAATAAAGTAGATTATATATTTTTTATAGTATTATATATTTTGATTTTTTAATTCATATAATAATAATTATATTAAGAATGTTATTAAATTATATTTTTTTATTAAATTATATTTAATAATAATTATGTTAAAATATGGTTAAAATATTTATTATTTTTATTAAATTATTTTCAATAATAATCTTATTAAAATTTAATAACAATAACAATAATCATCTACCTTAAAAAAATTCTGCTATTACAATAATAATCATCTTATTAAAATTATTTTAGTTTTTTTCCTTATGCTATTACAACATCATTCCATTCAACCAAACACAAGAATACTATCACAGTTCTATTCCATTTCATTCAACCAAACAGTTGAATTACTTATTACAGCTCTATTCCATTATAGCTCTATTCAATTATAGCTCTATTCAATTACAGCCCTATTCCATTACAGTGAACCAAACGCACTGTAAATACATTCAATTCAACAATTACAAGTATAGAAAGTTTGATTCTAATTATACGAACTTACCTCGAGTTGCTCGAATAAAACTATTGGCTATTCGTCTACTTTTCGTTTTCCCCGATCTAGTTCTGATAATTGCTTATTTTGATCTACATATAATATCAAATTCAATATATTAACCTCCAAATTATTCAATTTAACATATAATACACATTTTGGTGAAATTATGCTTTTGCCCCTAATATTTTACATTTTTACAATTTAGTCCCTAATCTCGTAAAATGAAATTCATTCAATTTTGGCCAAACCCAAGCCTAGCCGAATTTAATACAACTTTATAGCAGCCCATATTTTCATTTATTCACACATCTAGCCATGAATTTTACATTTTTCTCAATTTAGTCTTTAATTGACCTTTTTGTCAAAAATCACTTTATAAAACTTGTTAATCTAGCTTCAAACATTAATAATCTATCGTAAAATATCTAAACAACCAAGTATTCAACAATGGCATCATTCAAAATCTATAGCAGTTTTGAAAACAAAGGTATAGATTAACTAGATTAAGCTGCAACGAGCTCAAAAACGTAGAAATCATTAAAAATTTAGCAAAAACCACTCACCAATTAATCTTCAAAGCTTGGCCGAATGTAGCTTCATCATGGCTGTTTAACTCATGCATTTTCGGTGGAGAAATAGATGGAAGATGATGATATTTTATTTTGTTTTATTTTATTTTATTATTAAAATTTTAACCATTTTACCATTTTAACCTTTTATAATATCATAAATTTCAACAATACCAAGCCATAGAATTCCACTATCAACACTTACGGGATAATTACCACTTGAGGACTTCCAATATTTAATTTCATAGCCATTTAATGCCTTTAACTTATGGAATTCAACTTTTACGCTTTACGCGATTTAGTCCTTTTGCCCGAATTAACTAAAACAATAAAATTTCTTTACAAAATTTTCACACGAATATTCTATCATACTGTAAACCTTAATAAAATAATAAAATAAACATTTTAACTTCGGATTGTGGTCCCAAAATCACTGTTCCGATTAACCCTAAAAATAGGTTGTTACACAAAGGGCGAAAATTGGCTCAGCAAACACTGCTAGAAGCGCAAAACCGAGAATCGATTTTTGAAGCATCGAGACGAATGAATTTTTCAGCTAAAGATGATCCAAATTATGTGTACTAATTCATAATATAATTAATTTTAATTTTAATCCAATTTAATTTGGGTTAAATAAATTATTTTTAATTAAATTATGAAAAGTGGCCTAGTTGAGCTGAACCGAGAGAACCGAACTGATCAAGCTTTGGGCAGCCCAAAACCGTCCAGCAAGCTGACCCAATCAGCTTGCTTGGCTTATTAATTGGCTTGCAAAAAGACCCTTGAAGACTTCGTCAAATTGTAAACAAACCCCTCCACTATTTGTGCCTTTCTAGATTTGCCCCAACCTTAATATAGCAAGTTTGAAAACTTCAAACTTGCCACATGTGTGGCTGGCCATGAGAGGGCTCTTTGGTTGCTGATTTTGACTATTTTTAGCAGCCCTCTCACTCTATAAAAACCCCCATTGGCTGCTCATTTCAACACACCACAACTTTCTCATCTCTTCTCTTCTCTCTTAACTTTCTCTCTTTTTTTTTTTCCATCTGTTTTCCTTTGTCCTCTTGCCAATTTCACCTCTTGAAAAAGATTCATCCATCATTTGGAGTAGCATTCAAGTGGTCATAGAAGCCTTGGTTCGAAAAGAACAAGTGAAAAAGGAAGAGAGGAGCAACCCAGCTGAGCTATGAAGAAACATCAAATTTGTTTCTTGTTCCCTATATTTTTAAATTCTGTTGTTGTTATGATGGAAATGTCTATGGATATTTATGTTGATATGATTTATTTAATTAATATGTCTTAAATTTAATTCGTGTTAGGTTGATTGCATTTCATCTTCTTAATTTATTAAAATTGTGTTTGTATTGTTATAGGCTACGGTAAGATGTTTGATTAAGTAAAACCATGACTAAATTATTGTTGCATTACAATTGTAAGGTAACTAATGAATTAATTATTCAAACAGATTGAAATTTTAATTAATTGACACGATAATTAATCAGTGCATGTTTAATAATCTAAGGTAGTTGAGGGTTAAATTAGCAACGGTACCGAGTGATACAATTGCCTTGCATAACTTACTAGATTATTGTGATTAAACAGTTTCAAGATAGAAATACATTGGTACCTCACGTAATCTTTTATGTGCTTATGAGATTAAATTAATTGTTTAATTAATTGTTTGAATTGGCATAGAGATATGTACAAGATATTAATAGATTTTTGTAGGTAAGTTTGTTCATAAGTTAGCAAATTACCAAGTAGCCGTGAATTTATTCGTAACAACATAAACATGAGTTTAATAATTATAAGTTAAGAGATGTAATTAATCTAACCCAATTATGTCACCTTGATTAAAATAAGTTTTTGAAATCATGCATTAGAACTTTATTTTATTTTATTTTATTTTACTTTGTTTTCTAGTTTTTAATCATTTCTCAAATCAAAATATTTTTCTTCATCAAAGTGTTTTAAATTGCATTCATAAATAATTCTTTTCACAGTCCTTATGGGTACGATAACTCGATATTTACTTGTCACTTTATTACTTGTTGCGATTGTGTACACTTGCACATTTCCGTCGTTCCAAAGCGCTCCAAAGAAAAAAGCGCAAGAACGAGGAAAAAAAGATGAGGAAGAAGAAACATCGTGCAGCCACATTGATGGGCGAGGAAAACTGAGTTAGTTTATTTTAAGTTTTAACTGAAGTATTCATGCATTGCATGTAGCTGTAATTTTCATTTTGTTAGTAAACATTGTAGTTGCATTGTTATTGTCATCGCATTTTAATTTTAGTGCATTGGGGACAATGCAAATTTTTAGTTTGGGGGAATGCATATGGGGATTTGAAATACACCCACATTTCAATTTTTTTAATATTAATGAAGCATGCAAGGTTTATTTGTGGTTAATGCAAATGTGTTGAAAATTTTTGTTACATTCGATTTTTAATTCTTGATTCATTTCAACTATCAATGAATGAATTGGATAAATTTGACTGAATGTTGTATCTTCAATTCTTTAATGAATGATTTAGGTTGCATTAGTAATGGATGACTAGGAGCATTACTTAAATCTTGAATGGATCTACCTTTTATAGCTACTTATATGTTATATAGTTACGAATAAGAGACACTCCAAAGTGGGTGTATTGTGACATGTTAAAAAGGGAACACTCCAATGCAAGTGTTAGAAAAATCAATCTAGCCAAAAGTTGTCGTTGCACAAGTGTGTGCTGGCGTAATTACGTACTTCCTAGGGGTTTGTTGCACTCCATCGTTACTTCTCAAGAAAAATGGTACAGTAATTCAACGATATCCCTTGTTCACACAAAAAAAAACATATATTGTACAATAAATGTTGTATTGGTAGATAGAATTTAGGATTTGAAGCATGATGCTGATTTTGATGAAGATGCAATCTTATTCATTCATACTTATGTATTGTCGATGCAATATTCTGTCATCTAAATATGAATCATTCATTGGGATTTTAGGTGATTCAAGTTGCTGGAATAATCATTTACCTTCGTGAATTCTTGTGTAGCCTTGCCAATTTCTGTTTTACTTAAGGACAAGTAAAAACTCAAGTTTGGGGGTGTGATAGTACTAAAAAGAACATATGTTTTCTCCCTACTTATTGGTTAATTTATTCCTATTTAGTTATCTTTAGTACATATTTTAGTATTTTTAGTTCAGTAATTTACATTTTATGACTCAATGGATCTTAGCTTATTTACTCTTAATTTTGTCATATTTTGGTATTGATGTCCCTGCATGAGTAATTTCATGTTGTGCCCAGAATTTTCGCCGCACCTAATAGTTGTCCAGATAGGAACAAAAATGCATGAGCTATCCATTCTGGTACAGCTGACTTGTACGTATAGAGGTAGCATGATTCTGATGAAAGGACACCTGGGCTATTTAGGGAAAATAATAAATATTCACTTAAAAAAAAAAGGGAGAGCTTTTTGGATCATCTTCTTCAACCTATCCCTTGAAGCTTTCGGCTATGGTAGCTTAAGCTCTGACAGGTGAACTGACGTGAAAAGGATGCAACTTAGCTCGTGAAAAGAATACAGCTTAGCTCTTGACGATGAGCCCTGAATGCGGCATAAGAGGGAATAGAGAGATTCAAGTCGAGTTGTCTAGGAATAGTATTCTCCACTTGTTTCTTTTATATTTCTTTTCTAATGATGGTGATTACTTTCTATTTCATGTTTGTACGGAAGTACACATGATTTTTGGGTTAAATGTTATTTTATTCAATCTTGCTTCTACTATTTAATTTTTGGGTTTGAATGTTTTTAGCATGGAAGTATTATTGATGTCACTGACACTGGAAAGTGCAGTGATAGTTCAAGCTAACAAGCATGACAATGGAATTTACTTGAGGATTAGAGGAATTTAATCCCCTTCTTCTTAATAGTGTTTCATTGCCAGCATTGGGAGGTGGGGTTAATGTGCATGTTTAAGTCTTAGATTAAATAAAGAAGTTAAGCTTGGTCTTAGCTTAAATAAAGAAGTTAAGCTTGGTAAGATATTCATTGCAGTTTAATGCATCGACAATCACCTATCCTTTTTACCTTGTGAGCACTTAGCATTCTGTTGAATATTCATGTTGGGGATCCCATTTTCTCACTATCATATTTTATCTTCTTATTTTAAAGTTATTGCTTCAACAACTACTCACACAATTTATCCCATTTTATCTATTTATTGCACTGACATTAATAAACAAAAGATAACCATCCTCGTGGGATCAATATTTCGACATACTCATATTTGTCTACTATACTTGCATCGATAGTGTACGCTTGCACATTATTGTTGTGACGTTAAATGATGTGGTCGTTGAGAGCACCAAAAATATCCTATTCCCTGTAAAATAACGAAAAAGAAATAGTAAAGGAGAAGTAGGGTCGAATCCTGAGGGACCGAATTATACGAATGCTTGTTTCTCGAAATCTTAGGCAGAATCGTGCCCAAGAAAACCTGCGTTCCTGGAAAAAAATAAAAAAATAGAATTTAAGAATTGATTTTGGAAGCGAAAATAAAATAAAAACAGAATTTAAAGTTTACTGAAATTATGATTACGAAAATAATAAAAATAATAAAGAGAGTTTTAAGAGAAAAGAAATTCTTATGGGAAAGTTTCAGCCTCCGGTTGTCTCATTTCGCCTTGGGCTCAATCCTTGGCTTTTGGATGATCCTTCTCGACTCAAGTAAGCCAGTTATAGTGGAAGAGGACACCTACGACCACCAGCTCCAAAGATTAGACTTACGATTTTTAGGGAACCTGACTCTAGCCAGTAATCTATGCTAGATCAACGCTTCTCAATGGCGAATCCCACGCCATTTTGTCTCTTTGGCTTGCCAACCTCTGATGCAGTAAGTTAACGAACTGACTGTGCAATCCTTCCAAAACATACAAAGCGGCCGCCTTTGCATATGCTGAAAAGTTCACTTCTTAAGGGCCATGGACGGAAGCGTCAACCCGTAGTGCGGAGAAACGATGAATACTTGGCGAGAAGGCTAAGTACGGATTCTAAGCCTTAAGAACCCTTTTTGGGAAATATTGACAACTTTTGGCTAGAAGGGTTTTAGTGGCTCATGATAATAGTGGGAAAGTAAATAAAATTATGGAAAAAGAAATTTTATTGAAAGAAAAAAATATGGAAAGAACAAAAGACTTTGGGGGGAGAGTGTTTACAGAAAACATGAACCCAAATAGAGTCACTTCACCCCCTGTTTATAGTGCTAGGGAGATAGTCTAATTTAACTTAAATTCTAAAAAGATAAATACATTTAATTAAAGATAATTAAAGATAATTAAAATTAAATCCTAAAATTAAATAATCCTAATATTTATCTTAATATTAATTATCCTAATATAATAAAAGAAAATAGAGTCTTCCAAAATAAAATCTCTTCTATTTGCTTTTAAGTCCTTGTGCCTTCCATGTTTGCACTTTTGGCACCATATTTGTCCCACGTTGCATATTGGCCCATTTAATCTCCAAATTGACGCTTTTTCCCTTGAATTTACTTTTTGCCTCCAATTTAGTCCCTAAAAGATAAAAAGACATAAATAGCTCAAATTAGTAGGCTCAAGCTCAAAATAAACACATGATTAATATATAAAAACACGTCATTTTAGAGTATTATCATTAAACAACCGATTAGGTTGTCAAGTCTAAAAATTTAATAACACATAATTTATACCAACTAATCCATCTCGAGAAATCTCAATTCCTTCGTTAATCACATCTCCATCCACTCATTAATCTCCCCTATGGTATTTAGTCACTCATGCTATTCATAATCTGAACTTCTTTTGAATAAACCATGTGAGACACACGATCGATTCGGAGAAGAAAAGAGATTTGAATAATCGTGGATTGGATATCGAATAGGAAACGGAATAGCAAATCTCTCGATTGGAATAATAAAATAAAATGAATGCAAAGAAAAATATAAACTGAATACTTTAATTAAATAAACAAGTCCTTTAATCAAAATTGATTCAAGAGGAGAAAGAAGAAAGTATTTAAAAAGCCAAAAAAAAAAAAAACTAAAACTAATTCTAAACTATGAGGGTTTTTTAAGGCGTTTAGGACAACTTGATTAAATTCAACCCCTAATGTCTTATTTATAGAGGTGTTGGCAACCCAAATTAAGGCTTCGGCACGTCCTAGGACTTCGTATAAGTTTAATTGCAAGGACGAAAATAACCCCAAAATACTTGGGCAGCATGTCGGCCTTGTGTTGTGCCACACCCCCTGCGTGGCGCGACACAACACCCTCATATAGCCTTGTGTCATTCTTTTGGTGCTTTTACATCTTGGAAAGCTTGTGCATCATTCGACCTTTGTTTTTACATCAATTGGGTGTTTATATCTCCATCCTACACACTCAATTGAGCCAATTAGCACAACCTAAGGCTTGTATCAGCCTATTGGGTCACAACACCTATAAAATATGTTAAAAACACTTATTTTTATTAACTTTCTAACCTAAGGCCTAATTACTGAAAATAAAATATAAATTCCTAAATTGCTTAGAAAACAAGCTCCCTATGTGCGGAATTGACCCAAATTAACTACTACATTTGACTTCAGGTCAGCTCCCATTGTTGCTTTCAGTGTGGACACTAATTGGGCTACCATTGTTGACCTCGCCAAAAACAGCTTGCTCTTTTTTTTTGTTACCACCTCCTCCTTTTCCTTTTCCCGTCTCTTATCTTTCTTCCTCCATGCGCACCTTTCGTCTTGTCAATCTCTTTCTATTCTTCTTGCGAGTTCTTGAGGAATAATAAATCTAGGCTGGGCCTTTCCTGTGGCTTCTCCCATGAGGGTGCCTTTCAAGTTGGTTGTACTCGATTTTGACTCCCCACTTGGGTGGTGGTTTTCCTTGAGCTATCCGCTTTTAATGGAACAAGCATGCTTGAAGCAGATTCATTACAACGGAGACGAGGGCATAATGAGACTCTACCCACATGATGGCTTCTGCACTCCAATGGTTGAATACCAATGTAATCGGTGAGGGCTTCCGCCTTTACTTCCTTTGATTAGGCAATGGTTGCTTGTTTTGGTTTGTTAATCTTTGGATATTATCTTATTCTGTTTGTACGATCTGTATCAGACTTTATTTGTATGTATCTTTTAACATTTTAATTTACGGATTGTACATTTGCTTAGGGCTTGATCCTTAAAAAAGAGAGAAAACAAAAGAAGAGGGTACAATGTAAACTAATACACGGTGTCATGGAATCTCATGGCTGTGTGCCTAGTCTACCTACATGCTAGGGCACTCTGATTGGTCTGTCCACTTGTTTGGTAAGAAATGTGGGTATAACATTCCCGAAACATTAAAATAAGCTATAACTTTTTCTTCCAAAATAATAAAAATAAACAATAACTTTGTATAATATATATTGGTTATTAATACAAGTTAAACGAATGGTTGATCCATGTCATGAATTTGCAAACAGTCTAATTTACATGCTTTTAAAACATTAAAATATAAAATTTCCCCATAATAAAATGAATATCAAATTTTAGTCCGAATCAAGCAAATCAAAATCAACTTTCAAAATCCGAACAAACTTTTATTATATAATAAAAGTACACCACTACTCCTAAACTAATTCACAAAGAAATATTTCTCTAAAACTAAAGGCACTCTTTCTGACAAGCAACATTTAAACTTTAAAAATTATGTTCGTGTTTGATAAAATCCAAAAAATGTTTAAAAAATTAAGCATTAAACTTGTAGTATGAATTTTTTAAATATCGAATTTGTATATGGTGCAAAATATAAGTATGTTTTTTAATGATAATTAATTTTGATTTTATTTAAATTATTTACTTCTTAATTTTAAATTTTATTAATATAAGTTTTTATATTATTTTAAATAGTTTTAGATGAAAATTAAATATAATTATTTTAAAATTTATTTTTAACAAAAAAAAAAACTAACTTATTTCAAATATAATTTATTTTAATAATAAATTCAACTTAATGTTTTTAAGAATAAGAGATAAATAATTATCCGAAAGAGAGTTTTCCAGATCAAAATATTAGACTTAAGTGACAAATTCTTAAACTATAGGCTTGAAGTCAATGCAATTCTTTACTACTACACTGTAACTTAGTTAATAAGTAATTACTATTTACGTACTTATCTTATTTAATTATTTTTAAATTCTTGTTAAATAAAAATATAATATACTTATTTTTTATACCATTCTTAGTACTACTTTACTTTTAAACTCACAAATTCAAAAAAATTATGTTTTAATATGTTGGAATCCACATCTTCTAAATTGCCACAACAATAAATCATGCTTACTGACCTAAAACTCTATTAAGAATATAATTACTAAACAAATTTAAAAATAAAATTTTCTGAATTTTTAATACACCTTTAATATCCTTTTCCCTTTGTTTTTTTTGTTTTTTTCTCTTCAAAAAGTTAATGATCGAATTAGAATCAAAATTTTACATCAGAATGAGAAAGCAACATATCCACGTGGCAACTTTGCAGAGAATATCCATGTGTCAAATGATTAAAACCAATCTTAAGCAAGCTTCGTGATCTTGAAACGTCAAAGTTAAAAGAACACTTTTAGGGTCTTATTTGAATGTATGCGATTTGACAAGAATCTTAGGTCTGCTTTAAAATAAACTACACTAGGATGGTGGTGGGGTGGGCGTCGTTATAAATTATATTTTGTTGAGAAAAAGCAGCCAATGCTTTAAAGACTTATAGTCACTGAGAATTTCACTCAACCTGGGCAACGCGTGAACCCCAAGTACAAGGACAAAGTGATTGAGAAAATATAAACGTAATAATATTAAAACATATTGTTTTATAATATGATTACAATATAAATATTTATATGAGTTTATTCATTCATTAGGCTTAACGTAAGGAGATATTACAACAGTATGGTGGTAGCGTGGTTAAATAGATTAGACGTTTATTCAACAAGAAAGCACATAAATTTGCTAGGTTGTAATTTCCTTTTTATTGTTGATGTTGTTCCGAATGTTTTAGTTTCGTGATAGTAGTAAAATTTTGCTGTGTTTCTATAAAAATATATATAATAAGTTATTAATATTTATACCAATATCTAATATTTCAAACATAAATTATAATACAATCCAAATACATATATTATGATAACTAGGGAAAACCCTTAGAATCTATCATGAGCGGTTCATTGGCTGGGTATAGCGTATGAAATAACAATAGCTACTGCTGAGAAAAGCAGCCGGTGCTTAAAAGACCTTATTAATCAATAAGAATTTGACATGCATTAAGAACATAACATGATTAAATTGTGCAAGTATTAATAATTTTGAGTAAGTATTTTTTATTTATTTTTCATATTCTTAAATTGCTACTTTAAGTTAAAATAACTAAAGAAGCATAAAGCCGTGGGCGACGCGTGAAGGGCAAGATGTCTGGAGAAAGTGACGAGCAAAAGCCATGGAATCTATCATGAGGCGACTCATTGGCTGGTTAGGGACTTGCGTTGCACTTAGCACATGAAATGACGAAAGCTGTTTCTCAACTTCCCCCCATTTAAGTACAACTCATATAGCACACTATTAAACTATCGCTCAAATTATGTTGTAAATCGATCTTACATCTTAGGAATGAGGTAAACGTACTTAACCAATGAATCCGATGTTGAGGTTCAAACATTGCTAATTCTTTTGATAAGGCTAATTGTTGATGGATTAAATTTTATGTTACTTGAAAACTCAATATCAGTTTTTTTATCACTATTAAAATGATAGAAGAAAAAAACACTACTAATAGTTGGGATAATTAAATTTTAGGATTGAAAAAATTAGTAAATTCTAACTTAAATAAAACAAATAAAATTTCACAAGTAATAAGGTGACCGAAGCAAAGAGATTAAATGTTGGAGAGCATCAACAACTTAGGACACTCAAAATAAAAATAAGTATCAAATGAAACGAAAACTCCCTTAATAACAAAATTTGGACACATCCCAAATTAAAATTCCTTATACCACAAACTTAGGGTGTATAAATGTTTTAAACGCCACAAATACGGTCACGTTCAAAGAAAGGACACCTAAACTTGTAACAGTCTAACCATATTATAAAGATGAAAGTGATTGATGTTACAACCATGTGATAAAAAATGTATAAAGGCTTGTTTGAATCTTGGCTGCGTAAACTTGAAATGTTCAATTGTTGTTGCAACATTTCACAAATCCGTTGTTAATATTTTTGGATTCTTAAGAAAAATGATAAATTAGGGCTCCTTTTAAAAACATTATAAATAAATTATAAATAATACAATAAAATAATAACATATACTAGTAATAAAAAAAAGAAATTGGGCCCCTTTTATTTTATTTTCATTTTTTTCTATCTACAATGAAGTGTTGATCACAAAACTTAAAAGGTTAAATATCTTTTTTTCACGTTAAAAGTTGAAGAAAAATTTTTTTGGGCCCCTTCCAACCTTGAGCCGTGCAAAGTCAAACTCTCAAACTACCCCCAGGGCCGGGCCTGACATTTCATATGAATAGGATATTGGTAGTTTTGACTTATAACCTTTTATTATTTTGCATTTATTTCGACATTTGTTAGCAAATGTAGGATGTATTTTACAAATAAATTAGATATTTTATAGAGACCTTGTTTTGTGGGATTATCACTTTTCTTACTAAGGGATAATAAGTTTTGGTATTTAGGATATAAGGAGGTGACTAAGGAATTTGATTCCATAAAATATGGTATTTATCTTGAAGATAATTACAAAGATGTTTTGAAGGTGTTGCAACTGGTTGTACATGCCTATTAAAGGTTATGAGGTCTTCCATGTTTTGTAAATGAGTGAATAGCACGCCTATAAAAGGTTACAAGGTCCTCAATTTTATATTATTGATCCTTAGCCTTTTGTCGAAAAGGTTGAATGGAGAGTGAGGGCATATAAATTGTATTCAACTTAAGGCCACAATTATCTTTAAGTGAGTAAGGTTGACTGTAACAGCTTGATTTTCAGGGGTATAAAAAATGTGGTTTCGAAATCTCATTTTCGTAAACTGAGTCCATAAATATTAAATATGAATATTTACGGAGATAATATGAATATAATAAAGATTGGTCCAGTGATGTTTTCAAATTAATAGTTAATTAAAGCCAATGGACTAAATAATAAAGTCCAATTGTTTTAGATTTTTAATTGGCAAAAGGCTTGGGGATTAAAATAAAAATTAATCAAATGTCTAAAATGGTGAACAAATTATTTTTCAATAAGAATTAGTGGGTAATAATGACATTTTCCACTAAATAAGTTTAATGATTAACTTAAGTTAATTAAGTTATGTTTAAGTTAATTAAACCAAATTAATTAAATATTAACCCCACTATATAAGTTAAATTGGTGGGTGACAAAGCCTACCATTGTCTTCCAAAAAGTAAGAAGAAGACATAAGAAATTTCTAAAACATTCGACCATTAATTGGTAAGCAAATTCAAGTCATTTTCTTGTAATTTTTATGGGTTTGAGGTCATGAAAGTTTGATTTAGCTATCCCATGTATCAATTTGCAAAATTGTTAGAGTTTTAGAAAGTTGACATTGTTAATTTCTTGAATAATTAGGCTTGAAATTGATAGATTTTAAGCTTAGATTATGAAAAGGACTAGATGGTATAGTTAATTTAGCTTGTTTGTCAACTTTGTTACATTGGGGACCAAATTAAATAAATATAAAACTTAACGTGAAATTATGTTAGAAATAGAAACTATACGATCCTTAATGAGAATATATGAAATTAAATATTAATTTGAAGCTAGGAATCGAAAGTTATGCTTATTACGAGTTAAGGGACTAAATTGAATAAAATAGAAAATATAAGGGAAACCAAAAAATTGAATAATATGAAGTCATGCATATCGTGGTATAGTATGAAAATGTTTGGTATTGATTGGTGATATAAAATAATTTTATAGATCAAGAATTGGATTGAAGTGAAGTTAATCAAGGAAAAATTAAAATTTCGTATTAGTCCTTGAAGTATCCTCTCTTTTCATAATTTGAATAGGTAAGTTCATTTGGAACTTACTATCTTATTTTATATTATGTGTGAATTTCATTTGATTTCATCTATATGTTTAGATATAACTAGAAATTTAGTGAATTTGACATGTGAGGCTTATAATGGATTGAATTGAAAAGTCATGCGAATATTGGCTATTATGAAATAGTATAGGGTGCAAATGTGAAAATTGATTGATTACAATACAAGCAAATGAAATACATAATCATGTACAAGGTTTGGTAATGACATGTATACAGAATTGATGGCAATGTGAACTTAGTAAAAGGTTATGATATGTTTGACTTGTCATTAGGGTTATATGCACACTTAATTAGGGATTTTACAGGTTATAATGAGATCTAGCATTTGTTGCAGATTCTCGAGTTATAAGTATTATAGGTTTTGCCCAAATGGGTAACCTTGATATAATACCAGCTTGCTTGAGTAGCCATGATATAATGTCAGCTTGTGTGAGCAACTTATTCCCGCATATCCGAGCCCGTTTTACTATAGTTCCATCAAGTAATATTCAATGTAATTGAAATGGAGAACTTAAAAGTAAATTGAAAATGGACTGGTATATGCATCTAACTTGATATGTGTTATATGATGTTCCTAATGTTCATGATATTACTCTTAATATGTAAGCATGACTAACCTATTTGGTTGTTAATGTTATTATGTATCTAGTTGTGCCAATAAGTCTAAAGGACAACCACTTTGAATACCAAAATGATTGGCAGTTTTTTTTGCTTAAAATGACTAAGGTAAGTATAGTAATTTCATTTGAACTTGCTAAGAATTCTTAATGCTTACTCTAGTTGATTCCTTTCCTTATAGATTGTCACCTTGCGAAATTTGCCGAGCCAAATTAGTGGTAAAAACCACATTATCAATGAGACAGTAGAAATATGTTTATTTTGAGTCTAAATGTTGTGGCATGTATATTAGGGTACCTTGTTATGCATAAGGTCATTTGGAGTTGATAGTTTAATGCTAATGTTCCAATTTGAATGTTTGGCATAACTTGTAAAGTAATTGGTACATGAATTGGCTAAGTTTGATACTATAGAAATAAGGATTTTATCTTTGAATGGTTTGGCATGTTAAATCTATCAATTGGACTAATTGAAATAATAGATTGATTAGTGATTTAGGAATGGTAAGTTAAATGTTAAGTATGTTATATAGCATAGTACATGCTTTGATTGATTCATGCCAAACTCTTTGAAGTGTTTAGCTACCAATTGGTATAATAAAACTTGTTTAAGTTGGTAATAGAAGTACTTTAGTATGGATAGGTAAAATGGATTTGAATATGTCTAAATGTTGAATGATTGGATTGTATGATAAAGAGTTGTTGGTTTAAATGGTTATATACTTGAATTCATTATCATTAGCATGGCTTAATGGCTTATTATTTGTAAAAGTTTGAATGCAAATATTTAAGTGAAGGTTTAAAATCAATTTATTAGGTATCTAATGTGCATTTTTACCAAAATAGGGGCAACATTGCGACCATGAACCCCTGACGTCGCAACGTTGTCCAACAAAAAATGGCGTGGCAATGTGGATATACACGTGTTCTGGGCATTTAAGGTGCCAAATCCATTCTTTTGCGAATGGAATACCAAGCTGCCAACATTAAGTGATAGTTTATTATAATCAGAGGAAATGGAGATCCACCCTATGCTTTTCAGCCCCCATACATAATGATCAGGTAACATTGATCATTCCCCTATAGGAAGTGATATTGTTGCTATGGTAAGGGCGACTGACTACGGTAAAACTATACCAATACGGTGTAAATCCTAACTCCCATCTGATTAAAAAAAGTCCTCTACCTGTTCTTTTCAAAAAAGAACAAAATTCTCTCCAATTTGCTTGTGCATTTGAGACTTTCCTAACCACTAACCAAACCAAACTTTCACAAGAATACCAACACCAGTACACCATATGGAACTGCGCTCAATAAACATTCATGACTTTAATAGCCCCCTTCAAGTTCAAAAAATAGTACCCTTCCCCTCAACTTGCAAAAATTGCAATAAGCAAGATATGTAGACTGAAACACACAACACTTAAGCAAGTTATGTTAACTGAAAATTCTCTAGGTAGATTTAGTAAGCACGGTCATATTATTTAAGCAAGCTTTTCGTAACTCGAGACCCTCATTAGATTCCACTTGAAAACCAAGTCCCAATTCACCAAGTAGTTATAAGAGTAATCCATAGAACCACCCTAAAGGAAGTTAAGATTAAGCTGATCCAATTGATCTCAAATTGAGGTTG
Organism: Gossypium anomalum; assembly: GCA_025698475.1. Lineage (NCBI taxonomy): Eukaryota > Viridiplantae > Streptophyta > Magnoliopsida > Malvales > Malvaceae > Gossypium > Gossypium anomalum. The sequence continues at coordinate 62,043,692 of CM046968.1, read as the reverse complement.
GAAGCAACGTAGTTTGCATACAATAAAAAGGAATATCACATGTTGTCGAATGATTAAGAACCTTACCACCAACTAAAGATAAGGCCTTCTTTCCAATTATCGAGTCATTTCATAACCCTATTAATTAACAGGGCATATAAATGTTTGTGTGTCCGTCTATGTATGATGGGGACCCCTAAATAAGTACCTAAGTCATCAGTAAATGGAAAACTAAACCTGGCACTCAAAGTAACCACAACCTCATAAGAAATGTTTGATGACACAAACAACTTCCACTTATCCAAATTAGCAGCCAATTTAGAAGCATCCTCAAACTTCTTTAGTCAAGCTTGAATCAAATTAACTTGATAAATAGATGATTATGCAAATAACATGATATCATTTACAAAAATAAATGAGTCAAAGTTGGACCATTTCGAGACACTTTGAAAGGTTTCCATAAGCCCCTATATTGATTATCAAGTATCATATTAGAATACCTTTCCATGATGAAGAGAAAAGATGAAAGTGGATCTCTCTATCGTAATCCTCCTTGAGGTGTTAATTTTGTTAGGACTTGTCTATTCCATAAAGGAAAATTCTTGCTTACCAAAACATAAAACATGATAAGTTCCACCATGGTACAAAGCAAACCAAAATCCAAAAGAATTGAACGTAAGAATCACCAGTTAACACTATCGTAAGCTTTGTGTAAGTCAACTTTTAATAACATAACCCCTTTTTGGCCCTAAATCTTCATCGTGGAATATATCACTTCTTTTGTAATGAAGATATTTTCGAGGTACTACACTTAGCCAAGAAGCTACTTTGGAAAGGACCAATAATTCTTTGAAGAATAGGATGTAAACTGTAGACTAACACCTCAGACAAAACCTTGTAGAAAGTGTTAAATAGGCTAACAAGCCTAAACAAACTAATACATGTGAATTTTTCAAAATAAGAACAAATAAAACCTTTGAAATTGACTCATTGAAAAAACCTGAAGTCAAAGAATCATGAACAAATCAAAAGAGAGTACCTTTAATCATATCCTAGTGTTTTGAAAGAAATATCGGTTGGAGACCGTTAGAGCTCGATGCCTTTCAAGCTTTCATAGATAATAAAGCTTTTCAAACTTCCTCTATATTCACAAACCCAAGCAAGGATTCCCACTCTTTCATATTTAAGAAAGGACGAAATTTATCATAACCATCCCGCATGCTCACAACATTCCTTTCACTGAATAAATTAGCATAGAAATCAGTAACATGTCTGTAATAGCTCGTCCGACGAAGTCTCTGTATCTGGTTACTATTTGACATGTTTTGGTAAAATAAGGATAGATTTTAGTAGTTAAAGTGTTTGTTTTGACTATGTATAAGATTTTGTGTATTTGTGCCATTTGGCGAACTCTTTGTTTTGGCATGTTTTGTAATTTGGTGGACTCTTCTGTTTAGTATCTGCCTAACTTAGATGTTTTGGCGAACTCAATAAGTTCGTAGTTGTTAGATTTTTTTTATTGCTTTAAGTTTGGTAATTTGGCTAGTTAAGTTGAGACTTGGTTAGAATGGAACTAGATTACTGTAGATGATAAGACTTAAATTAATTTAAGAGCACTTAATCACAGGAATCAAGAGAGTTAGTGGAATTATCTGATTTTTCCAATAATCATTGTCTTCAAGCTTAAATATTTAAGGTCAAGTAGTGGTCTTTCTGAATACTTTTACGATTTCATCTTCTTCTATAAATTTTCTTTGAAAAACTCTTTGAAAACTTAAGTTTAGAAAAACCTTATTAGACTAATAATTACTGATGAACCTTAGGTTATTCTTTAAGTCATTTACGTGTTCTCTGTTATGCATGTATAAGTGCTAAAATGGTGTGTAAGGAAGAAAACTTCTTGATTCTGTGTAAGTGTTGTTGATTCTTGCATGCATGATTGGATTTGATGGAATGATGATCTAAAATGTTAAATTATATTTATTTTAGCTCAAGAATATAACAAAGGTCTAAGTGATACCGGCAACGGACCTGTTTTTATAGATTTATGTTAGGATTTCTGGAGAGTTGCTTTTTACTTCCATGTGCTGTAACTTCATTATTTTATATTTTGTGTAAGGTAAGTGTTCTTCCTTTGTAAAGGATGAAAGTGTGTGAGTGTGCAACGAATGGAAGTTGTTATATCGGTAATGGTTATCTAAAGTCATCAATCTAAGTGTAGTCTGTCTATGATATGAAGTAAATATCACTCTTCATGTTCAAGCCACTACCATTTGCTACTGATATGTATGAAAAGATATGATTTGATATGTCAAAGAAGAGATATGGAGATGTGTTTGTGTAGCCTCTAATAGAGCAGATAAATTGTAAATCGAATTGGCAGATCACGATAAAACATACTATTCAGAATGAAAATAATATGAGGAGCTAAGGGGGAGAATAAATGTAAATAAATTTGAAAGATATACTTCTGATTTTGAATTATGGATACGTGGCTCACATGAAGATGGATTTGTCTGAGTTATTAATAAGCTGTAAAAGTAACATATTTTAATCCCATTCTTAATGCTTTTTTGGATAATTAATTATGTAATTTTGTGAATTTGATGCTTCTAATCCTTTAAATTCATGTTTCTATACTTAAGAGAACATTTGAGAGCGAAAGGAGCAAAAAAGAGCCAAAATCAAACAAATAGAGATATTTTCAGGATCCACACGGGTTGGTCACACGCCCATATAAGCCACACGGGCTGACCACACGCCCATGTGCCAGCCTGCGTCGATATCGCACCTTCCTTCCCAAATACGTAGAAAAACTCAATTTTTAAGCTTTCTGAGCATTCTAAAGTCTATAAATACTAATTAAAAGAAGACTTAAGGGGGCACTCAGAGAAGATCGAAGAAAAGACTCAAAAAACACCATCAGAATCAACTTAGAAGCGGATCTCCTTCAAGATTAAAGATCTCCATTTAATTTCCTTCAAAGTTTTATTGAGTTTCTTTATGTCTTGTTCTTATCCTAACTTTGAGATGTTTCTATTCAGGATTATAAACTAAATTCCCTAGATACCTAGGGAGGATGAAACCTATGATGAATCTTATTATTTAATTTCTGTTTTTACGTGATAAATACTTAATTCTTGTTCTCAATTATGTATGCTTATTTCGTGTTTTAATATTTTTAGGATATTAATTCCTATTTAATGTGCTTATTTCAGTGGAGCAAAAGTCCCTGTTTAAGAGTAGATCTAACATAATTGAGTGGAGTTGCATGCAATCCTAGAAATAGGACGACATAAATCTACCGGATTAGAGTCAAATCTAATAGGGGAATCCATAGATCGAGTTAATGCGACAATAGGGGTTTTAATTAGAAAGGGATTTCAATTAATCAACCTAGAGTCAGTTGTTCTTACTCTCAAAAGATATATTAACATAATTTAGGGATTTCTAAGGATCAAGACACAAGTGAATAAATCGTTTAATTCAGATTCAGAATAATAGGTGAAGTCTAGGTAAATTCTTTCCTAGGTACTGTCTTTCTCATTGGTTGTCTTTGATTATTTTCCCATTTCATTCTCTATTGCGTTCGTAGTTATATTAGATTAGTAAATTTAGATTAAAAATAATCACTTCAATTTATCGGCTAAATAATAGAAAAAAGGGTAATTACTAGTACTTTTAGTCCTCGTGGATACGATATTCCCTACTCACTATAGCTATATTATTGTTCGATAGATGCACTTTCCTTTGTCGTAATTATAGTTAGTTTAGTGACCATCAAGTTTTTGGCACTGTGTTCGAGGACTAAAATATTAGGAACACTTATTTTTTATTACTTTAGCCATTTATTTTTATTTCATTTTATTTTTGTTTTTAGGTTAATTTTTGTTTTCTAATTTTTCTTTTATTTGCTTCTGGCAGGTTCCTTTAGTTGATGACTAGAAGAAATCCATCGGGTCTATTACTATTTGACAACAAAATTGAAAGTACACCTCGTAAAAATCATAGAAAAGCAAGGCAGAGTCAACAAAGTATAGTAGACGAGCAAGAGGACGTTATTGTTATTATTACTGAGGAGATGGATGATAATTAGAATAATCATCTGCCTCCTGCGGTTGCTGGAAATCTTGCAAATCCAAATCCTTATCCTCGTACTATGTACGATTATGCCAAGCTTACTCTAACTGGGGCTGAATCAAGTATTGTAAGACCCACTATTATTGCAAATAATTTTGAATTGAAGCCGAACACTATTCAGATTGTACAACAATTTATTCAGTTCGATGGTTTGCAAGACGAGGATCCAAATACTCATTTGGCTAATTTTTTGGAGGTCTATGATACTTTCAAGATAAATGGTGTTTCTGATGACGCCATTCACCTACAGTTGTTTCCCTTCTTGTTGAGGAACAAAGCTAAACAGTGGTTGAATTCTTTACCACGAGGTTCTATCACTAGATGGGATCAAATGACCGAAAAATTCCTACTGAATTACTTCCCACCTGCTAAGACAGCTAACTTGAGGAATGATATATCTTCCTTCATTCAGATTGACTTAAAGACCCTATATGATGCATGGGAGAGGTATAAGGACTTATTGAGACGGTGCCCTTACCATGGGTTACCTCTATGGCTTCAGGTTTAAACTTTCTACAACAGTTTGAATCCCTCAACTAGGCAATTGATCGATGCAGTAGTCGGCGGTACACTAAACAATAAAACACCCGAAGGGCTTATGAATTTATAAAGGAGATGCACTAAATAATTATCAGTGGCAAGTCATGAGGACCAAGCTAGTAAGAGCAGCTGGTGTTTTCAATTTAGATGCAGTCACCATGTTATCGAATCAGGTAGAAATTTTAAATAAGAAAATTGATGGTTTATGTGTTACTATGCATGTACAACCGATGATGTAGTGTGATACGAATGGAGGACGAATGAACAATCCAAAATATTTTCCCTACGGTCCTAGCACAGAAAACTAACAAATCAACTATATGGGTAATAATTCTATGCCTCAAAATAATCCTTACAGTAACACCTATAATGTAGGTTGGAGGAACCATCCCAATTTCTCTTGGGGTGGTCAAGGAAATCAAATAGCACAACCCCCTCCAGGCTTCCAACAACGACCTTACCAGCAAGAGAAGAAGCCAAACCTTGAGGAGATGTTAATGAAGTTTATCTCAGTGTCAAAAACTAGTTTTCAAAACACTGAAGCAGCACTTAAAAATCAACAAGCATCGATTCAAGGGCTCGAGAACCAAATAGGCCAACTTGCTAAGTTAATCTTAGAACGACCACAAGGTAGTTTGCCTGCCAATACCGAAACTAACCTTAGGGAGCAGCTTCATGCAATTACTGTGCGAGATGAAGAAGGGTTAGTTGAATCTGAACCAAAACTGAAGCAAGAAAGTGTGATAAGTAACGGTAAGGTCGAGGTAAGCCAAAATAAAACAAAAACTGGTCGGTAAGGAATATAAACCTCGAGTGCCATATCCTAACGCGACGAAGAAAGACCACACGAATAAACAATTTAAATTTCTTAAACTTTTAAAAAAACTACATATTAACTTACCGTTTATTGAAGTTCTTTCGCAGATGTCCGATTTCGTTAAATTTTTAAATAAGCTTTTGGCGAACAAGAGGAAGTTAGATAATTCGTCGCATGTGGAGCTAAATGCAGTTTGCTCAGCCATTTTGCAAAATAAACTACCGGACAAATTGAAAGATCTAGGAAGTTTTACTATTCCTTGTTTAATTGGTAGTTTGAATATTAATAATGCTTTGGCTGATTTAGGGGCGAGTATTAATGTCATGCCCTATTAAATGTTTAAAAAATTATGTCTTGGGAAACCTAAATAAACTATGAGTATTCAATTAGCAGATAGAACCATTAGATTTCCTAGGGGTATTATTGAAGATGTTCTTGTAAAAATTGATAAATTCATACTCTCAGTTAATTTTTTTGTTTTAGACATGGATGGTGGTAATGAAGTACCTTTAATTTTAGGAAGGTCCTTTTTAGCAACTGCTAGAATATTATTGATGTTAGTATAGGTGAGTTACTACTTCGAGTAGGTGACGAAATGATTAATCTCCAAGCTCGTGATTCTGTTAAGACATCTAATGATCGAGATGATTTTACAAGTTCTGTTAAAATGAGTAACCATGTGGCTCAAACTTCTTTGTAGGAAACCCCTCTGAAAAACGTGATGGAGCCACATTCTAGTCCATGCGACAGAAACAGAACGACTCATGATGAACGAATATTGAAAATCTATAAACTAGATGAATGGTGTACACATGTTAAGGAGAAACCAAAAAAGCACGATAAAGAGTTAAGGAGACACCATGATGTGCATATAGATGGAGCGAAACAATCTAAGGTTGGAGATAAGGTACTTCTAGATAAAACAGATCCTCGAATTGCCACTTCGGAGCTTGATACAAACGGATCAAATCCCTTTACGGTATTGAATGTCTTCCCATAGGTACAGTTGAGGTAACTCATTCTGAATTTAGAACATTTATGGTAAATAGCACTCGACTTAAACCTTATGTTGAGAATATAATTAATAATGAGAAAAAAGAGTTTCGACTCTGCGACCACCGTGATTGTGCGAATACAAGGTAAGTCGAGCTTAGACTTTAAATAAGTGCTTCTCGGGAGGCAACCTAAGTGTTAACATTGCTAATTCTTTTATTTGTATTTCATGTTGTTTTTAAAACTAATTAATTTTAAAAATTTTAAAAAACTAAAAAAGTGTTTTTGACCCACACGACCTAGATATACGGGCATGTCTCAAGCCGTGTACAGCATAAGGGGTTCAACAGTGAGTTACGCAGCCTAGCAACGTGGCCATGTGACCCACACGGCCTAGACACACGGGCGTGTCCTGGGATGTGTGGATCCTTGTACTTAATTTTTCCAAAATTTGACTATTACACGACCTAAAATAGTACAAATGGGTATGCGACACGAACGTGTGGACTACACGGCGTAGACACATGGGCATGTCCTAGGCCGTGTGAAACATGAAACTAATTTTTTCATTTTAAAATCAAGTCAGAGAGTTACACGAGCAAGACATACGGACGCGTGCGAGACACGGTCGAGCCACACGGGCGTGGGAGAAGCGAAGGAATTATATACGGCTCTGCGACATGGATGTGTGTTCCACACGGCCTGGACACACGGGCATATCTGAGGCCTTGTAAAGACTGGGCATAAATTTTTAAAATGCACACAGGCTGAAAAAGCATTACACAGCCGTGTAGCCCAACACGGGCCCTTACACGACCGTGTCCCCCTTTTAACCCTCAAACCCTAACTTCTTTTTATTTTCATCTTCACCAATTTTTCAACCCTTAACCCTACCCATTGTCGTTCACCTTCCCTTTACAGCTCCGGCCATCCAAACCGCCCTTCTCCCTCGTCGACAGCCCTCCCCTGTCCCTTTCTCCCATTTGCAGCTGTCCATCCACCCTTTCCACGCTCGAGCCTAACCGCCCCCTCACAACCCCTATCTCTCTCTGTTTCGAGCCGCACCAACCACCCTGCCCCTTTCACCTCCCTTCAACCACACCCCTAGCCACCACTAGAGCCACCTCTTTCCCTCTCATTTCTCCTTTCCTCCCCCACGAACACCCCGACCCCCACAGTCGTCCCCTTCGCAGGCCTCTGGCCTCATTTCTCCTCTCTGTTGCACTCTCTCCCTCGTCTAAACTACCAACCCACGCCACAACCACCACCTCTCTATCGTCGCTTCCCGGTCACCACCACCATCCCACCGTCAGTCAACCACTGTTTGCCCTATTTTATTTATTATTTATTCGTTTTTTATTTGTCTATTATTATTCTTATTAGTTCTTTATTTTCTTTATTTATTGTTTATTATCTATTATTTTCTATTCTTAGTTATATTATTTTATTTTCCTAGTTATACTTGTTTCCTGACTTTATTATTAATTTTAATTCATTTTTTTAAATCATCCATTTATTCTTCTTCAAGCAACTGTTTTGGTTTATTAATATAGTTATTATTATGATTCATCTTTAGTTTATTATTTTGAATTCCATATTCATTGTTTCTATTACTATTGTTCTTTGTTCTTAGTATTCAAATTGTTCATTTATTTATTTATGTTTATTTATTATTCTTATGTGTTCTTATTTCCTTTATTACTGCTATTTCATTATTTTTATTGTGGTTTTTAGTTTTCTAGGTCGTTTCTTATTTTTATTTTTGTTTTCATTATTCTTTTTGCATGCTTGTTACTAGTAAATAGTGTTTTCGGAATCAATTTTCTATTTAGGCGATTTAGATATCGATGCACGTCTTTGTATGATTCTTAGTGTCGTATTTTAATTTACACGACTGTTTTTTAGCTTATTTGTTTGTTTATTTGGTGATGCGTATTTTATTTTCTGATAGTGAATTATTTTATTTTAGGCACATCATGACCAACACTCGTAATAAATCCAAGGTCGTTGTTCCTGCTTCAAAAAAGCAGAAGACACCATGCGTAACCTCGTCCTCGAGCGCCTTCCCTGAGGCCCGCCACCCTTATCTCCGATTTTCAGCCGGGTCCCCAAGAAGAATTATTTCAGCTACTTCGATTGCGACCACTCGGCTTAAGCCGATGTATTGATTGGGCCACTTTGGAGTAGGTCCACCTAGTTGAGCATGTGCGCGCCTTTATTACCACAGCCCCATGGGACCAGTTCTTCTCTATCATCGAGCCCACATATATGGAGTTGACTTTGGAATTCTGTTTGACATTTACTCTCCAGCATGTGATGACGACTCATGACGAGCCAAGCAACATCACTTTCAGATTCGGTGGCTTGGTACGCCATATGAGTATCCCTAAGTTCGGTGTTACTTTAGGACTATAAACTGAGGAGTTTATGAGTGCCGAGAATTTCCTCCACCTACATCGGCTCATCCACTACTCGCCATCTAGTTTTTGGGTAGATCTTACGGCGAGTATGACAACTTATGACGCGAGTCGCTCAAAGGCGACTTCTCTCCCTCCGGCTTTACGATATATTCATGTCCTTTTAGCTCATACTTTGACCGGTAGGAAAGAGAGCATCGGAGTCGTCAGTACCACCGATGCATATTTTTTATGGAGCATGGCCACCGGGCATATTTTTTATTTAGCCTACTTCATCGTCCTCGCTTTCTGCCATCAGACAGACTGCAATGGGAAGGGTCCTATCTATTTAGGCCCTTATGTGACTCGACTAGCTCAACAATTCAGTCTCCTCGACACACTGAAGTAGTCTTCTACGCTTACACTTACCAGCCAGATGTCCCTACAAAGAATATCTAGCATGACTCATATGAGGATGATCAAGCGGCTTCGTGGAGTAGATCCTCCTCAGTACTGATTATTTAATTCTAACTCTCAGAATAAACCAGAGGACTTCACTGATGATGCCTCTTTCTATCACAAAGACTCACCTCATCCTCCACCTACGAGCCACCGTCATGTTTCTTTTACTGCTACTTTGGTAGACCTCTCCGAGTGGTTCACTCACTTCGAGCAGCACTGCTTTCAGAGGTTCGACAGTATTGACGCGACATTGCGGTAGATCTATCAGCATCTCCATATCTCCTCTTCAGTGTCAACGACTCACAACACCGACGCTTCTGATGATGAGGACCATTAAGTTTATTTGTTTTATTTTTATTTTTATTTTTATTTTTATGTTTATGGTTATTCTCTTAGACTTATTTCATTTTTATCTTTTAAACTATATTTTTATTTTTTATGGTTGTTTTTACTCGAGTTAGTTACCCTTTAATATTCTTCACTATTTGTGTTTATTTCTTATTAGTTTGCTTGGAATCATGCACTACAGCTAGACCTGTCTACAATTCTGCTTTTCACCATTTTGGTAATTTCATCCAATATTCAGGGCAGTTTCAGTTTTCTCCCTCTCTTATGATATTCTGTTTATACTGTGATTATCTATGTTTATATATTGAGGACAATGTACATCTTAAGTGTGGGGAGATTATTTATATAATTATTAGAAAATCCCTGAACTATGTCTTGTGTTTAAGTAATTTTCTCATACTTCTATTAGAATGAATTTTTATCGATTTGAGATTTTTATTGATGTGTTTTGTATTAATTTGTAGATAATTGTGTATTGGTTGATTTAAACTTGAAGACATGAGATAATCAAGCATGGTAGGCTATATTTCAGAAACTAAAATTTTTAGGTTGTTTCTCTAAATTGAAGTATTATCTTGAAGTTTGAGATTTGCAAGATTGACATCAAAAATCATGATTTTTTGTGAGATTTTGAGACTTTAGAGCATACATTTTTCTTGCTCATTTTATTATTGGTTATGAGTGTGTCAATTTGATTTATTATTCTGGAACTTGCGTCGATTATACATGTTGAGATCACACATTTTGATTTGATACACTGAGATGATAAAGGCACTTAGGTTTTAACCCACTTATCCCATAAAAAGCCTACCTACATAATTAACCCTTAGTGAACCCCATTGAGCCTAACACACCATTTCTTAAATTACCCATTAATGTTAACCTATAACTTATTTTTTGTTCGTTGAGAATTTTTCCCGTTTTATTGACTCCCCTTTTTTGTCGAGATTTGATTTGGTTAGTTGCCTAACTATGTCATTTTGTTTGGTTTGCTGAATTATTTCTTATTGCAAAAAAATAAAAAAAACTATATATTTATTTACATCTTGATTATTATTTAGTTCTATGAGCTTGAACAGTTAAATTCATATTTTGAGACGAAGATCATTTTCTTATTCTTGAATAGTTCTTGATTTATGCACTTGTTTTTAATTCAATATTTGTTATTTTTCTAGTTTGGTAATTTATCAATTCAATCTCGATTTCAACCATCTTTTTTGGCCTTTCTCCACGCCCTTAACCTAAGCCCCATTACAACCTCTTAAAGACCTTTTGATTTGTGTATCATATCATTTTATAATTGTGGAGATTTGATTTTCATGCAAGCCTATGGTAATAACTTTTCATGTTTGCCTATTGAGTGCTTATTCATGAACTTTAAACACTTTGAGTGATTTGAGTGAATCTTTAGTGAGGATGTCGATTCTTTTTTATTTTGAATAAAAGGTAATTACTTAGGTAAGGAGAAACACCTATGTTTTTGTGTTTAAAACTTTTAGCTTGAATTATTTGAGACTTTAGTGCTCTTTTAGTTGAATTGCCAATGCATGATTATTTATACATTATTTTGAGACATTATTGATGGGAATTACAAGTTGAGAAATAATATTTTTAATGTAAGTTAAGGATTTTGCTTGAGGACAAACAAATGCTTAAGTGTGGGGATATTTGATAAGCTGCAAAAGTAACATATTTTAATCTCATTCTTAATATGTTTTTGGATGATTAATTATGTACATTAGTGAATTTGATGCTCCTAATCCTTTAAATGCATGTTTCTATACTTAAGAGACCATTTGGGAGCGAATGGAGCAAAAGATGAGCCAAAATCAGACAAATAAAGCTATTTCCAAGATCCATATAGCCTGGGCATTTCCACATGGGCTAGCCACACGCCCATGTGCCAGCTGTGTCGATATCGCACCCTGCTTCCCAAATATGCAGAAAAACTCAATTTTTAGGCTTTCTGAGCATTCTAAAGTCTATAAATACCAATTAGAAGAAGACCTAAGGGGGCACTCAGAAAAGATCGAAGAAAAGACTCGAATAACACCATCAGAATCAACTTAGAAGCGGATCTCCTTCGAGATTGAAGATCTCCATTTAATTTCCTTCGAAGTTCTCCATTTAATTTCCTTCGAAGTTTTATTGAGTTTCTTTATGTCTTTTTGTTATGCTAACTTTAAGCTGTTTCTACTCAGGATTATGAACTAAATTCCCTAGATACCTAGGGAGGATGAAACGTATGATGAATCTTATTATTTAATTTCTGTTTTTACGCGATAAATACTTGATTCTTGTTCTCAATTATGTGTGCTTATTTCGTGTTTTAATATTTTTAAGATATTAATTCCTGTTTAATGTGCTTATTTCAGTGGAGCAAAAGTCCCTGTTTAAGAGTAGATCTAACATAATTGAGTGGAGTTGCATGCAATCCTAAAAATAGGACAACATAAATCTACCGTATTAGAGTCAAATCTAATAGGGGAATCCATAGATCGAGTTAATGCGACAATAGGGGTTTTAATTAGAAAGGGATTTCAATTAATCAACCTAGAGTCAGTTGTTCTTGCTCTCAAAAGATATATTAACATAATTTAGGGATTTCTACGGATCAAGATACAAGTGAATAAATCGTTTAATTCAGATTCAGAATAATAGGTGAAGTCTAAGTGAATTCTTTCCTGGTTATTGTCTTTCTCATTGGTTGTCTTCGATTATTTTCCCATTTTATTCTCTATTGCATTTGTAGTTAAAGTAGATTAACAAATTTAGATTAAAAATAATCACTTCAATTTATCGACTAAATAATAGAAAAAAATAGTAATTACTAGTACTTTTAGTCCTCGTGGATACGATATTCCCTACTCACCATAGCTATACTATTGTTCGATAGGTGCGCTTGCTTTTGTCATAATTATAGTTAGTTTAGTGACCATTAGTTATGTTAATTTGGTGTTCGGTATACGCCGAAGTTATGAGTTGGTGTACTGAGTCTGTTTGTTTTTTTATACGTTAGTGGGCGTACTCTGTGTGATATGTATATGATCTCCAAAAGAGTCTAAGTAATGTATTAAATGATTTTTCTTTGGAACTGACTAAGTTCATGTGAACTTACTCTGTTATTCTTTTTCGTTCTTAGGATTTGTTGATTGAAGGAAGTTTGATAAAGGACTACGCTAGAGAGTTGTATAGATTGTGAGATGTTTGTTTTGTGTTCGTATTACGCATTCTTTAAGGGGGTGGTGCCTAGATGTATTTTGAAAGTGATGTGTATATAAAACTTCTATTTATTAAGAACTTGTTTTGATGAAACTTATACAAAGTATTAATGTTTGAGTTTAAGCCAATGTATTTAATTACTAAAGTTGTTGTATTTAAGTTTATATGCCATATGCCTTGGATATTATTGCAAACTGATAATGTTTCTTTTACTTTAATAGAATAACAATTAAAATATTTATTATAATTATAACCTTGTAATAATTATTCAAAGCTTCTGTTGAAGAGATTTTAAGTCTAACTATTTTAAAGTAGTGACACACCTTTCTCGGATCTTATTGTCGGGTTGGGTTTGGCATGTTACAATGTCTGTGTACTATGGATTGATTCGAAACCCATTGATCATTAATGAAAAAACTTGTCACTCGATTCATGTTTCTTCTGATGATGGTTGACAAATGGAATAATTTAGTATTACACTCTCCCTTAACAATCCAATCCACTTATTATTTTTGAAAACAAAGTAATTCTTCATAGGCAAGTACTCATTGATAATCCTTAGATGAATTCACCTCTAACTGTTCTAAAAAAATAAAGAGAATTGATAGTTTAGGGAAGTTTGGTTACCATTTAGTCTACGAAAAAGGGTATGCTTCTTTCTAAAGATGTTATTTTTTTAGTATGCCACGTATTTCAGTCAAATTTGAAAGATAATCTCCCAGTTAAGCTCTGTTTATTTATTTCAGTTAAACTTTGATTAGTCTAGATTATTTTATTATTATTTGAGCTATGAATTTAGCCTATAAATAGGCTCTTTTACAACCGTGAAAAGAACACCCATCAAATACTAGGACTCAAAACACTTTTGAAGAATTTTGTGTTTGCATTTTAAGGGTTCTTTATTTTTGGGTTTAAGGGTTTAGTTTTTATCTTCATCTTTTGTACTCTTCGTTCTTTTGTCATTATAGTAAAATTATATTTGTCCATGGTTTTTTATCCTTTTTGGAGGGGTTTTTCTATGTTAAATTTGTGTGTTCAAATTCTCAATTTCTTCTATCATTTTTACTTGTTCGTTGCTTAATCGGGTTCATCCCCACCAAGAGGTATCAGAACTAGTTTAATTTTCATAGATCAACCCATTCAGAGTTGGCAGCAACAAGGTTTAACATTGAGAAGTTCAATGGTGTCCCAAATTTCAATCGTGGCAAGTTTGAATGATGGCAATTCTAGTTCAGATTGGCTTGAAAAAGGTTGTTATTAGAAAAAAAAAACAGAGAATCTAGATCAGACAGAATATGAAGAGCTTGATAAAAATGCCCCGTCTGCAATCTAGTTGTGTCTCGTGATTAGGGTATTGAAATAGTTATTGATAGAGAAAATCTCATCTACCTTGTGGAAAAGGTTAGGAACTCTTTATACGACTAAGTCTCTAGCTGACCAATTAGTGTTGAAAAAACGTCTATTTATGTTTCTTAAGAACGAATGTGAGCTTCTTAGAGATCACATTAGTCAATTTATTACTCTTTTGATAGATTTAAAGAATGCTAATGTTAAGATTGATGATAAAGATCAAACTATGCTATTATTGTGCTATTTACCCTTTTCATACAAGTCTTTTAAGGAGACCCTGATTAATGGCAGAGACAAACTCTCGTTCGAGGATGTGAAGGGTTATTTTTTGAGTAAATACAAACTCGATAATAAATTTGGTTCGGATAGCAAGGCAGATAGGCAAGTGATAAACCTTAATTTATACATATTTTTATCCCATGCTTAACAGGTTTATGAATGATTTCTCCTTAGATTTGGTGAATTTGATGCTCCTAATCCTTTAATTTCATGTTTTATACTTAGGTGAGCATAGAAGGACGAAAAGAACGAGAAATGGGCCAAAAACAGAGAAAACGGGCTGACAGGGGAAAACAACACGGCCTGGACTTCCTCACACCGGCAGAACACACGCCCGTGCCAATCTAACAGGCTCGACCATGGACCAAATCAACCTCAGCACAGGCGTGTTGATATCTCAGCCTCGACCACCGCCTGAAGTAATCGCACACGGGCGTGTCCCTGCCGAACCCTGGCTAAGTTCCATTTGGAAAAGGGCAAGTTTTAGGGCTTTTAGGCATTCTAAAGCCTATTTAAACACCCTAAAGGGAGACTAAAAGGGAGATGGAGAATATGGAGTAAGGAATTACTCCAAAGAAGCCGATTGATCCATCTCAGAAGCTGGATTCATCATCAAGACTGAAGACCTCTCCTCAATTTCCCTTCAGGAGTTTTGGGTTTTATTTATGTTTTGTACTCCTTATTATTCTGAGATATTTTCTTATTTAGTTATGAACTAAAACCCTTAAATACCTAAAGGGGATAAAACCTAAGATGAATTTTGTTATTATTTTCTGAATCGTATGATAAATATTTGACTTGTTCTTAATTATGCGTTCTTAATTCTTGTTTTGGTATTTCAGAATACCGATTCAAGTTAATGCTCTTAGTTGAAGGATGAATAGTCCCTGGCTAGATGTGACTATGTTGTAATTAAGCGGAGTTAATTGCGCGCCTAGAGATAGGATGACAAGATTTTGCCGGATTAGGGTGAAACCTAATAAGGGGATCCATAGATCGAGTTAATGCAACCTTAGGGTGTTAATTAGAGAAAAGTCTCGATTATTCAACTTAGGGATTAGACATTATTAGTCTTGAACAGGGATAATAACATAACTTAGGGATCTCTACGAAACAAGTTAAATGAATAAATCGTCCGGTTCGGAGCCAGAATAACAAGTAAAGTCTAGGTGGATTTTTCCTTAGGTATTGTCCTAAATCAATCGTTTTTCCTAAAAGTAATTCCCCAATTCTATTTTCTATAACTTCTTAGTTTAGATAATTAGTTAGTTAAAACAAACCCCTTATTTCTTAGGCTAGATAATAAAAAGGCAGTCATTACTAGTACTTTTAGTCCTTTGGGTTCGACAATCCGGTCTTGCTAAAGCTATACTACTGTTCGATAGGTACACTTGCCTACATCGTGATAATCGTTAGTTTCAAGAGTGGTTAATTATAAATTTATAAAACTTATCACGGAAAATCACAATCAAGTTTTTGGCGCCGTTGCCGGGGACTAAAATATTAGGAAGACTCAATTTTTATTACTTTAGCCATTTATTTTTCTTGCAAATTAATTTTATTTTAATTTTTGTTTTACTAATTTTTTTTTCTTTCTTTTGGCAGGTTCTTATAGTTTATGACTAGAAGAAACCCATCGGGACCACTACTTTTTGACGAAGAAATTGATCGCACAGCTTGTAGAAACTGATGAGAAATAAGGCGAAGCCTAAGATACACAGAGGAAGAGCAAGAAGACGATATCTCAACTACAACCGAGGAGATGGCTGAAAATTAAGACAATCAGCTACCTCATGCTGAATTAGCAAATCAGAATCTTGCTCCTCGTATTATGTATGATTATGCTAAACCTAATTTAACAGGAACTGAGTCAAGTATAGTTAGGTCTACTATTGCTGCAAATAATTTTGAACTAAAACCTAACATGATTCAAATGATATAGCAATTTGTTCAGTTTGATAGTTTGCAGGATGAGAATCCCAACACTCACTTGGCAAATTTTTTGGAAATCTGCGACACTTTTAAAATTAATGGTGTTTCTGATGAAGCCATTCGCCTTCAGTTATTCCCTTTTTCACTGAGGAACAAGGCTAAACAGTGGTTGAACTCGTTACCACGAGGGTCCATCACTACTTGGGAACAAATGACTGAAAAAATTTTATTAAAGTATTTTTCGCCAGCTAAAACATCTAAATTATGTAATGATATCTCTTGTTTTGTGTAGATGGACTTAGAAACTCTTTACAATGCATGGGAGAGATAC
Organism: Gossypium anomalum; assembly: GCA_025698475.1. Lineage (NCBI taxonomy): Eukaryota > Viridiplantae > Streptophyta > Magnoliopsida > Malvales > Malvaceae > Gossypium > Gossypium anomalum. The sequence goes on along the minus strand of CM046968.1, from coordinate 62,026,903 downwards.
AAGAACCAACTGCGAAGGTGCCCTCACCATGGGTTGCCTCTATGGCTACAAGTTCAAACGTTCTACAATAGTGTGAATCCCTCGATAAGACAGATGATTGATGCAACCACTGGTGGAACCATCAACAACAAAACACCTGAAGAGTCTTACGAATTTATTGAGGAGATGTCACTGAAAAACTATCAGTGGCAAGTCATAAGGACTATGCCAACTAAAACAACAGGCGTTTATAAAGTCGATTCAGTTACTATGCTGTCAAATCAGGTAGAATTTCTAAATAAAAAGATTGATGGTTTACTTTGTTCTACGCAGGTACATCCAGTGATGAAGTGTGATTCAAGTGGAGGAGGTGTACATACAGAATATCAACCATTCAATCCTACAACCGAAGAGGAACAAGTCAACTATATGGGTAATAATAACTTTAGATCTCAAAATAACCCATATAGTAATACTTATAATGCAGGTTAGAGGAACCACCCAAATTTCTCCTGGGGTGGTCAAGGGAATCAAAAGCCACAAAATCCTCTGGGTTTTCAATAGCCACCTTATCAATAGGAAAAGAAATCAAACCTTGAGGAGATGCTATCCAAATTCATCTCAGTGTCAGAAACCTGTTTCCAGAATACTTAGACAGCACTTAAAAATCAACAAGCATCAATCCAAGGGCTCGAAACTTAGATAGGCCAACTATCCAAACTAATCTCCCAACGACCATAAGGAAGCTTGCCAAGTAATACTGAACCTAACTCGAGGGAACAGCTCAACGCAATTAATGTTCAAGGGGAAGAAGGATTCGTTGAGCCTGAGCCAAAACCGAGGCAAGAAACTGTGGTGAGCAAAGGTAAAGGTGAGATAGGTTATAATAAAAACAAAACGGTAAGTGTAGAATATAAACCTCGAGTGCCATACCCTAATGCGACAAGGAAAGACCGCTCAGATGAACAATTTGGTAAATTCCTTAAATTATTAAAAAAATTACATATTAACTTACCGTTTATTGAAGCCCTCTCGCAGATGCCGAACGCAATGAAATTTTTAAAGAGCTTTTAGAAAATAAGCAGAAGTTGGACGAAGTGTCGCACGTGGAACTAAACATAATTTGCTCAGCTATTCTGCAAAATAAGCTACCCAACAAATTAAAGGATCCAGAGAGTTTTACAATTCCTTGCTTAATTGGTAGTTTAGATGTTAATAATGCATTATTAACGTCATGCCTTATAAAATGTTTAAACAACTAGGTCTTGGGAAACCCAAACAGACTAGGATGAGCATTCAATTAGCAGATAAAACTATAAGATTTTCTAGGGGTATTATTGAATATGTGCTATTTAAAATCGATAAATTTATATTTCCCGTTGACTTCGTTGTTTTAGACATAGAAGAGGATAATAACACCCCTTTGATTCTAGGGAGGCCCTTTTTAGCAACTGCTAAAACGATTATTGATGTTGACACAGGTGAGCTCACACTTCCTGTGGGAGACGAAACAATCACCCTTCAAGCTCGTAATCCTGGCAACACGTCGAAAATTGAAGGTAATTGTCTAAACCATTCTACTAAAATTGACAATATGACGCAACCTAGTTTGCAAGAAATGAGTCTGAAGGAAGTACACGAACCATGTTCCAGTAATAATATAAGACCTATTCATGAAGAACGAAGGCTGCAAATAGAGGAGCTAGATGAATGGCAGACACATAAACCGAGAACACACGATAAACCAAAAATACGCTAGAACAAGCTTGATACCTCTCCAAATCAACTTAAGGTTGGAGATAAAGTTTTATCAGATGCCGCAGATCCTCACATTGTCACTGTAAAACCAAATGAAGAAATCTCTCTTACAGTACTTAGTATTTTCCCATTTGGTATGGTCGAGGTAAGTCATCCCAAGTTTGGCACTTTTAAGGTAAACAACACACGCCTAAAACCTTATTTTGATGAGATTGATAGCAGGAATAAAGAGTATAAACTTCTCGAACCACCATGAACATTCGATGGAGAGGTAAGTCGAGCTTAGACTATAAATAAGAGCTTCTCGGGAGGCAGCCCCGAGCATTAACTGTATTAACTTCTTTAAATTTTAGTGTTTAACACCTAACTTACTAACAGATCTCTTAAATACAGGTTCACCACAGAGACACGGCCAAGCACACGGGCGTGCTTAGGACCATGTGGAAATCGGGCAAAAATCTTCCCCAAACACGGGCTGCGATAAATTGCCACAGCCATGCGACATGGCCGTGGGCGAGCCTGCCAAAACAACACGGGCGTGCGACACACCCGTGTCTAGCACCCGTGGTCGAACCTATCAAATTAACATGGGTGTGGGCTTGCATACACGGGCGTGAGACAAATTTCAGATGCACCAAAATAGGAAAAACGCGAAACACACGAACTAAAATTGGGGTATACGGGCGTGTCCCCTGGCCGTGTGGCCCAAAATCTATAAATACCTTGCACTATTTATTGTCTTCTCCACTCAAAAACCCTAACCCTAGCCGCTGAAATCCCACACGACTTACCTGCAACTCCCGTGCGCCGCCTCTAACATCATTTTTTGACGTTCATCCTTCCCTTTCTAGCGTTTGTTTACTCCTTTCTCTTTTATTTCACTGATTTATAATGCTATTTATCATAGTAATCTATATTTTTCATGTTATTTTCATCTTTCCATCACTCAAATTTCATTTATAAAACAAATTATCATCTCTTTCATGTTAAAATTCTTACTCATTACATGATTTCTCTACTCCATTTGACTAGTAGAAGTGAATATTCATGGTTAGGATAGTTGAAATATTCATGCCTTTTGTGTTGACATTTTTGTTCATCCATATAATATGTTGCATTCCATTCTTTTCCATTTTTACTCATACCACCATGCTAATGCCACAAAAGTATGCTATTGAACTTATTGTTTTAGTTAAATTTAGTAGTTGTAGCTGAACATATTTATGGCTTTTTCTCTTTGAATTTAGTTGCATTTTACCTTGTCCACTCATCAAGATGAATTAATGGTTCCAATTGCAGATTCACCATGTCGTCTTCACGAGAAAAGAAAGTCGCCGTCCCCGCCTCGAAGAAAAGTAAGGGAGCATCATCTTCTTCAGATCCTACCGCGAAAATCTATCATCCTTTCCTACAGTTCCCCATTGGGCCCCAAGAAGAACTTTTCCAAATACTTTGGGCCCAACCTTTAATTGTAGGCCGCTGCGTCGACTGGGCTGCGGTAGAACAAGTTCAGTTGGCGGATACAATCCAGGCCCTCCTTACCACTTATCCTTGGGAGCTCTTCTTTAGGATCATCGAGCCGACATACCTCGAGCTCATGATGGAACTGTGCTCGACATTCCATCTTCAGACCGTAATGACAAACCATGATGATCCCGGCACGGTCCAATTTAGACTTAGCGGTCTAGTACGCCAATTGAGCATCCCAGAGTTTGGTGCAGCATTGGGCCTTTACATGGAGAAGTTCTAAGAGGAGAACGACCTCGATACCCTCCACCATTACATCTATTATTCTCCATCAAAGTGTTGAAGCGCCCCCGTTCCACGTTATGCCAGCTACGACCCCAGTCATACCAAGGCATCATCTCTCCCTCCGTCCTTAAGGTATATACATTCTATTTTATCTCATAATTTGACAAGGTGGAGAAAGAGCACCAGCGTCGTCACTACCCACGACGTCTACTACTTATGGTGTATGCCAAACGGGCACGTCTTTGACCTCGCCTACTTTATCGCCCTTGCCATTCGCCACTAGACAGAGCGACATAGGAAGGGGGTCATCTCCATTGGCCCCTACGTCACTCGACTGGCGTGACACTTCAAAATCCTCGACACCGCGGCCTAAGAATCATCCCTTACACTCATTGGCCAGATGTCTCCACAAGGCATCTCAAGCGTGCTTAGCATGAGGATGATCGAGAGGCGCTGAGGAACCTACCCTCCCCAATATCGTCTTGCCCAATCTACCGAGGGGGAGGCTCTAGAGGACATTACTGATAATGTCCCTCCACAGCACGAGGACCCACAGTCTCAGCCACCACGCTCTTATCAACCAGTTCATGCGGCGGCTTCATATGCTGACATATCTGAACGCCTTAACCGATTCGAGCAGCAATGTTTTCAACGATTTGATAACATTGATGCTACTCTCCAGCAGATTTGTCAGCACTTCCACATCTCATCGCCACCACCACCTCGCGAACCATCCGGCGATGATGATGTTTAATTTAATTTTATCTTTATTTTTATTTTTATTTTTATTTTTATCTCTATTTTTATTTTTATTTTAAGTCTTTATTAATTTCACTTTTAACATTTAAATATTATTTTCCTTTTGTTACTATCTTATATTTAGGTTTTATTAAATAATTTTAATCTCGGCTATTTCTTTATGAGTAATTATTCTTCCTAATATTCCCTAAAAAGTTCCTGATTTTCTCACAGTTATAAAGAGCTCCAAAGCTCACAATCACTTAGGAACTTCAAACTCTATTGGAAAAGATTCTCCACGACTGCCATGCCCTGCTCAATAACGAGATATAATATTCTTTTGGCGCAAGACGTATGGTACCCAACCTCTACCACCACCTGAGTATCTTCCTCCACCTTACATAACTCCAAAATAGGGAGCTCATTCATTTACAACTTAGGAAGTTTCAATTCTCTCCCTATCTTATGATTTTATATTTTTCTATATATCTATCTTTGTACATTGAGGGCAATGTACATCTTAAGTGTGGGGGGTAATCATTTCATTATCTAAAAAATCCCTGAATAGTGCTTTGTTCTCTTGTAAATCTCTCATATCATGTTTAGGATGAATTTTGATTGATTTATGATTTTTATTGATATATCTTGAATTAAAACATAGGCATTCATGCATTGATTGTTTAAACTTTAAGACGTTAGAAAATTAAGCGTAATAAGTTAATTTTTAAGAATTTAAAATTTTAGGTTGTTTCCCCAAGTTTAGGTATTATCTTGAATTGAAATCTACAAGTTTAAACATCAAAAAAACCATAATTTTTGTGAGATTATTGAGCCTTTAAGAGCATCTATTATTTCTTTCATGCTCACTTTTATTATTGTTTTGAGTGTGTCAATATCGAATTGTTATTCTAGAACTTGCTTGATTATGCATGTCAAGACCACACCATTTGATTTGATATGTCAAGATGATAGAGGCACTTAGGATTAACCCACTCATGCCATGAAAAGCCTACCTCCACGATTAACTCTTAGTAAACCCCTTTGAGCTTAACAAGCCATTCCTTGTATTACCCTTAATATTAACCCTTAACCCATTATTATTTAAATCCCCTCAATTAATTTGATCTCTGTTTTTGTCGAGAGTTGATTTGAATAAATTGCTTAGCTATGTCTTGTTCTTAATAGTAATCTATGTTATTTGACTTGTTCTTAAAAAAAAAATATGTATACATATTAGTAGTGATCTTTTGTTTGTGAGCTTTAGTATTCAAATTCCATAGTCAGAGAAGAAGCTTTGTTGTACGTAAGTAATGATTAAATATTTTTCTAGTTAAGTAATTTTTCAACTCAATCTCGATTCTAACCTTTTCTTTTAGCTTGTGACCACACCCCCTAACCAAGCCTCGTTACAACCCTCTAAAGACCTTTTGATTGATGTATCATCTCAGTTTATAATGGTGGAGATTTGATTTTTATGCAAGCCTATGGTAATAACTTTTCATATTGACTGATGAGTGCTGATTTCATTATCCTTAAACACGTCGAGTGATTTGAGTGAATCTTTAGTGAGGATGTTAAAATCTGTGAGATTTTGAATCGATGGTAACTACTTAGATGAGGAGAGATGCCTAAGTTTTTCGTGATTAAATACTCAACTTGGAATGTTTAAAGCTTTAATGTTCTTTTAGTTGAATTCTCAATGTATGATTACTTATGGATTTAGTTTGAGATATTATTGATAGGAATTATAAGTTGAGCAAAAGGAATTCTTAAATGTGAATTGAGGATTTTGCTTAAGGACAAGCAAACGCTTAAGTGTGGGGGTATTTGATAAACCGTAATTTATACATATTTTCATCCCTTGCTTAACAGGTTTATGAATGATTTCTCCTTAGATTTGGTGAATTTGATGCTCCTCATCCTTTAATTTCATGTTTTATACTTAGGTGAGCATAGGAGGACGAAAAGAACGAGAAATGAGCCAAAAACAGAGAAAACGGGCCAACAGGGGAAAACAACACGGCCTGGACTTCCTCACACAGGTAAAACACACACCCGTGCCAATCTAACAGGCTCGACCACGGCCCAAATCAACCTCAGCATGGGCGTGTTGATAACTCAGCCTCGACCACGGCTTGACGTAATCGCACATGGGCGTGTCACACGGGCATGTCCCTGCCGAACCCTAGCTAAGTTTCATTCGGAAAAGGGAAAGTTTTAGGGCTTTTAGGCATTCTAAAGCCTATTTAAACACTCTAGAGGAAGACTAAAAGGGAGACGGAGAATAGGGAGTAAGGAATTACTCCAAGAAAGCCGATTGATCCATCTCAGAAGCCGGATTCATCATCAAGACTGAAGATATCTCTTCAATTTCCCTTCAGGAGTTTTGGGTTTTCTTTATGTTTTGTATTCCTTATTATTCTGAGATGTTTTCTTATTTAGTTATGAACTAAAACCCCTAAATACCTAAAGGGGATGAAACCTAAGACGAATCTTGTTATTATTTTCTGAGTCGTATGGTAAATATTTGACTTGTTCTTAATTATGTGTTCTTAATTCTTGTTTTGGTATTTCAAGATATCGATTCAAGTTAATGCTCTTAGTGGGAGGATGAATAGTCCCTGGCTAAGAGTGACTTTTTCGTAATTAAGCAGAGTTGATTGCGCGCCTAGAGATAGGGTGATAAGATTTTACCGTATTAGGGTGAAACCTAATAAGGGGATCCATAGATCGAGTTAATGCAACCTTAGGGTGTTAATTAGAGAAAAGTCTTGATTATTCGACTTAGGGATTAGACATTATTAGTCTTGAATAGGGATAATAACATAACTTAGCGGAACAAGTTAAATGAATAAATCATCCGGTTCGAAGCCAAAATAACAAGTAAAGTCTAGGTGGATTTTTCCTTAGGTATTGTCCTAAATCAATCGTTTTTCCCAAATGTAATTCCCTAATTCTATTTTTTGCAACTTCTTAGTTTAGATAATTAGTTAGTTAAAACAAGCCCCTTATTTCTTAGGCTAGATAATAAAAAGACAGTCATTACTAGTACTTTTAGTCCTTTGGGTTCGACAATCCGGTCTTGCTAAAGCTATACTACTGTTCAATAGGTACACTTGCCTACATCATGATATAGTTAGTTTCAAGAATGATTAATTATAAATTTATAAAACTTATCACTGAAAATCACGATTAGCAAGCTTTCATTTCAGTAGCATTAAAGAAGTGAGCCAAAAGGTGTTCCTATTGTAATAAGTTAGGTCACGTCAAAGTAGATTGTTATAAACTAGGAAATAAAAGGGTTGCTGAGAGCAATGAGGAAGATGTAACTACTTCTAATTTGGTAGATGAAAGTGATGATGATTTCTTGTTAGTGTCAATGAGCGATAACTTCGAGGTTACATCCGAGTGGATCCTAGATTCGGGATGTTCTTTCCACATGTGTCCTAATAGAGAATTTTTCTCTACATACAGTTCGATTGAAGGTGGAGTTCTATGCATGAGAAATGATTCATATAGTAAAGTAATCAGTATTGGTACTGTTAAAATTAGAATGCACGATGGGACGATTAGGACACTCTCAAATCTCAGGTATGTACCTAATTTATAAAAGAATCTCCCCTCCTTGAGTATTTTAAACTCGAAAGGTTGTATAATCAACATTGAGTCAAGCGACATTAAGGTGTCTCGTGGGGCTCTCATTTTGTTAGAGGTAAAATGACCGGCAGTCTTTATATTCTGGAATGTCTTACTGTGACCAGTGAAACCGGATGTCCCTCATCCGTTACAGAGTCAAAGTCAACTCATTTGGAGCGGAGGCAACTTGGTCATAGGTGGGAAAAAGGAATGACCGTTTCCTTGAAGAGAGATTCTCTCTTGGATACAGGTTTTGAAAAGTTATGGCACTATGTTCGTGAAAATAAGACCCAAGTTAGTTTTGGTTTAACAATGCACAAGTCAAAGGCTAGAAGTCTTTCAGCTTCTAAGCATAAATTTGACTCAGTTAATTCCCTGCATAGTTCAATATAGGCCATTAGCGGGCTTTGATAAAGATGGTGTTGTGAAAATAAGAGTCAATGTAGAGATTTTTGGAGTATGCCACGTATTTTAGTCAAACTTGAAAGTTAATTTTCCAGTTAAACTCTAATTATTTATTTCAATCTAACTCTGATTAGTCTAGATTATTTTATTATTATTTGACCTACGAATTTAGGTTATAAATAGGTTCTTTTACAACCTTGGAAAAAACACCCATTAAAGATTAGAACTCATAACACTTTTGGAGAATTTTGTATTTACGGTTTGAGGGTTCTTTATTTTAGGGTTTAGTTTTTATCTCTATCTTTTGTACTCTTTGTTCTTTTTCCGCTATAGTAAAATTATCTTTGCCCGTGGTTTTATCCTCTTTGGAGGAGTTTTTCTATGTTAAATTTGTGTGTTCAAATTCTTAATTTCTTCCACTATTTTTACTTGTTCGTTGCTTAATCGGATCGATCCTCAATAGTTATCGAAGTGCATTTCCTTCCATTCGTTAACTAACTTAGTAACCTCGTCAATGGCTAACACTAAGGAACCAATATGAATATTGATTTATTTAATGCCTAGGATTTAAACATTGCTATGTTAGCATGTTTTTTTGGTCCAGACCAAGGTGTCCACCGTCGGTAGTAGTGACTAATCCTCTCGTCTCGGGTGCTCTTCAAAAAAGTAAACAACTAGCCATGAAATGTGCTTAATTCCCATAGGTAGAGATTGAACCCTCAACTTCATGATTAAGGGATGAGGTGTGCTATTAGAGTATGCCCAAAGACCAATCATGAGATGATTGTAATCACATACTCATTTTACCTTGTTTAATAATATAAGGCATTACCATTATTATTTTAGTTTCTTTTTCTGTGTATATAAATAAACTAAATTGTAATAAAGTCCTAAGAAAATATGATTATTCTGAAAATGTCCTTAGTCAAGTATTATTATGGGTTTGGACAAAAATAATGCATTGAGACTAATGTATAGTTTATAGATGACAGAGTTGTCATTGACATAGGGATGTCAAAATTAATACATGAGTATGTGTTAGAGAGAAACATATTGGACTGACCCGCTATGAGTATGTTTCTTGGATTATTATGTAATAGTCATAATATTACTCATAGTGATAACTATGTATATTATCCTCAAACTTGAGATCATCATTGTCCCAACATCGTGAGTCGTATATTTTGATACAATCAAAATATCTACCGTAATAGGTACCATAAAGATTGATGTTGGATATACTAGGATCCATGTAGTGGGATATGGTTGATCAATATAAGATTTATCCCTCCTACATAAGGGAGCAATATCTTAGGCCTCTTGATGGAGTGAGACTAGAAATGCATAACCATGCTCGAATAAGTTGATATGAGATATCACACTTATTTGTTTTTTGTAGTCTGCTCACAAAATCAAGAAATATGATATTGGATTATACAAGTGTACTATTCCATGCCTTGTGTCCAATCTAGATATTAAGGATAACAGGATATAATACATGAAAAGATTATCGCAGAAAGATTATGTTGAATCACAACTTCCTCAAAATTGTGCAATGATGCATTACTAGATGTCACTCATTGCTAGATGTCACTCATTACTTGTAATGTTAGAAATGTTCTAGTATTACTACTAGCGTTACAAGAGCCTACAGCCTATAGAGTCACACCCTATAGTATTTAGCTGTCACATAAATTAAATTAATTGTTTAATTAATTTAATTTGATAGTTAAATATTAAATATATTATATGTACAGACTTGTTATACACAAATAGAGAACATAGATAAAGTTAATATATGAATTTGATTTATACAAAATATTAATTGTATATATTTTGTTGAAATTATTAATATAAAAAATTATATTAATTCATTTCGGTCAAAATATAAAAGACATGGAAATTAATATTCTTTTAGAATGAATATAATTAATATATGAATTTGATTCATGCAAAATATTAATTGTATATATTTTACCAATTTTTTTAGTATAAATAGTTATATTAATTAATTTCGGTCAAAATATAAAAGACGTAGAAATTAAAATTCTTTTGGAAAGAATATAATTAATATATGAATTTGATTCATGCAAAATATTAATTGTATATATTTTACTAATTTTTTTAGTATAAATAGTTATATTAATTAATTTCGGTCAAAATATAAAAGACGTAGAAATTAATATTCTTTTGGAAAGAATATAATTAGTATATGAATTTGATTCATACAAAATATTAATTGTATATATTTTACCAAATTTATTAATATAAATAGTTATATTAATTAATTTCGGTCAAAATATAAAAGACATGGAAATCAATATTCTTTAGAAAGAATATAATTAATATATGAATTTTATTCATACAAAATATTAATTGTATATATTTTATCAAATTTATTAATATAAACAATTCTATTAAATAATTTCGGTCAAAATATAAAGGACATGAAAATTAATATTCTTTTGGAAAGAATATAATTAATATATGAATTTGATTCATACAAAATATTAATTGTAAATATTTTTCTAAATTTATTAATATAAATAGTTATATTAATTAATTTCGGTCAAAATATAAAATACATGGAAATTAATATTCTTTTGGAAAGAATATAATTAATATATAAATTTTATTCATACAAAATATTAATTGTATTTATAAAGAGAGTTATATTAATTAATTTCGTTCAAAAATAAAAGATATGGAAATTAATATTCTATTGGAAAGAATATAATTCATTTTTCTAATTCATTTTTCTAACTTTCCATTTGTCTTCTCTATTAATAAAGGAATAATCCTAGTTTTCCTTTTTAATATTGTTAAGATTACCAACTTAATAATTTAAAAAGTCTAGCAACCATTTTTAATTTTCTCTAAAAAGTTCAAGAGAAAGTGGTTGCTCGTTTTTTACGGGATGGACTATATAGAGGCCGGGACGTTTTCATTGTGGCTTGGAATCGGCATCAAATCAGTAGCATCCTTTCAACGTTTTCACTAAAAAAATGTATACTTTCAACCCTATTTTATCTCGATCCATTCCTCATACATGAATCCATGATTGATGATCGCCGGAATAATTTTTCCACAAGGCGTACCGGTGATCCAATATGAACAATCACCACAAGACACCTTATGGTTTATATTATCATATTGAATTACAAGCTATATTACTCACTACCAAGAAAGAGGGAAAATGTGACTAAAATAAATAAAATTGATTATGCAAGCAAAATACAATGTCCAGTGTTTTGAATTGATATCTAAAGATAACTTATAGTAGATTACATCCATAAAAATATTGAATAAAATTTAAAATGTTTGCCATGAAAAATCACTGTGACTATTTTTGTCACCATGCATGCAGCAGAGGCCAGAATTATAGTAATAGTTGCACTATTTATGCAGTTTTGATTCTTTTGATTATTAATGTTTACCGTAATTTGTCATGTTTATGATAACACGGTAATAGAAATTATATTCCATTTAAATGTATAGTGTAAGAAAAGCTTAGCAGGAATTTAAGTGGTATAGGAAATAAAAGAGAGATTAGTGAAGAGTGAAAAGGAAGGGTGTCGACTAAAATTTATATTTGAAAGTGGTAAAGTGAGCGAGGAGAATCTAAGGGGACAATATAAAGGTTGAAGTTGTAAAACCAAAGAGGAGCAACTGTTAGAGAGTTCTTGGGGGAGAGGGCTAAGTCCAAAGAAGAATTGCAACAACCTCGAAGCTAGTTCAAACTAGTGGGAGGTTGTCTGCATATAGGAGATCAGATCAGATTAGAAGAAGATCAAAACATCAAAGGTTGAAGGTAGTTGAGATATTGTGATCGTTTTTGTCCGATGGGTCGTGGAAGAGTTCAGATGAAGCGCATTGAGAATCCGGTGCACAGGCAGGTTACCTTCTGCAAGCGCCGAGCTGGCCTCCTTAAGAAGGCTAAGGAGCTCTCTGTTCTGTGCGATGCTGAAATTGGAGTCGTCATTTTCTCCGCTCATGGAAAGCTCTATGAACTAGCCACCAAAGGGTCTCTTCTCCCTGCATCATCTTCATTTCTTGCTCTAATATACATACATAAAGTAGATGGACAAACATAATCTTTTTTGTCAGATAGATAGGTTAACATAATAATTACACAAATTTTATTTAATATTCTACTTGGAGTTTGAATTAATCTTTTCTTTTCTTTTGGAATTAAGGACCATGCAAGAGCTTATTGAGAGGTATGGCAAGTACACTGGAGGACCTCCGGCTGATGAACCCATGGTGGAACCTATGGTAAGTCATACATTTACGATCATATATGTAGAATATTTCTTTACGAAGTTGCATACACCTACAATCAAATAGCATATCAGTAACTCAAAACATCAAGCTTCAGCATCTAATTGGTAAAAGTACCATGTCAGTCTTTATACTAAAATTTAAATTATATTTTACTCGTTTTACTTAAAAAGCAAACAAATTAGTTCTTATATATTGAATCAAAGAGTAAATTAGTCTTTTTTTGTTAAAATTTCATCTATTTTTATTATTAAAAACTTACATGTAAGGAGGAATAACTAAACAGTGCCATGTGGCTACCACATGTACCTCATATTGATGTATATAGACCAGTTTTTAATAGTAAAAATTGATGAATTTTTTAATAGAATGATTAATTTATTTTTTTATCTAACAAATAGAGACTAATTTGATCATTTTTTTAATAGAAGAGACAAAATGTAATTTGATTCTTTTAGTACATGGATCTCTATAATATCTTTTTCCACATGTAATTTAAAAGGTTTCAACACCACTTGTTATTTGTCCATTGAGATGCTTCTTTTGATTCAAGTTTGAATTACGATTCTACATTTTAAGCTGATTCATTCTCGACTTAAATGACTATTTATTAGTTAAAAATATTTTATTTAAAATTAATTATAAAACTATTAATATAAAAATAAACTTTAATATCTTTTAAAGAATAATAAAAGGTTTTCGAATCAAGGAATGTAAAAAACTTCAAAGAACTGAATAATATATATTCGATATCATCGTGTTGAAATTTGCTGATCTCTGGCACAAATTATGTTATATATTTAAAAAAAGAGAAGAAAAGAAATCTATATTATCACCATAATTATCAGCAAAGTGGGTGTTGAATCAGATTCTTCTTATTCAACGTACCATTAGGATATATTGTTAGAATTGTGGGTTAATTAGCATGACCAAAAAGTTCACATTTCTTAACCACTAAGAAATTCTTTAAATAATTGCTTTCTGGATAATATTAATATTGACAACTTTCAAGGATGGGTGGAGATTAGGAATAGTGGTGGTCATTAGTCCAATTGATTGTATGCAAATTTTCCCAAAAATAATAATCTAGTATCATTGTCAATGTTAAAAGTCTTAGGAGTTGTGAAGTTTATTTTATTCTCTATTAAAATTTATACATTAATTCGTGACAAGTATTTACCTTTTAATGGACTTATAGAACGTGAATGATTAGTTATTTAGTTCATTCCAGTAGATATCTTGAGAAATCAAAAAGAAAATTATGCATTAAAAATTTACTCAACTCATGATATCAAAAAAATTTATATTCAAATAAAATATATCATATCCAACTGATATATTCATGATCCGACTCATAAAAAACCTTATCATCTTCAAAAAATTTATATAATTTTTTAACTATCATCTAGTTAGAAAAATACAGACTAAAAATAGATTTTTGGGGATGATTGGATTTTTTTATAGATCAAGTCGAGTAATGATTAAATCAATTAAGTATAATATATTTTATCCAAACTATTAGTAATTTAATGACAAATTATAATAGTATCATACTTTGAATAATTTTTAATATACAAATATTAATCTAAAAGAACTTTTAGTAAAAAATTAAATTAACTGATGGTAATAATTTTATTGCATCGGAATTTTATAATTGAAAATGAGTGCGATACGTCAAGTGGATAATTAAATTCTAGTACACAATTGATAATATTGAAAAATTGTTTGAATAGACCGCTATCAACTTGTCACCCTTGCGGGGTTGAGTTCTTCGACTTAACTTTCAATATTGTAATATTTTATTTTAATTTTTATATATCATAGATTTTACATTGCATAATAAAATTTGTATTTAAGATAATATATAACATTATAATCTAAACATTTAAAAATTAATAAAATATATGTAAATTTTAATAAAAATTATTCAATATTAAATTAAAAATAGCATAATATTTTTTTAAAAAAATTTAAAATCCATGTCTAAAACATATTTGAGTTTATCATTTATAAATATAAATAGAATTAAAAAATTTTGGAACTCATATTTCAAGCCACATGAATCCAACTTAGACAAACATGAATTGTGTTAATACCATATATAGATCCAATCTAACCATCCAACCCAATCCATTAAAACTTGTAGTCTTTATTGTACTTGTGCATAGACATTTTAATTTAACATTAATTAAAAAATATTTTTAATTAATTTTAACCAAAATATTATATAAAATTAATATTTTTAATATTGGAGAGGAATCTAGTTACACTAATGTTTTTTTTTTTTTAAGTAGTTAGAGTAATGTAAAATTGATTTTCATAACTTTAGGTAAGATTAATATTTTGATAATTCAATAGTCATATTTTATATTTTATTAATGTAGACCATGTAAATAAAATTTGAAGTAAATTAAAATTATCGAATTACTTGTTTCACGTAAAATAATTTTTAACATTTATATATTTATAGACAATATTTTTAGATCGAAATGATAGAGATAATGAATTGATTAAAAAAATTTACAAAATAGATTATTATATAAAACTAGTTTAATTGTATACTAGAATCACTTGCCTTTTAAATTTTTTTATGGAAAAAGTGTTATGCACACCTAAAAAAGTTTTCCTTTATTTTAATTTTATGAAACATAAGCAGGATGCAAAAAAGGAGATTGAGATGCTGAAGCAGGAGATAGAAATACTTCACAAAGGGCTCAGGTAAAATTTCAACTTTTTTTTTTGAATTCAATTGTTTTTTAGCAGGCAGGACAAATTGTTATTTTGTTTTTTTGTCTCTCTATCTATTTATGTTTTTTGAGAATCAAACTTTTATTAATAAACACAATAAAGAAGAGGAATAACTAAATTTACCCGTTACACCTGTACTTAAATTCCACTTCATCATAACTAAAATTTTTAATGTTAATAAATCACAGATAATACAATAATATTTTTATAATAACAATATTTAATAATTCTAAATATTTATATATTTAAAAATAATTTAGAATTTTTCAGTAATGTAAAAATATTTAATAATATTTTTAATTATAAATAAATTCAAAAAATACTATAATATTTTCACAATAAAAAATATTAATTATAAAATATAAAAGTTTTTCTTTTAAATTGTTAACCGAATTTTATTCTTTTACAATTTTATTAAAAATATGAATTTCGTATGAATCTATTAATTGTAATAAAAAATATGAAAGTATTCAATATAATTTAATATTAATACAATTAATTCGTGCATTACCAACATTTAAATAATTTTTTTTATCTGCCATAAATTTGTTTTTGTGACAAATGAATAGTCATATTATTTGAGACACTGCCATCTTTTATATAAATTAATATGGACTCTATTGATGAAAAAATAATGGATAAATTATTTAAATAAAAAACTTTAAGTAATTAATTACTAATTAAATATTTTATATTTTAATATTATGATATGAATTCATATTAAATATATAATATAAGTAAAAAAATTGCACAATTAATTACACATAGCTATTAAAAAATATTCTATTTAATTCTAAGCTATTTCATTCGAGAAATAATATGCATAAATTTCTTTACCATATTTTATAAAAATTTATACAAAAATTATAAAATAATTTAATATAGTTTAATTAATACAGATAATTAACATGTGTATGGAGCATAAAAAAAACTAGTTTCCTATATATATTTCTTGATAAGCCAACAAATTCAATTATACATGGTTTAATTTAAAGGAAAAATCTGAGAAAAATATTTAAGAATTTATGATTTGTTAGTTATTACTTTATACCAACCCGATTAACATTTACATCAAATTCAAGTTAAAATTTTATAAATTAAAATAAAATTAGCTATTTATATATTTTAAATTTTAAAAAATATTTCAATGCTAAAAATGTACTCATTTCTTTAAGACTTTTTCCCATTTTTCTAAGCATTTCTTTTCATGTCACTTTTTAAACAAAATAGATCTTGTCTATTTTTTTAACTTATTTATTCTTTTGAAAATACAATTCTTAAGTCTTTCGACAACCTATTAAGCTAAGTCCTTCAACAACTCAGCCAAACAATCTCTTTATTAACTTTTGAAATCCCCATGTAGGTTTTGCTTAGCATTCTTTCTTAAAAGTATTTTTAGGGTAAAAAGTATTTTTAAAGTTAGAAGTAATACTAAATATACAACTTTTAGAGTTAGAAGTGTTTTTGAAAAGTACTTTTCAACTTAAAAGTAAAAGTAGTTTTTTTTTAACTTTTACTTTTGACAAAAGTACTTTTAGAAGTAAATGGCAGTTTTAACCCTTCTAATACTTTTTATATAATATTTATGTGGTGTAATTATTTTCTTATTAAAATTTATTTTAAATATATAATATCATATATTTAAATTTTTATTGGTCATATTTTATTATTTAAAATGTAGTTTATATATTCGAATTAAACGTTATGAATAATTAATATTAATTGCTTAAAAGTATTTAAAATTTATATTTCATATATTAAAATATTAAAAATAAATTATATATTCTTACTAAGATATCATAATATTAATTAATTTGAACATTATTTAAATGCATATTTATTACTTTATAACATAATGTCTAAAATGGATATTTTATTTATTAAAAGCACTTTTTGACAGAAATACTAAACACTTAAATTTTAAACTAAAATTTTCAAAAGTACTTTTCAAAATCCATTTTCTAGAGCAGTTTTTAAAAGCACTTCTCAAAAGCAATGCTAAACTAGCCCGTAGTCTGCCTCTATAGTTGATAAAGCTATTATAGATTATAAGATTGATTTTCAACTTGCTAGAGCTTGAGCAAGAGTAAATAGATATCAAGTAGTTGATCAATATTTATCCAAATCAACAGTATAACTGGAATCAACATATCTAACTAAACATTAACCAAACATTTTATCTTGCTCAAAGATTAAACCGACATCTATGGTTTTTAGAAGATACCATTAAATCCATTTCACATCTTGTCAATGTCTTTTGCTAGGATTATACATATACTTGCTCACAACTCCAATTACATGTGAAATGTTTGGCTAAGTACAGGCTCTTAGGAGACAATTGAGCACAAACCCTATGTTTGGATAAATAATTGTAAAAGAAAAGAAAAGGAAGGTTAAAGAAAGGATATTATGTATGTCTATTTTATTTGGATAGATAAAATTAATAAAGTAAAGTAAAGTAAAAGAACATTTACAATTTTTGTTTGGTTAAACTGTGGAAAGATAAAGAAATGATTGATTATAATGATTTTTCCAACTATATCCTTTTTGTAAAATAAATCATATAAAAATTAATAGGATAAAAAAAATGTAATTTTGCTTTTTAAAAATAACCACACTTTTCTTTCCTTAGCTTTTCCCTCAAATTAGGGTAATTAAAAACTAAGAACTGAGGAAAGCATGGGAAATTCAACTCTCTTTACTTTCCTTACTCAAATAAAAGGAACTATCTAAACAAAGGAAATTATATTATTTTCCTTTTCTTTCCTTACCTTTCCCTAGTTTTAATACAATCCAAACATACTGTAAGTATCAACGGAGAAACAAGTAGAGTACTTACATGTTCTGTATTTTCATTTAAAATAAAACATTGTAGTGCCTTGTTCAGATATAGTTTCCAAGTCAAACAAAGCTTGCCCCTCTTTCTATTTCTATGTTTCTCCATGTCGAGAATTTTGCTAGCTTTACCTAGATCATTCATCTCAAACTCTTGCTTCAATTGAGCCTTCAATTCATCTATTTCTCTTTGAATTTTTGAATCAATCAACATATCATCAACATACAATAGGAGATAAATGAAAGATCAATCTTGTAGCTTTTGCAAATACACACAATGGTAATATTTGCTTTTATTTTACTTTTGTCTTCTCATAAAGCTATCAAATCATTTGTATCACAGCCTAAAGGAGTGCTTCAACCCATACAATAATTTGTTTAACATATAAAAACTCAATTTTCTCCACCAGCAACCCTATATCCTTTTGATTGAGTCATAAATTTCTTTCTCTAAATCACAGTGCAAGAAAGTTGTTTTTACAACAAGTTGAGCTAGCTTCAAATTCTACTGTGCTACCAAAGCCAACAAAATTTTAATGGAGGATTTTTTACAAAAAGGGAAAATACTTTATTGTAGGCAATTCCTTCCTTCTAAGCTTAGGCTTTAGCTACCAATCTTATTTTGTAGTGAACATTTTCTTGATAAGAAATCCTTCTTTCTTTGCATATATCCGCTTGTATCCAATTACTTTCTTACCCATTGGTAATTGCGCCAACTCTCAAGTATTATTCTTCCGAGGAGATTGTATTTCTTCATCCATGACTCTTTTCCACTTGTCACTTTCAGAGCTTTGTAGTGCTTCATGATAAGTGATTAGAATATCATTATATACAACTAGAGTGCAAAGTCTACAATATAAGCAAAACAAGCAATTCTACAAATTTCTCTCCTTGGCCTTGTAGCTACAGGTGGTTCTAGTGTATTTAGCGGTTCTTAGGTTAGAACCTCTTTATTTTTTGATTCCTCTACTATGGTTGGAGAATCACACTTATTAACTAAGCTAACCATCATCTCTTGAAACTCCACTTGTTGCGGAGTACCACTTATCTAAACATATTTATTTTTGGCATAACGACTTATTTTTCCCTCCAACTTTACAAAAAGAAAAAAAGTCATTTTAGCCCCCATTTAATTTTTCACCTCTTTTAGCCCTTGAACTTGTATTTTTTGTCAAATCACCCCAAAATGGACGAATAAGTTAACATTTGTTAACTTTATTGCATGGATTGCCACGCGGATGACATGTCAGCATTTAATTATTTATTAAAATTTTTAAAATTAAAAAAACTATTTTTAAAATTTTTATACTTTTTAAATAATTTTTAATTATTAAAAATAATTTTTTAATTTTTTAATTTTTTTTAAAAATTAAATGTTGACATGTCATCCACGTCTGTGTCACATTAGTAGAGTTAAAAAAGTTAAATTTTCTATTCATTTTTGGGTGATTTGACAAAAAACAAGTTTAAGGGCTAAAAAAGGTGAAAGTTTAAATAGAGGGCTAAAATGATATTTTTTGTAAAGTAAGAGGGCTAAAAAAGTCATTATGCCTCCATATTTTACCTTTTTCAACATGGCAAACTCATTAAAAGTAACAACTTTTCTATAAATTATTTTCTTCTTATCTACACACCAAAGTCAGAATCTCTTTACTCCAAAGGTGATTTCATAAAAAGAACTTTATTTTCTCTTGGATCTAATTTTGACTCATTGACATGGTAACACATGGTAGATCCAAACACATGTAAGGAATCATAACTAGTAATAAGTTTTCCAGACCATACTTGCATAGGTGTTTTGCCTTCTATAATAGATTATGAAAAATGATTAATAAGATGGCCAACATATGTCACATCCTCAGCCCAAAATTGCTTGCCTAACCAAGTATTGAACAACATATGTCAAACTTTCTCCAGCAATGTTCGATTCATACACTCTTCCACAACATTCTATTGTGGTGTATCTTTAACTGTGAAGTGTTAAATAGTACCATACTTCTGGAAAATGTCAAAGAATAGATCACTTTTATATTACCGTTCATTGTCCATCCTAAGTTGCCCTATCTTCCTTCCAGTTTGGTCTTCAATCATATTTTTCCATTTAAGGAAAATTTCTAGCACTTCATCATTAGTTTTCATTGTATACACCCAAACATTAGTTTTCATTGTATACACCCAAACTCTTCTGGAAAAGTCATCCACAAAATTTACAAAGTAGTATTTCCCTCCCAATGAAGTTATCTTGGAAGGCCCTCACATATATGAATGGATATAATTCAAAATACCTTTTGTATCAAGGATAGCAGTGCCAAACATCATTCTTTTTTGCTTCCACAAAACACAATGCTCACAAAGTTCTAACTTACAAGCCTTTGCACCTTTCAACAATCTTCATTGTACTAGAATTTGCAAGGATGTCTCACTAGCATGTCCCAACCGCATATGTCACAACTTGGTTGAATCCAAATTGTCATCAATGGAGGCTACAACTGCTTCCCCCAATAATTGTACTACCTTGGAAGTAATACAAGTTATTTTTCCTAGTACCTTTCATTTCCACAAGTTCTCTAGATGTAACTTTCGAAATTCCATCTCTCATAGTAATAGTAGAGACTTTGTATTCCAAAGCTCCTAAAGAGATGAGATTTTTCTTCAAGCTAAGTACATATCGAACATCCGTTAAAACCTTGGTTAATCCATCTTGATTCTATAGTCGTATTGAATCTATCCCAATTGTTTTGCAAATGTTTTTATTGCCAATATAAAAAAACTCCTCCATTTACTTCCATTAAATTGAAAAGTGATTCTTGATTAGGGGACATATGATAGGTGCATCATGAGTCCAATATCCACTCGTCTGAATAGAATGACGATGGTAAAACAACCAATGATACTAGTATCTTTCTCTATAATACATGCATCTAGTGCACTTTTATCCTTCTTTTTTAGCTTCGGACAGTCTTTCTCTCAATAATCTTTATCTTGACAAAAAGACACATTCATATTTCCAAGTCTAACTTTTTAATTTGATCTCCCTCTTCTTTTTGGCTTTTCAAATGATCATGTGCTGCTAATGCCTCTACTACATTATTCTTACTTTCTTTCTAGTTTTCTTCCTGAGCTCATAATTATACACAACACTAGTTACTTCTTTAAATGTTGCTTTATTCTTTACATGAAGTAAGGTTGCTTTAAGATATTTAAATTCATCTAGAACTGATGATGACAACATTAAAGCCAAATCTTCATCTTTAAAGGTTTTATCCAAACGCAATAAGTCTGTCACTAGTTGATTAAAAGTCGTGATGTGTACATTCATAGTGGTGTTTGATTGATAATCAAATCTAGACAATCTTTCTTAATGTGGAGATGATTTTGGCTATTTTTATTTAGGAATTTCTCCTCCAATGCTTTCCTCAATGTATATACAAAAGTTTCATTCTTGAAGTTATACTTCTGCTCCCTAGAAAAACAAGATCAAATTAATACCACATGCCGATTGAGTGATAGTATTCCATTGTTTCTCCTCTGTTTCTTTAAGTTTTCTTCTTTGATAGTGATTTCTAGGCCTTGTTGAAACAATGCGTCTAGTACGTCACCTTGCAACATGTCAATATGACTGGTTCCATCAAACAACTCCACCGAAAAGTTTGCATTTGACACTATTGTCCTTACTGGTACAGGTGATAAGCTTGATGATGGCCTCAATTACATTTCAACACAAATTAACAATATTCAATAGTAGGCTATTGGTACTAGAATAATGAGTGTAGTCTAAGAATAGTGCACCAGGTAAGCTCCCAAGAAAGTGATGTGGGTCATAAAGACACTCTTAAATACCAAGTCTTTTCGAGCCAAAACTTTCTTTAACATGCACTTTCACACAATCACATTTCTACCTAATAACCAAGGAATCATGAATAATATCCAATAGTGAAAATTTCTTTTCTAACGTGGATGACCATACAACACTACAATCACAACATGCTAAGAAAATTAGGATTTCTTCACCAAGACTCTGATACCAATTATTGGGGACATCAAGCAATATCCTACATAGCTATAACTTTAATGCTGAACACCAAAACCGAATTAGGAACACTAATACTAAATTGAAACTATACAAGTACAGCGAATTAGCCCGATAATATATATTGAATATTAAATACAATAAAAAGACCAAATGATGCAAGTAAAATAAATAAATGAGAGAACACATCAACTTTATGAAGTTTAGCAAATTAGTTACATTTTTGGACACCAACATCAAATGATAACTTCACTATAAAAAATAATTACAAACTAAACCTTAATTAAAAAATTTTCATAAATATACTAAAAACATATTATTAAGTGAGAGAAAAACTAATGTTGGGATGAAATCAAATGAAGGCTTAATGCCCTCTTCCATAATATATGTGAGGTGATGCGGGATTATAACTAGCCAATACCAACATAACAAATGGCCCAACTTGAGAAAATAAATTTTGATTAAAGAAGCTGAAATTTTTATCTTAAACCTAGGACACATAAATTTAAGAATTGGGAACACAAGATTCATGTAAACTCATGTGTCTTCATGTGGTAGAAATAGTTTAAATAGTAATTAAAAAGACAAATTATTAAGAATGGTAACAAAATATCAGTGATGTTACTAAATTAGTTGATCTACAGGTACATGTTTGGAGGGGGATGTGAATATATGTCCTTAAATGAATTGCTTGTACTTGAAAAGCATTTAGAAATTTGGATCAATCATATTCGATCTACCAAGGTATAGTTCATTTTAATTATAATTTAATTCAATTTTTTCATACCGTATATTCTTTTTTAATATATATTTATATTAATTTGTTGCATGAAATGCAGATGGACATTATGTTTCAAGAAATCCAAATGTTAAGGAACAAGGTTAGTATGACTGTTATTAAAAATAATCATTCACTTAAATACAATTATGTGATATAACGCTTAATTTTATTATTAGGTTCGTAAAATAATTTAATTAATTGGATTGATGTTTACTTATTTTAATATAGTCACAATCTGTAGATGAGGAAATAATGCATTTAAAAATGTTGGTGTTTTTCAGGTAAAAGAAGTAGATATAATTTCCTTTTAAATAATTACAAAAACTTTTAATTTTATACTAAATAAATGGTACATTGAACATGTGAGTGAAAAAAAAAATCGAATAAATTTATAAAATAATTGATATAAAAATTAAACATGATTTCAGTTGAAATGATAAAATTAGGACAATATAAATAATAATATCTTGAGTTCAAATATTACTATGTAAGTTTTTTTTTTTCTAAATTTTATATACAAATATAAAAAGCTAAAAATATTTTTATAATAATATTTGTAAAATAAATGAACTTTTTTATAATTTTACAACTGAATTGTAATCTGATTGATGGGTGACATCAACTCACTCAAATTCTTAAACAATAGTATAGGTTAGTTTAGATTTATTTATTTTTTAAGAATAGTTTAAATTTTTTAAAATAACTAAAATTTTGATAATTATTCGCGACAGCGACTCATTATATATTGACCAGAACACATTCAACATGATTTATTCACCAGTGCTTGTAAATTGATGTCAAATTAAAATATCACAGATTAGTGAAAGTGTATTAAATTGATGTAAATTATAACGTTGAAGTTAATAAAAATAAATGTAAGATTTTTACTATCTTTATATGTATCAAGCAAATCCAATCCATAGGTGTGTCTATATATCTTTTTATATTAAAATTATTTAATTGAATGTTATATTTGTGTAATAACTGTGTTTCTTTTCTTGGTTAAAGGAAGGGATCATGAAAGCTGCAAATAAATGTCTTCATGAAACGGTAAATAAGAACAAAAATAGCAATGATAAAATGCTAAGAGCATTTTTAGGATTATAATAACTTTTCTGTTGTTAGTTAAATGATATTATATCATTAAAATTGAAATCATTTATATTTTAATGGAAATGATATCATTAATCGTATTGATTGATCTAAATTTGTTATATTAATTTATGTCCTATTAATACATTAAATATAAACAAAAATCATGCAAACAATAGCTGACCTTTTTTCTTTTTTTACCTTACCTTTACAGATAGAGGAGAACATCAGCTACACTGACTTTACTACAATGACCACTAATATGATGCATCCACTAACCATAGCAAATAATATATTTTGAGTTTAGAAATTTATGTATCATCATATATATATATAAATAATAAGAGTTATTTGTGTTGTATAATGGTGAATAATCAAGTGTACTTGTTCAGGTGTTCCTGTATTTGTTCATGTTGTTGTGATGAAATAGTGTGTAAGGGAGTTAATATGTAATGTATTTCTAATATTATTATGTTACTTTTAGTTTTGAGTTACATTATAAATTAGTTTGTATATTTGTGTAATGCATGAATTAATTTTATATATTATGACTAAATTTTTAGAAATTGGATAATAAATTTGATATGATTTGAGAAATTGTATAATTAAAAGATTTGTCGGATTAGTCTTTGACAAAGTTCGATCCATTCGTTGCTATATGGAGATGGCAATGTGAAAACCCGTCTTGAAGGTGAGTGGTGTTCAATATGCATTTGGTGACAGATGCACTAAAAGATATGTTTTGAGTTAAGAAACTTACGACTGAATTGTGTAGAGCTTTGAAAGGACCTATGTGATTTGACATATATAATAAATTGGATGTGTATAAGAATTGTAGTATGATAAGACCTTGGTTCATGGAGTAAACCTTGGAAAACTTCTAAGTATGGGTAGAGTTGTCATATATGAATTAGCTGAACTTCCAAGTTTTTTAGACTTATGAATAGATGGTGTAATGATGTTTTTTTTTTGTTGGACATATGTAGCTAACTCTTGAGATTTTATCTACCATGCATAAAAAGATTTTTGTAACACCATAAATTTAGCTTGGAAGAATGATCA
The DNA here is from genome assembly GCA_025698475.1 of Gossypium anomalum. NCBI lineage: Eukaryota > Viridiplantae > Streptophyta > Magnoliopsida > Malvales > Malvaceae > Gossypium > Gossypium anomalum. The sequence goes on along the minus strand of CM046968.1, from coordinate 62,001,806 downwards.
AATATGGAGCAGGTCATCGGAGCAACCTAGTAAATTAATCATTCAGTTACACACATTAAAATATAAAAATTAAAAATACGAATAAATAATCATTTAAAAAAATTCATATTTGATTAAAAAATTAATATAATTTATCACAACTCAATCAATTAATTAGTATAAAAGTGACCCACTAACCAGACCGTCCTAAACACATGCCAAGGCTAGAACTAAGCGGAAACATCTTTATGAAAAATGGATTGCGAAGACTCTTGGACAATGTTGTTTGATTATAAACTCACGAACAATCTTTTACATGCGCAGGAAATTTAAAAACCCTCAAATATTGAGCTTTTTATAACTCAATGGTGATCCAATACATTTTAAACTACAAATGCATGTAATTAAAATAAAAGCATTCTAATCAGAGACACACACATATATATGCAATAATTCGAGTAGTGAAAATCACGTTGAACAGAAATTTTCAAAAATTTTCAAAGACACTATAATTAATAATCAATCATAAAAAACATTTAAAATAATAATGAAACATTATCAAGGCATTTAGTAAATAGCGATAGCGTTTTGATTTAGTGTTCAAATTCATTTAATAATTTTGCCCATGTTACACAAGGAGGAAAGACGCTCAAATAGATGAGTGTCCAACCGAACACCAAACGGACAATGAAAATGGCACAAGAATCAACATTGACAAAACTTTGTTGCGCGATGAACACAACGTAATCAATAAACAACCATCACACCAAATGCACAAAACGTAACAATGACAATACTCTCCAACGTTCAATGCAGTCTGCACAATGAACAATAACCAATGATAGGGACTCTTACACTCTATGGCATGCTAACTGTAATACCCCTAACCCATATCCGTTGTCAAAATAGGGTTATGGAGCATTACTGGAGTTTATAGTTCAATTACAGTTAATTCATGTCATTTACTATTCATTTTCGAAAATCAATCACAATCAATCATAATGTCCCTCACATGGGTCCTCGAGGCCCAAAATACATATTAGAATCGAGTCAGGACTAAACCGTGTCTTAGCCCGTGTTCAAATTAAGGTAGCTACTGACTTGGGTCACACGACCAACCACACGCCTATGTGCTAGGCCGTGTGAACAATTTAATTTCAAAAATAGTTGCAGGATTCACATGGTCAAGACACACGCCCGTGTGTTGGGCCGTGTCTTTCACACGGTTGAGACAAATGCCCGTGTCTCTACCCGTGTGCTCAATTCTGAGCATTCTGTTTCTTTAATTTTAAGATGCACGGGATACAAGGCTAAAGCACATGCCCGTGCGCATGGCCATGTGTCACACACGGTTGAGACACACGCCCGTGTGTCTGCCCGTGTGGATAGAATAATGCCATTTTCCAAGCCTTATTTCTCACCCTTTTTACCTTGCACCTACATCAACACTTTAATATACTCACCAACCAATTTAAGGCATATAAATCAATCTAATGATCAACTTTTATGCATGACACATGTACTTATACGTTCAAGTATCATTTTTACATTAAAATTTTATACTTACCCAAACTTAATTGCATCTAATATATTAAACCATACATGCTCATATACTAAATATAATAAACCTTATGCATAAGTATGCATTAAATTTACTATCACTAGTCATTCCAATGGCTAGTTACAACCAAAACATTTACATGCCTCATTTATTATCATTAGCCTATACATGCCATTACACCAAGGTAAGATTCCTATTTATACCAAAATGAGCTGGAGGATAGTGTGATGATACTCTGACCGATTCCAACCTTTATGAGCTTCTAAGCACTATAAAACAGAGAAAAAAACCGAGTAAGCATTTCAAATGCTTAGTAAATTCATATAATAGGAATTTAACTTACCAATTATGTTCAATTTAAGTAATAATGCAAATCACATGCATCCTAACAAATTGACCAATTGCCTAATCACATACACTCAATGAAGGAAGTTAGTCATAAATTTCTAAATACTTTTCAAGTAATAAAGATGACCTCATCTTATAATAACTTTCATACACATATACTTTTCGTATCATATTTTTATATAACATATACATTTCTATGATAAATCATCTCAAGCTCAGATTAGCCATAACAAAACTTTGCCCATTGAATTTATTTGAAATATCGATGGATACGCTCATGTAGTACACTTTAAGTGTACAAAACTAAAATCCGTCAATTCATATTCAGGGGTACCCATAAGAGCACATAATCAAGAAGCACACTCTCCAGCCATATATCAGGATGCTTAGATGAGCCATGTAACAGGATGCTTATCCAGGCTAAACATAAAACTCCTAAGAGTTTAGAATAGGAAGCTCAATGAGCTTAACAGGTAACTCCGAAGAGATATTATCAGGGAGCTCCGGATAACATAACAGGGAGTTCAAGCGAGCCATGTCAGGAAGCTTAAAAGAGCCTATATCAAGACGCTCACGAAGAGCTGCGTTTGTGTCCTCAATAAATGCTGGATCACAGCCAAGTGAATCGTGTAACAAGATGCTCACAAAGAGCTGCGGTAGTGCGCAACACATGTAGGATCACTACCGATCAGGATGCTCGCAAGAACCATGTAACAGGAATGCTCGAGAAGGTTTTTCACAGGATGCTCATCCGAACTATAATGTCCGCAACATATGTAGGACTATAATCAATACAGGAAAATCCTGTATCCATTGAATTTCTTTTATCCAAACGTGACTTCTTTTATTCAAACGTGACTTAAGACTTGTTAGACATTTTCGGATATGTAATTTATGTTTATTCATGACAATCATACATTTCACAATCATAACATTCAATTTAAACATATAAACATACATTTTAGTTACACAAACTTAGCTCGTCACTTGTTCGTTTATGAAAATCTACTAATCCGTCACCTTTTCTTTTCCTCAATCTAACTCTTTATTTGATCTTTTCGGATCTATATAAATGAATTTAACATCAATTTAATCCATTTCATACTCAATTGAACTCAATTCACTTTCTAGGCAAAATTACCATTTTGCCCCTATATTTTTTATAAATGACAATTTTGTCTCTAGGCTCGGAAAATAAAATTCATGCAATTTAATCCTTATTCCAAGCCTAACTGATTTTTACATATAATATTTACAGCACATATATTTCATAAAAATGAAAAATTTTCCATGAATTTTACATCTTTACAATTTAGCCCCTAAATCACAATTTCATGAAAATTTACTTTACAAAAGTTGTTTATTTATCAATAGCCTTTCATTTTCTACCATAAATTTCAAATTTTCAGCATATTCATCCATGAAAATTTTTTTATACTTTAATATCTTTTCACCAAAATAGATAGATTAGGTTATTCCGATCTCAAAAATATAAGAATTATTAAAAGCGGGACAAGATTACTTACCCAATTAAACCAAGAAAGATTGCTTTCTCTTTCCTAGGGTTTCCATTTATTTGGGGATGAAGATGATATAAAATGATGATATTAAGCATTTATTTAATTTATCATCTTTTAATTTTTTTCACTTTCCAATTTAGTCTTTTCCTTTTTCTAATTTTCCATGGATGATTCACCAAAAATATCTACTAACTTTTCTTTAATGGTCTAATTACCATATAAGGACATCAAATTTTGAATTACATAGCTATTTGATACTTATAGCTACTAGAATTCAACTTTTGTATTTTAGGCAATTTAATCCTTTCCGCAATTAAACATGAAATCGATAAAATTTTCTTATCAAAATTTTCATATGTCTTTCCTATCATAAAGCAAACCATGAAATAATATTAAAATAAATTGTAACACCCTAAAATCTCTTAACATATCTATTTTCGCATTTTGTAACACAAATAACTGTCTGCTTTAGTGGCTATGTGTACTGGGTGTGTGTGAGAGGTCACAAGTTCAAGCTTTGGCTTGGGCAAATTTTTTTTTTTTGTTTTAATTGAATAAACCCCTATCTGTAGTTAGTAGACTTATAAATAAATATTGGTAAAATATGTCAGAATGGGCCCGCTAGTCTGGTGGTTAAGTGGAGAGCAAAAGAGCAAGAGGTCTGGGGTTCAAGTCCTTGTGGAAACATGCAATTTATTTTTACTGCTTATGCCGTGTGGGTGTTGTGGCTTGACCGAAATTCTAAAGATTTTGAGTGGGGTTTGAATTTGGTGGTTGAGGAGATTGTGTTGGAGTGATTTGGGGAGAAAAATATGGGTGGAAGAGGTTGGATAGAACCGAAACTGGTAGTGGCAAATTCGACTACCTTTCCTCATTCTTCCAGTTTTCTGATAGTTTTCTCTTCTCTGCTTTTGGGTTCTCTCTGCCAAACATCCCCTTGGTTTTCTTTTCTCCTCTCTTTTGTTTTTATCGACTAATCTTATTTCTTTGTATCGATTATTCCTATTTTAATTTCTTACTGATTGTTTTCCCCTCCTATCTCCCTTATGTTGCTGCCGAAATTCCTATTGGTTCTTGCTAAAGTTTGAACATTCTTCTTACCCTCTTTTCCTTAGCCGAATCATATTTTACCTTTTTCCTAAATTTTCGCTTCTTCTTTTCTCTGCTAGGACACCCCCTTCCTGAAGTGTTGTCGAGGTATTGTGTTGTTTTACTGGGTGTCGAATTGTTCCTCTTTGTTCTTTATCTTTTCCCCTCTCGAAATTATCTCTCCATCCCATGAAAATTGTGTTTCTTGCCTCTACCTTTGACGGTTTTGTGTGTGTGGTTTTGGTAAGTGAGTTGGGCAGTAGCGGATTTTGGAGAAAGAGACCAGAAACGAGTGGAACCTTAGTCGATCATTTGAGGGTCATGGGTATTAGACTGCTCTAGTGTACAAATGCATCAAAAACGGTTCAGGTGTGTAACCATAACGCTAAAAACTAAAATCGAAAAAAATCTGAAAAGTGAGGCTCTCGACACCAGACGGGCATGTGGCTACTCGTGTAGCAGGCCGTGTGACTGAACACCGGCGTGTGATCGACGAAGCAGGCCGTGTGCAATGCACGGGCCAGGTCGAATTAGGACGTGTGGGCCACAGGGGCATGTGGGCCCACACAGGCTGACAACATGGGTATGTGGGCCCATTTTCACTGTTTTGTTGCTAAGGTTGCACGGGTCACCCAAGATGACTGTAAACCTACTGTAGGGTCTATAAGCGTACTTAGACCCCTGCTTGATTGAATGAACGTTATATCCATATACGATATAGATATCTGTATGACTGTATATTGAGCATGTTGTTAAAACTGTACTAAATACATGTATAATACTATGTTTTGGCACGACATATTGGTATATTGCATTGCATTGGGTTGGGGTTTATCTTTGTTGGGAGAAGTGCAATTGAAAGGCCTCGAGCCTAAATTATCTTTGCGACTCACCGCAAACTCTTCGCTTAATGCCGCATTCGGTACTACTTGGAGTGTAAGGATGGGTGGGTTGATTATATCCCCACATGGAGTGTAGGGTTGGACTGAGGGAATGTAGAGGCTGGTTGGGTAGGATTTTTGTGACTGCATATCTGTTAATGTTACTGTACTGAGATGGGCTAAGGCCCAAACTAGACTGATACTGTTACTGAAAAAGGGCTTAGGCCCAGACTGTGATTATCTGTATGTTATTTGTTTGTTTGCATGGGGATTACACACTGAGTTTACGTAAACTCACCCCTTCTGTTTTAACTATATAGGAAATCCCTAGACTTAGGCAGATCTGAGCAGCGGAGGACTCAGCGGTAGCCATACAACCCTTTTTACTGTTAATACTTAAGTAGTTTTTTAAAGTTTTACTTAGGGTATTTTATTGTAATAATGGTCTCTTTTGGATTTTTGCTTTAAATTTGGATTTTATACTGCTTTATGTTTAAAATCTGCTAGAGGTAGGTAAAACACATTTTAAAAGAAACATATGTGTTTTAACAAAATACACGCAAATATGCAAACTATTTTTAAAAGCTTCCGCAACGTAAAATGTTTTGAAAATTAAGGACTCACGATTTTGGAATTAACAAAAGATGATGACGAGTTCTAAAAGGGAAATATTTTAAGCACAGTTACAATTTTCCAACACAAGCTACGGTTTTCAAAACATACTACATGTGACACCGCCAGATTCGGCCATAACGTCTAGGCCGGGTTTGGGGTGTTACATAAATTTTCTTTATAACTCAAATTTGAGGTCTTGAAACCAGTGTTTTGATTTTACTGAAATTAGGCTGTTACAACTCTCCTCCCTTAAAGAATTTTTATTCTCGAAAATCTTACCAGTAAAGAGGTTCAGGTATTGTTTTCTCATTGGTTCCTCCGGTTCCCAGGTAGCCTCTTCTATACTATGTCATTGCCAAAGAATTTTTACTAGAGCCACCTTTTTATTTCTTAACTTTTTCATCTCACGTGCTAAAATTTTGATCGGTTCCTCACTGTAAGTCATATTAGGTTGAGTCTTTGCTTCTGTTGGTGAAATAACATGTGAAAGATCTGACCAATACCGTTGCAACATAGACACATGAAAAAAATTATGAATTTTATCAAGCTCTGGTGGTAATGCCAATCGGTACGCAACAGGTCTGATTATTTCTGTAATCTCATACTGTCCAATGAACCGTGGACTCAATTTTCTTTTATGGCCAAACCAAAGAACCTTTTTCCAAGGTGATACTTTTAAGAATACCTTATCATCGACCTAAAATTCTATCTCTTTTTGTTAAGATCGGCATAAGACTTTTGACGATCAGAGACTGCTTTTAAGCTATCCTATATCATCTTTACCTTTTTTCAGTTTCATGGACTAAGTTAACTCTGTGTATCTTTTTCTCACTAAGCTTTGTCCAATATCGTGGAGTCTACATTTACGACCATACAGAGCCTCATACGGTGCCATTTTAATGCTCAACTGATAATTATTATTGTATGCAAATTCAACCAAAGGCAAATACTTTTCCCAATTACCTTCGAATTCTAACATACAGCACTGAAGCATATCTTCTAAAATCTGTATAACACATTTGGATTGTCCATTATTCTGAGGATGAAAAGTGGTACTAAAATGAAATTGAGTACCCAATACTTCTTGCAACTTATTCCAGAATCGAGATGTAAATTGAGGATCTCTATCTAAAATAATGGCGACTGGCACTCCATGTAGTCTGGCAATCTCAAAAATATATAATTCAGCCAATCTATCCATGGAGAAATTCATACGTATCAGAATAAAATGTGCAGACTTAGTCAACCGATCAACAATTACCCAGATAGCATCTTTCTTTTTTGGAGACAAGGGTAACCCTGATACAAAGTCCATGGTAATTCTTTGTCATTTCTATTCTGGTATAGTAACTGGCTGTATTAATCTCGAAGGCACCTGATGTTTAGCTTTTACTTATTGGCATATCAAACATTTAGATACAAATTCAGAAATATCTCGTTTCATTCCCAGCCACCAGTATATCTTTTTCAAATAATTATACATTTTATTAATACCAGGGTGAATAAACATTGTACCATTGTGAGCTTTATACAAAATCTTCTATACAAGTTCTAAATTTCTCAGTACACATATTCTCCCTTGAATAATAGACAACAATCAGACCCAATCTGGAATTCTGGATCAGAATTCAACTCACACTGTACTTGTTTAGCTTGTAATTCATCATCACTCTTCTAAGCTTCACAGATCTATTCCAGGAATATTGGTCTAACTTTTAACTCAGCTACAGTTCTCAAATGATCAGCATGCTCATTTTCATCTTGGAAATATACCAAAATATCATAAATAAACAACACCACAAACCTGTCTAAATACAGTCTGAAAATTCTGTTCATTAAATCCATGAATCCTGTAGGTGCATTAGTCAACCCGAAAGACATCACAAGGAACTCATAATGTCCATACCTGGTTCTGAAAGCTATCTTTGGTACATCTGAGTCTTTTACCCGTAACTAATAATAACCAGAATGGAGGTCAATTTTCAAAAATACAGTGGCACCTTTCAACTAATCGAACAAGTCATCAATACGAGGTAGTGGATACTTGTTCTTTATTGTGACTTTATTAAGCTACCTGTAATCAATACACAACCTCAACTCTCTATCTTTCTTCTTTACAAACAAAATCGGTGCACCCCAAGGTGAATGACTTGTTGAGCAAATCCCTTACCTGTCAATTCTTGAAACTGTGCTTTCAACTCTTTTAACTCCGTTGGGGCCATTCGATAAGGTGCTATAGATATAGGAGTTGTTCCTGTAATAAGATCTATAGAAAATTCCACCTCTCTAACTGGTGGTAGTCCAAGTAATTCTTCTGGAAACACATCAGGAAACTCACAAACAACTGGCACTAACTTAATTTTCAATTCAGATACTTTAGTATCCAACACATATGCAAGATAAGCATCATACCCTTTTTTTTTTTACATATTTCTGTGTTAATATAGCTGAGATTACATTAGATAACCCATCCAATTTATCAGATTCAACATGAAGTAATTCGCCATTTTGACATTTTAACATAATACATTTTTGTTTACAATTCACCACCGCATCATGTTGAGTTACCCAATCCATTCCCAAAATTACATCAAATTCACCAAAAGGCAGTAGCATCAAATTAGCTGAGAAACAATAACCCTTTACCATTAACGGATAGGTTTTTACAAACTTCATCCACCATAATAACTGGCCGAGGGGGTTTGAAACTTTAACCACAAATTCAATGAACTCAACAGGTAAATTTTTAACAGACACTAAATTTGTGCATATGTATTAATGTGTTGAACCAGGATCAATCAAAATAGTAATATCAGTATCAAAAAGAGAAAATGTACAAGTAATGACGTCTTGTACAGAGGCATCCTCTCTTGAACGTATAGCATATGCCTTTGTCGGTGCTATTGCTTCAGATTTAACTGTTGAATCTTTCGTAGCACTTCGGCTACCACTAACATTGCCAGAGTGTCAGGGTGGTCTACCTCTCAAGGCGGGGTTACTCGGCTTTGAAGTCTGATCAGTGTCTTTTTCAATCCTTTCTGGACAATCTTTAAGATAATGGTCAAGACAACCACATCTATAGCAAGCTCCACTTCTTATACGACACTCCTCAAAATGAAATTTATTACAATGTTTACACATCCATTTGGGGTTACCAACACTTCTAACACTTGTTATAGATGGAGATGAAGATCTCGGGTTAGAGCGTTCAGAGCTTCATTATTTTTGGAAATATCCCACAGATGCGGTAAAACGATCATGGTATTTCTTTAATTTCTTTGAAGCAGATGATTGTGTTTTACCCATAAATCTTTTACCAAAAATCTGGGCTTCTCTCTCCGCTTGTTTCTTTTTTTTACTTAATTCTTCAGCTTTGTGTACTTGATTGGCCAGTGCTACAAATTTCCTTAATTCAAGAATTCCAATCAATAGCTTGATGTCCTCATTTAATCCTTCTTCAAAATGTTTACACATATCAGCTTCAGTTGGAACACATTCCTTGGCATACTTGCTCAATCTAACAAATTCTCCTTCATACTCAGATACTGTCATATTTCACTGTTTGAGCTCTAAAAATTCTTTTTTTTTCTGATCTAGAAATTTCTGGCTGATATACTTCTTTCTGAATTCTATTTGGAAAAACTCCCATGTAACATTTTCCCTTGGCCCAACAGAAATCAAGGTATTCCACCACTGATAAGTTGTGTCTTTCAACAATGATACAACACATTTTAGGCACTCAGCTAGTGTGCATGATAATTCGTCTAAAACCCTGATAGTATTTTCCAACTAAAATTCATCCATTTCTAGGTCAATTTCGGCAGTAGCCCTAAATTTTTTGCCCCATATTTACAGATTTTATCTACCGGAGGCTTACTAATTCTAACAGGTTTGGCATCCTGTGGCATCTCTAGAACCAGTTGAGGAGTAAGTGGGAGAGATTATTGTATAGCAGAATTTATTTTTAAAAATTCTGTGAACCACTCATTCATCATTTGAAAAAAGACTTCTTTTGCCTCCTCACCTTAGCCCTCAAATACAGGCCTTCTACTACTACTAGATGTAGCTCTTTGAACTAAAGTTTGAGCAGTGCTCTTAGCTTTTTCGGATTTAGCTCTAGCTTGGTTGGATGACATTACTATATGAAAAACACATTTAAAATGGTTAGGAGATATCGCATAATCACAAAGTATATAATGGCATGTATAGCTAAACTCATACTTGCTACGTTAGTCTGAGAATAGGCTAAATCATAGCTCTGATACCAATAAATGTAACACCCTTAACCCATGTCTATCATCAGAATAGGGTTATGAAGCATTACCGGAGTTTATAGTTTAATTACAATTAATTCATGTCATTTACTATTTATTTTTGAAAATCAACCAAAATCAATCATCATGTCCCTCACATGGGTCCTCAAGGCTTAAAATACATATTAGAATCGAGTTGGGACTAAACTGGGATCACATAAAATTTTTGCAAAATCTCAAAAATTTTCTTAGGTGCAGGGGACACACACTTGTGTGGCCAAGTCGTGTGGGCATTTGATGTGAGGTACACGGCTGTGTCTCAGCCTGTGTTCAAATTAAAGTAGCTACTGACTTGGGTTACAAGGCTAACCACACGCCCGTGTGCTAGGCCGTATGAAAAATTTAATTTTCAAAAATGGGTGCAGGATTCACACGGTCAAGACACACGTTCGTATGTTGGGCCGTATCTTTCACACGGCTGAGACAGACGCCCGTGTCTCTACCCATGTGCTCAATTCTGAGCATTCTGTTTCTTTGATTTTAAGATGTAGGGGATACAAGGCTAAAACACACGCTCGTGTGCATGGCCATGTGTCTCAACCGCCGTGTGTCACACACGGTTGAGACACATGCCCATATGTCTGCCCGTGTGGATAGAATAATGCCATTTTCCAAGCCTTATTTCTCACCCTTTTTACCTTGCACCTACATCAACAATTTAATATATTCACCAACCAATTCAAGGCATATAAATCAATATAATGATCAATTTTTATGCATGAAACATGTACTCATACGTTCAAGCATCATTTTTACATTAAAATTTTATACTTACCCAAACTTAATTGCATCTAATATATTAAACCATACGTGTTTATATACTAAATATGATAAACCTTATGCATAAGTGATCGTGATTTTCCATGATAAGTTTTATAAATTTATAATGAATCGTTCTTAAAACTAACTATTATCACGACGTACGGAAGTGTACCTATCGAACAGTAGTATAGCTTTAGCAAGACCGGATTGTCGAACCCAAAGGACTAGGAGTACTAGTAATGACTATCTTTTTATTATCTAGCCGAAGAAAAGAGGTTTGTTTCAACTAACTAATTAAACTAAAAACTTGTAGAAAATAGAATTTGGGAAATTAATTTTGGGGAAAACGATTGATTGAGACAATACCTAAGGAAAAATCCACCTAGACTTATACTTGTTATTCTGGCTCCGAACCGGACGATTTATTCATTTAACTTGTTCCGTAAAAATTCCTAATGTATATTATTATCCCTCTCGAGAATAACAACGTCTAATCCCTAAGTTGAATAACCAAGACTTTTCTCTAATTAACACCCTAAGGTTGCATTAACTCGATCTATGGATTCCCTTATTAGGTTTCACCCTAATTCGGAAAAATCTTGTCACCCTATCTCTAGGCACGCAATCAACTCCGCTTAATTATGACAAAGTTACTTTTAGTCAGCGTCTATTCCTCCTCCAATTAAGAGTAGTAACTTGAAGTGATATCCTGAAATACCAAAACAAGAATTAAGAACACATAATTAAGAACAAGTCAAATATTTATCATACGATTCAGAAATAATAACAAGGTTTTGTCATAGGCTTCATCCCCCTTAGGTATTTGTAGTTTAATTCATAAATCAACAAGAAAACATCTCAGAATAATAATAAATACAAAACATAAAGAAAACCCAGAACTCTTGAAGGGAAAATTGAGGAGAGATCTTCAGTCTTGATAGTGGATCTGACTTCTGAGATGGATCAATCAACTTCCTTAGAGTAATTCCTTACTCCCTATTCTCCGTCTCCCTTTTCTTCCTCTTTTAGGGTGTATTAATAGGCTTTAGAATGCCTAAGAACCCTCAAAAGTGGCCTTTTTCGAATTGGACTCAACTTTGGCTCGGCAGGGACATACCCGTGTGCGATAACTTCAGGCCGTGTTCGAGGTACACGGGCGTGTGTTATACCAATGTGAGTCGTGCTTTAATTCTGGCAAATTGACACGACCGTGTGATCTACCCGTGTAAGGAGGTCCAGGCCGTGTTGATTTCGTGCTCTGTCCCATTTTCTCCTTTTTTGGCCCGTTTCTCGTTCCTTTCGCTCTCCTATGCTTACCTGAGAATAAAACCTAAAATTAAGGCATTAGGAGCATCAAATTCACCAAATCTAAGGAGAAATCATTCATAAAATGCGTTAAGCATGGGTTATAAATATGTATAAATTACGGTTTATCAAATACCCCCCCACTTAAGCATTTGCTTGTCCTCAAGTAAAATCCTCGAATCACAATTAAAATTTCCTTTTTCTCAAGTTATAATTCCTATCAATATTATTTTAAACCATCTCATCAGTAATCATACATTGAGAATTCAACTAAAAGAACATTAGAGCTTCAAACATTCTAAATTAAGTATTTTAATCATGAAAAACTTAAGTATCTCCCCTTCCCTAAGTAGTTATCATTGATTTGGAACCTCACAGAGTTTAACATCCTCACTAAAGATTCACTCAAATCACTCGAAGTGTTTAAGGACAATGAAATTAGCACTCATCAGTCAATATGAGAAGTTATTACCATAGGCTTGCATAAAAATCAAGTCTCCACCACTATAAATCAAGATGATACATCAATCCAAAGGTCTTTAAAGGGTTGTAACGAGGCTTAGTTAGGGGGTGTGGTCACAAGCTGAAAGAAAGGGTTAGAATCGAGATTGACTTGAAAAATTACTTAACTAGAAAAAATATTTAAACATCACTTGTGTACAACAAAGCTTTCTTCTTTGACTATGGAAGGAAACTTACAAGCAAAAGATAACTACTGATATGTATACATGGTTTTTTTTTAAGAACAAGCCAAATAACATAGACAAACTATTAAGAACAAGACATAGCTAAGCAATTTATTCAACTCAATTCTCGAAAAAAATAGGGATTAAATTAATTGAGAGGATTTAAACAATAATGGGTTAAGGGTTAATATTAAGGGTAATACAAGGAATGGCTTGTTAGGCTCAAAGGGTTTTACTAAGTGTTAATCGTGCAGGTAGGTTTTTCATGGCATGAGTGGGTTAATCCTAAGTGCCTCTATCATCTTGATGTATCAAATCAAATGGTCTGGTCTTGACATGCATAATCAGGCAAGTTCTAGAATAACAATGCAATATTGACACACTCAAAGCAATAATGAAAGTGAGCATGCAAGAATTAATAGATTCTCAAAAGGCTCAAAAATCTCACAAAAATTATGGCTTTTTGATGTTTAGATCTGTGGGATTCAATTCAAGATAATACCTAAATTTGGGGAAACAACCTAAAATTTTAAATTCTTAAAAATCAATTTATCATGCTAGATTTTCTAACGTCTTAAAGTTTAACAATCAATGCATGAATGCCTATGTTTTAATTCAAGATATATCAATCAAAATTATCAGTCAATCAAAATTCATCTTAAATATGATATGAGAGATTTACAAGAGGACAAAGCAATATTCAGGGATTTTCAGATAATGAAATGGTTACCCTTCCACACTTAAGATGTACATTGCCCTTAATGTACAAAGATAGATATGTGGAAAAATATAAAATCATAAGAGAGGGAGAGAATTGAAACTTCCTGGGTGTTGGAATGAATGAATTCCCTAGTTTAGCAAAAGTGATAATTGCCAATAGAACTGGAGGTAAGGCTTGATCCGGTGGAAGAAAAAACCTGATAATAATCATAAAGGTAAGCTGCGTGAATTAATTAAAAAAAAAAGAACTAAGAATAACAATAAAAATAAGCGAAATAGTCTAATTTTGTAGGTGGCACGGTCGCCTCACACGCCCGTGTGGGTCGTGTCCAGCCCGTGTTTGTCGCGAGTTGAAAGTTCGTCGCACGGCCTTGAGACACGCCCGTGTGTCTTGGCCGTGTGGCTTCGTGATCGTAACTGTAGCAGTCTGATTTTGACCCTAGTCAGAATAGTAGTTTCGAGACCACAAATCTGAGTTAGAATAATATTTTAATATTATTTTCTGTGCCTATTATAAGTGAATTGACATGTGTGAAAGTCTCGTGTAAAAATTTAATTGTTTGTGTGCTTAATTTGTAAAAAGGACCTAATCGCGTAAAAGGTGAAAGCTGTGTGCTAGTTATTAAAAGTACCTAATTGGCTTGGCTTTGTAAACGAGAGGTCCTTATGATGCTAATAGACCATTGTGATGATTAAATGACAATAGTTGACATGAGTGGATGGTATATAAATGTTTTTATGCAAGGGTAAATTGGTCAAATGTTTAATAAACTAATATATGTCTTAACAAAACATGAAAATAGGCATTATATGTCTTGTTTGTGCCTAAAATTGAAGAACAAAAAGAAAAGATAAAGGGTTCTAGGGTTCAGCTAGTTGGAAGCTTAATTCGAGTATGTTTTTACTTCGGTTTTTGATAATTTTTACGTTTCTGTTATCGCTGCTTAGTGTACTACAAAGCCCATGTCTCAATTTCTGATTTTAGTGATGATTTTGAAATAGGCTATTGATGAATACATGAGTTTTGTGTTGTTAAATGGTGAAATATGAGAGCTTGATGTTGGGTTTACATGTTTTATCTTTGGATTTTTGATGAATTTGAGCAATTTGGGCTAAATTGTAAAATTGTTATTTTGAGGGACTAAAATGTGAAATAAATGAAATGTGTGGACTAGTATGAGTACTAGGAGATTTTGGCTAAGCTTGTGTATATGCAAATTATGTATATTTTTTTGATTTTGTGAAATAGGGACTAAAGTGTCGAAATGTGAAAATGTGAGGGCTAGTTTGCAACTTGCCCTAAATATGTGTTTGGGGATTAAATTGAATTAATTGGTGAATAAAAGGGTTAATTTTGAAAACATATAGATCAAGAAAGGAGGAATTCGGACTTAAATCGAGGAAAAACAAAGGTTATCGAATAGATAGTCCGAGTCAACAAATTCCGAGTATGAGGTAAGTTCATACTTAAAAATGTGATGTTAAGTAAGCTTTGATGCATGACATTATATATGTGTTGTATATAATTGAATTGGATGATATATTGATGAATCGAAAACTTTAGCACTAAGTGTGCGATACCGACTTAGTCTCGGTTATTTGAGATGGCACTAAGTGTACGAAAATATTCTAGTTTCGACTAACTTTATAGCACTATGTGTGCGGATGTTCAAAATATGGATGAATTATGGAAAGTTTGGTAAGCTTTGGTAAGAGTTGAGTGTGGAAATAAATAAGTACGGGAAGATCCAGGTATGTATGAAACCTAAGTGGTAGAGGATAGAATGTATGTGAATTTCATTAGATTGACATGATGTCGAGGATTTATTTTGTACAATGCTTATTATTTCATGTATTGATGATGATTTGAGTACGGGCTTACTAAGCTATTTATAGCTTACTCTATGTGATTTTTGCCTGTTTTATAGTTTCGTAGCTACTGAAGGCTTGGGATAGTCGAGGATTGTCATCATACCATCAAACTCTTTTTGGTACTTTTGGCAAATGTACATATTTGAAGTATGGCATGTATAGGCTAGAATGTCTAAGTTTGTAAGCTTGATGTATATATATGTTATTCATAAGAGTTGGCTAGCAAATGGTATGTTTGTGTTAAGTTTTGGTATGGTTTTGAGTGAGTTATTGAATGATGGTGATATAGTTGTATTGAAGTAATGTTTTGAGCATGAAATTGGCTGAAAATTGTTGTATGAATGTTGATTATTTATGCTTGTAGGATTGGACCCTTAAAAGGTGGCAAATTGGCTTAAACCAAACCTGCATTGTGCCACACGGTCAGGGAACACGGGCGTGCCTTGTGACCGTGTGAAAAAGTCAATAGCTAGCTAAGTTTTACACGGTCTTGGCACACTGCCATGTCTGTTGGCCGTGTTAAAAAGTTAGTATAGGACCTACTTTTGGCACGGTTGGACCACATGGGTGTGTCTTTTGCCTGTGTGAGTCACACGGCCTAGTCACGCGGGCGTGTGACTTTGTCAGTTTTGAAAAGTTTGTTTAAGTTCTGAATTTTGAATGGGTTCGGTTTAGTTCCGATCCCTCCTGAATGTATGTTGTTGATCTCGTAGACCATTTTAATGGATGAATTATTGTTGAATGCTTATGTATTAATGTTATATGATGTTTGTGAATCTTTGTTGTTCTGAGATGCTTTGTCTGTCCGGTGATGCCCCTTACTTATTCCGACGTCGGTTACGAGATAGGGGTGTTACATTTTATTAGTATCAGAGCTATGGTTTAGTCGGTTCTAAGACTACCATAGCGTGTGTGAGTCTAGCTATACATGCCATATGTTTGAAACTGTGATAGTGTGATGAATTCTGACATTGAAATGTGCTTTTATATAGCAAGGGATCCCAATAGGGCCGTAGCTGACGATGTTGAGAGTAATGCACCTTCTCCTGCACAAGGGACGGTGCAAGATCATTCTGAACCGGCTACGAGTAGCCGTGATAGTGAGGCTAAGCAAGCCTTCTATCAGATGATGAATGATTGGTTCACTCAGTATGTTAGAACCAATCCGGCTGTTCAACAGCCTCCACCCCCGGTTAATCCTTCTCAAATTCCTGTTATGCCCGTGGTGAGTCTAGTTCAGCTAAGTAGACCACCTGTTAATAAGATTAGAAAGTATGGGGCTGAAGAGTTTTGAGCTACAACGAATGATGATGCTGAAAGAGCTGAATTCTGGTTAGAGAATACGATACGAGTGTTTGATGAAATGTCTCTGAATCCTGAGGAGTGTGTGAAATGTGTTGTTTCACTTCTGAGAGATACGACATATCATTGGTGGAAAACTTTAATATCGGTGGTTCCGATGAACGGGTTACATGGGATTTCTTCCAAGCTGAATTTTGGAAGAAATACATTAGTCAGAGATTCATTGATCAGAAACGCAAAGAGTTTCTCAAGCTTAAACAAGGTCGTATGTCTGTTACTGAATATGAACGGGAATTTGTGAGATTGAGCCAATACGCTTAGGAATGTGTATCAAATGAAGCAATAATGTGTAAAAGATTTGAGGATGGACTAAATGAAGATATTCGTCTGCTAGTCGGGATTTTAGAGATTAAAGAAATGGTAGTGCTCGTTGAGCGAGCTTGTAAGATTGAAGAATTAAGTAAAGAGAAAAGAAAGGCTGATTTTGAAGCTAGAGAGGTACAAAAGAGATCATCAGACAAATCGTTTCAGTCTGGATCCAAAAAGTTTAGAGATGATAGCAATCGTTCAAAGACTAGTGCGAGATATCTGAACAGAGATCGTGTTAAATCGCAATCAAATTACAAAACTTCAGCCACGTCTATTGCTAGTGTTGATAATGCAAAGAATGAAAAGCCTGAATGTGAACAATGTGGAAGACGACATTTTGGTGAATGCTGGTGAAAAAGTAATAATCGAGCTTGTTATAGTTGTGGTTTGAGAAACCATTTTATTTAAGATTGCCTAGATTTATCTGAAAAAGATAATGTTCAGAATCTGAGACAGAGTGGTAATGTTTCTCGTGGTAGACCTCCCAGAAATTCGGGAAATGTAAGTTTTAGTCAAAGAGGAACGAAAGACACAACTGTTAGATCTGAGGCTTGTACACCTACTAGAGTGTATGCTATCCGAGCTAATGAGGAAGCTTCGTCTCCAGATGTAATTACTGGTACTTTCACTCTTTATGATACTTCTGTGATTGCATTAATAGACCCTGGATCAACACATTCTTATATCTGTATGAACTTAGTGAACAATAAGACTTTGCCTGTAGAGTCTACTGAATTGTGGTTAGAGTTTCGAACCCCTTAGGTAGATGTGTTTTAGTTGATAAAGTCTACAAGAATTGTCCGTTAATGATTCGAGATATCTGTTTTCCTGCTAGTCTGATGCTACTACCTTTTGACGAACTTGATATAATTCTGGGAATGGATTGGTTAACTTTGCATGATGCTATTGTAAATTGCAAACGAAAAGTTATTGACTTGAGATGTAAGAATAATGAAATAATTCGAATTGAGTTTAGTGATCTGAATGGTCTACCAGCTGTAATATCTGTAATGAAAGCACGAAATTATGTGAAGAAAGGTTGTAAAGCCTATTTAGCTTATGTGTTAGACTCGAAAGTGGATGATAAGAAAATTGAATCAGTGTCTGTTGCTTGTGAATTTTCTGAAGTGTTTCCTGAAGAACTACCTGGTTTACCTCCAATTTGGGAAGTCGAATTTGGTATTGAATTGGTACCTGGTACTACTCCGATATCGATAGCTCCATACAGAATGGCTCCAACTGAACTAAAAGAATTGAAATCTCAGTTCCTGTTCTGTTTGTGAAAAAGAAAGATGGCATAATGAGAATGTCAATTGATTACCGCCAGCTTAACAAAGTGGCCATAAAGAATAAATACCCTCTGCCCAGGATCGATGACTTATTTGATCAGTTGAAAGGTGTTACTATGTTTTCAAAGATAGATTTGAGATCGGGTTACTATCAGTTGCGAGTAAAGGACTCTGACATATCGAAAACTGCTTTTAGAACAAGGTACGGTCATTATGAATTTTTAGTAATGCCTTTTGGATTAACGAATGAACCTGCTATCTTTATGGATATAATGAATAGAATTTTCAGACCGTATTTAGATCAATTTGTTGTTGTGTTTATTGATGACATATTAATTTATTCACGTAATGAATCTGAACATGCCGAGCATTTAAGAATAGTGTTACAGACATTGCGAGATAAACAGTTGTATGCCAAGTTCAGTAAATGTGAATTTTGGTTGTGAGAAGTTGGTTTTCTGGGCCATATTGTGTCAGCCTCTGGAATTCGAGTTGACCGGAGCAAAATTTCAGCTATTATGGATTGGAAACCTTCGAGAAATGTATCTGAAGTCCGTAGTTTTTTGGGACTTGCTGGTTACTATAGAAGGTTTGTAAAAGGTTTCTCGATGATTGCGACTCCGTTGATGAAATTGCTTCAGAAAGATGTGAAGTTTGAATGGTCTAAAAAGTGTCAGAATAGTTTTAATCAGTTGAAAGCTTTGTTGACCGAAGCTCCAGTATTAGTACAACCTGAATTGGGAAAAGAATTTGTTGTTTTTAGTGATGCTTCGTTGATTGGTCTGGGATGTGTTTTGATGCAAGAAGGTAAAGTCATTGCTTATGCTTCGAGATAGTTGAAGCCTCATGAAAAGAATTATCCAACTCACGATCTTGAGTTGGCTGCTATTGTGTTTGCCTTGAAAATCTGGCGTCACTACCTGTTTGGTGAGAAATGTCACATGTTTTCCGATCATAAAAGTTTGAAGCATTTAATGACGCAAAAAGATTTGAATCTACGTCAAAGAAAAGGGTTAGAACTATTAAAAGACTACGATCTAGTTATTGATTATCATCCGGGCAAAGCAAATGTTGTTGCTGATGCTTTAAGTTAGAAATCATTGTTGGCATTGCGTGTAATGAACGCTCATTTAAATCTGTCTGATGATGGTTCAGTTTTGGCAGAACTGAAAGCAAAACCTTTATTTATACAACAGATCTATGAAGCTTAAAAGTCTGACAATAAATTGATAGCAAAACAAGCTCTGTGTGAATCTAAATTTCGGGTTGATGTTAATGATTGTTTGAGATTCAGAAATAGACTCTGCGTTCCAAGAAATCCAAAGTTAATTCAGTTGATTTTGAGCGAGGCTGATAGTAGTAGATTCTCTGTACATCCGGGGAGTACGAAAATGTATAACGACTTGAAGCAACTATACTGGTGGCCGGGAATGAAAAAAGATATTTCTGATTTTGTTTCCAAATGTTTGATTTGTCAGCAAGTTAAAGCTGAACATCAAGCGCCATCAAGTCTTTTGCAACCGATTATGATTCTGGAATGGAAATGGGATCGAGTAATTATAGATTTTGTTTCGGGTTTGCCCCTGTCTCCGAAAAAGAAAGATTCGATCTGGGTTGTAGTTGACAGATTAACGAAATCAGCTCACTTTATTCCGGTACGATCTAACTTCACAGTTGATAAGTTAGCTGAGCTTTATATTTCTGATATTGTAAGATTGTATGGTGTACCATTGTCGGTTATGTTTGATAGAGATCTGAGATTTACATCGCGATTCTAGAAAAGTTTGCAAGATGCTTTGGGTACTAAATTGCATTTCAGTACTGCTTTTCATCAGCAAACAGACGGTCAATCTGAGCGGATTATTCAGATACTCGAGGATATGTCGAGATGTTACATTCTTGAGTTCTAAGGTACGTGGGAACAATATCTACCCTTGATTGAACTCGCTTATAATAATAGTTTTCAATCGAGTATTGAAATGGCACCGTATGAAGCATTATATGGTAGAAAGTGTAGAACTCCGTTATACTGGTCTGAGCTCAGTGAGAATAAGATTTATGGTGTTGATCTGATAAAAAAAGTAGAACAAAAAGTAAAAATAATTTGAGATAGTCTGAAAGCTGCCCCTGATCGTCAGAAGTCTTATGCAGATTTGAAACGAAAGGATATTGAATATAAGATCGATGGTAAAGTGTTTCTAAAAGTATTCCGTGGAAGAAACTATTCCGATTTGGTAGAAAGGGCAAGTTGAGTCCGAGGTTTATCGGACCTTATGAAATCATTGAGTAAGTTGGGCCGGTTGCTTATAGATTAAGGTTACCGTCTGAGATAGAAAAGATTCATAATGTATTTAACGTATCAATGCTTTGATGATACAGATCTGAACCTTCGCATGTGACTTCTTCGTCTGATATAGAAATTTAGTCTGACATGACTTATGAAGAAAAGCCGATTCGTATTCTAGCTCATGAGATTAAAGAATTGCGTAATAAGAGAATTTTGTTAGTCAAAGTACTATGGCATAGACACGGAGTAAAAGAGGCTACGTGGGAGCCTGAGGATGCAATGAAACAGCAATATCCGAATCTGTTTAACGGTAAGATTTTTGGGGATGAAAATCCCTAAGGGGGAGAATTGTAACAATCTGATTTTGACCCTAGTCGGAATAGTAGTTTTGGGACCACAAATTCGAGTTAGAATAATATTTTAATACTATTTTCTGTGCTTATTATAAGTAAATTGACATGTGTGAAAGTCTCGTGTAAAAATTTATTTGTTTGTGTGCTTAATTTGTAAAAAGGACCTAATCGCGTAAAAGGTGAAAGCTGTGTGCTAGTTATTAAAAGTACCTAATTGGCTTGGCTTTGTAAACGAGAGGTCCTTATAATGCTAATAGACCACTTTGATGATTAAATGAC
Organism: Gossypium anomalum; assembly: GCA_025698475.1. NCBI lineage: Eukaryota > Viridiplantae > Streptophyta > Magnoliopsida > Malvales > Malvaceae > Gossypium > Gossypium anomalum. The sequence goes on along the minus strand of CM046968.1, from coordinate 61,980,276 downwards.
AATCATGGACATGAGTGGATGGTATATAAATGTTTTTATGCAAGAGTAAAATGGTCAAATGTTTAATAAACTAATATATGTCTTAACAAACCATGAAAATAGGCATTATATGCCTTGTTTGTGCCGAAAACTGAAGAACAAAAAGAAAAGATAAAGGGTTCTAGGGTTCGGCCAGTTGGAAGCTTAATTCGGGTATTTTTTACTTCGGTTTTTGATAATTTCTACGTTTCTGTGATCGCTGCTTAGTGTGCTACAAAGCCCATGTCTCAATTTCTGATTTTGGTGATGATTTTGAAATAGGCCATTGATGAATACATGAGTTTTGTGTTGTTAAATGGTGAAATAAGAGAGCTTGATGTTGGGTTTATATGTTTTATCTTTGGATTTTTGATGAATTTGAGAAATTTAGGCTAAATTGTAAAAATGTTATTTTGAGGGACTAAAATGTGAAATAAATGAAATGTGTGGACTAGTATAAGTACTAGGAGATTTTGGCTAAGCTTGTGTATATGCAAATTATGTATATTTTGTGATTTTGTGAAATAGGGACTAAAGTGTCGAAATGTGAAAATGTGAGGGCTAGTTTGCAAATTGCCCTAAATATGTGTTCGGGGATTAAATTGAATTAATTGGTGAAAAAAAGGGTTAATTTTGAAAACATATAGATCAAGAAAGGAAGAATTCGGACTTAGATCGAGGAAAAACGAAGGTTATCAAGTAGATAGTCCGAGTCAACAAATTCTAAGTACGAGGTAAGTTCCTACTCAAAAATGTGATGTTAAGTAAGCTTTGATGCATTACATTATATATGTGATGTAAATAATTGAATTGGATGATATATTGATGAATTGGAAACTTTAGCACTAAGTGTGCGAGTTAAATTAGCTTCGGCTACTCGAGGCACTAAGTGTGCGATACCGACTTAGTCTCGGTTATTTGAGATGGCACTAAGTGTGTGGAAATATTCTAGTTTCGGCTAACTTTATAGCACTATGTGTGCGGATGTTCAAAATACGGATGAATTATGGAAAGTTTGGTAACGTTTGATAAGAGTTGAGTGTGGAAATAAATAAGTACGGGAAGATCCAGGTATGTATGAAACCTAATTGGTAGAGGATAGAATGTATGTGAATTTCATTGGATTGACATGATTTCGAGGATTTATTTTGTACAATGCTTATTGTTTCATGTATTGATGATGATTTGAGTACGGGCTTACTAAGCTATTTGTAGCTTACTCTGTGTGATTTCTACCTGTTTTACAGTTATCGTAGCTACTGAAGGCTCGGGATAGTCGAGGATTGTCATCACACCATCAAACTCTTTTTGGTACTTTTGGCAAATGTACATATTTGAAGTATGGCATGTATAGGCTAGAATGTCTAAGTTTGTAAGCTTGATGTATATATATGTTATGCCATAAGAGTTGGCTAGCAAATGGTATGTTTGTGTTAAGTTTTGGTATGGTTTTGATTGAGTTATTGAATGATGGTGATATAGTTGTATTGAAGTAATGTTTTTAGCATGAAATTGGCTTAAAATTGTTGTATGAATGTTGATTATTTATGCTTGTAGGATTGGACCGTTAAAGGGTGGCAAATAGGCTTAAACCAAACCTGCATTGTGCTACACGGTCAGGGAACACGGGCGTGCCTTGTGACCGTGTGAAAAATTCAGTAGCTAGCTAAGTTTTAGACGGTCCTGGCACACGGCTGTGTCTGTTGGTCGTGTTAAAAAGTAGTATAGGACCTACTTTTGTCACGGTTGGACCACATGGGCGTGTCTTTTGCCTGTGTGAGTCACACGGCCTAGTCACACAGGCGTGTGACTTTGTCAGTTTTGAAAAGTTTGTTTAAGTTCTAAAATTCTGAATGGGTTCAGTTTAGTTCCGATCCCTCCTGAATGTATGTTGTTGGTCTCGTAGACCATTTTAATGGATGAATTAGTGTTGAATGCTTTTGTATTAATGTTATATGATGTTTGTGAATCTGTGCTGTTCTGAGATGCTTTGTCTATTCGGCGATGCCCCTTACTTATTTCGGCATCGGTTACGAGATAGGGGTGTTACAGTAACGCATGACCGTGTGCGATGTGGCTTGCTTCGCCCATGCCCTTGTACCTATGTCCACACCCATGTTGTTTTGGCAGTGTCGACCACGGGTGATAGGCACGGGCGTGTCGCACGCCCATGACTTGTTAAAATTAGTACTCTATTTTCACACGGCCATATCACACGACCGTGTCTATTCTCGTGTCACGAGCACAGCCTAAAGTATGCCCCTGTGGATCGCCATGTGAGTTTTGTGTACCTGTGTTCAAAGATTCAGTTAGTGGTCTAAATATTAAGAATTTTGAAATTTAAATAAAATTTAAATAAATGAAAACTGTTAGTACTCGAGTTGCCTCCCGAGAAGTGCTTGTTTATAGTCTCAGCTCGACTTTCCCTTGCTGATGTATTCAGGGAGGTTCGTGGAGTAGTAGCTCTGCTCCATCGTCCTTAAAATTCTCGCCGTTATAAAGTTTGAGACGATGGCCATTTACCCTGAAAGTTCCTTGTAATGGGTGACTTACCTCTACTGTGCCATATGGAAAAACAGATTGAACTACGAAAGGTCTTGACCATCGTGATTTAAGTTTTCCAGGAAACAATTTGAGTCTTGAATTATAAAGCAAGAAAAAATCTCTGACTTTGAATTACTTCTGCTGCTTCAAGCGAGCGTCATGGCGTCGTTTTATTGCTTCCTTGTATAGTCTTGAATTTTTGTATGCATTGGCTCGCCACTCATCTAACTCGTGCAACTGTATCAAGCTATTTTGGCCTGCAAGTTTAGGATCAAGGTTTAGAAATTTAATTGCCCAAAAATCTTTGTGCTCTAGTACAAAATTGCATTTCAGTATTGCTTTTCACCCGCAAACAGATGGTCAATCTGAGCGGATTATTCAAATACTTGAGGACATGTTGAGATGTTGCATTCTTGAGTTTGAAGGTACGTGGGAACAGTATTTTCCTTTGATTGAATTCGCTTATAATAACAATTTTCTATTGAGCATTAAAATGGCACCATACGAAGCTTTATATGGTCGCAAATGTCGTACACCTTTGTATTGGACTGAGCTCAACGAAAATAAGATTCACGGGGTTGATTTGATAAAAGAAACTGAACAAAAAGTGAAAGTGATCCGAGATAGCTTGAAAACAGCTTCTGATCGTCAGAAATCTTATGTGGATTTGAAAAGAAAAGACATTGAGTTTGATATCAGTGACGAAGTGTTTTTGAAAGTATCTCCATGGAAGAAAGTACTTCGGTTCAGTAGAAAAGGCAAATTGAGCCCAAGATTCATCGGGCCATATAGGATTATCGAGCGTATAGGACCGGTAGCATATAGATTGTTGTTGCCACCAGAGTTAGAAATGATCCATAATGTGTTTCACGTATCAATGCTTCGACGATACAGATCTGATCCTTCACATGTGATTCCTCCGTCTGAGATTGAGATTCAGTCTGATATAACTTATGAAGAAAAATTGATCCGTATCTTAGCTCGCGAAGTTAAAGAACTACGAAATAAGAAAATTTCGTTAGTAAAAGTGATGTGGCATCGACACGGTATTAAATAAGCCACGTGGGAGCCTGAAGATGTTATGACACAATAATATCCGAATCTGTTTACTAGTAAAATTTTTGGGGACGAAAATCCCTAAGGGGGATGAATTGTAACAGTCCGGTTTAGACCCTAGTCGGAATAGTGGTTTTGGGACCACATATCCATGTCAGAAAAATATTTAAATATTATTTTCCATGTTTATGATATGTGAATGAGCATGTGTGAAAGTCTCGTATGAAAATTTAATCATTTGTGTGCTTAATTTGATAAAAGGACCTAATCGCATAAAACGTAAAATTTGCCTACTAATTGTTAAAAGTGTCTATTTGATATGGCTTTGTAAATGAGAGGTCCTTATGTGGTTATTTGACCATTGAAATTTTGACTGGACATTAATAACCATCCATTAAGTGATTTTAAAATGGTTTATTAAATGGGTATTTTAGTCATTAGTATATAAAGAAAACAGGAAATTGGCTTTATGTTCATCATGTTGGCCAAATATATCAAAGAAAAAGAAAGAAAAATATAAGCTTAGGGTTCGGCTATTGATTTTGGATGATTAAGGTATGGTTTTTTATCGGTTTTCGATAATTTCTGCGTTTTTGTGATTGTTGCTTTGTGTTTTACTAAGCCCATGCCTCAATTTTTGATTTTGTTAATGATTTTGAATTATGCCATTGATGAATTCACGAGCTTTATGTTGTTATATGATGAAATATGAAAGTTTGATGTTGGGTTTATATGTTGTCTTTAGATTTTTGATGATTTTGAGTACAATGGGTTAAATTGTGAAATTTGTAAATTGATGGACTAAAATGTAAAATAAATGAACTACATGGAATTATATGAACCTTATGGAAATTTGACTAAGCTTGTGTACGAGCAAATTATGTGTATTTTGTGATTTTGTGAATTAGGGACTAAAGTGCCAAAATGTGAAAATGTGAGGGCTAGTTTGCGAAATGCCCTAAATGTGTGTTTGTGGATAGTTTTGAATGAATTTGTGATTGAATAAGTTAAATTTGAATTTATATAGATCGAGAATTAAAGAATTCAAAATTAGATCGGGAAAAGTCAAAAGTCGTCGAGTAATCTATTCCATCCATCTAAATCCCTACGAGGTAAGTCGATATACAAATAAGCTTGTTTGAATTGAATTATTATTATCCATATGATATTGAATTGTGATGAATGAATATTTGAGCGAAGTATGTGTTATCCGAGAATGTATCGACAAAGTTTTGACGTTCGAAAAGCCCCGTACGAACCTTAGGAATAGTTTGGATACATATGTCATGACATAGGATTTTCGATATCTGTTCTGTATGTAAGACCACGTCTGGGATGTTGATATCGATTTCTGTTTTACGTGTAAGACCATTTATGGGACATCAACATTGTATTTAATTTCGTGTAAGACCCTGTTTGGGACAGTGGCATTGATATTTGATTACATGTAAGACCACGTCTAGGACGTTGGCATTGTATATGCTTTCTGAGCTATCCGCGTATCCTTATGTTTCCAAACGGTTCAAACGGGCATTCCGAGAAAATGAATGACTTTGGGAAATGATATCCGATTCAGGTACATTTTCATTGTATAGGATATTTAAAAATGAAAGCTAAATATGTGAACAATTGTTTATCTATGATGTAAGTATATGAATATGAGATTTGTGTTGGCATTTGGTTACAAAGTGTAAATGATTTGATGATGTTTATATGCTTTAAATGATACGTTTATTTGTATATGGCTTACTAAGCTTTTGAAAGCTTACTTTTTGTGCGTTTGCATTGTTTTATAGATATCGAAGCTACTGTGAGCTCGGGGATCGTTGAGGATCGTCACCACACTATCAAACTTTATTTTGGTACTTTTGAAAATGTATATATTGAAGTATGGCATGTATAGGCTAGAAGTTTTAGATTATGTTTTGTGATGTTTATATTTAACCATGTGATATGGCTTGGTATGGATGTGATTATGATATGGTTTTTGGTATATGAAATGTGAAGCAATATGATATATTTGGTGGGTTTATGTATGGATATAAGAAATGGTAAGATTGGTAAGTTTTTGGTAAGAGTTAGCTATGGTAATTGATAAGTTTTGATCATGAAATTTGAAACATATGTTTGGTATGATTTTATTTTAGATTTGATATGATTTGGTTGATGAATTGAGATGGAAATTTGGCTGGCAATGATATGTCATGAATGGCTTACGTTTTGTTTGTGAGTTGGTCATAAAATGTGTGCAAATATCCTTGGTTTGGTGCTTGTAGGTTTGACCCAATTGGGGTGGCAAGTTGGCTATTCAAATGGCCTATTTTTGTCCACACGGGCAGAGACACGGGCATGTGTCTTAGCCATGTGTGACACACGGTCACGTTACACGGTCATGTGTCCCCTGGGGTACCCTACGAATTAAAGTCAATATACCCTCCAGTTTTGACACGGCTTAGACACATGGGCGTGTCTATTGGTTGTGTGTGGCACACGGGCTGGGACACGAGCGTGTGGTCGGCCGTGTGGCCAAGTCAGTAGCCGCCCTAATTTTCATAAGGCCTGGCACACGGGCGTGTCTTGTGGCCGTGTGGACAAGTCAGTATGTATGTCCTATTTTGCCACGGCTTAGACACACGGGCGTGTCTAATGCCGTGTGAGGCACACGGCTTAATCACACGGGCGTGTGAACTTTGAAAAGTTGAAAATTTTTCTAAGTTTTGAAACTTTCATATGTTTTCAATTTGGTCCTGAATGCATGTTTTAGACTTCGTATGCTCGTTTTAAATTCATATTGAATATGAATGACTTATGTTTACTAAAATGAGATGATATTTGATATATGTTTGTTCTGAACTGAGTTACGAGTCCGGTAATGCCTCTTAATCTATTCCGAAAATGTTTACGGGTTAGGGGTGTTACAATCATGATGATATGTGTTAAGCATGTAAAGATGTATGATTCTGCTATGAATATGAGTATAGCCTACATGAATGTGTACTTATGTTAAATGTATGATGCATGATTGAAAATGTTGGAGAAATGAGGGTTTAACAGAGTGTCAGAAAATTACGTGATATGAGTTTTGAATCCGTGGTGGTATTCAACGTAGTCCATTGGAACAGTAAACATGAATTTTAGTACAACAACCTTGAGAAAAAGATCATGGCCATGGCACGTTCTGGAAAGGGTAGATGAGTTGCATTTTATCTACTAGGGTTTTTGCGTATCCTAAGGCGATAGTGGGCAAACCTCAGTGATAATGAGTTTAGGCAAATCCATAACGCAAACACGGTAGTTCTTGTGGGGCCTTGGTGGCAACCAAACAAGGCCAATTTAGGCAGGTTATTTATAACACCTTTGTGGCATAATCTATGAAGCCTTTGTGGCGTATTCTAAAATGCACTTGTGGCATATTCTACAATGTCTTTGTGATACATGATATATGAATCCGCTATAGTTCTGCCAAAATAGAGAATTCTATGGGCTCGTAGTTATGGTTTGTCTTATGGAAGAGTTTGAATATGATCTAAGTAAAACTTCTGAAAGAGTCTTTAGCAGTATTATTTGAAGAGTGTATTCACCATAGTAATCCACTAGTACAGTAAATTGGCATATTCGTATTGATGAAAGGTCTAAGTGTTCGCTAGACCGAGTTGTCTGCGCTATGTAGGAATGAAATTTGAGTTATTTGGTATCTGTCATATTGGAATGGTTTTCATGTCTCGTTTAGAGGCCATCCAGAATCTAAGCCATTTGTCAAGTTGGGCGTTCTCATGTTATGCAACGTAGTCGTTTGGGATTCTTCTAGTTAATCTAATACGTTTCATTATCACTAAAAGTTACGATTTGGGGTTGATTCAAGATATGATCTTGTAACACCCCTTACTGTATCCAACACCAGAATAGGGTACGAGGCATTACTGGACTTAAACTCAAACAAACATTCAAAATCAGGACATAAATTTCCGCCCAAATTTAAAAATTTTCAGAAACATTCATATCATCCCTTAAATGAGCTTACAAGGCCCAAAACATGCATTAGGAGTGGTTCGGGACTAAACCAAAAACTTTAGAAAACTTTCGAACACTTAGAAAATTTTTTTTTCAAAACAGGGGTCACACACCCGTGTGGCTTAGGACATGCCCAAGTGGGTAGGCCGTGTGGACACACACGCCTATGTCCCTAACCCGTCTAACTCTTTGTTTATGATGTCATCAACAAATTGAAGTTACATGGCCAAGTCACACGCCCTTGTGCTTAGGCTATGTGGGCGATTTAAGTTTCATAATTTCTCATAAAATAGGTGCAGACTTCACATGCCTTGGGCACATGCCCATGTCCTTAGGCCGTGTCCTTCACACGGCTGAGACACACAGGCGTGTCTCTGCCTGTGTGGACAAAGTAAGGCTATTTACCAAGCCATTTTGCCACCCTTACTTGCACTAACCTACACAACAACAAGCAACGCCAATCCAAGCATATACGTACAACCAAATCAGCCACAAACAAGATATCAATACATCATTTGCACATACTAACAACTATCATGCATAAACATCACATACTTTTTTTTCCATTCATGTCAATTTCATCTTCTTGATAAGTATCATCATATAAACATACCAATGACCAATAAGAATAATATTAGCCAACTTCCAATGGCCATATACAAAATAAATCATTAACCATTACAATGCCAACCCATTTGGCTAAACCAATATGACACGTAACAAAATGACCAAGTCCCTATACATGCCATACTCAAAATATTGAAATCAAGTATCCCCAAAACAATCATTTGATAGTGTGAATCGAGCTCCGACGTTCCTCGATCTCCAAGCTAGCTTGGCGACACTATAAGGAATGGAAAGAAAAGGGGAGTAAGCTTTTAAAGCTTAGTAAGTTTGCATGCAAATAATAAGCAACATAAATCATACATTAATCATATAACTACTCAAATTAAGTTAGCATAATTATCATCAAGTACCTTAGTCTTAGCTTACTCATTAGCATCTTTACTAAGAGTTTATCTCATACTAAAGTCCATACTCATGAGTTTTACATACATACCTATACCAACTCATAACATAGTTGCACACTTTGTCATCTTTGACATACTCTTCGGATTACCCGTTGAACACTTGGAATATTATATGATACACGGAAAGTCTTGCACATTAGTGCCACATATGTAGCCAATGCTACCTCATATCTCATAATACATAGAGCTCGTACATGAGCTAATCATGGGCCTGCTCATACAAGTTGTCAGTCAAGACGTAGCTATACGGGTTGCTCACACAAGCTGTCAGGTATCCGCAACACATGCCGAACTACCCAGCCACTAGTAAGACGTACATGACCAGCACCAGGATTCACATAAATCACATAACTCATGGTTTCCTAGTGACATGTCACTTGTATCCTAAACTATTCCTAAGGTTCAACCTGGATTTTCTCATCGTCGAAACTTCTTGGAATATTTCCATAGAAACAATCGTACAATTTATGCAATATTAAGTGTTAAATACATAATATAACATTACATTACTTACACACAAACTTACCTTGGTACAAAATGGTAGGAAATGGACCTAAACATCAATAACCTTGTTTTTCCCCCGGTCAAGGTCTAAACTTCGTTTTTCTTGATCTATAATAGAAAATTTAACTTATTTAATTATCAAATTACTCATTGCTTTTCAAAAATCAACTTATGGCAAAATTTACATTTTCCCTTAGACTTTGACATATTTACAAATTAGTCATTAGGCTCGTAAAATGAAATGTATCGATTTTCTTTGTTACCCAAGCCTAACCGAACCATAGACATGCTCATATTAGCCTACATTTTTCATCAAATCACATTTCTACTACCCATTTTCACAACTTTTACAAATAAGTCCTTTTTATGCATTTTCATTAAAAATCACTTAGTAAAAGTTGTTTATCACACCTTAAACATACAATATCTTTCATCAAACATCAAAATACATGCATGTCACACATGGAAAAATTTTTAAACATGAACCCTTGTAATATCCTGATTTTGGGCCTAGTCGAAATAGTGGTTTCGTGACCACAAAATCCAAGATAGAAATAATTATTTTATGATTATTTTGAGGTCTATGATATGATTGCATGATTGTGTGAAAATTTCGTGAAGAAATTTTATGCATAAAGTGCTTAAATTGAAATTAGGGACTAAATCGAATAATTTGCAAAACTTGCATTCTAGAAGTTTCTAGCATGAAGTTGTTTTGAAATATTAATTAGGAGAACTAAATAGTAATTTTACCAATTTCTAAATCTATGGACAAAAATTGGACATGGATGGAATTTTTGGAAAGTTTAGTAGTAAGGGCATTTTGGTCATTTAGGGGTAAAATTAATTAAAATACAAAATTAAAAGCCAATTTTGCTCATCTTCAACTCCATGGCCGAATATAGCAAGGAGAAACCATGGCTAGGGTTTTTCAAGCTTCCAAGCTCGATTGTAAGTCCGTTCTAGCCCCGTTTTTCAAGTTCTTTACGTTTTTGGAATCCCGGTAACTTGATTAAGCTTATTCTAGCAATAATTTAAGCTAGGGTTCATATTTGGAAAAATAACCATAGGTGAAATGTGTTTATTTTGATGTTTTATGGTAGAATATGAAGACTGAAATTATGTTAAACAACTTTTGCTAAGCGATTTTAAGCAAAAATGAGTAAAACGGCTTAATCGGTAAAAATTGTTATTGTTCATAACTATGTGCTAGAGTGAGAATTTGATGTTGTCATAGAAGGAAAAAATGTTCAGCATGTCATAAAATATAAGAAAATATACTGAAGTTTAATTTACGAGCTTTGGGGCAAAAGTGTAAATATGCAAAAGTTTAGGGGTAAAACTATAATTTTGCCAAAATATGATTTTGGGTTAATTTGAATAATGTGAGCCCTAATTAGACTATATTTTAAATGATAGAACAAGGAAAACTAAAATTCGGGCTAAAATGGGGAAAAAACCAAGTTGTGGACGAGTGTTGTGAAATGGATACTTTGAACAGGTATGTACTTAACCCTCGGGTTGAAAACTCGATATAACAACAATATGGTAAGATGATAAATGAAAATGTGATATGAATGTCGCGGTGATGATCATGCAAATGATGTTTATGTTTGCTTATATAGTTGTGTTACTTGCTATTTGCATGTGAACTTACTAAGCATTTGTGCTTACTCCTCCTTTTCATTCCTTGTAGTGTTGACAAGCCACTTCTCGGAAATCGGAAACGGTCGGAGGCACGCTCACACTATCCGTATACCATCTTGGCATAATGGCTTGTATATTTTGAGTATGGCATGTATAGCATTATAATCATTTTGTATATATGGTCTTATGATATGGTTATTGAGTGGTATGGAAATGCTTGGTAATGATTAGCCATTGGAATGGCTAATCATGATCATATTTGGTGTTATGTATGCTAAATTGCTAGCTAATCCATGGGAACCATGAAATGGGTAAAATTTACCATAAAATAGATTCAGACAGCAGTAGTGACGTGAATTTGAAAAATCGCTAAAAATAGTAGAAATGTAATTAAATAATGAATAGGTTATGGAATTGAAGTTTGATGAGTCTATTTTTATATGGATTGAACAAAACAGGTATATGAATTATATTTTATGAGATATTTGAATTTTTGTGAAATAGGGCCAGAATGATTTCTGGATCCCCTGTTCTAAATTTAAAAATTCATAATAAATTGTAAAAAAATAATTAGAAGTAATTATTTATATGTAAATATTTATTATTGAGTCTAGTTTTAAGAGAAACAAACGTCATAGACATTGAAATTCTGTACAGAGAGATATCTGATTCGTAATACACAGAGGTCAGAGCAGTTGAACCCTGAAACAAGGGAGACTTTAACTAATAAACTGTACTAATTGGCTTGACCAAAAATTCTAGAAAAAAAATTATTAAATAGATATATGAGTCTAGTTTCAGGTAAAATTTACAGAATTGGATTTCAAGTTTCGGAACTCGAGATATGAATTTTTAAGCGACTGTGACGCAGATTGCTAGCTTGACTGGAAATTTAAAAAAATAATTATTTGAGCGGTTTAAGTAATGAATTAAGTCTGTTAACACCTCGTGTTTGAATCTGGCGACGGTATCGGGTACGGGGCGTTACAACCCTACTTCAAAATAATGGTAGAAATAGGTAAATCGGGTTAGAGGACCTCAAAAATGTAAAGAGCATTAAAAACGGGGCTAGGATGTACTTAAAATCAAGCTTAAAATATGACAAAACTCTAGCTATATAGAGCTTGAAAATTTCACCAAGGTAGAAGAAGATGGACACAATTTTGGCTTTATTTTCCATTTTTATTCTTTTATTTACCAAATGACCAAAATGCCCTTAATGCATAACTTTGAAATTTTACCTATTCATGTCCATTTTTGTCCAATAACTTATCTAAAGGTCTAATTACCAACTAAGGACCTCTAATTTAAAATCTCATAGCAATTGGACACCTTTAACAAGTAGAACTCAACTTTTGTACTTTTTACAATTTAGTCCTTTTGACTAAATTGAATGCCCAAACGTTAAAATTTTCAAACGAGATTTTCATAGAATAATTGCATAAAACTGTAGACTATAAAAATGTAATAAAAATGAATTTTTCTACATCAGATTCGTGGTCTCAAAGCCACTGTTCCGACTAGCCCCAAAATCGAGCTGTTACAAATTTGATTTCTAATTTGATAACTACCAGAATCAGTATGAGAATCTGCCAAAACTAAGATCAATATGGAGTTCAACTTAAGAGCTCCATTAGTTTCCCTATTTTCCAAGAGAAGTGTTTGTGAGGACCCATCCTAGGAAAAAGTATTCTATGTTTATTTGGAAGAGATTTCGTCAAAGGTAGATTCGATATAGATATTCTTTTGAAAAGTACATTTGTTGTTTTAAGAAGGAATAAGATATGTATCATTTGGTAAGATTTGAAGTTAGCCAAGAAGTGAAGTGAGAGTTGATACATTAATTATGGTAGTTGGCATTTAAGTATATATCAGATATTATGAAAGTATCTGCCAAAGATAGAGATGTAGTTCAAAAATTTCAAGATGAGGAGTTGAAAAGGCTCCAAGGTATTTAGTATTAAAACTCAGTAACCTCGCGTGAACTTACAAAGCGTTTGTTGATGTTTCAGGTCTGGTTGTGAGAGTATGTTCTCCAAGAGGGACAAAGTCATGAATGCCCCAAGGAAAATACTGAGTTGGGATATTATGCATACAAAAGAACATTTCAGGAGTATGGCATATAGTTCTCTATGCCAAGAAGAGTTTGTCTTTAATTAACTTTTGTGATGTTGTAATGTATTATATTATTTTAAGAGGTTATTGTATTCTTGAATGTTTTCTTTATCTCTTTTGTTTAGAAACCTTTATTAAAATAATGTGAGGTATGTTGAAAAGAAATTATATGCAGATGGTTTAGAAATTATTCTAAGTGTTTGTATGTTGTAACATTTGATATCTGGACTCAGTGATTCGGGTTGAGTAGCGGGTGTTACATTCCCGCACTGGTCATGCTTTTATTTTGACGTTGAATAAGATGTCTTTGAAATCATGTACTTTTTCCAATAGTACTTCTAGACTACAATTTTATGTATGTCCATTAGCGAAACAAACTAGATTGCCATTTCCATTAAGTGAAACTTGGGTTGAGGAAATGTTTTCTCTTAATCATTTAGACTTGTGGGGTCCGTATAGGGTTTCAACCCATAGTGGGCATAGATATTCTTAACCATTTTAGATGATTTTACTTGTATGAATTGGGTGTATCTTTTATGTTTAAAAAGTGATATTCTTTTAAAATTCAAGCAATTTTTTGTCCTGATCAAAAATTGGTTTTTGGCCACTATTAAAATTATACAAACTGATAATGGATGTGAATTTTTTAAGACTGAGTGTAATGAATATTTTAGTACCATGTGAATTATACACCAAATTTCTTGTACTTACACTCCACAACAAAATGGGGTGGTCGAGTGTAGACATTGACATTTACTTGAAGTAGCTCAATCTTTAAATTTTCAATCTAATATGCCTAGTAAATGTTGGGGTGAGTGTGTTTTAGCATCCTATTTTATTATTAATAGTTTACCAGCTCCTATTTTAGGTTGGAAAAGTCTTTTTAAGGTTTTCTGAAATTACTTGATCTTTCTTGTTGAAGGGTTTTCGATTGTCTTTGCTATGTCATCACACCTTATTATAGTGACAAATTTTCACCCAAAGTGATTCTGTCTATATTCATGTGATATTCCACTATCTAAAAAGGCTATATTTTATTCAACCTCAACACAAAAACTTGTTTTGTTAATTGGGATGTCAGTTTTCATAAAACCATTTTCCTTTTAAATCTCCTGTTACATTTCCTTTTTCTTTCCTACATCCGGTGGTACCACTTTTCTTAACATTGATAATTCACTCTCTCCTCTACCTAATATCATGGCTTGACCACCCTATTCACCATCTGTCATTCCCGTTCCTATGCTTGATTCAACTATTGTGCCTTTATCACCTACACCTCTATGACGTCGTACTTTGTGTCTCCCTAAACAACCACAATGGACGAAAGGTTATGTTTGTTGTAACCAATCCTCTGCTCCACTTGAATCAGGTCAGCATGTAATTTCTCATTTTTATTCTTCTTCTCATTTACTATATCATACTTGTTCTTTTTCTACTAACATCTATGTTATCACTAAACCACAAATTTATCAAGAATCCATTTTGGATTTGAGATGGATTGATGCTATGAAACATGAAATTCAGGCTTTGGAAGAAAATGGCACGTGGGAGGTGGTGCCTTTGCCTCCTGACAAGGTTCCCATTGGCTAAAAATGGATTTATAAGGTGAAATATAAATTTGATGGCTCTATTAAGTGGTTCAAGGCACGAGTTGTAGGTAAAGGTTGTCGGTAGCAAGTAAGAGTGCATTTTCAAGAGACTATTTCACTAATGGCGAAATAAGTTACTATTCTTACTATTATTACTTTTGCTGCTATGCATGATTGGTCGCTCTTTCAAATGAATGTTATAATGCATTCTATAACAGCCTAATTTTGGGTTTAGTCAGAACAGTGGTTTCGAGACCACAAATTCGACGTAGAAAGATTTATTTTTATTATATTTTTATGGTTTAGAGTTTCATGGAATTGTTTCGTGAAATTTCATTCGAAATTTTTATCGATTGGGCACTTAAATTAGTAAAAAGGACTAAATTGCAATAGGTGCAAAATGTGATTCTATATGCTAAAAGTGTTTATTTGCTATGAGATTTTAAATTATAGGTCTTTAAATGGAAATAAGACCATTACTTAAGTTGGTGGACAAAAATGGACATGGAGTAAGAGAAATTTTAGTGTTTTAAGAAAAGGGCATTTTGGTCATTTGGTAATTATCCATCTTCCTCACCATAGTCAAATTTTAGAAGGGGAAGCCATAGCTAGGGTTTGGCCACTTCCAAGCATGATTGTAAGTCTGTTCTTGTCCAGTTTTTAATGCTCGTTACATTTTTGAAGTTGTTGTAACTCGATCTATCTATTTCTACCACTAGTTTAAGAAATAATCAAAGTCTAAATTTTTACCCATGCTAGATATTTGTGTATTTTGATGTCTAATGGTAGAAAATGCATGTTTGGTGTTAGATAAATAACTTTTGCTAAGTGGTTTTCGGTAAAAATGTCAAAAAGGACTTATTTGTAAAAGTTATAAAATAAGTAGTAAAAGTCTGATTAAGTGGAAAATGTGGGCTAGTATAAGTATGAAAATGGTTTGGCTAGGCTTAGGTTTTGAAGAAATTGAATACATTTCAATTTACTAGCCTAGGGACTAAATTGTAAAAATGTGAAACATTAGGGGCAAAAATGTAATTTTTTCCATAATATGATTTTTGGACTGACTTGAACAATGTGAATATTAAATAAGTTAAAATTGTTATTATAGATCAAGAAAAATAAGGTTCGAACCTAGATTTGGAGAAAAACAAAGTGTTTGACGATTAGGTCAAATTCTACTAATTTTTGTACCGAGTAAGTTTGTATGTAAATAATGCATTGTTATATTTATGTTCTAAATGCTTTAATATTGTATGATTTGTGATTGACTCTTTGGACGTATTCGAAAAAGTTTCGACAAGCGAGAATTCCCCATTGAGCCTTAGGAATAGAATAGGATACGAGTGACATGTCTCTAGGAACCCATATGTTTATGTGATCCGGGTGCTGGTCTCGTACATCCTACCAGTGGCTGGGTAGTTCGACATGAGTTGCGGATACCTGATAGCTTATGTAAGTAGCACTTTATAGCTACGTCTTGACTGACAGCTTGTGTGAGCAGGCTCGTGAATAGCTCAAAAACGAGCCCACTGTATTATGAGATATGAGGTAGCTTATACTACACATATAGCACTTAGGTGCAAGATTTCTGAGTATCTGTTAATATTCCAAGTGTTCAACGAGAATGTCAAAGTTGTGAAAGACTGTGGTTATGTTGCGAGTTGGTACAGGTATGTACGTAAAACTCATATGTAATGAGCTCAATATGTGATGAAACCTTGGTAAGGTTGTGATTGAGTAAGTTATGACACTAAGATTTTAATAACATTCATGCTAATTTTCATCATGTTAATTGTATGTTAAATGTGTGGTTATGATGCTTATTATTTGCATAGGAACTTACTAAGCTTTATAGCTTACTCTTCTTCCTTTCCCTTGTCTTATAGTGTCACCAAGCTAGCTCAGGATTCGGAGATCATCGGAGACCAACTCACACTATCAACAATTATTTTGGTACCAATGAATTCAACATTTTGAGTTATGGTATGTATAGGAGACTTGGTACTTTTGTTATCTGTCATAATTGATTTGGTCAAATGTGTTGGCTTATATTGGTTGAAAGCTCATTTTGTATAAGGCCATTTGAAATTGGCTACTATTGGTATAAGCAATTTATATGATGATGTCTTTCATGGATGTGGGAGTTTACATGATTTGAGTTGATAAGTATGTGATGTTGTGTATGATAGATGGTAGCATGTGAATGATATGTTGATGTCTTGGTTGTGGCTAATTTGGTTGTATGTATACGCTTGGATTGGTGCTATGATATGTTGTGTAGGTGTGTGCATAAAAAGGTGGAAAAAAGTCTTGGTAAATAGCCTTATATTTGTCCACACTGGTAGACACACGAGCATGTGTCTAGGCCGTGTGTGACACACGGTTTGCCCCATGCTCATGTGTTCTGGCCATGTGTCCCCTGCACCTTAATTTTGAGAAAGAGAATGCTTAGAATTGAGCACACGGATAGAGACACGGGCATGTGTCTCAGCCATGTGGATGACACGGCCTCAGGCATAAGCGTGTGTCCTACGCATGTAAAGTCTGCACCTATTTAATGAAAATTCATAAATTTTAAATCGACCACACAACCTAGCACACAAGCTTGTGACCTGGCCGTGTGTTTTTAGTTTTGTTCTTGGGTGACAAACAGAGAGTTACACGGGTTAGGGACATGAGCGTGTGTGACCACATGACCTGCCCACACGGGCATGTCCCATATCCACACGAGCGTATGACCCCTATTTAGTGAAAAAAATTTAACTGTTACAAAATTTTCCAAAGTTCTCGGTTTAGTCCTGAATCACTTCCATGCATGTTTTGGGCCTCATAGGCTCATATTAGGGACTTTATGATTAAATACAAAAAGTTTTAATTTGGACAAAAACTCATGACTCGAAAAATGTATGTTTGCTTGTGTTTAAGTTCGATAATGCCTCGTACCCTATTTCAGCGTCGAATACGAGTAAGGGGTGTTACACATTCCTTCTAGGATATTAGTGTGAGTTTAAATGGACCTTTCAAAGGGTTTTCGTAAACAGGGGGAGCATAAGGTCTGTCATTTACGTAATTCCCTTTTATGGTCTGAAACAAGCTTCTTGACAGTGGAACTTGAAACTAACTAAAGCCTCCTTACATGGTGGATATGTTTAGAGAAAGCATGATTATTATTTGTTCATAAAAAACAAGGTGATAAGATTGTTGTGTTGCTTATTTATGTCGATGACTTGTTGATTATAGGAAATGGTATTGGGTTAATTGATGAGTTAAAAAAAGGTTCTCCACCAGAGTTTTAGGGTCGATGACTTTTTGATTACAGGAAATGACATTGGGCTTATTGATGAGTTAAAAAAGGCTCTCCATCAGAGTTTTAAATGAAAGGTTTGGGAGAACCAAAATATTTTCTTGGCATTGAGGTAGCATAGTCGAGCAAAGGCATTATTTTAAATCAAAGGAAGTATCTGTTGGATTTGGTATCAAAATGTTGGGTTAGGAGAAACAAAATAGCCAGCATACTACTTGAGCAAAATAAGAAGTTTACCATAGCTGAATATGATGATTTTGTGCATTTACCATAGCTGAATATGATGATTTTGTGCATTTGGGGTGTAATAGCCCATTTTTGGGTCAAATTGAAATAGTGGTTTCAAGACCACAAATTCGAAGTAAAAATATTTATTTTATTATTTCTTTAAGGTCTACAATATAATTGAATGATTGTGTAAAAATTTCATTAAGAAATTTTGTCGATAGAGTATCCAATTTGACTAATAGGACTAAATTGCAATAGATGCAAAATATGTGTTCTAGAAGCTAGAGGTATCTAATTCATATGAAATTTTAAATTGGAGGTCCTTAAATTGTAATTAGACCATTATTCTCTAAGTTGGACAAAATTGGACATGTTTGTCCATGGTTAGGTGAAATTTAAAGTTTGGCATTAAGGGTATTTTGGTCATTTGGTAAGTAAAGACAAAATTAACAAATAAAAAGATGTTCATCTTTCTAATTTCATCCCCCATAGTCGAATTCCAAGGGTCACCATAGCTAGGGTTTTGGCCAATCTTCCAAGCTCGATTGTAAGTCCGTCTTTGTCCCATATTTAATGATTTTTATGTTTTTGAAGTTGTCTCAACCTAATCTAGCTATCTCAAGGACTAATTTGTAAGAAAATCAAAGTCTAAAATTTTACCCATGTTAAATATTTGTGTATTTTGATGTCTAATGGTAGAAAATGCATGTTTGGTGTTAGATAAACAACATTTACCAAGTGATTTTCGATGAAAATGTCAAATAGGGACCTATTTTGTAAAAGTTGCAAAATGTGTGTAAAAATGTGAATAAATGAAAAATATGGGCTGTTATGAGCAAGGAATAGGTTCGGCTAGGCTTGGGTTTGATGAAATTGAATGAAAATCATTTTATGCGCCTAGGGACTAAAATGTAAAACTTTAAAAAGTTAGGGGTAAAAATGTATTTTTTTGTGATAAGGTGTTTTTGGGATTAAATTGAATAATGTGATGATTGAATGAGTTAAATTTGATATTATAGATCAAGAAAGAAGAGGTTGTGGACTAAATCGAACTATTAGCCATTTTGTACTGAGATAAGTTCGTATGTTAAAAATAAGCTTTAGAATAATTGTACTTTAATGCTTTAATATTGCATGAATTGTATGTTTGATTATGTCAATGAGTATAATTCTACGAACGAGTTCGATGACGATTTGACAAGTGAGAAGTCCCATTGAACCTTAGGAATAGATTAGGATACAAGTGACATGTCACTAGGGTCATTATGTGTTATATGATTATGTGATCCGGGTGCTAGTCTTGTACGTCCTACCAGTGGTTGAGTATACTGGCATATGTTACAGATACTTGATAGCTTGTGTGAGCAAGCCTGTTGATAGCTCGAGAGCGAGGGATTATGTGATATGAGATTGAGGTAGCATTGACTACATATGTGGCACTTAGTGTGCAAAAATCCCGAGTATCTGACATTATTATTCTGAGTGGTTCACGGGTATTTCAAAGATGAGAATATGAGTAAATTCATTTCGAGATGGTTCAGGTATGTACATTAAGCTCATGTTTATTAAATGCTTGAAACGATGAAAATGAGGTAAGTTTCATGGTAGAATGAGTTATGATCATGAGACTATGGTAAATTTACATTTAATTATGTTATAATATTTAAATGTTATATGCATGGTAAGGTTGCTTATTTCTTACATTCGAGCTTACTAAGCTATATTGCTTTCTCCGTTTATTTTTCCATGTTTTATAGTGTCGCCAAACTAACTCAGATCGGAGATCGTTAGAGATTTGAATCACACTATCAAACTCTCATTTTTGGGTATTGATGATCTTAGTATTTTGAAAGTATGGCATGTATAGGGACTTGGTCATTTTGTTATATGTGCCATTTGATTTGGCCAAATGTATTGGCTTATTTTTGTTTAAGGTGATTTGGTATTTAGCCATGTAATTGGCTTATTTTGGCTAAAATGATTGTAAGCCCATTTATATAAGTGTATGTGTTAATGCCTTCTTGTTTTTGTGTCTTGTAATGGGTTGCTATATGTTTATTATGGTTAAATAACTTGTTGTGAAATGGATGAGATGAGTCATTTAGTGTGCTAGGAAATCTAAGTAGAATTATGTATGATGAAAGTATTCATGTTGATACTTGTGAATGTGAGTTTGATATGAATTGATTTGGTAAATTATGCTATAGTAAATATGTTAACTGTTGGTAATGAATGATATGATTTAGCCTTGATTTTGGATGTTTTGGTTGCTTAAACATTCCACGGATTATGCCTTTGAACTTGTGTGTGTCTAGGTGTAAATGAGGGTGACAAATGGCTTGGTAGATAGCCTTTATTTTGTCCACACGGGTAGACACACGGGCATGTGCCTAGACCATGTGTGACACACAATCTGCCCCATGGGCATGTCTTCTGGCCGTGTGTCCCCTGCACCTTAATTTTGAGAAATAGAATGCTCAGAATTGAGCACAAGGGCAGAGAAACGAGCATGTGTCTTAGCCGTGTGGATGGCACGACCTCAAACACGGGCATGTGCCCTGGTCGTGTGAAGTCTGCACCTATTTTATAAAAATTAATTTTCTACATGGTCTAGTACATGGGCGTGTGATCCCAATTTGTTCATGAGTTACAAGTTAGAGAGTTACACGGGGTCGAGACACAGGCGTGTGTGACCACACGGCCTGATCACACGGGCGTGTCCCATATCCACACGGGCGTGTGACCCCTGTTTAGTGCAAAAATTTTCTAAGTTTTGTAAAAAATTTTAAAGTTCTCGGTTTAGTCCCAAACCACTCCCAAAGCATATTTAAGGCATCGTAGGCTTGTATTAGGGACTTTATGATTAATTACAAATAGTTTTAATTTGGACGCAAATTTATGGCTCGAAATTGTATGATTGTTTGTGTGGTAAGTCTAGTAATGCCTCAGACCCTGTTCCGGCATTGAATACGGATAAGGGGTGTTATATGGGGTGCTGTAATGATGAGTTTCTGTTAAAGGTGTCAGAATATCAAAGGCTTATGGGTAGATTGTTGTACTTAGCAAATACACGACTATATATATCATATGTGGTTCAACACTTGAGTCAATTTATGCAAAAGCCCAATAAATCCCTCTTTAAAGTAGCGCTTTAGATTGTTCAGTACATAAAGAAGAATCTAAGGTTAGGGATTTTGTTGGCTGCGGAAAACAAAGAATAACTTGTTGCCTATTGTGATTCTGATTGTGCTGCATGTCCTATATCTAGAAGATCAATCACTGGATTTTGTATTAAGCTTGGGGATTCAGTTGTTTGCTAGAAGTTAAAGAAGTAAAGCACTGTCTCATGTTCTTCAGTTGAAGATGAATATGAGATTATGGCATCGACAGTTGCTAAAATAGTATGGTTGAATGGCTTGTTAAAAGAAATATGTTTTAATAAGTTCGATTTAGCCTTATTATTTTTTGACAGCCAAGTAACAGTTTAGAATGCATCAATTCCTGTGTTCCATGAGCAGACTAAACACATTGAAATCAATTGCCATTTTGTAATAGAAAAATAAGAGATTGGTTGATTTGGACACAGCATGTGCATACTAATGAGCAACTTGCAGATGTGACGACAAAGGCGCTTAGAGTCTGGCAACATGATTATTTTATATCCAGGTTGGGTGTCAAGGATCTTTATCACCGTCCAACTTGAGGGGGTGTGTTGAAAGGCTAGCTGGTAGTTACTGGTTAGTTAATGTTTTAGTTTGTAATCTAACTAGAAATTGTTAATTAGTTAGTTGGTTAGGGACTAAATTGTTGATGTATAAATATATTGTCACTGTAGTTTAAAAGATACCTTTTTTAACTTCTTAATGAAAAGTTACTTCTAGTAATTTTCTTTTCTCTTTTTCATGCCCTAGCCTTTACTCCTCTGCCTTAATTTTCATGTGTTCATCACTGGCGTGTCACAAGTTGATTACGGTCACCGATGTTTCTCAACATCTTCAAAGTGTGGATTTTGAACATAGTTCAAGTTTTTTTAGCCTTCCATATTGGATTTTAGAATCCTTGAGTATTGTGAGTTTAGTTTGGTCGATACTGAAAGGCTAGTTCTTGTTTTAGTGAAGGAGAGAATTTGGATGTTAGTAAAGCAAATGCGGGATTTTGTTTAGTGATTGTTCAACGTGATATTAGGTTTGAACTGGATTATGGAAAGGATTGTGATCAAGTTAATTGTATTTTTATTACTAAATATGTTAAATTCGATCCTAGTTTCATGTTTTTTAAGTAGATTAAGTGTGCGAATAAAGGGGAAATAAAAGTTTTATTGGAAAATTTAAATGGAGTCTCCACCGCTAAAATACCATATTTTAAAGTCGAGGTTGTCAGAAATGGTGGTGGGACTGGAAAAAATATTGGCATGCTCCACCGGATATATTGGAACAACACCGTTATAGTTTTTAGTGTACTCTAGTGGGATTTTAGAAAGGATTTTTAGGAGGTTTTTGGAGCTTGTAGGAGGATAAAGAACACAAAGAAGAAAAGAATTTGATATAAATATTGTGTTTTAGTATGGGTTTTTTATAAGGATTTAAGGGATTAACTTAAATTTTTTGTAATTTTTAAAGGGACTAAAAGAAAATTTTCCTTTTGTAGGTCTAGCTAATAATCCATTAAGGATTTAATGGTTGAGTGACCATTTTGGTCAATTTTTCTAATGGTAGTGACTAAATTGACAAAAAAAAATTAGGGTGACCAATAAGAAAAATGCTATTTTAGAGTGGCCTCTAATGTAATTTACCCTAATTTTATTTTAACCACTTAGCAGCAAAATTTGAGGCAAACGATGAGAAGAGAGGAACAAGATGTCACATCCTAAAATTAGGCCTAAATTTTCGAGGGTAATTTAGGGATTTTAGCTCAAAATGTTCTCGAAAACTTTGAAGTATTGTAAACCGAATATATATTTTATTATGGCATTTTGAAAATTAAATAAATCTTTTAAAATGATGTAGAAAAGACTTCCAATTTTAAAAAGAGGACTATTCTGTAAAAGGGTTAATTTAAGAGTAATTTTAAAGCAAATATGTAACACCCCTAACCCATATCCGTCGTCGGAACAGGGTTTCAGAGCATTACCAAAACTTTTAGAATGTTTTACAAATAATTTATATAAATTATTTTTCATTAACCGAGATCATTTCAAACGTCCCTTAATTGGACCCTCGAGGCCCAATACAAACATTAGAATCGAGTCGGGACTTAATCGGGAACTCTAAGAATTTTTCGTGACATTTCAAAAATTTTCCAAGGTGTAGGGTTCACACGCCCGTGTGACCCTAGAACATGCCCGTGCTGCAGGCCGTGTTCGACCTCGTGTAACTTTCTGACTTGTGCACACAGTCATGCCACAAGTCTGCGTGCTAGGCCGTGTGGTCAATTAATTCATTTCGAAATTAAGTGCAGGTTTCACACGGCCAAGACACACGCCCGTGTCTCTGCTCGTGTGCTCAATTCGGAGCATTCTATTTCTCAAAATTTAGGTGCAGGGGTCACACGGCCTAACTACACGCCTATGTACCCGGCTGCGTGTCACACATGGTCTAGACAACGCCCGTGTATCTGCCCGTGTGGACAAAATAAAGCCATTTATAGCTTTCTTTCTCACCCAAAATCACACTCATGACCTGCACTTGAAACACACATCCAATACCAACCATTTCAAGCATTCAAGTTAAGCAAACTCTATCATTCAACATGGCATACCATTACATGCATACATGTTCAAATTCTTGCCTTGGTTTTGTCCAAATGATAGGCATAATTTGATCAACTACTTAACACATATGTAGCTACCATATTATGACATTACAAATATATCAAAACAAAACATTACTAGCTATTCCAATGGCTAAATTACAAGCATCATTTATATTTACATGCCAATATGGCCAATATAACCTATACATGCCATTACAACCATAATTGATTTACCATATATACCGATATAGGCAGATGGATAGTGTGAGTGATCTCTGCCAAGCTTCCAATCCAACGAGCTTTCGATTTACTCTAAAATAGGGAAATAAAACTAAGTAAGCATAAAATTCTTAGTAAGTTCATAAAACATGGTACTTAACTTACCATTCACTCTATTTTGAGGTAACTATGTAAGGCATAATCAATCATTTTGACCTCAAGCCCTACACACATTCTCATTGCCCTTGTTAGTCATATATTCCATAGTAACATCAAATCATATATGGGATCAACAACAATCAAGTTTCCAAGCAAATATGCTTTCCACAACATGTATTCATTCAACATGCATAATTCGTCTCATTATTTCAAGTATAATTTCAAAATAGTTCATTTCGAGTATAGATCATTTCATATCAGAACTTTACTCATATTACTCGGAATATCAAGGCCACGATTAGCACACTCAAGGTGTACAAGTCTATAATCAACAATGAAAATATATTCATAAAATAAAGTCCAAGTACAAATATCATCATCTCGTGTTTTCATATATCATTTGTCATGTATCATCATTTACTTGTATTTCAGACGGATACATGTAATAACTCATTTTATCATTCATAACTTCTCATGTCTGGAATTGTCACTCATTGAATTTATTCGGAATATCAATGGATACGCAGGTAGTACACTCGAGGTGTACAAATCATGATCCTTCAATTCATGTCCAATGGTACCCATAAGGTACTATATCAGAGAGTACGCTCTCGAACCACACATGTATGCAATAGGATTACCAGTCCAGGCTAATTCCTTTTGATGACATATGTTCTAATGAGCTTGATCTGGATTACCCGTCTGGGCTAAATCCAATCCATAACATATGCTCGAGAGGACTTTTATCAGGATTACCCATCCGGGCTAAATCCTTTCATAAATGAAGTCAATAAGATTACTCGTCCAAGCCAAATCCCATCAACAACAAATGCATGACCTCATTCATTTCAAAAAATTACATTTATCCATCGATTCTTCCTTTATTCAAATGGGATTTAACATTTCTCAAGCATTAACAAGCATGTGATTATTTCCTACATCTAAATCATACATTTAATTCAAATAGATACATTCCACATTCATTTCAAGCATATAAGTAACATTTTTTATCATTTACCATTTATCGAGCATTATTATTGATCGGGCATTTTCATTTATCGGGCTATAACATGTGATCATTTCACATATTTATGGCATTTATACAATTCACAAACACAACATTAAATTCAACATAAAAACATATACAATTTAGTTACACGAACTTACCTCGACAATGTTCGTGTACGTAAAATCTACTAATCCGACATTTTCCTTTTTCCTCGTTCTAGCTCCAAATTTGGTCTATCTGAATCTATACGAGTAAATTTAACATCAATTTACCATATTTCACATTCAAATAGACTTAATTTTCATCCTAGGCAAAATTACCATTTTGCTCCTAACTTTTCCATAAATTCCCATTTTGTCCCTAGGCTCAAAAAATAAAATTTGTGCAATTTACTCCCTATTCCAAGCTTAACCAAAACCCCATTACAAAATTTACAGCACATGTATTCATAAAAATTTAGCATTTTTCATCAAATTTTACAACTTTACATTTTAGTGCCTAAATCATGTTTTCATCAAAAATCACTTTGTAAAAGTTGTTTATCTATCAACAAACTTTCATTTTCTACCATAAATTTCTAATTTTTGGCATATTCATCCATGACCCATTTTCCATACTTTGATACCTTCTCAAATTGATCCCCCAAATAGATAGATTAAGCTATCAGGGTTTCA
This sequence comes from Gossypium anomalum, assembly GCA_025698475.1. Taxonomy (NCBI): domain Eukaryota; kingdom Viridiplantae; phylum Streptophyta; class Magnoliopsida; order Malvales; family Malvaceae; genus Gossypium; species Gossypium anomalum. Next base: position 61,954,417 of record CM046968.1, on the reverse strand, counting down.
AAAATATCAAAATTACTAAAAACGAGACAAGAAAACTTACCCAATTTGGCCAAGAAAGTTTCTTCTCTCTCTCCTAGGGTTTCCATGTATTATTTTGGGGAAGAAGATGATAAAAATTATTTTTATTTCCATTTAATTAATTTATCATCTTTAATAATTTTACTTTCCAATTTAGTCCCTAGCCTTTTTCTAATTTTCCATGGATGAATCATTCAAAAATATCTACTAACTTTTTATTAATGGTCTAATTACCATATAAGGACCTTAAGTTTTAAATTCCATAGCTATTTGATCCTTCTAGCTACTAGAATTTAACTTTTTCATTTTATGCGATTTGGTCCTTCCCGTAATTAAACACATAATCGGTAAGATTTTCTTATCAAAAATTTCACATGACATTTCTAATATAATAAGGATCATATAATAAAATGAAAATAAATTTTATTTTTGGCTTTAATTTGTGGTCTCGAACCACTGTTTCAATTTCACCGAAATTTGGCTGTTACAAATATACCAAGTTTTAAAATTAGCCTAATTTATCCCCCTTTCACCCTAATATTGATATGAAAAAAAATGAGAGATTAGAAACATTCGCTTCCCCTTCTTCCCGTCAATTGAATCCCTAAAACCCCATTCACTGATTTTGATTACCAAAACTCTAATCTCTTGTTTTCTATCATCTTCTAAACATTAAACCTCCCTAGAATTACAAAAAAAAAATAGCATCAAGAACACCATGGATTTTACTATCGATTAACTTGTGGGTTTTCTTGGATTTACACCAAATGTTCATTTTTCTCCCAATGAAGGTAATTTTTCATTTTCCTATAAGTTTTTTTATGATATCTAGCCTTTTAAATTGAGTTTTTATCTATTGAATCAAAATTTTTGAATAAATATCGAAATTTGGGTGGATAATGGTGAAATTTGTGATTTTGAATGAAATAAATGTTTCAAAGTATTTTTCAACTCGTTTTAATGTGATTAGAAGGTTTCTAAATTCTCCGTAAAGTTTCACTAAAAGATTCTAAGATTTTATTGAGTTTTCATGAAAGTGGTCATTGTACGTCGAAATTTTGGAACCACAAATCTATGTAGTTTTGTGTAGTTTGAAGGTTTATAATTATTCATAGACATATAATTATATGATTGGAATTGATTTTAGGCAAAGAGAATGTGTAGAGATTAAGATATTCAAGTTTCTAATTTGCAAGTCAAAAATTTCAATTCCAAGAGGAAGAAACCTTAGACCTATGATTTTTATTGTTTGGGTGTGTCTATAGTTGTAAATTAATTATGTTTTTTGTGTGGTTAATTTTGGTGAAGATTCGAAACCAATAGAGCCTTCGATGAGTAAGGCAAAAGGAAAAGAAAAGCTAGTTTAGACTTTCGACAACAAGGCGAAAGTGCATAAGGTGAGTGTTTGGAATCATTGCTTGTAGACACAATTCATAGTGTTAATTTGGAATTTAAGGGTAGCCTAAACCCATACTCTATGTTCCAAGTGTAAGCTTTCTCATACCCTTATTTAATTTGTGTAATATGTGATTGTGTATTATGGAATTGTGAATTAAGATGTGATACTGTGACATGTGAAATATGCTTGTGATGGCTATTGTGAAAGTGTTAATTGTGGGCATGTTGTACATACCAATTGACTGTGATAATGTGGTGCTTATAAAGTAATGTGCAGTGAAAAAAGTGCAGAAAATGGTAAGTAAAATATATGTTTAATTGCAAATATTTTGGCCTTGTGATATTTGAGACCATTAGATATAGTTGGCATGCCATAGGATTTGTGAGTACTCACCCTAGTGTTGTGTTTTGGGGCATTAATGCCTGGGACAGATTTGGAGAGATAAGGGAATGTAAGCTCGGCTCCATTCAATGGGATATGTTGATATGTTGGAGAGTGTTAGCTAAATGCTACACTTTTAGGATATGTTCGATTCATTGAGTCATTGGTGTTTTGGAGATCCGTATATCCGATGTGTGGTGATTAGAGCCCACTTTTTTGTTTCATAGCCTCAAGTGCCAAATTTTAGTTTAAATGTGATTTTATAAAGTGTGATATTACGATATGTGATGTATGCGTAAACATGTGAATAATAAGCTAAATGCGTTGATTAATATTAGATGAATATGTTAGTATGTTCTCATAATAAATTGCGTATGTAATTGAGCTTTAATAATTTTCGTTTAACGTGTGAATGCATGTCTATTTGGTGGTTATTCTGATCATTCACTGAGCTTGTTTAAGCTCTCCCACTCTTTCTAACCATTGTATATATTTAGCGTTTGTGGTGTGAGCTGTACGAAAATACCAATGAAGTGATCCAAGTTAGACTTAGTAATTGAGAAGGTGATTTTATAGCTATTATTTTGAACTATGGGAATAAGGCAATGTGGTAGATTTGTTGGTTGATTATTGCCATGAAGTTTAGATGGTTGCTTGATTTTACTATTCATAGAACTTATGTACATTTGATATTAGTTCATTGGTTTGTTTAGCTTAAATTATTGATGACGCATTGTACTGCAAATATGGACGATTTGTTCATAAATATTTTGAGGTTTTATAAATTGTTGATGTAGTATGTGTCTAATTGTGTTTAATGCCTTGTTTTGGTGTTATTTTTTCTGTTTTGTGTAGGGGTATCGATAATCAGGTACTTTGTATAGATACATGCATATTAATTCGTTTATGTAGAAAGTAAGTAGCTTAATTTGGTATGAATACCAATTCTCGAGTATTGATACTCAAGATAATAATACTGATACTTTTCGATTGGTATCGACAGTTTGCTGGTTTTTAATTTTTGTAGGAAAACAGAATGCTAAAATGGTATCGATTTTCTAAACGGTATCGATACCATCTATGAGAAATATTGATACCATTGAATGAGTATCGATACCCATGTGACCTTTTAGAAATTTATGACAAATGGACTTTAAACATGCTTCTAACTCGTGATATGATCGTTTAATGCATGTTTAGTAATTTTAACATCGCCTAAGGTATTTTACACTTAAAACTCCAATAATTGTTTAACTATGATGATTTTCGCGTGCTAGTGAGACTTAGTGTAAGGTGTGATGATGTGACGTTGGTGTAGCGTCCTGTTACTTAGGCTTGGCGATTGGGCCAGGTATAGGGTGTTACACAACAACATTAATAAAATATAAGAAGATGGTGGAGACGTGATTTTTTGAAAAAAGGCTTAGGGGTTATTTTGGGCCCTTGGGCCAATTCTATCATAAAATCTTCCTAATTCCTACTTTGTTCAAATTAGTCCCTAAGCCATTAAAACTTAGAATTCACCTACAATTTTGAATTCATCTTTAGCCAAAATTAATACCCAATAGTTTCTAAAGAAAATATTTTTAAAAGAATTCTAATAAAATACAAATAAAAACTTTAATAAAATTTCTATTTAATGTAAACTATAATTAACCTAATATAATTCTAAGAATAATAGATTATTCTAACAGAAAATTGAAATTAGATAAGCCAATATTCTAATTTAACTAATGGCTAAAATAAATAATAACCATAAGACACAAGACATACAACACTAATATACCAAATGAAAAAAAAATTACAATTTAATCAATAACAAAAATTTCAAAATTCAGTTTAATCTTGAACTTAAAATTTTCAAATAAATTCGTGACACATAAAAATAAAATAAAAATAGAAACTAAAATAATCCTTTCAATCAAAAATTTCAAAAATAATTTATTCAAAACTTTTAATCAAATTTATCTCAGTCCAGCTCAAAATTCGAAACCAAAATTTCTAAGGCATTACAATTTTGATAACTAGATATGTAGATATGAATTTAAGAATGGATTTTGAATTCAAAATGTATTGAAATGTATCATATATATGTAAGAGATTTGTGAGATTTTCTGAGCTGTGACTGGTAAGAACTCAAATTCCTTACTATATGTGTGACAATGTTCGAAATATTTGGGCTATGTGAAGTGAACCACTTATCATTTTGCTATATATTTGAATGTTTAAAGGAGGATAAACTCTCACTGCAAATGGTTACCTTAGGGCTCTATTGACATTATAGAGTTAGTAGGATTGGAAAGATTCACTCCAGTTTAAATCTAATTAAGGGATGAAAAACTCTTTTAAAATGTTCACCGAGCTTGACACCTTCGAGTGGTCAACCTTGTCTCCAAGAAATATCTCGAAGATAGTTTGAGAATTAAAGCAACTTTTAAATGCTCCTTTGTTGATTACAAATATGATGAGTATGAAACCAAGTATGATTAATATGGATACGTAAAATAGAATATAAGTTTGTGTAGTTATGGGATAAGTGAATGGGTATGAACTTTGATCCCAAATTTTCTCCAAAGAAGGAATCGACACATGTGTATAAAAGTAAATAAGTGTATGTGATTAGGTTTATGGTTTGATAATCGGAAAACGAATTATGAGGAGAAAGTATGAGAATGCAAGTCTAGATATGGTGAGAAAAGGATAATTTGATTTAAGCAGTAGTTGAGGATTAAAGAAACGTTTGATGTGACTGTGATGGACAATAATTTGGTGTAGTAAGAAATTGTGTAACCTATCAATGAATGAAAAGCATGACCAAAATTGAGTTTGAGACTTGGCATTTGGCAACAAAAAGTGATTGATTCAATGTTGTAATAAATGTAATCGCCCAATTTTCATCGGTGTTGGAAAAGTCTTTTCGATAATAAATTTGTTAAGTCAAGCCATCCGAAAAGTTTAACTTAGAAGTTCACAATATGGGATTAAGAATTTGAATTAGCTAGTAATTAAATCAATTAAGCTGTTATATATATAGTATAAGAACTAAGTTATAAGGGGATTTAAATCAAGAGATTTGATTGAAACTTCCAACGAGTGTTTCTTAAGAAATTTATCATATCCTTAAAAACAATTATTTCATAAGCGATATTAGGATTAGTGGCTTGTAATGATCCAAACTATTAGTTTCCACTAATGATGTCATGAAAGCTTAGTGAACATTGATTATATTATTTATATTATTTAATTAAGATTAATTGGATTAATAAAAGATAGTGGGAGAGAGAAAAGCCTTAAAACATTTGATTTTGATTTTGATTTTGATTTTGATTTTCATTCTCATCTTTTTCAACCGTCTAAACTATGAATGTTTCTTCTTTCATTGCCGCAAGCTTCGATCACCATTTGGTAAGTTTTTCTTTTAAATTTTAGTTGGATTATTAATTAATGGTATTAGATATTAGAAGATAAAGTGTTGGATGTTTTAATTGATGAAGTTGCTATGATAGCTAGGGAGCATCGTATCACCTAGTGATCTCATAAAGTTATTTTTTAAATATTAAAGTGTATTTTGTATTATATTAGTGGCATATATACTAAGTCTCGTGATGAATATAAAGGTTGTAATGCGAATGGCATGTACTTAGGGCATCAACATGTATAAATATGTTTACTTCATATGTTAAATAGTTTGAAACATGGGTTATGGCGTAGTGGTTGAAGGCTTAAGAAATTAGCTGAAATTAAAAAATGTGAAACAAATCATAAATAGTTCTAGTATTGCCTGAGTGGAAGCTTCTATTGCCTAGGTAGTAACTTAATAAAATTATTATTTACTACATTACCGCTTGAACGACTCTTTAGAAAAAAAACACACTAATAACTCCAGTACCATCTAGGTGGGAGCTTTGACTGCTTGGGCGGCAACTTAATGTTTTGTTACTCTTTTGGGTTTTACTTGATTTCTTATAAATTCCTTAAAAATTCAAGTAACCTTTAACAAATTAAGTAACATTCTCATGTTTTACAGATTACCTCGTTCTATTGTTTTAGGTAAGAATATAAGATTTTTTTAAACTTTGTTTTGAAAGCATAAAATACATTTTGAATAGAATTTAAATATTTGTTCTATAATTTTATAAAAAAATGTTTTATCACTTTATTTTCCTAAATAAAGTATTGGTTTTGCTTCAAAAATGTCCTAGTAGCGTCAAACATTCGTACCGGCCATCCAAGATGGGAAAAGAGCGTTACATGGATTTTCTATTATAAAATTATTATTTAGTTAAATCTTTTTGTGAACAGAACTATTGTACTGATTCTCTATAAATAGGAACCATGTCTTGAACTATTAACACATTATTTACATAATTTTTGTCAGAAAATAAAGAAATTTTATTTTACGGAATAAATTATATTCTTTGAGAAAAACACATAGTTTCTTGTTAGTGAAAGAATTAACTTTTCTACTAAAAGTTAATAAATGTTTTTCTATTGAAAGTTAATAAAATTTTCATTCTATACAATTGGTTCATGATTCTTTGAGCGCCACTCAAAGCAATTTGTGGTTCAAGAATAGTGGAGATGGTTATTCAGAAGAAAATCAGGATCAACTTAACCACCTCGTATAAAGAATTTGTATAACTTTGGTTCATTTTTATTGTTATAAACATCACAATTGCTCGATTTTAAAGAAAAAATTTAAACTTCTATTTTTCCTAAAAAGATTATTTTCTAAACTAATTTTTCCAACAAAACCATGATTACTATAGTAATGATACTATGAAAATATGAAATCACCCTATTAAATGATGCGAAACATAGTTAGGGTATAGTTGGCATGTCATAAGATTCGTATATGTTGTTGGTGATAGCGTTATGGCACTTTGGCGCAAGTCATTCTGTGCAGTGTTACAGAGATCAATGCATTTATGTTTAATCAACACTTCGACGCTTATTATAGAGCATTAGGGGATTTATTTGCATACCCTTGTCTATTAGGGGTGTTGAAATGATTGGTTTGGTTAATACTCGAATCAAACTACCATTAACCGAATTAACCGAAATTTTGAAACTCGTAACCAAACAAATTTTTTTTGAAACCTATTAACTGGCTGATTTAATTTTAGTTAAACTAATTGGTTAATCAAATTAACTAAAATTTGTACATATTTTTTTGTTCAAACAAGTTTAAAACATAGAAAATATCCATGACAATTTTTTCTTTATTTTTAATTCAAATAAGTTTAAAAGAAATAAAACAATAGAACAATAACAACATTACATTAAAAATATAATAACAAACATTACATTAATTTTTTTTTTACTTTTCTTTGTTTAAATGTTTTACTTCTTCTTGTTTAGTTAGTTTAGTTTTAGTTTTTTTCAAATATTTTTAGTTTTCATAAAATTTTTAAACCATTATGAAAATATTTATAAATACATTAATTTTTATATATTGGGTTCATATAATGTATTGGCCCTATCTTTAATATATTGGGCCAATAATATATTATTATTAATAATTTCGGCTAATTGATTAATTAACCTGTTTCTAACCAAATTAACCAACAAAATAAATTTTCAAAAACCTTGAACCAACCCCGACGGAATTAAATTTGGTGATCGGCCGATTAATGGAACTATCAATTAAACCAGTTAAAATAAAAAAAAGCACACATCTAGTGTCTACATCCAATTAATAAAGGCTAAAAGTAAATAATGGTATGTGATATTAATCATGTTAATAATGAACGCATAATGATTCAGAACATGATATGTGACAATGATCATATTGATAATGAATTTGAAATGTTTATGATGATGAGATCCACAAAACGAAATGAGATCATGAATTCTTTCATAATGGTGTGAAATATGATATTATGTTGTTGATGAAATATTAGATGGTAGAATTGATTTAATTATTTGTTGTAATGTATTAGTAGTATGCTTATTAGCTTAATGTTTCATGTTTTGAATTCAAATTATGTTAGTACCACTGAGTATACAATATCCATCATGCGAGCGTATTTGTTTCTGTGTACAAGCTTTATTTAGGCACTTGAAGCAATTGTGAGTTTGATAATATCCAAGACATCAAGTCTCAAGTTAGCTAACCTTTGTAATGTTCTTATAATGATAAGTTATATATAGCATGTACCTAGTTCATCTGGTAGTATTTTAGAGTCTTTATGATGTATTAAATTGTAAATATTGTAATGTTGCATGTGTTAAATGTTTTGGGTGATTTTGGTACCACTTATCTTATGGTGAAATGGCTAGTTCTGCATGAGTTGATAATTGGTTCAAATAGGCTGAATTATAATCCATTGAATTCCTTGATTTAAGATGTTTGAATGTGTTTTATATACCAAATGGGTGAGCATTGGTTTGGTACAACCTTGGTGTGAATTAGGTGGTATTTAACATCACTTACATGCTTAATATATTGCACTTTGGAAACTTCGGTGTAGTAGCCCAAATTTGACCGGGCTGAAAATAGAAAGAATTAAATAAATAATTATTTATTTAAAATGTCCTTTTAAAAAGTCCAAATTACAAAGCCCAAGTCTAATACTGAAACACTACCCACAAACCAACCCTTACAATTTAAACCCAATAACCCCATAGCCAATTCTGGTGACCCAATACACCAATACAGTCATGGCCCAAATTTTTAGCAAGCCTAATGAGCCCCAAATTCACATACCCCAAATCAGACCCTAGGGTTTGTTTCCTTTCCCTCCTAGCGCCACAACTTCTTCTGGAAGCTTCGGGGAACGTCTGTCCAGCTCCCCGAACTGAGGCCATCAATGCACAGCTTAGATGATTCTTCAACTACCAATCGGGACCTTTCGGCATACTCAGGGCTCCTCACCGTCAGATTTCATGCCTCCATCAACGCCGATGAGTTTACCACCGAGATCTTCGTGATTTTCCTATGAAAAGGAAAGAAAGTCAGTAGGCAGATTAGTACAAAATATAGAAAGAAATCTTGTGATTCCTTTCCTAAAATATGTTAGTTTAAGGCTATAAAGCCTTTCTAGGAAGCTGTAAAAGGGGACTTACGTTTTCTGGAAGAGATACATAGATTCAAAAAAAACATTTATTCTTACATACCGTCTTGATTCGCGTCAAAAAGGGGAGATCTACCGATCTCCGACCACCGTATGTGGTGGCATAAACGGGGGCGCGTGAGCACGTGCGAACCCTTAAACATAGGCACGACGGCACTCCGAGACCGGTCCTCGAGTCCTCTTCAGAGGATTTCTTTTGTTTTTTTTTTTTTTAGCTGGGTGCAAAATTGATTTCTTAGGCTTAAAATTTGGCTTATATAGCCCGAAAGAAACGGTGTCATTTTAGCTTAAGTCAATAAGCTTAAAACGACGTCGTTCCAAAGACCAGGATCAGCGTGTTGACCCGATTACCCGGGGAGGATCTGCGTGTTTTTAAAGATTGGGTTAATTACCCAATTAGTCCCTCCACCTTTCTCTCGTTTACAATTTTGTTTTGTTTTATTTATGATTTAGCCCTGATATTTTGTTTCAGTTTTAATTTAGTCCTTGTAGTAACTGTTTCAAGTTCTGGATTAAAACGTCGCCGTTTAAGGACAAGGGAAAATTTCCGATGAGTCCCTAGGGTTTTAATGGCCATTTTAATTAGGTCTGATCTTAGTTATTTTCTTATTAAATTAGCCACTGATTTTTTATTTATGTTCAATTTAGTCACTTTTATCCCTTTTAATCTATTTATAACTTATTTATTTTAAACTTTATATATATACTATTATATTTTAATATGAATATACGTATTATATGTCTTATATTTATTTATATTATATTATGTCATATCTTTCTATTATCATATTAATATATATTAACATATATCATTACTTATTATTTATTATAGTATATTCTTATCACATAATGTTTATATATTTTTATATTATTATATTATTTTATATTTTAACAAATATTATTTCATATTGTTATTGTTTATTATATATTATTTTTTCACAAATTATTATTATTATTTTACATTACTGTTTATATATTATTATATTTTTACTTATATATCTATTAGTTATTTTTATATTATATATTATTTTTACATATATACATTTCCATACAATAAATTATAATTATTTTATATTATGTCATTTTTATACCATTATATATTTTTTATCTATATATTATTATCATTAAAGGTTTTAACTTGTATTATATAAGTATCTTTATTTATATGTCAATAATTACTTTACTCATATTCTGTTATTACATATTTTGAAGATATTATTATATTATAATTTGTATAATACGTATACTTCATCATTAATTACTTATTTCATATTATTCTAAACTTATATATTATATAATTATTTTATTGTAAATATAAATTCTTTTACATATTTGATATTTTTTATATTAATTTTCTAAATCAATATATTTTATTTCTTTTGTAATTATTATTCTTATAAATATATTTTTACTATATATTATACTTTTAAATCTATTATTAAAATCACATTTTTATATGCTCCTTATATTTACCAATTATTTATATTATACATGTTTTTTTTTAAAAAAAAACTTATGTTTTATTATTATACAATATTTGCTTTTACTTTAATATATTTTATATATTATGCAATACCTTAGACTTTTATAATTTACTTTCAAATGCATATTTTTATTATATATGTGTCAAAATTGTATATCATGCATCATTTATATGTTTAAATATATGTTAAATTACATGTTTATGGGTTTTTACCTATTCCTCTTAAGTATATATTGCGTTTTATGTATATCTTTCTTATTTTTTTTATCATGTTTTATTTCTTATATATATTGGTTAGTATATAATATTTATGCTGTTGTGCTATTATTATAATATTTTATCTCGTATGTTATGTTAATATGCTCCTTCATGTATCGATTTTAAAAACAAGACCTCAAAGTTTTCAAAAATAAAAAGGCAATGCTTGGTGTTTGGAAGCTTCGAGAAAAGTAGTGCCCTAACTTATTAGGTTGCAATTTTTCCTCGTTGAGTTCGAATAGTCAAGTACCCTTCTAAGTTTTTAAGATTTTCAAAATACGAGCAACTGTCTTGGAATTTCAAAATGTTGTGTCCTAACTTACTGGATGTGGCGTTTTGTCATTTCGAGATAGGGATTTCCAAAAAGGCTAACTTAGTATCAATATTTTGATACAAGCGAACCTTAATTTTCAAAAAAAAAATCAAAATATTTTAAAGAGGATTGCATCTTAAAAATTTTAATTTCCGACCTTAAAGACATTTGATAATTAATTAGGTACCAATTTATTGGGCGTTACGAGGGTGCTAATCCTTCCTCGTATGCAACCGACTCCCGAACACGTTCTTTTTATTTCGTGGACCAAAACTAATGATTTTAAAACAAAATGTTTTAAAGGTGATCCAATTACACCTAAAAAGATTGGTGGCGACTCCCGTTTTCGTTTTTCTTAAAGTCGATTCCCATTTTCCAAAACTCGATTTAAAAATGGTCTGGACAGCTTGGCGACTCTGCTGGGGACTAATAAGAGAGTCAAGCCATGTAATTGATTATCTCTTGTCTTAATATCAGAAATTAAAAATTTTAAAATTTAATCCTCTTTGCATTACATGTGTTTGTATTATTGCATGTGTTGCTATATTCTGATACGCATTGCATTTGCATGACCGTTGTGGTCACACCCTTAAGTGGGAGTGAGAAGCTACGCCTTCGTGAGGTTTTCACCTCCGTGCATGATAGTGGATCACTTTCGGGATACATCCGTACCTACGGTTTCGTGAGATTTTCATCTCCGTGTAGTCATAGGGAAATGTATCCCCCTGAACTGAACTCGATTTAAATGAGCCTATAATGGGTGAGGATCGAGGAATCTGCTGGTTCAGGTACCTCAAACTTTAGAACCAACCTCATATAGAAAAAACTGTAAGAGCCCAACTTAGTTAGAGTTAAACCATAGATATTACCCTTATTATCATTGAGATTCTTTGATATCATGTGATACTGACTATTTTTTTTCTTTTGTTTGCATGACATTTTTGCATTTACAAAGGTATCGATTCACGGTCAGTCTCTAAGTTAGGAAGTTTTGTTATGGAGAATGGACTTATTGATAGAGTGGAAGGCAACGCCGATGTTCATATATGGTCTGAGCAAACTCATTTAGAAAAGGGAGATAGCATAACTATGGGATACGTGCCGGAGTTGTCAGATTATACTCGTATTAGTGTCACACAGAATAATCTCCAGGAGCTTAAGGAATTTTGGGATCAGTGGGGCAATAAGACCAAGCAGTTATTCTACGATAATCATGGAGATCTACCTTACTTGCTTGATATTCAGATAAATGAGCACTTGTTCCGAGCCCTTGCCCAGTTTTGGAATCCGGCGTACAGTTGCTTCACTTTCGGGGAAGTAGACTTGGTACCTACTGTGGAGGAGTACACTGCCTTACTTCGTTGTCCTAGGTTTCAGAGTGACTGGATCTATTCTCGAGCTGCTTGTGTTCCCACCTTTTGGAAGAAATTATTGACCATTACGGGGATGAACGGACAGTGGATCATGGCTAGAATTAAAGAAAAGGGTGAGTGCAAGTGCATTTCATGGGATGCTTTGAAAGATTTGATTTTGACACACCCCGATGAGACAAAGAGGGTAGACATTTTTGCCTTAAGTTTGTATGGATTGATGATTTTCCTTAGGGCTTTGGGATCTGTGGACGAGGCGACCACAGATCTTTTTCATCGACTCAGTAAAAGGGTCACTTCCGTTCCTGCGATTTTGGCAAAGACATTCAGGTCCTTAGGTGCGTGTAGGAAGACTGGTGCAGGCAGGTTTATAGGGTGTGCTCAGTTACTCATGGCTTGGTTCTACAGTCACTTCCGATTGATCGATGGGATTGTTTGTCAGGTTTTCTTCGAGAACTATTCCTCGTTCAAAGATATAGTAGCATCATCTAGAAAAGTGGATGTGCCAGAAGAAAATTGGATAGCGTTGCTTTGAAATCTTCAGGCGGAGGACGTTGAGTGGAGAGCCCTATGAATGGTTCCTGGAGAGGTACTTTATCGATGCGGTAGCTTTGATTGGGTTCCCCTATTGGGAATTTGGGGTGCCATTGGTTATGTCCCTTTGCTCGTATTAAGGCAGCATGGATTGAGACAGTTTGTACCAGTGACTCATGGGTTGGCTCAGAGCAAGTTTGTATACAAAGGAGTCGATTATAAGAGGAAGGTTAGCGAGGTTTCTAGCGCTTGAAACAAGACTCGTCGATTGAAGGGAGTGGCCGTTGGTCCTGTTACGACCCCGGAATATGTCGAGTGGAGGAGTCGAAGGATTAATGATAATGTCCCTATGACAAAAATAGAGGAAGCTCGACCAATGGAGGAATACTTGCAAGTGATACCCTCAGAGATTGATATCATAAAGTAAGAATTTAAGAGAAAGAATTTAGAACTCGAAAAGAAGATAAAAAAGCTTGAGGAGGAGAAGATGTACCTGAGTCTAGATGTTAACCTGCAAAAGAAGGAGGTTGAAAAAGCTAGGAAGGAAAAGAGGAAGGTGGAGGAAGACCAAGATGATTTAAAAGATGTGTATAAGAAAGCACAAGTATCTTTAAAGCGAGTGGGGTTAGAAAAGTCTTAAGAACAGAGGCAGAAAGAAGTTCAAGAGGAAAAAGCTAGAGCCGAGTATTGGGAGAGAAAGTTCCAAGAGATGCGAGCACAAAATTCGGCATTAGAGAAAGAGAATAAAGGGTTGAAGACTAAGGTAAATGAGCTTGGAAGATCCCTTCATTGACACCAAAACCATGATCCTACGGTCGAGTTAGAGGAGCTAAAAAGTAAGGTTGAAGATTTGGAAGTGGCATTGCATGATGGTGAACTTCGGATTGAGCAACTCGAGGCACAAAAAGATTGTATAAAAGGAGAACTCCATCAAGTTAAAGGTCAAGTCTTGGATAGGGATTACATTATTGGTGAAGCTATAGCCCAGATCCGAGAGATTGCTAAATATATTCAAGACTTAGCATTACGAGCTGATGTGTTGAGTATAATGTACGAGTCAGTGTCTGATAAAGGTCAAGAGTTAGCCCTTTTATTAGACAAAGTTAGAACTTTGGGCATTAGGGCAAAGGCGTATTTGTAATCCATTTATATGTAAAGATATTCTTTTTCTAAATAAAGTTTTTTAAATGAGATTGAATCGAGATCGATGCCTTTTTGTATTCATGCATTTCCATTACATCACATCATATGCATTCAAAGTTATAAAAAGACCCCAATTAGTTAAAGTTTACTTCTAAAGGTAGAAAAGAAAATCTGGAAATCACACATCCTTACGGCACCCGCACTAAAACTAAGAGTATGGATCAAAGGTTCGAGCAACTGCAAAAAGATATGCAAGACCAATTGCAAGAGCAGTTGGCCAAGATGCAGTATGACATGAGGGAACAAATGTTGGAAGCTCAGAGGAATATGATGGCTGAAATGGCTCAGCTTCTAAGGGCCACTGATAAAGGGAAGGCCCCCATGGCTATTACTGATGAGGAGGGTGAGAATCGTCCTCCGGGTTTTACTCCGCCCAATGTGCCACTACAAACTAAACCACCTCCTAGAAAACCATCTGTCACCGTGGGGTCTCAACATGGGCCAGTTGATGCTGGGGTCCATATGAATTACTCAAATGGCTCGGGATTCAATTTGGGTGATAACCCTACTAATCCTCTCATTCCTGATCTAGATATGGTGGAAAAGGAAGATTTGAAATCCGAAGCTGCAAGGCAGTTGGATGAATGCTACAGATGGCTGGAAGAAAAATTCAAGACTTTGGAAGGCGCCAGCAATCATCATGGGATTGATGCCAAAGACTTAAGTTTGGTCCCAGACTTAGTGTTGCCTCACAAATTCAAGATGCCAGAGTTTGAGAAGTACAATGGTACTATTTGCCCAGAAGCCCACATCACAATGTTCTATAGAAGGATGACTGGGTACGTAAACAATGATCAGCTATTGATTCATTGTTTTCAAGACAGTTTAGTGGGAGCGGCAGCCAGGTGTTGCAATCAGTTGAGTTGGGCTAGAATAAATTCATGGAGGGATCTTGCGCAAGCCTTCATACAGCAGTACAATCATATGACTGACATTACACCAGACAGGATCACGCTTCAAAATATGGAGAAGAAGCCGAATGAAAGTTTTAGGCAATACGCACAACATTGGAGGGAGGTGGCAATGCAGATTCAACCACCACTGTTGGAGAAAAAAACTACCATGTTGTTCATCAATACTCTGAAGGCTCTATTTATCACTCACATGATTGGAAGCACTACCAAAAGTTTTGTGGACATAGTTATGGCAGGAGAGATGATAGAGAATTCCATAAGCAGAGGCAAAATTGAGGGGGAAACAGCCAAAAGATCAGCCCTAAGAAGGAAAGACAATGAGGTGAACAATACAAGTAGCTTCAACTTGAAAGCAGTCACGGTTAGTCAACCCAAAGTAGCCACAGTTGGTCAACAGGGCTCTCAAAGGCAGGAATCTGGCACCAGGCAGGAGAGGATGCAATTTACGCCTATACCTGTGACGTATTGTGAGCTTTATCAAAGCTTATATGATGCGCATGCTATAGCCCCTTTCCATTTGAAACCATTACAGCCTCCATATCCTAAATGGTATGACGCAAATGTCAGATGTGAGTACCATGCTGGAATATCGAGGCACTCAATTGAGAATTGTACCGGATTCAAGAAAGTCATAGAGAGGTTGATCAAGAACGGGGTTTTAAAATTTAATAGTACCCCAAATACGAAGAACCTTTTGCCGAACCATGGCAATCAATGAGTGAATGTCGTTGGAGAAGTTAGTGAAAGAAGGATGAAGGAAAATGTTGTTGAGATAAATATGCCTTTAAAGATAGTTTGGAACGAAATGGTGAAGAGAGGGATGATAACCTCTGAGAAAAGAAGGGAAGAAATAGGGAACTACTGTGAGTTCTATGGAAAAGAGGGTCATGAAACCCAAAATTGTGAAGAATTCAAAGCCTTGGTGCAAGGCTTCATTGATAATAAAGAGCTACAAGTTTTTAAAGGTAGCTCTTATAGAAGAGAAATAAGCACACTAGAAGGTGAACAAAAAGGAACCAGCCGGCCACGGATCATTATCTCCCTACCAGGGAATAATAAAGTGGGGGCGCAAACCAGACCCAAGGTCTTCATCCATAAACCCACTCCTTTCCCTTACAAAGATCACAAGAGGGTGCCATGGAGTTACGACTGCAGTGTAACAGTACATGAGGGGGAGAGTATAGCCAGTGCATCTAAAGAAGTGCAGAATAAAGGTTCCTATACAAGAAGTGGGAAGTATTATGATGAGGGGGTATTAGAATAGAGCCCACGAAGACAAAGGATGTTGATGTCAAGAAGAAGAAAGAGACTGAAATACCCATCAATGAACCGGTAAGGGAGGAGGAGGCTAAGGAATTTTTGAAGTTCCTTAAGCATAATAAATATAGTGTGGTCGAGCAGTTGCGTAAGCAGCCAGCGCGTATATCAGTATTAGCCCTTCTAAGTTCTAAGGCACATCGGGAGGCATTGTAACGTCCCAAACCCGAGACCGTTACCGGGGTTGAAAACGAGGTATTTACGGACTTACTTCATTGGCTTACACGGTTCATTTTTAAAATTTCAGACATGCTGGTTAACTGCATCACGACCACTTTTAAAATCATATCTCGAGTTCCGAAGCTCGAAAACTTAATCCGTAAATTTTCTCTGAAACTAGACTCATGTATCTATCTACACATTTTTTTCTAGAATTTTTTATCAGACCAAACGGTACAGTTTATTAGATTAAGTCTCCCCTGTTACAGGGTTCGACTACACAGACCTTCATGCATTGCAACTTAAGTATCTTCCTATACAGGGCTTCAAATCTTATGCCGTTTGTTTCTAAAGAAACTAGACTCAACAAGAAATCTGTACATATGGGGCATGACTTCTAATTATCTCTGGTTAATTTATAGCAAATTTTCAAAGTAAGAACAGGGGATCCAAAAATCGCTCTGGCCCTGTTCCATGAAAACCTAAATATCTCTTAACATATGACTCATTTGGCCGTAACGTTTCTTCGATATGAAAGTAGATTCATCAAGGTTCGATTACATAATTTATTCACTAATTAACTCCATTCTTAAAAATTTTAGCGATTTTTCAAATTTACCCCATTGATGCTGTCCACATCTGACTTTAGGGTAGACTTTACCTATTGCCTAGATTCCATGATTTAACTAATCCGATAGCATACATAGCACAATTTATAATTGTGATTAACCATCCCAATGGTCAATCATTGCCAAACATATCCGTACTTCTCGATAACCATATACATACACGATGATTATAATATTATGATTCAAATATGAACACAAGCCATTTTCGCATGGCTAACCAAATTTATACAATTCCAAAAGGTGCATGACCATTAACAAAGAGGGTAGTCCTATACATGCCATTTCAAAGTTCAACCAAAAATGTACCAAAAGGAGCGTTGATAGTGTGGGTGACTTCGATCGACAATCCGGATCCGATAACTGACGAACCAAAATCTATAAAACAAGGAAAATCAAAGAAACGGAATAAGCGTTTAATGCTTAGTAAGATTGAGTAGTGAAATTGTGCTCAACCGAAATATAGCATTCATATGACTAAACAAATAATCTCATACTCACATATACTCAAAATCATACCTACTTCATATTTCCAATCCTTATATTCATGCGTAAGAAAATCAAATTAACTAAAAGCCTAAGTGATTAATCGATGGAGCGAATATCATTATTTTAACGAAATCAACTATTTCGATACATATTCAAAACATACCTCATCTATTGGGACTTTTCGAGTGTATTAATTGAACTATTACAGCAAAACCATTCATTCTTCAAACCAAGTACCTTCGGATTTGACCGGACATAGCTACGTGCTCAAATGCCTTCGGGACTTAGCCCGTAATGGTAACTCGCACACAAATGTCTTGAGATTTAGCCCGGATATGGTAACTCATACAAAATGTCTTGAGATTTAGCCCGGATGTGGTAGCTCGCATAAATGCCTTCGGGGACTCAGCCCGGATATGGTATCTCGCACAATTGCCTTCGGGCTCAAATCGGTTATCATCGAATATCCATGCACATAGAAATAAATCATGACATATCTATATTTCGATTTCATAATTAGAATTCCAACACAAATCGCTTATCAAGCAATATCATTTTCTGTTCCTTAACTATATACTAGAGCATGACTTTGATTTACTTAAAACATAATCTAAATTGAATCGTAACCTAAGCTCCATTACTCAAAGACTTACCTCGGATATACTTGAACGATGGCAAAGTGGCTACTCGGCTACTTTTCCTTCCCCTTATCTCAAATTGTCCCCTAAGCTCTTGAGCTTAAGTTCAACAAATTTAAACTAGTCATTAATCGACTATTAAAGCATCACTTTAAGAATATAATACATATAGATTCGGCTTTCACACATATAGATTATAGTAAGCTTTATAAAAATTGATAATTAATTCATTAACAAATTTTCTTTAATGCTTACATTATAATTACAATTTCCCTATAAGTTCACTTCCTGAGCAACAGCCAGTAAAGTATTTATAATTGGAGTTATGAAACTCCAAATCGATTGCCGTAAATTTTTCTTGACAGAAGACTCATTCATCTATTATCCATAAAATTTTCATAATTTTTAGTTTAGCCCAACAATACCAGATTTTTCTTAAAGTTCACCTTGTTTCACTGCTTGACTAAACTGACCATTCTTCACTACGAATCAGATTTCTCAATGTACAGAATTCAAGATGTGTTCTCACTTATTTCATTTGAAACTAGACTCATTAAGGAATCTAAGCATATAAATTTTATCTTAAGGCCATTTTTGTACAATTTATACTGATTTAATAAAAACAGAACAGGAAATCTAGTAGTCATTTCGACTCAACCCCACAATAATTCCAATATCTCAAGATCGGTAACTCTTTTGTTTCTATAGTTTCTTTCGTAAGAAACTAGACTCTTCAAGCTTTCATTACATAATTTATCCAGCTTCTAACTCAACTCCGACAAATTATGGTGATTTTCCAAAATCACCTTACTGCTGCTGTCCCCAAGCAGTTTAATACTAAATCACTTTTTCAAACATTCCTAGTATACATTCTATTCAAGTATGTATATTAACAATCGAATTTATCAAATAACTATCTATAAAATTCACTTCAACATTCTCAATACAATACCTGGTGTTCAAACCATTATTCAAGTTCAAAATTCGGCTAATACACACATATATATACACTAGAAATCAATTGTTAACATTTGTATTTCACCTTAATAGCTAACTTAGTAAACCTTATTTCAACCTACAATTGTTCTTAACACAATTAAAACATCCTCTTCATTCCATCCATTAAAAATGTATACATTACCCAAATACCTAAAATCACATTCGGCCAAGGAACACAATTTGTTAGCCGATTCTTTTCATTTAGCAACTAATGCCCAATGTGCTCATTTGTTAAACTCTCATTCACCTATGTACCATTTTCCATCCAAATAACATGAACAACAACCCTTTCATGAACATCTTTCTCTTAACCAATTTCTCATGATACCAACCAAAATTCAAGATTTGGACATGGGTTAACTAAGGAACTTAGTAACTAACTCAATACATTCAACAATTTCAAAAGCTATTAAGAATTTCATACCTTAACCAAGACTAGGTGTGACCAAATGCTTGTTTTCCCCTTCCCCTTTCTTCTTAGAGTTTCGGCCAAGGAGCAAAAAGATGAACACAAATTTTCTTTCTTTGTTTTATTCATCTAATTAGTTAACTCCTATTTTTATTTATTTATTTATTTTTTATACTACTAATACATTATTTTATTAATATAACAAACACATAATGCTTATCATCATTGTCATGGCCGGCCACTATTCTTAAGTGGGAAAATTGACATGCAAATACACTTTTTTGACATTATGCACTATTAGGTCCTTATACATTAACCTATCACATTTCAAAAGTGTCACACCTAAGTCCTATTGAATAAATTCACATGCAAATGACCAAATCAAAGCTTGAAACTTTCACACTTGTATTTAATCACTTCATAAACATGAAATATAACTTATAATTATTTTTATAGCTCGGTTCTGTGGTCCCGAAACCACTTCCCGACTAGGGTCAAATTAGGGCTGTCACAACTCTCCCCCACTTAAGAAATTTTCGTCCCCGAAAATCTTACCGGTAAATAGGTTTGGGTATCGTTCTTTCATAGAGTTTTCGGTTTCCCACGTAGCTTCTTCGATCCCGTGTTTGAGCCATAACACCTTTACTAACGGAACCCTTTTGTTTTGCAACTCTTTCACTTCACGAGCTAGGATACGAATCGGTTCTTCTTCATAACTCATATCGGATTGAATTTCAACTTCTGATGGATTAATTACGTGTGATGGATCAGATCTATAACGTCGAAGCATTGAAACATGAAAGACGTTGTGAATCTTTTCAAGTTCAGGAGGCAAAATCAATCTATAAGCAACTGGACCAATTCGTTCGGATACTTCATATGGCCCTATGAACCTCGGACTCAGTTTGCCTTTACGGCCAAATCTAAGTATCTTTTTCCAAGGTGAAACTTTAAGAAACACTTTGTCTCCCACCTGATACTCAATGTGTTTTCGTTTCAAATCCGCGTACGACTTTTGGCGATCTGTGGCGGCCTTCAGACTTTCACGGATTACTTTTACTTTCTGTTCAGCATCTTTAATCAAGTCAACTCCGAAAATTTTTCTTTCACCGAGTTCAGTCCAAAACAATGGCGTACGACATTTACGCCCGTATAAAGCCTCGTAAGGTGCCATTTTAATACTCGATTGAAAACTATTGTTATAAGCGAATTCAATCAAAGGTAAATACCGTTCCCATGAACCACTAAACTCAAGGATACAACATCTCAACATATCTTCAAGTATCTGAATTATCCGCTCAGATTGACCATCACCAGTGGATGAAAAGCGGTGCTAAAATGCAACTTGGTACCCAAAGCTTCTTGCGCTTTCTTCCAAAATCGCGAGGTGAATCTCGGATCTCTATCCGACACAATAGAAATAGGTACCCGTGCAATCTTACAATCTGAGAAATATACAATTCAGCTAGTTTATCCAAAGGAATAATCCGTGACGTCACGGGAATAAAAAATGAGCCGATTTAGTCGATCTATCAACAACAACCCAAATCGCATCTTTCTTACTTGTCGACAATGGCAAACCTGATACAAAATCCATCGTAACTTTCGATCCCATTTCCATTCGGGTATCATGATCGGCTGGAGTAAACCTGTAGGCACTTGATGTTCCGCTTTCACTTGTTGACATATTAAACACTTCAAACAAAATCGAAATGTCTCGCTTCATGCCATGCCACCAAAATTGACGCCTCGTGTCGTTGTACATTTTCGTGCTTCGGGTGAATTGACATTCGGCTACAATGAGCTTCGTTCAGAATCGTCGAAATAAGTTCTGAATTTCTTGGAACACACAACCGACTTTTGAACCTCAAACAATCGTCATCATCAACTTGAAACTCTGACTCCATACTCGAAACACATTCAGCCCGTTTTGCAACCAATTCTTCGTCGACTTCCTGAGCTTCACGAATTTGATGAATCAACAATGGTTTGGCCTTTAATTCTGCTACCAACACATTGTCGGATAGAATAGACAAGTGTACATTCATTGTTCGTAAAGCAAATAGTGATTTACGACTTAAAGCATCCGCAACCACATTAGCCTTTCCCGGGTGATAGTCAATGACAAGTTCATAATCTTTTAACAACTCGAGCCAACGTCTTTGTCGTAGATTTAAGTCTCTTTGGGTCATCAAATATTTGAGACTTTTATGATCCGAAAACACATGGCACTTCTCACCAAATAAGTAATGTCGCCATATTTTCAAAGCAAATACGATGGCAGCTAATTCGAGATCGTGGGTCGGATAATTTTTCTCATGTGGCTTTAATTGTCTCGATGCATACGCTACAACTCGACCTTCTTGCATCAATACACAACTCAACCCAAGTGGGAGGCATCACTATAAATGACAAATTCTTTGCCTGATTCTGGCTGCACTAAAATTGGAGCTTCAGTCAAATAAGTTTTCAGTTGATCAAAACTTTTCTGACACTTTTCCGTCCATTCGAACTTAACATCCTTTTGCAGAGAGCGTCATTGGCGTGGCTATCATCAAGAAGCCTTTTACAAATCTTCGTAATGAGTAACCTGCAAGTCCCAAAAGCTCGAACCTCGTAATATTTCTGGAGGTTTCCGATTAAGTATGGCTGAAATTTTGTTCGGATCAACTCGAATACCCGATGCGGATACCACATGACCCAAAAAGCTAACCTCTCTTAACTGTAACTCACACTTACATGAACTTAGCATATAACTCGCTTATCCCGTAAAATTCGTAACACTAATCTCGTGTGCTCAAGGCATGTTCGGTCTCATCTCTTGAATAGACCAAGATGTCATCAATAAACACGACTACAAACCGGTCCAAATATTGTCTGAAGATTCGATTCATCAAATCCATAAATACCGCAGGGGGCATTAGTGAGCTCAAACGGCATCACTAAGAACTCATAGTGGCCGTATCTCGCTCGAAAGCGCTTTTAGGTATATCCGAATCTCGAACTCGTGGCGATAATAACCCGATCTCAAATCTATCTTTGAAAACACCGAGGCTCCTTCAGTTGATCAAACAAATCATCAATACGCGATAACGGATATTTATTCTTTATCGCCACTTTATTCAAATGACGATAGTCAATGCACAACCTCATGGTTCCGTCCTTCTTTTCACAAACAAAATCGCGCACTTTAAGGTGAGAAACTTGGTCGAAATAAACCCTTATCCGTCAACTCTTGCAACCCGAGCTTTCAATTCCTTTAATTCCGTTGGTGCCATACGATACGGAGCTATCGAAATCGGTGTAGTCCTGTACAAGCTCGATGCCAAACTCTACCTCCCGAACAGTGTGGTAAACCCGGTAATTCTTCTGAAAAACATCGTGGTATTCACAAACCACCGCACAGTTCAGCTTCTTTTCTAACTCTTTGTCCTCCAAGACATACGCAAGGTATGTTTCACACCCTTTCTTACACATTTACGAGCCAAAGATCGATTTATATTACACTGGCAACTTATTCGAGTCGATGACTCGACTCGGATTATCTCGTTATTTACACATCTCAAATCGATGGTTTTTCTTTTGCAATTTACAATTGCATCATGTACTGATCAACCAATCCATACCAAGGATAACATCAAATTCGTCAAATGGTAAAAGCATCAAATCACTAGGAAAATGTAAAACCTCGGATTACTAGAGGACATTTCTTGCACACTTTGTCGACAAGCACGCAACGACCCAAGGGATTTGACACCCGAATTACAAACTCATGAGACTCAACGGTGAGAGTCTTACTCGGATGCTAAGGTTTCACATACATATGAATGAGTAGAACCGGGTCGATTAAAGCAATCACATCGAGATCAAAGAGAGTAAAAGTACCCGTAATAACATCCGCGAAGAGGCATCCTCGCGTGCGCAGATATAGCATAAGCTCTAGCCGAGCACGAGCCTCGATCTGGTTGTAACATCTCTAGATCCTCTCGACCTCCACTAGCATTCCCGCATTTCTAGATGGTCTACCTCGAGCGAGCGTGTAGCACCTGCTTTCCCACTCGATTTACATTCTGCTCGCATAGTCTCGGACAATCCTTGATAAAGTGGTCAGCTGATCCACACTTATAGCAGGAGCGGTCATGGAATCTACATCTCCCCGAATGCCATTTACCACAATGCTGACACTCTGACCTGTCCCGTCGATCATTTCCCACACTGGCAACCGAAGTGACTCATGTACTCACAGGAGGTCGATCGCGATCTCATCTTGAAAAACCTGAAGTGTCTTTGGATCGGCCAGAATCATCCCTAAATTTCTTCGATGACTGCTAAAAAGGCTTTCCCGATGATCTCTTACGAAACTCTTTGGCTCCCATTTCAGCTTTTCTTTTCTCCTTACCGAGCTCTTCGGCTTTGCAAGCTCGCTCGACAAGTACTACAAACTCTCTGATCTCTAAAATGCCAACATACAATTTTATATCTTCATTCAAACCATCTTCAAAACGTTTACACATTATAGCTTCTGAAGAAACGCATTCTCGAGCGTACCGGCTAAGCCTCACAAACTTTCGTTTCGCTCATAATCGATGAATCATCATGGAACCTTGTTTAAGTTCAAGAAATTCCTTTCATTTTTGATCAATAAATCTCACGGCTAATATACTTTTTCCGAAACTCGGTTTGAAAAAACTCCAAAGTTACCCGCTCTTTAGGCACAACAGAAATCAACATATTCCACCAATAGTAGGCGGAATCACGTAACAAAGAGATAGTACACTTCAGGCATTCCTCGGGTGTGCAAGATAGCTCATCAAGTACCCGGATAGTGTTGTCCAACCAAAATTCAGCTTGCTCGCATCATCATCGCCATCCGTAGCTTTAAATTCATAGCCCTGCTTTTCGGATTACATCAATCGGGGCTTGTTTAACCTCATCCGTCGACACGAGGTACCGCAGCAGTGCGAGAGGTATTAGTCGGGAGTGGGGGTTGTGGAACAGCCGTATTAGTTCGAATGTATTGGTTAAACCAATCATTCATCACATTATAAAAGGCTTGTCTAGCCTCATCGTTTTGATTGCTCGCAACAGGTTGAGAGTCCATCGGCACTGTCCCGTACGCGGGAGCAGGCGCTACACTCTCCACATCGTCAGCTACCGCTCGATTGGGATCGGGATCCATTACTAACATAAACAAACATTTAAACTGTCAGAAATCACCACACTATCAAATAATCACATAATGGCATGTATAGTTAGACCCAAACGTATCACGATAGTCCTAGAATCGGCTAAACCATAGCTCTGATACCAATATAATTGTAACGTCCCAAACCCGAGACCGTTACCGGGGTTGAAAACGAGGTATTTACGGACTTACTTCATTGGCTTACACGGTTCATTTTTAAAATTTCAGACATGTTGGTTAACTGCATCACGACCACTTTTAAAATCATATCTCGAGTTCCGAAGCTCAAAAACTTAATCCGTAAATTTTCCCTGAAACTAGACTCATGTATCTATCTACATATTTTTTTCTAGAATTTTTTATTAGACCAAACGGTACAGTTTATTAGATTAAGTCTCCCCTGTTACAGGGTTCGACTACACAGACCTTCATGCATTGCAACTTAAGTATCTTCCTATACAGGGCTTCAAATCTTATGCCGTTTGTTTCTAAAGAAACTATACTCAACAAGGAATCTTTACATATGGGGCATGACTTCTAATTATCTCTGGTTAATTTATAGAAAATTTTCAAATTCAGAATAGGGGATCCAAAAATCGCTCTAGCCCTGTTCCATGAAAACCTAAATATCTCTTAACATATGACTCATTTGGCCGTTTCGTTTCTTCCATATGAAAGTAGATTCATCAAGGTTCGATTAAATAATTTATTCACTAATTAACTCCATTCTTAAAAATTTTAGCGATTTTTCAAATTTACCCCATTGATGCTGTCCACATCTGACTTTAGGGTAGACTTTACCTATTGCCTAGATTCCATGATTTAACTAATCCGATAGCATACATAGCACAATTTATAATTGTGATTAACCATCCCAATGGTCAATCATTGCCAAACATATCCGTACTTCTCGATAACCATATACATACACGATGATTATAATATTATGATTCAAATATGAACACAAGCCATTTTCGCATGGCTAACCAAATTTATACAATTCCAAAAGGTGCATGACCATTAACAAAGAGGGTAGTCCTATACATGCCATTTCAAAGTTCAACCAAAAATGTACCAAAAGGAGCGTTGATAGTGTGGGTGACTTCGATCACGACAATCCCGAATCCGATGGCCCACGAACCAAAATCTATAAAACAAGGAAAATCAAAGAAACGGAATAAGCGTTTAATGCTTAGTAAGATTGAGTAGTGAAATTGTGCTCAACCGAAATATAGCATTCATATGACTAAACAAATAATCTCATACTCACATATACTCAAAATCATACCTACTTCATATTTCCAATCCTTATATTCATGCGTAAGAAAATCAAATTAACTAAAAGCCGGAAGCTGATTAATCGATGGAGCGAATACTGTTATTTTAACGAAATCAACTATTTCGATACATATTCAAAACATACCTCATCTATTGGGACTTTTCGAGTGTATTAATTGAACTATTACAGCAAAACCATTCATTCTTCAAACCAAGTACCTTCGGATTTGACCGGACATAGCTACGTGCTCAAATGCCTTCGGACTTAGCCCGTGTAATGGTAACTCGCACACAAATGTCTTCGGGATTTAGCCCGGATATGGTAACTCATACAAAATGTCTTCGGGATTTAGCCCGGATGTGGTAGCTCGCATAAATGCCTTCGGGACTCAGCCCGGATATGGTATCTCGCACAATTGCCTTCGGGGCTCAGCCCGGTTATCATCAGAATATCCATGCACATAGAAATAAATCATGACATATCTATATTTCGATTTCATAATTAGAATTCCAACACAAATCGCTTATCAAGCAATATCATTTTCTGTTCCTTAACTATATACTAGAGCATGACTTTGATTTACTTAAAACATAATCTAAATTGAATCGTAACCTAAGCTCCATTACTCAAAGACTTACCTCGGATATACTTGAACGATGGCAAAGTGGCTACTCGGCTACTTTTTCCTTCCCCTTATCTGAAATTGTCCCCCTAAGCTCTTGAGCTTAAGTTCAACAAATTTAAACTAGTCATTAATCGACTATTAAAGCATCACTTTAAGAATATAATACATATAGATTCGCTTTCACACATATATATATAGTAAGCTTTATAAAAATTGATAATTAATTCATTAACAAATTTTCTTTAATGCTTACATTATAATTACAATTTCCCTATAAGTTCACTTCCTGAGCAACAGCCAGTAAAGTATTTATAATTGGATTTATGAAACTCCAAATCGATTGCCGTAAATTTTTCTTGACAGAAGACTCATTCATCTATTATCCATAAAATTTTCATAATTTTTAGTTTAGCCCAACAATACCAGATTTTTCTTAAAGTTCACCTTGTTTCACTGCTTGACTAAACTGACCATTCTTCACTACGAATCAGATTTCTCAATGTACAGAATTCAAGATGTGTTCTCACTTATTTCATTTGAAACTAGACTCATTAAGGAATCTAAGCATATAAATTTTATCTTAAGGTCATTTTTGTACAATTTATACTGATTTAATAAATACAGAACAGGAAATCTAGTAGTCATTTTGACTCAACCCCACAATAATTCCAATATCTCAAGATCGGTAACTCTTTTGTTTCTATAGTTTCTTTCGTAAGAAACTAGACTCTTCAAGCTTTCATTAAATAATTTATCCAGCTTCTAGCTCAGCTCCTACAAATTATGGTGATTTTCCAAAATCACCTTACTGCTGCTGTCCCCAAGCAGTTTAATACTAAATCACTTTTTCAAACATTCCTAGTATACATTCTATTCAAGTATGTATATTAACAATCGAATTTATCAAATAACTATCTATAAAATTCACTTCAACATTCTCAATACAATACATGGTGTTCAAACCATTATTCAAGTTCAAAATTCGGCTAATACACACATATATATACACTAGAAATCAATTGTTAACATTTGTATTTCACCTTAATAGCTGACTTAGTAAACCTTATTTCAACCTACAATTGTTCTTAACACAATTAAAACATCCTCTTCATTCCATCCATTAAAAATGTATACATTACCCAAATACCTAAAATCACATTCGGCCAAGGAACACAACTTGTTAGCCGATTCTTTTCCATTTAGCAACTAATGCCCAATGTGCTCATTTGTTAAACTCTCATTCACCTATGTACCATTTTCCATCCAAATAACATGAACAACAACCCTTTCATGAACATCTTTCTCTTAACCAATTTCTCATGATACCAACCGAAATTCAAGATTTGGACATGGGTTAACTAAGTAACTTAGTAACTAACTCAATACATTCAACAATTTCAAAAGCTATTAAGAATTTCATACCTTAACCAAGACTAGGTGCGACCAAATGCTTGTTTTCCCCTTCCTCTTTCTTCTTAGAGTTTCGGCCAAGGAGCAAAAAGATGAACACAAATTTTCTTTCTTTGTTTTATTCATCTAATTAGTTAACTCCTATTTTTATTTATTTATTTATTATTATTTATTTTTTTTATACTACTAATATATTATTTTATTAATATAACAAACACATAATGCTTATCATCATTGTCATGGCCGGCCACTATTCTTAAGTGGGGAAAATTGACATGCAAATACACTTTTTTGACATTATGCACTATTAGGTCCTTATACATTAACCTATCACATTTCAAAAGTGTCACACCTAAGTCCTATTGAATAAATTCACATGCAAATGACCAAATCAAAGCTTGAAACTTTCACACTTGTATTTAATCACTTCATAAACATGAAATATAACTTATAATTATTTTTGTAGCTCGGTGCTGTGGTCCCGAAACCACTTCCCGACTAGGGTCAAATTAGGGCTGTCACAGGCATTTTTGAAAGTACTTAACGAAACATATGTCACCCATGACATATCCGTTAACAAATTGGACCGGTTGGTGAATAACATCAGTGCTGACAATTTCATCTACTTCAATGATGATGAAATTCCACCTGGGAGTATAGGGTCAACCAAGGCCTTGCACATCACTACTCGGTGCAAGGGATATACGCTTCCAAGTGTACTCGTTGATAACGGGTTAGCTTTGAACATCCTTCCATTATCCACATTGAACAGACTACCCATTGATAGCTCGCATATGAAAACATGCCACAATGTGGTAAGAGCCTTCGATGGAACCGAAAGGAAGGTGATGCGGCGAATTGACATTCCCTTGGAAATTGGGCCGAATACATATGAAGTCGATTTCTTGGTGATGGATATCAAGCCCTCTTATAATTATTTATTGGGAAGACCATGGATACACTCGGCAGGAGTGGTGCCCTCCTCATTGCACCAAAAATTAAAATTAGTAACAGATGGATGGTTAATAACCATCAATGTGGAGGAAGACATTATAGCAATAGTCACTAGCAAGGCCCCTTATGTCGAGGCAAGTGAAGAGGCTATTGAGTGTTCTTTTTGCTCTTTAGAAATCATCAACGCAACTTTCATTTTGGAAGGAAGTGAGGCGCTGGTACCCAAAATGTTTGGAACTACAAGGATGGCCCTGTAAATGATGATGGGAAAAGGAGCATTGCCTGGAAAAGGACTAGGAAGACAGTTTCAAGGAGGGATTCAAATCCCAAAGCTGATTGAGAAGAAAAATCGCTTTGGCTTGGGCTTCAAGCCAGACCATAGGCACAAGAGGAAAGAGATTGAGAAGCGCCAAGCGGGAAGAAAGGCGCGTTTGAATGGAGGAGAAGTGGAGTGGGAACCGATGACATTCCCACCTATATCCAAATCCTTTAAGTCAGGAGGGTTACTGGTAGAAGAAAGTCATCAAATTAATGCTGTACATAATAAGAGATTGGAGCAAGAAAACCTTGAGGGCATTCGCCCTTACGAACCGGGGAGTTCTTTGAATAATTGGACTGCGGTGGACCTTCCTGTAGTCTTTAGGAATTTTTCAGAGTAATTCTCGAAACATGTCTATTACTCTAAGGCCTAGGAGTAGTAAGATTGCATTTGTAAAAATAGGCTTATGTTCATCTATTATTACTTAAATAAAACATAACTTTTATCAATTTAAACGAGTATTGTTTCACTTTTTATCAACCAATATTCCTTTAAATTTTGGCAATTCTTATTCTTTTATTCATAGCACATAAACAATCATTCTTAGATTCATTCATTCTTTGTATATTCTTTCATACCCCCACAGGTCCCTAGATATCAATGATATGAGCACTGATACTGCCGCTCCTGATTTCTCTTGCAAGCAAGACATGTGTTTAGAGGAACTTCAGGATTTTAAAGATGTTCAAGATTGTGACGTATCTCTTGATCTGTTAAGAATGGTAAAACAGGAGGAGAAACAAATCATGCCACATGAGAAAGAGGCAATAGAAAATATAGCCCTAGAGGAAGGGAAAGAGTTGAAAATTGGAACACTGATTACCAAGGATACAAGGCATAGTCTGGTTGAGTTACTTTGAGAGTTCAAAGATATCTTCGCCTGGTTATATCAGGATATGCCCAGATTGAGTACTGACATTGTAGTACATCGTCTTTCGATAAGACAGGATTGTAAGCCAGTCCAACAGAAGTTGCGAAGAATGAGGCCAAATATTGTTCTGAAAATAAAAGATGAAGTCAAGAAACAGTTTGATGCAAGATTGTTGCAGGAAGTAAAGTACTCCGAATGGGTAGCTAACATTATGCTTATTTCTAAAAAGGATGGGAAGGTACGAATATGTGTTGATTACAGAGACTTGAACAAAGCAAACCCAAAGGATAATTTTCCTTTACCACACATAGACACTTTAGTAGACAACACAGCGGGATATTCGTTGTTTTCCTTCATGGATAGTTTCTCAGGATACAATCAGATAAAGATGCATCCAGAGGACATGGACAAAACTACCTTCATAACCTTGTGGGGCACCTTTTGTTACAAAGTAATGCCGTTTGGATTGAAGAACGCAGGGGCAACATACCAACGAGCCATGGTAAATTTGTTTCACGACATGATGCATAAGGATATTGAGGTGTATGTTGATGATATGATTGCCAAGTCACGTACAGAAAAAGAGCACATTGAGGTATTAAGAAGACTATTCTTGAGGTTGAGAAAATTTTAGTTGAAGCTCAATCCAGCAAAGTGTACCTTTGGAGCCATATCGGGAAATTTATTAGGCTTCGTAGTGAGTGAAAAGCGAATTGAAGTCAACTCAGACAAGGTCAGAGCTATACGAGAGTTACCTCCACCACGTACTCAGAAGGAAGTTCGAGGATTCTTAGAAAGGTTGAATTACATCGCTCGGTTCGTTTCACAACTAACTGAGAAATGCGATCCTTTCTTTTGCCTCCTCAGAAAGCACAATCAAGGTACTTGGGATGAGGAATGCCAGAATGCTTTTGAAAAGGTCAAGCAGTATTTGTTGAATGCTCCGGTATTATCCCCACCTTGCCCAGATAAACCGTTAATACTGTATTTGTCAGTGTTCAATAATTCTATGGGATGTGTGCTTGGTCAACATGATGAGTCGGGAAAAAAGGAGAAGGCAATTTATTATCTTAGTAAAAAATGCACTGACTGTGAAATGAGATATTCATCAATTGAAAAGTTGTGTTGTGCGCTGATTTGGACCACTCGGAGATTAAGACAGTACTTGTTATACCATACCACTTGGCTTATTTCAAAGCTCGATCCATTGAAGCACATGATGGAGTCAACAGCTCTAAATGAGAGAATGGCGAGATGGAAAATTTTGCTTTCAGAGTTTGATATAGTCTACGTAAGTCAGAAGGCTATAAAAAGAAGTGCGGTAGCTGACTTCTTGGCCAGTAGAGCTCTAGAGGATTATGAGCCATTGAACTTTGATTTTCCAAATGAGGAGCTAATGTGTATAGCAATGACCGAAAATTCTCCATGGAGGCTTAATTTTGATGGGTTCTAATGTAGTTGGAAACGGAATTGGGGCAGTCTTTGTATCCCCCAAAGGCAATCATTACCCATTTACGTGCATTGGACTTTGATTGTACGAATAATATGGCTGAGTATGAAGCATGCATCATGGGGCTTCAAGCAGCCATAGAGCGAGGTGTAAAAACCCTAGAAGTATATGGGGATTCTGCGTTGGTAATTTATCAGCTTAGAGGTGAATGGGAGACAAGGGACTCTAAATTGATCAATTATCGAAAGGTAGTTTTGGGGTTACTTGAGGAGTTTGATGACATTACCTTCAACTATCTCCCACGAGACAAAAATCAGATGGCAGATGCTTTAGCAACCTTGGCCTCAATGATTAAGGGAAATAAAGAGGAAGAGGTGATACCAATTCAAATGAGTGTTTACGAGGCATCAGCTAGCTGTTGTAACATTGAAGAGGAAGAAAATGATGATAACCCTCGGTATCAGGATATATTACGATATGTAAGAGATCGTAAATATCCAGAACAGGCAACCGAAAATGAAAAACGAACTTTGAGAAGGTTAGCTTGTGACTATGTCTTGGATGGGGATATCCTATATAAGAGAAGAAAAGACCAAGTACTTTTAAGATGTGTCGATGCTGTGGAAGCTAAGCTAATTTTAGAAGAAGTTCATGAAGGTGTATGTGAGACGCATGTAAATGGGTTCACAATGGCAAGGCAAATCATGAGGTTCGGCTATTATTGGGCCACCATGGAAGGGGACTATATTAACTATGCCAAAAAATGCCATAAGTGTCAGATTTATGGGGACAAAATTCATGTGCCACCTTCACCTTTACATGTTATGACTTCTCCATGGCATTTCTCCATGTGGGGCATGGATGTCATTGGACCAATATCGCCGAAAGCTTCGAACAGACATCGGTTTATCTTTCGTGGTAATCGACTACTTCACAAAACGGGTAGAGGCCGCTTCGTACGCAAATGTTACTAAGTCTGCTGTAAGTCGATTCTTGAAGAAGGAGATCACAATGCCTGAGAAGATCATATCTGACAATGCATTGAACTTGAACAACAAAACAATAGCAGAGGTTTGCGACCAGTTCAAGATCAAGCATCACAATTCTTCTCCCTATCGTCCAAAAATGAATGGGGCAGTGGAGGCCGCCAACAAGAACATTAAGAGAATAGTGGGAAAGATGACTGAGACCTATAAAGATTGGTATGAGAAGTTACCGTTTGCACTCCTGGCCTATCGAACATCCGTCAGAACCTCTACTGGGACAACTCCATTCTCGTTAGTTTATGGGATGGAAGTAGTGTTGCCTATTGAAGTAGAAATACCTTCTCTCTTAATTTTGACAGAGATAAGGTTAGATGAAGCTTAATGGGTTCAATCCCGATATGAGTAGTTAAACTTGATTAAGGAAAAGAGGCTGAGAGCCATCCGACATAGTCAGATGTATCAGAAGCGTATGATGCGAGCTTATGATAAAAGGGTTCGTCTAAGGGAATTCCATGAGGGTGACTTGGCGCTAAAGAAGATCTTTCCTATTCAGAAGGACTTTAGAGGAAAATGGATGCCAAATTGGGAGGGGCCATACGTCGTGAAGAAGGCTTTCTCTGGAGGAGCATTGATTTTGACAGAAATGGATGGGAAGAGTCTACCCAACCTAGTGAACTCAGACTCAGTCAAAAAGTACTTTGTCTAAAGGAGAGGAGAATCCAAGGTAAAAAACCCGCAAAGGACGTTTTGAATTTTCATAAAAATAGAAAAAATAGAGTGGCCAAGGTGAAAACCCGCAAAAGGCGCCTTGTGACCAAAAGGGGTTTTGAGTTGAAAACCCGAAAGGGCAGCTCAAATTTTGAAGGGCATACAGCAATCTTGCTATATTTGACTCAGCAAAGAGTGAAGCACGTTGTATACTGGGGCATCAACAAAGTACTTTGGATCTTTTAAACGCATGTCGAACTCAAGAAAAATTTCATGGAGCTGGTGTATAGACGCTCAAGCGGTGATATCTAGAGCATCTAACTTTTATCTTGTTTGCTATCTTTAGATTCTATTTCTTCTCAAAGATATGCTGTCAGATTTATCTCCTTTGTATTTTTGACAATTAATTCAAATCCAATTATTCTTAAAGATTTATTCATTTTCCATCATTCTTTAAGTATGTTACATTGAAATAATGATAGATGAGCTAAAATATCTTTACAAATGAAGTTTTGCGCATTACTTTGGGAATTTCTAGATAATGCAAGAAACTAAAACAAGACAATTGTTCAAGAAATTAACATAAGTAAGGGATGAAGGAACTCGAGAAATTTCTGGTCTAAAAGGAAAATGGACAAAACCAACGATTCAATTCTAGGGAAAATTATCTCGCAGACGTCCTCAGTGGATCATAGCATTTGAGGAAGGGTACAGGCCTACAGGCTGAGCAAGAGTAATACTTTGAGAAAAGAAAGGACAAATGAAGGAATGAGTGATGACGTCTAGGATAGGGGTTGTATTCATAACATTTTTGCATCATAGCATGTTTAATTAGGAACATTCGACTCACTTCGATCATGGCATCCTAATTACCAGGCATAATCATTCTACAGGTTATCAAAAAGAACGTGCCTTAATCCCCTAAGTAGTAGGGTAATAGGCCACAGCATAGCAGATCTCACCTTCAGATATTCATACTGAAGTAGATCCAAGATGATTTGGTACCCTTGTGTTTACAAGGAACAAATCGAGGACATAGCAGATTTGACTCTCAGATGTTCTCAAAATGATTTGGTATCCTTGTGTTTACAAGTAACAAATTGAAGACATAGCTGATTTGACTTTTACGTGTTTACGTTAAAACAAATCTAAGATGATTTGGCATCTCTGTATTGTCAGAGAACAAATCGAAGTCTGGCATCTCCATTTTGACAGGGAGCAGATACATAGTAGATCTCACCTTCAGATATTCATACTGAAGTAGATCCAAGATGATTTGGCATTCTTGTGTTTACAAGGAACAAATCGAGGACATAGCAGATTTGACTCTCAAATGTTCTCAAACAGATCCAAGATGATTTGGTATCCTTGTGTTTACAAGGAACAAATCGAGGATAGAGCAGATTTGACTCTCAGATGTTCTCAAAATGATTTGGTATCCTTGTGTTTATAAGGAACAAATCGAAGACATAGCTGATTTGACTTTTACGTGTTTACGTTAAAGCAAATCTAAAGATGATTTGGCATCTCTGTATTGTCAGAGAACAAATCGAAGTCTGGCATCTCCATTTCGACGGGGAGCAGATACATAGCAGATTTCACCTTCAGATATTCATACTGAAGTAGATCCAAGATGATTTGGCATTCTTGTGTTTACAAGGAACAAATCGAGGACATAGCAGATTTGACTCTCAGATGTTCTCAAACAGATCCAAGATGATTTGGTATCCTTGTGTTTACAAGGAACAAATCGAGGACAGAGCAGATTTGACTCTCAGATGTTCTCAAAATGATTTGGTATCCTTGTGTTTACAAGGAACAAATCAAAGACATAGATGATTTGACTTTTACGTGTTTACGTTAAAGCAAATCTAAGATGATTTGGCATCTCTGTATTGTCAGAGAACAAATAAAAGTTTGGCATCTCCATATTCGACGGAGGGCAGACACTTAGCAGATCTAACCTTCAGATGTTTATACTGAGGCAGATCCAAGATGATTTGGCATTCTTTTGTTTACAAGGAACAAATCGAGGACATAGCAAATTTGACTCTCAGATGTTCTCAAATAGATCCAAGATGATTTGGTATTCTTGTGTTTACAAGGAACAAATCGAGGACATAGCAGATTTGACTCTCAGATGTTCTCAAATAAATCTGAGATGATTTGGCATCCTTGTGCTTACAAGGAACAAATCGAAGACGTAGCTGATTCGACTTTCGCGTGCTTACGCTGAAGCAAATCTAAAGATGATTTGGCATCTCTGTATGGTCAGGGAACAAATCGAAGAAGCAGATTTGGTGTCTCTGTATTCGACGGAGAGCAAGTCGAAGATATCAACATGACAGTTATAAGTTTGCAAGAAGCAGATTGAAGACCATGATTTAATAAGATCGGTCAAATTTGGTCTTTCTATGAGTCTTTGCTCGATTCCTATTACACAGCAATGAGCAAAGAGGGGCAACTGTAGTAGCCCAAATTTGACCGGGCTGAAAATAGAAAGAATTAAATAAATAATTATTTATTTAAAATGTCCATTTAAAAAGTCCAAATTACAAAGCCCAAGTCTAATACAGAAACACTACCCCACAAACCCGCTTACAATTTAAACCCAATAACCCCATAGCCCATTACAGTGACCTAATACACCAATACAGTCATAGCCCAAATTTTTAGCAGCCCCAATGAGCCCCAAACTCACAGACCCTAAATCAGACCCTAGGGTTTGTTTCCTTTCCCTCTTAGTGCCGCAACTTCTTCTGGAAGCTTCAGGGAACGTCTGTCCCGCTCCCCGAACCGAGGCCATCAATGCATTGTTGAGGCCATCAATACACAGCTCAGGTGATTCTTCAACTACCAATCGGGACCTTTCGGCATACTCAGGGCTCCTCACCGTCAGATTTCATGCCTCTATCAACGCCGATGAGTTTACCACCGAGATCTTCGTGATTTTCCTATAAAAAAGGAAAGAAAGTCAGTAGGTAGATTAGTACAAAATATAGAAAGAAATCTTGTGATTCCTTTCCTAAAATATGTTAGTTTAAGGCTATAAAGCCTTTCTAGGAAGCTGTAAAAGGGGACTTACGTTTTCTGGAAGAGATACACAGATTCAATAAAAACATTTATTCTTACATATATATACAGAGAAAAGTACTACAGTTGATCGGAATACACGAAAGGTGAATATTTTTAATATATATGTATATAGATTGCAAACAATAAAGAAAAGGAAAACATACTGTCTTGATTCGCGTCAAAAAGGGGAGATCTACCGATCTCCAACCACCGTATGTGGTGGCATAAACGGGGGCACGTGAGCGCGTGCGAACCCTTAAACATAGGCACGACGGCACTCCGAGACCGGTCCTCGAGTCCTCTTCAGAGGATATCTTTTGTTTTTTTTTTTAGCTGGGTGAAAAATTGATTTCTTAGGCTTGAAATTTGGCTTATATAGCCCGAAAGAAACGGTGCCATTTTAGCTTAAGTCAATAAGCTTAAAACGACGTCGTTCCAAGGACCAGGATCCGCGTGTTGACCCGATTACCCGGGGAGGATCTGCGTGTTTTTAAAGATTGGGTTAATTACCCAATAGTCCCTCCACCTTTCTCTCGTTTACAATTTTATTTTGTTTTATTTATGATTTAGCCCTGATATTTTGTTTCAGTTTTAATTTAGTCCTTGTAGCAACTGTTTCAAGTTCTGGATTAAAACGTCACCGTTTAAGGACAAGGGAAAATTTCCCGATGAGTCCCTAGGGTTTTAATGGCCATTTTAATTAGGTCTGATCTTAGTTATTTTCTTATTAAATTAGCCACTGATTTTTTATTTATGTTCAATTTAGTCACTTTTATCCCTTTTAATCTATTTATAACTTATTTATTTTAAACTTTATATATATACTATTATATTTTAATATGAATATACGTATTATATGTCTTATATTTATTTATATTTTATTATATTATATTATTTCATATCTTTCTATTATCATATTAATATATATTAACATATATCATTACTTATTATTTATTATAGTATATTCTTATCACATAATGTTTATATATTTTTATATTATTATATTATTTTATATTTTAAAAATATTATTTCATATTGTTATTGTTTATTATATATTATTTTTCACAAATTATTATTATTATTTTACATTACTATTTATATATTATTATTATATTTTTACTTATATATCTAGTAATTATTTTTATATTATATATTATTTTAACATATATACATTTCCATACTATAAATTATAATTATTTTATATTATGTCATTTTTATACCATTATATATTTTTTATCTATATATTATTATCATTAAAGGTTTTAACTTGTATTATATAAGTATCTTTATTTATATGTCAATAATTACTTTACTCATATTCTGTTATTACATATTTTGAAGATATTATTATATTATAATTTGTATAATACGTATACTTCATCATTAATTACTTATTTCATATTATTCTAAACTTATATATTATATAATTATTTTATTGTAAATATAAATTCTTTTACATATTTGATATTTTATATATTAATTTTCTAAATCGATATATTTTATTTCTTTTGTAATTATTATTCTTATAAATATATTTTTACTATATATTATACTTTTAAATCTATTATTAAATATCACATTTTTATATGCTCATTATATTTACCAATTATTTATATTATACATGTTTTTTTTTAAAAAAAAAACTTATGTTTTATTATTATTATACAATATTTGCTTTTACTTTAATATATTTTATATATTATGCAATACCTTAGACTTTTATAATTTACTTTCAAATGCATATTTTTATTATATATGTGTCAAAATTGTATATCATGCATCATTTATATGTTTAAATATATGTTAAATTACATGTTTATGGGTTTTTATCTATACCTCTTAAGTATATATTGCGTTTTATGTATATCTTTCTTATTTTTTTATCATGTTTTATTTCTTATATATATTGGTTAGTATATAGTATTTATGCTGTTGTGCTATTATTATAATATTTTATCTCGTATGTTATGTTAATATGCTCCTTCATGCATCGATTTTAAAAACAAGACCTCAAAGTTTTCAAAAATAAAAATGCAATGCTTGGTGTTTGGAAGCTTCGAGAAAAGTAGTGCCCTAACTTATTGGGTTGCAATTTTTCCTCGTTGAGTTCGATTGGTCAAGTACCCTTCTAAGTTTTTAAGATTTTCAAAATACGAACAATTGTCTTGGAATTTCTAAACGTTGTGTCCTAACTTACTGGATATGGCGTTTTGTCATTTCGAGATAGGGATTTCCAAAAAGGCTAACTTAGTATCAATATTTTGATACAAGCGAACCTTAATTTTCAAAACAAAATCAAAATATTTTAAAGAGGATTGCATCTTAAAAATTTTAATTTCCGACCTTAAAGACATTTGATAATTAATTAGGTACCAATTTATTGGGCGTTACGAGGGTGCTAATCCTTCCTTGTACGTAACCGACTCTCGAACCCGTTCTTTTTATTTCGTGGACCAAAACTAATGATTTTAAAACAAAATGTTTTAAAGGTGATCCAATCACACCTAAAAAGATTGGTGGCGACTCCCGTTTTAGCTTTTCTTAAAGTCGATTCCCATTTTCCAAAACTCGATTTAAAAATGGTCTCGACAGCTTGGCGACTTCGCTGGGGACTAATAAGAGAGTCAAGCCGTGTAATTGATTATCTCTTATCTTAACATCAGAAATTAAAAATTTTAAAATTTAATCCTCTTTGCATTATATGTGTTTGTATTATGTCATATGTTGCTATATTCTGATACGCATTGCATTTGAATGACCGTTATGGTCACACCCTTAATTGGGAGTGAGAAGCTACGCCTTTGTGAGGTTTTCGTCTCCGTGCAGGATAGTGGATCACTTTCGGGATACATCCGTGCCTATGATTTCGTGAGATTTTCATCTCCGTGTAGCCATAGGGAAATGTATCCTCCTGAACTAAAATCGATTTAAATGAGCCTATAATGGGTGAGGATCGAGGAATCTGCTGGTTCAGGTACTTCAAACTTTAGAACCAACCTCATATAGAAAAAACCGTAAGAGCCCAACTTAGTTAGAGTTAAACCATAGATATTACCCTTATTATCATTGAGATTTATTGATATCATGTGATACTGATTATTTCTTTTCTTTTGTTTGCATGACATTTTTGTATTTACAAAGGTATCGATTCACGGTCAGTCTCTAAGTTAGGAAGTTTTGTTATGGAGAACGGACTTCTTGATAGAGTGGAAGGCAACGCCGATGTTCATATATGGTCTGAGCAAACTCATCTAGAAAAGGGTGACAGCATAACTATGGGATATGTGTTAGAGTTGTCAGATTATACTCGTATTAGTGTCACACAGAATAATCTCCAAGAGCTTAAGGAAATTTGGGATCAGTGGGCACTGAGACCAAGCAGTTATTCTACGATAATTATGGAGATCTACCTTACTTGCTTGATATTCAGATAAATGAGCACTTGTTCCGAGCCCTTGCCCAGTTTTGGAATCCGGCGTACAGTTGCTTCACTTTCGGGGAAGTAGACTTGGTACCTACCGTGGAGGAGTACACTGCCTTACTTCGTTGTCCTAAGTTTTAGAGTGACAGGATTTATTCTCGAGCTGCTTGTGTTCCCACCTTTTGGAAGAAATTATTGACCATTACGAGGATGAACGAACAGTGGATCATGGCCAGAATTAAAGAAAAGGGTGAGTGCAAGTGCATTTCGTGGGATGCTTTGAAGGATTTGATTTTGACGCACCCCGATAAGACAAAGAAGGTAGACATTTTTGCCTTAAGTTGGTATGGACTGATGATTTTCCCTAGGGCTTTGGGATATGTGGACGAGGCGACCACAGATCTTTTTCATCGACTCAGTAAAAGGGTCACTTCCGTTCCTGCGATTTTGGCAGAGACATTCAGGTCTTTAGGTGCGTGTAGGAAGACTGGTGCAGGCAGGTTTATAGGGTGTGCTCAGTTACTCATGCCTTGGTTCTACAGTCACTTCCGATTGATCGATGGGATTATTTGTCGGGTTTTCTTCGAGAACTATGATCTCGAGACACAATGATCTTGTTTCAAGACACTATGAATAAAAATAATCATTTCATGTATTTGTAGGTAATAATCCTAAGACTAATAGTGCAATTAAATAATATTGAGATGATGAGAATTAATTTATTATTATCATTACTTCACTTTTTTATTTTAGCTTAAAATTCCTACTCTACTCACATTAAAACCCCAATGTTTAAAGATGAAAATTGATAATAAAAAAAAAGAAGAATCTTCGAAGCAGGTTATTATGAAGGTTTTTCAAGTTCTCATAGATTTCGTAAGACTTGTTAGTAGTTTGCAATGTTATTGATTTATTTAGATATCACGTTTCTTACAAAAGTTAAAAATAAATAGGATCCAAGGTCTTGTTCAATAGCCCACTTCTCAACCAGATGCAAGTCTGATCTGCTACTGAAAAACAATGTGAATGTTTCAACAAGGTTAACATTTGTTTTTTAATCTATCTGTTTATCACTTCATGTTCTGTAATTTTTGGTGGAGTTATTTAAGGACTTTTTCTCCTAGTAGATCATTTTAGAAGCCAAAGATAAATCTATCCTAACGATGTTGAAAAGAATTAGAAGGAAAATCATAACCAGATTGGTTTCCATGAGGAAGGCTTCTGAGAAGTATCCTGGACTTTTGTGTCCAAGGATACAAAAAAAGTTGTCTAAAATTGTTATTCAGTCCAATAATTAAGTTCAACTGACTCTTTTTTACTTAGCTTGAATTATGTTACTTGGATGCAAAAGTTTTAACTTTAAAATGTTACTTTGTTTGTAGCGTGTGGCTAGTATATGCTGGAAATAAGAAGTATGAGGTAGACTGTGAATTTGGAAACAAGCATGTTGTTGACCTCCTCAATTCCTCCTATTCATGTAGAAAATGGGACTTATCAAGAATCCTATCTAAGCATGTTATTTCTTGTATGCAACTACTTGTTGTGAGTCCTAAAACTTATGTCAATATATGCTATACTGTCACAGCCTAGTTGAATATTTGCACTCTCTTGATTAACCTTATAAAAGGTAATAGCCCTAAGACCTTAAACCTTTATGAATATTACTTCTTTCTACAATGTGTTTGACGTTTTTGAATTTTTTTGTATAGGTCCTATGCAATGGGAACATGTGAGGGACATGGAACCCATTCTTCCTCCCATGATGAAAAGGCCCTCAGGAAGACCCAAAAAAACAAGGAGTAAGGAAGTTGATGAAGCAAGAAAGAGTTGACCAAAACTAAGCAAGACAAGACAACAAGCTAACTGTACCAAATGTGGCAAACCAGGCCATAATGCAAGGTCTTGCAAAGGGATTGCTAGGGGAAACCAAATGGCAAACTAATCATCGAGCTTGCAAATTTCGAACCAAGTCACTTCAATCGATAACACTTCAGTCCAACCACTCTTAACCAAAAAGCTCAAATCATATAGAAAATTTTAGGGCCAAATTACCTTTCAAAAGGAAGGATCCACTTAGTCAACGAATAATAGACAGATGGATGCCAACTCAACAGATCAATGTCTCCACTCCAACACAACTATCACAATCTGAAAAATGCCCAAGGATGGATCGATTGCTTTGATTGGATTGGATTTAATTTTGTAGCATAGTTAGGAATATATTTTGCTTGGGGAAATCTATTTTTTCAAAAAAGACTATCTTTTTGGAAAGGTTGTTGAACCATGTTAACAATAGTGAAGATGATACATTTTGTCTTAGTTTAGGGTCTGCAAACAATATGTTTTCTTGAAATGTTAAACAATTTAAACGATTATCTAAAATAAACTTCTATAGTCCTAGCTACTTAAGAAATGATTAAAAACATCTCCCATTTAGAGATAAAAAACTTCTAAAATAAACTATTATTTCCAATTCTCTTCACTCCATTTCTCATCTAGAGATAAAAACATTTTCAAGGAATATCAA
This sequence comes from Gossypium anomalum, assembly GCA_025698475.1. Lineage (NCBI taxonomy): Eukaryota > Viridiplantae > Streptophyta > Magnoliopsida > Malvales > Malvaceae > Gossypium > Gossypium anomalum. The sequence goes on along the minus strand of CM046968.1, from coordinate 61,912,021 downwards.
AAGGCTACTCCATCGAATGGCTAATGCTATCAAATGATTGCAACAAATGAATCAAATAGTTAAAAAACCAAATAAGCTGGTTTCAGTTGATTACAGGTACAAATTACACAAAACTGCTATAAATGCAATGTAATCAATGCTTTCCAATTTTTAAGGGTATAAAAGTTAGAATATCCTACCAATCAATGTAACTTCAAACATTGTTTCAGTTCTCAATTCACATAAATTTTAAAAGGGGAGTAAAATATTAAATAGTATATATAAAAAAATCAACACTCGATGAGATGATAGATAAAACTATCAAGCACAACAAGTTTAACTTAATTTTTTTTTCTTTTTCATCCAAAAGAAATACCAAAGCATATAAATTTATCCCAATAAAATCACCATCCAAGCATGGATCATCATCGAATAGCCTTTCAACTGCCAAACAACAATCTTTTCTTTGTTCTTTTGCAATAATCTTTTTTTGCTCTAAAAATTCTATTACCAGTAAACCTGACAAAATAATAACATGAATTCATAGAAAAAGATATAACAATGAAACGAAAAGGAAGCAATTGAACTAAACCTGTCTTATCATCAATTCCATTACTAGAAAGAATAGGTGGCGAAGAAATTGGAACAAAAATTACATTCTTTTTTGCCAAATGTGAACTTAGATTCTATAATAAAGTAAATCAAAGGTTATTCTTTTTGCTAATTTTACAACCAAAAACAAAACAAAACAAAAGTGCAACTTTTAATTAATCGGTAATTAAGACTTGGAATGAGAAAAAGGAGCACCTAACGTGCCGAATGAGTGATAAAAGTGACGTTGTAACTATTCTGGTTTGGAACAAAAGCTACAACAAAGGCTTGGAATCACTAATAAAAAACTAAAACACAAAATTGTTTGCTTTACCATGGAAAATGAAACAATTATGAGGGGAAAAAAATCAAAAGAGCTTGAAAATGTTGCATTTTTCTATTAAATTACAACAATAAGGTAGACGTCGCCTTCCGTGCCGAAAGCCATGAAAACAATGCTTCCTATGATGTATCGACAACAACAAGAGGCAAGAATTGCCACATAGAAGCTTCGGGATAACCAACAAAAGGCACTAGTTTCCCGCCAACAAATTGGCTTGGGGTAGAAAATGGAGTAAGAATAGCAAGAGCCTGATGTACGGATTCTGGATGAGAACCTAATGACTTGCCGCTCGAGATTATCTTTCTCTGTCTTTAGCCTCTACTTCTCATCAGGAAGTTCGTTCTTTTCAGCCTACAAATAGAACTTAGCTCATTATATACAAGAAGAAATGGATACTCAAGCCTGATACGTGAGTGAGGCAAAGTAAGCGAGAGAAGGATTGAATTCAAGTTGCTCGATTCGAAAAAGAAAGATTTTGATGTAACCTGAAAGGAAGAAACAAAATAAATTTAGAAAATAAAAAAGGAAACAAAAAATAAGAAAATTTAAAAAAAAAATAAAGGATAAATATTCAAAATAATAACTAAATAGAGAAAAGATAGATTAAAGTAAAGTGAAAGATGGAACGATAAACCAATGGAACGATAAACCGATGGATATGATGGATAGAAAGATAAATGTCCAATTAAATCCCAACAAACTCAATTAATTGCTCTAATCAACCCTCCGAAAAATGATCCTTGGCACATTGAAAGGTGAAGAATGAATTCCCACAATTCATTGAAGACAATCAAGAAGAAAACTACTTCTAAAATACAAAAAAATCTTGCACAGAGAAACAAACTCCTAGAGTTGAAACTTAATTAATGAAAACCAAATTTTGTCTGCTTAATGAATAATGAAAAAGCCTTTATATAAGCTAGCTAAATAAATCTAAATAAAATCTAAAGTATGCTAGAACTCTAATTAACCTAAATAAGAAGTAGTTTTAAACTAAACTTTCTTGTTGACATAAAACTCTTAAATTACTTAAAATAATTATTAATAATAATAAAATTGAAATAATAAAATAACAAGAGCTAATAAATATAATATTTGGCTCATATATAATCAAAATTAAGCTTAAAAATCGAACTTAATATGATTTAAACTTGAATTAAAAGCCTGAAACTTATAATTCTCTTCATAATCCCATCCAAAAATTCTACTTGCACAGTCTTCACTAAAACGGTCATAACTTGAGCTCCCGAACTTAAAAATTGAGTGATTCAAAGTACGTTTCAAAACTAAAAGATAGATCTTCGAATACCATGAGATATCTTAACCAAGAAATGCTTGAATCCCATTCAAAAAGTCGTCGCAAGTTTGATAAATTCCCAAACTTGAAAATTGGTAGCTTCGGTGAATAGAATTTAATAAATTTCACCCCATCCGTCCATATATCAAAACCAATTGGAAATTTTAAGCAATATTGATGCATCTAACAAACAAAACTCAGCTCATTATATACAAGAAGAAAGGGATTACTAAGCAAACCAAGTATAAAACCAAGCAAATTTCAAAAATTGTAAAATTATAAAAACTAAAAATAAGCATATTAAACTACATGAACTAAATTCATAGCAACTAACAGTAAAATAACCCCACATATTTCAGCTATCTGATTTTTTTTTTTAAAATAAGTATATTAAGGTAATCCTCTAAAATATACTGAAATATTTCAAAAATTGAATTTGCTCATGTTCCACATGGCTACATCCAACACTTCTCAAATTTGGGTAACACAAATGACTACTATCTAATGGGAAACTCGTAGAAAGTAAATCATGATAATGAAATTTATATAAACATAAATGAATCTCAAGCCTTACCATGAAAAAAATATGAGTAGAAAAAGAAAGTTCTTTAACTATATTCTTGTCAAGTATAGGTATGCATCTATCAGAGGTATGTTCAAGCTTTTTCAATCTTTTCCATGGATTTGAAGGATGGGTATGTCAGATATTGATGTCGAAAATATGTACTTTGACAATAACGAAAAATTAGAGCAACCAATAGTCATTCACCAAAAGTAATGGACTTGAAAATTTAGGGTGTTCATCCATAAGAAAATATATAAGATACAAAGAATCCTTTAGAACACAACAAAGGGGATAATTAAACCCATAAACTGCACAACATTGGAAGATCTTTTGATTAGGCAAAGTCATAACAGCAAAAGCTATTTATTTAGCTGAACATCAAATGAGTTAAGCATCTTTGAGATGTTTCTAAATAAATCACATTTAAAAGGTAGTTTTCCACAAACAATGGCAGACAGGTCCATATTCATCATAAGCAACCAAAATTCCTAGTGAATTACCCCAGAGCATCATGCCCTTTTCCATGCCATCGAACACCCATATCAGACCAATGAATTGCTTAGCTGTAGAAAACAACAGAATGACATCAGCGTTAGATGACGGTCGATATGTGAAAATAGTAAATGAACGGCTTGGAAAGCAAAAGAGATCGTATAATTTGGTAAACCAATCCTCTTTGAATTCCCCAACGATTCAGTGAATTCAACACTGCAGAAGCATGAAGAAAGGTCAATGAGCAGGTTTCAAGAACAGTGAGAAATTTAACGTAGGCTAACTTGAAGGAGAAACTGGGGGCCTTGGTAGCTTGCCAACCACTTAGTCCATTGTTAAACATAATGATAAAATATAAGGCTAAACAAATAACAAACTGGAAGCAAAACTACAAAAGTTCTAAAAAATTTATTACTTTGAGTACTATAATGTTAGAAAAATCCTTCCTTAGAACTTTTGCCCACTTGAATGTTGAGCTAATCTAACATGATGTTTACAACTAGTAATGAATTCCATGCCATTTTAAAGTTCATAAGCAATGAAGAAAAAGGGAGAAAAGAGGAACCTGAGAGGAGTAGAACAAGTAAGGGATAGAGATGACCAGATTGGGGCTGAAGGGTTAAGTGAGGGAAGATGAATGTCATCGAACAAACCATTATCATAAAAAATCCAAGCATTGGGATTGTCAGAGGAGACCAGGTCCTCCGCACTCGGTTGCCGTCAGGATATCATTTTTTCCGGCAAGGATTTAGTTATGCCAGACAGAGGAAGATGTTTGATGCAGAAAGTGAAGAAAACAAAACAAAAGAGGAGAGAGAGATTGGAGATATGGAACGAGTGAATTTCGTGGATTTAGGGGAACTTGTGTGGGAAGAATGTGATGGTGAGGAAAGGTGGGGAATATTAATTTGTGAGAAATCTACTCTTTTTACTTTTTCCTAAATTTATTTAATTAAAAATTTATTGTCGTTGGATATTTAAAGTGCCATTTAAAATCTATTTGAACTGCGGCATAAAATTATCGTTAGGGAGGTAATAAAATTTAACAGTAGAGTAACAACTTCGTAATAAAATAATAACGTAAGTGACTAAAACGTAACATTTTAAATATAAATAACTAAAATATAATATGAAGCAAATAAAAATAACTATTTTTATAATTTATCTTATAAAATAAATTATTATTTATAAATAAACAAATAAATTAAGTGATAAGCCCATTGGATTAAGCTTAGTTATGGGGCTTTTATATATTATATGTCAAATGATGGACACTTAGGTTTGATATTTTTAGTGCAACTATTTTATTTAGATTAATATTTTATTTATATTTTTCAGAATATATATTTTTGTATTAAAATAATTATGTTGAAATGACACATCTTAAATAGTAGTGTCATGTAAAGACTTAACAATCCACATTTGGTAGAGATATTATAATTCCAACACAACCTTTGAAAATAACGCCTTGTTTGGTTACAAGATAAAATAATTAGCACAACACCTGATATTTTATCTCTGATATTTTATCTATCATGTGATTGATTTGTAAAAACACGAGTATTAAAGTTAAGCTCAGTCGAAGTCAGCTAACCTATATGTTTTACTTTTGATTTTTTTTCCCAAGATATTGACTCTTTGAGTCTTATGGAAAAGAAATTAGAGAAGTGGATTCCATCCATACTAATACCAAGTTTGTTTTGAATTGCTTTGAAGATGGACTTCGTTAAAATGGGGCTTTCTCATGATCTTGCTTGGCTCTTTAATGTTCATTTTTTTAGCTCCTTTCATGGATGTGTGATGTATTATTTTAGCTCACTGTTCTTTCTAGCTCACTGCCTTCGTGTATTCTTTTCTTGAGCATGTGTGGTGTTGTGACTCGTCTACGGTGTTCACATTTCTTGCTCGTTGGTTTGTGTTTTTATTTGAACTTTTGTTTTTAATTTATAATAAAATCATTTGATTGAGCAAAAACGAGATTTTTTTTTTTTGAGAATTTGCTTTCTTTCTACTTTTTTTTTTTCTGATTCAGCTTTAGTTGTTTGAGTTGGACCGAGTTTGAAAAACAAATGATAGAGGGTTTTACTTTAATGAATGGACAAATTTCAAAACATAGATTACAAATCAAATATGGAATCATTGAAGGGCTACTCAAGTTAGGTTGAATTGAAATTAAATTTATCATGTTAAGTTTAACAAAAGTCAAATCAAATTTATCTAATCGGACAACTCTATACTTGGATAGCTCTATCCAAAGGTGATAATATTGTTTAAAAAAAACTATTTGATTTATTAAAATTTTCTTTTAATATGGGTAAAATAGATATTTTATAAAATAATACTTACATTTTACTTGTCTAATACTATAACAAACAAAGTAAAATATTTAATTACATGCCTTTTAATTTATCTACCGATTATTTATTACTTGTGTTAGTACATTAATAAATATATATTAAAAAAAATTTCTCGTGTTATTATACCATTAATCAAATGAGAATAATGTTATTTAATACAATTTATGTCAATAGTTATGCTCTAAAAAGGTATGATATTTAATGAAAAATGTCATGTAATGACACAATTTGGGGCAATAGTTAATTATTTAAGAAACTTATCATTATAAATAATTTTACTACTTTGAGTGGATATTTTAAAACTTTATTATACCCTAAAAGCATAAAAAACTTTAAAAAACATGTGTCACACCTCAAAAATCTATTATGATTATTTATCATAGGTATATATATATAATTTTATAACAAGAATCTCACCTAGTGTTCAAATGGGATGAACGGAGATGACAAGGGTGAAAGAAACCTGAGAAAGGGAGAGTTTTCTCTTCCAAATTGATGCTTCTGACTTTTACAAGGGAAATGGGAAACTTCTCCTATTTCCATCTCATAATATAATATATAAGCTCCCTTTAAAGTCTCCACATCCAATAGCTCATATTTAGTCAATAGTCAAATTATATAAGGCTATAAATAATTCTTCAAAATTGCCAGACTTCACCTAATTAAGGGTTAAGATTACAAATTAAATTTTAAATCCAATAAACTAGATTAGCATTTACACCCACTTTCTTGTGAAATTACCACTTTGCCATTAATTAATTTCAACGGTCAATATTAAATCACAAGATTTAATCCAATAACTCTTATCAATTATTATTATCACTTTATAAATCCTTCTATTCACCTTAAACCAACCATCCTTTTCATGGCATAATTGCACTTTTAATCCCTATAGTTTTCACTTCTATTCACCTTAACTCATTCCTTAATTTTGAAATTTCAAATACTAATATATCTACTCTATGTCTCATTTATACAAAACGATAATTATTAAACCAAAATTTTCTTATAGTAATTTTACATTTTGAACCTCGTGTTTTCTTCAAATCTTAATTTAATTTTTTTTTGAAATTTTGAACTCATTTATCTTTATGAATTTTCTTTCCCAAATATCTTATTAATGCCTTAAGAAAGATTCATTTAACAAGCTTGTTTTGTATTTTCTCAAAAACTCCACTATACGCTGTTAAAATTTTTTGTACTAAAATTTTAGGGTGTTACAGGTATTGTGATTTCTTTTTATTGTACAAATACTTGCACAAGCATAGATTGAGTCTATTCATGTTATTTTTTCCCATATCCTCACTAATATTTGGGATATTGTGTAACACCCCAAACCCGACCTAGACGTTATAACCAGATCTAGAAAAGTTATCATGATTCTCTTTGAAAACCCAGAAATTATTTAGGCTTGTAGAAATAACGCCAGATTTTAACGAAAACTATTTCAGATTATTTTAAGTGAAAATATCCTTCTTATTTAATTTGTTAATTTTGTTAACTAAGTTTATATTTACAAAATGCTCTTGTTTACAGCGAAAGTCTTAGTTAAAATCAGTTTGAAAAACACGAGTCATATTTTGAAAATCCAACGTTTTGTTGATAGTGAAATTTTGATTTAAGAACGATAAATGGTTTAAAACAACAAATAGAAGTCCAAAACCAAATAGTCCCAAAATGTTCAAAACAGTCCAACAAAACAAAAACAGAGTAAACCAAATTTTAAAATAGCATAGTTAACAAAAGAAAATGTTTAACCGAGCTCCCATCGCACCGACCCGTCCTAAGTTTGGAGGTTACCTAAAAGTAAACAAACAGATGGGAGCTTTTGAGCTCAGTGTGTAACTTATATAAACAAAAAAAACATAACCACATATTTAATTTCGAACATGCTTTCAGATATCATTTAGACATATTTTATAAGAAAGCAAAAACAGAACATATCAAATACAGAATCACAACCCTTCCCCCATTTGCTAAACACCATCTTTGTCCATCCCTACACACCATATAGGGTATTAATTACCCATCCAACCCTACACACCACTTAGTGACTATATGTCACTTTTTAGAATATTTGCAGTCTAGTTGCCAGATCATTAGGTGTTAATCCACCAGAAATAGATATATGTGTGGTTGAGCCACCAGATATGATAGATAGATTAAACTGCCCACATTTCCTCCATAACTATATTTCCTATCCCAATGCACATGCAGAACTAACAGATGTCAGAAATGTATATGACATAATGCATTTATAAAAGATGCAGATCAAACTTGTCATAATACATGTCATATTTATCATAACACAGTTCATACTTATCATAATACAGATCATACTGAGTATATGTCATATTAGTCATGCATAAATAAATTAAATTTAACACAAACAAAACATCAAAAATCATGGATTATCACCTAGCTTGTATCATACGGACACTACAGGAGGCCCACATTTGGTTCATGCAATGAATACGACCCTAGAGAAAAATTTTGGAATTTGGGCCCACACGGCCAAATTGGCCCAAACCGTGTGGCATACAAGGACTGTCACACGGTCATGTGTCACACACGACCTGGCACATAGTCGTGTGGCGTCAATAGTTTCAAATTTTGGCTTTCACCATTTTCTCGGGTTTTCATTACACACCTGATCTGATTTTGATGTAAATGCAACCATGAGACTTTCAAAACCTAAAAATGTCATTCAAACGATCAATTTAACAACGAAAAACTAATTCTCATGAATTTATTTGGTCATAAATGCTAAATTGCACATCACTAAATCAAAAATTAACCTTGGGATTGTTCAATCACTTACCCAAACAATCTCAACAGTTCTCCAAAACACCCAAATCATTGGTAACACATTGTTCACCTCAAGAACTTCTCCTACCAGAACACAAAATGATTAACCCAAAGACTCTACTTCGGAATAACCACAATACGATTCACAAATAACACAAAATCTTACCGAACCACTATGCATTTTGAGAATGGTACCCAACACAAGAGTAACCACGAAGAAACCAAAAGAAAGATTGAAGAAAGAACTTGAAAAAGAAATAACAAAAAAGAAAAAAAAAAACAAAACCTCTTGATAGAAAAAAAAAAGTGAAAAATTAAAAAGAGAATTTTGAAGGAAAATGGGATAATGGACAATTGAGTGGGTGAGCGATTTGGGGAGGGATTTTCTCAAAAAAAATGAAAATAAAATAGATTTAAAATAAATAATCCCAACTTAATAGATTTCTTATTACTTATAAACTAACCAAAGTTTGACTTTAATCCAAACACCAACCACATGGGCAGCACACTAAGGAACTAGCAAAAATAATTCTATTTTGCTCCCATGAAGGTTCGAACATAGAGCCATAGGGTAAGCTAACACCTTACCACTAAACAGCAAGCTCATTTTGTCACAAGTTTAATGAAATTAATATTTAAGCCAAATCAAAAGATATAGGGCTAGGAGCAAAAATAACAAATTTTTTCAAGAATGAGATTTGAACCCATGACCTCAAACACCCAATCAAAGCATTTAACCACTAAAGCAGATACTTAGTTATGGTAGAATTTAACAAATCAAAAATTTTAATTTTGGGGGCATTACAAGTCTCCCCCCTAAATAAAATTTCGGCCTCAAAATTTTACCTTATTCAAACAGATGTGAGTATTGTTGTCGAATCGAATTGAATCCTCGATGCCATGATTCTGCCACAGAACCTTAACCAAAGGAATGACATTCCTCCTTAAGACCTTAACGTCTCAATCCAGAATCTAAACCGGTTCCTCCTCGAAGGTAAAATCTAGTATTACCTTAATCTACTCAATCAATACAATATAAGATGGGTTAGACCGATACTATAACACCCCTTGCCCGTATCCGCTGTTGGGATAGGGTTCGAGGTGCTACCAGACTCAAAACTCCACCAATTATATAAAATCGGGCCATAAAATTTTCGATAAATTTAAAACTGTTTATTTCACATACCATTTTATCCTTTAAATGGGCTTACAAGGCCCAAAACATACATTCGGGGTGATTAGGGACCAAACCGAGGGCTTAAGAAAAACTTGGAAAAATTTTCATAATTTAAGGCTCCACACACCCGTGTGGGTATGGAGCATACGCTCGTGTGCAATTTAATTTCACAATTTTTAATAAAACAAGTGCAGACTTCATACGGCCTGGACACATGCCCGTGTCCTTTGCCCCGTGTCTTTTCACATGGCCTTGACACGCCCGTGGCGTAGCCCATGTGCAAAAACCTGGGTATTCTGTTTCTGACGTCAGCATCACACGACCATGGTACACGCCCATGTACTAGGTCGTGCCTTCTCACACGGCTGAGACACACGGCCGTGTCTCTGCCCATGTGTTTATTTCCATTCTGACTTGGAATATCTAAGTGCATGGGACACACAGCCTTCTCACACGCCCATGAGGCTGTCCGTGTGTCACACACGGCCTAGACACACACTCATGTGTCTACCCGTGTGGACAATATGAGGCTATTTACCAAGCCTCATTACCTATTCTCATGTCAATAACAGCCAATACTAAAACAAGCATAATAGACATTCATTCAACCATGAAGATGCATCTTTTATAGATTCAAAATGGATGTTAGCCCTCATTCAAGGCTTAACGTAGAGAGTGGAATCTATTCTAGACCAACACATTTGGCCAATTCTCAGGACACAAAATAATAAGGTCTAGCCCTATACATGCCATAATAAAAAATATAAATCCAACTATACCGAGTATTCCGGCTGATAGTGTGATCGATATCTCTGACTACTGGTGATCCTTAAGCTAATTAGGCGGCACTATAAGAAGATGGAAAGAAAGAGAGAGTAAGCATAAAAGCTTAGTAAGTTGCATATAAATAAATATACAACAATAACTTCTCACTAATCATCATACTCATAGCACAAGGGTAAGCATAAGCTTGACTTACTCATTACTGTCTACTCAAGTCATATTTTTCTATTTTGAGCTCATTACTCATGCATACCAAATAGGTACCTGTACCACTCACAACATTATTATACTTCCTTTATTAACTCACTTTCGTAACTTTTAACATTGAACCTTTTGGAATATTACTAGATATTCTATAAGCCTTAAACATGGGATAAGTTGCCAATGCCATGTCCCAGACATGGTCTTACATTGGTTATCTTCATCGAGGCCGATGCCATGTCCCAGACATGGTCTTACACTAGCTCTCGTATATACGTGATGGTCTTACACTAGCTCTCGTATATACGTGCTGATGCCATGTCCCAACATGGTCTTACACTAGCACAACTCTTAGCCGATGCATGTCCCAGACATGTCTTACACTGGCTATCATCTTCGAGGCCGATGCATGTCCCAAACATGTCTTACACTAGCACTCGTCTCAATGCCGATGCCATGTCCCAAACATGGTCTTACACTGGCCCTCATTATGTGGCCGATGCATGTCCCAGACATGTCTTACACTTGCGCACAAATAACTCGAATGTCATGGCATGAATATTTGGTTTGTTTCCTAGGGTTCCAACGGGATCTTTCTATTATCTCAATCATAAATATGCATTCTCAGTTCACAATCTAGCAATTCATACTATATCAAACCGATAACAATTCGAATACATGCATTAACAATGTATTTGTATTATTTACATACAACTTACCTCGGATTACAAAATACACACGACTAGTCGGTTTAGTCAATTTGCTTGGCTTTCCCCCGGTCTAGGTTCGGATTTGGCAATTCTTGATCTATATTAGCAAAATACACTCATTTAGTCACTAAATAAAATTAGGCAAATCCAAAATTTATGACTTAGGTAAAATGACCATTTTGCCCCTAGACCTTGACAAAATGACCATTTTGTCCCTATGCTCGAAAATCAATTTTTATCGAATTTATTCGTATCTTAAGCTTAGTCGAACCCTTTTTATTCTTATAGCAACTTCAAATTCTCACTATTTCACATGTTTATCAACTATTTTACAACTTATGCATAATAGCCCCTTCATGTGTTTTCATGCTAACACATTTCACAACAATTGTTTATAACTCAATTAGGACTCATATTCTTCCATAAAAACTCAGCAACTATCATAAATCTATTCATGGAAAAACCCTAAACTCTTAATCATTTTGCAAAATAGACCCCTCATTTGAAAGCTTATGCTTCAAGGAGTCCAAAAATGAGAAAATCATCAACAAGGGACATGGAATCACTTACTTGTTGAGGTGATAAATTGCTGAAATTTCAAAGCTTCAAAAACCTCTCTTTTGCTGATATTTTCGGTGGAGAAAGAAATGGGAAGAAGATGATATCATTTTTTTCTTTATTTTAGTCCAAATAAGTCACCTAAAATACCAAACACAAAAATTTGGTCCCCCTTTAACTCTATGGCCAGCCAAGCACTCTAAAAAGGGTCTAATTGCCCTTTAAATACCTCTAATTTTAATTCTTTAGTTATTTAACACATTTGGGCACTAAAATACAACTTTTACCTTTTATGTGATTTAATCTTTTTTCGCAATCGGGCTTACAAACATCAAAATTGACTCACTAAAATTTTCTTACACTAATATAATCATGTCATGACTCCATAATAATAATAAAAGAAATTTTCTAACTTTGGATTTGTGGTCCTGAGACCAGTGTTCTGACTAGCCCCTAAATTGGGCTGTTACAGATACCACATCAATATAGAGACGTGGAATGCATCGTGAATATGATCTAACTCTAAAGGTAGCTCTAACTGATAAGCGATCGATCTAACACATTTTAGAATCTGATATGGCCTAACGAACCTAGGGTTCAACTTACCTTAACGTCCGAATCGAAAAACTTTCTTCAATGGAGATACCTTAAGAAAGACTTAGTCACCCACAGAAAAAACTCGATATCTTTCATCTTCAGATATGAATATGACTTATGTCTATCACAAGCTACGTTAAGATGATCCCGAATCAGTCTAAAGTTGTCCTTAGTCTTATAACCCAACTCAAGACCCAAAATTTGCCTCTCACCCAACTCAGTCCAACACAAAGGGGTATGATACTTGAAACCAAACAAAGCCACGTAAGGTACCATCTGAAAACTAGACTGAAAGTTGTTATTATAAGCGAACTTAGTCAACAGCAGAAACTCCTCCCAACTACCTCAGAAGTCGATTACACATATCCTCTAGAATCTGAATCTCTCTTAAATTTCCCATCAGTTTGAGAATGGAACGTAGTACTAAAGTCCAATCGAGTACCTAGAGCCTCATGAAGTTTTTTCTAAAAACGAGAAGTGAAACGAGGGTCCCAATTAAAGTAATCGAGATCAAAACCCCATGTAGCAAAATGATATCGAAAATGTACAGCTTAGCTAGTTTCTACAGAGAATAATCAGCCCAAACCCAAAAGAAGTGAGCACACTTAGTCAAACGATCCACGATAACCCAAATAAAATCTTTTTTAGTGGGTGTTAAGGGCAACCCACTAACGAAGTTTATAGTCACACGTTCCCATTTCTAAATGGGAATCTTAACGAATTGAAGCAAACCCAAAGGCAGTTGGTGCTCAGCCTTAACTTGTTTGCATGTCAGACAATAAGAGACGAAGTTAGTTACCTCACATTTCAAGCCGGGCCACCAGAATAACTCTTAAGGATCTTGATACATCTTATTTTCATCGGGGTGCATAACATAGGGGCTACTATGCGTTCCCGCAGAATATATTACCTCAACTCAGAATCATTAGGCACATAAACCTGTTATTGGAAACAAAAAACCCCATCACTATTTAGCTCAAAATCAGAAGTACTACATTTCTTAACCTGGTGAAACTGCAGAATAAGAGAACCATCCACTAACTGTTTAGCCCGAATCTAATAAATCTAAGTCAACTTAACTTGTAACTCGTCTAATAGGCTACCATTATCAAATAGACTTAGGCAAGCAAACATTACCCTCAAATTAAACATTAACCTACTACTAAAAGCATTAGCCACAACATTAGCTTTACCATGATAATACTCAATAGTGCAGTCGTAGTCCTTAAGCAACTCAATACATCTACGTTGCCTAAGATTCAACTCTTTCTGAGTAAGGAGGTACTTGAGGCTATTGTGATCAGTGTAAGTGATACACCTCTCACCATACAGATAGTACCTCCAGATTTTTAAAGTAAAGATAACCGCAACCAATTCAAGATCGTGCGTGAGGTAGTTGCCTTCGTGTGACTTATGCTGTTGAGATGCATAGGCCACTACCTTATCATTTTGCATCAGAACACAACCCAACCCGACGTCAGAAGCATCACTATAAACCACAAATTCTTTACCAAATTCAGGTTGTATCAGAACGACTGCCTCATTCAAAACAGACTTGATCTTCTTAAAGCACGATTTCTGCTCATTAGTCCATACAAATGGTGTATATTTACGCAACTTAGTTAGATGAGTTGCAGTAAATGAGAACACCTCAACAAATCTCTAATAATATCCTGCTAAACTGAGGAATTTGCGAATCTTAATATATTCCTAGGCTATTTTTCACTCAAGCACAACCTTAATCATTTTAGGGTCGACTCAGATTCCCTCGTTAAAAACCACATGTCCTAAAAAAGTGACCTCCTTTAACCAGAACTCACATTTGCTTAACTTAGCGTAGAGCTTTTTTTCACGGAGTATTTGTAGAACTACTATAAGATGTTCATCATGACCATCCTCTGTCTTAGAGTATACTAGAATATCATTAGTGAAAACTATGACAAACTGATCTAAATACGGTTAGAAATCCCAATTCATAAGGTCTATGAATACAACTAGAGCATTCGTCAAACTAAGTGGCATGATTAAGAACTCGTATTGAGCATATCGAGTCCTAAAGTTGACATATTTCTTAGCCCGTTGAACAGAGCTAAAAGGACCCGAATGCCTCTTTTTCATACTCTGGCCCCTCTCTTTCTCTCTCTTTTTACGCTTCGAACATTTTATATCGTCAATGATGTTAGCTTTCTCTATCAAAGTTTTGAAGACTCACTCTCTTTTAGGAGCCACCAATACCTTAACATAATAACGTAAGCCTTCTTCAAACTGAATACCCTTATCGTAGTCAGTTGCCCAACCGACGAGCATATCTTTCCAACCTAAAAAATTTGGCCTCATATTCGACCACAATCCTATGTCCCTGAGTTAGCCCCATAAACTCGCGTCTACGGACCTTAACATAACTTGCCCCCACGTACTTGTTCTAGAAGGCATTTCAGAAATAATCTCAAGTAATCCGCTCAGGTTGAATACCCTCCTCAATGGTCAACCACCACTAGTAAGCTTCATACATCCTTTAATTTCTGCTTAAGAGTGCAGTTTATATCATTCATAATCCTTACTGTGGCTACCAAACAATACTCAACCATGACTAGGACGACCCTAATGATGCCCTTAAATACCTCTGCTTCATTGGACAGGAGTCGTTCAGTTATTGACCTTCCGCTACCCGATCCAGAATGGGTCTTAGCGACCCTCTTAAGCACTCTCAACATGGCTTGGACAATGTGTCATCCCCAACCGTCTGACTCTGAAACATTGTCTCAGTAGTAGGCATACTCAAAGTCTCATTCGTATCCAGATTGGGCATATTTTCTACTGAGTGTAACACCCTAAACCCAGCCTGAAAGTTTGGCTCGAATCTAGCGTGTCATATTGAAGTGTTTTTCAAAAACCGTGTTTCCATTAAAAACCATTCTTAAAAATTAAAAACTTATACCCTTTTTAAACCTTGTTAGAAAACCTCAGCTGAATAACATTCTTAACAACTTTGTAAAAATCTTGGCAGTTGCAGAAATTTAAAAACAATTACGGATACGTAATGTTTTGAAAACAGTAGTTGCTTTGGAAAACCGTGTTCTAATACTAGCAATTATAAATAAAATTCCAAATTAGAAATCCAGAAAATTACAACAGCTTTACTACAACTCACATAAAAACATTTTTAAAGCAATAATCAAAACTATAACTTAAATAGTGTGTGTAGCTCCCTCCGAGCCCCTCGCAGCTCCGATCCGCTAAGGCTGAAAATTACCTGAAAGGTTAATAAACGGGGTGAGTTTACGAAAACTCAGTGTGAAATCCCCTACTATATAAAAGGAACAGTCAGTCTTGTCTCAGTAGTAGGCATACCTAAAGTCTTGTTCGTATCCAGATAGGGCATATTTCCCACTGAGTGTAACATCCCAAACCCGGCCTAGAAGTTTGGCTCGAATCTGGCGTGTCACATTGAAGTATTTTTCCAAAATCGTGTTTTCATTAAAAACCCTTCTTAATAATTAAAAACTTATACCCTTTTTAAACCTTGTTAGAAAACCTCAGCTGAATAACATTCTTAACAACTTTGTAAAAATCTTGGCAGTTGCGGAAGCTTAATTTAAAAACAATTGCGGATACGTGATGTTTTGAAAACAGTAGTTGCTTTGGAAAACCATGTTCTAATACTAGCAATTATAAATAAAATTCCAAATTAGAAATCCAGAAAATTACAACAGCTTTACTACAACTTACATAAAAACATTTTTAAAGCAATAATCAAAATTGTAACTTAAACAGTGTGTGTAGCTCCCTCCGAGCCCCTCGCAGCTCCGATCCGTCTAAGGTTGGAAATTACCTGAAAGGTTAATAAATGGGGTGAGTTTACGAAAACTCAGTGTGAAATCCCCTACTATATAAAAGGAACAGTCAGTCTTGTCTCAGTAGTAGGCATACCCAAAGTCTCATTTGTATCTAGATTGGGCATAGTTCCCACTGAGTGTAACACCCCAAACCCGGTCTGGAAGTTTGGCTTGAATCTGGCGTGTCACATTGAAGTATTTTTTGAAAATCGTGTTTCCATTAAAAACCCTTCTTAATAATTAAAAACTTATACCCTTTTTAAACCTTGTTAGAAAACCTCAGCTGAATAACATTCTTAACAACTTTGTAAAAATCTTGGTAGTTGCGAAAGCTTAATTTAAAAACAATTGCGGATACGTGATGTTTTGAAAATAGTAGTTGCTTTGGAAAACCGTGTTCTAATACTAGCAATTATAAATAAAATTACAAATTAGAAATCCAGAAAATTACAACAGCTTTACTACAACTCACATAAAAACATTTTTAAAGCAATAATTAAAATTGTAACTTAAACAGTGTGTGTAGCTCCCTCCGAGCACCTCACAGCTTCGATCCGTCTAAGGCTTGAAATTACCTGAAAGGTTAATAAACGGGGTTAGTTTACGAAAACTCAGTGTGAAATCCCCTACTATATAAAAGGAACAGTCAGTCATATAAAAGAATTAAAAGTCTGGCCCCAGCCTTACTTACAGTTTCGGTATCAATTGGGCCTTAGCCCATTATAATAGAGAGTGCTAGATGGGCCTTAGCCCATTACAGAATAAGAAACATTATCAGAATTAGAATCAAAATGAGAATCATAATCAGAATTAGGTGACAGAATCAGAATCAGACTGTGAATGCAATCCCAACCCAATCCATCCGTAACTCCCCCGTACCAGCCTTACACCATGTGGGGAGACTACTCGACCCACCCACCCAACTGCACACACACGTAAATTGCAGCGAGGTGCGGATATTGTGACGAAGTCACGGATATAGATATTGTGGCTAGGCCACGAACATATATATATATATATATATATATATATATATATATATATATATATATATATATGAAGCACTTGCCCATAAGGGCAAAATAGTCATTTATCACCATAGGGACAAAATAGTAATTTTACCCCACAAGGGTTTCTCGGTAATTTTACCCTACAGGGGTATTTCAGTAATTTTACAAACCAAGGTATTTTGGTAATTTTACAAACCAGGGGTATTTTGGTAATTTTGCAAACCAGGGGTATTTTGGTAATTTTGTAAACCAGGGGTATTTTGGTAATTTTACAAACTAGGGGTATTTTGGTAATTTTACAAACCAAAGGTATTTTGGTAATTTTACAAGTTAACCACTTTGCCCTACTGACCCATTGGGACCACATGGCCCATTTCAGCCCATTGCGGCCCGAAATAGCCATCCTACTGCTAGAGTAGTGAGAAATACACACCTGATAGGAGACTGGAGTTAATCCGCGATCCAAACACTCTTTGCTGACGCCCAACCCAAACGAGCACATCACAAAGCGAAAGGGATCAGCCAAGAAGGGTATCCTACTCTCCTCATGGTTTGCTCTATTTAAAGCCAGCTCTCCATCTACTCTTATGTTATCTTCCCGATGTGGGATCCCTCCATCACCAGAGTTTAAAACCAACACCAACTCTTGCCGTCCCAACATAGAAAAATAATCAAGCTTTGCGTGCTAAGGGATTTGAACCAAAGACCTCTCACATGCCAACTCACGCTACCACCACTAGGCCATCAACTTATTTGTGTCATAAATCCAACACATTAAACTTTAAAGCGCACCTACTTGCTTCTAGATTTATTGAAAAGAAAAACCAAAATATATTGCAAGAGCCAAGACTTGAACCTTGGACCCCTTGCTTCCTCTATTGCGTCACTTCCTTGTCCCCTAAGTGGCGCCACCTTGCCACTACACCAGATTCCTTTTTGTGTCATCTTTTCTCCAACAATATTCTTAAGGCCTACCTACTACACCCAGGGTTTGATTCACCTTAAACCAAAATTTTTGCTAGAGTCCAGGTTTGAACCCAAGACTTCTCCAACACTTCTCAGCACACTTAACCACTAAAACAAGCCTTCATTAACGAAATTTACATGCACAACAAACTATTATAAGCTACCTTTAATCACTCCCATGCTCAAGGCCCAAAACTTTTAGGCCCAAATTTAGGGTGTTACACTGAGGACGACTCAGGTCGAGCCCTTCTTCAACACTCGATCCGCCTTCGAGTACCTCGTCCATGTGTTCCACGTGTACTCATTGTATATTATCTACATTACTAGAATATTATGTATCAGTTTTGAATAAGATATTTTATGTCTAGAATTTTATCAGAAAATTTCACAGAGTTATAGTCTTTAACTACAGTAGAGTACTTCTAATATCATAGTGTTTTTCTAAAACTAAAGTTTAGATAAGGTAAAGTACTTACAAGATCAGCGTCGAAGACTCGATATTCTATAAACTTTTTTTTTTTAGATTTTAAATAGAAATTAACTTTTGTTCGAAAAACACTTTTCACAAAAATCTAAATAAAAAATCACAGCCCGAGTTTTGAACTTAGGCTCTGATAACTCCAAATGTAACACCCCAAGCTCGGCCTATACGTTATGGCCAGATCTAGAGAAGTTACCATGATTCTCTTTGAAAATCCATAAATTATTTAGGCTTGTAGAAATAACGTTATATTTTAACGAAAACTATTCCAGTTTTATTTTAAGTGAAAATATCCTTCTTATTTAATTTGTTAATTCTGTCGACTAAATTTATATTTACAAAATGCTCTTGTTTGCAGTGGAACCTTTAGTTAAGATCAGTTTGAAAAACACGATTCATATTTTGAAAATCTAATGTTTTACTGATGGTGAGATTTTGATTTAAGAACGATAAATGGTTTAAAATAGCAAATAGAAGTCCAAAATGAAACAGTCCCAAAATGTTCAAAATATTCATAGAAAATCAAAACAGAGTAAAACAAATTTTAAAATAGCATAATTAACAAAAAAAAAACAAAAGTTTATCCGAGCTCCTGTCGCATTGACCCATCCTAAGTCTGGGGATTACCTGAAAGTAAACAGACAGATGTGAGCTTTCCGAGTTTAGTGTGTAACTTATATAAACAAAAAATAGAACCACATATTTAATTTCAGACATGCTTTCAAATATCATCCAGACATTTTTAATAACAAAGCAAAAAAGAACATATTGGATACAAATTTACAATCTTACCCCAATACACTACACACTATCTCCAACCATCATTAATCACCATATAGGGTATTAAATACACATCCAACCATACAATACCGCTTAGTGACTGTATGTCACTTTTCAGAATATTTGCAGTTTAGTTGTTAGATCATTAGGCATTAATTCGCTAGAACTAGATAAACTGTGGCTAAGCCACTAGATACGACAGATAGATTAAACTACCCAAACTTCCTCCATAACCATATTTCTCATCCCAATGCACATGCAGAACTAACATGCGTATTGAGAATAGTACCTAACAGAGTAGTAACCACGAAGAAGCCAAAAGAAAGATCGAAGAAAGAACTTGAAAAAGAAAGAACAAAGAAAAAACCTCTTAATTGAAATAAAACATGAAAAAGAAAAAAGAGAATTTTGGGGAAAATAGGATAATGGGCGGTTGAGTGAGTGAGTAATTTGGGGAGGGAATTTCTCAAAAAAATAAAATAAAAATAAAACTGATTTAAAATAATCCTAACTTAATAAGTTTCCTATTATTAACTAACCAAAGTTTGACTTTATTCCAAACACCAACCACATGGGTGGCACACTAAAGAACTAGAAAAAATAATTCTATTTTGGGTAAACTAACACTTTACCACTGAACCAGTAGACTTATTCTATTACAAGTTCAACGAAATTAATTTTTAAGCCAAATAAAAAGAGATAGGGCTAGGAGCAAAGACAACAAAATTTTCCAAGAGTGAGATTTGAACCCATAACCTCAAACACCCAATCAAAGCCCTTAACCAATGAAGAAGATAGTTAGTTATGGCAGAATCTAACAAATTAAAATTTTAAAATTTTGGGGTGTTACATATTGATACAACAAAAAAATATCAAGAAGGGTTCAATTTTCATTGAGATTCTATGTTGGTGTTTGAACTTAAAAAGGAGTCATAAATTTTAGTTGCTTTATATATATACATTGTAATTAGAAACTGTTAGAGTGGTGTGACCCAATTTCTTTTTTAATAATAATAATAAAATGCAGTGGCAAAATATGGAGATCTGTGGGGGTGAAGGCTACACAAGTGGAATCCATATAGAAGTACACTTCTTCTATTTAATATTGATTGTACAAGTAGAATACGTATAGAACTTCTCTCCTTTTATTCAACATTGATTAGAATAAGGTTTTTCAACCTATAAATAGAAGTAGTTGAAACTCCTCTTGTATCATTCAAATTCAACATTAGTGAATTTTCTTCTCTTCTGCCTGTGGTTTTCTCTTGAAAAGGTTTCTACGTAAAAATTTGTGTGTTTTGTGTTGTTTTGTTATTCTTATTCTATCGTTCTATTGCCATTATCGACGTTTAGTTTTTACAAACTAATATCAAAGCTGTTCGGGTTGCTTACTTCAATCATGGTAATGGCAACGCTGAAGTATGATATTTTGATATTGGATTGTAACATCAAATTTGCATTGTGGTAGATAAAGATGCAGGCAATTCTTACACAGATGGATTTGGAGGATGCGCTGCTAAGGATAGATAAGATGCCTTCGACATTGATGATGGAAAAGAAGAAGTGTAAAGATTGAAAGGCTTTAACGTGAATCCATCTACATCCGTTGAATAAAATTATACAGGATGTGATGAAGGAAAAGACCGTCGTTGCATTATGGAAGAAGTTGGAGCAGTTATGCATGCTGAAAACCCTAACTAGCAAGCTCTATATGAAGCAGTGCATTTATGCTCATCGTTTAGAAGAAGGTGTGCCTGTGCACAAACACTTAACCGTGTTTAAAGAAATCCTCTCAGACCTAGAGGCCATAGAGTTTCAATATGATAAAGAATATTTAAGGTTAATTCTACTTTGTTCATTGCCCCCGTCTTATTCAACCTTTAGATATACAACTTTTTATAGCCATAAATGTCTCACAGTTATTGAATTCTATACTTCCACAACCTCGTATGACAAGATGAAACATCTTATGGTTGGATCCTACTCTTAGGCTGGGTCTCATGGTTCGTAGGAGACAAGAACAAAATACTGATGATAATCGTTAGAGGACACAAGATCGAAATCCTCGTAATCAATCTAAGGGTAGATCGAGATCTTTAAATAGAGGTAAAACTTGTAACTTCTACAAGGAGAAATGGCACATTAAGTTTGAGAGTTATAAGTTGCAGAACAAGATCAAAAGGGAGGCTACGAATCAGAATTGAAAACAACCAAAACAATTAGATGAAGTTGATGTTGTAGAAGACAACAATTATGGTGAACTCCTAGTTGCTTCTATCGATAACTCTAAAGTGAGTGAAGAGTGGATCCTCGATTCTGGTTGCACCTTCCATATGAGTCTCAATCGGGATTTGTTTACAACATATAAAATAGTGTTTGAAGGTTTTGTTTTAATGGGAAATTATGTCTCATGTAAAATAACAGGTATTGGTACGATTAAAATTAAGATGTTCGATGGAGTCATCAGAACACTTAGTGGCATATGACATGTACCAGAATTGAAGAGGAATTTGATTTTCTTGAGTACCCTTAATTCGAAAGGGCACAAGTACACAGTTGAAAGTGAGGTTCTAAAGATTAGTAAGGGTTTCCTCGTTGTGACGAAAAGGTAGAGAAAGAATGCCAAGTTATATGTTTTGCAAGGTTCTACTGTTACTTGTGATGCAGTCATCACTTTCTATTCCTTAATAGATGATGATGTTACTAGAATTTGTTATATGCATCTAAGGCATATCAGTGAGAATGACATGGAAGAATTAAGCTAAAGAGGACTTCTTGATGGATAAGGTATTAGT
Source organism: Gossypium anomalum (assembly GCA_025698475.1). Lineage (NCBI taxonomy): Eukaryota > Viridiplantae > Streptophyta > Magnoliopsida > Malvales > Malvaceae > Gossypium > Gossypium anomalum. Next base: position 61,889,695 of record CM046968.1, on the reverse strand, counting down.
AAACTAAAGTTTTGTGAACACTGCATTTTTGGGAAGCAAAAGAGAGTTCAATTCACCAGAGGAATCCATAACATGAAGGGAATGTTGGATTATATTCTTTCAAATCTTTGGGGACCATCCAAAGTCCCTTCAAGGGGTGACACTAATTATATGTTGACGATCATTAATGATATTTCTAAAAAAGTTTAGGCATTCTTCTTGAACCAGAAAAGTGATGTGTTTCCCGCATTTAAGGCTTGGAAATCTATGATCGAAAAGCAGACATGAAAATATATAAAACACCTTCGTACAGATAATGGCTTGAAATTTTGTTATGATAAGTTTAATAAATTGTGCAAATCAGAAGGGATTATGAGCCACTTGAAAGTTTGTCATACTCTACAGCAAAACGGCGTTGCAGAATAAAAAAGTTGTGATTAGTAGAGATGTTATTTTTGATGAAACTGCTATGCTACCTAACTTATCTCTTAAAGACTCTTCCAATAAAGACTAGCAAAAGCAGGTGGTGCTTTAGATTGATCTAGGATCTACAACAAAGTCTACTTCTCAAGTTAATACAAAAACCTAGAGTAGATTTGTTTCTTCATCACAATATTCTATTTCCAATAACAGACCTAAAAGAGAAATTAAACCTCCAAAGAGGTATACCGAGGCTGATCTAGTTGCTTATGCTTTAAATGTGGCTGAAGATATAAATGCAAATCAAGAACCATTTACTTATTCCGAGGCAGTTAGCTATGAAGATTCAATAAGGTGGATGATTACCATACAAGAAGAGATGGAATCGTTCCATAAGAATAGAACATGGGATCTAGTGAAGCTTTCTAAAGGTAAAAAGGTTGTTCATTGTAAATGGGTGTGCAAAAAGAAAGAAGAGACTCCAAGGGTTAAAGAACCCAAATATAAAGCAAGGCTGGTTGTAAAAGGTTACAGTTAAGTTCTAAGTGTAAACTTCACAGATGTGTTTTCTCCAAGTGTGAAGCATAATTCTATTTGAGTCTTGCTTGGTATTGTGGCCATGTATGATTTGAAGCTTGAGCAGTTAGATGTAAAAATAGCATTTTTACATGGAGAACTTGAGGAAGATATTTACATGCAACAACCAGAGGGTTTTATAGTCTCAAAAAAGGAGGATTATGTTTACTTGTTGAAAAAGTCCCTTTATGGCTTGAAACAGTCATCAAGGCAGTGGTACAAGATGTTTGATTCTTTTATGACTACTCATGATTTCAAAAGAAGAAGCTTTAATAGTTGTGTTTATTTTAAGAAAAAAAGTGATGGTTCTTTTGTGTATCTACTCCTCTATGTTGATGACATGTTGATAGCAGCCAAAGATAAAAGAGAGATAAAAAAGGTTAAAGCCTAGCTTAGTAAAGAATTTGAGATGCAGGATTTGGAAGCAATAAAGAAGATAACTGAGATGGAGATTCTTAGAGATAGAAAAACATGTAAATTTTACCTAAGTCAGCAAAGGTACATTGAGAAAGTTCTTTGCACGTTCAATATGCAGAATGCCAAGCTTGTTTGTACTCCATTAGCAGCCCAGTTCAGACTTTCATTAGCATTGTTTCCATAATCAGTTGATGAGATTGACTTCATGTCACATGTTCTATATTCTAGTGTAGTGTGATATCTCATGTATGGTATGGTTTGCCAACGTCCAGATTTATCATATGCAGTTACTACAGTTACTAGATACATGGAAAATCCCAGTAAAGAACACTGGAAAGCAATTCAATGGATTTTCAAATACCTATAAGGTACTACTAATGTTTGCTTACAGTTTGGAAGAACTAGAGATAAAGTCATTCGGTGCTGGAGACCTAGATAAAAGAATATCTCTCATAGGGTATGTCTTTAATATTAAGGGTTGTGCAATCAGTTGGAAAGTCACTCTGCAAACTACATTTGCTTTGTCTACTACTGAAGCTGAGTATATGGTGATTATTGAGGCTTGTAAAGAGAAATTGGTTAAAGGGGCTCTTTGGTGAACTATTTAAAGACCTTTAGTTCAGTACAGTGTTTTGTGACAGTCAAAGTGTCATCTTCCTTACGAAGGATCAAATGTTTCATGAGAGAATAAAGCACATTGATGTTCGGTATCACTTTATGCGTGATATTATTACTAGTGATGATATTGTTGTGAGAAAAGTTAGTACTCATGATAATCCTCCAGATATGATGACTAAGTCACTTCCTATAACCAAGTTTGATCATTGGTTGGATTTCGTTGGTGTTCACTGTTAAAGAATACCTCTTAAGGGGTTTCGTGGAAGAGGTGGAGAACTTGTTCGTTGAGAGCTCGTAATGAAGAACCTGCTCGTTGAGAATTCGTGTCAAGCTAGAGATTGTGAGAGTGGTGTGACCCAAATTATTTTTTAAAATATAAAATAAATTAAAATATAGTGGCAAAATAGGGGGATCTGTAGGGCGAAGGTTGCACAAGTGGAATCTGTATAGAAGTACACTTTTTCTATTTGATATTGATTGTATAAGTAGAATATGTATAAAACTTCTCTCTTTCTATTTGACATTGATTAGAATAAGGTTTTCCAACCTATGAATAGAAGTACTTGAAACTCCTCTTATATCATTCGAATTCGACATTAGTGAATTTTGTTCTCCACTTCCCGTGGTGTTTTTTCCCGAAATGGTTTCCACGTAAAAATATTTGTGTTTTGTTTTGTGATTCTTTTATTACCATTATCAATGTTCATTTTTTACAGAAACTATCTTATAAAGAGTCATAAATTAATTTGTTTAGTTTTGTGCACATTTAGTAATAAAGCTTGAGTCAATATCTGAAAGATTGGTTGATGATTTGGGCTTGTTCAATACTTCTTATATGCTTGGACGACAAATTTTTTTCATCATCTCACCTTTAAAAAAAAAAGAAATGTTGAGTTTTTCCATGCATAAAGGGAAGAAAAATAATATTTATGGTAAACTATATTATTTATCTTTTAATTATAAAAATTTTCATTTTAGACACTTAAAATAAAAAATTTGCAAGTCAAGTACCAACGTTTCATAGTTCGATCATTTTGGTCACTCCTGTTAAAATAAAAAATCGTAATTTAATTTGATAGTTAAAATATGGTATAACAACAAATTTAGCCCTCAATATTTACATACAATATCGATTTAGTCATAAATTTAAAAAATTAACACTCAAAATTTACAAATATTCTCAATTTGATTCCAATTCTAAAAAAATCAAAGAAATATGTAAAAACACATAAATATTTTCAAAAAATATAATAATAAATTTGAATTTTATATTAATTTTGACTAAATATAATTTATAAATAATAAATAAAATAAAAATTCCCAACTAGAAAATACTCTTTTTGCTTCTACATTCCACCTCTTTTGCCGCAAAAAAGAAAAAAGAATTGTCCACATGCAAAAAATAGATACTGTCGGACCATGATCACCTTACCTCCAAAAATAATATATTGAGGCTCTACATCCTTAATTAGGAAAAGTCTTTTCACACATAAAATAAACAAATACGATGTTAGTGTATTTCCTTGCCGAAGACCGCATTTAGGTTTAATAAGTCCCATTTCATCACCACTAACCAATAATAAGTAGGTAACATCTGTAATACAAAGCATAATCAAATTTGCCCAATTAGGATTAAAACACAAAGCAAGCATAATTGCCTTTAGAAAGCACCAATTAATCCTATCATAAGCTTTGTTAATATCAATTTTCATAGAAATTTACCCTGAAGATCTACTCCTCTATCCTTTCATATTATGAATTAATTCAAAATCCATTACCACATTTTTTGTAACAAGCCTACTTGAACCAAATTCAAATTGATTCTTAGAAATAACATGCGATAAAACTTTCTTCAACCTATTCACAAGGACTTTTGACATTATCTTATAAAGAACATTGCATAAAGAAATAGGTCACAAATTTTTAAGGGGCGTAGGCTTACTTACTTTTGGAATGTGCATTAGTATTTGGGAAAGAAATTCTAGTCAACCAACTTTGACAAGTTGCTATCACATCATCTCCAATAATATTCCAAAAATTTTAAAAGAAAGTCGAATTGAGCCTATCTAGACTTGGTGACTTGTATGAATTCATTGAAAAATTTGCCACCTTGAACTCATAAACATTTAATGGTTCCATCAATATAACGTTGTCCTCATCTAAAATTTTATCCTACCTGTAACACCCTACACCTGCCCTAGTCAACAAGTCCAAATGCAAGACATCACATTCGTTGTTGATGCAACTTAGACAATAGTTAAGCATTACATTGAAGCTAAAATCAAGTAAGCGTGACATATAATTAATGAGAAATAAAATTGTTAAAAAAAGCAAGAGATGTTAATAGGGCCGACATACAAAAATTTGGCATTAAGGTTGATAAAAAATGGGCTTAAGATATGAATTCTTGGTCAAATTATCTATATGTAGGGAAATGTCTCGAGCAAGGGTATCATGTCTTGAGCCATAACGTTATGTCTCGATCCACTAGATTGAATATAATCATGCAAGTAAATTACAGCATAAAACCATGCATATACTGTAACACCCCACACTTGACTTGACCGTAGGATCTGAATGTGTGATGTCATATTACGTTGGTGAAACAACTCTGGTTGTCTTATTATAAACCATAAAATTTAGTTCATAATTATCAATCAATTCAATTGAAACATCAATCATGCTAACGCATCATATTACAGGGTTATTCAAGATAAAATTTAGAGCTGGGATTCGAATCCAAAAAAATTGTCAAATTTCAACATAGTCTCTCGAGACAGAAATATGTTTTAAAATTGGTCTTATTTTATTTTTGAAAATTTTAAATTTGATGTCAATATGTATCGAGACACTAGTGTCTGAATATAAGGTCCCTTATATAGGTCTCTAATCTGTCGTAATTTGATATGTCAAATTAGGCTTGTATAACATCTTGCCCAGTGAAGTCCTGATTATTTAAGTGTCATTTATAAAATTCAGGCTTAAGGGTAAGTTTCAAGTTCTTAATGTTAGGACTCGATTAAGTGTAAGGGCTTTCTGAATGTGCTAGTGATGCCCTGGTCTGGCAGATTCTGAATGAAAGGAAAGGAACCATGGTGAACCCTGGTATGTATAGTGTATAGGATATTCTGAAAGAACAAAGCTTATGACTAACTCAGAAGAAAGGTAAGTATGATGAACCAAGAAGTGCTGGTAAGAATATATATAGATGAATATGGCAAATAGTATAAAGAAGTACTATTGGCGAAGTAGTGTTCACCCAAAAGCCCTTTTTAGTGTATAGAATGGGTAGACTGAAACATGAAAATAAATAGACAATGACTTCTTACTAGATTACGATGATAAGGGAAATAGAAGTGGTAATTACCAAAGGAATGGTTATAAGGTATGAGTCTACACTAGTGATATAGTACACCTAGTGGCCAATGTGGTCCCATGCCAACTAAATTGTAAGGAAAGCTGGTGAGGAATTAACTAAACATGAACTAGAAAGGTTAAAGGCTAAAGAAGTAATTGATTAAGTTCCTAGAGGTGGCAGATTTTGATAAGGCCACTCAGTCTTGATGTGACATTTACCAAGTTCCCATAAAAGCTTGAGTTAAGTTAAAAGGACTCTCGGGTTGAGTTAAGCGAGAGTTATATTCCTTCTTGAGAACTAGAGCTAAAAGCTGGTGGAAACATCTTTCTAAGATGAGTTTGAAACTGTGATTTTTGTTATTGATTTTCCCTCGCATCAAGGTACGTTTCACGACTCTGCTGGTCAAGGGAAAACATATTTCTAAGTATGTTTTGAGAAATAGGGCTTAGTGATATGCCTTTATTTTAAAGTGATGGTAAAGGTTACCCGAATGGATTCTAACAAAGTGTCTCTATTTATCAAGGTAGAAGAGGTTGTAACATCTCGCTAAATGATGGGTATGAAGCGCAAACTATTGATTTCACAAGGAAAGGCTAGATTTAAAGTTTAAATTGCCTTTGAGATTATCAGGTGAGTCCCTAGATTAACTCTTGCATGTGTGTTATGCTTATTTAGAAACTTCTATGCTATGTGGCCAAAGTATGAGATTGAAACTAGTAAATTATAATGTGACCAATCTGATAAGAAATGTAAGACCTATGAATTTGAATGACTATGGTGTGGTTATGTCTGAAAGTAAGAATGAGTCTGATAGGAAGTGCATGTGTGTTTGGTAAGCATAAGAACGTTTGTCATAAGTGAGTCGATTCATAATGAGTCTCTGTTTGTCTCCGAAGTCGTCAAAGGAGTCCGTTAGGACTAAAAAAAATGAATCTTTGAAAGGACAAGTCCATGACCATGGCACTAAAGACCATATCTTGTAAGACTATAACTAGTGGGTTATGACATCATATGGAAAGAATACCATATTGTGTAAGATAGTAACTAGTGGATTATGACATCATATGGGAAAATTTAAGGAAGGTTATTACCTAATGTGGTTCTCTATGTGTCCTAGGATGATGAGGGGAAAACCTCACTAAATGTGAGTCTAGGCAAATCTCTATCGCCTAAATCACCATGAGAAGAAAAGCCTTTTGTAGGAGAACTCTGGAAAGGTAAGCCTATGTGGCAAACCTGTTAAAGGATAACCTTTATGGCAAAACTCTGAAAAGGTAAGCGTATGTGGCTAACTTGTTAAAAGATAGCCTCTGTGGCAAACCTCTTAAAGAACAACTTTATGGCAAATCTGTGAAAGGACATCCTTTATGGCAAACTCTGTCAAAGGAAAGCCTCTGTGGAAAACTATGGGTAGGAAAGCATTTGTGGCATTCTTCGTAAAGGAAGCTTTCGTGTCTCTATCTGAAAAGAAATACCTTTATGGCGCAACTTAACGATAAGATGCCTTGGTGGAAATTCTATAAAAGAAAGCCCTTGTGGCAAATACAAAGGAAGCCTTTGCGACTATTTAAATAAAGGAATCCTTCATGGAAAATTTTGAATGAATGATGTGTAAGGAATTAGAAAAGAATGGCATGAATGGTTCTTTGAAGGTAAAGTAAAGATAGGACTCTGAAGGTATAGTAAGTGTAAGAGATAATGAATGGAAAAATAAAAAGAACTAAGAATGACACCTTATGTAAATGGCGAACCTAGCATAATAATAAGAAAATAACAATTATGCTAGAGCACGTCGGAATAGGTGGCGAATATTGTAACACCTCAAACCCAGCCTAGACGTTATGGCTGAATCTCCAATGTCACATTGAAGTGTTTTTCGTAAAGTGTGAAATTGTTAAAAACCCATTCTCTATTAAACCTTTTTGAATGACCTTGAAGTTGATTTCAAGACTTGTCATTTATTTTCAAGGTGTAAGTCGTAAGTTTAAAACGTTGTTTCTTGCGGAAGCTTTTAAATCAGTTATGTATCCATAGTATTTTTGAAAAATATTTATCCTTTTGAAAACTCGTGTCATTTTCCTACTGCTAGCAATATTAAAGCAAAAGAAATATAAATCCCCAAATTAAAAATAAAATCCAGAGAGGCCTTATTAAATAAAAAATACCCATAATCAAACTACTCATAATTTAAAATCAAATAAGAAAGTACGTACGGTTGTGTGGCCACCTTTGAGTCCCTCGCAGCACCAACCCGCCTAAGCCTGGGGATTATCTGTATAGATAAATAGATGGGTGAGTTTACGAAAACTCAGTGTGTAATCCCATATAAGTAAACAGTTAATCAAATAGTGCAAATACAGTCTGGGCCTAAGCCCTTAATATAAATAGTGACAATATCAGTTTGAGATTTAGCCCATCTCAATACGAAAACAGTCATGTGCTCGGGCCTTGGCCCATTACAGTAACAGTAAACAGTGCAATAACAGTAATTAGTGCAGTAATAGTTTAAACAGTATGCAAGTCTTACCCATCCAACCTTTACACTCCATCTTCATCTAGCCCTACACTCCATGAGGGGATATAATCAACCCACCCATCCCTACATTCCAAGTAGTACCGATTACGCACTAACCAGTATTTGCAGCGGAGCTGCCAGTATAATAGGCTTAGAGCCATCAGTGATTTGTAGCAGAGCTGCCAGTACAGTACACTTCCTCTAATCATATATAAACCCATCCCCATGCAATGCATCATGCAACGTGTCATGTCATATCATAATATTATACATGTACTCAATACAGTTACAAATAGCATGCTAAAATATAAATATACATCACATAGGGGCAAAACAGACATCTTACCATATAAGGGCAAAATAGTTATTTTAACATATAAGGGAAAAATAATCATTCTATCACACAGGGGCAATATAGTCATTTTATCAATTAAGGGGTCTAGGTACACTTACCAACCCAACAGAAGGTCCACAGTCGTCTTGGGCGACCTGTGCAACCTTGATAGTCAAACAATGAAAATGGGCCCAAGTCCCACAATGCGGGTCCATGTGGACCAACACGCCTGTGTGGCCCACAAAGCCTAGAGATGGCCTTGGCCATGTGGATTACACAGCCTAGCCCAACATCTCCACACGTCCATGTGCTTAACCCATGTGGGGGCCACACGGCCCATGAAATCTCTCATGGTGGCCTCTACAATCAAACGCCCACGTTTATGCGTACGGATTACCACACGAGTGAGCACACGCCCGTGTGGCCTCAATGGTCACATTTTTCAGATTTTGCCAAACTACGATTTGGGCAGTGTTTACACACACCTTGCTCACGAAAACGCATGAATAGTTCACGAGTACTCCTACATTTAATCACAAGTTCTGGTTAATCGCATCCTAATCGAATTATCAAAACCCCCACCAAAATACTTGATCAAAGGATTACCTAACACTTGTTTAGATCAGTCGATTGTGGCCTGCCCACTTAAATCGTTTGCAAGAGACTAATCACTAGGCCTTAGGTGGTTATCTTCACTTCAACCAAGCCTTATCAACCATCATACAAAAGAACAGTTTGAACTAGACGAAAAGTCGCTTACCGAAAATGCAGAGTCCATATTATAAGAACATTCGGCCCACGCCCACACAAAAGCCGAAAGTACATAGAATGGTAGAGGCAAAGTGGAATAATCGCACCCCTAGCAGTAATCGGCAGAGGAAAGAAGATGTTAGAAGAAAGATCACAACGGTAGAGAGAAACAAGAGGGAATCATGTGCACTTACTGATATTTCAGAGAACCCTTAATAAACTGAAATAAAAAAATAAAAGAGAAGAAAACAATAACTGTGTACTCGAACCTGAAAGTCTTGAGTGCCACAAATCCCATTCGGCACCAACTTTTCTCCCACCACAAATCCCCACGATTTCCTCCTATAATCTCTCCTAAAACCCCTCCAACTGAACATTATTCACATCCCAACATTCCCTCCTACAATCCCTCCATGGCCAAATCAAACTCCACTCTACTCAGTAGTGTTTCGGTCAAACTCTACTATCCACACGACTTAGGCAGCAAAATAGAACCCCCATTGCGTAAACCAGGACTCGAACTTCAGACCTTAGACATTAGTAACACGCCACTTATCCCCTAGGCCAGCAGGTTCTTTTCTGCCATGTTTTTCCCTTATTTACTTAAAAGTCCTACTGCCTAGAGACAATGCTTATTCCTTAAAAATAAAACTTTTGCACAAGCCAAGGCTTGAACCCAAGACTTCTCAAACTCTTCCCAGGACACTTAACCACTGAAGCAGACATGTATTTGTGTCACTTTCTTGCACGACTAAATATTTATGTGCAACCTCCCGGCTGTTCCCATGCTCAAGACCGAATACTTTTCGGCCTAAAATTCGGGTGTTACAAATCTGGGATATGTATTATAGGCATGAATAGATAGTACCCTAAATTAAAAAAGATTTGGACGAACTCTATGTGAAGTAGTGGGTGTAGTCTACCTCGCCCAAAGGTAGTGGTAAAATCAGTACATATAAAATAAGATTTTAAGTTTGCTAATAAGGAAAACAAAAGTGGTTAAAGACTATGTAAAGATAAGATTTTGAAAAGGGGCATAGGAAGTGATGGAATTGTAAGTATAGTACACTCAAAGAAAAGAAACAATCATTTGAGTTTGGACCTCAAATTTGGAGCCTAGTGGAGTGAAGGCTTAGTGAAAAAGGAAAAAAAGATAAGTCCTTAAAGACACTAAGAGGAAGAAAAAGGTCTAAAATAGAAAATATTATTTACAGTCAATTAAAGGAAATCTTAGTGAAGTAACCGCCAGAAGAAATAAGGAAAAGTCAAAGCACACATAAAGGACATGTGAAACATCTATCACGCTTTGATATAATGAAAAGTATTTAAGGATTATCTCACTAAGTTCTTATGAACTTACTAAAGTTATTTCCTATTTCAGGTTGTAAAGGAGTATGCGTCGAGGGACGACGCCAAGGCTACGTCAAGGAGTTGCGAATTAGGCTATTATTGTAATCCCTCAAAAATCTAAATGTTTATTTTTGTGTGTTATGATGCATAAATACATGCCTGTTTCAGTGGTTGAGTGTCCTGAGGAGTATTGGAGAAGTTCTGGGTTCAAGCTTTGGCTTGTACAGAATTTTCATTTTGGCTTGAATAAACCTTGTCTCCTGATATTAAGGTTCTTAAATAAATATGGGAAGGATGTGTCATAAAAACCTAGTTGGTTCAGGGGATAGTAGTGTGTTACTGCTTCTAGTAGGTCTTGAGTTTGAGCCCTGTTGCGCACAAGGGTGTTCTTTTTGTTGCTGTGTCGTGTAAGAGATTGAATGACAGTGGGATACTAATATTCATGGGTGGTTGAGAGTGTTGGGGGAAGTGGGAAGTATGTAGTCGAATTCAAGGAGGGTTTTGGGGAGAGATTTTAGGAGAGAATAAGGGAGGTTGAGGTGTGAGGTAGTTGTCTGCCAAAAGTGGGATTCTCCTTGTGCCAAAAATCGGTCTTAGGCAATTAGTGTCGAAACTGGTTAGTGTTTGTTCTTTTCTTCAATTTCTACCAAAGAATTCCCTTTCACTTCCTTGCACTTCCTGGTAGGGACCGAATATTGTTTGATCATTCGGGTATTTTTGCTTTGCTCTACAATTTTTGGTGCTCTCTTTTTCGACCATTTGTTTCCTCTTGCAACTAACTTCTTTTCCTTTCTTTTTGGTCTTCCTCTCTTGATCGAATTCTCCTAACACCTTTTTCCCCTCAACACTTTTCTCAGGCCGAATATCTTGTCTCTTCTCCCCTTCTTTTTCTTTTCTCTCTTTTCCTTTCTATTTCACTTGGTGCGTTGGTCGAATAGTGCCTGGTAAGTCTCTGTTGTGTTTCTCCACCTTCGAATTTTCTCTTCTGGTCTCTCATTCATGGTGCTCTTTTGGTTTTAGAACTTTTTGAGGAGTAAAAGGGTTTTCAAGGGTTACTGAAGCATTCAAAACCTTGCTTTTATCACTCGATTAAAGGTAACTTGACCCTTAAATATCACGTGGTGAACTTGGTGCATGATTGGTGTTATAAGGTGTTGGCCGATTGTCTTATTTTTCCTATATCTGATTTTGTATTTTCTATAAGCCTGTTTTTTATTCAAGCCGTGTGTGTATGCAAACATCATTAATAGACTTCATTGGTAATACAGCTTCTCGACAAGGAGGGTGTAGTCAACCTTTGTCAATAGATTTAGTGGGTTAGATCACGCTCTTCAATCAAGGCAAGTATCAACTATTGTTTTGGGTTAAGAGTTAAAAAGGGGGAGATTAACTCTGTTGACTAATGGAAAGCTTTGTATGAATGTAGGTCTTTGGGTGCTCGTGGACTATTGGCACTTTTTGCATGCAAGGTGTGTAATCACACTGTTATTAATATAGATCAGTAAAAGCCGAAAATGTACGATTGTGGTCACTACACGAGCGTACGTTCGCTCGTGTGGTGAGTTGTATGCACAAAACATAGGCGTTCGATCTTAGAAGCCACCATGAGCGATTTCATGGGCTTAAGCCGATTTTGGCCGCGTTGGGCCGAAATGGGCTGTGTGGGCCTCGCACGGGTAAACCGCACGAACGTGTAGAGATTATTGGGCCAGGCTGGGTATTTCGCAAGACCAAAGCCACTATTTGGACTTACTGGGCCACACACACGAGCGTGTGGGCCCTCATGGGCCGTGTTATGGGCTTTGGGCCCATTTTTATTATTTGTCTGTTAAGGTTTCACGGGTCGCCCGAGATGACTATGGACCTACTGTTGGGTCGGTAAGTACACTTAAACCCCTTACTTAAAATGACTGTTATACCCCTAGAGATAAATGATTGATATACCCCTATGATATGTTTATCTGTATTTGAGCATGATACTTTGCATTCACGTATTATATTATGACATGACATGATGCATGGGGGTGGGTTTGTATATTTGGAGGAAGTGTACTGTACTGGTAGCTTTGCTGCAATTACTATTTAGTGCCGCAACTAGTGTTATATTTGGAGTGTAGGGATGGGTGGGTCGATTTTTTCCTCATATGGAGTGTAGGGCTGGACGGAGTAGAGTGTAGAGGATGAATGGGTACGACTTCTGTTGCATTACTGATACTATTACTGTAATGGGATAAAGCCCACATACTGTTACTGCTATGGGCTAAGACCCACACTGATACTGGACTACCACTGAAATGGGCTTAGGCACAAACTGTACTTGTCTGATTTTGTTAAGGGATTACACACTGAGTTTTCATAACTCACCCTTTTACTTTCCTGAGTAGGTAATCATTAGACGGGTCGGTGCTGCGAGGGACTCGATGGAGGCCACACGACTATTTTTGTTGCTGTTTTAAACTTTTAATCCTTAAGCTATTTTATTTGGGTATTTGAAATGTAACAAGGCCTCTTTAAATTTTTACTCTAATTTGAGGTTTGCTTACCTAAATTCATATTTTTTAGAAGTAGGAGCGAGCTTTCAAAAATAAATAAATGTTTTCAAAACACCTCACCTATACAATAACTTTCAAAAGCTTCCACATCAAACAATGTTTTTAAAACGTAATAACAACCTAAAATGATTAGACCTACTTGAGTTTTAATAACAAGAAATATATTTAAAAGTTTTATTAATGATCAATACGAGGGTTTAATATAGTACAAACTTTCGAACAAATCAATGCTTTCCAAAACACACTCCAATGTGACATCACAGATTCGGCAATAACGTCCAGGCCGGGTTTGGGTTGTTACAATTATGCATACAGAGGAAGTTAAGTGGCGTGCTTAAGTTTGAGCATAAGTTTATTAAGTATCATTCCAATATGTACACAGTAGGTCGAGAGATAAAATAGAAATCGATGAAATTTTATTATCACGAATTGTATATATAATCCATACAATGTACACTCACAAGAGACTTTGTCATATTCATAGATAAAACTTGCACATAGGCAAAAAGTTTAAGTTTCATTTGTTATAGTACGTGACACCCAATACTTTTATTCAGTTCATTGGGTCGGGTGGAGGACGTTATAGCTTCCCCGTTATATTTAAGGAGCTTATTTTCAAGCAAATTATTGTTTTTTCTGTAGTTTAGTGTAGTTTGTAGATTTTCTCTTTAATAATTGTTTAATGTGTTTTTGTGCTTATTTTGAGACACAAATTGGCCAAATGCACCATTTGGACCCTAATGATCGATTTAGTATTGTAGGAACTCAACGATGGTCAATTTTGAGTGAAAACGTCACCAAAGAGGGAGTATTGCGATATCCAAGGTTGGGTATCACAATACCTTCAATAGTCCTGGAATGAAAAGAAGAATAAAGATCATCTACAGTGGTATTGCGATATCCTTTCTCAGTATCGCGATACCCAACCTTTAAGGGGAACTACCCATTTTGAAATTGTCATTGATATCACATGATATCACTGTCGTGAGGGGACAAAAATTAACATCAATGGTAGTCCTTATTCAACCGAAGCACCAATAAAAAAGACAGTTCATGAGCATTTTGGTTAAGAAAAATGGGTTAGAATTGTTGCTAAAAAGTGTAAAAAAATTGCTGGAGAGAGAGAGAGGAGACATTAGACACAAGTTTTAGGATAGTTTTCCTTAGAGTTTATCTTCATCTTCTTTAGGGTTTAGTCTTCTCCATAGCTGTAGCACTTAACTTTATGCAATTTCTTTATTTTTTTACACTTTCTTAAATAGTTAAGTTAGCTATTATTGTAGCTTTGGTTTATTTACATGTTTTGTGCCTTAAACTTTGTTGTAATAACATTTTAATCTTTAGTTTAATTCATTGTAGTTTGCTTTCTTTTCATCTATCAAAAATCTTAACTTTAGTGGTCTTGGTTCTTTATTTCATTTCTAGTTGGTTGCCTTTACACTTTTCCAAGTAAAAACCAAAACTTTCATCTTTTTGTTGAGTTTTAGTTCAATGGCTTTCATGGTTGCATTCTTGTTGTTTGTTAGCTTAGAAATGGTAATGAGTGGCTAAATATTTAGGGATTGGTTGATGAAAATGTTGGGCAATTTATTTTTGGGTTTGGGGACTAAATTCTAAAATTGAACTAAATCGAATAGACTGGAAAACCTAGGACTGACGCCACTAAGGGAAAACCAAGATAAGTGAGATTGAGAGGAGATCTTATTGGGAACCAATTTGATAAGTCCTGGGTTAGTTGGTCTGGTTGAGAATAAACTGAACTAAGTTGTTGAAATTGGTAAAGGTAAGCTCAAGAGGTGAAATGGGACCAATTTAGGAGTAATAACAATTTAGATCCCTAATTCTAAAGGCAACCAACCACATGGAAACGTTTAAAAAAATCCAATTTGAAAATAGTTTTCTTGCATAGCAAAAAAAATAAAATTATCAAAACCAACCAGTTTTGTAATATTTATAGCAATAAATTTTTAACCGAAATCATACATGTGTTTTAGGATAAGCAAATCCTTGATGTTTTCTGGATTTCAACCAAATGATCTTCTCTGCTATTCTCGTACCACAAAATTGTTCGAGTGTTGGTTTGAACCAATTGAATCGAAACACAAAACTAGAAAAAGTTCTCTCCTTTTGAGTTGAAAACAAAAATTCTCTCTTCTTAATCGATAACATTTTTATTTTGGGAAAATATATTTAATAGTTGAGGATTAATTCTCTTTATTTTTCAGCAAAATAACAAAATCTCAATGTTGTTTTAATAGCTCTATTGGTGCCATCTATTTATAGGAAGAGAAAGTAGAACCCTTGTTAAGTTGTATTGGTTTATTTCAAATAGAAAAACAACTTCTTACTTAGAGTAGGAGAGGGGTGGCGAAACACCCTAGTATTCCTACTAGGGTTGCCACCCACTTCATGTTACATAAGGGGTTTTGGGCCTCTCTCACATCGGGTCCAATTACGAGTACTTCCTGGGCCTTTTTGACCCAGTACTCTGTAATGTGATCCAAACTGATTCAATTTTTCTATTTCCCAAAATAAAATTTAATATTTATATATAAAACAATTTTTTATCCCTATTTTAACCTCCAGTAAAATTTTGACGATTTTACACTTGGTAAAATTTTAACGATTTTTCCCTTGGCAAAATTTAATGTTTCACAACTCAACATGTTCATTATGACTAAATGATTTATTTTCATTTCTAGGCTTCAAAATAGTCCAAAAACATAAAATTATTCTTCTGATCATTTTTTACGTAATCCATATAGGATTGCAAATTTCCATTTCCATTTCCATTTTTGGAAACCTACATTCATTTCCAAATTATTTCATTTCTTCATTTCAGAGAAAACCATAATCATTCCTGGATGTTACCCATTTCTCTTTTTCTATTCATTCTTATTCAAAACACGCGACTAAAAAAGAGAGCTTTTTCTTGACCATCATCATATTCATCCTACCAACTTAAGCCTCTCACGGGTGAGCCAACGTGAAATTTGATGTAGGGTATTCTCCACTCGATTCTTTCTTATTTTTTTCTAAATGTTGGTGATTACTCTCTGCTTTCTATTTGTATAGAAGTACACATGAATTCTTGGTTAAATGTTATCTTATTCATCTTGCTTTTATTGTTTAATCTTTGGGTTTTAATGTTTCTTAATACAGAAGTGTTATTGCAGTCACTGACATTGGAAAGTGCAGTGACAGTTTACAATAATAAGTATTACAACAGAAGTTGAGTGGGGATTAGAGGAATTTAGTCCACTTGTTCTTAATAATTCCATATTTCCATCATCAGAAGATGGGGTTAATGTGCATGTTTAAGTCTCAGATTAAATAGAGGAGTGATGCTTGGAAGGATATACATTGAAATTTATTGTCTCGACAATCACCTATCCTTTTATTCCTTGTGAGCATTTAGTATTGTACTGAAGATTCTTGTTGGGGATCCCAATTTATCATTTCATATTTTATTTTATTGTTTTCAAATTGTTGCTCCGACAACTATCCTTACAATTTATCTCACTTCTATCTAGTTATTGCACCAACATTAATAGACCAAAGACAACCATCCCTGTGGGATCAATATCCGACAGACTCACATCTGTCTACTACTTGCATTGACAGTGTACACTTGCACATCATTACTGTGACGTTAAACATCCAATCAAGTTTTTGGTGCAATTGTCGGGGATGTCATTTGTTTGATGTTTATTTTTTGTTTTTGTGTGTTTTTGCACTGTATTTACCTTATATAATATTTAGTATTCACTAACTGATTTTTTCTTTGTTGCTATTTCTTTAACTTCGTTTTAGGTGTTTCTTGACCCGAAGCAAGTAAGATTTTCTTGCCTATTTTGATCCAAAAATTGAAAGGACTGTTCGGAGTAGACTTCAAGAACAAAGAAATATGGCTCTACTAGGGAACAATGCAGTCATACCCCCGATGCAACAGCAAAATGTTAATAACTCATTGTTGCCGCAAGATGCTCACATACAAAATAGGACTATACAAGATTTTGTAGTACCTGCCTTGGATGATTTACAACCGGGAGTTGTTAGACTAGCAATCCAAGTTGGGAATTTTGAACTCAAGCCAATAATGTTTCAGATGCTGAATTTTAATAGGCAATATGTTGCACTGCCATATGAAGATGCGAGAGAACATTTGAAATCTTTTTTTATTAATCTGTGTTTCCTTTAGTCAATAAGGCGGTCCTGATGATGCCTTGAAGATGAAATTATTTTCTTATTCCTTATAGGGAAGAGCCCCCACTTGGTTTTTTGGGTTACCTACTAGATCAATTACTACTTGGGATGCACTAGCAACATAGTTTGTTTTGCGATTTATGCCGCCGGCAATTAATGCTAGTCTTCTAAATGATATTATTGTTTATCATCAGCTGGATGATGAAAATCTTCACACCACATAGGAACATTATAAATCCTTACTTCAAATTTGTCCCATGCACGACCTTCAACCAGAAACATAAGTTGAGTTTTTTTTATAATGGGCTAAATTCACATACAAGGAATCTTGTCGACGCATCAGCTCATGGACCTCTGCTAGATTATAGTTATAATGATGTTGTGAGAATTCTTGAGAGAATTGCTCAAAATGATTATCAATACCCTATCTCCAGAGCTGCACAAGCAAAAACTACTCCAGGAGTTATTGAGTTGGATGCAATAATCGCACTAAGTGCTCAAGTTTCTTCTCTCACAAACATGATTAAAAATATGTAAGGGACTAGTTGTGTTGCACCTATACAAGTCGCTCAGCAAGTTGATGTTCCTATTTTTTCTGTGAGATTTGTAGTGACAACCATAGCTATGAAGATTGTCCACAACATGCAGGGGATGCCTGTTATATTAGTAACATTCACAACAATTCTTATGGTAACTCCTATAACAACTCTACACTCAACCAACTATTTTGGGGAACTCAAAATGCTAGACAAAATGCTGTAACATTCAGATATGGGAATACATCTACTTTGGGAAATTATAATCCAAGATAAGGGAATTGCAATCAACAACAGTAGAACTACAATTAGCACACTCAAATGCATCCACAACAAGGCCAGACACATCCACACCAAAATTCGATGTAGCCACAACACTTTTCAATACCGAATTAGCATGTTCAAGGACATTGAAAGCAACCATACACTCAAGCTTCTAATTCTGACCCATTAGCAACTCTTAAGGTGTTAATGTGGGGGCATATTACTCACACGGAAGCTATCGTACAGGGGAATTCATCTTCCGTTCGAGCATTGGAGGCACAATTAGGACAATTTGCTTCAAATCTAAATACTCGACCACTAGGCTCATTACCTAGTGACATGGAAAATCCCAGTCCGAAGGGGAAAGAACATTGTAAGGCTATCACTCTTAAGAGTGGTAAACAAACTGGTAAACCGTTTATAGACTCTATTGTAGCACCTCAAGATATGGGTGGAATGATCATTGGTGAGAGGGGTTAATCTGAAGAGTTTTTTGATGCATCAGACAAAGAAGTTCCATAATTTGTCACTCATATACCTAATGTCTGACCTTCGAAACTATCGTTGCAAGTAGATGTACCTCTACCTTTACCTTTCCCACAAAGATTTCGTAAGAATGAGCATGATAAGCAGTATCAGCAGTTTCTAGACACACTGAAGCAACTATAGATCAGTATTCCTTTAGTAGACGCTGGTACAAAATTTGAGTTATTGGAAATTTATGAAAGACCTATTCTCCAAGAAGAAGAAACTCACTGATATTGAGACTATTGCACTCACAGAAGGTTGTAGTGTTGTGTTGACAAAAAAGTTGCCCCTAAATTGAAAGATCTTGGGAGCTTTGCCATCCTATGATCAATTGGCAATCATTATTTGGGCAAGGCTTTATAGGACTTGGGAGCTAGCATTAACCTAATGCCACTATCTACTTTCAGAAATTTGGGAATTGGTTACATTAAATCTACTGTTATGACATTACAACTAGCCGATCGATCCTTGGCTCAACCTAAAGGGCAAATCAAGGATGTCTTAGTTCATGTATATAAATTCATTTTTCCAGCTAATTTTATCATACTTGACTGCGAGGCAGACAAGATGGTTCCCAAAATCTTGGGATGACCATTTTTAGCCACCGGCTGAACTCTTATTGATGCTTATAAAGGTGAACTAACCATGCGAGAATAATGAGCAAGTCACCTTTAGTGTTTTTGAATCTATTCAATGCAAGGACAAAAAAGAATGCCATATTGTCGATGTGCTAGATGATTTAATTGAGGAAGAATTCAATGACCAAAGCACATTACTTTCTGAAGAGTTTACAGTGACATTTGATGCCGAGTCCTTAGACAATTGTGACAAGATGGTTGAAGCTAATAATCTTGAACTCAAGCATAGATGGCAGATTGAATCCTTGGACTTAGCTAATAGAACGACTCTAATTTTCAAGCCATCTATTGAAGAAGCTTCTACTCTAGAATTGAAACCACTACCTCTTCATCTACATATGTCTTTCTGGGGGATCACAATACTCTCCCAGTTATTTTCTTTGCAACACTGGATGTAACTCAAGAAGAGAAATTGGTCCATATTTTCAAGCAACATAAATGAGCTATTGCTTGGAGTATTGTCGATATTCAAGGTATTAGTCCTTATTTTTGCATGCACAAGATTAAGTTAGAAGATGAAGGCAAGCAGTCAATTGAACAACAAAGAAGATTAAATGAGAAGATGAAGGAAGTTGTTAAGAAGGAAATCATAAAATGGCTTGATGCTGGAATTATTTACCCGATTTTTGATAGCAATTGGGTAAGTCCAGTGCAATGTGTAACTAAAAAGAGTGGCATCACTGTGGTTCGCAATTATAAGGATGAATTAATTCCTACACGCATTCTCATGGGATGGTGAGTTTACATGGATTATCACAAATTGAATGCAGCCACAAAGAATGATCACTTCCCATTTCTTTTCATTGACCACATGGTAGATCGACTTGCTGGAAAGGCCTATTATTGCTTTTTAGATGGTTATTCTAGGTACAATCAAATTGCTATTGCACCGGAGGATCAAGAGAAAACAACCTTCACCTGCCCTTTTGGTACTTTCACTTTTCGTCGTATGCCTTTTGGTCTTTGCAATGCACCAGCCACATTTCAAAAGTGCATGATGACAATATTCTCAGATATGACCGAATACTATTTAGAGGTTTTTATGGATGATTTATCAATTTATGGGAATGATTTTGATCATTGCACTGACAATTTGGATAAAGTATTGAAGCAATGTGAGGACACACATCTTGTCCTAAATTGGGAAAATGTCATTTCATGGCAAATGAAGGCATTCTATTAGGCCATCACATCTCTAGTCAAAGCATTCAAGTAGACAAAGCTAGGGTAGAAATCATTGAGAAATTACCTCTACCAACAAACGTGAAAGGTATTCACAATTTTCTTAGACATGGGGGGTTTTACCAAAGGTTTATTAAAGATTTTTCAAAAATCGCAAAGCCTTTATGCTCATTGTTGGAACAGAATCAAAAATTCTTCTTTGATGATGCATGTCTAGATGCCTTTATTCAGTTATAAAAGCAACTAGTGAATGCACCCATTGTCGTTGTACCAGACTGGTTTCAACCTTTTGAAGTTATGTGGGATGCAAGCGACTTTACTATGGGTGCGGTTCTAGGACAACAAAAGGAAAAAATATTTCATGCCAACTATTATGCTAGCAAAACTCTTACAGAGGCTCAATTCAATTATACTACCACAGAGAAAGAATTGCTGGTTGTAGTCTTTACTTTTGACAAGTTTCATTCCTACCTTGTCGGCGTAAAGGTTACTATACTAATCGATCACTCAACGTTTAGGGTTTAGGGTTTAGGGTTTAGGATTTAGAGATTTCAATTGGTTTTATTATTCAATTCTCAAATTAAAATGCACCCAGGTAAATTGTGTTCACATTGGTCTGGACCTTTTGAAGTTGTCGATGTATTTCCTTATGGTGTAGTCTAAATTCAAGATTTATGTGATGGACACCAGTTCACAGTAAATGGACAGAGGTCGAAACACTATTTTGGCAACAGTGATCAAAAGGAGGCAGAGACCATTAAATTGGTCGAAAAGTTTTAATTTTTAATTATTACTCCATAATTTTAGTTTATTTTATTTATGTTATGTTAAAATTTGTTTTCCTTCCTTTTTGCAGAATAATTAGGTACCATTTTCAACGCATTGAAATTATTCTGTTAATGCATTCCGTAATTCTTTACTACCATTTATAACTCATCAGAATTCAGGGAAATTCAGATTCCACCGTTGGATCAAAAACCACTCAGTTGTTGATCTTTCTGAGCGGGCATAATTTCTATTGGACACAGCTATTCCTGCCAGCTTTATATCTCTCCACAAAATAACGTGCCTCTCCATCTTCCTCTTTCACTCGCTATAAATCCCCCTCTACTGTACTGACTGTAATACATTTAGGCAGCCATTTTTATTTCCTTTCTCTTCTCAAGATCATATCTTTCCAAATTTAAACCATTTTCCCTCAAAAACAGATGGAAAAAAATGAGAGGTTCGATTAAGAAAGCCACCAAATCTACTAAAGAACATGCGTCCTCTGCTACCGCAGTTCATGAATCAGAATCCCCCAGGCTAGTGCAGAAAAATGGGTCAGTAATCTTTTTGAATAAAGTAAAAAAGGGAACGATTTCAAGACAACTTGTTGAAGCAAAACTTCCACCCCGAACAGGGTATTTCCCTTTCACAACAATAAGACTTGGGTAATCAAGTCTACATAACCATCTCGAAGTTAAAGTGGGAAACTTTTTGCACTTATCCTGGAAGTTATTCCCCTTCATTGGTATGTGAGTTTTATGCTAACCTTTATGATCATGAGTTAGAGTTCATTTTTGTTCGAGAAGGCTTAATACCATGGGACACTAAAAAATTCAATGAGCTGTACAACACTAAAGCCCTCCACTCACAACACCATAGTCACCATCAATAAAATGTGCCTGATACATTCCATCGTCAAGGGTAGAAAGATTGATGTCGACACAATACTCTACCAGGAAATTGCTGACTGTACCACAAGGTAAACTGGAATCTTAGTTTTCCCATCATTGGTGATATTATTGTATCAGGAAAAAGGAATCCTACCCTATGATGGTTAGGAAGTCTTGGATAATAAAGGCTCGATCAATGAAGCCTTTATAGAAGAATGACTCATGGCAAAGATACGCCAATACCAAAGGAGGCAGAAACAAGTAAGACAAGGAAAGGCAAAACCAAAGTCGACAGCAAAGGAACAAACCTGAATGTAAAAACATCATTATGGCACAAAATAAATGATGTCAAAAAAAATGGACAGTTCTATCAACAATAGGCAGATCAAGCTTGTCGCTACAATAGAGGATATAGAGAAATCCCATAATTTGTTTTATATTATACCAAAGCCTAGAATAGTTCTATTGTAGCCATATTAAGCCAATTGAGCCCATCCTTACTACCAGAATTCCCAGTGTTTCCACCAATCATTCAAAATTATGAACTCTTATTCGTGGATGACGACTTAGAATACTGAGATAGATCAGCGGCATCCCCTCCCATTGTACAGGTCTCCAATAATAATAAAGAAAAGGAATCCAAAGACATTGAAGAATGCTGTGAAAGATTGATAGCTTGTTCGAGGATGATAATTTTGCTGATCAAGAGGACATTGTTGTTGAGAAGGAAGTTGCTATTGCAAAAGAAGAAATTGTTGCTGAAGAAGAAGAATTTGCTAAAAATTAAAAAGAAGAAGAGAAAGATTCTGTTGTGAACATTGTCACTGCACCCGAGTCTGTTGGTGCAAATATTGATAATTTGGAGCGATTTGGAGTGAGACGGCAGAAGTTGCTAAGGTAACCAGTGAGGAGCAATGCAATTCATTGGCAATAGTGGTCTACACTAGACCACTCCAGGTAGCCTCTCCTACACAGGAGGCAGCTGATGGTGTCAAGGCAGAGCCAAAAACTGAGAAACAATCCGAGGACCGTGTAAAGACCAAAGAAAAGAAGAGAAAGCACTCAAAGGATAAAAAACAAAATAAAGAATAGAAGAAAAGGAGGAGGAAGAAACATCGTGCAGCCACACCGATGGCTGAGGATAACTAAGTTAGTTTATTTTAAGCTTTAGCTGTAGTATTCATGCATTACATGTAGCTGTAAGTTTTATTTTGATAAATACACATTGTCATTGCATTTTTATTGTCATTACATTTTCATGTTAGTGCATTGGGGACAATGCAAACTTTAAGTTGCATTAGTAATGGATGCCTGCTATCATTCTTTAAATCTTGAATGAATCTACTCTTTACAGCTGCTTATATATATAGTTATAAATTAGAGACACTCCAAAGTGGGTTTAGTATGGAATGTTAAAGAGGGAACACTCCAATACAAGCGTTAGAAATATCAATCTGGCCAAAGTTGTCACTGCATGAGTGTGTGTCAGTGCAATTACGTACTCTTTGGGGTTTTGTTGTACTCCATCGTACTTCTTAGGAATAAGGGTACAATAATACAATGATATTCCTTATTCTGGAAATATATATATAATATATAAACACTTAATATTGTACAATAAATGTTGTATTGGCAGATAGAACTTAGGGTTTGAAGCATGATTCTAGCATTGATGAAGTTGCAACCTTATTCATTCATACTTATGTATTGTCGATGCTATATTCTTCCATCTGAATGTGATTCATTCATTAGGAATTTAGAGGATTCAAGTTGCTAGAATGATCATTTGCCTTAGTAAAATTTTTGTAACCTTGCTAGTTTCTGTTTTACTTGAGGACTAGTAAAAACTCAAGTTTGGTGGTGTGATAGCACTAGAAAGAACATAGGTTTTAGCACTAGAAAGAACATAGGTTTTACTCCTTACTTATTAGTTAAATTATTCTTATTTAGTTATCCTTAGCATATATTTTAGCATTTTCAGTTTAGTAAATTTCATTTTACAACTCAGTAAGTCCTAGACCATTTTATCCTTAATTTTGCTATCTTTTTGGATTAATGTCACTGCATGAGTTAATTTCAAATTGCATCCAGAATTGTCGCCACACCTGACAGCTGTCTGAATACGAACTAAAAATGCGTGAATTGTCCAGCCTAGTATAACCAACTTGTACGTTCAAGGACAAAATAATTCTGAGGAAAGGACACATGTATTGTTGGAGGAGCACATAAAAGGTTGACATGCGATTAAAAAGGAGAGCTTTTTCTTGACCATCATTATCTTCATCCTACCTTAAAGCTTGCAGCTACGGTAGCTTAAGCCTCTCATGGGTGAGCCAACGTGAAAATTAATGTAGAGTAGCTTCTGACGAGGAGACCTAAGTGCGAGACAAGAAGGAATAGAGAGATTCAGTTGAGTTGTCTAGGAATAGTATTCTCTACTCGATTCTTTCTTATTTGTTTATAAATGTTGGTGATTACTCTCTACTTTCTTTTTGTATAGAAGTTCACATTAATTCTTGGTTAAATGTTTTACATGTCCTTGTCGTCTATGTTGAGTGAATTTAGGCATGTCCATGAATTAAAATGAATAAAGTATGTTTCTCATTACGTAAAGTAATCGAAAATGAGCTTGGGGGCCAAGCGTATATGAATGAGTTGGTAGACTCCAGAACCGAATTGAATAATTCTTAAATGTATTGTATGATTGAATATTTAGTGAACAAGTTTGAATTAAACATATTGGTCGTTAACATGTTGGTATGCTTATACATGTAGATTGATAATTTGGTATAAGATTTGGTTAAGTATTGAGAACATAAATGCACGATTTGTGCTAAAGCTTATTGTTAATGTTAGATTATATATTTATGTCTTGAATTTTAAATGTACCACTAAGACTTATTTCTTAGTGTGTGGTTTGTTTTCTTCTTGCATAGGTTTAGGTGTTTTTCGAAGCCCTATGACTTGAAGTTAGCATCTAAACTATCGTTTCTGATCCAACAAAGTTTGTATAAAGTGGTTAATTTTGGTCTTTTGGCATGTACCAAGGGGTATTTAGGTTTAATGTTTCAAATGGTTAGGTTATTTAAGTTGTGACCTTAAGTAAATGTTAGAAATCGTGTATCAGTTAATGTCCTTTTGCTAGCTTGTGTGAGCATTACCCTCCCGCATATCTGAAGTCAATTTACTATTGCATCCGGGAAAAACAATTAGTTATTAAAATATAAATGAAATGAAATGGTATGATAAATTATAGTTGTTTGATTATATCTTGGTATATGATTCTTAACAAGTTATGTATTGGTGATATGAACTATTTAGGATTAACCATTTTATTTAGTTGGAATGTTGGAACAAGACAAAAGAATGTTAAATTTTATGTTATGTATGACTTGTAAATTAAGTTGACAAATTGTCAGGCTTTTGGTGTCAATTGGAACATAGTTGGAGATCACACTATCTGACAATTCTTTCGAAAGCTATTTGTTCATTTTAGTTTGGTTATAGGTAACATGTAAGTAGGGTTTCGATATGTTTATGTTAATGTGATAAACTTTAAAAGTAACATGTTTTTAATCTCATTCTTGATGCGTTTTTGGATGATTTATTATGTAAATTAGTGAATTTGATGCTCCTAATCCTTTAAATTCATGTTTCTATACTTAGGTGAGCATAGGGAAGTGAAATGAGTGAAAAAGGGGCCAAAATCAGACAAAAAAAAAAGATGTTTTCAGGATCCACGCGGCCTAGGTATTTCCACATGGGCTAGGAAAACACCTGTGTGAGCCACACGGGCTAGCCACATGCCCATGTGCTAGCCCATATTGATTTCGCAACCTATTTCTCTTTTACACAGAAAAAGCCAATTCTTAGGGATTTTATGCATTCTAAAGTTTATAAATACATAGTAGAAGAGGACCTAAGAGAACACGTAAAGAAGAATGAAGAAAAGACTCGAAGAACACCATCTGATTCATTTTAAAAGTGGATCTCCTTTAAGATTGAAGATCTCCATTCAATTTCTTTAGAAGTGTTATTGGGTTTTTTTATGTTTTGTTGTTTTCCTAACTTTGAGATGATGTTATTCTAGATTATGAACTAAATTCCCTAGATACCTAGGGAGGATGAAACCTATATGAATCTTATTATTTGATTTTTGAATTACATGATAAATAATTGAATCTTATTCACAATTATGTATGCTTATTTCATGTTTTAATATTTTCAGGATATTAATTCATGCTTAATGTGCTTATTTCAGTGGAGCAAAAGTCCCTGTTTAAGAGTAGGTCTAGCATAATTGAGTGGAGTTGCATGCAATTCTAGAAATAGGACAACATAAATCTATCAGATTAGAGTCAAATCTAATAGGGGAATCCATAGATCGAGTTAATGCGACAATAGGGGTTTTAATTAGAAAGAGATTTCAATTAATCAACTTAGAGTCAGTTATTCTTATTCTCGAAAGAGATATTAACATAATTTAGGGATTTCTGTAGATCAAGGTGCAAGTGAATAAATCGTTTAATTAAAATTTAGAATAATAAGTGAATTCTGGGTGGATTCTTTCCTGGGTATTGTCTATCTCATTACTTTATTCGAATATTTTCTTAATTCATTCTCTGTTGCGTTCTTAGTAATTATTTTAGTTAATTTTAGATTAAAAACAATTCCTTCAATTCATTGGCTAGATAATAGAAAAAATAGTAAGTACTGGTACTTTTAGTCCTCGTGGATACGATATTCCTGACTCACCATAGCTATACTATTATTCGATAGGTGCGCTAGCCTTTGTCATAATTTTAGTTAGTTTAGCGACCATCAAGTTTTTGGCGCCGTTGCGGGGACTAAAATATTAGGAACACTAGATTTTTATTAATTTAGCCATTTTTATTTTTATTGCATTTTATTTTTGTTTTTAGTTTAAATTTTTTTTTCTAATTTTTCTTTTGTTTGCTTCTGGCAGGTTCCTTTAGTTTATGACTAAAAGAAACCTGTCAAGACCTTTAGTATTTGATAGTGAGATTGAAAGCACAGCTCACAGAAACTGTAAAGAAGCAAGGCAGAATCGACATAATATAGTGGAAGAGTAAGAGGACGTTATTATCATCACTGAGGAGATGGCTAAAAATCAGAATAATCAGCTACCTCCTGTGGTTGCTGTAAGAGTATGCCCAAAGATCAATCACACGATGGTTGTAATAACATACTTGGTTTATCATGTTTATTAATATAAGGCGTTGCCATTATTATTTCAGTTTCTTTTCTATGTGCATAAATAAACTGTTTTATAATAATGTCCTGAGAATAATATGATTATTCTTAAAAGATCCTTAGTCAAGTATTATTGTTGGCTAGGACAATAATAATGCATTAAGACTAACATGTAGTTGATTGATGATAAAGAGTAGAGTTGTCATTGATATGGAGTGTCAGAATCAATGCATGAATATGTGTGTTAGAGAACAACATATTGGACTGACTCGCTATGAGTATGTTTCTTGGATTATTATGTAATTGTCACAACATTACTCATAGTGATTAATATGTATATGATCCTCATACTTGAGATCATCTTTATCCCAACATCGTGAGTTGTATATTTTGATACAGTCAAACAAACACCGTAACTGGTTGTTCTATAAAGATTGATGTTGGATATACTACAATCTATGTTGAGGGATATAGTTGATCAATATAGGATAAGTCCCTCCTACATAATGGCAGTAATATCTCAGGCCACTTGATTGAGTGAGGCTAGAAATGCATGGCCATGCTCAAATAAGTTGATATGAGATGTCATACTTATTTGTGTATCATAGTCTACTCAAGGTATCAAGAAACATGGGATGGACTATGCAAGTGTGACTATTCCATGACTTGTGTCCATTTAAAAGATATAGGACTTAAGGATTAATGCATGAAAGGTTAATCACAAAAGGTTATGTCGAATCATGACTTCTTGTAACTTAGGTAGCATTGATGCATTACTAGATGCCACTCATTGTTTGTAACATTAGAATCATTCTAATATTACTGCTAACGTTACAAGAACCTATAGGGTCACACCCTATGGTTGAAATGAACGAGGTAAAACATAGTTGGTATATTGCTTGGTTGTCACACGAATTAAATTAATTATAGAATTAATTTAATTGGGAAATCAAATTGTTGAACATACTATATGTACAAGGATGTTGTACACATAATCAAAACATAATTTTATTGATATATGAATTTAGTTCGTATATAAGTTTAAATAAATATAGTTTACAGAAATCTTTATTATAATTAATGTAATTATAATTTTTTGGTTAAACATTATTATATTTATTTGAATGATAATTATTATGTTCGGATTAATTTTAATGAATTAAAATTCATTATAAATATATACCAATTAAGAGGGAGTTATATATAGCAAGGGTAAAAACCCTAAAAAGATATATAAAAACTAGCCCGAAAATATGCAAGGTGGTCTAGCAGCCGTTTAGCAAAATACTCTCTGAAAATAGCTTCCTGGGATTTCTACCGTTCATTGTCAATCTGGTGGACTACGTGAGGCCGACATCGAAAAAGGTTGCGACTTGGTTCGATAGTGGTTCAAAGATTCTGTTGCCTAGGCGTCGCTGTCTACTCAGATTGAAGTTTCGGTAATTTTGAAACCTTTTTATCACCCTGATTCGTTCCTTACACATGGATCCTTGGTTTGGATCGCCAGTTTTTTTTTTAAGTTTTCGCTGCGCCTTGGAGGCACCGGTGTTCCAACAGTTGCTGCAAATCCTGCAAATCTAAATCCTACTCCTTATACTATGTACGATTATGCCAAACCCACTCTAACTGGGGCGAAATCGAGTATTGTGAGACCTGCCACTGCTGCAAATAATTTTGAACTGAAGTTGAACACTGTTTAGATGATCCAACAGTTTGTCCAGTTTGATGGTTTCCAAGACAAAGATCCAATTACTCATTTGGCTAACTTTCTGGAATTCTGCGACACTTTAAAGATAAATGGTATTTCTAACGATGCCATTCGACTACGATTGTTTCCATTCTTGTTGAGGAATAAGGCTACTTCTTACCACGAGGTTCTATCACTACATAGGATCAAATGACCAAGAAATTTTTACTAAAGTACTCTTCATCGGCTAAGAGAGCCAAGTTGAGGAATGATATCTCTTCCTTCGTGTAGATGGACTTAGAGACCCTTTTATAATGCATGGGAGAGGTATAAGGATTTATTGAGAAGGTGCCCTCATCATGAGTTACCTTTATGGTTACATGTTCAAACCTTCTACAATGGTTTGAATCCCTCAACTAGGCAATTGATCGATGTAGCCGCCGGTAGTACTCTGAATAATAAAACACTCGAAGTGGCTTATGAGTTTATAGAAGAGATGTCACTGAATAATTATCAATGGTAAGTCATGAGGACGAAGCCTAATAAAGCAGCCGGTGTTTTTAACTTAGACGCGGTCGCCATGTTATCCAATTAGGTAGAACTTTTAAAAAAGAAAATTGATAGTTTATATGGTTCTACGCAGGTACATCCAGTGATGCAGCGATACGAATGGAGGAGAGATGAAAATCTAGAATGTCTACCCTACAGTCCTAGCACAGAGAACGGACAAATAAATTATATGGGTAATAATTCTAGACCTCAGAATAATCCTTACAGTAACACTTACAATGCATGTTGGAGGAACCATCCCAATTTCTCTTGGGTGGTCAAGGAAATCAAAGACCACAACCCCTTCCAAGCTTTCAACAACTTTACAAGCAAGAGAAAAAGTCGAACCTTAAGGAGATGTTGACGAAGTTTATTTCGGTGTCAGAAACCCTTCCAAAACACCGAAACAACACTTAAAAATCAAACAAACATTGATTCAAGGGCTCGAGAACCAAATAGGTCAGCTTGCTAAGTTGATTTCAGAAAGACCACAAGGTAGCTTGTCTAGCAACACCGAAACTAACCCAAGAGAGCAGCTTCATGCAATTACTGTTCGAGATGAAGAAGGGCTAGTTGCATTTGAACCAAAATCGAGGTAAGAAAGTATGGTAAGTAAAGGTAAGGTAGAAGTAAGCTAGAATGAACAAAAACTGGTTGGTAAGGAATATAAACATCGAGTTCCATATTCAAATGCAACGAAGAAAGATCACACTAACGAATAATTTGGTAAATTTCTTAAACTTTTAAAAAAGTTGCATATTAACTTACCATTTATTGAAGCTCTTTCGCAGATGCCCAATTCCATAAAATTTTTAAGGGAGCTTTTGACAAACAAATAGAAGTTAGATGATTCGTCACATGTGGAGCTAAATGCAATTTGCTCAGCTATCTTGCAAAATAAACTACCCAACAAATTGAAAGATCCAGGGACTTTTACTATTCCTTATTAATTGGTAGTTTAAATATTAATACTGCTTTGGCTGATTTAAGGGCAAGTATTAATGTCATGCCCTATAAAATGTTTAAGCAACTAGGTAATGGGAAATCCAAATAAACTAGGATGAATATTCAATTAGCGGATAGAACCATTAGATTTCCTAGGGGTATTGTTGAAGACGTACTTGTAAAAATTGATAAATATATATTCCTAGTTGATTTTGCTATTTTAGACATGGGTGAGAATAGTGATGTACCTTTAATTTTAGGACGACCCTTTTTAGCAACTGCCAGAACTATTATTGATGTTGGAATAGGTGAATTGATACTTCTTGTAGGAGATGGCACGATTACTCTCCAAGCTCGTGATTCTGCTAAGATATCTAGTGATCGATATGATTATACGAGTTCTGTTAAAATGAGTAACCTTGTGGCTCAACATTCTTTGCAGGAAACACATCAGAAAAACGTGATAGAGTCACGTTCCAGCTTATCTGACGAAAACAGAACAACTCATGAAGAACAAAGGCTACAAATTGATGAACTAGATGAATGGTGGACACATGTCAAGGAGAAACTGAGAATACACGATGCAGAACCCAAGCGATGCCATGACGAGCTTAAGGATGGAATGAACCACTTTAAGGTTAGGGACCAGGTATTGTTGGATAAAACGGACCCTCGAATTGCCACTACAGAGCTTAATGCAAATAGAGCAACTCCTTTTACGGTACTGAATGTCTTCCCATACGGTACAGTCGAGGTAACGCATTCTGAATTTGACACTTTCAAGGTAAATATTACTCGACTCAAACCTTATTTTGATAATAAAATTAATTGCAAAGAGGAGTTTCTACTTCACGAACCACCATGAGCGTGCGAATACGAGGTAACCGAGTGTTAACATTACTAATTTCTTAATTTTATCTCATGACATTTTTTTAAATTAATAAAAAAATTATTTTTCACCCACATGGCTTGGACACAAGGGCGTGTCCTTGGCCATGTGGATCCTATTTTAAAATTTTTAAAAAATCGACAGTGAGTTACACGGCCTGGCGACACAGCCATGTAACCCACACAGCTTGGACACACGGGCGTATCCTTGGCTGTATGGAGCCTAGGACTTAAATTTTCCAAAAATCGATAGAGACACGACCAAAAATAGTCCACACGAACGTGTGACACAACCGTGTGGACCACACGTCCTGGACACACGGGCGTGTCCTAGGCCATGTGAAACCTAGAGCAGATGTTTTTCAATTTTAAAACAAGTTAGAGAGTTACACGGGCAAGGAACACGCCCGAGCCATACGGGCATGTAGGAGGTCATACAGGCGTGGAAGAAGAGAAGGATGTTGCACACAGCCATGCGACATGCCCATGCGTTCCACACGGGCATGTCCGAGGCCGTGTGAAAAATAGGTTTTTTTGCCTTTATCGAACACAGGCTTAAACCAAGCCACACGTGTGTGTGACCCGGCCGTGTGGCCCAACACATGCAAACACGACCGTGTCACCCCGTTTAAAACAAACCCTAATTTTATTTTCTAAATTTTGTCTTCTTCTTCCTCCTTTCAACTCTAGCCACCGTCCCCTCTCTTTTCACCCCTTTCTGACCACCGTCATTTCCCCATTGCCTTCACCTCGTTACCCCTTTTCTCTTCCCTCCTTTTCCCTTCCCTTCTTCCCTATCAGACTACCCCTACCCTCTTATACCACAACACTCCTTCCCCTCTCCTCTTCTACTTTTTCCTCCTCCCTTTAGACCATAACAACCCCTCACCCTTTCCCTCTCTCACTACCCACCATCAAACCCAACCCCCTCTCTTCCCCTTCTTTCCGTCCCTCGCACCCCCACCTCATCGTTCTTCTCCCTCTCCCCAAACCCCCACTCCACTTCCTAGCCCCGTCCTTCTCAAGCTTTCACGCCACCTTTGAACCTCTCCCGCGCCAACCGCTGCTTGTCCCACCCACTCGCCGACCGACGGTTCTTTTTTTTCAATCCCCTTGTTCTTTTCTTTTATTATTATTCTTACTTTCTTTATTATTATTTTACTATTATTTTATTATTATTGGTTTTATTGATTTTATTTATTACTTTATTCATTCTTGTTTCTTTAGCTTTTTACTGATTGATTTTGTGTTTATTCCAGGTTGAATTGTTGGATATTTCTATTAGTTTATTTTCTTTTAGTTTGTTTATTTTTTTTATTTAGCAGTATTATACATTTATTTTGTTTCAGTTGATTTTATTTTTGATTTTATTCTTTCTAGTTTTAATTGTTCATTTGTTATTATTGATCATTATTAGTTTTAATTATTCATACTACATTTTTGTTTGGTTAGTATTCTGTTGATTAGTTTTCTTTGTTCGCAGTCACTTTCATTCTTAGTCCATTTGATGAGTTTAACTTAGATTTTTTATTTTCTATTAGCTTTCATCTATTATGTTGATTCGTTCATTTAAATTATTTTATAATGAACACACACGGCAAGCCCAAGGTCGCCGTCCCCGCTTTAAAAAAACGGAAGACCCCTGGTGCGACCTCCTCCTCTAGTGCCTCCGCCGAGGCCTGCCACCTTTATCTCTAATTTTCTACGGGCCTCTAGGATTATCTATTCTAGTTACTTAGTGCCCACTCAGTTTTGGTAGATGTATCGATTGGGCCGCGTTGGAGCATGTCTGGCTAGCTGATGATGTTAGCGCCTTCATAACCACAGCTCTATGGGATAGATTCTTCACTATCATTTGTAACGCCCCAAATTTTTGGGCCTAGAAGTATTGGGCCTTGTGTGTGAGAGCCACTAGGAGACTGCACATAAAAGTTTATGTGTGGAAGAAATATCACAATTGATTGTCTGCTGCACTGGTTAAGTGATTAGGAGTGTTTGGGAGTGTTGGAGAAGTCCTGGGTTCAAACCTGGGCTTTAGCAAAAATTTATGTTTTTCTCTTAAAGGAGCCTTGATGTTAGTCGGTAGGCTTTAAGAATATTTTTGATGAATTTATATCACAAAGAGCAATGTGGTCTAGTGGAAGTGGTGTTACAAGTGAGCTAGTGGTCTGAGGTTCGAATCCCCGTTTATGCAAATGAGATTATTTTTACTGATGGCCATGGAAGGATGTGGAGTTGGACTGAGACTCTGTGGATGACTTGGTCATGAGTGTTTCAAGGAAATTTGAATTGAACGTTGAATGATTTAGGGGAGTATTTCAAAGGAAGAAGATTTGGATGAAGGAGTTTGTTTGTAATTCAAACTCGGTTGGTGGCTTAACTCAAGGAGAAAATCAGGGAATTTGAAATGGGAAGGGTTGGTTGCCGAAATTTGAACTCCGCATTGTGCAAATTCGGTCATAGGACTTTTTTTTTCCCAGAGTGTAGAATTCTTTTGTGCCATTTCAGGTTTTCTTTGTTTTCAGTTTTTTTCCTCTTTTCTCTGTATTGCCGTGCATATCCTAGAATTTTACTGTTCGTGCAACCTTTCTACCTCTTTGCCGTTTTAGTATAGAATTGAAAGGTTGAATATAAGAGTTGCTCTTACGTGTTTGTGGCTATTCTTTTCTTTCATTTCTGAACCGAACTTCTCCACCCTCTCCCTCTCTTATTTGTTTTGCGTGACCAAATAGCTTTTGGTCTCCTCTAATCTTTTCTTCCTTCTCTCAATTGCGTTTTCCTTCTTTTTGGTTTAGTCGAATAGCACTTGCCTCCTCTCCCTCGCTACTCATTTGGTTTTTCTTGGCTAGCCGATTGTCTTTCTGTTTAGAGCGGAATCCCTCTACACTTGAGTAAGGTAATTGATTTTGTTTGGGTTCACGGCTACTCTTCTCCTTCTTTCTTTCTTTGTCGATATAAGTTTCCTCCTTAACACTATCTTCATCCATCATTTTTGATAGGAGTATGACTGTTTTTCGTGGGACTCAAATCCTAGAGTGTACCTTAGGAGGCTAAATACTCCTAAGTAGTGGTAAGTTGTTGTTCTTTTGTTTTTAATCTTTGTCCTTCACGGTCTTAGTTAACAAGGTGGTAATGCTATACAGATTTTGTCAAGTTTTGGAAGGCGGCTTTGATTGGTGGGTAAATTGAGGAATCGTTTGCTATTCAAGGTAGGCAGTCAGTACCATTTTGGAATCAGGTGCTATGTAAGAGTGTTAATTTTAACGATTAAAGGACTAACGTGGGGTTATGATTGAATCTAGGTTTAGCGTCGTGAGATTTGCTCACTTATCACAAAAAAGTGTGTATCCGTACTCTGTAAGCGATAATAGGCGTAAAGGCCGTAAATATGTGTAACCGTATGCCTTGTTTTGATAATCGGCTGGAAAGTTAAAAATGTGTGTGTTGTTTACTTTGCTATGACTGTAGATCGACAAAATGCCAAAAAGCCAAAAATATGGCGTATGATGCCACACGAGCGTGCGACTGCGCGTGTGGTGAACTGAGCTCATGAAATGTGGGCGTACGACGAGGAAGGCCACTATGAGCGAATTCGTGGGCTTAGGTCATAATGGGCCACTTAAGCCACGAAATGGGCCGAATAGGCCCAATGGGCCCGTGGGCCCTCTTTTGTCAAATCAATTGCTAGTGGAATATGATTGGGCTTGTCATGTCGCGTACATGGCATGGCCATTCTGGGCCACGTTGGACCAGATTGGGCCGTGTAGGCCCAATGGGCTTATGGGCCCACACGGATAAAATGTATGTTATGTGGTAAGTTTTGGACTGGGCTACGTCATTCGTACGGCCGTGAATAGTTTTAGGTTAAATGAACCGTATGGGCCCAATTGGCCCGTGGGCTCGCGTGGGTAAATTTTGCTGTTAAGCTAGAAGTAGATAGACTTGTCATGTCGCGCACATGACTTAGGTTGTTTTGGGCCTCGATGGGCAGAAATAGGCCATGTAGGCCCTATGGGCTCGTGAGCCCACACGGATAAAATCTGCGGTAAGTGACTATTAATGAATCGGGCTATGGTATACACATAGCCATATCTAAATTTGGGCAAAATGGGCCACATGAGCGTGTGGGCCCACTTGGCTCGAGTAATGGGCCTGAGGCCCACTTGTATCGTTGTCTTTTTAGGTTACTTAGGTCGCTCGAGGCGACAATAGACCCTCAATTAGGTCGTTAAGACCCTCGATTTGTAAAATTATTGAAATACCCCCGGGTTGTAAAATTATCGAAATACCCCTGATTTGTGAAATTATCGAAATACCCTTAATTTGTAAAATTATCGAAATACCCTTGTAGGGTAAAATGACTGTTTTGCTCTTGTGGGTAAATGACTGAGTTAGACTATGAATTTGACTGATTTGATTGTGATCGTATGATTGTGTTTTAACAGAATTGACGGTGGTTGTACGACTGATGTGCTTTTAATATATGTTTAAATAATTGTTACTGAGCATGGCCATTTTGTATACACGTGTGATGATTGAGCATGACATACATGACATATTGCATGGGATTGGGACATTGATACGGACGAAGTTCTAATAGGATCACACGGGTCGCACGAGACGACTGTGGACCGATAGACGACTTAGTGTCGTGTAACCTGATTATGGCTATATGCCAACCTAAAAATGGCTCTGTGCCATCTTGACTATGGCTTCATGCCAAACGTATTTACCTGTGGCTATATGCCTAACATACTTATTGATGACTCTGTGTCGATCATATTTACCCAAGGCTGTGTGCCGGTTATATTATCGTCACTGATGGTTATGTGCCAAACATAATACAGTTACTGATGGCTTTGTGCCAATTACAATACCGCTACTGAAGGCTTAGAGCCGTATATATACTAGCAGCTTTGCTGCGATTTCGATTAGTGCCGCAACTGGTGGTAACATTAGTGTGCTGGCTGGGTGGGTCAATTTTATCCCCACGTGAGTTTAGGGTTGGTAAGGATGGTGTGTTGGCTGGATCAAGGTACGATGCATCCTCATACTGTTGCATATCTGTTTATGAGATCTGTCACTGTTTTGGGCTTAGGCCTACCTGTTCTGTTATTGGTTTGGGCTAGGCCCAATTAATTCTGTTATGGGCTGTGACCCAAAGGATATTGTAATGGGCTTTGGCCCACGCATGCTCTGAACAGGACGATACTATTACTATTAAAGGGCACTGGCCCAGACTATTTCTATTTCTATTTCTGTTTCTGTTTTGATATACTGACTGTTACTCTAGTAAGGGGATTACACATTGAGTTTTCATAAACTCACCCCATTTATTAACTGTGCAGGTAATCCCCAGCATTAGGAGGATCGGTGCTGCTAGGGACTCGGAGATGGCCACACAACTGCCTTTGGACTTTATTTATGTTTTAGTTTCCGTTTTGGGTTAAATTTTGTAATAAGGCCTCTTAAAGTTTCTAGATTTTAACTTTGGGTTTTATTTACTTCGATTTATAATTATTTTTAAACAACAGTACGTTTCCGCAACACTCTCGGAATGGTTTCGCAACTTAGTTTTTAACATTACGTTTTCGTAAATTACTTACTTTTAAAATTAGTTTTCGCAACTTAAAAGAAATTTTGGGAGTAGAATTAATAACTTTTCAATGTACCACTTTATAAAATAAACTAACGTAACTGGGATTTTACTTAAGTTTTCAAATAAGAATGGTTTTCAATGAAAACATGGTTTTCGAAAAACACTTCAATATGACACATCAGATTCGGGCCTAACTTTTAGGCCGGGTTTGGGGTGTTACATCATCTATCCCACCTACATAGAGCTTATCTTGGAGTTTTGTTCCACATTTATTCTACAATAGGTCATGACGGCTCATGACAAGCCAAGCACTATCACTTCTCGACTTGATGGTTTGGTGCGCCATATGAGTGTCCCCGAGTTCGGTGCTACTATGAGGCTCTACACTGAGGAGTTCATGAGTATCGAGAACTTCCTCGTCTACATCGACACATCCATTATACCCATCTCGTTGTTGGACAGAGCTTACAGTAAGTCAAAAACCCTATAATGCGAGTCGCTCGAAGGTGACTTCTCCCTCTCCAGCTGTACGGTATCTTTATGCACTTTTAGCTCACACTTTGATTGGTAGGTGGGAGTACACCAGGGTCGTTAGTACTCATGATGCCTATTATCTATGAAGCATGGCCACCGGGAATATCTTTGACTTGGCATACTTCATCGCCTTAGCCTTCCGCCATCAGACTAACCGCCATAGGAAGGGCCCCATCTGTTTAGGTCCTTATGTGACTCACCTTGCTTGACACTTCGGTCATCTCGACACACTAAAATAGTCCTCTACACTTACCCTAGTCGGCCAGATGTCTCCACAGGGAATCTCAAGCATGATTCATATGAGGATGATCGAGCAGCGTTATGGAGTGGATCTTTTCCAGTATCGATTATTTCATTTTAAAGCTCAGAATGAACCTGAGCACTTCACTGATGATGTTCCTCTCCATCACAAGGACCCACCACAGCCTCTACCTTCGAGTCACTACCCCATTCCTTCTGCTGCTACTTTAGCGGACCTCCACGAGCGGTTCACTCGCTTCGAGTAGTACTGTGTTCAGAGTTTCAAAAGTATTAATGCGACATTGAAGTAGATATGTCAGCATCTCCATATCTCCTCTTCAACACCGACGACTCACGACACCGATGTGTCTGATAATGAGGACCATTGAGTCCTTTTGTTTTCTTTTATTTTTATTTCTATGTTCATTTTTTTCTTAGGCTTATTTTGTTTTTATCTTTTGAACTATATTTATTTTTGTGGTTGTTTCTAATTGAGGTTTCATCTAGAAATTTTAGTGAATTTTTAGTTAATTAAAGAAAAAAGACTATCATTTACTTTTTGTCTTCTTACCAAAATAAAAACATGAAAACACCATTTTTGAAGTTTAAAAGATTAGACCAAGCTTGATATTTTTCATATAAAAAACAAATCAATATGTTGATAATCGCGAGAAAGGAAAAGTCTTCGAGTAGTCGTTGTCGAGGTGTTGGTAACTATTGTATTTTGTTAAGTTGGTATTAGATGTTATTATGCTTATTAATGTTGAAATCATAGTTGTACACATATTTCTATATGTATATAATAAACATGTTTGTTCAAGGTAGTTGTAACAGTGATCAAAGACTTGTATGACAAAATATGGCTTTTGTATTTGTTCAAATTGAAACATGTTATGCTATGGAGAGTTGGTATCAAATTAACCTTGTTATTTGGTTAATTTCATGAAAATATTAAAGTATAAATGTTAAAGCCCGAGTGATCTTAGTGAATAGTTAGGATACAAATGACGTGTCGTTAGTGTGTTTCAGGCAATAGTTTTCAGTGATTACAGTATTAGGTACTTTGTACCAGTGTTACAATTTCATGCACTTAGTGTAGGTGAGTACAGTTTCACGTATTATGTACCAGTGATGGATGCCATACGGATGGCTTGAGATCTTGCATGTGTTGCAGATTCTCTAGAGCTTGTGTGAGTAGCGTCGTGTATCAGTTAATGTCCTTTTGCCAGCTTGTGTGAGCATTACCTTCTCGCATATCTGAAGTTAATTTATTATTGTTATCTGGGCAAAGCAGTTGGTTATTGAAATAGAAATGAAATGAAATGGTATGATAAATTATAGTTGTTTGATTATATCTTGGTATATGGTTCTTAACATGTTATGTATTGGTGATATGAACTATTCAGGCTTAATCATTTTGTTTAGTTGGAATGTTGGAACAAGACAAAGGAATGTTAAATTCTATGTTATGTATGACTTGTAAATTAAGTTGACAAATTATCAGACTTTTGCTATCAATTGGAACATCATTGGAGATCATAGTATCCGACAATTCTTTCGGGAGCAATTTGTTCATTTTGGTCTAGTTATAAGTGGTATGTAAATAAGGTTTCGATATGTTTATGTTAATGGATGTCGTGGTGATGACTAATGTCATTTGGGTTGTGAATTTGTATATTTGTGTTTTGGTATCTTAAAATGATAACTTGTTACTTGATGCCTTTGTTGATGAGTTGTTGTTGAAATGGTCATTTTGGTTTTGGTAACTTATAAAATTAAGATGGAATATGTTTTATGTTTGAAGGTGGTATAAAAGATGATTTTAGCATATGGTATTTGGAACTTAGTTGATGGTTGAATGGGATTAACATGTTGATTATGTTTGGTTTGCTTGACTGTTGTTTAAGTTTGAAATGTGGTGTCATTGAAGGCATATTGGTTACGCACATAGGTTGATTGTGAGTTGATATATTTTTGCATGTTTTGACATATTTTGAATAGGTTTGAATGTTGGTTAATGCATGGTTTGGAAGCAAAGAATTTGTATGTGAATTGGTTTGTGGTTGGAGGTGTTTTTGGGCACACACGACCAGTGATACGGTTTGCCACATGGCAGTATGCCTCACATAGTTGCATGACATGACTACGTGGCCTCTTTGCTCTTTAGTACAGGTTTGTCCACACGAGCCACATGGGCTGAGCTCTGTCACACGACCTAGCCACACGGCTGTGTGACACCTATTTTTACTTTTTACTCAAAATTTTGTAAAAGTTTCATTTTAATTTGGAATTGTTCTAGGTTTATTTTAAATGTTCTTAAGCTCGATTTAAGTCTATTTTTTATTGGATAACAAGGAAAATGATTGTAAAATGAATTATTAGGTTATTTCTATTAAAGTTTTATTGTTGTAATACATTATAGCTCGAGTTGGACAACCGCACCGGGTATAGGGTCTTACACAAGAAGTCCTTTGCCTCAAGACACAACATTGAAATTTGATAGGTGAGTATGAATCTAAATCCTAGCTCAAAAATTTAACCTTACATAACCCCGTGACATGAAGAATTTGAAATCTAAACATTACAAATGCATATGTAGAAGCATGATTGATGACTAAACTAATTTGAATGATAATTAAGATTTAAATTTTATGATTATGTAATGGGATAGCTAAAGTTGCTTTAGCAATGAATGTGACATAATGCATTTGGATCCGAAAAACTAGTCAAGTGTGGGGCGCTACACATGTTGTCTTTGTTGGAAAATTGGGTTTGGAAAATGCAACATCATATAAATTTAGGGAAAAATCAGAGTTTTAAATTATTTTTCCGGAATAAGAACTTGGTTATGATATCTAAAGTAATAAGCACTTAATTAAAATTGTACCTTTTCGATTCGTCTAGGATGAACGCTTCGACCGAATAGTCTTCTCTGCTATCTTCAAGCTCATGTTTGTCGAGTGTGGGCTCGCTTTGAATCAGAAAATTTCTCACAAAAATTATTCGTGGGGTAATTTCATAATTTCTCGAAACTTTTGGGCCAAGTTGTAAATTAGAAAAATCTCTAGAGATTTTCTAAAGTAATTTCTTCAAGGAATTTTGTCTCTACAATTTTCTCTTGAATTTAAGTGTGTGAAAAATAATGACCCAAGACTCTCTTTATATATGGAGAGATTAGAGAGTTCAACTATGATTAAACTTCATCACATTAATATTAAATTTAATCTAATATTTATCAATATCAATATTAAATCTTATTAAATTAATAGAATATTTATCTACAAGATAAACATTAAATTAAATTAAATATTAAGATAATCACTTTAATATTAATTTAATAAAATAAAATTTAATTTAATATTAAATCTATTAAACTAATATTATTTTTGAATAATTAATCTGAAATCAAATTATTTGATAGAGTCTCACTTTTCGGTCATCAAAATGCCGCTGTCGCAACCGCTAACACCCCGAACTGATTCGATTTCTGCCGGCTCGCTCTGGGCCAGTATGTAATATTTGTACATATGTAACTGCATACACATATATAGATAGCATTTTGTGAATTTTCTTTTTCCTTCTTTTTGTTTTTGTTTAGTACTATATCACAATAATTAAAATAATAATCATAACAAATAATAAATCAGACTAGCAAACATTATGGAATAATTTACACTAAAAATTATAGTATTTAAATTTAAATAGAGATCAATCCAAAATTGACCCAAACAAAATATGATTACTATATTGTTAAGTAGGTGATTGAACTGAATATAATAAAGTAAGAAATATAGGGTATAATAAGAATTTGGAGATTCAATGTATATTTCATTAATTTTACAGAATTTTCTAGTAATTGCCTCGGTTTTAAGGTCAAGCTTGTAGAGTGTGCATTAAAGCATGAATATGAATGCATACAGTAAACCATTGAAGAAATTAAAAAAAAAAAATTGAATGCTAAAGAGATGAACTTGAGGATCAATGCTCTGCTTACATACTAATATCATCAATCGTAAAGCTAAAACTTGGTGGATTGAATTGTTTAAAATAAAAATTACTGATCAGTAGTGTAATTTCAAAATTGATAAAATCCTATTTAATTGAATGGAAAATATCAAATAAATTCAATGCTTATGAATGTATTTATTTTTCATGATAATAGTAAATTGTAGTTCCAAAGTTGGCCAAAATCACCAAATTATCAATAAATGATGCTACATTAATCTATGCAATGCAAACAGCATGCTTAATTAATACAAGAAGATAATAACTAAGGTGAATTAAATTGGAGTTTGACTACTCCACTACTACTGGTATAAATATTGAAACGATTCACACTTTCTTGGCTCATCATATTGCAGTTTTTGAGATTTCATTCATTGTTATAACTTGTGCATTCAAATGGGTGGTGGCAAAGGTGGAAGTGGCGGTGGCAGCAAAGGTGGTGGCGGAGGCAGCGGTGGTGGATCTGGAAATGTTGGAGGAGGAAGCACATCCAAAGGCGGAGGTGGGGCTTCGGGAACGATGGTAGCTCCGGGGAGTGGAGGTGCGGCCACTATATCGAGGGGCGCATTCGAGAGCAACCCTCAGGGATACTTTGCGGGTCTGCATTCAAGTGAAAAGGGCAATAAATAAATAAGGAATGGTATTGCTGCAAAAGCCTAAGTTCATGTATTATTTATAGTAAAGTAATGCATGACTAATAATTTATGGCAATATCTCTTTTATCTCATGACTGTCTTTTGCCCGAAGAAATTCTTTTAAATAGTTAAAACATGGAAATAACTTATTTATGCAAACAACTAACAAATCCAAACCATGATTATAAGTCTTGCATTCCAAACTTTGAAAAAATCTGAAATATTAAAGCGCTCAGTAGAGTAATATTAGTGTATACAAACAAAAGACTTTAGAAACCAAAACCATTTGTTCAACAGTCATTCGTATGCTACCTCCTTCTTCTTCTTCTTGTTGTTGTTTTTTTTTTTTTTTTTTGTCTAAATGGCAAATGCTTGATGATAATGCATTTATAATTTTGAAAGATTGTTTTCATAGAAAAAAAAAAGTAAAAACAATTCCATTAAACAATGAATAATCATATTATAAGTTAGATTAAAAAAAATACGAGAGCACATAGCCTCTAGAACACGTAAAAGTAGAATCAAATAGCCCTTAAAAAAAATCATATAATCGTCACTAAAATCATAAAAAAAATCTCTATAGACCAGAAAAACCTATACCAATGATTAAATTCTATACCCTCACAAATGAAGTCATTGCTATAGGTTTATCTCTATATAATCTTTTAGTAATAGTAGTTATTCGTCAATACATGCTTACCTCTCTAAGTGACAGCAAATCGAATAGCCAAAATCAAACGCACACAATTAACAAATCCCAAAGTGCATTCACAAAGAAACTTCATTTAAACTACCATAGAATTTTCCATTAAAAAGGAAATTTATCCATTTTAATGCAACTTTTAGAATGTATTAATTAATAAA
Organism: Gossypium anomalum; assembly: GCA_025698475.1. Taxonomy (NCBI): domain Eukaryota; kingdom Viridiplantae; phylum Streptophyta; class Magnoliopsida; order Malvales; family Malvaceae; genus Gossypium; species Gossypium anomalum. The sequence goes on along the minus strand of CM046968.1, from coordinate 61,846,654 downwards.
GTTGTGTTCTTAATAATATGAAATAAGATTTCAACAATAAACTGAAAATAATTAGTTGACTTGTAATAGTAATTGAAGGCCATTACAGCCTATTATTCTTCTCTTGTCCGTCATTACAATCTTAGATTGAAATTTCATATGAAATCATATAAAAGCTTTAAGATTGTTAGAAAAATAAATAAAAAAACATTGAAATAAGAAAAAAAAAAAGCTTTAATTACTTTTCTTAAATGCCTCCAAAATACAACAAAATCCTTAACATTCCAATCACAATAGTAAAAATGATTAATAGAATAATTCTTTCTATAGATACTAAACAAATGTATCTTTCCATAAGATACCATTTCATAAGGATGCATCTTTTTATGAGATACCCTTTTATATGGTTGTGTTGTTAAAAAATATGGAATGACTGAGATGTGCTTAAAGAAGTGCCCACTTCTTGAAGCACTCTGACAGACTGAACAATTTTCATATTTAGGTGATTGACAATTTACCGAATTAAATTTTAGGTTGTGCTGCTATTGTGGATTGTATCTAGACCATCAATTAAGATTGTATCATTTAGGGAAACATATTTGGAGAATCAGATCAGATTGATTTGAGCATATCTAATCCCTTTGTAACAGCTCGGTTTTAGCTAAATCAGAACAGTAGTTTCGGAACCACAAATTCGTTGTCGAAAAATTATTTTAATATTATTTTCGGTATTTACAGCATGTTATTTGATACGGTGAAAATTTCGTGAGCTAATTTTATCGATTAGTTGGTTAATTTGATAAAAAAGATTAAATCGCGTAAAATGCAAAAGTTGCATTCTACTTGTTAAAGGTGTTTAATTGCTATGATTTAATGAATCAAAGGTCCTTATAATTTTATTAGTCCATGATTAGTGTAAGTGGACAATTATGGCCATCCATTATATGGTTTTATATGTTTATAACAAAGGTTATTATGGTAAATTAGTAATTAAGTTATAATTTAATAAAACAAAGCAAAAATTCATTTTCATTCATCTTTTTAGCAACCAAGAATAGAAAAGAAAGAAATGGTTTGAAGCTTTCTAAGGTTCGGCACACTCCTAGCTTGATTAAGGTACGATTTTAGCTCGATTTTTTATGATTTCTATGTTTTTGTAATCATTGCAGCTCAAGCTAGCTAGCCCGTACCTTTAATTTTGAAACTGTTATGTGTTCTTTGATGTTTAATGTTGAAATATGGAAGCTTGATGATAGTTTTACATGTTTTGTTAAATGATTTTTTTGATGAAAATGCATAAGAGGGATTAAATTGTGAAATGTGCAAATTGTGTGGTTAAAATGTGAAATAAATAAAAGTTTTGGGCTACTAGGGAATATATATAATTTGGCCAAGCATGGGTTTTATTGAATTGTGTGAATTTTGTGTATTTGTAAAATAATGACTAAATTGATTAAATGCGAAAGTTTAGGGGTTAATGTGTAAAAATGCCCAAATGTGTATTTTTGGATTAATTGAATGAGTAGATGAGTAAATAAGTTAATTTTGAATTCATATAGATCAAGAAAGAAAGAATTCAGATTTAGATCGGGGGAAAAGCAATGTTATCGAGTAGTTGACCTGATCCGTCAATTCTGAATACGAGGTAAGTTCGTATGTGATGATTACATTATAAATGTATGTTAAAATGCTTTAATATTGCATAAATTGTTAAAACGGGATTCTAGATAATGTATGAATTGTGAAAACGACTCTACGAATGCATTCGATGATAGAAACGAAAAGTGTGAAAGCCTGGTTGAACCTTAAGAATAGTTTTGGATACTATTGACATGTCAGTAAGTGATACGTTGAGTTGGCTTCAGGCCATAATATTAGCATTTCCGGTGCGTATTTTACCGATTTGGCTTCAGGCCATGTATATCGGATGATTTGGCTTTGGGCCATGACAATAGTGCTTCGGATAAGCTACATTGATTTGGCTACGGGCCATGGTATAGGTACTTATCGTACGAGACTCCTGAGTATCCGATTTCTATTCTGAATGGTTCAACAGGTAAACAAATGATGTGGTTGAGAAAGAGGTTTATGAGGCGATACAGATATGTGCAGAACCTATTCGAGTATTAAATAGTGAAAGTTCGATGAGTTGTATTTGATCATGTTTTGAGACTTGAGAAAGGTTTGTAGTTAATGTGTATATGGTTTTGTCATGTGTAATTGGTTGAATTGCATTTATTCAATGAATTAAGTTATTCACATATGAGCTTACTAAGCTATGAAGCTTACTTCATGTTATTTTTCTATGTTTTTTTTAGTGAATCAAGGCTAGCTCGGATCCGGGAGTTGTCGGGAACATCATCACACTATCAAACATCTAAGTTGGTACTTTTGAATTATACATTTATGGTATATGGCATGTATAGGCTAGATGTGGTATTTTGGTTGTGATTATAGCCATGAGATTTAGCTTGTAAATGATGTTAATATTGATATGTGTTTGGCTATTAGAAATGGTTGTTAATGACTTTTGTAAGATGTTTATAATGCCTTGTGAGATGGTTTGCTTTGGCATGGTTGTAAATAAGACATTATGAAAGTTAAAATGGTTATTTGAATTATGGTGGATGAAAGCTTGAGAAAGGTCTTATTATGGTATGAATTTATATGTTAAATTGGTAGTTAAATAGTATGTAATACAATGAATGAATTGATTGAGTTGAGGATGGTTTTCAGTTGTGAATATGAAGTTGGTATATATATACATATTGTATGAATTAAGGTTAAAGATCACGTTGTTTTGGTATATATTTGAGTAAGTGAAATGGTTGTATTTGTATAGCATGAATTGTGCATGAATTGGGATCGATTTGGCTGCCCTTTTGTGTATGAAAATTGTACATTTTGCCTTGTGTAGGTACATTGAAGTTGGGGTGGCAAATTGGCCTTGCAAATGGCCTATTTTTGTCTACACTGGCAGAGACACGGGCGTGTGTCTCAGCCGTGTGTGACACACGATCATGGTATATGGCCGTGTGTCCCCTGATGATGCTTAGAAATCAAGTCAGTGAGTTACATGGCCTAGACACGCGGGCATGTGGTCAGTCGTGTGGCCAAGCCAGTATACCCTCTAGTTTTCACACGGCCTGGCACACGGGCTTGTCCTCGGCCGTGTGATACAAGTCAGCATGTATGCCATGTTTCCACACGGCCTGAGACACAGACATGTTTGGAGCGGTGTGAGGCATACAGCCTGTTCACACGGGTGTGTAACCCCTGTATGGTTGAAATTTTTCTAACTTTCCAAAATTTTCATATGTTTTCAGTTTATTCCCGAATCACTTTTAAATCATTTTTAAGGCCTTGTAGGCCCTTATAAGGACAATGTGTTTGTGATTAAGTGATATTTGAGTATGAATGCATAAATTTATGAGTTATGTATGTTAAATGATATGTATTGATTGATGATACCTCGTAACCCTACTCCAGCAACGGATACGAGTTAGAGGTGTTACACCCTTGGATTTAGCAAGTTGGATTGGATTGGAATGTTGAAGACTTAGCTTCCAATAGTCTTCGTTTACCTTTTTATTATTCTATTGTATTCAACTAGTTTAGCTGCTTTTTAATATGGATTGATATAGATCTTCATTATGTTAGCAAGTCCTGAAAAAACTCTATATATTTGTAAACTTGTTCGTTTCCCATGCTCATTTCCCTTCTCTTTAAAAATTCTGCAAACTCCCTCTGTCATTTTTCCTTGTTCATTTCCTTTCTCTATTTTTTTTTTTTGGTTTTCATAATTGCAATTTCAAAATTTATTTCTCTTTTGTCATTTCTCTACTATTGTTTTCTGCCGTATTATCGTTGTGGCATCGTCTTTTGAGCGAGGAATTCATATTTTCGTCCTAGTGTAAGTCTCGTAAGTGCATTCTTTAGTGGTAATGTTAATTAATTCATTTCTGTGTGACGGATAGGGGCTTCAGTTATTCTTTAATTTTTGATTTCGATCCTTTTTTTTTTGTTCTTTCAGCAGTGGGTCTTGCAACGATTACTCCTTCGACAAGTCGATTTTAGTGAAACCAATTCTTTTATGGGTAAGTGACCAAATGCTAGTTTAGGGGCTAGTTTTTTTAAGCTGTAAATACCAAATTCAAGTTTCAATTTTGATATTTGTTGCTAATTCGATTGGCCTTGGATGTCTTGTGCAGAAACTTGGATTGCCGCCTTAGTACCGACATCCCAGAGGCAGTAAGGTGTGTGTTATAACCTGTAGATACTGAGAAAGGTCACGAAAATCTAGAAATTTCGTGAAAATTTGAAACTGGCAAATGATGCCACACGGCCATGTGGGTGACACGGTCGTGTTACTGGCTGTGTGTTGGGCTGTGTGAGCCACACGGGCGTGTGTTGGCCGTGTGCTAGGTCGTCTGGGCCACACAGGTGTGTGGACCTATTTCGTGCAATTTGTTGGGCCTTGTGCTGGCTGAGTGTGGGTATTATGAAATTTGAATATTATAAATTCATTTAAATGTTTATGAAATTGGAAAATAATTCCAATTTTGTGCAACAAGGTTATAGTAATTTAGGGATCATAATAGGGGTTAATAGGGAGCTGATTGGGATTGGTAAATTGGAGAAATCTTAAGACCATTTTAGGAAAAAATTGTACCTTGATAAAGAGTATAACCTAATGGGCTTGGTGGATAGGAAGAATAGAGCTCAGATTGAGCGAAATTTTTCTTCTAATGTTTCTGCCATGGATTTAGTATAGGTAAAAGATGAGCACTCTAAGGCTTATCAAAAATCTATATCAACAGGTCTTCTTGATGGGGTCAATAATCCATAATGAAAATTTTAAGTTGGAACTGTGAAGGTCTTGACAACCACTAGGAAGTTCTTGCACAACAAGACATTGTACTTTAATTCAAGCTAAGTTTAGACTTTTTTTTATTATTGAAACACTAGTTTAGAGACATAGGATGAAAAATGTCCATATCAAACTAAAATTTGAATTCTTTTTTGGTGGACTGATTTGGAAGGGGAGGATTGGTGGTTTTATAAGGCTACAAAGAGGATGTTCAAGTTGACAAATTTCCCCAAAATTTAATTAATGTGTTGATTAGGGGCCCAAATAACAATAAAAGTGATTCTTGAAGAGGTCGAAGACGAGAGTGTTGTGAGATTTTAAATTTGATAGCTACTGGTAATAATCTTCTATGGATGGTAAACAAAGACTTTTTTTTATTATTGAAACACTAGTTTAGAAAGACAGGATGAAAGATGTTCATATGAAATGAAAATTTGAAAATTTTTTCTTTGGTGGACTGACTTTGAAAGGGAGGATTGGTGGTATAAGCTAGATTTAATTGCTATGTTCATCATATGAAGGCATAAATTACACTTAATGATTGCAGCTTAATCTTAAATAAGGAAATAAAATCAAATTGGTAGGGATTTAACATGTCTTTATTGAGAAAGCATTTAGTCTATTTTTGCTATCATAATAATAATTGAGATTAATTTGAACGATATATATACTTAAGTAGTATAAATTTCAAAACTTTTGCTCTTGAGCATAATTATACTAAATTCATAATTTTGAGAAGAATGTTTTCTGAAGGAATTTTTGATAGGTGTTTCCAAGAAATTTTGTATAATTTTTGCATTACTCGGGACGAGTAATGAATTAAGTTTGGGGGTGTGGAAACACAAAAATATAGACTTTTTCAGCACCTTTTAAGCTCTAATTCATGCAGTTTCGTAGTTAATTTTGTCAAAATTCACAATTTAATTATAAAATAATTAATTTCCACTTAAATTATTAGCATATTGAATTTTAATTATTTTTATAATAAATTTTCACAAATTTGTTTTATTTTCGACAGTTTTGCACAAAAGGTGAAAATTGGCTCGGCAGACACCTCGAAAGGCTTGAACTGTTGGGGAATTTTTGCATCGAGTGAACCAATGGCAAGAATAAAAAATTTTCTTTTTAAATTTCTGTAAACTCCCTCTGTCATTTTTCCCCTGTTCATTTATTTTCTCTTTTGTTCGGTTTCAATATTTGTTGCTAATTGGGATGGCCCTAGATGTTGTCTGCAGGAACTTGGATTGCTGCTTCAGTGCCGACATCCGAAAGATAGTAAGGTATGTGTTCAAACTCGTAGATACTAAGAAAGGTCACGAAAATCTAGAAATTTTGTGAAAATTCAAAATTGGCAGATGATACCACACGACTATGTGGGTCACACGATCCTGTGACTAGCCGTGTGTTGGGCTATGTAAGCCACAAGGGCGTGTGTTGGTCATGTGCTAGGTCGTCTGGGCCACACGGGTGTGTGGACCTATTTCATGAAATTTGTTTAGCCTTGTGCTGGCTGAGTGTGGGTATTATGAAATTTGAATATTATAAATTCATATAAGTGTTTATGAAATTGGTAAATAATTCATATTGTGTGCAACAAGTTTATAGTAATTTAGGGATCGTAATAGGGGTTAATAGGGAGTTGGTTGGGATCTGTAAATTTGAGAAATCTTGAGACCATTTTAGGATAGAATTGTACCTTGGTAAAGAGTATAACCTAATGGGCTTGGTGGATAGAAAGAATAGAGCTCAGATTGAGCCAAATTTTACTTCTAATGTTTCTGCCAAGGATTCAATAGAGGTAAAAGATGAGCACTCTAAGGCTTATCACAAATCTATATCGACAGGTCTTGTTGATGGGGTTGATCATCTGTAATGAAAATTTTAAGTTGGAATTGTAGAGGTCTCAACAACCACTAGGAGGTTTTTGCACAACAAGACATTGTACTTTAATTCAAGCTAAGTTTAGACTTTTTTTTATTATTGAAACACTAGATTAGAGAGACAGGATGAAAGATTTTCATATAAAACTAAAATTTGAATTTTTTTTTTGTGGACTGACTTGGAAAGGGAGGATCCGTGGTTCTATAGGACTACAACGAGGATGTTCAAATTGACAAATTTCTCCAAAATTTAATCAACGTGTTAATTAAGGGCCCAAATAACAATAAAATTAGTGGCTCTTGAACAAGAGTTGAAGATGGGAGTGTTGTGAGATTTTAAATTTGATACCTCCTGGTAATAATCTTCTATTGATGGTAAACAAATATTTTCTCAAATTGCTTCTAAACAATGGCGTCTACATAAATTTAAGTTGGAAAGCAAATGTCCTTCTCATAATGACCATGAAGAGGTGGTTAAGGGAAGTTGGGGAGAGATGGGGCGAGCAAATGTGATGTAGAAAGTAAATTGGTTTAGTAAATGAAGTAGTTGGAGATGTAACATTGATAGGGAAGTTCAATTGCAGAAATTATATTTGTGCCAAGCTTGAGAAACTACGGGATAATGGAATTGATTTGGTCTCATATAAGAAAGAGTTTAGGAGGTTCAAGCTTAATTTTAATATGATAGTTGAAAATGAAGAGGAAAAATGGAAAAAAAAGGGTGAAAGTTTTTTGGTTGAAAGTTGGTGATTCAAATTCAAATATTTCCATGCTTTTCCTAACGCTTGGAAAAAACAATAACACTATAGAGTTATTGCAAGACAAAAATGGTGCATTGGTGAGGGAAAGGTTGACTTGTAACACCCCTCATACAGAGCATTACTGGACTTACAACACATTTATACATACTTTTATCATAAATTTCACCATTTTATACAATCTTCATTCAATCTCAAACAATTTGTCCCTAGTATGAGCCTACGAGGCCCTAAACATACATTAGGAGTGGTTCAGGACCAAGCCCGTCAACAAACTGCTTGCACATGATCTCTTCGGTAGAGACATACTCTCGAGCATATTTAATCAACCACACAAATTCTTTCTCGTACTCGGTTACGGTCATACGGCCCTATTTCAATTCTAAAAACTCTTTGCACTTTTGATCCAGAAATCGTTGGCTTATGTATTTCTTCCTAAACTTGGTCTGAAAGAAATCCTAGGTGACTCTCTCTTTTGGCACCACTGATACTAACGAATTCCACCACTGGTATACAGTGCCCCTCAGGAGTGATATAGTAGATTTTAAACACTCCGTCGGTGTGCAAGAAAGCTCATCAAATATTTTGATAGTGTTTTCAAGCCAAAACTCGGCTCTCTCAGGATCATCGTCAACATTAGCTCTGAACTCCTTAGCCCTGTGTTTACAGATCTTATCAACTGGAGGCTCATTTAGTCTTAAAAGTTTGACACCATGAGGAGCTACGGGAACCGGTTAAGGATTAGGAGGGATGGAGGTTGTTGAGCAGCCGGGTTCGTTCGAACATATTGTGTGAACCACTCATTCATCATTTGGAAAAAAAAAGGCTTCTTTAGCCTCTCCTCCGTGACTACTCAACACAGGTCTAGAATCAGACGACGCTGTCACTTGAGCGGGAGCTGGTGCATTACTTTCAACCTCATCAGCTATAGCTCAATTGGGATCCATTTACTATATGGAAACACATTTTAAAAATGTTAGGAGTCATACACTATCACAGTTTATATATGGCATGTATAGCTAGACTCTCACATATGCTACGTTAGTCCTAGAATCGACTAAACCATAGCTATGATACCAATAAATGTAACACCCCTCACCCGTATTCAATGCCAGAATAGGGTTACAGAGCATTACCGAACTTACAACACATTTATACATACTTTTATCATACATTTAACCATTTCATACAATCTTCATTCAATCTCAAATAATTCGTCCCTAATACGAGCCTAGAGGCCCTAAACATACATTGGGAGTGGTTCGGGACCAAACCGATAACCTTGAAAACATTAGGAACACATATAAATGGGAGCACACGACTATGTCCCAGCCCATGTATGACCCTGTGTAACTCTCTGACTTAGGTCACATGGCCAACACACACGCTTGTGTGGCTAGCCCGTGTGCCCTAAAAATGGCCATACATGCCCGTGTGCCAGGCCGTGTGCTAGGCTGTACCAAACCTGTAAGGTATACTGGCTTATGCCACACGACCAAGTCACACGCTCGTGTGTGAGGCCGTGTGGAGCATACTGAGTTGGTTTCAAATTCAAAACCAGGGGACACACGGCTGTGTAACATGACCGTGTGTCGCATATGGTTGAGACACACGCTCGTGTCTCTACCCTTGTGGACAAAAATAGGCTATTTACCAAGCCAACTTGCCACCCTAAATACATGTACCTACACCACAATTCAAAAGCACCAACACAAGGTATTATAGGCATAAAATCAATCTAATAACAAGCATATTCCATACCATTTCATTACCCATTAATACAAATCACAAACTACCACTATATGCCATATAATTTTATAACTAATTCACATATACAATTCAATTAACTATACATTCCCAAATATGCATCTTTTAGCCTAGTTTCACAAACAAATCCATGTCTAAAAATCATCTACAACCATCAACCAATTCATTACATAAGACATAAACACACACACATATATATATACATGTTTCAACCATACCAAATATACCAAAATAAGCCATCACTCATGACTATATATATACATAACAATTCATAAACATTTACAATGCCAATTCATATGGCCAAAATCATTATCAAGTCATAACCAAAATGAACAAAATCCCTATACATGCCATATACTTTAAATACCAAGCTCATAGGTACCGAGTGATAGGTGGATAGTGTGAAGTGATCTCTAATAATCCCCAAATCTGAGCTAGCTTTGAATTCACTAAAAAAACATAGAAAAATAAACGATGTAAGCTATAAAGCTTAGTAAGCTCGTATGAAATAAACTCAATGCAATCTCACAAATATAATTCAATAATTTGAATATACCAACATATAGCTTACATTAATTAACAAACCTTTCAAATACTCAATTATGAGAGTTTACACTTCCTTCACAAGTTTCCTTGATTTAAAACTTATATAATTCATATACATACCTGTATCATTTAGCATCAATCTCAAACTCATCCACATTTATCATTTACCTGTTGAACCATTCGAAATAGAAGTCAGTACCTCAAGGGTCTCACACGATAAGTACCTATACCATGGCCTGAAGCCAAATGAAGGTAACTTATATCCGAAGTACTGATATCATGGCCCGAAGCCAAATCAACTGATATTCATGGCCCAAAGCCAAATTGGTTTATGTCACACTCGAAGTGCTAATATCATGGCCCGAAGCCAATACATGTATCCCCTAATGACATGTCACTAGTATCCTAAACTATTCTTAAAGTTCAACTTGGATTTCGAACGTCGAATTTCTATCGAGTCAATGTTGAACTTATCCGAAGTCTCGTACTCATAACTTATACAGTATCAAAGCATTTAAAATACATTTATAATGAAATTTTTCACGTACGAACTTACCTCGGTCTAGAAACAATAAAATTACCGATTAATGGAGTACTTTATCTTTTCCCCGATCCAATTCCAAATTCTGCTTTTCTTGATCTATACAATATCAAATTCAGCTCATTTAATAATCCCTCTATTCAATTTAGTCTAAATCATACTTTAACACTTTTTCCCTTAATATTTCATATTTTTTACAATTTAGTCCTTATTTCATAAAATCACAATTTAATGAAATTCAAAATAAACCCAGCTAGCCAAATTACTGTTATGCCCCTAGTAGCTCATATTTTTCATTTATTTCTCATTTCAACCATAAAATTTTAACATTTTTCAATTTAATCCCTATTTTGCATTTTTTACTTAAAATCACTTTACAAAATATGTAAATCTAACAACAAGATTTCACATTTCATCATCAAACATCAAAGAACACATATTTTCATCAATGGTAACTTTCAAAATCTTTAATTGTTTTGCAAAATAGTCCCTTGGCTAGCAAGTATTAGATGCAACGATCACAAAAACATAGAAATCATTAAAAATGAGTCAAAATCACTTAACCAATTTAACTTAAAGTGACCGAAGCCTAAATGATTGAAAATGGCTTCCTTTCTTCTTGTTTTTGGGTTGAAGAAGAAGAAAGAAAAAGATGATAATTTATTTTATGTTATTTTACTTAAGTTAATACATAAATTATTATTTTAACCTTATTATAAACCATTTAATATCATCCATTTAATGCCCAATATTGTCCACTTACCATCATAATGGTATAATTACCAATTAAGAACTCTTACTTTAATTTTTTATAGTTATTTAATACCTTTAGCTAAAGTAACATCACTTTTGCACTTTACGCGATTAAGTCCTTTTTACCGAATTGAGCATTCAAATGATAAAATTTCTAAACGAAACTTTCACACCTTCACATATTCATGTTGTAAACCTTGAAATAATAATAAAATTAATATTTTGGCCTCGTATTTTTGGTTCTAAAACCACTATTCTGGTTTGACTAAAAATGGGCTATTACATGACTTGTGTAAGGTAGAAGAGAAATATTTTTTAGATTTTTTCAAAAGGGATAATGTGGCTATATGTGCTCTAATTATTAGATTGGTGGTCTAATGACCTATTTATGACAGGTGTCAGAAAATTCAATTTTGTGGCGAATTTCTTAAATCGAGCCATTACGAGAAGTTAAGCCGACAATTTTCCAGGAATGGATATGAATAAATTCATATATGTATTGAAATGAATAAAGTATGTATCTTATCATGTAAAATAATAGAAAATGAGCCTAGGGGCCGAAGCGTATATGAATGAGTCAGTAGACTCCAAAACGAATTGAATGGCGTGGTTATATAATTGCATGTATTTAATTCTTAAAATTATTGTATGACTGAATATTTAGTGAACAAGTTAGAATTAAACATATTGGTCGTTAACATGTTGGTATGCCAAGTGAGCCACTTAGTTAGTTTTAGGGTTTTTATTTTATTTAAATTTAGTCCTAAAACAATATTTTTCTTTGTTTAACTTGGATTCAATTTCAATCCAAGCTTTTAATTAAGTAGTTTTTATTTATTTATATTTGGTTTCCAATCGCAATCGGAGTTATCTTCGCAACTGTTAAAGGAAATTCTACTTTCTCATGCAAATCGACATCGAAAAGAATTTATTTTCTTGTTCCTTATTCTTATTTAATTTATTGCTCTATATGTTAAATATGAAATTAGAGGTAATTGCATCTAGATCCATGAGTGGCTAGTTTCCTCAGAGAATTTAACGAGCGGATGTATGAATAATTAACAGATGAATTAGGGTTTAGATTCGGTTTAGTTACTTAAATTATTTGTGATTAAACACTAGGAAGTGATGACCTTAAGAAGTAATTTAGGATAAACGGGGTCAAGAGATAAATTTACTGAGTAAATTATAATTTATCCAGGTCAAGAAAGTGAGGTCAAGAGATAAATGTGTATTGGTCAATTAGTTAATTAGTTAGAGGCTGAGAGGTAATAATTGGTTAATTAATCACTAACTCGATAAAACTTGAGTTCTGAAGTTAATTAGGAACACTGAAGTGAGTTATTCTTCTGTCTACTAAATTGGATTTAATTTTGATTATTATTTGATTGTCTTAAATTTAGATAGTTTATGTTATTTTGGTTAACCACTTTTCATTTGGTTGTTCGTGATATAATTTTAGATTATTACTATTTATTCCTATTAGTGTAGAAAAGTAATTTAAGTTTAATTCAACCTGCCTTGGGTAAGATCCTTGGAGTACTTCTCGGAGGCTTTAATTGTAACATTATTCTATATTGCAATTTGAGTCATATACTTGCAAACACCATTGTTTTATTTATTATCTATTTTACTAAAACATTTCCAGTTCAGACGTTTGCATGTCTGGCGGTAGTCAACTTGTTGTCACCATTGTCAGGGAGATTTCGGCATTATACTGAAATTTTATTTTCTGCATATAGGATAAATAGGAAATTTTAAAATTATGGATACGAATTTCAATATTAGTTATTTTTATTTTATTTAATTTTAGGCTACTAAATTTATTTTAATCTCTTTGATTTTAGTGTATGACTCAAAGCAAAATCATCCCAATTAAGCCAAATCCTGAATTGGATATAATTCTAAGGTGAAACTATCAACAAATGCAAAGCAATCCACTAGTGGTAGTTGACTTACCTCGAGAAAACCCTCTGCTTGATGAACCACCAAAACCACAAGCACAACTTTGAAGAGAGCCACTGATGGCTCGACAAGAGCGAACATTGTGCGAATACACACTACCTACTTTAGATGCAGTCCGAGAAAATATTGAGAGGCTGACGATCAACTCTAATAGTTTTGAAATCAAGACGGCCACCATCCAGATGATCCAAAATAATTTTCAATTCCAAGGTAATATGATGGAATACCCGAATCAACATTTAACGCAATTTTTGCAGATTTCCATTATGTTCAAGTATAATAGGGTTACCAATGACGCCATCCGTCTTCAGTTGTTCCACTTCTTGCTTCATAACAATGCATACAAATGGTTGGATTTACAAGAGTCTGGTTCTATCACGACATGGGATGAAATAGCAGCGAAATTTGTATAAAAAATTTTCCCTATTAGTCGAACTATTCAATTAAGCCGCGACATTGCTAGCTTCAAGAAATTTGAAGACAAAAACTTATATGAAGCATAAGAACATTTTAAATCATTATTAAGAATGTGCCCACATCACGAAATGCAAGAATGGTTACAATTGCAAATATTCTACAATGGATTGGATAGTACTTTGAGAGTTGGATTAGTTGGTGCATCCGGCGGGGCCTTCATGAACAACATATATGAACAATCTTGCCAATTGATATTGTACATATGGCCCAACGAGAACTTTTTATTTAATTTATTTCTTTTCAGTTTCCAATCGTAATCGGAGTTACCTTCGCAACTATTAAAGGAAATTCTACTCTCATGCACAAATTTAGCTTTTTATGTTAACTATGAAATTAGGGGTAATTGCATCTAGATCCATGAGCGGCTAGTTTCCTTAGGGAGATTTACGAGTGGGTGTGTGAATAATTAACAAATGAATTGCGGGTTTAGATCCCAATTAGTTAGCTTACATTATGTGCAATTAAACCCTAGGAAGTGAAGTTGATTAGTTAATTAGTTAGAGGTCGAGAGATAATAACTAGTTAATCAATTGGTAACTCGATAAAACTTGAGTTCTGAAGTTAATTAGGAACACTGAAGTGAGTTAATCTTTTGTCTGCTTAATTGGATTTAATTTCGCTTGTTATTTAGTTATCTTAATTTTTTTATTATTTATGTTATTTTGGTTAATCACGTTTAGGTTGGTTGTTCGTAATTTAATTTTATATTATTACTATTTAGCCGTGTTAATGTAGAAAAGTATTTAAGTTTAATTTAACTTCACTTGGGTGCAATCCTCGAAATACTTTCTAGAGAGTTGCATTATAACATTCTTTTATATTACAAATTGACCTCTATACTTGCAAAAATCATTATTTTATTTATTTTCATTTTTGCTGCAGTATTTCCAGTCCAGACGTTCGCACGTTTGGTGGCGGTTAAGGACTAAATTGAATAATTTACAAAATATGTGAAATTTTGTGTTTGATTTTGATTCGACTGGTATTTGATGATGTGATATGTTTTATGATTATTCATAGCTAACGACAACATCGAACCGATGAGGGGGAAAGAAAAGAGAAAATTGTTGATAAGTGACGTACAAAATCTCGATTTATACATTTATGATTTAAGGTCATTTTAATTGATTGCATTTTCATGTTATCTACATGTGGGAATGTCAAGGTGAGTATGTGGCAATAAATTTAACTATTGGATTGAGTTTGAATATGAATTGTCAAAATAGAGGACAAAAGTGAATAAAATGTAAAATAGTATGAATTGTTTGTAATGTGATATGTGATGTCGATAGGGTGAAAATATGTATTGAATGATATAAATTATGTGTTATATTTTCATAAATTGGATAATGTCTAATGCGTGGTTTGTGCAAGTGTACACAATCATTATTGTCGAAACCATTTTTCAAAAAAAATGGGGATCGACTTTTAAAAACGAATGTGGAGTCGCCACCAATCCTTTTGTTTAGGTGTGATTGGATCACCTAATAAAACATTTCATTTAAATCAACTTTGGCCTACGTAAATTTTTAAAAAGACGGGGTTCGGGAGCCGGTTACGTATGAGGAAGGATTAGCACCCTCACTACGCCCAAAATTGGTACCAAATTGATTCAATACTGTCCTTATGTCTAAGATTTAAAAAGATTTTGAAATATGGCTCTTATTAAAACACTTAAGCAGTTCAAGGTGGTCATCAAAATTCTCTCGTTTTAAAGGTACGTAGCTTTATATCCAGCACGATTGGACACGATCCTTTATACCTTTGAAAATATGATTGATTTTCGATTTTCAAAAGCTCATACGCTAAAAATTATAAAAGGGTATCCAAATATTTAGTCCGACAAAAAATCATACCCAGCACGATAGGGCACGATTTCCCGAATTTCCAAATATTGAATATTGCCTTATTTTAGATTCTTGAATAATAAAGAAAATTAAAAATTAGCTCAAAACACATTTATTTGTTTTAAAATGAGATGGAATAATTAATTATTTTAAAAAAACATTACAAAGCAACATTTGTATAAAAAAGAGATTAATAAACATGAAACAATAAGCACACATAAAGTGCCATACTTGGTAAATGAAGATACCATAACCTTATTTAGCCAGACCAACTAAACAATTGAGTATGACTAATCTAAGCAAAATGAAATCAACTTTCCAAGCATGCATGAAGAAAAATTGATACAGCAATAAAAATACGAAAGTAATATGCAACAATAGCCTATAATTTAATATAACACAATCAAGACCAAAGGTACAAAACAAAATGGAGATTAGAAATCAATGGGATATAAGGTAATTTTAAAATAGTGATGAACTAACGAACACATAATATATATAATACATGACTTGATGAATTGATGAATTTGAAATAATTTGTATAAAAAACTAGGGATATATACAATCATTAAGATGAATATTGTAGAATGAAGACATTTGAATCAAATAACATGCAAAAGTGTTAAAAAAACATTTGTTTAAAACTAACAATATATACAATAAAAGAAAATTTAAATAATATATAAAATATGAATGGATAGTAAAATACGTAATAAGATATAATCTTAGGAAATGAATTATACACATAATAGATTTACAAAACATACATATATATACATTGATAGATTTAGAAGCAATTATATGTAAAAATAACACGAAATTAATAATTTATGTAAGATCAAATTAATTTTATGCTCCCAAATAAAATATATAATATCAAAATTGGGTTTAAAAGAAATGAATAATATATAAATAAAATTAAAAGAAAAGTATATGAACATGTTCGAAAGGGGATTTAAATAAGTAATTCGGTGTAAAAATATATACGCATCTATAAATATGAATGTATGAAGATAAATATTGTATATAAAAAAATTTAAGCATAGAATTACATGGAGAAAAATTTTAAAATAATAAATCATATAATAAAACAATTTAACAATAAAAAAACTAAAACAAAATAAAATTAATAAAATAGTTCAAAAATAGCGTTAAAATAATAAGTTTTAAAAATAATAATAATAATAAATAAATCCTAAAAAAAATGTAAAACATAGATTAAACTTGATTGAAATAAAAACAAAATTGAAGGGATAATCCATAAATAAACAAATCATTAAAATAGAACCAAGGATCAAAATAAAACGCACACAAATGAGCAGGGACTTGGAATGAAAATATACCAAATCTCAAAACGCAGTGCTCAAATATGGACTAAATTGTAACAACGCGCAAATCTCAGGGAAAATGTAAAAAAATGAATAAACCACGATTGAGGCCTAATTAGAGATCGGTGCAGAAGGGGAGGGACTACGCGCGAAAATATCCCATCAACAAAATTAAAGGAAAAAAATGAATGGCAATATGCCATTTTCGCAAGCAGCAAATGAAATCCCTATTTGTTAGGGTTTTGGTGCGATTCAACAGCCCCATCCAATCATCATTAACCCTCATAATCGGAGATCCCTATCTCCACCATAGTCAAGGCTTGAGGCCTATTCTCACTCGAAAGTTTCCATCTCAAACTCTGATTTCGACGGAGGAGACAAAGACCCCGATGGTACATCCCCGAAGGTAAGTCTCTCTTCTTTCTCTTTTTATTTTCATACGAAAGGATTTTGTGCAAAAACGAAAAAAATAAGTCAAACACAAGACAATGAAATTTCAAATCACCTTCAATTTTTGGTTCCTTTTTTGTATTTTCAGTATACGTATTGTGCGTTCGTAAAAATACATAGTACATTTAGTCCCTTTTTATAGCTGAAAAATGAAAATAAAATAAAAAAGAAAACTTGAATTGCTTTGCTGTAATCTGCTGCGTATTTTGTTATTTGCTCCTTCTCGTGTGTTCCATTTGCAGGTGTGGACAAATAGCAGTACGGAGGAATCCGCTCGTGGAAGCCGTGCATGGGAATCACTCATGGGATCGATCTGTTACTGCTCTAGCGTCTTCCAGAAACCCCTAGGGTTTCTGGTGCTTTCACATTATTAGGCCCCTTTGGGCCGTTTATGAATTAGGTGTAATTGGGCTGAGTAATTTGGGTTTATTGAACATTGTAAATGGACTATTTGGGTAATTTTAATATTTGGATTTTATTTGGTTTATTTATTTACTAGGTTTATTACGGGTCGGGCAAATTTGGCCTATTACAGCTGCCCCTCTTTGCTCATTGTCGTGTAATGAGAATAGAGCAACGACTTCAAATAGGGCCAATTTTGCCCGATTTTGCTGAATCTTGACTGTAACTTTAAGGAAATAGGACTGGTGCCTTAAATCTTCGCCATTGCCAATACATGGAGATAAGATTCGCCACCCTCAATCTACTCCGCAACTGCTTTAGGGAAGTAAATCTTCAATCTTCAGTCTGCTTCCTTGCTACCTCAGGAAGATAAGACTAAAATCGCCAGCTTGCTCTCTTGCTACCTCAGAGAGATAAGGCTAGTGGCTAAAATCTGCTCCATTGGTGTATATGGAGATAAGATTTGCCATCTTTGATCTGCTCCATTACTGCTTAGAGAGATAAAATCTTTAACTTTCAGTCTGCTTTCTTGCTACCTCAGAAAGATAAGACTCAATCTTTAACCTACTCTCTTGCTACCTCAGAGAGATAAGGCTTGAGGCTTACATCTGCTCCATTACCGATACATAGAGATAAGATTCTCCTCTTCCATTCTTCAATCTTCAGTCTGCTTCCTTGCTACCTCAGGAAGATAAGACTACCATCTTTAACCTGCTCTCTTGCTACCTCAGAGAGATAAGGCTAGTGGCTAAAATCTGATCCATTGCTTGTACATGCAGATAAGATTCACCATCTTCGATCTGCTCCGCTACTGCTTAGGGAGATAAGATCTTCAAACTTCGGTCTGCTTCCTTGCTACCTCAGGAAGATAAGACTGTCATCTTTAACCTGCTCTCTTGCTACCTCAGAGAGATAAGGTCAGTGGCTAAAATCTATTCCATTGCCTGTACATGGAGATAAGATTCGCCATCTTCAAACTGCTCCGCTACTACTTAGGGAGATAAGATCTTCAATCTTCAGTCTGCTTCCTTGCTACCTCAAGAAGATAAGACTACCATCTTCAACCTACTTTCTTGCTACCTCATAGAGATAAGGCCAGTGGCTAAAATCTGCTCCATTGCCTGTACATGGAGATAAGATTCGCCATCTTTGATTTGCTCTGCTACTGCTTAGGATGATAAGATCTATACATTGGGCCTGCTCCACTGCAACTTCAGGGAGATAAGGTTAGTGAATTAAATCTGCTCCATTACCGGTACATGTAGAAGATTTGTCGTCTTTGGTCTGTTCTACCACTGCTTAGGGAAATAAGACCTGCAATCTTCAACCTGCTCCATTGCAACTTCAGGGAGATAAGGTTTGACTTCATCGATGTTACTACATCATCATTTGGGACATGTCCTTTAGACTCGGTTTCATGTATCTATGCTTATGCCAAATAATTAGGATGCTATGATCAAAATGAATCAAATGCTCCTAACTAGATGAAATGCTCATGACAAACAATTAAGATGCTATGATCGAAATGAAACAAATGCTCCTAACTAGATGTGATGCTTATGTCAAATAATTAGGATGCTATGATCGAAATGAATCAAATGCTCCTAACTAGATGTGATGCTTATGTCAAAAAATTAGGATGCTATGATCAAAATGAATCAAATGCTCCTAACTAGATGTGTTATGAATGATATATGAATGCAAAAATAATGATTTTTTTTAAATGAACTTTTTTTTTAAATGCTTAAGGTGTTATCACTCGTTGTTCACTAGGGCACTATCACTGATTTATTATGCTAGCATCTTGTTCGGCTAGTATTTTTGACAGAAAACCCAAAAAAAAAAATTAAATTCTGCTCAACAAGCTTGCCCTGTTGTAATTTCAGAGTCCCTTACACCGTAACTTCTGAAACATAAAGTTTGAACCTCCCACTGCAACTTTAAGGGAATAATCATTTGATTCCTTCTATCCATCCTGCTGCAACTCAGCGATATAGGATTTTCATCATCTTTAATCAATTTGATCTGTTACACCATTCCTTGGGTGTAATGAACAGATGTATATGCCTGATATCTGCATGAATGCAGAATACCATCTTTCTTTTCTCAAGAATAACCCCATTACTCGTTCTTTACTGGGATTGTAACACCAATTAATATCTTTGACAGAAAATTCGAGGAGATAATC
Organism: Gossypium anomalum; assembly: GCA_025698475.1. Taxonomy (NCBI): domain Eukaryota; kingdom Viridiplantae; phylum Streptophyta; class Magnoliopsida; order Malvales; family Malvaceae; genus Gossypium; species Gossypium anomalum. The sequence continues at coordinate 61,826,903 of CM046968.1, read as the reverse complement.
TCAATTTGGGCTTAAATATTTCTAACCCTTAAGCTTGGTGAGTTTTAAACAATAGTCCTGTTTCAGGCTCCTGTATTATTTAAAAACTCCCCAAAGTTGTAACACTCCTAACCCGTATCCATTGCCGGAATAAGGTTATGAGGTATTACTTGATTGAACAAAACTTCTATAAGGTCAAAGATACTTACCAGACATAAATTATCAACAATGCAAACCTGTCTCATTGATTTTTCCATAAGAGCTCTTATAAATTTCCAAAATGACTAACTATCAAAACATAACCGAATATCTAATAACAAAATAACTACTATCAAGTTATAACTAAAACATTTCAACACATTAGTTCAATTATAAGGCTTCTCTAAACAAAATGAGCAAGCCATCTTCGCATGGCTATAATGTATACAAAGTCAAAATATCATTCTACCTATAGTCTATCCTATACATGCCTTAAACCATGATGATATACAATCTTCTCAACTCACATAATGACTCGATAGTGTGATGATATCTCCGGCTCTTCCAACTCGAACTAAAGGATAAACCTATAAGAAATGGAAAAGAGAACACGGAGTAAGCTTCAATGCTTAGTAAGTTTTAAGCAATGCAAACAATTAATTTACTTATAGATCGATTATTTCAAATTTTCAAGAAATCATTCTTAGGTAATTGCCATTTTAGCCAAGTATCCATGAACATAATGCATATTTAGCAAATTCATCTCACTTGAATCTGAACTCAATTAAAACCAAATATTCAAATCACAAATAAGATCATAAGAACTCGAAAAGCATCTCATTAACTAGTTTTAACCATGTTTGCAACAAAATCACAAATTCACTACAAGCTGTCTTCCTGAGCAATAGTCACTAAATTATTTATAAATGGAGTTAAGAAACTCCAAATTAAGTGCCGTTAATTTTCCCTTAAAATAGACTCATATATCTTCCATCCATCAAATTTTCATAATTTTTGGTTTGACCAATCAATACCAGATTTTTATTGAAGTTTCCCCTGTTTCACTGTTTGACTATTCTGACCACTCTTCACTACGAATCAATTTTCTCATTATACAGAATTTGAATTATGTTATCATTTATTTTATTTGAAACTAGACTCATTAAGGAGTCTAATTATATAAATTTTATCTTATAATTATCATTGTACAATTTACAATGATTTTCTAAAAACAGAACATGGGATTTCAAAGTCATTTTGACTCTATCTCACGCAACTTCAAATATCTCATTATCTACAATTCTTTTGCTTACAAGGTTTCTTTTATAAGAAACTAGACTCATTAAGCTTTAATTACATAATTTATTCAGCTTCTAATTCAATTTCCACAATTTATGGTGATTTTCCAAAATCACGCTACTGTTGTTGTCCCAAGCAGATTTATTACAATTTGCTCTTTCACACATTCCTTGCATTCAAATTATCTAAACATGTATATCATGTCATTTAAGATCGAACTCATATAACATAGGCATTAAAATGCTTCACTAACAGCTTTAGTTCAATTGAAACGAATAAAATACAATATCATATTCACATTTAATTTTCCATGATCGTAATCACCTAAAAATAAATCATATACTTCCACAAACCTTTCCACAAGGACCAAGTGTTTATATTTGAATATAAACATAGAATCACTTCACATAACTTCACACATTTACGAATATATCACGATCACATTTATAGTCATAACACTTATTCACGGATGCATCACTTTATATATTTATAATTTAATTCAAATCAAATCGCATACGAGTACATGATACGTACCTAGCCAACTTAATATGTAATGCACTTTCAATTTGTCAACTTAGTGTAGGATCTTGTAATTGTATACTTTTATCGAATTCATCGGCACTTGGCCTGCTAGGTATAAAACCCGAAATTATATTACCAACCACGAAGCTGCGGGACTTTAGCCCGAATACATTTCGACCACGAAGCTGCGGGACTTTGCTTGGATACATTTCGATGTCTTGCTTATTTATTCACATGTTAACACATTTCACATAACATATCACATTAGCAATTCAATTGCTTCATTCGAATATAAGCACAAAATGTACACCTACCCTTTAACTTTTGGTTCAATAATCATACACAAGGAACACAAATGTCGAATCTGTGTCATGACATATGTATCCTAACTATTCCTAAGGTTCATACAGGGGCTTTGAGCGTCGTTACTCGGTTCGAATCGAAAGCTCGAACATAGTTTTCAAACTCATACACATTCAGCATTTACAAGTATAAATTCATATATTATATACCAGCATATATACTTAACATTTAACTACATTTAGGCATGTGTATTTGCTTATAAACTTACCTCGGGCGTCAGTAAAGCGGAATGGAGTCGCTAGTCGATAACTTTCGTTTTCCCTAGTCCAAATCCGATTTCTTTGGTTCTTGATCTAAAAATATTCAAATTAAGCTCATTCAAACATATTTTCATTCAATTTAGTCCAAAAACACATAAATGGGCAAATTACCATTTTACCCCCGACATTTACAATTTTACAATTTAATCTCTATTGCACAAAACACAAAATATGCAAAATTTCAAGGTACCCATGTTTGGCGAATATTCCTAGTGTTCATACAAGCCCATTTATTTCATTTATTTCACATTTTAGTCCCTTAAATTATTATTTTTACAATTAAGTCCTTATTACTCAAAATCATCAAAAACTCCAATACAAAATATGTTAATCTAAAACATATCTTTTATTTTCCATCATCAAACCAAAAAAATCACAAGCTATTAACAATGGCACAACTCAAAATATTCATCAAAATCAAAATTTCAAGCATGGGTTTTGTAGTACTCGAAGTAACGATTTCAAAAACGTAAAAATTATCAAAAACCGAGCTGAACACTTACCTTAATCTAGCTTGAACAAGGCCGAACCCTACTTTGTTTTCTTTATTTTTCTTTGTTTTATTTTCGGTGCAAAGATGAAGGAAATAACATGAATGTGGCTTATTATTTTATGATATAATAACATATATTATTTTATTATTAATTTACCTAACTAACATTAATGAAATAATAATAAAATTATATAACCTATGTCCATTACCGTACAAGCCACATGTTAATGGAATAGTTACATTATAAATACTCCAACTTAGAAAATCACCAACTATTTGGCCCTCTTACTTTAAACTATCAAATTTTCAATTTACGCGATTAAGTCCTATTATTTAATCGGACACCCAAACGACAAAATTAAATTACGAAATTTTCACAGATATAAATTCACACAAAATAAACATAGAAAATAATTTAAAAATATTTTTCTGACTCAGATTCATGGTCCCGAAACCACCGTTCTGGTTAGGGTCTAAATCGGGTTGTTCTGACTCTCCCCCTTAGGGATTTTAGTCCCAAAAATCTTACGATGAATAGGTTCGGATAACGTTCTCTCATTGTATCCTCTGGCTCCCATGTTGCTTCTTCAACTCCATGCTTATGCCAGAATACCTTAACTAACAAAATCTTCTTATTCCATTACTCTTTAACCTCACGAATCAACATGCGAATCGATTCTTCTTCGTAGGTCATATTAGGCTAAATTTCAATCTCAGATGGACTAATCACATGTGATGGATCGGATCGATACCTCCAAGCATCAAGCGTGGAATACATTGTGGATCTTTTCTAACTCGGTGGCAATAATAATCTATAAACAACGGCCGATCGTTTCTATAACCTTATACGACCCAAGAAACCTCAGACTCAATTTGCCTTTACGACCGAATCTGAGTATTTTCTTCCACGGTGAGTCTTTCAAGAAAACTTTATCTCCGATCTGAAACTCTATATCTTTCCGTTTCAAGTTCGCATAAGATTTCTGTCGATCTAACGCTACTTTCAAACTTTCACGGATCACTTTCACTTTCTGTTCAGTTTCTCTAATGAAATCGACTCCGTGTATCTTATTTTCACTGAGCTCAGTCCAATACAATGGCGTTCGGCATTTACAACCATACAAAGCCTCACAAATTTTCTGATTAAACATCAATTTAGTTTCTAGCTCAGCCAATAACTACTCATCATTTGATAAGATTAATCACATGATTGTCGGTCGTAAAACACATAAAGATTCTCGCTCAGAACCCCAAAGACTATAATCATTTGCCCAGATTGATAATCAATCACTGACTCATAATCTTTCAATAGTTCGAACCATCTTTAATTCTTGTGTCGAATAACTCTTTACCTGAGGACTAGCGCTTCAATAACAATTTCTTCAATCATTTACCACTTTATTGATAAATATCACATCATTCAAAAGATATTTTTCACGAGATAACCATATAGAATCATAAGAAAGAAGAGATATCAGATCTCAAATATATCACTATCTTGATCTTTTTAAGAAAGCGCCCATATCGGATGATGAGATATCTCGGTGATGTCTCGGAGGAAATCCAGTAAAACATCACTCACATGCACGAGTGCAATTAACGATAGCATGAAACAATATAATCTTCATGTATACTAAGTAGATCAAAAACTAGTAGGATCAAAATACAAACATCACATAGATTCTATCGTACATCTTTTCTTTCAATACAATGAAATAGGATACGAGAGAAAGATATAATAATGTCAATTGTAACCCGAACAACCCAACAATGCTTTCATATATCAATATATATATATGACGTTCTCATATGATAAAAATTTTCATTTGAAATATACAATTACACATACCTCTGAGGATAAATGTACACATAGAATGCCCGTAAGAAAACTTAGTAATTGCCCGACTATAATCAACGCACTCAAATTATCATTTCAATTCAAACATTATCCTCTTTGTCTAATTCTATCATCACCGATTTCACAATATTCCATTACTAATGTAAATCAATTGAAAAAACTTCCGATTAATACGTTCTTTAGACATCATACACGAATACTTTCATCTCATCGAATTCAACTTCTTCTTTAACGATGAATTGGCATATTATGAATGGCCTTCAACATGATCCAATATCTTTTCTGTTACTGTCTTCACTTGCGGACTCATTCTCTTATCTGATCATAATACTAATCTTTCAACCACGAAACTCTGTAATTTCACACTCGTAAGCGTATTTAATCCATATAGTACGGATCTCATTACAATGCTTTACCGATGAGGGGGTGAGGGTTGTAAAGCCAACAATTTTAACTCTTACGTAAGCATGCACATCACACATACTATTATGAACGAACAGTTTATTACTAATTCTGCATTCTCAAACATCTAGCAATCATTTACTTATGATCACTTGGTACTTAACACATAGCTCATACGCTAATTCAAATCATAAATTCTAAGTCAAAATATTCACACAACCATCATTTACCTAACATCACAACTCATATACTTATATAATTATAATATTTATCAATAGCAGAATATCATGCATTCTGATTCATACCTTTTATGAGTTTCAACTCATCACCAACACATTTTCACTCAAACGTTTGAGTATAACATTCTATACTATCAGAATTAGCTCGGTTGGAAAGCATATCTGTCTTACAAAATAATTTCGTTAGAGCCGGGAGATGTCACACTATCACGAGTAGTAATATGGCATGTATAGCTAGACTCACAAACGCTAGGTTAGTCCGAGAATTGACTAAACCATAGCTCTGATACCACTACATGTAACACTCCTAACCCGTATCCATTGCTGGAATAAGGTTATGAGGTATTACTTGACTGAACAGAACTTCTATAAGGTCAAAGATACTTACCAGACATAAATTATCAACAATGCAAACTTGTCTCATTGATTTTTCCATAAGAGCTCTTATAAATTTCCAAAATGACTAACTATCGAAACATAACCAAATATCTAATAACAAAATAACTACTATCAAGTTATAACTAAAACATTTCAACACATTAGTTCAATTATAAGGCTTCTCTAAACAAAATGAGCAAGCCATCTTCGCATGGCTATAATGTATACAAAGTCGAAATATCATTCTACCTATAGTCTATCTGATACATGCCTTAAACCATGATGATATACAATCTTCTCAACTCACATAATAACTCGATAGTGTGATGATATCTCCGGCTCTTCCAACTCGAACTAAAGGATAAACCTATAAGAAATGGAAAAGAGAACACGGAGTAAGCTTCAATGCTTAGTAAGTTTTAAGCAATGCAAACAATTAATTTACTTATAGATCGATTATTTCAAATTTTCAAGAAATCATTCTTAGGTAATTGCCATTTTAGCCAAGTATCCATGAACATAATGCATATTTAGCAAATTCATCTCACTTGAATCTGAACTCAATTAAAACCAAATATTCAAATCACAAATAAGATCATAAGAACTCGAAAAGCATCTCATTAACTAGTTTTAACCATGTTTGCAACAAAATAACAAATTCACTAGAAGCTGTCTTCCTGAGCAACAGTCACTAAATTATTTATAACTGGAGCTAAGAAACTCCCAATTAAGTTCCGTTAATTTTCCCTGAAAATAGACTCATATATCTTCCATCCATAAAATTTTCAGAATTTTTGGTTTGACCAATCAATACCAGATTTTTATTGAAGTTTCCCCTGTTTCACTGTGTGACTATTCTGACCACTCTTCACTACGAATCAATTTTCTCATTATACAGAATTCGAATTATGTTATCTTTTATTTCATTTGAAACTAGACTCATTAAGGAGTCTAATTATATAAATTTTGTCTTATAATCATCATTGTAAAATTTACAATGATTTTCTAAAAACAGAACAGGGGATTTCAAAGTCATTTTGACTCTATCTCACGCCACTTCAAATATCTCATTATCTACAATTCTTTTGCTTACAAGGTTTGTAACGCACCCACGCCCGAAACCGTCACCGGAGTCAAGCTTGAGGTGTTACTAAACTTATCTTACCTTTTAAACAACTCTAAACCACTTATTTTAATTTTCAGAGTAAACTGTTTTTCTGCGTCATAGCTGCTTAAAAATTCATTTCTCGAGTTTCAAAACTCAAAATTAAGATCCGTAAATTTTTCCTGAAACTAGACTCATATATCTATCTACTAATTTTTTTCTAGAATTTTTGACTTAGCCAATTAGTACAGTTTATTAGTTAAAGTTACCCTGTTTGAATCATTGCTGCACCTCCTCTACTTACTACTTACCACTTTTCTCCCTATACAAAATTAATATAACTATACCGTTTGTTTCTATTAACCATATAAATTAAACCAGCTAATTATTTTTTTACAATTTATGGTGAATTTCCAAAGTTTGAAACAGGGGATCTAGAATTTTCTCTGACCCTGTTTCACTAAAACTCGAGATATCTCATAAAATATAATACCTTTACTGTTTTGCTTATTCCATAAGAAAATAGACATAATAAGATTTAATTTCATATATTATTCACCATCAAACCATGTCTCTACGATTTTTAGTGATTTTTCAAAATCACATTATTTCTGATACTTGAATCTATTTTTAAGTTACTTTCACATTTTTCTTAGTTTTCATGTGATAGTTACTACTTATTCATACATACAATTAAACATGTATATCATCAGCCATTCTATTAGTTAATCACTAGCAAGTATTTACACATCATTCATTGATCATATCATATCAAAAGAAACCAAGTTCCTATACATCCATACACAAAACTAAACGTCTAACTATACCAATGTGATTTCTTCGATAGTGTGATCGGGTCTCCGACGTTTCCTTCGATCCCGAGTGGCTTGATAAAAACTATAAGAAAAGAAAATAAAGAGAGTAAGCACTAGGCTTAGTAAGCTTACAAGCAAATAAATTACAACATTCAACATAATGAATAATTATACATAATGTCATTTTCTACCTTCTTCTTTACTCACTTACCTTCTTTCTTACCTGACCTTTCACTATTCATAGATATAATCTACCTTCCCTTTTGCTGATAATTCACTGTAATTTAACGTGTACAATGACCCATTGAACCACTCGGAATACTAAGGATCTTTGGGGTCATTCCTGTCTATCAATATCCTGCCAATGCCATGTCTTCGACATGGACTTTCATGAATTATTCCTGTCTCCAATGCCATATATATATCTAATATGGGCTTACATGGCTCATTCCTGTCTCCAAAGCCATATATCTGATATGGACTTACATGGCTCATTTCTGTCACCGTCTGTCATCTGTCAACCCCAATATCCTAACATTCCTAAGGTTCAAACGGGGCTTCCTAATGCTTTTTCTCTCACACTTACCTTTAATTCGACTTCAAATATTCTCATAAAATAAGTATATAAATGCTGGAAATTTACAATAATAATGTGAAATAAAAGAATATTGCATTTATTTTTGTCAGAACTTACCTCGTATGCAAAAATAGCTACTTTTACCATTTCGTCCACAACTTGGTATTTTCTCCATTTTAGCCCGAATTTCAGTTTTCCTTGCTCTATCATTTAAAATATAGTCTAATTAGGACTCACATTATTCAAATTGACTCAAAATCATATTTTGGCAAAATTTCAATTTTGCCCCTAAACTTTTGCATATTTACACTTTTGCCCCAAAGCTCGTAAATTAAACTTCAGCCTATTTTCTTATGTTTCATGACATGCTGGTCATTTTTCCCTTCTATGGCAGCATCAAATTCATACTCTAACAAGCACTTATGACTATTAGGTATTTTTACCGATTAAGTCCTTTTACTCGTTTTTGCTTAAAACCGAGTAGTATAAGTTGTCTAACATAATTTAAAACCTCATATTCTATCATAAAACACCAAAATACACAAATTTCACCTATGGGTATTTTTCCAAATATGAACCCTAACTTAAATTATTGCTAGCATAAGCTTTATCGAGCTCACAGGGACTCAAAAACGTAAAGAACATTAAAAACGGGGCTTGGAATCACTTACCATGGAGCTTGAAAGCTTGAAACAAACCCTAGCTATGGAGAACCCTTGAAATTTCGTCCTAATGAAGAAGATGGACAAAAATTGGCTTTTAATTTTGTTTTTAATTCATTTTACCCTAAATGACCAAAATGCCCTTACTACTAAACTTTCAAAAATTCCTTCCATGTCCTAATTTTGTCCATGAACTTAAAATTTGTCAAATTGCTATTTAAGACCTCCTAATTAATATTCTAATTCAATTTTATGCAAAATACTTCTAGAACACAAGTTTTGCAATTTATTCAATTTAGTCCCTAATTTCAAATTAAGTACTTTATGCATAGAATTTCTTCACGAACTTTTCACACAATCATGCAAACATATCATAGACCTCAAAATAATAATAAAATAAATTTTTCTACCCAAATTTGTGGTTTCGCAACCACTGCTTACATTTAGGCCCTATTTCGGGATGTTACATTTCTCCCCCTTTAGGGATTTTCGTCCCCAAAAATCTTACAATGAAGAGATTTGGGTCTTGTTTTTCGCATAGCCTCTTTGAGTTCCCATGTAGCCTCGTCTACCCCATGTAGTCGACTATCTCTGAAATATACAACTCGGCCAACTTGTCAAGTGAAAAATCCATACGAACCGGAATAAAATGAGCCGACTTCGTTAACTTATCAATCACAACCCATCTTGCATCTTTCTTTCTCGATGTAAATGGCAATCCTGGCATGAGATCAAGCATCTAGAAACAAACTCTGAAATGTCCCTTTTCATTCTTACCCACCAGTACATTTCTTCAAATCATTATACATCTTTGTACTACCTGGATGAATAGACAAAAAACTACTATGTGCTTCCTGTAAGATCTTTCGAATAAGCTCATCATTCTTCGGTACACATACCCTGGGTGATAATCGATCACTAGCTCATAATCTTTAATCAACTCTAGCCATCTTCTTTGCTTCAATTTCAAACTTTTGTGATCAGTGAATATGTGGCACTTCTCTCCGTGCAAATGATGTCTCCAAATCTTCAACGCAAAAATAATGGCAGCTAGCTCTAAATCATGTATCGGATAGTTCTTCTCATGTGGCTTTAGCTGTCTAAAGGCATAAGCAATTACCTTCCCTTCCTGCATAAGTACACAACCAAGTCCATTCATGGACGCATCACTGTAAATCACAAACTCCTTACCTGGTTCTAGTTGTACTAAAATAGGAGCTTTAGTCAATAATGCTTTTAACTTGTCAAAACTCTGTTCACACTTCTCAGTCCATTCAAACTTGATATCCTTTCGCAGCAATTTTATCGATGGGGGTAGCTATCATGGAAAATCCTCTACAAATCGCCTATAATATCCTAAGCAAGACCAAGAAAACTTCTAACTTCGATACATTTCTAGGAGGCTTCCAATTAACAATGGTGAAATCTTGCTAGGATCAACCTTAATACCTTCACACAAACAATATGTCCAAGAAAACCAACTTCTCGTAACTTAACTCACTTTTCTTTGAACTTGGCATACAACCGATTATCTTTCGAATCAGTAAAAGCTGTTCTCAAATGCTCTGTATGCTCGGTCTCATCATGAGAATAAATCAAGATATCATCAATGAACACAACTACAAACTTATCCAAGTACGGTCTGAAAATTCGGTTCATTAAGTCCATGAAAATGGCGGGAGCATTAGTCAAGCCAAATGGCATCACAAGGAACTCATAATGACCATACCTAGTCCTAAAGCGATCTTGAGACATTTGACTCTTTAACTCATGGCCGATAGTACCGGATCTCAAATCTATCTTGGAGAACATAGTAGCTCCCTTCAATTGATCAAATAGATCATCAATTCTAGGCAATGGATACTTGTTCTTTCTTTGTTACCTTGTTAAGTTGCTGATAATTTATGCACAATCTCATCGATTCGTCATATTACCTTGTTTCAATTCCAGAATTCCTTTCTCTCTCGGTCAATAAACCCCATGATGTACTTTTACGAAATTCCTCCCGAAAAGAAATCCCAAGTGATCCTCTCCTTTGGTACAAGCGATACAAGTGTCTTCCACCATGAGTAGGTGAGTCTCTAAGAAGTGATATTACACATTTCATACATTCCTCGGGTGTACAAGATAATTCATCAAAGACTCGATAGTATTTTCTAACCAAAATTTTGCTCTTTCTCGCATCATCATGTTTTGTTGCTCGGAACTCTTACGCCCTTTGTTTCTGATTCTATCAATGGTGGCTTTTCTCTTATCATTATAATCGTGATTGGGGGAGCTTGAGCTACATGGGTAGCCCGAGAATCATGAGGAGTGGAGGTCTAATCTGCCGGATTAAATGCGACGCAACTCGGCAAACGAATCATTCAAAGCTTGGAAGAGAGCTTCTCGAGTCACTCCTCCCTGATTAACTGTTACTGGCCTATTCTTAGATGGCGCTACCCCTTCCGCGAGAGTAGGCGTATTACTTTCTACATCATCATCACCAGCTCGCTCGGGATCCATTACAATAAAACAAAATATTTAAAAATCGTCAGGAGTCGTCACACTACCAAAATACAGGTATGGCATGTATAGCTAGACATTTACTCACACTAACTGTTCCGAAAACCGACTAAACCTGCTCTGATACCAATAAATGTAACGTCCCCACGCCCGAAACCGTCACCGGAGTCAAGCTTGAGGTGTTACTAAACTTATCTTACCTTTTAAACAACTCTAAACCACTTATTTTAATTTTCGGAATAAACTGTTTTTTTGCGTCATAGCTGCTTAAAAATTCATTTCTTGAGTTTCAAAACTCGAAATTAAGATTTGTAAATTTTTCCTGAAACTAGACTCATATATCTATCTACTAATTTTTTTCTAGAATTTTTTACTTGGCCAATTAGTACAGTTTATTAGTTAAAGTTACCCCTGTTTCAGAATTCGACTGCACTGACCTCTACTTACTACGAACCACTTTTCTCCCTATACAAAATTAATATAACTATACCATTTATTTATATTAAAACTAGATTCAATAAGGATTCTAACCATATAAATTAAACCAGCTAATTATTTTTTTACAATTTATGGTGAATTTCCAAATTTGAAACAGGGGATCTAGAATTTTCTCTGACCCTGTTTCACTAAAACTCAGATATCTCATAAAATATAATACCTTTACCTGTTTTGCTTATTCCATAAGAAAATAGACATAATAAGATTTAATTTCATATATTATTCACCATCAAACCATGTCTCTACGATTTTTAGTGATTTTTCAAAATCACATTATTTCTGATACTTGAATCTGTTTTTAAGTTACTTTCACATTTTTCTTAGTTTTCATGTGATAGTTACTACTTATTCATACATACAATTAAACATGTATATCATCAGCCATTCTATTAGTTAATCACTAGCAAGTATTTACACATCATTCATTGATCATATCATATCAAAAGAAACCAAGTTCCTATACATGCCATACACAAAACTAAACGTCTAACTATACCAATGTGATTTCTTCGATAGTGTGATCGGGTCTCCGACGTTTCCTTCGATCCCCGAGTGGCTTGATAAAAACTATAAGAAAAAGAAAATAAAGAGAGTAAGCGCTAGGCTTAGTAAGCTTACAAGCAAATAAATTACAACATTCAACATAATGAATAATTATACATAATGTCATTTTCTACCTTCTTCTTTACTCACTTACCTTCTTTCTTACCTGACCTTTCACTATTCATAGATATAATATACCTCCCCTTTTGCTGATAATTCACTGTAATTTAACGTGTACAATGACCCATTGAACCACTCGGAATACTAAGGATCTTTGGGGTCATTCCTGTCTATCAATATCCTGCCAATGCCATATCTTCGACATGGACTTTCATGAATTATTCCTGTCTCCAATGCCATATATATATCTAATATGGGCTTACATGGCTCATTCTCTGTCTCCAAAGCCATATATCTCGATATGGACTTACATGGCTCATTTCTGTCTGTCCTCTGTCCCGTGTCACAACCCCAATATCCTAACATTCCTAAGGTTCAAACGGGGCTTCCTAATGCTTTTTCTCTGTCACTTACTTTTTAATTCGACTTCAAATATTCTCATAAAATAAGTATATAAATGCTGGAAATTTACAATAATAATGTAAAATAAAAGAATATTGCATTTATTTCATCAGAACTTACCTCGTATGCAAAAATAGCTACTTTTACCATTTCGTCCACAACTTGGTATTTTCTCCATTTTAGCCCGAATTTCAGTTTTCCTTGCTCTATCATTTAAAATATAGTCTAATTAGGACTCACATTATTCAAATTGACTCAAAATCATATTTTGGCAAAATTTCAATTTGCCCCTAAACTTTTGCATATTTACACTTTTGCCCCAAAGCTCGTAAATTAAACTTCAGCCTATTTTCTTATGTTTCATGACATGCTGGTCATTTTTCCTTCTATGGCAGCATCAAATTCATACTCTAACAAGCACTTATGACTATTAGGTATTTTTACCGATTAAGTCCTTTTACTCGTTTTGCTTAAAACCGAGTAGTACAAGTTGTCTAACATAATTTAAAACCTCATATTCTATCATAAAACACCAAAATACACAAATTTCACCTATGGGTATTTTTCCAAATATGAACCCTAACTTAAATTATTGCTAGCATAAGCTTTGTCGAGCTCACCGGACTCAAAACGTAAAGAACATTAAAAACGGGGCTTGGAATCACTTACCATGGAGCTTGAAAGCTTGAAACAAACCCTAGCTATGGAGAACCCTTGAAATTTCGTCCTAATGAAGAAGATGGACAAAAATTGGCTTTTAATTTTGTTTTTAATTCATTTTACCCCTAAATGACCAAAATGCCCTTACTACTAAACTTTCAAAAATGCCTTCCATGTCCTAATTTTGTCCATGAACTTAAAATTGGTCAAATTGCTATTTAAGACCTCCTAATTAATATTCTAATTCAATTTTATGCAAAATACTTCTAGAACACAAGTTTTGTAATTTATTCAATTTAGTCCCTAATTTCAAATTAAGTACTTTATGCATAGAATTTCTTCACGAACTTTTCACACAATCATGCAAACATATCATAGACCTCAAAATAATAATAAAATAAATTTTTCTACCTCGAATTTATGGTTTCGCAACCACTGTTCCGTTTAGGCCCTATTTCGGGATGTTACAAGGTTTCTTTTATAAGAAACTAGACTCATTAAGCTTTAATTATATAATTTATTCAGCTTCTAATTCAATTTCCACAATTTATGGTGATTTTCCAAAATCACGCTCATTATTCTTTGTCCCAAGCGAGTTTATTACAATTTGCTCTTTCACACATTCCTTGCATTCAAATTATCTAAACATGTATATCATGTCATTCAAGATCGAACTCATATAACATAGGCATTAAAATGCTTCACTAACAGCTTTAGTTCAATTGAAACGAATAAAATACAATATCATATTCACATTTAATTTTCCATGATCGTAATCACCTAAAAATAAATCATATACTTCCACAAATCTTTCCACAAGGACCAAGTGTTTATATTTGAATATAAACATAGAATCATTTCACATAACTTCACACATTTACCGAATATATCACGATCACATTTATAGTCATAACACTTATTCACAGATGCATCACTTTATATATTTATAATTTAATTCAAATCAAATCGCATACGAGTACATGATACGTGCACTGCCAACTTAATATGTAATGCACTTTCAATTTGTCAACTTAGTGTAGGATCTTGTAATTGTATACTTTTATCGAATTCATCGGCACTTGGCCTGTTAGGTATAAAACCCGAAATTATATTACCAGCACGAAGCCTGCGGGACTTTAGCCCGGATACATTTCCAGTGTCTTGCTTATTTATTCACATGTTAACACATTTCACATAACATATCACATTAGCAATTCAATTGCTTCATTCGAATATAAGCACAAAATGTACACCTACCCTTTAACTTTCGGTTCAATAATCATACACAAGGAACACAAATGTCGAATCTGTGTCATGACATATGTATCCTAACTATTCCTAAGGTTCATACAGGCTTTGAACGTCGTTACTCTATTCGAATCAAAGCTCGAACATAGTTTTCAAACTCAGACACATTCGGCATTTACAAGTATAAATTCATATATTATATACCAGCATATATACTTAACATTTAACTACATTTAGGCATGTGTATTTTCTTATAAACTTACCTCAGACGTCGTAAACGGACTGGAGTTGCTAGTCGATAACTTTCGTTTTTCCCTAGTCCAAATCCGATTTCTTTGGTTCTTGATCTAAAAATATTCAAATTAAGCTCATTCAAACATATTTTCATTCAATTTAGTCCAAAAACACATAAATGGGCAAATTACCATTTTACCCCTAACATTTACAATTTTTACAATTTAATCCCTATTGCACAAAACACAAAATATGCAAAATTTCAAGGTACCCATGTTTGGCCAAATATTCCTAGTGTTCATACAAGCCCATTTATTTCATTTATTTCACATTTTAGTCCCTTAAATTATTATTTTTACAATTAAGTCCTTATTACTCAAAATCATCAAAAACTCCAATACAAAATATGTTAATCTAAAACATATCTTTTATTTTCCATCATCAAACAAAAAAAATCACAAGCTATTAACAATGGCACAACTCAAAATATTCATCAAAATCAAAATTTGAAGCATGGGTTTTGTAGTACTCGAAGCAACGATTTCAAAAACGTAAAAATTATCAAAAACCGAGCTGAACACTTACCTTAATCTAGCTTGAACAAGGCCGAACTCTACTTTGTTTTCTTTCTTTTTCTTTGTTTTAGTTTCGATGCAAAGATGAAGGAAATAACATGAATGTGGCTTATTATTTTATGATATAATAACATATATTATTTTATTATTAATTTACCTAACTAACATTAATGAAATAATAATAAAATTATATAACCTATGTCCATTACCGTACAAGCCATATGTTAATGGAATAGTTACATTATAAATACTCCAACTTAGAAAATCACCAACTATTTGGCCCTCTTACTTTAAACTATCAAATTTTCAATTTACGCGATTAAGTCTATTATTTAATCGGACACCCAAACGACAAAATTAAATTACGAAATTTTCACAGATCTAAATTCACACAAAATAAACATAGAAAATAATTTAAAAATATTTTTCTGACTCAGATTCATGGTCCCGAAACCACCGTTCTGGTTAGGGTCTAAATCGGGCTGTTACAAAAGTAATATACGAAACTTTCTTTATGAAAGTATTATTATTCCAAAAATCATTATTTCAATGCAAAATGCATGAAAAAGATCATAACCATGGACAAGAAAGGAGTTAATTGAGAACATAGCTCGAAATAAATAAGCAAATGCAACCAA
Source organism: Gossypium anomalum (assembly GCA_025698475.1). NCBI lineage: Eukaryota > Viridiplantae > Streptophyta > Magnoliopsida > Malvales > Malvaceae > Gossypium > Gossypium anomalum. The sequence continues at coordinate 61,810,549 of CM046968.1, read as the reverse complement.
GAAAGAAATTTACTAGGACGTGACCTGAAAAGAATAAGGTAATCAAAGATGACAAAAAATGGGTAAAATTGGAAAGCTAGGTGTCCCAGATATCACAGCTTGAGCTTCTCTGTACTAACTTCTTGAGTACCATTTTGAGCTCAATCTGTGTTTAGAGGATCCGGAGTACTTTGTCAATGTCCCAAGACGTAACATTCTTCTTTCATTGTTAATTATAGCAAGACTATTGTATGCCCCATTTTAATCCAAATTTGAGCCGCCCTTTTCGGGTTTTCAACTCAAATCCCCTTTGGTCTCAAAGCGCCTTTTGCGGGTTTTCATCTTGGCCTCTCCTTTCTTTTCTTTTTTCTTTTTCTTTTTTTGATTTTCTTTTTATTTTTTTGAATTTTTTCTTCTTTTTTTTGTTTTGATTTTTATTTTTACTTCGATCTTTTTTTTAAGGTCTCAAGGCGCCCTTTACGGGTTTTCACCTTAGCCTCTCCCATTTTAGGTAGAATACTGTTTGACTGCATTTTGAATTCCCCGAACTGGGCAAATCCTTTCGGTCAATATCAATGCTCCTCCAAAACAGGCCTTCTTTACATAAGGTCTCTCTTAGTTTGGCATATTTCTTCCTTTAAGGTCCTTTTGTATAGGAAGGATCTTCTTCAATATCAAGCTCCCCTCATGGAATTCTCTTGGATAAACCTTTCTGTCATAAGCTCGTATCATCGGACTGTGATGGATATCCTTTAAATTTGACTGATCATATCAAGATTGGACCCATTCTGATTCATCTAACTTTAGGTCTGCCAAGACTCGAAGAAAAAGAATCTCATTTTCCAAAAACTATTTCAGTCCTATAAATCAATGTGTTGCCTCGGTGAAGGTCCCAGCCCACGTTCGATAAACATAGAGGGCAAATGATAACTTCTTTATGCCAATCCTTACAAGACTCAGTCATTTTTCACTATGACATTTGTTCTATTGTTAGCTTTTCCTTTTCTTTTTTCTATTTTTGTACTTTTATTTTTCTTTTTGGATGCCTTTGCTACACTGTGATATAGTGTCTGATCTTTGAACAGACTGCAAACTTTTGACATTGTGCAGTTGTATTTGAAAGTGGTCTTTTCTAACATTACTTGTCAGCAACCTTTTTTTTTTTTTTGGAATTTGATGACTATCAATCTTGTAATATTGACATATGAAGCGACCTTCACCCTCTTCATGAAGTAATCAATGACTGCTAAGATGAATCGATGTATATTAGATGAGAATAGCCTAATAACATCCTTGCCCCACATAGAGAAAGTCTGTGAAGAAATGAATGAGACACATGAATCTTGTCTCTCTAAATACAACCTAACTAATACAATCCCCTTCCATGGTGAATCAACACTACCCAATCCTCATGATTAGCGTGGCTACCATGAAACCATCAACATGTGTCCTTCTGACACCGAATAGACATTTTGTATTGTCCACAGATCTTAATATCTTAGGTATATCTTGACATGATCATGCGAAAACATCTTTGAATTCTTGGAGTAACTCAATGACGATTCATTTTTTCTTTGTGATAACTCAGGTTTCGATCTTTGCCTCTTGCTCACAATGTCCACTGACCCTTTGTAAAGTAGGATTTGTTTTTCATCTTGTTATACCGTCCTTAACAAATCAAGAAATAAGTCACAATCTCTGTCATCTTCAAAGTCCTGAGATCCGCTTAAACACATATCTCACCCCAAAAAGGAGTCAGTTACAGCGTTGCTCATGTCATTGATATCTGGGGACCTATTGTAGGTACAAAGACAAATTCCAAAGAATAATTCATTCTAAGGATAATTATTTTTATGGTATGATCATGAATGAAGAATGAAAGCATTTTTTTTTTTAAAAAATAGTCCAAAGAACAAAAGAATATATAAAGAATGAAAGAATATTTATTCAAAAAGAATGCATTTTATTGAAATAAAAATTTTTGGACACAAGCCTATTTCACAAAAGGATTCTTATTGCCCCCAGGGTTAAAAGCAACAAACGCGTTTTGAACATTACTCTAGATTAGCTCTAAAAAAATAGAGATCTCTTCCACAGCCCCATTGTTTAAAACACCCCCAAGTTCATAAGGGTTTGGAAACTGTTATTCCCTCGACCTCTCTTTGGATATGCCATTCAAATTCTCTTTGATAACTAGTGGTTACAACCCTTTGTTGGCCTATGTTGACCAATTTGGAAGGCATGCTCATGATGTTCACTTCATTTTCCTCATTTCTCGGGATTAACCTTTTAGTGCTTTCTCCCATATCTATCTTCCCATTTCTTATCGCATCTTCAATCATCTCACCGGACATTACTATATCTGAAAAGCTTAGAGTAGCAATTCTCAACATATATTAATGAACGGGGCTTTCAGAGTATTGATGAAAAGCATCGTAGTCTCCTTTTCCAAAATAGGAGGTTGGACTTGTATTGCTACCTCTCTCCATCATTGGGCATATTGCCTGAAGCTCTCACTTTGCTTCTTTTCCATATCCTGTAAGGTAATTCTATCGGGTGCCATGTTTGTTACATAGCTATACTGCTTTATAAAAGCTTGTGCTAAGTCCTTCCATGAATTGATTTTAGCACGACTCAACTGATTGTACCATTTACCTGCTAACGCGATCAGACTGTTTTGGAAGTAATGGATTAATAGTTGGCCATTGTTAACATACCCTATCATCCTTCGACAGAAAATTGTGATGTGAGCTTCAGGACAACTAGTCCTATTGTACTTTTCAAACTCTGGGGTCTTAAATTTTGGTGGGAGTACTAGATCGGGGACCAAACTTAGATCCTTGACGTCAATCCCATAGTAGTATTCAACATTCTTCATTGCCTTCAATTTTTCCTCCAACCACCTATACCAATCCTCGAGTTGTTTTGGCAGTCCCATCTTTACTTCGTCCAGATTAGGAACTCTAGGAATGGTTGGATTGCCCCCTGGATTGGAGCCTAAGCCTATCGGGTAATCCACTGGTGCCGAGGTACCGTCATGATATTGCTGGGCTCTAATAATAGGTACACCTTGTGGACATGTCTGAGCATTTGTCGAGGTAAAACCTGGAGGGTAAAGGGGCTTCTCATTGTCCTCCCCAGCATTGATCATGGAGCTTTTCCTTCTTTCTAACCCCTTAGTTAGTAATTGGGACAACTGATTCATTACATTCCTTTGAGACTCTAGCATTTGGTCTCTCATATCTTGCCAGATCTTTTTCAGTTTCTCTTGCATTTGCTTTTGTAACTGGTTCTACATCTCTCTTTGAAATTGTTCAAGTCTTTCCAATCTTTGATCCATATCTTTTGTCCTAGCACGGGTACCGTAACGACGCTTAGGTGGTAAGTTTTTATTGGTTCCCAGATTAACTGAAATGATTTCAACTAATTAGGGACCTTTTTATGAAGATCTAATGCAAATGATAGAATGATGCAATGCAATGCAAATGTATGAGATGAATGCAAAAGAAAGAAATACGTTTTTTTTTGAATTCAATTCCATTAGAACAACTTTTTTAGAAAACAAATTCCTTTACATAAAACAGATTACATATACGGCTTTGCTTTCATATTCCAGGCGAAGACACCGATCCCTTTTCTTCATGATAGTCAAATCTCGCAAGCTTCTAATAAATGCCTTCACTAGCTCATTTTTGCTTGATCCAAGCCGCGACTTATTATCCTCGCGATGTTGATTAGCTCCTTTAAGAAAGTCAGGATGCGACAGCTCTCGAATAATCTTTACCGACTTGAATCCTCAGATAAAGTCTTATTTTCCACCACGAGCCATCAGCTTTTTCTGTTGTGTTTACTTGGACCATATTTAGACAATTGTATTATAATCCACTTTTTCAAGAAATTTGTTTTCTTATGACAAATTGTTCTATTTAGGAATCAAATATGAACCAACACCTCTTTTTATGATGATGTAATGCAATGCAATTATTAACAAAACAACAACAAAACACGTTAGTACAGAAGAAATAAATAACAAATAAAGTACCTATTATGTGACCATTAAATTTGGGCAAGGCTCGACCTAAGGTGGACTTTCAAGGTTCACTGTATGTGGCTCGGTTCTAGAGAAAGGGTATCTGAACTAATAGATTCCTCAATCCTCACCCATTATAGGCTCATATATATCGAGTTTAGTTCGAGGGAATACATTTCCCTATGACCATGTGGAGATGAAAATCTCACGAAATCATAAGTACGAATGTATCCCGGAAGTAATCCACTAGCCCATGCGGAGGTGAAAACCTCACGAAAGCATAGTTTCTTACTCTTACTTAAAAGGTGTGACCGCAACGGTCATGCAATGCAATGCAGTATTATTCTACAAGACTTGGATCACAATAACCATGCCAACAAATGCAACAAAGAATCATGATTTTCAAATTAAATTTTCAACCTTAGACAAAAGGATAGAAAATAATCAATTTCATGGCTTTACTCTTTTGTTTAATCCCCAGTGGAGTCGCCAAGCTGTCGAAACCATTTTTAAAAAAAATGGGGATCGACTTCTAAAAACGAATGTGGAGTCACCACCAATCCTTTTGTTTAGGTGTGATTGGATCACCTAATAAAACATTTCATTTAAATCAACTTTGGCTTACGTAAATTTTTAAAAAGACGGGTTCGGGAGTCGGTTACGTATGAGGAAGGATTAGCACCCTCACTACGAACAAAATTGGTACCAAATTGATTCAATACTGTCCTTATGTCTAAGATTTAAAAAGATTTTGAAATATGGCTCCTATTAAAACACTTAAGCGGTTCAAAGTGGTCATCAAAATTCTCTCGTTTTAAAGGTATGCAGCTTCATATCCAGCACGATTGGACACGATCCTTTATACCTTCAAAAATACGATTGATTTTTGATTTTCAAAAGCTGATACGCTAAAAATTATAAAAGGGTATCTAAATATTTAGTCCGACGAAAAATCATACCCAGCACGATAGGGCATGATTTCCCTAATTTCCAAATATTGAATATTGCCTTATTTTAGATTCTTGAACAATAAAGAAAATTGAAATGAGATGGAATAATTAATTATTTTAAAAAAACATTACAAAACAACATTTGTATAAAAAAGAGATTAATAAACATGAAACAATAAGCACACATAAAGTGCCATACTTGGTAAATGAAGATACCATAACCTTATTTAGCCAGACCAACTAAACAATTGAGTATGACTAATCTAAGCAAAATGAAATCAACTTTCCAAGCATGCATGAAGAACAATTGATACAACAATAAAAATACGAAAGTAATATGCAACAATAGCCCATAATTTAATATAACACAATCAAGACCAAAGGTACAAAACAAAATGGAGATTAGAAATCAATGGGATATAAGGTAATTTTAAAATAGTGATGAACTAACGAACACACAATATATATAATACATGACTTGATGAATTGATGAATTTGAAATAATTTGTATAAAAAACTTGGGGTATATACAATCATTAAGATGAATATTGTAGAATGAAGACATTTGAATCAAATAACATGCAAAGTGTTAAAAAAACATTTGTTTAAAACTAACAATATATACAATAAAAGAAAATTTAAATAATATATAAAATATGAATGGATAGTAAAATACGTAATAAGATATAATCTTAGGAAATGAATTATACACATAATAGATTTACAAAACATACATATATATACATTGATAGATTTAGAAGCAATTATATGTAAAAATAACACGGAATTAATAATTTATGTAAGATCAAATTAATTTTATGCTCCCAAATAAAATATATAATATCAAAATTGGGTTTAAAAGAAATGAATAATATATAAATAAAATTAAAAGAAAAGTATATGAACATGTTCGAAAGGGGATTTAAATAAGTAATTCGGTGTAAAAATATATACGCATCTATAAATATGAATGTATGAAGATAAATATTGTATATAAAAAAATTTAAGCATAGAATTACATGGAGAAAAATTTTAAAATAATAAATCATATAATAAAACAATTTAACAATAAAAAAATAAAACAAAATAAAATTAATAAAATAGTTCAAAAATAGCGTTAAAATAATAAGTTTTAAAAAAATAATAATAATAAATAAATCCTCAAAAAAAATGTAAAACATAGATTAAACTTTATTGAAATAAAAACAAAATTGAAAGGATAATCCATAAATAAACAAATCATTAAAATAGAACCAAGGATCAAGATAAAACGCACACAAATGAGCAGGGACTTGGAATGAAAATATACCAAATCTCAAAACGCAGTGCTCAAATATGGACTAAATTGTAACAACGCACAAATCTCATGGAAAATGTAAAAAAAATGAATAAACCACGATTGAGGCCTAATTAGAGATCGGTGTAGAAGGGGAGGGACTACGCGCGAAAATATCCCATCAACAAAATTAAAGGAAAAAAACTGAATGGCAATCTTCCATTTTTGCAAGCAGCAAATGAAATCCCTATTTGTTAGGGTTTTGGTGCGATTCAACAGCCCCATCCAATCATCATTCACCCTCATAATCAGAGATCCCCATCTCCACCATAGTCAAGGCTCGAGGCCTATTCTCACTTGAAGGTTCCCATCTCACACTCCGATTTCGATGGAGGAGACAAAGACCCCGATGGTGCATCCCCGAAGGTAAGCCTCTCTTTTTTCTCTTTTTATTTTCATACGAAAGGATTTTGTGCGAAAACAAAAAAAAAAAATAAATCAAACACAAGACAATGAAATGTCAAATCACCTTCAATTTTTGGTTCCTTTTTTGTATTTTCAGTATGCGTATTGTGCGTTCGTAAAAATACATAGTACATTCAGTCCCTTTCTATAGCTGAAAAATGAAAATAAAATAAATAAGAAAACTTGAATTGCTTTTCTGTAATCTGCTGCGTATTCTGTTATTTGCTCCTTCTTGTGTGTTCCATTTGCAAGTGTGGAGAAACGGAAATACAGAGGAATCCGCTCGTGGAAGCCGTGCATGGGAATCACTCATGGGATCGATCTGTTGGTGCTCTAGCGTCTTCCAGAAACCCCTAAGGTTTCTAGTGCTTTCACATTATTCGGCCCCTTTGGGCCGTTTATGAATTGGGTGTAATTGGGTTGAGTAATTTGGGTTTCTTGAACATTGTAAATAGACTATTTGGGTAACTTTAATCTTTGGACTTTATTTGGTTTATTTATTTACTGGGTTTATTGCGGGCCGGGCAAATTGGGCCTATTACAATTATCAAGTAATAAGTATAAGAGTTATCATTTCCATAAGGGCTATATATGTTAATCAATATTTTGAAAAATTAATATTAACAATTTGATAAGAAAAACACAAAAATTTTGGGTGTTGGAAAAAATAAATGACTAGATGCAAAATGATCCCTAATGCAAGTTAACCTAAATGCAAAGGAAATGAATGGTTAAAATGGATGAGATGGATTTAGCAGTAGAATTCACAAGATTTCAACAACAATAACATGAATAGGCTTAGGATAATCACATCAATTAACTTAGTTCATTCTCATCTTGTTAATAATGTTTCGGAAAAATATTCCGTGGCAACTCGATCTTTCATAAGCTTGAAACTAATATTAAGTCCTTTTGGAATCTTTCACTTAGAAAAACATGCATATTACTGATCATATTTAACTAAGGGTTTCTATAACAGCCCATTTTTCAGTGGTGTTAGAAATAGTGGTTTCAAGGCCACCAAATCCAACGAGTAAGTCTGTAAATATTATATTTAATATTTACGAGTTAATTGTGACTTTGAAAAGGTTTTTGATATCATGATTTTTGTTTTATAAGCGATTTATTAAGTTCAAGTGGTAAGACCTTAAGGTCAAGTGGTTTTAGGAAATGTGGTATCGGGCATAAATATTTTTACAAATATTTACGGAGTGTCATTAAGGTGGTATTAAAGTTTTGTTGAAAAATTTTAAAAGATGTAAAATTTAATCACTATTTGATTTGAGTGATTAAATGATTAATTAAATAAAGGTAAAGGGACTTAAAATGGTAATTAAACCATGGTCAAACTTTCCAAGCGATGGTGTAATGATTGAATTCACTAGCTTTTGGATTAATTTTTCTTTTAGTCCTAATTAGTATAGGATTAAACTATAAATAAGTTTATTTAGTTAGAATTTAATTTAATTGAAGGACCAATTGTGAAATTAAACCTTCCTTTGATGGTAATTATGGCATATATTTATGTGATGGACAATTATGGTCATGAAATTGGTGTTTTATTTATTATTTAACCAAAGGTAAAATGGTAATTTGATAATTAAAATAAAATAAAATAAAACCAAAATGTTTATCATCATCTTAATGTTTTCTTCACCGACTGGGAATGGATAAAAAACTCCATGGAAGACCTTGAAGTTTCTGCTTGCCTTGTGATGATGCATGTAAGTCCGTTTTAGCCCCGTTTTTAATAATTTTTACATTTTTGAGATCATTGCAACTAGGTCTAGCTAGCCCGTACCTTCGATTTTGAAATTGTTAAAGATTTTAAATGTTGCCATTGATGAACCTTGTAATTTTAGATGTTAAATGATGAATTTAGAATGTTGATTTATATTTAAAATTATTTTATTAAGTGATTTTTGATGAATTTACCGATTAGGGACTAAATTGTTAAATTAATAAAAGTATAAGGACTTAATGCAAAATTGTTGCATACATGGGCTGTTTTGGATACCGTGAATATTCACCTAAGCTTACTTTTGGGTAAAAATGGCTAATTTGCATGTTTTGGCCTTAGGGATCCAATTGAATAAAAGTAAAACTTTAGGAACAATTTTATAAAAATGTCAAAAATGACCAAATTGCATGAAATTAATTTTTTTATTGTCAAAATTAATATATTGAATGAAATTATTAATTTAGATCAAGATCGAGTGGCAAAATCTAGGAAAATAGAAAATTACCAAAATACCCTTAAACTTTCGTATTTTTGTAATTTAGCCAGGTAAGTTCATATGAATTGTAGTTTGTATATTGTTGATTAAATTGAATGTTATTATATGAATTTTATTGAAAATGAATCGATATATATATATATATGTTATTATACAATTTATGTTGTAATGAAACGAGGGGAATTCAACGATGTACGACGACTATCGAGTCCTGTTTGAACCTTAGGAATACATAGGATACAATTGACATGTCATTAGGGTTATTGTGTTTTGGGTGCTGGTCCTGAACGTCCTACCGGTGATTGAGTTTTTGGCATGTGTTACGGTTACTTGACACCTTGTGTGAGCAGCACCATGTAGCTACGTTTTGACTGATAGCTTGTGTGAGAAGACCCATTTTACAGCTCGTGTGAGCTACGACTATATGTTTAGCACACTTTGTGTGAGCTTCCCGCGTATTTGGTATTATTCTAAGTGGTTCAACGGGCATGAAAAGGGATGAATCAATAAGAGTTCTGATTGATTTCATTACGACAATTATAGAAAGGTATGATGTATCGACAATTCAAGTAAGAACATTCATGATTATGAAAAGTATGATTTAAGTGATGCTATGTTTATGTCTTATGTCTTATGCAAATGAAATGGTAAAGGAAACAATATGAATTAAGACATGAAACTATATGAATATATTTGATATGGTGAAATTATGTAAGTTAAGATGAGTAATAGATTCAAGTGATACATGTTAAGGTTAAATGGCTATTCATGTTAATGTGCTTATGATTTATATCATGTATGATAACATGTTTGGTGTGAATTCTTAGGCTTTGGCCAAGCTTTGGTTGGATCATGCCATGTTAATTTATAGGTTATGCATTGTAATGGTAAGTGCCCAAATGAAAATATGTTTGTACTCATGAAAGAGTGGTAAGGTTTAAATTATGAAATTTCTTATGAAATGGCTTATCATGTGATTAATTCGAAAAGAGTTATGTTTAAATGCATTAGTTTGTGGCTATGGTTGAATGATATGCTTGCGTCTTGTGTGTTGTGCATATGAAACGAGTGTGGAAAGTAATGATATGCAAATAAATGTAAGAAAATTTGAAAGGGTTTAAAGTTTTATAAAATCCTACTATGCTAAGGATGATATGTATATGTGATGCTATAGACTTATTCTTGTGAGATGTTGAATATATTTTCATGAATCTTGTGATATTGGTAGAGGATTATTCTTGACATGTATAAATTCCATATTTGAAATGGATTGATATGACTGAAGTTTATACGAGCTTACTAAGCATTCATTCCTTACGTAGTTGTTTTTCCTTTACTTTTCAGGTTACCGAAAGCTCGATTGGGTTGGAAGCTTGTCGGAGATCCATCACACTATCCATCAGCTATATCGGTAGATCTTGATAATTTTGAGTCTTGGTTAGAATGGCATGTATATGTGACAGCCCTAATTTGACCCTAGTCGAAAAGTGGTTTCGGGACTACAAAACCGAGTCATAAGAATAATTAACAGTTATATTCTATGCTTATTGTATGTGTAAATGCATTTGTGAAAGTCTCATGCTTTGATTTTGTCATTTGTATGTGAAAATTTTAAATAGGACTTATGTGAGACATTTGTGAAATGTGATAGGTAATTTTTAAAGTGATCTATTAATGCATGTTATCAAAAAGGTGGACTTGCATGTCAAAATACCCATTTTTGGATAGTGGCCGGCCATGATATTGATTAATATATATTATGTATTTTGATTTAACATTTTATTTACAAAATGAATTAATGAATAAAGAGTAATAAAATAATGGTTAGTGGGAGGAGAAACCAAAGTTGGTTCATCCTTGCTCCTCCATTGCCGTAGCTTGAAGTGAGGGAGAAGAAAATTTTCTAGTTTGATTTTTCGGCTTAGATGATGGCTAGAATGAGGTGTGTATTAAATAATTCTTGAAAATTTATGCATAATTGAGATGGTTAGTTCAAATTTTACCTATTCTATGGATTAAATTTAAGTTTTGGAGGTTGGAAATTCGACCAAGAAGCTTGAAAATCTTAGTAGATATTTTTTAATGTCATTAAAATGGATGGTAATATAGGATATGATGAGTGGTTAATTGTTTTTAACTTGAAAGTTGAGATTAGTGTGTGTTTATAGGGAGGTGTCGAATATGGTCATTGAAGATGTCTTAATGAATAAAATGTGTGGCTTGGGTTAATAACATTCGGTTAAGGATTATGTGTGCTAGCAAGTTTGGTATAATGTATAGGTGTAAATCACCTTGTATTCGATGGTTTGAAGGATATGTAATGGCTAATTAAGATGATGTTGGGTAAATTTTGGTTTAGTCATGTTTAAGCATTCGACATTACTTAATAATGTATATGAGAGTGTAAAAGATTAGGAATTATTTTAAGTGAGTTATGATCTTAATATGAGCAAGATAGAATCGGCTATAAATGTGATGGAGTGATTCAGTCATTGTTTGGCATAGGTGAAACCAAAATGAAATTTGCTACATTGGTCATGAAATGGAAATTTAAAATGGAGGCTAAGTTTGATTAGTTAGGGCTGAATGAAGTTTATAAGATATTAAGGCATGTTATAAATATATATATGTGTATAAGTGGTTATGCATAAAACGAGTAATCGATTAAATAGTGATAGTCACACATAGGTATAAATATATATATATGCCTTATGTATGTACCTTGAGACATAGAGACATTTGGATATACATATATATATTATATATAGTTAAATTCGAGTATATGAAAGCATGGTAAGTTATGTGAATCTTTGTTTGTGTATGCGAATTAGATATTGATATAATAAGCATGAAATCGAGTCATGGCATATTTTATAAAACATAATATGCATTGAAGTTATATGATTGTCAAATGTGACTATTAAAGAATTAAAGTTGAGTAAGAAATTAAACAAATTCATTTGTTTAAATTAAGCTCAAGAGCAATGGAGAACTAAACCAGATAGGGGAAAGGAGAAAGCAATCGAGTAGCCTATCCGCAATGGTTCAAAATATCCGAGGTAAGTTTTGAGTAATCGCCTTTAGTATAAAATTGATGATGCCTTGATATGTATAAACTAGATGAATTTTGATCTTTTTGGTTCTATTTGAATTAAGTTGTATGGTAAATAATCTAAGTATATGACCTATAGTTGAATGGTCAATTCGGGTTAAGCTTGATTGATGAAAGGTATATGTGATATTTATGTATGATTTTTAAACCGAAATGAAAAGGATGGTGTTCATATGAAACTCATGTTCGAATGTAGCAAATGGCTACTAATGTGAAATGTTCCATAAAATGTGTTAGTATATGATTAAATAGGCTATATACTGGAATTGTATCCGAGCTTAAAGACCCGCAGGCTATATGCTGGAATTGTATCCGGGCTTAAAGACCCGTAGGCTATATGCTGGAATTGTATCCGGGCATAAAGACCCACAGAGCTTCGTCTTTGGAATGGTATCTCAGGTTAAAGACCATGAGCTTGTACTAGAAATGTGTTTCGAGTTCTAAGACTTGACTGGACCGATGCCAGTAAGTTAAGTAAGATTACGACATTGAATATCCGTGGCAATCATCGCCGAGTAAGTACTATATATATATTTTACATGTGAAGGTACGTATTATGTACTCATCTGTGAATTGATTTCAAAGTGAATTATTAGTATCAAAGAATGATATATATATATGTCTGTGGATGAATACGGTATTTAAGAATAAGAGAATGACCTATTCGGTCAATGTATGTCATTGTAAAAGTATATGACTTAAAGTAATTGTATGAGCCATATAGTATAGTGAAATATGTGCTGGAAAATTTCATGTGTATTCATATATATATATATTCGGCCAATAGGCTTTATAACTAGTGTACTTGTGTGTATTCGGCCAAGTGATTTACAATTAGAATAAGGGTTTTGTGATACTTAATGTTCGATTTAAATGTCAAGTTTTAATTGTTTGAAAAGCTTAAAACTTACTAAGCCTCAAAAGCTTACTCTGTTTCTTATTTTTCTATTTTATAGATTGTTGATTTTGGCCACCGACTCAGGGATCGTCAGCAGTTCACCATACTATCGATCTTGTTGGTACAGTTACATTTTGGCCTTGATATGGCATGTATAGGTTAGGCTGGTGATAGTTATATTTTGTTTTGTAAACATTTTGGCCATATGAAAATGGCATTTATAACTTATAGATCAATATGTATTCAGCTCGATTTTTGTTTTTGTTGATTGGTAATTTGAATAAAAAAATTAAATGCTTAGCTCAGTAATACCTCTTAGCCTAAAACTAGCGATCAGATTCGGGCTAGGGGTGTTACAGTATAGGTGTCTTGTTTGATGAAATTGGCTATTATGTGTAGCTTGTATATATGTTATTTTGAACGATGAACTAGTTGTTATGATATTATGAATATATGGTATTATATGTTGTTATTTTGATGTGGTGGTGATTAAATGATGGAAATGAAATGATGTTTATAATGGTCTATTATGAATTGTTGATTAGTATGGATTGAGGTAGTTCTTGATACGGTTAATGGCTAGACTTGGTAGCTTGAATGTGTTTGGCTTTAGGTCAAAATGGTAAGGTGCATGATAGATGTGAAAATGGCCAAAATGATATTTTTTGTGCATATATATATATATGGTATATGAACATCATGGAAAATGTGATATTGAAATTGTTCAATTGGTGTTTTGATTGATGATTGAATTTGATAGATTGGTAGGCAAGTTTAATTGTTGAAATTGAGGTTCCATGTTCGCATATCGGTTGAATGGTTAGTTTCTATAATGTATAAGCTTTATATGCATATGTTAGATGTGTCTTAAATGCATGATTATAGGAACGATTGGCTTCTGCAAGTGGTATGAGTTTGGGTGAGAAAAATGGCTTGGAAATGGCCTATTTTTCGTCTACATGGGCAAAAGACAGTGGCGTGTGCCTCAACCGTCTGTGACACATGACTAGGCGAGACGACTGTGTGTCACCTGTAGCTTTCAATGGGTTGAAATTTGGGCTGTTACGCGACCTAGCACATGACTTGGTACACGAGCATGTAAGGCCATTTTGAATGGTACACAGCCTAGCAGACGGGCATGTGGCTTGGCTGTGTAACCCAAGTCAGTGAGATACACGGGCATGGACACGGGTTGGGATACGGCTACGTGTCCTTACTTTGAATGTCCACGCGACCTGAGACATGGGCGTATGTCTTAGCCATGTGAGTCACACAGCCTTGCTACACGGCCGTGTGACTCCTGTAGTTTGAAAACTTTCATCTGTTTCCAAAAAATTCTAAATGTTTTCGGTTTAGTCCCGACTTGTTTCTAATGTGTTTTTAGGGCCTCAATGGCTCGTATAAGGGACAATATGTATGATATTGATTGACTTTTCTATGATTGATGTTGAATTATTAAATGATTAAAATTTTTGATGGTTTTGAAGAGTAAACTCAAGTAATGCTCCGTAACCCTATTCTAACGACGGATACGAGTTAAGCGTGTTACAGTTTCTTAAAATTAATGTGAAGTAATAGGGATTGGGTCGATTTGAAACAATTTAATCACATAAACCTAAAAGCTATGCAAGGTAATAGAGCTCGGCCAAGTTATTGCAAACCTTAATTTATTCTTGGTTGGATATAAATTAAGCATACACTTTTCAATTATTGTGTATATTAGCCACCATTTTGGTCAGATTAAGAAACTAATTCTAATGCATTCAATTGCATTTTAATGAATGAAATACATGCATGGTTTTAATTGAAAACATGATAGAATGAGGCACAGAACATCAAAACATGATTTAAATAAACTTTATCAAATTGATGCAATCATCCTAGCTAAACAGAATTAAGCCACCATTGTTGACGAAAAAACAACAAAGCAATTTGCAAACATGATGAATAATTAGGGAAGAGCAAAATTGAAGAAAAACCTCTTTGATAGTGTGATCACTATTCGTGGAGGGTTCTTCCAATTCACATAGTTGCTCTTCCACAAACTACTCCTCAAGATGGCCGGCCAAGAGAAAGTTCATTCTCTAGGAATTACTTAGCGAAATAGGAAATGGGATAGGTGGAAAAGAATGAAATTTAGAGAGAAATGAGAGGATGGATGAATATGTGTTAAAGGATGAAATGAAGAATGATTGAGGGATGAAGGATGATTTGAAATAGGGAATAGAGGTGGGTATTTTTAGTGAAGGTCAGTGGATGAGTTTGCTAGAAATAGTGTGAAAAATTCCCCATTCACTCTTTTGCTTGGCTGACAATATTTTGTGGGAGGGAATGGATGTTGGTTACTTGGTTTAAGCATGAAATCATGCTTGAATTAAGCAAGGGGTGGACGGTTTCAAGGCCAAATCATGTGGGCTGATTTCTAGTTCATTTGCAATATAGGGACCTTTAGTAAATCTCCCACAACTGATTTTTGGGCTGCTCACAAATGTCATGCCGAATTGAGCTTATTCTCTCTTGTTTGGATGGTTTGGTGACCTAATTGTTCACCAAACTTGTCCATCTATTGATCCATTTTCAATTGGATCAAAAGCAACCTCTTCATGACCCATTTTACATGTCATTGTCGTCCATGTAGAGTGAATTTGGGCATGCCCCTGAATTGAAATGAATAAAGTATGTTTCTCATTATGAAAAATAATCGAAAACAAGCCTGGGGGCCAAAGCATATATGAATGAGTCGGTAGACTCCAGAATCAAATTGAATGGCATGGTAATATAAATACATGTGTTTAATTCTTAAATGTATTGTATGACTGAATATTTAGTGAACAAGTTCGAATTAAACATAGTGGTCGTTAACATGTTGGTATGCTTATACATGTAGATTGATAATTTGGTATAAGATTCGGTTAAGTATTGAGAACATAAATGCATGATTTATGCTAAAGCTTATTGTTAATGTTAGATTATATAGTTATGTCTTGAATTATAAATGTACCACTAAGACTTATTTCTTAGCGTGCGGTTTGTTTTCTTCATGCGTAGGTTCAGGTGTTTTTTGAAGCCCTGGGACTTGAAGTTAGCATCCAAACTACCGTTTTTGACCCAACAAAGTTTGTATAAAGTGGTTAATTTTGGTCTTTTGGCATGTACCAAGGGGTATTTAGGTTTAATTTTTCTAATGGTTAGGTTATTTAAGTTGTGACTTTAAGTAAATGTTAGAAATCGTGTATTAGTTAATGTCCTTTTGCCAGCTTGTGTGAGCATTACCCTCCTGCATATCCGAAGTCAATTTATTATTGTTATTTGAGCAAAACAGTTGGTTATTGAAATAGAAATGAAATGAAATGGTAAAATAAGTTATAGTTGTTTGATTATATTTTGGTATATGATTCTTAACAAGTTATGTATTAGTGATATGAACTATTCAGGCTTAACAGTTTTATTTAGTTGGAATGTTGGAATAAGACAAAAGAATGTTAAATTCTATGTTACGTATGACTTGAAAATTAAGTTGACAAATTGTCAAGCTTTTGGTGTCAATTGGAACATCGTTGGAGATCACACTATCCTACAATTCTTTCGGGAGCTATTTGTTCATTTTAGTTTGGTTATAAGTTGCATGTAAATAGGTTTTCGATATGTTTATGTTAATAGATACCTTGGTGATGATTATGTCATTTGGGTTGTGAATTTGTATATTTTTGTTTTGGTATCTTAAAATGATAACTTGTTACTTGATGCCTTTGTTGATGAGTTGTCGCTGAAATAGTCATTTTGGTTTTGGTAACTTATGAAATTAAGATGACATATGTTTTGTATTGGAAAGTGGTATACAATGATGATTTTAGCATATGGTTTATGTAAGTTAGTTGATTGTTGAGTAGGATTAACATGTTGATTATGTTTGGTTTGGTTAATTGTTGCTTATGTTTGAAATGTGGTGCCTTTGAAGGCATATTGGTTACAGACATAGGTTGATTGTGAGTTGATATATTTTGGCATGTTTTGAAAAATTTTGAATAGCTTTGAATGTTGATTAATACATGGCTTGGAAGAAAAGAATTTGTATGTGAATTGGCTTGTGGTTGGAGGTGTTTTTGGGCACACACGACCAGTGACACGGTTTGCCACATAGCCGCGTACCCCACACAGTTGCATGACACGACTATGTGGCCTCTTTGAAATGTAGTGCAGGTTTGTCCACACGATCACAATTTCTTACACAGTTTGACCACATGGGCTAAGCTCTGTCACACGACCTAGCCACACGACTGTGTGACACTTATTTTCACTTTTTACTCAAAATTTTGTAGAAGTTTCATCTAAACTACCGTTTTTAACCCAACAAAGTTTGTATAAAGTGGTTCATTTCTATCTTCTAGCATGTACCAAGGGGTATTTTAGTTTAATGTTTCAAGTGGTTAGGTTATTTAAGTTGTGACCTTATGTAAATGTTAGAAATCATGTTTGAATATGTTTCGAAAGTTTATTTGGACTCTTTAAGGTAGCAATTATGCATTTGTATGTGTTTTGGTTGCTTTACTTTGAAAGTGTAATGGTTGAAATTAGGTTTGATAGTTTTATTTCGGAGATTACCATTTTTAAAGACATTTCCACTTGGCATCCTTGGTAGGTTTGACAATTTGATGGCATGAAAATATATTTTTAGTGTTTCTAGGTTGTTTAAACTTGCAATAGGACGAATTTGGATGTAACAAGTTGTCATGTCGCGACGAAGACCATTGGCATCACGACGAGGAATAGGGCAAGATTCTTGTGGGGACATCATTACTTCGAGGTCACGACGACCCTTTCTAGAGAGTCACATCACAATGTGGAAACCCTAAAGTCGCTACGTCAACTCAAAACTTTGTATTCTTTACGAATTGGTCCATTTTTTATCTCGGGCTAGAAAAAGAGCTTTCGTAAACTCATATAAGCCCAAAGCTGATAACATATTGTATCATATGCGTGAATCATTTACATTTAAATGTATAAAGATGTTGGGTTGAATTTTGATGAATGTAGTTACTCCGGCAACAAATGTGGCACCTTGTAGCTCGGACTCGACGATTGGGTCGAGTATCGGGGTGCTACACTTAGGTTGTTTTGGTCATGTTGTTAGAAAGAACATTTTGGTTTATTTATATTTGGCCTATGAATTTTATAAGTTAAATTTTAATATCTAATTACTAGATAATAGTGCTAGTTAATATAAGATTAATTATAAGAGATAGATACTTAAATGTTGATACATTAGTGGTTATGAATTGATGATGTTTGATTGTGTTTAGATGTGTTACATTGATGGTGTAACTTTAATGTAGAGTTTAGTTGCATTTAAGGTGCCATCTGGTTTAGTTTGGACCTTTGAAAATGTGCATTTAGGGTAATTTACCATTGTGTCTCGAGATAATACAATAATGTTTTGATACCATAAGAACAAATTTTCCCTTATATTTAGACCTACATGCTTAGTGTCTCGAGACTTAGGATGTTAGTCTTGAGACAATCCTATTAAAATCTCGGGACATACGACCTTTGTCTTGAGATACATAAACTTTGAAGCTCAATCAATCTTACCTTGCTCCAAGTATTGAGACAAGTACCTTTTATCTCGACACAATAAAACATCAAGGTGAAAAAAAAGAAAAAAGTGAGGTTGGTTTTGTGACACAGTCTCAAGACATAAAAGACCTTGCTTCGAGACACCACATCTAATGTCTCGGAACATGCTGACATCGAAACAAAAAAATACCTAACAACAAATGAGGCATGTCTGGAGACAAAATGTAACAACCCGTTTTCAGCAGTGTAAAAAATAATGGTTTTGGGGCCACAAGTTCGACGAGTGAGTCCGTAAATTTTATTATTTAATATTTATGAGTCAAACATAGTTCATTTTTGTTATTTGAACGAATAGTTAAGTACAAATGATTTGTCTCTTGAGTAAAATGGCTTTGGAAGATGAGGTATCAAGACCTCATTTATGTAAAATGATTTGTCTCTTGAGTAAAATGGCTTTGGAAGATGAGGTATCAAGACCTCATTTATGTAAACTAGTCCCTAAATATTTTTATTAAATATTTACGGAGTTACTATATAGGTGTATTGAGGTTTGGTCTGGAAATTTTAGTGATTTTTTAGTTAATTAAAGAAAAAGGACTGTCATTTACTTTTTTTCTTCTTATCGAAATAAAAACATGAAAACACCATTTTTGAAGTTTAAAAGAGTCGGCCAAGCTTGTTGTTTTTCATATAAAAAAACGGATCAGTCGATTAATAATCGCTGGAAAGGAAAAGTCATCGAGTAGTCGCTGTCGAGGTTGGTAACTATTGTATTTTGGTAAGTTCCTATTAGATGTTATTATGCTTATTGATGTTGACATTATAGTTTTATATATATTTGTATATGCTTATAATAAACATGTTTGTTCAAGGTAGTTGTAACTGTGATTAAAGACTTGTATGACAAAATATGGCTTCTGTATTTGTTCAAATTGAAACATGTAATGCTATGGAGAGTCGGTATCAAATTACCTTGTGATTTGGTTGATGTTATGAAAAGATTAAAGTATACAAGTTAAAGCCCTAGTGATCTTAGTGAATAGCTAGTATACAAATGACGTGTCATTAGTGTGTTTCAGGCAATAATTTTCGGTGATTACAGTATCAGGTACTTTGTACCAGTGTTACAATTTCAGGCACTTAGTGTAGGTGAGTACAGTTTCACGTATTATGTACCGGTGATGGATACCATACGGATGGCTTGAGATCTTACATGTGTTACAGATTCTCTAGAGCTTGTGTGAGTAGCATCGTGTATCAGTTAATGTCCTTTTGCCAGCTTGTGTGAGCATTACCCTCCCGCATATCCGAAGTCAATTTACTATTGTTATTCAGGCAAAACAGTTGGTTATTGAAATAGAAATGAAATGAAATGGTATGATAAATTATATTTGTTTGATTATATCTTGGTATATGGTTCTTAACATGTAATATATTGGTGATATGAACTATTCAAGCTTAATCATTTTGTTTAGTTGGAATGTTGGAGCAAGACAAAGGAATGTTAAATTCTATGTTATGTATGACTTGTATAAGTGGTATGTAAATAGGGTTTCGATATGTTTATGTTAATGGATATTGTGGTGATGACTACTGTCATTTGGGTTGTGAATTTGTATATTTGTGTTTTGGTATCTTAAAATGATAACTTGTTACTTGATGCCTTTGTTGATGAGTTGTCGTTGAAATAGTCCTTTTGGTTTTGGTAACTTATGAAATTAAGATGGAATATGTTTTGTATTTGAAAGTGGTATAAAAGGATGATTTTAGCATATGGTATTTGGAACATAGTTGATGGTTGAATGGGATTAACATGCTGATTATGTTTGGTTTGCTTGATTGTTGTTTATTTTTGAAATGTGGTGTCATTGAAGGCATATTGGTGACGTACATAGGTTGATTGTGAGTTGATATATTTTGGCATGTTTTGACATATTTTGAATAGGTCTGAATGTTGGTTAATGCATGGCTTGGAACCTAAAAATTTGTATTTGAATTAGCTTGTGGTTGGAGGTGTTTTTGGGCACACACGACCAGTGACAGGGTTTGCCGCATGGTCGTGTGCCTCACACAGTTGCATGACATGACTATGTGGCCTCTTTGCTCTTTAGTACAGGTTTGTCCACACGGTCACAATTTGTTACACGGTTTGGTCACATGGCCATGTTCTTGAGCCACACGGGCTGAGCTTTATCACGTTACCTAGCCACATGCTGTGTGACACCTGTTTTCACTTTTTACTCAAAATTTTGTAAAAGTTTCATTTTAATCCGAAATTGTTCTCGATCTATTTTAAATGTTCTGTAAGCTCAATTTAAATCTCATTTTTATTGGATAACATAAAAAACGATTGTAAAATGAATTATTTCGTTATTTCTATTAATTTTATGAATGATGTTAAAGTTTTATAGTTGTAATACCTTATAGCTCGGGTCAGACAATTGGACCAGGTATAGGGTGTTACACAAGAAGTCCTTTGCCTCGAGACATAACATTGAAATTTGATAGTTGAGTTTGAATTTGAATCCTAACTCAAAAATTTAACCTTACATAACCTCGTGACATGAAGAATTTGAAATCTAAATATTACAAATGCATATGTATAAGAATGATATCTCTTCCTTCGTGCAGATGGACTTAGAGACCCTTTATCATGCATGGGAGAGGTATAAGGATTTATTGAGAAGCTGCCCTCATCATGGGTTACCTTTATGGTTATAGGTTCAAACCTTCTACAATGGTTTGAATTCCTCAACTAGGCAATTGATCGATGTAGCCGCCGGTGGTACTCTGAATAATAAAACACTTGAAGTAGCTTACGAGTTTATAGAAGAGATGTCACTGAATTATTATCAGTGGCAAGTCATGAGGACGAAGCCTAATAAAGCAACCGGTATTTTTAACTCAGATGCGGTCACCATGTTATCCAATCAGGTAGAACTTTTAAATCAGAAAATTGATGGTTTATATGGTTCTACGCAGGTACATCTAGTGATGTAGTGCGATATGAATGGAGAAGGGATGAAAATCCAGAATGTCTACCCTACGGTCCTAGCACAGAGAACGAACAAATAAATTATATGGGTAATAATTCTAGACCTTAGAATAATCCTTATAGTAACACTTACAATGCAAGTTGGAGGAACCATCCCAATTTCTCTTGGTTGGTCAAGGAAATCAAAGACCACAACCCCCTCCAGGCTTTCAACAACTTTACAAGTAAGAGAAAAAGTCGAACCTTGAGGAGATGTTGATGAAATTTATTTCAATGTCAGAAACCCTTTCAAAACACCAAAACAACACTTAAAAATCAACAAGCATTGATTCAAGGGCTTGAGAACCAAATTGGTCAGCTTGCTAAGTTGATTTCAGAAAGACCACAAGGTAGCTTGCCTAGTAACACCAAAACTAATCCAAGAGAATAGCTTCATGCTATTACTATTCGAGATGAAGAAGGGCTAGTTGCATCTGAACCAGAACCGAGGCAAGAAAGTGTGGTAAGTATAGGTAAGGTAGAAGTAATCCAGAATGAACAAAAATTTATTGGTAAGGTTTTAAACCTCGAGTTCCATATTCAAATGCAATGAAGAAAGACCACACTAGCGAACAATTTGGTAAATTTCTTAAACTTCTGAAAAAGTTGCATATTACCTTACCGTTTATTGAAGCTCTTTCTCAGATGCCCAATTCCATAAAATTTTTAAAGGAGCTTTTGACAAACAAACGGAAGTTAGATCATTCGTCACATGTGGAGCTAAATGTAGTTTGCTCAGCAATCTTTCAAAATAAACTACCCAATAAATTGAAAGATCCAGGGAGTTTTACTATTCCTTGTTTAATTGGCAGTTTAAATGTTAATAATGCTTTGGCTGATTTAGCAGCAAGTATTAATGTCATGTGCTATAAAATGTTTAATCAACTAGGTCTTGGGAAACCCAAACAAACTAGGATGAGTATTCAATTAGTAGATAGAACCATTAGATTTCTTAGGGGTATTGTTGAAGACGTACTTGTAAAAATTGATAAATATATATTCCTAGTTGATTTTGCTATTTTAGACAAGGGTGAGGATAGTGACGTACCTTTAATTTTAGGACGATCCTTTTTAGCAACTTCCAGAACTATTATTGATGTTGGAACAGGTGAATTGATAATTCTGGTAGGAGATGGCACGATTACTCTCCAAGCTCATGATTCTGCTAAGATATCTAGTGATCAAGATGATTATACGAGTTCTGTTAAAATGAGTAACCTTGTGGCTCAACATTCTTTGTAGGAAACACCTCGAAAAAACGTGATAGAGCCACATTCTAGCTTATCTGATGAAAACAGAACAACTCATGAAGAACGAAGGCTGCAAATCAATGAACTAGATGAATAGTGGACACATGTCAAGGAGAAACCGAGAATACATGATGCAGAACCCAAGCGATGCCATTACAAGCTTAAGGATGGAACGAACCACTTTAAGGTTGGGGACCAGGCTCGGATTGCCACTACAGAGCTTAGTGTAAATGGAGAAACTCCTTTTACAGTATTGAATGTCTGTCCATATGGTACAGTCGAGGTAACGCATTCTGAATTCAACACTTTCAAGGTAAATATTACTCAACTCAAACCTTATTTTGATAATAAAATAGACAGCAAAGAGGAATTTCGACTTCACGAACCACTGTGACCATGTGAATATGAGGTAAGTCAAGCTTTGACTTTAAATAAGCGCTTCTCAGGAGGCAACCGGGTGTTAACATTGCTAATTTCTTAATTTTATCTCATGACATTTTTTAAAATTAATAAAAAAAAATGTTTTTCACCCACATGGTGTGGACACATGGGCGTGTCCTTGGCCATGTGGATTCTAATTTAAAATTTTTAGAAAATCAACAGTGAGTTACACGGCTTGGTGACACAGCTATGTTAACCACATAGTCTAGACACACTGGTGTATCATTGGCTGTGTGAAACCTAGGACTTAAATTTTTCAAAAATAGACAAAGACACGACCGAAAATAGTCCACACGGACGTGTGACACAGTCGTGTGGACTACACGGGCGTGTCCTAGGCTATGTGAAACCTAGAGCTAACTTTTTTAGTTTTAAAACAAGTTAGAGAGTTACATGGGCAAGGCACATGGCCGAGCCACATGGGCGTGTAGGAGGTCACACGGGCGTGGGAGAAGAGAAGGATGTTGTACACGGCCATACGGCACGCCCGTGTGTTCCACACAGGCATGTCCGAGGCCGTGTGAAAAATGGGTTATTTTGCCTTTATCGAACACAGGCTTAAACAAAGCCATACGGGTGTGTGACACGGCCGTATGGCCCAACACGGGCCTAAACACGACCTTGTCACCTCTTTTAAAACAAACCCTAATTTTATTTTCTAAAGTTTGTCTTCTTCTTCCTCTTTTCAACTCTAGCCACCGTCCCCTCTCTTTTCACCCTTTTTCAACCACCGTCATTTCCCCATTGCCTTCACCCTATTACACCTCTTCTCTTCCCTCCTTTTCCCTTCCCTTCTACAACATCGGACCACCCCTACCCTTTTACACCGCAATGCCCCTTCCCCTTTCCTCTTCTTCTTTTTCCTCCTCCTTTCAGACCACGACAACCCCTCACCCCTTCCCTCCCTCATGACCAACCATCGAACCCAACCCCTTCTCTTCCCCTTCTTTTTGTCCCTCGCACCCCCACCTCATCGTTCTTCTCCCTCTCCCCAAATTGCCCACCCCACTTCCCAGCCTCGTCCTTCTCAAGCTTCCGCACCACCTTTGAACCTCCCTCGCGCCAACCGCCGCGTGTCCCACCCACTCACCGGCCGACGGTCCTTTTTTTCAATCCCCTTGTTCTTTTCTTTTATTATTATTCTTATTTCTTTATTTCATTATTTATTATTATTTTATTATTATTTTATTATTATTGGTTTTACTAATTTTATTTATTACTTTATTCATTCTTGTTTCTTTAGCTTATTTACTGATTGATTTTGTGTTTATTCTAGGTTGAATTATTGGATATTTCTATTAGTTTATTTTCTTTTAGTTAGTTTTATCTCCGATTTTCTACGGGCCCGTAGGAGTATCTATTTTAGTTACTTAGCGCCCACTCGGTTTAGGCAGATGTATCAATTGGGCCACGTTGGAGCAGGTCCGACTAGCTGATGACGTTAGCGCTTTCATAACCACAGCTCCGTGGGATAGATTCTTCTCCATCATCGATCCCACCTACATAGAGCTTACCTTGGAGTTTTGTTCCACATTTATTCTACAATAGGTCATGACGACTCATGACAAGCCAGGCACCATCACTTTTTGACTTGAAGGTTTGGTTCGCCAAATGAGTGTCCCCGAGTTCGGTGCTACTATGGGACTTTACACTGAGGAGTTCATGAGTGCTGTGAACTTCCTCCGTCTATGATGGTAGCTAAACTAAATAAAAATTTGACTAGGCAAGTGCACCCATCGAACAGTAGTATAGTTATGGTGAGACCAAAAATATCGTATCCACAAGGACTAAGAGTATTAGTAATTACTATCTTTTTTATTATCTAGCTTAAGAATTAAGGGATGTTTTAAACTAAGACTAATTATCTAATTGATTAAGATTACGACAGAGATAGAAGTTGGAAAATATTATTGGAAAATCGATAGAGAAGACAATACCCAAGGAAGAATTCACCTAGACTTTACTTATTACTTTTGAATTAGATTATTTATTCACTCGACTTAATTCGTAGAAATCCCTAATTTATGTTAATATCCCTCTCGAGACTAAAAACAACTAACTCTAGTTGATTAACTAAAATCTCTTTCTAATTAAAACCCCTATTATTGCTTTAACTCGATCTATGGATTCCCTTATTAGATTTGACTCTAATACGGCAGATTTATGTCGTCATATCTCTAGGATTGCATGCAACTCTGCTTAATTATGGAAGATCTACTCTTAAGCAGGGACTTTTGCTCCACTGAATAAGCACATCAAAACCTGAATTAATATCATGAAATATTAAAGCAAGGATTAAAACTCACAATTAAGAATAAGAACAAGTATATATAATATAATTCAAATAGTAATAAGATCCGTCTTAGGTTTCATCCCCTTTAGATATTTACGGAGTTTAGTTCATAATAATGGAAAACATCTCAAAATTGGGAAAACAATAAAACATAAAGAAACCTAAAGAACTTCTAAAGAAATTGAATGGAGATCTTCAGTCTTGAAGTAGATCCTACTTCCGAGCTGGTTCCAATAGCTGTCCTTGAGTATCTTCTCCCTTCTACTCTACGTGTCCCCTTTAATCCTCTTCTCCCGTGTTTATATAGACTTTGGAATACTTTAAAACCCTTAAAATTATCCTTTTTCGAGTAGAATTAGACTTTGTTCTGACAGGGACACGACCGTGTACCACGCTAGTGTGAAGGTGCTCAAACCATGTGTAATTCTGAGTTGGTTTTTTATAACGCCCTAAATTTTGGGCCTTGAAAGAATGGGCCTTGAGTAGGGGAACTGTGAGAAGGATTGATATAAGTAGTTAGTTGTGCAAGAAAAGACTGCTCAAGTGGTTAAGGGTCCTAAGAGGAGTTGGAAAAGTCTTGGGTTCAAACCTGGGCTTTAGCAAAAATTTTGGTTTTAAGTGAATAAAACCCTGGATGCTTGGATGAAGGCCTTTTAAATTATTGTGGTAAATAAATGACACAAGGAAGCATATGGCCTAGTGGTTGTGGCGTCATTAAGGTTGCAAGGGAGCCAGGGTTCAAGTCTTGGCTCTTGCAATTTATTTTGGTTTTTCTTTTAAAGGAACCTGGACTTTGGCCTATAGACCTTATAGTTAATTGAGGCTAAATGGTGACACAGAATGAGCTTATGGTGGAGTGGCAAGGTGGTGTTGTGTAACTCTGGGCTCTAAGGTTCAAGCCTTGGGATGCGCAATGGACAATTTATTTTGCTCTTTGAGCTGTGTAGGAGGTGGAGTTGGACTGGAACTCTGTGGTTGAAGTGGTAATAAAAAAATAAGGAATTTTCCTAATGGTTGAAAGTAATCCCACATCGGGAAGCTAACATGGGAATTGACGAGAAGCTGGCTTTAAATAGAGCGAACAAGATGAGTTGGGGATCGCTGGTTTGAGCTGGGATTATTTCATACCTGTTTAACCAAGGTTGGTGATCGTGGACTTCGACATGTTCTCGTAAACAGGTGTGTATTCACGCCTTTCTTTTTTGGAAGTCGGCAAAAGCTGAAAAGTCAAAACTTTGACATTTGAGGTCTTATGAGCATACGAACACTCGTGGGGTAAACTGAGCTCATAAATCATGGGCGACTGATAGTAGAGGCCGCCACGAGCGTTCTCGTGGGCTTAGGCTGTTAAAGGCCTCGATGGGCCGAAAGGGGCCCTGTGGGCTTAATGGGCTCGTGGGCCCCACACGAATTAAATCCGCGGTAAGTGATAAATATTAGACTACACTATGTAAGACACTTAGCCGTATCTAAATTTGGGCCAAATGGACCACACGAGCGTGTGGGCCCACTTGGGCCGAGTAATGGGCCTTAGGCCTATTTGCACCGTTATATCTGTTAGGTTACTTAAGTCGCTCGAGGCGACGGTGGACCTTTTTTTGGGCCGTTAAGACCCCAGTTTGTGAAATTAACAAAATACCCTTGTACTGTAAAATGACCGTAATGCCCCTGTAGGGTTAAATGAATACCCTAGTATGGTAGAATGACAATTATGCCTTATGTTCCGTATGACTGATGTGCTTATGACTTACATTTATGGTTGTACTGAGTATGAATTTGCATACACGTAATATTTATGACATGACATACTGTATGGGGTTAGGTTATTATTGATGGAGAAAGTGTATGGCCTGTGGCCGTTCTATATAAGGCTTTCAGCCTTTCTGTGATACTTATGGCTTATAGCCGTTTTGTTAACTGGCAGGATTGCTACGATATTTATGGCCTTTAGCTGTCCTGTCTACGGTGTTGTGTCATTCTGTCTACGGTGTTGAGCCGTTCTGTCTATGGCGCTGAGCTGTTTTGTCGACGATGCTATCGTTCTGTTAACTTAGTGCCACAATCGGTGCTAAGCTTGGTGTGTTGGCTGGATGGGTTGATTTTATCCCCACATGGTGTTGGTAGGTACGGGTGGTGTGTTGGTTGGACTGGGCTGGGAATCTGTCTACATATCTGTATCTGATACTGATTCTGTATTGGGCTTAGGCCCATCTGATTCTGTTATTAGGCTAAGGCCCACCTGACACTATTTACTGATATGGGCTAGGCCCAATTGGTTTCGTTATGGGCTGAGACCCAAGTGATTTGTATTGAGCTTTAGCCACCTGTACTCTGAACTAAATTGAACTGTTTCTATTAAAGGGCTCAGGCCCATACTATTTCTATTTTTGTATACTGACTGTTACTCTAGTAAGTGGATTACACACTGAGTTTTCGTAAACTCACCCCGTTTATTAACTGTGCAGGTATTCCCCAGCGTTAGGCGGATCGGTGTCGCAGAGGGACTCGGAGATGGTCACACAACTGCTATTCTTTCTGATTTTCTTTTACAGTTATATACTTATAAGTACTTATATTTTGATCTGGGTTGTAATAAGGCCTCTTTTAGTTTCTGATTTTTAATTTGGGATTTTTAGTTTATTATGTTTTCTATCTGTTAAAAATAAATCGTGGTTTTCCAAAACGATAACTATTTTCAAAACACTACGTTTTCGCAACACTTCTGGAAATGCTTCCCCAACCTAAAATGGAATTTTGGGAATAATAATAATAAGTTTTCAATGTATTACGTTTTATATAAGAAGGGTTTTTAATGAAAACATGGTTTCGAAAAACACTTCAATGTGACACGCCAGACTCGAGCCTAATTTCTAGGCCGAGTTTGGGGTGTTACATTTAGTGGTATCAGAGTCAAGTTACAAAACTTAACTGTGGAATGGGTTTTCAAAATTTGAATTTCAAAAATTTATTCCTACATATGTGATATGTTTGAGATAGTTCTTCTAAAAAGTGTGGCACATCGAGTCTCAGGCGCCGAATCCATAAGTTTCTGGAACTGTTGTTTGATTTCATTGAAGAGTAGTAGATAAAAACACTGTGATTTCTTTACATATTAGACTATATTGCTACACTTTAATTTAGAGTTTGTATTTATTCTGTGTGTGCTTTGGAAATGGTATGCATTTGATATCTATCCACTTCGATGGATAGATGATTGGTATGTGCTTGTATTGTTAGGATTAGAGTGCGCAGCGAGAGCGTAGTGTGGTGGGCCAGGTTATGCGACTATTTTGATAGTTGGAAATTTTGAGGACGAAATTTCTTTAAGGGGAGTAGAGTTGTAACGCCCCGAATTTTGGTCCGAGAAGGAATGGGCCTTGAGCAGGGGAATTGTGAGAAGGCTTGATATAAGTAGTTAGTTGTGTAAGAAATAACTGCTCAAGTGGTTAAGGGTCCTGAGAGGAGTTGGAAAAGTCTTGGGTTCAAACCTGGGCTTTAGCAAAAATTTTGGCTTTAAGTGAATAAAACCCTGGATGCTTGGATAAAGGCCTTTTAAATTATTGTGGTAAATAAATGACACAAGGAAGCATGTGGTCTAGTGGTTGTGGCGTCATTAAAGCTGCAAGGGAGCTAGGGTTCAAGTCTTGGCTCTTGCAATTTATTTTGGTTTTTCTTTTAAAGGAACCTAGACTTTGGCCTACAGACCTTATAGTTAACTGAGGCTAAATGGTGACACAGAATGAGCCTGTGGTAGAGTAGCAAGGTGACGTGTTGTGTAACTGTGGGGGTCTAAGGTTCAAGCCTTGGGATGCGCAATGGACTATTTATTTTGCTCTTTGAGCTGTGTAGGATGTGGAGTTGGACTGGAACTCTGTGGTTGAAGTGGTCATAAAAAAATAAGGAATTTTCCTAATGGTTGAAAGTAATCCCACATCAGGAAGCTAACATGAGAATGGGCGAGAAGCTGGCTTTAAATAGAGTGAATAAGATGAGTTGGGGATCACTGGTTTGATGAGGGATTATTTCATACCTGCTTAACCAAGGTTGGTGATCGTGGTCTCGTGGGGGTAAACTGAGCTCATAAATCATGGACGACTGACAGTATAGGCCGCTACGAGCGTTCTCGTGGGCTTAGGCTGTTAAGGGCCTTGTGGGCCCCAATGGTCTCGTGGGCCCCACACTGATTAAATTCGCGGTAAGTGATAAATATTGGACTGCACTATATAGGACACTTAGCCGTATCTGAATTTGGTCCAAATGGGCCACATGAGCGTGTGGGCCCACTTGGGCAGAGTAATAGTCCTTAGGCCCATTTGTACCGTTATGTCCGCTAGGTTACTTAAGTCGCTCGAGGCGACGGTGGACCTTCTGTTGGGTCGTTAAGACCCCAGTTTATGAAATTAGCAAAATACCATTGTAGTGTAAAATGACCGTAATGCCCCTGTAGGGTTAAATGACTATAATACCCCAGTATGGTAGAATGACGATTATGCCTTATGTTCCGTATGACTGATGTGCTTATGATTTACATATATGATTGTACTGAGTATGACTTTGCATACACGTAATATTTATGACATGACATACTGCATGGGGTTGGGTTATTATTGATGGAGGAAGTGTAAAGCTTGTAGCCGTTCTGTATAAGGCTTTCAACCTTTCTGTGATATTTATGGCTTAAAGCCGTTCTGTTAACTGGTAGCATTGCTACGATATTTACGGCTTTTAGTCGTTCTGTCTACGGTGTTGAGCCGTTTTATCTATGGTGTTGAGCTGTTCTGTTTACGGCGCTGAGTCGTTCTATTGACGTAGTGCCGCAACCGGTGCTAAGCTTGGTGTGTTGGCTAGGTGGGTTGATTTTATCCCCACATGGTGTTGGTAGGTACGGGTGGTGTGTTGGTTGGACTGGGCTGGGAATCTATCTGCATATCTGCATCTGATACTAACTCTGTATTAGGCTTAAGCCCACCTGATTCTGTTATTGGGCTAAGGCCCACTTGACACTGTTTACTGATATGGGCTAGGCCCAATTGATTTCATTATAGGCTGAGACCCAAGTGATTTGTATTGAGCTTTAGCCACCTGTACTCTGAACTAAATTGTACTGTTTCTGTTAAAGGGCTCAGGCCCATACTGTTTCTATTTCTGTATACTAACTATTACTCTAGTAAGGGGATTACACATTGAGTTTTCGTAAACTCACCCTATTTATTAACTGTGTAGGTAATCCCCAGCGTTAGGCGGATCGGTGTCGCAGAGGGACTCGGAGATGGCCACACAACTGCTATTGTTTTCGATTTTCTTTTAATAGTTATCTACTTATAAGTACTTATATTTTAATCTGGGTTATAATAAGGCCTCTTTTAGTTTCTGATTTTTAAATTTTGGATTTTTAGTTTATTATGTTTTCTATCTGTTAAAATTAGATTGCGTTTTCCCAAATGATGTCGCAACACTTTTGGAAATGCTTCCGCAACCTAAAAAGGAATTTCGGGAATAATAATAATAAGTTTTCAATGTACTACATTTTAAATAAGAAGGGTTTTTAATAAAAACATGGTTTTCGAAAAACACTTCAATGTGAGACGCCAGATTCGGGCCTAACTTCTAGCCGAGTTTGGGGTGTTACATTTTTAGTCGACACGGCCATGACACACGGGCGTGTGGCCTGCCTGTGTATCACACACGGGTGTGTGGATTACCCGTGTGGAAATGCCTAGGCCATGTGAAACACTGAATTAGGCCAATTTTGTCCGTTTTGGGCCCGTTTCTTGCTCTTTTCGCCTTCCTATGCTCACCTAAGTATAAAACATAAATTTAAAGGATTAGGAGCATCGAATTCAATGAAACCAAGGAAGAATCATCCATAAATATGCTAGGCATGGGGTAAAAATATGTATATATTATGGTTTATCAAATATCCCCACACTTAAGCATTTGCTTGTCCTCAAGGAAAATCCTCAACTCAAAATTAAAATAAATCCTTCTCAACTTATAATTCTCATCACTAATGTTTCGAAGTAATCCCAAGTAATCATACATTGAGAGCTTAACTGAAAGAACATTAAAGTTTCAAACAATTCAAATTGAACATTTTAATCATAAAATTATAGGTATCCCCCTTTATCTAAGTAAAGATTCACTCAAATCACTCAAAGTGTTTGAGGTTTAATAATTAAGCACTCAATAGTCAAACATGAAAACTTATTACCATAGGCTTGCATGAAAATCAAACCTCCACCACTTTAAATGAGATGATACACAAATTAAAAGGTCTTTAAAGGGTTGTAACGGGGCTTGGGTTAAAGGTGTGGATAAAGGCTGAAAAGGAAGTTTAGAATCAAGACCAAATTGATAAATTCCCTAACTGGAAAAATAAACTAACATTAAATAATTACATCAATCGAATTTAAAGATAGACATGAGCTTCTTTTCAGAATGTGGAATTAAATACTTAAGCTCAAACAAAGAACTAATAATAATAAACATATATAATTTTTTTTGAGTAATCGAATAATGAGATAGAATTATACAACTAGACTGAAAGAAAATAGTTAGGCAATTAACCAAATCAAATCTCGACAAAAAAGGAATCAATAAAATATTAAAAATTTTCAACGAATCAAAAAGTATGATATAGGGGTTAAAATTTAGGGTAAATTAAGAAATGGTTTGTTAAGCTCAAAGGGGTTCATTAAGGGTTAATTATGAAGGTAGGCTTTTTGTGGGGTAAGTGGGTTAAAACCTAGGTGCTTTTATCATCTCAGTATATCAAATCAAAGGTGTGGTCTCGACATGTATAATCGAAGCAAGTTCTAGAATAACAATTTAATATTGACACACTCATAACCAATAATAAAGTGAGCAAGAAAAAAAATATATGCTCTAAAGGCTCAAAATCTCACAAAAATTATGGGTAATTGATGTCAATCCTGTAAATTTGAAACTTCAAGATAATACCTCAATTCAGGGAAACAACCTAGCAATTTTACTTCTTAAAAGTCAACTTATCATGCTCGATTCTCTATTGTCCTAAAGTTTAAATAATCAATACACAATTACCTATGTTTTAATCCAGAACATATTAATAAAAATTATAAATTAATCAAGATTCGTTCTAATAGTAATATGAGAAAATTATTTGAGAACGAGATAAAAATTCAGGGATTTTATGATAATCATTTAAATAACCTCCCCACACTTAAGATGTACATTCTCCTCAATGTACAAAGATCGATAAAAACAATATAAGCATAATATCAGAAGAGAGGGAGAGAAGCAAAACTGCCCTAAATTTTTGGATGAAATCCTTGGAAGAGTGAAAGCTAGAATTGTAGATAAGGCGAATGAAAGGCATGATTCTGAGTTACTAAGAAGAAAATAAACACAACTGTGGAAGAGAATTAAGGGAGTACTCTATAATAATTATAAAGATAAATATAGTTCAAAATATAAAGCATAAGTTTTGAAAAATAAATAAAAGAAAAATAAAAATAAAAATAGTAATAATAATAAAATAAAAGGACTCAAAGGTCCTCATCATCGGATGCCTCATCGGTCGACGGTGCCGAAGGAGAAATGTGGAGGTGGTGGCAAATCTGTCGAAGAGTGGCATCGATGCTGTCGAACCGTCCAAAACACTACTGCTTAAAGTGTGTGAGCCGCTTGGATATATCTGTCAAAGTGGCAGCAAGAGGTCTGTAACTCGGTGGTGGTGGGTGTGGGTCCTCATGACGGGGAGGGACATCATCAATAATGTCCTCTGGCTCATCCTGGTCATCAGAGTGAACGAGTCTGTACTGAGGGGGGTCGAATCTACAGTGTCGCTCTATCATCCTCATGTTGATCACACTAGAAATTCCCTAAGGAGACATCTGGCCTACTAGTGTGAGTGTCGATGACGTCTCTGGAGTGTCGAAGAGGCCGAAGTGCCGAGCGATACGAGTCACGTAGGGACCAAGACATATGGGACCCCTCCTATGGTGATCCGTCTGATGGCGAAAAGCAAGCGCTATGAAATATGCCAGATCAAAGACGTAACTAGTGGCCATACTCCATAAAAAATAAGCATCGGTGGTATTAACAACTCCTGTGCTCTCTCTCCTGCTAGTTAACGTGTGAGCTAATAAGGCGTGGATGTATTGTAGAGCCGGAGAAAGAGATGTCACCTTTGAGTGACTCCGGTCATAACAGATCTGACTAGCTATGAGATCGGTCCAACAGCACGAAAGTGAGTAATGGATGTGACGGTGGAGGTGAAGAAAGTTATCGGCACCTATAAACTCTTCGGTGTAGATGCCCAAAGCTGCGCCAAACTCAGGGATGCTCATATGTCGCACTAAGCCACCAAGTCAGAATGTAATAGTACCGTGTTCGTCATGTGATGAAATCACTCGCTGAAGGTTGAACGTCGAGAAAAACTCTAAAGTAAGCTCCATATATGTAGGCTCGACGATATCAAAGAAACGGCCCCATGGTGCCGTAGTAATGAAAGCACGGACCTCATCAGCTAGTCTGACCTGCTCCAATGCGGCCCAGTCAATACATTGGCCCACACCTAGCCGTCGCACACACAAGAGCTGGAACAAGTCTTCAAGTGGGTCTGCAGAGAATCTGAGGTAAGGATGACGAACCTCGGCAGAGGCACTCAAGGAGGTTGCACCAGGACCTTTCCGCTTTTTCGAAGCGGGGACGGTAGTCATCTTGCCTCTTGTGTTTTTCATGGTATATCTAAAAATAACAGAAGGTATTTCAAAAATAAAGTAGTCCCCAAATAAAATTCAAGTAGGCCTAAAATACAGTGTACTTCTAAACAATAAAGAAACATAAAAACCTAGAAAATAAAATAATAAAACAAAACAACTAAATAGTTTATTCTAAGGATAAAGAACAATAGAAAAAGAGCAGTGGACAAAGAATATATAATCAAAGAATAACTCGTGAGCAAGGAATGAATAATAATCAAGAGTAAATCAAACAGTGAACTAAACGATATTATTTTAGTCAGAACTAAGCATGAAAGTGAAAGCTAACGTCTTCGACAACTAATTATTAATAACTGAAAATCATAAAACAAAATAATAAAATAAAAAATGAGAAAGAACAAAAAATACAAGAATAAAGAGCTATAATAAAGAAAAAAAATAAGGAATAACAGTGGACCATCGGGGCAGTAGTTGGAGGCACGGGTGGTCGACGGGGAGTGATGGCCAAACGGGGGGGTGGAGTCTGCTTGGGTTGGCGTCTTGTGCAGGATGGGAGGGGGCTGGTTTTGAAGGTTGACGTCGGGGCTGGGGAAGCACAAGGGTTAAAAGAAATGGAGGGGGGCTGGGGTTTCGATGTGTGTGGGGTGTGGGGGTGGTGTGTGCAGCGGTGACACGGGTCCGATGGAGGGGGTCGACAGGGTGGTGGGTGGTTGTTTGACGAGGAAGAAGAGGATAGGGGGAAAGGGGAAAGGAAGGGAGAATAAAGTAGGATAGGGGGAAACAAAAGAAAAGGGAGAAGAAGAGAGGGGGAGTGGGGCGATGGTGGAATGATGGGGAAATGTGGCCAGAATAGGGGAAAGCGGCGGCAGCTGGTGGGAAGATTGTAAGGAGAAAGAAGACAAAAGTAAGGGAGAAATTAAGTTTTTGGGGGGGTTTAAAATAAGGGCACAGTCATATTAAGGCCCTTTGTTGGGCCACACGACTGTGTCACACACCTGTGTGGCTCGAGTTTAGCCCTTGTTAATCAAGAATATTGAATGCCCATTCGTCACACAGCCTGGGACACGCCCGTGTGTACTGGTCATGTGCTTTACACGGCTATGTCGCACGGCCGTATGGATCAAGTTTATGGTCATGTGGCTCGATACTTGGGGATTTTTAGCCCTGTTTCCACACGACTTAGGACACGCCCGTGTGTCTAGGCCGTGTGGGTCACTGTACCTATATAAAAACATTAAAAATAGATAAAATATACAGGTTAGAGGTGTTAGTGCTCGGGTTGCCTCCTGAGAAGCGCTTATTTAAATTCTAAGCTCGACTCACCTCATATTTGCATAGTCATGGTGGTTTTAGGAGTTGAGACCCCTCTTCCTCACTGTCAATTCTATTATCCACATACAGCCTAAGTCGAGTAATATTTACCTTAAAAGTGTCGAATTTAGAATGATGTACCTCAACTATGATGTATGGAAAAACATTAAGTACTATAAAAGGAGTCGCTCCGTTTGTATTGAGCTCTGAAGTAGCAATTCTAGGGTCCTTTTCATCTAACAATCCTTTGTCCCTGACCTTAAATTGCATTGTTTCATCCCTACGCTCATTGTAGTGTCGCTTGGATTCATCGTGTACTTTTGGTTTCTCCTTGACATGTGTTCGCCTTTCATCTAGTTCATCTATCAGAAGCCTTCATTCTTCGTGAGTAGCTCTGTTTTTGTTGTATGGATTAGAATGAGGCTCTATCACATTCTTCCTAGGGGATTCCTGCAAAGAAGTTTGCGCCTTAACATTACTCAAGTTAGCAGAACTTAAACAATCGTCTCGATTACTAGATATATTAGCAGAATCACGAGCTTGCAGTTTAATCGTGTCATCTCCTACACGAAGTATCAATTCACCTGTGCCAACATTGATGATAGTTCTAGCCGTTACTAAAAAGGGTCGTCCTAAAATTAAAGGTACATCATTATCCTCATCCATGTTTAGAACAACAAAATTAACTGGGAATGTAAATTTATCAATTTTGACAAGCACATCTTCAATAATACCCCTAGGAAATCTAATTGTTTTATCTGCCAATTGAATGCTCATCCTAATTTGTTTGGGTTTCCCAAGACCTAGTTGTTTAAACATTTTATAGGGCATAACATTAATGCTCACCCCTAAATCAGCCAATGCATTATTACTATTTAAACTACCAATTAAACAAAGAATAGTAAAACTCCCTGGATCATCCAGTTTGTTGGGTAGCTTACTTTGCAAAATGGCTAAGCATACTTAGTTTAGCTCAACGTGTGACGAATCATCTAAATTCCGTTTATTTGCTAAAAACTCCTTTAAAAATTTCACTGTGTTTGGCCCTAGACTTGGGGAAACAACCTAAAATTTTAAATTCTTAAAAATCAACTTATCATGCTTGATTTTCTAGTGTCTTAAAGTTCAACAATCAATACATGAATGCCTATGTTCTTATTCAAGATATATCAATCCAAATAGTCAATCAAAATTCATCTTAAACATAATATGAGAAATTCACAAGAGAACAAAGCAATATTTAGGGATTTTCAGGTAATGAAATAAATACCCCCATACTGAAAATGTACATTGCCTTCAATGTACAAAGATAGATATATGGAAAATTAGAAAATCATAAAAGAGGGAGAGAATTGAAACTTCCTGAATTTTGAATTAATGAATTCTCTAGTTTGGCGAAATGGAGGTGGAGGAGGATGCTCCGGTGGTGGTAGAGGTTGGGTACCACAGGTGCTGTGCCAAAAGAATATTATCTATCCTTATTGAACAGGGCATGGTAACTGTGGCGAACCTTTTCCATCAGAGTTGGAAGTTTCTAAATGATTTCGAGCTTTGGAGCTCTGTGATAACTGTGATAAAAGTAGGAACTGTTTAGGGGATATTAGGAAGAATGATTTACGCGTAAAGGATTAGCAGTAAAATTTGTTAGATAAATATTAGAAATCCTAATAAAAATAAAATAAAATAAAAATTAAAAGATGTCTTAAATGAAAATAAAATAAGAACATAAATAAAAACCAAAAATAAAAAATTTAAACATCTTCATCGCTAGATGGTTCACGAGGTGGGGCTGGTGATGAGATGTGGAAGTGCTGACAAATCTACTGTAGAGTGGCATCAATGTTGTCAAATCATTGAAAACATTGCTGCTCGAATCACTTGAGGCGTTCAGAGATGTTAGCATATAAAGCCGCCGCATAAACTGGACGAGAGGGTGGTGGTGGCTGGGCCAGTGGGTCCTTAAACTGGGTAGGGACATCATCAGGAATGTCCTCGGGAACCTCCTCTTTGGTGGATTGAGTGAGACGATATTGGGGAGGGTAGGTTCCTCGGCGCCTCTCGATCATCCTCATACTAAACATGCTCGAGATGCCTTGTGGAGACATCTGGCCAATGAGGGTCAAGGATGATTCTTGGGCCGCATTGTCGAGGAGTCTGAAGTGTCACACCAATTGAGTCACGTAGGGGCCAATAGAGATGACCCCTCTACGATGTCGCTCCGTCTGGTGGCGTATGGCAAGGGTGATGAAGTAGGCGAGGTCGATGACGTGCTCGTTGGACATACACCACAAGTAATAGATGTCGTGAGTAGTGACGACGTCGGCTCCGTCCTATTAATGTGTGAGATAAAAGAGAATGGAGGTACCTTAGGGACAGAGGGAGGGACGATGCCTTGGTGCTACTGGGGTCGCAGGTGGCGGAACATGGGATGAGAGTGCTCCAGCAACGTGAGGGAGAATGATAAAAGAGGATTGTTTTAACTAACTAATTAAACTAAGACTTGTAGACAATAGAAATTGGGAAATTACTTTTGGGGAAAATGATTGATTGAGACAATACCTAAGGAGAGAATCCACCTAGACTCTTACTTGTTATTCTGGCTCCAAACCGGACGATTTATTCATTCAACTTATTCCGTAGAAATCCCTAATGTATATTATTATCCCTTTTGAGACTGACAACGTCTAATCCCTAGGTTTAATAACCGAGAGTTATCTCTAATTAACACCCTAAGGTTGTATTAACTCGATCTATGGATTCCCTTATTAGGTTTCACCCTAATCTGGCAAAATCTTGTCACCCTATCTCTAGGCGCGCAATCAACTCCGCTTAATTATGACAAAGTTACTCTTAATCAGGGTTTACTCCTCCTCAAACTAAGAGTAGTAACTTGAAGTGATATCCTGAAATACCAAAACAAGAATTAAGAACACGTAATTAAGAACAAATCAAATATTTATCATATGATTCAGAAATAATAACAAGGTTCAGTCATAGGTTTCATTCCCATTATGTATTTAGGGGTTTAGTTCATAACTAAACAAGAACACATCTCAGAATAATAAAAATTACAAAACATAAAGAAAACCGAAAAACTCCTGAAGAGGAGGTTGAGGAGAGATCTTCAGTCTTGATGGTGGCTCCGGCTTCAGAGATGGATCAATTGGCTTCCTCGGAGTAATTCCTTACTCCCTATTCTCCGTCTCCCTTTTCTTCGTCCTTTAGGGTGTATTTATAGGCTTTGGAATGCATAAGAAGCCCTAAAATTTGGCATTTTCTGAATTAAACTTAGCTAGGGTTCAGAAGGGACACGCCCGTGTGGCACGACCGTGTGCGACTACTTTAGGCCGTGT
Organism: Gossypium anomalum; assembly: GCA_025698475.1. Lineage (NCBI taxonomy): Eukaryota > Viridiplantae > Streptophyta > Magnoliopsida > Malvales > Malvaceae > Gossypium > Gossypium anomalum. The sequence continues at coordinate 61,771,641 of CM046968.1, read as the reverse complement.
TCCAGCTTGTTAAATTGGCACAGGCGTGTGAGCTGCCCGTGCGAGTCCTGCTTCAATTCTGCCAGATTGATACGGCCGTGTGAGCTGCCCGTGTGAGGAGGTCCAGGCCGTGTTGATTTCATGCTTTGGCCCATTTTCTAAGTTTTTGGCCCGTTTCTCGTTCCTTTCGCTCTCCTATGCTTACCTGAGAATAAAACATGAAATTAAGGCATTAGGAGCATCGAATTCACCAAATCTAAGGAGAAATCATTCATAAAATACGTTAAGCATGGGTTATAAATATGTATAAATTACTGTTTATCAATTAGTAACTTGAAGTGATATCCTGAAACACCAAAACAAGAATTAAGAACATGTAATTAAGAACGAATCAAATATTTATCATACGATTCAAAAATAATAACAAGGTTTAGTCATAGGTTTCATCCCCCTTAGGTATTTAGGGGTTTAGTTCATAACTGAACAAGAACACATCTCAGAATAATAAAAATTACATAACTTAAAGAAAACCCAAAAACTCCTGAAAGGGAGGTTGAGGAGAGATCTACAGTCTTGATGGTGGCTTCGGCTTCTAAGATGAATCAATTGGCTTCCTCGGAGTAATTCCTTACTCCTTATTCTCCGTATCCCTTTTCTTCCTCCTTTATGGTGTATTTATAGGCTTTGGAATGCCTAAAAAGCCCTAAAATTTAGCCTTTTCTAAATGAAGCTTAACTAGGGTTCAGCAGGGACACACCTGTATGGCACGGCCGTGTGTAATTACTTTAGGCCGTGTTCAAGCCTGTTAGATTGGCACAGGCGTGTGAGCTACCTATGTGAGTTGTGCTTCAATTCTGTCAGATTGACACAGCCGTGTGATCTGCCCGTGTGAGGAGGTCTTGCCCGTGTTGATTTTGTGCTTTGGCCCATTTTCTCCGTTTTTGGCCCATTTCTCGTTCCGTTCGCTCTCCTATGCGTACCTGAGAATAAAACATGAAATTAAGGCATTAAGAGCATTGAATTCACCAAGTCTAAGGAGAAATCATTTATAAAATGCGTTAAGCATGGGTTATAAATATGTATAAATTACGGTTTATCAAATACCCCCACACTTAAGCATTTGCTTATCCTCAAGCAAAATCCTCAGATCACAGTTAAAATTTCCTTTTTCTCAACTTATAATTCTGATCAATATTATCTCAAATCATCTCATAAGTAATCATATATTGAAAATTCAACTAAAAGAACATTAGAGCTTCAAACATTCCAAGTTGATTATTTAATCCTGAAAAACTTAGGTATCTCCCTTCATCTAAGTAGTTATCACTGATTCGGAACCTTACAGAATTTAACATCCTCACTAAAGATTCACTCAAATCACTCGAAGTGTTTAAGGACAATTAAATTAGTACTCATTGGTCAATATGAAAAGTTATTACCATAGGCTTGCATGAAAATCAAATCTCCACCACTATAAATCGAGATGATACATCAATCAAAAGGTCTTTAAAGGGTTGTAATGAGGCTTGGTTAGGGGGTGTGGTTACAAGCTAAAAGAAAAGGTTAGAATCGAGATTGAACTGAAAAATTACTTAATTGGAAAAAAGGTTAATCACCACTTGTGTAACATCTCAAAATAGGGTCTAAATGGAATAGTGGTTGTGAAACCACAAATCTGAGATAGAAAAGTTTATTTCGATTAATTTTTATGATTTACCGAGTGATTAGATGCATGTGTTAGAGTATTGATAAGAAATTTTATAGATTGCATGTTTAATTTGCCTATTAGGGCTTATTTGCAAAAGTTGCTGCAATAGCCTGATTTAGGGCCTAAACGGAACGATGGTTTTAGAACCACGAATTTGAAGTCAAAAAATTTATTCCGATTAAGTTTTAAGGTTTATTTATTGATTAAAATATTGTGTAAAAATATCGTTAAGAAATTTTATTGATAAAGTGCTTAATTGGACTTTTAGGACTAAATTGGAAAAGTTGCAAAATATGTGTTCTAATTCATAAGTACTTGATTGCAATGGGGTTTTAAAGAGGAGTTCCTTAAATGGAATTAGATTTGTTTGGACAAAAATGGGCATGAATAGGACAAAATTTTAAAGAAAAGCCTTAAGGGCATTTTAGTCATTTGGTAATTAAAAGAAATAAAAAGGGAAAATAAAGCCAAAATTGACTCATCTTTCTCATGGAGGCCGAAATTAGCATGGGGAAGCCATGGCTAGGGTTTTCAAGCTTTCCAAGCTCAATAGTAAGTCCGTTCTAGCCCCGTTTTTTAAGTTCTTTACGTTTTTGGAATCCCGATAACTTGATTAAGCTTATTCTAGCAATAATTTAAGCTAGGGTTCATATTTGAAAAATACCCATAGGTGAAATGTGTTTATTTTGATGTTTTATGCTAGAATATGAAGGCTAAAATTATGTTAAACAACTTTTGCTAAGCGGTTTTAAGCAAAAATGAGTAAAACGGCTTAATCGGTAAAAGTTGTTATTGCTCATAACTATGGGTTAGAGTGAGAATTTGATGTTGCCATAGAAGGGAAAAATGATAAGCATGTCATAAAACATAAGAATAAGGGATGAAGTTTAATTCCCGAGCCTAGGGGCAAAAGTGTAAATATGCAAAAGTTTAGGGGCAAAATTGTAGTTTTTCCAAAGTTTGAGTTAAGGACTGTTTTGAATAGTAAATTAAATAAATAAGTAAAATATGATGTTTTAGATCCCAAAAAATGAGATTTGAACCTAGAATGGGAGAAAAATTAAAAATCGGGAAAGTTGGTAAAATGGCCGTTTTAGTATCGAAGTAAGTTCATATGTATAATAAGTATTAATTTATGAATGTTTCAATGTAAAATTGATATATTTACTATGATTGTTGAGGTGTTGAAAGTAAGTATAATTATGATGATTTAAATGTTCAATATTAATTCGACATGGAAATGAGAAAGTATGTAAGTTTGTATGTAAATAATACATTATCTTTATTATGTTTTTATATTTCAGCATATTTTATGTATTGTAGCTGATTTTTGAGTCATAATTGACTATTGGAAGAATGGAATAAAGTATTAGAAAGTGAGATACTTCCTGTTTGAACCTTCAGAATCGAAAGATACAGATGGTATGTAGCTAGGTCACATGTGTAATACGAGATGTATACCATGTGTACAAGAGCGCTACGAGACATTATGAGGTAGCTAGGTTGCATGGGTGATACTATGTGTACACCATGTAGACAAGAGAGCTACGAGATAAATGTAGCTAGGTTGCATGTGTCTTCCAGGTGAAGGACACCATGTAAACAAGAGAGCTATGAGATAAAGTGGCTAGGTCACATGGGTGGTACTAAGTGTTCACCATGTGTACAAGAGAGCCAAAATTATGTGTACAATCGAGCTAGGTCACATGAGTGGTGCTAAGTGAAGGCCACTATGTGTACAAGAGAGCTTTGATTTTAAAGGTGGGCTGTGTGCGATACCATCGCGTATCTGTTATTATTCCGAAGCGTTCAACTGGGAAATTGATTAAATGAAATTGTGTATGACTTTGTGATGATAAGTGTAAGTATATACATGTGTAACTTATGAGTAATATGCTCGATATGTGATTGGAAATTAGAAAGATTGTTATGGGTAAGTGATGAATACAATTGAAGTGTGAAAGATCAAAATTGACAATAAAACTGTTCGAGATATTTGCAGTGATGGGAATCTAAAAATTTACCAAAAATAGTAGAAATTGAATCAGAGATTGAATGAGATATCAAATTAGATCTTAATGAATCTATTTTCATATAACAGAAACAGAGCAAGCAAAGGAATTCTATATTATGAGATATTTAAGTTTTTGAGAGACTGGTTCAGAATGGCTACGTGATCCCCTATTCTGACTTGGAAAAATCATTAAAATTGTAAAAAAATAATTATGGGATATAATTTATATGCTTGAAATCTCTAATGAGTCTAGTTTCAAATGAAATTAACTAGAACATAATTTGAATTCTGTACAAGGAGAAAATTGATTCGTAGTGAAGAATGGTCAGGGCAGTTGAGCAGTGAAACAGGGGTAACTTCAATGAATTAACTGTACTAATTGGCTAGACCAAAACTTCTGAAAATTTTATGGTAAGAATATATGTGAATCTAGTTTGAAGGAAAATTAACATTTTATAATTTGGAGTTCTGTAGCTCCAGAAATAAATAATTTAGTTGCTAGTACTCTGCTAGATAGCTTATTTTGAACCTGTTTATGATTGTAATAGTGAAAGTATGTATGTTTGTGATTGTAATATTACGGGAACATAATGTGACTTTGTTGAAAGTATGATAATGTATTTTTATTTAATATTTACATATTTACTTACTAAGCTATAATGCTTACTCCCTTTCTTTTCTTTTTCCTATAGTGTCACAGATGTTAGCTCGAGTTGGAGGTCGCCGGAGGTTAAATCACACTATCAAACTATTGATCCATATATAAAGGTTTTAAAGTATTTTTAAGTCTTTGGCATGTATGGGGACTCGTTTAATTGTTATTAAGTTGCTAGGAGTTGGCCTAAAATACTGACCTATGTTATTTGAAGGTTTCTATTGTATAAAGTCATTTAATGTAGATAGTCTTGAATATGTTTGAAAAGTTTAAAATTGATGAAATTTTATATCTCGGTTTTAAATGATTACAAGTCCTCAAGTCCGGTAATACCTCATACCTTGTTTCGGCGTTGGATACGGGTAAGGGGTGTTACAACTTACATACAACATAGCTTCTTTTCTGACTATGGAATTTGAATAATGAAGCTTATAACAAAAGATAACTGCTAATAGCTATACATGATTTTTTTTAATTAAGAACAAGTTAAATAATCATAAATAATTATTAAGAACAAGACATAGCTAAGCAATTTATCCAACTCAATTCTCGACAAAAAAAAGGGGATCGAATTAATTTAGGAGATTTCAACAATAATGGGTTAAGGGTTAATATTGAAGGTAATACAAGGAATGGTTTGTTAGGCTCAAAGGGGTTTACTAAGGGTTAATTGTGGAGGTAGGCTTTTCATGGCATGAGTGGGTTAATCTTAAGTGCCTCTATCATTTTGATATATCAAATCAAATAGTGTGGTCTCGACATGCATAATCAGGCAAGTTCTAGAATAAAAATTCAATGTTGACACACTTAAAGCAATAATAGAAGTGAGCATGAAAGAATTAATAGATGCTCAAAAGGCTCAAAAATCTCACAAAAATTATGGCTTTTTGATGTTTACAACTGTAGGATTCAATTCAAGATAATACCTAGACTTGGGGAAACAACCTAAATTTTTAAATTCTTAAAAATCAACTTATCATGCTTGATTTTCTAGTTTCTTAAAGTTCAACAATCAATGCATGAATGCCTATGTTCTCATTCAAGATATATCAATCCAAATAGTCAATCAAAATTCATCTTAAACATGATATGAAAAATTCACAAGAGAACAAAGCAATATTCAGGGATTTTCAGGTAATGAAATAAATAGCCCCCACACTGAAGATGTACATTGCCCTCAATGTACAAATATAGATATATGGAAAATTAGAAAATCATAAAAGAGGGAGAGAATTGAAACTTCCTGAGTTTTGAATGAATGAATTCTCTAGTTTGGCAAAATGGAGGTGGAGGAGGATACTCCGGTGGTGGTAGAGGTTGGGTACCACAGGTGCTGTGCCAAAAGAATATTATCTCTCCTTATTGAGTAGGGCATGGAAACCGTGGCGAACCTTTTCCATCAGAGTTGGAAGTTTCTAAATGATTTCGAGCTTTGGAACTCTATGATAACTGTAATAAAAGTAAGAACTTTTTAGGGGATATTAGGAAGAATGATTTACTCATAAAGGATTAACCGAGAGTAAAATTTGTTAGATAAATATTAGAAGTCCTAATAAAAATAAAATGAAATAAAAATTAAAAGATGTCATAAATGAAAATAAAATAAGAACATAAAGAAAAACAAAAAATAAAAAATTTAAACATCTTCATCGCTAGATGGTTTGCGAGGTGGGGCTGGCAATGAGATGTGGAAGTGCTGAGAAATCTACTGTAGAGTAGCATCAATGTTGTCAAATCATTGAAAACATTACTGCTCGAATCGGTTGAGGCGCTCAGAGATGTCAGCATATGAAGCCGCCGCATGAACTGGAAGAGAGGGTGGTGGTGGCTGGGCCGGTGGGTCCTCGAACTGGGTAGGGACATCATCAAGAATGTCCTCGGGAGCCTCTTCCTCAGTAGAATGAGCAAGACGATATCAGGGAGGGTAGGTTCCTCGACACCTCTCGATCATCCTCATGCTAAGCATGCTCGAGATGCCTTATGGAGACATCTGGCCAATGAGGGTCAAGGATGATTCTTGGGCTGCGGTGTCGAGGAGTCCGAAGTGTCGCACCAATCGAGTCACGTAGGGGCCAATCGAGTCCGATGTCGCTCCGTTTGGTGGCGTATGGCAAGGACGATAAAGTAGGCGAGGTTAATGAAGTGCCCATTGGACATACACCCCAAGTAGTAGACGTCGTGAGTAGTGACGACGCTGGTGCTCTCCCTCCGTCCTGTCAAAGTGTGAGATAAAAGAGAATGAAGGTATGTTAAGGATGGAGGGAGAGACGATGCCTTTGTGCAACTGGGGTCGTAGGTAGCCGATCATGGGATGAGGGTGTCCTAACACCGTGTGGGAGAACGATGGATGTGGCGGTCAAGGGCGTGTAAGTCATTCTCCTCTCTAAACTCCACGGTATAGAGACCCAATGCTGTACCGAACTTAGGAACGCTTAGTTGGCAAACTAATCCACCTAATTGAAACTGTACTATATCGGGATCATCATAGTTTGTCATAATGGTTTGAAGATGAAACGTGGAACATAGCTCCATCGTCAGCTCTAATTACGTTGGCTCGATGATCCCAAAAAACAATTCCTATGGATCGGTAGTAAGGAGAGCTCGGATCGTGTCAGCCAACTGGACTTGTTCGATGGCAGCCCAGTCTATGTAGCGGCCCGCTGCTAAAGTTCAGGCCTATAATATCTGAAAGAGTTCCTCTTGGGGCTCGTTGGGGAATTGGAAGAACGGGTGGTGAACTTTCGCGGTAGGACCCAAGGAGGATGACGCTCCCTTCCTTTTCTTTAAGGCAGGGATGGATGTTTTCTTTCCTCGTGAAGACATTGTACATAAAATAAAGAAAAATGGCAATAGGTATATGAACTTTAAAAACCATAACAAATAATTTTAGCCAACAATGATCAAGCATAACCAACTCCATTTCTTTTATCAGCATATTTTGTGTGACATTTATCAATGTGAGGACATGTGGTTCAACATATGAATGGCATGTAAAAGAATGAAATTTTCCTGATAACTCATATAAGCATACAAAGAATAATTTAGCGTTATTTGGGCATTGTGGCATGAAGCAAAGATAACAAAAAATCTAAAGTAATAAATTAAATGGATGAGAAAATGGCTACATATCAAGAATGCATGAAACAATATCAACTACTTTTATCATGAAATTTATACATCTAATTAAATGAATAGATTAAAGAAAGCATGCAAGAACTCAAAACAATGATGAGTATTCTAGATTATGATGATGAAAATATAGAAATAGAATCAAAAACTTGCATATAGTCATGCTAAATAGACTTAAAAATCAATAAAATAGAAAAGGAATAAGTAAACAAACAATAGGAAGATGAAGAAATGCATCAAAAATGAGGTTGGAGGCGGCGCACGGGCATGGCGTGGAGGCCATGTGGACTTGCAGCGGCTAGGGTTAGGGTTTTTGAGTGGGGAAGACAATGAATAGTGCAGGGTATTTATAGATTTTGGGGCACATGGCCAGGGAACACGCCCGTGTGTCCCAATTTTAGGCCGTGTGTTTCACGTATTTCCCTTTTTGGCTCGTCTGAAATTCAACACACGCCCGTGTTCCTTGGGCGTGTTGTTTAACAAGGCCGTGTCATACGACCGTGTTTTGCCTTTTCGCTTCTCCTATGCCCGTGTATGCAATCCCCGTGTAAATTTGACAGGTTCGCCCACGGTTGTTAGACATGGCGTGTCGCACGCCCGTGTCAGTTTCTCAGTTTTGACCCCGTGTTGTTTTGGCAGGTTAGCCCACGGCCATGTCGCACGGCCAAGGTGATTTATCGTTGCCTGTGTCTTGGGAAAATCTTGCCCTGTTTCCACACGGTCTTACAACGCCCATGTGCTTGGCTGTGTCCCTGTGGTAACACTATTTTCAAGAGAAATGTTAGTCATGGAAAGTGTTAAAACTAAAATTCAAAGAAGTTAGTGTAATTAGTGCTCGGGTTGCCTCCCGAGAAGCGCTTATTTTAAGTCTAAGCTCCACTTACCTCTCTGTCAAATGGTCAAGGTGGTTTAAGGAGTTCGTACTCCTCATTCCCGCTATTATTCTTATCAAAAAAGTTTAAGCCGGGAATTATTTACCTTAAAAGTGCCGATCTTGGCATGACTTACCTCTACTGTACCGAACAGAAAAATACTAAGTACCGTAAGAGAGGTTTCTTCATCCGGGTTGGGAGTGACAATCTGAGGGTCTGCGGCATCTAATAAAACTTGATCTCCAACCTTAAGTTGATTTGGAGAGGTATCGAGCTTGTTTTGGCATAGTTTCAGTCTATTGGGTGTTCTCAGTTTATGTGCTCGCCTTTCGTCTAGCTCTTCTATCTATAGCCTTCGTTCTTCATGAATGGGTCTTCTAGTGTTGTTGGAACATGGCTCGTGTACTTCTTTCAGGTTCAATTTCTGCAACGTAGGTTGCGTCATATTGTCAGTTTTAGTAGGATGATGTGGATCATTACCTTCCATATTTGATGTGATGCTAGAATTACGAGCTTGAAGGGTGATCGTCTCGTCTCCTACACGAAGGGTGAGTTCACCTGTGCCAACATCAATAATTGTTTTAGCAGTTGCTAAAAAGGGCCTCCCTAAAATCAAAGGGGTGATGATATCCTCCTCTATGTCTAAAACAACGAAATCAACGAAAATTAAAAATTTATCCACTTTCACTAGTACATCTTCAATGATACCCCTAGGAAATCTTATGGTTTTATATGCCAGTGGAATGCTCATCTTAGTTTGTTTAGGTTTCCCAAGACCTAGTTGTTTAAATATTTTGTAAGGCATGACATTGATACTTGCCCCTAAATCGGCTAATGCATTATTCACATCTAAACTACCAATTAAGCAAGGAATTGTAAAACTCCTTGGATCTTTCAATTTATTGGGTAGATTATTTTGTAGAATAGCTGAGCACACTGCGTTTAGCTCCACATGTGACGCTTCGTCCAACTTTCGCTTGTTTGTTAGAAGCTCTTTTAGAAATTTCATTGCATTTGGCATCTATGACAGATCTTCAATCAACGGTAAGTTAATATGTAAGTTTTTCAAAAGTTTAAGGAATTTACCGAATTGTTCATCTGAGCGGTATTTCCTTGTCACGTTAGGATATAGCACACGAGGTTTATATTCTTTATTCACCGTTTCATTATGACTTACCTCACCATCACCTTTGCTTTTCACATTTTCTTGCCTTGGTTCTGGCTCAGCCTCAACGCATCCTTCTTGAGCATCAATTACATTGAGCTGTTCCCTTGGGTTTGGTTCAGTATTACTTGGCAAACTAACTTGTGGCCATTCGGATATTAACTTGGACAGCTGACCTATCTGGGTTTCGAGCCCTTGAATTGAAGCTTGTTTATTTTTGAGTGCTGTCTCGGTATTCTGGAAACAAGTTTTTGACACCAAGATGAATTTGGATAGCATCTCCTCAAGGTTCGGCTTCTTTTCCTGTTGATAAGGTGGCTATTGGAAACCCTGAGGATTCTGTGGCCTTTGATTTCCTTGACCACCCCAAGAGAAATTTGGGTGGTTCTTCCAAGCTACATTGTAAGTATTACTATATGGGTTATTTTGAGATCTGAAATTATTGTTACCCATATAGTTGGCTTGTTCCTCTTCGGTTGTAGGATTGAATGGTGGGTATTCTGTAGGTACACCTCCTCCACTTGAATCGCACGTCATCGCTGGATGTACCTGCGTAGAACCAAGTAAACCATCAATTTTTTTATTCAAAAGTTCTACCTGATTTGACAACATGGAGACCGAATCGATGTTATAAACGCCTGCTGTTTTCGTTGGCTTAGTCCTCATGACTTGCCACTGATAGTTATTCAGTGACATCTCATCAATGAATTCTGAAGCCTCTTCAGGTGTCTTGTTATTGATGGTTCCACCGACAGCTGCATCTATCATTTGTCTTGTCGAAGGGTTCACATCGGTGTAGAACATTTGAACTTGCAACCATAGAGGTAACCCATGGTGTGGGCACCTTCGTAAAAGGTCCTTGAATCTCTCCCATGCATCGTAAAACATTTCTAAGTCCATCTGCACAAAAGAAGAAATATCATTATGCAACTTAGCTATTTTTGCCGGTGGAAAATATTTTAATAGAAACTTTTCGGTCATTTGCTCCCAAGTGGTAATGGACCCTCGTGGTAGTGAGTTCAACCACTGTTTAGCTTTGTTCCTCAGTGAAAAAGGGAATAACTGAAGGCGAATGGCATCATCAGAAACACCATTCATTTTGAAAGTGTCGCATACGCTTCTAGGAAATTTGCCAAGTGCGTGTTGGGGTTCTCATCCACGAAAACCATCAAACCGAACAAATTACTTGTATCATCTAAATCGTGTTAGGTTTCAGTTCAAAATTATTTGCAAAGCAATAGCAGGTCTAACTATACTTGACTCATTTCCTGTAAAATTAGGTTTAACATAATCATACATAGTACGAGGAGTAGGATTCTGATTTTCTAATTCAGCGGGTATGGCTGGAGGTAGCGGATTGTCTTGATTTTCAGCCATCACTTCAGTAGTAGTTGAGATATCATCCTCTTGCTCTTTTTCTATGTATCTTAAGCTGCGCCTGATTTCTCATCGATTTCTACGAGCTGTACGATCAATTTCCTCGTCAAAAAGCAATGGTCCTGACGAGTTTCTTCTAGTCATGCACTACAAGAACCTGCTAGGAGAAAAGGAAATAAAATTAGTAAAATAAAAATTAAAGTTAAATTGCAAGAAAATAAATGGCTAAAGTAATAAAAATTGAGCGCTCCTAATATCTTAGTCCCGGCAACGGTGCCAAAAACTTGATCGTGATTTTCTTGTGTGATAAGCTTTATAATTTGTAATGACTCATTCTTGAAACTAACTATTATCACGAAGTAGGCAAGTGTACCTATCGAACAGTAGTATAGCTTTAGCAAGACCGGATTGTCGAACCCAAAGGACTATGAGTACTAGTAATGACTGTCTTTTATTATCTAGCCGAATAAAAAAGGATTGTTTTAACTAACTAATTAAACTAAGACTTGCAGACAATAGAAATTGGGAAATTCCTTTGGGGAAAATGATTGATTGAGACTATACCTAAGGAAAGAATCCACCTAGACTCTTACTTGTTATTCTGGCTCCGAACCGGACGATTTATTCATTCAACTTGTTTCGTAGAAATCCCTAATGTATATTATTATCCCTTTCGAGACTAACAACATCTAATCCCTATGTTCAATAACTGAGAGTTATCTCTAATTAACACCCTAAGGTTACATTAACTCGTTCTATGGATTCCCTTATTAGGTTTCACCCTAATTCGGCAAAATATTGTCACCCTATCTCTAGGCACGCAATCAACTCCGCTTAATTACGACAAAGTTACTCTTAGTCAGGGTCTATTCCTCCTCCAACTAAGAGTAGTAACTTGAAGTGATATCCTGAAATACCAAAACAAGAATTAAGAACACGTAATTAAGAACAAATCAAATATTTATCATATGATTCAGAAATAATAACAAGGTTTAGTCATAGGTTTCATTTTCCTTAGGTATTTAGGGGTTTAGTTCATAACTAAACAAGAACACAACTCAGAATAATAAAAATTACAAAACATAAAGAAAACCCCAAAACTTCTGAAGGGGAGGTTGAGGAGAGATCTTCAGTCTTGATGGTGGCTCCGGCTAGTGAGATGGATCAATCAGCTTCCTCGGAGTAATTCCTTACTCCCTATTCTCCGTCTCCCTTTTCTTCGTCCTTTAGGGTGTATTTATAGGCTTTGGAATGAATAAGAAGCCCTAAAATTTAGCATTTTCTGAATTGAACCTAGCTAGGGTTCGCCAGGGACACGCCCGTGTGGCACGACCGTGTGCGACTACTTCAGGCCGTGTTCCAGCCTGTTAAATTGGCACGGCCGTGTGAGCTGCCTGTGTGAGTCCTGCTTCAATTCTGCCAGATTGACACGGTCATGTGAGCTGCCCGTGTGAGGAGGTCCTGGCCGTGTTGATTTCGTGCTTTGGCCTATTGTCCCTATTTTTGGCCCGTTTTTTGTTCCTTTTGCTTTCCTATGCTTACCTGAGAATAAAACATGAAATTAAGCCATTAGGAGTATCGAATTCACCAAATCTAAGAGAAATCATTCATAAAATGCGTTAAGCATGGGTTATAAATATGTATAAATTACGGTTTATCAAGTAGTAACTTGAAGTGATATCCTGAAATACCAAAACAAGAATTACAAACATGTAATTAAGAACAAATCAAATATTTATCATACGATTCAGAAATAATAACAAGGTTTAGTTATAGGTTTCATCCCCCTTAGGTATTTAGGGGTTTAGTTCATAACTAAACAAGAACACATCGCAGAATAATACAAATTACAAAAGATAAAGAAAACCCAAAAAATCCTGAAGGGGAGGTTGAGGAGAGATCTGCAGTCTTGATGGTGGCTCCGGCTTCTAAGATGGATCAATTGGCTTCCTCGGAGTAATTCCTTACTCCCTATTCTCTATCTCCCTTTTCTTCCTCCTTTATGGTGTATTTATAGGCTTTGGAATGCCTAAGAAGCCCTAAAACTTGGCCTTTTTCGAATGAAGCTTAACTAGGGTTTGGCAGGACACACCACAGGTACTGGCTGCAGCAGCGACACTTCAGGAGTCGTGTTCGAGCACATTAGATTGGCACGCGCGCAGAGCTACTCGTGTGAATCGTGCTTCAATTCTGTCAGATTAACATGGCCGTGTGATCTGCCCATGTGAGGAGGTCCAGGCCGTGTTGATTTTGTGTTTTGGCCCATTTTCTTCGTTTTTGGCCCGTTTCTCGTTCCATTCGCTCTTCTATGCTTACCTGAGAATAAAACATGAAATTAAGGCATTAGGAGCATTGAATTCACCAAATCTAAGGAGAAATCATTCATAAAATGCGTTAAGCATGGGTTATAAATATGTATAAATTACGGTTTATCAAATACCCCCACACTTAAGCGTTTGCTTGTCCTCAAGCAAAATCCTCGGATCACAGTTAAAATTTCCTTTTTCTCAACTTATAATTCTAATCAATATTATCTCAAATCATCTCATAAGTAATCATATATTGAAAATTCAACAAAAAAAACATTAAAGCTTTAAACATTCCAAGTTCAATATTTAATCCTGAAAAACATAGGTATCTCCCTTCATCTAAGTAGTTATCATTGATTCGGAACCTTACAGAATTTAACATCCTCACTCAAGATTCACTCAAATCACTCGAATTGTTTTAGGACAATGAAATTAGCACTCATTGGTCAATATGAAAAGTTTTTACCATAGGCTTGCATGAAAATCAAATCTCCACCACTATAAATCGAGATGATACATCAATCAAAAGGTCTTTAAAGGGTTGTAATGAGGCTTGGTTAGGGGGTGTGGTTACAAGTTAAAAGAAAAGGTTAGAATCGAGATTGAATTGAAAAATTACTTAATTGGAAAAAAATTAATCACCACTTGCATACAACATAGCTTCTTTTCTGACTATGGAATTTGAATAATGAAGCTTATAACAAAAGATAACTGCTAATATGTATACATGATTTTTTTAATTAAGAACAAGTTAAATAATCATAACTAATTATTAATAACAAGACATAGCTAAGCAATTTATCCAACTCAATTCTCGACAAAAAATGGGGATTAAATTAATTTAGGAGATTTCAACAATAATGGGTTAAGGGTTAATATTGAGGGTAATACAAGGAATGGTTTGTTAGGCTCAAAGGGGTTTACTAAGGGTTAATTGTGGAGGTAGGCTTTTCATGGCATGAGTGGGTTAATCCTAAGTGCCGCTATCATTTTGATATATCAAATCAAATAGTGTGGTCTCAATATGCATAATCAGGCAAGTTCTAGAATAAAAATTCAATGTTGACACACTCAAAGCAATAATAGAAGTGAGCATGAAAGAATTAATAGATGCTCAAAAGGCTCAAAAATCTCACAAAAATTATGGCTTTTTGATGTTTACAATTGTAGTATTCAATTCAAGATAATACCTAGACTTGGGGAAACAAGCTAAATTTTTAAATTCTTAAAAATCAACTTATCAAGCTTAATTTTCTAGTGTCTTAAAGTTCAACAATCAATGCATGAATGCCTATGTTCTTGTTCAAGATATATCAATCCAAATGTCAATCAAAATTCATCTTAAACATGATATGAAAAATTCATAAGAGAATAAAGCAATATTCATGGATTTTTAGGTAATGAAATAAATACCCCCACACTGAAGTTGTACATTGCCCTCAATGTACAAATATAGATATATGGAAAATTAGAAAATCATAAAAGAGGGAGAGAATTGAAACTTCCTGAGTTTTGAATGAATGAATTCTCTAGTTTGGCAAAATGGAGGTGGAGGAGGATACTCCGGTAGTGGTAGAGGTTGGGTACCACAGGTGCTGTGCCAAAAGAATATTATCTCTCCTTATTGAGCAGGGCATGGTAACCGTGACGAACCTTTTCCATCAGAGTTGGAAGTTCCTAAATGATTTTGAGCTTTGGAGCTCTGTGATAACTGTAATAAAAGTAGGAACTATTTAGGGGATATTGGGAAGAATGATTTACTCGTAAAGAATTAGCCAAGAGTAAAACATGTTAGATAAATATTAGAAGTCCTAATAAAAATAAAATGAATTAAAAATTAAACGATGTCTTAAATGAAAATAAAATAAGAACATAAAGAAAAACAAAAAATAAAAAATTTAAACATCTTCATCACTAGATGGTTCGCGAGGTGGGGCTGGCGATGAGATGTGGAGGTGTTGACAAATCTGCTGTAGAGTAGCATCAATGTTTTCAAATCATTGAAAACATTGTTGCTCGAATCGGTTGAGGCGCTCAGAGATGTCAGCATATGAAGCCGCCGCATGAACTAGACGAGAGGGTGGTGGTGACTGGGCCGGTGGGTCCTCGAACTAGGTAGAGACATCATCAAGAATGTTCCTGGGAGCCTCCTCCTCAGTAGAATGAGCGAGACGGTATTGGAGAGGGTAGGTTCCTCGGTACCTCTCGATCATCCTCATGCTAGGTGAGGGAGAGACGATGCCTTTCTGCGACTGGGGTCGTAGGTAGCCGATCGTGGGATGAGGGTGTCCCAACACCGTGAGGGAGAACGATGGATGTGGTGGTCAAGGGCGTGTAAGTCATTCTCCTCTCTAAACTCCGCGGTACAGAGACCCAATGCTGTACCGAACTCGAGAACGCTTAGTTGGTGAACTAATCCACCTAAGCGAAACTGTACTGTACCGGGATCATCATAGTTTGTCATAATGGTTTGAAGATGAAACGTGGAACATAGCTCCATCGTCAGCTCTAAATACGTTGTCTCGATGATCCCAAAAAATAATTCCCATGGATCGGTAGTAAGGAGAGCCCAGATCGCGTCAGCCAACTGGACTTGTTCGATGGCAGCCAAGTCTATGCAGCGGCTCGGTGCTAAAGGTCAGGCCCATAATATCTGAAAGAGTTCCTCTTAGGGCCCGTTAGGGAATTAGAGGAATGGGTGGTGAACTTCCGCAGTAGGACCCGAGAAGGATGATGCTCCCTTCCTTTCCTTTGAGGCAAGGACGGCTGTTTCCTTTCCTCGTGAAGACATTGTACGATAGGAAGATGAGGAAATGCGTCAAAAATGATGTTGGAGGTGGCGCACGGGCATGGCGTGGAGGCCGTATGGACTTACAACGGCTAGGGTTAGGGTTTTCGAGTGGGGAAGACAATGAATAATGCAGGGTATTTATAGATTTTGGGGCACACTGCCAGGGGACACGCCTGTGTGTCCTAATTTCAGGCCGTGTGTTTCACGTTTTTCCCTTTTTTGGCGCGTCTAAAATTTGACACACGCCCGTGTGCCTCAGGTGTGTTGGTTAACACAGCCTTGTTGCACAGCTGGGTTTTGCCTTGTTCGCTTCTCCCGCGCCCGTGTATGCAATCCCATTGCCTATGTTAATTTGATAGCTTTGCCCACGGGTGTTAGACACGAGTGTGTCGCACGCCTATGCTAGTTTCTCAATTTCGACCACGGTTTGCAGGAACAGGTGTGTCGCACGCCCGTGTTTTTTTGGCAGGTTCGTCCACGGCAATGTCGCATGGTCGTGGCATTTTATCGTCGCCCGTGTTTTGGGAAAATCTTGCCCTGTTTCCACACGGTCTTACACACGCCCGTGTGCTTGGCCGTGTCCCTGTGGTAACACTGTTTTCAAGAGAAATGTTAGTCATCGAAAGTGTTAAAACTAAAATTCAAAGAAGTTAGTGTAATTAGTGTTCGGGTTACCTCTCGAGAAGCATTTATTTATAGTCTAAGCTTGACTTACCTCTCTGTCAAATGGTCAAGGTGGTTTAAGGAGTTCGTACTCCTCATTCCCGCTATTTTTCTTATCAAAATAAAGTTTAAGCCGGGAATTGTTTACCTTAAAAGTGCCGAACTTGGGATGACTTACCTCCACTGTACCAAATGGGAAAATACTAAGTACCGTAAGAGGGGTTTCTTCATCCAGGTTGGGAGTGACAATGTGAGGGTCTGCGGCATCTAATAAAACTTGATCTCCAGCCTTAAATTGATTTGGAGAGATATCGATCCTGTTTTGGCGTAGTTTTAGTTTATCAGGTGTTCTCGGTTTATGTGCTCACCATTCGTCTAGCTCCTCTATCTATAGCCTTCGTTCTTCACGAATGGGTCTTCTAGTGTTGTTGGAACATGCCTCGTGTACTTCTTTTAGGTTCAATCTCTGCAACGTAGGTTGCGTCATATTGTCAGTTTTATTAGGATGATGTGGATCATTACCTTTAATATTTGATGTGATGCTGGAATTACAAGCTTGAAGGGTGATTGTCTCGTCTCCTACACGAAGGGTGAGTTCACCTGTGTCAACATCAATAATTGTTCTAGCAGTTGCTAAAAACGACCTCCCTAAAATCAAAAGGGTACTAATATCCTCCTCTATGTCTAAAACAACGAAATCAATGGGAAATATAAATTTATCCACTTTCACTAGTACATCTTCAATGATACCCCTAGGAAATCTTATGGTTTTATCTGCCAGTTGAATGCTCATCTTAGTTTGTTTAGGTTTCCCAAAACCTAGTTGTTTAAACATTTTATAAGGCATTACATTAATACTTGCCCCTAAATCAGCTAATGCATGATTTATATCCAAACTACCAATTAAGCACGGAATTGTAAAACTCCCTGGATCTTTCAATTTGTGGGGTAGCTTATTCTATAGAAGAGCTGAGCAGACTGCATTTAGTTCTACATGCGATGTTGTGTCCAACTTCTGCTTGTTGGCTAGAGGCTCTCTTAGAAATTTCATTGCATTTGGCATCTGTGAAAGAGCTTCAAAAAATGGTAAGTTAATATGTAATTTTTTTCAAAAGTTTAAGGAATTTACCGAATTGTTCATCTGAGTGGTCTTTCCTTGTCGCGTTAGGATATAGGACATGAGGTTTGTATTCTGTATTCACCATTTTATCATGACTTACCTTACCCTCACCTTTGCTTTCCATATTTTCTTGCCTTGGTTCTGGCTCAATCTCAACGCATTCTTCTTGAGCATCAATTACGTTGAGCTATTCCCTTGGGTTTGGTTTAGTATTGCTTGGCAAACTACCTTGTGGTCATTCGGATATTAGCTTGGGCAGTTGACCTATCTGGGTTTCGAGCCCCTAGGTCGATGCTCGCTGATTTTTGACTGCTGTTTTGGTATTCTGGAAACGAGTTTCTGACATCAAGCTGAATTTGGATAGCATCTCCTCAAGGTTCGGCTTTTTTTCCTGTTAATAAGGTGGTTGCTGAAAACCCTGAGAATTCTGTGGCCTTTGACTTCCTTGACATCCCCAAGAGGAATTTGGGTGTTTCTTCCAACCTGCATTGTAAGTATTACTATATGGGTTATTTTGAGATCTGAAACTATTGTTACCCATATAGTTGACTTGTTTCTCTTCGGTTGTAGGATTGAATGGTGGGTATTCTATAGGCACACCTCCTCCACTTGAATCGCACCTCATCGCTAGACGTACCTGCGTAGAACCAAGTAAACCATTAATTTTCTTATTCAAAAGTTCTACCTGATTTGACAACAAGGTGACCGAATCGATGTTATAAACGCCTACTGTTTTCGTTGGCTTAGTCCTCATGACTTGTCTTTGATAGTTATTCAGTGACATCTCATCAATGAATTCAGAAGCCTCTTCAGGTGTCTTATTATTGATGGTTCCACCGGCAGCTACATCAATCATTTGTCTTATCGAAGGGTCCACACCGTTGTAGAATGTTTGAACTTCCAGCCATATAGGTAGCCCATGGTGTGGGCCCCTTCGCAAAAGGTCCTTGAATCTCTTCCATGCATCGTAAAGCGTTTCTAAGTCCATCTGCACAAAAGAACAAATATCATTATGCAACTTATTTGTTTTTCCCAGTGGAAAATATTTTAATAGAAATTTTTCGGTCATTTGCTCCCAAGTGGAAATGGACCCTCGTGGTAGTGAGTTCAACCACTGTTTAGCTTTATTCCTTAGTGGAAAAGAGAATAACCGAAGGTGAATGGCATCATCAAAAACACCATTAATTTTTAAAGTGTCGCACAGTTTTAGGAAATTTTCCAAGTGCGTGTTGGGGTTCTTATCCTGCAAACCATCAAACTAAACAAATTGCTTTATCATCTGAATTGTGTTAGGTTTTAGTTCAAAATTATTTACAGCAGGTCTCACTATACTTGACTCAGTTCCTATAAAATTAGGTTTAGCATAATCATACATAGTATGAGGAGCAGGATTCTGATTTGCTAATTCAGTGGGTATGGCTGGAGGTAGCAGATTGTCTTGATTTTCAGTCATCTCTTCAGTAGTAGTTGAGATATCATCCTCTTGCTCTTCTTCTGTGTATCTTAAGCTGCGTTTGATTTCTCGTCTGTTTCCACAAGCTGAACGATCAATTTTCTCATCGAAAAGCAATGGTCCTGACGAGTTTCTTCTAGTCATAAACTATAAGAACCTGCCAGGAGAAAAAGAAAGAAAGAAAATTAGTAAAATAAAATAAAAGTTAAATGGCAAGAAAATAAATGGCTAAAGTAATAAAAATTGAGCATTCCTAATATCTTAGTCCCCAGCAATGGCACTTAAAACTTGATCCTCGATTTCCATGTGATAAGTTTTATAAATTTGTAATGACTCGTTCTTCAAACTAACTATGATCACGACGTATGCAAGTGTACCTATCGAACAGTAGTATAGCTTTAGCAAGACCGGATTGTTGAACCCAAAGGACTATGAGTACTAGTACTGACCGTCTTTTTGTTATCTAGCCGAATAAAGGAGGATTGTTTTGACTAACTAATTAAACTATGAGCTTGCAGAAAATAGAAATTGGGAAATTACTGTTGCGGAAAATGATTGATTGAGAGAATAGCTAAGGAAAAATCTACCTAGACTCTTACTTGTTATTCTGGCTCCGAACCAGACGATTTATTCATTCAACTTGTTCCGTAGAAATCCCTAATGTATCTTATTATCCCTTTCAAGACTAAAAACGTCTAATCCCTAGGTTGAGTAATCGAGAGTTATTAGGTTTCACCTTAATTCGGCAAAATCTTGTCACCCTATCTCTAGGCTCGCAATCAACTCCGCTTAATTATGACAAAGTTACTCTTAGTCAGGGTCTATTCCTCCTCCAACTAAGAGTAGTAACTTGAAGTGATATCCTGAAATACCAAAACAAGAATTAAGAACACGTAATTAAGAACAAGTTAAATATTTATCATGTGATTCAGAAATAATAACAAGGTTTAGTCATAGGTTTCATCCCCCTTAGGTATTTTGGGGTTTAGTTCATAACTAAACAAGAACACATCTCAGAATAATAAAAATTACAAAACATAAAGAAAACCCAAAAACTCCTGAAATGGAGGTTGAGGAGAGATCTTCAATCTTGATGGTGGCTCCGGCTTCTGAGATGGATCAATCGTCTTCCTCAGAGTAATTCCTTACTCCCTCTTCTCCATCTCCTTTTCTTCATCGTTCTTCATCGTTTAGGGTGTATTCATAGGCTTTGGAATGCCTAAGAAGTCCTAAAATTTGGCCTTTTCCGAATTGAACTTAGCTAGGGTTAAGCAAGGACACGCCCGTGTGGCACGACTATGTGCGACTACTTCAGGTTGTGTTCCAGCCTGTTATATTGGCACGGGCGTCTGAGCTACTCGTGTGAGCCCTGCTTCAATTCTACCAGATTGACACGGTCGTGTGAGCTTCCCGTGTGAGGAGGTCCAGGCCGTGTTGATTTCGTGCTTTGGCCCATTTTCTCTGTTTTTGGCCCGTTTCTCGTTCCTTTCGCTCTCCTATGCTTACCTGAGAATAAAACATGAAATTAAGCCATTAGGAGCATCGAATTCACCAAATCTAAGGAGAAATCATTCATAAAATACGTTAAGCATGGGTTATAAATATGTATAAATTACAGTTTATCAAATACCCCCACACTTAACTATTTGCTTGTCCTCAAGCAAAATCGTCGAATCAGAGTTAAAATTTCCTTTTTCTCAACTTATAATTTCAATCAATATTATCTCAAATCATCTCATAAGTATTCATGCATCGAGAACTCAACTATAAGAACATTAAAGCCTCAAACATTCCAAGTTGAATATTTAATCCTGAAGAACTTAGGTATCTCCCTTCATCTAAGTAGTTATCATTGATTCAGAACCTTACAGAATTTAACATCCTCACTAAAGATTCACTCAAATCACTCGAAGTGTTTAAGGATAATGAAATTAGCACTCATTGGTCAACATGAAAAGTTATTACCATAGGCTTGCATGAAAATCAGATCTCCACCACTATGATTCGAGATGATACATCAACCAAAAGGTCTTTGAAGGGTTGTAACGAGGCTTAGTTAGGGGGTGTGGTCACAAGCTAAAAGAAAAGGTTTGAATCGAGATTGACTTGAAAAATTACTTAACTAGAAAAATATTTAATCATCACTTACATACAACATAGCTCCTTTTCTGACTATGGAATTTGAATAAAGAAAACTACTAATATGTATACACACATTTTTTTTAAGAACAAGTTAAATAATCATAACTAATTATTAAGGACAAGACATAGCTAAGCAATTTATCCAACTCAATTCTCGACAAAAAATGGGGATCGAATTAAATTTAGAGATTTCAACAATAATGGGTTAAGGGTTAATATTAAGGGTAATACAAGGAATGGTTTGTTAGGCTCAAAGGGGTTTATTAAGGGTTAATTGTAGAGGTAGGCTTTTCATGGCATGAGTGGGTTAATCCTATGTGCCCTTATCATTTTGATATATCAAATCAAATAGTGTGGTCTCGACATGCATAATCAGGCAAGCTCTAAAATAAAAATTCAATGTTGACACACTCAAAGCAATAATAGAAGTGAGCATGAAAGAATTAATAGATGGTCAAAAGGCTCAAAAATCTCACAAAAATTATGGCTTTTTAATGTTTACAACTGTAGGATTCAATTCAAGATAATACCTAGACTTGGGGAAACAACCTAAAATTTTAAATTCTTACAAATCAACTTATCATGCTTGATTTCCCAGTGTCTTAAAGTTCAACAATCAATGCATGAATGCCTATGTTTTAATTTAAGGTATATCAATCAAAATTATCAGTCAACCAAAACTCATTTTAAACATGATATGAGAGATTCACAAGACAACAAAGCAATATTCAAGGATTTTTCAGATAGCGAAATAAATACCCCCCACACTTAAGATATACATTGCCCTCAATGTACAAGGTTAGATATATAAGAAAAATATAAGATCATAAGATAGAGAGAGAATTGAAACTTCCTGAGTACTGAATGAATGTCCTAGTTTGGTGAGAACGATGATTGACAATAGAGTAGGGCATGATGTTAAAGAAGAAATAAGCTGGTAGTAATCATAAAGAGAAGCCGTGTTTAGAGAATACATGAATTATAAAAAAAAAGAATTAAGAATAAAAGTGGAAGTAAAAGAAATAATGTACTTTTGTAAGTGGCACGGTCATCGCACACGCCTGTGTGGGTCGTGAATTGGGAGTTTATCACACGGCCTTTAGAGACGCCCGTGTGTGATATGGTTTGTTTCTTCCATGCCCATGTTCCTATGCGTTCGCCCGTGTTATTTTGGCAGTGTCAACCACGGGGGTTAGACACGGGCGTGTCTCACACCCGTGTTAGTTTCTCAGTTTCGACCACGGTCTTCAGGCACGGGCATGACGAACGCCGGTGTTGTTTTGGCAAGTTTGCCCACGACCATGTCGCACGGCCGTGGTGATTTATCGTTGCCTGTGTTTTGGAAAAATCTTACCCTATTTCCACACGGTCTTACACACGCCCGTGTGCTTGGCCGTGTCCCTGTGGTAACACTGTTTTCAAGAGAAATGTTAGACATGGAAAGTGTTAAAACTAAAATTCAAAGAAGTTAGTGTAATTAGTGCTCGGGTTGCCTCCGGAGAAGTGCTTATTTGTAGTCTAAGCTCGATTTACCTCTTTGTCAAATGGTTAAGGTGGTTTAAAGAGTTCGTACTCCTCATTCCCGCTATATTATTCTTATCAAAATAAAGTTTAAGCCGAGAATTATTTTCCTTAAAATTGTCGAACTTGGGATGACTTACCTCCACTGTACTGAACGAGAAAATACTAAGTACCGTAAGAGGGGTTTCTCCATTCGGGTTGGGAGTGACAATGTGAGGGCCTGCGGCATCTAATAAAACTTGATCTCCAACCTTAAGTTGATTTGGAGAGGTATCGAGCTTGTTTTGGCATAGTTTCGCTTTATCGGGTGTTCTCGATTTATGTGCTCGCCATTCGTCTAGCTCCTCTATCTGTAGCCTTCGTTCTTCATGAATGAGTGTTCTAGTGTTGTTGGAACATGGCTCGTGTACTTCTTTCAGGCTCAATCTCTACAACGTAGGTTGCGTCATATTGTTAGTTTTAGTAGGATGATGTGGATCATTACCTTCCATATTCGATGTGATGCTAGAATTACGAGCTTGAAGGGTGATCGTCTCATCTCCTACATGAAGGGTGAGTTCACCTATGCCAACATCAATAATTGTTTTAGCAGTTGCTAAAAAGGGCCTCCCTAAAATCCAAGGGGTGCTAATATCCTCCTCTATGTCTAAAACAACGAAATCAACGGGAAATATAAATTTATCCACTTTCACTAGTACATCTTCAATGATACCCCTAAGAAATCTTATGGTTTTATCTGCCAGTTGAATGCTCATCTTAGTTTGCTTAGGTTTCCCAAGACCTAGTTGTTTAAACATTTTATAAGGCATGACATTAATACTTGCCCCTAAATCAGCTAATGCATGATTCACATCCAAACTACCAATTAAGCACGAAATTGTAAAACTCCCTAGATCTTTCAATTTGTGGGGTAGCTTATTCTGTAGAATAGCTGAGCAGACTGAGCTTAGTTCTACATGCGATGCTGTGTCCAACTTTTTCTTGTTGGCTAGAAGCTCTCTTAGAAATTTCATTGCATTTGGCATCTATGAAAGAGCTTCAATAAACGGTAAGTTAATATGTAAGTTTTTCAAAATTTTAAGGAATTTACCGAATTGTTCATCTGAGTGTTCTTTCCTTGTCACGTTAGGATATGGGACACAATGTTTGTATTCTGTATTCACTGTTTTATTATGACTTACCTTACCATCACCTTTGCTTTCCACATTTTCTTTCCTTGGTTTTGGCTCAGTCTCAACGCATTCTTCTTGAGCATCAATTGCATTGAGCTGTTCCCTTGGGTTTGGTTCAGTATTGCTTGTCAAACTACCTTGTGGTCGTTCAGATATTAACTTGGACAGCTGACCTATCTGTGTCTCAAGCCCTTTAATTGATGCTTGTTGATTTTTGAGTGCTGTCTCAGTATTTTGGAAACGAGTTTCTGACATCGAGATGAATTTGGATAGCATCTCCTCAAGGTCCGACTTCTTTTCCTGTTGATAAGGTGGCTGTTGGAAACCCTGAGGATTCTGCTGCCTTTGGCTTCCTTGACCACCCCAAGAGAAATTTGGGTGGTTCTTCCAACCTGCATTGTAAGTATTACTATATGGGTTATTTTGAGATCTGAAATTATTGTTACCCATATAGTTGATTTGTTCCTCTTCGGTTGTAAGATTGAATGGTGGGTATTCTGTAGGCACACCTCCTCCACTTAAATCGCCCCTCATCGCTGGATATACCTGCATAGAACCAAGTAAACCATCAATTTTTTTATTCAAAAGTTCTACCTGATTTGACAACATGGTGACCGAATCGACGTTATAAATGCCTGCTGTTTTCGTTGGCCTGGTCCTCATAACTTGCCACTGATAGTTATTCAGTGACATCTCCTCAATGAATTCAGAAGCCTCTTCAGGTGTCTTGTTATTGATGGTTCCACTGGCAGCTGCATCAATCATTTGTCTTGTCAAAGGGTTCACACCGTTGTAGAACGTTTGAACTTGCAGTTAGAAAGGTAACCCATGGTGTGGGCACCTTCGCAAAAGGTCCTTGAATCTCTCTAATGTATCGTAAAGTGTTTCTAAGTCCATCTACACAAAAGAAGAAATACAATTACGCAACTTAGCTATTTTTACCTATGGAAAATATTTTAATAGAAATTTTTTGGTCATTTGCTCCCAAGTGGTAATAGACCCTCGTGGTAGTGAGTTCAACCACTGTTTAGCTTTATTCCTCAGTGAAAAAGGGAATAACCGAAGGCGAACGGCATCATCAGAAACACCATTAATTTTGAAAGTGTTGTACAGTTCTAGGAAATTTGCCAAGTGCGTGTTGGGGTTCTTATCCTGCAAACCATCAAACTGAACAAATTGCTGTATCATCTGGATCATGTAAAATTAGGTTCTCATTATTTCCAGCAATAGCAGGTCTAACTATACTTGACTCAGTTCCTGTAAAATTAGGTTTAGCATAATAATACATAGTACGAGGAGCAGGATTTTGATTTGCTAATTCAGCGGGTATGGCTGGAGGTAGCGGATTGTCTTGATTTTCAGCCATCTCTTCAGTAATAGTTGAGATATCGTCCTCTTGCTCTTTTTTTCTGTGTATCTTAAGCTGCGCCTAATTTCTCATCAATTTCTATGACCTGTACAATGAATTTCCTCGTTGAAAAGCAATAGTCCTGACAGGTTTCTTCTAGTCATAAACTATAAGAACCTGCCAGGAGAAAAAGAAAAAAAATTAGTAAAGTAAAAATTAAAGTTAAATTACAAGAAAATAAATGGCTAAAGTAATAAAAATTGAGCGTTCCTAATATCTTAGTCCCCGGCAACGGTGCCAAAAACTTAATCGTCAATTTTCTGTGTGATAAGTTTTATAAATTTGTAATGACTCGTTCTTGAAACTAACTATGATCACGACGTAGGCAAGTGTTCCTATCAAATAGTAGTATAGCTCTTGCAAGACCAGATTGTCGAACCCAAAGGACTATAAGTAATAGTACTGACCATCTTTTTATTATCTATGTAACACCCCTTACCCATATCCAAGGCCGGAACAGGGTACGAGGCATTACCAGACTTAACAATACACATAGACGAAAACCGGGCCATAAAATTTTATTTAATTTAAAACTTTTCGAACACATGCATAACAAGCAAAGCTAACTATATCATTACATCAAAATATATGACATAGCATGATTAACTAAACTTATAAACCATAATGGATAAGGACCACATCTCATAATCATATACAATAACTCAATGCAGACTGATACGTATGGTCAAAATCATAATAAAAATACATATCACAAACCAACTTCCTATACATGCCATTCACTTGATATTTCTAATATTTGAATTAATTCTCCCAAAAATGATAGTTTGATAGTGTGATTTTGCCTCCGACGATCTCCAACCCCGAGCTGACCTGCCAATACTAAAGAAATGGAGAGGATGGGTAAGCTTTACGCTTAGTAAGTTCATATGAAAATAATAAGCAATTACTACCATGCTTTTCAAGATAAAACACTATAATTGTACAATTACACATACTCAGGTTAAGCTGTGTTATTGAGTTACAGTTACTAAATCATTCATATCTGAAGCTGCAAAACTCCAAATTTAGTTTCGTTAATTTTCCTTGAAACTAGATTCATATATATTTCTCCCATAAAATTTCCAAAATTTTTGGTTTAGCCAATTAGTATAGTTTATTAGTTAAATTCTCCCCTGTTTCAGAGTACGACTACTCTGACCTCTTTGCACTACGAACCAAATTTCTCCCTGTACAGAATTTCAACGACCATGCCGTTTATTTCCCCTAAAAATAGACTCAATAAGGAATCCATTCATGTAAAATATGACTCTTAATAACTTTTTTACAATTTATGGTGAATTTATAAAGTCAGAACAGGGGATCTCGAATTCATTCAGACCCTGTTTCACAAGAATTCAAATATCACACAATATAGAATTCTTTTGCTTCCCATGTTTCTTTCATGTGAAAATATACTCATTAAGCTTTACTTTCATATATCATTTTCATTTTTATTCAACTTCCACAATTTTTTGTGAATTTTCAAAGTCACACAACTGCTGCTGTCCAAGACAATTTTATTGCTAATTCACTCTTTCACACTTTCTTTGTATTAACCTCATTTTAACATACATATCACAAATCATTTTCACCACATTTCATACATCACAAGTACACGCCCATGATTACAAGGTCAACATAAAATCATCCTCATGTATAACTTACTTGTTTATAACCTTACCACATCCCGGTCACTTAATGAACACATTATTCACATAAGCAAATTCCTGCACTTATTCATCACAAAACTCACAAACAGTACATAGTAAGTCTCCCGTTGAACACTTGGGATCAATCCTTGATACTTGGTGGTTTCAGCACATAGCTCTACCCATCATAAAGTTCGGCTCTCTTGTACACATGGTGAACACTTAGTATCACCCATGTGACCTAGCCAGTTTATCTCGTAGCTCTCTTGTCTACATGGTGTCCTTCACTGAACCACGCATGCGACCTAGCTACATATATCCCAGTAGCTCTCTTGTCTACATGGTGTACACATAGTATCACCCATGTGACCTAGCTACATCATAATGTCTCGTAGCTCTCTTGTACACATGATGTGCACTCAAAGACCATACATGTGACCTAGCTACATACCATCTCAGATCATCCAATCTTTCCAAAGGTTCATTGGGATTTCTCTCTCTTTTCCAACAATTTCACCAATCAAGTAATTATCAACAAACATATTTCCAATATGTTACAAATTTATTCATAGTCCTTTTTCAATTTTCAATTTACAGCAAATAGTCAATCTATAGGTAGCCACATTTCATATGATAACAAAATATAATAAAATAAAATGAATCGATAAATTATTTACTTACAAACTTGTCAAAATCTCATCAGGTACAACTGCAACAATTCATACAACCTAGGTAATAGTAATTTAACACTCAATTCTTGTAACAATAATTTTCCATTCAATTTCACATGACACAACTAGCATTACATTTTTTTTTATATCATACACACCATCCATCAACTTCTCTTAAACATATTAAATCATACAATTTATGCCATATCAATAGAGAATTACAATTCATGCATGGTATTGCATTATTATTAACACACGAACTTACCTCAATCCAGAAACGGCAATTTACTATTTTAGTCCATAACCTTGTATTTTCCCGATTTAATCTCGAGTCTTGACTTCCTTCATCTATAATATCACATTTTGCCTAATAATTAGTCACATTATTCATACGGGTCCAAAAATCATATTTTTACAAATTTGCATTTTGACCCCTAAACTTTTGCATATTTGCACTTTTGCCCCAAGGTTCGGAAATTAAACTTCATCCTATTTTCTTATGTTTTATGACATGCTGATCATTTTTCCCTTCTATGGCAACATCAAATTCTCACTCTAGCACATAGTTATGAACAATAACAACTTTTACCGATTAAGCCCTTTTACTCGTTTTCACTTAAAATCGAGTAGCACAAGTTGTTTAACATAATTTAAAACCTCATATTATATCATAAAACTCCAAAATACACAAATTTCACCTATGGGTATTTTTCCAAATACGAACCCTAGGTTGAATTATTGCTAGCATAAGCTAAATCAAGTTACCGGGACTCCAAAAACGTAAAAATCATTAAAAACGGGACTAGAACGGACTTACAATCGAGCTTGAAAGCTTGAAAACCCTAGCCATGGTTTCTCCATGCAAATTTCGGCCTTGGTGAAGAAGATGAGCCAAATTGGCTTTTAATTTTGTGTTTTAATTCATTTTACCCCTAAATGACCAAAATGCCCTTACTACTAAACTTTCCAAAAATTCCATCCATGTCCAATTTTTGTCCATAGACTTAGAAATTGGTCAAATTCCTATTTAAGACCTCCTCATTAATATTCCAAAGCAATTTCATACTAAAACTTCTAGAATGCAAGTTTTGCAAATTATTCGATTTAGTCCCTAATTTCAATTTAAGCACTTTATGCATAAAATTTCTTCACGAAATTTTCACACAATCATGCAATAATATCATAGACTCAAAATAATCATAAAATAATTATTTCTATCTCATATTTGTGGTCACAAAACCACTATTCCGATTAGGCCCTAATTCGGGATATTACAATCTAGCCGAATAAAAGAGGATTGTTTTGACTAACTAATTAAACTAAGAGCTTGCAAAAAATAGAAATTGGGAAATTACTGTTGTGGAAAACGATTGATTGAGACAATACCTAAGGAAAAATCCACCTAGACTCTTACTTGTTATTTTGGCTCCGAACTGGACGATTTATTCATTCAACTTGTTCCGTAGAAATCCCTAATGTATATTATTATCTCTTTCGAGACTAACAACGTCTAATCCCTAGGTTGAATAACCGAGAGTTATCTCTAATTAACAGCCTAAGGTTACATTAACTCGATCTATGGATTCCCTTACTAGGTTTCACCTTAATCTGACAAAATCTTGTCACCCTATCTCTAGGCGTGCAATCAACTCCACTTAATTACGATAAAGTTACTCTTAGTCAGGGTCTATTCCTCCTCTAACTAAGAGTAGTAACTTGAAGTGATATCCTGAAATACCAAAACAAGAATTAAGAACATGTAATTATGAACAAGTTAAATATTTATCATATGCTTTAGAAATAATAACAAGGTTTAGTCATAGGTTTCATCCCCCTTCGGTATTTAGAGGTTTAGTTCATAACTAAACAAGAACACATCTCAGAATAATAAAAATTACAAAACATAAAGAAAACCCAAAACTCCTGAAGGGGAGGTTGAGGAGAGATCTTCAGTCTTGATGGTGGCTCCGGCTTCTGAAATGGATCAATTGGCTTTCTCAGAGTAATTCCTTACTCACTTTTCTCCGTCTCCGTTTCTTCCTCCTTTAAGGTGTATTTATAGGCTTTGGAATGCCTAAGAAGCCCTAAAATTTGGCCTTTTTCGAATTGAAATTAGCTAGGGTTCGGTAGGGACACACTCATGTGGCACTGCCGTGTTTTCAACTACTTCAGGCCGTGTTTGAGCCTGTTAGATTGGCACGGGCGTGTGAGCTACCCGTGTGAGTCGTGCTTCAATTCTGCTAGATTGACACGGCCGTGTGAGCTGCCCGTGTGAGGAGGTTCAGGCCGTGTGGATTTTAATACTTTGGCCCATTTTCTCCGTTTTTGGCCCGTTTCTCGTTCCTTTCGCTCTCTTATGCTTACCTGAGAATAAAACATGAAATTAAGCCATTAGGAGCATCAAATTCACCAAATCTAAGGAGAAATCATTCATAAAATACGTTAAGCATGGGTTATAAATATGTATAAATTACAGTTTATCAAATACCAATTGTCGATTTTTCGTGTGATAAGTTTTATAAATTTGTAATGACTCGTTCTTGAAACTAACTGTGATCACGACGTAGGAAAGTGTACCAATCGAACAGTAGTATAGCTTTAGCAAGACTGGATTGTCGAACCCAAAGGACTATGAGTACTAGTAATGACCGTCTTTTTATTATCTAGTCGAATAAAAGAAGATTGATTTGACTAGCTAATTAAACTAAAAGCTTGCAGAAAATTGGGAAATTACTCTTGTGGAAAACGATTGATTGGGACAATACCTAAGGAAAAATCCACCTAGACTCTTACTTGTTATTTTGGCTCCGAACCGGACGATTTATTCATTCAACTTGTTCCGTAGAAATCCCTAATGTATATTATTATTCCTTTCGAGACTGACAATGTCTAATCTCTAGGTTGAATAACCGAGAGTTATCTCTAATTAACACCCTAAGGTTGCATTAACTCGATCTATGGATTCCCTTATTAGGTTTCACCCTAATCTGGCAAAATCTTATCACCCTATCTCTAGGCGCGCAATCAACTCTGCTTAATTACGACAAAGTTACTCTTAGTCAGGGTCTATTCCTCCTCCAACTAAGAGGAGTAACTTGAAGTGATATCCTGAAATACCAAAACAAGAATTAAGAACACGTAATTAAGAACAAGTTAAATATTTATCATATGATTCAGAATTAATAACAAGGTTTAGTCATAGGTCTCATCCCCCTTAGGTATTTAGAGGTTTAGTTCATAATTAAACAAGAAACCATATTAGAATAATAAAAATTACAAAACATAAAGAAAACTCAAAACCACTGAAGGGGAGGCTGAGGAGAGATCTTTAGTCTTGATGGTGGCTCTGGCTTCTGAGATGGATCAATAAGCTTCCTCGGAGTAATTCCTTACTCCTTATTCTCTGTCTCCCTTTTCTTCCTCCTTTAGGGTGTATTTATAGGCTTTGGAATGCCTTAAAAGCCCTAAAATTTGGTCTTTTTCGAATGAAGCTTAACTAAGGTTCGGCGGGGACACGCCTGTGTGGCACGGCCGTGTGCGATTACTTCAGGCCGTGTTCGAGCCTGTTAGATTGGCACGGGCGTGTGAGCTGCCCGTGTGAATCGTGCTTCAATTCTACCAGATTGACACGACCGTGTGATCTGCCCGTGTGAGGAGGTCCAGGCCGTGTTAATTTCGTACTTTGGCCCGTTTTCTCCAGTTTTGGCCCGTTTCTCATTCCTTTCGCTCTCCTATGCTTACCTGAGAATAAAACCTAAAATGAAGGCATTAGGAGCATCGAATTCACCAAATCTAAGGAGAAATCATTCATAAAATGCGTTAAGCATGGGTTATAAATATGTATAAATTACGGTTTATCAAATACCCCCACACTTAAGCGTTCGCTTGTCCTCAAGCAAAATCCTCGGATCACAGTTAAAATTTCCTTTTTCTCAACTTATAATTTCGATCAGTATTATCTCAAATCATCTCATAAGTAATCATATATTGAAAATTCAACTAAAAGAACATTAGAGCTTCAAACATTCCAAGTTGAATATTTAATCCTGAAAAACTTAGGTATCTCCCTTCATCTAAGTGGTTATCATTGATTCAGAACCTTATAAAATTTAACATCCTCACAAAAGATTCACTCAAATCACTTGAAGTGTTTAAAGACAATGAAATTAGCACTCATTGGTCAATATGAAAAGTTATTACCATAGGCTTGCAAGAAAATCAAATCTCCACCACTATAAATCGAGATGATACATCAATCGAAAGGTCTTTAAAAGGTTGTAATGAGGCTTGGTTAGGGGGTGTGGTCACAAGCTAAAAGAAAAGGTTAGAATCGAAATTGAACTGAAAAATTACTTAATTAGAAAAATATTTAATCACCACTTGCATACAACATAACTTCTGTTCTAACTATGGAATTTGAATAATGAAGCTTATAACAAAAGATAATTGCTAATATGTGTACATTTTTTTTAAGAACAAATCAAATAATCATAACTAATTATTAAGAACAAGACATAGCTAAGCAATTTATCCAACTCAAATCTCAACAAAAAATGGGGATCGAATTAATTTAGGAGATTTCAACAATAATGGGTTAAGGGTTAATATTGAGGGTAATACAAGGAATAGTTTGTTAGGCTCAAAGGGGTTTACTAAGGGTTAATTGTGGAGGTAGGCTTTTCATGGCTTGAATGGGTTAATCCTAAGTACCTCTATCATTTTGATATATCAAATCAAATAGTGTGGTCTCAACATGCATAATCAGGCAAGTTCTAGAACAACAGTTCAATATTGGTACACTCAAAGCAATAATAGAAGTGAGCATGAAAGAATTAATAGATACTCAAAAGGCTCAAAAATCTCACAGAAATTATGGCTTTTTGATGTTTAAATCTGTGGGATTCAATTCAAGATAATACCTAAATTTGGGGAAACAACCTAAAATTTTAAATTCTTAAACATCATCTTATCATGCTTGATTTTCAAGTGTCTTAAAGTTTAACAATCAATGCATGAATGCCTATGTTTTAATTTAAGATATATCAATCAAAATTATCAGTCAATCAAAATTCATTTTAAACATGATATGAGAGATTCACAAGAGAATAAAGCAATATTCAGGGATTTTTCAGATAATGAAATAAATACCCCCACACTTAAGATGTACATTGCCCTCAATGTACAAGGTTATATATATAAGAAAAATATAAGATCATAAGATAGGGAGAGAATTAAAACTTCCTGAGTACTGAATGAATGTCCTAGTTTGGTGAGAACAATGATTGACAATAGAGTAGGGCATGATGCTAAGGAAGAAATAAGCTTGTAGTAATCATAAAGAGAAGCCGTGTTTAGAGAATACATGAATTATAAAAAAAAATAATTAAGAATAAAAGTGGAAGTAAAAGAAATAATGTAATTTTGTAAGTGGCACGGTCATCGCACACGCCCGTGTGGGTCGTGAATTGGGAGTTCATCACAGGTCTTCAGACATGTCTATGTGCGATATGGTTCGTTTCTTCCACGCCCATGTTCCTATGCACATGCCCGTGTTATTTTGGCAGTGTCGACCACGGGTGTTAGACACGGGCGTGTCTCATACCTGTGTTAGTTTCTCAGTTTTGACCACGGTCCTCAGGCACGGGCATGTCGAACACCCGTGTTGTTTTGGCAGGTTCGCCCACGGCCATGTCGCACGGTCGTGGCGGTTCATCGTTGCCCGTGTTTTGGGAAAATCTTGCCCTGATTCCACACGATTTTACTCACCCGTGCGCTTGGCCGTGTCCCTGTGGTAAACTCAAGTTGCCTCCTGAGAAGCACTTGTTTATAGTCTTAGCTCAACTTCCCTTGCTGATGTATTCAGCGAGGTTCGTGGAGTCGTAGCTCCTCTCCATCGTCCTTAAAATTCTCGCCGTTATAAAGTTTGAGGCGATGACCATTTACCTTGAAAGTTCCTTGTGATGGATGACTTACCTCTACTCTGCCATATGGAAAGACAGATTGAACTACGAAAGGTCCTGACCATTGTGATTTAAGTTTTCCAGGAAACAATTTGAGTCTTGAATTATAGAGCAAGACAAAATCTCCGACTTCGAATTGCTTTTACTGCTTCAAGCAAGCGTCATGGCGTCGTTTTGTTGCTTCCTTGTATAGCCGTGAATTTTCGTATGCATTGGCTGTAACATCCCGAAATAG
Source organism: Gossypium anomalum (assembly GCA_025698475.1). Taxonomy (NCBI): domain Eukaryota; kingdom Viridiplantae; phylum Streptophyta; class Magnoliopsida; order Malvales; family Malvaceae; genus Gossypium; species Gossypium anomalum. The sequence goes on along the minus strand of CM046968.1, from coordinate 61,737,648 downwards.
GGCTTAAACGGAACAGTGGTTGCGAAATCACAAATCCGAGGTAGAAAAATTTATTTTATTATTATTTTGAGGTCTATGATATGTTTGCATGATTGTGTGAAAAGTTCGTGAAGAAATTCTATGCATAAAGTACTTAATTTGAAATTAGGGACTAAATTGAATAAATTGCAAAACTTGTGTTCTAGAAGTATTTTGCATAAAATTGAATTAGAATATTAATTAGGAGGTCTTAAATAGAAATTTGACCAATTTTAAGTTCATGGACAAAATTAGGACATGGAAGGAATTTTTGAAAGTTTAGTAGTAAGGGCATTTTGGTCATTTAGGGGTAAAATGAATTAAAATACAAAATTAAAAGCCAATTTTGCTCATCTTCTTCATGGAGGCCAGAAATTAGCATGGGGAAGCCATGGCTAGGGTTTTCAAGCTTTCCAAGCTCAATAGTAAGTGATTCCAAGCCCTGCTTTTTAATGTTCTTTATGTTTTGAGTCCATTAGCTCGATAAAGCTTATGCTAGCAATAATTTAAGTTAGGGTTCATATTTGGAAAAATACCCATAGGTGAAATTTGTGTATTTTGGTGTTTTATGATAGAATATGAGGTTTTAAATTATGTTAGACAACTTGTACTACTCGGTTTTAAGCAAAAACGAGTAAAAGGACTTAATCGGTAAAAATACCTAATAGTCATAAGTGCTTGTTAGAGTATGAATTTGATGCTACCATAGAAGGGAAAAATGACCAGCATGTCATGAAACATAAGAAAATAGGCTGAAGTTTAATTTACGAGCTTTGGGGAAAAAGTGTAAATATGCAAAAGTTTAGGGGCAAAATTGTAATTTTCCCAAAATATGATTTTGAGTCAATTTGAATAATGTGAGTCCTAATTAGACTATATTTTAAATGATAGAGCAAGGAAAACTGAAATTCGGCTAAAATGGAGAAAATACCAAGTTGTAGACGAAAAATGGTAAAAGTAGCTATTTTTGCATACGAGGTAAGTTTACATGAAATAAATGCAATATTCTTTTATTTTACATTATTATTGTCAATTTCAGCATTTATATACTTATTTCATGAGAATATTTAAAGTCGAATTAAAGGCGAAGTGTGACAGAAAAAGCATTAGGAAGCCCCGTTTGAACCTTATGAATGTTAGGATATTGGGGTTGACAGACAGACAGACAGAGCAGAAAATGAGCCATGTAAGTCCATATCGGATATATGGCTTTGGAGACAGAATGAGTCATGTAAGCCCATATTAGATATATATATGGCATTGGAGACAGAATAATTCATGTAAGTCCATGTCGAAGACATGGCATTGGCGAGATATTGATAGAGCAGAACGACCCCAGTATCCTTAGTATTCCGAGTGGTTCAATGGGTCATTGTACACGTTAAATTACAGTGAATTATCAGCAAAAGGGAAGGTAGATTATATTTATGAATAGTGAAAGGTCAGGTAAGAGAGAAGGTATGTGAGTAAAGAAGAAGGTAGAAAATGAGAAGTAAAGAAAGTTTATGAGGCTAGGTGACATTATGTATAATCATTCATTATGCTGAATGTTGTAATTTATTTGCTTGTAAGCTTACTAAGCCTAGTGCTTACTCTCTTTATTTTCTTTTTCTTATAGTTTTTATCAAGCCACTCGGGGATCGAAGGAAACGTCGGAGACCCGATCACACTATCGAAGGAATCACATTGGTATAGTTAGACGTTTAGTTTTGTGTATGGCATGTATAGTAACTTGGTTTCTTTTGATATGATATGATCAATGAATGATGTGTAAATACTTGCTAGTGATTAGCTAATAGAATGGCTGATGATATACATGTTTAATTGTATGTATGAATAAGTAGTAACTATCACATGAAAACTAAGAAAAATGTGAAAGTAACTTAAAAACAGATTCAAGTATCAGAAATAATGTGATTTTGAAAAATCACTAAAAATAGTAGAGACATGTTTTGATGGTGAATAATATATGAAATTAAAGCTTATTATGTCTATTTTCTTATGGAATAATCAAAACAGGTAAAGGTATTATATTTTATGAGATATCTGAGTTTTAGTGAAACAGGGTCAGATAAAATTCTAGATCCCCTGTTTCAACTTTGGAAATTCACCATAAGTTGTAAAAAAATAATTAGGTGGTGTAATTTATATGGTTAGAATCCTTATTGAATCTAGTTTTAATAGAAACAAACTGTATAGTTATATTAATTTTTTATAGGGAGAAAAGTGGTTCGTAGTAAGTAGAGGTCAGTGCAGTCGAATTCTGAAACAGGGGTAAATTTAAATAATAAACTGTACTAATTGGCTAAGTAAAAAATTCTAGAAAAAAATTAGTAGATAGATATATGAGTCTAGTTTCAGAAGAAATTTACGGATCTTAATTTTGAGTTTTAAAACTCGAGAAATGAATTTTTAAGCAGCTATGACGCATAAAAATAGTTTATTCCGAAAATTAAAATAAGTGGTTTAGAGTTGTTTAAAAGGTAAGATAAGTTTAGTAACACCTCAAGCATGACTCCGGTGACGGTTTCGGGCGTGGGGGCGTTGCATTCGGAGTCAAGCTTGAGGTGTTACTAAACTTATCTTACCTTTTAAACAACTCTAAACCACTTATTTTAATTTTCGGAATAAACTGTTTTTCTGCGTCATAGCTGCTTAAAAATTCATTTCTCGAGTTTTAAAACTCGAAATTAAGATCCGTAAATTTTTTCTGAAACTAGACTCATATATCTATCTACTAATTCTTTTCTAGAATTTTTGACTTAGCCAATTAGTACAGTTTATTAGTTAAAATTACCCCTGTTTTAGAATTCGACTGCACTGACCTCTACTTACTACGAACCACTTTTCTCCCTATACAAAATTAATATAACTATACCGTTTGTTTATATTAAAACTAGATTCAATAAGGATTCTAACCATATAAATTACACCACCTAATTATTTTTTTACAATTTATGGTGAATTTCCAAAGTTGAAATAGGGGATCTAGAATTTTCTCTGACCCTGTTTCACTAAAACTCAGATATCTCATAAAATATAATACCTTTACCTGTTTTGATTATTCCATAAGAAAATAGACATAATAAGATTTAATTTCATATATTATTCACCATCAAACCATGTCTCTACGATTTTTAGTGATTTTTCAAAATCACATTATTTCTGATACTTGAATCTGTTTTTAAGTTACTTTCACATTTTTCTTAGTTTTCATGTGATAGTTACTACTTATTCATACATACAATTAAACATGTATATCATCAGCCATTCTATTAGCTAATCATTAGCAAGTATTTACACATCATTCATTGATCATATCATATCAAAAGAAACCAAGTTACTATACATGCCATACACAAAAACTAAACGCCTAACTATACCAATGTGATTCCTTCGATAGTGTGATCTGGTCTCCGACGCTTCCTTCGATCCCCGAGTGGCTTGATAAAACTATAAGAAAAAGAAAAATAAAGAGAGTAAGCACTAGGCTTAGTAAGCTTTACAAGCAAATAAATTACAACATTCAAAGATAATGAATGATTATACATAATGTCACCTAGCCTCATAAACTTTCTTTTACTTCTCATTTTCTACCTTCTTCTTTACTCACATACCTTCTCTCTTACCTAACCTTTCACTATTCATAAATATAATCTACCTTCCCTTTGCTGATAATTCACTGTAATTTAACGTGTACAATGACCCATTGAACCACTCGAATACTAAGGATACTGGGTCGTTCTCTGCCTATCAATATCTCGCCAATGCCATGTCTTCGACATGGACTTACATGAATTATTCCTCGTCTCCAATGCCATATATATATATCTAATATGGGCTTACATGGCTCATTCCTGTCTCCAAAGCCATATATCTGATATGGACTTACATGGCTCATTTCTGCTTTCATCCCGTCTCTCACAACCCCAATATCCTAACATTCCTAAGGTTCAAACGGGCTTCCTAATGCTTTTTCTCTCACACTTCTTTAATTCGACTTTAAATATTCTCATGAAATAAGTATATAAATGCTGAAATTGACAATAATAATGTAAAATAAAAGAATATTGCATCTATTTATGTAAAATTACCTCGTATGCAAAAAATAGCTACTTTTACCATTTCATCCCAAACTTGGTATTTTCTCCATTTTAGCCCGAATTTCAGTTTTCCTTGCTCTATCATTTAAAATATAGTCTAATTAGGACTCACATTATTCAAATTGACTCAAAATCATATTTTGGGAAAATTACAATTTTGCCCCTAAACTTTTGCATATTTACACTTTTTCCCAAAGCTCAGAAATTAAACTTCAGCCTATTTTCTTATGTTTCATGACATGCTGGTCATTTTTCCTTCTATGTCAGCATCAAATTCATACTCTAACAAGCACTTATGACTATTAGGTATTTTTATCGATTAAGTCCTTTTACTCGCTTTTGCTTAAAACTGAGTAGTACAAGTTGTCTAACATAATTTAAAACCTCATATTCTATCATAAAACACCAAAATACACAAATTTCACCTATGGGTATTTTTCCAAATATGAACCCTAACTTAAATTATTGCTAGCATAAGCTTTATCGAGCTACGGACTCAAAACGTAAAGAACATTAAAAACTAGGGCTTGGAATCACTTACTATTGAGCTTGGAAAGCTTGAAAACCCTAGCCATGGCTTCCCCCATGCTAATTTCGGCCTCCATGAAGAAGATGAGGAAAATTGGCTTTTAATTTTGTATTTTAATTCATTTTACCCCTAAATGACCAAAATGCCCTTACTACTAAACTTTCAAAAATTCCTTCCATTTCCTAATTTTGTCCATGAACTTAAAATTGGTCAAATTGCTATTTAAGACCTCCTAATTAATATTCTAATTCAATTTTATGCAAAATACTTCTAGAACACAAGTTTTGCAATTTATTCAATTTAGTCCCTAATTTCAAATTAAGTACTTTATGCATAGAATTTCTTCACAAACTTTTCACACAATCATGCAAACATATCATAGACCTCAAAATAATAATAAAATAAATTTTTCTACCTCGAATTTGTGGTTTCGCAACCACTGTTCCGTTTAGGCCCTATTTCGGGATGTTACATTGGCTCGCCACTCATCTAACTCCTTCAGCTGTATCAACATGTTTTGGCCTGCAAGTTTAGGATCAAGGTTTAGAAATTTAATTGCCCAAAAAGCTTTATACTCTAGTACGAATGGTAGATGGAAGCTTTTCCCATAAACGAGTCTGTACGGTGATGTTCCTATGGGAGTCTTAAAAGCAGTTCTATAAGCCCATAAAGCATCATCTGCTTTCATCATCCAGTCTTTCCAATTTGATTCTACTGTCTTTTCGAGAATTCGTTTGATTTCTCAGTTTGCCACTTCAACTTGTCCACTGGCTTGAGGATGATATGGGGTGGCTGTTCTGTGGTAAACTCCGTATTTCTTAAGAGTTTTCTCAAATTGGGTGTTACAGAAATGAGTGCCCCTGTCATTAATAATTGCTCTAGGTGTTCCGAATCTTGAGAAGAGTTTCTTAAGGAAGCGTACTACTACTCTAGCATCATTAGTAGGTAAAGCTTGGGCTTCTACCCATTTGGACGTATAATCAACCGCTACTAAGATGTAGTTATTCCCAAACGAACTTGGGAATGGACCCATGAAGTCGATACCCCAAACGTCAAATATTTCACATGGAAGCATATAGTTTTGAGGCATTTCATCACGTTTGGAGAGGTTACCTGTTTGTTGGCATTTGTCACAAGAAGCCACATACCTGTTGGCGTCATTGAATAACGAGGGCCAATAAAAACTTGATTCAAGTATTTTATGCACGGTTTTAGTTCCACTATAGTGTCCTCCAGTTGGTCCTGAGTGGCAATGTTCTAGTATCTTTGATGTTTCTAACCTTGTAACACATCTTCGAATGATTTGATCTGCACATATGCGAAAAAGAAAAGGGTCGTCCCAAAAGTAGTATTTCACATCACTAAAGAATCTCTTCCTTTGCTAGTATGTCAACCCTTTTGGGATAATATTAGTGTCCAAAAAATTTGTGATGTCTGCAAACCAAGGTACCTCAGAATCAGATATAGCAAAAAACTGTTCGTTACGAAACGAATCATTAATTTCGGCTTCATCTAGTTTTCTGATATTTGAGTTTTCAAGCCTGGACAGATTATCCGTCGTAAGATTTTCAGCTCCTTCCTTATCCTGAATTTCTAAGTTGAATTCCTGCAATAACAAAATCCATCGACTAAGTTGAGGTTTTCCATCAATTTTAGTTAAAAGGTATCGAAGGGCAGAATGATTAGTGTAGAAAACAACTTTAGACAATATGAGATATGATCAGAATTTATCAAATGCAAAAACCACAACTAGCAATTCTTTTTCGATGGTGGTGTAGTTTTCTTGTGCGGCTGTCAATGTCTTACTAGCATAATAGATAGGTTGGAAGTGCTTGTCTCTTCGTTGTCCCAAAACTGCACCTACTGCATAGTCACTCGCATCGCACATTAGTTCAAAAGGTAAGTTCCAGTCAAGTGCAATTATAATTGGAGCATCAATTAATTTATCTTTTAAGGTGTTAAATGCTTCCAAGCATTCCTGATCGAAATTAAAAGGCATATCTTTTTCTAGTAATTTAGTCAAAGGCTTAGCTGTTTTAGAAAATCTTTAATAAATCTTCTATAAAAATTGGCATGTCCTAAAAAGCTTCTAATAGCCTTTACCGAACTAGGAGGTGGTAATTTTTCGATTGTTTCAATTTTAGATTTATCCACTTCAATCCCTTTACTAGAAATTTTATGCCCTAATATGATACCTTCTTGAACCATGAAGTAACACTTTTCCCAATTAAGTATAAGGTTCGTTTCCTCACATCTTATTAAAACTCATTTTAAATTTTTAAGGAAAAAATGGAAAGAGTTATTGAATACCGAGAAATCATCCATAAATACCTCCATGATGTCTTCCACGAGTTAGTCAAAGATGGCCATCATGCAGCGCTGAAAAGTGGCAGGGGCGTTACATAATCCAAAAGGCATTCTACGATAAGCAAATGTACCGTATGGGTATGTGAATGTTGTCTTTTCTTGATCTTTAGGAGCTAATGGAGTTTGGAAATAGTCGGAGAGTCCGTCTAAAAAACAGTAGTACATGTGTCTGGATAATCTTTCCAACATTTGGTCAATGAATGGCAATGGAAAGTGATCTTTCCTTGTGCCATCATTCAAATTTCTGTAATCAATACAAAGTCTCTAACCTGTGACTGTCATTGTTGGGATTAATTCATTTTTCTCGTTAGCCACGGTCGTCATGCCTCCTTTCTTAGGAACAACCTGCACTAGACTTACCCAAGAACTATCAGAAATAGGATAAATAATTCCAGCATCTAGAAGTTTAATTACCTCAGCTTTAACAACTTCTTTCATATTAGGGTTCAGTCGTCTTTGAGCTTGCACACAAGGCTTATATTCATCTTCCATTAAAATTTTATGGGTACAAAAAGAGGGGTTGATCCCTTTGATGTCAGAAATTTTCCAAGCTATGGCCTTTTTATGTTCTTTTAGTACTCGGATTAATTCTTCCTTTTCCTTGGGTTGTAGGTTAGCAGCAATAATCACTGGTAATGTAGAATTATTTCCAAGGTATGCATATTCCAAGTGATCTAGAAATTATTTAAGTTCCAGTTTGGGAGGTTCTTCAATAGAGGGTTTTTGTTTAAGTTCATCGTTCATCTTAATACCCTCATATTCTGCTTGTCTTAAGGAACATTCATTGGGGTCATCATCTGCCTCCTCCCCTTGAGCTAGACACAGTTTCGTCATGTCCTTTCCTATAATTTCCTGAAGAGAGTCTTGAGTAGCATGATCAATAGAGTCAATAAAATAACATGAATCATCTTGTTCCCTAGAAAATCTCATAGCATCATAAATTTTAAAGATAATCTCCTCGTTACCTACTCTAAGTACCAATTTACCATCACCCATATCGATTACAGCCCTAGCAGTGGCTAAAAATAGACGCCCTAAGATTAAAGGTGTTTACACGTCTTCATCCATATCAAGCACAATGAAGTCAACAGAGAATATGAATTTATCTACTTTCACAAGTACATCTTCTATAATACCCCTAGGATATTTAACAGATCTATCAGCTAGTTGAATACTTATCCTAGTGGGTTTGGGTTCCCCAAGACCAAGTTGTTTGAACATTTTATATAGCATCAAATTAATGCTAGCGCCTAAATCGGCTAGTGCTTTCTCAACATTCAAACTACCAATTAAGCAAGGGATAGTGAAACTTCCTGGATCTTTCAGTTTGGTTGGCAGTTTATTTTGGAGTATTGCTGAACATTCCTCGTTGAGTTCCACTGTAGATAAGTCTTCAAACTTCCTTTTATTTGTTAGGAGTTCCTTCAAAAATTTTACGTATGTAGGCATCTGTGAGATAGCTTCAACAAAACGTAAGTTGATATGTAATTGTTTAAAAAGTTCAAGAAACTTACCGAATTGTGCATCCATACGGTCTTTTTTCAATTTTACTGGATATGGAACTGGTGGTTTATACTCCTTCGGTACTGGTTCGTCACTATTTTTGGGTTTTTCCTCCTCCCTTTTGCTTGTCACGGCTTCTTGTATTAGCTTATTTTCAGATTCAGCTAATACTTTCCCACTTCTTAGTATAACTGCTTTCACATGCTTGCTTGGTTTGCTGTTACTATGTAAACCACCTCGTGGGTGTTCGGACAGTAGTTTGGATAGCTGCCCTATCTGAGTTTCGAGTCCTTGAATTGATGCTTGTTGATTTTTTAGTACTTTCTCGGTATTCTGGAAATGATTTTCTAACACCAAGATGAATTTGGATAGCATCTCCTCAAGGTTCGGCTTCTTTTCTTATTGATAAGGTGGCTGTTGGAAACCTTGAGGATTCTATGGCCTTCAACTTCCTTGACCACCCCAAGAGAAATTTGGGTGGTTCTTCCAACGTACATTGTAAGTATTACTAAATGGGTTATTTTGAGATCTGAAATTATTGTTACCCATATAGTTGACTTGTTCTTCTTCGGTTGTAGGATTGAATAGTGGGTATTCTGTAAGCACACCTCCTCCACTTGAATCGTACCTCATCGCTGGATGTACCTGCGTAGAACCAAGTAAACCATCAATTTTCTTATTCAGAAGTTCTACCTGATTTGACAACATAGTGACTGAATCGATGTTATAAACGCCTGCTGTTTTCATTGGCTTAGTCTTCATGATTTACTGCTGATAGTTATTCAGTGACATCTCCTCGATGAATTTAGATGCCTCTTCAAGTGTCTTGTTATTGATGGTTCCACCGGTAGCTGCATTAATCATTTGTCTTGTCGAAGGGTTCACACCATTATAGAACGTTTGAACTTGTAGCCATAGAGGTAACCCATGGTGTGGGCACCTTCGCAAAAGGTCCTTGAATCTCTCCCATGCATCGTAAACTGTTTCTGAGTCCATCTGTACAAAAGAAGAAATATCATTACGCAACTTAGCTGTTTTTGCCGATGGAAAATATTTTAATAGAAATTATTCGGTCATTTGCTCCCAAGTGGTAATGGACACTCGTGGTAGTGAGTTTAACATTGTTTATCTTTATTCCTCAGTGAAAAAGGGAATAACCAAAGGCAAATGGCATCGTCAGAAACACTATTAATTTTGAAAGTGTTGCACAGTTCTAGGAAATTTGCCAAGTGCGTATTGGGGTTCTCATCCTGCAAACCATCAAACCGAACAAATTGCTGTATCATCTGGATCGTGTTAGGTTTCAGTTCAAAATTATTTGCAGCAATAGTAGGTCTAACTATACTTGACTCAGTTCCTGTAAAATTAGGTTTAGCATAATTATACATAGTACGATGAGCAGGATTCTGATTTGCTAATTCAGCGGGTATGGCTGGAGGTAGCGGATTGTCTTGATTTTCAACCATCTCTTCAGTAGTAGTTGAGATATCATCCTCTTGCTCTTCTTCTGTGTATCTTAAGCTTCCCCTGATTTCTCGTCAGTTTCTACGAGCTGTATGATCAATTTCCTCGTTGAAAAGCAATGGTCCTAACGGGTTTCTTCTAATCATAAACTATAAGAACCTGCCAGGAGAAAAACAAAAAAAAATTAGTAAAGTAAAAATTAAAGTTAAATTGCAAGAAAATAAATGGCTAAAGTAATAAAAATTGAGCGTTACTAATATCTTAGTCCCCGGCACTGGCGCCAAAAACTTGATCGTCGATTTTCCGTGTGATAAGTTTTATAAATTTGTAAAGACTCATTCTTGAAACTGACTATGATCACGACGTAGGCAAGTGTACCTATCGAACAGTAGTATAGCTTTAGCAAGACCGGTTTGTCGAACCCAAAGGACTATGAGTACTAAAAATGACCGTCTTTTTATTATCTAGCCAAATAAAATAGGATTGTTTTGACTAACTAATTAAACTAAGAGCTTGCAGAAAATTGGGAAATTACTATTGTGGAAAATGATTGATTGAGACAATACCTAAGGAAAAATCCACCTAGATTCTTACTTGTTATTCTGGCTCCGAATTGGACGATTTAGTCATTCAACTTGTTCCGTAGAAATCCCTAATGTATATTATTATCCCTTTCGAGAATAACAACGTCTAATCCCTAGGTTGAATAACCGAGAGTTATCTCTAATTAACACCCTAAGGTTGCATTAACTTGATCTATGGATTCCCTTATTAGGTTTCACCCTAATCCGGTAAAATCTTGTCACCCTATCTCTAGGCGCGCAATCAACTTCGCTTAATTACGACAAAGTTACTCTTAGTCAGGGTCTATTCCTCCTCCAACTAAGAGTAGTAGCTCGAAGTGATATTCTAAAATACCAAAATAAGAATTAAGAACAGGTAATTAAGAACAAGTTAAATATTTATCATATGATTCAGAAATAATAACAAGGTTTAGTCATAGGTTTCATCCCCCTTAGGTATTTAGGGGTTTAGTTCATAACTAAACAAGAACACACCTCAGAATAATAAAAATTACAAAACATAAAGAAAACCCAAACCTCCTGAAAGGGAGATTGAGGAGAGATCTTCAGTCTTAATGGTGGCTCCGTCTTCTAAGATGGATTAATCAGCTTCCTCGGAGTAATTCCTTACTCTCTATTATCCATCTCCCTTTTCTTCCTCCTTTAGGGTGTATTTATAGGCTTTGGAATGCCTAAGAAGCCCTAAAATTTTGCCTTTTCTGAATGAAGCTTAACTAGGGTTTGGTAGGGACACACCCGTGTTGCACGGCCGTAGGTGATTACTTCAGGCCGTGTTCGAGCCTGTTAGATTGGCACGAGCATGTGAGCTGCCCATGTGAATCGTGCTTCAATTCTGCCAGATTGACACGGCCGTGTAATCTGCCCATGTGAGGAGGTCCAGGTCGTGTTGATTTCATGCTTTGGCCAATTTTTTTCATTTTTGGCCCGTTTCTCATTCCTTTCACTCTCCTATGCTTACCTGAGAATAAAACTTGAAATTAACGCATTAGGAGCATCGAATTCATCAAATCTAAGGAGAAATCATTCATAAAATGCGTTAAGCATGGGTTATAAATATGTATAAATTACGGTTTATCAGCGTCTACGAAAGAGCTTCAATAAATGGTAAGTTAATATGTAATTTTTTTAATAATTTAAAGAACTTACCGAGTTGTTCGTTTGTGTGGTCTTTCCTTGTCGTATTTGGATATGGAACAAGTGGTATATAATATTTAATGACCGAATTCTGCTTATTTTGGCGTACCTCAACCTTACCATTGTTTACCACAGTTTCTTACCTCGGTTCAGCTTCGAATTCAGCTAACCCTTTTTCATTTCAAACAGTAATCGCATGAAGCTGCTCCCTTGGGTTAGTTTCAGTGTTACTCGGCAAGCTACCTTGTGGTCATTCGGAAACCATCTTTGCCAACTGGCCTATTTGATTCTCGAGCCCTTAAATTGATGCTTACTAATTTTTAATAGCTGTCTCAGTGTTTTGGAAATGAGTTTCTGACACTAAGACGAATTTTGTAAGCATCTCTTCAAGGTTTGGTTTCTTCTCTTGTGGGTAAGGTGGTTGTTGAAAACCTAGAGGATGTTGTGGCCTTTTATTTCCTTGACCACCCCTCGAGAAATTGGGATGGTTCCTCCAACCTGCATTATAAGTGTTACTATACGGCTTCTTTTGAGGTCTTGAATTATTACCCATATAGTGGACTTGTTCCTCCTCAGTGCTAGGGTTGAAGGACGGATAACCTGTGTTGTGCACTTTTCCTCCATTTGAATCACACCTCTTTACTGGATGTACCTGAGTAGAACCATACAAACCATCAATCTTTTTATTTAAAAGTTCTATCTGGTTATATAGCATAGTGATCGCGTCGAGGTTGAAAACACCAGCTACTTTTGTTGGTTTCGTTCTCATGACTTGCCACTGATAGTTATTCAGTGACATTTCTTCAATAAATTCGTAAGCTTCTTCAGGTGTTTTGTTGTTTAAAGTTCCACCGGCGGCTGCATCGATCAATTGCCTTGTTGAAGGGTTCACACCATTGTAAAAAGTTTGAATCTGTAGCCATAGAGGTAACCCATGGTGAGGGCACCTTCTCAATAAGTCCTTGTACCTCTCCCATGCATCATAAAGTGTTTCTAAGTCCATCTGCACAAAAAAAGAGATATCATTCCGTAATTTAGCTGTTTTAGCCGGCGAAAAATATTAAAGTAAAAATTTTTCAGTCATTTGTTCCCAAGTAGTGATTGACCCTCGTGATAACGAGTTTAACCATTGCTTAGCCTTATTCCTTAATGAAAAGGGAAATAACCGAAGGTGAATGGCATCGTCAGAAATGCCATTGATATTAAAGGTGTCGCATAATTCCAGAAAATTTGCTAAATGAGTGTTTGGATCCTCGTCCTGCAAATCATCAAACTGAACAAACCGTTGTATCATTTGAATCATGTTAGGTTTTAGTTCAAAATTATTCAGCAACAGCAGGTCTAATGATACTCGATTTAGTTCCTGTTAAATTAGGTTTAGCATAATCATACATAGTACGAGGAGCAGGATTCTAATTTATTGATTTGCAGCAATCATAGGAGCTAATGGATTATTCTGATTATTAGCCATCTCCTCGATTGTAGCAAGGATATCGTCCTCTTGCTCTTCCTCTATGTATTGTAGGCTTCGCCTTATTTCTATTCAGTTTCTGTGAGCTGTTCTCTCGATCTCACTGTCAAAAAGTAAAGGTCCTGACCGGTTCTTCCTAGTCATAAACTAGAGACACCTACCAGAAGCAAACAAAGGAAAAATTAGAAAAGAAAGATTAAATTAAAAACAAAAAGTAAATTGCAATGAAAGTAAAAATGGCTAAAGTAATAAAAATCAAGTGTTCCTCATATCTTAGTCCCCGGTAATGGCGCAAAAAACTTGATGGTTGCTAAACTAACTAAAAATTTGACTAAGGCAAGCGCACCTATCGAACAGTAGTATAGTTATGGTGAGACCAAAAATATCATATCCACAAGGACTAAGAGTACTAGTAATTACTATCTTTTTATTATCTAGCCTAAGAATTAAGGGATGTTTTAAACTAAGACTAATTATCTAATTTACTAAGATTATGACAGAGATAGAAGTTGGATAATATTATTGGAAAATCGATGGAGAAGACAATACCCAAGGAAAAATTCACCTAGACTTCACTTATTACTTTTGAATTAAATTATTTATTCACTTGACTTAATCCATAGAAATCCCTAATTTATGTTAATATCCCTCTCGAGACTAAAAACAACTGACTCTAGGTTGATTAATTGAAATCTCTTTCTAATTAAAACCCCTATTATCGCATTAACTCGATCTATGGATTCCCTTATTAGATTTGACTCTAATCCGGTAGATTTATGTTGTCCTATCTCTAGGATTGCATGTAACTCTGCTTAATTATGAAAGATCTACTCTTAAATAGGGACTTTTGCTCCACTGAATAAGCACATCAAAACCTGAATTAATATCCTGGAATATTAAAGCAATGATTAAAACTCACAATTAAGAATAAGAACAAGTATTTATCATATAATTCAAATAGTAATAAGATCCGTCTTAGGTTTCATCCCCCTTAGGTATTTAGGGAGTTTAGTTCATAATAATGGAAAACATCTCTACAATTTGGGAAAACAACAAAACATAATGAAACCGAAAGAACTTATAAGGAAATTGAATGGAGATCTTCAGTCTTGAAGTAGATCCTACTTCCGAGCTAGTTCCAATGGCTGTCCTTGAGTATCTTCTGCCTTTTACTCTGCGTGTCCCCTTTAATCCTCTTCTCCCGTGTTTATATAGACTTTGGAATGCTTTAAAACCCTTAAAATTAGCCTTTTTCGAGTAGAATTAGACTTGGCTTCGACAGGGACACGGCCGTGTGCCACGCCAGTGTGAAGGTGCTCAAATCGTGTGTAATACTAAGTTGGTTTTTAGTCGACACGACCATGACACACGGGTGTGTGGCCTACCCGTGTGTCATACATGGGTGTGTAGATTACCCGTGTAGAAATGCCTAGACAGTGTGAAACACTTAATTAGGCCCATTTTGTCTGTTTTTGGCCCGTTTCTTGCTCCTTTCGCCTTCTTATGCTCACCTAAGTATAAAACATGAATTTAAAGGATTAGGAGCATTGAATTCAATGAAACCAAGGAAAACTCATCCAAAAATATGCTAGGCTTGGGGTAAAAATATGTATATATTATGGTTTATCAGTCTACATTGAAACATCCATTATACCCCATCTCGTTGTTAGGCAAAGCTTATAGTTAGTCAGAAACCCTATAATGCGAGTCACTCGAAGGTGACTTCTCCCTCTCCAGTTGTACGGCATCTTCATGCACTTTTAGCTCACACTTTGATCAGTAGGAGGGAGAGCACCAGAGTCGTTAGTACTCATGATGCCTATTTTCTATGGAGCATGGCCACCGGGCATATCTTTCACTTGGCATACTTCATCGCCTTAGCCTTCCGCCATTAGACTAACCGCCACAAGAAGGGCCCTATCTGTTTAGGTCCTTATGTGACTCACCTTGATTGACACTTCGGTCATTTTGACACACCAAAATAGTCCTCTACACTTACCCTAGTCGGCCAGATGTTCCCACAGAGAATCTCAAGCATGATTCATATGAGGATAATCGAATGGTGTTGTGGAGTGGATCTTTTCCAGTATCGATTATTTCATTTTAAAGCTCAGGATGAACCTGAGCACTTTACTAATGATGTTCCTTTCCATCACGAGGACCCACCACAGCCTCCACCTTCAAGTAGTACCGCCCTATTCCTTCTGCTGCTACTTTAGTGAACCTCCCTAAGCGATTCACTCGCTTCGAGTAGTACTGCATCTCCATATGTCAGCATCTCTATATCTCCTTTTCAACACCGATGACTCACGACATCGATGTGTCTGATGATGAAGACCATTGAGTCCTTTTGTTTTCTTTTATTTTTATTTCTATGTTCATTTTTTTCTTATACTTATTTTGTTTTTATCTTTTGAACTATATTTATTTTTATGGTTGTTTCTAATCGAGTATATTTTTATTAAATATTTACAGAGTTAATATATAGGTTTATTGAGGTTTCGTCTAGAAATTTTAGTGAATTTTTAGTTAATTAAAGAAAAAAGACTATCATTTACCTTTTATCTTCTTACCAAAATAAAAACACGAGAACACCATTTTTGAAGTTTAAAAGATTAGACCAAGCTTGCTGTTTTTCATATAAAAAATGAATCAATATATTGATAATCGGGAGAAAGGAAAAGTCTTCAAGTAGTCGTTGTCGAGGTGTTGGTAACTATTGTATTTTGTTAAGTTCGTATTAGATGTTATTATGCTTATTAATGTTGAAATCATAGTTGTATATATATTTCTATATGTGTATAATAAACATGTTTGTTCAAGGTAATTGTAACAGTGATCAAAAACTTGTATGATAAAATATGGCTTTCGTATTTGTTCAAATTGAAACATGTTATGCTATGGAGAGTTGGTATCAAATTAACCTTATTATTTGCTTAATTTCATGAAAAGATTAAAGTATAAAGGTTAAAGCACGAGTGATCTTAGTGAATAGTTAGGATACAAATGACGTGTCATTA
Organism: Gossypium anomalum; assembly: GCA_025698475.1. Classification (NCBI taxonomy): domain Eukaryota; kingdom Viridiplantae; phylum Streptophyta; class Magnoliopsida; order Malvales; family Malvaceae; genus Gossypium; species Gossypium anomalum. Next base: position 61,721,455 of record CM046968.1, on the reverse strand, counting down.
GTGTGTTTCAGGCACTAGTTGCTGGTGATTACAGTATCGAGTACTTTGTACCAGTGTTACAGTTTCAGGCACTTAGTGCCGGTGATTACAGTTTCACGTACTATGTGCCAGTGATGGATACCATACGGATGGCTTGAGATCCTGCATGTGTTGCAGATTCTCTAAAGCTTGTGTGAGTAGCATCCTATATCAGTTAATGTCCTTTTGCCCGCTTGTGTGATCATTACCCTCCCGCATATCCGAAGTCAATTTATTATTGTTATCCGGGCAAAATAGTTGGTTATTAAAATAGAAATGAAATAAAATGGTATGATAAATTATAGTTGTTTGATTATATCTTGGTATATGGTTCTTAACATGTTATGTATTTGTGATATGAACTATTCAGGCTTAATCATTTTTTTAGTTGGAATGTTGGAACAAGACAAAGGAATGTTAAATTCTATGTTATGTATGACTTGTAAATTAAGTTGACAAATTATCGGACTTTTGCTATCATTTGGAACATCGTTGGAGATCACAGTATCTGACAATTCTTTCAGGAGCAATTTGTTCATTTTGGTCTAGTTATAATGGTATGTAAATAGGATTTCAATATGTTTATGTTAATGGATATCGTGGTGATGACTAATTTCATTTGGGTTGTGAATTTGTATATTTGTGTTTTGGTATAACTTGTTACTTGATGCTTTTGTTGATGAGTTGTCGTTGAAATGGTCATTTTGGTTTTGGTAACTTATGAAATTAAGATGGAAGATGTTTTGTATTTGAAGGTGGTATGAAATATGATTTTAGCATATAGTATTTGGAACTTAGTTGATGGTTGAATGGGATTAACATGTTGATTATGTTTGGTTTGCTTGATTGTTGTTTAAGTTTGAAATGTGGTGTCATTGAAGGCATATTGGTTACGCACATAGGTTGACTGTGAGTTGATATATTTTTGCATGTTTTGACATATTTTGAATAGGTTTGAATGTTGGTTAATGCATGGCTTGGAAGCACAGAATTTGTATGTGAATTGGTTTGTGGTTGGAGGTGTTTTGGGGCACACACGACCAGTGATACAGTTTGCCACATGGCCATGTGCCTCACATAGTTGCATGACATGACTATGTGGCCTCTTTGCTCTTTAGTACAGGTTTGTCCACACGGTCACAATTTGTTACACGGTTTGCCCGCATGGCCATGTTCTTGAGTCACATGGGCTGAGCTCTGTCACACGACCTAGCCACAGGACTGTGTGACACCTATTTTTACTTTTTACTCAAAATTTTGTAAAAGTTTCATTTTAATTTGGAATTGTTCTAGGTTTATTTTAAATGTTACTTAAGCTCGATTTAAGCCTCTTTTTATTGGATAACACGGAAATCATGAAATCAAGTTTTAAAGATAACTTTTCGGATATATTAAGATGCTCATCTATACCCAAAATATGGAGTTTTAAACCAAATTTGCCAAATAAACTTAATAAATATATTTCAACTCTCAGAGCCTTTTACCTTTCGGTAAACTTTTCCTCTTCTATTGAAAGCCGGTTCCTATAAGTATCCATTTTCCAGATATGAAACATGAATTTCTCAATCTGCACTAACACCATGACCCAGAAATTCAATGAGAAAATATAAGAGATTTTAGGCGACAATTCATACAGAAAATCAAGAAATGGCGAAACCGAATGGTTCAATTGATCTTAAACTCCGTTCAAGAATAGTATCATTTTTCAACTTTCCCAGGGAACAACACAAGTGAAGATAAAACCAAAAGAAAACAGACAGGGGAGAATTAGAAGTCCACCTTCTGCAAAGAACCCAGATAAGATCTCAGCAAAAATTAAGCCCTAGAAACAAAATATATACTAAAACATGAAAACTAAAAGCTTGAAATAATTTTTATGATTAACAAAGAAACCCTAGAAACAAATAGCTAAGTCTAAAAGCCAAAATCGTAAAAATTCAAACCAAAGTAAAAGGAGAAAGATAAAAGAGTGTCGAATCGTAAAATTACATCATCGGCATCATCGGCGTTTTCTTGAGGGCGGCCTCATCATCTTTGTCGGGCGTCGCGAACGAGCAACAACTTCAATCTCCTCCTCATCGTCTTCTTCGCCGTTGACATGAGCGTTCATTCGCTCCTCTTTGATGAACACGAAGCATTGTACAGCTTCTTCATCTGAGGACGCTTCTTCAACGATTTTGCCATCTCTTCTTCAAGTTTATCGAACTTTTTTCCCTCTTTTATTTCCTTTCAATGATAAATGAAAATGAAAATAAAACAAAAGAGAATCAAAGGGACTTCGCGACAATCAAAGGTATTTTGATTTGGGGATTTTGGGAAACCGATTTGAAGATATCGAATTAGGGAAATTTTAGGGATTTGGAATTCAAGGTTTGAAGAACCAGGCGTTCGAGTAATCAATTGGGGAAAGTAAAAGGAATTTGGGGCTTATTTTTTGGCGGCTTTTTAAAAACGCCACTAAGTATGCAAACCAATAATTTTTCTTTTTTTTTCTTTATTATTATTATTATTATTATTATTATTATTATTATTTACTAAAATGGTTAAATTTTAATTTGGTCTCTCTAATATATTTAAATTTCAGATTTTTTTGCATATACTTTAATTTTTAATATCATTTATTCTATATATTTTTATAATATCATTAATTGATCCAAATAGTTAATATTATTAACTTTTTGATTAAAACATTACATGATAATATATAATTGGATAACATGAACTCAATCTACAACTTTACACACAATACCAGGACTAAAAGCAGAATTTAACCAAACATATATAATTGCTATCATTTGAGTGATCATCATTTGAGTGATCATGACTAAAATTTTAAATTTTGAAAAGTATAAAAGATAAAATTGATCAATTTGAAAAATACAGGGACTAAAACTAATCAAATTAAAATATAATGACTAAATTTTAAGTTTAAATTTCACTTAAATAAATTAAGTGTAGAGGAATTAATTTGAATTGAATTATTTTTAATATATCAAAATATTTTTAGATTAAATCTTAAACCATTTAATATATATATAAAGTTTGTCTATTATCTCTTAAATAATTTAAACTATAATCATAAGTTTAATATATTCAAATTAATATTATCTCTTTTACAATTATATAAGAAGTTGTTTAATATATAAATTAAAAAATACTAATTAATCTAAACCCTAAACCTCTTAACCCCTATCCCATAAACACTAAACCCTAAACCCTTAACCATTAACCCCAAACCCTTATACCTTAAACTCTAACCCTAACCCTTAAGCCCTAAATCATAATCCCTAAACCCATAATTCATCATAAACCTTCAAATACTAGTTAACTCCTAAACCTTAAACCCTAAATCATATATCTTAAACCATAGTTAACTTATAAACCTTAAACCCTAAACCATATATCTTAAACCATAAACATTAAACTATAATGATAATTAATTCAATATTTTAAATTCAATACTATCTCTTTACGATTATACAAGAAAATATTTAATATATTGTATAACCATAAATTTTAATAATTATTATTTTAGGGGTTATAGATTAGTGTTTATGATTTTTTTAGGGGTTAAGGGTTATATGACTTTTAGCGGCGTTTTACCAAAAGCGCTGCTAATGCTCTGGTTTTTAGCGACGTTTTACCAAAAGCGCCTCTAATGCTCCGGTTTTTAGCGGCGTTTTACCAAAAGCGCCGTTAATGCTCCGATTTTTAGCGGCGTTTTATCAAAAGCGCCGCTAATGCTCTGGTTTTTCGCGGCGTTTTACCAAAAGCGCAGCTAATGCTCTGGTTTTTAGTGGCGTTTTACCAAAAGCGCTGCTAATGCTCTAGTTTTTAGCGGCGTTTTACCAAAAGCGCTGCTAAGGCTCTGGTTTTTCGCAGCGTTTTACCAAAAGCGCAGCTAATGCTCTGGTTTTTAGCGGCGTTTTTGGTAAAACGCCGCTATTGCTCTGTGTTTTAAAATTTTTACGGCGTTTTTTGATAAAAAGCCACTAAAAACGCCACTAAAGTCCTATTTTCCTGTAGTGCAAAATACAACAAAATCCTTAACATTGCAATCACAATAGTAAAAATGATTAATAGAATAATTCTTTATACAGATACTAAATAAATGTATCTTTCCATAAGATACCATTTCATAAGGATGCATCTTTTTATGAGATACCCTTTTACATGGTTGTGTTGTTAAAAAATATGGAATGACTGAGATGTGCTTAAAGAAGTGCCCACTTCTTGAAGCACTTTGACAGACTGAACAATTTTCATATTTAGGTGATTGACAATTTACCAAATTAAATTTTAGGTTGTACTGATATTGTGGATTGTATCTAGACCATCAATTAAGATCGTATCATTTAGGGAAACATATTTGGAGAATCAGATCAGATTGATTTGAGCATATCTAATCCCTTTGTAACAGCTCGGTTTTAGCTAAATCGAAACAGTAGTTTTAGAACCACAAATTTGATGTCAAAAAATTATTTTAATATTATTTTCGGTATTGACAGCATGTTATTTGATACGGTGAAAATTTCGTGAGCTAATTTTATCGATTGGTTGGTTAACTTGATAAAAAAGATTAAATCACGTAAAATGCAAAAGTTGCATTCTACTTGTTAAAGGTGTTTAATTGCTATGATTTAATGAACCAAATGTCCTTATAATTTTATTAGTCCATGATTAGTGTAAGTGGACAATTATGGCCATCCATTATATGTTTTTATATGTTTATAACAAAGGTTATTATGGTAAATTAGTAATTAAGTTATAATTTAATAAAACAAAGAAAAAATTCATTTTCATTCATCTTTTTAGCAACCAAAAATAGAAAAGAAAGAAAAGGTTTGAAGCTTTCTAATGTTCGACACACTCCTAGCTTGATTAAGGTACGATTTTAGCTCGGTTTTTTATTATTTCTATGTTTTTGTAATCATTGCAGCTCAAGCTAGCTAGTCCGTACCTTTAATTTTGAAACTGTTAAAGATTTTGAGAGTTGCCATTGTTGAATCTATGTGTTCTTTGATGTTTAATGTTAAAATATGAAAGCTTGATGATAGTTTTACATGTTTTGTTAAGTGATTTTTTTATGAAAATGCATAATAGGGATTAAATTGTGAAATGTGCAAATTGTGTGGTTAAAATGTGAAATAAATAAAAGTTTTGGGCTGCTAGGGACATATATATAATTTGGCCAAGCATGGGTTTTGTTGAATTTTGTGAATTTTGTGTATTTGTGAAATAGGGGCGAAATTGATTAAATGCGAAAGTTTAGGGGCTAATGTGTAAAAATGCCCAAATGTGTGTTTTTGGATTAATTGAATGAGTAGATGAATTAATAAGTTAATTTTGAATTCATACAGATCAAGAAAGAAAGAATTCAGATTTAGATCAGGGGAAAAGCAAGGTTATCAAGTAGTCGACCCGATCCGTCAATTTCAAATACGAGGTAAGTTCGTATGTGATGATTACATTGTAAGTGTACGTTAAAATGCTTTAATATTTCATAAATTATTAAAATGGGATTATGGATAATGTATGAATTGTGAAAATGACTCTACGAATGCATTCGATTATAGAAATAAAATGTAACACCCTGAATTTGGGCCTAAAATTTTTGGGCCTCAAGCATAGGAGCGGTTGAAGGTAGCTTATAATATTTTGTTGTGCATGTAAATTTCGTTAATGAAGGCTTGTTTTAATGGTTAAGTGTGCTGAGAAGTGTTGGAGAAGTCTTGGGTTCAAACCTGGACTCTAGCAAAAATTTTGGTTTAAGGTGAATCAAACCCTGGGTGTAGTAGGTAAGCCTTAAGAATATTGTTGGAGAAAAAATGACACAAAAATGAGTGTGGTGTAGTGGCAAGGTGGCGCCACTTAGGGGACAAGGAAGTGACGCCATAGAGGAAGTAAGAGGTCCAAGGTTCAAGTCTTGGCTCTTGCAATATATTTTGGTTTTTCTTTTCAATAAATCTGGAAGCAAGTAGGTGCGCTTTAAAGTTTAATGTGTTGGATTTATGACACAAATGAGTTGATGGCCTAGTGATGGTGGCGTGAGTTGGCATGTGGGAGGACTTTGGTTCGAATCCCTTGGCACGCAAAGATTGATTATTTTGCTATGCTGGGACGGCAAGAGTTGGTGTTGGTTTTAAACTCTGGTGATGGAGGGATCCTACATCAGGAAGCTAACATAAGAGTAGATGGAGAGCTGGCTTTAAATAGAGAGAACCATGAGGAGAGTAAAGGTACCTTTCTTGGCTGATCCCTTTCGCTTTATGGCGTGCTCGTTTGGGTTGGGCGTCAGCTAAGAGTGCTCAGAGCGCGGATTAACTCCAGTCTCCTATTAGGTGTGTATTTCTCACTTCTTTGGTTGTAGGATGGCTACTTAGGGCCGCGATAGGCTGAAAGGGGCCATGTAGGCTCAATGGGCCTACGGGCCTAATTGGATAAGTTGTTTGATTGTGTAGTAAATATTGGACTAGGCTAGGTGAATCTCGTATCTGTGGCTAGATTTGGGCCAAGAAAGGGCTTTAGGCCCATTCGTATTGTCATTCTTGTTTAGAATACTTAGTTTACCAAATTACCAAAGTACCCCTAATTTATAAAATTACCGTTTTACCCTCGATTTACAAAATTACCAAAATACCCCTGGTTTGCAAAACTACCAAAATACCCCTGGTTTGTAAAATTACCAAAATATCCCTAGTTTGTAAAATTACCAAAATACCCCTGGTTTGTAAAATTACAAAAATACCCCTGGTTTGTAAAATTATTAAAATACCCCTGTATGGTAGAATTACCGATACCCTTGTGAGGTAAAATTACCATTTTGCCCCTAGGGTGATAAATGATCGTTTTGCCCTTGTGGGCAAGTGACTGACTTGGACTGTGTGGTTGACAGATTTGATTGTGAATATATGTTGGTGATATGGATGACTTGACTGTGATTGTTTGATTCAAATATGGGTATGATATTCTATTTCTGTATACGTATGCCATGACATATTATTTTTGTTGCATGGGATATGGGTTATATTGATGGAGGAAGCGTTCTGGCAGCCTCGCTGCAATCTGGTGGCTTTGCCACATATATATATATATATCTGTTCTGGTGGCCTAGCTACAATATCTGTATCTGGTGACTTCGTCACAATATTTGGCAGCCTCGCTGCAATTTTTGCGGTGTGTAGCGGTTAGGTGGGTCGAGAAGTCTCCCCACATGGAGTGTAGGGCTGGTACGGGTAGAGTGTAGCGGTTGGCTAGAGGCTGGGTTGGGATTGCATTCACATTCGATTACGATTACATTTGATATCTGATTCGATTCTATCACCTAACTCGATTCTCGATTCGATTCTAATTCGATTACGTAACTCCGATTACGATTCTCATTTTGATTTTAGCTCGATAATGTTTCTTGATCTCAGAATGGGCTAAGGCCCAATTGATACCGAACCGTAAGTAGGGTGAGGCGGACTTTTAATTCTTTTATATGACTGAATGTTCCTTTTATATAGTAGGGGATTTCACACTGAGTTTTTGTAAACTCACCCCATTTATTAACCTTTCAGGTAATTTCCAACCTTAGACGGATCGGAGCTGCGAGGGACTCGGAGGGAGCTACACACACTGTTTAAGTTACTGTTTTGATTATTGCTTTAAAAATGTTTTCATGTGAGTTGTAGTAAAGCTGTTGTAATTTTTTGGATTTCTAATTTGGAATTTTATTTATAATTGCTAGTATTAGAACACGGTTTTCCAAAGCAATTACTGTTTTCAAAACATCACGTATCTGTAATTATTTTTAAATTAAGCTTCCGCAATTGCCAAGATTTTTACAAAGTTGTTAAGAATGATATTCAGCTAAGGTTTTCTAACAAGGTTTAAAAAGGGTATAAGTTTTTAATTATTAAGAAGGGTTTTTAATCGAAACATGGTTTTCTAAAAACACTTCAATGTGACACGCCAGATTCGAGCCAAACTTCCAGGCTGGGTTTAGGGTGTTACATTTAGTGGTATCAGAGCCTGGGTTGTAACAACTAGGCTGTGGATTGGGTTTTCAAAGGTTGAATTTCAGAAAATTATTTTCAACCACGTGGTCTATTTGAAGTATTTCTCTTAAAAAGTGTGGCACACTGAGTCTCTGGCGTCGAATCTGTAAGTTTTCTGAATACTTTTGTCTGTTTAGAATTGAAATACTGTAGATTCCTTAGATATTGGAGAAGTGTGATGAGAAGTGTTGGAGAAGTCTTGGGTTCAAACCCGGACTCTAGCAAAAATTTTGGTTTAAGATGAATCAAACCCTGGGTGTAGTAGGTAAGTCTTAAGAATATTGCTGGAGAAAAGATGACACAAAAAGGAATGTGGTGTAGTGGCAAGGTGGCGCCACTTAGGGGACAAGGAAGTGACGCCATAGAGGAAGCAAGAGGTCCAAGGTTCAAGTCTTGGCTCTTGCAATATATTTTGGTTTTTCTTTTCAATAAATCTGGAAGCAAGTAGGTGCGCTTTAAAGTTTAATGTGTTGGATTTATGACACAAATGAGTTGATGGCCTAGTGGTGGTGGCGTGAGTTGGCATATGGGAGGACTTTGGTTCGAATCCCTTAGCACGCAAAGGTTGATTATTTTGCTATGTTGGGACGGCAAGAGTTGGTGTTGGTTTTAAACTCTGGTGATGGAGGGATCCCACATCGGGAAGCTAACATAAGAGTAGATGGAGAGCTGGCTTTAAATAGAGAGAACCATGAGGAGAGTAAAGGTACCTTTCTTGGCTGATCCCTTTCGCTTTATGGCATGCTCGTTTGGGTTGGGCGTCAGCTAAAAGTGCTCGGAGCACAGATTAACTCCAGTCTCCTATCAGGTGTGTATTTCTCACTTTTTTGGTTGTAGGATGGCTACTTCGGGCCGCGATGGGCTAAAAGGGGCCATGTGGGCTCAATGGGGCTATGGGCCTAATTGGATAAGTTGTTTGATTGTGTAGTAAATATTGGACTAGGCTAGGTGAATCTCGTATCTGTGGCTAGATTTGGGCTAAAAGGGCCACACGAGCGTGTGGGCCTATTTGGGTCGAGAAAGGGCTTTAGGCCCATTCGTATTGTCATTCTTGTTTAGAATACTTAGTTTACCAAATTACCAAAGTACCCTTAATTTATAGAATTAACTTTTTACCCTCGATTTACAAAATTACCAAAATACCCCTGGTTTGCAAAACTACCAAAATACCCCTGGTTTGTAAAATTATTGAAATACCCCTGTAGGGTAGAATTACCGATACCCTTGTGGGGTAAAATTACCATTTTGCCCCTAGGGTGATAAATGATCGTTTTGCCCTTATGGGCAAGTGACTGACTTCGACTGTGTGGTTGACAGATTTGATTGTGAATATATGTTGGTGATATGGATGACTTGACTGCGATTGTTTGATTCAAATATGGGTATGATATTCTGTTTCTGTATACATATGCCATGACATATTATTTTTGTTGCATGGGACATGGGTTATATTGATGGAGGAAGCGTTCTGGAAGCCTCGCTGCAATCTGTTGGCCTCACCACGTATATCTGTTCTGGTGACTTTGTCACAATATCTGGTAGCTCGCTATAATCTGGTGGCTTCGCCATATATATATATATATATATATCTGTTCTGGTGGCCTAGCCACAATATCTGTATCTGCTGACTTCGTCACAATATCTGGCAGCCTTGCTGCAATTTCTGCGGTGTGTAACGGTTGAGTGGGTCGAGTAGTCTCTCCACATGGAGTGTAGGGCTGGTACGGGTGGAGTGTAGCGGTTGGCTATAGGCTGGGTTGGGATTGCATTCACATTCGATTACGATTACATTACGACACGACTCGATTCTCGTCACCAAACTCGATTCGATTCGATTCGATTACGATTTTGATTCGATTCGATTCTAATTGATTCGATTCTCGATTACACACCGATTCTCGATTCTCATTTTGATTTTAGCTCTGATAATGTTTCTTATTCTGTAATGGGCTAAGGCCCAATTGATACTGAAACTGTAAGTAGGGCTGGGGCCAGACTTTTAATTCTTTTATATGACTGACTGTTCCTTTTATATAGTAGGGGATTTCACATTGAGTTTTTGTAAACTCACCCCGTTTATTAACCTTTCAAGTAATTTCTAGCCTTAGACGGATCAGAGCTACGAGGGACTCGGAGGGAGCTACACACATTGTTTAAGTTACAGTTTTGATTATTGCTTTAAAAATATTTTTATGTGAGTTGTAGTAAAGCTGTTGTAATTTTCTGGATTTCTAATTTGGAATTTTATTTATAATTGTAGTATTAGAACACGGTTTTCCAAAGCAATTATTGTTTTCAAAACATCACGTATCCGCAATTGTTTTTGAATTAAGCTTCCGCAACTGCCAAGATTTTGACAAAGTTGTTAAGAATGATATTCAGCTAAGGTTTTCTAACAAGGTTTAAAAAGGGTATAAGTTTTTAATTATTAAGAAGGGTTTTTAATGGAAACATGGTTTTCGAAAAACACTTCAATGTGACATGCCAGATTCGAGCCAAACTTCCAGGCTGGGTTTGGGGTGTTACATAAAAAGTGTGAAAACCCCATTGAACCTTAAGAATAGTTTTGGATACTATTAACATGTCAGTAAGTGATATGTTGAGTTGGCTTCGGGCCATGATATTATCACTTCGGGTGCGTATTTCACCGATTTGGCTTTAGGTCATGTATATCGGATGATTTGGTTTCGGGCCATGATAATAGTTCTTCGAATAAGCTACCTTGATTTGGCTACGAGCCATGGTATAGGTACTTATCGTACGAGACTCCTGAGTATCCGATTTCTATTCTGAATGGTTCAACGAGTAAACGAATGATGTGGTTGGGAAAGAGGTTAGTATGAGGCGATACAGATATGTGCAGAACTTATTCGAGTATTAAATAGTGAAAATTCGATGAGTTGTATTTGATCATGTTTTGAGACATGAGAAAGGTTTGTAGTTAATGTGTATATGGTTTTGTCATGTGTAATTGGTTTAATTGCATTTGTTCAATGAATTAAGTTATTCACATACGAGCTTACTAAGCTATGAAGCTTACTTCATGTTATTTTTTTATGTATTTTAGTGAATTAAGGCTAGCTTAGATTCAGGAGTTGTCGAGAACATCATCACACTATCAAACATCTAAGTTGGTACTTTTGAATTATACACTTATGGTATATGGCATGTATAGGCTAGATGTGGTATTTTGGTTGTGATTATAGCCATGAGATTTGGCTTGTAAATGATGTTAATATTGATATGTGTTTGGCTATTAGAAATGGTTGTTAATAACTTTTGTAAGATGTTTATAATGCCTTGTGAGATGGTTTGCTTTGGCATGGTTGTAACCAAGACATTATGAAAGTTAAAATGGTTATTTGAATTATGGTGGATGAAAGCTTGAGAAAGGTCTTATTGTGGTATGAATTTTTATGTCAAATTGGTAGTTAAATAGTATGTAATGTAGTGAATGAATTGATTAAGTTGAGGATGGTTTTCGGTTGTGAATATTAAGTTGGTATATATATACATATTGTATGAATTAAGGTTAAAGATCATGTTGTTTTGGTATATATTTGAGTAAGTGAAATGGTTGTATTTGTATAGCATGAATTATGCATGAATTGGGATTGATTTGGCTGCACTTTTGTGAATGGAAATTGTACATTTTTCCTTGTGTAGGTACATTGAAGTTGGGGTGGCAAATTGGCCTTGCAAATGGCTAATTTTTGCCCACATGGGCAGAGACACGGGCGTGTGTCTTAGCCGTGTACGACACAGATCATGGTATACGGCCCCTGATAATGCTTAGAAATCAAGTCAATGAGTTACACGGCCTAGACATACGACCTGGCACACCGGCATGTCCTCGGCCATGTGATACAAGTTAGTATGTATGCTCTGTTTCCACACGGCCTGAAACACGGGCGTGTCTGGAGCTATGTGAGGCACATGGCCACACAGGCGTGTGATCCCTGTATGGTTGAAAATTTTCTAAGTTTCCAAAATTTTCATATATTATCGGTTTAGTCTCGAATCACTTCTAAAGTATGTTTAAGGCCTCGTAGGCCCTTATAAGGGACAATATGTTTATGATTAAATGGTATTTGAATATGAATGTATAAATGTATAAGTTACGTATGTTAAATGATGTGTATTGATCAGCGATACCTCGTAACCCTACTCCGGCGACGGATACGGGTTAGAGGTGTTACACCCTTAGATTTAGAAAGTTGGATTGGATTGGAATGTTGAAGACTTAACTTCCAATAGTCTTCATTTACCTTGTTTATTATTCTATTATATTCAACTAGTTTAGTTGCTTTTTAATATGGATTGATATAGATCTTCATTATGTTAGAAAGTCTTGAAAAACTCTATATATTTGTAAACTTGTTCATTTCCCAGGTTCATTTCCCTTCTTTTTAAAAATTCTATAAACTCCCTCTGTCATTTTTCCCCTATTCATTTCCTTTCTCTCTTTTTTTTTTTTTTGGTTTTCATAATTGCAATTTCAAACTTTATTCCTCTTTTGTTGTTTCTCTACTATTGTTTTCTGGCGTATTATCGCTTTAGTGTTGTCTTTTGAGCGAGGAATTTGTATTTTTGTCCTAGTGTAAGTCTCGTAGGTGCATTCCTTGGTGGTAAGGTTAATTAATTCATTTATGTGTGATGGATATGGGCTTTAGTTATTCTTTAATATTCGATTTTGATCCTTTTTTTTTGTTCTTTAAGCGGTGGGTCCTGCAACGATTACTTCTTCGACAAGTTGATTTTAGTGAAACCAAATCTTTTATGGGTAAGTGACCAGATGCTAGTTTAGGGGCTAGTTTTATAAAGCGGTAAATACCAAATTCAAGTTTCGGTTTTGATATTTGTTGCTAATTCAGTTGGCCTTGGATGTCGTGTGCAGGAACTTGGATTGCTGCTTTAGTGCTGACATCTCAGAGGCAGTAAGGTGTGTGTTATAAACCGTAGATACTTAGAAAGGTCTTGACAACCACTAGGAAGCTCTTGCACAACAAGACATTGTACTTTAATTCAAGCTAAGTTTAGACTTTTTTTTATTATTGAAACACTAGTTTAGAGAGATAGGATGAAAAATGTCCATATCAAACTAAAATTTGAATTTTTTTTAGTGGATTGACTTGGAAGGGGAGGATTGGTGGTTTTATAGGACTACAACGAGGATGTTCAAATTGACAAATTTCCCCAAAATTTAATTAATGTTTTGATTAAGGGCCCAAATAGCAATAAAATTAGTGATTCTTGAAGAAGAGTCGAAGACGAGAGTGTTGTGAGATTTTAAATTTGATAGCTACTGGTAATAATCTTCTATAGATGGTAAACAAAGACTTTTTTATTATTATTGGAACACTAGTTTAGAAAGATAGGATGAAAGATGTTTATATGAAACTAAAATTTGATTTTTTTTTTTGGTGGACTGACTTTGAACGGGAGGATTGGTGGTATAAACTAAACTTAATTGCTATGTTCAACATATGAAGGCATAAATTACACTTAATGATTGCAGCTTAATCTTAAATAAGGAAATAAAATAAAATTGGTAGGGATTTTACACGTCTTTATTGAAAAAGCATTTAGTCTATTTTTTCTATCATAATAATAATTGAGATTAATTTGAACGATATATATACTTAAGTAGTATAAATTTCAAAATTTTTGTTCTTCAGCATAATTATACTAAATTCATAATTTTGATAAGAAAGTTTTCTGAAGGAATTTTTCACAGGTGTTTCCAAGAAATTCTGTACAATTTTTGCATTACTCGGAACGAATAATGAATTAAGTTTGGGGGTGTGGAAACACAAAAATATAGATTTTTCAGCACCTTTTAAGCTCTAATTCATGCAGTTTCATAGTTAATTTTGTCAAAATTCACACTTTAATTATAAAATAATTAATTTCGACTTAAATTATTAGCATATTGAATTTTAATTATTTATATACTAAATTTTCTAATATTTGTTTTATTTTCTACAGTTTTGCACAAAAGGTGAAAATTGGCTCGGCAGACACCTTGAAAGGCTTGAACTGTTGGGGAAGTTTTGCATCGAGTGAACCAATGGCAAGAATAAAAATTTTTCTCTTTAAAATTTCTGTAAACTCCTTCTGTCGTTTTTCCCCTGTTCATTTCCTTTAATTTCTGTAAACTCCTTCTGTCGTTTTTCCCCTGTTCATTTCCTTTCTCTTTTGTTCGGTTTCGATATTTGTTGCTAATTGGGTTGGTCCTGGGTGTTGTGTGCAGGAACTTGGATTGTTGCTTCAGTGCCTACATCCTAAAGGTAGTAAGGTATGTGTTCAAACTCGTAGATACTAAGAAAGGTCACAAAAATCTAGAAATTTTGTGAAAATTCAAAATTGGCAGACGATGCCACACGACCGTGTGGGTCACATGGTCATGTGACTGGTCGTGTGGGTCACACGGTCATGTGACTGGTTGTGTGTTGGGCTGTGTGAGCCACATGGGCATGTGGTTGGCCATGTGCTAGGTCGTCTGGGCCACACGGGTGTGTGGCCCCATTTCGTGCAATTTGTTGGGCCTTGTGCCAGCCAAGTGTGGGTATTATGAAATTTAAATATTATAAATTCATATAAGTGTTTATGGAATTGGTAAATAATACAAATTGTGGGCAACAATTTTATAGTAATTTAGGGATGGTAATAGGGGTTAATAGGGAGCTGGTTGGGATCGGTAAATTAGAGAAATCTTGAGACTATTTCAGGATAGAATTGTACCTTGATAAAGAGTATAACCTAATGGGCTTGGTGCATAGGAAGAATAGAGCTCAGGTTGAGCCAAATTTTGTTTCTAATATTTCTGCCATGGATTCAGTAGAGGTAAAAGATGAGCACTCTAAGGCTTATCAAAAATCTATATCAACAGGTCTTGTTGATGGGGTCAATCATCTGTAATGAAAAATTTAAGTTGGAATTGTAGAGGTCTCAACAACCACTAGGAAGTTCTTGCGCAACTAGTTTATAGAGACAGTATGAAAGATGTTCATATCAAACTAAAATTTGAATTTTCTTTTTGGTGGACTGACTTGGAAGGGGAAGATAGGTGGTTCTATGGGACTACAAAGAGGATGTTCAAATTGACAAATTTCCCTAAAATTTAATTAACGTGTTGATTAAGGGCCCGAATAAAAATAAAATTAGTGACTCTTAAAAAGGAGTCAAAGACGGGAGTGTTATGAGATTTTAAATTTGATATCTCCTGGTAATAATCTTCTATGGATGGTAAACAAAGATTTTCTCAAGTTGCTTCTGAACAATGGCGTCGACATAAATTTAAGTTGGAAAACAAATGTCCTTCTCATAATGACCATGAAGAGGTGGTTAAAGGGAGTTGAGGAGAGATGGGGCGAGCAAATGTGATATAGAAAGTAAATTGGTTTAGTAAATTAAGTAGTTGGAGATGTAACACTGATAGGGAAGTTCAATTGCAGAAATTATATTTGTACCAAGCTTATGAAACTACGGGATAATGGCATTGATTTGGTCTCGTATAAGAAGGAGTTTGTGAGGTTTAAGCTTAATTTTAATATGATCGTTGAAAATGAAGAGGAAAAATGGAAAAAAAAGGGTGAAAGTTTTTTGGTTGAAAGTTGGTGATTCAAATTCAAATATTTCCATGCTTTTCCTAATGCTTGGAAGAAAAACAATAACACTATAGAGTTATTGCAAAACAAAAATGGTGCATTGGTGAGGGAAAGGTTGACTTGTAACACCCCTCACCCGTATTTAATGCCGGAATAGGTTTACGGAACATTATCGAACTTACAACACATTTATTCATACTTTTATCATACATTTAACCATTTCATACAATCTTCATTCAATCTCAAACAATTTGTCCCTAATACGAACCTACGAGGCCCTAAACATACATTAGGAGTGGTTAGAGACCAAGCCTGTCAACAAACCACTTGCAGATGATCTCTTCGGTAGAAACATACTCTCAAGCATATTTACTCAACTACACAAATTCTCTCTCGTACTCGGTTACTGTAACACCTCTTACCTGTACCCAAGCCCGGGGACAAGTACGACGCGTTACCAGACAGATATACAAGCGGAACTAGAAAATACGGGTCATAAAATTTCTTTTCAACCTTAAGTCGATTTATTTGCATGGGCCTACGAGGCCTTTATTTAATACCAAGAATAAATCGAAACAAAATCGGATCTTCGGTATGAATTCCTTGAACAATATCCCACACACCCGTGTAGGGGTTTACACACGCCCGTGGGTAGGGGAACACGCCTATGCCCCAAAGTCGTGGGGCTATGCTAACTTATGGACACGGCCATGGCACACGCCCGTGGGTTCACCCCATGTCCATAACTTGAGCATCCTGTTAAATTAACACGGCCAAGACACACGCCCATGTCTCTAGCCCATGCTTGATGCTAACTTAAAATTCTAAGTGCAGGGGACGCACGGCCATACCACACGTCGATGTGAGTGGCCCGTGTGTCACACACGGCCTAGACACACGCCCGTGTGTCTCACCATGTGGACCATATTAGGCTATTTTTCAAGCCCTAAGTCACCCTTTACCACATTTATACTTATTGGATGTCAATTAACAAGCAATATTCACTTAATACTTATGAATTGTCTCCATAAAACCTTATTGCATGGAAACCTCATATCATTGGTTTACTCATGCCGTAATGTTCCTTAGTAGTCTAAGAGATGATAGCAATATTTGCCTTAACATTGGATTTTGGCTCGTTATTTACTCATTGCCAATTATGATCCTCCTAATTCCAATGCATTGGTCGCATTACACAAATATGTCTATATTATGACATATACATAAACATTTAATAGTTCATTTAGCATGATGGTAGGATACCATACCACAAAAGACCATATATCAAAGCCATTACAAAATGTATAAACAAGGCATCCAAGCCGTTACATTGGTTAGCCAAATGGCTTTTAACAAAATAACTCAAAAGCACCTATACATGCCAAATTAACAAAATAAAAGTATTCATATACCAAAGCGGACCTAGTTGATAGTGTGTTGTAATCTCCAACCGTCCTCCAAGCTTTATGAGTCTACAAGCTCTGAAAAGTAGGAGAAAAGAGAGGAGTAAGCATTTACATGCTTAGTAAGCTTGATTAACCGAAAAGTAAACTTACCAGATAATTTAGCAATCAACCATATTTGATTAGTAAACTCAAATAGCATGAAATGCTTTTCCTAATCATGCACTCAATCAATGTGTTAGATACATATATATATATATCATAAACACCATGGAATTTAAATAGATGAGCTCATCACTTTACAATTCATCTTATACAGGTGTATCATATTAGTCTCATTGAGTTTATAGGCAATCTCGATGAAAATACTCATTATCCGTCAATTCGTATGAATGATCATATCAGATATGCACTCCCGTGAACCTCACATTCTTATGGTGGAATTACCAGTCCAGGCTAAATCCTCCATTCAGAAAACTCATAAGGTGATGTCGGGATTACTAATCCAAGTTAAATCCCATTCATGGCAAACATCCTTAATGAGCTAGGATCTGAATTACCAGTCCAGGCTAAATTCAGACCCTATTTGGATTACCCGTCTGGGCTAAATCCACAGTGCACACTTGTTCTTCGAGAGGCTCAATCATTCGGAAGAAACACCCATCCGGGCTAGATCCTTTTCAAATATAAGATCAATGGATTACCAATCCGGGCTAAATCATTTTTGCAACACATGCTGGATCTCATTTTTCATGTAAATTAGGGTTCCTCCATCGGATTTCCCATTCAACCTCAACTGAGACGTTTTTCATCATTTCATTATACAATTGTATTTTATACAATTACATATTTTGAATAAATGCAATTCATCATCATAAATTTATTAACATATACAATTTAACATAATACATGTTTACTTAGGGTTATCTGAACTTACCTGGTATTCGTTTGTTTAATGTTTCGGTCACTCTGAAACCTTCCGTTTCCCTCGATCGACCTCCAGAATTTGTTCCTCGGGGTCTATAACAATAAGAATAGATTATTAACCATTCATTTAATCCATTTCAAGTCAAAATTCCACCCCCAGTCAAAATGACCATTTTGCCCCCAGCCTTTCATATTTTTACGATTTAGTCCCTAGGTTCGTATAATGAAACTCATGCAATTTATACCTTACCCAAGCCTAGTCAAACATTTTTCTCTCCTATGATAACTCTCATTTTCCATTAGTTTCACATTTCTACCACAAATTTTATAACTTTCACAAAATAGTCCCTATAAGGGTTTTTCATGAAAATCACCTAGAAAAATATGTTTAACATAAAACATCCTTTCATATTCCTCCATAAACCCTCAAAATAAAAGCATGTCATGCATGAGTATATTTTTAAACATAAACCCTAGCATGAAATATGGGTAAAAATGGAAATAACAAGTTACCGGGATCTCAAAAATACGAAGAACATTAAAAAGGGGCTTGAGAGCACTTACTATTGAGCTTGGAAATTGAGGAAACCCTAACTACGGAGAGCTTAAAATTTCAACAGCTATGGGGAAGAAGATGGCTGATTTTTGCTTCTTTTTCCCCCTTTTTAATTCATTAAAATGGTAAATGATCAAAATGCCCTTAGACCCTTTCTTTAAAATTCAACCATGAACCCATTTTTTGTCCAAATTTCTAGAACTCGATCAAATTACTATTTAAGGACCTCTAATTCATAATCTAAAGCAATTTCATACAAATTTCTTTTAAAATCCATGTTTTGAAACTTATTCAATTTGGTCCTTAATTCCCAATTGAACATCTTATACTTAAAATTTCTTCATGAAAGTCTTATGTAAACATATTCTCATATTCTAAACCCCATAACAATCATAAAATAAATATTTTAACGTCAGATTTGTGGTTCCAAAACCATTATTCTGACTAGGCCCTATTTTGGGATGTTACATTTCTCCCCCTAGGGACTTTCGTCCCCGAAAGTCTTACTAGCAAACAAGTTCGGGTATTGACTTCTCATGGTTTCTTCCAGCTCCCATGTAGCTGCTTTCACACCATGTCGATGCCATAGCACTTTTACTAGAGCCACATTTTTGTTTCTCAGTTGTTTAACTTCGCGGGCCAATATCTTAACCGGTTCCTCACCATAAGTCATGTCCGGTCTAATCTCAATCTCTGTTGGTGAAATCACATGAGAGGGGTCTGATCGGTACCTTATTAACATAGATACATGAAATACGTCATGAATCTTCTCCAGCTCAGGAGGCAATGCTAAACGATAGGCTAGCGGTCCAACTCTTTCGGTGATTTGATACGCTCTGATAAATCGCGGACTCAGTTTGCCTTTACGACCAAACCTTAACACCGTTTTCCATGGAGACACTTTCAAGAACACTTTATCTTCAACTTGGAACTCGATTTCTTTTCTTTTTCGATCAGCATAAGACTTTTGCCTATCCGACACCGCTTTTAGACAATTACGTATCACTTTAACCTTCTCTTCGGTCTCTTTGATCATATCAACCCCATGAATCCGATTTTCCCTGAGTTCTATCCAATATAACGGGGTTCTGCACTTTCTGCCATACAAGGCTTCATAAGGTGCCATTTTCAAACTCGTTTGAAAATTGTTGTTATAGGCAAATTCTACCAACGAAAAATATTTTTCCCAGCTACCCTAAAATTCGAGGATGCAACAACGCAACATATCCTCGAGAATCTGAATCATTCTCTCAGACTGACCATCTATTTGAGGATGAAAAGCTGTATTAAAACTCAACTTCGTACCCAAGGCTTCTTGTAACTTCTTCCAAAATCTGAAGTAAACCTTGGGTATTTATCTGAAATGATTGACAGTGGTACTTCGTGTAGTCTTACTATCTCAGAAATGTACAAGTCAGCCAATCTATCAATGGAGAAATCTGTTCTTACCGAAATAAAATGATCTGACTTCGTCAATTTATCCACTACGACCCATATGGCATCTTTCTTTTTCAGAGTCAAAGGCAATCCCGTTACAAAATCCATGGTGATTCTATCCCATTTCCATTCGGGAACCATTATAGGTTGTAACAAACCTGAAGGTACTTGATGTTCAGCTTTAACTTGCTGACATACTAAGCATGTCGATACAAATTTAGAAATATCCCTTTTTATGCTGTTCCACCAGTATATATTTTTCAAATCGTTGTACATCTTAGTACTTCCCGGGTGAATTGATAAACGACTATCATGTGCTTCTTCTAAAATTCTCTAAATAAGCTCTCTACTCTTGGGTAGACAAATCCTATCTCTAAACATTAAGCATCCATCAGAACCAATTCAAAAATCAGACTCAATACCCGACTCACATTGAGTCTTTTTTGCTTGCAAATCACTGTCATTAAACTGAGCATTATAGATTTCCTAAAGGAATGTCAGCCTAGCTTCAATCTCTGCCAAGACCGAACCATCATCGAGCAATGCTAGACGGGCATCCATGGCTTTTAGTACAAACAAGGAATTTCTACTCAATGCATCGGCGACTATATTCGCCTTTCTCAGGTGATAGTCAATGACCAAATTGTAGTCCTTAATTAGTTCTAACCATCTCCGCTGTCTTAGATTTAATTCTTTTTGAGTCATAAACTATTTCAAACTCTTGTGGTCTGTGAAAATACGACAGGTCTCGCCATATAAGTAATGCCTCCAAATCTTTAAAGCAAAAACGATGGTGGCAAGCTCTAGTCGTGTGTTGGATAATTCTTCTCGTGCGACTTTAACTGTCGTGAAGCATAAGCTATCACCTTGCCATATTGCATAAGCACACAACCTAATCCATTCAAGGATGCATCACTGTAGACCACAAACTCCTTTCCTGGTTCAGGCAATATTAAAACAGGAGCTTCAATCAGCAATGTCTTCAACTTCTCAAAACTCTGCTGACATTTCTCTGTCCATTCAAACTTAACATCTTTCTGAAGCAATCTTGTCATTGTAGTCACTATCACGGAGAATCCTTTCACAAACCTTCGATAGTAACCGGCTAAGCCCAAAAATCTTTTAACCTCAGTTACGTTTCTAGGTGGATTCCATTCTATAATAGCAGAGATCTTACTTAGATCAACTCATATGCCTTCACCCGAAACAACGTGACCCAAAAATCCAACTTCGTGGAGCCAAAACTCACTCTTGCTAAACTTAGCATATAGTTGTTTTGCTCGCAGAGTTTGCAATACAATTCTTAAGTGCTTTGCGTGCTCTGCCTCATCTTTAGAGTAAACTAAAATGTCATCAATGAACACAACGACGAACTTATCCAAATATGGCTGAAAGATCCTGTTCATAAGATCCATGAATACGGTTGGTGCATTAGTCAGTCTAAATGGCATGACAAGAAACTCATAATGTCCGTACCTCGTCCTGAAAGCTGTCTTATGTACATCTGACTCATTAACCCGTAGCTGATAATATCTAGACCTCAAGTCTATCTTAGAGAAGACGGTGGCTCCTCTCAACTGGTCAAATAAATCATCAATTCTTGGTAAAGGATACTTATTTTTGACAGTTACCTTGTTAAGTTGTTCGATAATCAATACATAATCTCATCGAACCATCTTTCTTCTTTACAAAAAGTACGGGGGCACCCCAAGGTGAAAAAATCAGCCGTGCAAAGCCTTTATCCATCAATTCTTGTAACAGTGCTCTTACCTCTTTCAACTCGGTTGGCGCCATTCTATACGGGGCAATAGAAATGGGAGTCATCCCTGGCATCAATTCAATGCCAAATTCTATCTCCCTCTCAGGAGGCAATCCGGGTAGTTCTTCTGGGAATACGTCTGGATATTCACACACTATCGGCACTGACTCAATTTTCAACTCTGTTTCCTTTGTGTTCAATACGAACGCAAGGTAGGCTTCATACCCTTTCCTCATATATCTCTGGGCAACCATTGTCGTGATTACCACTGGCGGCGTACTCAATTCTCTTGAATCAACCCAGAAAATCTTACCATCTGAGCACTTCAATTCAATATACTTATTGCCACAGTTTACTATTACATGATGTAAGGCTAACCAATCCATACCAAGTATTACATCAAATTCATCAAATGGTAACAACATAAGATTAATCGGAAAACAATGACCCTGAATCGTCAAAGGACAAGTCTTACAGATTCTATTAACCATCACAGATCTACCTAGTAGGTTCGAGACTCTAATACTAAATTTCGTAGGTCCAACCGGTAATTTTATCCTATATATCGTTTGGGGAGGAGGACTTCTAACTCTGTCGTTTAGAACCTCTCACTCTACCTGAATATCCCACCGATGAAGTGAAGCGTTCTTGCTGACTCCTTGCTTTCTTCGTGGAAAACAAAAGCATTTTACCACCAGACCTCTTGCTCGCAACTCGAGCTTCTCTTTTTGTTTTCTTTCTTTCATTACTAAGTTCTTCAGCCTTCTTAGCTCGATCAGCCAATGCAGCAAAATCTTGTATTTTGAGAATTCCAATCAACAGCCTGATATCCTCACTTAAGCCTTCCTCAAAACGTTTACACATTTTTGACTTTGTTTGGACCCATTTAGGTACGTACTGACTTAGTCGTACGAACTCTCTCTCGTATTCTACTACAGACTTGTTCCCTTGTTTGAGTTCCAGGAATTCCTTTCGCTTCGAGTCTAAAAACCTTTGGCTACTGTATTTTTTCCTAAACTCTGCCTGAAAGAAATGCCAAGTGATAGCCTCTTTTGGCACTACCGAGGACACTGTCTTCCACCAATGGTATGCAGTATCCTTCAGGAGAGATACAGCACACTTTAAACAGTCCTCAGGTGTGCACGATAATTCATCTAATACCCGCATAGTATTTTTGAGCCAGAACTCGGCGGCGTCATCATATACTTTAGATCGGAATTCCTCAGCTCCATACTTTCTAAGAATATCTACAGGGGCTTTAACAGTTCTTACTGGTACCACACCTCGTGGCACATCGGCATCAAGTTGGTTAGGGGGCGGGGGAGGTCGCGGTATGTTGGGGCAATTTCTCAGATAATCCCCAAACTCCTCATCCATCATATCAAAGAAGGCAGCCCGAGCCTCTTCTCGACCTTCAGGCATAGACCTCCTACTACTACCAGAAGTAGTCTGGCGTACGGAAGCTGGAGCATGACTCTCGGTTCCCTCGAACTCATCTTGTGCTTGATTGGAAGACATTTACTATATTTTAAAACAATATAGAAAATTAAGAGATATCACACTATCAACATTCAAATATTGGCATGTATAGCAAACTTTAACATCCTCTACAGTAGTCCTAGATTTGACTAAACCGTAGCTCTGATAACACTAAATGTAACACCCCTTACCCGTACCCATGCTCAGGGACAAGTACGAGGCGTTACCAGACAGACATACAGGCGGAACCAGAAAATACGGGTCATAAAATTTCTTTTCAACCTTAAGTTGATTTATTTGCATGGGCCTACGATGCCTTTATTTAATACCAAGAATAAATCGGAACAAAATCGGATCTTCAGCATGAATTCCTTAAACAATATCCCACACGCCTGTGTAGGGGTTTACACACGCCCGTGGGTAAGGGAACACGCCGATGCCCCTAAGCCGTGAGGCTATGCTGACTTATGGACACGGCTATGGCACACGCCCGTGAGTTCACCCTGTGTCCATAACTGGGCCAAGAAACACGCCCGTGTCTCTAGCCCGTGCTTGATGTTAACTTAAAATTTTAGGTGCAGGGGACGCACGACCATACCACACGCCCATGTGAGTGGCCCGTGTGTCACACACGGCCTAGACACACGCCCGTGTGTGTCACCATGTGGACCATATTAGGCTATTTTTCAAGCCCTAGGTCACCCCTTTACCACAGTTATACTTATTGGATGTCAATTAACAAACAATATTCACGTAACACTTATGAATTGTCTCCATAAAACCTTATTACATGGAAACCTCATATCATTGGTTTACGCATGCCATAATGTTCCTTATTAATCTGAGGGATGATTGCAATATTTTCCTTAACATTGGATTTTGGCTCGTTATTTACTCATTGCCAATTATGATCCTCCCAATTTCGATGAATTGGTCACATTACACAAATATGTCTATATTATGACATATACATAAACATTTAACAATTCATTTAGCATGATGGTGGGATAATATACCACAAAAGACCATATATCAAAGCCATTACAAAATATATAAACAAGGTATCCAAGCCTTTACATTGGTTAGCCAAATGGCTTTTAACAAAATAACTCAAGAGCACCTATACATGCCAAATTAACAAAATAAAAGTATTCATATACCAAAGCGGACCTAGTTGATAGTGTGTTGTAATCTCCAACCGTCCTCCAAGCCTTATGAGTCCACAAGCTCTGAAAAGTAGGAGAAAAGAGAGGAGTAAGCATTTACATGCTTAGTAAGCTAGATTAACCGGAAAGTAAACTTACCAGATAATTTAGCATTCAACCATATTTGATTAGTAAACTCAATTAGCATGAAATGCTTTTCCTAGTCATGCACTCAATCAATGTGTTAGATACATATATATATATATCATAAACACCATGGAATTTAACTTGATGAGCTCATCACTTTACAATTCATCTTATACAGGTATACCATATTAGTCTCATTGATTTTATAGGCAATCTCGATGAAAATACCCATTATCCGTCAATTCGTGTGAATGATCATTTGTCGCGTGATTTGTAACAAGTAATAAATATTTATAATAAAGATCAAACCTAGACTAACTATTATCACGACGAAAAGGCAAGCGCACCTATCAAACAATAGTATAGTAATGGCAAGACCGGGATATCGTACCCAAGGGAACCAAAAGTACTAGTAATAACTATCTATTTATTATTTAACCTAAGAATAAAAGGGTTTATTTATTAAACTAATTATCTAAACTAATTAACTAATTTAATTAAAGCGAAGAGAAAATTTGGAAAAAGACTTGAAGAGAAGCAATTGATAAAGACGACACCCAAGGAGGAACCCACCTAGATTTCACTTGTTACCTGACTCTGAACCAGACGATTTATTCACTTGACTTGATTTGTGAGACTCCCTAACCTACATTATTATTCTTTCGAGACTAATAACGCCTAACCCTCAGTTGAATTAATTGAAATCTCTTTTTAATTAAAACCCCTAGGGAAGCAATAAATCAATCTATGGACTCCCATATTAGGTTTCACCCTAATCTGGCAAAATCTCGTAACCCTATCTCTAGATGTTCGATCAACTCCACTTAATTATGCCAAATCTACTCTTAGGCAGGGTCTATTTTTCCTCTGCATAAGCACATTAAATCATGAGTCAATACCCAGAATATTAACTCAAGCATTAGAAACACATAATTAAGAACAAATCAGGTATTTATCATATAGTTCGATAATAATAACAAGAACCATCATTGGTTTCATCCCCCTTAGGTATCTAAGGGGTTTAGCTCATAATGAAATAAGAGTACATATCAAAAGTATAAAAATAACAAAACATGAAGAAAACTCTAAAACTCTTGAAGGGATTATGAGAGAGATCTTCAGTCTTGGAGTAGCTCTGACTTTTTGGGACGGATCATCTGGCTTCCTTCAAGTAATTCCCAGCGTGTGGTTCTCTGTTCCAGAAAAGTTCTAGGAGCCCCCCTCAGTAGGTCATACTTAGGGTGTTTATATGGGCTTTGTATTGGCTTTCTTCTTCCCTAAGTATCCTTTTTCCGTGTAAAATATAACTCTTTGAAAAAGGGACATGCCCATGTGCCACGGCCGTGTGACGTGTTTGCCAGGCCGTGTTCGTTCCACTAAATTTCACACGACCGTGTGGGTCAATGGCCAGGCCGTGTGAATCATGAAATCCTTGGACGACACCCTCGATAGACACGGGTGTGTGAACAGCCCGTGTGGCCGGGATTAGGCCGTGTGATCTTCTTAATTTGGTCTTTTTTGTCTCTTTTAAGCTCGTTTTTGGCTCCTTTTGACTCTTGGTGCTCTCCTGAGTACAAAACATGAAATAACCGAATTAAGAGCACCAAAATTCACAAATCTAATAATAAATATCCATAAATATGCTAAGTATTTAGGGCAACAACATGTATAATTTGGGGTTTATCAAATACCCCCACATTTAAGCATTTGCTTGTCCTCAAGCAAAACTCTCATTTACTGCTAGAATTCATTCCTTTCAATCACATAATCAATACCGATAATGTTACAAATTATTCCACGGAGAATCGTACAGTGAGAATTCAACCATAGGGGCATTAAAAACCTCAAACAATCTAAATCGAATATTTTGATAATAAAATTATAGGTAATCTCCTTCCTCTAAGTAATTAACTTTAGTCCTAAATATACAAGAGATGACATCCTCACTAAGGATTCACTCAAAGTGTTTAAGGTTCAAAATTAAGCACTCGATTGTTTAACATGAGGTGTTATTACTATAGGCTTGCATGAAAATCAAATCTCCACCACTTGTAAATGATATGATACACAAATCAAAAGGTCTTTGCATGGTTATAACAAGGTTTAGGTTACGGGTATGGATACAAGCTGAGGAAACAAAGGTTAGAGATGATTTCAATATATCACCCCACTATCAAAAACTTAATTACTGAATGACAACAAATATCTAGAGCTATATTACATAAGCTCTCTTTTTCATGACAATTTTAGCTTGCTAATAATTACAATAATAAAACTGAGGTTATTATTATTTTTTTAAGAACAAATCAAGTCAATACAATATAGAAGTTATACTCCATGATTTAGTAACAAAAATTGGTGATCATAGTGAGGTAACAATATTAAAATCAATCTCGATAAAAAGGGTCAAATTAAGTAAGGGGATTTCAATACGAATGGGTTAATGGGTTAATGATGAGGGTTAATCAATAAAAAAAAAGGATTAGTAGGCTCAAAGGGGGTTCACTAAGGGTTTAATTATGTGGGAAGGCTCTTTATGGAGTAAGTGGGTTAAATCCTAAGTGCCTTTATCATCTCAGTATATCAAATCATACGTGTGATCTCGACATGTATAATCAAAGCAAGTTCTAGAATAACAGTTCAATGTTGACACACTCAAACCATAAAATAAGTGAGCAAGAAAGAAAGCTATATGACAAAAAAGGCTCAAAAATCTCACCAAAAATTTAGGTTTTTGATGTCATTTCTGTATACTTAAGATTTCAAGATAATACCTTAATTCAGGAAAATAATCTAAAAATTTTAGTTCTCAAAATATCAACTTATCATGCTTGACTCTTTAAGGTCCTAAAATCAAATAATCATGCATAATTCCCTTAGTCTAATTCATGACATATCAACGATAATTATAGATTAATCAGAATTCATTCTATCAATATTATGAGAAAATCACTTAAGCACAAGACCACATTTAGGGATTTGAGAATAATGCAAAAAGTTAGGTTTCATGTTTATGTTCACCCCCCACACTTAAGATGTACATTGCCCTCAATGTACAAAGATAGACTATTCAAAATAAAGAAAATCATAAGAGGGAAGGAGGTGAAACTTCCTGTTATATGGGTGCGGAGCTTGATTCTGAGGCTGTAGTGTTTGGGGAAAGTAGTAGCTACCATTATTCTTAGCTAGATGAAGAAATTGGGTCGTTGAACATGGCATTCGTTTTGTATTGTTCCCTGTTTGTTTCCTCATTCCGTAAAATATTCCTAGCAGCTTGCTTGGAAATCTGTAGAATCATGAAGAGCTTATTAAGAGTTGGTGTGGAAGAGAGTGTAGTGGGATTACTTATTAGAAATACTAGAAAAAAAATGAAGAAAGTAAAATTTACTAATATAGATATGTCTTTTATAAGAAAATAATAAAATTGAAATGAAATTAAAAATTAAGAATAAAAATAAAAATAAAGATAAAAAGATAGGAGGATTCAATGATCCTTGTCAGTGGGGGCCTTAGGTGGTGCTGCTGGAGTGGCGATGTGAAAGTGCTGGCACAACTGCTGCATCATGGCCTGCATGTCGTCCATCTGTCTATCGCGTCACTGATCTCGCTCGTGGGTCATTTCAAACTGTGTAGTGCAATACTGCTCAAAGTGAGCGAGTCGGTCGGAAAGGTGTGCCAAAGAAACAGCCGCACGAACTAGTTGTTCCCTAGGTGACGTGGTCGAAGGCTCCTCGTGCTGTAGGGGGACATCATCAGGAATGCCCTCAAGATCCTCCTCGTCAATGGCATGAGAAAGGCGGTACTGAGGCAGATCGGTCCCGCGACGGCGCTCGATTATCTGTATGTGTAACATAGTCGTGATACCCTATGGGGACATCTGACCTATCAGTGTAAGCACCGATGACTGAGCACTGTGTTGAAGAGGCCGAAGTGTCTGACGAGGCGCGTCACATAGGGGCCGATAGAGATCACTCCCTTCCGATGTCGCTCGATCTGATGGCGAATGGAAAAGGCAATGAAATATGCCAAGTCAGTCACGTGTTCATTCACCATACACCATAAATAGTAGGCATCGTGTGTATTGACCACACCGGTGCTCTCTCTCCTTCCAGTCAAGGTGTGTGCCAATATGGCATGGAGGTAGCGTAGGGAAGGGGCGAGAGCTGAGGCCTTCGAGTGGCTGGGGTCGTAGGTGGAAAAGAGTGGTGCCAAAGCCTTCTAGCATAAGGATGGAGAAATGTGGATATTCATCGGTGTAAAGTCCCAGAGCGACTCCAAATTTCGGTACACTCATCGCACAAACTAGACCACCTAATCGGAAGTGGATGGTGCCTGGGTCCTCATTGTTCATCATCACCACCTGTAATTAAAAAGTAGAGCATAATTCTAAAGTTAGCTCTAAATAAGTGGGCTCGGTAATAGCAAAGAACCGTTCCCATGGGTCTGTGGACAAGAGGGTGCGGATGGCATCAGTTAGCTGGACTTGCTCTATGGTGGCCCAGTCAATACAACGACCTGTAGTGAGGGGTCGCGCGCGTACTATCTGAAATACCTCCTCCCGCGAAGCTTGCGGAAACTCGAGGAGCGGGTGCCGAACTTCAGTTGTAGCACGTACCAAAGAAGAACCCGGTCCCCTACGTCTCTTTGAGGAAGGGACTGCGGCCTTCTTGCCTCTTGATGATGACATAATGTACCTGAAGATACATGAGCATTGATGGAATCCAAGAGACATCAGTAGTTAAGCAACAGGCCTAAAATTAGTATATACTATTTAGTAGTTTAAACAAGTCAAATATAGAAAATTCTAAAGCAAATTCCTAACTTGTCTAAAACATATTTGTAATAGTAACAATATCTATGCAAAGCACGTAGAATACTAAAATAGCAACACAAATTGGAAAATCAAGGTTGAGAAAGTGAACCGAGACCTATTGTAGGGTGGCGCACGAGAGTGTTGGTAGTAAGCACGGGCGTGGGGCACGAAAATACAGCCGAGTGAAGGAAAACTGGATGGGAAAGAGAGGAGAAAGTGGGGATAAATGCAAGGGGAATGGATTTTAGGGTGGTTTGAGGGTTGGGAAAGTAAGAATCTGGGGAATGGTGGCTGAAATAGAGATTAAGGAGTAGGGGAGGGGAGATTTCGGCGAGGGTTTTGAAAAGAGGAAGAAGATGAACAGTGGTTTACTTATATAGGGGAGGGTCACACGGCCTAGGGACACGCCGGTGTACTCTGAGAGTGAGCTTGTGCTTTTCAAATTTTTTCAATTTGGGTCGTACCCGGCTACTATCCCATGCCCGTGTGTCATGGGCGTGTACGGTGCACGGCTATATCGCACAGCCGTGCTTAGCCTCGTTTGCTTCTCCCACACCCGTGTATTGTTATCCACGATTTAATGGCAGGGACGTGTCGTACGCCTGTGTTAGAGAAACAGAATCGAGCCTTGCCCCTAGCACGCCCGTGTTCATCTATCAACCTCACCCATGGCCGTGTCGCACGGCCGTGGGGATTTATCGCATCCCGTGTTTTGGGAAAATCTTTACCCTGTTTCCACACGGCCGTATCGCACGATCGTGTCGCTTCCCCTGTTTTGCCACGGCTATAGGCACGCCCGTGTGGGTGGCCGTGTGTTCTTGAAAGATTGTGCAATTCCAAAAATTTAATTATTTAAAGTGTTAGAAGTAAGAAATCAAAATATGTTAATACTCGGGTTACCTCACGAGAAGCGCTTATTTATAGTCTAAGCTCGACTTACCTCTCCGTTGATTTATCATGGTGGTTTGAGGAGTTCATACTCCTTGTTCCTGCTGTCAATCTTAAAATAAGGTTTTAATCGGGTGTAGTTTACCTTAAAAGTGCCGAACTTGGGATGACTCACTTCAACCATACTAATGGGAAAGTACTGAGTACCGTAAGAGGGATCTCCTCATTTGGAGTGGTAGTGACAATGTGGGGATCTGTGGCATCTAGTAAGACTTTATCCCCTACCTTAAGTTGATTAGGAGAGGTATTAGGCTTGTTTTGGCAAAGTTTCGATTTATCATGTGTTCTCGGTTTGTGTTCTCGCCATTCGTCTAGCTCCTCTATCCGTAGCCTTCGTTCTTCATGGACGTCTTTGTTTTCTTCATGATAGTAGCGCACTATCTCTGTTGTCTTGGATCAAGGAGGTTCCTGCAAGGATGATTGAATATTAGTTTTATCATCGACAGGTTTTATAGCATTATCCTGAGTCTTAGAGGTTTTGACTGAGTCGCGTGCTTGAAGTGTTACTGCATCGTCACCTGCACGAAGTGTTAGCTCTCCTGTGCCGACATTAATAATTGTTCTGACAGTTGCTAAAAAGGGTCGTCCTAAAATTAAAGGTACCTTGTTATCCTCATCCATATCTAGGATGACAAAGTCTACTGGGTAAATAAACTTATCAATTTTAACGAGAACATCTTTAATAATACCCTTAGGAAATCTAACTGTTTTGTCAGCCAATTGTATGCTCATCCTAGTCTGTTTGGGTTTATCAAGACCTAGTCGTTTAAACATTTTAAACGGCATAACATTTATACTTGCCCCTAAATCAGCTAAAGCATTATTCACAGATAAACTACCAATTAAGCAAGGAATTGTAAAACTCCCTGGATCTTTAAACTTGTTAGGTAGCTTATTCTTTAGAATAGCTGAGCAGACTGCATTGAGTTCCACATGCGATGTAGGGTCTAATTTTCTTTTATTGGTCAGAAGTTCCTTTAATGATTTTTCTGAGTTGGGCATCTGCGAAAGAACTTTAATAAAAGGTAAGTTAATATGTAATTTCTTTAAGAGTTTGACGAACTTACCAAATCGTTCTTCCGTTCTGTCTTTCGTCATCGCTTTAGGATATGGCACACGAGATTTATAATTCGTACTTACTATTTTATTATGACTTACCTCACCATCACCTTTGCTTTCCACATTTTTTTGCCTTGGTTATGGCTTAGTCTCATCGCATCCTTCTTGAGTATCAATTGCATTGAGCTATTCCCTTGGGTTTGGTTCAGTATTACTTGGCAAACTACCTTGTGGTCGTACAAAAATTAATTTGGATAGTTGGCCTATCTGAGTTTCGAGTCCTTGAATTGATGCTTGTTGATTTTTGAGTGCTGTCTCAGTATTCTAGAAGCGAGTTTTTGACACCGAGATGAATTTGGATAGCATCTTTTCAAGGTTTGGTTTCTTCTCTTGTTGATACGGTGGCTGTTAAAAATTGTGAGGATTCTGTGGCCTTTGATTCTGTTGACCACCCCAAGAGAAATTTGGGTGGTTCTTCCAACCTACATTATAAGTGTTACTATAGGGGTTATTCTGAGATCTAAAATTATTGTTACCCATATAGTTGACTTGTTCCTCCTCGGTTGTAGGATTGAATGGTGGGTATTCTGTATGTACACCTCCTCCACTTGAGTCACACCTCATTACTGGATGTACTTATGTAGAACCAAGTAAACCATCAATTTTCTTATTTAGAAGTTCTACCTGATTAGAGAGCATGGTGACCGAATCGATGTTATAAGCGCCGACTGTTTTCGTTGGCTTTGTCCTCATAACTTGCCACTAATAGTTATTTAGTAACATCTCCTCTATAAATTCATAGGAATCTTCCGGTGTCTTATTGTTGATGGCTCCGCCAGCAGCTGCGTCAATCATTTGTCTTGTCGAGGGATTCATACCATTGTAGAATGTTTGAACTTGCAGCCATAAAGGTAACCCATGGTGAGGGCACCTTCTGAATAGATCCTTATATCTCTCCCATGCATCGTAAAGTGTCTCTAAGTCCATCTGCACAAAAGAAGAAATATAATTACACAACTTAGCTGTTTTTGCTGGTGGAAAATATTTTAATAGAAATTTTTCGGTCATTTGCTCTCAAGTGGTAATGGATCCTCGTGGTAGTGAGTTCAACCATTGTTTAGCTTTATTCCTCAGTGAAAAATGGAATAACCGAAGGCGAATGGCATCATCAGAAATGCCATTAATTTTGAAAGTGTCGCACAGTTCTAGGAAATTTACCAAGTGCGTGTTGGGGTTCTCATCCTGCAAACCATCAAACTGAACAAATTGCTGTATCATCTAAATCATGTTAGGTATTAGTTCAAAATTGTTAGCAGCAACAACAGGTCTAACTATACTTGACTCAGTTCCTGTAAACGTAGGTTTAGCATAATCATAAATAGTACTAGGAGCAGGATTCTAATTTGCTAATTCAGCGGGTATGGCTGGCGGTAGCGGATTGTCTTGATTTTCAGCCATCTTTTCAGTAGTAGTTGAGATATCGTCCTCTTGCTCTTCCTCTGTGTATCATAAGCTGAGCCTGATTTCTTGTCAGTTTCTACGAGCTGTACGATCAATTTCCTCGTCAAAAAGCAACAGTCCTGATGGGTTTCTTCTAGTCATACACTACAAGAACTTGCTAGGAGAAAGAAGAAGAAAATTAGTAAAATAAAAATAGAAATAGAGTAAAATTGCAAGAAAAATAAATGGCTAAAGTAAAAAAAATTAAGTGTTCCTAATATTTGAGTTCCCAAACTTCGCGCCAAAAACTTGATCGTGTGATTCGTAACAAGTAATAAATATTTATAATAAAGATCAAACCTAGACTAACTATTATCATGACGAAAAGGCAAGTGCA
The DNA here is from genome assembly GCA_025698475.1 of Gossypium anomalum. Taxonomy (NCBI): domain Eukaryota; kingdom Viridiplantae; phylum Streptophyta; class Magnoliopsida; order Malvales; family Malvaceae; genus Gossypium; species Gossypium anomalum. Next base: position 61,688,275 of record CM046968.1, on the reverse strand, counting down.
CCTATCGAACAATAGTATAGTAATGGCAAGATCACAATATCATACCCAAGGGAACCAAAAGTACTAGTAATAACTATCTATTTATTATTTAACCTAGGAATAAAAGGGTTTGTTGATTAAACTAATTATCTAAACTAATTAACTAATTTAATTAAAGCGAAGAGAAAATTTGGAAAAAGACTTGAAGAGAAGCAATTGATAAATACGACACCCAAGGAGGAATCCACCTAGATTTCACTTGTTATCTGACTTTGAACCAGACGATTTATTCACTTGACTTGATCTGTGAGACTCCCTAACCTACATTACTATCTCTTTCGAGACTAATAACGCCTAACCCTTAGTTGAATTAATTGAAATCTCTTTCTAATTAAAACCCTAAGGGAAGCAGTAAATCGATCTATGGACTCCCATATTAGGTTTCACCCTAATCTGGCAAAATCTCGTAACCCTATCTCTAGGCGTTTGATCAACTCTGCTTAATTATGCCAAATCTGCTCTTAGGCAGGGTCTATTCCTCCTCTGCATAAGCACATTAAATCATGAGTCAATACCCGGAATATTAACTCAAGCATTAGAAACACATAATTAAGAACAACTCAGGTATTTATCATATAGTTCAGATAATAATAACAAGATCCATCATAGGTTTCATTCCCCTTAGGTATTTAAGGGGTTTAGTTCATAATGAAATAAGAGTACATCTCAAAAGTATAAAAATAACAAAACATGAAGAAAACTCTAAAACTCCTGAAGGGATTCTGAGAGAGATCTTCAGTCTTGGAGTAGCTCTAACTTTTTGGGAAGGATCGTCTGGCTTCCTTCAAGTAATACTTAGGGTGTTTATATAGGCTTTGTATTGGCTTTCTTCTTCCCCAAGTATCATTTTTTCGTGTAAAATACAAATTTTTGAAAAAGGGACATGCCCGTGTGCCACGACCGTGTGACGTGTTTTCCAGGCCGTGTTCATTCCACTAAATTTCACATGGCCGTGTGGGTCAATGGCCAGGCTGTATGAATCGTGAAATCCTTGGATGACACCCTCGACAGACACGGGCGTGTGAGCAGCCCGTGTGGCCAGGCTTAGGCCGTGTGATCTTCTTAATTTGGTCCTTTTTATCTCTTTTAAGCTCATTTTTGGCTCCTTTTGACTCTTGGTGCTCTCTTGAGTACAAAACATGAAATAACCAAATTAACAGCACCAAAATCCATAAATCTAATAGTAAATATCCATAAATATGCTAAGTATTTGGGGTAACAATATGTATAATTTGGCGTTTATCAATCATATCAGATATGCACTCCTATGAACCTCACATTCTTATGGTGGAATTACCAGTCCAGGCTAAATCCTCCATTCAGAAAACTCATAAGGTGATGCTGGGATTACCAGCCCAGGCTAAATCCCATTCATGGCAAACATCCTTAATGAGCTAGGATCTGAATTACCAGTCCAGGCTAAATTCAGACCCTATTTGGATTACCCGTCCGGGCTAAATCCATAGTGCACACTTATTCTTCGGGAGGCTCAATCATTCGAAAGGAACACCCGTTCGGGCTAGATCCTTTTCAGAGATGAGATCAATGGATTACCCGTCCAGGCTAAATTCTTTCTGCAACACATGCAGGATCTCACTTTTCATGTAAATTAGGGTTCCTCCATCGGATTTCCCATTCAACCTCAACCGATACGTTTTTCATCATTTCATTATACAATTGTATTTTATACAATTACATATTTTGAATAAATGCAATTCATCATCATACATTTATTAACATATACAATTTAGCATAATATATGTTTACTTAGGGTTATCCGAACTTACCTGGTATTCGTTTGTTTAATGTTTCGGACACTCCGAAACCTTCCGTTTCGCTCGATCGACCTCCGAAATTTGTTCCTCGGGGTCTATAACAATAAAAATAGATTATTAACCATTCATTTAATCCATTTCAAGTCTAAATTCCACCCTCAGTCAAAATGACCATTTTGCCCCTAGCCTTTCACGTTTTTACGATTTTGTCCCTAGGCTCATATAATGAAACTCATGCAATTTCTACCTTACCCAAGCCTAGTCAAACATTTTTCTCTCCTATGATAACTCTCATTTTCCATTAGTTTCACATTTCTACCACACATTTTATAACTTTCACAAAATAGTCCCTATAAGGGTTTTTCATGAAAATCACCTAGAAAAATATGTTTAACATACAACATCCTTTCATATTCCTCCATAAACCCTCAAAATACAAGCATGTCATGCATGGGTAAAATTTTAAACATAACCCTAGCATGAAATATGGGTAGAAATGGAAAGAACAAGTTACCGGGATCTCAAAAATATGAAGAACATTAAAAATGGGGCTTGAGAGCACTTACTATTGAGCTTGGAAATTGAAGAAACCCTAACTATGGAGAGCTCAAAATTTCGACAGCTATGGGGAAGAAGATGGTTGATTTTTGCTTCTTTTTCCCCTTTTTAATTCATTAAAATTGTAAATGACCAAAATGCCCTTAGACCCTTTCTTTAAAATTCATCCATGCAAGCCTATTGTTTGTCCAAATTTCTAGAACTCGGTCAAATTACTATTTAAAGACCTCTAATTCATAATCCAAAGCAATTTCATACAAATTGCTTTTAAAATCCATGTTTTGAAACTTATTCAATTTGGTCTTTAATTCCCAATTGAACATCTTATACTTAAAATTTCTTCATAAAACTCTAATGTAAACATATTCTCATATTTTAAACCCCATAAAAATCATAAAATAAATATTTTAACGTCAGATTTGTGGTCCCGAAACCACTATTTTGACTAGGCCTTATTTTGGGATGTTACAGTTACGGTCATATGGCCTTGTTTTAATTCTAAAAACTCTTTGTGCTTTTGATCCCGAAACCGTTAGCTTATGTATTTCTTTCAGAACTCGGTCTGAAAGAAATCCCAGGTGACTCTCTCTTTTGGCACTACTGACACTAACGTATTCCACTATTGGCATGCGGTGCCCCTCAGGAGTGATATAGCACATTTTAAACACTTTGTTGGTGTGCAAGAAAGCTCATCAAATACTCTAATAGTGTTTTCAAGCCAAAACTCAACTTTCTCAGGATCATCGTCAGCATTAGCCCTAAACTCCTTAGCCTCGTGTTTACAGATCTTATCAACTGGAGGCTTATTCAATTTTAAAAGTTCGACACCTTGAGGAGCTACGGGAACCGATTGGGGATTAGGAGGGGGTGGAGGTTGTTGAGCAGCCGGGTTCTTTCGAACATGTTGTGTGAACCACTCATTCATCATTTGTAAAAAGGCATTTAGCCTCTCCTCCGTGACTACTCAACACAGGTCTAGAATCAAACGGCGTTGTCCCTTGAGCGGGCGCTGGTGTATTACTTTTAACCTCATCAGCTATATCCCGATTGGGATCCATTTACTATATAAAAACACATTTTAAAAATGTCAGGAGTCATCACACTATCAGAGTTTATATATGGCATGTATAGTTAGACTCTCACATATGCTACGTTAGTCCTAGAATCAACTAAATCGTAGCTCTGATACTAATAAATGTAACACCCCTCACCCTTATTCAACGCAGAAATAGGGTTACGGAGCATTACCAGACTTACAACACATTTATACATACTTTTATCATACATTTAACCATTTCATACAATCTTTATTCAATCTCAAACAATTCGTCCCCAATACGGGCCTACGAGGCCCTAAACATACATTGGGAGTGGTTTGGGACCAAAACGATAACCTTGAAAACATTTGGAACACTTATATAATTTTTCTCAAATCAAGGGACACATGCCCGTGTGGCCAGGCTGTGTGTCTCACACGGCCACCAGACATGCCCCTGTCATAGGCCGTGTGGACATTCGAAATAAGAGCACATGGTCATGTCCCAGCCCATGTACGACCCTGTGTAACTCTCTAACTTAGGTCACACTGCCAACACACACACCCGTGTGGCTAGCTCGTGTGTCTTAAAAATGGCTATACCCGCCAGTATGCCAGGCCATGTGCTAGGCCGTGCCAAACCTGTAGGGTATACTGGCTTATGCCACACGGCCAAGTCACACGCCCGTGTGTGAGGCATTGTGAAGCATACTGAGTTGGTTTCAAATTCAACACCAAGGGACATACGGCCATGTAACATGATTGTGTGTCACACATAGTTGAGACACACGCCCGTGTCTCTGCCCGTGTGGTCAAACATAAGCTATTTACCAAGCCAATTTGCCACCCTTAATACATGTACCTACACCACAATTCAAAAGCACCAACATAAGACATAATAGGCATAAAATCAATCTCATAACAAGCATATTCCATACCATTTCATTACCCGTTAATACAAATCACATTACCACAATATGCCATATAATTTTATAACTAATTCTCATATACAATTCAATTAACTATAAATTCCAAAATATGTATATTTTAGCCTAGTTTCACAAACAAATCCATGTCCAAAAATCATCTACAACCATCAACCAATTCATTACATAAGACATAAACACACACATATATATACATGTTTCAACCATACCAAATACACCAAAATAAGCCATCACTCATGACTATATATATACATACCAATTCATAAACATTTACAATGCCAATTCATATGGCCAAAATCACTATCAAGTCATAACCAAAATGACCAAAATCCCTATACATGCCATATACTTAAAATACCAAGTTCATAGGTATCGAGTGATATGTAGATAGTGTGAAGCGATCTCCGATAATCCCTGAATCCGAGCTAGCTTTGAATTCACTAAAAAAGTAGAAAAATAAACGATGTAAGCTATAAAGCTTAGTAAGCTCGTATGAAATAAACTCAATGCAATCTCACAAATATAATTCAATAATTTGAATATACCAATATATAGCTTACATTAATTAACAAACCTTTCAAATACTCAATTATGAGAGTATACACTTCCTCCACAAGTTTCTTCAATTTGAAACTTATATAATTCACATACATACCTGTATCATTTAGCATCAATCTCAAACTCATCCACATCTATCGTTTACTCGTTGAACCATTTGGAATAGAAGTCGGATACTCAAGGGTCTCACACGATAAATACCTATACAATGGCTCAAAGTCAAATCAAGGTAACTTATATTTGAAGTACTGATATCATAGCTCGAAGCCAAATCAGTCGATATTCATGGCCCGAAGCCAAATCTGTGTATCTCGCACCCAAAGTGCTAATATCATGGCCTGAAGCCAATATATGTATCCCCTAATGACATGTCACTAGTATCCTAACCTATTCCTAAGGTTCAATTGGGATTTCGAACGTCGAATATCTATCGAGTCAATGCCGAACTTATCCGAAGTCTCGTATTCACAACTTGTACAGTATCAAAGAATTTAAAATAAATTTATAATGAAATTTATCACATACAAACTTACCTCTGTTCAAAAATAATGAAATTATCGATTAATCGAGTACTTTATCTTTTCTTCGATCCAATTCCAAATTATGCTTTCCTTGATCTATATGATATAAATTCAACTTATTTAATAATCCCTCTATTCAATTTAGTCTAAATCATACTTTAAAACATATTTACACTTTTGCCCCTAACATTTCACTTTTTTACAATTTAATCCTTATTTCATAAAATCACAAATTAATGAAATTCAAAATAAGCCCATGCTAGCCGAATTACTATCATGCCCCTAGAAGCCCATATTTTTCATTTATTTCACATTTCAACCACAAAATTTCAACATTTATAAATTTAATCCTTATTTTGCATTTTTACTCAAAATCACTTTACAAAATATGTAAATCTAACAACAAGATTCCATATTTCATCAACAAACATCAAAGAGCACATATTTTCATCAATGGTAACTTTCAAAATCTTTAACAGTTTTGCAAAATAGTCCCTTGGCTAGCTAGTACTAGATGCTTAAAGCTTAAAGTGACTGAACCCTAAATGCTTAAAAATGGCTTCCTCTCTTCTTGTTTTTTGGTTGAAGAAGAAGAAACAAAAAGATGATAATTCATTTTATGTTATTTTACTTAAGTTAATACATAATTTACTATTTTAACCTTATTTGAAACCATTTAATATCATCCATTTAATGTCCATTATTGTGCAGTTACCATCATAATGGTTTAATTACCACTTAAGAACTCTTACTTTAATTTTCCATAGCTATTTAATACCTTTAGCTAAAAGAACATCACTTTTGCACTTTACGCAATTAAGTCCTTTTTACCGAATTGAGCATTCGAATGATAGAATTTCTAAACCAAACTTTCACACAATCACATATTCATGGTGTAAACCTTAAAGTAATAATAAAATAAATATTTTGACCTCAAATTTGTGGTTTCAAAACCACTGTTCTGATTTGACTAAAAACAGGTTGTTACAACTCTCCCCCTTAGGGATTTTCGTCCTCGAAAGTCTTACCAGTGAATAGGTTAGGGTACTGTTTTCTCATAGCTTCTTCGAGCTCCCACGTAGCCTCTTCGACACCATGTCTTTTTCAAAAAACTTTTACTAAGGCTATGCATTTATTCCTCAATTCTTTGACCTCTCGAGCTAAAATTCTGATCGGTTCTTTATTATACGTCATATCGGGTTGGATTTCAATCTCTGATGGGGAAATTACATGTGATGGGTCTGATCTATATCGACACAACATTGATACATGAAACACGTTGTGAATCTTTTCTAATTCTGACAGTAATGCTAATAGATATGCCACTGGCCCTATTCATTCAATAATATCATATGGCTCGATGAGTCGCAGACACAATTTGCCCTTGTAACTAAAACGAAGTATTTTCTTCCACGGAGATTGTAACACCCCTGACCTGTAACCGTCGCCGGAATACGTTAAGAGGTATTACCAGATTTGTAATTTAATTCAGAATAATTATTTATTCAAAAACATTATAATTCAATCAATAACATTCATTCACATCTATTATATACTTAAAACAAATATATCAAACTTTAATCATACATTCGGGACCAAATCGTAACATATTACAAATTTCAAAAACTTTAAAAATTTTCAGCATTTCAACTATCACACGCTTGTGTGAACAGGCCGTGTGCTTCACACAGCATCAGACACGCCTGTGTGTCTAGGCCGTGGCAAAACAGGGCATAATACTAACTTGTTCACACGGCCACAAGACACACCCGTGTGCCAGGCCATGTGTAAATTAGGGAGGCTACTTGATAAACCATAATTTATACATATTTTTATCCCTCCCTTAACACGCTTATGGATGATTTCTCCTTAGATTTGGTGAATTTGATACTCCTAATCCTTTAATTTCATGGTTTATACTTAGGTGAGCATAGGAGGACGAAAAGAACGAGAAACAGGCCAAAAACGGAGAAAATGGGTTGACAAGGGAAAACAACACGGCCTCGACTTCCTCACACGGGCATCACACATGCCCGTGCCAATCTAACAGGCTCGACCACAGCCCAAATCAACATCAGCACGGGCGTGTTGATATCTCAGCCTCGACCACGGCCTGAAGTACTCGTACACGGCCGTGTCCCTACCGAACCCTAGCTAAGTTCCATTTGGAAAAGGGCAAGTTTTAGGGCTTTTAGGCATTCTAAAGCCTATTTAAACACCCTAGAGGAAGAGTAAAAGGGACACGGAGAATAGGGAGTAAGGAATTACTCCAAGAAAGCCGATTTATCCATCTCAGAAGTCGGATTTATCATCAAGACTGAAGATTTCTCCTTAATTTCCTTTCAGGAGTTTTAGGTTTTCTTTATGTTTTGTATTCTTTATTATTTTGAGATGTTTTCTTATTTAGTTACGAACTAAAACCCCTAAATACCTAAGGGGGATGAAACCTAAGACGAATCTTGTTATTATTTTCTGAATCGTATGATAAATATTTGACTTGTTCTTAATTATGTGTTCTTAATTCTTGTTTTGATATTTCAGGATATCACTTCAAGTTAATGCTCTTAGTTGGAGGATGAATAGTCGCTGGCTAAGAGTGACTTTGTCATAATTAAGCGAAGTTGATTGCGCGCCTAGAGATAGGGTGACAAGATTTTACCGGATTAGGGTAAAACCTAATAAAGTAATCAATAGATCGAGTTAATGCAACCCTAGGGTGTTAATTAGAGAAAAGTCTTGGTTATTCGACCTAGGGATTAGATGTTATTATTCTTGAATAGGAATAATAACATAACTTAGGGATTTCTACGGAACAAGTTAAATGAATAAATCGTCCGGTTCGGAGCCAGAATAACAAGTAAAAGTCTAGGTGGATTTTTCCTTAGGTATTGTCCTAAATCAATTGTTTTTCCGAAAAGTAATTTCCCAATTCTATTTTCTACAACTTCTTAGTTTAATTAATTAGTTAGTTAAAACAAACCCCTTTATTTCTTAGGCTAGATAATAAAAAGACAGTCATTACTAGTACTTTTAGTCCTTTGGGTTCGACAATCCAGTCTTGCTAAAGCTATACTACTGTTCGATAGGTACGCCTACGTCTTGACAATAGTTAGTTTCAAGAATGATTAATTATAAATTTATAAAACTTATCACGGAAAATCACGATCAAGATTTTGGCGCCGTTGCTAGGGACTAAAATATTAGGAACACTCAATTTTTATTACTTTAGCCATTTATTTTTCTTGCAATTTAATTTTAATTTTATTTTAATTTACTAATTTTCTTTTTCTTTCTTCTGGCAGGTTCTTATAGTTTATGACTAGAAGAAACTCATCAGGACCACTGCTTTTTGACAAAAAAATTAATCGCACAGCTCGTAGAAACTGACGAGAAATAAGACGAAGCCTAAGATACACAAAATAAGAGCAAGAGGACGATATCTCAACTACAACTGGAGAGATGACTGAAAATCAAGAAAATCAGCTACCTTCTGCGATACCCACTGAATTAGTAAATTAGAATCCTACTCCTCGTACTATGTATGATTATGCTAAACCTAGTTTAATAGGAACTGAGTCAAGTATAGTTAGGTCTGCTATTGCTGCAAATAATTTTGAACTGAAACCTAACACGATTCAAATGATACAAAAATTTGTTCAGTTTGATGGTTTGCAGGATGAGAATCCCAACACTCACTTGGCGAATTTTTTAGAAATCTGCAATACTTCTAAAATTAATGGCGTCTCTGATGAAGCCATTCGTCTTTGGTTATTCCCTTTTTCACTGAGGAACAAGGCTAAAAAGTCGTTGAACTCGTTACCACGAGGGTCCATCACTACTTGGGAACAAATGACCGAAAAGTTTTTATTAAAATATTTTCCGCCGGCTAAAACGGCTAAGTTACATAATGATATCTCTTCTTTTGTGCAGATAGATTTAGAAACACTTTACGATGAATGGGAGAGATACAAGGACCTACTGCGAAGGTGCCCTCACCACGGGTTACCTCTATGGCTGCAAGTTCAAACGTTCTACAATGGTGTGAATCCTTCAACTTGACAAATGATAGACACAGCTGCTGGTGGAACCATCAACAACAAAACACTTGAAGTGGCTTACGAATTTACTGAGGAGATGTCACTAAATAACTATCAGTGGCAAGTCATGAGGACTAAGCCAACCAAAATAACTGGCGTTTATAACGTCAACTTGGCTACTATGCTGTCAAATCAAGTAGAACTTCTAAATAAAAAGATTGATGGTTTACTTGGTTCTACGCAGGTTCATCTAGTAATGCAATGTGAAGCGAGTGAAGGTGGATCGAGTAATCCAGAATATCAACCTTATGGCCACAACATGGAGAACGAGCAATTAAATTATTTGGGTAATAATCCTCGATCTCAAAATAATCCTCACAGTAATACATATAACGCAGGTTGGAGAAATCACCCAAACTTCTCATGGGGAAGTCAAGGAAATCAGAGATCACCACCACTCTCAAGCTTCCAACAACCACCTTACCAACAAGAGAAAAAGCTAAACCTTGAGGAGATGCTGTCTAAATTTATCGTGGTGTCAGAAACTCGTTTCCAGTATATCGAGACAACACTTAAAAATCAACAAGCATCAATCCAAGGGCTCGAAACTTAGATAGGTCAACTATCCAAACTAATTTCAGAACAACCATAAGGTAGCTTGCCAAGCAATACTGAACCTAACCCAAGGGAATAGCTCAACCCAATCAATGTTCAAGATGAAGAAGGATTCATTGAGCCTGAGCCAGAACCAAGGCAATAAACTATGGTGAGCAAAGGTAAAGGTGGTGTAAGTCATAATGAAAACAAAACGGTGAGTGTAGAATCTAAACCTCGTGTGCCATACCCTAAGGCGACAAGGAAAGACCACTAAGACAAACAATTCGGTAAATTCCTTAAACTTTTGAAAAAATTACATATTAACTTACCATTTATTGAAGCTCTATCGTACATGCTGAATGCAATGAAATTTTTAAGAGAGCTTTTAGCAAACAAGCGAAAATTGGCAAAGTGTCGCATTTGGAACTAAACGTAGTTTGCTCAGCTATTCTACAAAATAAGCTACCCAACAAATTAAAAGATCCAGGGAGTTTTACAATTCCTTGCTTAATTGGTAGTTTATATGTTAATAATGCATTAGCTGATTTAGGGGCAAGCATTAACGTCATGCCTTACAAAATGTTTAAGCAACTAGGTCTTGGGAAACCTAAACAGACTAGGATGGGCATTAAATTAGCAAATAAAGCTATAAGATTTCCTAGGGGTATTATTGAAGATCTATTAGTTAAAATTAATAAATTTATATTCCCCGTTGACTTTGTTGTTCTAGACATAGAGGAGGATAACAACACCCTTTTGATTTTAGGGAGGCCCTTTTTAGCAACTGCTAAAACAATTATTGATGTTGGCACAGGTGAGCTCACACTTCATGTGGGAGACGAAACGATCACCCTTCAAGCTCGTAATTCTGGAAACACATCGAAAATTGAAGGTAATTGTCCACACCAGTCTACTAAAACTAACAATATAACGCAACCTACTTTGCAGGAATTGAGTCTGAAAGAAGTACACGAGCCATGTTCCAACAACAATTTAGGACCTATTCATGAAGAACGAAGGCTGCAAATAGAGGAGCTAGATGAATGGCAAACACATAAACCGAGAACACACGATAAACCAAAACTATGCCAGAACGAGCTCGATACCTCTCCAAATCAACTTAAGGTTCAGGATAAAGTCTTACTAGATGCCACAGATCCTCACATTGTCACTGCCAACCCGAATGAAAAAATCCCTCTTACGGTACTTAATATTTTCCCATTCGGTACAGTCGAGGTAAGTCACCCCAAGTTCGGCACTTTTAAGGTAAACAACACCTGTCTAAAACCTTATTTTGATGAGATTGATAGCAGGAATGAGAAGTATGAACTCCTCAAACCACCATGACCATTCAATAGAGAGGTAAGTCGAGTTTAGACTATAAATAAGCGCTTCTCGGGAGGCAACCCGAGCACTAACTGTATTAACTTCTTTAAATTTTAGTGTTTAACACTTAACTTACTAACAGATCTCTTGAATATAGGTTCACCATAGAGACACGGCCAAGCACACGAGCGTGCTTAGGACTATGTGGAAACAGGGCAAAAATCTTCCCCAAACACGGGCTGCGATAAATCACCACGTCCGTGCAACATGGCCATGGGCGAACTGCCAAAACAACACGGGCGTGCGCCACGCCCGTGCCCTAGGACCGTGGTTGAAACTGAGAAACTAGCACAGGCGTGCGACACGCCCGTGTCTAGCACCCGTGGTCAAACCTGTCAAATTAACACGGGCATGGGTCTGCATACACGGGTGTGGGAGAAGCAAACCACATCACACATGATCGTGTGTTATGATCATGCAGCCACACGGCCAAGACACAAGGGCGTGTCTTAAGGCCATGTATCGAACTCCTAATCCGAGACAAACATGGGCTGAACACGAACCACACAGGCGTGTGAAATGGCCGTGCCACTTACAAAATTAGATTATTTCTCTTATTTTTACTTTTATTTTTAGTTATTTTTAAATGATTCACGTCTTCTTTAAACGCGGCTTATCTTTATGATTATTAGCAGATTATTTCTTCCTCATAATCATGCCTTACTTCTAGCTCTATTGTCAATCCTCGCTTTCGCCAAACTAGGGAGTTCATTCTTCAATACTCAAGAAGTTTCAATTCTTTCCCTATCTTATGATTTTATATTTTTGTATATATCTATCTTTGTACATTGAGGGCAATGTACATCTTAAGTGTGGGGGGGTAATCATTTCATTATCTGAAAAATCCCTGAATGTTGTCTTGTTCTCTTCTAAATTTCTCATATCATGTTTAGGATGAATTTTGATTGACTTATGATTTTTATTGATATATCTTGAATTAAAACATAGGCATTCATGTATTGATTATTTAAACTTTAAGATATTAGAAAATTAAGCATGATAAATTGATTTTAAGAATTTAAAATTTTAGGTTGTTTCCCCAAGTTTAGGTATTATCTTGAATTGAATTCCACAGGTTTAAACATCAAAAAGCCATAATTTTCGTGAGATTTTGAGCCTTCAAGAGCATCTATTAATTCTTTCATGCTCACTTTTATTATTACTTTGAGAGTGTCAATATCGAATTGTTATTCTAGAACTTGCCTGATTATGCATGTCAAGCCCACACCATTGATATGTCAAGATGATAGAGGCACTTAGGATTAACCCACTCATGCCATGAAAAGCCTACCACCACAATTAACCCTTAGTAAAATCCTTTGAGCCTAACAAGCCATTCCTTGTATTACTCTTAATATTAACCCTTAACCCATTATTGTTCAAATCCCCTTAATTAATTTGATCCCTATTTTTATCGAGAGTTGATTTGAATAAATTGATTAGCTATGTCTTGTTCTTAATAGTAATCTATGTTATTTGACTTGTTCTTAAAAAATATATATAAAAATAATAATATTATTACACATTTTAGTAGTAGAAGTCTTTTATCTCTAAGTTCAAGTGTGTAAATTCCTTATTCTGAGAAGGAGCTCTGTTGTACGCAATTGATGATTAAATATTTTTCTAGTTAAGTAATTTTTCAAGTCATTCTCGATTATAACCCTTTCTTTCAGCTTGTGACCACACCCCCTAACCAAGCCTCATTACAACCCTCTAAAGACCTTTTGATTGATGTATCATTTCAATTTATAGTGGTAGAGATTTGATTTTCATGCAAGCCTATGGTAATAACTTTTCATATTGACTAATGAGTGCTAATTTCATTATCCTTAAACACTACGAGTGATTTGAGTGAATCTTTAGTGAGGATGTTAGACTCTGTGAGATTTCGAATCGATGGTAACTACTTAGATGAAGGGAGATGCCTAAGTTTTTCATGATTAAAATACTCAACTTGGAATGTTTGAAGCTTTAATGTTCTTTTGATTGAATTCTCAATATATGATTACTTATGGATTTAGTTTGAGATATTATTGATAGGAATTGAGAAAAAGGAATTCTTAATTATGAAGAGAGGATTTTGATTGAGGACAAGCAAACGCTTAAGTGTGGGGGTATTTGATAAACCGTAATTTATACATATTTTTATCCCTCGCTTAACACGCTTATGAATGATTTCTCCTTAGATTTGGTGAATTTGATGCTTCTAATGCTTTAATTTCATGTTTTATACTTAGGTGAGCATAGGAGGATGAAAAGAACGAGAAACGAGCCGAAAATAGAGAAAATAGGCCGACAAGGGAAAACAACACTGCCTAGACTTCCTCACACGGGCATCACACACGCCTGTGCCAATCTAATAGGCTCAACCACGGCCCAAATCAACCTCAGCCCGGGCGTGTTGATATCTCATCCTCGACCACGGCCTGAAGTACTCACACACGATCGTGTCACACGGGCGTGTCCCTACCGAACCCTAGCTAAGTTCCATTCGAAAAAAGGCAAGTTTTAGGGCTTTTAGGCATTCTAAAGCCTATTTAAGCACCTTAGAGGAAGGCTAAAAGGGACACGAAGAATAGAGAGTAAGGAATTACTCCAAGGAAACTGATTGATCCATCTCAGAAGCCGGATTCATCATCAAGACTGAAGATTTCTCCTCAATTTCCCTTCAGGAGTTTTGAGTTTTCTTTATGTTTTGTATTCTTTATTATTCTGAGATGTTTTCTTATTGAGTTATGAACTAAAACCCCTAAATACCTAAGGGGGATGAAACCTAAGATGAATCTTGTTATTATTTTCTAAATCGTATGATAAATATTTGACTTGTTCTTAATTATGTGTTCTTAATTCTTTTTTTGGTATTTCAGGATATCACTTCAAGTTAATGCTCTTAGTTGAAGGATGAATAGTCCCTGGCGAAGAGTGACTTTGTCATAATTAAGCGGAGTTGATTGCGCGCCTAGAGATAGGGTGACAAGATTTTGCCAGATTACGGTGAAACCTAATAAGGGAATCCATAGATTGAGTTAATGCAACCCTAGGGTGTTAATTAGAGAAAAGTCTCGGTTATTCGACCTAAGGATTAGACGTTATTAGTCTTGAATAGGGATAATAACATAACTTAGGGATTTCTATGGAACAAGTTAAATGAATAAATCGTCCGGTTTAGAGCCAAAATAACAAGTAAAAGTCTAGGTGGATTTTTCCTTAGGTATTGTCCTAAATCAATCGTTTTCCCCAAAAGTAATTTCCCAATTCTATTTTCTACAACTTCTTAGTTTAATTAATTAGTTAGTTAAAACAAACCCCTTTATTTCTTAGGCTAGATAATAAAAAGACAGTCATTACTAGTACTTTTAGTCCTTTGGGTTCGACAATCCTGTCTTGCTAAAGCTATACTACTGTTCGATAGGTACACTTGCCTATGTCGTGATAATAGTTAGTTTCAAGAACGATTAATTACAAATTTATAAAACTTATCACGAAAAATCGCGATCACTACTGACTTAGCCACACGGCCAGTCACACACTAGTGTGTCTAGTCCCTTCTCGAAACTGACTTGGCCACACGGGCCATCAGACGCCCGTGTGTGTGTGACCATGTAATCTACTCAGGCTCATTTAGAAATGGCCTTCGAGCAACACGGTTGAGACACACGCCTGTGTCTCTACCCGTGTGGGTAAAAATAGGCTATTTGCAAAGCTATTTTGCCACCTTAATATCACAAGCATACATAACCACAATTCACAACCCAATTGGCAATCATTTTATAACCATTTCATATACAAAATATAACCAATTCCAAACACGCTACAAATCTCAACCAATTCAATATCATAATAGGCATTCCAAACAATTCATATCAGCTTACTATATCATGTCATTACCAACATATTCATGCACACATACCTCATTTTATATCATTCAAATATACCAATTTTGCATTCATGAACCAAGCATGTATAAACCACATTTCAAAACAACATTTGCATTTTCCATTCCATCTTTTATAAGCCAAAACACATCATATGGAATCACATATATATAATCAAAACAACCATTACTAATTCAAGCCATATCACATAGCTTGTTCATATACCAAGTTCACATCAACATTATTAACATAAAGATGGTCATGCTTCACAACTTATAAACTAGCTTATACATGCCATATTTACATATCTTCCATGAGCTCCAAAAGTACCAAAAAGTCGCTTGGATAGTGTGATAGTTATCTCTGACTTTATCCGAATCGAGGAAGTTTTCGAATCTATAAACCACGGGAAAAATAAACGGAGTAAGCATTAAGCTTAGTAAAAACATATAATATAAAATTAAACTTACCAAATGACAATAAGCATTATAACAAATTAAAATCCAACCCATTTGTTCATAATGCCTATTCATATCACCATTCACAAGTTAGTCATCTAACATTTCATGTAAACCAAGTATCATTGCATCAATACTAATTATATAAGTATCTCTTGTATCATATTATCCATAAAATTCATGCATTCATATATTATAAAATCCATATAATTCATGTAACTTATAATTCATATAAGTCTTATAGCTCTTGTATCATATAATCTTCATAAATCATATTGGTATAATTCCCATTGAACCTACTCAAATATCGAGGGATACTCGGGTGATACACATTAAGTGTATAAATCTGTAATTCATCAATTCATCAATTCATCATCATTTTTGCTCTTTCGAGCCATGATCGATAAGCTCCTTCTGAGCTGATAAATGGTAAGCTCCGAAAAAATAAACGGTAAGCTCCGTAGAGCTAAAACGGTAAGCTCAAATGAGCTATGGTGAGTCCGCAACAAATGCAGGAGCTCGACCAAACGGTAACCCTAGTGACATGTCACTTGTATACTACAACTTTCTATGGTTCAAATGGGACTCGTATTTCATGGTAATCATTAATTTAGGCATCCTAATTCCATTGATCACATATATTCAATCTATATACATTCATTTCAAATACATACAATAAATTTAAAGTTCGATTCTAATTATACGGACTTACCTCGTATTTGCTCGGTTAACTTTCGTCTACCCATCTACTTTTTGTTTTCCCCGACCAAGTCCCAATATTTGTTTGTCTTGATCTATATTTATCAAATTCAATATTTTCAGTAACTATTCATTTCAATTTAGTCCCTAATTCACATATATGGAAATTTACCAATTTACCCCTAGACTTTTAACTACTTTGCAATTTAGTCCTTTATACATAAAAATGCCAAATTACATAATTAGGCCATAACCCATGATAGCCGAATTTCCTATATGCTACTAGCAGCTCGAATATTTCATTATTTCACACTTTTAACTACTACGCTTTACATTTTCACAATTTAATCCCTATTTAACATTTTTATCAAAAATCACTTTATAAAACTTGTAAAACTATCATCAAGCTTCTGTAATCTATCATTAAACTTTAAAGAACTCAAGTATTCAATAATGGCACATTTCAAAATCTAAGGTACGGGCTAGCTAAATTAAGCTGCAACAAGCTCAAAAACGTAGAAATCATTAAAAACCGAGCAAAAATTGTACCTTAATTTAGCTATGAAGTTTGGCCGAACAAAAAACACAACAATGGCTGATTTTTATTTTCTCCAATTGGTTTTGGGAAGATGATAACCCAAAATTATGGTTTATTTTAATTAATATAACATAATTTACTAAATTACAAAACTAACATTAAATAAAACAAATAAAAATCATTTAATCAATGTCCATATATGTCCACTTACATTCTAAATGGGCTATTTACATAATAAGGACTTCCATATTAATAAACCATAGCTATTTAATACCTTTAAACAATAGAACTCTACTTTTATGAGTTACGCGATTTAGTATTTTTTACCGAATTAAGCATTTAAATGGTAAATTTCTTAACGAAACTTACACATAATTAATCTATCATGCTGTAGACCTTATGTCACACCCCTAACCCGTATCCATCATCGGACTAGGGTTAAAGGCATTACCAGACAAATCGAAACATTTAACATTCATTTCATAAGCATCATAGCATCAGAGATCAAACACCAATATAGAGTACCTTATATAAGATACCGGGACCTTAAACATGCATTAGAAAGGGGTCGGGACTAAACCGAACACATACAAAATTTTTCCAAAAATTAAGCATTTTTCAAAGTTATACAGATCACACGCCCGTGTGAACAGGCCGTGTGCCTCACGCAGCATTAGAGACGGCCCTGTGTCTAGGCCGTGTCAAAACAGGGCATACATACTGACTTAATCACACGGCCACAAGACATGCCTGTGTGTCTTGGCCGTGGTCAACACTGACTTGGGCCACACGGCTAGCTACATGCCCGTGTGCCTTGGCCGTGGTTGAGCCTGACTTAAATTGTAGGGTACACCAGGGGGCACACGGCCGTGGAACATAGCCGTGTATCGCACACGGTTGAGACACACGCCCGTATGGAAAAAATAGGCCATTTGAATAGCCAATTTGCCACCCCAATTGGGTCAAACCTACAAGCATCAAACCAAGCATATTTTCAACACAATCTTAGCCAATTTCCAATACAAAAACTTATATTATTCATGCCATTACATTATCAACAATTCCAATCTCAATTCATCAACCAAATCATACCAAATCTAAACTAAAATCATATCAAGGCATATGTTTCAATACATCATTCAATCTCATGATCAAAACTTACCAATATCTCAAATATTCACTTACCAAAACTTTTCAACATTGCCATTTCTTTTGGTCATTCAAAACATATCATATAGTTCATAATGCATCACATATCAAATAACATTTCCAACCATAAGTTCAAACACACTCTAGCCATATCACATGGCATGATATATAAATTACAAAACAGATTCAAAGACTTCTAGCCTATACATGCCATACTTTAATATATACATTTTCAAAATTTACCAAAATAAGATTTGATAGTATGGTGACGATCCTTGACGATCCTCGAGCTCACAGTAGCTTTGATATCTATAAAACAGTTGAAAAGCACACAGAGTAAGCTTTCAAAAGCTTAGTAAGCCATATACAAATAAACTTATCATTCAAAACATATAAGCATCATCAATTTACATATGCTTTGTAGCCAAAAACTAACACAAAACCTCTTGCGCATATACATGACACATAATTTCAATTCATTTACACATATAACATATGTTCACATACTTAGATCATATATCATCATTTGCTTGTATACTTACCTTTCATTCTCAAACATAATGTACATTTCAAACATACTTGAATCGGATACAATTTCACCAAGTCATTCATTTCCTCAGAATGCTCATTTGAACCATTCAAAAATGTATCCTAACTATTCCTAGGGTTTGTACGAGGCTTTTCAGACGTCTGAACTTTGTCGATAGTTTCTCAAATAGCACATTTTTAGCTTGAACATTCATTCATTACAATTCAATATCATATGAATAATAAGAATTCAACTCAAACACGTTTATTGTATATTGACTTACCACGTACGGATTCGGATGGATGGAATCAGCTGCTCGACGACTTTCGACTTTCTCCAATATAATTTTGAATTCTTTAACTCTCGATCTATATAAATTCAAATTTGACTCATTTAATCACACATTCATTCAAAACAATCCATAAACGCAAATTTAGGGCAATTTGCAAACTAGCCTTCACATTTTTACATTTTGACACTTAGTCCCCAATTCACAAAATCACAAAATACACATAATTTTCATATACTCATGTTTGGCCGAATTCTCCTATTACTCATACTAGTCCACACATTTCATTTATTTCACATTTTAGTCCTTCAATTTACAAATTTCACAATTTAGCCCATTTTACTCAAAATCACCAAAAATTCAAAGACAAAATATATCAACCTAACATATATCTTTTATTTTCCAACAACTAACATCACAAAGCTCACAATTTCATCAATGGCACATTTCAAAATCATTAACAAAATCAGAAATTGAGAAATGGGCTTGATAGTATTCGAAGCAACGATTACAAAAACGTAAAAATTATCAAAAACGAATCAAAACACATACCTTAATCAAAGTTTACAAGTGCCGAACCCTAGCTATTCTTTTTCCTTTTCTTTTCTTCTACAATTTTTGGCAAATAGAAACATGAATGGCCTAATTTTATGTTTTTGTTTAATTATAATAAGTTTATTTCATCATTTACTTTTTTACCCTTTATAATTAAGCATATAATTCATATTAATTAAGGCCATTAATGCCCACTCATACTTCCAATGGTCAAATATCAACATAAGGACTTTTGCTTTAATAAGCCATAACAAATAAGCACACTTAACATTTAGCATGCAACTTTTACAATTTACGTGATTAGGTCCTTTTTACAAATTAAGCACAGAAATGATAAATGTTTTCATACGAAACTTTCACACATGCTTAAACACATACTGTAAACATGGAAAATAATATTAAAATATTTTTTACTCGAATTTGTTCCCAAAACTACTATTCCGACTACGGCCTAAACTGGGTTGTTACAATTCTCCCCCTTAGGGATTTTCGTCCCCGAAAATCTTACCGGTAAACAGATTCAGATATTGTTGTCTCATAGCATCTTCAGGATCCCATGTAGCCTCTTGAATAACATGCCAATGGAACATTACTTTCACTAACAGAATTCTCTTATTTCTTAATTCTTTAACTTCACGAGCTAAGAAACGGATCGATTTTTCTTCATAAGTCATATCAGACTGAATTTCAATCTCAGACGGAGGAATCACATGCAAATGATCAATCTATATCGACGAAGCATCGATACGTGAAACACATTATGAATCTTTTCTAGTTCTGGTGGCAACAACAATCTATATGCTACCGGCCCAATACGCTCAGTAGTCTCATACGGCCCGATGAACCTTGGACTCAATTTGCCTTTTCTACCAAATCGAAGTACTTTTTTCCACGGAGATACTTTCAAAAACACTTTGTCACCGATCTCAAATTCAATGTCTTTTCTTTTCAAATTTGCATATGATTCTTGACAATTAGAAGCTTTTTTAGACGATCTCAGATTACTTTTACTTTCTGTTCAGTCTCTTTTACTAAATCAACCTCGTGAATCTTATTTTTATTGAGCTCAGACCAATACAAAGGTGTATGAAATTTACGACCATATAAGGCTTCATACGGTGCCATTTTAATGCTCGATTGAAAACTGTTAATATAATTGAATTCAATCAAAGGCAAATATTGTTCCCACATACCTTCAAACTCAAGAATACAACATCTCAACATATCCTCGAGTATCTGAACAATCCGTTTAGGTTGACAATTTGTCTGTGGGTGAAAAGTAATACTAAAGTGTAATTTCGTACTTGTAGTTTCTTCCAAAATCGCGAAGTGAATCTCGGATCTCTATCTGACATAATAGACAATGGCACCCCGTGCAATCTCACAATTTCAGAAATGTATAACTCAGCTAACTTATCAAGTGAGTAGTCAGATCATATCGGAATAAAATGAGCTGATTTTGTTAATGGGTCAACCACAACCCAGATCGCATCTTTCTTTCTCGGAGATAGGGGCAAACCTAAAACAAAATCCATCCTTACTCTATCTCATTTCCATTCGGGTATCATAATCGATTGTAATAAACCAAATGGCACCTGATGTTTTGTTTTAACTTGTTGACAAATTAAGCATTTCGAAACAAATTTAGATATATCACGCTTCATACCAGGCCACCAATAAAGCTGTTTTAGATCGTTATACAATTTTGTGCTTCCCAGATGAATAGATAACCGACTACTATGAGCTTCATTCAAAATCATCTGAACTAACTCTAGATTTCTCAGAACACAAATTCGATCTCGAAATCTCAAACAATCATCTTTACCAACTCTGAATTCTGAATCAGACTCTAAATCACACTGAGCTAGTTTTACTAAAATCTCATTATCAATCTTCTAAGCTTTCATAATCTGTTGTAAGAATAAATGTCTCACTTTTAATTCCGTTAAAACTGAACCATTATCGGACAGAACCAAATGAGCATTCATCGCTCGCAGAGCAAACAATGATTTTCGACTCAAAGCATCACCAACAACATTTACCTTACCCGGATGATAATTTATCACAAGTTCGTAGTCTTTTAATAGTTTTAACCATATTCTCTGTCGCAGATTCAGTTCTTTCTGAGTCATTAGATATCTCAAGGTCTTATGATCAGAATAAACATGACATTTTTCACCAAACAGAAAGTGGCGCCAAATCTTTAAAGCAAACACAATAGTCATCAATTCCAGATCGTGAGCCGGATAATTCTTTTCATGAGGCTTTAACTGTCTTGAAGCATAAGCAACAACTTTACCTTCTTGCATCAATACACATCCCAGACCGATCAATAAAGCATCACTGTATATCACAAATTCTTTACCCGATTCGGGTTGTACCAATACCAGAGCTTCAGTCAACAAAGTTTTTAACTAATCAAAGCTGTTCTGACACTTTTCAGACCATTCAAACTTCACATCTTTCTGAAGCAGGTTTTTCAACAGAGTCACAATCATCGAAAAGACTTTTACAAATCATCTATAATAACCAGTAAGTCCCAGCAAATTGCGAACTTCAGAGACATTCCTCAGAGGCTTCCAATCCAAAATAGCTAAAATTTTGCTAGGATCAACTCGGATACCAGATGCTGATACAATATGACCCAGAAAACCAACATCTCGTAACCAGAATTCACATTTATTGAACTTCGCATACAATTGCTTATCTAGCAAAGTCTGTAGCACAATTCTCAGATGCACGACATGTTCGGATTCATCACATGAATAAATCAATATTTCATCAATGAATACGACAACAAATAGATCTAAACACGGTCTAAAAATTCTATTCATCAAATCCATAAACATAGCAGGTGCATTCGTTAATCTGAAAGGCATAACTAAGAATTCATAGTGTCCGTACCTCGTTCAGAAAGTAGTTTTCAGAACGTCCGAGTCTTTCACTCGTAACTGATAATAGCCTGATCTCAAATCTATCTTCAAAAACACAGCAGCTCCTTTCAACTGATCAAACAAATCATCAATTTGGGGTAGAGGATACTTATTTTTTATAGTCACTTTATTCAACTAACGATAATTTATGCACATTCTCATCGTACCGTCTTTCGTTTTCACAAACAGTACCAGAGCACTCCAAGGTGAGAAACTCGGTCAAGCAAAACCTCTATCGGTCAACTCTTACAACTGAGACTTTAATTCTTTTAATTCGGTCGGAGCTATTCTATATGGAGCTATCAAAATAGGAGTAGTTCTAGGTACTAATTCAATGCCAAATTCAACTTCTCGAATCGGAGGTAATCCCAGAAGTTCTTTAGGAAACACATTATCAAATTCACAGACAACAAGTACAGATTCAACTTTCCTTTTTGAAATTTTCGAATCAATCACATAAGCAAAGTAGGATTCACAACCCTTTCTTACAATACCCAAAGCTTTCATCGAAGATATTATAGCAAGCAATCCATTCAAATCACTAGATTCAATTCTGACTATTTCATCATTCTTACATCTCAAATCAATAGTTTTTCGTTTGCAATTCACAACAGCATCATGTAAAGTTAACCAATCCATACCCAAAATTATATCAAATTCATCAAAAGGTAATAACATCAAATCAGCTGGAAAATAAATTTCTCGAAACATCAATGGACAGTTCTTGTAAACTTTATCAACCAAAACACATCTGCCTAGGGGGTTCGAAACTCTAATTACAAATTTAGTAGACTCTACAGGCAAGGTCTTACTGTTCACTAAGCTCATGCATATATACGAATGTGTTGATCAAAGATCTATCAAAGCAATCACAGAAGTATCATAAAGTGTAAATGTACCCGTAATCACATCTGGTGATGAAGCTTCCTCACGAGCTCGGATAGCAAAGGCTCTGGCAGGTGCACGAGCCTCGGATCTAATAGCTGTGTCTTTTTTTCCCTTCTGGCTACCGCTCACATTTCCCGTATTCCTGGGAGGTCTACCACGAGATGCATTGCCACTTGGCCTCAGATTTTGCATAATTTATTGTTCGACAGATTCGGGGCAATTGCAGATAAAATGATCTAACAGTCCACATTTAAAACAAGACTGATCATATAGTCTACAATTACCGGGATGTCTTTTACCACAATGCTTGAACTCAGGGTGATCGAATTTAGCATTTCCAACACTGGCAATAGATGTAGCTGGAGCTTTGAAGTTTAAATGCGATCTAGCACAATCTCTATTCGAATGTCCCACATTAACCTTTGCATGGCTATTATCATTTCTAAACTTCTTTGGTGCATATTGAAATGGCCAGCTCGATGATCTTTTTCGCACTTCTCTAGTTTCTGAATCAGCTTTTCTGTTCTCTTTCTCGAGATCTTTAGCTTTACAGTCTCGTTCAACAACTACAACGAATTCTTTAATCTCAAGAATCCCAACTAACAAACGGATATCCTCGTTCAAGCCATCTTCGAATCTTTTGCACATTATTGTTTCAGTAGATACACATTCTTGAGTGTACTGACTCAGTCTTACAAATTCCCGCTTGCATTTTGTAACAGACATACAACCTTGTTTAAGCTCGAGAAACTCTTTACGTTTTTTATCGATAAATCTCTGACTAATGTATTTCTTCTGAAATTCAGTTTGGAAGAAATCCCAGGTGACTCGCTCACTCGAAACCACGGCTATTAAAGTCTTCCACTAATAGTATGACGTATCTGTCAGAAGTGAAATGGCACATTTTATGCATTCATCGAGATTCAATGACAATTCATCACATACTCGTATTGTATTCTCTAACCAGAACTCAGCTCTTTCAGCATCATCGTTTGTTGTAGCTTGGAACTCTTCGGCCCCATACTTTCTAATCTTATTGACTAGTGGCTAACTTAACTGAATCAGATTCACTGATGGCATAGCAGGAGCTTGTGAAGGATTGACCGGGGGTGAAGGTTGTTGTACAGCCGGATTGGATCTAATGTATTGGCTGAACCAATCATTCATCATTTGATAGAAGGCTTGTTTGGCCTCACTATCATGGCTACTCGTAGCCGGTTTAGAATCGGAGGGTGCTGTCCCTTGCGCGAGATTAGGCGCATTACTTTCTACATCATCCGCTACAGCTCGTTCGGGATCCATTTTCTATATAAAAGCACATTTTCAATGTCAAGATTCATCACACTATTGTAGTTCATAAATATGGCATGTATAGCTCAACTCACAAAAGCTATGGTAGTCCTAAAACCGACTAAACCATAGCTCTGATACTAATAAAATGTAGCACCCCTAACCCGTATCCGTCGCCGGACTAGGGTTAAAGGCATTACCAGACAAATCGAAACATTTAACATTCATTACATAAGCACCATTACATTAAATATCAAACATCAATATAGAGTCCCTTATATAGGTCACCGAGACCTTAAACATGCATTAAAAAGGGGTCGGGACTAAACTGAACACATACAAATTTTTTTCAAAACTTAAGCATTTTTTAAAGTTATACAGGTCACATGCCCGTGTGAACAGGCCGTGTGCCTCACACGACATTAGACACGCCCCTGTGTCTAAGCCGTGTTAAAACAGGGCATACATACTGACTTGAGCACACGGCCATAAGACACACCCGTGTGTCTTGGCCGTAGTCGACACTAACTTGGGCCACACGGCTAGCCACATGCCCGTATGCCTTGGCCGTGGTCGAGCCTGACTTACAACTGTGGGGTACACCAAGGGACACACAGCCATGCAACATAGCCGTGTGTTGCGCACGACTAAGACACACGCCCGTGTCTCTGCCTGTGTGAACAAAAATAGGCCATTTGAATAGCCAATTTGCCACCCCAATTGGGTCAAACCTACAAGCACCAAACCAAGAATATTTTCAACACAATCTCAGCCAATTTCCAATACCAAAACATACATTATTCATGCCATTACATTATCAACAATTTTGATCTCAATTCATCAACAAATCATACCAAATCTAAACTAAAATCATATTAAGGCATATGCTTCAACACATCATTCAATCCCATGATCAAAACTTACCAATATCTCAAATATTCACTTACCAAAAATTTTCAACATTGACCATTTCTTTTGGTCATTCAAAACATATCATATAGTTCATAATGCATCACATATTTCCAACCATAAGTTCAAACACAATCTAGCCATATCACATGGCATGATATATATCCAAAGACTTCTAGCCTATACATGCCATACGTTAATATATACATTTTCAAAAGTTACCAAAATAAGATTCGATAGTGTGATGACGATCCTTGATGATTCTCGAGCTCACAGTAGCTTTGATATCTATAAAACAGTTGAAAAACACACAGAATAAGCTTTCAAAAGCTTAGTAAGCCATATACAAATAAACTTATCATTCATAACATATAAGCATTATCAATTTACATATACTTTGTAGCCAAAAGCTAACACAAACCTCTTGCTCATATACATGACACATAATTTCAATTCATTTACATATATAACATATGTTCACATACTTAGATCATACATCATCATTTGTTTGTATACTTACCTTTCATTCTCAAACATAATATACATTTCAAACATACCTGAATCGGATACAATTTCACCAAGTCATTCATTTTCTCGGAATGCCCGTTTGAACCATTCGAAAAGGAAAGGATACACGGATAGCTTGGAAAGCAAATACAATGCCAACGTCCCAGACGTGGTCTTACGTGTAATCAAATATCGATGCCACTATCCCAGATAGGGTCTTACATGAAATCAGATATGATGCCAATGTCCCAAACATGATCTTACACGTAAAACAGAAGTTGATGGCGACGTCTCAATAATGGCCTTACACGATAACACATATCTAAAATCTTATGTCATGACATAGGTATCCTAACTATTCTTAGGGTTCGTACGGGGCTTTTCGGACGTCAGAACTTCATCGATACTTTCTCAAATAGCACATTTTTAGCTCAAACATTCATTCATTACAATTCAATATCATATGAATAATAAGAATTCAAATAAACAAGTTTATTGTATATTGAGTTACCTCGTACAGATTCGGATGGACGGAATCGACTACTCGACGACTTTCGACTTTCACTGATCTAATTCTGTATTCTTTAATTCTGGATCTATATAAATTCAAATTTGAGTCATTTAATCACACAGTCATTCCAAACAATCCATAAACACAAATTTAGGGAAATTTGCAAACTAGCCCTCATATTTTTACATTTTGACACTTTAGTCCCTAATTCATAAAATCACAAAATACAAATAATTTGGATATACTCATGTTTGGCCGAATTCTCATATTACTCATACTATTCCACATATTTCATTTATTTCACATTTTAGTCCTTCAATTTACAAATTTCACAGTTTAGCCCATTTTACTCAAAATCACCAAAAATTCAAAGACAAAATATATCAACTCAACATATATCTTTTATTTTCCAACAACTAACATCACAATGCTCATAATTTCATCAATAGGACATTACAAAATCATCAAGAAAATCAAAAATTGAGACATGGGCTTGATAGTATTCGAAGCAACGATTACAAAAAAGTAGAAATTATCAAAAGCGAATCAAAACACATACCTTAATCAAAGATTACAAGTGCCGAACACTAGCTATTCTTTTTCCTTTTCTTTTCTTCTGTAATTTTTGGCAAATACAAACATGAATGGCTTAATTTTATGTTTTTATTTTAATTATAATAAGTTTATTTTATCATTTACTTATTTACACTTTATAATTCAACATATAATTCATATTAATTAAGGCCATTAGTGTCCACTCATACTTCCAATGGTCAATTGTTAACATAAGGACCTTTGCTTTAATAAACCATAACAAATAGGCACACTTAACTTTTACAATTTATGCGATTGGGTCCTTTTTACAAATTAAGCACACAAATGATAAAATTTTCCATACAAAACTTTCACACATGCTTAAACACATACTGTAAACATAGAAAATAATATTAAAATATTTTTCTGACTCGAATTTGTGGTCCCGAAACCACTATTCTGATTTGACCTAAAAAGGGGCTGTTACAGAGATACTTTCAAAAACACTTTGTCACCGATCTAAAATTCAATATCTTTTCGTTTCAAATCCGCATATGATTTCTGACGATCTGAAGCTGCTGTCAAACAGTCGCGAATTACTTTCACTTTCTCTCCATTTTCTCTAACCAAATAAACCCTGTGAATATGTTTCTCGCTAAGCTCAATCAAGTACAATGGATTTCGACTTTTACGACCATATAATGCTTCATATTGCGCCATCTTTATGCTCGATTGAAAACTATTATTATATGCAAATTCAAATAGCGATAAATATTTCTCCCTATTGCCTTCAAACTCTAAAACACAACATCGAAGCATATCTTCGAGGATCTGAATTATGCTCTCAAACTGATCGTCAATTTGTGAATGAAATGCAGTACTAAAGTTCAACTTAGTACCCAGAGCTTCTTGCAATTTCTTCCAAAATCGTGATGTAAACCTTGGATCTCTATCCAAAATAATCGAAACTGGTACCCCGTGCAATCTAACAATATCAGCAATGTACAACTCAGCTAGTCGATCGAGCGAATAGTCAGTATGTACCAGAATAAAATGTGTAGATTTCGTCAGTCGATCAACGATAACCCAAAATGCATATTTCTTCTTCGGAGATAGAGCTAATCCCGATACAAAATCCATAGTTAATCTATCCTATTTCCACTCTGGTATCATCAGAGTCTGAAGCAAACCTCAAAGGCACTTGATGCTCGGCTTTCACTTGTTGACAAATCAAACTTTTTGATACGAACTCAGAAATGTCTGGTTTCATACCTGACCACCAATACAACTTTTTTCAATCATTGTACATTTTGGTACTCCCCGGGTGAACAGATAAACTACCACTATGTGCCTCATATAAAATCGCAGAACATCATACAATCATCGAATATGATTTGGTACTCTGAATCACTAGTCTACTTGCATTGCACTTTTTTAGTTTGCAATTCACTATCATATTTCTGAGCTTCACAAATTTGCTGAAGAAAAACTGGTTTAGCTTTTAATTAAGCTAATATCGAACCATCATTAGGCAAAGTCAGTCTCGTATTCATCGCTCTCAAAGTAGATAGAGATTTTCTACTCAAAGCATCTGTGACTAGATTTGTTTTTCCCGGATGATAACCGATTACTAATTCATAGTCTTTTAGTAGCTCGAGCCAACTCCGTTGTTGTAAATTTAAATCTTTCTGAGTCATTATATACTTCAAGCTTTTATGATCCGTAAAGATGTGGCATTTTTCACCGTACAAACGATGAGGCCAAATTTTCAATGTAAGAAATATAGCGGCCAACTCTAAATCGTACGTCGAATAATTCTTTTCATGTGGCTTAAACTATCTGGAAGCATAAGCTATCACTTTTCCCTCTTGCATCAACACACAACCCAAACCATTCAATGGCATATCATTGTAAATCACAAATTCTTTACCCAGTTCAGGTTGAATCAACACTAGTGCCTCAGTTAACAATGCTTTTAATTGATCAAAACTCTGTTGACATTTCTCAGATCATTCAAACTTTACATCTTTCTGTAACAGTATGGTCATCGGTGTAGCAATCATCGATAACCTTTTTACAAAACGTCAATAGTAGCTAGCTAACCCTAGAAAGCTTCTGACCTCGGATACATTTCTAGGTGGTTTCCAATCAACAACTGCCGAAATCATACTAGGACCAACTCTTATACCTTCTGCTGAAATAATGTGCCCCAAAAATCTGACTTCTCTAAGCCAAAACTCACACTTACTGAATTTAGCATATAGTTGCTTATCTCTCAAGGTTTGCAACATAATTCTCAAATGCTCGGCATGCTCAGACTTATCTCGAGAATAGATTAGAATGTTATCAATGAAAATAACAATAAATCTGTCGAAATACAGTCTAAAGATCCGATTCATCAAATCCATAAAGACTATTGGAGCATTAGTTAATCCAAAAGGCATAACAAGAAATTCATAATGTCCGTACCTCGTTCTGAATGTAGTTTTCAGCATATCTGAGTTTTTAACTTACAATTGATAATAGCCAGATCTCAAATCAATATTTGAAAACACTGTTGCACCTTTCAACTGATCAAATAAATTATCTATTCTCGGCAATGGATACTTGTTCTTTATTGTAACCTTGTTGGGCTGTCGATAGTCAATACACATTCCCATTGACCCGTCTTTCTTCTTTACGAACAATACTGGCGCACCCCAAGGCGAAAAACTAGGTCATGCAAAACCTCTATCTGTTAACTCCTACAACTGAGCTTTCAACTCTTTCAACTTTTTTAGAGCCATTCTATAAGGACCTATAGATATCGGCGATGTTCTTGGTACCAGTTCAATAGCAAACTCAACCTCGCTAATCGGTGGTAATCGAGGCAACTCTTCTGGAAATACATCTGGATACTCGCAAACTACTGGCACTGATTCAATCTTCGATTTAGACACTTTTGTATCCAATATAAAAGCAAGATAATCTTCACAACCTTTTCTCACATATCTCTGAGCTGACATCGACGAAATCACTATAGGCAATCCACTCGTCTCATCAGGTTCAATCCGAAAAATTTTATTATTCTGACATTTCTATGATTTTTCATCTACAATTCACAATGGCATCATGTAGAGTCAACCAATCCATACCCAGAATCACATTGAACTCATCAAATGGTAAAAGCATCAAGTTAGCTGGAAAAACAATAACCCCGTGTCATTAAAGGACAGTTCTTGCATACTTTAGCAACTAGAACATACTTCCTAACGGGTTCGATACTTTAATCATAAACTCCACAATTTCAACAGGCAATTTCTTAATAAACACTAAATTATCACAAACATACGAATGTGTCGATCCAATATCAATTAAAGCAATCACATTAATGTCGTAAAGAGAGAATGTACCTGTAACAACACCAAGGGATGATGCCTCTTCGCGAGCGCGAATAGCGTAGGCTCTAGCAGGTGCTTTGGCCTCGGATCTCATAGCTGAATCCTTTGTTGCTCCTTTTCCACTAGACATATTTCCCACATTCCTCGGTGGTCTCCCTCTCGCAATAACGTTGCTCGGTCTTACATTTTGAAATTTATCTTCATATAACTCTAGGCAATCTCGAATAAAGTGATCTGGCGAGCCACATTTGAAACAAACTTTATTAATCTTATTCCAGCATTCTCCAAAATGTTTCCTCCCACACTGTTGGCACTCGGGTTTGTTATTTCTCACACTACTAATGCTTGAGACGGAAGTTGCTTGAGCTTTAGGACTCACATATTGATTTCCACGATCTCTATTCTGATATCCCACTGATGTATACGATCGACTATACGAAACTTGAGATTTCTTTGATGAAGAATAAATAGATTTATTCATCAGTCTTTTCCTCGAATCTCCAACCTCTGAATTAGCTTTCTTCTTTTCTCAGCTAAAGCCTTCGGCTTTACAAGCCCAGTCAACTAATACGACAAATTCATTCAAATCCAAATTCCAACCAGAAGTTTAATGTTTTCGTTTAGCCCGTCAACAAACCGCTTGCACATGATCTCTTTGGTATAAACATACTCTCGAGCATATTTACTCAACCGCACAAATTCTCCATCGTACTCGGTTATGGTCATGCAACCTTATGTCAATTCTAAAAACTCTTTGTGTTTTTTATCCAAAAACCGTTGGCTTATGTATTTCTTCTGAAACTCGATCTGAAAGAAATCCTAGGTGACTCTCTCTTTTAGCACCACTGATATTAACGTATTCCACCACTGGTATGCGATGTCCCTCAGGAGTGATATAGCACATTTTAAACACTCCGTCGGTATGCAAGAAAGCTCATCAAATACTCATGACTATATATATATATATACCAATTCATAAACATTTACAATGCCAATACATATGGCCAAAATCACTATCATGTCATAACCAAAATGACCAAAATCCCTATACATGCCATATACTTAAAATACCAAGTTCATAGGTATCGAGTGATAGGTGGATAGTGTGAAGCGATCTCCGATAATCCCCGAATTCGAGCTAGCTTTGAGTTCACTAAAAAAAATAGAAAAATAAACGATGTAAGCTATGAAGCTTAGTAAGCTCATATGAAATAAACTCAATGCAATCTCACAAATATAATTCAATAATTTGAATATACCAACATATAGCTTACATTAATTAACAAACCTGTCAAATACTCAATTCTGAGAGTATACACTTCCTTCACAAGTTTCCTCGATTTGAAACTTATATAATTCATATACGTACCTGTATCATTTAGCATCAATCTCAAACTTATCCACATCTATCGTTTACCCGTTGAACCATTCAGAATAGAAGTTGGATACTTAACGGTCTCACATGATAAGTAGTTATACCATGGCCCGAAGCCAAATCAAGGTAACTTATATCTGAAATATTGATATCATGGCCCGAAGCCAAATAAGCCGATATTCATGGTCCGAAGCCAAATCGGTATATCTCACCTCCGAAGTGCTAATATCATGGCTCGAAGCCAATACATGTATCCCCTAATGACATGTCACTAGTATCCTAAACTATTCCTGAGGTTCAACCGGGATTTCAAAAGCCGAATTTTTATCGAGTTAATGTCGAACTTATCTGAAGTCTCGTACTCAAAACTTATACAGTATCAAAGCATTTAAAATATATTTATAATGAAATTTATCACATACGAACTTACCTCGGTTCAAAAACGATAAAATTATCGATTAATCAAGTACTTTATCTTTTCCTCGATCCAATTCCAAATTCTGCTTTTCTTGATCTATATAATATCAAATTTAGCTCACTTAATAATCCCTCTATTCAATTTACTCTAAATCATACTTTAAAATACATTTACACTTTTGCCCCTAATATTTTACATTTTTCACAATTTAGTCCTTCATAAAATCACAAATTAATGAAATTCAAAATAAACCCATGCTAGCCGAATTACTATTATGCCCCTAGCAGCCCATATTTTTCATTTATTTCACATTTCAACCATAAAATTTCAACATTTCTCAATTTAATCCCTATTTTGCATTTTTACTCAAAATCACTTTACAAAATATGTAAATCTAACAACATGATTTCATATTTCATCATCAAACATCAAAGAACACATATTTTCATCAATGGTAACTTTCAAACTCTTCAACAGTTTTGTAAAATAGTCCATTGGCTAGCTAGTACTAGATGCAACGATCACAAAAACATAGAAATCATTAAAAATTGAGTCAAAATCACTTACCAATTTAACCTTAAAGTGACAGAACCTTAAATGCTTAAAAATGGCTTCCTCATTTCTTTTTTTTCGATGGAAGAAGAAGGAACAAAAAGTTGATAATTTATTTTATGTTATTTTACTTCAGTTAATACATAATTTACTATTTTAACCTTATTATAAACCATTTAATATCATCCATTTAATGTCCAATATTGTCCACTTACCATCATAATGGTCTAATTACCACTTAAGGACTCTTACTTTAATGTTCCATAGCTATTTAATACCTTTAGCTAAAACAACATCACTTTTTCACTTTACTCGATTAAGTCCTTTTTACCAAATTGAGCATTCGAATGATAAAATTTCTAAACGAAACTTTAACACAATCACATATTCATGCTGTAAACCT
Organism: Gossypium anomalum; assembly: GCA_025698475.1. NCBI lineage: Eukaryota > Viridiplantae > Streptophyta > Magnoliopsida > Malvales > Malvaceae > Gossypium > Gossypium anomalum. Next base: position 61,655,029 of record CM046968.1, on the reverse strand, counting down.
TAAAATAATAATAAAATAAATATTTTGACCTCAAATTTATGGTTCCGAAACCACTGTTCCAATTTGACTAAAAATGGGTTGTTGCATGACTTCTGTAAGGTAGAAGAGTAATATTTTTTAGATTTTTTCAAAAGGGATGATGTGGCTATACGTGTTCTAATTATTGGATTGGTGGTCTAATGACCTATTTTCCACCAGTGTCAAAAAATTTAATTTTTTGGTGAATTTCTTAAATCGAGCTAGTACGAGAAGTTAAGCCGATAATTTTCCATGAATGGATATGAATAAATTCATATATGAATTGAAATTAAAAAAGTATGTATCTTATCATGCAAAATAATCGAAAACGAGCCTGGAGGCTGAAGCATATATGAATGAGTCAGTAGAGTCCAGAACGAATTGAATGGCATGGTTATATAATTGCATGTGTTTAATTCTTAAAAGTATTGTATGACTGAATATTTAGTGAACAAGTTCGAATTAAACATATTGGCCGTTAACAAGTTGGTATGCCAAGTGATCCACTTAGTTAGTTTTAGGGTTTTTATTTTATTTAAATTTAGTCCTAAAACAATATTTTTTCTTTATTTAACTTGGATTCAATTCCAATACAAGCTTTTAATTAAGAAGTTTTTATTTATTTATATTCAGTTTCCAATCGCAATCAGAGTTATCTTCGCAACTGTTAAAGGAAATTCTATTTTCTCACGCAAATCGACATCGAAAAGAATATATTTTCTTGTTCCTTATTCTTGTTTAATTTATTGCTCTATATGTTAAATATGAAATTAGAGGTAATTGCATCTAGATCCATGAGCGGCTTTAATTGTACTTCTCGGAGTCTTTAATTGTAACATTATTCTATTTTACAATTTGAGTCATATACTTGCAAACACCATTGTTTTATTTATTATCTATTTTGCTAAAATATTTCCAGTTCAGACGTTCGCATTTATGGCGGTAGTCAAGTTGTTGTCACCATTGTCGGGGAGATTTTGACATTAAACTGAAATTTTATTTTCTGCATATTAATAGGATAAATAGGAAATTTTAAAACTATGGTACAAATTTCAATTTTAGTTATTTTTATTTAAATTAATTTTAGTTATTTTTATTTTATTTAATTTTAGGCTACTAATTTTATTTTAATCTCTTTGATTTTAGTGTATGACTCAAAGCGAAATCATCCCAGTCGAGCCAAATCCTGAACTGGATATAATTCTAAGGTGAAACTATCAACAAATGCAAAGCAATCCACCAGTGGTAGTTGACTTACCTCGAGAAAAGCCGTTGTCTGACGAACCACCAAAACCACAAGCACAGCTCTGAATTGAGCCACTGATGGCTCGATAAGAGTGAACATTGTGCGAATACGCATTACCTACTTTAGATACAGTCTGAAGAAATATTGAGAAGCTGACAATCAACTCTAATAATTTTGAAATCAAGACGGCCACCAACCAGATGATCCAAAATAATTTTCAATTCTAGGATAATATGATGGAAGACCCAAATCAACACTTAAAGCAATTTTTGCAGCTCTTCATTACATTCAAGTATAATAGGGTTACCAATGACACCATCTGTCTTCAGTTGTTCCCCTTCTTGCTTCGTAATAATGCATACAAATGGTTGAATTCACAAGAGTTTGGTTCTATCATGACGTGGGATGAACTAGCAGCAAAATTTTTACACAAAATTTTTCCCATTAGTCGAACTATTCAATTAACCCGCGACATTGCTAGCTTCAACCAATTTGAAGATGAAAACTTATACAAAGCATGAGAACATTTTAAATCATTATTAAAAATGTGCCCACATGACGAAATGCAAGAATGGTTGCAACTGCAAATATTTTATAATGGTCGATGTCACATTGAAGTGTTTTTCGTAAAGCGTGATATCGTTTGAAAAGCCCAATCTTTATTTAGCCTCTTTACGTGATCTAAAAGATTATTTTAAAACTTGCATCACCATCAAAAAGTATTTACTTTAAAACGTTATTAATTTCAAAATCCTGTTTATAGTGGAAGCTTTTTAAAACAGTTGCGTTCTTCCGTTTACTTTGAAAAAATGTTGTTTCTTTTTTAATCTCGAGCTCCTAGTACTAGCAGTTATAACCAAAGCAAATTAAAAACCCAAATTAAAGCTTAAAATTTAAAAAGGCCTTATTACAATAAAAGTTACCCAAAATAAAATTACTTTATAATTTAAAGATCAAATACCGAAGTACGGGTGGTTGTGTGGCCACCTTTGACTCCCTCGCACCACCAATCCGCCTAAGGTTGGGGATTACCTATACAGATAAACAAATGGGTGAGTTATAAAAACTCAGTATGTAATCCCATATAAGCAACAGTCAGAAAACAAGCACAGTCTGGGCCTAAGCCCTTTTTAGAAATAGTGACAATATTAGTTTGGGCTTTAGCCCATCTCAATACAGAAACAGTCATGTGTTTGGGCCTTGGCCCATTATAGTAACAGTAAGCAGTGCAGTAACACTTTAAACAGTATATAAGTCTTACCCATCCAGCCTTTACACTCCATCTCCGTCCAACCCTACACTCCATGTGGGGATATAATCAACCCACCCATCCCTACACTCTAAAGTTAGCACTGGTTGCAGTATATACAATAATATGCAGCTGGGCTGCCACTAATTTAGGCTCGAAGCCTTTCAGTACACTTCCTCCGACCAGTATAAACCCATCCCTATGCAATGCATCATACAATCATGTCATGTCATGTCATAGAGTCATATATGTATCCATTACAGTTTAAATAGCATGCTAAAAATACGGTCATACATGCACAAATATATATATACGTCACATAGGGGCAAAACAGTCATCTTACCACAAAAGGGAAAAATACTCATTCTATCATATATAGGGGTCTAGGTAAAATTATGGACTCAACAGTAGGTCCACAGTCGTCTCAAGTGACCCGTTCAACCTTAACAATCAAATAGTGAAAATGGGCCCAAGGCCCATATTGTGGGCCCACACGTTCGTGTGGCCCACGTAGCCCAAAAATGGCCCTGGTCGTGTAGATTACACAACTTGGCCCAAATATTACCACACGTTCATGTGGTTTACCCATGTGGGGCCCACACGGGGCCCACACAACCCATTTTGGCCCAAAATGACCCATAACGTCCTCAGCTCATGAAATTGCTCATGGCAGGCCTCAACGATTATACACCCATGTTTAGGCATACGGACTATCACACGAGCGAGCGCACGCTTGTGTAGCGTCGACAGTCACTTATTTCGTCTTTTGCCGATTTACGATTAAGGCAGTGCTTACACACCTAGTTATGAAACAACACTCTTAGTCCTTGAGCCTTCCAAACCTAAATTCCATCGTAACCAATTGGTTATTCGCATGAAAAACAAGCCTAACACCCCTACTCGAAGCGCTTACAAAAAAATACGCCGTCATCCTCTTACCTTAACTGAACAACCGAAGCTTGCTCACTTAAACATTAGAACCCAAAAGGTCACAAGTTCCTGCAATCTAACTGAATCCTTGTAAACCAAACAAAAGACTTACCCAAATGAGTACATACAGGGTACTCCATTAGAAATAAGAAAGTAAGCACTACAATCAACCCGATCGCTCTAAGAAAGTACACTTACCAATTACAATGTACAAGATTAACAACCAATCCCGAATACTTACCAAAAAATCAAAAAGGAGGAAACAGACAGTCCCCAAGAGGAGAAAAGGTTCGACAACAGAGAAATAGAAGGGAAAGGTGAAAGAAGAAAGAGATTCGGCCAAGGGAAAAATAATGTGGAAAACTTTTACTTATTGCTCAACACGAGAGAACGAAAAACAAACAATGGGTTGGCACTGAAAGAGGAAGAAATGCTCAGCACTTGGCAAAAATCAATGGGAATTCGGCAGCAACAAAGGAGTGATAGGAGAAACGCAATCAGCAAGGAAAAAGAAAAAAGAAAAGAACAATTAACTGAAATTGGTTTAAAGAACTAGGAGCGACTGACAGAGAATTGAGAGAAAGCCCAAAAGAAAGAAGAGATGCACAAGGAGGAAATTCAGCTAGGAGGGAAAGGGATTTTCTGTTAGAAACTAGGGGATTTTTGGGTAGAGTGTGCTGAAATTTTGAAAAAAGAATACTAGTTCAGCACAACTTCTCATCACATCCCTAAAACCGCTCCTCAAAAACCTCCTTACCAACCGTACACTTTCCCCACACATCTCAAGTTCCTTATTTTCCTCCACCAACCCAATATTTCCTCCTAACAATCTGCCACACGTCCCCCACACTCCTCAAACATAGAATTTCAGTCAACCACAACTCTTCCATGGCCAAGCAGTAAAAATAAAACACCCACTGTGCTTACTAGGATTCGAACCTCAGTCCTCTGGCATAGGTAACACGCCACTTACCCCCTAGACTAGCAAACCCATTCTGTCGTGTTTCACACATTTTTATTTAAAATCCTACTGAGTAGATGCAAGGGTTTACCCAATTAAAACAAATTTTTTGCATAAGCCAAGGCTTGAATTCAAGACTTCTTAGACTCTCCCAGAACGCTTAACCACTAAAGTAGATACACAATTGTATGTCACTTCTTGCTCAACTAAACATTAATGTGTAGCCTCCTACTTATTCCCATGCTCAAGACCTAATACTTCTAAGCCCAAAATTTGGGGCGTTACGATTCACCCCTCCTTAAAAAAATATTGTCCTCGAAATTTCCAACTATCAGAATAGTCGCATAACACAGACTACACCACTACGCTCCCGTTGCGCACTACAGTTCCAAAACATTGCCACATTTAACTTGAGTGTTTCTAGTACAATCTATAGATAAACTAGGACAGTACGTCGTCCCCAGCCTCATGATCATGAGGCCTAGTCTCAGTCACAGGTGAAACCGATGCCTCTCAAGCTTTAACATCAAGCATGTCGCCAGATGACAATGACCCAGCTTGAGAATCTCCATGGCCTCCGTCGCAGCCTCTTGTACCCCTTCACGAGTACCTCCGGTGCTCATTATCGAATTATGTTTTATCTTATTAATAGTTTTATGCATCAGCTTACAGTTCTAGTTTTTATTAACAAATGTTTTATGGAGACAGTATCAAAAGTATTGAGTTTTATTTCCACACATCACAGTGTCTATCGATGTCTACCAGTATCTACAGTTTCAGTATACACTACTAAAGAGTTTGCAGTACGGTATACTACCTACGGTAGTCTCAGTAATCCTACTTATGGCATTTTCAGTCAAAAATCAAAATTTAATTTTCAAAGAGAACTTACAGGATCGGCGCAGAGACTCAGTGTACCACAAATTCAGTAAAACATTTCAAAATACTTCAAATCATTTGAAACAGTTCTCTTAGAATTTCCAAGTTTTGGAAGAAACCCAAATCCATAGCCGAGTTTCGTAACTCGACTCTGATACCACTAAATGTAGCACCACAAACCCAGCCTGGACGTTATGGCCGAATCTGGCGATGTCACATTGAAGTGTTTTTCGTAAAGTGTGATATCGTTTGAAAAGCCCAATCTTTATTTAGCCTCTTTGTGTGATCTAAAAGATGATTTTAAAACTTGCATTACTATCAAAAAGTATTTACTTTAAAATGTTATTAATTTAAAAATCTCATTTATAGCGGAAGCTTTTTAAAACAGTTGCGTTCGTGCATTTCCTCCATAAAAATGTTGTTTCTTTTTGAAACATGAGTTCCTAATACTAGCAGTTATAACCAAAGCAAATTAAAAACCCAAATTAAAGCTTAAAATTTTAAAAAGGCATTATTACAATAAAAATTACCCAAAATAATATTACTTTATAATTTGAAGATCAAATACGAAAGTACAAGCGGTTGTGTGGCCACCTTTGAGTCCCTTGCAGCATCGATCCGCCTAAGGTCAAGGTTACAGACGGATAAATGTATGGGTGAGTTATGAAAACTTCAGTGTGTGTAATCCCATATAAGCAACGATCGAGAAAGCAGTACACGATGCGGGCCTAAGCCCTTTTAATAATGATGACAATATTAGTTTGGGCTTTAGCCCATCTCAATACAAAAACAGTCATGTGTTTGGGCCTTGGCCCATTACTGATGCTGATGGCGATGCGATAAGAATTTTAAACAAAGATATAAGTCCTACCCATCCAACCTCTACACTCCATCTCCGTCCAACCCTACACTCTATGTGGGGATATAATCAACCCACCCATCCTTACACTCCAAAGTTAGCACCAATTGCGGCACTATACAATAATATACAGCTGGGCTGCCAGTAATTTAGGCTCGAAGCCTTTCAATACACTTCCTCCGATCAGTATAAACCCATCCCCATGCAATGCATCACACAATCATGTCATGCCATGTCATAGAGTCATACATGTATCCATTACAATTTAAATAGCAAGCTTATCCTCTCATTAAAACCTCCTCAACTAGAGCACCAACTAAAACTTATCCTCTCATTAAAACCTCCTCAATACTGAACAATGGCATCTCAAGAAATCATTAACCAAAATTCAATCTAACTTAACTTTCAACTATCTCACTTCATACTAAACTCATTCATAACATCAATCTAGCTTAAAAATGTTAGAAGAAACTTGGATCAAAGCTTTCTCTGAGTAACATAAAAAAAAACTCAAATTTTGAGAAAATGAAGATAAAAATTAGAAATCATTTGAAGAATCAAGAATCATGTATTGATGTTGGAAAAAACTTTACCTTGCTATAGAAATTAAAAAAAAATTCAACTTTTCCACTATCGCAAAAATCCAACATGAACTAATAAGAATGGTGATAAAAATGTTGAAACCTTGATCATGAACATTTGTTAAAATGATAAGATTTAATGCAAATTACTTACCTATTATGAAATAGTGAGTGAAAAATCAAAGTTCTGTAAAGAAGAAATGAGAGAAATTTTAGAGATGCTTCAGTGAAGTTTTCATGAAAATGGGAATGGTTTAACTATTCCCTCCAACCAATTTAAAAATAAAGGAATTTTGAAAAGAAAAAATAGGCTTGGTTAAATTGCAATTCAAGGACCTCCAGCTCTCTAAATTATGCTTCTTAATATTCTCACATTAAGCCACCTATTCTTTCTAACTTCACAATGTAATCCATAGGCCTTAATTACTATCTTCTCTAAGTAAACGCTTAATAAATATATTTTTGACCTCAAAATTGAATTTTCTGACATCGGCGAAAAATGGGTCGTTAGACCACCAACCCAATAGTTAGAGCATGTATCGCCACATACATCATCTCTTTTGAACAAATCTGAAAAATATTTCTCTTCTGCCTTACACAAGTCGGCCTTTCCCTCACTAATGCACCATTTTTGTCTTGCAATAACTTTATAGTGTTATTCTTTTTTGCAAGCATTAGCAAAAGCTTGGAAATATTTGAATTTGAATCACTAGCTTTCAACCAAAAATCTTTCACCTCTTTTTTTTTTCCATTTTTCCTCTCTGTTCACAAGGATCATATTCAAATAAAGCTTCAAACTCCTAAACTCCTTCTCATACGAGACCAAGCGTTATTATCCCATATTTTCTAAAGCTTCGCACAAATATAATTTCTGCAATTGAACTTCCCTATTACTGATACATCTCTAACAACTTAATTTACTACAAAAATTTCCTTTCTTTATCACATTTGCTCGCCCCATCTCTCTCTAACTACCCTTAACCACCTCTTCAAGGTCATTATGAGAAAGGTATTTTTTTTCCAACTTAAATTTATGTCGACGCCATTTTTCAAAAGCAACTTGAGAAAATATCTGTTTACCATCCATAGAAGATTATTACCAGTAGCTATCAAATTTAAAATCTCACAACACTCCTGTCGTCGACTCTTCTTTAGGAGTCACTAATTTTATTGTTGTTTGGTCCCTTAATCAACATGTTAATTAAAATTGGGGAAATTTGTCAATTTAGTCCCATAGAACCACCAATCCTCCCCTTCTAAGACAGTCCACCAAAAAAATAAATTTCAAATTTTAGTTTGATATCAACATCTTTTATCCTGTCTCTCTAAACTAGTGTTTCAATAATAAAAAAAGTATAAACTTAGCTTGAATTAAAGTACAATGTCTTTTTGTGCAAGAACTTCTTAGTGGTTATCGAGACCTCCATAGTTCCAACTTAAAATTTTTAGTACGGATGATCAACCCCATCAACAAGACCTGTCGATATAGATTTGTGATAAGCCTTACAGTGCTCACCTTTTACCTCTACTAAATCCCTGGCAGAAACATTAGAAGTAAGATTTGACTCAATCTGAGCTCTATTTTTCCTATCCACCAAGGCCGTTGGGTTATTGGAATGATGGAAAAATGTGCAAGTGTACACAATCGCAACAAGTAATAAAGTGACAAGTAAATGTCGAGTTATCGTACCCACAGGGACTGTAAAAAGAATTATTTATGAAATTAATTGTAAAACACTTTTGCGACGTAAAAATAATTTGATTTTGAAAGATGGTCAAAAACTATTTAAAAACTAAGTAAATAATTAAAATAAAACAAAGTAGTTCTAACGCACGATTTCAAATAAGATTTAATCAATGTAACTTACTTGTGTTGGATTAATCATATTTCTTTAACTTAGAATTATTAAACTCATGTTTACATTGTTACGTATAAATTCACAAAGAACTTGATAATTTGCTAACTTATGAACAAATTTACATACAAAAATCCATTCATCTCTTGACATATCCCTATGTCAATTCAACCAACTAAACAGATTCTAGCAAGCAAACATGTTATTACATATACATACTCATTAAATTGAACCAATCTATTGCGTATCCCTATGTCAATTCAAACGATTAATAAAATATAATAAGCATATAAAAGACTATGTGAAGTAACAAGGCATCCCTACCTTGAAACAATTTAATCACAATAATCTTGCAAGTTATGCAAGGCAATAATATCGCCAGATACATTGCTAATTTAACCTTCAGCTACCTTAGACATGCACTGATTAAGTACTGTGTCAATTAATTACAATTGAAATCCATTTAAATAATTAATTCATTAGTTACCTCACAGTTATAACACAAGAATAACTTAGGCATGATTTTACTTAATCAAGGATCTTACCGAGGCTTATAACGACATAAACATGATTTTAACAATTTAAGCAGGCAGAATATAATCAACCCAACACAAACATAATCTAAGCTGAATTGATTAAAATAACCATTTCAATAGCATAAATATTCATAATCATTTTTGTCAAAACAACAACAAAATTTAAAGAGATAGGGAACAAGAAACAAATCCGGTGTTTCTTCGTCGCTTGACTAGTTACTTCGCCCTTCGTTCTTCGTTGGCCTTGGCTATCAAGGTGGCTGATGAACACCTAAATTGCTGCTTCAAATGGCTGATGAAAGTCACTTTCCCAAGAGAAGAAATCAGCAGTTGAATAAGGGGGAATAGAATGGAAAAATGAGAGAAAAGTGAGAGAGGGAATGAGAGAATGATGTGAAATGAGGGATGCTTTGAATGATCAGCAAAGGGTGGCTTTTATAGCTGATTGTGGCTGCTAAAAATAGAAAATTCCAGCAGCCAAAGTGCCCTCCCTTGGCCGGCCACACACATGGCAAAGTTGAGAGTTTCAACTTTGCTATTTTAGGCTTGGGGCAAATCTACAAAGCCATAAATTAAGGTGGGGTTTGGATGCAATTTAGAAGTCTTTTGAGGGCTTTTTTGCAAGCATATTTAATCAGATAAAATGCTGATTTGGGTCAGCATATGGACGGTTCTGGGCTACCCATTTAGTGGCTGGTTTAGTTCACCCAATTTGGCTCGACCGGTACGGTTCAACTGGACCCTTTCTCCAAAATTAATTAAAAATAATTTATTTAACCCAAATTAAATGGGGAATAAATTAAAATTAATTAAATTATGAATTAATACACATTTCTGGACCGTCTTAGGCTAGAAATTAATATGCCTCGATACTTCAAATTGCTTCTCAGTTTTGTGCTTTCAGCAGTGTCAGCCGAGCCAATTTTTGTCCTTTGCGAAAATCTGTCAAAATAGTCAAAATTAATCAAAATTAAGTATAAAATAAAATAAATTCACCATATTTATATTTTTAACACGATTTAATTATTTTATAATATTTAATTATTTTTCGACAAGAATTTAACCAGATTTGCATGAATTTAAGTAAAATTGGGTATGAAAAAGTATATAAATTTTTTTGTTTCCACACCCCCAAACTTAATTCATTGCTCGTCCCGAGTAATGCACAAATTTTGAAAAGAATCTCTCGGAAACACCTTTGAAAAATTCCTTCAGAACAACATTTTTCCCAAATTATGAATTTAAAATACTTATGCTCAAAGACAAGAAATCTGATAGTTATGCTACTTAAGCATACATATTGTTCAAATTAAATTCAACAACTTATTATAATAGAAAAATTTAGACTAAATTCTTTTGTAACAAAGACATGTCAACTCTTACCAATTTGATTTTTATTCCCTTATTCAAGACTAAGCTGCAATCATTAAGCTTAACTTATGTCCTCATATGTTGATCGTAGCAATTTCTCTCCACTAATGTAGGTAGCATGAGGACTTTGAATCAATAGGTCTTTATCAAGGTTGTAACGTGGCTCGGCTAGGGGTAGGTGAAAGATGGATGAATTTTGGTTTAAGAAACCCTAGACTCAAATTTCTTTGTCGAACCTTCGGAGTTTTTACCTTTGATACTCCAACTTGACTTTCATATGCTCTTTTGTACATCTCTTTCAAATACATGTGCTCTCTTTTTCTTTTTCTCTTTTTTTTAATTTACGAGCACTTACTTTGTGTACTGTAATTCTCGAGCAATTGGTACTTCTTTTCAACTCCCCCAAACTTATTTTTGAAGTACATCTTGAATATTACTGAGTCTAGTGTTTGGGACAATTTTAAGATTATTAAACGAAAAGTAATGGCTAATTATTGTAAGGGTCAAAATAAAGTCAGGCCATATAGTCTCAAAGTTGGGTTTCAAAGGATAAAATTTTACCATGGTGAGCTTGAAAGGCTCAAACAGTCCAAAAAGTAGTTGCCTAAATCATTTCCAATGTTCCGTGCTCCCTAGGATTTCGCCTCAAGAAACTACTAAGTCAATTCTAAAGACTTAAACTTTCATGCATAGCTAACTTCCCTAAAGAACTAAAAATTTTATGGTACAAATTTGCATGCTTTATTAAAAATACATTTATGTCATTATTAAGCTAACATAATAATTTATTGAAAAAATAGAACTTTATTCATAATCAAATTGAGCATACTTAACAGAATTCAAATTTCTGAAAAAATTAAATTCTAATCATAATTAAAAGAAAAATTTTATTCTGAGTGGAAATAATTCAATTTTTCGGTCCCTCCAACTTAAAATGAACAATGTCCTCATTGTTTAAAGTGAATAGATACTATACACCAGGTAGGATTTTAGAAAAGAGGAGGTGAGTCAATTTCACTGCTTAAGTACCAAGTTCTTTCTAAATCCAATCCTAGACATGTATATATCTATTGCCACACTTTAAATTTTGTGACTTGCTCACATTTTATTAGTGATTTTCCTCTCTTGTTTTATTATGCAAAAAACAAAAATAAATTCTTAATTAAACTTAATCCTAAAATGACCTAAGAACAGAAATAAAAAAAAGTCAAGTTCCTCCCTTTATTTATTCGCAGACCCTTCTGAGTTTGACTCATCCTTTGCTCCATCACTATCGCCTTTGCATGAATCGCTTCGCTTCTTCTTTGATAATGAACTCTATGGTTCAAATATGAAATCTGGAAATTCAGGCACAAAAATAAATGGGTCATTGTATATTTTCTTAAAAGCACTTCTCATCGAGTCATCCCTTATTTTTGAGTATCTCCAGTAGGCTTGTTGCTTCCATTGCATATGTTGCATTAAGTCCATCAATTTTGATAGCTCATCTCAAAGGCCTGGATTGGCGATTGAGCTTTAAACATTGAAGTTTCAACATCAGGTTCAGCTTCTGGCTCCACTGATTCTACTTTATCAGGGACTTCAAATAATTGTATCGTGGGATCTTCTTCTTTATCAGGGTCCTCTGGTTCCTCACTTACTTCAACTCGTTGCTCTAGAACTAAGTCTCCAGCTACTCAGTAAAGGTCTCAATTCGTGATTGTGCCTTGGCTATACCCTGTCTTCCTTACATTTGTAAGAATTTTAGCTTTCAAGCATAAATTTGTTATCGTAAAGGGGAAATAAGCAGGGCTAGAGCGTTTAAAAGCACAGTTACATATCTCCCTCAAGATGATCTTCCCCACATCAATGGTCTTACCAATTAGGATCGAGTACAATAAGACCATTTGCTCTAATGAGATTTTAGTCCCATGTGAGCTGGGCATAAGGCTGAATCGGATGAAGTAAAACCATAACTTTGCGAGTGGCGTCAAATAGTCTCTTCGACAAGTGTGGATTCCTTGCTTTGACACAGTCCATGTAGAACCTGGAACTGTCAGTTCCTCAAAAATTTCTTGCAAATTCTCAGGCTTGATATTGCTCATCAATGTGGAATATTCATCGTTTTCGAAATCTGGTAATTCAAAGAACTCATTAATAGCATTTGAATTTATTGGTACCTTGATTCTGTGAACTGAAACTTCTGTCATTTCACTTGAAGTTAAATTTGCATAGCACTCACGAACTAGTTCCTCATCCACACTAGGTCTCTTGTCACAAAACAACTCCCAATTTAGGGTTTCAGCAACTTGACAAATACGTGCCATAAAGTCTCAGTAGTTGCTCTCCTTTACAGTGAAGCCTTTTTCTGGATGCATCTATTGATTTTTGAAGATACTATCGTATCTCACTTTGGCTTTTTCACAGTAGAATTTGTTTTGTGTTTCATTAATTTGAGCAGAAGCAGGAGTTCTCTTATGGGGCATGTTTAACCACCTTTTTTGTAAAAATATAAGAACTCTAGAAATTAATAGTAATAATGAAGAAAAAGATAGGAATTTAAAAAGAAGGGTTAGAGGGTTTGTGGCTTAAGGTGGATGAAAAAGGAGTGCCGAACAAGCAGCTAAGGTGTGCGAGCGTGGTGCGTGTGGGAGCAATGCGCAGCAGTGCTGGTGATAATCAGCAACACAGGTGTTCAGCAGCAAGTGGGACTCGAGCGTGCACAGGATGGTGTGGAGGGCGTGTGTCGCGACGCGGGTGAAGGCTGGCGCGCGAGCTAAGGTCACAGGCGACTTGAGGCAACGCGCGCGTTGTGTGTGTGGGATGTGCGTGCGATGGAGCTAGGCGTATGCTAGTTGACTGCTTGGTGCTATTGTGGCTAGGGCCTTCGACACTTTGGTGTTTCGGTGCTTTGGGTTTTAAGTGTTAGATGAATGGGAAGATGGGTGGTATTTATAGAGGAAGAAATAGGAATTTGAGTAGAATTCTTAAAACAATTTAATTAATAAAAATTCTAAGTTCTAATCCTATATAAAGATAACAACAATTATGTAACGCCCCGAATTTGGGCCTAGAAGTATTGGGCCTTGAGTATGGGTACGTAAGGAGGCTGTATTTAAGTATTTAATTGTGCAAGTAAATGACACAATTAAATGTCTACTTTGGTGGTTAACGACCCTGAAAGGTGTTGAAGAAATCTTGGGTTCAAACCTAGGCTTTAGCAAAATTTTGGTTTTAAGTGAATAAAACCCTGGATGCTTGGAAGTAGGCCTTTTATAATATTGTGGGAAATAAATGACACAAGGAAGCATGTGGTCTAGTGGTTGTGGTGTCATTAAGATTACAAGGGAGCCTGGGTTCAAGTCTTGGCTCTTGCAATTTATTTTGGTTTTTCTTTTAAAGGAACCTAGACTTTGACCTATAGACCTTATAATTAATTGAGGATAAAATATGACATAGAAAGAGCCTGTGGTGGAGTGGCAAGGTGGCGTGTGGTGTAACTGTGAGGTCTGAGGTTCAAGTCTTGGGATGTGTAGTGGAGTATTTATTTTACTATTTGAGCTGCGAAGGAGATGGATTTGGACTAAAACTCTGTGGTTGAAATGGTCATAAGAATGAGGAATTTTCCTATTGGTTGAAAGAAATCCCACATTGGGAAGCTAACATGAGAATTGGTGAGAAGCTGGCTTTAAATAGAGCAAAACCAGATAAGTTGGGAAGGAGGATTCAATGCAGGATGTGCCAAGGTTGGTGATCGTAGACTTCGGCGCGTTCTCATAAACAGATGTGTATTCACGCCCTTCTTTGTTGGAAATCGGCAAAACCTCGGCATTCGGGGCCTCACAAGTGTGCGAACGCATGTGGGGCGAATTGAGCCCACAAACTATGGGCGATAGACTGTAGAAGGCCGCCATGAACGTTCTCATGTGCTAGGGTCGTTCTGGGCCTCGATGGGTCCATGGGCCCGCTTGTGTAAATCTAACTGCTAGGTGGAATATGGTTGGGCTTGTCATGTCGCGTACATGGCATAGGCTGTTCTGGGCCGGACTTGGCCGTGTGGGCCCACACGGATAAAATGTATGTTATGTGGTAGGATTTGGACTGGGTTACGTCGTTCGTGCGGCCGTAAATAATTCTGGGTTAAATGGGCCGTATGGGCCCAATGGGCCCGTGGGATCGCATGGGCAAATTTCGCTGGTAAGCAGGAAGTAGATAGACTTGTCATGTTGCGCACGTGACTTAGGTTGTTTTGGGCCTCGATGGGTCGAAACAAGCCGTGTGGGCCCAATGGGCTCATGGGCCCACACGGATAAAATTTACGGTAAGTGACTATTAATGAACCGGGCTATAGTGTACACATAGTCTTATCTAAATTGGGCTAAATGGGCCACACGAGCGTGTGGGCCCACTTGGGCCGAGTAATGGGCCTTAGGCCCATTTGCACTGTTATGTCTATTTAGGTTACTTAAGTCGCTCGAGGCGACGATGGACCTTTGGTTGGGCCGTTAAGACCCTGGTTTATAAAATTACCGAAATACCTCTGATTTATAAAATTACCAAAATACCCTTGTAGTGTAATATTACCGAAATACCCTTGTAGGTTAAAATGACCGTTTTCCCTTAATGAGTAAAATGACTGTTTTTCCCTTGTGGGTAAATAATTGACTTGGACTATGAATCTGACTTATTTAGCTATGATTGTACGACTGTGATATAACTGTTTTGACTGTGATTGTACGATTATGAATTAATTGTCTTGACGGTGGTTGTACGACTGATATGCTTTTACTATATGTTTAAAAGACTGTTACTGAGTATGGCCATTCTACATACACGTGTGATGATTGAGCATGACATACACGACATATTGCATAGGGTTGGGACTTTGATATGGAGGAAGTACTGTTCTAATAGGACCACACGGGTCGCACGAGACGACTGTGGATCCAGTATTGATCTGTTAAGGTCGTACTTGTCACATGAGATGACTGTAGACTGATGGACGGCTTAGTGCCGCTTATTCTGATTATGGTTCTGTACCAAACAAAAAGTGGCTCTGTTCTATGTTGACTATGGCTTTGTGCCAAACGTATTTACCTGTGGCTATGTGCCTAACATACTTACTGATGACCCTGTTTCGATCATATTTACCGAAGGCTGTGTGCCGATTATATTACCGTCGCTGTTGGCTTCGTGCCAAAAATAGTACAGTTACCGATGGCTTTGTGACAATAATAAGACCGCTACTGAAGGCTTAAAGCCGTATATATTTTAGCGACTTTCTTTGTGTTACTATTAGCGACTATCTTTGCGATATTGAGTGTCTTTGCCGGGTGGGTCGATTTAATCCCTACATGGTGTGATGGTTGGTACGGGAGGTGTGATGGTTGGATTGGGTTGGGTTGCATACCTGCATTGTGATTATACTGTATTGGGCTTAGGCCCACACTATCACTGCATAGGGCTTAGGCCTAGACTATACTGTTATTGAATAGGGCTCGCCTGGACCGTTCATCAGTATGCACTGCATCAGAATGGGCTCCATCCCAAACGATTCTCGAATTCTAGCGCTTTACTAATCATGCTAGTTTAGGAGGGGATTACACACTGAGTTTTCATAAACTCACCCCGTTTATTAATTGTGCAAGTAATCCCTAACGTTAGGTGGTTCAGTGCTGCGAGGGACTCAGAGATGAACACACACTGTTTATGTTTTTAGATTTGTTATTACTGTTGCATATTTCTTTTTAATTGGGTTGTAATAAGGCCTCTCTTGATTCTGGTTTTTATTTTACTTTGGGATTTTAATTACCATGTTTTATAGTGGTTAAAAGTAGATTGCGGTTTTCCAAAACTATAACTGATTTCAAAACACTACGTTTTCGCAACTTAACTTTTAAAAATCACTTTGTCGTAAATCGGTTAGTTTTAGAATTAGCTTCCGCAAAGTAAAAAGGAATTTTAGAAATAAAATTAAGAAGTTTTCAATGCACTACGTTTTAAATAAGAAGGGTTTTTAATGAAAACATGGTTTTCGAAAAACACTTGAATTTGACACGCCAGATTTAGGTCTAACTTCCAGGCTGGGTTTGGGGTGTTAGATTTAGTGGTATCAGAGCTAAGTTTTAAAACTCAGCTGTGGTATGGGTTTTAAAATTGGATTTCTAAAATAATTATTTCAAAAAGGTTCGAAAAGATTTGAAGCATTTGAAATGTTTTTTTGAAGATTTTCCTAAATGTGTGGTTATCGAGTCTCCGGCGCTGAATCCGTAAGTTTTCTGTTAGACTGTACTTAAAATTAGATTTTGTATTTATTCAGTGTATGTTCTGGAAATCAGATTTTTTTTAGTTAACAACGGTACTGTGATGGATTTCGAAGGCAAGTAAGGTTGCGAAGAGTTGCTTGTCTCCCTGAAACATGAGATGGTTTAGGAAACAGTAGTCGAGGTAAGTCCGCCAACTTTAGGTAATAATAACCCAGATTTTGGTACGGAAGAACTGACCCGGTTTCTAAGGGAGGTCCTGGAAGAGCTGTTCGAGGCAAGAGTTAAGGCATATGGTGAAACACTCCAGGCTAGGTGCTTGAAGTGCAACAGGAAGAGGGATGACAGTCTGTTGAAGCAAAAGCATCAGGTTCAGGATTGCACAGTTCCTTTTAAGTTAGGTGTGTTTTGTTTGGATGTGATGTTTGAATATAGAAATTGTATGCATGTGTGGTAAATATCTATTTGCTTCTGTGGTTAGATGTTTGGTTGGCTGTGAGAGGTTTTGAGATTAAGTTAAAAGTATATAGGTGTAGTTTGGAATTAGAGTGTGCAGCAGGAGCGTAGTGGTGTAGGTTAAGCTAAGCGTTTGCTCAGATAGTTGGAAATTTCGAGGACGAAATTTTTTTAAAGGGTAGAGTTGTAACGCCCCAAATTTGAGCCTAGAAGTATTGGGCCTTGAGTATGGGTACGTAAGGAGGTTGTATTTAAGTATTTAATTGTGCAAGGAAATGACACAATTAAATGTCTACTTTGGCGGTTAACAACCCTAAGAGGAGTTGGAGGAATCTTGGGTTCAAAACTGGGCTTTAGCAAAATTTTGGTTTTAAGTGAATAAAACCCTGGATGCTTGGAAGTAGGCCTTTTATAATATTGTGGGAAATAAATGACATAAGAAAGCATGTGGTCTATTGGTTGTGGTGTCATTAAGGTTGCAAGGGAGCCTGGGTTCAAGTCTTGGCTCTTGCAATTTATTTTGGTTTTTCTTTTAAAGGAACCTAGACTTTGACCTATAGACCTTATAATTAATTGAGGATAAAATATGACATAAAAAGAGCCTGTGGTGGAGTGGCAAGGTGGCGTGTGGTGTAACTGTAAGGTCTGAGGTTCAAGTCTTGGGATGCGCAATGGAGTATTTATTTTGCTATTTGAGCTGCGAAGGAGGTGGAGTTGGACTGAAACTCTATGGTTGAAATGGTCATAAGAATGAGGAATTTTCCTATTGGTTAAAAGAAATCCCACATCGGGAAGCTAACATGAGAATTGGTGAGAAGTTGGCTTTAAATAGAGCAAAACCAGATGAGTTGGGAAGGAGGATTCAATGCAGGATGTGCCAAGGTTGGTGATCGTGGACTTCGACGCGTTCTCATAAATAGGTGTGTATTCACGCCCTTCTTTATTGGAAATCAGCAAAAGCTGAAAATCTGAAACCTCGGCATTCGAGGCGTCACGAGCGTGCGAACACATGTGGGGCAAACTGAGCCCACAAACCATGGGTGATAGACTGTAGAAGGCCGCCACGAACGTTCTCATGTGTTAGGGCCGTTCTGGGCCTCGATGGGCCCGTGGGCCTGCTTGTGTAAATCTAACTGCTAGGTGGAATAAGGTTGGGCATGTCACGTCGCCTACATGGCATAGGCCGTTCTGGGGCAGACTGGGCCGTGTGGGCCCACACGGATAAAATATATGTTATGTGGTAGGATTTGGACAGGGTTACGTCGTTCGTGTGGCCGTGAATAGTTGTGGGTTAAATGGGCCGTATGGGCCCAATGGGCCCGTGGGCTCGCGTGGGTAAATTTTACTGGTAAGCGAGAAGTAGATAGACTTGTCATGTTGCGCATGTGACCTAGGTTGTTTTGGGCCTCGATGGGTCGAAATGGGCAGTGTGGGCTCGATGGGCTCATGGGCCCACGTGGACAAAATCTGCGATAAGTGGCTATTAATGAATTGGGCTATGGGTACACATAGTCGTATCTAAATTGGGCTAAATGGGCCACACGAGTGTGTGGGTCCACTTGGGCCGAGTAATGGGCCTTAGGCCCATTTGCACAGTTATGTCTGTTTAGGTTACTTCAGTCGCTCGAGGTGACGATGGACCTTTGGTTGGGCCGTTAAGACCCTGGTTTATAAAATTACCGAAATACCCACGATTAATAAAATTACCAAAATACCCTTGTAGTTTAATATTACCGAAATACCCTTGTAGGGTAAAATGACCGTTTTGCCTTAATGAGTAAAATGACTATTTTTCCCTTGTGGGTAAATAATTGACTTGGACTATGAATCTAACTTATTTGACTATGATTGTACGACTGTGATTTAACTGTTTTGACTGTAATTGTACGATTGTGAATTAATTGTCTTGACGGTGGTTGTACGACTGATATGCTTTTACTATATGTTTAAGAGACTGTTATTGAGTATGGCCATTCTACATACACGTGTGATGATTGAGCATGACATACACGACATATTGCATGGGGTTGGGACTTTGATATGGAGGAAGTACTGTTCTGATAGGATCGCACGGGTCGCACGAGATGATTGTGGATCCAGTATTGATCTGTTAAGGTCGCACGGGTCGCATGAGACGACTATAGACCGATAGACGGCTTAGTGCCACTTATTCTGATTATGGCTCTGTTCCAAACTAAAAGTGGCTCTGTTCTATGTTGACTATGGCTTTGTGCCAAACATATTTACCTGTGGTTATGTGCCTAACATACTTACTGATGACCCTGTTTCGATCATATTTACCAAAGGCTGTGTGCCGATTATATTACCGTCGCTGATGGTTTCGTGCCAAACATAATATAGTTACCGATGGCTTTGTGCCAATAATAAGACCGCTACTGAAGGCTTAAAGCCGTATATATTTTAGTAGCTTTGCTGTGTTACTATTAGCAACTACGCTGCGATATTGCTGTGCTGGCTGGGTGGGTCGATTTAGTTCCTACATGGTGTGATGGTTGGTACGGGAGGTCTGATGGTTGGATTGGGTTTGGTTGCATACCTGCATTGTGATTATACTATTTTGGGCTTAGGCCCACACTATCACTGCATAGGGCTTAGGCCTGCATCGTCATCGTTATTGAATAGGGCTCGGTAGAGACAGCATCTTGTGCACTCGTTACTATAATGGGCTCCATCCCGCATCGATTCGACTCACAACGCTTTACTAAATGCTTTAGTTTAGGAGGGGATTACACACTGAGTTTTCATAAACTCACCCCGTTTATTAATTGTGCAGGTAATCCCTAGCGTTAGGTGGTTCGGTACTGCGAGGGACTCAGAGATGACCACACACTGTTTATGTTTTCAGATTTGTTATTACTGTTGCGTATTTCTTTTTAATTGGGTTGTAATAAGGCCTCTCTTGATTCTGGTTTTTATTTTACTTTGGGATTTTAATTACTATGTTTTATAATGGTTAAAAGTAGATTGCGATTTTCCAAAACTACAACTATTTTCAAAACGCTACGTTTTCGTAACTTAACTTTTAAACATCACTTTGTCGTAAATCGGTTACTTTTAGAATTAGCTTCCGCAAAGTAAAAAGGAATTTTGGAAATAAAATTAAGAAGTTTTCAATGCACTACATTTTAAATAAGAAGGGTTTCTAATGAAAACATGGTTTTTGAAAAACACTTCAATTTGACACGCCAGATTCGGGTCTAACTTCTAGGCCGGGCTTGGGGTGTTACAAATTAATAATTAGATATAAGCATATAAAATTATTAATTGCTATTTAATTTATTTAAACAAATATAAGATCTTAATTTTATGCTAAATTGATAAAGATTAATATATAAATTATAATAGATATAATTATATATTAAAGATTATCATCTTATTATAAAAACTTATCAAATAAAACCCAAAAATTGATAAGAATTAACATATATTATAATGGGTAAAATTATATATTAATAATTATCATCATTTTTTTTAAACTAAAAACATTTATTCTAGATGCCTTTTGAAAATATTTACAAAAAAAAGGCTTCTAGTTTTTATTATTTATGAAAAGAGCAACCAAATTTTAAAAATGTTTCAATTAAGTCCCTAGACTTATTGAAAATTTGGAATTGAGTTGCAATTTAAGACTTGGATCAAAATTGATCTTTTATTTGAAAATCCAAAGATTAAAATTTCTATTTAGAGAATAATTTTTAGGAAAATTATGTTAAAATCAATTCCCAGGAAAGATTGGAGGGGTCATAAGCGGTCCCGCTTAAGTTCCAATCTCCTAGACAGAATTTATTTAAACATATTAATCCTGAAAATATACTCTAAATCTTTTATTAAAATAGAAAATAAGAAAATTTTAAACATCCGATAAAATGAACAAAATTTCATTCCGTTCAATCTTATCTCCCCAATAGTGTTTCAAGCGCTAAGCATTAACTTGAAAATTACCTCCCTTACCTTGGAGCTTGACAACTCCGTATGGATAGACGCGATAAATCGTAAATGGACCTGGAAAGAACTTTAGTCTGGAATTACATAACAAAACTCTCTGACCTGCTTCAAATTCTCGAACTCGAATGTGCTTGTCATGCCATTTCTTAAATATCTCCTTGAGTAATTTGGCATTTTCGTAGGAGAATAGCTAAAATTCCTCTAGCTCATTGAGTTGGAGCATCTGTTTCTCTTTAGCAAGCTTAGGATCCAAGTTGAGTTGTCGAAGAGCCCAGTAAGCCTTGTGCTCTAACTCTAAGGGTAGATGACATGCTTTCCCAAAGACCAACCTATAGGGTGACATCCCGAAAGGTGTCTTGTATGCTGTTTGGTAAGCCCATAAGGCATCATCCAGCCTTTTGGACCAATCTCATCGGTTTGGGCAAACTACCTTCTCAAGTATGCCTTTGATCTCTTTATTTGCCAGTTCAGCTTGCCCATTCGTCTGTCGATGGTAAGCTGTTGCAACCTTATGTTTCACTCCGTGCTTGTCTAATAACCATTTTAACCACTTGTTCACAAAGTGGGATCCTTCATCACTAGTGATAGCTCTTGGGGTTCCAAACCTTGTGAACACATGTTTCTGCAAGAACTTAATTATAACCCTAGCATCGTTTGTCAGATAAGCTTCAGCCTCGACCCATTTGTACACATAGTCTACTGCTACCAATATATACTTGTGACCAAAAGACGGAGGGAAAGGACCAAGAAAGTCAATACCCCATACATCGAACAATTCTACCTCAATGATGTTTTTTTGACATCTCATTTCTGTTAGTGACATTTTCGACCCTTTGACATCGGTCGTAACTCTTTACATATGCATATGCATCCTTGAATAGTGTCAGCCAAAAGAATCCGGCTTGTAATACTTTGGCCGCTGTACGAGTACCTCCAAAAGTGTCCCCCACTCGGAGTTGAGTGATAATGGTATAAAATCTTTTGTACTTCATCTTCTACCACACATCTCCTGATCATCTGATCTGCACACCTTTTAAACAAATATGGCTCTTCCCATAAGTAGTACTTCACATCGTGAAGAAACTTTCTCCTTTGTTGATACGTCTTATCAATTGGTATCAAACCACAAGCTAAATAGTTAGCAATATCAGCAAACCAAGGGGTATTATGGACATGACTTACCTTCAGTATTTGTTCATCTAGGAATGTTTCCTGAATCAGTATATTAGGAGAATTACCTTTTTGCGACTCCAATCTGGACAAGTGATCTGCTACTTGGTTTTCTACTCCCTTTCAATCTTAAATTTCTAGATCGAACTCTTGAAGTAGAAGCACCCACCGGATCAATCTCGGCTTAGCATCTTTCTTGGCAAGTAAGTACTTGATTGCCGAGTGGTCCATATACACAATTCCTTTGGTACCTATAAGATAAGATTGAAACTTGTCAAAAGCAAATACAATAGAAAGTAACCCTTTCTCTGTTACCATATAGTTTAGTTGAGCTCCTGTAAGATTCTGGTTTGCATAGTAGATGGGATGAAAAACTTTGTTCCTTCATTGGCCCATGACAGCTCCTATCGTAAAATCGCTTGCATCACACATCAATTCAAATGGTAGATCCCAGTCTGGTGTGACAATTATGGGTGCCGTAACTAATCGACTCTTCAAATCCTTGAAAGCCTTTAAGCATTCATCATCAAACTTGAACGTCGTGTCCTTCTCCAATATTTTGCATAAGGGTTTAGCAATTTTGGAGAAGTCCTTGATAAATCTTCGATAGAACCCGGCGTGACCCAAGAAGCTCCTAACACTCTTTACAAACGTTAGAGATGGAAGCTTCTCAATAACATCTACCTTTGCTTTTTCTACCTCGATTCCATATCTCGTTATCCGATGCCCTAGAACAATTCCTTCTCGTACCATGAAATGACACTTTTCCGAGTTAAGTACTAGGTTTGTTTCTTCGAATTGTCTTAGTACCTTAGCTAGATTGCCTAAGCAATCATTGTAAGTATCTCCGAACACTGAAAAGTCATCCATAAAAACTTTCAAATATTTTTCAACCATGTCAGTAAAAATAGACATCATACATCTTTGAAATGTAGCAGGTGCATTACATAAACCAAACAGCATGCGTCTAAATGCAAATGTACCGTATGAGCAAGTGAACGTTGTCTTGTGTTGATCTTCCGGTGCTACTGTAATCTGATTATACCCGAGTATCCATCGAGAAAATAGTAATAGTCTCGCCTTGTGAGTCTATCCAGCATCTGGTCCAAGAATGACAAAGGAAAGTGATATTTCCTAGTCGCCTTGTTCAGCTTCCAGTAATCGATGCAAATCCTCCATCCCGTAACTGTTCTTGTTGGTATCAACTCATTATTCTCATTTTGTACGACGGTGACACCTTCCTTCTTTGGCACATACTGGACTGGACTTACCCACGAACTATCTAAGATGGGATAAATGATACCCGCATCTAACCACTTGATAATTTCCTTTTTCACCACGTCCTTCAAAATGGGGTTCAGTCTCTGTTGTCCATCAATCATCCCTTTTTCGCCATCTTCCAGGATAATCTTGTGCATGCATACAGATGGACTAATACCACGGATATCGGCTATGGTCCATCCGATAGCCTTCTTGAATTGTTTCAACACCAAAATGAGTTTCTCTTCTTGCTCAGTAGTTAATTCTGCTGAAACAATCACAGACAAAGTAAAAAAGTTACCTAAATAAACGTATTTTAAATGTAAAGGTAATACCTTGAGTTCTAATTTAGGTGGTTCCTCAATTGACGCTTTTGGTTGGGCATACTCTCTTTTCTCTAACTCTAAAGATTCAAAGTGGGTTTGCAGATTAAATCCCCTTTGATTAGCTTCTAACAAAGCTAACTGTTCATCCTTCTCTTTATCATTTGGAGGATCTGATGTCAAAATTTGTTCCAACGGATCTTCAACATTATTGAGCTCTTTTTCCACTATTAAATCCTCTAAATTGGATACTGCAGAACAATCATTAATTGTGTCAGGAAATCACATAGACTTAAAAACATTGAATGTTACTTGGTCGTCCTGAACACGCATCGTAAGCTCGCCCTTCTGTACATCAATAAGGGTTCTTCCGGTTGCTAAGAAAGGTCTTCCTAGGATAATCGGTACTTCTTTGTCTGCCTCAAAATCTAGGATAACAAAATCAGCAGGAAAGATAAATTTTCTACACGTACCAATACGTCCTCTATTTTTCCTTCTGGATGTGCTAAGGATCGATCTTCTAGTTGAAGTGTAACCGTAGTAGGTCTGACTTCACCTATCCCCAGCTTTCTAAATATTGACATAGGCATCAAGTTTATACTTGCACCCAAGTCACATAATGCCTTACCACAATATGTTGCTCCAATGTTGCAAGGTATGGTAAAACATCCAGGATCCTTCAGCTTTAGGGATAGTTTGTCTTTAAGATATGCGTTGCATTCCTTCGTTAGAGTTACCGTCTCAAATTCTCTAAGTCTTCATTTTTAAGACAGGATATCCTTCTTGAACTTGATGTAGTTCGGCATTTGTTCAAGTGCTTCAACCAATAGGATGTTGATGTGAAGTTGCTTGAGTACGTCTAGGAATTTCTTGAATTGAATTTCCTGCTTTTGCTTTTGAAGTCTTTCAGGGTAGGGTGGTGATGGTTTCTTTACTAGAACTGGTTGATTCATTTTCGGCGGTAACTCTGCATCTAACGGAGTTGTTAGTTGATCAGAATTAGCTAGTTTTGAAATTACCTAATCGAGTTTTGCAGATCCTGGTTCTTATGAAACTGGAATTTCAACACTCGGTTGAACTTCCACTGAGTCTTGAGCATCAGTTGGCTTTTTTTTAGCATCGATAGTGTTAGGCTCTACTGTCTTTCCACTCCTCAGTGTTAATGCTTTGCAATGTTCCTTCCCTGAATTTCTTGGATTCTCCGTATCACTAGGTAAAACACCTTGTGGTCAGTTCTTAAGTTTAGTGGCAAGCTGGCCCATTTGGTTTTCCAGATTCTTCAATGTTGCTGCTTGGCTTTGAATTAAGGCATCATTCTTCGCCATGTATGCCTTCAGCAGATTCTCCAAACTATTGGATGGTTCAGCTTGAACTGGGTTTTAAACTTGTTGGGAAAAACTAGGCGGCTGAGTCAGTCTAGGTTGGGCGTAGTTGTTACTGGTTCCAGCCCCTTGGTTACTCCAGGAAAAATTCGGGTGGTTTCGCCACGATGGGTTGTATAAGTTGGATTGCAGTCCTTGCCTTCCTCGACTTTGGTTCTGGTTACCCATGTAATATACAGATTCGGGGTTTAATGGACATTCTTTGAACAAATGTCCCTTCCCACAATAAACACAGGCTATACTCTCAATTTGGTGAGGTGGTTGGGCTACAAAACTGTTAGACCCATTAGTGGTAAGATTTTTAAGAATTGAGGATATTGAAGATACCTGAGATACGAGTGAAGTGAGAGCGTCCATTTCATGTATTCCAGCGACTTGTCTTCCTGACGCGGCTCGATTGGTCGGCCATTGATAATTGTTACTGGCGATCCTCTCAATGATTTTGTAAGCCTCATTATAAGACTTAAAAAGGAGAGCACCATTAGCAAAAGCATCCACTACCATCCTTGTGTGAGCATTGAGACCATTATAAAATGTCTCAAGTTGGATGCAATGTGGGATTCCGTGATGAGGGCATTTTCGTAATAGTTTTTTGTATCGTTCCCATGCCTCATACAAGGACTCATCATCCATTTGTTGGAAGGCAGTGATCTCGTTCCTCAACTTAGCATTCTTGCTAGGCGGGAAATACTTCATGAGGAATCTTTCAGCTAACTCTTGCCATGTAGAGATTGAGTTTGGTGGCAATGAATTCAACTAGGCTCGAGCTCTGTCCCTTAGTGAGTACGGAAATAGCTTCAATTGTAGTGCATATTCGGCAACTCCAGCTAATTTGAAAGAGTCGCTCACCTCCATAAATAGTCTTAAATGAAGATGAGGATCTTCAGTAGGCATCCCACTGAATTGGCCCACAATCTGAAGCATCTGGAACATAACTAACTTCAGCTCAAATTGTTGTGCCTCGATTTTGGGTCTCCTAATGCCCGGATTAAGATCGTTAAATACTGATACAGCATATTGTCTTAAGGCTCTATCCCTATCGTCAGTAATAAGGATAGGATTCTGAGCAAGGTTTGCTCCATTTCCTTGATTCATATTCTCAAAATTCATTCCTTCAGTCCTTCTCTGATTCGCTTCTCTTCTTTGCTGTCGAAAGGTTCGTTCTATCTCAGGGTCTACAGGGAGTAAGTCAATGATCTGGTCAATACTCATAAACACCTGAAATTATCGAAGAAAAATTAAGTGAGTTAAAAATTAAACAGGAAAATAAACCAAAATGTAAGACTGTAATATCCCGAATTAGGGCCTAATCGGAATAGTGGTTTGGTGACCACAAATCTAAGATAGAGATAATTATTTTATAATTATTTTTATGTTTATGATATGATTGCATGATTGTGTGAAAATTTCGTGATGAAATCCTCTGCCTAAAGTGCTTAGATAGAAATTAAGAACTAAATCGAATAATTTGTAAAACTTGCATTCTAGGAGTTTTTAGTATGAAATTGTTTTGGAATATTAATGAGGAGGTATTAAATAGCAATTTGACCAATTTCTAAGTCTATGGACAAAATTTGGACATGGATGGAATTTTTGGAAAGTTTAGTAGTAAGGGCATTTTGGTCATTTAGTTATTAAAATGAATTAAAAACAAAATTAAAAGCCAATTTTTGTCCATCTTCTTCATTAGGCCGAAATTTCAAGGGTTCTCCATAGCTAGGGTTTGTTTCAAGCTTCCAAGCTCCATAGTAAGTGATTCCAAGCCCCTTTTTTAATGTTCTTTATGTTTTTGGAATCCCGGAAGCTCGATTAAGCTTATGCTAGCAATAATTCAACCTAGGGTTTATATTTGAAAAAATAACCATAGGTAAAATTTGTGTATTTTGATGTTTTATGATAGAATATGAGGTTTTAAATTATGTTAGACAACTTGTGCTACTTGGTTTTGAGTGAAAACGAGTAAAAGGGCTTAATCGGTAAAAATACCTAATAGTCATAAGTACATCTTAGAGTGTGAATTTGATATTGTCATAGAAGGGAAAAATGATCAGCATGTCATAAAACATAAGAATAAGGGATAAATTTTAATTCCCGAGCCTAGGGGCAAAAGTGTAATTATGCAAAAGTTTAGGGGCAAAAGTGTAATTTTCCAAAGTTCGTATTAAATGCTGTTTTGATGAATGTATGTATTAAATAATATTAATTTGGTATTATAGATCAAGAGAAACGGGAATCAAGTCGCGATCGAGGAAAAGAAAAGATTGTGGACTAAATTGCAAAATCTTTATATTTTGGTACCAAGGTAAGTTCATGTGTAAATAATGTAGCATAATTGTTATTTTTAAGTTATTGATGTTAATTATATGATATGCTGATTTTTATCGTGAAATATTATGCTTTGTGGTTAATGTTGAGTAATATGCAAATTATGTTTACTACTTGATAAATATGAATTGCTACTGAGTATCGGTTCCGATATTCCGTGGAAGACGGCTAATGTCAGATCAAGGGAAAAATCCCGTTTGAACCTTAGGAATAGATTAGGATACAAGTGACATGTCACTGGGATATTTGGGCATCATAACTCGCTGAGTTGAGTCCGAGTTCACTTATGGATGCGAATGTTCGAACTCGTTGAGTTGAGTCCGAGTTCATGAGATGTAACTAGGCATCCGAACTCGTTGAGTTGAGTCCAACTTCACTTATGGATGCGAACGCCCGAGCTTGTTGAGTTGAGTCCGAGTTCACTTATGGGCGGGTTACATGATTGCTTGATTACATATGTGGCACTTATGTGCAAATTATCCGTGTATCCGAGTTATATTCCGATGTGTTCAACGGGTGAAAATTTCTATGAAATGGAAGAACACTTAAGATGCAAGTGACGTTTTGGTAAGTGTTGTGAAATGGGCACTTTGGACAGGTATGTACTTAACCCTCGGGTTGAAAATAGATGCAACAACGATAAAGTGGTAAGATGATGAATGATGTTTAGAAATGTGATATATGTTTTGGTGATGCCATGCTAAGGTTGTTTGGTATAATTGTATTGTTATGTTACTTGTTATTTGCATATGAACTTACTAAGCATTTATGCTTACTCCTCCTTTTCATTCATTGTAGTTTTGAACAAGTCAGCTCGGGAATCGGGACAGGTCGAAGTTTCGATCACACTATCCGAAGGATTTCTATTGGTAAATGGCTTGTAAAACTTAAGTATGGCATGTATAGGAATGTACCTATTTTGTGTAAATAATTTTATGATATGGCCATGTTTGGTTGAGAAAATGTTTGATATTGATAAGTCATGGTGATGGCTAATTAGATCATGTTTGATATCATGGAAGTTTAATAGGTTATCTAGTTCATAAAAAAATTCATGGAAAGATGAAACTTGCCTTAAAATAGAATATTGCTGCAGCAATGATATGAATTTGAAAAATCACTAAAAATAGTATAAGTGGAACTAAATGATGAGTAAGTTATGAAATTGAAGCTTAATGAGTCTATTTTCATGTGGATTTAACAAAATAGGTATATAAATTATATTTTATGAGATATTTAAACTTTTGTGAAACAGGGCCAGAATGATTTCTGGATCCCCTGTTCTGACTTTAAAAATTTATAAAAAATTTTAAAAAAATAATTATAAGTTTTTATTTACATTTAAAGATTCCTTATTGAGTCTAGTTTTAATAGAAACAAACCTAATAGTCATTGAAATTTTTTATAGAGAGATATCTGATTCGTAATACACAGAGGTCAGAGCAGTCGAACCCTGAAACAGGGGAGACTTTAACTAATAATCTGTACTAATTGGACCAACCAAAAATTCTAGAAAAAAATTAGTAAATAGATATATGAGTATAGATTTAGGAAAAATTTACAGATCTTGATTTCGAGTTTCGTAACTCGACATATGATTTTTATTGTAACTGTGACGCAGATAGCTAGAAAGCTGTGAATGTAGAAACAAATGATTCGAAGTATTTAAATTGATAAATTGTGTTCGGTAACACCTCAAGCTCGATTCCGGCATCGGTCTCAGGCGTGGGGGCGTTACAAATACTAACAAATTCACAAATAATGGCTTTTTAAAACAGTCCCTGGCAACGGCGCCACAAACTTGGAACGATTGAAAAATGTGCAAGTGTACACAATCGCAACAAGTAATAAAGTGACAAGTAAATGTCGAGTTATCGTACCCACAGGGACTGTAAAAAGAATTATTTATGAAATTAATTGTAAAACACTTTGGCGAGGTAAAAATAATTTGATTTTGAAAAATGGTCAAAAACTATTTAAAAACTAAGTAAATAATTAAAATAAAACAAAGTAGTTCTAATAAACGATTTTAAATAAGATTTAATCAATGTAACATACTTGTGTTGGATTAATCATATTTCTTTGACTTAGAATTATTAAACTTATGTTTACATTGTTACGAATAAATTCACAGCAACCCGATAATTTGCTAACTTATGAACAAATTTATATACAAAAATCCATTCATCTCTTGACATATCCCTATGTCAATTCAACCGACTAAACAGATTCTAGCAAGCAAACATGTTATTGCACATACATACTCATTAAATTGAACCAATCTCTTGCATATCCCTATGCCAATTCAAATGATTAATAAAATCTAATAAGCATATAAAAGACTATGTGAAGTAACAAGGCATCCCTACCTTGAAACAATTTAATCACAATAATCTTGCAAGTTATGCAAGGCAGTAATATCGCCAGATACATTGCTAATTTAACCTTCAGCTACCTTAGAAGGATAAACATGCACTGATTAAGTACTGTGTCAATTAATTACAATTGCAATCCATTTAAATAATTAATTCATTAGTTACCTCACAGTCGCAACGCAAGAATAATTTAGGCATGATTTTACTTAATCAAGCATCTTACTGAGGCTTATAACGGCATAAACATGATTTTAACAATTTAAGCAGGCAAAATATAATCAACCCAACACAAACATAATCTAAGCTGAATTGATTAAAATAACCATTTCAATAGCATAAATATTCATAATCATGTTCGTCAAAACAACAACAAAATTTAAAGAGATAGGGAACAAGAAGCAAATCTGGTGTTTCTCTGTCGCTTGACTAGTTGCTCCGCTCTTCGTTCTTCGTTGGCCTTGGCTATAAAGGTGGATTATGAACACCTAAATTTCTGCTCCAAATGGCTGATGAAAGTCTCTTTCCCAAGAGAAGAAATCGGCACTTGAACAAGGGGGAATAGAATGGAAAAATGAGAGAAAAATGAGAGAGGGAATGAGAGAATGATGTGAAGTGAGGGATGCTTTGAATGATCAGAAAGGGGTGGCTTTTATAGCTGATTGTGGCTGCTAAAAATAGCAAATTCCAGCAGCCAAAGAGCCCTCCCTTGGCCGGCCACACACATGGCAAAGTTGAGAGTTTCAACTTTGCTATTTTAGGCTTGGGGCAAATCTACAAAGCCATAAATTAAGGTGGGGTTTGAATGCAATTTAGAAGTCTTTTGAGGGCCTTTTTGCAAGCATATTTAATCAGCTAAAATGCTGATTTGGGTCAGCATATGGACGGTTCTAGGCTGCCCATTTAGTGGCTGGTTCGGTTCACCCAATTTGGCTCGACCGGTAGGGTTCAACTGGACCCTTTCTCTAAAATTAAGTAAAAAAAATTTATTTATCCAAAGTTAAATGGGGAATAAATTAAAATTAATTAAATTATGAATTAATACACATTTCTGGACCGTCTTAGGCTGGAAATTAATGTGACTCGATACTTCAAATTGCTTCTAGGTTTTGTGCTTTTAGCAGTGTCAGCCGAGCCAATGTTTGCCCTTTGCGCGAATTTGTCAAAAATAGTCAAAATTAATCAAAATTAAGTATAAAATTAAATAAATTCACCATGTTTATATTTTTAACACGATTTAATTATTTTATAATATTTAATTATTTTTTGACAAGAATTTAACCGGATTTGCATGAATTTAAGTAAAATTGGGTATGAAAAAGTATATAAATTTTTGTGTTTCCAGTTATATACTTTATCAAGGTCCAATTCTGTCCTGAAATGGTCTCAAGATTTTTCCAATTTACCGATCCCAACCAGCTCCCTAATAACCCTTCTTACGATCCTTAAATTACTATAAGCTTGTTGCACAAATTTTGAATTATTTTCCAATTCCGTAAACACTTATACGAATTTCTAATATTTTCAACAAATAGAAAAGGAAAAACAAACTCGCTATGCTATTTTTTTAAAAATTGAATTACTAAGATAACATATAAAATTATGTTATGTAAAGGATGCAACACGAAAATAATATAAAAATAATTAAAACATTGTACAAAAATAATATGAACATGGCACGATATATATAAACGCATTAATATATATAGAAAAAGGAAATTTTTTATCATTATAAATTTAGTGAAGGTAATAGGTTACATAGAGTTGAATCCTAGTTTCTTATGCCAACTTACAACATTTTTTGTTGGGAATTGACCCGTACAAACAACAAGATAGTAAAAGTAGCGAAGAACGCACACAAATATTTTATGTAGAAAACTCTCAAAGAGGGATAAAAAAACCACAGGCAAAAGACGTATCGACTTAACATTAATGAAGTAAACAAAATGAGAGTACAATGAGAATATAAAAACCCAAGCTCCAAATACAAAGCTCACATCCAAATCTCTCACAAAAAGGTTTCACAAAATTCTCTCAAACTCTCACCTAGCTCCATATGTGACTACATCTTGTCACCCTCAAGAAAAGTTCTTACTAATTGACATATCTAAATCAGAGTTAAAAAGGCTCTTTAAATAGGCTCAGTACTAAGGGCTAAAATAGCTGAAATAACCCTGAAGTAACCATAGTCCAACTAGGAGAAGAAGTCCTATTGAGTTTGTAACACCCCTACCCGTATTCGTCGTCAGATTAGGGTTACGACGTATTACCGAACAAGACATAGTTTTCAAACATTCACAAATTTATACATGTCATATTCGCATTACATTAATCATATGACTGATTAAACATTAAACATACCTTATAAATCATGATACAAAATACAATTCATAACCCAAGCCAGGTATAATATGCTTTTAAATATAAACACATTTAAATAAATAGATATAATAAGCTAAATACATCTTGAACAATAATGTACTCCCATAATCTACCTTAACATAGATGCACAAAGCTCATATATTTTTAGCAAATTCATATATAAGCATTTTAATAATAATTAGCAAAAGTTACTATTCATTTGTTCAATTCTCATCTCATTAGCCAAATATACACATACTATAATTTGCATTTTATAAACGCATCATTCATATATATACATATCATATCCAAATATGCATAAACTTCAAAGCTAAATCAAATGGCCCATTTCGCATATGATCCAAAAGATTCCATATTTCATGCCTTATTATACAATTGATCCAACGAATTCAAATACAAAAGCTGAATTTTTTTTTAAGAAAAATAACTAACCGTTAAACATATTATAAGGACACATTTTCTAAATACCTTC
Organism: Gossypium anomalum; assembly: GCA_025698475.1. Classification (NCBI taxonomy): domain Eukaryota; kingdom Viridiplantae; phylum Streptophyta; class Magnoliopsida; order Malvales; family Malvaceae; genus Gossypium; species Gossypium anomalum. The sequence continues at coordinate 61,622,193 of CM046968.1, read as the reverse complement.
CTTACCTATTCGGCCAACTCAACTTATCTACATTGATGGTACCAATTTTTTTACTACTCATTCATATGCAAAAATGTGTATATATATATATATATATATATATATATATATATATTAACTTAACCTTAATAAAATAACCAAATCGAAGTTATTAACGACATAAGCATATGCTTATTGATCCTACATATTACTAGTCAATTATAAACATGCATTATACTTGACTTATCATTTAATCATACCACCGAATCTCAAACTCATTTTATAATCATATAAAAGTCAGCTAAACCATCTTAATATAAATTACAAGTACTGAAACAATACATGTTTATTACACCTAATTACAATGTACCAAAATGTCACACCCAAAAACCAATCTATTCAATACATGTTCGGCTATAATAATAAATCAATACACTACCATAAGTTACCTTCATCAACCGAATAATGAAATCAAAATCCATCTCCAAAACATGCTTAATAAATATATCAACTCATATCATAACACCTTATAATTCAAATCTAAAATTAAACTTACTGAAACATAAATTCATCCATCACCAATTTCATTTTATAAACACACTACCAAACATAAACATAGACCATAATTTAATTAAACATATACACAACCATTAACATAGCCATTTTCGCATGGTTTAGTAAATACATATCTCAAAAATCAAACACATTAATTAGCCTATACATGCCATAGGTTAGAATTCAAACTTTTAAAAATACTGAAATTAGTCAATAGTGTGATAAACTTCGCTGACGATCCCTGAGCCTGTAACTAGCTTCCAAAATTTATAAAACAGAAAATAAACATACACACAGTAAGCTATCAAAGCTTAGTAAGTCATAAGCAAATAAAACATTTAATAACATATTCAACTTAATTAACCAAACCAATTTATGCAATTATAATCACTTATAATTTCAAGCTTAAAATTTTATATATAACATATACTTTCATAAACAACTTAACATAGCCGAATATACACATGTATATACATTACTAATACATTCTCCAATTTCAAAGTCATGTTGGCATATATATCCGATTATTCACATGTATTCATCTAAACATTCTCATAGATCAAGCTTTTAAACCACACACTTATACCTATCATAAGGCCGAATATGTATTTCATATTCACACATATACTTATAATAGCATTTTGAATTATTTTTATTACATACAAATTAACTAACTTACCTTATTGTCAAATAGGTAACCAAACATCACATACCTGATCGTTTTAGCTCGTTAAACACATTCATTCATAATTTATCATTGCCCGTTGAACCGTTCAGAATCAAATAGGATACTCGGATAATCACACATATCGTACAATGCCAATGTCCCAGACGTGGTCTTACATGTAATTACATATTGATGCCACTGTCCCAAATAGGTCTTACAGGAATCACATATACGATGCCGATGTCCCAGATATGGTCTTACACGCAATCACATATCATAAATCCTGTGTCATGACATATGTATCCTAGCTATTCCTAAGGTTCGTACGCGACTTTTCGGACGTCGTAACTCGATTGAATTGAACTTGAACACATTATTTCTATTCATAGTCACATTCAGCAATCTCTATTATAAATCCATAATATTCAAATCAGCATATCAAGTTAATTTACATTCAAAATTAACGATGTTTATTTGCTTATAGACTTACCCCGGATATCTGGGAACGGTATAAAATGGTTATTCAACTATTTTTATTTTCCCCCGTTCCAAGTTTGATTTCTTTGCTTCTTGATCTAAATATATTCAAAATAAAATAATTCAAGATAATTTCATTATAAACACCAAAAATATTTTTCTAACTCAGATTCGTGGTCCCAAAACCACCGTTCCGAATAGGGTCAAAATCAGGCTGTTACAGAGCTGTACAAAACGTGGTTGTATAACATCATAAATAGTCGTGACTGTTGGCTCTCCTCATCACAATGTCATTGCCATGTCCATTGCCAAAAACTATCGCATCATCTCGATGTTGGGCCTATTTTGGCCCTTATTCGGTTGCTCATTATAATAACCCGTTTTTGAGTCAAATCAAAACAGTGGTTTCGGGACCACAAATCCAAAGTAAAAATATTTATTTTATTGTTTTATTAAAATTACAGCATGATAGAATTATTTTGTGAAAGTTTCGTAAAGAATTTTTACTGTTTGAATGGTTAATTCGGTAAAAAGGACTAAATCGCGTAAAGCATAAAACTTGTGTTCTATTAGCTAAAAGTGTCAAATAGCTATAGAACATTAAAATAAAGGCCCTTAAGTGGAAAATAGGCCATTTATGGGTTAGTGGATGATGATAGCATGACAATTGGTGTAATTTATAATAATTTTAAAGGTTAATTTAGTAAATTGGTAAATAATGTTAATATTAATAAAATAACAAAAGCCACTATCTTTCTTCTTCAACTTTTCCACCAAAATTTCAATGAACAAAAGCCATGGGAGAAGTTTGACATTCGGCCAAGTTAATTTACAAGCATATCAAGATAAGCTGAGATCGAGTTTAATCGGGGAAAAGGAAAGATTGACGAGTAGCTGATAGTTATTATCCAAGCAATACAAGGTAGGTTTGTATAATTAGAATCAAACTTTTAAATACTTGAAATAATTGTAAGGAATGTGTATAATTGAGTAGCTGATATACTTGGAATGTGAATGCCTTATTGATATAGTTTAATGGTTACTGAAGTCCCATTTGAACTGTAAGAATTCGTAGGATACGAGTGACATGTCACTAGGGTTACCGTTTAGGTCGAGATCCTTCATGTGTTGCGGACTCACCGCAGCTCGTATGAGCTTACCAATATATCAACTCGTAAGAGCTTATTATTTTAGCTCGTTCAAGCTTACCGTTTCATCTCATAAGAGCTTACTATTCTCAGCTCGTCAGAGCTTATCGTTTCAGCTCAATAAAGCTTACTGTTCATCAGCTCAGGAGGAGCTTACTGATTATAGCTCGAAAGAGCTGAAATGATAACAATTTGATGGATTAATGATTTATATATATGTAATGTATACCATCCGAGTATCCTTTGAGATTTTAATAGGTTTAACGGGCATAAATTATGTTTATATGAATGAAATGTTACTAATGTTGTACATGATATATGAACTTGGTATAATACAATGTATTGAGTTCTGAATTGAAATAATGGATGGTTACATATATTTATATGGCTAACTTGTTAATGAATGCTTGTGGTTAGGTATTTGGAAATTGAATTGAGTATACCTTATTTATTTCCTTAATTGTAAAAATGGTAAGTTTAATTCTGAATTATATGGGCTTACTAAGCTATAAAGCTTACTCTGTCTCTTTTTCCATGTTTTATAGACGTTCGATAGCTCGCTCGTTTCAGACAAGTTGGAGTTACACATCACACTATCTAGTTGCCGATTAGTACTTTTGAACATGTGGATATATGTAAATATGGCATTTATAGGGCAATATTAAATATGATAATTATGGTTACTTGAGATAATGGTTTTGGTACATTTTGTGTAACACCCTTTACCCGTGTCCGACACCGGAACAGGGTACGAGGCATTACCGGACTTAATCATTCACAAACATGCAAAAACCAGGCTACAAAATTTCATTTGCATCAAACTTTTCATACACATGCATAATGTCCCATACATGGGCCTACGAAGCCCTAAACAAGCATTGAAAGTAGTTACGGACTAAACTGAGAACCTTAGAAAGTTTTGGAAACCTTAGAAAATTTTTCCATGACACAAGGTCACATGCCCATGTGGACACAGGGACACGTCCGTGTGCCTTCGACATGCCTATGCCTTTAGGTCATGTAACTCTCTGACTATGACGTTAGCGAATGAATCGAACCACACAGCCAAGCCGCACGCCCATGTGCTAAAGCCGTGTCCCCCACACGGTTGAGACACACGGGCGTGTCTCTACCCGTGTGGCCAACACTTAGGCCGTTTTCCAAGCCTTTAAGTTACCCTTAATCATTCACATCTTTATTTCCATATTACACATTTAATTCATAGCCATAAGCATTTAAATTCGGTCATAAAACATTCATCATGCACATATGTTTTAATACCAATCATGCATGCCTTACAAGCATAATCGCATCACAAGCACTAGAACTTAGCATGGATGGATAGATTTACAAACCATAATCACTATGAGCCACACCTCATGGCCATATATACGTAACTCAATGTAAGCCAATACCTTTGGCTAATCATAATAACGACAACATATAAACTAAGTCCCTATACATGCCATTCACACAAAAACGCTTAACATATATAGGTTAATACTTCAAAGGCGATGGCTTGATAGTGTGATGCTACCTCCGACGATCTCCAACCCCGAACTAACCTGACAACACTAAAGAAAAGGAAAGGAAGGGAGTAAGCTTTATAGCTTAGTAAGACCATATGAAAAATAACAAGCAATTATCAACTTGCTCCATAAGGTAATACAACCATATTTGCACTTTTACTTATGCTCAGGTCATGTTGTTGTCTCGAGTCACAGTCACGAAATTATTTATATTTGGAGCTGCAAAACTTCAAATTAAGATCAGCTAATTTTCCCTGAAATAGACTCACATATCTTCTGTAACAGCCCAAATTCGACCTTAATCGGAACGGTGGTTTCGGGACCCCGAATTTGAGTAAAAAATAAATAAAAATAAAAATATATTTTTATTTATTTCGTGTTTATCATATGTGAATTTGCATGTGTGAAAATTTCGTATAAAAATTTTTTTGTCTGAGTGCCCGATTTAATAAAAAGGGCTTAATTGCATAAGATGGAAATTTGATGGTTAAATTTGTAATGGCTGAATTGTGGTTATTTTTTTTATGGAGTACTTATGTTGGAATTAGTCCACTATTAAGGGATGGCTGAATGTACCCTTATTGTATAGGGTTATATTATTTTTATTTCAAGGTTAAAGATGTAAAACATGTTAAAAGCTAGTTTATAATATAATAAACATAAGAAATTAATAAAAGAAAAGAAAGCCATACATCCTTGCCTTGTTCTTGCCGAATTTTTGAGAAAGAAAGAAGAAATACGCATTGAGGATTTCGGCAATGTAGCAAGCTAAAAATTTAAGGTAAATTTCATGTAGTTTTTGTTAATTTTTAATAGATGTGTGATCCTTGTTTAATTAGTGTTAAAGCCCATGTTGAAATTTTGATTTCGGTTAAGGTATGTGCATTCGGTCATAGAGAAAATTGAATCAAATTTGGTCGTTTGTCTTAATTAAGGAGAGAAATTTATGAATCTATAATTATAAGTGACTAAATGGTAAAATAATGGGTTGGAGGGACTTGTATGTAAAAAAATGGCATTCGGTTAAGAGTATCTTTGACAAATTTGGTTCTTGTTATTTTGCATGAACTTAGATTAATTTGTAAGGACTTGAAAATACTAAGGAATATTCGGATGAAGTGAAATAGATAGAATGTTGAGTAATTACATGTTAAGGATGTTAAGGCTTAATTGTTAATGTCTGAATTCTATAAAGGGGGCTGTTATACGAATTAATTTTAAGTTGTGTTATATTATATATATAATATAATCTATGGGGTAATGTTAAGTGGATTAATTGATCGATTAAATAGTTGCTTTACTTTAATTCAAGCTCAAGACCCAAAGAACCGAGATTTGGATCGGGAAAGGCGAAGTTAGCCGAGTAGTCGACACTATTGTATGAAGTTGTTGAGGTAAGTTCTTAAGTAATTTAAATTCAATTCGGTATGCTTAGAATTTAAATAAACATAGTAAGGTAAAATGCTTGATTATATAGATGTATAAATATAATGTGATGGATATATGTTTGGAGAAATGATTAGAGCCGAATGTGACTAAATTATTAATCCGAAATAGGCATAGAAATATAATGTGCTGCATATGTGTTTAAATAAATAAATTGAGCCGAATGTGGCTATACTGTTTGAATTGAAATAGACATTGAGACAAGTTGCCGAAGGTATTTTTAAATGAAAGGATTGATGAAATTGATGTGTATCAAAGTAGTTGTGTTATGACTCATACTATGTGTAATCTTAGCAATGAGCTAAGTAGTGAATGATTGTAACATTGGGCTAAAAGCCTAGGCGGCATATTGCCGATGATATGATTCAAGTTATAATTCTAGCAGGCTACATGCTGGTATGATTTTTCGTGACTAAGAATTGATGTGTTATTGAACAAGTTAAAAATGAGTGTAAAGCCAAATATGAGTTAAATTGTTATTAATTCGTAATAAGGTACGCATGTGAATAGTTATGAGAATTTTTGTATGTAATTTATGATTGAATGATGGCTATGATTTAAATGATATTGATTTGGTATATCCAATTGAAGGTAAGTTATATTGAATTGGTGAAACATATAAGTCTATATTGAGTTGATATATTTGTTTATATGGGGAATTTGAATAGAAATTGCATATTCGGTCATATGAAGTGTTTCATTTAATTAAAAGATTGAATTTCATGTAAGGATATATCGTATAAATATATGTATATATATATATGGTGAATTGTATATACTTGGCCACATATGTAAGTAATTATGTGATGGTATAATTGACTTTGAGTACTCGGTCAAGTTAACTCAATTGGATTAAAGTACGTCGTTAATGTTTAATTCGACTACTATGAAATGAAAGTAAGATAGAGATATGTTTGTATGGCCGAATGGTAAGTATAAATTGAAAGCAATATAGTTAGCATGTATATAGCTGAATGGTAGGTATGAACCAGTTTGATATTTACTCAATATAAAGATTATTATGTGAACTAGTTAAGTATATTCGGCCTTGTGAATAGTATTGAATGAGTCTTAATTGTATGCATATGTGATAATGTGTATTTGGTTATGTAGCTAATTTATGTATATGAAAATATATGGTATTACATGAATTTATATACTTGAATGTATGTAAACTAGATTTAATAACTATTTGGCTTTAGAAGTTAAAATATAATATGTTAATTTTGGCCACATGAACATGCGGTCTTAGCTATATATGTGCAAATTCAGTTAATGGGATGTTATATTAAAATTAAACTAAAGATGACATTGAACGTTTACTATTTCTTTGTATTCGGCCCATAGGTAAACATTTATGGGATGATATAAATGAGATGGTATAAATGATTACATAGGTAAACATTTATGTGATGTAAAGTTGGGTATTGAACATTCGATAATAGTATATGATTGAGTAAAAGTATAACATCATTGATAAAATCTGTTTATTTTGAAATGTTAAAATTATTAATTCAAACTACAGGCCAGTAGGCTGTGTGCTGTTATAAATTCAGATTAACACTTAACAGGCTTAAAGCCGGTGAGTTATAAGGAATTGACGTTTACGAATTTTGATGCTGAAGTGTTTTATGAATATGAACAATAAGCGAAAGGGAACAAGTATGTTCTAGCAAGTTTATGTTTGTGTTATAATGTAAATTAGTTATTGAGATTATAGTGCAAATTTCATGAGATGAAAAGAAAAATTGTAACATTTGCGGAATTAAGTATTAAGTCTTAAATGTTTATGAGCATGTGATTAATTGAATTATGGTTATATTTTATACAAGTAAATTCGGTGATGGTAGGAATATAATTAAATAACTTGTGTAATGACCAAAATTTGCCCGGCCCATAAATAAATAAATAAAGGCAAATAAAAAAATAACAGTTTTTATATAGTCCATGTACAAAGCCCAAGATCCGATTACATTTTTAGCCTAAAACCCTATACCCGGTTACACCCTAAGCCATTAGCCCATTATACCCAACCCACAAATAGATACGGCCCAAATGGCCTAATTTGTTAACGGAGGACAGAAAGGCCTAGGGTTTCAGAAACACTAGGCGTCGCAAGCATCCCAACTGTCACGCCTCTTTGCCTCACCCCGTGTCTTCGGCCCCGTATTGCGCCGTAGTCGATGCGCAAATCAACGCCAGCATAATCGCCTCAATTAGCACGCTAGTGAATCGTCATCAACGCTCGATCGTCACTGTTCACCACCGAATTTCTCGTCATCACCTGCAAAAGAGGAAAGAAAAACACAGCAAACATGGTAAGAATCGAGCAGAGAATATACAAACTTGTAAATAGAGGCTATAAAAGCCAAATGATTTTAGCAAAAAGGATACGAAAATAGATACAAAAAGGGTGACAAATAGATATACGCATATACAATGAAGAAAGAAATAAAAGCATTTTTTAAGGTGATTCAGTTATCTATTCATTTCTATTTTTATGTTTATGAGTTATATTTTTTTTTAAAAAGTTGTTAATATTTAAAAGGAAAAGGGTTACTTGTGTTTCGCTGGGAAAGACAAAGTTTTTAACCTTCCAGCCACCGCGTACGGTGGCGCGTGGGCAGGTGTTGCCCAGTAACCGGAGGCCGGAGGCCAGAACCCGGATGGCCTTCTCCTCTCCTCTTTCAGAGGATTTTAAAGATTTTTTTTTTTTGAAAACAGTTTCTAAAATGAATTTTGAAACAAAAATTGACTTAAATAGTGTAATAGATACAATGTCGTTTTGCTTAGTCTAATAAGCACTAAAACGGCACCGTTTAGGTTCAAGATCCGCGTGCCGACCCGTAACCCGGATAAGATCTGCGTGTTTTTGTTTAAAGGGCAAAGTGTCTAATTAGTCCTTCCGTTTCTTTAAAATTTATAATTTTATTTTTATTTTATTTTTAAATTGGCCCTAACTTTTATATTTGTTTCAATTTGGTCCCAATGGCCATTAAAACTCGTTCTGAGGAACGACGTCGTTTTTGGGATTAGGACTAATTGCCCAATGAGTCCCTCTGATTTCAATACACATTTCAATTAGGCCCAAATTTTTATTATTATTTGTAATTAACCCTAAATTTTTTATGTAGAACCTATATTTTGCCCGGGTTTAAAAAAATTAAAAATTAAAGAAAAAAATAAAATTAAACAGTCCATTTAAGTCCAATCCAGTGAATTCAGACTCAGTCAAAAAGTATTTTGTCTAAAGGAGAGGAGAATCCAAAGTGAAAACCCGCAAAGGGCACCTTGTGACCAAAGGGGTTTTGAGTTGAAAACCCGAAAGGGCAGGTCAAATTTTGAAGAACACACTGTAATCTTGCTATATCTGATTCCACAAAGAGCGAAGCGCGTTGCATATTGGTGCATCAACAAAGTACTTTGAATCTTTTAAACACATGTTGAACTCAAGAAAGTCTTCATGGAGCTGGTGTATAGACGCTCAAGCAGCGATATCTAGGGCATCTAACTTTTGTCATGTTTGCTATCTTTAGATTCTTTTTCTTCTCAAGGATAGGCTATCAGATAAATTTCTTTTGTATTTCTGACAAATTCATCTTCCATTATTCTTAAAGAATGTTGCATTAAAATAATGATAGATGAACTAAATAATTTTTACAAATGAAGTTTTGCTCATTACTCTAGAAATTTCTAGATAATACAAGAAACTAAAATAGAACAATTGTTCGAAGAATTCACGTAAGTGAGGTTTGAAAGAACTCGAGGAAATTCTTTTTTAGTCTAAAAGGATGATTGGACAAATCAAATGATCCTAAGAAAGGATCATCTTACAGACATTTTGGTGGGTCATAGCATTTGGAGAATGGTACAAACCCACAAGTTGAGTAGGAATGATACTTTAAGAGAAATAAGGATAAACTTCGACGAAGGAGTGAGTGGTGATGTCTGGAATAGGGGTCATAGTCATAAATATTTTGCATTATAATAGGTTTAATTAGGAGCACTTGACTCACTTTTATCATAGCATCCTAAGCATTAGGCATGAACTCATACACATTATACAGGTTATGTCCTTCAAGGGACAATGAAGATTGATGCGCCTTAACTCTCTATGCAGTAAGGTAACAGGCTAAAGTATAGCAGATATGATCTTCAGGTGTTTACGCTGAAGCAGATCCAAGATAATTTGGTATCTCTGAATTGTCAGAGAACGAATCGAAGATGACAGATTTGGCATCTCCGTATTCAAAACCAAGAAGATGATCTGCATCTCTGTATTTGACGGGGGGCAAATTGAAGACATGGCAAATCTGACCTTTGTTGAGGCAGATCCAAGATGATTTGGCATCTCTGTAATGGACAGAAAGCAAATTGAAGACATAGCAGATCTAACCTTCAGATTTTCTCACATCGAAGTAGATCCAAGATGATTTGGCATCCTTACGTTTGTTAGGGAGCAGATCGAAGATAGCGAATTTAACATCTCTGTATTGTTAGGGAGCAGATCGAAGATAGTATATTTGGTGTCTCTGTATTTTCAGAGAGCAAATCGAAGACATAGCAGATCTAACTTTCAGATGTTCTCACATTGAAGTAGATCCAAGATGATTTGGCATCTTTATGTTGTCAGCGAGCAGATCATAGATAGCAGATTTGGCGTCTCTGTATTGTCAGGGAGCAAATTGAAGATAGTAGATTTGGCATCTCTGTATTGTCAAGGAGCAGATCGAAGATAGCAAATGGTGTCTCTGTATTTTTAGAGAGCAAATCAAAGACATAGCAGATCTAACCTTCGGATGTTTTCACATCGAAGTAGATCCAAGATGATTTGGCGTCTCTGTATTGTCAGGGAGCAGATTGAAGATAACAGATTTGGTGTCTCTGTATTTTCAGAGAACAAATCGAAGACATAGCAGATCTAACCTTCGGATGTTTTCACATCGAAGTAGATCCAAGATGATTTGGCGTCTTTGTATTGTCAGGGAGCAAATCGAAGATAGCAGATTTGGTGTCTCTGTATTGTCAGAGCGCAGATCGAAGATAGCAAATTTGGTGTCTCTGTATTGTCAAAGAGCAGATCAAAGATAGCAGATTTGGCGTCTCTGTATTGACAAGGAACAAAATCGAAGTAGCAGATTTGGCATCTCTCAAGGACATCAGCATTCCAAGGAGCAGATTAAGGACCAAGAACTCAAGACTCGACAAGCCTAGGCAAAATTGGTCCTTTCATAGTCTTTGCTCTATTCTTGTTACATAGCAATGAGCAAAGAGGGGCAACTGTAGAACCTATATTTTGCCCGGGTTTACAAAAAATTAAAAATTAAATAAAAAAATAAAATTAAACGGTCCATTTAAGTCCTTTTACAGAACCCAAAATACAAACCTACTAACCACTGCCCAAAAACTAAAACCCAAAATCAAACATAAAATTTCTACCCGTGAACTATAACCCAAATACCCATTACACCCATACCTAAACTCACAACCCAAATCAGGTCCAAAATACCCTTTTGACCTAACAAACAAACACAGCCCAGCTAGCCCAATTGACTTAAGGAGTTTCAGCTTCTGAGAAACCCTAGCTAGGGTTCGCGCCGCAAGCTCCCTCGTGATCGTAGCTGACATCAGCCTCGTTTTGCGCCACAATCAAAGGCCTGAATCAGCATGCCTTTGCCTCCGTCGCAATCGTCGCGTATAGACCTGCAAAAGGAAGGAAAACGGCACACAATCGAAACTAATATGGCAGGGAATAAAACCAGATTTTGTAACATTTATTTTTAAATTCCCAGTGGCTATAAAAAGCTCAAATCAGAACGATGTAAAGGGGGGGACAGTTTTTTTGAATATATACAGAGATTCAATAAAATACAGATTTTACAGTATAAACAGGTATACACATATGCACAAGGGAGAAGAACAGTTTCATTGTGAAAAAGGTGATTCAGTTACCCCTTTTTTGATTTATTTCTTGTTGTTCTACAAGTATGAATCAATTCTTAAAAAAAAAAAAATCAGTATTTAGAAGAGAAAGAGGTTACTTAAGGTGCACCTGGAAAATCGAGGCCTTTCCCCTCCCAACTGCCCTGTGCGGTGGCGCATGCAGCGCGTGAACGATGAAGGCTGGAGGCCGGAGTTCGGGGTTTTTCCTCCCCTCTGCAGAGGATTTTGGTTTTTTTTTTTATTTTAACTTTAAGGAATGAATTTTTTGTGACTGAAATATGACTTATATAGGGTCATAAAAACGGTTTCGTTTTTACTTAGTAAATAAGTATTAAAACGGCATCGTTTAAATGGGAGATTCGCGTGGTGACCCGTGACCCGGGAAGGATCCGCGTGTTTTTTGTAAATGGGCTAATTTCCCAATTGGTCCTTCGGAATTTTTTAATCTTTATAATTCTTTTTTATTTTTATTTTAATTCGGCCCTAATATTTTATATTTATTTCAATTTAGCCCCTATGGCTATTATAATAACTATTCTGAAACAACGCCCTTTTTGGGATTAGGGCTAATTTCCCGGTGAGTCCCTACGAATTTAGCGAGTCTTTCAATTTGGCCCAAAATTTTAAATTTATTTATAATTAACCCTAAAATTTTAAAATTAAATTAAATTAAAGTTTTGTTTTATAAATTAAATTTATTTTAAATGCTATATATATTTTTTATAAACATTAGTTATATATATAATAATACATTATTTTATTTATAATATTATATACATTTTTATAAATTTTATTATATGTTATTTATTCCCTTTATATTTTATTATATATTTTTTATATATATTAATTTACTTAATATATCATCCTTATTATTTTATATTTCATCTATTATATAGTTTATATCATTATATATGTATTTTGTTTATAAATTTATTATATATTATATATTTTACCATATTTCCTTACATTACCTTTATTTTATTATAAAATATCCATTATTTTATTACTCATTAATTATATACATTTTTAAATTTTTTATAAATAAGTGTAATATCAATATTTAGCACATTTTTTTATATACTAAGTTATTATACCCTATAGTGTAACCTATATATGTATATATCATTTTTGTTTTAAAAAGGAGTTCTCTTTTATTATTCTTATATTATTAAATATATTTCTAAATATCTTATTTTTATTTGATTTATATTTATACATTTTAATTTGCTTATTTATTTTTGATTTTTCTTTTACTTTGATATTGTTTAGTAGGTTAAAATTTACATATCATTTGTTTTTGTTTTTTACATATTCGCATGAAATTAATTATTTAGGGTAATTTAAGTTACATTTGCATAAAATATCATCATATATGTATATTGCAATTTATATTTGTTGTATTCATTATGCACTACATTGTATTTTACATGTGACAATAATGCATGAACATTTATGTTATTTATAATAATATGTACATAAAATGATAACGTATATTGTGTAATTTGTGCCATTATTTATTATTCTCTATATTATATTTGCATAAAATGATAAAGCATGTATATTGTAGGTAGGTTTATTTAATTTCTTGTAATATGTAAAACACATCATTATTTTTAAAACAAAAAAATCTCATTTGATTCAAGAGGAATTTTTAAAAGAGGCAATGTGTGACAGCCCTAATTAGACCCTAGTCAGAATGTGGTTTCGGGATCACAAAACCGAGTCACAAAAATTTATTTTAATTTTAATTACCTATATTTATGTGTGATAGTTTATGTGTGAAAAATTAAATGTTTTAAATTAGTCTTAGGAATGTGAATTTTCTTGAGAGGACTTAGTTGAGAACTTAGAAAAATATGTTAGGTAAATATGTAAGGACCAAATAATATTAAAGTAGGAAAGTTTGGGTTTGCATGTCAAATTGCCACATTTATACTAAGTGGCCGGCCAAGTAATGATGTCCCTCAACTAGTTTAAATTAATTTGTATATTAAATTGGCTAATAAATAAAATATTCTAATCAAAATGAATTAAAATAAAGAGATGAAATAAAAGAAAAGAAAAGTGTTCATCTTCTTCCTTGCAACAAACCGAAACCAAAAGGAAAGAAATAGGGAAATTTACACTAAGGCAATTCGGCAACCCATTTTGCTAGTTTGAGGTAAGCTTTGGAAATGTTGTTTAAACTTTTGTTTATATATATGTTAAGCTAATTGTTAAATACATTTTAGCAATGTCAAGAAAATCAAACTTTTATAGAGGTTTGGGCACTAAACCGTATATCAAGAGATAGGAGTAGAGGTTGTTTTCATGTTATATTGAATAAGTAGGGTTATTATGAGGTTGAAATTGTTGAATTATTAGTTGGGTAACAATTGGTGCATTTGGCCATATGGGGTAAAGTGGAATGTTCATTTTATTTGTTATTTCATTTTTATGAGAAATGAGTCAATGTTAAGCCGAATGAATCATGATGGATAAGAAAGTGCAAAATTCATGTTATGTAGTAATGTGAGTAGTTGACCGAGATATGGAGGAAGGAAATAGATTGATATTTTTATGTTTTGGGAGTGAAAAGCATAATGAAAACATAGTAGTTTAAGTGCATATTTTAGTTTAATGATAAGTAGAATTTGGCTAAAATAGCTTGATATATGTGTGTGTTTGCCGATTTTAAATCAAGATAGTTTGAGTGACTTAATTTATGTATTTGAAATTTATTTGAGTAATTACAATGGGCATTAAGATGTTGAACTCATGAAACTAGAAGAATATGAGCTTGATAGATTTTAAATGAATACTAACCGAAAATGAACTTAGCTAGTAAAAATTTGGAAATGTGAGTTGCCAAAATTGATCTTGTAGCGTATCGAATTATTGGAGTAGATGAGAAGTATGTTGGATATGCATTAAGTTTAAAGATTAAATTTTAAATTATGTATGAGCAAATACCAAATCTTTGTGTGTGTGTCTATGAGGTAGAAGTATAAATTAGGGCTACGATGACTTAATTATTTTATTTGTTTAGCTGGAGTTGAAGCTCAAGATCAAAGGGAGCCAAGTTCGGCAAAAGGGAAAAAAAATGGTGGAGTAGCCGATCGGAGTTGTTCATCCGATTAAAAAAGCAAGTCCTTAGGTAATTTAAGTTATAGTTAACTTTGAACATAGAGGACACAAATTAAGTTAGATAAGATATCATAGTATATATGAGTTCTTGGGAATCGAATGTGAAATTATTGATCAATCCATGGTAATGTGATGATTAAAGATAAGAAAATACAGCACTATGTGTGCGAGGCTATGTGACACTATGTGTGCGAGGCTATATGGCACTATGTGTGCGAGAAAACATTGTACTATGTGTGCGAATAAGTAAGAGCACTATGTGTGCGGACTTTCAAATCGAGCACTAAGTGTGCAATGTCGATTATGGAGTATTATTTGTGGCAATTAAGAATGCAATTAAACATTAAATTGGAGATTTGATTGATAGATGAAGTGGCTTGGTTTATGCTTTAAATTTTAGGCTTTGTATATTATATATATATACATATATATATACATCAATGGTTGTATATGACATTTGCCACGGTATTTTAATTGTGAATATTTAGAGTAGGAGTACATAGTGAATTCGGGTAAGTATGTACCAACGCATAAGGTACGTTTGTGACATAATATTTCCTTGTGATATCATGGTTGATTTCGAATAGTATTGAGTTAATTATTTAGTTTGTAGATAATTGAATTATTATAGTATTGAAATTTCTTAGGATTTACTGAGTTAATAACTCACTCGGTGTGTTTTTTGCTTTGGTATAGATCATCTTATCAAGGAAAGCTTGGAACCATCACGAAGTCATCGCAACTTTTGTCAACCTTTTTGGTACTTTTGTTTAAAACTTTAGCAAACATTATGGCATGTATAGGATAGAAATTTTGGGAGGTTTGCTATTTTGATATAATTGTATATAAAGCCATACGAATATGGCTAAAGTTCTATGTATGAATTTGAAAATGTTTTGGTTATAAATCTCAAAAAGTTAATCAACTTGATTTAGAACTTCATATTTGTGATATGATTGAATTATATATATTATGTATGTGTACTCGATCAATAGGGGATAAATCACTAAATGAATAGAAGGGTTTTAATCGGGTAATGTTATTCGTTAAGTTTAAGATTTCACTTTTAAATTTTCTATTGTATCTCAAGTGTTCTATTGAAGAGTTGAGCAGGTTATGTTATATGAACCTACTCTAGTAATCGACATGGATATTTGGGTGTTACACAATGTTTTTGGTATTTAAGAACTCGGGAAGTAGTGCCCTAACATGCTGGGTTGCGACTTCTGGTTTGACTGAATGTCTAAAATATCCTTTTAAACGAGTTTCATAAATCACAAGATGATTTCAGTTATGAAAGTTTAAAGATATCGTGTCCAATCATGGTGGATGTGGTATTTGTATTCTTTTGAAGCGAAAGAATCTTGATTCTTTTTAACTTAAAATATTATGATTTTAAAGGAAATCTCATTTCTAAATTCTTTCAAACTTCTGACATTAAGACAAGATTATTCAATTTGGTACCAATTTTGGGCACGTTACGAGGGTGCTAATCCTTCCTCATACATAACTGACTCCCGAACCTGTTTTCTCATAATTTCATAGACCAAAACGTTTTGTAAAGTGATCCAATCACACTTTAAAAGGTTGGTGGTGACTCCTGTTTTTAAAATACCCTCCCCAATTTAAAAAGAGGTTTCGACAGCTTGGCAACTCCGCTGGTAATAAAAAGAGAGCCAAGCCAAAAATTGATAACTTTCTGTCTTAATGCTAAAAATTTGAAAGGATTTAAAGATAAAGATTCCTTTTCATGTGTTTGCTACATATGTTTGTTATATTAACTGCACACATTACATTCACACGACCGTTGATCACACCTTTAAGTGGGAGTAAGAAACTAAGCTTTCTTGAGGTTTTCACCTCCGCATGAGTTAGTGGATTGCTTCCAGGAAACATATGTACCTATAGGCTTCGTGAGATTTTCATCTCCCTATGGTCATAGGGAAATGAATCCCCCTAAACCAAACTCGGTTCATATGAGCCTATAATGGGTGAGGATCGAAGAATCTGCTGGTTTGGGTACCCTTTGCTTTAGAGCCAAACTTCATATAATGAGCTTTAAGTGCTTGCCCTAGGTAGTATAGTGATATCCTTTAGTGCCTACCTTTATAAGTATTTGTTTATTACATTTTTTTAATACTGACTTATTTTTTTTATTGCATATCATTTAAAAGGCGTCGATTCGAAGTTTGATTTCTGAGTTAGAAAGTTTTGTAATGAGGGACGAATATCTTGACAAAGTAGAGGATGATGCTTCTATCTGTACCTGGTTAGAGAAAACCCAGTTGGAGAAAGGGGATAGTGTTGCTGAGGGGTATGCATCACAGTTATGGGATTTTACTCGTATCAGTTCGACGCAATTTGATTTTCAGGAGTTGAGAGACATTTGGGCCCAGTTTGACGAAGAGGCTAAGCAGTTGTTCTTCCAGACTTATGGAGATCTTCCCTATTTGCTAGACGTCAAAGTAGATAGGCACTTGTTTCGAGCTATGGTACAGTTCTGGAACCCTGCTTATAGTTTCTTTACATTTGGTGATGTTGATCTTGTACCTACTTTGGAGGAGTATACGACTTTACTGCGTTGCCCGAAGATTCAGGGTCACAAGGCTTATGTTCGGCCTGCTAGCCTTCCAACTTTTGCGAAGAAGTTGGTGATGATTACTGGGATGAGTGAGCAGTGGGCTGTAGCTCGTGTGCAGCAAAAGGGTGATAGTAAGTGCGTTCCATGGGCCGTTTTGAGGGATTTGATATTGACACATCCAGACGTGAAGAAAAGGGTCGACGTCCTGGCTTTGAGTATTTACGGCATGGTGATTTTCCCAAAGGCGTTGGGCACATAGATGAAGCGGTTGCGGATTTATTCGATCGACTTGGTAAACAGAACACACCTGTGCCAGCAATCCTAGCTGAGACAATTAGATCCTTGAGCGTATGTCGAAGAGCTGGTGAAGGAAGGTTCATTGGATGTGCGCAGTTGCTGTTAGTTTGGTTTCACAATCATTTATGGAAGGTTGATAAGGTCCCTTGCCGAGTGTTCTTCAAAGGCTACTCTCCGCTAAAGGAAGTAGTAGACATGCCTAGAAGAGATGATATTTCAGAGGAGAGGTGGATAGACATTCTTCAGAATCTTCGAGAGGAGGACGTTATGTGGAAAGCTCCTTGGTTGGTTCCCAGTGACGTCCTTTACCGCTGTGTCAATTTTAATTGGGTCCCTCTATCGGGAATTTAAGGAGTTGTTGGATATGCACCATTGCTTGTTCAAAGGCAATATCGAGCGAGGCAGTTCATACCGGCTACACAGGGTTTAGCTCAAAGTGATTTCTCTTATAAATGAGATCACTATAAAAAGAGGATGCGAGAGATTTATAAGGCTTGGAAGAAGCCTTTCTGTATGAAGATCTTAACCGAAGGCTTGATGTCAACCCCTGAGTTTAAAGGGTGGTTTAGTAGGAGAGTCAACGATAATGTCCCTAGGCCAATTTTGGGGGTGGCTCGATCATTAGAGGAGAGCTTACGAGTGATTCCATCAGAGTTGGAAGTTATGAAGCAAGAGTTTGAAAGAAAGAATTCAAAGCTTGAAAAGAGGATTGAGAAGCTTGAAGAGGAAAAAATGTGCTTGAGTCTCGACGTCGATGTTCAAAAGATAGAAGTCGAGAAGGTGAAAAAGGAAAAGAGAAAGATTGAGGAAGATTGAGATGATTTAAAGATTCACTACAAGAAGGCCCAGGTAATGTTGAAAAGGGTCAGATTAGGGAGATCTTCAGATCAATGGCAACAATAGATTTAAGAGGAAAGAGCCAAAGCCGAGTATTGGGAGAAGAAGTTCCAAGAGAGGTAGTCGCGTAATCAGACCCTAGAGAAGGAAAATCAAGAATTAAAAACTAAGGTAGCTGAGCTTGGACGATCTCTTCATCATTACCGAAGTCGTAACTCTGCGATCGAGTTAAAGGCAAGCTTGGATAAGATCGAGGAAATGAAGCACAATATTGGAGGGTTGGAAACAGCACTACAGGACTGTGGGCTACGAATTGAGCAGCTCGAGGCAAGAGAAGAACAGTGGAAGGGAGAACTTCACCATCTTTGGGATCAAGTGGGGAATAGAGATCATGTCATGGAAGAGGCCTTAATTCAGATTCGAGAGGTTGCTGAACATTTGTAGGATTTGGCAATGCAAGCTAGAAGGCTGAGTATAATGTATGAGTCATCGTCAGACAGAGGACGAGAATTAGTATTGTTATTAGATAGGGTTAAGACTCTAGGCCTACAGGCGAAAGCGTATTTGTAATCCATTTTATGAAAAGATTTTTGTTCCTTAAAAAATGTTTTATAAAATGAAGCTGAATTATAATCGACATCGTTTTGCATTCATGCATTTCCATCTCATCACATCATATGCATTCAAGTTTATAGAAAGACCCTAATTAGTTAAAATTTATAAGGAAAAAAAAGAATACAGAGGGAAAACAAAATCTGGAAGCAACACATCCTTATGGTACACGCGCTAAGTTGAAGAATATGGACCAAAGATTTGAACAGCTACAGAAGGACATGCAAGACCAGTTGCAGGTGCAATTGGCAAAATTGCAAAATGACATGAGGGAGCAAATGATGGAGGCTCAAAGGAACATGATGGCTGAACTATTGAGGGCTACAGATAAAGGAAAAGCCCCTATGACTATCACTGAAGAGGGTAACGAGAGTCATTCTCCTGGTTTCACTCCACCTCACGTACAAACCCAACCTGAGGCATATCCCCGAGGGCCATTTGTCACAATAAGGCCTCAACAGGGTCAAGTCGATGCTGGAATACCCATGAACTTTCAAACTGGTTCGGGATTCAATCTTGGACACAATCCCGCCAATCCAGTTATCCCCGATCTAGATGTAGCTGAGATGGAAAAAATGAGACTCGAATCATCAAGGAAATTAGAGGAACGTTACAGGTGGCTAGAGGAGAAACTTAGGGCACTAGAAAATACGGATAATCGCCAAGGAATGGATGCTAAGGACTTAAGTTTAGTCCCAGATTTGGTGCTTCCCCATAAGTTCAAAATGCCAAAATTTGAAAAGTACAATGGGACTACTTGCCCGGAAGCCCATATCACCATGTTCTGCAGACGGATGACTGGTTATGTAAACAATGATAAATTATTGATCCATTATTTTCAGGATAGTTTGGTTGGGGCAGCGACCAAATGGTATAATCAACTGAGCCGGACCAAAATAAGTTCATAGAGGGATCTTGCACAAGCCTTCATGCAGCAGTACAATCATGTGACTGACATGACCCCGGATAGGATCACGCTGCAAAACATGGAGAAAAAGCCTAATGAAAATTTTAGGCAATATGCACAGTGGTGGAGAGAGGTGGCAATGTAAGTTCAACCACCGTTGTTGGAGAAGGAGACTACCATGTTGTTCATCAACACTCTAAAGACTCCATTCATCACTCACATGATTGGGAGTACCACTAAAAGTTTTATAGATATAGTCATGGTGGGAGAAATGATCGAGAATGCCATAAGAACTGGTAAAATCGAGAGGGAAGTGACCAAAAGATCGGCCCCAAGGAGAAAGGATGGTGAAGTGAATAACACAACCACGTTCAACACGAGGGCAATTACAATTGGTCAACCTAAAGCAACTGCAGTGGAGCAACAGAGTTCTCAAAGGAAAGAGTCAGGTACAAGGTAGAATTCTGAAAGGATGCAATTCACACCTATCCCCGTACGTATCGTGATCTCTATCAAAGCTTATACGATGCACATGCTATTTCTCCTTTTCACTAGAAACCACTGCAGCCCCTATATCCCAAATGGTATGACGCAAACGCCAGATGCGAATACCATGCTGGAATACCAGGGCATTCGATCAAAAACTGTACCGGTTTCAAGAAGGCCGTAGAAAGGCTTATTAAGATGAGGGTAGTAAAGTTCGATAATACCCCTAATACTGAAAACCTGTTGCCAAATCATAGCGATCAAGGAGTGAATGCCATTGGTGAAACCAGTGAGAGAAGAATGAAGAAGGGCATGGCTGAAGTGAGAACGCCGATGAATATGATTTGGGAAGAAATGGTGAAAAGAGAGATAATAATCTCTAAAGAGAGGAATAAAGGAGCAAGGGACTACTGTGAGTTCCATGCTGAAGAGGGTCACAAGATTCAGGAGTGCGACGAGTTCAAAGCCTTGATACAAAGCCTTATGGATAATAAAAAGCTAGGATTTTATGAAGCTGGGCCAAATGAGGGACATATAGGCACATTAGAAGGTGCACCGAAGAATCAAAACTAGCCAAGGATTATTATTTCTTTACCAAGAAATAACAAAGTTGAAAAACCAACGGTACCAAAAGTTATCATTCATAAACCTGTTTCCTTTCCTTATAAGGATAACAAGAGGGTACCATGGAGTTATGGCTGTAGTGTGATAGTACCGGAGGAGAAAAGTATAGCCAGTACGTCTAAGGATGTACATGTTGAAGGTTCCCATACACAGAGTGGGAAGCGGTATGATACGATGGGCGTTAGAGAGGAGCCCACAAAAATAAAGAATGTTAGTACAGAGAAGGAGAAAGAGGCTGAAGTGCCTGTCAAGGAGCCAGTAAAGGAGGATGAGGCTAAGGAATTTCTAAAGTTCTTTAAGCATAGCGAGTATAGCGTAGTCGAGCAGTTACGTAGGCAGTCGGCTCGAATATCAGTATTGGCTCTGCTTCTGAGTTCTGAGGTGCATCGGGATACATTGATGAAGGTGCTCAACGAGACCTATGTCATCCATGACATATCTGTTAACAAGCTGGACCGTTTCATGAATAACATAAGTGCGGATAATTTCATCTATTTTAATGATGATGAAATCCCACCGGGGGGCAGGGGGTCAACTAAAGCCCTGCACATCACCACTCGATGTAAAGGGTACACACTCCTAAGCATGCTCGTTGATAATGGATCGACCTTGAATGTTCTACCGTTGTCTACTCTGAACAGATTACCCATTGACGATTCTCACATAAAGACATGTCAAAATATGGTAAGGGCCTTTGACGGTACAAAAAGGAAGGTGATGGGAAGGATTGACATCCCCTTGGAAACTAGGCCGAATATATACGAAGTAGACTTCTTGGTGATGGATATCAAGCCTTCCTACAATTGCTTATTAGGCAAGCCATAGATACATTCAGCGGGAGCGGTGCCCTTATCATTGCACCAGAAATTGAATTTAGTAACAAATGGACGGTTAGTAACCATCAATGCGAAGGAGGACATTATAACCGTAGTCACTAGCAAGGCCCCTTATGTCGAGACAAACGAAGAGTCTATTGAGTGTTCCTTTCGCTCTTTAGAATTTGTGAATACGACCTTCATTTTAGAAGGGAGTGAGCTACCGGCGCCAAACTTAGTAAGAGCTACGAGGATGGCTCTACAAATGGTGGTGGGAAAGGGAACCTTACCAGGAAGAGGGTTAGGAAAATAACTGCAAGGAGGGACTCAAATCCCAGAACTAAAAGAGAAGAGAGATCACTTTGGTTTGGGCTTAAAACCAGACTATAAGCAAAGAAGGAAGGAAATTGAGAAGCGCCAAGAGGGAAGAAGGGCGCGCCTTAGTAGAAGACAAGTGGAGTGGGAGCCGATGACATTCCCTCCAATATCCCAAACCTTCATATCGAGAGGGTTACTCATAGAAGGAGGTCATCAGATTAATTCTATACAAGATGAAGAATCGAAGCAAGGAAACCTTGAGGACATTCACCCTTATGAACCGGGGAGCTCTCTGAACAATTGGACTGCGGAGGAACTTCCTGTAGTCTTTAGGAATTTTTCAGAGTAATTTTCGAAACATTCTTATTACTTTAGAGCCTAGGAGTAATAGAATTACATTTTTGAAATAGGCTTATGATCATCTATTATTTTTTAATAAAACATAACTTTTATCAATTCGAACGAGTATTGTTTCATTTTTATCAACCAATATTCCTTTAAATTTTGGCAATTTTTATTTTTTCATTCAGAGCACATAAATAATCATTCTTAAATTCATCCATTCTTTGTATATTCTTTATACTTCATAGATCCCTAGATATCAATGACATGAGCACTGATATTACAAATTCTGATTTCTCTCGTGAGCAAGACATGTGTTTAGAGGAATCTCAGGATTTTGAAGATGCCCAGGATTGTGATGTGTCTCTGGATTTGTTGAGGTTGGTAAAACAGGAGGAGAAACAAATCATGCCCCATGAGAAAGAGGCAATAGAGAATGTAGCTCTAGAGGAAGGGAAAGAGGTGAAAATTGGCACACATATTGCCGAGGACACAAGGCAAGGACTGATTGAGTTGCTACGCGAGTTCAAGGATATCTTCGCATGGTCCTATCAAGATATGCCAGGGTTAAATACTGATATTGTGGTGCATCATCTCCCAATAAGACAGGATTGTAAGCCAGTCCAATAGAAGTTGCGAAGAATGAGACCAGATATCGTATTGAAAATAAAGGACGAAGTCAAAAAGCAGTTCGATGCAGGATTCTTACAAGAGGTAAAGTACTCTAAATGGGTAGCTAACATTGTACCAGTCCCTAAGAAGGATGGGAAGGTACGAATGTGCGTTGATTATAGAGATCTGAACAAAGCTAGCCCAAAAGATAATTTCCCTCTACCACACATAAACACTTTGGTAGATAACACAGTGGGATATCCATTATTCTCTTTTATGGATGGTTTCTCAGGGTACAATCAGATAAAGATGTATCCTAAAAACATGGATAAAACTACCTTTATAACATTGTGGGGCACCTTTTGTTACAAGGTAATGCCCTTCGGGCTAAAGAATGCAGGGGCAACATACCAAAGGGCTATGGTGACTTTATTCCACGATATGATGCACAAGGAAATTAAGGTGTATGTCGATGATATGATTGCCAAATCTCGAACAGAGAAGGAAAATATTGAAGTTTTGAGGAAATTGTTCCTGAGATTAAGGAAATTTGAGTTGAAGCTTAATCCGGCAAAGTGTATCTTCGGAGCTAGGTCGGGGAAGTTATTAGGCTTTGTGGTCAGCGAAAAGGGAATAGATGTTGACTCAGACAAAGTTAGAGTCATACGAGAATTGCCTTCACCACGTACTCAGAAGGAAGTTTGGGGTTTTCTTGGAAGATTGAATTATATTGCTCAGTTTATTTCACAATTAACCAAGAAATGTGATCCTATATTTCGTCTCCTTAGAAAACACAACCAAGGTACTTGGGATGAGGAATGCCAGAATACCTTTGATAAAGTCAAGCAATATTTGTTAAACGCCCCAGTACTATCTCCGCCTAGTCCAGATAAACCATTAATTCTGTACTTGTCAGTGTTTAGTAATTCCATGGGATGTGTGCTTGGTCAACATGACGAGTCGAGAAGAAAGGATAAGGCGATATACTACCTTAGTAAGAAATTTACAGAGTGTGAGATGAGATATTCGCCAATTGAGAAATTGTGTTGTGCTTTAATCTAGATGACTCAAAGGTTAAGACAGTACATGCTATATCAT
This sequence comes from Gossypium anomalum, assembly GCA_025698475.1. Lineage (NCBI taxonomy): Eukaryota > Viridiplantae > Streptophyta > Magnoliopsida > Malvales > Malvaceae > Gossypium > Gossypium anomalum. The sequence continues at coordinate 61,597,794 of CM046968.1, read as the reverse complement.
ACTACTTGGCTTATTTCAAAACTTGATCCTTTGAAGTATATGATGGAGTCAACAGTGTTGAATAGGAGAATGGCGAGGTGGCAAATTCTGCTTTCAGAGTTTGACATAGTCTATGTGAGCCAGAAGGCTACAAAAGGAAGTGCGATAGCGGAATTTTTGGCTAGCAGAGCTCTAGAAGACTATGAGCCATTGAATTTTGATTTCCCAAATGAGGAGTTGATGTGTGTGGCAACTACAGAGGATCATCATTGGAAGTTGAGCTTTGATGGGGCATCCAATGCAGTGGAAAATAGAATTAGGGTAGTCTTGGTATCCCCAAATGGTGATTATTATCCATTCACATGCAAGTTGGATTTTGATTGCACAAACAATATGGCCAAGTATGAAGCATGCATCATGGGACTCCGAGCGGCTATAGCGCGAGGAATAAGAACCTTGAAAGTATATGGAGACTCTGCGTTGGTAATTTACTAGCTTAGAGGTGAATGGGAGACAAGGGATCCTAAATTGATTAATTATCGAAAGGTAATTTTAGGGTTACTTGAGGAGTTCGATGAAATCACTTTCAATTATATCCCACGAGACGAAACTAGATGGCAGATGCTTTAGCAACCTTGGCTTTAATGATTAAAGCGAATAAAGAGGAGGAGATGAGACCCATTTAGATAAGTACTTTTGAGGCTCCAGCTCACTGTTGTAATATTGAGGAAGAAGAAAAGGATGATAACCCTTGATATCAGGATATATTGCGATATGTGAGAGATCGCAAATACCCAGAACAGGCAACTAAAAATGATAAGCGTACTTTAAGGAGATTAGCCTGTGATTACATTTTGGATGGGGATATCTTGTACAAAAGAAGAAAGGACCAAGTACTGTTGAGATGTGTTGACACCATGGAAGCTAAGTTAATCTTGGAAGAAGTTCACGAGGGTGTTTTTGGGACACACACTAATGGTTTCACGATGGCTAGACAAATCATGAGGTTTGGATATTATTGGTCTACCATGGAAGGGGATTGTATCAGCTACACTAAGAAACGCCATAAATGTCAGATTTATGAAGACAAGATTCACGTACCACCTTCACCACTACATGTTATAACTTCTCCATGGCCTTTTCCATGTGGGGCATGGATGTCATTGGGCCAATATCACCAAAAGCTTCAAATGGACATCGCTTTATTTTTGTGGTCATTGATTACTTCACGAAGTGGGTAGAGGCTGCTTCTTATGCAAATGTTACTAAGTTGGCTGTAAGTCAATTTTTGAAGAAAGAGATCATTTGTCGGTATGGGATGCCTGAAAAGATCATATCAGACAATGCATTGAACTTGAACAACAGAACGATAGCAGAAGTTTGTAGTCAGTTCAAGATTAAGCATCATAATTCATCTACATATCGGCCAAAGATGAATGGGGCAGTGGAAGCTGCTAATAAAAACATCAAGAAGATAGTGGGGAAAATGACTGAAACCTACAAAGATTGGCATAAGAAATTACCATTCGCACTCTTACCCTATAGAACGTCTATCAGAACCTCTACTAGGGTAACTCCTTTCTCGCTGGTTTATGGGATGGAGGCAGTGTTACCCATTGAAGTTGAAATACCTTCTCTTCAAATTTTATCGGAGATAAAGCTAGATGAAGCAGAATGGATTCAATCGCAGTATGACCAATTGAACTTGATTGAAGAAAAGAGGCTAAAAGTTATTCGTCATGGTCAGATATATCAGAAGCGAATGATGCGAGCTTACGACAAGAAAGTACGACCAAGAGAATTCCACGAGGGGGATCTTGTGCTAAAAAAGATCCTTCCTATTCAGAAGGACTTTAGAGGAAAATGGTTGCCAAATTGGGAAGGGCCGTATGTCGTAAAGAAGGCCTTCTCTGGGGTTGCATTGATCTTAATGGAAATGGATGGGAAGAGTTTACCCAATCCAGTGAATTCAGACTCAGTCAAAAAGTACTTTATCTAAAAGAGAGGAGAATCCAAAGTGAAAACCCGCAAAGGGCACCTTGTGACCAAAGAGGTTTTGAGTTGAAAACCCGAAAGGGCAGCTCAAATTTTGAAGAACACACGGTAATCTTGCTATATCTGATTCCACAAAGAGCGAAGCGCGTTGCATATTGGTGCATCAACAAAGTGCTTTGAATATTTTAAAGACATGTTGAACTCAAGAAAGTCTTCATGGAGCTGGTGTATAGACGCTCAAGCGGCGATATCTAGGGCATCTAACTTTTGTCATGTTTGCTATCTTTAGATTCTTTTTCTTCTCAAGGATAGGCTATCATGAATTTCCTTTGTATTTCTGACAAATTCATCTTCCATTATTCTTAAAGAATGTTGCATTAAAATAATGATAGATGAATTAAATAATTTTCACAAATGAAGTTTTGCTCATTACTCGGGAAATTTCTAGATAATACAAGAAGCTAAAACAGAACAATTGTTCGAAGAATTCACGTAAGTGAGGTTTGAAAGAACTCGAGGAAATTCTTTTTTAGTCCAAAATGATGATTGGACAAATCAAATGATCCTAAGAGATGATCATCTTACAGACATTTTGGTGGGTCATAGCATTTGAAGAATGGTACAAACCCACAGGTTGAGTAGGAATGATACTTTAAGAGAAATAAGGATAAACTTCGATGAAGGAGTGAGTGGTGATGTCTGGAACAAGGGTCATAGTCATAAACATTTTGCATTATAATAGGTTTAATTAGGAGCATTTGACTCACTTTGATCATAGTATCCTAAGCATTAGGCATGAACTCATACACATTATATAGGTTATGTCCTTCAAGGGACAATGAAGATTGATGCGCCTTAACTCCCTAAGTAGTAAGGTAACAGGCTAAAGTATAGCAAATATGATCTTCAGGTGTTTACGCTGAAGCAGATCCAAGATAATTTGGTATCTCTGAATTGTCAGAGAACGAATCAAAAATGACAGATTTGGCATCTCCGTATTCAAAACCAAAAAGATGATTTGGCATCTCTGTATTTGACGGGGGGCAAATCGAAGACATGGTAGATCTGACCTTTGTTGAGGTAGATCCAAGATGATATGGCATTTCTGTAATGGACAGAGAGCAAATCAAAGACATAGCAGATCTAACCTTCGGGTGTTTTCACAAATAAGTAGATCCAAGATGATTTGGCATCCTTACGTTTGTCAAGGAGCAGATCGAAGATAGCAAATTTGGCGTCTCTGTATTATCAGGGAGCAAATCGAAGATAGCGTATTTGGTGTATCTGTATTTTCAGAGAGCAAATCGAAGACATAGCAGATCTAACCTTCGGATGTTTTCACATCGAAGTAGATCCTAGATGATTTGGCATCCTTACGTTTGTCAGGGAGCAGATCGAAGATAGCAGATTTGGCGTCTCTGTATTGTTAGGGAGCAGATCGAAGATAGCAGATTTGGCGTCTCTGTATTGTCAGGGAGCAGATCAAAGATAGCAAATGGTGTCTCTGTATTTTCAGAGAGCAAATCGAAGACATAGCAGATCTAACCTTCGGATGTTTTCACATAGAAGTAGATCCAAGATGATTTGTCGTCTCTGTATTGTCAGGGAGCAAATCAAAGATAGCAAATTTGGTGTCTCTGTATTGTCAGAGAGCAGATCGAAGATAGGAAATTTGACGTCTCTGTATTGTCAAAGAGCAGATCGAAGATAGCAGATTTGGCGTCTTTGTATTGACAAGGAACAAAATCGAAGCAGCAGATTTGGCGTCTCTCAAGGACATCAGCATTCCAAGGAGTAGATTGAGGACCAAGAACTCAAGACTCGACAAGCCCAGGCAAAATTAGTCTTTTTATAGTCTTTGCTCTATTCCTGTTACATAGCAATGAGCAAAGAGGGGCAGCTGTAGAACCTATATTTTGCCCAGGTTTACAAAAAATTAAAAATTAAATAAAAAAATAAAATTAAACAGTCTATTTAAGTCCTTTTACAGAACCCAAAATACAAACCCACTAATCACTGCCCAAAAACTAAAACCGAAAATCAAACATAAAATTTCTACCCGTGAACTATAACCCAAATACCCATTACACCCATACCTAAACTCACAACCCAAATCAAGTCCAAAATACCCTTTTGACCCAACAAACAAACACAGCACAGCTAGCCCAATTGACTTAAGGAGTTTCAGCTTCTGAGAAACCCTAGCTAGGGTTCGTGCCGTAAGCTCCCTCGTGATCGTAGCTGACATCAGCCTCGTTTTGCGCCGCAATCAAAGGCCTGAATCAGCATGCCTTCGCCTCCATCGCAATCGTCACGTATAGACCTGCAAAAGGAAGGAAAACGGCACAGAATCGAAACTAATATGGCAGGGAATAAAACCAGATTTTGTAACATTTATTTTCAAATTCCCAGTGGCTATAAAAAGCTCAAATCAGAATGATGTAAAGGGGGGCACAATTTTTTTTGAATATATGCAGAGAGTCAATAAAATACAGATTTTATAGTATAAATTGATATACACATATGCACAAGGGAGACGAACAGTTTCATTGTGAAAAAGGTGATTCAGTTACCCCTTTTTTGATTTATTTCTTATTGTTCTACGAGTATGAATCGATTCTTAAAAAAAAAAAATAAGTATTTAGAAGAGAAAGAGGTTACCTGAGGCGCGCCTGGAAAATCGAGGCCTTTCCCCTCCCAACTGCCGTGTGCGGTGGCGCGTGCAGCGAGTGAACGATGAAGGCCGGAGACCGGAGTTTGGGGTTTTTCCTCCCCTCTGCAGAGGATTTTGGTTTTTTTTTATTTTAACTTTAAGGAATGAATTTTTTGTGACTGAAATATGACTTATATAGGGTCATAAAAACGGTGTCGTTTTTACTTAGTAAATAAGTATTAAAACGGCATCATTTAAATGGGAGATCCGCGTGGTGACCCGTGACCCGGGAAGGATCCGCTTGTTTTTTGTAAATGGGCTAATTACCCAATTGGTCCTTCGGCATTTTTTAATCTTTATAATTCCATTTTATTTTTATTTTAATTCGGCCCTACTATTTTTTATTTATTTCAATTTAGCCCCTATGGCTATTATAATAACTATTCTGAAACAACGCCCTTTTTGGGATTAGGACTATTGCCCGGTGAGTCCCTACGAATTTAGCGAGTCTTTCAATTTGGCCCAAAATTTTAAATTTATTTATAATTAACCCTAAAATTTTAAAATTAAATTAAATTAAAGTTTTTTTTTATAAATTCAATTTATTTTAAATACTATATATATATATTTTATAAACATTAGTTATATATATAATAATACAATATTTTATTTATTTTATTTATAATATTATATACATTTTTATAAATTTTATTATATGTTATTTATTTCTTTTATATTTTATTATATATTTTATATATATATATATTAATTATTTTATTATATTTTTATATGTAAATTTACTTAATATATCATCCTTATTATTTTATATTTCATCTATTATATAGTTTATATCATTATATATGTATTTTGTTTATAAATTTATTATATATTATATATTTTACCATATTTCCTTACATTTCCTTTATTTTATTATAAAATATCCATTATTTTATTACTCTTAATTATATACATTTTTAATTTTTTTATAAATAAGTGTAATATCAATATTTAGTACATTTTTTTATATATTAAGTTATTATACCCTATAGTATAACCTATATATGTATATATTATTTTTGTTTTAAAAAGGGGTTCTCTTTTATTATTCTTATATTATTCAATATATTTCTAAATATCTTATTTTTATTTGATTTATATTTATACATTTTAAGTTGCTTATTTATTTTTGATTTTTCTTTTATTTTGATATTGATTAGTAGGTTAAAATTTACATATTATTTGTTTTTGTTTTTTACACATTCGCATGAAATTAATTATTTATGGTAATTTAAGTTACATTTGCATAAAATATCATCATATATCTATATTGCAATTTATATTTGTTGTATTCATTATGCACTACATTGTATTTTACATGTGACAATAATGCATGAATATTTATGTTATTTATAATAATATGTACATAAAATGATAACGTATATTGTGTAATTTGTGCCATTATTTATTATTCTCTATATTATATTTGCATAAAATGATAAAGCATGTATATTGTAGGTAGGTTTATTTAATTTCTTGTAATATGTAAAACACATCATTATTTTTAAAACAAAAAAATCTCATTTGATTCAAGAGAAATTTTAAAAAGAGGCAATGTTTTTGGTATTTAAGAACTCGGGAAGTAGTGCCCTAACATGCTGGGTTGCGATTTCCTGTTTGACTGAATGTCTAAAATATCCTTTTAAACGAGTTTCATAAATCACAAGATGATTTCAGTTACGAAAGTTTAAAGATATCGTGTCCAATCATGCTGGATGTGGTATTTGTATTCTTTTGAAGCGAAGGAATCTTGATTCTTTTTAACTTAAAATATTACGGTTTTAAAGGAAATCTCATTTCTAAATTCTTTCAAACTTCTGACATTAAGACAAGATTATTCAATTTGGTACCAATTTTGGGCGTTACGAGGGTGCTAATCCTTCCTCGTACGTAACCGACTCCCGAACCAGTTTTCTCGTAATTTCGTAGACCAAAACGTTTTGTAAAGTGATCCAATCACACTTTAAAAGGTTGGTGGCGACTCCCGTTTTTAAAATACCCCCCAATTTAAAAAGAGGTTTCGACATTTTAAATTAGATTAAATTTTAATCCCTTTTTACATAAATTCAATTTATTTTAAATATTATATATTTTTATAAATATTAGTTATACATAAAAGTATATATTATTTTTCTTTGTATATTATTTATTATTGTATATTATTATATATTATATTACATACATTTTACTATATATATTATCTTATATAATATCTATCATATGGTTTACATCATTATATATTTGTTTATAAATTTTATTAAATATTATATATTTTACTATATATTATTCCTTACATTACTTTTATTTTATTATAAAATATATATTATTTTATTACTCATTAATTTTATATGTCTATTATTAAATAAATGTATGTAATATCAATATTTAGCACATTATTTTTAATATATTAAGATTATTATATCCTATAATATGATTTTTATATATATCATTATTTAAAAGGGGTTCTCTTTTATTATTCTTATATTATTCTAAATGTTTTTAAATATCTTTATTTTTATTTATATATGTTTATAATTTGCTTTTTTTTTTTTTTGTATTGTTTTAGTATGTTCAATTTTTATAGATTATTTGTTATTGTTTTTACATATTCACATGAAAATTAATTATTTATGTTGATTTAAGTTACATTTTCATGAAATATTATTGTATGTATATTATGCAATTTATATTGTTGTATTCATTATGCTCTACATTGTGTTTTGCACGTAACGATAATGCATGTATATTTTTTATCTATGATCATATATGTATAAAATGGTAATGTATATTGTGTAATTTATGCCATTATTTATCCTTTTTTTATTGTATTTGCATGGAATGTTAAAATAAGCATCATATAGGTTAATTTATTTAAATTGTAATATGTTAAATGCATCATCACTTTAAAGAACTTCTATATTTCATTCGATCCAAAAAGAATTTTTTTAAAAAATAAGGAAATGTTTTTTGGTAGTTAGGAATTTGGGAAGTAGTGCCCTAACATGCTGGGTTGCGATTTCCCGTTTGTCTAAATGCCTAAAATATCATTCTAAATAAAGTTTTGAAAATCACAAGGTGATTTTAGTTACAAAAGTTTAAGAATATCGTGTCCAATCATGCTAGATGTGATGTTTATATTCTTTTGAAGCAAAGGAATCTTGATTCTTTTTTAACTCAAATTATTACGGTTTTAAAAGAGATCTTATTTCTAAATTCTTTCAAACTTTTGACATTAAGGCAAAATTATTCAATTTGGTACCAATTTTGGGCATTGCGAGGGTGCTAATCCTTCATCGTACGTAACCGACTCTCGAACCTATTTTCTCGTAACTTCGTAGACCAAAACGTTTTGTAAAGTGATCCAATCACACTGTAAAAGGTTGGTGGCGACTCCCGTTTTCAAAATATCCTCCCCATTTAAAAAAGGAGGTTTCGACAGCTTGGCGACTCCGCTAGGGACAATAAGAGATTCAAGCCAAGAAATTGATTATTTTCTGTCTTAATGTCGGAAGATTTGAAAATTTTAAAAATTTATCCTTTTTACATGTGTTTGTTATATATGTTTGTCATCCTGTTGTCGTACATTGCATTTCCATGACCGTTGTGGTCGCACCCCTAAGTGGGAGTGAGAAGCTACGCTTTCGTGAGGTTTTCACCTCCGTATGAGCTAGTGGATTGCTTCCGAGATATAGTACGTATGTCTTCGTGAGATTTTCGTCTCCGCATGGCCATAGGGAAATGTGTCCCCCTGAACTGAACTTGGTCTATGTGAGCCTATAATGGGTGAGGACCGATGAATCTGCTGGTTTATGTACCCTTGCTTTAGAACTAATACGCACGCTTGTAGTGAACTTTAAGTACTTACCCTAAGGAGTACAGTGATAACCTCTAGTAAATTACCCTTATAGGTACTTGTTTACTATATATTTATATATGATACTAACTTATTTTATCTTGATATCATTGTATGTCATTCAGCATTTAAAGGTGTCGATTCACGGTTCAATTTCTAAATTAGAAAGTTTTGTAATGAGGAACGAATATCTTGATAAAGTGGAGGACAATGCCTCTGTCTGTACCTAGTTAGAGAAAACCCAGTTAGAGAAAGGAGATAGTGTCACCGAGGGGTATACATCAGAGTTATGGGACTTCACTCGTATCAATTCAACACAGAATGAGTTTCAGGAGTTGAGAAATGTTTGGGCCCAATGGGATGACGAGGCTAAGTAGTTTTTTTATCAGAATTATGGAGATCTTCATTATTTGCTAGACATCAAGGTGGATAAGCATCTATTTTGAGCTATGGTACAGTTTTGGAACCCTGCTTATAGTTGTTTTACATTTGGAGAGGTAGACTTAGTGCCTACTTTGGAGGAGTATACAACTTTGCTTCGTTGTCCGAAAATTCAAGGTAACAAAGCTTATGTCAAGGTTACTAATCTTCTGACTTTCATAAAGAAATTGATGATGATTACAGGGATAAGTGAACAATGGGCTGCAGCTCGAATCCAACAAAAAGGTGATGATAAATGCATTCCTTGGGCAAGTTTGAGGGATCTAATATTGGCACACCCAGATGCAAAGAGGAGGGTTGATGTCCTGGCCTTAAGTATCTATGGTTTGTTGATTTTACCAAAAGCTATGGGACACATAGACGAGGCAGTCGCGGATTTATTCGATCGACTAGGTAAGCAAAATACACCTGTGCCTGCAATCCTAGCTGAGACATTTAGATCCTTGAATGCTTGTCGAAGAGTTGGGAAAGGAAGGTTCATTGGATGTGCACAGTTGTTGTTAGTTTTGTTTCACAGTCACTTTTGGAAGATTGATAAGGTTCCTTGCCGAGTGTTCTTTAAAGACTATTCTCCACTAAAGGAAGTCACAGCTACACCGAGGAGGGATGACATTATAGAGGAAAGGTGGATAGAAATACTTCAAAACCTCCGAGAAGAAGATGTTATGTGGAAAGCCCCATGGATGACTCCTAGCAAAATCCTTTATCGTTTCGGAAACTTTTATTGGGCACTTCTTCTTGAAATTTGAGGAGTTGTTGGTTATGTACCATTACTTGTCCTAAGGCAATACAAGGCGGAGCAGTTTATACTGGCAACACAAGGGCTAGCTCAGAGTGACTTATCATATAAAGGGGATCATTATAAGAAGAAGATGCGAGAAATTTCTGAGGCTTGGAAGAAGGTTTGCTATGTGAAGATTCTGACTAAAGGACCAATGACAACTTTTGAATACAAAGGGTGGTTTAGAAAAGGGTTAATGATAACATCCCTAGACCGAGTTTGGAGGCTGCTCGATCAATAGAGGAGAATTTACGAGTGATTCCATCAGAGTTAGAGGTCATAAAGCAAGAGTTTGAAAGGAAAAATCTGGAGCTTAGAAGAAAGATAGAAAGGCTCGAAGAGGAAAAGATGTACTTAAACTTGGACATCGACGTTCAGAAAATAGAGGTTGAAAAAGTAAGGAAAGAAAAGATAAAGATTGAGGAAGACTGAGATGACCTGAATACGCAGAATAAGAAGAGATAGCTATCATTGAAGAGAGCTGGATTAGGGAAATCTTCAGAGCAATGGCAACAAGAGGTTCAAGAAGAAAAAGCCAAAGTTGAGTATTGGGAGAAGAAGTTCCAAGAGATGCAAATGCAGAATCAGGCCTTAGAGAAGGAGAATCAAGGACTAAAAGCTAAGGTGATAGAGCTTGGACGATCTCTTCATCATCATCGAAGTCATAATTCTGTGGTCGAGTTGAAAGCAAGTCTGAACAAGATCAAAGAAATGAAGCACATCATTGGAAAGTTGGAAGCAGCATTGCAAAACTGTGAACTACGGATAGAGTAGCTTGAGGCAAGAGAAGGACACTGGAAGGAAGAACTTTACTATCTTCAAGATCAAGTTGGAGATAGGGATTATCTCATGGGAGAAGCCATAGTCCAGATTTGAGAGGTTGCCGATCATTTACAAGACCTAGCAGCACAAGCTAATGTACTAAGTACAAAGTATGAGTTAGTGACAGATAGAGGTTTAGAGTTAGCTTCGTTATTGGATAGGATTAAAACTCTGGGCCTGAGGGCGAAGGCGTATTTGTAATCCGTTTTGTGTAAAGATTTTTGTCTCTTAAATAATGTTTTCTAAAAGGAACTGAATCAGAATCGATATCTTTTAGCATTTATGCATTTGCATCTCATCACATCATATGCATTTAAGTTTATAGAAAAACCCTAATTAGTTAAAATTATTAGGGAGAAAGAGAGAGTAAGAGAAAGAAAATCTGAAAGCAACACATCTTTATGGTACACGTGCTAAGTCAAAGAATATGGATCAAAGACTTGAGCAGATTCAGAAAGAAATGCAAGAACAATTACAGGAGCAATTGGCAAAAATCCAATAAGAGATAAAGGATCAAATGTTGGAGGCTCAAAGGAATATGATGGCTGAGATTGCTCAACTGCTGAAGGGGGCGATGGATAAAGGAAAGGCACCTATGACCATCACTGAAGGAGATAATGAGGATCATCCTCTGGGTTTTACTCCACCCCATGTGCAAACTCAATCTGAAGCATATCCTCGAAGGCCGTCCATCACGATAAGGCCTCAACAGGGGCAAGTGGATGCCGGGATACCCATGAACTTTCAAACTGGCTCGGGGTTTAACATAGGAGATAACCTTGCTAATCTAGTCATCCTTGATTTAGATGTAGCTGAGAAGGAAGAGATGAGGCTCGAATCATCAAGGCAATTAGAGGAACATTGTAAATGGTTAGAAGAAAGGTTTAAGGCATTAGAAAACACTGATAATCATCACGGAATCGATGCCAAAGACTTGAGTTTGGTCCCAGATTTGGTGCTTCCCCATAAGTTTAAGATGTCAGAGTTTGAGAAGTACAATGGGACTACTTTCCCTAAGACCCATATCACTATGTTTTGTAGACGGATGACTGGCTATGTAAACAATGATCAATTATTAATCCATTGTTTTTAAGACAGTTTGGTTGGAGCAGTGACTAGGTGGCATAATCAATTGAGTAGTGCAAGGATTAGTTCTTAGAGAGACCTATTGCAAGCCTTTATGCATCAATATAATCATGTGACTGACATGACTCCTGTTAAAATTACCTTGCAAAATATGGAAAAGAAGCCTAGTGAAAGTTTTAGGCAATATGCCCAGAGGTGGAGGGAGGTTGCCATGCAAGTTCAACCACCGCTCTTGGAGAAAGAAACTACTATGCTATTCATTAACACTTTGAAGGCCTATTCATTACTTACATGATTAGAAGTACTACCAAGAGTTTTGCTGATATAGTTATGGCAGGAGAGATGATTGAGAATGACATAAGGGGTGGCAAGATAGAGGGGGAAACTGCCAAAAGATCGGCCCCACGGAGGAAAGATAATGAGGTGAATAATACAAGTAGTTATAATCCAAAGACAGTTGTGGTTAGTCAGCCCAGAGTAACTACAGTTGGGCAACAGGATTCTCAAAAGTAGGGATCTGGTTCGAGACAAAATTTTGAGAAGGTCTCATTTACGCCTATCCCAGTGACGTATCAGGAGCTTTGTCAAAGTTTATTTAATGCGTATGCAATAGCTCCTTTTCATTTGAAACCCCTGCAACCTCCATACCCTAAATGGTACGATGCAAATGCCAAATGTGAATACCATGCAGGGATATCGGGGCATTCGATCGAAAATTGCACTGGCTTTAAAAAAGTAGTGGAAAGACTTATCAAGATGGGGGTTGTAAAGTTTGATGACACCCCTAGTAATGAGAACCCATTGCCAAATCATGGTGATCAAGGGGTAAATGCAGTTGGGGATACTGGTGCAAGAAGGATCGTAGAGGGCGTGGCCGAGGTGAGAACACCGATGAAAGTGATTTGGGAAGAAATAGTGAAAAAAGGGATGATAATTTCTAAAGAAGAGAATAGAGGAGTGAGGGACTACTGCGAGTTCCATGCTGTAGAAGGACACGAGATCCAAGTATGTGAAGAGTTTAAGGTCTTGGTACTAGGCCTTATAGATAACAAGGAGCTAGAATTTTATGAAGCTAGCTCAAATGAGGGACATATATACACATTAGAAGGTGCACCGAAGAATCAAAATCGGCCAAGGATTATTATTTCTTTACCAGGAAATAATGAAGTTGAAATACCAACGGTACCGAAAGTCATCATTCATAAACCTGTTTCTTTTCCTTATAAGGATAACAAGAGGGTACCTTAGAATTATAACTGCCATGTGTTAATGCTGGAGAAGGAGGATATAGCTAGTGCTTCTAAGGAAGGTCAAGGTGAGGGTTCTTACATACGTAGTGGGAAACACTACGATGCAGAAGGTGTCAGAGTTGAGCCTGCAAAAGCAAAGGCATTTGACAAAGGAAAAGGAACTAAAACACTGGTTAATGAGCCAGTGAAGGAAGAATAAGCTATAGAATTTTTAAAATTCTTAAAGCACAGTGAGTACAGCGTGGTTGAACAATTGCGCAAACAACCAGCTTGTATATTAGTGTTGGCATTGTTTCTAAGTTCAGAGGCACATCAGGAAGCATTAATGAAGGTGCTCAATGAGACTTATGTCACTAATGATATATCCGTCAACAAGTTGGATCGATTGGTTAGTAACATAACTGCTGACAATTTCATCTATTTCAATGATGATGAAATCCCACCTAGTGGCATGGGATCAGCTAAAGCTTTACACATCACCACTCATTGTAAGGGGTATACACTGCCAAGTGTGCTTATTGATAATGGATCAACTTTAAATGTCTTGCCATTATCGACGTTGAACAAATTGCCCATAGATAGTTCTCATATGAAAACATGCCATAATGTAGTGAGAGCATTTGATGGCACGGAAAGGAAGGTCATGGGAAGAATCGATATTCCTTTGATGATTGGGCCAAATACCAATGAGGTAGACTTTTTAGTGATGGACATCAAGCCCTCTTACAAATATCTGTTGGGGAAACCTTGGATACACTCGGCAGGAGCGGTGCCCTCATCTTTGCACCAAAAATTAAAGTTAGTAGCTGATGGGCGGTTGGTCACTATAAATGCGGAGGAGGACATTATAGCGACAGTTACCAGCAATGCGCCTTATGTAGAAGCAAATGAGGAGGTAATTGAATGCTCTTTCCGTTCATTAGAATTTGTCAATGCAACATTCATTTCAGAAGGGAGTAAGGTGCCGGTGCCCAAGATGTCCAAAACTACAAGGATAAGTTTGCAAATGACAATGGGAAAGGGAGCCTTGCCAGGAAAAGGATTGGGAAGATATCTCCAATGAGGGATTCAAATTCCAGAGTTAAAGGAGAAGAGAGACCATTTTGGTTTGGGTTACAGGCCAGATCAAAAGCAAAGAAGGAGGGGAATAGAGAAGTGTTAAGAGAGGAGAAGAGCGCATTTAAGTGGAAGAGAAGTAGAGTGGGAAATTCCCCTATATATCCCAAACCTTTGTATCAGGGGGGACAATTTACCCTAAAGGAGGGTTGCTTGAAGAAGGAAGTTATCATATCAATACTGTGCATGATGAAGAGTCTGACCGAGGAAACCTTAAAGGTATTCGCCCTTATGAACCGGGAAGTTCCTTAAACAATTGGGTTGCAAAAGAACTTCCTGTAGTTTTTAAAGATTCTTCAGAGTAATTTCTAGAGCACTCTTACTGCTCTAAAGCCTAGGAGTAGTAAGATTTCATTTGTAAAATAGGCTCATGTTCAGATATTTATATTTCAATAAAACGTAATTTTTTTAAGTGAATATTCTTTTATACCTTTCAATATTCTTTTGACTTTTACATTCTTTCATTTCATTCATAACATAAAAAAAACAACATTCCAAAAATTTATTTATTCTTTGTACATTCTTTCGTACCCTGCAGGTCCCTAAATATCAACGACATGAGTACTGATACTACAAATCCTAGATTCTCTTTTGAGCAAGACATGTGTTTAGAAGAACTTCAAGACTTTGAAGATGACAGGGATTGTGCTATGTCTCTAGATCTGTTGAGAATGGTGAAACAAGAGGAGAAACAAATCCTACCCCGTGAGAAAGAGGCAATAGAGAATATAGCCTTGGAGGAAGGGAAGGAGGTGAAAATTGGCACACATATTGCTAAGGAAACGAGACAAGGTCTTGTTGAGCTACTACATGAATTCAAATATATATTTGCCTGGTCATATCAGAATATGCCGGGATTGAATACTGATATCATGGTACATCATCTTCCTATAAGACAAGATTACAAACCAGTTCAACAAAAGTTGCAAAGGATGAGGCCTGATATTGTGTTGAAGATAAAAGAGGAAGTCAAAAAGTAGTTTAATGCTGGATTCCTACAAGAGGTTAAGTATTCAGAATGGGTGGCTAACATTGTGCCTGTTTCTAAGAAGGATGGGAAGGTACGAATGTGCGTAGGTTACAGAGATTTGAACACAGCTAGCCCAAAGGACAACTTTCCTTTACCGCACATCGACACTTTGGTAAATAATACAGTGGGATATTCGTTGTTCTCCGTTATAGATGGTTTCTCGGGGTATAATCAGATAAAGATGCATCCTAAAGACATGGATAAAACCACCTTCATAACATTGTGGGGCACCTTTTGTTACAAGGTAATGCCCTTTGGGTTGAAGAATGCAGGGGCAACATACCAAAGGGCTATGGTGACCTTGTTCCACGATATGATGCACAAAGAAATTGAGGTGTATGTCAATGATATGATCATCGAATCTCGAGCGGAGGAGGAACATATTGAAGTTTTGAAGAAGCTGTTCCTGAGATTAAGAAAGTTTCAGTTAAAACTAAATCCGGTAAAGTGCACTTTCGAAGCTAGGTCGGGGAAATTACTAGGCTTTATGGTCAGTAAAAAGGGAATAGAAGTTGACTCAGACAAAGTTAGAGCATACGAGATTTGCCTCCACCCCGTACTCAGAAGGAGGTTCGGGTTTTCTTAGAAGGTTGAATTATATTGCTCGGTTTATTTCACAATTAACTGAGAAATGTGATCCTATATTTCGCCTCCTTAGAAAACACAACCAAGGCACTTGGGATAAGGAATGCCAGAATGCCTTTGACAAAGTCAAGCAATACTTGTTAAACACTCCAGTATTATCTCCACTTAGTTCGGATAGACCATTAATTTTGTAGTTTTCGGTGTTTAGTAATTCCATAGGATGTGTGCTTGGTCAACATGATGAGTCAGGAAGAAAAGAGAAAGCGATATATTACCTCAGTAAGAAATTCACTGAGTGTGAAACGAGGTATTCACCAATTGAAAAATTGTGTTGTGCTTTGATTTGGACAACTCGAAGGTTCAGGCAATATATGCTATATCATACGACTTGGCTAATTTCAAACTTGATCCGTTAAAGTACATGATGGAGTCAACAACCCTAAATGGAAGAATGGCAAGGTGGCAAGTATTGCTCTCAGAATTTGATATAGTCTATGTGAGTCAAAAGGCTATAAAAGGAAGTGCGATAGCAGAATTTCTAGCTAGAAGAGATCTAGAAGATTATGAGTCGTTGAGCTTTGATTTCCCTAATGAGGAGTTGATGTATGTGGCAGTCGTTGAAGAATATCCTTGGAAGCTGAATTTCGACGGCGCGTCTAACGCTGTATGAAATGGAATTGGCGCAGTTTTGGTGTCCCCGAATGGTGATCATTATCCACTTACATGAAAATTGGGTTTTGATTGTACGAACAACGTGGCCAAATATGAAGCATGCATCATGGGGATTCGGGCTGCCAAAGAGCGAAAAATTAGAACATTGAAAGTATATGGAGACTCTGCATTGGTAACTTACCAGCTTAGGGGTGAATGGGAGACAAGGGACCCCAAATTGATCAATTATCGAAGGGTAGTTTTGGAGTTACTTGAAGAGTTTGATGATGTCATTTTCAGTTATCTCCCACGGGATGAAAATCAGATGGCAGACGCTTTGGCAACTTTGGCTTCCATGATTAAAGCATATAAACAAGAGGATATGAAACCAATTCAGATGAGCATTTCTGAGGTTCCAGCTCATTGCTGTAACATCGAAGAAGAGGAAAAGGATGACCATCCTTGGTATCAGGATATATTACGGTATGTGAGAAATCATGAATATCCTGAGCAGGTAACTGAAAATGGCAAAAGAACTTTGAGGAGGTTAGCCTGTGAATACGTGTTAGATATAGATATCCTTTATAAAAGAAGGAAAGATTAGGTACTTTTAAGATGCACTAACGCTGTAGAAGCTAGACAAATCCTAGAAGAAGTACATGAAGGAGTTTACGGTACACATGCTAATGGCTTTACAATGGCAAGACAAATCATGAGGTTTGGATATTATTGGTCTACTATGGAAGGAGATTGTATCAACTATGCTAAGAAATTCCATAAATGCCAGATATACGGGGACAAGATTCATGTACCACCTTTACCCTTACACTTTATGACTTCTTCATGGTCCTTTTCCATGTGGGGCATGGATGTCATTGGGCCAATATCACCAAAAGCTTCGAATGGGCATCGTTTCATTTTCGTGGTCATCGACTACTTCACAAAATGGGTAGAAGCAGCTTTTATGCTAGTGTCACTAAGTCAGCAGTAGGTCTATTCTTGAAAAAAGAGATCATTTGTCGGTATGGAATGCCTGAGAGGATTATATCAGACAATGCATTGAACTTGAATAATAGCACGATTGCGGAAGTCTGTAGCCAATTCAAGGTTAAACATCATAATTCATCTCCATATCACCCAAAGATGAATGGGGCAGTGGAAGCTGCTAACAAAAACATCAAGAAGATAGTGGGGAAAATGACTGAAACTTACAGAGATTGGCATAAGAAGTTACCATTTGCACTCTTAGCTTATCGAATGTCCATCAGAACTTCTACTGGGGCAACCCCTTTCTCTTTAGTTTATGGGATGGAGGCAGTGTTACCAATTGAAGTAGAAATACCTTCCCTTTGAATTTTTTCGGAGATAAAGCTGGATGAAGCAGAATGGGTTCAATCGCGGTATGACCAACTGAACTTGATCGAAGAAAGAGGCTAAAAGCTATTCGCCATGGTCAGATGCATCAGAAGCGAATGATACGAGCCTATGACAAGAAAGTTCGTCCAAGAGAATTCCACAAAGGGGACCTTGTATTGAAAAAGATTCTTCCCATACAAAAGGACTTTAGAGGAAAATGGATGCCGAATTGGGAAGGACCGTATGTCGTGAAGAAGGCATTCTCTGGTGGTGCACTGATTTTGACAGAAATGGATGGGAAGAGTTTACCCAATCCAGTGAATTCAGACTCAGTTAAGAAATACTTTGTCTAAAAGGGAGGGGAATCCAAAGTGAAAACCCGCAAAGGGCACTTTGAGACTTAGAAAAAAAAAATGGGGAGGTTAAGGTGAAAACCCACAAAGGGCACTTGAGACCAAATGGGTTTTGAGTTGAAAACCCGAAAGGGCTACTCAAATTTTGAGAGGCATACAGTGACCTTGCTATACTAGATTTAACGATAAGTGGAGTATGTTACATACCGGGGCATCAACAAAGTACTTTTGATCTTCTAAACACATGTTAAAACTCGAAGTAGTCTTCATGGGATTTGTATACAGAAGCCCAAGTTGTGATATATCGGGCATCAAATTTTATTCTGATTATTATCTATAGATTTTTTTTCTTTTTAAAGATATGTTTTTAGATTAATTTCTTGTTGTTTCATGATGATTTATTCTCAAAAATCAGATTATTTGTCTTCTAAAGTGTGTTGTATTGAAATAATGATTGATGAACTAAATATTTTTTACAAACGAAGTTTTGCATATTACTCTGAGAATTGCTAGAGAATACAAGAAACTAAAATAGAACAATTGTTTGAAGATTTCCCATGAGTAAGGCTCAAAGGTATCCGGGGAAATTTCTTTAGTCGAAAGAATGTTTGGACAATTCAAATGATTCAATCTTAGGAGAGGATCGTTTCCAGCAGAATGGTACAGTAGGACCCATCTAATTCAAAACATAGGATCAGAGTTTGATTGATATTCTGAGGAGGAATTTTAATGGGTAAATGAGTAAAGATATCCAAAATAGGAATCATTTTCATAACATCTTGCATCATAATAGGTCTATTTAGGGGCATTTGACTCATTTCGATCATGAGACATAAGTACATGTACATTCTACAGGTTATGTCCCTTAGGGGATAATGTAGATCACCGATGGTAGATTTAGCGTCTCTATATTGTTAGAGAGCAGATCGAAGATAACAGATTTGGCGTCTCTATATTTTCAGAGAGCAGATCGAAGATAACAGATTTGGCATCTCTGTATTGTCAGAGAGCAGATCGAAGATAACAGATTTGGCGTCTCTGTATTGTCAGAGAGCAAATCGAAGATAGCAGATTTGGTGTCTCTGTATTGTCAGAGAGCAAATCAAAGATAGCAGATTTGGCCTCTCTATATTGTCAGAGAGCAGATTGAAGATAGCAGATTTGGCGTCTCTGTATTATCAAAGAACAGATCGAAGATAGCAGATTTGGCGTCTCTGTATTATCAGAGAGCAGATCGAAGATAACGGATTTGGCGTCTTTGTTTTGTCAGAGAGCAGATCAAAGATAATGGATTTGGCGTTCCTGAGTTTGCAGGAAGCAGGTTAAAGATAGCCAATTTGACATCCCTAAAGCTATCAGAATACCTTTGAGGAAAATGAGGATCAAGATTTTGAGACATGGCCAGGCCGGGCAAATTTGGTCCTTTTATAATCTTTGCTTTATTCCTGTTACACAGTAATGAGCAAAGAGGGGCAGCTGTAATGACCAAAATTTGTCCGGCCCATAAATAAATAAATAAAGACAAATAAAAAAATAATAGTTTTTATACAATCCATGTACAAAGCCCAAGATCCGATTACATTTTTAGCCCAAAACCCTATACTCGGTTACACCCTAAGCCCTTAGCCCATTATACCCAACCCATAAACAGATACGGCCCAAATGGCCCAATTTGTTAATGGAGGACAGAAAGGCCTAGGGTTTCAGAAACCCTAGGCGCCGCAAGCATCCCAACTGTCATGCCTCTTCGCCTCACACCGTGTCTCCGGCCCCGTATCACGCCGTAGTCAACGCGCAAATCAACGCCAGCATCATCACCTCAATAAGCACGCCAATGAATCATCATCAACGCTCGATCGTCACTGTTCACCACTGAATTTCTCATCATCACCTGCAAAAGAGGAAAGAAAAACACAGCAAACATGGCAAGAATCGAGCAGAGAATATACAAACTTGTAAATAGATGCTATAAAAGCCAAATGATTTTAGCAAAAAGGATACGAAAATAGATAGAAAAAGGGTGACAAACAGATATACGCATATACAGTGCAGAAAGAAATAAAAGCATTTTTTAAGGTGATTCAGTTATCTATTCATTTCTGTTTTTATGTTTATGAGTTATATTTTTTTTAAAAAAGTTGTTAATATTTAAAAGGAAAAGGGTTACCTGTGTTTCACCGGAAAGACAAAGTTTTTAACCTTCCGGCCACCGCGTACGGTGGCGCGTGGGCAGGTGTTGCCCAGTAACCGGAGGCCAGAGGCCGAAACTCGGATGGCCTTCTCCTCTCCTCTTTCAGAGGATTTTAAAGATTTTTTTTTGAAAAACAGTTTCTAAAATGAATTTTGAAACAAAAATTGACTTAAATAGTGTAATGGATATGGTGTCGTTTTGCTTAGTCTAATAAGCACTAAAACGGCACTATTTAGGTTGAAGATCTGCGTGTCGACCCGTAACCTGGATAAGATGCGCGTGTTTTTATTTAAAGGGCAAATTTTCTAATTAGTCCTTCCATTTCTTTAAAATTTATAATTTCATTTTTATTTTATTTTTAAATTGGCCCTAACTTTTATATTTGTTTCAATTTGGTCCCAATGGCCATTAAAACTCGTTCTGAGGAACGACGTCGTTTTTGGGATTAGGGCTAATTGCCCAATGAGTCCCTCTGATTTCAATACACATTTCAATTAGGCCCAAAATTTTTGTATTATTTGTAATTAACCCTAAATTTTTTAAATTAGATTAAATTTTAATCCCTTTTTACATAAATTCAATTTGTTTTAAATATTATATATGTTTATAAACATTAGTTATATATAAAAGTATATATTATTTTTCTTTGTATATTATTATATATTATATTACATACATTTTACTATATATATTATCTTATATATTATCTATCATATGGTTTATATAATTATATATTTGTTTATAAATTTTATTATATATTATGTATTTTACTATATATTATGCCTTACATTACTTTTATTTTATTATAAAATATATATTATTTTATTACTCATTAATTTTATATGTTTATTATTAAATAAATGTATGTAATATCAATATTTAGCACATTATTTTTAATATATTAAGATTATTATATCCTATAATATGATTTATATATATATCATTATTAAAAAGGGGTTCTCTTTTATTATTCTTATATTATTCTAAATGTTTTTAAATATCTTTATTTTTATTTATATATGTTTATAACTTGCTTATTTATTTTTGTTTTTTTGTTTTTTTTGGTATTGTTTTAGTATGTTAAATTTTTATAGATTATTTGTTATTTTTTTTACATATTCACATGAAAATTAATTATTTATGTTGATTTAAGTTACATTTGCATGAAATATTATTGTATATATATTATGCAATTTATATTGCTGTATTCATTATGCTTTACATTGTGTTTTGCACGTAACGATAATGCATGTATATTTTTTTATCTATGATCATATATGTATAAAATGGTAATGTATATTGTGTAATTTATGCCATTATTTATCATTTTTTTATTGTATTTGCATGGAATGTTAAAATAAGTATCACATAGGTTAATTTATTTAAATTGTAATATGTTAAATGCATCATCACTTTAAAGAACTTCTATATTTCATTCGATCCAAAAAGAATTTTTTTTTAAAAATAAGGCAATGTTTTTTGGTAGTTAGGAATTCGGGAAGTAGTGCCCTAACATGCTGGGTTGTGATTTCCCGTTTGTCTAAATGCCTAAAATATCCTTCTAAATAAAGTTTTGAAAATCACAAGATGATTTTAGTTACAAAAGTTTAAGAATATCGTGTCCAATCATGCTGGATGTGATGTTTATATTCTTTTGAAGCAAAGGAATCTTGATTCTTTTTTAACTCATTACGGTTTTAAAAGAGATCTTATTAATAAATTCTTTCAAACTTTTGACATTAAGGCAAAATTATTCAATTTGGTACCAATTTTGGGCGTTGCGAGGGTGCTAATCCTTCCTCGTACGTAACCGACTCCCGAACCTGTTTTCTCGTAACTTCATAGACCAAAATGTTTTATAAAGTGATCCAATCACACTTTAAAAGGTTGGTGGAGACTCCCATTTTCAAAATACCCTCCCCATTTAAAAAAGGAGGTTTCGACAACTTGTGATGCAAGAGTTTATAACTTTGAAATTGAAAGTTTATTGATAATGTACATGAATATATTCGGCCGAAATGAAAGTGTTTAATATAAAGGCATGATATGTATTTTATATATATATATATATATATATATACATTAATGGAAGTTATTAAATTGTATTTGTATAATATTATGAACGCATGGAATTAAGTTGGATATTTGAGTTAATAGATATTCAAAGTTATGTTAATATATAGAGTGTTGTTTTGCTTAAGGCTTACAAAGCTAAGTTACTTACTGTGTGTATAATTGTCTTTTTCTTTGTAGATATTGAACCCAACTTGCGTGTTTGAAAGTCGTCAGAGGAGCTTAACACACTATCGGCCACCTTTGGTATTTATAAAAGTTACGTTTTGAACTTATGGCATGTATAGGCTGGAGTGTGTCATGAATTGTGGTAATTCCGTTTGAATAATTGGGCCATGCGATAATGGCTTACTATTCAGTTGTGTTAGATTTTACGTCTTGATTAAGTGATGTTGTATGATGTATTTGTCTATGGTTTGATGGTTAGGCTATGAATTATAAATAGAAATGAATTATGCTTAATGTGTTTGATGTATAATAAGAAGAATAAAAACGAAAGTAGGTATTTGTTAAGACGTATATAAATATAATTAGCATGTTTAAAATTTGGCATTGGAAATTGGAATTGACTACTTGAATAGTGATTCAAGTTATAAGGAATCATAATTGTTATATGCGAATTCCATAAAATATAATTTGTCTTTTGATTTATTAAATTTCTAATAATTATTTCATATGTATATCCATGAATGTCTAGATGTTGTGTTATGTTAGGTAATACCTTATAACCCATTCCTACAATAGGTTTGGGTTTAGGGTGTTACATCTTCTTACCAAAACATTTTCAGAATTTTTGGTCTGGCCAATAAGTACAGTTTATTCTTTAATGTTACCCTTTTTACGCATCCGACAGTTCCGATCCTTCTTTACTAAAAATTAATTATCTCATAATACGGGACTCAGATGATGTTTCTGTATATTTATATTCAAAATAAACTCATTAATAATTCTAGTAATATAAATTATAACCCATATTTTTGTACAATTTTCAATTATTTTCTCAAATCAGAACGGGGAATTTTGAGATCATTCTGACTCTATCTCACAACAATTTCAATTATTCATAATATGAAACTCTTTTGCTTAAACTGTTTATTAGACTCATTGAGCTTTAATTTAATATTTTATTCATCTTCTAACTCAATTTCCACAATTTATGGTGTATTTTCAAAGTCGGACTGCTGCTGTCCAAAACTGTTTAGTGTGAAATAATGGTAACTAAACTTATAACACCTTTACAATCCATTTCAACCATCATGGTAAAAATACATATTTGTACGTCATAAGCATAGAACCATAATCACAAGGTCATCACAATTTCATTCTCATAGGCATAACTTACTTATTTGTATTCTTACCAATGATGCATCGTTTCATGATCGTTATAGCATTTGAGTTTTGAGTACATACCTATAAAAATTCTTGACATAGTAATGCATATTCATGACTTTAATACTCTATTGAGTTATTCATAGGATTTCCCATTGAACACTTGGAATATTAGTGGATACACGGAAAAGTCTCATACCAACGCCATATCTCAAGTATGGTCTTACATGGAATCTCGCACCTAAATGCCTCATATGTAGCCAACGCTACCTCATATCACATATCATGTATTGCTCTGTAACACCCCAAACCCGGCCTAGACATTATGGCCGAATCTAGCGTGTCACATTAAAGTGTTTTTTGAAAACCATGTTTTCATTAAAAACCCTTCTTATTTAAAACGTAGTACATTGAAAACTTATTGTTATTATTCCCGAAATTCTTTTTTGGTTGTGAAAGCATTTCCAAAAGTGTTGCGAAAACATAGTGTTTTGAAAACAGTTATCGTTTTGGAAAATCGCGATCTACTTTTAACAGATAGAAAACGTAAT
This sequence comes from Gossypium anomalum, assembly GCA_025698475.1. Lineage (NCBI taxonomy): Eukaryota > Viridiplantae > Streptophyta > Magnoliopsida > Malvales > Malvaceae > Gossypium > Gossypium anomalum. Next base: position 61,573,642 of record CM046968.1, on the reverse strand, counting down.
AAACTAAAAATCCCAAATTAGAAATTAGAAACTAAAAGAGGCCTTATTACAACCCAGATCAAAATATAAGTACTTATAAGTAGATAACTTAAAAGAAAATTGGAAACAATAGCAGTTGTGTGGCCATCTCTGAGTCCCTCGCAGCACCGATCCTCCTAATGTTGGGGATTACCTGCACAGTTAATAAACGGGGGGAGTTTATAAAAACTCAGTGTGTAATCCCCTCCTAAATTAAAACAGTTAGTAAACAGACAGAATTCAGAATCAATCTGGGCCGGAGCCCATTATAGTAACAGAACAATATGTGTGGACCTAAGCCCAGTACAATTTCACTTGGGTCTCAGCCCTCATCAGAATCAATTGGGCCTAACCTATTCTCAATATCAATAATAGTTAGGCCTAGCCCATATTAGAAACAGTTCCATATGCATAATGTGTGATGCATGCTAACCTATCCCATCCAACCCTGCACTACCTGTGAGGAATAAATCACCCACGCCATCCCTACACTCCCAATGTTAGCACCGGCTGTGGCACTAACTAAGATCGTAGCAAAGCTGCCCGTAAAAAGAATGGCTAAGAGCCATAAACGGAATGGTTATAAACCATAATCAGGATAGCACAGAGCCATAATTAGGATGGCACAAAGCCATAGTCAGGATGGCACAAGGCTATCGGTAACTGTAATAAGTTTGGCACATAGCCATCAATGACGGTAATATAACCAGCACACAGTTGCGGGTAAATATGATCGACACAGAGTCATCAATAAATATGATAGGCATATAGCCACAGGTAAATACGATTGGCACAAAGCCATAATCCAAATTACGCGACTTTAAGCCATCCGTCAGTCTACAGTCGTCTCGTGCGACCTTTGCGACCTTAACAAATTAATACTGGATTCACAATCGTCTTGTAATGCCCCAAAAATCTTGAATTTTCTTTCTTTTTTAGTTTTGATAAAATGTGTGTTTAATATCCCTAGTCAAGTGTTATTTATGTGATAATAGGCCTGGTTAAGTTTTGAGTTTAAACTTTGGGGTGAAGGAAATTATAGTTTAATAATTAAAAGAACCTTGATGACAAGTAGTTTGGGTTTTAAATAAATGAAGGAGGAGTTGGACACAAGGAGCCATGTGTTGGAGTGGCAAGTAGCATCACATATGGGGCTTAGAGGTGGCGTCACATGCATGGCAAGGAGGTTTAGGGTTCAAATCCCTCCTTGCTCAAAAGAAGGATTTATTTTTGCTCAATAAATAACCAATAGTTGCATTGGATGTGAACTCTGAAGGGAGTGATCAGAGGAGAAATTTAAGGAAGGGATTAAAGAGTTATCAGGGAGAAAAGTTAAGAGATGAGGGGTGTAGAGAATTAGAGTCGAATAGGGAATTTGGAGATAGGTAAATTCGACTATAGTATATATAGGTGCCAATTTTGGGGATTCTAGGGTATTACCGAAATTACTTCTCTTCCTTTAGCAGAATTCCTCATTTTTGTGTTGCCAAAACACTTTTCGTTCTAAGTGATCAAAAGTAAAATTCCTTGTTCCTTGCTTACTGATTCTCCATTCTCTCTCTTCTCAAATTCTCTTTTGATTCACCTTTGGTTTTAGCTAATTCCTTCTTCTCTTCTTCTTATTTGTGCTGAATAACCCCTTTTACCATACAAATCTCAAAAGTTGAATACCTCTTTGGCTGAAGACCCTCTGTGCCGCCGCTACTCCCTCTACTTTGGCCGATTCTTGTGAGATTAGTATCGAAGCTCAAATTTCAGATCTGTGTCCAATTGCTCCTTAGGCATTTTAGAGGTTTTGGATTTAAGGAATACTCGTGTTTGATGATCAAGGAAGGGCTGTTAAGGCTTATCGTTAAAGGTAAGGCAAAGGTGAGATTTTTAGCTTTTGGTGATTGTATTTGATAAGTGTGTGATTAATCATTGAGTGACATCATTTGTAGGTTCGTGGCTAAGGAGATCACAGCACATTTTAGTATCAGGTGTGTACATACACTGCACACACATAGTAGATCGACAAATCCCGAAATGTCAAAAAGCTGAAATGTCGAAAATCCGGAGGTTTGGCTACAATAGACTTACGAGTGCGCGAACACTCGTAAGGGGAAACCGATAGGTTACCAGAGGCACCATGAGCGATTCCGTGGACTTGGGCGGGCGAGAATGGGCTAAATGGGCCCGATGGGCTGTAGGGCCCATAATAGACAAAATTGGCAATTTGTTATTAAGTGATGAAAAATCATATGATTGCATGACTATGAATGTGATTGGGCCTGACGGGCCATATGAATGTGATTTGGGCCTAATGGGCCATATGAATGAGATTGGGCCTAATGGGCCATATGCATGTATGTAGACTCGTTTGGGCTTTGTAAGGGCTTTTGGGCCTAGTATCTGATAACTGCTTAAACAGACATAATAATTAATTAATTAATTAATTAATTGTGACTATGGACAAGCCATAAGGTTAAGGTGTGGCAATGGGTATATGCATGTCTAGGATTGGATCTAGGGAGAGCTTGGTACTTAAGTGGTCTTATTGACCCACCTCCTCTTCTCTGGATTCCTACCTAGTGCATAGTATCTGTTTGCTTTAGCCAACGAGGACATGTTAATGGGCCAAGGTAATTAATAACCCATAATAAAAGGAAATTACCGAAAAGCCCCTAAGGGCAAAAATGACTAAAATACCCTTATATGTTGAATGTAAGATTTATGGATGTTACATGTATACCTGCTGCATCCATATGATATTCTGTTTAGGTTGCATATGGGTTGGGAATTATGGAACAGAGGAAGTATATAAGGATCGTATGGTTGCTTGACGACCGTGGATCCACCGATGGCTTTTTAAGCCCAATATATGATTAGCAGCTTTGCTGCAACGTTAGGTAGTACTGCAACCAGGCTACCATTGTAGTGTATCGGATGGGTGGGTCGATATTTATATCCCCACATGGTGTGTATCGGGGGATGGAGATGGTGTGTAGCAGTTGGATGGGTGGGATCCGTGCATATTTGATTCCTTTACATCTGTTCTGATATTGAATTGGGCTCAGGCCTGAAAAGACTTACTATTGCATGCTTTTCTATTTGCCGAGGGTTGTACACACTGAGTTTTTGAAAACTCACCCCTCTTTTATTTTTCTTAGGTGATCCTCGATGAGGTGGTTCATTGTAGGAGGGACTCAGGGTGGCCACTAGCAAGACGACTTGGACTTGTTTTCTTTAGCATATAATTTCTAGTATTTTAAGTTATTTTAGTCCGGATTGTAATAAGGCCTTTCCTCTGGTTATTATTTTCAAATTAGGATTAATATTTTTTTATTGGAAGTAGAACATGGTTTTCCTAAACCATAATTGTTTTTAAATACCACGTTTTCGCAACTCAATTTTTAAATGACAAGTTTTTGTAGATCATCTATTTTAAATAAAGCTTTCGCAATTGAAAAAAGATTTTACAAAGTAATTATTATCATATAAGAAGGAATAGTTTTTATTTAAAGAAAGGTTTTCAATAAAACACTTCAATGTGACATGCCAGATTCGGCCTTAATGTCTGGGCTAAGTTTGGGGTGTTACACGTCTTGTGCGACCCGTGCGACCCTATCGCAGCAACGCTGCCAGTTAACAGAACGGCTATAAGCCGTAAGTATCACAGAAAGGCTGAAAGCCTTGTACAGAACGGCTACAGGCCGTACACTTCCTCCGTATGTCATGCTCAATCATCTCACGTGTATGCAAAATGGCCATGCTCAGTAACAGTCATTTAAACATATATTAAAAGCATATCAGTCATACAACTACAGTCAAGTCAGTTAAAACACAGTCATACGATCACAGTCAAATCAGTCAAATTCACAGTCTAAGTCGGTCATTTACCCATAATGGCAAAATAGTCATTTTGCCCTACAGGGGTATTTCGGTAATTTTACACTACAAGGGTATTTTGGTAATTTTACACTACAGGGGTATTTCGGTAATTATACATACAAGGGTATTTCGGTAGTTTTACACTGGTGGTATTTTAGTAATTTTACAAACTGACATCTTAACGACCCAACAGAAGGTCCATCGTTGCCCCGAGCGACTGAAGTGACCTAAATAGACATAACGGTGTAAATGGGCCTAAGACCCATACTCAAACCAAGTGGGCCCACACACTCTTCTGGCCCATTTAGCCCAACTTCAGTTACGGCTATGTGACCTACATAGCCCAGTCCAATATTTATCAACTACCGTGGATTTAATCTGTGTGGGGCCTACGAGCCCATTGGGCCCACACGACCTATTTTGGGCCAACGAAGCCCTTAACGGCCTATGCAATGCACACGGCATGACAAGCCCAACTACTTCCTACCTAAAAGTTAGATTTACATAAGCGGGCCTATGGGCCCATCGAGGCCCAGAATAGCCCTAGTACACGAGAACGCTCGTGGCGGCCTCTACAGTCTATCACCCATGGTTTGTGGGCTCGATTTACCCCACGAGCGATCGCACGCTCGTGAGGCCTCAAGTGCCAAAGTTTCAGCTTTTCGGCTTTTGCCGACTTCCAACAAAGAAGGGCTTTAATACACACCTGTTTAGGAGAACGTGTCGAAGTCCACGATCACCAACCTTGGTTAAGCAGGTATGAAATAATCTCTCCTAAAACCAGTGATCACTAACTCATCTTGTTCGCTCTATTTAAAGCCAGCTTCTCGCCAATTCTCATGTTAGCTTCCCGATGTGGGATTACTTTCAACCATTAGGAAAATTCCTTATTTTTTTAATAACCACTTCCACCACAGAGTTCTAGTCCAACTCCACCTCCTACACAGCTCAAACAGCAAAATAAATACTCCATTACGCATCCCAAGACTTGAACCTTAGACCTCATAGTTACACAACACGCCACCTTGCCACTCCACCATAGGTTCTTTCTGTGTTATAAATTCATCAAAAATATTCTTAAAGCCTACCCACTAACATCAAGGCTCCTTTAAGTGAAAAACATAAATTTTTGCTAAAGCCCGGGTTTGAACCCATGACTTCTCCAACACTCCCAAACACTCCTAATCACTTAACCACTATAGCAGACAATCAATTGTGTCATTCACTTGCACAATTAAATTCTAATTCCTCTGATACGCGAAGCCCATTTCTTCTAGGCCCAAAATTTGGGGCGTTACATTCTCGCTCTCAAGCTAATCACGGGCCTGCTCTCACAAGCTGACAGTCAGGACGTAGCTACACAGTACTGCTCACACAAGCTGACAGGTACCTACAACACATGCCAAGATACCTAGCCACTAGTAGGATGTACTAGACTAGCACCCGGATTTACATAAACACATATCACACTTTCGCATGGGCTCATAATCACATAGTTCCTAGTGACATGTCACCTGTATCCTAAACTATTGCTAAGGTTCAAACCGGATTTCCTTACTTATCACATCACTATCGAGCTTGCTCGAAGGGTAGCTAGTACAGCTCATAAAACTCATCATAGAATAAGCTTTCATTTCATATCATCTTATCATAATTTATACAATTCAATAAAATCACCATGTTCCATCAAGTTTTCAATAAATGCATATTCAATCATTCATAACTTATAATGGATATTTGGATTATCAAATATCACATGGTACATGCCATTATCACATACATAACATCATAAACATATAATTCAACACAATCGAATTAACATATCAATGTACTTTTCAATCACAAACAATAATAACATTTTCGTAGGAATTTACTTGTCAAATCCTCGTTAGGTACGTCTGTATAACCAATCATACAATTTATGTAATAATAAATAAAATTTACAATTCAAACATAAATTTTGCAGTATTATCATCATACGAACTTACCTCGTGTGCAAAACGACTATTTATTCTATTTTTAGTACATAACCTCGTACATTCTGATTTAAGCCTGAATCTCGATTTTCTTGATCTAAAATGATAAAATTCACTACTTTAATCATCATATTAACCAATACATTTTATAAACCACATTTTGGCAAAATGGCTATTGTGTTCCTAGACTTTCTGTAACACCCCGGGCCCGAGACCGTTACCGGGGTTGAAAACGAGGTAATTACGGACTTACTTCATTGGCTTACACAGTTCATAAAAATTTCAGACATGCTGGCTAACTGCATCACGACCACTTTAAAAATCATATCTTGAGTTCCGAAGCTCGAAAAATAAATCCGTAAATTTTCCCTGAAACTAGACTCATTATCTACCTACACATTTTTTTCTAGAATTTTTGATCGGGCCAAACGGTACAGTTTATTAGGTTAAGTATCCCCTGTTATAGGGTTCGACTACACAGACCTTCATGCATTGCAACTTAAGTATCTTCCTATACAGGGCTTCAAATCTTATTCCGTTTGTTTCTAAAGAAACTAGACTCAACAGGGAATCTGCCCATATGGGTCATGACTTCTAATTGTCTCTGGTTAATTTATAACAAATTTTCAAAGTCGAAACAGGGGATCCAGAAATCGCTCTGGCCCTGTTTCATGAAAACCTAAATATCTCCTAACATATGACTCATTTGACCGTTTCGTTCCTTCCATGAGAAAATAGATTCATCAAGGTTCGAATACATAATTTATTCACTAATTAACTCCATTCTTACAATTTTTAATGATTTTTCAAATTTACCCCATTGATACTGACAACATCTAACTTTAGGGTAGACTTTATCTATTGCCTAGTTTCCATGATTTAACTACTCCGATAGCATACATAACACAATTTATAATTTAGATTAACCATCCCAATGGTCAATCATTGTGTGGAAAAATAAAATAAAATAAAAAATAAAGAACACAAAATTTTATGTGGAAACCCTTTCGGGAAAAAAACCACGGGCAGAGGAGAAGAAAATTCACTATGTCGAAAATTTGAATCAATACAAAAGGAATAGACTATGTCTATTTATAGGCTTGTAAAGTCATATTCTAGTAGGATTGAAACACCTTATCCTAGTAAATATAAAATAGATGGAGTTTAATAAGGTTTAAAAAACCTTATTCTAAAATAAAATAAAAGAAGTCTAGTTCTATATGGATTTTACTTTTATTTTATTTTCCATCGTATTTTATTTAAATAAGAATTAGGGTCACTTAATTCTAACAATCTCCACCTTGACACAAATTCTCAATGAACAAGTTTTTTTTTTATCGCAACAAGTTCTCCACCTCTTCCATAAAACCCCTTAAGGGTTTAACTTCAACAATGAACACCAACCAAGTCTAAGCAATGCTCAAACTTGGTTATAGGAAGTGACTTGGTCATCATATCTGCAGGATTTTCATGAGTACTAATTTTGCTCACAACAATATCACCACGAGCAATAATATCACGAACAAAATGATACCGAACATCAATGTGTTTTGTTCTCTCATGAAACATTTGATCTTTTGTAAGAAAGATGGCACTCTGATCATCACAAAATATCAGTCTTGATTTGAAGGTCTTCATTTAGTTCACTAAAGAGTCCTTCAACCAAATAGCTTCTTTACAAGCCTCGATGAATCGCCATGTACTCAAACTTCCATGGTAGACAAAGCGGCATCAGAGTTTGCAAAGTGGCTTTCCAACTTATTGCACAACCTCCGATTGTAAAGACGTAACTCGTGAGAGAGATCTTCTTCTATCAAGGTCTCCAAAGAAAATCAGCATCAACATACCCAATAACTCCATCTTCGCTTCTTCCAAACCGTAAGCAAACATCGATAGTACCTCGTAAGTATCTTAAAATCCATCGAATCGCTTTCGTTGTTCTTTACCGGATTCGCCATATATCTCGCTAAATCGCACTTGTCGTGCATATGATAAATCGGGCGTGAACAAACCATAGCATACATGAGAGATCCCACTTGCACTAGAGTATGGAACATGTGACATGTACTCAATCTCATCATCGATTGTGGAGACAAAGCCGATGAAAGTCTAAAATGGTCTAAAAAGGAGTACTAACAGGCTTAGCACTCCGCATATTGAACCTACAAAGAAGTTTCTCAATGTACCCTTCCGACTTAGGTACAATTTACTTGTTTTTCTATCTCTAAGAATCTCCATACCAAGTATCTTCTTTGTTGGTCCCAAATCTTTCATCTCAAATTCTTCACTTAGTTGGGCTTTGACCTTTCTTATCTCTCCTTTGTCTTTTCTTTGCTATCAACATGTCATCAACGTAAAGAAGTAGATACACAAAAGAACCATCATTGTTTTTCTTAAAGTAAACACAATCACAAAAACTACTTCTTTTGAAATCGTGAGAAGTCATAAAGGAATCAAACCTCTTGTACCATCGCCTTGGTGATCAAGCTTTCAAACCGTAAAGGGATTTTTTCAGACAAGCAAACATAATCCTCTTTTTCTCAAATCAGAAACCTCTCGTTGTTGCATGTAAATATCTTCCTCAAGTTCTCCATGCAAAAATGCGCTTTTACATCTAATCGCTCAAGCTCTAAATCATGCATGGCCACAATACCAAGCAAAGCTCGAATCGAACTATGCTTCACAACTGGGGAGAACACATCTCAGAAGTCCACTCCTGGAACTTGATCAGTAACCCTTTGCAACAAGCCTTGCTTTATATTTAGGTTCTTCAACTCCTGAGTCCCTTCTTTCTTTTTAAACACTCATTTACAACGAATGTCTTCTTACCTTTAGGAAGTTTCACAAGATCCCATGTTTTGTTTTTTGTGGAGTGATTCCATCTCCTCTTGCATAGCAAACATCCATTTTTCTCGAGTCTTCACGACTAATCGCCTCGAGAATAATTTGATGGCTCTTGATTCGCATCTATATCTTCACCACATTTAAAGCATAAGCAACTAGATCACCTCGGATACTTCTTTGGAGGTTTAATTTCTCTTTTAGTTCTGCTTTTGGCGATAGAGTATTGAGGCGAAGAAGCAACTCTATTCTCAATTTTTGTACTGACTTGAGGAGTCGACTCAGTATTAACTGATGTTCCACCTGCTTTTGATTTTCTTTATTGGAAGAGTCTTTAAGAGATAAGTTAGGAAGCATAGCGGTTTCATCAAAAACAACATCTCTGCTAATCACAACTTTCTTATTTTGAGACACCATAACTTATACCCTTTTACACCAGACTTTATAACCAAGAAAAACACATTTAATGGATCTCGGTTCCAATTTTCCATTATTAACATGAGCATACGCAGACACCCAAAGATCTTTAAATCGAATAATTAGCAGGATTACTGACCATACCTCTTGTGGAGTCTTTTTCTCAATGGCAACGTATGGAGATCGGTTGATCAAAAACATGCGATGAGGTCGCCGCCCAAAACGACTTCGTAAGTTGGCATTTGACAACATACATCGAACCTTCTCCATGATCGCTCTGTTCATTCGTTACTCGCAACGCCGCTTTGCTTGTGGAGTATGACGAATCGTCAAGTGTCTCACGATCCTTCGACTTGCACAATCTATTAAACTCATCGTAATGTAACTCTAAGCCATTGTGCATGCGGAGGTATTTTATCTGCTTTCCCGCCTCGCTTTTCAATCATAATTTTCCAAGACTTAAATGCGGAAAACACATCGCTTTTCTACCGGGAAAGAACGCCCAAACTTTTCTCGAAAAATCATCAATAAAGGTTAGCATATAATTAGCTCCACCTCTCGAAGGCACTCTGGATGGTCCCCACGGATCGAATGAATATACTCCAACGTTTCATTCGTGTTATGGATTCCTCTAGTGAATCGAACTCTCTTTTGCTTCCCAAAAACATAGTGCTCACGAGAAATTCGGTTTGCAAATTCCTTGCCCATCAAGAAGTCCTCTTTTGCTCAATTCTACCATGCCATTCTCACTCATATGCCCTAGGCGCATATGCCAAAGTTTAGTAATATCATCATCCGACAAGGAAGAGGAAGCGACAATTGCATCACCAAATAATGATAGAACCACAAAAACATATAACTTGGCGCTTTTCTTTGCCCTTTCATCACAACAAGGGACCCTTTGGAAATCTTTAAAACCCCACTTTTAGTTGTGTATCCATGCACTTTTGAATCAAGAGTACTCAATGAAATTAAATTTCTTTTCAATTCGGAACATACCGTGACGTCACTAAGTGTTCGACAACTCCATCAAACATCTTAACTTTAATTGTTCCAACACTGCGATCTTACACGAAGCATTATTTCCCATCAAAACAACACCTTCGACATAATCGCTTCGTAAGTTGTAAACCAATCCCGATTGGGACTCATATGGAAGGTGCAACTGAATCAAGTATCCACTCTCACTTACTTTAGAATCATTGATGAAGTGACTAGAAGTTCACCATCGCCGTAGTCTTCTACAACATCGCCTTCACCGAATTTTCTCGGTTGTTTTCCTTTGATTCGCAGCCTCCTTTTAATCTTATTTTGTAGCTTATAGCACTCAGTTTAATGTGCCCTTTCTTCTTACTGAAGTTACAAGTTTTACCTCTATTTGAAGACTTCGATCTACCCTTAGATTTACCACGATGATTTCTTTCCTGTGTCCTACCACGATCATCATCGATATTCCGATCTTGTCTCCCACGAACAATGAGACCCTCTCCCCGAGAGTCGAGTTTAACCACAAGATGTTTCATCTTATCATACGAGGTTAAAGAATCATAAACCTCATCAACCGTGAGAGACTCATGGCTATATAAAATCGTGTCTCTAAAGGTTGAATAAGACGGAGGCAACGAACAAAGTAGAATCAACCCTAGATCTTCCTTATCATACTCAACCTCCATGGCCTCCAAGTTTGAGAGAATTTCTTTAAACACTTGTTAAGTGTTCGTATGCACGCACCTTCCTCCAAACGATGAGCATAAAGACGCCGCTTCATATGCAACTTGCTTGTTAGAGTTTTACACATACATATTTGTTCTAGCCTCTTCTATAATGCAATGCGCCTTCTCTTTCATCACATCCTCGCAAAATTTCATTGGACAAATGCGATGCAATTGTGTTAATGCCTTTCGATCCTTACGCTTCTTCTCTTCATCCGTTAATGTCGAAGGCATCTTATCTATCCCTAGCAGGGCATCCTCCGAGATCCATCTGCAAGCAAGAACCGCTTGCATCTTAATCGCCACAACGCAAATCGGTGTTGCGATCCAACAACGAATTTCATATTTCAAAGACGCCATTACCGTGATCGAGATGAACAACCCGAAGCTCATACCAATTGTGGAAAAATAAAATAAAATAAAAAATAAAGAACACAAAATTTTATGTGGAAACCCTTTCGGGAAAAAAACCACGGGCAGAGGAGAAGAAAATTCACTATGTCGAAAATTTGAATCAATACAAAAGGAATAGACTATGTCTATTTATAGGCTTGTAAAGCCATATTCTAGTAGGATTGAAACACCTTATCCTAGTAAATATAAAATAGATGGAGTTTAATAAGGTTTAAAAAACCTTATTCTAAAATAAAATAAAAGAAGTCTAGTTCTATATGGATTTTACTTTTATTTTATTTTCCATCGTATTTTATTTAAATAAGAATTAGGGTCACTTAATTCTAACACATTGCCAAAACATATCCGTACTTCTCGATAACCATATACATACACGATGATTATAACATTATGATTCAAATATGAACATAAGCCATTTTCGCATGGCTAACCAAATTTATACAATTCCAAAAGTTGCATGACCATTAACAAAAAAATAGTCCTATACATGCCATTTCAAGGTTCAACCAAAAATATACCAAACGGAGCGTTGATAGTGTGGACGACTTCAATTTCAAAAAATCCCGAGTCCGATGGTGATGAAACCAAAATCTATAAAACAGAGGTTTAAAGAAAACGGAGTAAGCATTTAATGCTTAGTAAGTTTTGAGCTATGATATTAAACACAATTATAAAGTAACATTGTATAGCTAAATGGTTAATTTCACATATACAAATTCTCAATATCTTACTTATTCCATATTACCAACCTTTATATTCATGCACAAAAGATTAACTTAACCAAGGTCGTAGCTCATTTATTGACCGAGTAAGTACCATTTGCAAGGGATCATCTAAATCAATGCATAAACGAAACATACCTCATCGTTGGGATTTTTCGAGCATTTTAATTTAAACTATGGCGAGATGATCACTCATTCTCAAACCAAGTACCTTCGGGTTTAACCGGATATAGTTTCTCGCTCAAACGCCTTCGACATGGCCGGATATAGTAATCTGGACAAAGGCCTTCGGGCGAGCCCGGATATAGCAACTCGCACTAAAGCCTTCGGGACATAGCCCGATATAGTAACTCGCATAAATGCCTTCTGGACTTAGCCCGGAACTAACAACTCGCACAAAGGCCTTCGGGACGTAGCCCGTTAACATCCAAATATTCATGTACATATAAATATATCGAACACATCTATTTTTACATTTTCATAATAAGTTTCAATCACAAATTCACGATAAGTAACTCCATTTTCGACTCACTAGCCGCATACAAACAAAGATGGTTTAGTTTGTTTTACGACGACGCGTTCTCTATCGCATACGGCTACCCTTCATACGTATAGACTAAGTAACTCATTATATAATTCAAGTAGAATCATCTTATCACCCCATATTGGTTATGCTCATACATCATGATTTAATCAAATCGTAACTAAGTCTCGTTACTCAAAACTTACCTCGGTTGTTGTCGAACGATTTCGACGACTATTCGACCACTTTTTCTTTTCCTTATCCAAGTTTGATCCTCTAAGCTCTTGAGCTAAATCAAACAATTTACTTCCCAATCAAGCACAATTATATGGCATTCATATACATTTTTAAAACCAAACCACATGAATTAATTGTTCACCTAAGTCTATCATTATTTCATTTTCATAATTGAATACTTGGTAAGTTACATTAAACAATTATACTTATAGCTTAAATACACTTTATACTAGCCGAATGGTATCATCAAGATATGCTCAACTCAATTAGCTTACCTTGGCCGAATATTCATGATAAATTTTAGTACCACAATAGCTCAACATTCCAACTCAATAGATTAACACCTATGACCAAAACTATGAATTCTTTATATCCTTACATGTATTTGGACGCATATGTTCAATATAATTACTTCCTTAATCACACATAATTGACTAGAACAATGGAAGTCTTTAGCAATACTTAATTTAATATCAATTCAAATCAATTATAATACATTTGGGCATTCATTTTATTAATAAACTCAACTACCCAAATCACTCAAACTCCCCATTTCATATTCGGCCTTAGCATCAAAATACTAGCCGATTCTTCACACTTTAAAACCATACACCTATTAAGATCCTAGTTAGTTTAAGCAATCATTCACCTTTGTTTATCTAAAATTAACATGAACAAACACCATTACTCATATAAATTTTCATAGCCGAAAATCCTAATCCATCCCACAATCAAAAATTTAACATGGGTTACTAATATAACTTAGTATCTCACTAAAGATTAAGCAAAATTTCAAGAATTAATATACTTTCTTACCTTAATGGTAGCTTAAGATAGCCGAAATTCCTCCCCTTCTTCTTCCTCACATTCGGCCAAGGAGAAAGAAAATTTTTTTTTCCTTTGTTTTTATCACCTTCAATTTCTTATTACCCAATATCTCTTTTTCTTTTTATTATTTTATAATATAGAAAACCACTAACAATTAAACAATTACATATTTTATGCATATGATCCATCATGGCCGGCCACTACTCCCAATAGTGGGAAATTTGACATGCACATCCTTGTTTTTTTTATAACTTGAACTAATAGGTCCTTTTAGATTAACCTAGTATATTTCAAAAGTGTCACTCAATAGTCCTACTAACTAAATTCACATTAAATTGACAAAATCGAAACTTAAACTTTTTACACATTCGAAATTCACATATTTTAGATAGTAAATAATATATTCAATTAATTCGGTGACTCGGTTTAGCGGTCCCGAAACTGCTTTCCGACTAGGGTCACTTTAGGGCTGTCACACTTTCACAAAATTATGATTTTGACCCTAGGCTCGTAAATCAGTTTTTATCGAATTTCTTCCTTTATCAAGCCTAGCCGAATTCTTTTTATAACTATAGCAACTCACAATTTCAATTATTTCACACATTTACAGCTTATTTTACAACTTTACAAAATAACCATTTTTAGGTATTTTCATCTAGATTATGTTATAAGGGTCTTAAAAGTACAAAAATTATCAAGAAAGGCCATCAAAATCACTTACTTGCAAGGGTGAAGAGTGGCTGCAAATTTCAAGCTTTCAAAACCACTATTTTGCTGGTATTTTCAGTGGAGAGAATGAAGGTGAAAAGATGATATCACTTTCTCTTTATTTTATTTAATTTCTAGTCAAAATAGGTCACCAACTTTTGACTTTTCTACTCATCTTTGTCTCTATGGCCGACCAAGCCTTTCTTAAAGGCCTATTTGCTCTTTAAAGACCTCCTATTTCAGTTCTCTAGCTATTTAACATATTTGGGTAGTAAAACAAAACTTTTGCCCTTTATGCGATTTAGTCTTTTTTTGCAATTAAGCTCACAAACGCTAAAATTAATTCACCAAAATTTTCATGCACTCATATAATCATGCTATAAAACATAAAATAATATTAAAAATAATTTCTCTGGCCTTGGAATAGTGGTTTCAAAACCACTGCTCCGACTAAGCCCAAAATTAGGCTGTTACATTTTGTGTTATAAGTCTAAGCCATGTGATTTGGCTAAACTTGATATTACGTTTTGGTATGTTTTGGTAAGTATTAGATGACTTGGAATTATGCAAATGATGTCTTGTTACATGGTAGGCCTATGAATGGGAAAGGTATGATATTAGCTAAGTATTTGAATACTATGAGGAAATGATATCATATATGTATGAAATGTTATAGAATGGCTACCAATTGGGTTTTAAAAATGTTATCGTTTATGCTTGTGTAAACATGTGAAAATAGGTTGGCATAATGGCTTTGCAAATAACGTATTTTTGTCCACACGGGCAGAGACATGGGCGTGTGTCTCAGCCGTGTACGATACACGGTCATGTTACACGGCTGTGTGTCCCCTGATGATGATATTAAATGAAGTCAGTATGCTCCGCATGTCTCACACACAGGCGTGTGACCGGCTATATGGTACAAGTTAGTATACCCCTAATTTGGCACACGGCCTAGCGCATGGGTGTGTGACTTGGCCGTGTTACATAAGTCAGTTTACTCTCCAGTTTTCACACGACTTGGCACACGGGCTTGTCTTTGGCCGTGTGATGTAAGTCAGTATGTATGCCTTGTTTCCACACAGCCTAAGACACGGGCGTGCCTACTAGCTGTGTGAGGCACACGGCCTGTTCACACAGGCGTGTAGTCCTTGTATGTTTAAAATTTTTCTAAGATTCCAAAATTTTTATATGTTATTGGTTTAATCCCGAACCATTTCTAAAGCATGTTTAAGGACTTGTAAATCCTTATAAAGGACAATATGATGGTGTTGAATGGTATTTGATTATCAATGCTTAAATGTATGAGTTTTGTATGTTAAGTGATGTGTATTGATAGGTAATATCTCGTAACCCTACTCCGGTGATGGATACAGGCTAGGGGTGTTACATTTGTTAGTATCAGAGCTACATTTTAGTCGATTCTAGGACTAACGTAGCGTATGTAAGTCTAGCTATACATGTGATATATAAAACTATGATAGTGTGATGACTTCTGACATTTTTAAATGCTTTTATATAGTAATGGATCCTAAACGAGCTGTAGCAGATGATGTCGAGAGTAACGTGCCATCTCCTGCTCAAGGGACAGCACCTTCTGAATCTAGACCCGTTTCTAGTAGTGACGGGGGTGAAGCTAAAGAAGCCTTCTTTTAAATAATGAATGAGTGGTTCACATAGTACATTCGTACGAACCCGTCTGTTCAGCAACCTCTACCTCCACCTATTCCCCAACCAATCCATGTAATTCCTAAAGGTATCGATCCTTTATGATTGAATAAGCCACTTGTTGATAAGATACAGAAACACGGGGCTGAGGAATTTAGAGCCACTGTTAATGATGACCCTGAGAGAGCTGAGTTTGGGCTTGAGAACATGATTCGAGTATTTTATGAACTGTCATACACATCTGAAGAATGTTTAAAATGTGTTGTATCACTGTTGAAAGACATTGCGTATCAGTGGTGGAATACCTTGATATCCGTAGTTCCGCGAGAAAGAGTTACTTGGGAGTACTTTCAAGTTGAATTCAGAAAGAAATACATCAGCCAAAGGTTCATTGATTAAAAAAGAAAAGAATTTCTTAAATTGAAATAGGGTCAGATGTTAGTAAATATGAAAGAGAGTTTGTACGACTCAGCAAATATGCTCGTGAATGTGTTTCTTCTACAGCTATGATGTGTAAAAGGTTTGAGGATGGATTGAATGAAGAAATCAGATTATTAGTTGGTGTTCCTGAGCTAAAATAGTTTGCCGTTTTGTTTGACAGAGCTTGTAAAGCCGAAGAGCTTTGCAAAGAGAAAAAAAAAGTCGATTCTAAGACTAAAGACTTTGGAAAGAGATTTGCGGGCAAATCACATCAGTCAGCATAAAAAAAACTAGAGAATATCATCCTCGTTCTACTACTTCTTTGGGGATTCTGATTAGATACAGAGATGTGAGACATTTCAGCTCTAAACCTCAGATGGCATCCGTTGCCAGTGTGGGTAGTGTCAGAAATGTTGGACCTAAATGTAAACACTGCAATAACTGACATTACGGTGAATGTAGATTAGTAAGTAGAGCTTGTTTTATATGTAGATCTCTTGATCATTATCTCTGCTACTGTGCAGAAAAGTTTATTGCTGAAAGAGATCAACCGACGGAAGTAAGTAATACGGCTACTAGAGGGAGACCACCCCGAAACACTAGCAATACAAGTGGTAATTGAGGTTCTACGAGAGATTCTTCTGTGAGATCTAAGGCACGAGCACCTGCCAGAGCTTATGCTATCCGTGCACGGGAGGAGGCATCATTGCCAGACATTATTACTGGTACTTTTTCTCTTTTTGATACTGATATAGTTGCGTTGATAGATCCTAGATCAACCCATTCATATATCTGTATAAATTTAGCATTTAAAAAGAGTTTACATGTCGAGTCTACATAATTTGAGATTGCAGTATCGAACCCCTTAGGCAAGTCTATTTTAGTTGATAAAATTTGTAAGAATTTTCCTTTGATAACTCGGGGTTGCTATTTTTGGGCTGACTTGATGCTTCTACCATTCGATGAGTTTGATGTGATTCTGGGTATAGATTGGCTGACTATGCATGATGCCGTAGTGAATTGTAGATGAAAGATCATCGAATTGAAATGTCAAAATAGTGAAATTCTTCATATTGAGTCTAATGATTCAAGTGAATTACCTACTATGATATCGTCAATGTTAGCTTAAAAATATATGAAAAAGGGCTATGATGCATATTTTGCATATGTATTGGATACTAAAGTGCCTGAATCAAAGATTGAATCTGTACCTGTTGTTTGTGAGTTTTCGAATGTATTTCCAGAAGAATTACCGGGTTTACCACTGATCAGAAAGGTTGAATTTGGTATTGAATTAGCACCGGGAACAACATTGATGTCGATAACTCCGTACAGAATGGCTTCAACAGAATTAAAAGAGTTGAAAACTTAGTTTCAAGAATTAACAGATAGAGGTTTTGCACGATCGAGTTATTCGCCTGAGGTGCATTGGTATTAATTATGAAAAAGAAAGATGGCACGATGAGAATGTGTATCGACTATAGACAGTTGAATAAAGTGACTATAAAGAACAAATACCCTCTACCACGGATTGATGATTTATTTGATCAGTTGAAAGGGGCTACAGTATTTTCAAAGATTGATTTGAGATCGGGCTATTACCAGTTACGAGTTAAAGAATCAGATGTACCAAAAATCACGTTTAGAACGAGGTATAGACATTATGAATTCCTGGTTATGCCTTTCGAATTGACTAATGCTCCTGTAGTTTTTATAGACTTGATGAACCGGATATTTAGACCATATTTAGACAGATTTGTTGTTGTATTCATTGACGACATTTTGATCTATTCGCGAGATGAATCTGAACATACCGAGCATTTGAGGGTTGTGTTACAAACTCTATGCAATAAGAAATTATTTACAAAGTTCAGTAAATGTGAGTTTTGGCTCCTAGATGTTAGATTTCTAGGACATATTGTTTCAGCTGATGGTATTAGAGTTGACCCGAGTAAGATTTTTGCTATTGTTAATTAGAAACCTTTGAGAAATGTGTTTGAAGTTTGTAGTTTTCTGGGTTTAGCGGGCTATTACTTAAGATTTGTGAAAGGATTCTCGATGATTGAGACACCGATGACTCAACTACTTCAAAAAGATGTGAAATTTCAATGGTCGAAAAAATGTCAACAGAGTTTCGAGCAGTTGAAAGTACTGTTAACTGAAGCACCAGTTTTGGTTCAACCGAAATCGAGGAAAGAATTTGTGATTTATAGCGACGCGTCATTAAATGGTCTGGGATGTGTTCTAATGCAAGAAGGAAAAGTTATAGCTTATGCTTCCCGACAATTGAAATTGCATGAAAAGAACTATCCGACGCATGACTTAGAGTTGGCTGCAATTGTGTTCGCATTGAAAATTTGGCGACATTATTTATACGGTGAGAAATGCCACATTTATACGAATCACAAAAGCTTAAAATATCTGATGTCACAGAAAGATTTGAATCTATGACAATGTAGATGGCTCGAGTTATTGGAAGCTTATGAATTTGTGATTGATTATCACCCAGGGAAAGCTAATGTTGTTGCTGATGCCCTGAGCCAAAAATCTTTGTTTGCATTACGAGTAATGAATACCCAGTTGATGATTTGTAATGATGGGTTTATTTTAACTGAATTAAAGGCTAAACCGGTATTTCTTCAACAAATCTATGAAACTTAGAAAGATGACCATGAATTGTAAGTTAAACGAATTCAATGTGAGACTATCTGTAACACCCCAAACCCAGCTTGAAAGTTTGGCTCGAATCTGGCATGTCACATTGAAGTGTTTTTCGAAAACCATGTTTCTATTAAAAACCCTTCTTAATAATTAAAAACTTATACCCTTTTTAAACCTTGTTAGAAAACCTCAGCTGAATAACATTCTTAACAACTTTGTAAAAATCTTGGCAGTTGCGGAAGCTTAATTTAAAACAATTGTGGATACGTGATGTTTTGAAAATAGTAGTTGCTTTGGAAAACCATGTTCTAATACTAGCAATTATAAGAACAATAAATAAAATTCCAAATTAGAAATCCAGAAAATCACAACAGCTTTACTATAACCCACATAAAAACATTTAAGAGTAATAATCAAAACTGTAACATAAACAGTGTGTGCGGCTTCCTCCGAACCCCTCACAGCTCCGATCCGTCTAAGGCTGGAAATTACCTGAAAGGTTAATAAATGGAGTGAGTTTACGAAAACTCAGTGTGCAACAAGCCCCTTTAAGAGCCTAACTAATATCAACATACTGGGTCTAAGCCCTAATTCAGTCTCAACATATACTGGGCCGAAGCCTTTTGTTTAACTGTTATTGGGCCGAAGCCTTTACTGTAAACGGTATGACCCATAAGCCCATTTCAATTTCACATAAAAAACCAATGAATGTATGCAAGCCCATTTGGGGAGACTACTCAACCCACCATCCGCTACTCTCCACCTGTACCAACCAAGCTCTCTATGTGGGGAATAACTCAACCCACCCAGCCAAACTCTCCACTGG
This sequence comes from Gossypium anomalum, assembly GCA_025698475.1. Taxonomy (NCBI): domain Eukaryota; kingdom Viridiplantae; phylum Streptophyta; class Magnoliopsida; order Malvales; family Malvaceae; genus Gossypium; species Gossypium anomalum. Next base: position 61,553,801 of record CM046968.1, on the reverse strand, counting down.
CAGCATAGCTGCTTTATCATATAACTGGAGGCCTGGCCTCTTTTAATAACTGGGGCAAAGCCCTTTTTAGTCAACTGGGGCAAAGCCCTTTTCACACTTCCTCCATTTATATAACCCATATCCTATGCAACAGATATACATGTCATGGCATACAACATACAGAATCAGAATATCATGCCCATATTTGAATCAAACAGTCACAATCAAGTCATTCATATCACCAACATATATTCACAATCAAATCCGTCAACCACACAGTCCAAGTCAGTCACTTGCCCACAAGGGCCAAACAATCATTTAACACCATAGGGGCAAAATGGTAATTTTACCCCACAAGGGTATCTCGGTAATTCTACCCTACAGGGGTATTTTGGTAATTTTGCAAACTAGGGGTATTTTGGTAATTTTACAAACTAGGGGTAGTTTGGTAATTTTACAAACCAGGGGTATTTTGGTAATTTTGTAAATCAAGGGTAAAACGGTAATTCTATAAATCGGGGGTACTTTGGTAATTTTACAAGTCGAAGGTATTTCAGTACTTTGGTGAACTAAAGTATTCTAAACAGGGATAACAATACGAATGGGCCTAAAGCCTATTTTTGGCCCAAAGGGCCCACATGCTCGTGTGGCCCTTTTAGCCCAAATCTAGCCATAGATATGAGATTTACCTAGCCTAGTCCAATATTTACTACACAATCAACAACTTATCCAATTGAGCCCGTAGGCCTATTGGGCCCACATGGCCCATTTTGGCCCATTGCGGCCCGAAGTAGCCATCCTACAACTAGAGTAGTGAGAAATACACACCTGATAGGAGAATGGAGTTAATCCACGCTCCGAGCACTCTTAGCCGACGCCCAACCCAAACGAGCACGCTATAAAGTGAAAGGGATCAGCCAAGAAAGGTACATTTACTCTCTTCATGGTTCTCTCTATTTAAAGCCAGCTTCGCATCCACTCCTATGCTAGCTTCCCGATGTGATATCCCTCCATCATCAGAGTTTAAATTCAACACCAACTCTTGCCGCCCCTTGTTAGCAAAATAAATGCTCTTTGATTGCCATGAGTTTCGAACCCTGGACCTCCTTGACAACTCTATGACGCCACCTTCCTGCCTCTTATATGGCGTTACTTTGCCACTAGACCACAAGGATTTTTGTGTCACAATTTCTCCAACAATATTCTTAAGGCCTACCTACTACACCCAGGGTTTGATTCACCTTAAACCAAAATTTTTGCTAGAGTCCAGGTTTGAACCCAAGACTTCTCCAACACTTCTCAGCACACTTAACCACTAAAACAAGCCTTCATTAACGGAATTTACATGCATAACAAAATATTATAAGCTGCCTTCAACCGCTCCCATGCTCAAGGCCCAAAACTTCTAGGCCCAAATTCAGGGTGTTACACTATCCCCAATTTAGAGTTTCAGATTGGAAACGATGATTGTTTAAGGTTCCAGAATAGAATTTTTGTTCCAAGAAATTCAGAACTCATTCAGAAGATTTTGTACGAAGCACACCGTAGCCGTTTATCTATTCATCCGAAAGTACCAAAATGTACAACGATTTGAAATAGTTTTATTAGTGGCAAGGAATGAAATGAGATATCTCAGAGTTTGTTTCTAAATGTTTAATTTGCTAATAAGTCAAAGCTGAACATCAAGTACCATAGGGTTTACTACAACCTGTGATGATTCCAGAGTGGAAATTAGATAGAGTTACAATGGATTTTGTGTCGGGATTGCCCCTAACTTTGAAAAAGAAAGACACTATTTGGGTTGTCATTGATCGATTAACAAAATTTTCTTATTTCATGTTGGTACGTACAAATTACTCACTTGATAGATTAGCTGAATTGTACATTTCTGATATTGTTATGTAATAGTCTGGTTTAGACCCTAGTCAGAATAGTGGTTTCGGGACCATAAATCTGAGTCTAAAAAATATTTTAATATTATTTTCTGTGTCTGTAAATGTGAATTTATATCTACGAAGTTTCTGTGATTTAATTTGTCTGTTCTGTGCTCGATTTTAATAAAAGGGCCTAATCGCGTAAAATGTAAAAGTTGTGTGCTAGATGTTAAAAGTGTCTATTTGACTTGTCTTATTAAAAAAGAGGTCCTTATATTGTTATTTGACCATTAAACTTATAAGTGGACATTAATGGTCATGAATGTTAATGTTTTTAATGTTTAAAGACAAGGGTAAAATAATAAAAGGCATATTAAGTAAATACACAAAAAAAAGCATGAAATTAGCCATTATTATCATGCATATAGCCAAAAATTCAAAGGAAAGAAAAGAAGAAGACCATCGTAGGGTTCGGTCATTGATTAGGTTGATTAAGGTATGAACTTTGGTCCGTTTTTGATAATTTCTATGTTTCAGTGATCATTGCTTCGTGTTCTTCAAAACTCATGCCTGAATTTCTATTTTTGTTGAAGATTATGAAATGTTTCATTGATGATTATATGAGCTTTGTAGTGTTTTTATATGGATTATGAAAGATATATATGAGATTATCATGCTTTGTTCTTGAATTTTTAATGGAATAGAGCTATTTGGGCTAATTTGTGAAAATAAGGTTTTGAAGGATTAAATTGTGAATTAAATATGTTATTTGGGCTTGTATGGAAGGTATGTATATTCGGCCAAGCTATAGTCTTGGTGAACTTTGCATATTTTTGATTTTGTGAAAAATAGACTAAATTGTCAAAGTGTGAAAATATAAGGGCTAAAATGCAAAGTGCCCTAAATATGTATTCATGGATTATTTTGAATGAAATGAATGATTGAATGGTTGAATTTGAATTGTATTAGATCAAGAACAAAGAAAATCGGACTTAGATCAAGGGAAGCCCAAAATAGTTGAATAGTCGACTCGTTTTCGTCTGAAATCCGTACAAGGTAAGTCAAATTACAATTACGTGTTAAATTCACTAAATTCTGTGCATAAAAACTGTAATTGTATTGGACGGCCTTGAGAGCCTGATGAATAAATTTTGAGTAAACTACGATAATATGCTAATATCTGAAAAGCTCTATATGTTCTAAAGGAACATTGACATCGATCTGATTTCATGTAAGACCATGTCTGGGACATCAGCATAGTATCTTATTTCGTGTAAGACCCTGTCTGGAACAGAGGCATCGATACCGAATTACATGTAAGACCACGTCTGAGACGTCGGTATTGTACCCGTTTATGAGTATTTGTATTGTTTCTGAACCATTTGATGATAGAGTACGAGATATGGGAATGAATATTTCAAATGTATAATTTATACAGGTACGTTTGTTTTGTACTAAATTTATGAATATGAAAGACTCTGTTTTTGTAAGATAATGAATGTGAAGTATGTACGAAATCATGAAAATGAAACATGACATGTATACAAGCAAATCAGCATGGTTAGGCTCATGAATTACTCTATGAAATGGTTCTGAATTCTTGCTATTGACTTTTACTTTATATGCTTTAATAGCTAGACTAGTTGTATTTGGCTTACTAAGCTTTTTGTAGCTTACTCTGTGTGATTTCTGTCTGTTTTACAATTATTGTAGCTACTGAAGGCTTGGGGATAGTCGAGGATTGTCACCATAATATCAAACTCATTTTAGTACTTTTGAAAGTGTAAATATTTTTAAGTATGGCATGTATAGGCTAGAATGTCTATGTATCTAAGCTTTGATATTTATATATGTTATGCCATGAGAATTGGCTAGAAAATGGTATGTTTGTGCTTAGTTTTGGTAAATGGTTTGTGATGCCAATTTGTGTATGCTTGTAATGGTTATATGGCCTTGAATGTGGTGGTCATTTTGATAAGTGCCAAGTTGAGGAAATGGTAAGTTTAAGCATGAGTTAGAAGGTGCCATAAGTGAGCTATGAAGTGAGCATTTTGGCATGTTGTTGTAATAAGATTTTTAATGTGTTTTGGTATAGATGTTGTTTATTATTGCTTGTAGGAATAACCCAAAAAGGGGTGGCAAGTTGGCTTAAACCAAGCCTGCATTGTGCCACAAGTGAGGGAACACGGGCGTGCCTTGTGGCCGTGTATACAAAGTAGTAACCTCTTAAAGTCACACGGTTACGACACACGGGCGTGTCACACGGCCGTGGGCTTAAGTCAGTAGCTAGCTAAGTTTCACACGGCCATCGTACACGGGCGTGTCTGTTGGCTGTGTGTAAAAGTCAGTATATATACTCTGTTTTGGCACGGCTGGATCACATAGGTGTATCTGGTGCCAGTGTGAGCCACACGTCCTGGTCACACGGCGTGTGACCTCAATAAAATTGAAAAATTTTTCTAAGTTCTAAAAATTCTGAATATGTTTGGTTTAGTCCCGACCTTTTCTAAAAGTATGTCTTAGGTCTTAGAGACCTCCATAAGGGATGAATTGTTGATTTGCTTATGCATTAATATTATGTGATATTTGTGATTCTGTATTGATCTGTAATATTATGTCTATCTGGTAATGCCCCTTACCTATTCCGGCGACGGTTACGGAATAGGGGTGTTGCACGGAGTACCACTATCTATTATTTCTGATAGAGATCCAAGATTTACATCGCGATTTTGGAAGAAATTGCAAGAAGCTCTAGGTACGAAATTGAATTTCAGTACTACTTTTCATCCTTAGACTGAAGGTCAATCCAAGAGAGTTATTCAGATTCTCGAAGACATGTTGTATGACAGCCCTATTTTGACCCTAGTCGAAAAGTGGTTTCGGGACCACAAAACCGAGTCATAAAAATAATTAACCGTTATATCCTATGCTTATTATATGTGTACATGCATGTGTGAAAGTTTCATGCTTTAATTTTGTCATTTGTATCTGAAATTTATTAAATAGGACTTGTGTGAGACAATTGTGAAATGTGATAGGTAAATTTAAAAGTGATTTATTAATGCATGTTATAAAAAGGTTGGACTTGCATGTCAAATATCCATTTTGTTTATAGTGGCCGGCCAGGATGATGTTTTATATAAAAAAAATGTATTAATTATTAGTTAAAATGGCTTTATATTTTATATTATTAATGAATAAAAATAAGAGAAAAAGGGGGATGAAAACAAAGCTTCATCTTTGTTCTTCTTGGCCGAATTGAAAGAAAGAAAAGGGGGAAGACTTTCGGTCATTTGAAATATAAGGAAGGTTAGTAAATTATGTTAGATTTTTGAAATTCTAGCTTGTTTTAGATTAATCATCTTGTTTCTTACTTAACCCATGCCAAAATTTTGAATTTTGATGGATGAATTGAACATTCGGTTATGGTTGATAAGGAAGGAATTTGATTATAGCCTTTAAGTTTTGATGAAGAATTTGTTGATGAAAGAAGTTGATATTGTTAAAAGTGTGAATTGTTAATGCTCATATGTGTAATAGTCGAACATGTAGTTGCTTAATGTCTTGAACAAATGCCGTTTAGGTGTTTTGAATTGAGTAAATTAGATGTTTGATCATCTAAGGGTTCGGCATTGTGCATAATTTTTAAGAGTTTGATTTTTGAATAATATGAGTATTGGAATGTGAGTAATGTTATGCTTAGGTAAAATTTTTATATTTGGCTTTTGTAGTATATATGTATAATTAATCCATTTTTGCTAATATATATATTTATATAAGGTGATAAATAATAAGATTTTTAATGACTTGTGTTTAATGGCATTCGGCCAAAGTCTATAGGTATTTGCTAATTCGGTTTAAGTGTATAGGTGCTAAATACCTTGTATTTGAAATTTTGAAGGAGTCATGCTTTGTGTGCCTTATTTGCTTATTGAACATTCGGCTTTGTCCCTAGAGAATGAATGAATTGATAATAATTGTTTATGGGAATTAGCTTTGCCATGTTTATGTTAACAAGATGAGAAATGAATTAAGATGGTCCTAGTGTGCCGATTGGGAGCTAGGAAACTGAGTTAAAGATAGAAGATAGTGAGTAAATATTTCATAGACATTTTTGACACTTAAGTCCACATGAATTTAAGCTTACTAAGTGATCACATATTCGGCTCTTGATGATTATTATGTCATGAATAATGAGTTTGATTAAAAGATTATGTAAACTTGATCTAATCAATAATTTAGTTGTGACTTGTAACATAGTTGTATTTGGCCGAATGTGTATGTAAAGGAAAATTTTGTGTGTGTGTGTGTGTGTCATATTGGAATGAAAGCGTAATTATTGAATGAGAGGTATGAATAAGGTTTAATATAATTAAACTTGTTTAACATAGCTCAAGAGCATAGAGGGGCAACATCGGATAAGGGAAAAGCTAAAGTCACGGAATAGCCAACCCGAAATTTGTTCAGACAAATACAAGGTAAGTCTTTGAGTAATGAAACTTAGCTTATGATTTGATAAAATCATGATATATAAGCATAATAAATAAATTGTGACCTAATGGTTCTACTTGAATTACGTAGTGAGATAAATAATTTGTGCATATAATTTGTAGCCGAATGGTTATAGAAATCATGTTGGATAGCGAAACGAAATCGTGTTCTTTGTATGTGGCTATTGAGCTGAAAGTGGAATGGTTGATAAGCATGTTGTACTTGTGTTCTAGTAAAGTAAATGAAATGCTAATGTGTTATGATATATATATGTGCATGATAATTAAGGATTACAACCGGGCTAAGACCCGCAGGCCTTGTGTGAGATTTATATCAGGGCTAAGTCCCGAAGGCATTCGTGCTGGTGTTATATCCGGGCTAAGTCCCGAAGGTATTCGTGCTGGTGTTATATCCGGGCTAAGTCCCGAAGGCATTTGTGTTGGAAATGTGTGATCTTGTTGTAATAATTCCAATTAATGTGCTCACAACCCTAAGATGGTCAGGTATGTACCGTATATACGTTGTAAAATTTGATTCGGTTTAAATTGTGATTATCCATTTGGATAGTGCTCTTCTAGCCATTGATTAGGGTTGTATGAAGTCTATAGCTTATTCAGGATACATGAAATTTGATTCAAGTGGAAATATGTTAAGATTGGCTCTGAGCATGTGAGTATATTTGTTGAAGTGTGAAGTAACATGAATATGTGATTATGCGTATATATATTTATTTAGCCTTGTAATTGAATTAGATGTATTCGGCCAAATAATGAAGTTGGTTGGATAAAAAGAATTTATCTACATGATATGAATTTGTGTTTAAGGAAAATTTTAAAATGATATGCATGAACAATAGTGGTATATTTAGTCATGGTTACATTCGGTAAAAAAAAAATGATAAGCCTTATGAATGCGATGCTTTAAATTTTAAATGATTTCATTGCTTAAAACTTACTAAGCATAGAAATGCTTACTCTGTTGCCCTTAATTCTCTATTTTATACATCTCGTTTGTTAGCTACGGTCTCAGGAATCTCAAAGTCGAAGTTGTCCACACTATCTAAGCCCATTCGGTACTCTAGTAGCTGAACTTTCATAATGGCATGTATGGGCTTGACTTTTTGATGTCAAATAAGTATCTTTTTGATGATGTATATATGTATAGCCATGCGAAAATGGCTTGTTAAGTTACTATATGTGTTCCACATAGTTAATGTGATTGTGTAGTTGATATTCGATTAATGTTTTCAATGTTTTGATGTGAATTGAACTTAAGAATTAATCAATGTACCCATTAACTTGAGATTACTCTTTTGTATATTGTATAAAAAAAATAAAACAAACACAACTTGGAATTCAGTTTTATAAGTGTGCCAACGGGAGTTATTCGAATAAAGTTAAATGGAATTTCGTGCTTGTTTGGTAATACTCCTTAACCCTTCGGCGACGGGTACGGGTTAGGGGTGTTACATGTTGAGATGTTGTATTTTAGAGTTTGAGAGCAGTTGGGAATAATACTTATCGTTGGTTCAATTCGCATATAACAACAATTTTCAAACGACTATAAAGATGGCACCGTACAAAGCTTCATATGGTCGCAAATGTCGAACTCTGCTATACTGGACTGAATTAAGTGACAAAAAGATTCACGGGGTTGAACTGATCAGAGAAACAAAGGAAAAAGTGAAAATGATTCACAATAGTTTAAAAGTAGCTTCAGATCGACAGAAATTATACGCGGATTTGAAACAAAAAGAAATTGAGTTTCAAGTCGGGGACTGAGTGCCGCGTAAAATGCAAAAATTTGTATTCTATTTGTTAAAGTGCCTAATTGCTATGTCTATTTAATTGTGAGGTCCTTATGTGGTTATTTGACCATGGAATGTATTGAATGACATTAATGGACAATAGTTGGTGGAATTTTAAATGTATATTATAAGGTTATAATAGTAAATTGTGTATTAATGTTTACTAATTAACAAAACATAATATTGGCTACATTTTTTCATTATTGGCTGAATATATCAAAGGAAAAAGAAAGAAAACTCAAGCTTAGGGTTCAGCTAAGAGATTTGGTGATTTAGTATGTATTTTATTCGTTTTTGATAATTTCTACAATTTTGTAATCGTTGCTTAGTAATTTATAAGGCCCATGCCCTAATTTATGATTTTGTTGATGATTTTGGGTTATGTCATTGTTGATAATGTGAGCTTTATGAAGTTTGATGATAGAAAAATGAAAGATATGTGTTGGGTTAGTATATTTCGTCCTTGAATTTTTGATGAATTTGAGTAATTTGGGATAAATTATAAAAAATGAGATTTTGAGGGACTAAAATGTGAAATAAATGAAATATATGGACTTATATGAATACTATGAAAATTTGGCTAAGCATGGGTATATGAAAATTTTGTGTATTTTGTGATTTTTGTGATTAGGGACTAAATTGTTAAAATGTGAAAATGTGAGGGTAGAATTTTAAAATGCCCTAAATATGTATATATGGATTGACTTGAATGAATGTGTGATTGAATAAGTCAAATTTGAATTTATATAGATTAAGAACAAAAGAAAAAAAATTTGATCGGGGGAAGTCGAAAGTCGTTGAGTAGTCGACTTTGTTTGTTCAAACCCGTACGAGGTAAGTCGATATACAAATAAATGTGTTTGAATCAATTTATTTATGCTTATATGCTATTAAAATGAAATGAATGACTTTGGAAGATGAATATGTGAAATTATGAAAGCATTGACAGTGTTTTGACATCTGAAAAGCCCCATACGAACCATAGGAATAGTTAGGATACATATGTCATGACATAAGGTCCGATATGTGATTTCGTGTAAGACCACATTTGGGACATTGGCATTGACTTATGATTTACATGTAAGAACATGTCTGGGACATCGGCATCTTATTTGATTTCGTGTACGACCCTGTCTGGGACAGTGGCATCGATATTTAATTACACGTAAGACCACGTCTGGGACATTGGCATTGTACGAGCTTTCTGAGCTATCCAAGTATCCTTATTGATGCCGAACGATTCAACGGGCATTTCGAGAAAATGGATGACTATGTGAATTTATATTCGATCCAAGTATGTTTGGATTGTATACCATGTTTGAGAATGAAAGGTTAGTATATGTACCTTGGTGAACATATGATATAAGTATGAGTTGCCATGAGAATGAGTTATGATATGTATATATGAATCATGTTCAAATGAAATATAAGAGATATATGGTTATGTGAATGTATTGTGCATTGAATTATACGAATGAATTGATCTAGATTGATGTTATTTGTTATGTTTATTTGTATATGACTTACTAAGCTTTTGAAAGCTTACTTTGTGTGTGCTTTAAATTGTTTTATAGATATCGTAGCTACAAGGAGCTAGGGGATCGTCGAGGATCATCAGCACACTATCTATATATTGGTACCTTTTGAAAGTGTAATTATTGAAGTATGGCATGTGATATGGCTAGATTATGGTTAAATTTATGGTTTGAATTTGGTATATGATATGTGATGCAATGTTGCTATATGAGGTGCTTTTGGTTGGCCAAAAGTAATGGTAAATTTGGTAATTTTTGGTATATGTTTAATTATGGATTTGGTAAGAATTTGGCATGAGAATAAATGGGGTAAATTGATGTTACAAATCATATGTTTTGGTATGTCTTTGGTTTATGAATGTTATGTTTTGATATGTGAATTATGAATGAAATAGATTGATGAATATATGATATGAATGATGTATGATTTGGGTTTGAAATTGGTTGAAAATATGATGCTTTAGATGCCTATTTGATGCTTGTAGGGAGGACCCTTAATGGATGGAAAATTAGCCTTGTAAATGGCCTATTTTTACCCACACAGGCAGAGACACGGACGTGTGTCTCAGCCGTGTTGCTCAAGGGTCATTACGAAATGAGCTTGGGCAGACCACACGATCGCACACGCGGGCGTGTGCTAGGCCGTGTGGCCAATTCAGTTTTGACCACGGGTTAGACACACGGACGTGTGGTCAGCCGTGTGGCCAAGTCAATAGCCTCCCTAATTTTTCACACGGCCTGACACACGGGGGTGTCTTGGGGCCATGTGGACAAGTCAGTATGTATGCCCTGTTTTGACACAGCCTAGACACACGGGCGTGTCTAAATCCATGTGAGACACGCGCCTGTTCACACGGGCGTGTGACCTGTATAACTTTGAAAAATGTATAAGTTTAAAAAAATTTTGTATGGGCTCGGTTTAGTTCCGACCCTTTCTAAAGTATGTTTAAGGTCTCGTAAACCTATATAAGGGACAGTTGTGACTGATTATTATATGTTTTGACTATGTTATGCTTAAGTATATGTGAATGTTCCAATATGTCCGGTAATGCCTTATAACCCTATTCTGGTGACGGATACGGATTAGGGGTGTTACATTTAGTTGGTATCAGAGTTATGGTTTAGTTGGTTCTAGGACTACCATAGCGTATGCTTCTAGCTATACATGTCATATTTATGAACTGCGATAGTGTGATGAATCCTGACAATGAAAATGTGTTTTTATATAGTAAATGGATCCCAAACGAGCTGTAGCTGACGATATCTAGATCAATGCGCCTACTCCCACACAAGGGACTGCGCCATCCGACTCTAGACCGGCTACGAGTAGCCACGAGTGAGAGGCTAGACAAGCCTTTTACCAAATGATGAACGATTGGTTCACCCAATATATCCAAACTAATCTGGCTGTACCACAACCTCCACCCTCGTCTAGTCCTCCGTAAGTCCTTGTTATGCCACAAGCTAGTTCGATTCAGTTAAATAAGCCTCCTGTCGACAAAATTAGAAAATATGGGGCCGGAGAATTTCGTGCTACTACTGATGATGATGCTGAAAGAGCTGAATTCTAGTTAGAGAATACGAAACGAGTGTTTGATGAATTTTTATTGACTCCGGACGAATGCATAAAATTTGTTATGTCACTTCTGGGTGATACGGCGTATCATTGGTGGAAGACGTTGATATTCGTAGTTCTGGGAGAACGAGTTACTTGGGATTTCTTTCAAGCTGAATTCCAAAAGAAATACATCAGTCAAAGATTCATCGATCAGAAATGCAAAGAGTTTCTTGAGTTGAAACAAGGCGGTACGTCTGTTATAGAATACGAGTGAGAATTTGTGAGATTGAGGCAGTATGCACGAGAATTTGTCTCAACTGAAGTAATTATGTTTAAAAGATTCGGGGATGGTTTGAATGAAGATATCCGCTTGTTAGTCGGGATTTTAGAAATAAAGGAATTTGTTGTGCTTGTTGAACGAGCGTGTAAAGCTAAAGAACTTGGGAAAGAGAAAAGAAAAGCCGACGCAGGAGCTAGAGAAGTACGAAAAAGATCATCGAGAAAGTGATTTCATTAGGCAACAAAGAAATTCTAAGATGATAATAGTTGTTCAAAGGCTAATATGGGACATTCGAGTAGAGATCGTGCAAGATCACGTTCAAGCTTCAGAGCTCAAGCTACTTCTATTTCTAGTGTTGGAAATGCTAGACCCGATCAACCCGACTGTAAACATTGTGGTAAAAGACATCCTGGTAATTGCAGACTGTATGATCGGGCCTGTTTCAAATGTTGATCTTTAGATCATTTTATTTGAGATTGCCTTGAGTCTGTTGTACAAGAGATTGTGCAAAATCTGAGACCTAGTAACATTTTAGCTAAAGGTAGACCTCCCAGAAATATAGGAAATGTGAGTGGTAGTCAAAGGGGGACTAAAGACACTGCTATTAGATCTGAGGCTAGAGCACCTGCCAGAGCCTATGCTATCCGAGCTTGTGAGGAAGCTTCGTCTCCAGATGTGATTATGGGTACATTTACTCTTTATGATACTTTTGTGATTGCTTTGATGGATCCTGAATCAACGCATTGTTATATATGCATGAATTTAGTGAACAGAAAGACTTTGCCTATAGAGTCTACTGAATTTGTGATTAGAGTATCGAACCCCCTAGGCAGATGTGTTTTGGTTGATAAAGTCTACAAGAATTGTCTGTTAATGTTTTGAGATATTTGTTTTCTGACTGATCTGATGTTAATACCTTTTGATGAGTTTGATATAATTCTGGGTATGGATTGGCTAACTTTGCGTGATGCTATTGTGAATTGCAAGCGAAAAACTATTGATTTGAGATGCAAGAATGATGAAATAGTCCGAATTGAATCTAGTGATTTTAATGGGTTACCGGCTATGATTTCATCAATGGAAGCTCTGAGTATTGTGAGAAAAGGTTGTGAATCTTACTTTTCTTATGTGATTGATTCGAAAGTAACAGAAAAGAAAGTGGAATCAGTACCTGTTGGCTGTGAGTTGCTTGTGTTGTTTCCTGAAGAACTTTCGGGATTACCTCTGATCCAAGAAGTTGAATTTGGCATTAAGGTAGTACTGGGAACTACTCCGATTTCAATAGCTCCATATAGAATGGCTCCGACTGAGTTAAAAGAATTAATGTCTCAGTTGCAAGAGTTGACCGATAGAGGATTCGCAAGATCGAGTTTCTCAACTTGGGGTGCTTCTGTTCTGTTTGTGAAAAAGAAAGACGGTTTGATGAGAATGTGTATTGATTATCGTCAGTTGAACAAAGTAACTATCAAGAATAAATATTATCTGCCTCAAATTGATGATTTGTTTGATCAGTTGAAAGGTGCTACTATGTTTTCGAAGATAGATCTCAGATCGGGTTATTATCAGTTCAGAGTAAAAGATTCAGGCATTCCAAAAACTACTTTTCGAACGAGGTACGGATACTATGAGTTTTTAGTTATGCCTTTCGGATTAACGAATGCACCTGTTATCTTTATGGGTTTGATGAACAGATTTTTTAGACCATATTTAGATCGATTTGCCGTTGTATTCATTGATGGCATTTTGATTTATTCGTGTGATAAATCTGAGCATACGGAACATCTGAGAATAGTATTACAGACTTTGCGTGATAAGCAGTTGTATTCGAAGTTTAGCAAATGTGAATTCTGGTTGCGCGAAGTTGGTTTTCTGGGACATATTGTGTCAGCATCAGGTATTCGAGTTGATCCAAGCAAGATTTCAGCTATTCTGGATTGGAAGCCTCTGAGAAATGTTTCGAAAGTCTGTAGTTTTTTGGGACTTGCCGGTTATTATAGACGCTTTGTAAAAGGCTTTTCGATGATCACAACTCCATTGACGAAACTAATTTAGACATATGTGAAATTTGATTAGTTTGAAAAGTGTCAGAAAAGCTTTAATCAGTTGAAAGCCCTATTGACTGAAGCTCTAGTGTTAGTACAACCAGAATTGGGGAAAGAATTTGTGATTTATAGTGATGCTTTGTTGAATGGTCTGGGCTGTGTTTTGATGCAGGAAGGAAAAGTCATAGCTTATGCCTGGAGACAGTTAAAGCCTCAAAGAACTATCCAACACATGATCTGGAGTTGGCGACTATTGCGTTTACTTTGAAGATTTGGTGCTATTATCTGTTCGGTGAGAAATGTCACGTTTATTCTGATCATAAAAGTTTGAAATATCTGATGACTCAGAAAGATTTGAATCTGCGTCAGAGAATATGGCTAGAACTGCTAAAAGACTATGAACTTGTGATCGATTATCATCCGGGAAAAGAAAATGTTGTTGCTGATGCTTTAAGTCAGAAATCATTGTTTGCATTACGTGCTATGAATGCTCAGTTGTGTATGTCTGATGATGGTTTGATTTTAGCTGAATTGAAAGCAAGACCATTATTTTTGCAACAGATTTGCGAAGCTCAGAAAGTTGATAATGAGATTTTAGCAAAACGAGCTCAGTGTAATTTAAATTCTGATTTTGAATTTTGAGTTGATAATGATGATTATTTGAGATTCCGAGATCAGATTTGTGTTTCGAGAAATCCAAAACTGATTTAGATGATTTTGAATGAAGCCCACAACAGTCTTTTATCTGTGCATTTGGGTAGTACTGTAACACCCCTTACCCGTACCCGAGGCCGGGATGAGGTACGAGGCATTATCGGACAAAGATAAAAACATTAAACTAAAATACGGGCCATAAAATTTGTATCAAATTCAAACTTTTTGCATTTAATCATAAGGTCCCTAATACAAACCTACGAGGCCCAAAACATACTTTAGAAAGGGTTCGGGACTAAACCAGGAACTTACGAAAATCTTGGAAATTTCATGCTTTAAGGCTCCACATGTCCGTGTCCCAAGTCGTGTTCCATACACGTTGAGACACATGGTCAGATGTCTGCTGTGTGTGGAATATACCTAGGCTATATTCCAAGCTTTGGTCAACCTTAATCTCTTACCCACTTATACAAAATCAAAAGCATATAACATGGTATTCATTTAATGATTAAACAATCTCAATTTAAACCACGGACATAGCATTTGTATGTCATCATACATGTGTCTCTCATAGTTATTTTACCTTGTCTATTATAGTACCACTTATACATTTACACCAAGATTATCATCTTACCACTTCACTTAATCATCAAGCATTCATATTTAAAGCTAGATCATATCTTTATAAAATACCACAATTGAGATCTGTGAGAATAACATGTTTGCTGAAACATTTCAATTCAACTCCATACCCAACAAGCATTACATTAAGACTAGTCATATATTTATATATATATATATATATACATGTCATGACACATATCATTCTCTTTCTATTTTCTTATAAACACATATCATTTATTTCATTATATCAATATTTCATATACCATAGTTTCTATGTATTCCACATATATTTATTTTTCTCCTCCTCCTCTCCATTCCACATCCTTAATGTATAGAGCATTCTTGTAAGTACGATTTCACAATTTACTAATAAATGCTCACATCAAACTGTCCACACGAGTCATAGTCACTTACTTATTTATAATTCGAGCTAAAGAGCTCGAAATTAAGATCCATAAATTTTCTCTGAAACTAGACTCACATATCTTTCCACCATAAAATTTTCATAATTTTTGGTTTAGCCAATTAGTACAATTTATTAGTTAAAGCCTCCCCTGTTTCAGAGTACGACTACTCTGACCTCTGTGTACTACGAACCAAATTTCTCCCTGTACAGAATTCCAACAACCATTCCATTTATTTCCCTTAAAAATATACTCAATAAGGAATCCATGCATGTAAGGTATGACTCTTAATAATTTTTGTACAATTTATGGTGAATTTATAAAGTCAGAATAGGGGATCTCGAATTCATTCAGACCCTGTTTCACAAGAATTCAAATATCACAAAATATAGAATTCTTTTGCTTCCCTTGTTTCTTTCATGTGAAAATAGACTCATTAAGCTTTATTTTCATATATCATTTGTATTTTTATTCAAATTCCACAATTTTTAGTGAATTTTCAAAGTCACGCAATTGCTGCTGTCCAACACTATTTTACTACTAAAATTCATTCTTACATAATTCCACTTAATCCGTTTTGTCTTATAAAAGTTCACCAAACTATCGAGCACATTGCTCATAATTTTCATAAACATATACCTACACTATTTCATCACAAAACTCACAAAGCAGTACATAGTAAGTCTCCCGTTGAACACTTCGGATCAATCCTCGATACTTGGTGGTTTCAGCACATAGCTCCACCCATCATAAAGTTCGGCTCTCTTGTACACATGGTGAACACTTAGTACCACCGATGTGACCTAGCCGATTTATCTCGTAGCTCTCTTGTCTACATGGTGTCCTTCACCGGAACCACGCATGCGACCTAGCTACATATATCCCGTAGCTCTCTTGTCTACATGGTGTACACATAGTATCACCCATGTGACCTAGCTACATCATAATGTCTCGTAGCTCTCTTGTACACATGATGTGCACTCAGCACCATACATGTGACCTAGCTACATACCATCTGTATCATCCAATCTTTCCGAAGGTTCAACAGGGATTTCTCTCTCTTTTCCAACAATTTCACCAATCAAATAATTATCCACAAACATATTTCCAATATTATTATAAAATATCATAATACAAGTAATATTGATGTATTACTTACATATAAACTTACATCTCATTTAATATCAAGGCAATAACATTAAATTACACATTGCCTTATTAAAAATCATATGAACTTACAATTTCGCATAATATCCATAATCATAGAAATCACATTATGTATGATAATTCAATGCACTTCATGTACCATAGACATATTTTTAAATCAATTCATAAACTTGGCACCATAATCATTTAATTTAACATAATTCAATTAATTCACTAAATTTAACTTTCAAATATAAATTACAGCATTATTACTTTATTATTATCATGCCAACTTACATACTTTCAACACCTCGGATATCATAGTAAATATATCAATTTTACATTGAAACATGCATAAATTAATGCTTATTATACATATTAACTTACCTCGATACTAAAGCGGCCATTTTACCAACTTTCTCAATTTTTAATTTTCTCTCATTCTAGGTTCAAATCTCATTTTCCGGGATCTAAAACATCATATTTTACTTATTTAACTAATGTACTATTCAAAACAGTCCTTAACTCAAACTTTGGAAAAATTACAATTTTACCCCTAAACTTTTGCATATTTACACTTTTGCCCCTAGGCTCAGAATTAAACTTCATCCCTTATTCTTATGTTTTATGACATGCTGATCACTTTTCCTTCTATGGAAACATCAAATTCTCACTCTAACATATACTTATAACTATTAGGTATTTTTACTGATTAAGCCCTTTACTCATTTTCACTCAAAACCAGTAGTAGCACAAGTTGTTTAACATAATTTAAAACCTCATATTCTATCATAAAACATCAAAATAAACACATTTCACCTATGGGTATTTTTCCAAATATGAACCCTAGCTTAAATTATTGCTAGAATAAGCTTAATCAGATTCGGATTCCAAAACGTAAAGAACTTGAAAAACGGGGCTAGAACGGACTTACTATTGAGCTTGGAAAGCTTGAAAACCCTAGCCATGGCTTCCCCATGCTAATTTCGGCCTCCATGAAGAAGATGAGTAAATTTTGGCTTTATTTTCCCTTTTATTTCTTTTAATTACCAAATGACCAAAATGCCCTTCCTTACTAAACTTTCAAAAATTCCATCCATGTCCAATTTTTGTCCATAACTTAGAAATTGGTCAAATTGCTATTTAAGACCTCCTAATTAATATTTCAAAGCAATTTCATACTAGAAACTTCTAGAGTGCAAGTTTTGCAACTTATTCAATTTAGTCCCTAACTTCAAATTGAGCACTTTATGCATAGAATTTCTTCACGAAATTTTCACAGAATCATGCAATCATATCATAGACCTCAGAATAATCATAAAATAATTATTTCTATCTCTGATTTTGTGGTCCCGAAACCTCCGTTCCAACTAGACCTAATTTTGGGCTATTACAAGTACGAAAATGTATAATGATTTGAAATAGCATTACTGGTGGTCTGGAATGAAAAGAGATATCTCAGACTTTATTTCAAAATGTTTAATCTGTGCTGAACATCAAGTGCCCTCCGGTTTGTAACAGTCGATTATGATTCTGGAATGGAAATGGTATAGAGTAACGATGGATTTTGTTTCAGGTTTGCCCCTATCTCCAAGAAAGAAAGATACGATCTGGGTTGTAGTTGACCGATTGACGAAATTAGCTCATTTTATTCCGGTACGATCTGATTACTCACTTGATAAGTTAGCAGAGTTATACATTTCCGATATTGTGAGACTGCATGGGGTGCCATTGTTTATTATGTCAGATAGAGATCCGAGATTCACTTCACAATTTTTGAAGAAACTGCAAGAGGCTTTATGTACGAAATTGCATTTCAGTACTGCTTTTCACCCGCAAATGGATGGTCAATCTGAGAGGATTATTCAGATACTCGAGGATATGTTAAGATGATGCATTCTTGAGTTTGAAGGTACGTGGGAACAGTATTTTCCATTGATTGGATTCGCGTATAATAATAGTTTTCAATCGAGCATTAAAATGGCACCGTACGAAGCCTTATATGGTAAAAAATGTTGAACACCTTTATATTGATTAGAGCTCAGCGAGAATAAGATTCACAGAGTTGATTTGATAAAAGAGACTGAACGGAAAGTAAAAATAATCCGAGATAGTCTGAAAACATCTTCCGATTGTCAGGAATCTTATACAAATTTGAAACGAAAAAAATATTGAATTTAAGATCGGTGAAAAAGTGTTTCTGAAAGTATCTCCGTGGAAGAAAGTACTCCGATTTGGCAAAAAATGCAAGTTGAGTCCGAGGTTCATCGGGCCATATAAGATTATCGAACGTATCAGTCCGATTGCATATAGATTATTGTTGCCTCCAAAGTTAGAAAAGATTCATAATGTGTTTCCCGTATCAATGCTTCGACGATACAAATCTGATCCTTCACATGTAATTCCTCTGTCTGAGATTGAGATTCAGTCTGGTATGACCTATGATGAAGAACCGATCCGTATATTAGCTCGTGAGGTTAAAGAATTGTGAAACAAGAAAATTTCGTTAGTAAAAGTAATGTGGCATCGACATAGTATTGAAGAGGCTACATGGGAGCCCGAAGATGCCATAAGACATCAATATCCGGATCTGTTTAACGGTAATATTTTCAGGGACGAAAATCCCTAAGGGGGAGAGTTGTAACAGCCCATTTTAGACCCTACTTGGAATGGAGGTTTCGGGACAACAAATCTGAGTTAGAAAAATATTTTAATATTATTTTTCGTGTTTATAATATGTGAATTGACATGTGTGAAAGTTTCGTATGAAAATTTAAATGTTTGTGTGCTTAATTTGATAAAAGGACCTAATCATGTAAAATGCAAAAATTTGCATTCTATTTGTTAAAGTGCCTAATTGCTATGTCTCTTTAATTGTGAGGTCCTTATGTGGATATTTGACCATGGAATATATTGAATGACATTAATGCAGATTAGTTGGTGGAATTTTAAATGTATATTATAAGGCTATAATAGTAAATTGTATATTAATGTTTATTAATTAACAAAACATAATATTGGCTTCATTTATTCATCATTTGGCTGAATATATCAAAGGAAAAAGTAAGAAAACTCAAGCTTAGGGTTCAGCTAAGAGATTTGGTGATTTAGGTATGTATTTTGTTCGTTTTTGATAATTTCTACATTTTTGTAATCGTTGCTTAGTAATCTATCAAGCCCATGCCCTAATTTATGATTTTGTTGATGATTTTGGGTTATGCCATTGTTGATAATGTGATCTTTATGAAGTTTGATGATAGAAAAATGAAAGATATGTGTTGGGTTAGTATATTTTGTTTTTGAATTGTTGATGAATTTAAGTAATTTGGGCTAAATTGTAAAAAATGAGATTTTGAGGGACTAAAATGTAAAATAAGTGAAATATATGGACTTATATGAATACTATGAAAACTCAGCTAAGCATGGGTATATGGAAATTTTGTGTATTTTGTGATTTTTGTGATTAGGGACTAAATTGTTAAAATGTGAAAATATGAGGGCTAAATTGTAAAATGCCCTAAATATGTATATATGGATTGATTTGAATGAATGTGTGATTGAATAAGTAAAATTTGAATTTATATAGATCAAGAACAAAAGAAAACGGAATTATAACGGGGGAAGTCGAAAGTCGTTGAGTAGTTGACTCCGTTTGTTCAAATCCGTACAAGGTAAATCGATAAACAAATAAATGTGTTTGAATCAATTTATTTATGCTTATATGCTATTAAAATGAAATGAATGACTTTGGAAGATGAATATGTGAAATTATGAAAACATCGACAGTGTTTTGATGTCTGAAAAGCCCCGTACGAACTGTAGGAATAGTTGGGATACAGATGTTATGACATAGGATCTGATATGTGATTTTGTGTAAGTCCACGTCTGGGACGTTGGCATCAACTTATGATTTATGTGTAAGACCATGTCTGGGACATTAGCATCGTATTTGATTTCGTGTAAGACCCTGTCTGGGACAGTGGCATCGATATTTGATTACATGTAAGACTACGTCTGGGACGTTGGCATTGTACGAGCTTTCAGAGCTATCCGAGTATCCTTATTGATTCCGAATAGTTCAATGGGCATTCTGAGAAAATGGATGACTATGTGAATTTATATTCAATCTAGGTACGTTTGAGTTGTATACCATGTTTGAGAATGAAAGGTAAGTATATGTACCTTGGTGAACATATGATATAAGTATGAGTTGCTATGAGAATGAGTTATGATATGTTTATGTGAATCATGTTCAAATGAAATATAAGAGATATATGGTTATGTGAATGTATTGTGCATTGAATTATATGAATGAATTGGTCTAGATTGATGTTATTTGTTATGTTTATTTGTATATGACTTATTAAGCTTTTGAAAGCTTACTTTGTGTGTGTTTTCAATTGTTTTATAGATATCGTAGCTACCGGGAGCTTGGGGATCGTCGAGGATCATCACCACACTATCGAACTATATTTTGGTACCTTTTGAAAGTGTAATTATTGAAGTATGGCATGTATAGGCTAGAAGTATTAGAATATGTTTTGTAATGTGTAAATCATGCCTTGAGATATGGCTAGATTATGGTTAAACTTATGGTTTGAATTTGGTATATGATATGTGATGCAATGTTGCTATTATGAGGTGCTTTTGGTTGGCCAAAAGTAATGGTAAATTTGGTAAGTTTTTGGCATATGTTTAATTTTGGATTTGGTAAGAATTTGGCATGAGAATGAACAGGGTAAATTGATGTTACAAATCATATGTTTTGGTATGTCTTTGGTTTATGAATGTTATGTTTTGATTTCTGAATTATGAATGAAATAGATTGATGAATATATGATATGAATGATGTATGATTTGGGTTTGAAATTGGTTGAAAATATGATGCTTTAGATTCCTATTTGATGCCTGTAGGGAGGACCCTTAATGGGTGGAAAATTAGCCTTGTAAATGGCCCATTTTTACCCATATGGGTAGAGACAAGGGCATGTGTCTCAGCCGTGTTGCTCGAGGGCCATTTTGAAATGAGCTTGGGCAGACCACACGGCCGCACACACGGGCGTGTGCTAGGCCATGTGGCCAAGTCAGTTTCGACCATGGGCTAGACACACGGGCGTGTGGTCAGCCATGTAGCCAAGTCAGTAGCCTCCCTAATTTTTCACACGGCCTGGCACACGGGCATGTTTTGTGGCTGTGTGGACAAGTTCGTATGTATGCCCTGTTTTGACACGGCCTGGCACACAGGCGTGTCTAAAGCTGTGTGAGGCACACTGCCTGTTCATACGGGCGTATGACCTGCATACCTTTGAAAACTATATAAGTTTTAAAAAAATTTGAATGGGCTCAGTTTAGTCCTGACCCCTTTCTAAAGTATGTTTAAGGTCTCGTAGACTTATATAAGGGACAATTGTGAATGATTATTATATGTTTTGATTATGTTATGCTTAAGTATATGTGAATGTTCTTATATGTCTGGTAATGACGGATGCGAGTTCTGGTGTTACATTTTTCTCCAATGAGCGTTGAGACACAAATGATTAGGCGATATCTGAATAATCGATCAGGATTTTAGCTTGTGAAACCAAATAATTGAGAAATGAATGCATAGCCTTAGTGAAGGTTCTTTGGTATAAACACGGATCGATGAAGCCACGTAGGAACCCGAGGAAGCTATGCGAAAATAGTACCCTAACCTATTCACTGGTAAGATTTTCGAGGACGAAAATCCCTAAGAGGGGGAGAGTTGTAATAGCCCATTTTTAAGTCAAATCAGAAATGTAGTTTCGGGACCACCAATTCGAAGTCAAAATATTTATTTTATTATTTTATTAAAGTTTACAGCTTGATAGAATTATTGTGTGAAAGTTTCGTAAAGAAATTATACTGTTTGAATGGTTAATTCGGTAAAAAGGACTAAATCGCGTAAAGTGTAGAACTTGTGTTCTATTAGCTAAAAGTGTGAAATAGATATAGAATATTAAAGTAAAGGTCCTGGAGTGGAAAATAGGCCATTTATGGGTTAGTGGATGATGATATTACGGCAATTGGTGTAATTTATAATAATTTTAAAGGTTAATTTAGTAAATTGGTAAATAATGTTAATATTAATAAAATAACAAAAGCCACCATCTTTCTTCTTCAACTTTTCCACCGAAATTTCAATGAACAAAAGCCATGGGAGAAGTTTGACATTCAACCAAGTTAATTCACAAGCATATTAAGATAAGTCGAGATTGAGTTTAGATCGGGGAAAAAGAAAGACTGACGAATAGTCGATAGTTATTATCCGAGCGATAAGAGGTAGGTTTGCATAATTAGAATCAAAATTTTAAATACTTGAAATAATTGTAATGAATGTGTATAATTGAATAGCTGATATACTTGGAATGTGAATACCTTATCGATATATTTTAATGGTTACTGAAGCCCTATTTGAACTGTAAGAATTCGTAGGATACCAGTGACATGTCACTAGGGTTACTGTTTAGGTCAAGATCCTGCATGTGTTGCAGACTCATCGCAGCTCGTATGAGCTTACCGATATATTAGCTCGTAAGAGCTTACTGTTTTCAGCTCGTTGGAGCTTACTGTTTCAGCTCATAAGAGCTTACCATTCTCAGCTCGTCAGAGCTTGCCGTTTCAGCTCAATAGATCTTATGTTCATCAACATAGGAGGAGCTTACTGATTATAGCTTGAAAGAGAAAAAATGATAATAAATTGATGAATGCTTGTGTTTAGGTATTTGGAAATTGAATTGAGTATACCTTATTTATTTCCTTGATTGTATAAATGGTAATTTTAATTCTGAATTATACAGGCTTACTAAGCTACAAAGCTTACTCTGTTTCTTTTTCCATGTTTTATAGAGGTTTGATAGCTCGCTCGTTTCAGACAAGTCAGAGTTACACATCACACTATCTAGTTTCCGATTGGTACTTTTGAACTTGTGAATATATGTAAATATGGCATTATAGGCTAGTACTAAAGATGATAAGTATGGTTACTTAAGATAATGATTTTGGTGCATTTTGTGGTATAATTTTAAGCCATGTGATTTGGCTAAACTTGATATTATGTTTTGGTATGTTTTGGTAAGTATTAGATGAAATGGAATTATGCAAATGATGTCTTATTATATGGTAGGCCTATGAATGGGAAATGTATGATATTAGCTAAGTATTTGAATACTATGAGGAAATGATATTATATGTGTACAAAATGTTATGTAATGGCTGCCAATTGGGTTTTAAAAATGTTACCATTTATGCTTGTGTATACATGTGAAAATAGGGAGGCATAATGGTGATAAACCATAAAAGTAACACATTCTAATCCTATACTTAGCATATTTTTGGATGATTTATCATATAATTTAGTGAATTAGATGCTTTTAATCCTTTAATTTCATGTTTTATACTCAGGAGAGCATAGGAAAACAAAGGAGCAGAAAACGGGCCAAAAACGAACAAAACGGGCTGATTGAAAGATTCACACGGCCAAGACGAATTCTATACGCCCATGTGGCAGCCCGTGTTGATATCGCTCTAGGTTTCCCAAATACACAGAAAAAGCCAATTTTTAGTGTTTCTGAGCATTCTAAATCTATATAAACACACTAGAAGTAGACCTAAGGAGGACACGCAGGGTAGAACACAGGAATTACTTGAAGAACGCCAACGGATTTAACTCAGAAGCAGGATCTCCTTCAAGATTGAAGATCTCCCTTCAATTTCTCTCAAAGTTTTTGAGTTTCTTTATGTTTTGTTATTTTCCTATTTTTGAGATGTTTTTCTACTACATTATGAACTAAACTTCCTAAATACCTAGGGAGGATGAAACCTAAGACGGATCTTGTTATTTACAGTTCTTGATTTAATGATAAATACTTGTTCTTGTTCTTAATTATGAGTTATTAATTCTTGCCTTAATATTTTCAGGATATTATTCCAAGTTTG
Organism: Gossypium anomalum; assembly: GCA_025698475.1. Lineage (NCBI taxonomy): Eukaryota > Viridiplantae > Streptophyta > Magnoliopsida > Malvales > Malvaceae > Gossypium > Gossypium anomalum. Next base: position 61,529,451 of record CM046968.1, on the reverse strand, counting down.
ATGTGCTTATTCAATGGAGCAAAAGCCTCTGTTTAAGAGTAGATCTCACATAATTAAGCAGAGTTGCATGCGACCCTAGAAATAGGGCGACATAAATCTGTCGGATTAGAGTCAAATCTAATAAGGGAATCCATAGATCAAGTTAATGCGAGAATAGGGGTTTTAATTAGAAAGAGATTTCAATTAATCAACCTAGAGTCAGTTGTTCTTAGTCTCGAAAGAGATATTAACATAATTTAGGGATTTCTATGGATCAAGACATGTGAATAAATCGTTTGATTTAGAATCAGAATAATAAGTTTAGTCTAGGTGGATTCTTCCTTGGGTATTGTTTTTATTATTAGTTTATTCGATTATTTTCTTCACTCTCTGTCGCGTTCAGTAGTTAATTAGTTAGTTAATTTTAAATTAAAATAAATCTCTTATATTTTAGGCTAAATAATAGAAAGAAAGTTAATCTAGTACTTTTAGTCTTTGTGGATACGATATTCTAGACTCACCATAACTATAATACCATTCGATAGATGCGCTTGCCTTAATCGTGATTGTAGTCTAGTTTAGCATTTCATAAAACGATCATCAAGTTTTTGGCGCCGTTGCTGGGGATTAAAATATTAGGAACGCTTGATTTTTATAACTTTAGCCATTTTTATTTTATTGCATTTATTTTTGTTTTTATTTTTATTTTTAATTACTAATTTTTCTCTTGTTTGCTTCTGGCATGTTTCTTTAGTTTATGACTAGAAGAAATCCGTCAGGACCTCTACTTTTTTACAGCAAAATTGAAAGCACAGCTCGCAAAAATCGTAGAGAAATAAGGCGAAGTCTATAGTATATAGAGGAAGAGCACGAGGACAATACCAATACTACTGAGGAGATGACTGAAAATTAGAATAATCCGCTAGACAATTAATCGATGTAGCCGCTGGTGGAACCCTAAATAACAAAACACCTGAGGAGGCTTATGAATTTATTGAAGAGATGTCACTGAATAACTATCAGTGGCAAGTCATGAGGACAAAGCCTAATAAAGCAGTCGATGTTTTGAACCTCGACACAGTCACTATGTTATCAAACCAGGTAGAGCTTTTAAATAAAAAGACTAATCACGTGGTTTAACCCTCTTTGCAGGAAAAATTTTTGAGTAACATCAATAAGCCAAGTTCTAGTTCATGCACTAGCAATGGAACCATCCATGAAAGACGAATGCTACAGATAGATGAACTAGACGAATGGAAAACTTATGGCAAGGAGGAGTAGAAGCAACACCATGATGAGTTTAATGAGAGAAACAATCGATTCAAGGTTGGGGACCAAGTCTGGTTAGACAAAAAGGACCCTTGAATTATCACTACAGAGCTCCACGAAAACGGAGCAACTCCTTTTACGATACTCAAAGTCTTTCCATACGGTACAGTCGAGGTAACCCATTCGCATTTTAGCACTTTTAAGGTAAACAGTATTCGACATAAACTTTATTTAAATAAAGAAAAAGACAGCGAGAAAGGGGAGTTTCGACTCCGTGATCCACCGTGACCATGTGAATATGAGGTAAAGTCGAGCTTAGACTCTAAATAAGTGCTTCTCGGGAGGCAACCCAAGCACTAACACCACTAACTAGTTTATTTTTATCTAATTTTCATGTCTAAAATGCAGATTTTGACCCATACGGCTGGACACACGGACATGTCCTAGGCCGTGTGACTTCATATGGGGGCAATAATGAATTACACGGGCGTACGACACGGCTGTGTAGACCACACGACCTGAACACACTGGCGTGTCCTAGGTCGTGTGAAAACTGAAGCTAAATTTTAAAATTTTAAATAAGTCAGAGAGCTACACGGGCGAGGCACACGGCCATGTGTTTAGACACACGGGCGTGTGGGATACCATATAGGCATGGGAGAAGTGAACAACGAAGCACACGGTCGTACAATACGGCTGTGTGTACCACAGGGCCTAGACACACTGGCGTGTCTAAGGCCATGTGACGAGTGGGCTATTAATTCCTCGACGAACACGGGCTGAAAGTCGAGCCACACTGGCGTGTAACATGGCAGTGTTGCCCAACACGGACTGTTACGCGACTGTGTCAAATTTAACCCCCCAATCCCTAATTTTCTTTTACTTTTGTCTTCTTCCCCAACCCTAGCCGCCTCAACACCCCCACCCTCACCGTCCGACCACTATCTAGCTCCCTTTCCCCTTTTCCTTTTTCCTTTCCCTTTCTTTTTCTCTTTCTTTTCTTCCTTCCCCCACCCTTTCTTTCCCTTTCTTTTCCTTTTCCCTCTCTTCTTTCCCTTTCCTTTCTCCCTCCAACCACCGACCGCCACACCCTAGCCCAAACCCCCTGACCGCCGGTCGCGCGAGTCTGTCACCTCTGACCTCCATTTAGCCGGTTTCCTCTTTAACTGTTTCTTTCTTTTACTACATTTGTTTATTTATTTCTTTTATTACTATTATTATTATTATTATTGTTATTATTATTATTATTATTATTAGGATTTCTTTCTATATCATTTTTCTTTTTATTATTATTAGTTATTTAGTTTATCAATTCTGGCTATTTTAGATATCTATTTGAATCTTAATTTTTCATACCTCACTTGCATTTTATTATTATTACTGCTGCTGTTTAGTAGGTTTATGACCATTTTTATGATGCATTCTTTTCTTTTCCCTTCTCTTGAGAGATTTGGCTAAGTGTTGCTTTTTTTGTTTCTAGTATTAGGATTATGTATTTGTTTATGGCTACTTTTACTATTATTTTTAGAATTTCCTGTTCATTATGGTTTTAGAAGTGAATTTTTATTTAAAATTATTTAGATTTTTTTTGCATAATTGTTTTGTGATGTTTTGATTATTGAGGCAATCTTTTATTTTTTAGGAACATTATGACGAACACTCGTGGCAAGTCCAAAGTCGCCATCCCCACTTCAATAAAGCGGAAGGGTCCTGGCATGACCTCTTCGAGCACCTCTGCCGAGGTTCTTCATCCTTACCTCCAATTCTCTACGGACACACCAGAGGACTTATTCCATCTCCTGCATGTGCGACCACTAGGTTTAGGCTGATGCATTGACTAGGCCGCGTTGGAGTAGGTCAGACTAGCTAATGAGGTCCGCACTTTCATTACTACGACACCATGGGACTGTTTCTTTGATATCGTCGAGCCCACATATATGGAGCTTACTTTAGAGTTTTTCTTGACGTTCTACCTTCAGCGTGTGATGTGATCGCATGACGAGTACAGTACCATTACATTTCGACTTGGTGGCTTGGTACGACATATGAGCCTCCCTGAGTTTGGTGCAGCTTTGGGCATCTACACCAATGAGTTTATGGGTGCCGATAACTTTCTTCACCTCTACCGTCACATCTATTACTCACCTTTGTGCTGTTGGACCGATCTTATAGCCTATCAGATCCTTGTGACGCGAGCTGCTTGAAGGCGACATCTCTTTCTCCGGCTCTACGATACATCCACGCCTTATTAGCTCACACTTTGACTGGCAGGAAAGAGATCACAGGAGTTGTAAGCACTATTGATGCGTACTATCCTTAGAGCATGGCGACCAGCCACATATTCAACTTAGCTTATTTTATTGCTCTTGCCTTTCGCCATCAGACAGATCGCCACAGGAAGGGCCCTATCTGTCAAGGCCCTTACGTGACTTGCCTCACTTGACACTTCGGTTTACTAGACACACTGGAGCAATCCTTGACCCTTACCTTAGTAGGTCAGATGTCCCCTCAAGGCATCTCAAGCATGATCCATATGAGGATGATAGAGCGATGACGTGGAGTGGACCCCCCTCAGTACAGACTAGTCCAATCTGGCATTCAACATGATCCAGAGGACTTCACTGATGATGTTCCTCCATATCACGAGGACCCACCACAGCCTCCACCATCGAGTCACTGATATGCTCCCTCCGCTGCTAGCTCTCTAGGAGTATCCTCCAAGGAGTTTGTTAGTTTCCGTCAGTACTGTGCTCAGAGGTTCGACAGTATTGATGCGACTTTACAGCAGATCTGTCAGTATCTTCATATCGCTCGTCCAGCGCCACAGACTCGTGACACTGATCAGTCTGATGATGAGGACCATTGAGTCTGATTATTTTATGTTTATGTTTATTTTTATTTTTATCTATCTTTTATTTTTCTTTTTATGTTTATCTTGTTTTCCTATTTTGAACTTTATTTTAATTACTACGGTTGTTTCTTAACGAGTAACCATTTAATCTTCTTCAAGCATTGTGTTTATTTTCTTATCAATTGCTCAAAATTTTGCACTACCCCTACATTTATCTACAACTCCGCTTTTCACTATTCTGGGAAATTCATCCACTATTCAGGGCAGTTTCAATTATCTCTCTATCTTATGATATTTTGTATCTATTATGATTTATATTTGTTTGTACATTGAGGACAATGTACATCTTAAGTGTGGGGAGGTTATTTATATGATTATTTGAAAATCCCTAAATTATGCCTTGTGTTTAAGCAATGTTCTCATACTACTATTAGAATGAATTTCTTTTGATTTATGATTATCATCGATGTGTTTTAGATTAAATTTATAGGTAATTGTGCATTGATTTTTTAAACTTTAAGACATTAGAGAATCAAGCATGACAAGTCTATTTTTCAGAATTAAAAATATTTTAGGATGTTTCACTAAATTGAGGTATTACCTTGAAGTTTGAAATTCGCAATGATTGACATCAAAAGCCATAATTTTTGTGAGATTTTGAGCCTTTAGAGCATACATTTTTTTCGTGCTCACTTTATTATTGGTTATGAGTGTGTCAATATTGAATTGTTACTCAAGAACTTGCTTTGATTATACATGTCGAGACCACACCTTTGATTTGATATACTGAGATGATAGAGGCACCTAGGTTTTAACCCACTTACCCCCCAAAAAAGAAAACCTACCTTCACAATTAACCCTTAGTGAACCCCTTTGAGCCTAACAAACCATTTCTTTATTTTTCTTTAACATTAACCCATACATCATACATTTTGATTCACTGCGAATTTTTCCTATTTTATTGATTCTGTTTTTGTCGAGATTTGATTTGGTTAATTGCCTAACTATGTTATTTTATTTTATTTTTATAATTTTCTCTTATTATTGATTCAGTAAAAAAAACATATATGTTGATTATTATTAGTTCTTTGTTTTGAGCTTAAGTAGTTAATTTTATATTCTGAGAAGAAGCTCACGTTTATCTTTAATAAATTCAATTGATGTAATTATTTAGTGTTAGTTTATTTTTCTAGTTAGGTAATTTATTAATTCGATCTCGATTCTAACCTTTTTTTTTTCAGCCTTTATCCACACCTTTAACTCATGCCCCGTTACATCCCTTTAATGACCTCTTGATTTGTGTATCATCTCATTTATAGTGGTGGAGATTTTATTTTCACGCAAGCTTATGGTAATAATTTTTCATGTTTGACTTTTGAGTGCTTAGTTTTTGAACCTTAAACACTTTGAGTGCTTTGAGTGAATCTTTAGTGAGGATGTCAATTCTTGTTAGTTTTGGATTAAAGGTAATTATTTAGATAAGAGTAAGTAATATGTTTTCTTGCTTTAAAAATGCTAGACTTTGATTGCTTGTGCATTTAGTCCTCTTTTAGTTGAATTATCAATGTATGATTATTTGTGAAATTATGATAAGACATTATTGATGAGAATTATGAATTAAGAGACTTTAATTTTAATTGTGAGTTGAGAATTTTGCTTGAGGACAAGCAAACGCTTAAGAGTGGGGATATTTGATAAACCATAAAAGTAACACATTCTAATCCCATACTTAGCATATTTTTGGATGATTTATCATATAATTTAGTGAATTAGATGCTCTTAATCCTTTAATTTCATGTTTTATACTCAGGAGAGCATAGGGGAACAAAAGGACCAGAAAACGGGCCAAAAACAAACAAAACGGGCTGATTGAAAGATCCACACGGCCAACACGAATTCCACACAGGTGGAGCACACGCTCGTGTCGATATCGCTCCAGGTTTCCCAAATACGCAAAAAAAGCCAATTTTTAGGGTTTCTGAGCATTCTAAAGTCTATATAAACACACTAGAAGTAGACCTAAGGGGGACACGCAAGGTAGAACACAGGAATTACTCGAAAAATGCCAACGGATTCAGCTCGAAAGCAGGATCTCCTTCAAGACTGAAGATCTCCCTTCAATTTCTCTCGAAGTTTTTGGGTTTCTTTATGTTTTGTTGTTTTCCTATTTTTGAGATGTTTTCATACTACATTATGAACTAAACTCCTAAATACCTAGGGAGGATGAAACCTAAGACGGATCTTGTTATTTAAAGTTATGAATTTAATGATAAATACATGTTCTTGTTCTTAATTATGAGTTATTAATTCTTGCATTAACATTTTCAGGATATTATTTCAAGTTTGATGTGCTTATTCAGTGGAGCAAAAGTCTCTCTTTAAGAGTAGATCTCACATAATTAAGCGGAGTTGCATGCAACCCTAGAAATAGGGCGACATAAATCTGCCGGGTTAGAGTCAAATCTAATAAGGGAATCCATAGATCAAGTTAATGCGACAATAGGGATTTTAATTAGAAAGAGATTTTAATTAATCAACCTAGAGTCAGTTGTTCTGAGTCTCGAAAGAGATATTAACATAATTTAGGGATTTCAACGGATCAAGACAAGTGAATAAATCGTTTAATTCAGAACCGGAATAATAAGTGAAGTCTAGGTGGATTCTTCCTTGGGTATTGTCTTTATTATTGGTTTATTTGATTATTTTCTTCACTCTCTGTCGCGTTCAGTAGTTTATTTGTTAGTTAATTTTAAATTAAAACAAATCTCTTATATTTTAGGCTAAATAATAGAAAGAAAGTTAATACTAGTACTTTTAGTCCTTGTGGATACAATATTCTAGACTCACCATAACTATACTACCATTCGATAGGTGCGCTTGCCTTAATCGTGATCGTAGTCTAGTTTAGTGTTTCATAAAACGATCATCAAATTGCTTTGTAAATAGCCTATTTTTGTCCACGTGGACAGAGACACGGGCATGTGTCTTAGCCATATGTGATACACGATCATGTGGTACAAGTTAGTATGCTCACATGGTCTCACACATAGGCGTGTGACCGGCTGTGTGGTACTAGTTAGTATACCCCTAATTTGGCACACGGCCTAGCGCACGGGCGTGTGACTTGGTCGTGTTACATAAGTCAGTGTACTCTTCATTTTTCACAAGGCCTGGAACACGGGCGTGTCTTTGGCCATGTGATGAAAGTTAGTATATATGCCCTGTTTCCACACGGCCTAAGACACGGGCGTGTCTACTAGCCGTATGAGGCACACGGCCGGTTCACACGGGCATGTGGTCCCTGTATGTTTGAAATTTTTCTAAGATTCCAAAATTTTCATATATTATTGGTTTAATCCTGAACTATTTCTAAAGCATGTTTAAGGACTCATAAATCCTTATAAGGGACAATATGATAGTGTTGAATGGTATTTGATTATGACTGCATAAATGTATGAGTTTTGTATGTTAAGTGATGTGTATTGATAGTAATATCTTGTAAACCTACTCCGGTGACGGATACGGGTTAAGGGTGTTACACTCATTGATTCTCATCTAAGGTGCATGCAACGTGACCAATAAATGCGAGGCACACCCCACGAATCTCCACCTTGACTTGTATTTATGACGCTTTGTTTTCCATGCCCCGTCATGGGCTAAATTTGAATTTGTAGAACGTTAATCAAGTCTAAACCGTGCTCAAATTTGGAAACTGAAAGACTCCTAGTCTTCAAATTAAGGTTCTACAATGCAACAAGTGTAACACCCCTAACCCATATCCGTCACTGGAATAAGGTTATGAGGTATTATTGATCAAAATACAACATATAGCATTCATTCTTATACATCATTCAATACAACCACATTGTCCTTTATAAAGACCTACGAGGCCTTAAACATGCTTTAGAAATGGTTCAGGACTAAACTGATAACATACGATAATTTTGAAAAACTTAGAAATTTTTCAATCATACAAAGGTCACACGCCCGTGTGAACAAGTCATGTGCCTCACATGGCTAGTAGACATGCCCGTGTCTTAGGCCATGTGGAAATAGGGCATACATACTAACTTGCATCTCACGGCCAAGGACAGGTCTATGTGCCATGTTGTGTGAAAATTGGAGAGTATACTAACTTGGGTCACACGGCTAACCACACACCCGTGTGTCCAGGCCGTGTGTCCTTTAGGGGTTATACTGACTTATAACACATGGCCAGTCACACGCCCGTGTGGACAAAAATAGGCCATTTGCAAAGCCTATTTGCCACCCTTTTTGCACATACTTACTCAAGCTCAGAAGCTATCATTTTAAGACACAATTATGCAACCAAAAGTCATCATCCAATACATAACCATACCATATCCATTTCAACTAAATTCAATACTCAATTCCATATCATTTACCTAATCAAATACCAAACAATTTAATTTGCTTTACTAAGCATAATTTACATGTATAATTCATTTAGCAAGACTAATCCAACCATACATAACAACTTCAACTCCATTCATTCATTATAAGTCTATTACCAAACATTAAAAGTAGAACTATTTGTACATTCATAAGCATCAACAAGTTCATCATTTTATGCCACCTTAAATGGCCAAAATACATATCCATCAGACATACCAAAATGGCTCAAGCTTATACGTGCCATATACCATATATACATAACTTTAAAAGTACCAAAATAGATTATCGATAGTGCAATGAAATCTCTAACGATTCCTGGATCCGAGCTAGCTTTATGGAGCTATAAAACATCGAAAATTAAATAAAATAAGCTATAAAGCTTAGTAAGTCTGTATGTGAACATGAAATAATCACAACATTCATATAGCAATTCAAAATAGATAATATCATTAACATTTAAAGCATCAATTCATGAGCTAACATCAAATTTATTCATATCATCATTCATGAGTTCTCAACTTCATCTCACTCGATACTTGAATAGTTTTGCCGTACATACCTGTACCGATACTTTTCTATTTCTCATCATTACTCTTATCAAACCTCTCTAGTTCATAAGAGCTTACGATGAAAATTCATCGATTTTTCGATGCCATAGTCCAACTATGGTCTTACACATACATTGCCAAGGCCCTGTCGTGGTCTTTCATTCACATGCCATAACCCAGTTATGGTCTCATTATTCGATTGCCATAGCCCGGCTATGGTCTTACTCAACAACTTACTTTACTAAACTTGTACATTTCATGTAATATCTCAAAATTTATCTAATAGAATAAATACTATCTCTATTTCATTCACTCAATAAATGTATACACATTTAAGTTCAATTATACGAACTTACCTTGTATTCGGAATTGACAGATCGGATCAACTACTCGATAGCTTTGCTTTTCCCCTGATCTAAATCTGAATTCTTTCTTTCTTGATCTATATGAATTCAAAATTGACTTATTCAATTACATATTCTTTCAATTTAGTCCAAAAATACACATTTAGGCATATTTGCATATTAGTCCCTAAACTTTCACATTTTTACAATTTAGTCCTTATTTCAGAAATACACAAAGTTCACATAAGTTCACTATACTCTAGCTTAGACGAATTACCTATAGGTCCCTAGCAACCCATAACTTTCATTTATTTCATATTTCAACCCTTCAATTTACACATTTCACAATATAATCCCTATTTGACATTTTTGTCAAAAATCACTTTACAAAACATTAAAATCTATCATCAACCTTTCATATTTCATCATTAAACATCAAAGAACTCATGGATTCAACAATGGAAACTCTCAAAATCTTTAACAGTTTTGAAACTAAAGGTACAGGCTAGCTAGATTAAGTTGCAACGATTACAAAAACATAGAAATGATTAAAAACCGAGAAAAAATTACTCACCAATTAGACTATGCAATAGCCGAACCTTATAAAGCTTCAATGGCTTCTCCAAATATAAATTTTCGATGGTGGAAGATGATAATATGAATATAATTTCTTTTTGTTTTATTAATTAACTTTTAATTATCAAATACCAATATTAACCTTTGTTATAAACTTATAAAATCATATGATGGATGTCTAATATTGTCTACCAACATTTCAAGTGGTCTAATATCATCATAAGGACCTTAACTTTAATAAACCATAGCTATATAACACCTTTAACAAGTAGAATGCAACTTTTTCATTTTATGCAATTTAGTCCTTTTTTTCAAATTGAGCAATTAAACGATAAAATTAGCTCACGAAATTTTCACACATACATGCTATCATTTTGTAAACACCAAAAATAATACTAAAATAATATTTTTTGACATCGAATTTGTGGTTTTGAAACCACTATTCCGATTTAGCTAAAACCGGGCTATTACAACTCTCCCCCCTTAGGGATTTTCGTCCTCGAAAATCTTACCAGCGAATATGTTCGGGTATTGTTTTCTCATAGCATCCTCGGGTTCCTATATAGCTTCTTCAGCCCCATGTCAATTCCATAATACTTTCACTACTGCGATTATCTTATTTCTCAGCTCTTTGATCTCACGAGCTAAAATTCGAATCGGTTCTTCAGCATATGACATATCTGGTTGAATTTCAACCTTGGTCAGGGAAATGACATGTGAAGGGTCGGATCGATATCTTCGTAGCATCGATACATGAAAGCATTATGTATTTTTTCTAACTCAGACGGTAAAGATAACCGATATGCCACTGGCCCAACTCGCTCAATAATCTCATACGGTCTGATGAATCGTGGACTCAATTTCCTTTTTTGACCAAACCGTAATATCTTTTTCCATGGTGACACTTTCAAAAACACTTTATCCCCAATCTGAAACTCAATGTCTTTCCATTTCAAGTCTGCGTACGATTTCTGTCGATCCAAAGCTACTTTCGAACTATCGCGAATTACTTTTACTTTTTCTTTAGTCTCTTTGATCAGATCAACCCCATGAATCTTACTCTCACTAAGCTCAGTCCAGTACAATGGTGTTCGGCATTTACGATCGTATAGAGCTTTGTACGGTGCCATTCTAATACTCAATTGAAAACATTATTGTAAGAAAATTCAATCAGCGGTAGATATTTCTCCCAGCTACCTTCAAACTCAAGAATGCAACATCGAAACATATCCTCAAGTATCTATATAACTTGCTCAGATTGACCATCCATTTCCTGGTGAAATGCAGTGCTAAAATACAGCTTTGTACCTAAAGCTTCTTGCAATTTCTTTCGAAATCGCGATGTAAATTTTGAATCCCTATCCAAAATAATAGATAGAAGCACTCCGTGCCATCGAACAATCTCTGAGATATACAACTTCGCCAATTTATCAAGTGAGTAATTCGTACGTTCCAGAATGAAATGAACTGATTTCGTCAATTTGTCAACAATAACCCAGATCGCATCTTTCCTTTTCGGAGATAAGGGCAAACCTGATACAAAATTCATTGTTACTCTATCCCACTCTCACTCAGGAATCATAATAGGTATAATAAACCTGACGGGACTTGATGCTCAGCCTTAACTTGTTGACAAATCAAACATTTCAAAATAAATTCTGAGATATCTCGTTTCATACCATGCCACCAATAAAACTATTTCAAATCATTATATAGTTTCGTGCTTCCCAAATGTATTGATAAACGACAACTGTGTGCTTTGTTTAAAATCTTCTGAATAAGCTCAAAATTTCTTGGTACACATATTCTATCACGAAACATCAAACATTCATCAGGCCCTATTTAAAACTCTGAATCAGAAGTCGAATCACACTGAGTTTGTTTTTTCTTGCAATTTATTATCAAATTTTTGAGCCTCATAAATCTGCTGTAGAAATAACAGTCTTGTTTTCAACTCGGCTACTATCGAACCATCGTCAGACAAAACTAATTTTGTGTTCAAAGCATGTAAAGCAAGTAAAGACTTTCGGCTCAAAGCATCAGCAACTACGTTCACTTTCCATGGATGATAATCAATCACTAATTCATAGTCTTTTAACAATTCTAACAATCTTCGCTATAATAAATTTAATTCTTTTTGAGTCATCAGATATTTCAAGCTTTTGTGATCGATAAAAATATGGCATTTCTCACCAAACAAGTAATGACACTAAATTTTCAATGCAAATATTAACACAGCTAATTTGAAATCTTGCGTCGGATAATTTTTTTCATGCGGCTTCAACTGTCTCGAGGCATAAACTATATCTTTGCCTTCCTGCATCAAAACACAACCTAGGCCATTTAATGATGCATCACTAAAAACTACGAATTCTTTACCCGACTTAGGCTGAACTAACACTGGTGCCTCTGTCAATAATGCTTTCAACTATTCGAAACTCTGTTGACACTTTTCTAACCATTCAAATTTAACATCTTTTTGAATCAATATCGTCATGGAAGTCGTAATCATCGAAAAACCTTTTACAAATCGTCTATAATAGCTGGCTAGTCCTAGAAAACTATGGACTTCAGATACATTTCTCAAAGGCTTCCAATTTATAATCGCAGAAATTTTATTCAGGTCAACTCGGATACTCGCAGCTGAAACTATATGTCCCAGAAAACTAACCTTTCGTAGCCAAAACTCACATTTGCTGAACTTTGTAAACAACTATTTATCCCTCAAAGTTAGTAACATGATTCTCAAATGTTCAACATGCTCTGATTCGTCTCAAGAGTAAACCAAAATGTCATTAATAAACACAACTACAAATCGGTCTAAATACGGCCTAAAGATCTGGTTCATCAAGTCCATATAAATAGCAGGTGCATTTGTTAGTTTGAAAGTCATAACAAGAAATTCATAGTGTCTGTACATTGTTCTAAATGCAGTCTTAGGCACATCGGAGTCTTTAACTCACAATTGGTAATAACCCGATCTCAAATCAATTTTTGAAAACACTGTTGCCACTTTTAAATGATCAAATAAATCATCTATTCGAGGTAAAGGATATTTGTTATTGATCGTCCCTTTGTTGAGCTGTCGATAGTCTATACACATTCTCATCCTGCGATCTTTCTTTTTCACAAACAACACCAGTGCAACCCAAGGGGAGAAACTCGGTCTAGCAAAACCTCTATCTGTCAGTTCTTGCAACTGAGCTTTTAATTCTTTTAAGTCTATCGGAGCCATTCTGTACAGAGCTATTGATAGCGGTGTTGTACCCGGTACTAATTCAATACCAAACTCAACCTCTCTAATACGCGGTAAACCCTGTAACTTTTTAGGAAATACATCTGGATACTCACACACAACTGGTACTAATTCAAACTTTATTTTTGTCACTTTCGTATCAAGTACATAGGCAAGATAAGCTTCACACCTTTTTCTCACATATCTTCGAGCTAACATAGACGAGATCACAACTGGCAAACTATTCAGATCATCAAATTGAATTCTAATAGTCTCATTGTTCTGGCATTTCAGTTCAATTGTCTTTCGTCTACAATCCACTATAGCATTATGCATAACTAACCAATCCATACCCAAAATCTCATCAAATTCATCGAATGGAAACAATATTAGATTAGTCGAAAAACAAAAATTTCAATGTATTAACAGACAATTCTTATAGACTTTGTTGACCAAAACACATTTTCCTAAGGGTTTTGATACTCTAATCACAAATTCAGTAGACTCTATAGACAAATTCTTACTGGATACTAAATTTATACATATATAAGAATGAGTTGATCCCGAATCTATCAATACAATCACATTAGTATCATAGAGAGTGAAAGTACCGATGATAACATCTGGAGATGGCGCTTCTTCGCGAGTGCGAATCGCGTCGGCTCTGGCAGGTGCTCTAGCATCAGATCTCACAACAGTATCTTGAGTTGCACCTCTACCACCACTTACATTTCCAACATTACGAAATGATCTTCCTCTCATATTAGGGTTGCTCGATCTTACATTCTGAGACTTATCTTTTTCATCTAGCTTAGGACAATCCTAAATGAAATGTTCATGCGAGCCACATCTAAAACAGGCTTTATCATTCAATCTACACTCTCCAAAATGTCATTTTCTACATCGTCCACATTCAAGTTTATTTGATCTAACGTTACCCACACTTGCCACTGATACAGTTGGAGTTTTTGAACTTGTAATTTTCTTCCCACGATCTCTATTAGAGTATTCCACTGGTGTATTTGATAGACTAAATAAATCTTGAGATTTCTTTGATGAAGAGTGATACAGCTTACTCATTGATCTTTTTCTCAAGTCTCTAGCTTCTGATTCTGCTTTTCTCATTTCTTTGCTAAGATCCTCAGCTTTACAGGCCCTTTCAACTAGAACTACAATTTTTTTCAACTCTAGAATTCCGACTAGTAGTTTTATATCTTCGTTCAATCTGTCAATGAACTGTTTACACATAATCTTCTCAGTAGTGCATGCTTCCTTAACCGTACGAACTCTCTATCATACTCGGTGACAGTTTTGCAGCCTTGTTTTAAATCTAAAAATTCTTTATGCTTTTGATCAAGGAATTACTGGCTTATATCTTTCTTTTGGAACTCCGCCTGAAAGAATTCCCAGGTCACTCTTTCTGTTGGAACCACAGATTTTAGCGTGTTCTACCATTGATATGCAGTATCTCTCAACAAGGATACAGTACATTTAATACATTCATCAGGAGTACAAGATAATTCATTGAATACTTGAATCGTATTTTCAAGCCAGAACTTAGCTCTCTCAGCATCATCATCCACAGTAGCTTGGAACTCTTCAGATTCATGTTTACAAATCTTGTCTACTGGCGTTTTGTTCAACTGTATTAGATCTATAACTTGAGGAACAACATGGATTTGTTGAGGATTAAGTGGGGGTCGGGGTTGTTGAACAACCGGATTAGTACGAATGTATTGCGTGAACCATTCGTTAATCATCTGGAAAAAGGCTTCTTTAGCCTCACCTCCGTGACCACTCAACACGGGTCTAGATTCAGTAGGCGCTGTCCCTTGAGCAGGAGCTGGTGCATTACTCTCTACATCATCCGCTATAGCTCGTTTGGGATCCATTACTATACAAAAACACAATTTAAACTGTCAAGAATCATCACACTATCACAGAATATATATGGCATGTATAGCTAGACTCTCACACACGCTACGTTAGTCCTAGAATCGATTAAACCGTAGTTCTGATACCAATAAAATGTAATACCTCGTAACCTTATTTCGATGACGGATATGGGTTAGGGCTATGAACAGGCCATGTGCCTCACACGGCCTTAGACACGCCCGTGTGTCTAAGTCATGGCAAAACAGGGCATAGCTACTAACTTGCCCACATGGTTACAAGACACGCCCGTGTCTATTGGCCGTGGTCGAGCCTAACTTGGGCCACACGGCTAGCCACACGCCCGTGTGCTTTGGTCGTGTTCGGGCTTGACTTACAATTGTAGGGTACCCCAAGGGACACACGATCGTGCAACAAAGCTGTGTGTCACATATGGCTGAGACAAACGCTCGTGTCTCTACCCATGTGGACAAAAATAAGCCATTTGAATAGCCAATTTGCCACCCCAATTTGGTCAACATACAAGCAATGAAAACAAGCATATTTGCACCACCATTTCAGCCAATTTCAACCCCAAAACATAAACCATTCATATCATATAATAGTCACCCAAATCCATACTCATAAAACTTACCAATTCATACCAAAATATAAGGTAAGATCATATCAAAAACATCATTCAATTTCATGCCATGAACTTATCAAACTTACCATCTTCTTTATCCAACTACAATATACCACAAATGCAAACTATTATCACATACCAAAAGCCATTATCAACTATGATTTTAAACACCAACTAGCCAAATCACATGGCTAAGTATATACATCACAAAACGTAATCTTACAATTACTAGCCTATACATGCCATACTTCGAAAATATACATTATCAAAAGTACCAAAATGAAGTTCGATAGTGAGGTGATGATTTTTGACGATCCCAAAACTCACAGTAGCTTTGATAACTATAAAACAATGCAAACACACGTAAAGTAAGCTTTCAAAAGCTTAGTAAGCTCATACTAAAATCATCAACAGTGTATAAAACATAAAACATCAACACATAAGTGTTTACAATTTCTCAAATCATCAATTCAAATCTACACCAACATAATTCATATATTCATACCAATTCAATGAACCTGACATTCATAATATCATCTACCACATAGGATCGTACATGCCTGAATCTTCCTGTACTTATTCATTTTCATTCTCACCTCTTGTTTGAATATTTTAAGACTTCCCGTAAATTATTCATACTTTAAACATCCGCACACTTAGTGCTGTAAAGGTTAGCCGAAGCTAGAACAATTTTGCACGCTTAGTACTATCTCAATTAATCGAAGCTAAGTCGGTATTGCACACTTAGTGCCTCATATAACCGAAGCTAGTTTAAATCACACACTTAGTCTAAATACCATTGATTTATCATTGTATTCATCCATACCAAACATATATACAATCTATGTATAATCAAAAGATCAAAACATGCTTATAACATCATATTTTGCATACGAACTTACCTCGTACTAGGAGTTGTTGACTAGGACTATTTTACTCTATAATCTTAGTCTTCCCTCGATCTAAGTTCGAACTCCTCTTTTCTTGATCTAAATGTATTAAAAATTAACACTTTTATTCACCAAATCATTCAAAACAATCCATTGACACATATTTAGGACATTTTGCAAACTAGCCTTCACATTTTCACATTTCGACACTTTAGTCCTTAATTCACAAAATCACAAAATACACATAATTCGAATATACTCATGCTTGGCCGAATTATACTATCTCTCATACAAGTCCATAAATTTCATTTATTTCACATTTTAGTCCTTCAAAATAACATTTTTACAATTTAGCTCAAATTACTCAATTTCATCAAAAATCCAAAGACAACATGTAAACCCAATATCAAACATTCATATTTCATCATATAACATCACAAAGCTCATGAATCCATCCATGGCGCATTTCAAAATCATCAACAAAATTAGAAATTAAGGCATGGGTTCGATAATATACGAAGCAAGGATTATAAAAATGTAGAAATTATCAAAAATTGAGCAAAACACATACCTCAATTTGGCTACACAAGAACCGAATATCAAAACCCTATTTTTAGCTCTTTTCCTTGCTTCGTTTGGCCAAGAAGATGATAAAATGGCCATTATTTTCACTATGTTTATTATAAATGATTTAATAATACGATCATCATTTTAGCCTTAATGAATTAATATTAAAAGTCCACTAACTCTAGGCATAATGGTCCATCCATTCTTCAAATGGTTTTATAACATTATAAGGACTTTATAATTAATAAGTCATGAAAATTAAGCACTTTAACTACTAGCACACAGTTTTTACATTTTACGTGATTTAGTCCTTTTATCAAATTAAGCACACATACGATTAAATTTTCATATGAAACTTCCACACCTACTAATTCATTCATATTAAGCACGAAAAATAATATTTAAATTTTTTTTAACTAAAATTTGTGGTCCCAAAACTATTATTCCGACTAGGGTCAAAATCGGACTGTTTCAAAATCAACTCTGTGAATCTGATTCTCTCTGAGTCCAGTCCAATACAAGGGTGTTCGGCACGTACGCCCATACAATGCCTCATACGGTGCCATTTTCAAACTCGACTGAAAACTTTTGTTGCAGGCAAATTCTACCAACGGTAAGTACTTTTCCCAGCTACCTTGGAACTCAAGAACATAGCACTGTAACATATCTTCAAAAATCTGAATTATCCTTTTGGATTGACCGTCAGTTTACGGATGAAAAATAGTACTAAAATCCAATTTCGTAACTAACACTTCTTGTAACTTTTTCCAAAATCGTGAAGTGAACCTCAGATCTCTATCCGATATAATTGACAAAGGTACTCTGTGTAATCTCACTATTTCAGAAATATACAACTCGACTAACTTATCAAGTGAGTAGTCGATACGTACCAGTATAAAGTGAGATAACTTTGTTAATCGGTCTACAACAACCCATACAGCATCTTTCTTTCTAGGTGTCAAAGGCAAACCCGTCACAAAATCCATAGTAATACAGTCCCATTTCCACTCGAGAACCATTATAGGCTAAAGTAAACCTGAAGGTACTTGGTGTTCAACTTTCACCTGCTGACAAATCAAACATTTATAAACAAACTATGAAATGTCTCTTTTCATTCCCGACCACCAATACACTTTCTTCAAATCGTTATACATTTTCGTACTAGTTGGATGAACAGATAAACATCCATTATGTGCTTCATGCAAAATCTTTTGAATCAACTCAGATTTTTTAGGAACACAAATCCTATCTCGAAACATTAAGCAACCATCGGGACTAATCTGAAAATCTGGTTCAATACTCGACTCACACTGAACTCTCTTGTCTTGTAACTCATTGTCACTTTTCTGAGCTTCATAAATCTCTTGGAGAAACATCGGTCTAGCTCTCAACTCGGCTAGAATAGAAGCATCATCTAATAAAGCTAATCATGTATTCATAGCCCTCAATGCAAACAAAGATTTCCTACTCAAGGCATCGTCGACCACATTCGCCTTTCCCAGGTGGTAGTCAATCACTAGCTCGTAATCTTTTATCAACTCTAGCCACCTTTGTTGTCATAAGTTCAAATCCTTTTGAGTCATCAAGTACTTTAGACTCTTATGATCTGTAAACATTTGGCATTTCTTGCCATACAATTAGTGTCTCCAAATCTACAATGCAAACACAATGGCGGCCAGCTCCAAATCATGGGTCGGATAATTTTTCTCATGTGGCTTTAGCTGCCTCGAGGCATAAGCTATCACCTTACCTTTTTGCATAAGTACACAACCCAATCCATTCAAGGATGTGTCACTATAAACTACAAATTCTTTTCTCGGTTCAGGTTGTACTAAAACTAGAGTCTCAGTCAACAATGCCTTTAGTTTCTCAAAACTCTGTTGGCACTTTTCCATCCATTCGAACTTGACATCTTTCTGTAACAACCTCATTATTGGAGTAGCAATCATGGAAAATTCTTTAACAAACCGTCTGTAATAACCGGCTAAGCCTAGAAAGCTTTTAAACTCTGACACATTCCTCGACTGTTTCCATTCAACAATAGCCGAAATTTTACTCGGATCAACTCTAATACCATCACCTAAAACAATGTGACCCAAAAATCTAGCTTCTCTAAGCCAAAATTTGCTTTTACTAAACTTAGCGTATAACTGTTTGTCTCTCAAAGTTTGCAAAACCATTCTCAAGTGCTTGGCATGCTTGGTCAGTATATCGTCAATAAAAACAACCACAAATTTATCCAAATATGGTCAGAAAATTAGGTTCATTAAATTCATAAATACCACGGGAGCATTTGTTAAACCAAATGGCATAACCAAAAATTCATAGTGACCATACCTTGTCCGAAAGGTAGTTTTTGGCACATCCGAGTCCTTAACTCTCAACTGGTAGTAACCGGACCTCAAGTCAATCTTGGAAAATACTGCGGCTCCCTTCAATTGGTCAAACAAGTCATCGATTCTTGGCAAGGGATACTTGTTCTTTAAGGTTACCTTATTAAGCTATCGGTAGTTTATACATAGTCTCATTGAACCATCCTTCTTCTTCACAAATAGCACCGGTGCACCCCATAGAGAATGACTAGGTTTCACAAAACCTTTATCCTTTAATTCTTGTAATTGAACATTCAACTCCTTTAATTCTGTTGGAGCCATCCTATACGGAGCAATCGAAATAGGAGCAATGTTAGGAATTAACTCAATACCAAACTCAACTTCCCTACCCAGAGGTAATCCGGGCAACTCTTCTTGAAACACATCTGGATACTCACATACTACCGCCACTAATTCAATTTTTAACTCAGACTCTTTTGTATTTAGTACAAAGGCAAGATAAGCTTCATAACCTTTTCTTATACATTTCTGAGCAATCATAGAAGAAATCACTACAGGTAAGCTATCCGATTCATCTGGTTTAACCCAAAGAATATCACCACTTTTGCATTTCAATTCAATGATTTTCCTTCCACAGTTTACTACTACATCATGCATGGTCAACAAATCCATACCAAGTATTATATCAAATTCATCAAACGGCAAAAACATAAGATTAGCCGGAAAACAATTACCTTTAATCATTAAAGGGCAATTCCTACATACTTTGTCAACTAACATATGTATGCCTATAGGGTTTGACATTTTTATCACAAATTCTATAGACTTAACAGGCATACTCATGCTAGACACCAATTTCACACAAATATACGAATGGGTAGATCCCAGATCAATCAAAGCAACAATATGAGTATTATAAAGAGAAAAAGTACCCGTAATCACATCAGGAGATGAAGCCTCTTTGCGATCGCGAATGGCATAAGTCCTCGCAGGTGCCCTACCTTAGGGTCTCACAGCTGGATCTCTAGGTGCATTCTTACTACTCGCTCCATTTCCCAAATTTCTCTATGGTCTCCCTCTAGAAATAGCATTGCCTGATCTTGCACTCAGAAATATCTTCTTATCAACCATATCAGGGAAATCTCTAATGAAATGATCTTGAGAACCACACTTAAAACAAGTTCCATCATTAGCTCAGCACTCGCTGAGGTGACGTCTACCATATTGTGAACACTCCGGTCTACTCGGTCGGGCATTACCAAAACTAGTAATTGAAGTAGTCTGAGCTTTTGAAACCAAGTTCTGCTTACCCTTATTTCTATTTGAGTACCCAACTGAAGCACTCGATCGAGTATTAAAATCTCTCGGTTTCTTGGATGAGGACTGCAGTGACTTACTCATCTGCCTTTTCTTTGAATCTCGAGACTCAAACTCAGCTTTTTTTTTCTCTTTAGCTAATTCCTCGGCCATGCAAGCTCTCTCAACCAGTACAACAAACTCTTTTAATTCTAGGATGCCAACCAGTAATCGGATGTCCTCATTTAATCCATCCTCAAACCTTTTACACATGATGGCCTCAGTCAATACACACTCCCAGGCATACTTACTGAGTCTTACGAACTCACGCTCATACTCTGTTACAGACATTCGGCCCTATTTTAACTTAAGAAATTCCTTTCTCTTCTAATCAATAAACCTTTGGCTAATGTACTTCTTACGGATCTCTTCTTAGAAAAATTCCCAATTAACTCTCTCCCTTGGTGTAACTAACACAAGGATGTTCCACCACTGAAAGGCCGAGTCTCTCAAGAGTGACACAACACATTTCATGCATTCCTCAGGTGTGCATAATAATTCATCAAATACTTTGATGGTATTCTCGAGTCAGAACTCTGCCCTCTCAAGGTTATCATATATACTAGCTCGGAACTATTTTGCCCCTCGCTTTTAAATTTTATCCATCGGAGGACTATTTAATCTCATAAAATCCATACCTTTGGGTGCTACAGGAACAGGCTAAGGAATAGGTGAGGGTGGAGGGGGTTCAGCGTTTGGGTTCATTCAAACGAACTCTGTGTACCAGGTATTCATCATATGGAGAAAGGCTTCCCTAGCCTCTTCTCCCCCTTCCTGACTCACAGTCACAGGTTTACTCTCAACTAGCACTACCCCTTGAGCGGGAGCCGGTGCATTACTTTCTACATCATCAGCTTTAGCTTGATTGGGATCCATCACTATATGAAAACACAATTTAAAAGGTCAAGAGTCGTCACACTATCATAATTCATTTATGGCATGTAAAACTAGACTCGTACACATGCTATGTTAGTCTAAGAATCAACTAAACTATAGCTCTGATACCACATGTAACACCCCTTACCCGTATCCGACACCAAGATAGAGTCCGAGGCATTACTGCACTCAAACATAAACATTCATACAAAACCAGGCCATAAAATTTTATTCAATTTAAAACCATTCATAAACATGCATCTCGTCCCTTATACGGGCCCAAAAGGCCCAAAATGTACATTGGGTCTGGTTCGAGATGAAATCGAGAACTTTTAAAACTTTTGTGACACTTAGAAAATTTTCTTGCTTTAGAGGGTCACACGCCCACATGGGTAGGCCGTGCGATCACACACGCTTGTGTGGCTTGGGAGATGTTCGTGTCCTAAGCCTGTATAACTTTTTGTTTATGACGTCATCAACACAATTAGGGTCACACGGCTAAGCCGCTCACTCGTGTGCTTAGGCTGTGTGGCAAATTAAATTCCAAAAGCCAAGTGCAAGACTTCACGGCCAGGGCACACGCTCATGTCCTGAGGCCATGTCTTTCACACGGCTAAGAGCACGGTCGTGTCTCTGCCCGTGTATTTACTACTGGGCATTCTATTTTACCTAATTAGGGTACAGGGGACACATGGCTGAATCACACGTACATGGGGCATACTGTGTGTCACACACGGTCTAGACATATGCCCGTGTGCCTACCCGTGTGAACAACTTTGAGGCTATATTCCAAGCCTTTTATCACCCTAAATAACACATGCACACTTACAATTTCAATGACATCCTCCATGGCATAAATGAGCACTTATACATTCATAAACATGGCTCATGCATATCAACTTCTTATCAATTTATACTTACTTAAGACTTCATATTTTATTTAGACTAAGCTTACCAAATCACATGCAATATGAAACATCAATTTACTCCCATTTCATACATTCATGCCTTAGTTGTTATTATGCCATTTACTCACATTTTCATCATCAAACATCCATGAACATATCCACAATTCATCCATGTTAAATGAATTTAACCAAATCATGAGTGGCCTTAGCACATACATGCATAAATGAATAGGATTACATCCTCATAATTAATATGGGTAATATCTTATGGCTATATACAAAATGAATCATCAAGTCATTTTAAGCCAACACATTTGGCTAAACCAATATGACATATAACAAAAAGACAAAGTCCCTATACATGTCATACTTAAAATACTTGAATTCACTATACCCAAAAGATTAGTTTGATACTGTGAATTGAGCTTCAATGTCTTTTGATCCCTGAGCTAGCTTGACGATACTATAAGAAAATGGAAAAGAAAGGGGAGTAAGCATAAAGCTTAGTGAGTTTGCATGTAAAAAATTAACAACATTAACCATGCATTATTATACACATAACACAATTATATTTATCACAATGTCATCAAGTATCATAGGTACATTTTAAGTCATGTCATTTCCATAATGTACAATAAAACTCATGATCATAATTCATTTATTCACTTCTTTCGAGGTCTCATCGATTCATAATCTCAATGTTTATGATCTTTTTGTACGTACCTATACCCTTTCAACATGATCATACGTTGTCATCTCTTTGACATAATCGTTGGATTTCCCGTTGAACCACTTGGAATACTAAAGGATACTCGGGAACTCTCATACACATGGTAGGATGCCAATGCCATATCTCGGATATGGTCTTACTTAGGATCACATATCGATGCCTGTGACAGTCAGAAAGTGGTTTCGGGACCACAAAATCGAGTCGCAAACATAATTAGATGATATATTCTGTGCTTATTGTATGTGGAATTAGTATGTGTGAATATTTTCTGCCTTGATTTTATCAATTAGGTGTTAATTTATAAGAAAGGACTCATGTGATAAGACTTGAAAATGTGATAGGTGAATTTTAAAGTGGCCAAATAATGCATAAATTATAGACATGGGGGACTTGCATGTCAAATGGACCACTTTTAATATAGTGGCCGGCCATAATGATGGTTGATAGATAATATATACATTTTATTTTAGCATTGTAATAATTAATGGCTTTATTTTATGTCATAAAGAATAAATAATTAAGAAAAGAGTGATAAAAAAAAACAATGCATGTTCATCTTTCTTTTCCCTATTGCCGTTACTAGTGAAAGAAAATTAGAAGAAGAAGCCAAGGCATTCGGCCATGGTTATTTCATAAATCAAAGGTATGTTAATGTGATTTTTATGTAATTGTTTATGAAATTAAATGGATAAGTGCATTGTATAGATAACCCATGGTTTAAATTCATGAATTATTGAACATATGTGCATTCGGCAATTTGTTAAATTGTGATAATTTGATAGCTTTTGGAAGGTGTTGTTTAGATGTTAAATTTGCTTATATGATGGTCGAATGAGTGTAATGTTAATGAATTATTAAGTTGTATTCATTGTTGAGAGGATGAAGTTGAAGTTGCCATATATATATATATGCTTTTGGGAAAGGAAATTTGTTTTTATTTAGATTGAGCTTTGAAATGATGTAATTAAGTGGAAAAACGAATTGATGAAGTGGTGTTAAATGCTTTGAATTTTGAGTATAATATTATAAGTTGAAAATAAAGCTTGTTAAATTTGCCCTTATTATTTCCGGATAAGTTACATAGTTAAGTGTTAAATTTGCCCTTATTTTTTCGGACAAGTTACAAGGTTAAAGAAAATTTTTAAAGTACTTAGTTAATTGATACTAGATTAATGGTGTGTGTATAAATTAAAATATAAACTTTGTATAAGTACCAAAGGTTGTTGATGAATTTGGCCTTGGAAGAAATTTTGGTATAAAATGCTTGAATGTGAAATAAATGGTATTAAATTGCTTAAGGTGATTAAAAATGTGTATGACCATTTTGTATTTGAGATAAAAGTAGCGACATGGCCTATAAAAATTTCTTGTCATATTCGACCATAGGCTAGCATGTTGGGACTTTAATAAGTTAAATTTTGTTTGAATAAGCTCAAGATCATAGAGAGCCAATTTTGGATAAAGGGAAAGCGAAACTAGAAGATTAGTCAATCCATAGTTATTAGATAAAATCCAAGGTAAGTTCTTAAGTGTTTGTGTTTGATCATGTTATATGCTTAAAAGTTGAATAATCATAACTAAGAAGATGTTTGATTGTATATATATATATATATATATATATATATATATATATATATATACATATACATATGTACTTTGTGTTGAATAAATATTAAATTAAAGTTAAGAGCCATATGTGACTAGCATATCTAGTCGACTTTGATACTATTAAATGATGTACTAAGATATGTGTTCCAATGTGGAAATTAAACCTTATGTGGTTGAAAGGATGAAAATCTTTGTTCATAGATATGTGTTTCAGTTATACGTAATTGAAGTATAAGTTATGAAAGTATGAAAGAACAGGTGAATTGTTTATCGAAATGTGATATTCGGGCCTCGGCCTAGTAAGCTTTAAGGTGGTGAATAATATTATCGGGCTTTTGAGCCTAGCAGGCTATAATGCAGGTGAGATACTATTCGGGCCTTCGAGCCTAGCAGGCTATAATGCCGGTGAAATGATATCGGGCTTCAAGCCTAGCAGGCGAAATGCCGGTGAATAAATTCAGGTTTTAAAACCTAGCAGGCTAAATGCTGGTGATTTGATAAAAGTCTAAGATTATGAGACCTTGTGTTAAATCGACAATTGAAATCGTTCAATATATTAAGTTGGCTAGGTATGTGATATATACTTATACATGTTAGACCGATTGGAATTGAATCATGAATGTGAAATGAGAAGCATAGGTGAAGATGTCATATGTGTATGTGTGTATTCGGTCATGGTGAAAGGTTATGTGAATTATGTGAACTACCATTTAGATATGAATGACGAAAGTAACTGTGGTTATGAAATGGTACAATGGTTGAATTCGGTTAAATTAAAGTTGACACTGAAGTATTTAAATACCTATGTCATATATGTGAGTATGGGTAAAACCATCATAAATTATCGATAAGGGTGGGCTATGTGCGGAACCATCTTATAATTGCTAATTTGAATGGTTGTGTAGGAATCATTGAGCATGATGTATTTTATTGAGATTATGCTTAAGTGAAATTATAGATATGTGATGAAATTGATTGGTGATATACATGTTTAAATAATATGAATGCCAAGAATGTGTGAAAGAGTAAATTTGTAATAAATTTGCTTGGGACAGTAGCAGTAATGTGATTTTGGAAAATCACCATAAATTGTGGGAGTTGAGTTAGAAGCTGAATAGATCATGTAATTAAATTTTAATTAGTCTAGTTTCTTATAAAAGAAACCGTGTCAGCAAAAGAATTGCTGATAATGAGATATCTGAAGTGGCGTGGGATAGAGTCAAATGACAATGGGGTCCCCTATTTTGTTTTTAGAAAATCATTATAATTTGTACAAAAATGTTTATAAGATAAAATTTATATTCTTAGACTCCTTAATGAGCCTAGTTTCAAATGAAATCAACGAGAACATATTTTGAATTCTGTACAATGAGAAATTTGATTTGTAGTGAATAGTGGGCAGATTTGTCAAACAGTGAAATAGGGGAAATTTAAGAAAAATCTGGTATTGATTGGCCAAACCAAAAATTTTGAAAAATTTATGGATAGAAGATATATGAGTCTACTTTCAGGAAAAATTAACGGCAATTGATTTGGAGTTTTGTAGCTCTAGTTATAAATAATTTAGTGACTATTGCTCAGGAAGACAACTTGTAGTGAATTTGTGATTTTGTTGTAAACATTGATAAAACTTGTTAATGAGTTGTTTATTGATTTCTTATGAACTTATTAAGCATAAATCTTACTCCCCTCTTCTTTCCCATATTTCCTAGGGTTTACAGGTTAGCTCCGGTTGGAGGCCGTCAGAGATATTATCACATTATCGAGTCTACACTATCGGCGTAAGTAAATCTTAGTGTTTCGAGTCTATGGCATGTATAGGGTTGTAAAATTGAATATGTAATATTATGATTAAGCCAAAGACTTTGGCTTGTTATTAAGGTAGTTTGATTATTCCTATGCTTGTATGTTATTATCTCCTGTGATGTGGTTTATAGCATGTATATTTAGAATTTGAATTGTGATTCATTGTTGAGTAAGTAAATGATACAAGACTAAGATATTGGTAAATATTTAATAATGCCTCATGAATGTTTTGGGGCCTTGTAAGCCCGATTATAGGATAATATATGCGTATATGAAAAGTTTAAAATTGATCAAAAAAATAATTTTACGGCCTGGTTTTATATAAATGGTTGAGTTTAAATCTGGTAGCACCTCGAACCCTATTCTGGCGAGGGATTTGGGCAAAGGGTGTTACATTTAGTTGTATCAGAGCATGGTTTAGTCGATTCTCAGACTAACCTAGCTTAAGAGAGTCTAGGTATACATGCTATAGTATTACTCGTGATAGTGTGATATCTCCCGGCCCTAACAAAATTATTGGTTAAGGCAGGAATGAGTTCCAACCGAGCAAATATTGATAGAGATAAGAGTAAAATTGAGATTAATGAATCATGCTTGTGATATGCTGAAAATGGAAAAGGTATGAAAAGAAATTTATAATTCTTTTTAAATGAACTAGTACTCATTTTGTGATACTAATGAGTTAAAGAATAGGAAACGTGGAATGAAATGAAAGTTAAGTTGTGATAAGATCTTTTGTACATGTCAGTATTCACATGACGATACATACCTAACTCATTTGGCTTAGTAATTATGAGGAGAAAATTTGTTTGAAATGATAGAATGTATGAATAAATGCTTTTATTGCCTGGTTAGTAATCAGTATATGCATGAGATTGACATTTATGTCTAGACTAATGAAGTCAAGATGTCATAATGTTATGCTTTATAATCTCAGTTAGAGATTCATAAATGTCACAATAGCATGAAAATTGTAATGAAAGATCAAATTGGGTGGAACGCAGGGAATGAGTACGATCGTTTACTAATGAATTGACGGAAAAGACCATGGTTGGACCATGGCAATACATAAAGCCAGTGTAAGACATGTCCAGGACATGCATCGGCCTCGTAGGTGAAAGTGTAAGACCTGTCTGGGACAGGCATCGTCACCGAGAAAGAGGATTTAGTGTAAGACCTGTCTGGGATGTGGCATCGGCTCAACTTGTGTTAAATGTAAGACCTATCTGGGATAGGCATCAGCATGACAATAGCAGAGCTAGTATAAGACCATAGTTGGACTATGGCATCAAGTAGGCGATATACTCAAAACCATAAGACGTTCTCCAATTTCATAAATAGTGGCAAGTGATCAAGATTAGACATGGAAACTTGATAAGAAATTTTCGGTAATTTGGGTAAAATAAAAATAAAAAAAATGAAAGTTTGAATTGTGATAAATTCACTTATGTTTTGCTGACATTCACAGGAAATAAAGTTGCATGTATTACTGAGATGTATGAAAATGTGTTCATAATAAGTTGGAAATTTGAAATGTTTGAATCAATGTGCGTAATGCTATGTTGTTGTTGAATGTGTACTTGCTTGAGAGTCAAAAGTTTAAAGGCTTTACAATTTTCGCCCCTTACCAGAATAGAGTTATACAGTGAGATTCTCGAGAGATACATTGCATGAGTTTGCAAAAGTGAAATTAAAGAGTACAATAGTGTAATAGTATGGGATTAGTGAAAACAGAATTAGACGGTTGAGTCATGATTGAATTATATTGATGGCTGAGTGCAGTAGTTATAGTCGGGCAGTTACTATGACTTCTTCGGGGCATTCTATGTGTACATTTATCTTCAGAAGTATATGTGACGGTTTAATTTCAAAAAGAATTTTTGTCATATGAGAACATTAGTTCAGCATACTAATAAACGAAAGCATCGTTGGTTTGTTTGGGTTATGTTCGTCATTGCTATGTCTTTCTTTGGTACTTATTCCCATATGTGAATATGAAAATAACAGAAAAATCTGTATAGTGATATTTCGGAGGTTATCTTTCTAACAAGAAGAAAGATGTGATTTGAGGGATAGTATAGAAGAAGAATCTATATTCGTGAAGATTTGGTACAAAAATTATATCTATCGGAGCAATTCTATGAGAAAAGTTAAAGTTAGTTCGATTGTTGAAGCTTCTTTTTGCACGAAGATATTATCAACCGAAATGTCAGTTCTGATTCAGCTTGAGTTGAATAATGAGTTTATGATCTTCAACCATATGTTAATGAATAGTTTGAATTGTGTTCTAATGAAAGAACGATACCCTAATTTATTCGCTGGTAAGATTTTCAGGGACAAAAATTCCTAAGGGGGGAGAGTTGTCACAGCCCTAATTTGACCCTAGTCGAAAAGTGGTTTAGGGACCACAAAACCGAGTCACAAACATAATTAAATGTTATATTCTGTGCTTATTGTATGTGGAATTAGTATGTGTGAATATTTCATGCCTTGATTTTATCAATTAGGTATGAATTTATAAGCAAGGACTCATGTGATAAGACTTGAAAATATGATAGGTGAATTTTAAAGTGGCCAAATAATGCATGAATTATAGACATGGGGGACTTGCATGTCAAATGGACCACTTTTAATATAGTGGCCAGCCATAATGATGGTTGATAGATGATATATGCATTTTATTTTAGCATTATAATAATTAATGGCTTTATTTTATGTCATAAAGAATAAATAATTAAGAAAAGAGTGATAAAAAAAACAATGCATGTTCATCTTTCTTTTCCCCATTGCCGTAACTAGTGAAAGAAAATTAGAAGAATAAGCCAAGGCATTCGGCCATGGTTATTTCATAAATCAAAAGTATGTTAATGTGATTTTTATGTAATTGTTTATGAAATTAAATGGATAAGTGCATTGTATAGATAACCCATGGTTTAAATTCATAAATTATTGAACATATGTGCATTCAGCAATTTGTACGAAAATGGTTATAAGATAAAATTTATATGATTAGACTCCTTAATGAGTCTAGTTTCAAATGAAATCAACGAGAACATATTTTGAATTCTGTACAATGAGAAATTTGATTCGTAGTGAAGAGTGGTCAGATTAGTCAAACAGTGAAATAGGGGAAACTTTAAGAAAAGTCTGGTATTGATTGGCCAAACCAAAACTTTTGAAAATTTTATGGATAGAAGATATATGAGTCTATTTTCAGAAAAAATTAACGGCAATTGATTTAGAGTTTCGTAGCTCTAGTTATAAATAATTTAGTGACTGTTGCTCAGGAAGAGAACTTGTAGTGAATTTGTGATTATGTTGTAAACATTGATAAAACTTTTTAATGAGTTGTTTATTGATTTCTTATGAACTTACTAAGCTTAAAGCTTACTCTCCTCTTCTTTCCCATATTCCCTAGGGTTTACAGGTTAGCTCAGGTTGGAGGCCGTCAGAGATATTATCACATTGTCAAGTCTATGCTATCGGCGTAAGTAAATCTTAGTGTTTCGAGTCTATGGCATGTATAGGGTTGTAAAATTGAATATGTAATATTATGATTAAGCCAAAGACTTTGGCTTGTTATTAAGGTAGTTTGATTATTCATATGCTTGTATATTATTATCTCCTGTGATGTGGTTTATAGCATGTATATTTAGAGTTTGAATTGTGATTCATTGTTGAGTAAGTAAATGATACAAGACTAAGATATTGGTAAATATTTAATAATGCCTCATGAATGTTTTGGGGCCTTGTAGCCCGATTATAAGATAATATATGCGTATATGAAAAGTTTAAAATTGATCAAAAAAAATTTTACGACCTGGTTTTATATAAATGGTTGAGTTTAAATCTGGTAGCACCTTGAACCCTATTCCGGTGAGGGATACGGGCAAAGGGTGTTACATTTAGTGGTATCAGAGCATGGTTTAATCGATTCTCAGACTAACCTAGCTTAAGAGAGTCTAGGTATACATGCCATAGTATTACTCGTGATAGTGTGATATCTCCTGGCCCTAACAAAATTATTGGTTAAGGCAGGAATGAGTTCCAACCGAGCAAATCTTGATAGAGATAAGAGTAAAATTGAGATTGATGAATCCTGCTTGTGATATGTTGAAAATGGAAAAGGTATGAAAAGAAATTTATGATTCTTTTTACATGAACTAGTACTCATTTTGTGATACTAATGAGTTAAAGAATAGGGAAACGTGGAATGAAATGAAAGTTAAGTTGTGATAAGATCTTTTGTACATGTCAGTATTCACATGACGATACATACCTAACTCATTTGGCTTAGTAATTATGAGGAGAAAATTTGTTTGAAATGACAGAATGTATGAATAAATGATTTTATTGCCTGGTTAGTAATCAGTATATGCATGAGATTGACATTTATGTCTAGACTAATAAAGTCAAGATGTCGTAATATTAGATTGAGCTTTAAAATGATGTAATTAAGTGGAAAAACGAATTGATGAAGTGATGTTAAATGCTTTGAATTTTGAGTATAATATTATAAGTTGAAAATAAAGCTTGTTAAATTTGCCCTTATTATTTCCGGATAAGTTATATAGTTAAGTGTTAAATTTGCCCTTATTATTTCCTGATAAGTTACATAGTTAAGTGTTAAATTTGCACTTATTATTTCCAGATAAGTTACATAGTTAAGTGTTAATTTTGCCCTTATTATTTCCGAATAAGTTACATAGTTAAGTGTTAAATTTGTCCTTATTGTTTCTGGACAATTTACAAGGTTAAAGAAAATTTTTAAAGTACTTAGTTAATTGATACTAGATTAATGGTGTGTGTATAAATTAAAATATAAACTTTGTATAAGTACCAGAGGTTGTTGATGAATTCGGCCTTGGAAGAAATTTTGGTTTAAAATGCTTGAATGTTAAATAAATGGTATTAAATTGCTTAAGGTGATTAAAAATGTGTACGACCATTTTTGTATTTGAGCTAAACGTAGCTAAATGGCCTATAAAAATTTCTTGTCATATTCGACCATAAGCTAGCATGTTGGGACTTTAATAAGTTAAATTTTGTTTGAATCAGCTCAAGAGCATAGAGAGCCAATTTTAGATAAAGGGAAAGCGAAACTAGTCGATTAGTCAATCCGTAGTTATTCGATAAAATCCAAGGTAAGTTCTTAAGTGTTTGTGTTTGATCATGTTATATGCTTAAGAGTTGAATAATCATAATTAAGAAGATGTTTGATTGTATATATATACATATACATATGTACTTTGTGTTGAATAAATATTAAATTAAAGTTAAGAGACGTATGTGACTAGCATATCTAGTCGACTTTGATATTATTAAATGATGTACTAAGATATGAGTTCCAATGTGGAAATTAAACCTTATGTGGTTGAAAGGATGAAATCTTTGTTCATAGATATGTGTTTTAGTTATACGTAATTGAAGTATAAGTTATGAAAGTATGAAAGAACAGGTGAATTGTTTATCGAAATGTGATATTCGGGCCTCGACCTAGCAAGCTTTAAGCTGGTGAATAATATTATCGGGCTTTTGAGCCTAGCAGGCTATAATGCCGGTGAGATACTATTTGGGTCTTCAAGCCTAGCAGGCTATAATGCTGGTGAAATGATATCGGGCTTCAAGCCTAGCAAGCGAAATGCCGGTGAATAAATTCAGGTTTTAAAACCTAGCAGGCTAAATGCCGGTGATTTGATAAAAGTCTAAGACTATGAGACCTTGTGTTAAATCGACAATTGAAATCGTTCAATATATTAAGTTGGCCCGATATTTGATATATACTTATACATGTTAGATCAATTGGAATTGAATCATGAATGTGAAATGAGAAGCATAGGTGAAGATGTCATATGTGTATGTGTGTATTCGGTCATGGTGAAAGGTTATGTGAATTATGTGAAATACCATTTAGATATGAATGACAAAAGTAACTGTGGTTATGAAATGGTACAATGGTTGAATTCGGTTAAATTAAAGTTGACACTGAAGTATTTAAATACCTATGTCATATATGTGAGTATGGGTAAAACCATCGTAAATTATCGATAAGGGTGGGCTATGTGCGGAACCATCTTATAATTGCTAATTTGAACGGTTGTGTGCGAATCATTGAGAATGATGTATTGTATTGAGATTATGCTTAAGTGAAATTATAGATATGTGATGAAATTGATTGGTGATATACATGTTAAAATAATATGAATGCCAAGAATGTGTGAAAGAGTAAATTTGTAATAAATCTGCTTGGGACAACAGCAGTAACGTGATTTTGGAAAATCACCATAAATTGTGGGAGTTGAGCTAGAAGCTGAATAAATTATGTAATTAATTTCTTATAAAAGAAACCGCGTAAACAAAAGAATTGCTGATAATGAGATATTTGAAGTGGCGTGGGACAGAGTCAAATGACTTCGAGGTCCCCTATTCTGTTTTTAGAAAATCATTATAATTTGTACAAAAATGGTTATAAAATAAAATTTATATGCTTAGACTCCTTCATGAGTCTAGTTTGAAATGAAATCAACAAGAACATATTTTGAATTCTGTGTAATAAGAAATTTGATTCGTAGTGAAGAGTGGTCAGATTAGTCAAACTGTGAAACAGGGGAAACTTTAAGAAAAATATGGTATTGATTGGCCATACCAAAAATTTTGAAAATTTTATGGATAGAATATATATGAGTCTATTTTCAGGGAAAATTAGCGGCAATTGATTTGGAGTTTCGTAGCTCCAGTTATAAATAATTTAGTGACTGTTGTTCAGGAAGACAACTTGTAGTGAATTTGTGATTATGTTGTAAACATTGATTAAACTTGTTAATGAGTTGTTTATTGATTTCTTATGAACTTACTAAGCGTAAAGCTTACTCCCCTCTTCTTTCCTATATTCCCTAGGGTTTTCAGGTTAGCTCGGGTTAGAGGCCGTCAGAGATATTATCACGTTGTCGAGTCTATGTTATCGGCGTAAGTAAATCTTAGTGTTTCGAGTCTATGGCATGTATAGGGTTGTAAAATTGAATATGTAATATTATGATTAAGCCAAAGACTTTGGCTTGTTATTAAAGTAGTTTGATTATTCATATGCTTGTATGTTATTATCTCCTGTGATGTGGTTTATAGCATGTATATTTAGAATTTGAATTGTGATTCATTGTTGAGTAAGTAAATGATACAAGACTAAGATATTGGTAAATATTTAATAATGCCTCATGAATGTTTTGGGGCCTTGTAAGCTCGATTATAGGATAATATACGCTTATATGAAAAGTTTAAAATTGATCAAAAAAAAAAATTTTACGGCCTGGTTTTATATAAATGGTTAAGTTTAAATCTGGTAGCACCTCGAACCCTGTTCCGACGAGGGATACGGTCGAAGGGTGTTATAATGCCAACGCCATGTCCCAGACATGGTCTTACATGGGATCGTAGAGCGATGCCAATGCCATAACCCAGACATGGTCTTATAGAGGATCACATATCGATGCCGATAGCCCAGCTATGGTCTTATACGAAATTATATATCGATGCCAAAGCCATTTTCCAGACATGGTCTTATATAGGTCGTACATAACCCTAATGTTATGACATTTGTATCCTAACTATTCCTAAGGTTCAACCGGGTTTCGAGATATCAAACTTCGTTGAATCGTCATCGAGTTATCATTAATTAAATCCACGAAGACAATTACACAATTCATGCAATATTAAAGCATTAAAAACATTATAATGTAATGTTGCATTATTTACACACGAAATTACCTTGGTACCAAAATATGGCTAACTATTCGATTTAGTCCACAACCTTGTTCTTTCCTCGATTTAGGTCTGGACTCTGTTTTTCTTGATCTATAATAGCAAATTTCACTTATTTAATTATCACATTGTTCAATTCAGTCCATAAATCATTCTTTTGCAAAATTACAATTTTTCTCCTAAACTTTCACATAATTACAAATTAGCCCCTAGGCTCGTAAAATGAAATGTGTTCATTTTATTTGTTACCCAAGCCTAGCTGAACTTATAACATGCTCATGGTAGCCCACATTTCTCATTAAAACATACATTTTAATACTCATTTTGCATCTTTTACAACTGGATCCTTTTCATGCATTTCCATCAAAATCACTTAGTAAAAGATGTTAAACATACTTTAAATTTTCATATTCCTCCATTAAACATCAAAATACATGCATGACACACATGGGTAAGTTTTTGAACATGAACCCTAGCTCAAAATAATGGTAGAAATAGCTAGATCGGTTGATGAAAACTTCAAAAATGTAAAGAACATTAAAAACGGGGCTAGGATTGACTTACAATCAAGCTTCGAAAATGAAGAAACCCTAGCTATGGAAAGCTTCAAAGTTTCGGCCAAATTTTGCTTAATTTTGCTTAATTTTTCCCTTTTTATTCTTTTATTAACCAAATGATAAAAATGCCCTTAAGGCCTTTCTTTCAAAATTTTCCTATTCACGCTTATTTTTGTCCATAAATATAGAAATTGGGCAAATTGCTATTTAAGGACCTCTAATTAATAATCAATGGCAATTTCATGCTTAAAACTTCTAGAACTCACATTTTACAACTTTTGCAATTTAGTTCTAAATGTCAAATTAGACACTTTATTAATAGAATTTCTTCATGAAATTTTCACACAAGCATGCAATCATATCATAGACCTCATAAGAATCATAAAATAATTATTTCTACTTTGAATTTGTGGTCTCAAAACCACTGTTCCAGTTAGGCCCAAATTTCAGATGTTACAAGAATACAAAAATCCAAGTCCTAAACACAAAGCTCACACCCAAATCTCTCATAAAAGGGTTTCACAAAATTCTCTCAAACTCTCACCAAAACTCTATATGTGACTACATTTTGTTGCCTTCAAAGAAAAGTCTTTACTGATTGGCGTGCCTAAATCAGGGTTACAAAGGCTATTTAAATAGTATTAATAATAAGGGTTAAAACAACAAAAATAACTTTGAAGTAATCAAAGTCCAACTGGAATAAGAAGTATTGTTGAGCTATACAAAACGTGGTTGCATAATATTAGGAATCATTGTGACATGACAGCTCTCTTCGTCACATTGTCGTCGCCACATCCATTGCCAAAATACGTCACATTGTCACATCGTCCCAACGTCCGAGACCTCTTTTTGACCCTTCTTCGGTTACTCATTGATTCTCATATAAAGTGTCTGCA
Organism: Gossypium anomalum; assembly: GCA_025698475.1. NCBI lineage: Eukaryota > Viridiplantae > Streptophyta > Magnoliopsida > Malvales > Malvaceae > Gossypium > Gossypium anomalum. Next base: position 61,493,433 of record CM046968.1, on the reverse strand, counting down.
ATGTGTCCAATAAATGCGAAACACACCCCACTTTTTTATCCGTAGTTATTGGGAAAGATAATAGATTTATAGATAAATAAAGTGGAAAAAAAAGAGATTATGATGATCTTTTTTGTAGTTCAAAGTGCTGTGTTGGGATTCGATGCCCTCAGTGTAGTTATTTGATCATTAATGCTTGTAACTTTACAAACACATAGGTTAATAAAATTGCATTTCTACATTTATTATTTATATATTTTTTCTCAATAATTTTTGCATGAAAAGAAAAATGTATAAGAAAATATTGTCTCATTCCTTTATTTCCATTGTAATCCCTCTTTCCTTTCTTTTAATTTCTTCCTCCCTTTTCCCTTCCCTCAGCTTTCTTTATTTAACAATGGCATATTTCCAAGAAATGGCCTCCTAGTATGCAGCAAGTATCAGGTAAGTCCTTTTTATTATTATTTGCATCAAGCGAGCCATTTAAATTTTAACTTTTTGACATTTAGTTTTGATTTTAGATCTCACGTGGCTAAATGCTTCCGGTTGTTTGTCAAAGCTAAGACTACTGTTATTGGGTGATCTGATACATAAAAGGCCACATTGATAATAAGCAATTTGACCATCCTTAGAAGATTATTTGGGTTTAAGAAAAGCACCCTCCCCAAAATAATATATATAATAAAATTATTTGGGTGTTAATAGGATTACTATTCTTGAAGTGGAATCTTATAGGGATTTCTAAAGTGTCTCCTTTTATAATGACCTTTTTTTTGGTTTTATAATCATCCATTACTTAGATTCTCTCCTAATTTCAGTGATCCATTCTTGTAATAACCGGAAGAATATCTTCACTAATCCTCCCATATTGCGATCCAAATAATATTAAATAACTGAGAATTACTAAATTATTTAAAAGAATCTCTTCATGCAAAGTAATACCTTAATATATGTAAAAGACGGTCGTGACATGAAGAGATATTGCGATTTTGCCAAACATAAAATTTTACTTAATTATTCATGCATTACATTACTACAATAATACATGAACTTAGGCTTTTCCTTCAATAACATCCTCTATTTATTTATTTCCCTTTTCACTTGAATGCAGACCAGCAAAGTATCCCTGAGGGTTACTCTCGAATGCACCCCTCGATGTAGTGGCCGTACCTCCACTCCCCGGAGCTACCATCATTCCCGAAGCCCCACCACCGCCTTTGGATGTGCTTCCTCCTCCAACATTTCCAGAGCCACCACCGCTGCCTCCGCCACTACCTTTGCTGCCACCGCCACTTCCCACCATTGCCACCACCCCTTTGAATGCACAAGTTATAACAACGAATGAAATCTCAAAAACTGCAATATAATGAGCCAAGGAAGTGTGAATCGTTTCAATATGTATATAACTAGTAGTGGTGTAGTGGAGTAGTCGAACTCCAATTTAATTCACCTTAGTTATTATCTTCTTATATTAATTAAACATGCTGTTTGCATAGATTAATGTAGCATCATTAATTGATAATTTGGTGATTTTGACCAACTTTGGAACTACAATTTAATTATCATGAAAAATAAATACATTCATCAGCATTGAATTTATTTGATATTTTCCATTCAATTAAATAGGATTTTATCAATTTTAAAATTACACTACTAATCAGTAATTTTTATTTTAAACAATTCAATCCAACAAGTTTTAGGATCACGATTGATTATATTAGTATGTAAGCAGAGAATTGATCCTCAAGTTCATCTCTTTAGTATTTAATTATTATTATTTTTTAATCTCTTCAATGGTTTATTGTATGCATTCATATTCATGCTTTAATGCACACTCTACAAGCTTGACCTTAAAACCGAGGCAATTAATAGAAAATTCAATAAAATTAATGAAATATACATTGAATCTCCAACTTCTTATTGTACCGTTACTTTATTATATTCGGTTCAATCACCTACTCAACATTATAGTAATTATATTTTGTTTGGGTTAATTTTCAATTAATCTCTATTTGAATTTAAATATTATAATTTTTAGTATTAATTATTCCATAATGTTTGCTAGTCTGGTTTATTATTTGTTATGATTATTATTTTAATTATTGTGATATAGTACTATACAGAAACAAAAAAGAAGGAAAAAGAATATTCACAAAATGCTATCTATATATGTGTATGCAGTTATATATATACAGCTATTACATACGCCCGGAGCGAGCAGGCAGAAACCAAATCAGCTTAGGGTGCTAACGGTTGCGACGGCGGCATTTCGATAATCGAAAAATGAGATTCTATCAGAGAATTTAATTTCAGATTAATTATTCAAAAATAATATTATTTTAATATATTTAATATTAAATTAAATTAAATACTTCTCTTAATAGTATTTTATTAAATTAATATTAAAATGATTATCTTAATATTTAATTTAATTTAATGTTTATCTTATAGATAAATATTCTATTAATTTAATAAGATTAAATTTAATATTAAAATGATTAAGTTTAACCATAATTGAACTGTCTAAACTCTCCCTATATAAAGAGAGGCTTGAGTCATTATTTTTCACACACTGGAATTCAAAAGAAAGTTGTAGAGACAAAATTCCCTGAAGAAATTATTTCAAAAAATTTCTAAAGATATTTTTTTAATTATGAGTTGGCCCAAAAGTTTAGAGAAATTACAAAATTACCCCACTAGTAATTTTTGTGAGAAGTTTCTGATTTGAAGCGAGCCCACACTTGACAAACGTGAGCTTGAATATAGTAGAGAAGACTATTTGGTCAAAGCATTCATCCTAGACGAATCGAAAAGGTACAATTTTGGTTAACTGCTTATTACTTTAGATATCACAACCAAGTTCTTATTCTGGAAAAAAAATTAAACCTCTGATTTTTCCCTAAATTTATTTTCTGTTGCTTTTTCCAAACCCGATTTTCCAACAAAGACAACATGTGTAGTGCCCCATACTTGACTCATTTGTCGGATCCAAATACATGATGTCAAATTCATTGTCGAAGCAACTTGAGCTATCTCATTTCATAATCATAAAATTTAAACCATAATTATCATTCGAATCAGTTTAGCCATCAATCATGCTCATACATATGCATTTGTAGTTCTTAGATTTAAAGTTCTTCATGTCACGAGGTTATGTAAGGTTAAATTTTTGAGTTAGGATTTAAATTCAAACTCAACTATCAAATTGCAATGTTGTGTCTCGAGACAAAGGATTTCTTGTGTAACACCTTATACCCGATTTAGTTGCCCGACCCGAGCTATAAGGTATTACAGCTATAAAACTTTAACATCATTCACAAAATTAATAGAAATAAAAAAATAATCCATTTTACAATAATTTTCTGCGTTATCCAATAAAAAGGAGACTTAAATTGAGCTTACGAAACATTTAAAATAGACTGGGAACAGTTTTTGATTAAAATGAAACTTTTACAAAATCTTGAGTAAAAAGTTAAAACAGGTGTCTCGTGTGATAGGGCTTAGCCCGTGTGGCTCAAGAACATGATCGTGTAGCCAAACCGAGTAACAACTACTAACCATGTTGAGAAACCTGCACTCAAGATCAGAGAGGTCACATAGTCATGTCATGTAATTGTGTGAGGTACACGGCCATGTGGCAAACCATGTCACTCATCGTGTGTGCCCAAAAACACCTCTAACTATAAGCGAATTCACATACAAATTCTTATCACATACAAATTCTTAGGTTTCAAGCCATGCATTAACCAACATTCAAACCTATTTAAAATGTGTCAAAACATGCCAAAATATATCAACTCACAATAAACTTATGTGCGTAACCAATATGCCTTCAATGACATCACATTTCAAACATAAACAACAATTAACCAAACCAAACATAATCAACATGTTAATCTCATTCAACCATCAACTAAGTTCCAAATAGCATATGATAAAATTATCCTTTTATACCACTTTAAAATTCAAAACATATTCCATCTTAATTTCACAAGTTACCAAAACCAAAATAACCATTTCAACGACAACTCATCAACAAAGCCATTAAGTAACAACTTATCATTTTAATATACCAAAACACAAATATACAAATTCACAACCCAAATGACATTAGTCATCACCAAGATATCCATTGACATAAACATATCGAAACCCTACTTATATGCCACTTATAACTAGACCAAAATGAACAAATAGCTCTTGAATGAATTGTCAGATAGTGTGATCTCCAACGATGTTCCAATTGACAGCAAAAGTCCCACAATTTGTCAACATAATTTACAAGTCATACATAATATAGAATTTAAAATTCCTTTGTCTTGTTCCAACTTTCCAACTAAACAAAATGGTTAAGCCTGAATAGTTCATATCACCAATACATAACATGTTAAGAATCATATACAAAGATATAATCAAACAACTATAATTTATAATACCAATTCATTTCATTTCTATTTCAGTAACCAACTATCTTTCCCGGATAACAATGGTAAATTGACTTCGAATATCCGAGAGGGTAATACTCACAAAAGATGGGAAAAGGACATTAACTGATACACGACACTGCTCACAAAAGCTTCAGAGAAGCCGCAACACATGCAGGATCTCAAGCCATCCGTATGGTATCCATCATCGGTACATAGTACCTGAAACTGTAATCACCAGCACTGGGTGCCTGAAATTGTAACACCGATACAAAGTGCCTGATACTATAATCACCGGCAACTAGCGCCTGAAACACATTAAGGACATGACATTTTTATCCTAGCTATTCACTAAGTTCACATGGGCTTTAACATGTATACTTTAATCTTTTCATGACATTAACCATATAACAAGATTAATTTGGTACCAACTCTCCATAGCATAAAATGTTTCAATTTGAATAAATACATATCCTCGAGTATCTGAATAATCTGCTCAGATTGACCATCTGTTTGCGGATGAAAAGTGGTGCTGAAATGCAATTTAGTACCTAGAGCATCTTGCAGTTTCCTCCAGAATCGCGATGTAAATCTCAGGTCTCTATCTGATACTATTGACAAGGCATACCATACAATCTCACGATATCAAAAATGTACAACTTAGTAGTTTATCGAGTGAGTAATTAGATCGAATCAGAATAAAATGAGCTGATTTCGTCAACCGATCAACTACGACCCAAATTGCATCTTTCTTTTTCAGAGACAAGGGTAAACCCGAGACAAAATCCATGGTTACTCGATCCCATTTCCACTCCGAAATCATAATCGGTTGCAACAGACCATATGGCACCTAATGTTCAGCTTTAACTTGCTAATAGATTAAACATTTAGAAACAAAATCAGAAATATCTCTTTTCATTCCTGGCCACCAGTATAGTTGTTTCAAATCATTATACATTTTCGTACACCCAGGATGAACAGAAAATTTACTACAGTGAGCTTCACTCAAAATCATATGAATTAACTCTGGATTTCTCGAAACACAAATTCTATTTCTGAATCTCAAACAATCATCAACATCAACTCGGAATTTAGAATCACACAGAGTTCACTTTACTATCAATTCATTGTCAGATTTTTGAGCCTCACAGATCTGTTGTATAAACAAGGGTTTTGCTTTTAGTTCGGTACAAACCAAGGTATCATCAGACAATGCTAAATGAGCATTCATCGCACGCAATGCAGACAATGATTTTCGACTCAGAGCATCCACTACCTCATTTGCTTTGCCCGGATGATAATCAATAACTAACTCGTAGTCTTTTAACAATTCTAACCATCTTATCTGTCGTAGATTCAAATCTTTTTGCATTATTAAATACTTCAGACTTTTATAATTAGAAAACACGTGACATTTCTCACCAAACAGATAGTGACGCCAGATTTTTAAGGCAAACACAATAGCAGCTAACTCAAGGTCGTGTGTCAGATAATTCTTTTCATGCGGCTTTAACTGCCTTGAAGCATAAGCAATGACTTTACCTTCTTGCATTAGAACGCATCCCAGACCAATCAAAGAAGCATCGCTGTAAACTACAAATTCTTTACCCTATTTAGGTAGGACTAATACCGGAGCTTTAGTCAACAAAGCTTTCAACTGATCAAAACTGTTCTGACACTTTTTAGACCACTCAAACTTCACATCTTTCTGAAGTAACTTTGTCAATGGAACCACAATCATAGAGAAACCTTTTACGAATCTTCTATAGTAACCAGCCAGTCCCAAAAACTACAAACTTCAAATACATTTCTAGGAGGTTTCCAATCTATAATAGCTAAAATTTTGCTCGGATCAACTCAGATTCCAGAGGCTGATACAATATGACCCAGAAAACCAACTTTTCAAAGCCAGAACTCACACTTACTAAACTTCGTATACAACTGTTTATCTCGTAGTGTCTATAGCACTATTCTCAAATGCTCGGTGTGTTCAGATTCATCACGTGAATAAATCAATATGTCATCAATGAATACCACAACAAATTAATCTAAATACGGTCTGAAAATTCTATTCATCAAATCCATAAAGATAGCAGGTGCATTTGTTAGTCCAAAAGGCATAACTAAAAATTCATAATGCCTGTACCTCGTCCTAAAAGAAGTTTTTGGAATATTAGAGTCCTTTACTCACAACTGTTAATAACCCGATCTCAGATCTATCTTTGAAAATACAGTAGCACCTTTTAACTGATCGAATAAATCATCAATCCTGGGCAGAGGATATTTGTTCTTTATAGTTACTTTGTTAAGTTGGCAGTAATCAATACACATTCTCATTGTGCCATCTTTATTTTTCACAAACAGAACAGGAGCACCCCAAGGTGAAAAGCTCGGTCTAGCAAATCCTCGATCGGTCAATTCTTGAAACTAAGATTTTAGTTCTTTTAGTTTAGGCAGAGCCATGCTGTACAGAGCTATTGATATCGGAGTAGGACCAGGTACCAATTCAATGCCAAACTCAACTTCCCGAATCGGAGGCAAACCGGTAGTTCTTCAGGAAACACATCAGAGAATTCACAGACAACAGGCACTGTTTCAAATTTCTTATCGTTCACTTTTGAATCTAACACGTAAGATAAGTAGGCTTCACAGCCTTTCTTCACATATTTCTGCGCTTTCATTGCAGATATCACAGTTGGTAGTCCATTCAGATCACTAGACTCAAATTGAATTATCTCATCATTTTTACACCTTAAACCAATGACCTTTTGTTTGCAATTCATAATAGCATCGTGTAAAGTTAACCAGTCTATTCCTAGAATTATATCAAATTCGTCAAAAGGCAAAAGCATTAGATCAGTTGAAAAATAGATATCGCGAATCAATAATAGACAATTCTTACAGACTTTGTTAACCAAAACACTTTTACCTAAAAGGTTCGATACTCTAATTACGAATTTATTAGACTCTACGGGCAAAGTCTTACTATGTACTAAATTCATACAAATATAAGAACGCGTTGATCTAGGATCTATCAATGCAATCACAGAAGTATCATAAAGAGTAAAAGTACCAGTAATCACGTCTGGTGACGAAGCTTCCTCACGAGCTCGGATAGCATAGGCTCTGGCAGGTGCTTTGGCCTCAGATCTAACAGCAGTGTCCCTAGTAGCTCTCTGATCACCACTCATATTTCTCGTATTTCTAGAAGTTCTACCTCTAGCTGAGGTGTTACTCGGTCTCGGATTCTGTACGTTCTCTTACTCAGCAGGTTCAGAGCAATCTCTTACAAAATGGTCTAGAGATCCACATCAGAAACAGGCTCGGCCATTCAATCCACAATTTCTCGGATGTCTTTTACCACAGTGTTTACATTCAGGTTTCTTAGATCGGACATTCCAAACACTTCCAACAGAAGTAGCAAGAGCTCTGAAATTCAAATGCGATCGAGCTAGATCTCGATTCGAATGCTTTACAACAGTCTTTGAATAGTTTCGATCATCTCAGAATTTCTTTGACTCAGATTGAAATGCTCTACCCGAAGATCTCTTTCTAACATCTCCAGCCTCTGAATCAGCTTTTCTTTTCTCTTTACTTAATTCTTTAGCTTTACAAGCTCACTCAATGAGCACTACCATTTCTTTAATCTCCAAAATCCTAACTAACAGACGAATATCTTTGTTTAATCCATCTGCAAACCTTTTGCACGTTATTGCTTCATTCGGTACACATTCCCGAGCATACTGGCTCAATCTCACAAATTCACGTTCGTATTTAGTAACAGTCATACAACCTTGTTTAAGCTCAAGAAACTCTTTACGTTGATGATCAATAAATCTCTAACTAATGTATTTCTTCTGAAATTCAGCTTGGAAGGAATCCCAAGTAACCCGTTTGCTCGAAACCAGAGAGATTAAAGTTTTCCACCAATTGTACGCTGCATCTTTCAGAAGTGAAACGACACATTTTACACATTCCTTAAGATTCAGAGACATTTCATCAAACACCAGTATCGTATTTTCTAACCAAAATTTGGCTCTTTCAGCATCATCATTCGTTGTAGCTCGGAACTCTTCAGTGCCATACTTTCAATCTTATCAACTAGTGGTCTACTGACTGAACTGGATTCACTGAAGTCATAATAGGAATTTGAGAAGGATTAACCGGGGGTAGAGGTTATTGTACAGCCAGATTGGTTCTAATATATTGAGTGAACCAATCATTCATCATCTGATAGAAAGCTTGCTTAGCCTCGCTATTACAGCTACTTGTAGCCGATCGAGAATCATCTTGCACCGTCCCTTGCGCAAGAGCAGGCGCATTACTTTCAACATCGTTAGCTACGACTCTATTGGGATCCATTGCTATATAAAAGCACATTTCAATGTTAGGATTCATCACACTATCGCATTTTTAGATATATGGCATGTATAGCTAGACTCACACACGCTATGGTAGTCCTAGAACCGACTAAACCATAGCTCTGACACCAATAAAATGTAACACCCCTATCCCGTAACCGTCACCAGAATAGGTAAGGGGCATCACCAGACTGACAGAATATTTTAAAACAATACAAAATTACAGATATTATATAACATTGGTACATAGGAATTCATCAACAATTCATCCATTAAGATGGTCTACGAGACCTAAAACATACATTTAAGAAAGGTCAGGACTAAACTGAATACATATAAAATTTTCAAAACTTATCTAAATCTTTCAAAACTGTTAAAGTCACAAGCCCATGTGGCACACATGGGCACCAAACACACCCATGTGATCCAACCGTGCCAAAAAGAGTCCCTATACTGACTTTTTCACACGGCCAATAGACACGGCCGTGTGCCATGACCGTGTGGTACTTAGCTAGCTACTGACTTAAGCCCATGGCTATAAGGCACGCCCGTGTTCCCTGACCATGTGGCACAATACAGGCTTGGTTTAAGCCAAAATACCACCCCTATTTGGGGCCAATCTTACAAGCAATAATAAACAACATTCAAGCCACAAGTTTCAACCAATTCCATGCTAACAAAATGACCAAATCACGTTAGATCATAGCACATTACAAACATACACCATTTGACATTAATAAGCAAACATCAAAACTTTGCACAAACACATCATTTGTTTTCCAGCTTTCATGGCATAACATATTTACATAACAAAGCTTATTTACATAGACATTCTAGCCTATACATGCCATACTTATAAATATGGACACTTTCAAAAGTATCAAAATGAGTTTGATAGTCTGGTGACAATCCTCGACTATCCCCGAGCCTTCAGTAGCTATGATAACTATAAAACAGACAGAAATCACACAGAGTAAGCTACAAAGAGCTTAGTAAGCCAAAAACAATTACCCAAACTAATATAGCATATAAGTAAAAGTCAATAGCTAGAATTCACAATCGTCTTATAGAATATATCATTATTTCATAGAAGCAAAGTCTTTTCTATTCAGAAGTCTAGTACGATACAAACGTACCTGTATAAATTATACATTTCATATATTGATTTCCATGTCTCATACTTTATCATCAGACAATTCAGAAACGAAATAGAGATTCATAGATAGGTACAATGTAATATCCCGAATTAGGGCCTAATCGGAATAGTGGTTTCGTGACCACAAATCCGAGATAGAAATAATTATTTTATAATTATTTTGAGGTTTATGATATGATTACATGATTGTGTGAAACTTTCATGAAGAAATTCTATGCATAAAATACTTAATTTGAAAGTAGGGACTAAATCGAATAAGTTGCAAAACTTGCATTCTAGAAGTTTTTAGTATGAAATTGCATTGAAATATTAATTAAGAGGTCTTAAATAGCAATTTGACCAATTTTAAGTTCATGGACAAAATTAGGACATGGAAGGAATTTTTGGAAAGTTTAGTAGTAAGGGCATTTTGGTCATTTAGTTATTAAAATGAATTAAAAACAAAATTAAAAGCCAATTTTTGTCCATCTTCTTCATTAGGCCGAAATTTCAAGGGTTCTCCATAGCTAGGGTTTGTTTCAAGCTTTCAAGCTCCATAGTAAGTGATTCCAAGCCCGCTTTTAATGTTCTTTACGTTTTGAGTCCCTGTAGCTCGATAAAGCTTATGCTAGCAATAATTTAAGTTAGGGTTCATATTTGGAAAAATACCCATAGGTGAAATTTGTGTATTTTGGTGTTTTATGATAGAATATGAGGTTTTAAATTATGTTAGACAACTTGTGCTACTCGGTTTTAGGTAAAAACGAGTAAAAGGACTTAATCGGTAAAAATACCTAATAGTCATAAGTGCTTGTTAGAGTGAGAATTTGATGTTTCCATAGAAGAGAAAAGTGATCAGCACGTTGTAAAACATAAGAATAAGGATTAAAGTTTAATCCCGACCCTAGGGGCAAAAATGTAAATATGTAAAAGTTTAGGGGTAAAATTGTAATTTTGCCAAAATTTGGGTTAAGGATTAATTTGATAATGTGAGTATTAAATAAGCTAAATGTGTTATTTTAGATCAAGAAAGACGTGGAATCGACCTCAATCGAGGAAAAGAAAAGATTGTGGACTAAATTGCAAAATCTTTGTATTTTGGTACCAAGGTAAGTTCATGTGTAAATAATGTAGTATAATTGTTATTTGTAAATTATTGATGTTAATTATATGATATGCTGATTTTTATTATGAGATATATGCTTTGTGGTTATTTTCGAATAAAATGCAAATTATTTGTATTATTTGTTAAATATAAAGTGCTACCGAGTATTGGTTTCGGTATTTTACGGAAGATGGCAAGGATATGTGTTTGAGGAAAATCCCGTTTGAACCTTAGGAATAGATTAGGATACAAGTGACATGTCACTAGGATGGTTGAGCATCCGAACTCGTTGAGTTGAGTCCGAGTTCACTTATGGATGCGAATGTTCGAACTCGTTGAGTTGAGTCCGAGTTCGAGAGATGTAACTAGGCATCCGAGCTCGTTGAGTTGAGTCCGAGTTCACTTATGGATGCGAACGGCCGAGCTCGTTGAGTTGAGTCCGAGTTCGCTTATGGGCGGGTTACATGATTGCTTGATTGCATATATGGCACTTATGTGCAAGTTATCCATGTACCGAATTATATTCCGATGTGTTCAACGGGTAAAGTTTTACTCAAATGGAGGAACATTCGAGATGTAAAGAGACGTATTGGTAAGTGATGTGAAATGGATATTTTGGACAGGTATGTATTTAACCCTCGGGTTGAGTATTGATACAATCACGATAAGGTAATAAGATGATGAAAAATGATTAGAAATGTGATATGTGTTTTAGTGATGCATGCTAATGTTGATTGGTATGACTGTTTGTTATGTTACTTATTATTTGCATATGAACTTACTAAGCATTTATGCTTACTCCTCCTTCTTACTCATTGTAGTTTTGGACAAGCCAGCTCAGAGTCGGGATAGGTCGAAGGCTCACCACACTATCTGGAAGACTTTTGGTAAATGGCTTGTAAATTTAAGTATGGCATGTATAGCAATATACCTATTTTGTGCAAATGATCTTATGATATGGTGATGGAATGGTTGAGAAAATGTTTGACAATGATAAATTATGAAAATGGTTAGTTTAGATTATGTTTGATGTTAAGGAAAATTATTAAGATACTTAGTGCATAAAAACTCATAAAAGGGATGAAATTTGCCATAAACAGAATACTGCAGCAACACTGACCCGAGTTTGAAAATTCACTAAAAATCATAGAAATTGAATCTGGTGATGGAATATATATGAAATTGAAGCTTATTATGTCTAGTTTCATATGAAACAAATGAAATAGGTAAAGGAATTATATGTTAAAAGATATTTGAATTTTAGTGAAACAGGGTCGTAGCAGTTTCTAAATCCCCTGTTCCAACTTTAGAAATTCACTATAAATTTTAAAGATATAATTAGGTGATGTATTTTATATCCTCAGAATCCTTATTGAGTCTAGTTTTAGTAGAAACAAACCTCATAGTCATATGAATTTTTTACAGAGAGAAATGTGGTCCGTAGTAAAAAGAGGTCAAACCAGTCAAGTCCTGAAACAGGGGTAACTTTAACTAATAAACTGTACTAATTGGCTCAACCAAAAATTCTAGAAAAAAATTAGTAGATAGGTATATGAGTCTAGATTCAAGGAAAATTTACGGATCTTAATTTCGAGTTTTGTAACTCGAGATATGATTTTTATTGTGACTGTGACGCAAGTAGTTTAAAAGCTGTGAATGTAGAAACAAATAATCCAAAGTTCTAAAAATGTTAAATTAAGCTTAGTAACACCTCATACTCGACTCCGGCGACGGTCTCGGGCGTGGGGGCATTACATTTAGTGGTATCAGAGCAGGTTTAGTCAGTTCTCGGACTACGTGTTGTATGTACGGATTTTGCTATACATGCCATATGTATAAATTGTGATAGTGTGACGACTTCTGACCTTTTTAAATGATTTTTTTTATAGTAAATGGATCCCGATCCAGCTGTGGCAGATGAAGTAGAGAGTAATGCGCCAGCTCCGGCTGAAGGAGCAGCGCCGACTGAAAATCCACCTCCTACTGTTGGTCAGGGAGGAGGAGAAAGGGGTCGGGAAGCCTTTCTCCAAATGATGAGTGCATGGTACACTGAGTTCGTTCGTACGAACCCAAATGTACAACCTCCCCCACCTCCCCCAATTCCTCAACCTGTACCCCCGACGCCTCAAGGTATGGATCTGATGAAATTTCACAGAACTCCAGTTGATAGAATTCGCAAGCAAGGGGCCGAAGAATTTAAAGCAAATATTGATGATGATGCCAAGAAAGCAGAGTTCTGGCTTGAAAATTCTATCCGGGTATTTGACGAATTATCTTGTACACCTGAAGAATGTTTGAAATGCGCTATATCTTTGTTGAGGGATTCAGCTTATAATTGGTGGAAGACTTTGATTTCGGTGGTACCGAAAGAGAAAATAACTTGGGAATTCTTTCAAGAAGAGTTTCGGAAGAAATATATTAGTGAAAGATTTATTGATCAGAAGCGTAAAGAATTTCTTGAGTCAAGCAAGGTAATATGACTGATTCTGAGAATATGAAAGAGAGTTTGTTCGATTAAGTAAGTATGCCGTAGAGTATGTTCCTCAGAGGCCAAGATGTGCCGACGATTTGAAGACGGGCTCAACGAAGACATCAAGGTATTTGTTGGAATTCTTGAATTAAAAGAAATGGTAGTATTGGTTGATCGAGCTTGTAAGGTCAAAGAATTGCTTAAAGAAAAGAAAAGGTAGAGGTTTGAGACTAGAAATTGGAAGAAAAGACCGATGAGCGGTTCATTTTCACAAGAACTGGAAAGTCAAGAAATATGAATCCTCGTTCCCAAGCTTCAGCTGGGCAATCGTATGGGAATTATAATAAGCAAAATGTGGGTCCTAAATCTCGGACTACTTGGCACGGTGTAGGGAACTCGAGATTTGTTAAACCCGAGTGCGGTGTGGTAGAAATCATTTTGGTCCGTGTAGAGCAAATGAATGTTTTCGATGTGGTTCTCCGGATCATTGCCCAGAGAGAGCTGAAAAAGAAAAATTTCAGAATACAAAAATAAGTGGGGCGGATTCGAGAGGAAGATATCCAAGAAAAGTCGGAAGCGAAGCAAGCATAAGAATGTAGCCGAGGATGCACCGCTTAGACTGAAGGAAGGGCTCGGCTAGAACTTATGCTATTAAAGCGCGTGAAGATGCTTCCTCACCGATGTGATTACTGGTACATTTTCTCTCTATAATGTTAATGTTATTGCTTTGATTGATCCCGGTTCTACTCATTCATATGTGTGCATGAAATTGGTGTCTAGTATGAATATACCCGTTGAGAACACAAATTTATGATTAAAGTGTCGAATCCGTTAGGCAAATGTGTGATCATTGATAAAGTATGTAAGAAATGTCCTTTAATGATTCGGGATCATTACTTTCCTACCGACTTGATGTTGCTGCCGTTTGATGAATTTGATGTTATTTTGGGTATGGATTGGTTGACATTGCATGATGCTATAGTAAATTGTAAAGAAAAGGTTATAGAATTAAAGTGTGAAAACGGTGAAACTTTGTGGGTTGAATCGGATAAATCGAGTATATTGTCTAGTGTGATTTCTTTGATGTCGGCTCGAGATATTTGAGAAAGGGTTATGAAGCTTATTTGGCGTATGTAATTAATACAAAAGAAGTTGAAAAGAAAGTTGAATCGATCTTGGTTGTGTGTGAATTTGCGGACGTATTTCTGAAGAATTGCCTTCTGGTTTGCCTCCATCGTGGAAGTAGAATTTGGTATTGATTTGATACCGAAACAACTCCGATTTCGATTGCTCAGTATAGAATGGCACCAGCAGAGTTGAAGGAATTAAAGTCGCAGATTGCAAGAGTTGACTGATAAAGGTTTTGTGAGACCGAGTTTTTCACCTTGGGGTGCTCCTGTTATTTGTGAAAAAGAAGGATGGTTCTATGAGGTTGTGTGTTGATTATCGCCAGATTAAACAAGGTGACAATCAAAAACAAATATCCGTTGCCAAGAATTGATGATTTGTTTGATCACCTAAAAGGAGCGACATGGTTTTCAAAGATTGACTTGAGATCCGGTATTACCAATCTGCGAGTAAAAGAGTCGGATGTGCCTAAAAGCGCTTTTAGAACAAGGTATGGTCATTATGAATTTTTAGTTATGCCATTCGGGTTGACAAATGCTCCTCGCTGTGTGTTTATGGATTTAATGAATCGCATATTCCAACCATACTTGGACAAATTTGTTGTGGTGTTTATAGATGATATTTTAATTTATTCAAAAGATGATACTGAGCATGCTTGAGCATTTGAGGATAGTTTTGCAAACTTTGAGAGATAAGCGATTGTATGCTAAGTTTAGTAAAAGTGAATTTTAGCTCTGAGGAAGTTGGATTTTTGGTTCATATTGTTTCAGGTGATGGTATACGAGTTGATCCTAGTAAAATTTCAGCCATTGTTGATTGGAAACCACCAAAAATGTAACCAAGTTAGAAGTTTCTTGGGGCTAGCCGGGTATTATCGGCGGTTTGTAAATGGATTTTCTATAATTGCTGCTCCTATAGCTAAATTACTCAGAAAGGATGTTAAATTTGAATGGACGGAAGAATGTCAACAGAGTTTTGAAGAATTGAAAAAGTTATTAACAGAGGCACCAAGTGTTAGTATGTGGCCAAATCGTAAAGAATTTGTGGTGTATAGTGATGCTTCTCTAAATGGTTTGGGGTGTGTGCTCATGCAAGAAGGAAAAGTGGTGGCATATGCTTGAGACGCTTAAAACCTCATGAAAGGAATTATCCTACTCACGATTTGGAATTGGTTTTGCGATGGTGTTTGCTTTGAAAATTTGGCGACATTATTTGTATGGTGAAAAGTGCCGGGTATATACCGACCATAAAAGTCTTAAGTACTGATGTCACAAAAAGACTTGAATTTAAGACAATGAAGATGGTTGGAGTTATTGAAAGATTACGAGCTTGTTATTGATTATCATCCGAGAAAAGCGAATGTGGTTGCCGATGCTTTGAGCGAGAAAGTTGTTGTTTGCTTTGAGAGTTATGAACACTCGGTTGGAAGTGTCGATGATGGTTCGATTCTAGCAGAGCTAAGAGTAAAACCGAAGTTTTACAAGAGATTTCTGAAGCTCAAAAGATGATCAAGATTTGCAAGCCAAGAGAAAAATAAAGGTGAAGTTGATACAGAGTCAGATTTCAGAATTGGTTCTGATGGGTGCTTAATGTTTAAAGATCGGATTTGTGTACCAAAGAATGAGGAATTGATTCAAAAGATCCTACAAGAAGCACATAGTAGTTATTTCTCGATTCATCCGGGTAGTACGAAAATGTATAATGACTTGAAGAAAATGTATTGGTGGAATGGAATGAAAAGAGATATATCAGAGTTTGTGTCCAAATGCTTAATTTGTCAACAGGTGAAAGCTGAACACCAAGTGCCTTCGGGATTACTTCAGCCTATTATGGTTCCTGAATGGAAATGGGATCGGATTACTATGGATTTTGTTTCAGGATTGCCATTGACTCCAGGAAAGAAAGATGCCATCTGGGTAATAGTTGACAGATTAACTAAGTCAGCTCATTTTATTCCGGTACGTACGGATTATTCTCTTAAGAAGTTGGCTGACTCAGTATATTAGAGAAATTGTTAGATTACATGGAATACCATTGTCGATTATTTCAGATAGAGATCCAAGGTTTACCTCGCGGTTTTGGCAAAAATTGCAAGACGCAAGCGTTAGTACAAAGTTAAATTTCAATCTCTTTTTCATCCACAAACCGATGGACAATCGAGAGAGAGTAATTCGATTCTTGAAGACATGCTCGGATGTTGTGTATTGGAATTTCAAGGAAGTTGGGGAAGATATTTGTTTGTTGGTAGAATTTGCTTACAACAATAGTTATCGAGACGAGCTTGAAAATGGCACCTTATGAAGCATTGTATGGTCGTAAGTGTCGAACGCTTTGTATTGGACTGAACTTAAGGAAAATCGATTTATGGAGTTGATCTAATAAAAGAAATCAAGAAAAAGTGAAAGTAATTCGAGATTGTTTGAAAGTCGCTTGAGATAGACAGAAATCTTATGCGAGATCTAAAACGAAAAGACATTGAATTTCAAAAGTATTTTTAAAGGTGTCTCCGTGGAAGAAAAGTCCTTAGATTTGGATGGAAAGGCAAATTAAGTCCGCGTTTTATTGGGCCGTATGAAGTAATTGAAAAAGTTGGACCCAGTAGCATATCGGCTAGCATTACCACCGAATTAGAGAAGATTCATGATGTGTTCCACGTATCTATGTTACGTCGGTATCGTTCGGATCCTTCACATGTAGTTTCACCGACGAAATTGAACTACAACCGAGATATGACCTACGAAGAAGAAACGATTAAGATTTTAACTCGAGAGGTCAAACAACTAAGGAATAAAAATGTTGCACTTGTGAAGGTGTTGTGGCAAAGGCATGGAATAGAAGAAGCTACATGGGAATCAAGAAACTATGAGAAATCAATACCTACATCTCTGTTTCTGGTAAGATTTTCGAGGACGAAAATCCTTAAAGGGGGAGAGTTGTAATATCCCGAATTAGGGCCTAATCGAATAGTGGTTTCGTGACCACAAATCCGAGATAGAAATAATTATTTTATAATTATTTTGAGGTTTATGATATGATTAGATGATCATGTGTGAAAATTTCGTGAAGAAATTCTATGCATAAAATACTTAATTTGAAAGTAGGGACTAAATCGAATAAGTTGCAAAACTTGCATTCTAGAAGTTTTTAGTATGAAATTGCATTGAAATATTAATTAAGAGGTCTTAAATGGCAATTTGACCAATTTTAAGTTCATGGACAAAATTAGGACATGGAAGGAATTTTGGAAAGTTTAGTAGTAACTTGCATTTTGGTCATTTAGTTATTAAAATGAATTAAAAACAAAATTAAAAGCCAATTTTTGTCCATCTTCTTCATTAGGCCGAAATTTCAAGGGTTCTCCATAGCTAGGGTTTGTTTCAAGCTTTCAAGCTCCATAGTAAGTGATTCCAAGCCCCGTTTTTAATGTTCTTTACGTTTTCGGAGTCCCGGTAGCTCGATAAAGCTTATGCTAGCAATAATTTAAGTTAGGGTTCATATTTGGAAAAATACCCATAGGTGAAATTTGTGTATTTTGGTGTTTTATGATAGAATATGAGGTTTTAAATTATGTTAGACAACTTGTGCTACTCGGTTTTAGGTAAAAACGAGTAAAAGGACTTAATCGGTAAAAATACCTAATAGTCATAAGTGCTTGTTAGAGTGGGAATTTGATGTTTCCATAGAAGAGAAAAGTTATCAGCACGTTGTAAAACATAAGAATAAGGATTAAAGTTTAATCCCGACCCTAGGGGCAAAAATGTAAATATGTAAAAGTTTAGGGGTAAAATTGTAATTTTGCCAAAATTTGGGTTAAGGATTAATTTGATAATGTGAGTATTAAATAAGCTAAATGTGTTATTTTAGATCAAGAAAGACGTGGAATCGACCTCAATCGAGGAAAAGAAAAGATTGTGGACTAAATTGCAAAATCTTTGTATTTTGGTACCAAGGTAAGTTCATGTGTAAATAATGTAGTATAATTGTTATTTGTAAATTATTGATGTTAATTATATGATATGCTGATTTTTATTATGAGATATATGCTTTGTGGTTATTTTCAATAAAATGCAAATTATTTGTATTATTTGTTAAATATAAAGTGCTACCGAGTATTGGTTTCGGTATTTTACGGAAGATGGCAAGGATATGTGTTTGAGGAAAATCCCGTTTGAACCTTAGGAATAGATTAGGATACAAGTGACATGTCACTAGGATGGTTGAGCATCCGAACTCGTTGAGTTGAGTCCGAGTTCACTTATGGATGCGAATGTTCGAACTCGTTGAGTTGAGTCCGAGTTCGAGAGATGTAACTAGGCATCCGAGCTCGTTGAGTTGAGTCCGAGTTCACTTATGGATGTGAACGGCCGAGCTCGTTGAGTTGAGTCCGAGTTCGCTTATGGGCGGGTTACATGATTGCTTGATTGCATATATGGCACTTATGTGCAAGTTATCCATGTATCCGAATTATATTCCGATGTGTTCAACGGGTAAAGTTTTACTCAAATGGAGGAACATTCGAGATGTAAAGAGACGTATTGGTAAGTGATGTGAAATGGATATTTTGGACAGGTATGTATTTAACCCTCGGGTTGAGTATTGATACAATCACGATAAGGTAATAAGATGATGAAAAATGATTAGAAATGTGATATGTGTTTTAGTGATGCATGCTAATGTTGATTGGTATGATTGTTTGTTATGTTACTTATTATTTGCATATGAACTTACTAAGCATTTATGCTTACTCCTCCTTCTTACTCATTGTAGTTTTGGACAAGCCACTCAGAGTCGGGATAGGTCGAAGGCTCATCACACTATCCGGAAGACTTTTGGTAAATGGCTTGTAAATTTAAGTATGGCATGTATAGCAATATACCTATTTTGTGCAAATGATCTTATGATATGGTGATGGAATGGTTGAGAAAATGTTTGACAATGATAAATTATGAAAATGGTTAGTTTAGATTATGTTTGATGTTAAGGAAAATTATTAAGATACTTAGTGCATAAAAACTCATAAAAGGGATGAAATTTGCCATAAACAGAATACTGCAGCAACACTGACCCGAGTTTGAAAATTTACTAAAAATCATAGAAATTGAATCTGGTGATGGAATATATATCAAATTGAAGCATATTATGTCTAGTTTCACATGAAAGAAATGAAATAGGTAAAGGAATTATATGTTAAAAGATATTTGAATTTTAGTGAAACAGGGTCGTAACAGTTTCTAAATCCCCTGTTCCAACTTTAGAAATTCACTATAAATTTTAAAGATATAACTAGGTGATGTATTTTATATCCTCAGAATCCTTATTGAGTCTAGTTTTAGTAGAAACAGACCTCATAGTCATATGAATTTTTTACAGAGAGAAATGTGGTTCGTAGTAAAAATAGGTCAAACCAGTCAAGTCCTGAAACAGGGGTAACTTTAACTAATAAACTGTACTAATTGGCTCAACCAAAAATTCTAGAAAAAAATTAGTAGATAGGTATATGAGTCTAGATTCAAGAAAATTTACGGATATTAATTTCAAGTTTTGTAACTCGAGATATGATTTTTATTGTGACTGTGACGCAAGTAGTTTAAAAGCTGTGAATGTAGAAACAAATAATCCAAAGTTCTAAAAATGTTAAATTAAGCTTTGTAACACCTCATACTCGACTCCGGCGACGGTCTCGGGCGTGGGGGCGTTACATACAATGCCAACATCCCAGACGTGGTCTTACATGTACTTCGGTATTGAGGCCTTTGTCCCAGACAGGGTCTTACACGAAATCTCAAATCGATGCTTGTGTCCTAGACACGGTCTTACACGATATCTCAAATCAATGCCAACATTCTTTCAGGAACATACAGAGCTTTTCAGACACCAACATGTTTTCAGAGTTTATTCATCAGGCTCTCAAGGCTATCCAATATAGATTACAGTTTATATATGCAGAACTTAGTCAATTTAACACATAATTGTAGTTTGACATACCTCGTATGAGTTTCGAACGAAACGGGTCGACTATTCAACTATTTTAGACTTCCCTCAATCTAAGTTTGATTTTCTTTGTTCTTGATCTAATACAATTCAAATTCAACCATTCAATCATTTATTTCATTCAAAATAATCCATGAACACATATTTAGGGCACTTTGCATTTTAGCCCTTATATTTTCACACTTTGACAATTTAGTCCATTTATCACAAAATCACAAATATGCAAAATTCACCAAGACTATAGTTTAGCCAAATATACATAGCTTCCACACAAGCCCAATTAACATATTAAATTCACAATTTAGCCCTTTAAAACCTTATTTTCACAAATTAGCCCAATAGCTCTATTTCATCAAAATTAAATACAAAACTTATAAGTTATCTACCAAGTCTTCATAACTCATCCAAGAACATTACAAAACTCATGATATCAACAATGAAATTTCATGAAATCTTTAACAGAAACAAAAATTCAGACATGGGTTTTGAAGAACACGAAGCAACGATCACAGAAACGTAGAAATTATCAAAAACGATCAAAAATACATACCTAATTGATGCTTGCAAGTGTCGAAACCCTAAAGCTCGTTTTTCTTTTATTTTTCCTTTGATTTTCGACAAACGGCACCCATTATGAACACATTTCATGTTTATTTTTATTTAATTATACATTAGAAGCCATTTTCCAATTTTGCCCTATAATTAACAAATAAAAATTCCATCCACTAGTGTCCATACTTGTCCATGCATTAGAAAATGGTCCAATTGCATCATAAGGACCTATCATTTACAAAGCCAAGCCAAATAGGCACTTTAACAATTAGCATGCAACTTTTGCATTTTACGCGATTAAGTCTTTTTTCATAATTAAACACTGAAACAGACAAATTAAATCACAGAAACGTCACAGATATAAAACATATATCACAGTCACAAAAAATAATATTAAAATATTTTTTGGACTCGGATTTATTGTCCCAAAACCACTATTCTAACTAGGGTCTAATCCGGACTATTACTAAAAGAGCAAGAAATGGGCCAGAAACGGACCAAATGGGCCTAAATCAGTGTTTCACACGGCCTAGGCACTTCCACACGGGTGATCCACACGCCCATGTGTGACACATGGGTATACCACACGCCTGTGTGTCATGGCCGTGTCAACATTAATCCAAGTCAGAATTACACACGGCCTGACCACCTTCACACGAGCGTGGCACACGACTGTGTCCCTGTCGAGCCCAGGTCTAGTTCTACTCAGAAAAGGCTAATTTTGGGCTATTTTGGGCATTCCAAAGTCTAAAGGGACACACAGAGTAGAAAGCAGAATATACCTAAGGACAGCCATCAGAATCATATCAGAAGCAAGGATCTACATCAAGACTGAAGATTTCCATCCAATCTCCTAGAAGTTCTTTGGGTTTCTTGATGCTTTATTGTTGTCCTTATTTTGAGATGTTTTCCATTATTATGAACTAAATTCCCTAAATACCTAAGGGAGATGAAACGTAAAACGGATCTTATACCGAATTAGAGTCAAATCTAGTAAGGGAATCCATAGATCGAGTTAATGCGACAATAGGGGTTTTAATTAGAAAGAGATTTCAATTAATTAACCTCGAGTCAGTTGTTCTTAGTCTCGATAGAGATATTAACATAAATCAGGGATTTTTACGGAATAAGTCAAGTGAATAAATTGTCTAAATCAAAGGTAATAAGTAAAGTCTAGGTGGATTCTTTCTTGGGTATTATCTTCTCAATCGATTTTCCTAAAGTATTTTTCAATTTTCATCTCTGTTGTAATCTTAGTTAATTAGGTAATTAGTTTTAGTTTAAAAACACCATTTAATTCTTAGGCTAGATAATAAAAAGATAGTAATTACTAGTAATTTTAGTCCTCATGGATACGATATTTCCGTTCTCACCAGAACTATATTACTGTTCGATAGGTGTGCTTGCCTTAGTTGAATTTTTAGTTAGTTTAGCGACCATCAGGTTTTTGGCACTGTTGTCGGGGACTAAAATATTAGGAACACTTAATTTTTATTACTTTAGCCATTATTTTTTATTTTTTTAGTTAACTTTGTTTTTATTTTTAATTACTAAGTTTTCTTTTATTTACTTCTGACAGGTTTTCATAGTTTATGACTAGAAGAAACCCATCGGGACCTTTACTTTTTGACAGTGAGATCGAGAGCACAGCTCGCAGAAATTGAAGAGAAATAAGGCGAAGCCTACAATACATAGAGGAAGGGCAAGAGGACGATATCCATACCACAACCGAGAAGATGGCTAAAAATCAGGATAATCCGCTACCTCCTCCGATTGCTGCAGATCCAGTAAATCAGAACCCTACTCCTCGCACTATGTATAATTATGCTAAACCTTATTTAACAGGAACTGAATCAAGTATAGTTAGACCTGCTGTTGCTACAAATAATTTTGAACTGAAACCTAACATGATTCAAATGATACAATAGTTTGTTCAGTTTGATGGTTTGCAGGACGAGGATCCAAACACTCATTTAGCGAATTTTCTTGAACTCTGCGACACCTTTAAGATTAATGGCATTTTTGATGATGCCATTCACCTTCGGTTATTTCCCTTTTCATTAAGGAATAAGGCTAAACAGTGGTTGAACTCATTACCACGAGGGTCAATCACTACTTGGGAACAAATGACCGAAAAATTTGTACGTAAATATTTTTCGCTGGCTAAAACTGCTAAATTGAGGAATGATATCTCTTCTTTTGTGCAGATGGATCTAGAAACTCTTTATAATGCATGGGAAAGATACAAGGACTTATTGAGGAGGTGCCCTCACCATGGGTTACCTTTATGGCTATAGGTTCAGACTTTTTACAACGATGTGAACCCCTCAACAAGGCAACTGGTCGATGCTGCCGCCAGTGGAACTTTAAACAACAAAACACCTGAAGAGGCTTACAAATTTATCGAAGAGATGTCACTGAATAACTATCAATGGCAAGTCATGAGAACTAAGCCAACAAAAGCAGCTGGTGTTTTCAACCTCGAAGCGGTCACTATGCTATCCAACCAGGTAGAACTTTTAAATAAAAAGATTGATGGTTTGTATAGTTCTACTCAGGTACATCCAGTGATGAGGTGTGAATCAAATGGAGGAGCGCACAACACAGATTACCGTCCTTCAACACTAGCACCGAGGAGGAACAAATCCATTATATGTGTAATAACTCTAGACCTCAAAATAACCCGTACAAAACACTTATAATGCAGGGTGGAGGAACCATCCCAATTTCTCATGGGGTGGTCAAGGAAATCAAAGACCACAACATCCTCTAGGCTTTCAACAACCACCTTACTAGCAGGAAAGGAAGCTGAACCTTAAGGAGATGCTAACGAAATTCATCGCAGTATCCGAAACACGTTTCCAAAACACCGAGACGACTCTTAAAAATCAAGAAGCATCAATTCAAGGGCTCGAGAATCAAATAGGCCAGTCGGCAAATATGATTTTCGAACGACCACAAGGTAGCTTGCCGAGTAATACTGAAACTAACCCGATGGAGCAACTTAATGCAATTACTGTTCGAGATGAAGAATTGTTAGTTGAACCTAAACCAGAATCAAGGCAAGGATTTGTGGTAAGTAAAGGTAAGGATGATGTGGACCACAATGAACAAAAACTAGTAAGTAGAGAATATAAACCTCGTGTCCATACCCCAATGCGACAAGAAAAGACCACACTGAAGAACAATTTGGTAAATTCCTTAAATTATTAAAGAAACTACAAATTAACTTACCATTTATTGAAGCTCTCTCGCAGATGCCAAACGCTATTAAATTTTTAAAGGAGCTTTTAGCAAATAAGCGAAAGTTGGATGATGTGTCACATGTGGAGTTAAATGCAGTCTGCTCAGCCATTCTACAGAATAAGCTACACAACAAGTTGAAAGATCCAGGGAGTTTTAAGATTCCTTGTTTAATTGGTAGTTTAGATGTTAATAATGCATTGGCTGATTTAGGGGCAAGCATTAATGCCATACCCTATAAAATGTTTAAACAACTAGGTCTTGGGAAACCCTAACAAACTAAGATGAGCATTCAATTGGCAGAAAAAACAATTAGATTTCCTAGGGGTATTACTGAAGACGTGCTGGTCAAAATTGATAAATTTATATTCCCAATTGATTTTGTTGTTCTAAACATGGAAGAGGATAGTGACGTACCTTTAATTTTAGGAAGGCCCTTTTTAGCAACTGCTAGACCTATCATTGATGTTGGCACAGGTGAATTGATATTTCGTGTAGGTGATGACACGATTAAACTCCAAGCTCATGATTCTGCTAAAATATCTAGTAATCGAGATGATTGTTTAAGTTCTGATAATTTGAATAATGTTACAACTCAAACTTCCTTGCAGGAGTCCCCTAGGAAGAACGTGATGGAGCCGCATTCTAATTCATGCCACAAAAACAGAGCAACTCATGAAAAACTAAAGTTTCAGATCGATGAACTAGATGAATGGTGAACACATGTCAAAGAGAAACCAAAAACACACGATAAACAAAAACCGCGCCATGACAGACTCAAAGTTTTATCGAATCAACTTAAGGCTGGAGACAAAGTACTATTAGATGTAGCAGACCCTCGTGTTGCCACTTCTGAACCTAATGGAGCAATCTCTTTTACAGTACTTAACATTTTCCCATACGGTACAGTCGAGGTAACTCATTCCAAATTTGGCACTTTTAAGGTAAATAGTACT
Organism: Gossypium anomalum; assembly: GCA_025698475.1. Classification (NCBI taxonomy): domain Eukaryota; kingdom Viridiplantae; phylum Streptophyta; class Magnoliopsida; order Malvales; family Malvaceae; genus Gossypium; species Gossypium anomalum. The sequence continues at coordinate 61,468,089 of CM046968.1, read as the reverse complement.
CGTCTAAAACCTTATTTTGATAAGATTGCTAGCAGGAATGAGGAGTTTAAACTCCTTGAACCACTATTACCATGCAACAGAGAGGTAAGTCGAGCTTAGACTCTAAATAAGCGCTTTTTGGGAAGCAACCCAAGCACTAACATTATTAACTAGTTTATTTTAGTTATTTTTAATGTTTTTGTGCAGGTACAGTAGCCCACACGGCCAGGACACACGGGCGTGTCCTTGGCCGTGTGGAAACAGGGGTACAAAATCCCCAAATATCAAGCCACACGGTCATTAACTCGATCCACACGGCCGTGTGAAAATTGGAGCTAATTTTCCAAAATTTAAATGAGTCAGGGAGCCACACGGGCAAGGCACACGGCCGTGTGTTCGAACACATGGGCGTGTGGGATACCACATGGGCGTGGGAGAAGCGAACAACATCGCACACGGCCGTGTGATACTACCGTGTGAACCATACGGGATTGCCACACGGTGTCCACAGGCCATGTGGCGATTAGATATTAAATTTTCATGAAAAACATGGGCGGAACACAATCCACACGGGCGTGTGACACGACCGTGTGGCCTAACACAGGCTTAACATGACTGTGTCCCCATTTTAAACCCTAGCCCCCTTTTCATTTTTCCCTATTTTGTCTTTTTCTTCCAATCCTTTTCATAGCCGCTACAGCCATCCTTTCTCCCTACTCCGGTCACCATCGCCACCGCCGATCGACTCTTTTTCCCCATTCCCCTTCCTTTTCTCTTCTTTCCTTTCCTTTTCTTTCCCTCTCTTTTCTTTCTTTCTTCCCTTTTCATTTCCCTTCCTCACCCTCATGAGGATCCACCACAGCCTCTACCATCGAGTCACCGCCACGCTCCTTCTGCTACTAGATTTCGAGGAGTTTACTGATTTCCGTCAGTACTGTGCTCAGAGGTTCAATAGTCTTGATGCGAGGTTCGACAGTATCGAGGAGACTTTGCAATAGATTCGCGAACACCTCCATACCACCCCTCCAGTGCCACCGGTTCGTGACACCGATGATAAGGACCTTTGAGTCCATTTATTTTATTTTTTATTTTTATTTTTATGTTTATGTTTATTTTTATTTTTATTTTTATTTTTATTTTTATTTTTATTTTTATTTTTATTTTTATTTTATCTTTCTTTTATTTTTGAAGACTTTTGTTTTTATATTTTGAACTATGTTTATCTTAATGGTTATTATCAAGTAAGCCCTTAATTCTCTCCCACAGTTGTGTTTATTTTGTTATTAATAGCTTAGAATCATGCCTTTCATTGGTCATATCTACCAATCCAGCCTTCAGTATTCCAAGGATTTCATCAAAAATTCAGGGCAGTTTCGCTTCTCTCCCCCTCTTCTGATATTATGCTGATATTGCTATTATCTATCTTTGTACATTGAGGACAATGTACATCATAAGTGTGGGGAGGTTATTTATATGATTATCAGAAAATCCCTAAATTTTTATCTTGTTCTCAAATAATTTTCTTAAATCATTATTAGAGTAAATTCTGATTGATTTATGATTTTTATTAATATGTTTTGAATTAAATCATAGATATTTGTGCATTGACTGTTTAAAATTTAAGAAATTAGAGAATCAAGCATGATTAGTTGACTTTTGAGAATTAAAATTGCTAGATTGTTTCCCTGAATTGAGGTATTATCTTGAAGTTTTGAATTTACAAGATTGACATCAAATACCCATAATTTTTGTGAGATCTTGAGTCTTCTAAAAAGCATATATCTTTCTTGCTCACTAATTTTATTGGTTTTGAGTGTGTCAACACTGATTTGTTATTCTAGAACTTGTTTCGATTATGCATGTCAAGACCACACCATTGATTTGATATACAAAAATGATAAAGGCACTTAGGTTTTAACCCACTTACCCCACAAAAAGCCTACCCATATAATTGACCCTAGTGAACTCCTTTGGGCCTTGACTATTATTTCTTGATTTTCCCCTTAATATTAACTCACAACTTAACCCTTTTTGATTCATTAAGAATTTTTCCCTTTTCATTGACTCCTTTTTATCGAGATTTGATTTAATTAGTTACCTAACTTTGTTCATTCATTCCAGTTGCTGAATTATTTCCTGTTATGTATTTTCCATTATTACTTAATCTTATTCCTAAAAAAAATGTATTGTTATATTCATTCAGTTACATACTATTCTAAAGAGCTCAGATAAGTTAAAGTCATTATATTTAGAGAAAGACTCACTTCATTAGTTTGGGGTAGTGTTAATTCTGGCACTTGTTTGTAATTCAGTAATTAGATTTATTTTTCTAAACCTGGTAAGCTATTAAATTAATCTCGATTCTAACCCTCTCTTTCAGCCTTTATCCACACCTGTAATCCAAGCCCCATTACAACCCTGTTAAAAACCTTTTGATTTGTGTATCATCTCATTTATAGTGGTGGAAATTTGATTTTCATGCATGCTTATGGTAATAACTTTTCAAGTCTAACTATTGAGTGTTTAATTATTAAACCTTAAACACTTTGAGTGATTTGAGTGAACCTTCAGTGAGGATGTCAACCCTTGTCAAATTTGGAATTAAAGATAATTACTTAGGTAAAGGGAAATGCCTATAACTTTATGATTAAAATGCTCAACTTTGATTATTTGAAACTTTAATGTTCTTTTAGTTAAATTCTCAATGTATGATTGCTTGTGGATTATTTTGAAACATTATTGATGAGAATTATAAATTGAGAAGGATTTATTTTAATTGTGAGTTGAGGATTTTGCTTGAGGACAAGCAAATGCTTAAGTGTGGGGATATTTGATAAACAGTAATATATACATATTTTCACCCCATGGTTGGCATATTTATTGATGATTTTTCCTTGGTTTTGTTGAATTTGATGCTCCTAATCCTTTAAATTCCTATTTCATACTTAGGTGAGCATAGGAAGGCGAAAAGAGGAAGAAACGAGCCAGAAATGAACCAAATGGGCCTAAATCAGTGTTTCACATGGCCTAGGCACTTCCACACGGGTGATCCACACGCCCGCGTGTGACACACGGGCATACCACACGCCCGTGTGTCATGGCCGTGTCGACATTTACCCAAGTCAGAATTGCACATGGCCTGGCCACCTTCACACGGGCGTGGCACATAGCCATGTCCTTGTTGAGCTTAAGCCTAGTTCTACTCGAAAAAGGCTAATTTTGGGCTATTTTCGGCATTCCAATGTGTATATAAACACCTTAGAAGAGGATTAAAAGGGACACGCAGAGTAGAAAGTAGAATATACCTAAGGACAGCCATTAGAATCATATCAGAAGTAAGGATCTACATCAAGACTGAAGATTTCCATCCAATTTTCTAGAAGTTCTTTGGGTTTCTTTATGCTTTATTGTTTTCCTTATTTTGAGATGTTTTCCATTGTTATAAACTAAATTCCCTAAATACCTAAGGGAGATGAAACCTAAGACAAATCTTATTACTATTTGAGTTATATGATAAATACTTATTCATATTCTTAATTGTGAGTTCTAAATTCTTGTTTTAATATTCCAGGGTATTAATTCAGGTTTTGATGTGCTTATTCAGTGGAGTAAAAGTCCCTGTTTAAGAGTAGATCATTCATAATTAAGCAGAGTTGCATGCAATCCTAGAGATAGGACAACATGAATCTGTCAGATTAGAGTCAAATCTAATAAGGGAATCCATAGATCGAGTTAATGTGACAATAGGGGTTTTAATTAGAAAGAGATTTCAATTAATCAACCTAGAGTCAGTTGTTCTTAGTCTCGAGAGAGATATTAACATAAATCAGGGATTTCTACGAAATAAGTCAAGTGAATAAATCGTCTAATTCAAAAGTAATAAGTAAAGTCTTGGTGGATTCTTTCTTGGGTATTGTCTTCTCAATCGGTTTTCCTAAAGTATTTTCCAATTTTCGTCTCTGTTGTAATCTTAGTTAATTAGGTAATTATTTTTAGTTTAAAAACACCATTTAATTCTTAGGCTAGATAATAAAAAGATAGTAATTACTAGTACTTTTAGTCCTCGTGGATACGATATTTTCGGTCTCACCAAAACTATACTACTGTTCGATAAGTGCGCTTGCCTTAGTCAAATTTTTAGTTAGTTTAGCGACCATCAAGCATACCATGTTAACAACCAACCTACATGTATAAGCAAACCAACATGTTAATGACCAATATGTTTAAATCTAACTTGTTCACTAAAAATTTAGTCATACAATACTTTTAAGAATTAAACACATGCATTTATATAAGCATGCCATTCAAGTTGATTCTGGGGTCTACTGACTCATTCAATACTCTTTGGCCCCCAGGCTCGTTTTCGACTATTTTGCGTAATAAGATACATACTTTATTCATTTCAATTCATATATGAATTTATTCATATCCATTCCTAGAAAACTATCGACTTAACTTCTTGTAATGGCTCAATTTAAGAAATTCGCCTCAAAATTAAATTTTCTAACACTGACAGAAAATAGGTCGTTAGACCACCAATCCAATTGTTAGAGCATGTATAGCCACATCATCCCTTTTGAAAAAAATTGAAAAATATTTCTCTTCCACCTTACACAAGTCGACCTTTCCCTCACTAATGCACCATTTTTGTCTTGCAATAACTCTATAGTGTTATTCCTTTTTCCAAGCACTAGAATAACCATGGAAATATTTGAATTTGAATCACCTGCTTTCAACCAAAAAAATTTCACCTTTATTTTTTCTATTTTCCCTCTCCGTTCTTAAGGATCGTATTCAAATCAAGCTTGAACCTCCCAAACTTCTTCTAATACGAGACCAAATCAGCGTCATTATCCCGTATTTTCTCAAACTTGGCACAAATATAATTTTTGCAATTGAACTTCCCTATTAGTGTTACATCTCCAACTACTTAATTTACTACAAAAATTTTCTTTCTATATCACATTTGCTCGCCCCATCTCTCCCTAATTACCCTTAGCCACCTCTTCAGGGTCATTATGAGAAGGCCATTTGTTTTCCAACTTAAATTTATGTCAACGCCATTGTTCAAAAGCAACTTGAGAAAATATGTATTTACCATCCATAGAAGATTATTACCAGTAGCTATCAAATTTAAAATCTCACAACACTCTCGTCTTCGACTCCTCTTCAGGAGTCTTTAATTTTATTGTTATTTGGGCCTTTAATCAACATATTAATTAAATTTTGGGGAAATTTTTTAATTTGAACATCCTCCTTGTAGTCCCACAGAACCACCAATCCTCCCCTTCCAAGTCAGTCCACAAAATATTTTTTTTCAAATTTTAGTTTGACATGAACATCTTTCATTTGGTCTCTCTAAACTAGTAACATCTTTCATCCTGTCTGTCTAAACTAGTGTTTCAATAATAAAAAAAGTCTAAACTTAGCTTGAATTAAAGTACAATGTCTTGGCATCCTTATGAAAGGATATCTTATGGAAAGATACATTTATTTAGTATCTATATAAAGAAATATTCTATTAGTCATTTTTACTATTGTGATTGGAATGTTAAGGATTTTGCTGTATTTTTGAGGCATTTAAGAAAAGTACTCTGCATGACTCGGAGTTGTGCTTGTGGTTCTGGTGGTTCGTCAAACAGAGGGTTTTCCTGAGGTAAGTCAACTACCACTGGTGGATTGCTTTGCATTTGTTGATAGTTTCACCTCTGAATTATATCCAGTTCAGGATTTGGCTTGATTGGGATGATTTCGCTTTGAGTCATACATTAAAATCAAAGTGATTAAAATGAAATTAGTAGGCTAAAATTAAATAAAAGTAAATTAAATAAAAATAACTAAAATTGAAATTCGTATCTATAATTTTAAATTTTCCTATTTATCCTATTAATATGCAGAAAATAAAATTTCAATTTAATGCCGAAATCTCCCCGACAACGACAACAATTTGACTGCCGCCAGACATGCGAACGTCTGAACTGGAAATATTGTAGCAAAATATAAAACAACAGTGTTCGCAAGTATATGACTCAAATTACAATATAGAATAATGTTACAATGAAAGACTCCGAGAAGTACTCCAAGGATCTTACCCAATGGAGGTTGAATTAAACTTAAATTACTTTTCTACACAAATAAGACTAAATAGTAATAATCTAAAATTATATCACGAACAACCAAATGAAAAGTGGCTAACCAAAATAACATAAACTATCTAAATTTAAGACAATCAAATAACAATAAAAATTACATCCAATTTAGTAGACAGAAGAATAACTCTTTAGAACTCAAGTTTTATCGAGTTAGTGATTAATTAACCAATTATTACCTCCCTGCCTCAAACTAACAATACACATTTATCTCTCGACCTGACTTTCTTGACCTAGATAAATTATAATTTACTCGGTAAATTTATCTCTTGATACCGTTTGTCCTAAATTACTTCTTAGGGTCATCATTTACTAGGATTTAATCGCAAATAATTCAAGCAACTAAATCGAATCTAAACCCTAATTCATCCGTTAATTATTCACACATCTGCTTGTTAAATTCTCTGAGGAAACTAGCCGCTTATGGATCTAGATGCAATTACCTCTAATTTCATATTTAACATATAGAGCAATAAATTAAATAAGAATAAGGAACAAGAAAATAAATTCTTTTTGATGTCGATTTGAGTGAGAAAGTAGAATTTCTTTTAACAGTTGCGAAGATAACTCCGATTGTGATTGGAAACCAAATATAAATAAATAAAAACTACTTAATTAAAAGCTTGGATTGAAATTGAATCCAAGTTAAACAAAGAAAAAATATAGTTTTACGACTAAATTTAAATAAAATAAAAACCCTAAAACTAACTAAGTGGCTCTCTTGGCATACCAACATGTTAACGACAAATATGTTTAATTCTAACTTGTTCACTAAATATCCAGTCATACAATACTTTTAAGAATTAAACACATGCAATGTAACACCCTTAAACCGTATCTATCGCTGAAATAGGGTTAAAGGCATTGTCAGACATTCAAAACAATTAACATTTATTTCACAAACATCATAACATCAAAGGTTATACATTATCATGAAGTCCCTTATATAGCCCATCGAAACCTTAAACATGCTTTAGAAAAAGATCGAGACTAAACCAAGCTCATACAAAATTTTTCAAAACTTAAACATTTATAAAAATGTATAGGTCACACGCTCATGTGAATAGGTCGTGTGCCTCACACAGCATTAGACACGCCCGTGTGTCTAGGCCATGTCAATACAGGGCATACATACACTTGCACACGCGACCACAAGACACGTCCGTGTGCCTTGGCCGTGGTCGAGCTTGACTTGGTTCAGACAGCTAGCCACACACCCGTGTGCTTTGGCCGTGCTCAAGACTGGCTTAAAATGTAGGGTACCCCAGGGGACACATGGCCATGCAACATGACCGTGTGTCGCACACAGCTGAGACACACGCCCGTGTCTCTGCCCGTGTGGACAAAAATAGACCATTTGAATAGCCAATTGATAAACCGTAGTTTATACATATTTTTATCCCTCGCTTAACACGTTTATGAATGATTTCTCCTTAGATTTTGTGAATTTGATGCTCATAATCCTTAGCTTCATGTTTTATACTTAGGTGAGCATAGGAGAATGAAAAGAACGAGAAACGGGCCAAAAACGGAGAAAATGGGCCGACAGGGGAAAACAACATGGCCTGAACTTCCTCACATGGGCAGAACACACGCCCGTGCCATTCTAACAGGCTTGACCACCACCCAAATCAACCTCAGCACGGGTGTGTTGATATCTCAGCCTCGACCACGGCCTGAAGTAATCACACACGGGCGTGTCCCTGTCGACCCTAGCTAAGTTCCATTCGAAAAAGGGCAAGTTTGAGAGATTTTAGGCATTCTAAAGCCTATTTAAACACCCTAGAGGAAGACTAAAAGAGGGACGGAGAATAGGGAGTAAGAAATTACTCTAAGGAAGCCGATTGATCCATCTTAGAAGCTGGATTCATCATCAAGACTGAAGATCTCTCCTCAATTTCCCTTCAGGAGTTTTGGGTTTTCTTTATGTTTTGTATTCTTTATTCTTCTGAGATGTTTTCTTATTTAGTTAAGAACTAAATCCCCTAAATACCTGAGGGGGATAAAACCTAAGACTAATCTTGTTATTACTTTCTGAATTGTATGATAAATATTTGACTTGTTCTTAATTATGTGTTCTTAATTCTTGTTTTGGTATTTTAGGATAACGATTCGAGTTAATGCTCTTAGCTGGAGGATGAACAGTCCCTACCTAAGAGTAACTTTTTCATAATTAAGCGGAGTTGATTGCGCACCTAGAGATAGGGTGACAAGATTTTGCTGGATTAGGGTGAAACCTAATAAGGGGATCCATAAATCGAGTTAATGCAACCCTAGGGTGTTAATTAGAGAAAAGTATCAATTATTTAACCTAAGGATTAGACGTTATTAGTCTTGAATAGGGATAATAACATAACTAGGGGATTTCTACGAAACAAGTTAAATGAATAAATCGTCCGGTTCAGAGCCAAAATAACAAGTGAAGTCTAGGTGAATTTTTCCTTAGGTATTGTCCTAAATCAGTCGTTTTTCCCAAAAGTAATTCCCCAATTCTATTTTCTTCAAGTTCTTAGTTTAGTTAATTAGTTAGTTAAAACAAACCCCTTTATTCTTAGGCTAGATAATAAAAAGACGATCATTACTAGTACTTCTAGTCCTTTGGGTTCGAAAATCTGGTCTTGCTAAAGCTATACTACTGTTCGATAGGTACACTTGCCTACATCGTGATAATAATTAGTTTCAAGAACGATTAATTATAAATTTATAAAACTTATCACAGAAAATCACGATCAAGTTTTTGGCGGCGTTGCCGGCGACTAAAATATTAGGAACACTCCATTTTTATTACTTTAGCCATTTATTTTTCTTGCAAATTAATTTTATTTTTTGTTTTACTAATTTTCTTTTTCTTTCTTTTGGAAGGTTCTTATAGTTTATGACTAGAAGAAACCCATCGAGACCACTACTTTTTGACACAGAGATCAATTGCACAGCTCGTAGAAATTGACGAGAAATAAGGCGATGCCTAAGATACACAGAAGAAGAGCAGGAGGACGATATCTCAACTACAACCGAGGAGATGGCTGAAAATCAAGACAATCAGCTACCTCCAAAGAATACTCTATTTGAATTAGCAAATTAGAATCCTGCTCCTCGTACTATGTATGATTATGCTAAACCTAATTTAACAAGAACTGAGTCAAGTATAGTTAGGCCTGCTATTGTTGCAAATAATTTTGAACTGAAACCTAACACGATTCAAATTATACAACAATTTTTTCAGTTTGATGGTTTGTAGGATGAGAATCCCAACACTCACTTGGCAAATTTTTTAGAAATCTGTGACACTTTTAAAATTAATGGCATTTCTGATGAAGCCATTCGTCTTTGGTTATTCCCTTTTTCACTGAGGAACAAATCTAAACAGTGACTAAACTCGTTACCATGAGGGTCCATCACTACTTGGGAACAAATGACCTAAAAATTTTTATTAAAATATTTTTCGCTAGCTAAAACGGCTAAATTACATAATGATATCTCTTCTTTTGTGCAGATGGATTTAGAAACACTTTACGATGCATGGAAGAGATACAAGGACCTACTGTGAAGGTGCCCTCACCATGGGTTACCCCTATGGCTGCAAGTTCAAACATTCTACAATGGTGTGAATCCCTCGACACGACAGATGATTGACGCAACCGCTAGTGGAACCATCAACAACAAAACACCTAAAGAGGCTTACGAATTTATTGAGGAGATGTCACTAAATAACTATTAGTGGCAAGTCATGAGGACTAAGCCAACTAAAATAGCAAGCGTTTATAATGTCGACTCGGTTACTATGCTGTCAAATCGAGTAGAACTTCTAAATAAAAAGATTAATGGTTTACTTAGTTCCACGCAGGTACATCCAGTGATGAGGTGTGATTCAAGTGGAGGAGGTGTGCATACAAAATATCAACCATTCAATCCTACAACCGAAGAGGAACAAGTCAACTATATCGGTAACAATAACTTTAGATCTCAAAATAACCCATCCAGTAATACTTATAATGCAGGTTGGAGGAACCACCCAAATTTCTCCTGGGGTGGTCAAGGGAATCAAAGGCCACAAAATCCTCCAGGTTTTCAACAGCTACCTTATCAATAGGAAAAGAAACCGAACCTTGAGGAGATGCTATCCAAATTCATCTCGGTGTTAGAAACCCGTTTCCAGAATACCGAGACAGCACTTAAAAATCAATAAGCATCAATCCAAGGGCTCGAAACGTAGATAGGCCAACTGCCCAAACTAATCTCTGAACGACCACAAGGTAGCTTGCCAAGTAATACTAAACCTAACCCAAGGGAATAGCTCAACGCAATTAATGTTCAAGATAAAGAAGGATTCGTTGAGCCTGAGCCAGAACTGAGACAAGAAACTGTGGTAAGCAAAGGTAAGGGTGAGGTAAGTCATAATGAAAACAAAACGGTGAGTGTAGAATATAAACCTCATGTGCCATACCCTAACGCGACAAGGAAAGACCCCTCGGACGAACAATTTGGTAAATTCCTTAAACTTTTAAAAAAATTACATATTAACCTACCGTTTATTGAATCTCTATTGCAGATGCCGAACGCAATGAAATTTTTAAAAGAGCTTTTAGCAAATAAGCGGAAGTTGGACGAAGCGTCGTATGTGGAACTAAACGCAGTTTGCTCAGCTATTTTGTAGAATAAGCTACCCAACAAATTAAAAGATCCAAGGAGTTTAACAATTCCTTGCTTAATTGGTAGTTTAGATGTTAATAATGCATTAGCTGATTTAGGGGCTAGTATTAACGTCAGGCCTTACAAAATGTTCAAACAACTAGGTATTAGGAAACCCAAATAGACTAGGATGAGCATTCAATTAGCAGATAAAACTATAAGATTTCCTAGGGGTATTATTGAAGGTGTGCTAGTTAAAATCGATAAATTTATATTTCCCGTTGACTTTATTGTTTTAGACATAGAAGAGGATAACAACACCCCTTTGATTTTAGGGAGGCCCTTTTTAGAAATTGCTAAAACTATTATTGATGTTGGCACAGGTGAACTCACACTTCTTGTGGGAGACGAAACAATCACCCTTCAAGCTCGCAATTCTGGCAACACATCGAAAATTGAAGGTGATTGTATAAACCATTCTACTAAAACTGATAATATGACGCAACTTACTTTGCAAGAAATGAGTCTGAAGGAGGTACACGAACCATGTTCCAGCAACAACATAGGACCTAGTCATGAAGAACGAAGGTTGCAAATAGATGAGCTGGATGAATGGCGAACACGTAAACTAAGAACACACGATAAACCAAAACTACGCCAGAACGAGCTCGATACCTCTCCAAATCAACTTAAGGTTAGAGATAAAGCCTTACTAGATACCGCAGATCCTTACATTGTCGCTGCAAAACCAAATGAAGAAATCCCTGTTATGGTACTTAGTATTTTCCCATTCGTTACAGTCGAGGTAAGTCATCCCAAGTTCGGCACTTTTAAGGTTAACAACACCCGTCTAAAACCTTATCTTGATGAGATTGATAGTAGGAATGAGGAGTATAAACTCCTTGAACCACCATGACCATTCAACGGAGAGGTAAGTCGAGCTTAGACTATAAATAAGCCCTTCTCGGGAGGCAACCCGAGCACTAACTATATTAACTTCTTTAAATTTTAGTGTTTAACACCTAACTTACTAACAGATCTCTTGAATACAGGTTTACCATACCCACACGGCCAAGCACACGGGCGTGCTTAGGACCGTGTGGAAACAGGGCAAAGATTTCCCCAAAACACAGGCTACGATAAATCGCCACGGCCGTGTGACATGGCCGTGGGTGAACCTGCCGGTGCCCTAGGACCGTGGTTGAAACTGAGAAACTAGCATGGGCGTGCGACACGCCTGTGTTTAGCACCCATGGTCAAACCTATCGAATTAACACGGGCATGAACATAGGTACATGGGCATGGGAGAAGCGAACCACATCGCACACGGTCGTGCATTACGATCATGCAGCCGCACGGCCAAGACACACCGGCGTGTCTTAAGGCCGTATGATGAACTCCTAATTCACGACAAACACGAGCTGAACACGAACCACACGGGCGTGTCAGATGGCTGTGCCACTTACAAAATTAGATTATTTCTCTTATTTTTACTTTTATTTTTAGTTATTTTTAAATGATTTATGTCTTCTTTAAACGCAACTTATCTTTATGATTATTATCAGATTATTTCTTCCTCAGAATCATGCCTTACTTCCAACTCTATTGTCAATCCTCGCTTTTGCCAAACTAGGGAGTTCATTCATTCAACACTTAGGAAGTTTCAATTCTCTCCCTATCTTATGATTTTATATCTTTCTATATATCTATCTTTGTACATTGAGGGCAATGTACATCTTAAGTGTGGGGGGTAATCATTTCATTATCCAAAAAATCCCTGAATATTTTCTTGTTCTCTTATAAATCTCTCATATCATGTTTAGGATGAATTTTGATTGACTTATGATTTTTATTGATATATCTTGAATTAAAATATAGGCATTAATGTATTGATTATTTAAACTTTAAGACATTAGAAAATTAAGCATGATAAGTTGATTTTTAAGAATTTAAAATCTTAGGTTGTTTCCCCAAGTCTAGGTATTATCGTGAATTGAATTCCACAAGTTTAAACATTAAAAAACCATAATTTTTTGAGCCTATAAGAGCATCTATTAATTCTTTCATGCTCACTTTTATTATTGCTTTGAGTGTGTCAATATCGAATTGTTATTCTAGAACTTGCTTGATTATGCATGTCAAGACCACACTATCTAATCTGATATGTCAAGATGATAGAGACACTTAGGATTAACCCACTCATGCCATGAAAAGCCTACCTTCACGATTAACCCTTAGTAAACCACTTTGAGCTTAACAAGCTATTCCTTGTATTACCCTTAATATTAACCCTTAACCCATTATTGTTGAAATCCCCTAAATTAATTTGATCCCTATTTTTGGCGAGAGTTGATTTGAATAAATTGCTTAGCTATGTCTTGTTCTTATAGTAATCTATGTTATTTGACTTATAATTAAAAAATAAATAAATAAATAAATATATTATTATACATATTAGTAGTAGAAGTCTTCTATCTTTAAGCTCAAGTGTTTAAATTCTTTGAGAAGAAGCTTTGTTGTACGCAAGTGATGATTAAATATTTTTCTAGTTAAGTAATTTTTCAACTCAATCTCGATTCTAACCTTTTCTTTCATCTTGTACACACCCAACCAAGCCTCATTACAACCCTCTAAAGACCTTTGATTGATGTATCATCTCAATTTATAGTGGTGGAGATTTGATTTTCATGCAAGCCTATGGTAATAACTTTTCATATTGACTGATGAGTGCTGATTTCATTGTCCTTAAACACTTCGAGTAATTTGAGTGAATCTTTAGTAAGGATGTTAAACTCTATGAGGTTTCGAATCGATGGTAACTACTTAGATGAGAGGAGATGCCTATGTTTTTCGTGATTAAATACTCAACTTGAAATGTTTGAAGCTTTAATGTTCTTTTAGTTGAATTTGATGCTCCTAATACTTTAATTTCATGTTTTATACTTAGGTGAGCATAGGAGAATGAAAAGAACGAGAAACAAGCCAAAAACAGAGAAAATAGACTGACAGGGGAAAATAACACGGCCTGAACTTCCTCACACGGGCAGAACACACGCCTGTGCCATTCTAACAGGCTCGACCACGGCCCAAATCAACCTTAGCACGGGCGTGTTGATATCTCAGCCTCGACAACGGCCTGAAGTAATCGCACACGGGCGTGTCACACGGGCGTGTCCCTGCCGAACCCTAGCTAAGTTCTATTCGGAAAAGGGCAAGTTTGAGGGCTTTTAGGCATTCTAAAGCCTATTTAAACACCCTAGAGGAAGACTAAAAGGGGGACGGAGAATAGGGAGTAAGGAATTACTGCAAGGAAGCCGATTGATCCATCTCAGAAGCTGGATTCATCATCAAGACTGAAGATCTCTCTTCAATTTCCCTTTAGGAGTTTTGAGTTTTCTTTATGTTTTGTATTCTTTATTCTTCTGAGATGTTTTCTTATCTAGTTATGAACTAAAACCCCTAAATACCTAAGGGGGATGAAACCTACGGCGAATCTTGTTATTACTTTCTGAATTGTATGATAAATATTTAACTTGTTCTTAATTATGTGTTCTTAATTCTTGTTTTGGTACTTCAAGATATCGATTCGAGTTAATGCTCTTAGTTAGAGGATGAATAGTCCCTGGCTAAGAGTAACTTTGTCATAATTAAGCGGAGTTGATTGTGCGCCTAGAGATAGGGTGACAAGATTTTACCGAATTAGGGTGAAACCTAATAAGGGGATCCATAGATCGAGTTAATGCAACCCTAGGGTGTTAATTAGAGAAAAGTCTCAATTATTCAACCTAGAGATTAGACATTATTAGTCTTGAATAGGGATAATAACATAACTTAGGGATTTCTACGGAACAAGTTAAATGAATAAATCGCCCGGTTCGGAGCCAAAATAACAAGTGAAGTCTAGGTGGATTTTTCCGTTGGTATTGTCCTAAATCATTCGTTTTTCCCAAAAGTAATTCCCCAGCTCTATTTTCTGCAACTTCTTAGTTTAGTTAATTAGTTAGTTAAAACAAACCCCTATATTCTTAGGCTAGATAATAGAAAAGACGGTCATTACTAATACTTTTAGTCTTTTGGGTTCGACAATCCAGTCTTGCTAAAGCTATACTACTGTTCGATAGGTACACTTGCCTACATCGTGATAATAGTTAGTTTTAAGAACGATTAATTATAAATTTATAAAACTTATCACGGAAAATCACGATCACCAATTTGCCACCCCTCTTGGGTCAAACCTACAAGGATCAAACCAAGCATATTTTCAACATAATTTCAGCCAATTTCAATACCAAAACATACATTATTCACGCCATTATATTATCAAAAAATTCCATGCTCAGCTCATCAACCAAATCTAAACCAAAATCATACCCAAAACATAAGTTCCATAAACTCCAAACATACAAACACATCTCATGCCAAAACCTTATCAAATTGACCATTTCCTTTGGCCAACCAAAAGCACATCATAATGGCACATTTGCATCACATAACATATATCAATATCAACCATAAGTTTTAACAAAAACTAGCCATATCACATGGCATAATATATACATTACAAAACATATCTAAATACTCCTAGCCTATACATGCCATATACCATATATTCAACTCGTAAAATGGTACCAAAATAAACGTCTGATAGTGTGAGTGAGTTAGTGATGATTCCTGAATCCAAGCTAGCTTTATAACACTATAAGACAGAGAACATTTCACACAGTAAACTTATAGCTTAGTGAGTTCGTAGTATAATACATTTAACTCAACATTTAAAAGCTATAAGACATATTAGCTAACACATAGTTCAATTCATATCACTACTCAACCTCATTCATTACCATTTCTCATTTCATACCATTTCCTTAGTTTACATATCCTTGCATATAACTCATACATAATATTATCAACCACATAGGTTCATCTATCTCATACACCATATCGTTAACCATAAATACACCATATCGTTAACCATAAATATTCATTACATACCTGCACAAACTCGTACTTATCTATTACATTATCACTTCAATGCTCGATGCACTAATTCGTTAGATCATCTTTCCACGTACAAGAACATCGCACACTTAGTGCCATCATATTAAATCGAAACTATCTCGGTATTGCAAACTTAGTGCCACATATAGACGAAGCTATTCCAATTCACACACTTAGTGCTATTTATAGCCGAAGCTATTTCAAATCACACAGTTAATGCCGAACATATTCGATTTATCATATCACTCAAACCATAGTCAATTATATATATAAATTATGCACTATCAAAGCATTAAAACATGCTTGTAACATCATTAATCACGTATGAACTTACCTCGTACTCGGAATTGTTGACTTAGATTGTCTACTCTATAACCTTCAATTTCCCTCGGTCTAAGTCTGAATTCCTCTTTTCTTGATCTATATGTATTCAAAATTAACCCTTTTATTTACCAAATCATTCAAATCAATCCACAAACATATATTTAGGGCATTTTACAAATTAATCCTCACATTTTCACATTTCGACACTTTAGTCGCTATTTCATAAAATCACAAAATACACATAACTTGCATATATTCATGCTTGGCCGAATTCTCCTAGTACTCATACAAGTCCACACATTTCATTTATTTCACATTTTAGTCCTTCAAAATATCTTTTTCACAAATTAGCCTATTTTACTCAAATTCACCAAAAATTCAAATACAAAATATTCTAACCCAAAACATATCTTTAATTTACTATTATTAAACTTCACCAAGCTCACAATTTCATCAATGGCATATTTCAAAATCATCATCAAAATCAGAAATTCAAGCATGGGCTTTATACATTACACTGCAATGATCTCAAAAACGTAAAAATTATCAAAAACCGAGTCAAAACCATACCTTAATTTATACTTGAGCTAGCCGAACCCTAACTTGATTTTTTTTCTTTCCTTTTTCTCTCAAATTTTGGCAAATATGGATGATAATGGACAAACTTTATCTATTTGTTTTATTAAATCAACATTTATTTATCAATTTACTAATATAACCTTTTTAATTTCATTCAAAATCCACTGACTCATGTCCATACTTGTCCATGCATTAATTAAATGGTCCAATTGCAGCATAAGGACTTCATACATTAAATACATTATGAATCTTTTCTAACTCTGTTGACAACAACAATCTATAAGCAACCGACTTGATACGCTCGGTAATTTCATACGGCCCAATAAATCTCAGACTCAATTTGCCTTTACGACCAAATCTGAGTATTTTCTTCCACAGCGAGACTTTCAAAAATACTTTGTCCCCTATCTGAAACTCTATATCTGTTTGTTTCAAGTCCGCATAAGATTTCTAACGATCTAATGCTATTTTCAGACTTTCGTGGATCACATTTAATTTTTCTTCTATTTCTCTGATCAAATCAACCCCGTGAATCTTATTCTCACTAATTTCTATCCAATATAATGGTGTTCAACATTTTCGACCGTATAAAGCTTCATAAGGAGCCATTTTGATACTTTATGTAAATTCAATCAGTGGCAAGTATCGTTCTCACGTACCCTCAAACTGAAGAATACAACATCTCAACATATTCTCGAGGATCTAAAAAATCTGCTGGGATTGACCATCCATCTACGGGTGAAGAGCAGTACTAAAGTGTAGTTTTGTACCTAACGCATCTTGTAGTTTCTTCCGAAACTGTGAAGTGAATCTAAGATCTCTATCTGACACAATAGAAATAGGTACTCCATGTAATCTCACAATCTGAGAAACATATAAATCGGCTAGCTTATCAAGTGAGTAATCTATGCGAACCGGAACAAAATGAGCCGATTTAGTCAATCTATCCACAATAACCCAGATGGCATCTTTCTTGCTCGGTGACAACGGTAAACCAGATACAAAATCCATCGTAACTCTGTCCCATTTCCACTCAGGTATCATAATCGGCTGAAGTAATCCAGAAGGTACTTGATGCTCAGGTTTTACTTGCTGACAAACTAAACATTTCAAAACAAAGTCAAAAATGTCTCATTTCATACCATGCCATAAATAATGTAACACCCCTTACCCGTACCCGAGACTGGGACAAGGTACGGGGTATTACCGTACACAAACATGACATTTCTGGAAAAGGGCTATAAAGTTTCATTCCAAATTAAAACCAATCAAACATATTCATAGTGTCCCTATTATGGCCCTATGAGGCCCAAAACATGCATTGAGAATGGTCCGGGACTAAACCGAGATCTTAAAAAAATCTTAGGAAAATTCCTAGGTTTAAGCCTCAAACGCCCGTGTGCAGGAAATGAAGACACCCATGTCCCTTACCCACATGGAATTAATTGAATTTATTTTCCATTTCGAACCTATATAGGTTTTCACACGGTCGAGCACACGCCTGTGTCCCTGGCCCGTGTCCTTTACACGGCCTAGCCCGTGTTGTCGCCTGTGTCCAAAAACTTGAGCATTCTGTTTATGACATCATCATGCATTTAGGGGCACACGGCCAAGACACACGCCCGTGTGCTAGGCCGTGCCTTCCATACGATTGAGACACACGGCCATGACTCTACCCGTGTGTTTACTACCATGCAAATTGACCTAAAAATTTTAGGTGTAGGGGACATACGGCCATACCACACGGCTATGAGGTTGACCGTGTATCACACACGGCCTAGACACATGCCCGTGTGTCTACCCGTGTGGACCTTTTTGGAGGCTACAATCTAAGCCGATGGTCACCCTCAGCATCCACACCCATTTGTAAACTTCAACGGTATTTAACATGGCCTAAATATGCCCAATGACTACCTTCAATGGTCTATTGCATGTTAACCTCATCTCATCAGTTTTGTACGTGGTAAATTATCCTCTTTGTATTAAGATTACCATATCAAATAACACATTTAAACTTGGCTCATTTTAAAACTCATTGCCAATTATGACCTAACCATCTCCAAGTGATTTGGCCACATTCCACATGTCCATTCATGATATATCACATTTAACCATCATGTGAACATTTAAACACCAATATGCACAATTAGTAGGTTACAACCTACATCAAAATGAGCCATGTCTTATGGCAATATACAAAATGAATAAGTATATCATTCATGCTTTTACATTGGCTAACCAGTGACACATATAACAAAATAACCAAAAACCTATACATGCCATTGAAATAAAGTAAAAGTATCTATATAGTAAAGCAAGGCAAGCTGATAGTGTTGACAATACTCCAATCGTCTTCCAATATTCACGCGTCCATGAGCTCTGTAAAACAGGGAAAGGAAAGGGGGTAAGCATTAACATGCTTAGTAAGTTCGGATAACAGGAGGGTAAACTTATCGGTTATTTAGCATACAACCATAAAAGATATTCACGCCAAACATGCCTAGTATAAATTTCCTATCACATACACTCAATCACCAAGTTAGTTTGATCTCAAACAATATGGCATTAATCTTAGACGAGCTCATCAATTCAAACATTTCCATTCTCGTTTTCTCATTATAGTCCTGTTGAATTTCTCAGAAATCTTGATGGGTATCCCATTTACCGTCAAGTCATGCTAGTGACCATTTTAAATACACACTCCCCTAAACCTCACTTTTATGGCGGGATTACCAGTCCAGGTTAAATCTCTCATAACATAATTTCAAGGAGTATTGTCGAGACTACCATTCCAGGCTAAATCCCTTACAATGACAATTACTCCACTAAGCTCGGATCTGAAATGCCAGTTCAGGCTAATTTTAGTCCTTCATTGTATTACCCATCCGTGCTAAATCCATAATGTACATATATTCATTGGGAGGTTTGATCACTTAAGGAACACCCGTCCAGGCTGGATCCTTACTATACTGAGATCATCGGATTACCCGTCTGGGCTAATCTCTTTCTGCAACACATGCAGGATCTCATGTCATGTAAACAAGAATTTACCCATCGAATATCCCTTTTTCATTCAACCGGGACAATTATCATCTTTTTCATTTTAGACTACCACATTTCATGGATTGTCATGCAATCAATATCTAAATTAACATACTTTTAAGAAAATGCATTTTCAAGTATATTTAAAGTTTACTTCGAGTTACACGAACTTACCTGGTAATTGCTTCGGTTTCGTATTTTAGCTATTCTGAAACCTTTCGTTTTCCACGGTCGACCTCCGGAATTGGTTCCTCGGGGTCTATATCAGTAAAAATAAATTATTGATACCTCATACTATTCATTTCAGACCTAAATTTTACCCTCGATAAAAATGACCATTTTGCCCCTAAGATTTCATCTTTTTACAAATTAGTCCCTCGGCTCGTATAATGGAATGCATGAAATTCCTTGGTTACCCATGACTAGCCAAATGTACCGTCAGCCTATACCAGCACATATTTTCCTCTATCTCACATTTCTACCACACATTTTATACTTTTTTTTACAAAATGGTCCTTTAAGCCTTTTCCATGAAAATCTACTTAGTAAAAGCTATTTACCATCCTTTAAACTCTCATATTCCTCTATAAATCATCAAAACACAAGCATCTCATGCATGGGAAATTTCCAAACATGAACCATAGCTTGAGATATGGGTAGAAATGGATAGAGCATGTTACGAGGATCTCAAAATTACAAAGAAAATTAAAAACGGGGCTAGGGAGCACTTACTATTGAGCTTGAACTGTTGAAAACCCTAGCTTATGGAGCTCTAGGAATTTCGGTAGCTATGGGGAAGAAGATGGCTGATTTTGGCTTTCTTTTTCCCTTTTTATTAAGTCTATTACCAAATGACCAAAATGCCCCTCCTTGCAAAATTTCCAAATTTTTCTATGCATGCCCATTTTTGTCCAAAAACTTAGAAATTGGGAAAATTGCTATTTAAGACCTTCTAATTTATAATTCAATGCAATTTCATGCAAATTGCTTCTAGAACCCAAGTTTTTCAATTTATTCAATTTGGTGCCTAATTTCCAATTGAACACCTTATACTTAGAATTTCTTCATGAAAATTTAACACATGTTTATTTTCATATTCTAGACCTCATAATAATCATGAAATAAATATTTTAACATTAGATTGGTGGCCCCAAAACCACTATTCTTACTAGGCCCTATTTTGGGATGTTACACTTCTCCCCCCACGAAAGTCATACCAGTAAACAAATTCGGATATTGACTTCTCATGGTTTCTTCAAGTTCCCATCTAACCTCTTCCACTCCATGTCTATGCCATAAAATTTTCACTAAGGCTATGTTCTTGTTCCTTAGCTATTTGACTTCTCAAGCCAAAATTTTAACCGGTTCTTCACCATAGGTCATGTTCGATCTAATCTCAACTTCCGTCAGCAAAATCACATGTGAGGGGTCCGACCTATATCTTCTCAACATAGATACATGGAATACATCGTAAATCTTTTTTGATTAGGATGACGGTGCTAATCGGTAGGCTAATGGTCCAGCTCTTTCGATAATCTTGTATGGTCCAATAAATCGCGAGCTTAATTTACCTTTCTGACCAAATCTCAAAACCTTTTTCCATGGAGATACTTTCAAGAACACTTTATCTCCAACTTGAAATTCAATCTCCTTTCTTTTCAAATCAGCATATGACTTTTTCCTATTCGACGTCGCTTTCAAACAATCACGTATGACTTTAACCTTTTCTTCAGTTTCCTTGATCAAATCAACTACAAGAACCTAACTTTCCTTGAGCTCTATCCAATACAGTGGAGTTCGGCACTTTCAGCCATACAATGCCTCGTAAGGTGCCATATTTAAACCTGTCTGGAAACAGTTGTTGTAGGCGAATTCCGCTAATGGTAAATATTTTTCCCAACTGCCTTGAAATTTAAGGACACAACACCTTAACATGTCCTCGAGAGTCTGAATCGTCTGCTCAGACTGACCATCCATCTGTGGGTGGAATGTCGTAGTAAAACTCAACTTTGTACCCAAGGCTTCTTGCAACTTCTTCCAAAATCTCGAAGTGAATCTTGGATCCCTATCTAAAATGATTGACAACGGTACCCAGTGTAGTTTCACAATCTCAGATACATACAAGTCGGCCAATTTTTTAAGAGAGAAATCTCTCCGTACAGGAATAAAATAAGCCAACTTCGTTAGTCTATCAACTATAACCCAAATGGAATCTTTCTTCTTCGGTGTTAACAGCAATCTTGTCACAAAATCCATAGTAATCCTATCTCATTTCCATTCGAGGACCACCATGGGCTGTAATAAACCTGAAGGCACTTGATGTTTAGCCTTGACATGTTGACATATCAAGTATTTTGACACGAATTCAAAGATATCTATTTTCATACCCTTCCACTAGTACATGGTCTTTAAGTCATTGTATATCTTAGTACTTCCCAAGTGAATAGACAGATGACTATCACGTACCTCTCGCAAAATTTTTTGAATAAGCTCATCATCTTTGCGTATACAGACCCTATCTCGAAACATCAAGCAACCATTAGAGTCAACCCAGAAATCTGATTCAACGCCCGTCTCACATTGTGTTCCCTTGTCCTGCAAGTCAGTATCATTGATCTGAGCTGCGCAAACTTCTTGGAGAAATGACGTTCTGGTTCTTAACTCAGCCAAAACCGAACCATCATCAGATAATGTCAAATGGTGTTCATAGCCCTAAATGCAAACAAGGACTTCCTACTCAAGGCATCAGCGACTATGTTCGCCTTTCCCGGGTGGTAATCAATTATCAGCTCATAATGTTTAATCAATTCTAACCATCTTCGTTGTCTCAGATTTAATTCTTTCTTCAAACTCTTGTGATCTATGAATATACGGCAAGTTTCACCATATAAATGGTGTCTCCATATCTTCAAGGCAAATACAATGGTAGCTAGCTCCAAGTCGTAAGTTAGATAATTTTTTTCATGTGACTTCAGTTGCCTCAAAGTATAGGCTATCACTTTGCCCTCTTGCATAAGCACGCATCCCAGTCTATTTAAGGACGCATCACTATAAACCATGAATTCCTTTCCTGGCTCATGTTGTACCAAAACTGGAGCTTCCGTCAGCAATGTTTTCAATTTCTCAAAACTTTGTTGATATTTTTCCGACCACTCAAACTTAACATCTTTTTGCAGCAATCTCATCAAGTGAGTTGCAATCATAGAAAATTCTTTTACAAAACATCGGTAGTAACCGGCTAAGCCCAAAAAGCTTCTAACCTTAGTTACGTTCTTAGGTGGCTTCCACTCGACAATAGCAGAAATCTTACTCGAATCAACTTGGATGTCATCACCCAATACAATGTGACCGAAGAATCTAACCTCACGAAGCCAAAACTCACTTTTGCTAAACTTAGCATATAGTTGCTTCTCCTACAAGGTCTATAAAACAGTCCTCAAGTGTTCAACGTGATCGGACTCATTTCGGGAATATATCAAAATATCGTCTATGAATACCATAACAAACTTGTCCAAGTACGGTCGAAAAACACGATTCATTAAATCCATAAACGTAGCTGGGGCTTTTGTTAGACCAAAAGGCATGACAAGGAACTCGTCTCCTGAAGGTAGTCTTAGGCACGCCCGACTCTTTAACTCGTAACTGGCAGTAGCCAGATCTCAGATCTATCTTTGAAAACACGGTGGCTCCCCTTAACTGATCAAACAAGTAGTCAATCCGTGGTAACGGATACTTATTCTTAATAGTTACTGGAAACACAGAAATTTATATACTTTTTCATACCCTTTTTAACTTAAAACCAAGCTATTTCGGTTAAATTCTTGTCGAAAAATAATTAAATATTATAAAATAATTAAATTATGTTAAAAATATGAAAATTAAGAATTTTAATTAATTTTATAGTTAATTTTGATTAAATTTGGTTATTTTTGACAGAATTACACAATTGGAGAAAAAAGGTCCGGTGAACACTGCAAGAAGAACAAAACCGAGAGTAATTTAAAGTATCGAGGCCAATTAATTTCCAGCCCAAGATGGTCTAGAAATGTGTATTAATTCATAAATAAATTAATTTTAATTTATTTCCTATTTAATTTAGGTTAAATGAATTAATTTTAATTAATTATGAAGAAAGGGCCTAGTGAACCGCACAGGTTGAACCGAATGAAGTGAGCCGAACCAGCCACTAATTGGGCTGACTAGAACCGTCCATTGGCTGACCCAAATCAGCAAATTAGCTGGTAAAATATGCTTGCAAAAAGGCCCTTGAAAAACTTCCAAATTACGTTCAAACCCCACTTTTATTTTAGGCTTTGAAGATTTGCCCCAGCCTATTTTTAGCAAGGTTGAAAGCTTCAACCTTGCCATGTGTGTGGCCGGCCATGGGAGGGCTCTCTTGGCTGCTGAATTTTCTATTTTTAGCAGCCATATTCAGCTATAAAAGCCAACCTATGCTGCTCATTTCAAGGCATCCCTCAACATCTCTCATTCCACAACATTCTCTCATCCTCTCTTCACTTCTCTTAAAGTTTCCTCTCCATTTTTCCATCCCATTTTCCCTTCCTCTTGTGCCGATTTCGTCTCTTGAGAAAGAGGTGTTCTTCAACCATCTTGGGCAGCAATCAAGGATTCATAGAAGCCTTGCTCGGTGAAGGCAACGGAGACAAAAGAACAGAGCAACAGTCAAGCCACAGAGAAACACTGGATTTGCTTTCTGTTCCCTTTCTTTTTAATTTCTGTTGTTTTTATGATGAACATATCTATGAATAATATTGTTGTTGAAATGGTTATTTTAATCAATTTAGCTTGAATTTAATTCGTGTTGGGTTGATTATATTTTGCCTACTTGAATTGTTAAAATAGTGTTTATGCTGTTATAGGCCTCAGTGAAATGCTTGATTAAGTAAAATCATGCTTAGGTTATTTGGCATTATAATTGTTTAGATAACTAAAGAATTAATTGTTTAAGCGGACTGAAATTGCAATTAATGGACTCAGTACTTGATCAGTGCATGTTTAATTCTTCTAAGGTAACTAAAAATTAAATTAGCATTGTATTTGGCAATACATATGCCTTGCATAACTTGCAAGATTGTTGCGATTAAATTGTTTCAAGGTATGGCTATTTTGTTACTTCACATAATCTTTTACATGTTTATTAAGTTGAATTAATCGGTTGAATCGAAATAGGAATATGCGAGAGATAATTTAATTCAATAAGTATGTATGTGCGATAGCATGTTTACTTTATTAAATCTGTTTAGTCGGTTGAATTGGCATAGGGATATGTCCAAGAGATAAAAGAAATTTTTTTTAGTAAATGTGTTCATAAGTTAGCAAATTACTGGGTTGCCGTGAATCTATTCATAACAGCATAAGCACAAATTTAATATTTCTAAGTTAAAAAGGTATAATTAATCTAACACAATTATATCATCTTGATTAAATCTTAATTGAAATCGTGCATTAGAACTCTTTTATTTTTTTTTTGTTTGCTTAGTTTTAAAACTTAGTTTATAAATCACTCTTTTCAAACCAAAATTATTTTTACCTTACCAAAGTGTTTTAATTAATGTCATAAATATTACTTTTTACAGTCCCTGTGGGTACGATAACTCGACATTTACTTGTCACTTTATTACTTGTTATGATTGTGTACACTTGCACATTTCCACCGTTCCAAGTTTTTGGCGCTATTGCCGTGGGCTGTATTTTAAAAAGAAAACATTATTTGTGAATTTATTTTTACATTTTGGTTTTTTTATTTTCCTGTTCAATTTTATTTACTTAATTAATTCTCCTCTAATTACTTCAGGTGTTTATGAGTATTGACGTAATTATTGACTTACTCCAGTGGACCTTGAAATAGAATAAACCTTTCGCCAACAAAGAAGACAAGCGAACCAAAGAATGACCGAAGAGATGAATTTCGAGAATATCAATCAAGGAAACGGAGCAAACCTTGCTCAAAATCCTATCATTATTACTGATGATAGGGATAGAGCTTTACGACAATATGCCGTGCTAGTTTTTAATGACCTTAATCCAGGCATTAGAAGACCCGAGATCGAGGCACAACAATTCGAGCTGAAGCCAGTCATGTTCCGATGATGCTTGAGCGATGGGCGATTTAGTGGAATGCCTACTGAAGATCCTCATATTCATTTAAGACTGTTTATGGAGGTGAGTGACTCTTTCAAGCTAGCTAGAGTACCCGAAGATGCATTACGATTAAAACTATTCCTGTACTCGCTGAGGGATAAAGCTCGAGCCTGGTTAAACTCACTGCCACCAAACTCGATTTCTACATGGAAAGAGTTAGCAGAGAGATTTCTTATGAAGTATTTCCCACCTAGCAAGATTGCTAAGCTGAGAAATGAGATTACTGCTTTCCAACAAATGGATGATGAGTCCTTGTATGAGGCATGGGAAAGATTCAAAGAGTTATTACGAATTTGTCCTCATCACGGAATTCCACATTGCATCCAACTTGAGACATTTTACAATAGTCTCAGCGCTCACACAAGGATGGTAGTAGATGCTTCTGCTAACGGTGCTATCTTATCTAAGTCTTACAATGAGGCTTATGAAATCATCGAGAGGATCACCAGTAACAATTACCAGTGGCCAGCCAATCGAGCAACGTCAGGAAGACGAGTTGCTGGAATTCAAGAAGTGGATGCTTTCACTTCACTTGCATCCAAGTATCTTCGATATCTTCAATGTTAAAGAATCTTACCACTAATGGGTCTAACAGTTTTGTAGCTCAACCACCTAACCAATATGAGAATATAGCCTGTGTCTATTGTGGGGAAGGACATGTGTTTGAAGAATGTCCGTCAAACCCAGAATCTATGTACTACATAGGTAATCAGAACCAGAACCGAGGAAGGCAAGGGCTGCAGTCCAACTTTTACAACCCATCATGGCGAAATCACCCCAATCTTTCTTGGAGTAACCAAGGGGCTGGAGGTAGTAACAACTACGCCCAACCTAGACCAACCCAGCCGCCTAGTTTTTCACAGCAAGTTTAGAAACCAGTTCAGGCTGAATCATCCAATAACTTAGAGAATTTATTGAAGGCATACATGGTGAAGAATGATGCCACTCTAAGGAATTTGGAGAACCAAGTGGCCCAGCTTGCTACTGAACTTAGGAACCGTCCACAGGGTGCTCTACCTAGTGATATGAAAAATTCGAGAAATCCAGGATAGGAGCATTGTAAAGCACTAACATTGAGGAGCAGAAAAATGGTAGAGCCCAACATCATTGAAGCTGAAAAGGAGCATGCTGAAGCTCAAGATTCGAATGAAGTTCAACCGAGTGTTGAAGTTCTAGTTCCACTAGAACCAAAACCTGCAAGACCTGAAAAGGTAACCTCAGAACTAGCCAATCCTGATTAGCCAACCAATCTGTTAGCAGTAGAATTGCCGCCAAAGACAAATCAACCAGTACCAACTTCAGTATATAAACCTCTACCACCTTACCCTTAAAGACTGCAGAAGCAAAAACTGGAGGTCCAATTCAAGAAGTTCCTTGACGTACTCAAGCAACCTCATATCAACATCCCGTTGGTTGAAGCACTTGAACAAATGCCAAATTACGTAAAATTCATAAAAGATATCCTGTCCAAGAAGCGACGACTTGGAGAATTTGAGACAGTAGCTTTGACAAAGGAATGCAGTGCATATCTTCTAGACAAATTACCCCCTAAGCTGAAGGATCCTGAGTGTTTTACCATACCATGCAACATTGGAGCAGCTTATTATGGCAAGGCACTATGTGACT
Organism: Gossypium anomalum; assembly: GCA_025698475.1. Lineage (NCBI taxonomy): Eukaryota > Viridiplantae > Streptophyta > Magnoliopsida > Malvales > Malvaceae > Gossypium > Gossypium anomalum. The sequence goes on along the minus strand of CM046968.1, from coordinate 61,440,601 downwards.
TGGGTGCAAGTATCAACTTGATGCCTATGTCGATATTTAAGAAGTTGGGGATAGGTGAAGTTAGACCTACTACGGTTACACTTTAGCTAGCAGATCGATCCTTAGCACATCCAGAAGGAAAAATTGAGGATGTATTGGTACGTGTAGATAAGTTTATATTTCCTACTGATTTTGTAATTTTAGATTTCGAAGTAGACAAAGAAGTACCAATTATCCTGGGGAGACCGTTCCTAGCAACCGGAAGGACACTTATTAAGGTGCAGAAGGGCGAACTTACTATACGCATTCAGGACGATCAGGTAACATTTAACGTTTTCAAGTCAATGCGATTTCTTGACGCAATAGATGATTGTTCTGCAGTATCTGACTTACAGGATTTAATAGTGGAGAAGGAACCCAACTCTGTTGAGGATCCTCTGGAAAGAATTTTGACATCAGACCCTCCAAGTGATAAAGAGGAGGATGAAAACTTAGCTTTGCTAGAAGCTAATCAAAAGGGATTTAATCCACAATTCTATTTTGAATCTTTGGATTTAGAGGAGAGAGATTACATACAGCCAAAGGCGTCAATCGAGGAGCCACCTAAACTAGAACTCAAGGTATTACCTTCTCATTTAAAATATGTTTATTTAGGTAACGCTTCTACTCTGCCTGTAATTGTTTCAGCAGATTTAACTACTGAGCAAGAAGAGAAACTTATCTTAGTTCTGAAACAATTTAAGAAGGCTATCGGATGGAACATAGCCAATATTCACGGTATTAGTCCATCTGTATGCATGCACAAGATCATCCTAGAAGATGGTGAAAAAGGGATGATTGATGGACAACGAAGGTTGAACCCCATCATGAAGGACGTAGTGAAAAAAAGAGATTATCAAGTGGTTAGATGCGGGTATCATTTACCCCATTTCAGACAGTTTATGGGTAAGTACGGTCTAGTGCGTACCAAAGAAAGGAGGTAATACGGTCATAGAAAATGAGAATAACGAGTTGATACCAACTAGAACAATTACGGGATTGAGAATCTACATCCATTACTGGAAGCTGAACAAGGCAACTAAGAAGGATCACTTCCCTTTACCATTCTTAGACCAGATACTAGATAGACTGGCGGGGCGAGATTACTATTTTTTTCTCGATGGATACTTGGGGTACAACCAGATTACAATAGCACTGGAAGATCAACACAAGACCACATTCACCTGCCCGTACGGTACATTTGCATTCAGACGCATGCCATTTGGTTTATGTAATGCATCTGCTACATTTCAAAGATGTATGAGGTCTATTTTCACTAACATGGTGGAGAAATTTTTGGAAGTTTTCATGGACGACTTTTCAGTGTTTGGAGATACGTACGATGACTGCCTAGCCAATTTAGCTAAGGTACTAAAGCGATGCGAAGAGACAAACCTAGTCCTTAACTGGGAAAAGTTCCATTTTATGGTACGAGAAGGTATCGTTTTGGGGCATCAGATAACAAGACATGGGATCGAGGTAGACAGAACAAAAGTAGATGTTATTGAGAAACTCCCACCTCCAACATCTGTAAAGGGTGTTAGGAGCTTTTTGGGCCACGCCGGTTTTTATCGAAGATTTATCAAGGACTTCTCCAAAGTTGCGAAACCTTTATGCAAATTATTGGAGAAGGACACGATATTCAAATTTAATGAGGAATGCTTAAAAGCTTTCAATGACTTGAAGAATCGATTAGTCACAGCATCCATAATTGTCACACCAGACTGGGACTTGCCATTTGAATTGATGTGTGACGCAAGTGACTTCGCAATAGAAGCTGTCATGGGCCAGCGAAGGAACAAAGTTTTTCATCCCATCTATTATGCAAGCCGAACTCTGACAGAAGCTCAGTTAAACTATACAGTAACAGAAAAAGAGTTACTTGCTATCATATTTGCTTTCGACAAGTTTCGATCTTATCTTGTAGGTACCAAAGGTAACTGTCTATACAGACCACTCGGCAAGCAAATATTTACTTGCCAAGAAGGACGCTAAGCCGAGGTTGATCTGATGGGTACTTCTACTTCAAGAGTTCGATTTGGAAATTCAAGATCGAAAGAGAGTAGAAAACCAAGTAGCAGATCACTTGACCAGATTGGAGCCACAAGAAGGGAATTCTCCACTTGTACCGATTTAAGAAACATTTCCAGATGAACATATACTGAAGGTAAGTCATGTCCATAATACCTGTTGGGTTGCTGATATTGCTAAATTTTTAGCTTGTGGTTTAATGCCGTATGATAAGACATATCAACAAAGGAGAAAGTTTCTTCACGATGTAAAGTACTATTTCTGAGAGGAACCATATCTGTTTAAAAAGTGTGCAGATCAAATGATTAGGAGATGCGTGGCAGAAGAAGAAATATCGCAGATTCTATACCATTGTCACTCAGCCCCAAGTGGGGGTTATTTTGGAGGAACTCGTACTGTAGCCAAAGTATTGCAAGCCGGATTCTTTTGGCCAACACTATTCAAAGATGTATATGCATATGTAAAGATTTGTGACCGATGTCAAAGAGTTGGAAATGTCACCAACAGAAATGAGATGCCTAGAACAAACATCATTGAGGTTGAATTACTCGATGTTTGGGGTATTGATTTTCTTGGGTCTTTCCCTTCGTCTTTTGGTCACAAGTATATACTAGTAGCAGTAGATTATGCATCCAAGTGGGTCGAGGCAGAGGCATATCCAACAAACGATGCTAGGGTTGTGATGAAGTTTTTGTAGAAACATGTATTCACGAGGTTTGGAACCCCGAGGGCCATCATTAGTGATGGAGGGTCCCACTTTGTGAACAAGTGGTTAAAATGGTTACTAGACAAGCACGGGGTGAAACACAAGGTTACAACGGCTTACCACCTGCAAACGAATGGACAAGCTGAACTGGCAAATAAAGAAATCAAAGGCATATTGGAGAAGATAGTTTGCCCGAACCGATGAGACTGGTCCAAAAGACTAGATGACGCTTTATGGGCTTACCGAACAGCATACAAGACACCTTTAGGGATGTCACCCTATAGGCTGGTTTTCGGCAAAGCATGTCATCTACCTTTGGAGTTAGAGCACAAAGCTTACTGGGCTCTTCGACAACTCAACTTGGATCCTAAGCTTGCTAAAGAGAAACGGATGCTCCAACTCAATGAGCTAGAGGAATTTCGGCTATTCTCCTACGAAAATGCCAAATTACTCAAGGAGAGACTTAAGAAATGGCATAACAAGCACATTCGAGTTCGAGAATTTAAAGCATGTCAGAAAGTTTTGTTATTTAATTCCAGACTAAAGTTCTTTCCAGGTAAGCTAAAATCACATTGGTCCGGTCCATTTACAATTCACAGAGTCTATCCATACGGAGTTGTTGAAATCCAAGGTAAGAGAGGTAATTTTCAAGTTAATGCTCAGCGGTTGAAACACTATTGGGGAATAAAACCGAACGGGATAACATCTCGTTCATTTTATCAGATATTTAATAATCTTCGTGTTTTTTTTAATAAATAATTTAGGGTTTATTTTTCGGGTTTAGTATGTTTAAATAAATTTTGTCTAGGAGGTTGGAACTTAAGCGGGACCATTTGTGACCCTTCCAGTCTTTCCTGGGAATTTATTTTAACATAATTTTCCAAGAAATTTTTCCCTAATCAACAAAATAATTTTTTTTTCAAATAAAAAGGTCAATTTGATCCAATTTTTAATTTGCAACTTAATTTTTAATTTTCATTGGGTCTAGGGACTTAAATTGAATTATTTTTAAAATTTGATTGCTCTTTTTGTAAATAATCAAAACTAGATGCCTCTTTTTGTAAATATTTTTAAAAGGCTTCTAGAATAAATGTTTTTAGTTAAAAAAACAAAAAAAAACAAAAATGATAATTATTAATATATAATTATACCCATTATAATATATATTAATTATTATCAACTTTTGGATTTTGTTTGATAAGTTTTAATACTAAAATGATAATCTTTAATATATAATTACATCTATTTATATATTAACCTTTATCAATTTAGCATGAAATTAGGATTTTACCTTTGTTTTAATAAATTAAATAGCAATTAATAGTTTAATATATGCATATAGCTCATTATTAATTGTTGTTATCTTTATATAGGATTAGAATTTAGAATTTTTTATTAATTAAATTGTTTTAAGAATTCTACTCTAATTCATATTTCTCCCCTTATAAATATTACCCATCTTCCCATTCACCTTACACTTAAAACCCAAAGCACCAGAATACCCAAATGCCAAAACCCTAAGCAACAGTAGCTCCAAGCAGTCGGCCAGCACACGCCCAGCTCCATCACACGCACGTCCCGCGCACAACGCGTGCATTGCCTCGAGCGGCCCTAACTTCAGCTTGCGCCAGGCCTTCACCCTACGTGCGGTACCTGCCCTCCGCACCATCCTATGCGTGCCCGAGTCCCACCTACTGTCGAACGCCCGTATTGCTACTAGCTCTGCTGCACACCGCTGCTCCCACACGCACCACGCCCGCACGCCCTAGCTGCTTGTGTGGCATTCCTCTTCCATTCATCCTAAGCCACAAACCTCCAACCTTTCTTTTAAATTCCCATATTTTTCACCTTTATTATTATTAATTCTTAGAGTTCTTATATTTTTACAAAAAAAGGTGGTAAGACCTAGCTTTTGTTAATTTTAATTTTAATTAATTAAATTTTCAAATCATTGAATTATTTTTATTAAAATTTATTGAGAAACTATTTTTTTTTCCATCTTATGATCAGGTTAAACATGCCTCGTAAGAGAACCTGTGCTTCCGCTCAATTTGATGAAACAAAAAACAAATTCCACTGTGAAGAAGCCAAAGTGAGATACGAAAGTATTTTCAAAAATCAACAGATGCATCCAGAAAAAGGCTTTACTTTAAAGGAGAGCAACTACCGAGACTTTATGGCACGTATTCGTCAAGTTGCTAAAACCCTAAATTGGGAGTTGTTTTGTGAAAAGAGACCAAGTGTGGATGAGGAACTAGTTCGTGAGTTCTATGCAAATTTAACTTCAAGCGAGATGATAGAAGTTCCAGTTTGCGGAATCAAGGTACTGATAAATTCAAATGCTATTAATGAGTTCTTTGAATTACCGGATTTCAAAAACGATGAATATTCCACATTGGTGAGCTATATGAAGCCTGAAAATTTGCAAGAAATTCTCGAAGAACAGGCAGTTCCAGGTTCTACATGGATTGTGTCAAAACAAGGGATCCACACTTGTCGAAGAGAATATCTGACGCCACTCGCAAAGGCATGGTTTTACTTCATCAGATTCAGTCTTATGCCTAGCTCACACGGGACTACTATCTCATTAGAGCGAATGGTCTTATTGTACTCGATCCTAACTGGTAATACCATTATGTGGGGAAGATCATCTTGAGGGAGATACGTAATTGTGCTGTTAAACGCTCTGGCCCTGCTCATTTCCTCTTTACGATAACAATTCTATGATTGAAGGTTGAAATTCTTGCGAATGTAAGGAAGACAGGGTATAGCCAGGGCACAATCATGGATTGGGACCTTTATCTAGTAGCCGGAGACTCAGTTCTACAGCAATGAGATGAAGTAAGTGAGGAACTGGAGGACCCTGATGAAGAAGAAGATCCCGCGATGCAATCATTTGAAGTCCCTGATAAAGTAGAATCAATGGAGCCAGAAGCTGAACCTGATGTGGAAACTTCAATGTTTTGAGCTAAATCGTCGAGCCCAGACCTTCGAGATGAGCTATCAAAACTGATGGAATTAATGCAACATATGCAATGGCAACAACAAGCCTACTGGAGATACTCAAAAATAAGGGATGACTCGATGTGAAGTGCTTTTAAGAAAATATACAATGATCCATTTATTTTTGTGCCTGAATGTCCAGATTTCATATTCAAGCCATGGACTCCACTCTCGAAAAAGGAGCGAAGCAATTCATGCAAAGGCAATAGTGATGGAGCAAAAAATGAGTCAAATTCGGAAGGGTCTGCAAATAAATAAAGGGAAGATCTTGACTTTATTTTATTTCTATTCTTAGGACATTTTAGGATCAAGTTTAATGAGGAATTTATTTTTGTTTTTTGCATAATAAAACAAGAGAGGAAAATAATTAATAAAATGTGAGCAAGTCACAAAATTTAAAGTGTAGCAATATATATATACATGTCTAGGATTGGATTTAGAAAGAGCTTGGTACTTAAGCAGTCAAATTGTCTCACCTCCTCTTTTCTAAAATCCTACCTGGTGTATAGTATCTATTCACTTTAAACAATAAGGACATTGTTCATTTTAAGTTGGGGGGACCGAGAAATTGAATTATTTCCACTTAGAATAAAATTTTTCCTTTAATTATGAATAGGATATATTTTGTTCAAAAATTTGAATTCTGTTAAGTATGCTCAATTTGAGTATGAATAAAGTTCTATTATTTCAATAAGTTATTATGTTAGCTTAATAATGACATGAATGTGTTTTTAATAAAGCATGCAAATTCATACCATAAAATTTTTTAGTTCTTTAGGAAAGTTAGGTATGCATGAAAGTTTAAGTCTTTAGAATTGACTTAGTAAGTTTCTTGAGGCAAAATCCTAGGGAGCATGGAACATTGGAAATGATTTAGGAAACTATTGTTTGGATCATTTGAGCCTTTCAAGCCCACCATGGTATATTTTATCTGTTGAAACCCAACTTTGAGACTATACGGCCTGATTTTATTTCGACCCTTATCATAATTAGCCATTACTTTTCGCTTAATAATCTTAAAATTGTCCCAAACACTATGTAATGCCCTAATTTGACCCTGGTCGAAAAGTGGTTTCGGGACCACAAAATCGAGTCACAAAATTATATAAATTCTCTTTTCTATGTTTATTATATGTAAAGTTTCATGTGTGAAAGTGTCGTGTCTTAATTTTGTCTTTTGAATGTGGAATTATTAAAAAGGATTTATGTGAGAAACTTGAAAATGTGATAGGTTAATTTGTAGTGGCCCAATATTGTATGGTTTAAAATATGGGGACTTGCATGTAAAATATCCCTTCCTTAAGTTAGTGGACGGCAAGGTTAGTGGATGATTGACATTTTATGCCTTTTATATTAATAAATTAAATGTTAAATGAATAAAGAAAATGAAATATGAACTTATATTAAAAGAAATGGGTGATAAAAACAAAGTTGGTTCATCTTTTCTTCTTCCATTGCCGTACCTAAGGAAAGAAAAGAAGAAATTTAAGTTAAGGCATTTGGTCACCTTTAAGTGGATTAAGGTATGTTAATGCTCTTTCATAAAAAAAAAAATCTTTGTATATTTGGAGTGGTCATCAAGTATAGAAGCTAGCTCATGGCAAATGTTTTTGTAAATTTATGAAGATGACATTCGGTCATGGATGTTTGAATTTCTTTGATGTTGTTTTTGATGCTTTAGTGTATTAAGGGTTGATTATAGATGAGTTGAGCTTGGTAAAATTGAATAGTTGTGGATGTTTTAGAATTGGCCTAAGTGTTTTAGTCATTAATATATATATATATTGCCGAATGTATGCTTAAGGAATTGGTTAAGTACATTGTTGTTAAATACTAGTTGTTTTTGTATAATTGTTGCCTAGCTACTAAATGAACTTAGGGTATTATGGATAAGTTTAAGAGTGGAATAATTGAAATGAAGTTGCTTGTGCCAAATGTGATGAAATTGTCAAGAAATAAATTTGATTAAATGAGATTCGGTTAATTGGTGGGTGTATAGAAAAATTGAAGGCTAATTTGATTAACTCTCTAATGGTCAAATGTGTTAAACCTTAAAGCATGATTTAGTTTAACCAAGGGAGAACTTGTATATTTGTAGGAAGGCATGTTTGAACGTATATTGATAATTGATTTTGAAGGTTCGGCTTTATGCCTTGATGGTTGGTTTTGAAGTATATGATGTCTTGGTATAAATATATGTGCATTCGGTTACTTCCATAACATGCATTTATAGTGTCCTTTGGATGCAATTGCTTATGCACTTGAGGGTATGAGTTAATTTTCTTTATAGCAAATTTGGATAAGAAGCTAACTAATAATATGCTAAGGTAGTCATGTGGATAATCGGCTTTGTGAATATTATTAAAGGTGTAATTAGTTATATGCATAGGTCATCGGTAAAATTGACCACATAACTAGTATATGTATATAAGGCGACATGGTGATACCTAGGTAAATGTATTTGGGATGGTTTTAATGAAATACCGAATGTGTGCAGATGTATCGAGGTGTTGCCTTATGTATGAGTTTCATTGAGAAGATTTACCTTGTTGTTTTTAATGATATAACAAGGTGATTAAAATAGTTTAAATTTTGTTAATTAAGCTCAAGAGCATAGAGGGCAATTTTGGATAAAGAGAAAGTAAACGAATAGCCATGGATATCTAGTCGTCGACCGCTTCCGGTAAGTTTTAAGTGATTCAACGTTGAGTAAATTCAATCATAATAGGACATAATGAGTTGATTTAATAAGATATGATGTGGCCATGATATGTCTTAAACTCAAGCGGTAAGTTCATAAGTGTTTAGACTTGGAAATTTAAGAGCAAATTGTAATAATTTGCTTTGGACAGCTGCAGTAATGTAATTTTAGAAAATCACTATAAATTTTTGGTGTGGAATCATAGGCTGAATAAAATATGTAATCAAAGCTTAATTAGTCTAGTTTCTTATAAAAGAGACAGTGTAAGCAAAGAAATTTCCTATAAAGAGATATTTACAGTTGTGTGGGACAGTGTCAGAATGACTCCGAAATCCCCTGTTCTGTTTTTAGAAAATCATTATAAATTGCACAAAAATCGTTATAAGATAAAATTTATATGCTTAGACTCCTTAATGAGTCTAGTTTCAAATGAAATCAAATAGAACACATTTTTAATTCTGCACAATGATAAATTTGATTCGTATTGAAGAGTGGTCAGACTAGTCAAACAGTGAAACAAGGGAAACTTTAAGAAATATCTGGTATTGATTGGCCAAACCAAAAATTCTGAAAATTTTATGGATGGAAGATATATGAGTCTATATTCAGGGAAAATTTACGGCAATTGATTTGGAGTTTTGTAGCTCCAGTTATAAATAATTTAGTGACTATTGCTCAGGAAAACAGCTTGTAGTGAAAATGTGATTTTGTTGTAAACATGGATAAAACTTGTTTTAGTTGCTCATAAGCTATTGATTAAACCATACGTGAAATCTAAAGCGTGATAATGTAAAGTGATATATGAGTGTTAGATGGATCTTTGATATTAAAATTTGTGAAATTGTAAGTTTATAGGTATTCGATTATGAAATGATAGTATGACGTGAAATTGAATTATTCATTGGAAAATGATAGATGTAAATTCGGCCAAGACAAAGTGTTTACATGATAGTATATGTGTTATGTGAAGTATATTTGGATAATTGTGATGTGAATACATGAAAATTGTAAAGTGATATATGAGTGTTAGATGGATCTTTGATATTAAAATTTGTGAAATTGTAAGTTTATAAGTATTCGAATATGAAATGATAATATGACGTGAAATTGAATTATTCATTGGAAAATGATAGATGTAAATTCGGCCAAGACAAAGTGTATACATGATAGTATATGTGGTATGTGAAGTATATTTGGATAATTGTGATGTGAATACATGAAAATTTATATTTCAATTTAGGATTTTACGTGATGAATGTGAATGTGTATACATGAGATAAGGCCGAATGGCCAATGTGATGAATGTGAACATGCATATATGTGATAATGCCGAATGGCCAATGTGATGAATGTGAACATGCATATATGTGATAAGGCCGAATGGCCAATGTGATGAACGTGAAAGTGTATATATGTGGCAAAGCCGAATGGCTAATGCGAAACGTGTATGAGACGGATATGTGGTAAAGCCAAATGGCTAACGTATAGATATGTATGAGATTTGTATATATATATATATATATATATATATATATATATATACGTTGTGGCCAAATGACAGACGGTGGAAGGTGTGTTTTATTAGGTATTTGATGAGGTAAATGAATTACAAATATGATAGTCGATGTGAATGTTGTAACATGTGAATAAATATGCATGAAACTCTATGATGTAAACCCGGGATTTAAGACCAGATGACCATATGTGGTGACTATGTCCAGGTTAAGACCACGACTTCGTGTGAGGATTTCATCTCGAGCTAAAGGTCTCGCCGATAATCCGAGTAGAGGTGAAAGCTATAAGACTTCGCAATAAGAATTTCTTATAGATATATTCAATACGAAAGGTTAAACAGGTATGTACTCCAAGTTTATATGTGAGCTTGATTTGAACTAAATCATAAGGTAGTTATGAGATGCATATGTGAGCAATCTATGAGACTATTCCTATGATTATGTGACATCGGATCAGTGTGAGGGGTTATGTGAAATTATACAATATATCTATGTCACATGGGCTCACTTTTATGTGAAAGTTTATCCGCCTATTATATATATGATGAGATGGGCATATTCGGTAAAGGGATGGTATGCCCGAAGGAAGAGTGAAATAAAAATACGAACAACTATGCTATAATTTGATTGTTATCTGTTGACACTGCTTAAAACTTACTAAGCATTGTAATGCTTACTCTGTTTACTTTGTTTCCTCTGTTTTATAGATCTCATCTGGAAGCTACAGGCTCGGGGATCGTCAGCAACTAGTCATACTATCATTATCCACTGCTTGGTACTGCTATGGTTTGGATTATCTTATGGCATGTATAGAATAGACTAGTGGCGGAAGAATATTTTTGGTTAATGTATATAAGCCATGCAAAAATGGCATCTTTTGAATGTTTACTTAGAGAAGTTTAAATTTGATCCCTGGCTGTGCTTAGTACTCATTTAAATGAATGATCTTCATTTCAAGAAAAAGTTCAAAATTTTACTGTTCTGACATGAGTTACAAGTCCGATAATGCCCCTTACCTATTCTGGCGAATGTCTCGGGATAGGGGTGTTACATTTTATTGGTATCAGAGCTACGGTTTAGTCGATTCTAGGACTAATGTAGCACACGTGAGTCTATTTATACATGCCATAAAGTGATAAAATGATAGTGTGATGATTTTTGACTATTAAAATGTGTTTGTTGTATTGCAATGAATTTTGATCCCGGTCGAGCTGTAGCAAGCTTCTGACTATGAGAATTTACAATATGACTTCACGTGGATATGCTTAAATTATTAAGTTAATCCGCTACGTATCATGTACTCGCATTTGAATTTTGATTTGGATTGAATTATAAGAGTATAAGTGATGCAATTTTGAAAGAGTGTGCGACTATAAATGTGATCTTTGCATGTGGCTATGGAACTGAAAGTTGAATGGTCGATAAGCATGATGTGTTTGTATTCAAGTAATGTAAATGATATACTAATGTGTATTGTTATATATGTATATGTACATGAGAATTGAGAGTGATATATCCGGGCTAGGTCTCGAAGAGCATTCGTGCTAGAGTTGTATCCGGGCTAAATCCCGAAGGGCATTCGTGCCGGTGTCATATCCGGGCTAAGTCCCGAAGGGCATTCGTCTTGCGGTGTCATATTCGAAGCTAAATCCGAAGAGCATTAAATCTTTGGTGTTATATCCGGGCTAAGTCCCAAGAACATTCGTCTTTGGTGTTATATCCGGGCTAAGTCCCAAGAGCATTTGTCTGGTGTTACATCCGGGCTAAGTCCTGAAGGGCATTCGTGCCGGCGATGTGTAATCAGGCCTTCATGCCTAGCAGGCTTAATGCCGGTGATTCGAGCAAAGTTTAAGTGTTCATTACTATATGAACTCAAAGTTAAACGAAAGGACACATTTAAAGTATACTTATATGATGTTTTATAGACTTGGTTAAGTTATTTCAGTGTGTAATAACGAATGAATATAGGCACTATGTGTGCGAATGAATTGAGGCACTGTGTGTGCGAATTCTTTAACCGAGCACTATGTGTGCGCGATTGGTTGGTGGCACTGTGTGTGCGAATTCTTTAACCGAGCACTATGTATGCGCGATCGGTTAGTGGCACTGTGTGTGCGAATTCTTTAACCAAGCACTATGTGTGCGAGATCGGTCGATGGGCAACTTTGTGTGCGGATTTACGTTTCATGTAAGATCTCGTCTAAGACGACGGCATTGATTTGTGATAGTGTGTAAGACCGTGTTTAGTACACCGCATCACTTGTGTTAAGCTTTATGCCTATTCGATTTGTATATGGGTAACTTTAAATATGATTGGATGTATTGAATGAACTAAATGTTCAGTGCGTGGAAGTTGATCTTCATTTGGAAATAAGTTAAGTTGAATATTTAGATGTGATAATGTTATAAAATATATTCATTAGGATGTTTAAGAACATGTATACTTTCGCCATGTTACAACTTATATATATATATATATGAATGAAAATGTGGGTTATGAATATCTGAGTTGATGTTATGTATTTGTTTTAAAACAAGAGGACGTTATCCTAACGTAGTCGCTAGTAAGATTTTCAGGGACGAAAATCCCTAAAGAGGGGAGAGTTGTAATAGCCCTAATTTGACCACAGTGAAAAAGTGGTTTCGGGACCACAAAATCGAGTCACAAAATTATATAAATTCTCTTTTCTATGTTTATTATATGTAAAGTTTCATGTGTGAAAGTGTCGTGTCTTAATTTTGTCTTTTGAATGTGGAATTATTAAAAGGATTTATGTGAGAAACTTGAAAATGTGATAGGTTAATTTGTAGTGGCCCAATATTGTATGGTTTAAAATATGGGGACTTGCATGTTAAATATCCCTTCCTTAAGTTAGTGGACGGCAAGGTTAGTGGATGATTGACATTTTATGCCTTTTATATTAATAAATTAAATGTTAAATGAATAAAGAAAATGAAATATGAACTTATATTAAAAGAAATGGGTGATAAAAACAAAGTTGGTTCATCTTTTCTTCTTCCATTGCCGTACTAAGGAAAGAAAAGAAGAAATTCAAGTTAAGGCATTTGGTCACCTTTAAGTGGATTAAGGTATGTTAATGCTCTTTCATAAAAAAAAAAAAAATCTTTGTATATTTGGAGTGGTCATCAAGTATAGAAGCTAGCTCATGGCAAATGTTTTTGTAAATTTATGAAGATGACATTCGGTCATGGATGTTTGAATTTCTTTGATGTTGTTTTTGATGCTTTAGTGTATTAAGGGTTGATTATAGATGAGTTGAGCTTGGTAAAATTGAATAGTTGTGGATGTTTTAGAATTGGCCTAAGTGTTTTAGTCATTAATATATATATATATATATATATATATATATTGCCGAATGTATGCTTAAGGAATTGGTTAAATACATTGTTGTTAAATACTAGTTGTTTTTGTATAATTGTTGCCTAGCTACTAAATGAACTTAGGGTATTATGGATAAGTTTAAGAGTGGCATAATTGAAATGAAGTTGCTTGTGCGAATGTGATGAAATTGTCAAGAAATAAATTTGATTAAATGAGATTCGGTTAATTGGTGGGTGTATAGAAAAATTGAAGGCTAATTTGATTAACTCTCTAATGGTCAAATGTGTTAAACCTTAAAGCATGATTTAGTTTAACCAAGGGAGAACTTGTATATTTGTAGGAAGGCATGTTTGAGCGTATATTGATAATTGATTTTGAAGGTTCGGCTTTATGCCTTGATGGTTGGTTTTGAAGTATATGATGTCTTGGTATAAATATATGTGCATTCGTTTACTTCCATAACATGCATTTAAAGTGTCCTTTGGATGCAATTGCTTATGCACTTGAGGGTATGAGTTAATTTTCTTTATAGCAAATTTGGATAAGAAGCTAACTAATAATATGCTAAGGTAGTCATGTGGATAATCGGCTTTGTGAATATTATTAAAGGTGTAATTAGTTATATGCATAGGTCATCGGTAAAATTGACCACATAACTAGTATATGTATATAAGGCGACATGGTGATACCTAGGTAAATGTATTTGGGATGGTTTTAATGAAATACCGAATGTGTGCAGATGTATCGAGGTGTTGCCTTATGTATGAGTTTCATTGAGAAGATTTACCTTGTTGTTTTTAATGATATAACAAGGTGATTAAAATAGTTTAAATTTTGTTAATTAAGCTCAAGAGCATAGAGGGCAATTTTGGATAAAGAGAAAGTAAACGAATAGCCGTGGATATCTAGTCGTCGACCGCTTCCGAGTAAGTTTTAAGTGATTCAACGTTGAGTAAATTCAATCATAATAGGACATAATGAGTTGATTTAATAAGATATGATGTGGCCATGATATGTCTTAAACTCAAACGGTAAGTTCATAAGTGTTTAGACTTGGAAATTTAAGAGCAAATTGTAATAATTTGCTTTGGACAGCTGCAGTAATGTAATTTTAGAAAATCACTATAAATTGTTGGTGTGGAATCATAGGCTGAATAAAATATGTAATCAAAGCTTAATTAGTCTAGTTTCTTATAAAAGAGACAGTGTAAGCAAAGAAATTTCCTATAAAGAGATATTTACAGTTGTGTGGGACAGTGTCAGAATGACTCCGAAATCCCCTGTTCTGTTTTTAGAAAATCATTATAAATTGCACAAAAATTGTTATAAGATAAAATTTATATGCTTAGACTCCTTAATGAGTCTAGTTTCAAATGAAATCAAATAGAACACATTTTTAATTCTGCACAATGAGAAATTTGATTCGTATTGAAGAGTGGTCAGATTAGTCAAACAGTGAAACAGGGGAAACTTTAAGAAATATCTGGTATTGATTGGCCAAACCAAAAATTCTGAAAATTTTATGGATGGAAGATATATGAGTCTATATTTAGGGAAAATTTACGGAAATTGATTTGGAGTTTTTTAGCTCCAGTTATAAATAATTTAGTGACTATTGCTCAGGAAAACAGCTTGTAGTGAAAATGTGATTTTGTTGTAAACATGGATAAAACTTGTTTTAGTTGCTCATAAGCTATTGATTAAACCATACGTGAAATCTAAAGCGTGATAATGTAAAGTGATATATGAGTGTTAGATGGATCTTTGATATTAAAATTTGTGAAATTGTAAGTTTATAAGTATTCGAATATGAAATGATAGTATGACGTGAAATTGAATTATTCATTGGAAAATGATAGATGTAAATTCGGCCAAGGCAAAGTGTATACATGATAGTATATGTGGTATGTGAAGTATATTTGGATAATTGTGATGTGAATACATGAAAATTGTAAAGTGATATATGAGTGTTAGATGGATCTTTGATATTAAAATTTTTGAAATTGTAAGTTTATAAGTATTCGAATATGAAATGATAGTATGACGTGAAATTGAATTATTCATTGGAAAATGATAGATGTAAATTCGGCCAAGACAAAGTGTATACATGATAGTATATGTGGTATGTGAAGTATATTTGGATAATTGTGATGTGAATACATGAAAATTTATATTTCGATTTAGGATTTTACGTGATGAATGTGAATGTGTATACATGAGATAAGGCCGAATGGCCAATGTGATGAATGTGAACATGCATATATGTGATAAGGCCGAATGGCCAATGTGATGAATGTGAACATGCATATATGTGATAAGGCCGAATGGCCAATGTGATGAATGTGAACATGCATATATGTGATAAGGCCGAATGGCCAATGTGATGAACGTGAAAGTGTATATATGTGGCAAAGCCGAATGGCTAATGCGAAACGTGTATGAGACGGATATGTGGTAAAGCCAAATGGCTAACGTATAGATATGTATGAGATTTGTATATATATATATATATATATATATACGTTGTGGCCAAATGACAGACGGTGGAAGGTGTGTTTTATTAGGTATTTGATGAGGTAAATGAATTACAAATATGATAGTCGATGTGAATGTTGTAACATGTGAATAAATATGCATGAAACTCTATGATGTAAACCCGGGATTTAAGACCAGATGACCATATGTGGTGACTATGTCTGGGTTAAGACCCGCTGACTTCGTGTGAGGATTTCATCTGAGCTAAAGGTCTCGCCGATAATCCGAGTAGAGGTTAAAGCTATAAGACTTCGCAATAAGAATTTCTTATAGATATATTCAATGCGAAAGGTTAAACAGGTATGTACTCCAAGTTTATATGTGAGCTTGATTTGAACTAAATCATAAGGTAGTTATGAGATGCATATGTGAGCAATCTATGAGACTATTCCTATGATTATGTGACATCGGATCAGTGTGAGGGGTTATGTGAAATTATACAATATATCTATGTCACATGGGCTCACTTTTATGTGAAAGTTTATCCGCCTATTATATATATGATGAGATGGGCATATTCGGTAAAGGGATGGTATGCCCGAAGGAAGAGTGAAATAAAAATACGAACAACTATGCTATAATTTGATTGTTATCTGTTGACACTGCTTAAAACTTACTAAGCATTGTAATGCTTACTCTGTTTACTTTGTTTCCCCTATTTTATAGATCTCATCTGGAAGCTACAGGCTCGGGGATCGTCAGCAACTAGTCACACTATCACTATCCACTGCTTGGTACTGCTATGGTTTGGATTATCTTATGGCATGTATAGAATAGACTAGTGGCGGAAGAATATTTTTGGTTAATGTATATAAGCCATGCGAAAATGGCATCTTTTGAATGTTTACTTAGAGAAGTTTAAATTTTATCCCTGGCTGTGCTTAGTACTCATTTAAATGAATGATCTTCATTTCAAGAAAAAGTTCAAAATTTTACTGTTCTGACATGAGTTACAAGTCCGGTAATGCCCCTTACCTATTCTGGCGACGGTCTCGGGATAGGGGTGTTACACACTAGACTCAGTAATATTCTAGATGTTTTTGGGGGAGTTGAAAAGAAGTATCAATTGCTCGAGAATTGCAGTACACAAAGTAAGTGCTCGTGTGAATCAAAAAAAAAAAAAAGAAAAGAAAAGAAAAAAGAGCACATGTATTTGAAAGATGTACAAAAGAGCATATGAAAGTCAAGTTGGTGTATCGAAGGTAAAAACTCCGAAGGTTCAATCGACGCTGAGTCTAGGGTTTTTTTTAAACCAAAATTTATCCATCTTTCACTTACCCCTATCCTAGCCATGTTACAACCTTGATAAAGACCTATTGATTCAAAGTCCTCATGCTACCTACATTAGTGGAAAGAAATTGCTACGATCAACATATGAAGACATAAGTTAAGCTTAATGATTGCAGCTTAGTCTTTAATAAAGGAATAAAAATCAAATTGGTAAGGGTTAACATGTCTTTATTATAGAAGCATTTAGTCTAAATTTTGCTATTAAAATAAGTTGTTGAATTTAATTTGAACAATATGCATACTTAAGTAGCATAACTTAACAGATTTCTTGTCTTTGAGCATAAGTATTTTAAGTTCATAATTTCGGGAAAAATGTTGTTCTGAAGGAATTTTTCAAAGGTGTTTCCGAGAGATTCTTCTCAAAATTTGCGCATTACTCGGGACGAGCAATGAATTAAGTGTGGGGGTGTGGAAACACAAAAATTTATATATTTTTTCATACCCTTTTTAACTTAAAACCAAGCTATTCCGGTTAAATTCTTGTCGAAAAATAATTAAATATTATAAAATAATTAAATTATGTTAAAAATATGAAAATTAAGAATTTTAATTAATTTTATAGTTAATTTTGATTAAATTTGGTTATTTTTGATAGAATTACACAATTGGAGAAAAAGGGCCCGGTGAACACTGCGAGAAGAACAAAATCGAGAGTAATTTGAAGTATCGAGGCCAATTAACTTCCAGCCCAAGACGGTCTAGAAATGTGTATTAACTCATAATTAAATTTATTTTAAATTATTTCCTATTTAATTTAGGTTAAATGAATTAATTTTAATTAATTATGAAGAAAGGGCCTAGTGAACCGCACTAGTTGAACCGAATAAAGTGAGCCGAACCAGCCACTAATTGGGCTGACCAGAACCGTCCATTGGCTGACCCAAATCAGAAAATTATCTGGTAAAATATGCTTGCAAAAAGGCCCTTGAAAAACTTCCAAATTACGTTCAAACCCCACCTTTATTTTAGGCTTTGAAGATTTGCCCCAGCCTATTTTTAGCAAGGTTGAAAGCTTCAACCTTGCCATGTGTGTGGCCGGCCATGGGAGGGCTCTCTTGGCTGCTGAATTTTCTATTTTTAGCAGCCCTATTCAGCTATAAAAGCCACCCTATGCTGCTCATTTCAAGGCATCCCTCAACATCTCTCATTCCATAACATTCTCTCATCCTCTCTTCACTTCTCTTAAAGTTTCCTCTCCATTTTTCCATCCCATTTTCCCTTCCTCTTGTGCCAATTTCCTCTCTTGAGAAAGAGGTGTTCTTCAACCATCTTGGGTAGCAATCGAGGATTCATAGAAGCCTTGCTCGGTGAAGACAACGGAGACAAAAGAACGAACAACATCAAATGCTTGAGAGAAAACTTTGGATTTACTTTCTGTTCCCTTTCTTTTTAATTTCTGTTGTTTTTATGATGAACATATCTATGAATAATATTGTTGTTGAATGGTTATTTTAATCAATTTAGCTTGAATTTAATTCGTGTTGGGTTGATTATATTTTGCCTACTTGAATTGTTAAAATAGTGTTTATGCTGTTATAGGCCTCAGAGAAATGCTTGATTAAGTAAAATCATGCTTAGGTTATCTGACATTATAATTGTTTAGATAACTAAAGAATTAATTGTTTAAGCGGACTGAAATTGCATTTAATGGACTCAGTACTTGATCAGTGCATGTTTAATTCTTCTAAGGTAACTAAAAATTAAATTAGCATTGTATTTGGCGATACATATGCCTTGCATAACTTGCAAGATTGTTGTGATTAAATTGTTTCAAGGTATGGCTACTTTGTTACTTCACATAATCTTTTACATGTTTATTAAGTTGAATTAATCGGTTGAATCGACATAGGAATATATGAGAGATAATTTAATTCAATAAGAATGTATATGTGATAGCATGTTTACTTTATTAAATCTGTTTAGTCGGTTGAATTGGCATAGGGATATGTCCAAGAGATAAATGGAATTTTTTTTAGTAAATGTGTTCATAAGTTAGCAAATTACTGGGTTGTCGTGAATCTATTCATAACAGCATAAGCACGAATTTAATATTTCTAAGTTAAAAAGGTATAATTAATCCAACACAATTATATCATCTTGATTAAATCTTAATTGAAATCGTGCACTAGAACTCTTTTTTTTTTTTTGTTTGCTTAGTTTTAAAATCTTAGTTTATAAATCACTCTTTTCAAACCAAAATTATTTTTACCTCACCAAAGTGTTTTAATTAATTTCATAAATATTGCTTTTTACAGTCCCTGTGGGTACAATAACTCGACATTTACTTGTCACTTTATTACTTGTTACGATTGTGTACACTTGCACATTTCCACCATTCCAGTTACCTTGTTGAAATGGCAGTAATCTATACATAATCTCATCGAACCATCTTTCTTCTTTACAAATAGTACGGGAGCACCCCAAGGTGAAAAGCTCAGTCTTGCGAAGCCCTTATCCGACAACTCTTGCAATTATGTTTTTAACTCTTTCAACTCAGCTGGTTTCATTCTATACAGGGCAATAGATATATGGGTAGTCCCTGGCATTAGCTCAATACCAACTCGACTTCTCTAACCGGAGGCAAACCAGGCAACTCCTCTAGAAACACATCCGGATATTCACTCACTATTGGTACCAACTCAATCTTCAACTCCGATTCATTAGTATTCAGTATGAAAGGAAGGTAAGCTTCATACCCTTTTCTCATATACTTTTGAGCCAAAATTGAAGAAATCACAACCAGTGATGTGTTCAACTCATTCGAATCCACCCGGAGAATTTCACCATCTGAGCATTTCAATTCTATGTATTTACTACCACAATTTAGAATCACATCATGAAGGGCCAACCAATCCATGCCAAGTATTACATCAAACTCATCAAACAGCAAAAGCATAAGGTTGGCCAGAAAATAGTGACCTTGAATCGTCAAAGGACAATTCTTACAAACTTTTTCGACTAAAATAGACTTGCCTAGAGGGTTCGACACCTTAATCACAAACTCTTTAGGTTCTACAGATATATTCCTGCTAGACAAAAATTTTATGCAAATATACGAATGGGTCGATCCTGGGTCAATTAAGGCAATAACATGTACATCATGAAGAGAGAATGTACCCGTAATGACATTAGGAGCAGAGGCTTCCTCTTTAGTGCGTATCGAGTAAGTTCTTACCGGGGTTCGAGTCTCTAGTTTTGCAGTTGTATCCTTGGCAACATTTCAACTGCCACTTTCAGTTCCAAGATGTCAGGTGGTCTACCTCAGGAATTAGGAGCATTAGACTTTGGGGATAGATCCACCTCCTTATCAACTCGTTCCGGGTAGTCTTTAAGGAAGTGGTCAAGAGAACCACATATATAGCATGCACCACTCCTCTTTCGACACTCACCAAAGTGGAATTTGTTGCAACTTTCACACCTCAGCTTTTGATCATCCACAATTCCCACACTAGTTACCTTAAGGGAGGAAGACTTCGAGTTGTGATGCTTAGAGCTTCTTGTTCTGCCCGAATATCCCACTGATGCAGTGGAGCACTCTTGTTGACTCTTCGATTTTTTTATGGGAAAAGAGCGTGTTCTTCAACTAGATATCTTATTCAAAATTTGAGCCTCTCTCTTTGATTGCTTTCTTTCATTGTTTAGCTCTTCGGCCTTCTTGGCCCGATCAGCTAGTGCCACAAATTCTCATATCTCTAGGATCCCGATCAACAACTTATTTCCTCATTTAAGCCTTCCTTGAAGCGCTTACACATTTCGGTCTCTAGTTGGACCCACTCCGTTGCATACTAACTTAACCTTACAAATTCCCTCTCATATTCTGACACAGTCTTATTTCCTTGCCTGAGTTCCAATAAATCTTTTCGCTTCGAGTCTAAGAATCTTTAACTGATGTATTTCTTTTTAAACTCAGCTTGGAAGAACTCCCATGTAATATCTTCCTTTGGTACCACTGAAGATACAGTTTTCCACCAGTGATATGCAGTATCTTTTAGAAGAGATACAGTGCACTTTAAACACTCCTCAAGTGTACATGACAGCAAGTCCAAAACTCGCATAGTGTTCTTGAGCTAGAGCTCGGCTCATTCAGCATCATTATCAACCTTAGCTCTAAATTCTTCAGCCTCATATTTTCTAAGTTTGTCCACTAGGGCTTTACCAATTCTCATAGGTGCCATACCTTATGGCACTTCTTGCTCAGGCCGAGCAGGGGGCGAAGGAGATTGTGGTATATTGGGGCGATTTCTCAAATAATCCCCAAACCATTCATCCATCATCTTGAAGAAGGCAGTTCTTGCATCTTCCCGGCATTTAGACCTAGGCCTTCTACTACTACTAGCAGTAGCTCGCTGAACAGAAGCTGGAGCATGGCTCTCGGCTCCCTCGGACTCATCTTGAGCTTAATTGGAAGATATTTACTATATTAAAATACAATTAAAATGGTTAGGAGATGTCACAGTATCATAACTTATATAATAGTATGTATAGCTATACTCGATACATGTTACGTTAGTCCTAGAATCGACTAAACTGTAGCTCTGATACCACTAAATGTAACACCCCTTACCCGTACCGAAGACTGGGACAAGGTACGGGGCATTATCGTACACAAACATGACATTTTTGAAAAATTTCGGGCTATAAAATTTTGTTCCAAATTAAAACCAATCAAACATATTCATAGTATCCCTATTATGGTCCTATGAGGCCCAAAACATGCATTAAGAATGGTCCAAGACTAAACTGGGAGCTTAAGAAAATCTTAGGAAAATTCCTAGGTTTAAGCCTCACACGCTTGTGTGGAGGCAATGCACACGCCCGTGTGCTTGCGACATGCCCGTGTCCCTTACTCGTATGGAATTAATTGAATTTATTTTCCATTTTGAACCTATAGAGGTTTTCACACAGTCGAGCACACGCCCGTGTCCTGGCCTGTGTCCTTCACACGGCCTAGACACGCCCGTGTCCAAAAACTTGAGCATTCTGTTTATAATGTCATCATGCATTTAGGGGCACACGGCCAAGACACATGCCCGTGTGCTAGGCTGTGCCCTCCACATGGTTGAGACACACTGCCGTGTCTCTACCTGTGTGTTTACTACCATGCAAACTGACCTAAAAATTTTAGGTGCAAGGGACACACGGCCATACCACACGCCCATGGGGTTGACCGTGTGTCATACACGGCCTAGACATACGCCCGTGTGTCTACCTGTGTGGACCTTTTTGGAGGCTACAATCCAAGCCAATGGTCACCCTCAACATCCACACCCATTTGTGAATTTCAACGGTATTTATGTAACGCCCCAAATTTTGGGCCTAGAAGTATTAGGTTTTGAGCATTGGAACAGTCAAAAGGTAGCATATAAATGTTTAGTTGTGCAATAAAATGACACAAATATGTGTCTGCTTCAGTAGTTAAGTGTCCTGGGAAGTATCTGAGAAGTCTTGGGTTCAAGCCTTGGCTTGTGCAAAAAAAATTACTTTTAAGGAATAAACCTTGTCTCTAGTCAGTAGGCTTTTAAATAAAAATGGGTAAAGCATGACATAAAGAGCCTGCTAGTCTAGGGGGCAAGTAACATGTTACCTATGCCAGAGGGCTGAGGTTCGAATCTTGGTGAAGGCAGTGGAGTTTTTATTTTGCTGCTCTTGCCGTATGAGTAGTTGAGGTCGACCAAAACTCTGCTGAGTTGAGTGGAGTTTGAATTAGTGATTAAAGAGATATTGATGGAGGGATTTTAAGAGAAAATTGTGAGGATTTGTGGTTGGAGAAGAATTGGTGCCGAATGGAAAATTGTAGTGCTGAATTTGTAGTAGGAAATAGTGGGATATCAGAGGTTATCACATTTTGGGGAGAAAAAGAGGGGATTTGAGTTTTGGGGAAGAGGTGTGCCAATTTGGTGGAGAGTATGAGGGAATGGGATATGTTTGAGCTGGACTTGAAATCTACCTTCTCAAAATTTTGGCATCCTCTTCCCAGTTTTCCAAAAATTCTTATGGCAAAACACTTTGTTCCCCTGTAGCCGAAATCTCTTTTTGCAATTCGACTTTAGTTGGTTTTCTTTCTCTAAAAATTTTGGTGACTGTGTTTTTCTCTCTCCTTGTGTTCTTTCTGATTACACGTTTCTCTTCTCTCTTTCTTAACACTCTCTTCTTGTCATCCACTCATCGGAGTACTTTGATCGTTTACTGCATCTCTCCCTTTCTATCTTGCTTTTAGTTTTGGCAAGCATTCTTCGATCAATTGGGTTCGGGCACACGGTTCTCCTAATTCTTTCTCCCTAGTGCTTATCCTTGGCCAAATGTTGGTAAGTTTCTATTTCACTTATGCTCCTTTCGACTTCTCTCTTTCCTGAGCACTATTTATTTTTCCTTCCTATCGATACCCCCTCTGTTTACTGTTTCAGTTTAGTTTCTCTTCGGTCTTAGATCACTACATCACTGAAGCATACTCTATACTATCGTTATTTGGTAAGTGTGGTTCAGTTAAGATTATTTTGCAAACAAGTATAAGTTTAATAAAGAGAGTATGACTTTCGTGTAGGTGGAGATCAAAGTTGATTTGTGTGCCTCCTAGTGCGATTTCGATTGGCTTTCAATAAGGATGAGTTGATTGTGCTCGATTGGAATTTCATTAGATTCCATATGGTATATGGGTTAAGTGTTGATTAAAGGGCTTGTTGGTTGAATCTAGGTATAGGAGTCTTTAGAGCTTGGTTAAAACTTCAAAGCACGTCAGGTGTGTAAATACTGCCCAAATCATAAATCGGTAAAAGCCAAAGAAGGTAATTATTGACGCTACACGGGCGTTTGATTGTAGAGGCCACCATGAGCGAATTCATGGGCTTAGGTCGTTCTGGGCCATATTGGACCGAGATGGGCCGTGTGGGCCCACGGGCTTGTGGGCCCCATACGGGTAAATCACACGGATGTGTGGAGAATATAAGACCAGGCTGTGTATCCCACACGGCTAAGGCCATTTCTGGTTTTCGTGGGCCACACGGGTGTGTGGGCCCACATGGGCCACATTATGGGCCTTGGGCCCAGTTTCATTGTTGGACTGTTAAGGTTACACAACTCGCTCGAGCCAGCTGTGGACCTACTGTTGGGTTGGTAAGTATACCTAGACCCTAATTTGATAAAATGACTGTTTTGTCCCTAATTGATAAAATGATTGTTTTGCCCTTATGTGGTGAAATGACTGTTTTGCCCCTAATTGATAAAATAACTATTTTGCCCTTATGTGGTAAAAAGATTATTTTGCCCTTATGTGGTAAAATGACTGTTTTGCCTTTATGTGGTATATGTTTATATTTTAGCATGCTATTGTATTTGTGTTGAGTACATGTGTAATATTATGATATGACATGACATGTGGCATGATGCATTGCGTGGGGGTGGGTTTTTATATGATTGGAGGAAGTGTACTGTACTAGCAGCTCTGCTGTAAATCACTAACGGCTCTAAGCCTATTATACTGGCAGCTCTACTGTAAATACTGTTTAGTGCTGCTGCCAGTGCTACTTGGAGTGTAGGGATGGGTAGGTTGATTTTATCCCCACATGGAATGTAGGGTTGGACAGAGATGGAATGTAGAGGCTGGATGGGTAGGACTTGCATACTATTTATTGTTACTGTTACTGCACTGTTTACTGTTATTGCAATGGGCCAAGGCCTGAACATATGACTATTTCTGTATTGAGATGGGCTAAAGCCCAAACTAATATTTTCACTGTTTCTAAAAAGGGCTTAGGCCCAGAATGTATTTGCTCACTATATGTTTGACTTTCTGTTTATTAAGGGATTCCACATTGGGCTTTCGTAAACTTGCCCTTCTGTTTATCTACGCAAGATATCCTTAGGCGGATTGGTGCTACGAGGGACTCAAAGGTGGCCACACAACAACTTACGCTTCCATATTTGACTTTTAATTTATAAATAGTTTAATTTGGGTATTTTCTGTAATAAGGCCTCTTTAAATTTTTAACGTTTAATTTGGGGTTTTATTTATATTGATTTATATCTACTAGAAGTAGGACACGGGATTTTAAAAGATAAATGCTTTTCAAAACATCACAGCTACGCAACACATTTCAAAAGCTTTCGCAAGAAACATCATTTTTAAATAGATAACGACGTTTTAATATGATTAATTTTTGATAAACGAATTAC
The DNA here is from genome assembly GCA_025698475.1 of Gossypium anomalum. Classification (NCBI taxonomy): domain Eukaryota; kingdom Viridiplantae; phylum Streptophyta; class Magnoliopsida; order Malvales; family Malvaceae; genus Gossypium; species Gossypium anomalum. The sequence goes on along the minus strand of CM046968.1, from coordinate 61,415,291 downwards.
ATTTTGAAGATAAATGACAAGCCTTGAAATCATCCTCAAGGTCATTCAAAAAGGTTTAATAGAGAATGGGTTTTTAACAATTTAGCACTTTGTGAAAAACACTTCAATGTGACATCGCCAGATTCAACCATAACGTCTAGGCCAGGTTTGGGGTGTTACAATTTAACAAGGCCTAAATATGCCAAATGACTACCTTCAATGGTCTATTGCATGTTAACCTCATCTCATCAGTTTTGTACATGCTAAATTATCCTTTTTGTATTAAGGATTACCATATCATATAACACTTTTAAACTTGGCACATTTTAAAACTCATTGCCAATTATGACCTAACCATCTCCAAGTGATTTGGCCACATTCCACATGTCCATTCATGATATATCACATTTAACCATCACATGAACATTTAAACACCAACATGCACAATTAGTAGGTTACAACCTACATCAAAATAAGCCATGTCTTATAGCCATATACAAAATGAATAAGTATATCATTCAAGCCTTTACATTGGCTAACCAGTAACACATATAACAAAACAACCAAAAACCTATACATTCCATTGAAACAAAGTACAAGTATCTCTATACCAAAGCAAGATAAGCTGATAGTGTTGACAATACTCCAATCGTCTTCCAATCTTCACGAGTCCACGAGCTCTGTAAAACAGGGAAAGAAAAAAGGGTAAGCATTAACATGCTTAGTAAGTTCGGATAACAGGATGGTAAACTTACTGGTTATTTAGCATACAACCATAAAAGATATTCATGCCAAACATGCCTAGTATAAATTCCCTATCACATAACTCAATCACCAAGTTAGTTTCATCTCAAGAAATATGGCATTAATCTTAGATGAGCTCATCAATTCAAACATTTCCATTCTCGTTTTCTCATTATAGTCCCGTTGAATTTCTCAGAAATCTTGATGGGTATCCCGTTTACCATCAAGTCATGCTAGTGACCATTTTAAATACACACTCCCGTAAACCTCACTTTTACGGCGAGATTACCATTCCAGGTTAAATCCCTCATAACATAATTTCAAAGAGTATTGTCGGGACTACCATTCCAGGCTAAATCCCTTACAATGACAATTACTCCACTAAGCTCGAATCTGAAATGCTAGTCCTGGCTAATTTCAGTCCTTAATCATATTACCCATCTGGGCTAAATCCATAATGTACATATATTCATCGGGAGGTTTGATCACTTAAAGAACACCCGTCCGGGCTGGATCCTTACTATACTGAGATCATCGGATTACCCATCCGGGCTAAATCCCTTTTTGCAACACATGTAGGATCTCATGCATGTAAACAAGAATTTACCCATCGAATATCCATTTTTCATTCAACCAAGACAATTGTCATCCTTTTCATTTTACACTACCATATTTCATGGATTGTCATGCAACCAATATCTAAATTAACATACATTTAAGAATATGCATTTTAAAGTATATTTAAAGTTTACTTCGAGTTACACGAACTTACCTGGTAATTGCTTTGGTTTTGTAGTTCAGCTATTCCGAAACCTTTCGTTTTCCACGGTCGACCTCTGAAATTAGTTCCTCGGGGTCATTATCAGTAAAAATAAATTATTAATACCTCATACTATTCATTTCGGACCTAAATTTTACCCTCAGGCAAAATAACCATTTTGCCCCTAACATTTCACCTTTTTACAAATTAGTCCCTAGGCTCGTATAATGGAATGCATGAAATTCCTTGGTTACCCATGCCTAGCCGAATGTATCCTAAGCCCATACCAGCCCATATTTTCCTCTATTTCATATTTCTACCACACATTTTATACTTTTTTGTACAAAATGGTCCTTTAAGCCTTTTCCATGAAAATCTACCTAGTAAAAGTTGTTTACCATCCTTTAAACTACCATATTCCTCCATAAATCATCAAAACACAAGCATCTCATGCATGGGTTCCAAACATGAACCCTAGCTTGAGACATGGGTAGAAATGGATAGAGCATGTTACGAGGATCTCAAAATAATAAAGAACATTAAAAACGGGGTTAGGGAGCACTTACTATTGAGCTTGAATTGTTGAAAACCCTAGCTTATGGAGCTTTAGGAATTTTGGCAGCTATGGGGAAGAAGATGGCTGATTTTGGCTTTCTTTTTCCCTTTTTATTAAGTTTATTACCAAATGACCAAAATTCCCCTCCTTACAAAACTTTCAAATTTTTCTATGCATACCCATTGTCCAAAAACTTAGAAATTGGGTAGATTGCTATTTAAAACCTTCTAATTTATAATTCAAAGCAATTTCATACAAATTTCTTCTAGAACCCAAGTTTTGTAATTTATTCAATTTGGTCCCTAATTTCCAACTGGACACCTTATACTTAGAATTTCTTTATGAAACTTTAACACATGTTTATTTCATATTCTAGACCTTATAATAATCATGAAATAAATATTTTGATGTCAAATTGGTGGCCCCGAAACCACTATTCTGACTAGGCCCTATTTTGGGATTTTACAAATGAAGCTGTTTCAGATCATTATATATTTTTGTACTACTCGAATGAACAGATAACCGACTATTGTGAGCTTCATTCAAAATCATCTGAATTAACTCTGGATTTCTCAGAACACAAATTCTATCTTTGAATCTCAGGCAATCATCATTATCAACTCTAAATTCTAAATCAGAAGTTACTTCACACTGAGCTCTTTTTTCTAGAATCTCATTATTGATCTTCTGGGCTTCGATAATTTGCTGTAAAAACAACGGCCTTGCTTTCAATTAAGCTAGAATTGAACCATCATCAGACATACACAACTGATCATTCAAAGCACGTAATGCGAACAATGATTTTCGACTCAAAGCATCAGCAACAACATTTGCTTTTCCCGGATGATAATCAATTACAAGCTCGTATGATCTGAATACACATGACATTTCTTTGTCGCAGATTTAGATCTTTCTAAGTCATCAGATATTTCAAACTCGTATGATCTGAATACACATGACATTTCTTACCAAATAGATAGTGGTGCCAAATCTTCAAAGCGAACACAATCGCAGCTAGCTCAAGATTGTGCGTCCGATAGTTCTTTTCATGTGGCTTTAACTGTCTCGAAGCATATGCAATGACTTTTCCTTCTTGCATCAAAACACAACCCAGATCGATTAATGAAGTATCACTATATATCACAAATTCTTTACCCGATTCAGGTTGTACCAATACCAGAGCTTCAGTCAACAAAGTTTTCAACTGATCAAAGCTTTTCTGACACTTTTTAGACCATTCAAACTTCACATCTTTCTGAAATAGGCTTTTCTTACACTTTTCAGACCATTCAAACTTCACATCTTTCTGAAACAGCTTTGTTAACGGGGTCGTAATCATCAAAAAGCCTTTTATGAACCATCTATAATAACCAGCAAGTCCTAGAAAACTACGAACTTCAAAAACATTTCTCAGAGGCTTCCAATCCAAAATAGCCGAAATCTTACTCGGATCAACTCGAATACCAAATGCCGACACAACATGTCCCAGAAAATCGACTTCTCGCAACCAAAATTCACACTTGCTAAACTTTGCATATAATTGCTTATCTCGCAAAGTCTGTAGTACTATTCTCAGATGCTCAGCACGTTCAGTTTCATCACACGAATAAATCAAATTATCATCAATAAATATGATAACAAATTGATCTAAATATGGTCTAAAAATTTTGTTCATTAAATCCATAAACACAACAGGTGCATTTGTTAATCCGAAAGGCATAACCAAAAACTCATAATGTTCGTACCTCGTTCGGAAAGTAGTTTTTGGAATGTCTGAATCTTTTACTCGTAACTGATAATATCCTGATCTCAGATCTGTCTTTGAAAATACAGTATCTCCTTTCAACTGATCAAACAAATCATCAATTCTTGGTAACAAATATTTATTCTTTATAGTCACCTTTTTGAGTTATCTATAGTCGATACACATTCTCATAGTTTCGTCTCTTTTTTTCACAAATAAAACTGGTGCACCCCAGGGAGAGAAACTTGGTCGAACGAAACCTCTATCTGACAACTCTTGGAACTGAGCTTTCAATTCTTTTAATTCAGTAGGTGCCATTCTGTATGGAGCTATCGATATCAGAGTCATTCCCGACACTAACTCAATACCAAACTGTACTTCTCAAATAGGTGGTAAACCCGAAAACTCTTCAGGAAACACATTCGAATACTCACACACGATTGGTACTGATTTAATCTTTCTTTCGGTCACTTTACTATCAAGCACATATGTAAAGTAAGCTTCATAACCTTTTCTCACATATTTTTGACCTAACATCAAAAATATCACTACCAGTAAACCATTCATATCATCTGATTCAATACGGATAATCTCATATTTCTGACATCTCAAATCAATCATCTTCCATTTGCAATTCACAACAGCATCATACATTGTTAGCCAATCCATACCCAGGATTATGTCAAACTCGTCAAATGGTAACAACATCAAATCAGCCAAAAAGTAATTACCCTGAATCATCAGTGGACAATTCTTACACACTTTATCAACCAAAACACACTTGCTTAAGGGGTTTGATACTCTGATTACAAATTCAGCAGACTCCACAGGCAAAGTCTTACTAGATACTAAATTCACACATATATAAGAATAAGTAGACCTTGGATCTATCAATACAATTACTTTAATATCATAAAGAGTAAAAGTACCAATAATAACATCTGGAGATGACGCTTCTTCTCGTGCTAGTATAGTATAGGCTCATGCAGGTGCTCTAGCATCAGATCTCGCTGCAGTGTCTCGTGTCACACCTCTACTACCACTCACATTTCCTGTGTTTCTTGGTGGTCTACCTCTAGCTGCAGTGTTACTCGGCCTCGTATTCTGAACATTATATTTTTCAGCTAACTCTGGGCAATCTTTTATAAAGTGATCTCGTGAACCACAACTGTAACAAGCTTGGTTATTACTTTTTCCCTAGAATTCTCTAAAATGACGTCTTCCACATTGATTACACTCAGGCTTTCCATCCTATGCAATATCAGCACTTGATACTGAGGTAGTTTGAGCTTTAGGATTGGTATATTGTTTTCCACGGTCTCTATTCTGATGTCCTGCTGAAGCTGTTGACCGATCATTAAAATCTTTAGATTTCTTAGACGAAGAATGATAAGTTTTATTCATTGATCTCTTCTTCGAATCTCTTGCCTCTGAAATAGCTTTTCTTTTTTCTTTGTTGAGATCTTCAGCTTTACAGGCCCTCTCAACCAGTACTACGAATTCTTTCAGTTCAAGTATCTCAACTAACAGTTTTATCTCTTCATTAATCCATCAACAAATCTTTTACACATGATCTCTTCAGTAGACACATATTCTCGGGCATACTTACTCAAACGTACAAATTCTCTTTCATATTTTGTTACAGTCATTCGCCCCTACTTCAATTCTAGAAACTCTTTATGTTTCTGATCGAGGAATCTCTGGCTTATGTACTTTTTCTGAAACTCAGTCTGAAAGAATTCCCAGGTAACCCATTCCCTAGGAACCACCGATGTCAATGTCTTCCACCAGTGATATGCATTGTCTCTAAGAAAGGATACCACACATTTGATAAATTCATCTAGAGTACAAGGCAACTCATCGAATACTCGGATAGTATTCTCAAGCCAAAACTCAGCCCTCTCGGCATCATCATCAACCGTAGCCTGAAATTCTTCAGCCCCATGTTTATGAATCTTATCGACAAGTGGCTTATTCGATCGAATCAGATCTATTACTTGTGGCACAATCAGAACTTGTTGAGGAATAGGTGGGGTGGAGGTTGTTGAGCAGTCGGATTCGTTCGTACGAATTCCATAAACCATTTAGTCATCATTTGGAAAAAGGCTTGCTTAGCCTCACCTCCTTGACTACTAGATATCGACTTAGACTCGGCCGGCGCTGTCCCTTGAAAGGGAGCAGGCGCATTGCTCTCTACATCATCAGCTATTGCTCGTTCGAGATCCATTTGCTAAATGGAAAACACATTTTTACTGTCAGGAATCATCACACTATCGAAATTCATATATATGGCATGTATAGCTAGACTCACATACGCTATGGTAGTCCTAGAACTGACTAAACCATAGCTCTGATACCAATAAAATGTAACATCCTTAAATCATATCCATCGTCGAAATAGGGTTAAAGGCATTACTAGACATTCAGAGCAATTAACATTCAATTCACAAACATTATAGCATCAAAGGTTATACATTATCATGAAGTCCCTTATATAGGTCATCGAGACCTTAAACATGCTTTAAAAAAAGATCGAGACTAAACAGAGCTCATACAAATTTTTTCAAAACTTAAACATTTATAAAAATGTATAGGTCACACGTCCTTGTGAACAGGCCATGTGCTTCACATGGCAATAGACACGCCCGTGTGTCTAGGCCGTGTCAATACAGGGTATACATACTGACTTGCATACACAACCACAAGACACACCCGTGTGCCTTGGCCGTGGTCGAGCCTGACTTGGGCCACACAGCTGGCCACGCGCTAGTGTGCTTTGGCCGTGCTCAAGATTGACTTAAAATCGTAGGGTACCCTAGGGGATACACGATCGTGCAACATGACCGTGCATTACACATGGCTGAGACAGACACCCGTGTCTCTGCTCATGTGGACAAAAATAGGCCATTTGTATAGCCAATTTTCCACTCCTCTTGGGTCAAACCTACAAGCATCAAACCAAGCATATTTTCAACATAATTTTATCCAATTCCAATACCAAAACATACATTATTCACGCCATTACTCATGCTCAACTCATCAACCAAATCATACCAAATCTAAACCAAAATCATACCCAAAATATAAGTTCCCTAAAATCTAAACATACAAACACATCTCATGCCAAAACCTTATCAAATTGACCATTTCCTTTGGCCAACCAAAAGCACACCATAATGGCACATTTGCATCACATAACATATATCAATATCAACCATAAGTTTTTACACAAACTAGCCATATCACATGGCATGATATATACATTATAAAACTTATCTAAATACTCCTAACTTATACATGCCATATACCATATATACAACTCTCAAAATGGTACCAAAATAGATGTCTGATAGTGTGAGTGAGTCGCTAATGATTCTCGAATCTGAGTTAGCTTTATAACACTGTAAGATAGAGAACATTTCACATAGTAAGCTTAGAGTTTAGTAAGTTCGTAGTATAATACATCTAACTCAACATTTAAAAGCTATAAGACATATTAGCTAACACATAGTTCAATTCATATCACTACTCAACCTCATTCATTACCATTTCTCATTTCATACCATTTCCTTAGTTCACATATCCTTACATATAACTCATACACAATATTATCAACTACATAGGTTCATCTATCTCAAACACCATGTCGTTAACCATAAATATTCATTACATACCTGCACAAACTCGTACTTATCTATTACATTATCACTTCAATGCTCGATGCACTAATTCGTTAGATCATCTTTCCACATACAAGAACATCGCACACTTACTGCCAACAATCTATCCGAGGTTATAAAATATCTCACATTTAGTGCCATCATATTAAACTAAAACTATCTCAGTATCGCACACTTAGTGCCACACATAGACGAAGCTATTCCAATTCGGCAATTACTGTTATTTATAGCCAAAGCTATTTCAAATCGTACACTTAGAGCCAAACATATTCAATTTATCATATCTCTAAAACTATAGTCAATTATATATATAAATTATGCACTATCAAAGCATTAAAACATGCTTGTAACATCATTAATTACGTACGAACTTACCTCGTACTCAGAATTATCGACTCAAATTTTCTACTCTATAACCTTTAATTTCCCTTGGTCTAAGTCTGAATTCCTCTTTTCTTGATCTATATGTATTCAAAATTAACCCTTTTATTTACCAAATCATTCAAATCAATCCAAAAACATATATTTAGGGCATTTTACAAATTAATCCTCATATTTTCACATTTTGACACTTTAGTCCCTATTCATAAAATCACAAAATACACATAATTTGCATATATTCATGCTTGGCCAAATTCTCCTAGTACTCATACAAGTCCACACATTTCATTTATTTGACATTTTAGTCCTTCAAAATATCATTTTCACAATTTAGGCTATTTTACTACAACACAACTACTGGCCGAACCAAGTTGCAAAATAAATACCTCATTTGCGCTATGCCAACGCTCAAACCTCAGACCTCAAGGTTCCTATACACGCCACCTTGCCACTAGATCGTAAGGCTTTTTATGACTTAAAACAATCACAATTATTTATAAAGCCTATGTACTAGAGTTCAGATTCATTTAAAAGCTAATTTAAAAATTCTGCAAAGGCCAAGACTTGAACCCAAGCTTCTCAAACACTCCTAGAGACACCCAAATCACTCAGCCAATAAAGCAAACACACAATTTGTGTCACTTTCTTGCACAACTAAACATTTATGTGCCGCCTTCTAAAAACTCCTTTTGCTCAAAACCTAATATTTCTAGGCCCAAAATTCGGGGCTTTACAACTCTACCTCCCTTAGAAAAATTTTGTCCTCAAAATTTCCAACTATCAGTACAGCCGCATAACACAGGCTACTACACCACGCTCCCGCTGTGCACTCTAATTCCAAATTAGGTAAATAGCACACTATGGGTAAAGTACATACCAGTATTCACATCTGGAGCATCTCCGTCCTCTCGACGACGTGCTGCATATACCAAAGTTAGCTGCCTCGCCTCAGCATGACCAGTACCCCTGCCCAATGCTTCACAGCCTAAACCGTTTCCACCCCTAGCCTGACCACGGCCTCTCGATGGCTGCTAGACACCTCTCGCTGGTTGTACATAACCCTGTCCTGTAGTCTACATCTGAACAGGCCTCTGAGGACAATTCTTAACTTGATGCTCCACAGACCCACATCTAAAGCACGCCCCAATCTTCTTCTTGCACTCACCCAGGTGATGCCTCCCACAATCTGCACAAGGCTGTGATCTCGCAACAGGAACCCCAACTCGGTCTAGCCCATCAAACCTGGTCTTCTTTTCAGGCCTACCAGAAGAACCTGAGGGCTCTAAATCTCTCTTATTTCTGCCCTTATCCTTTTTGCAATTTTGGTGCTCAGAGCACTTCACATCCTCGGTGATTTTTGCCTTTCCTACTAAAGTAGAAAAATCTTGCTCCCTCTGTGGAGCTATCAGGACTCGTAGCTCATCCCGGAGGCCGTCCTCGAAATGCACACAACGTTCATATTTAGTCGCTACTATGCCACGAGCATACCTGCTAAGTCATAAAAACTCTGCCTCATATTCTGCAACAGTTTTATTCCCCTGGGTCAAGCTCAGAAATTCCTTTCTTCGGGCGTCCACATAACTTACTCCCACATATTTTCCTTGGAAAGCCGCCTTAAAGAATCCCAAGTTAACTGGTCGACCTGAGTACCCTTTCTCACGGTAAGCCACCATTGATAAGCCTCGTCCCGCAGTAAAGACACTATACCTTTTAGTTTTTGCTCAGAAGTGCCGTCGAGATCATCCATTATTCTTTTTGTGGCTTCCAACCAGTATTCAGCCACATTAGGGGCCACTCCAAAAATTCCCCTAAAGATTTTCTCTCCATTCGACCGGAGTCGTTCTGAAATCGACCCTCGGCCTACAGTACCAGTACTGGTTCCAACAACCCTCCCCAGAATACGGAGCATAGCTTGGGATAGTGCATCATCCCCAGCCGCTCGATCATATGATCCCATCTCAGTTACCAGTGAAGCTGGTGCCTCTCTAGCCTCAACGTTAGGCATGTGACCTAATGCCGAAGACCCAGCCCTAGCACTTCTACGGCCTCTACCGCGACCTCTTTTACCCCTTTCGCGAGTACCTCTGGTGCTCATTATCAACTTGTGTATTATCTAAATTAGGAATTTTATGCATCAATTTACGGTTCTAGTAATTAAGCAGATTTTTTATGAGAAGCAGTAGTTTAGAGCTTGTTTTCGCAATCGTACGCTTACTACAGTCTTAGTTTCCTATGGTTTTTCAATTTACTCTAACTAAAGTAGTATAGTCTAATTTCTAAAGTAATCACAGTGTTTCTTATTGCATAACAGTTAAAAGTAGACAACAGTATTTAGAAAACTTACGGATTCGGCACCGGAGACTCGGTGTGCCACACTTGTAAATCTTCCAAAAATATTTCAAGAATAGTTTTCCAAAAAATTCCTAATATTTTCAAAACCTATTTCACAGCTGATTTTTGTAACCTGAATCTGATACCACTAAATATAACACCCCAAACTCGGCCTAGACGTTATGGCTGAATCTGGCATGTCATATCAAAGTATTTTTTGAAAATTGATCTTTTCGGTAAAAATCCATTACTAGATTTAAATCCTTTTATTATTATTTAACAAAATTTCTCGTCAAAACGTTTGCCTTATTAACCATCAGTGTTATATTAAATTGATTTAAAAACGCGGAAGCTTTATAAGTCGATGAAGTTTAAAATGCATGTTTTAGAAATCAGTAATTGTTTTAAAAACTCATCTTTGCTAAGACTAGCTGTTTAAAAATATATAATCCAAAACCCAATTAAAAATTAAAACCCACAAATGACCTTATTACAAAATTAAAAACCCAAAAGTGAAATTTAAATTAAATAAAGTCGAATGCAAGACACAACAGTCGTGTGGCCACCTCCAAGTCCCTCGCAGCACCAAATCTTCTAAGGCTGGGGATTACCTGTAGAGTTAAAATGAAAGGGTGACTTTACGAAAACTCAGTGTGTAATCCCCTAACAGATAACAGAAATCAGAATATACAAAATAGTCTGGGCCGTAGCCTTATTCAGTAACAGAGTAGTCTGGGCTTTAGAGCTATACAGTAACAGTATAGGCCTAAGCCCAATATAGTATCAGTGCAATGTAACGCAATTATGCATCTCACCCAAATCCAGCCAGCACACCACCCATACCAACCAACACACCATGTGGGGATATAAATCGACCCACCCAGCCAGCACACCAATATCGCAGCAAAGCTGCCAGTACTAATAATGCAGCATAGTAAAAGTTAAAATTCCATGGCTAAAAAACAAGCCAACTTCTCGAAGGCCTGGTCGAGGTAGTAGTAGTGGTAGTGCAATGGCAGCAGAAACCAACACTAAAATCATCCCAACATACGGTCAGTCCATCATTTATCAGTTTTTAAAGCACTTAACCCAAATAGACAATACTACAAACCTCGATTGTACGAACTACGACTTATTCCTTTAGATCGTAGTTTAAATCGATCACACCTTTCTCCGCTGAGAAACTACAATAACAAAAGATCTTAATAGGTGGAATCAATTATAGTTGAGGCTTAAACTCATGAATAATAACCTTACAAAAAAATAGGGCCATCCGACCTATGCCCATAAGGTAGGGTACCGAAATTACCTTAATCGATTAGTGGGTGACAGGGTTTCAGTAGCTAAAAAATTTTTGCACTTTCACTCCTCGAAAACACCTAAAAACAACGAACACACATTAAGGGGAAGGAGTCACCATTCAAAAATCACAGAATACTAAGAGAAGGAGTATTCATTTTTTAGAAGAAGACAGAAGAAACGGATTTGTCAGAACACTTAAAGAACACTTACCAATTCGTTAGAACACTTGCAGACCGAAACGATTTACCAATACTAGAGAAGAATAATATTCGGCTAGCCACTACCCAAACTGCTTGAGAAAGATCAAAGAAGAATAACTTTCAGTTTAGAAGCAGAATAGAAGAAGAAGGGAGAAAAATAAATGAAAGGGGATGAAGAAGGAAAGTTGGCTATGAAAGAAAATTGAAAGAATAATAGGGAAGAGGAGGAAGAGTGTTCGACAATGTTAAGAGAGTAGAGAAAGAAGAAGAATAGTGTTCGGTAGAGACTGAGAAATGACTAAAAGAAGAACAATGTCGCGAGAGGCTCAAACCCAAAACAACCAAATGTCGAAATTGACTAATGGAATTCGGCTACCACTTGCAAAACAGAGAAAAGAACCCTCTTCGAAAACACTCACAAATACCGAAAATAGTCAATTTTTTTCCCAATGCCGAATTAGAGATACCAAATGGCACCAATATCCCCACACTCATCAAACTCCTAATTTCTCTCCACAAATCTCTCCCCAGGCCTCTCCATGATTTCCTCCTTGATATCCTTCACCTATCACTCCACCACCCATCCATCAAAATTTTACTGCAATACAACCACTGATAGAACCAAGCTACAAAATAAATACCCCATTTGCGCTATGCCAACGCTCGAACATTAGACCTCAAGGTTCCTATACATGCCACCTTGCCACTAGACCACAAGGCTTTTTGTGACTTAAAAATAAGTGCAATTATTTATAAAGCCAATGTACTAGAGTCCAGATTCATTTAAGAGCTAATTTAAAAATTCTGCAAAGGCCAAGACTTGAACCCAAGCTTCTTAAACACTCTCAAACACACCCAAATCACTCAGCCAATAAAGCAAACACATAATTTGTGTCACTTTCTTGCACAACTAAATATTTCTATGCCACGTTCTAGCAACTCCCTTTGCTCAAAACCTAATACTTTTAGGCCCAAAATTTAGGGCGTTATATTAAAAACACTTTTGCCCCTTTCAACTGATCAAACAAATCATCTATTCTCGATAACGGATACTTGTTCTTTATTGTAACCTTGTTGAGCTGTTAATAGTCAATACACATTCTCATTGACCCGTCTTTCTTCTTTACAAACAATACTGGTGCACCCCAGGGTGAAAAACTAAGTCGTACAAAACCTCTATCTGTTAACTCTTGCAACTGAGACTTCAACTCTTTCAACTCTGTCAGAGTCATTCTGTACAGAGCTATCGATATTAGAGAAGTCCCAGGTGCTAACTCAATTGTAAATTCAACCTCTCTGATTAGTTGTAACCCCGATAATTCTTCTAGAAACACATACGAAAACTCACAGACTATCGACATTGATTCAATCTTTAATTCAGACACTTTTGCATCCAGCACATACGTAAGGTAAGTTTCATAACCTTTCCTCACACATTTCTGAGCTGACATCGACGAAATCACAATTAGCAACCCACTCGACTCATCAGATCCAATTAAAAGGATTTCACTATTCTGACATTTCAATTCAATAATCTTTCATCTACAATTTGAAAACAGCATCATGCAGAGTCAACCAATCCATACCCATAATTATATCAAACTCATCAAATGGAAAAAGCATCAAATCAGCCAAAAAATAGTAACCCAGAATCATTAAAGGACAGTTCCTGCAAACTTTATCAACTAGCACATACTTGCCTAAGGGGTTCGATACTTTAATCACAAACTCAGTAGACTCAATAGGGAAATTCTTACTAAACACTAAATTCATACAAATATACGAATGAGTTGATCTTGGATCAATCAATGCAATCACATTAGAGTCGTAAAGAGAGAATGTATCACTGATAACATCAGGTGACGACGTCTCTTCACGTGCATGAATGGTGTCATCTCTAGCAGGTGCTCTCACTTTAGATCTCATAGTCAAATCCTTTATCACAAATTTATTGCTGGTCACATTTCCAGCATTTCTCGGTGGCCTCCTTGTAACAACCCATTTTTAGTCAAATAGGAATAGTGGTTTTGAAACCACAAATCCGAAGTTGAAATATTTATTTTATTATTATTTTAATTTTTACAGCATGAAAATATGATGGTGTGAAAATTTCGTTAAGAAATTTTAACCTTTGATTGGTCAATTTGATAAAAAAGACTAAATCTCTTAAAGCGTAAAACTTGAGTTCTAATAGCTAAAGGTGTTTAATAGCTATAGAACTTTAAATTTAAGGTCTTTATGTGGTAATTGTACCATTATTAGTTTTATTGGAAAATTATGGACAAGTATTAAGTGATTTATATGTTTTATGAACAAGGTTAATTTTGTAATTTGGTAAATAAAGGTTAATAAAATAAAACAAAGCAAATTATCATCCTTATTTCTCCATATTCTAGCCGAAATTAACCTAAGGAAGACATTAACAAAGTTTCAAACATTCGACAAAGCTTCCTAGTTCAATTGTAAGTCCATTTTTGTCCCATTTTTAATGATATCTATGTTTTTGAGATCGTTGCAGCTAGGTCTAGCTAGCCCAGGGACTATTTTGCAAAAATGTTAAAGATTTTGAATGATACAATTGATGAATACATGATATCTTTGATGTTTGATGATAGATTATGAATGTTTGTTGTGAAATATGCAAGTTTTGTTAAGTGATTTTTAGTGAAAATGCAAAATAGGGATTAAATTGAGAAATGTTGAAACTTTATGGTTAAGTGAAATAAATGAAGAATATGGGCTGCTAGGGGTATAATAGTAATTTTTTTAGCATGGGTTTATTTTGAATTTCATTAATTTGTGATTTTATGAAATAAGGACTAAATCGTAAAAGTGGTGAAACATTAGGGGCAAATGTGTAAATGTGCTTAAATGTGTGTTTTGGATTAAATTGACTAGAGATATTATTAAATAAGTTAATTTTGAAATATTTTGATCAAGAAAAGTGGAATTCGAATCTAGATCGAGGGAAAACTGAATTTATTGACTAATCGACTTATTTCGTCATTTTCACATCGAAGGTAAGTTCGTATATTATATGTTTTGATATAAATGTATTTTATATGTTTTGATATTTAATAAATTGTGAATAGAAGACTATAGATATGATTGATAGTGATTTGATGATGATTCGACATTTGAAATCCCGTTTGAACCTTAGAAATAGTTTAGGATACTAGTGACATGTCATTAGAGGATACATGAATTTTAGCCTCAGACCATGATATTTGCACTTTGAGTGCGAGTTATACCGATTTGGCTTCGGGCCATGAATATCGGCTGATTTGGCTTCGGGCCATGATATCTGTAACACTCTGGTTTAGACCCTAGTTGAAATAGTGGTTTCGGGACCACATATCTGAGTCAGAAAAATATTTAAATATTATTTTTTGTGCTTTTGATATATGAATTAGTATGTGTGAAAGTTTCGTATGAAAATTTAATAGTTTGTGTGCTTAATTTTATAAAAGGACCTAATTGCGTAAAATGTAAAAGTTGTATGCTGTTTATTAAAGTGCTTAATTGATTTGCCTTATTAAAAGAGAGGTCCTTATGTTGTTAATAGACCATTTGAATGATGGATGGACATAAAAGGACATGTGTTAGGTGAATAAATAGTTTTATAACAAAGAGTAAAATGGGAAATTAAGTAATGTGTTAATTAAAATAAAACCAAAAGCATGAAAATGGCCATTAACATCCATTTTGCCAAAATTTGATGAACAAAAGAAAAGAAAAAGAAAGAACATTAGGGTTCGGCCTTGATTTTCATTAATTAAGGTATGTGTTTTGATCGGTTTTTAATAATTTCTACGTTTTTGTAATCGTTGCTTCGTATACTATCAACCCATGTCTCAATTTCTAATTTTGTTGATGATTTTGAAATGTCTCATGGATGAATTCATGAGCTTTATGTTGTTAATTGATGAAATATGAAAGTTTGATGTTGGGTTTATATATATTGTCTTTGGATTTTTGATGAATTTGAGTAAAATGGTCTAAATTGTTAAATTTGTAAATTAAGGACTAAAATTTGAAATAAATGATATGTGTGGACTTGTATGAGAGCTATGAATATTCAGAAAAGCATGAGTATATGCAAATTATGTGTATTTTGTGATTTTGTGAATTAGGGACTAAAGTGTAAACATGTTAAAATGTAAGGGCTAGTTTGCAAATTGCCCTAAATATGTGTCTGTGGATTGTTTTGAAAGAATTTGTGATTGAATAAGTTAAATTTGGATTTATATAGATCAAGAATTAAAGAAAACAGAATTAGATCGAGGAAAGTTGAAAGTTGTCAAGTGACCGATTTCATCCATCCGAATCCGTATGAGGTAAGTCAATATATCATAAATGTGTTTGAATTGAATTCTTATTAATCATATGATATTGAATTATGATGAATGAATGTTCAAGCTAAATATGTGCCATTTGAGAAAGTATCAACAAAGTTCTGACATCCGAAAAGTCCCGTACGAACCCTAGGAATAGTTAGGATACATATGTCATGACATAGGATTTCTAATATCTGTTCTGTGTGTAAGACCACGTCTGAGATGTTGGTATCGACTTCTATTTTGCATGTAATACCATGTCTGGGACATTGGCATCGTATCTGATTTCGTGTAAGACCTTGTCTGGGACAGTGGCATCGATGTTGATAACATGTAAGACCACGTCTGGGACGTTGGCATTGTATATGTTTTTCGAGCTATCCGCGTATCCTTATGTTTTTGAACAATTCAAACAAGAATTTTGAGAAAATGAATGACTTTGTGAAATTGTATCCGATTCAGGTATGTTTGCATTGTATAGTATGTTTGAGAATGAAAGGTAAGTATGTGTATAAAAGATGATCTATGATCTATGTATATGAATATGAGGGTTGTGTTGATATTTGGCTACAAAGTATAAGTAATTTAATGATGTTTATATGCTTTAAACGATAAGTTTACTTGTATATGGCTTACTAAGCTTTTGAAAGCTTACTTTGTGTATGTTTGTATTGTTTTATAGATATCAAAGCTACTGTGAGCTCGGGGATCGTTGAGGATCGTCATCACACTATCGAAACTCATTTTGGTACCTTTTGAAAATGTATATAGTAAAGTATGGCATGTATAGGCTAGAAGTACTTTGAATATGTTTTGTAATGTTCATACCATGCCATGTGATATGGCTAGATCGTGTTTGAATTTATAGCTTGACAATGGTATGTGATATGTGTTGCTAATGTGCTAATGTGATATGTTTTGGTTGGCTAAAGGAAATGGTTAATTTGGTAAGGTTTTAGCATGATATTTGGCTGTATATTTGGATGTAACACCCCCTACCCGTGTCCAATGCCGAGATAGGATACGAGGCGTTACCGGACTTAAACACAAACAATTATGCAAATCGGACCATAAAATTTTGTTCTAAATTAAAACCAATCACATATATTCATAGTGTCCCTATTATGGGCCAAAGAGGCCCGAAACATGCATTAAGAATGGTCCGAGACTAAACTGAGAACTTTGGGAAGTTTCAGGACAACTTAGGAATTTCCCCATGAAACAAGGTCACACGCCCCTGTGCCATTAACATGCCCGTGTCCTCTAGCTGTGTAACCCTCTATTTATGATGTCAGCAAATAAATTAAACCACACAGCCAGGCCATACACCTGTGTCACCAGGTGGTGTCCCTCACACGGTTGAGACACACGGCCGTGTCTCAGCCTGTGTGGCAAACACTTAGGCTATTTTCCAAGCCTTCATGTTACCCATAATCCCTTACAACTTTATACATATCATAATCACAATTCATAGCAGCATTTTAATAATTAAAACACTCTTTATTATGACACGACATTTTCAAGGCATGATATACGTTTTACATATTCTCACATTATACTGATTCTAGGCATACCATATCTCATTCATTTGAACAAGCCAAATACTTTACCATTTATTCTCTTATACCATGATTATCAACTTATCCATCAAGCATTCACATTCAAGACATTATTTTCTCACTTTCCATATTATACCTTAAACATGGTCATGACCACTTCGAATGGTCATGAAGCATTCATCACACATGCATGTCACAACACCAAACATGCATGGCCAACCATCATGTTCACATTATTTCATCATAAACATTATAACATTGCATGGATAGATAGATAGATTTACAAACCATACTCAATATGAGCCACACCCTATGACCATATACAAATAAATCAAAATAAGCCAATACATTTGGCCAAATCACAGAACACATATCATAAGAACTAATCCTCATACATGCCATTCACCTGAAACTTCTCCACCTATGTATCAGTATCCCAAGGTGTTAGCTTGGTAGTGTGATGTTGTCTCTGACATTCTGCAACCCCGAGTTGACCTGACAACACTAGAAAAAATGGAAAGGAGGAAGTAAGCTTTACGCTTAGTAAGCTCGCATGAAAATAATAAGCAAGGAATTAATATGCTATTTTAATTTCTCTCTATTTATTCAAAATCCAGTCAAGCTATTTTCTTGCATCATAGCCACTAAATCATTTATATTTGGAGCTAATAAACTCCAAATTAAGATCCATTAATTTTTCCAGAAACTAGACTCACATATATCTTTATCATAAAATTTCTAGAATTTTTGGTTTAGCCAATAAGTACAGTTTATTCATTAAAGTCACCCCTATTTTGCTGTCTAACAGTTCCGACCTCTCTTCACTAAGAATTAATTATCTCATAGTACGAAACTCGGATAATGTTCTTATTTATTTTTGTTGAAAATAGACTTATTAAGGATTTTACACATATAAATTATAACCCATAATAATGTTTGTACAGTTTTTAGTGATTTTCCAAAGTTAAGATAGGGGAGCCCGAGATCACTCTGACCCTGTTTCACAAAAATTTAAATATCTCATAATGTGAGATTCATTTTCTTACAAATATCTTATAATATGAGATTCCTTTTCTTACACCGTTTCCTTTATCTGAAACTAGGCTCGATCGTCTTTAATTTCATATTTTATTTATCCTCTAACTCAATTTCCACTATTTTTGGTGGATTTTCAAAGTCAGACCACTACTATTGTCCTAATCTGTCTTAATGCAACATAATGATAACCATCACAAATTTGTCATAGAAATTATTCTCATAAATATCACTCATTCATTTGCACTCTTATCACAAGTCCATTTCATTTCACATGTCAAACACATACTCATGGGTTTCAAGTACGTACCTGTGCTATCTCTTAGCACAACCACTCATCCAAACAGGACAATCATATGCATCATACTATTATCAACTAAGCATAGATGAATTTATCATTTCAAGTATTTCCATTCTATTTCTCATATTAATCCCGTTGAATTCCTCAGAATCTCGATGGATATCCTATTTACCGTCAAATCATGCAAGTGATTATTATAAAGTATGCACTCTTGCGAACCTCGCTCTTACGGCAGTATTACCAATCAAGGTTAAATCCCCCAATACATAAATTCAAGGAGCATTGTCGGGATTACCATTCCAGGCTAAATCCGTTACAATGACAATTACTGCAATAAGCTCAGATTTGAATTACCATTCTAGGCTAATTTCAGTCCTTAATCGTATTACCCATTCAGGCTAAGTCCATAATGCACACACATCCATCAGGAGGTTTGATCACTTAAGGAACACCCGTCCGGGCTGGATCCTTACTATACTGAGATCATTTGATTACCCGTCCGGGCTAAATCATTTTTTGTAACACATACAGGATCTCATGTCATGTAAGCAAGAATTTATCCATCGGATCTCCCTTTTTATTCAACCGGGATTTTCTCTTTTCATCAAGTATATCAATATGCATAGATGATCATGCAATGTACATTGAAAACAACACATTTTCATGTTTATTTGAGCATAAATCCATACAATCAAAATAACATGTCACCTTGTTTCTATACAAACTTACTCATTTCATTTAAAATATCATATTCCACCAAATTTCTAGTAACATCAAATTCAATACAATCATAGCAAGATATATTTAATGTATAACAATTATAACATGAACAATAGGCTTATTAAATCACGCGAACTTACCTCGAATACGAAAACGACAAAGTTACCATTTTAATCCAAAACCTTGTATTTTTTCAATTTAAGCCCGAATCTCGATTTTCATGATCTATCATTTCAAATATAGTCTATTTAGGACTCACATTACTGAAATTGACCTAAAAATCATATTTTGGTGAATTTACAATTTTGCCCCTAAACTTTCAAATATTTACAATTTAGTCCTTAAGCTCGTAAAATGAAATGTGTTCAATTTCTTGATTACCCAAGCCTAGCCAAACCATATTAAAGCTTATGGTAGCCCACATTTCTCATTAAAATAGAATTTTAGTTACCTATTTTACACCTTTTTCAATTTAGTCCTTTTTAGGCTTTTTCATGAAAAATTACTTAGTTAAAGGTGTTAAATACACTTCAATCTTTCATATTCTACCATTAGAAATCAAAATACTAGAATGTCATGCATGGGTAAATTTTTAAACATAAACCCTAGCTCAAAATAATGGTAGAAATGAGTAGAGCATGTTACCAGGATTTTAAAAATGCACAGAATGTTAAAAACGGGGCTCGGGATCACTTTCTATTGAGCTTGAAAGCTTGGAAACCCCAACCATGGCTCCCCTCTTGATTCACACGGCCATGGGAGGAAGATGGACACATTTGGCTTTTAATTTTTTTCTTTTAATACATTTTACCTCTAAATGACCAAAATGCCCTTTTTACCATTCTTTCAAAATTTACCCTTCCAAGCCCATTTTTGTCCAAATTTTTAGAACTTGGTCAATTTAATCTTTAAGGACCTTTAATTAATAATCTAATTCACTTTCATGCAAATTTCTTCTAGAACACAAGTTTTACAAATTATTCGATAGACCTTAAAGTCTAATTAAGCACTTTTCACATAACATTTCCCCATGAAATTTTCGCACAAGCGTAGAGACATATCATAGACCTTATAATAATCATAAAATAATTATTACCAATTCGGTTTTGTTATTTTTTGTATTATGTTTTGACATAAATTATTAAGGTTTATGAACATGGAATTAGATGGCAATGATATGTCATGAATGGCTTAGGTTTTGGTTTTGAATTTATCATAAAATGTTGTGCAAATATGCTTGGTTTGGTGCTTGTAGGTTTGACCCAATTGGGGTGGCACATTTGCTATTCAAATGGCCTATTTTTGTCCACACGGGTAGAGATACGAGGGTGTGTCTCAACCGTGTACGACACACAGTCACGTTACACGGTCGTCTGTCCCCTAGGGTAACCTATGAATTAAAGTTAGTATACCCTCTAGTTTTGACACAGCCTAGACACACGAGCGTGTCTATTGGTCATGTATGGTACACGGGCTGGCACACGGGCGTGTGGTTGGCCATGTGGCCAAGTCAGTAGCCTCCCTAATTTTCACACGGTCTGGCACACGGGCGTGTCCTATGGCTGTGTGGACAAGTCAGTATGTATGCCTTGTTTTGCCAAGGCTTAGATGCACAGGCGTGTCTAATTCCGTGTGAGGCACATGGCCTATTTACACGGGCGTGTGACCTTTGAAAAGTTGAAAATGTTTCTACATTATGAAACTTTCATATGTTATTGATTTGGTCTCGAATGCATGATTTAGACTTTATATGCTCGATTTAAGTTTATATTGAATATGAATGACTTTATTTATTGAAATAAGATGATATTTGATATATGATTGTTCTGATTTGAGTTACGAGTCCGGTAATGCCTCTTAACCTATTCCGGCGACGGTTACAGGTTAAGGGTGTTACAATATCAATATTTCGGATATAAGTTACCTTGATTTGGCTTCAAGACATGGTATAGGTACTTAGTGTGCGAGACTTTTGAGTATCTGACTTCTATTCTGAATGGTTCAACGGGTAAACGAAAGATGTGATTGAGTATGAGAATGATATGAGATTGTACAGGTATGTATGTGACATGTATAAGCTTTAGTTCGAAGAAACTTGTGAAGAATTTGATTAATATCATAATTGTGTATACAAAAGGTTTGTTAGCTAATATATGCTAAATGTTGATGTATTCAAATTATTGATTTATAATCTTGAGATTGAATTAAGTTTATGATATACGAGCTTACTAAATTTATAGCTTACTTTATTTATTTTCCCGTGTTTCATAGTGTTATCAAGCTAGCTCAGATTCAGGGATCGTCGGAGATCTCTTCACACTATCTACCTATCACTTGGTTCCTATGAACTTTGGTATTTTAATTTTATGGCATGTATAGGGACTTTGGTCATTTTGGAATATGTGTTGTTATGAATTTGGCCATTTGTGTTTGCTTATAAATGTTATGTATATAATGTTGTATATGGCCATGTAAGTTGACCTATTTGGCATAGTTGGTGATATATATATATGTGTGTGTTAATGCCATTTTGTGATGTGGTTTATATTGCTTAGTGAACAGTTGATTGTGGATTATTAGTTTGAGTAGCTAATGGTTGAATTTGAGATTGGTATGCTTGTGGTTCTAGGCAAAGGAATGTTTAGATGAAATAGTGTATGAAGATGTGTTGTGCAAGTGAGTTTTGGTACGAAATTGAATGGTGTACTGTGATATTGATTTGTTTGTATTGGTTGGTGATGAGATGGTATGAATTATGCTTGAAAACTGTTAATTGAATGCTTGTTTATGCCTTGTATTGGTGCCAATTAGTTTGATGTAGGTGTGTACCAAATTGGGTGGCAAAATGGCTTGGTTAATAGCCTATTTTTGTCCACATGGGCAGAGAAATAGGCATATGTCTCAGCCATGTGTGACACACGATCATGTTATACAGCCGTGTGTCCTCTGGTGTTGAATTAAAAACCAAGTCAATATACCCCACACGACTTCACACACGGGCATGTGACTTGGCCGTGTGGCATAAGTCAGTATACCTTACAGGTTTGGCACGACCTAGCACATGGCCTGGCACATGGGCGTGTATGGCCATTTTTGGGGCACATGGGCTAGCCATATGGGCGTGTGTGTTAGCCATGTGACCCAAGTCAGAGAGTTACACGGGGTCAGACATGGGCTGGGACACGACCATGTGCTCCTATTTCGAATGTCCACACGGTTTGTGACACGGGCGTGTCTGTTGGCCGTATGAGAGACATGGCCGGGCACATGGGCATGTGCCCCCTGTTTTGAGAAAAATTTTCTAGGTTTCGTAAAAATTTCTTAAGCTATCGATTTAGTCCCATGTAACACCCTTAACCTGTAACCATCGCCAAAATAGGTTAAAAGGCATTACCGAACTTGTAACTCAATTCAAAACAATCATTTATCAAATAATTCTATCATTTTAGGCAATATCATTCATCTACGTTCCATATGTACTCAAAACAAGCATACAAAGCTTTAATCATAAACTCGGGACTAATTCGGTAACATATAAAATTTTTGAGTACTTAGAAAATTTTCAAAGTTACAATGGCCACACAGTCGTGTGCCCAGGCCGTGTGCCTCACACGGCCAATAGACACACTCATGTCTTAGACAATGTGAAAACAGGGAATACATACTGACTTGTGTCATACGGCCAATGACACGCCTGGGTGCCTGGCCCGTGTGCCCTTCAAAATGGCCTCACAATCCCGTGTGTCTAGGCCGTGTCAAAACTGTAGGGTATACTGCCTTAATTCGAAAAGGTACCCAGGGGACACATGGCAGTGTAACATGACTATGTGTCACACATGGCTGAGACACACGCTCGTGTCTCTACCCGTGTGGACAAAAATAGGCTATTTGTAAAGCCATGGTGCCACCCTATATACATAAGCTTTTAAGATCACATTTCATAACTCAATAAGCAACCAAAACATTACCAAATCAAGCATCATTCATGCTTCAATATCATTAATCATTTCCATACATAATTCTGACTCAAACATACTCATCTATGTACTTTATTCATACCATGAACATATGATTCATATCACATTTATAACCATTTCAACCACACAACTAACTTATCAAAAAGGCCATTTCATTAGACCATATATATATACACCAAATATACCATTTTTGCATCACATATCATATACCAAAATCAAACCATAAGTTCAACCATAATCAAGCCATATCTCATGGCATGATATACCCATCTCAAACATACCACATTAATCCTAATCTATACATGCCATACTTTGATATATACAGTTTCAAAAGGTACCAAAAATAAAGTTCGATAGTGTGGTGATGATCCTCGACGATCCCCGAGCTTCTCGTAGCTTCGATATCTTAAAAAAATGCAAACACACACAAAGCAAGCTTTCAAAAGCTTAGTAAGCCATATACAAATAAACTTATCACATAACACATTTATAATCAAATTTATTCAATTAGCTCATAGCTATACAAAATCACAAGTCCATATTTCTCACATAACATCATTTGATCATAATTCTCTAGCAATAAGCGTATCTTATTATCATATAACTTATACTTACATCACAAATACACATATACACATCTACTACCTTTCATTCACAAAATTGGTATACCTTTCATACAAGCCAGAATTAAGATGAACATTTCACATAATCATTCATTTCCTGAAGTGCGCGTTGAACCGTTCGAAATCAATAAGGATACTCGGATAGCTCGAAAAGCTCATACAATGTCAACGTCCTAGACGTGGTCTTACATGTAATCAATTATTGATGCCACTATCCCAGACAGGGTCTTACACGAAATCATATACGATGCCAATATCCCAGACATGGTCTTACACGTAAATCTCAAATCGATGCCAACGTCCCAGACGTGGTCTGACATGAAATCACATATCGAAATCCTATGTCATGACATATGTATCCTAACTATTTCTATGGTTCGTACGGGGCTTTTCGAACTTTGTCACATTATCGAAACTTTCTTAGATTTCACATATTTAGCTCTCATATCCATTCACCAAAATTCAAATATCATATAAACAATAATAATTTAATTTAACACATTTATTTGTATATCAACCTACCTAGTACGAGAATAAACAGAAAATGAACGGCTATTCAACTACTTTTGTTTTCCCTCGATCTAATTCTGTTTTCTTTGGTTCTTAATCTAAACACATTCAAATTTGACTTATTCAATCTCACATTCATTCAAATCAATCTATAAACACATATTTAGGGTATTTTACAGATTAGCGCTCACATTTTCATATTTTGACTTAAGTCCTTATTTCATAAAATCACAAAATCTGCATAATTTCATTACACACATGCCTAGCTGAATTTTCCTTTAGCTCAATAAGACCACATAGTACATTTATTTCACATTTTAGCCCCTCAAATTTTTATTTTCACAAATTAGTCCAAAATACTCAAATTCATAAAAAATTCAAATACAAAACATATTAACCCAACACATATCTTTCATTTTCCATCAACTAACATCACAAAGCTTACAATTTCATCAATGGCATAACTCAAATTCATTATAAATTTCATGAATTGAAGCATGGGCTAGGTAGTATACTAAACAACAATCTCAAAAACATAAAAATTATCAAAAATGGATCAAAACACATACCTAAATTCAAGCTCAAATTGCTGAAACCCTAAATGGCCATGAAATCTTTTCTTTCTTCTTTATTTCGACAAAGATGATGAATAATGGATCAATTTTATGCCTTTGTTTTATTTAATCTATATTATTAACTAGTTTACCATTTTACCCTTGCATTATAACATTAATAAAACATTATCTAATGTCCATCTAAGTCATTTAATGCATGCCATGGTCAAATAACCACATAAGGACCTCTTAATAATAAAGACACATCAATTCGGCCATTATTCAAATAGAAGGATAATTTTGCATTTTTTGCGATTTAATCCTTTTTGCAAATTAAGTACTCAAATGATTGAATTTTCATATGAAACATTCACACATGCCTAACCACATACTGTAAACGCAAAAAAAATATTAAAATATTTTTTTGACTCGAATTTGTGGTCCCAAAATCACTATTTTAACTAGGGTCTAAACCGGGCTGTTACATCCCGAACCACTCCCAAAGCATGTTTAGGGCAGGCTCGTTATAGGGACATTATGCTTGAGTTTGAATAATGTTTGCATGAAATGTGAAATTATATGTGAATTGAATGTTTAAATGTTTTATAAGTTTGGTAATACTCTGTAACCCTATTCTGGCGTTGAATACGGGTGAGGGGTGTTACACTCCCTCTAGTGGTTGTGTTACTCAGTCTTATATTTTGGAATTGGTCTTTTTCAGCTAACTCAAGACAATCCCGAATAAAATGATCTGGTGAACCACATCTGTAGCAAACTTTATTACTTTTATTCTAGCATTCTCCAAAATTTCACCTCCCACAATGTTGACACTCTGGTTTATTGTTTCTCACACTGCCAACACTCGATACTGATGTAGCTTGAGCTTTAGGACTTGAGTATTGTTTTCCACGATCTCTACTCGAATACCCGATTGAAACATTTGGTCGAGTGAACAAATCTCTAAATTTCTTTGAGGAAGATTGATATGGTTTATTCATCGGCCTTTTTCTCAAGTCGCTAGCTTCCGAATCTACTTTTCTCTTTTCTTTACTAAGCTCTTCGGCTTTGCAAGCTCTATCAACCAAAACAACAAATTCTTTCAATTCTAGAATTTTGACTAAAAGTTTAATTTCTTTATTCAACCCATCACGAACCGTTTGCACATAATTTCTTCAATAGAAACATACTCCCGAGGATACTTGATCAACCGTACAAATTTTCTTTCGTACTCGGTCATAGTCATTAGGCCCTATTTCAATTTTAGAAACTCTTTATGCTTTTGATCGAGAAACCTCTGGCTTATATATTTCTTCTGGAACTCAGTTTGAAAGAATCCTAAGTCACCCTTTCTCTCAGTACCACTGTATTCCACCACTGAAACACTGTGTCTCTCAGTAATGAAATGACATACTTTAAACACTCGGCTGGAGTACATGACAGTTCATCAAATTCCCGAATAGTGTTTTCAAGCCAAAATTTAGCTCTCTCGGGATCATCATTAATAGTACCTCTGAACTCTTCGGCCCTGTATTTTTAGATTTTATCTACTGGCGGCTTATTTACTCGTAGAAGTTCCACACCTTGAGGGGCTACGGGAATCGGTTGGGGATTTGGTAAGGGTAGAGGTTGTTGAGTAGCTGGATTTGCCTGGACAAATTATGTGAACCACTCGTTCATCATTTGGATAAAGCTTCTTTAGCCTCTCCTCTATGACTACTCGATACATTTCTAGATTCAGACGGCGCTGCCCCTTGAGCGGGAGCTAGCGCATTACTCTCAACATTGTCAGCTACAGCTTGATCGGGACTTATTTACTATACGAAAACATAGTTTAAAATTGTCAGGAGTCATCACACTATCACAGTTTATATATGACATGTATAGCTAGACTCTCACACATGCTACGATAGTCCAAGAATCGACTAAACTGTAGCTCTGATACCAACAAATGTAACACCTCTCACTCGTATTCAATGCCGAAATAGGTTTACAGAGTATTACCAAACTTATCATACATTTCATAAACAATTTAACCAATGCAAATATAATTCAATCACAGCCAATCATATTGTTCTTAATACGAGCCTACGAGGCTCAAAACATGCATAGGGAGTGGTTCGGGACTAAACCGATAACTTGAGAAACTTTTTGAACACTTAGAAAATTTTTTCAAAAATAGGGGACACATGCCCGTGTGGCCCAACCTTGTCTCTCACATGGCCAACAGACACGCCTCTGTCACAGGCCGTGTGAACATTCAAAATAGGATCACATGGTTGTGTCTCAGCCCGTGTTCGACCCCGTATAACTCTCTAACTTGGGTCACACGGCCAACACACACGCCCGTGTGCCCTAAAAATGGCCATACACGCCCATGTGCCAGGCCGTGTAGTAGGTCATGCCAAACCTATAGGGTATACTGACTTATGCCACACGGCCATTTCACACACTTGATTTTAATTTCAACACTAGGGACATACGACTATGTACATGACCGTGTATCACATACGGCTAAGACACACGCCCATGTCTCTGCCCATGTAGACAAAAATAGGCTATTTACCAAGCCAATTTGCCACCCAAATTTGTGCACACCTACATCAACCCAATTGGCACTAAAACATTGCATAACAAGACATTTTAACCAACCGATTCAAGCTTAATTCATGCATAGTCTATACCATCTTTCTCAATACACATAAGACACAAAATATACCATACCATTTAGACCAAAATCACATATACAATTTAATTAAATATAGACGTCTAAATATGCATCATTTAGCCTAATTCACAAGCAAACCATTATCCACAAATCAACCATTTGATACTTATAATGCCTATTACCATTAAGTATCACCCAACCATCATTCTACACATTTCACAAGACATAGACACATATATATACATGATTCAAACATATAAAAATAACTCAAAATAAACCATCACTCTTGGCTATATATAAAAACAAAACATATACATTTACAAGCCAATTCAATGGCTAAATGCACTACCAACACATAACCAAAATGATCAAAGTCCCTATACATGCCATATGACTAAAACACAAGCTCAAAAGTACCAAAGTGATAGTAGAATAGTGTGACGAAGTCTCCGATGATCCCCGGCTCTGAGCTAGCTTTGAAGTCACTAAAAACATGAAAAAATAAACAAAATAAGCTTTATAGCTTAGTAAGCTCGTATGAAATGAACTTAATACAACTATAAACACATAACTCATCAATTGAACATAAACACATATAATTCATATTAACTAACGGACCTTACAAATACTCATTCACCAAACTATATGTATTCTTCACCGTTTCTTTGATTTAAAGCTTATATGATTTATGTACATACCTGTACCATCTCATATCAATCTCATACCCAACCACACCATTCTTTTACCAGTTGAACCATTCAGAATAAATTTTGGATACTCGGGAGTCTCGCACCCTAACTACCAATATCATGGCCCCGAAGCCAATCAATGAATCTCACACCTGAAGTACTGATATCATGGCCTAAAAGCCAAATCAATGTAACTCACACCCTAAGTGCCAATATCATGGCCCGAAGCCAAGTAAATGAACTCCCTAATGACATGTCTCTAGTATCCTAATCTATTTCTAAGGTTCAACCGAGATTTTGAATGTCGAATCATAGTAGAATCGTTGTCGAACATATCTGAAGTCTCATATTCATAATTTAAGCAATATCAAAGCATTTAAAATACATTTATAATGAAATTTATTACATACGAACATACCTCGAATGTAAAAATGGCTAAACTAGTCGATTAGTCGAGAACTTTGTTTTTCCCTTAATCTAGATCCGAATTTCACTTTTCTTAATCTATATGTAATCAAAATTAACTTATTTAATTACCTCACTATTCAATTTAATCCAAAACACTTATTAAAGCACATTTACACTTTTGCCCCTAATATTTCACAACTTTTACAATTTAGTCCTTATTTCATAAAAACACAAATTAATACAATTTAAGACTAACCCATGCTAGCCGAATTACTTTTATACCCCTAGTAGCCCATATTTTTCATTTATTTCACATTCTAACCAAAAAGTTTCCATATTTCACAATTTAATCCCTACTCTACATTTTCACTAAAAATCACTTAACAAAACTTGTATTACTATCATCAAATATTCATAATCTATCATTAAACATCAAAATACTCATGTATTCATCAATGGCAACATCTAAAATCTTTAACTATTTTGCAAAATAGTCCCTAGGCTAGCTTGACCTAGTTGCAACGATATCAAAAACATAGAAATCATTAAAAACGGGACAAAAACGGACTTACAATTGCGCTAGGAGATGACCAAATTCTTCAAGCCCTAAAAATGGATTCCTTTGTTCTTTAATTTCGGTGATGAAGAAGAAAAATGATGATATTCCTATATTAATTCATTAGTTACTAAGTCATTTACAATTTACTATATTAACCTTAACTAATAATCTTTTAAACACATATTAATATGTCTATCTTTGTCCACTCAAGCTAAAAATGGTAAATTACCACATAATGACTCTTACTTTAAGGTTCTATAGCTATTTAACACCTTTAGCTAATAGAACACAAGTTTTACACTTTACACGATTTAGTCCTTTTTGTCGAATTAAACACTCAAACGATAAAATTTCTAAACAAAACTTTCACACAATCATACAGTCATGCTGTAAACATTAAAATAATAATAAAATAATTATTTCAACTTCGAATTTGTGGTCCCGAAACCAGTGTTCTGATTTGACTAAAAACGGGCTGTTACACTATTCTTCCTATCCACCAAGCCCATTGAGTTATACTATTTATCAAGGTACAATTCTATTCTGAAATGGTCTCAAGATTTCTCCAATTTACCGATCCCAACCTGCTCCCTATTAACCCCTATTATGATCCCTAAATTACTATAAACTTGTTGCACGAAAATTGATTTTTTTTCCAATTCCATAAATACTTATATGAATTTATAATTTTTAGATCTCATAATACCCAAACTCGTTCGGCACAAGGTGTAACACCCTAAACCCGGCCTAGACGTTGTGATCGAACCAGAGATGTCACAGAGAATAGGTTTAGTGGTCGGAGTTGTCACATAAAATCATCCCAGTTTATTAACTCATATACTTTGTAACCATTTTCGAAAATGTTAATTAATTGGTTTATTTGCCAAAACTTATTTTACAGCAGAAGTTTAACAAACCCGTTTCATTTTAGAAATTTGATTAGTATTTTTAGAAAAACCTCTTTTTGCGTAAAAATCATCGATTTCATAAAATATTTTACCGAAGCATGCAGTTTATCAACAAACCAAAAATCAACCGTTAAAAATCATAAAGTCTATAAAGTCCCAAAAATTACAAACTCTCAAATGAAAACCAAAATCATAAATAAAGCTATAAATTGCCAAGTTTAAACTATTTACGATTGACTCATCACCGTTGAGTCTCCGCTACATCGATCTGCCTAAGTCTAAGGATTAGCTAAACATAACAGACAAACATATGTGAGTTTTCATAAACTCAGTGTGTAACCCAACAGAATTAGACATGCAAAACATATAGAATCATACATACAGTCAAATACAGTCCCAGATTCAAATTCAGATTCATATTCAGATAGTAGAAACATTTATGCAAAATCCTACCCTCATCCTCTACACACCAACTCCGACCATCCCATCACACCATGTGGGGTTATGAACACCCACCCATCCCTACACACCATATCGTGCTATTACGACACATATAAGATAATATGCATCCAAGCTGCCAAAATATAGGCAGCAACGCCATACAGAACACTTCCTCCACATATACAAATCCCACCCCTAACAGATACAATAATAACAGATTAAACATGCTCAACAAGCTTATATATAGATAAAGGGTTAATCAGACATGCATAGCATTATCATACTCAGAACAGAATATTAGAATATTAGATCCACAAGTTTAAGGTTTGGTTAGCCTTTATTGACCCTATGGTAGGCCCACATTTGATCGAAATAACCCATGCAACCCTAGGGAAAATTTCAAAATTATGGGCCCACACGCCTAGATTGGCCTTACCCGTGTGGCCCACACGCCCAACTTGGCCTTACCCAGTGTGGCGTCGATAGTGAGGTTTTTTTACTTTCGCCAAATCTTGTTTTTCTGCATTTCGGGAACACACTTGGTATGGTTTTGACATTATTGCAATCCTAAGCCCACCAGAACCTAAAAATCGACATTCCAGAACCCGAATTTAGTAACACTTACGAAAATTAACCCCCAACTATTTCACATATGAAGCCCTACAATGCCAATGAAACATGCGGATACTTACCGTTATCAAACGAAAACCCCCGAACACTGAATTTACTGTAGGATCCCTAATTGATTCTTGTCCTTTGCCTAAACCGAGAGTAACAAAAACTAACCCTCTCATTGAAACTTAACCAAAAGTGTTAAGATTCTAACAAACTAAGACTTACCAAGCGAACACAGCCGGAAATTGCACAAAAAAGAGCGAATTGAAAAAATCGAGAAGGAAAAGGAGAGAAAAAAATTGAAAAGGAAACAAGAACGTCAAAAAGAGAAAAGGAAATTTTGGGAAAAAGAAATAAAATAAAAATATAATCTATTAACAATCCCACTAAAATCCTAACTCCCCACTAACCATCTAACTATCCTAGAATCCCAACTCCACCAAAACTCTATCAGATAACGGAGCAAAAATATAACACCCTCGCTAATGCAGGGATTCAAACACAGGACCTCCAACACATTAACTCCCTTACCACTCAAACCAGAAAACTCATTCTGATATTAATTTACAGACAATTTAATATAAGCCCACTCAACAAGGGTAAGGCTTGGATCTAAAATTAACCAAAATTTACTAAAAGTGGGACTTGAACCCCAGACCTCACACACACACCCAGAACACTTAACCACTGAAACAGATACACATTTATGCCATATATTTACAGAAACAGAAATAAATATACCAAGGCGTTACACAAGGCCTAACAAATTGCACGAATGGGCCCACATACCAGTGTGTCCCAGACGACCTATCATATGGCCAACCACACGCCCGTATGGCTCACACAGCCTAACACACGGCCAGTTACACAACTGTGTGACCCACATGGTCGTGTCCCGTCGTCTACTAGTTTTAAATTTTCATGAATGTTTTAGATTTTCAGTACCTACGGGTTATAACACACACCTTACCGCCTCTAGGATGTCGGCACTGAAGCAGCAATCCACGTTCCTACACATGATATCCAAGGCTAACCGAATTAGCAAGAAATATTAAAACTGAAACTTGAATTTGGTATTTATCACTTAATAAAACCAGCCCCTAAACTAGCATTTGGTCACTTACCCATAAAAGAATTAGTTTCACTAAAATTCACTTGTTAGAGGAGTAATCGTTGCAGGACCCACCGCTGAAAGAATAATAAAAAAGGGATCACAATCTAATATTAAAGAATAACTAAAACCCCTATCCGTCACACAAAAATGAATTAATTAACCTTACCACCAAAGAATGCACTTACGAGACTTACGCTAGGATGAAAATATGAATTCCACACTCAAAAGACGACACCGCAATGATAATACGCCAGAAAATAATAAGAGAGAAATGGAAAAAGAGGAATAAAGTTTGAAATTGCAATTATGAAAACCAAAAAAAGAAAAAAGGGAAAGGAAACGAAAAAGGGAAAAACGATAGAGGGAGTTTACAGAATTTTTAAAGAGAAAGGAAATGAACATGGGAAATAAACAAGTTTACAAATATATAGAGTTTTTCAAGACTTGCTAACATAATGAAGATCTATATCAATCCATATTAAAAAATAGTTAAAGTAGTTGAATACAATAGAATAATAATAAACAAGGTAAACGAAGACTGTTGGAAGCTAAGTCATCAACATTCCAATCCAATCTGACTTTCTAAATCTAAGGGATTAGATGTGCTCAAATCAATCTGATCTGATTCTCCAAATATGTTTCCCTAAATAATACAATCTTAATTGATGGGCTAGATACAATCCAATATCAACACAACCCAAAAATTTAATTTGGTAAATTGTCAATCACCTAAATATGAAAATTGCTCAGTCTATCAGAGTGCTTCAGGAAGTGGGCACTTCTTTAAGCACATCTCAGTCATTCCATATTTTTTAACAACACAACTGTATAAAAGGGTATCTCATAAAAGGACGCATCCTTATGAAAGGGTATCTTATGGAAAGATACATTTATTTAGTATCTGTATAAAGTAAGTATTATTCTATTAATTATTTTTACTATTGTGATTGGAATGTTAAAGATTTTGTTGTATTTTGAAGGCATTTAAGAAAAGTACTCTGTACGACTCAAAGCCATCAAATTTTACTAACCTTGTTTTTTTTTTTCTTATTTCAATGTTTTTTATTTATTTCTCATGAGAAGAATAATAGGCTATAATTGCCTTTAATTACTATTACAAGTAATTCAAATAATTATTTTCAGTTTATTGTTGGAATCTTATTTCATATTATTAAGTATACAACTTTATTAATTAATACTTCTAAAAGTTGCATTAAAATGGATAAATTTCCTTTTTAATGGAAAATTCTATGGTAGTTTAAATGAAATTTCTTTGTGAATGCCCTTTAAGATTTGTTAATTGTGTGCGTTTGATATTTGGCTCTTGGATTTGCTATCACTATAGAGAGGTAAGTATATATTGATGATATTACACAAAGATAAACCTATAGCAATGACTTCATCTGTGAGGGTATCCAATTTAATCATTGGTATAGGTTTTCTGGTCTATAGAGATTTTTTTATGATTTTAGTGATGATTATATGATTTTTTAAGGGCTATTTGATTCTACTTTTATGTGTCCTAGAGACTGTATCAAACTTATAATAAGATTATTCATTGTTCAATAGAATTGTTTTTACTTTTTTTTTTCTATAAAAAATAATCTTTCAAAATTATTAGATCTTAAACGATTAATGTATATAAATTCTTTGGACATTTTAAAATTATAAATGCATTATCAACCAGCATTTGCCATTTAGACAAAAAAAAGAAGAAGAAGAAGGTAGTATACGAATGCCTGTTGAATAAATGGTTTTGGTTTCTAAAGTCTTTTGTTTGTACACACTAATATTACTCTACTGAGCCCTTTAATATTTCAGATTTTTGCAAAGTTTGGAATGGAAGACTTGTAATCATGGTTTGGATTTGTTAGTTGTTTGCATAAATAAGTTATTTCCATGTTTTAACTATTTAAAAGAATTTCTTCGGGCAAAAGAAAGTCATGAGATAAAAGAGATATTGCCATAATTTTATTTATGTGAGAAATTTTTATGAGAAATTTTTGGATTCAAAGCGAGCCCACACTCGACAAACATGAGCTTGAAGATAGCGGAGAATAATATCTGGTTGAAGCGTTCATCCTAAATGAATCGAAGAGGTACAATTTTGATTAAGTGCTTATTACTTTAGATATCATAACCAAGTTCTTTGTAGCACCGCGAATTTTAGGCCTAGAAGTTTTGGGTTCTGTGGTTAAGGTCAGAAAGATGGAGGTGCAATTGTGTTTGGTAGCGCGGTTAAGTGACAGAATAGCCTGCTGGTCGGGTGGTTGAGTGAGTGTTAGAGAACCTCAAGGTTGTGGGTTCGAGTCTTATGAGTGAATTTTAGAAACATTTTATTTTGCATGGATTGAAGAAAGTATTCTAGCTATTGATTTATTTAATATATACACTTTTTATTTTATTTTATTTATTTTTGGAATTGCTATTTTGCTTTGCACGTTCTTTTCCTCTGCCTTTCTGGGTTTTCCTTCTTTTGTTCATTTCTATTTTGGAATACGATTTTAACTGCAGATTCTGGAACTTCGCTCCTTAGTAATCTTCTTCACTGTCAAAACAAGTGTGGGATTAGAAACCTCGTCTTCTCATTATTGTTTTTACAAAATTTTTGTTTCGACATATCTTATTTATGTGTTAACCTGAAGATTTTGGGTTCTAGACATTGGAAGTGAGGAGAAACTGCCACTTTTTGATATATATTTTTATAGGAAAAGATTAGGGATGGTTCCGGTGGCTTAGATGGTGGTTTCGGGCTATTTTGGGGGTGGTTTTGTGACCTTCCCGATGACTACATGTGGATTTAAAAATTAAGGTTCCGGGTCAAATTAGAAGCCACACGGCCGTGTGACCGATTTAGGGATTTTGTCAAAATACACATGACCGTGTCCCTTGGGCACACATGCGTGTGGATTCAGGAATTAGGGTTTTAGGGATTTAGAGTCACACGGCCTGGCCACATGGCCGTGTGATTTATTTTGGGATTTAGGGATCTTACAGGGGCATGTGCTTCAGAACACACGGCCATGTCTGGTGGGCACATGTGCATGTGATACCCTCACATAGCCGTGCCTGCCCTGCACCTTATTCTAGCGAAATTATATAGTGAGTTACACGACCTGTTTACACTATCGTGTCCTTGCTTCACACGGGCGTGTACTTCTGTCACACAGCCATGTGCTACTCTTTACACGGGCGTTTTGGACCGCCATACAGCCTGGGTTGCTCCACACGGCCAGAGCACATGGGCATGTGGCCCTATCTTGCCAAATAATGATTTTAGCTCAAATTTAAGTGTAATCGAAACTCTGTGTGTTCCAACCCTCAACTGAGCTTTACTGAGGGTAATTATGACTCTGATCTGGGCTTGATGTGTGTGTAATTTGTGATTGGTTGTGTGGTAAGCTTGATACTAAAATCGAGTTATGAGTGTGCACATGTTTGATTCTGTAACTGATTGATTGATATGAGTGTTTGCTTATTGTTAACTGTCTAAAACTGGTATTCTGATCGTGTACATCTGACTGCATACACACATATACATATGCTATTTTTGGGTGGGATTTTGAAGAGAAGGAAGATTGACTGAGCTGGCAGCTGATATACTGGTTACTGATAGCCCCTAATACCTAGACGGTCGAGGCCGGTCTTAATACCCTTAGAGTCGTGGACTTTATTGATAATGGTATAGGGGATTACTGCATTGCACTATACTGCATGTACGTTAGCTACGCTATGTACAATTGACTGAACTAGTATTTTTACTACAACCTATCGGTATACCAGATTACCACATTGCACTGCATCGCATGTACGTTAGCTACGCTACTTACCACTATCTGATCTGGCAGTTTATACTGCATGTCTATACCGTGGTTTACCGCATTGTACAGTACAGCTTATAAGCTAGCTTTGCTGCGTAATATACATGACTGGCAGTTTATCTACATACTGTTAACCCCAATACCTACTGGGCCATGGGCAATCCCAATTCCCTGAGGGTCGAGGACAATACTGATGTCTATCGTTGTCAGGAAACTCGGGATGACATCATATGGAGTGTAGGGTTGGATGGGCTTTTCGAGGTCGTATATAGAGTGATTGGTTGGATGAGCTTAATAGCTCTATTAAGGAGTGATGGGGGACGAAGAGGTGTGTTGGCTGGATGGGTGGGTTTTCTTTAATTCAACTGCATTCATATGCATCTTAATGACTATCTTGTGAGTGTGATTTTCTGATTGTACACTTCGACTGAAAAGTGCT
The DNA here is from genome assembly GCA_025698475.1 of Gossypium anomalum. Classification (NCBI taxonomy): domain Eukaryota; kingdom Viridiplantae; phylum Streptophyta; class Magnoliopsida; order Malvales; family Malvaceae; genus Gossypium; species Gossypium anomalum. Next base: position 61,378,339 of record CM046968.1, on the reverse strand, counting down.
TGTACTTATGTGAATTCTGTAAACTCTAAACTGTAATTGTCTGACTATTTGAGAATTATCATTACTGTGACTAAATGGTATTTGCGTTTATGTGTTCTGAGTGTGTTATTATTACGTACGAAACACTTCCATTTGCTGCTACGTCTGATACGAATGTACCGATTGGTTCTATACAACTCTGTAAATATGTTTTGTTTCTGAACTACTACAGGTTTTCTGTTTATGATTCTATAGTTAATTGGTTGTGATCTCATACTGAGCTCGTATAGCTCACCCCCTCTTCTGTTTCCCTTTCAGGTACAATTCTGGATTCTATTGATGGGCTCAGTACGTGGAGGTCTCGAACAGCTTCGGCAAATTGGAATATCAGTTTTTGTTTTCAAGTTTTTATATTCAGTTTTGAACTGTATGGTTAATAAACTATGGTACACTTACTGTTTTAAACTTTTGATTCGTACATTTATTCCTATTAAACTTGTGGACGAAATCTTAACGATTGAGCGTTTGATTGGTTTTGAGATAAACATTTTCAGAATTGGAAATTTTGAACGACTTGTTTTTGCAGAAATTTCCTCACGATCACTTCGGTGATCAATGTAGCATCTCGAATTTGGTCTAGACTTCTAGGCCGGGTTTGGGGTGTTACAGTCTTATTCTGGAAAAATAATTTAAAACTCTAGTTTTTCCCTAAATTTATTTGATGTTGCGTTTTCCAAACCCGATTTTTCAATAAAGACAACATGTGTAGTGCCCCACACTTGACTCGTTTATCGGATCCAAATGCATTATGTCAAATTCATTGTTGAAGCAACTTTAACTATCCTATTACATAATCATAAAATCTAAATCTTAGTTATCATTCAAATCAGTTTAGTCATCAATCATGCTCATACATATGCATTTGTAATGTTTAGATTTCAAATTCTTCATGTCACGGGGTTACGTAAGGTTAAATTTTTTAGTTAGGATTCAAATTCAAACTCAACTATCAAATTTCAATGTTGTGTCTCAAGGCCAAGGACTTCTCGTGTAAAACCCTATACCTGGTCCAGTTGTCTGACCCAAGCTATAAGGTATTACAACTATAAAAGTTTAACATCATTCAAAAAATTAATAGAAATAACCAAATAATTCATTTTACAATAATTTTCCATGTTATCCAATAAAAACGAGACTTAAATCGAGCTTATGGAACATTTAAAATAGACCGAGAAAAATTCTAGATTAAAATGAAACTTTTACAAGATTTTGAGTAAAAAGTGAAAATAGGTGTCACACAGCCGTGTGGCTAGGTCGTGTGACAGAGCTCAGCCCGTGTGGCTCAAGAACATGGTCGTGCGACCAAACCGTGTAACAAATTGTGACCATGTGGACAAACCTGCACTAAAAAGCAAAGAGGCCACATAGTCGTGCCATGCAACTGTGTGATGCACACAGCCATGTGGCAAACCATGTCACTGGTCGTGTGTGCCCAAAAACACCTCCAACCACAAGCCAATTCACATACAAATTCTTACATTCCAAGCCATGCATTAACCAACATTCAAACTTATTCAAAATATGTCAAAACATACCAAAATATATCAACTCACAATCAACCTATGTGCGTAACCAATATGCCTTCAATGACACCACATTTCAAACATAAACAACAATCAAGCAAACCAAACATAATCAACATGTTAATCCCATTCAACCATCAACTAAGTTCCAAATACCATGTGCTAAAATCATCCTTTTATACCACTTTAAAATACAAAACATATTCCATCTTAATTTCATAAGTTACCAAAACCAAAATGACCATCAACGACAACTCATCAACAAAGGCATCAAGTAACAAGTTATCATTTTAAGATACCAAAACACAAATATACAAATTCACAACCCAAATGAAATTAGTCATCACCACGATATCCATTAACACACACATATCGAAACCCTATTTACATACCACTTATAACCAAACCAAAATGAACAAATTGCTTCTAAAAGAATTGTCGGATACTGTGATCTCCAACAATGTTCCAATTGACAGCCAAATTCTAATGATTTGTCAACTAAATTTACAAGTCATACATAACATAGAATTTAACATTCCTTTGTCTTGTTCTAGCATTCCAACTAAACAAAATGATTAAGCCTGAATAGTTCATATCACCAATACATAACATGTTAAGAATCATATACCAATATATAATCAAACAACTATAATTTATCATACCATTGCATTTCATTTCTATTTCAGTAACCAACTATTTTGCCCGAATCAAAATATTAAATTTACTTCGGATATGTGGGAGGGTAATGCTCACACAAGCTGGCAAAAGGACATTAACTGATACACAATGCTACTCACACAAGCTTTAGAGAATCTGCACCACATGCAAGATCTCAAGCCATTCAAATGGTATCCATTACTAGTACATAGTACATGAAACTATAATCACCAGCACTAAGTGCCTGGAAATGTAACAATGGTACAAAGTACCTGATACTGTAATCACCGGCTATTATTGCCTGAAACACACTAATGACATGTCATTTGTATCCTAGCTATTCGCTAAGACCACTTAGGCTTTAACCTGTATACTTTAATATTTTCATGAAATTAACCAAATAACAAGGTTAACTTGATACCAACTCTCCATAGCATAACATGTTTCAATTTGAATAAATACAAAAGTCATATTTTGTCATACAAGTCTTTGATCACAGTTACAACTATCTTGAACAAACGTGTTTATTATACACATATACAAATATGTATACAACTATGATTTCAACATTAATAAGCATAGTAATATCTAATATGAACTTACCAAAACACAATAGTTACCAACACCTCGACAACGACTACTTGACGACTTTTCCTTTCTCGCGATTATCAACCGACTGATCTGTTTTTTTTTTATATGAAAAACAACAAGCTTGGCCGAATCTTTTAAACTTCAAAAATGGTGTTTTCATGTTTTTATTTCGGTAGGAAGTCAAAAAGTAAATGATAGTCCTTTTTCTTTAATTAACTAAAAATTCACTAAAATTTCTAGACCAAACCACAAAACACCTATATAATAACTCTGTAAATATTTAATAAAAATATTTAAGGACTCAGTGTACAGAAATAAGGTCCTGATACCTCATTTTCCAAAGCTAATTGACTCAAGAGACAAACCACTTGTACTTAACTATCCGTTCAAATAACAAAAATTATCAAATCAAAATTCAATATAATAATATATTTGACTTGTAAATATTAAATAATAAAATTTACAGACTCACTTGTCGAATTTGTTGCCCCAAAACCATTATTTTTGACACCGCTGAAAACTGGTTGTTACATCTTGTCTCCAGACATGCCTCATTTGTTGTTAGGTTTTTTTTTTGTTTCGATGTCAGCATGTCTCGAGACACTAGATGCGCTGTCTCGAGGCAAGGTCTTTTATGCCCTATTTTCTTTTTTTAACTTTGATGTTTGGTTGTGTCAAGATAAAAGGTTATTGTCTCAATACCTAGAGTAGGGTAAGACTAATTGAGCTTCAAAGTTTATGTATCTCAAGACAAAGGTCGTATGTCTCGAGATTTTAAGAGGATTGTCTTAAGACTAACATCCTAAGTCTCGAGACACATAGCATGTAGGTCTAAATATAAGGCAAAATTTGTTCTTATGGTATCAAAACATTATCATATTATCTTGAGACACAATGGTAAAATTACCCTAAATGCACATTTTCAAAGGTCCAAACTAAACTAAATAGCTTAAATGTGCCTAAACTTTACATTAAAGTTACACCATCAATGTAACACATCTAAACACAATCAAACATCATCAAATCATAACCACCAATACATCAACATTTAAGTATCTATCTCTTATATCTTATATAAACTAGCATTGTTATCTACTAATTAGATATTAAAATTCAACTTATAAAACTTCATAGGCCAAATATCAATAAACCAAAATGTTCTTTTAAACAACATGACCAAAACAACCTAAGTGTAACACTTCGGTACCCGACCCAATCGCCGAGTCTGAGCTACAATGTGCCACATTCGTTGCCGAAGTAACTACATTCATCAAAATTCAACCCAACATATTTATATATTTGAATATAAATGAGTTTACAAAAGCTCTTTTTCTAGCCCGAGATAAATATGGACCAATTCATAAAGAATGCAAGGTTTTGAGTCAACGTTGCGGCTTTAGGGTTTCCATGTTGTGATGTGACTCTCTGGCTAGGCTCGTTGTGACCTCGAAGTAATGATGTCCCCACAAGAATCTTTCCCTATTCCTTGTCGCGACGTGGTGATCTCTGAAATTCATCTTGTTGCAAGTTAAAACAACCTAGAAACACTAATAATATATTGTCATGCTATCAAATTGTCAAACCTACCAAGGATGCCAAGTGAAAATGTCCTTAAAAATGGTGATCTCTGAAATAAAACTATCAAACCTAATTTTAACCATTACACTTTCAAAGTAAACCAACCAAAACACATACAAATGCATAATTGCTAACTTAAAGAGTCCAAATAAACATTAGAAACATATTCAAACATGATTTCTAACATTTACATAAGGTAACAACTTAAATAACCTAACCATTTGAAATGTTAAACTAAGATACCCCTTGGTACATGCTAAAAGAGAAAAATAAACCACTTTATACAAACATATCACCAATACATAACATGTTAAGAACCATATACCAAGATATAATAAAAAAACTATAATTTATCATACCATTTCATTTCATTTCTATTTCAATAACCAACTATTTTTCCCCGATAACAATAGTAAATTGACTTCAAATATGCGAGAGGATAATGCTCACACAACCTAGCAAAAGGACATTAACTGATACATGATTTCTAACATTTACTTAAGGTCACAACTTAAATAACCTAACTATTTGAAACATTAAACCTAAATACCCCTTGGTACATGCCAAAAGACCAAAATTAACCACTTTATACAAACTTTGTTAGGTCAAAAATAGTAGTTTGGATGATAACTTCAAGTCCCAGGGCTTCGAAAAACACCTGAACCTACGCACAAAGAAAACAAACTGCACGTTAAGAAATAAGTCTTTGTGGTACATATATAATTCAAAACATAAATATAAAATCTAACATTAACAATAAGCTTTAGGACAAATCATGCATTTATGTTCTCAATACTTAACCAAATCTTATACCAAATTATCAATCTACATGTATAAGCATACCAACATGTTAACGACCAATATGTTTAATTCAAATTTTCTCACTAAATATTCAGTCATACAATACATTTAAGAATCAAACATATTTATTTATATTACCATGCCATTCAATTCGGTTCTGGAGTCTACTGACTCATTCATATACGTTTTGGCCCCCAAGTTCGTTTTTTATTATTTTACGTAATGAGAAACATACTTTATTCATTTCAATTCATGGACATGCCCAAATTCACTCTACATAAACGACAAGGACATGTAAAATGGGTCATGAAGAGGTAGCTTTCGATCCATTTTAAAATGGATCAATTGATGGACAAGTTTGGTGAACAATTGGGTCACCAAACCATCCAAACAAGAGAGAATAAGCTCAATTCAGCATGACATTTGTGAGCGGCCCAGAAATCAATTTTGAGAGATTTACTGAAGGTCACTATATTACAAATGAATCAGAAATCAGCCCACATGGTTTGGCCTTGAAACCATCCAATCCTTGTTTAATTCAAGCATGATTTAATCCTTGAATCAAGCAACCAACATCCATTCCCTTCCACAAATTATGGCCGGCCAAGCAAAGGAATGAATGAGGCGATATTTCACACTATTTTTAGCAAACTCATCCGTCAACCTTCATTATAAACACCCAACTCAATTCCCCATTTCAAACCATCCTTCATCCCTCAATCATTCTTCATTTCACCCTTTAACACACATTCATCCATCCTCTTATTCCTCTCTAACTTTTCTTCTTTTCCGCCTATCCCATTTCTCTATTTAGCTAAGTAATTCCTAAAGAAAAAACATTTTCTTGGCAGGCTACCTTGAGTAGCAGTTTATGGAGAAGCAACTATGAGAATTGGAAGAAGCCTCCACGATTAGTGATCACACTATCAAAGAGTTTTTTCTTCAATTTTGCTCTTCCTTAATTATTCATCATGTTTGAAAATTGCTTTGTTGTTTTTTCATCAACAATGGTGGCTTAATTCTGTTTAGCTAGGATGATTGCATCAATTTGATAAAGTTTATTTAAATCATGTTATGATGTTCTGTGCCTCAGTCGATAACATTTTCGATTAAAATCATACTTGTATTTCATTCATTAAAATGTGATTTAATGCATTAGAATGAGTTTCTTAATCTGACCTAGATGGTGGCTAATATACACAATAATTTAAAAGTGCATGCTTAATAAATTAAGGTTCGCAATAACTTGGCCGAGCTCTATTACCTTACATAGCGTTTAGGTTTATGTGATTAAATTGTTTCAAATTGACCCAGTCCCTGTTACTTCACATGAATTTTAAGAAACTGTAACACCCTTAACCCGTATCCGTCACTAGAATAGGGTTATAGAGCTTTACTTGAGTTTACTCTTCAAAACCATCAAAAATTTTAATCATTTAATAATTCAACATCAATCATAGAAAAGTCAATCAATATCATACATATTGTCTCTTATACGATCCCTTGAAGCCCTAAAAACACATTATAAACAAGTCAGACTAAACTAAAAACATTTAGAATTTTTCAGAAAAAGATGAAAATTTTTAAACTGCAAGGGTCACACGGCCATGTCGCAAAGCTGTGTGACTCACATGGCTAAGACATACTTCCATGTCTCAGGTCGTATAGACATTCGAAGTAAGGAGACGTAGGTCCCAGCCTGTGTCCGTGCCCGTGTAACTTAATGACTTGGGTTACACGGCCAAGCCACATGCCCATGTGCTAGGCTATGTACCCTTCAAAATGGCCTTACATGCCCGTGTGTCAGGCTGTGTGCTAGGCCGTGTAATAGCCTGACTTGCAACCCTTTGAAAGCTACAGGGGACACACGGCCGTGTCGCCTAGCCATGTGTCACACACGGTTGAGACACACGCTACTGTCTTTGCCCATGTGGACTAAAAATAGGCCATCTCCAAGCCATTTTTCTCACCCAAAATCATACCACTTGCACAAGCCAATTGTTCCTATAATCATGCATTTAAGACACATCTAACATATGCATAGACAAGCTTATACATTATAGAAACTAACCATTCAACCAATATGCCATCATGGCACCTCAATTTCAACAATTAAACTTGCCTACCAATCTATCAAATTCAATCATCAATCAAAACACCAATTGAACAATTTCAATATCACATTTGCCATGATGTTAGTATACCACATATATGTATGCACAACAAATACCATTTTGTCCATTTTCACATCTATCATGCACCTTACCATTTTGACCTAAAGCCAAACACATTCAAGCTACCAACTTTAGCCATTAACCATATCATGAACTACTTCAATCCATACTAATCAACAATTCATAATAGACCGTTATAAACATCATTTCATTTCCATCATTAACCACCACCACATCAAAATAACAACCACATATAATGCCATATATTCATAATATCATAACAACTAGTTCATCATCCAAAATGACATATATACAAGCTACACATAATAGCCAATTTCATCAAACAAGACACCTATACATGCCATTATAATCAAGACTCAAAATTATCAAAATTTATCGATATAGTTGATGGATAGTGTGATGGTTCTCCAACAAGCTTCCAACCCGATTGAGCTTTCGATAATCTGAAAAGTAAAGGAAAAATAATTACGTAAGCAATGAATGCTTAGTAAGCTCGTATAAACTTCATTCATATCAATCCATTTCAAATATGAAATTTATACATATCAAGAATAATCCTCTACCAATATCGCAAGATTCATGAAAACATATTCAACATCTCACAAGAATAAGTCCATAGCATCACATATACATATCATCCTTAGCATAATAGGATTTTATAAAACTTTAAACCCTTTCAAATTTTCTTACTTTTATTTGCATATCATTACTTTCCACAACCGTTTCATATGCATAACACACAAGACATAAGTATATCATTCAACCATAGCAACAAAATAATGCATTTAAACAGAGCTCTTTTCGAATTAATCCTATGATAAGCCATTTCATAAGAAATTTCATAATTTAAACCTTACCACTCTTTCATGAGCAAAAACATATTTTCATTTGGGCACTTACCATTACAATGCATAACCTATAAATTAACATGGCATGATCCAACCAAAGCTTGGCCAAAGCCTAAGCATTCACACCAAACATGTTATCATACATGATATAAATCATAAGCACATTAACATGAATAACTATTTAATCTAAAACTTGAATCTATTACTCATCTTAACTTACATAATTTCCATGTATCACCATATCAATGATATTCATATAGTTTCATGTCTTAATTCATATCGTTTCCTTTACCATTTCATTTGCATAACACATAAGACATAAACATAGCATCACTTAAATCATACTTTTCATAATCATGAATGTTCTTACTTGAATCATCGACACATCATACCTTTCTATAATTGTCGTAGTGAAATCAGTCGAAACCTTACCAATTCATCCCTTTTCATGCCCGTTGATCCACTTAGAATAATCCCAAATATGAAGGACAGCTTACACAAAGTGTGCCAAACATATAGTCGTAGCTCACACGAGCTATAAAATGGGTTTGCTTACACAAGTTGTAGGTCGGAATGTAAGCTACACGATGTTGCTCACACAAGCTATCGAGTATTCACAACTAATGCCAGACCTTAGCCATTGGTAGGACATTCAAGACCAGCACCCGAAACATGGTAACCTAGGTCTACTCACTCAAGCTGACGGTCGGAACGTAGCTACACGGTGCTACTCACACAAGGTGTCAAGTAACCATAACACATGCTGGAAACTCAGCCACCAATAGGACGTTCAGGACCAGCACCCAAGACAAAGTAACCCTAATGACATTTCATTTGTATCCTATATATTCCTAAGGTTCAAATGGGACTCGATAGTCGTCGCACGTCGTTGAATTTCCCTCATTTCATTACAAGATAAATTGTATAATAACATATATATTGATTCATTTTAAATAAAATTCATATAATAACATTCAATTTAATCAAAAATATACAAAGTACAGTTCATATGAACTTACCTGGCTAAATTGCAAAAATACCAAAGTTCAGGGGCATTTTGGTAATTTTTTATTTACCTCAAATTTTCCACTCGATCTTGATCTAAATTAATAATTTCATTCAATATATTAATTTAGACAATAAAAAAATTCATTTCATGCAATTTGGTCATTTTTGAAATTTTTATAAAATTGCCCCTAAAGTTTTACTTTTATTTAATTTGATCCTTGAGCCCAAAACATGCAAATTAACCATCTTTATCCAAAATTAAGCTTAGCCGAATATTCATGGTATCTAAAACTACCCATTTATTCAAAAATTTCACATTAGGTCCTTGTACTTTTATTAATTTAACAATTTAATCCCTAATCGGTAAATTCATCAGAAATCACTTAATAAAATACTTTTAAATATCAATAAACATTCTAAAATTCATCATTTAACATCTAAAATCACAAGATTCATCAATGGCAACATTGAAAATCTTTAACAGTTTCAAAATCGAAGGTATAGGCTAGTTGAACCTAGTTGCAACGACTTCAAAAATGTAAAAATTATTAAAAATAGGGCTAAAACAGACTTACATGCATCATCACAAGGCAAGCCAAAGCTTCAAGGTCTTCTATGAAGTTTTTTCTCCATTCCCAATAGGTGAATAAAACATTAAGACGATGATAAACATTTTGGTTTTATTTTATTTTATTTTAATTATCAAATTACCATTTTACCTTTTGTTAAATAATAAATAAAACACCAATGTCATGGCCATAATTGTCCATCACATAAATATATGGCATAGTTACCATCAAAAGAAGGTTTAATGTCACAATTGCTCCTTCAATTAAATTAAATTCTAAATAAATAAACTTATTTACAGTTTAATCCTAAACTAATTAGGACTAATAGAATAATTAATCCAAAAGCTAGTGGATTCAATCATTACACCACCGCTTGGAAAGTTTGACCATGGTTTAATTAACATTTAAGTCCATTTTCATTTATTCAATTAACCATTTAATCACTCAAATCAAATAGTGATTAAATTTTACATCTTTTACAATTTAATCCTTTTTAATTAATTAACCATTGAAACGATAAAATTTTTCAACGAAACTTTAATACCACATTAATGACACTCCGTAATTATTTATAAAAATATTTATGGCTTGGTTTATAGAAACGAGGTCCTAATACCCTATTTTCTATGTAACACCCCAAACCTGGCCTGGACATTATGACTAAATCTGGCGGAGCCACATTGAGGTTTTTTTCATAAAGTGTGAAATTGTTAAAAATCCATTCTCTATTAAACCTTTTTGAATGACCTTGAAGATGATTTCAAGGCTAGTCATTTAATTTCAAAATGTAAGTCATTTGTCGAAAACTTATCGTATTAAAACGTCGTTATTTATTTAAAAATGTTGTTTGTAACACCCCTATCCCGTAACCGTTGCCGGAATAGGTATGGGGCATTACCAGACAGACAGAACATTACAGATTAACACAGAATCACAGATATCACATAATATTAATGCATAAGCAAATCAACAATTCATCCCTAATGGAGGTCTCCAAGATCTAAGACATACTTTTAGAAAAGGACGGGACTAAACCAAACACTTTCAGAATTTTTAGAACTTAGAAAAAATTTTCAATTCTATTGAGGTCACACGCCCGTGTGACCAGGCCGTGTGGCACACACGAGCACCAGACACACCCATGTGATCCAGCCGTGTCAAAACAGAGAATATATACTGAGTTTTACACACGACCAACAAACACAGCCGTGTGCCATGGCCGTGTGATGCTTAGCTAGCTACTAACTTAAGCCCACGGCTATATAACAAGCCCATGTGTCTTAACCGTGTGACTTTAAGAGGTTACTGCTTTGCATACATGGCCACAAGGCACGCCCATGTTCCCTGACCGTGTGGCACAATGTAGGCTTGGTTTAAGCCAACTTGCCACCCCTTTTTGAGGTATTCCTACAAGTAATATAAGCAAAATTTATACCAAAATTTTAGCCAATACAATGCTCAAAACATGCTTCATTATAACTAAATCATCATCATTCAGTAACCTATTCAATTCTATACCAAAACACATTAAAAATCTTATTACAACAACATGCCAAAATGCTCATTTCATAGCTCACTTATGGCAACTTCTAACTCATGCTTAAACTTAACATTTCGTCAACTTGGCAATTTTCAAAATGACCACCACATACAAGGCCATATAACCATTACAAGCTTACACAATTTGGCATCACCAACCAACACCAAAACTATGCACAACATATCATTTGCTAGCCAACTCTCATGGCATAACATATATACATATCAAAGCTTAAATACATAGACATTCCAGCCTATACATGCCATACTTGAAAATATTTATACTTTCAAAAGTACCAAAATGAGTTCGATAGTATGGTGACAATCCTCAACTATCCCTGAGCCTTCAGTAGCTACAATAACTGTAAAACAGACAGAAATCACACAGAGTAAGCTACAAAGAGCTTAGTAAGCCAAATACAACTAGTCTAGCTATTAAAGCATATAAAGTAAAAGTCAATAGCAAGAATTCACAACTATTTAACAGAGTAATTCATGAGCCTAACTATGCTCATTTGCTTGTATACATGTCATGTTTCATTTCCATGATTTCGTACATACTTCGCATTCACTATTTCACAAAAACAGAGTCTTTCATATTCAGAAATTTAGTACAATACAAACGTACCAGTATAGATTATACATTTCATATTGATAAACGCCAAATTATACATATTGTTACCCTAAATACTTAACATATTTATGGATATTTACTATTAGATTTGTGTATTTTGGTGCTCTTAATCTGATTATTTCATGTTTTGTACTCAGGAGAGCACCAAGAGTCAAAAGGAGCCAAAAACGAGCTTAAAAGAGACAAAAAGGACCAGATCAAGAATATCACACGGCCTAAGCCTTGCCACATGGGCTGCTCACACGCCCGTGTCTGTCGAGGGTGTCGTCCAAGGATTTCACGATTCACACGGCCTGGCCATTGACCCACGCGGCCGTGTGAAATTTAACAGAATAAACATGGCCCGATAAACACGTCACACGGACGTAGCACACGGGCGTGTCCCTTTTTCAAAGAGTTGTATTTTACATGGAAAAAGGCTACTTAGGGAAAAAGAAAGCCAATCCAAAGCCTATATAAACACCCTAAGTATGACCTACTGAGTGGGGCTTCTAGAACTTTTTTGGAACACAGAACCACACGCCAAGAATTACTTAAAGGAAGCCAGACGATCCATCCCAAAAAGTCAGAGCTACTCCAAGACTGAAGATCTCTCTCAGAATCCCTTTAGGAGTTTTAGAGTTTTCTTCATGTTTTGTTATTTTTATACTTAAGGTAGGCGATAAAGTCTTACTAGATGCCACAAATCCCTACATTGTCACTACCACACCAAATGAGGAGATCCCTTTTAAAGTATTCAGTACTTTCCCATTCGGTACGGTTGAGGTGATTCATCCCAAGTTTGGCACTATTAAAGTAAACAACACCCGATTAAAACCTTATTTTAAGATGACAGCAGGAACGAGGAGTATGAACTCCTCAAACCACCATGATAAATCAATAGAGAGGTAAGTCAAGCTAGACTATAAATAAGTGCTTCTCGGAAGGCAACCCGAGTACTAACATATTTTGATTTCTTACTTCTAACACTTTAAATAATTAAATTTTTGGAATTATACAATCTTTCAGAACACACGGCCACCCACACAGGCGTGCCTATAGCTGTGGCAAAATAGGGGAAGCGACACGACCGTGCGATACAGCCGTGCGGAATCAGGGCAAAGATTGTCCCAAAACATAGGATGCAATAAATCCCCACGGCCGTGCAACATGGCCATGGGTGAGGATGATAGATGAACACGGACGTGGAAATGGAAAAACACGGGCGTGCCAGAGGCAAGGCTCGATTCTATTTCTCTAACACGGGCGTGCGACACGCCCGTGCCATTAAACTGTGGATAACAATACACGAGCGTGGTACAATATACATGGGCGTGGGAGAAGCGAACGAAGCTAAGCACGGCCGTGCGATATGGCCGTGCACCACACACGTCCAAGACACATGGGCTTAGGATAGTAGCCGAGCACGACCCAAATTAAAAAAAATTCGAAAAACATTGGCTGACTCTTAAAGTACACGGGCGTGGCCATGGGCTGTGTGCCCCTCCCCTATGTAAACAAACTACTGTTCATCTTCTCCCCTCTTTCAAAACCCCAGCCGAAAATTACCCCTCCCCAACACCTAATCTCTATTCCGTCCACCATTCCCCAGATTCTCACTTCCCCAACCCCCAAACCACCCTCAAATTCATATCACCACTCCAGCACCACCACCTGAGGCCCCCATTGACGAGGATCATTGAATCCTCCTATCTTTTTATCTTTATTTTTATTTTTATTCTTTCAATTTTATTATTTTCTTATAAAAGACATATCTATATTAGTAAATTTTACTTTCTTTAATTTTTTCATTTTTTTCTGGTTTTTCTAACAAGTAATCCCACTACACTCTCTTCCACACCAACTCTTAATAAGCTCTTCAGATTCTACTGATTTCCAATCAAGCTACTAGGAATATTTTACGGAATGAGGAAACAAACAGGGAACAATACAAAACGAATGCCATGTTCAACGACCCAATTTCTTTATCTAGCTAAGAACAATGGTAGCTACTACTTTCCCCAAACACTACAGCCTCAGAATCAAGCTCCGCACCCATATAACAGGGAGTTTCACCTCCTTCCCTCTTATGATTTTCTTTATTTTGAATAGTCTATCTTTGTACATTGAGGGCAATGTACATCTTAAGTGTGGGGGGTGAACATAAACATGAAACCTAACTTTTTGCATTATTCTCAAATCCCTGAATGTGGTCTTGTGTTTAAGTGATTTTCTCATAATATTGTTAGAATGAATTCTGATTAATCTATAATTATCGTTGATATGTCATGAATTAGACCAAGGGAATTATGCATGATTATTTGATTGTAAGACCTTAAAGAATCAAGCATGATAAGTTGATATTTTGAGAACTAAAATTTTTAGATTATTTTCCTGAATTGAGGTATTATCTTGAAATCTTAAGTATACAGGATTGACATCAAAAACCCAAATTTTTGGTGAGATTTTTGAGCCTTTTTGAGCATATAGCTTTCTTTCTTAATCACTTCTTTTGTGCTTTGAGTGTGTCAACATTAAATTGTTGTTCTAGAACTTTCTTCGATTATACATGTTGAGATCACATGTATATTTGATATACTAAGATGATAAAGGCACTTAGGATTTAACCCACTTACTCCATAAAGAGCCTTCCCACATAATTAAACCCTTACTGAACCCCCTTTGAGCCTACTAACCCTTTTTCTTTATTGATTAACCCTCATCATTAACCCATTCGTATTGAAATCCCCTTACTTAATTTGACCCTTTTATCGAGATTGATTTTAATATTGTTACCTCACTATGATCACCAATTTTTGTTATTGAATCATGAAGTATAACTTCTATATTGTATTGACTTGATTTGTTCTTAAAAAAAAAAACTAACCTCAATTTTATTATTGTAATTCTTAGCACGCTAAAGTTGTCATGAAAAAGAGAGCTCATGTAATATAGTTATAGATATTTGTTGTCATTCAGTAATTAAGTTTTTGATAGTGGGGTGATATATTGAAATCATCTCGATTCTAACCTTTGTTTCTTCAGCTTGTATCCATACCCGTAACCTAAACCCTGTTACAACGATGCAAAGACCTTTTGATTTGTGTATCATATCATTTACAAGTGGTGGAGATTTGATTTTCATGCAAGCCTGTAGTGATAACACCTCATGTTAGACAATCGAGTGCTTAATTTTGAACCTTAAGCACTTTGAGTGATTTGAGTGAATCCTTAGTGAGGATGTCATCTCTTGTATATTTAGGACTAAAGTTCATTACTTAGAGGAAGGAGATTACCTATAATTATATTATCAAAATATTTGATTTAGATTGTTTGAGGTTTTTAATGCCCCTATGGTTGAATTCTCACTGTATGATTCTTCGTGGAATAATTTGTAACATTATCAGTGATGATTATGTGATTGAAAGGAATGAATTCTAGCAGTAAATGAAAGTTTTTCTTGAGGACAAGCAAATGCTTAAGTGTGGGGGTATTTGATAAACGCCAAATTATAAATATTGTTACCTCAAATACTTAGCATATTTATGAATATTTACTATTAGATTTGTGGATTTTGGTGCTTTTAATCTGGTTATTTCATATTTTGTACTCAGGAGAGCACCAAGAGTCGAAAGGAGCCAAAAACGAGTTTAAAAGAGACAAAAAGGACCAAATCAAGAAGATCACACGGCCTAGGCCTTGCCACACGGGCTGCTCACACGCCCGTGTCTGTCAAGGGTGTCGTCCAAGGATTTCACGATTCACACGGCCTGGCCATTGACCTATGCGGCCATGTGAAATTTAGCGGAACGAACACGGCCTGGCAAACATGTCACACGGCCGTGGCACACGGGCGTGTCCCTTTTTTAAAGAGTTGTATTTTACACAGAAAAAAGATACTTAGGGAAGAAGAAAGCCAATCCAAAGCCTACATAAACACCCTAAGTATGACCTACTAAGTAGGGCTTCTAGAACCTTTCTGGAAAATAGAACCACACGCTAGGAATTACTTGAAGGAAGCCAGAATCCCTTCAGAAGTTTTAGAGTTTTCTTCATGTTTTGTTATTTTTATAATTTTGAGATGTACATTTATTTCAGTATGAACTAAACCCCTTAGATACCTAAGGGGAATGAAACCTATGATGGATCTTGTTATTATTATCTGAACTTTATGATAAATACTTGATTTGTTCTTAATTATGTGTTTCTAATGCTTGAGTTAATATTCCGGGTATTGACTCATGATTTAGTGTGCTAATGCAGAGGAGGAATAGACCCTGCCTAAGAGTAGATTTGGCATAATTAAGTGGAGTTGATCGAACGCCTAGAGATAGGGTTACGAGATTTTACCAGATTAGGGTGAAACCTAATATGGGAGTCCATAGATAGATTTACTACTTCCCTAGGGGTTTTAATTAGAAAGAGATTTCAATTAATTCAATTGAGGGTTAGGCGTTATTAGTCTCAAAAGAGATAATAATGTAGGTTAGGGAGTCTCATGGATCAAGTCAAGTGAATAAATCGTCTGGTTTAGAGTCAGATAACAAGCAAAATCTAGGTGGATTCCTCCTTGGGTGTCATCTTTATCAATTGCTTCTCTTCAAGTCTTTTTCCAAATTTTCTCTTCGCTTTAATTAAATTAGTTAATTAGTTTAGTTAATTAGTTTAATAAAAAAACCCTTTTATTCCTAGGTTAAATAATAAAAAGATAGTTATTACTAGTACTTTTGGTTCCCTTGGGTACGATATCCAGGTCTTGCCATTACTATACTATTGTTCGATACGTGCGCTTGCCTTTTCGTCGTGATAATAGTTAGTCTAGGTTTGATCTTTATTATAAATATTTATTACTTGTTACGAATCACGCGATCACATATATTCATTCCCATATCTCGAACTCTATCATCAGATGGTTCAGAAACGATACAGATACTCATAAACGGGTACAATGCCGACATCCCGGACTTGGCCTTACATGTAATTCAGTATACGATGCCGATGTCCCAGACATGGTCTTACACGAAATTAGATCGATGTCCACGTTCCTTTAGAAACATACAGATCTTTTCAGATACTAGCATATTATCGAAATTTACTCAAAATTTATTCATCAGGCTCTCACAGCTGTCCAATATAGATTATAACTAGTATGTACAACATTCAATCAATTTAACACGTAATCGTATTTTGACTTACCTCGTACGGATTTAGGACAGAAACGAGTCGACTGTTCAACTATTTTGGACTTCCCTCGATCTAAGTCTGATTTTATTTGTTCTTGATCTAATACAATTCAAATTCAACCATTCAATCATTCATTTCATTCAAAATAATCCATGAACACATATTTAGGGCACTTTGCATTTTAACACTTACATTTTCACACTTTGACAATTTAGTCCATTTTTCACAAAATCACAAATACGCAAAATTCACCAAGACTATAGCTTGGCCGAATATACATAGCTTCCATACAAGCCCAAATAATATATTTAATTCACAATTTAGTCCTTCAAAACCTTATTTTCACAAATTATCCCAAATAGCTCTGTTCCATCAAAAATTCAAAAACAAAGCATGATAATCTCACATATATCTTTCATAATCCATATAAAAACATTACAAAGCTCATATAATCATTAATGACACAATTCACAATCTTCAATAGAAACAGAAATTCAGACATAGATTTTGAAGAACACGAAGCAACGATCACAGAAACGTAGAAATTATCAAAAATCGAACAAAACTCATACCTTAATCAAGTAATAAAAGTGCCTAACCCTAGCAAGCTTATCTTCTCTTCTTTTTCTTTCAATTTTCGACAACAAAAGATGATAATAGACTATTTTATGCATTTGTTTTATTTAACTTATGCTTAATATGCTAATGACCAAAATACCCCTTCAATAAACCATTTAAATTCACATATAATAAGGTCATTTATGTCCATTATCAAAGTGAATGGCATAATATCCACATAAGGACCTCTCATTAACAAAGACAAATCAAATAAACACTTTTAACAAAGAGCATGCAACTTTTACATTTTACGCCATTTAGTTTTTTTTGTAAAATCAAGCACAGAAACAGATAAATTAAATCACTGAAACTTCGCAGATATAAATTTGCATATGATAGACACAGAAAATAATATTAAAATATTTTTTGGACTCAAATTTGTGGTCTCGAAACCACTATTCTGACTAGGGTCTAAATCGGATTATTACAATTCTCCCTCTTAGGGATTTTCGTCCCCGAAAATCTTACCGTTAAACAGATTTGGATATTGTTGTCTCATAGCATCTTTAGACTCCCACATGGCCTCTTCAACACCGTGTCAATGCCACATCACTTTAACTAATGGAATTTTCTTATTTCGCAACTCTTTAACCTCACGAGCTAAGATACGGATCGGCTTTTCTTCATAAGTCATATCATACTGAATTTCAATCTCAGATGGAGAAATTACATGCAAAGGATTAGATCTATACCGTCGAAGCATCGATACATGAAATAAATTATGAATCTTTTCTAACTCAGATGGTAGCCTCAATCTATAAGCAACCGGCCCAACTCGCTCAATGATTTCATACGGTCCGATGAACCTCGGACTCAACTTCCCCTTTTTACAAAATCTGAACAGTTTTTTGCATGGAAATACTTTTAGAAACACTTTATCACCGATCTCAAATTTGATATTTTTTCGTTTTAAATCCGCATAAGATTTTTGACGATCAGAGGCAGCTTTCGAACTATCTCGGATTACTTTCACTTTTTGTTCTGTTTCTTTTATCAGATCAATACCGTAAATCTTATTCTTACTAAGCTCAGACCAGTATAATAGAGTTCTACACTTTCTACCATATAAGGCTTCGTATGGTGCCATTTTAATGCTCAATTGAAAACTATTATTATAAGAGAATTCAATCAAAGGTAGATATTGTTCCCACGTACCTTCAAACTCAAGAATGCAACATCTCAACATATCTTCGAGTATCTGAATAACCAGCTCAGATTGACCATCTGTTTACGGATGAAAGCAGTGCTAAAATGCAATTTAGTACCCAAAGTATCTTGCAATTTCCTCCAGAACTGTGATGTAAATCTTGGGTCTTTATCTGATAATACCGACAATGGCACACCATGCAATCTCACGATTTCCAAAATGTACAACTCAGCTAGTTTATCAAGTGAGTAATCAAATCGAATTGGAATAAAATGAGCTAATTTCGTCAAACGATCAGCTACAACCCAAATTGCATCTTTCTTTCTCGGAGACAGAGGCAAACCCGAAACAAAATCCATGGTCACTCGAACCCATTTCCACTCCAGAATCATAATCGCTTGTAACAAACCAGATGGAGCCTGATGCTCAGCTTTAACTTGCTGACAGATTAAACATTTCAAAACAAAGTAAAAAATATCTCTTTTCATTCCCAGCCACCAGTATAGTTATTTCAAATCGTTATACATTTTCATACTTCCCCAATGTACAGAAAATCTACTACTGTGAGCTTTACTCAAATCGCCTGAATTAACTTCGGATTTCTCAGAACACCAAGTCTATTTCTGAATCTCAAACAATTATCAACATCAACTCGGAATTCAGAATCACATTGAGCTCATTTTGCCATTAATTCATTGTCAGATTTCTAAGCCTCACATATCTATTGTATAAATAATGGTTTTGCTTTCAGTTCGGCACAAACCAAGATATCATTAGACAGTGCTAAATGAGCATTCATCGCACGCAATGCAGACAATGATTTTCGACTCAGAGCATCCGCTACCACATTTGCTTTGCCCAGATGATAATCAATAACTAGCTCGTAATCTTTTAACAGTTCTAACCATCTTCTCTGTCGTAGATTCAAATCTTTTTGCGTCACCAAATACTTCAGACTTTTATGATCAGAAAACACATGACATTTCTCACCAAACAGATAATGACGCCAGATCTTCAAGGCAAACACAATAGCAGCTAACTCAAGATCATGTGTCGGATAGTTCTTTTCATGCGGCTTTAACTATCTCGAAGCATAAGCAATGACTTTTCCTTCTTGCATTAAAACACATCCCAGACCAATCAACGAAGCATCACTATAAATCACAAATTCTTTACCCGATTCAGGTTGTACTAATACCGGAGCTTCAATCAACAAAGTCTTCAACTGATCAAAACTGTCCTGACATTTTTTAGACCAATCAAACTTCACATCTTTCTATAGTAGTTTTGTCAACGGAGTCAGAATCATCGAAAAACCTTTCACAAATCTTCTATAGTAACTAGCAAGCCCCAGAAAACTACAGACTTCAGAGATATTCCCCGGAGGATTCCAATCCAAAATAGCTAAAATTTTGCTCGGATCGATCCGAATACCAGAGGCTGATACTATATGACCCAGAAAACTAACTTCTCACAGCCAGAACTCACATTTACTGAACTTCACATACAACTGTTTATCTCACAAAATCTGTAGCACTGTTCTCAGATGCTCAGTATGTTCCGATTCATCACGTAAATAAATCAATATGTCATCAATGAATACCACAATAAATTAATCTAAATACGGTCTAAAAATTCTATTCATCAAATCCATAAAGATAGTAGGTGCATTCGTTAATCCAAAAGGCATAACTAAAAATTCATAATGCTCATACCTCGTTCTAAAAGCAATTTTCAGAATGTCAGAGTCCTTTACTCGCAACTGGTAGTAACCCAATCTCAGATCTATCTTTGAAAACATAGTAGCACCTTTCAACTGATCGAATAAGTCATCAATTCTGGGTAGAGGATATTTGTTCTTTATAGTCACTTTGTTAAGCTGACGGTAATCAATACACATTCTCATTGTGCCATCTTTCTTTTTCACAAACAGAACAGGAGCACCCCATGGGGAAAAGCTCGGTCTAGTAAATCCTCGACCGATTAATTCTTGCAATTGAGACTTTAGTTCTTTTAGTTCTGTCGGAGCCATTCTGTACGGAGCTATCGAAATCGGAGTTGTACCAGGTACCAACTCATTGCCAAATTCTACCTCTCTAACTGGAGGTAATCCCGGAAGTTCTTCAAGAAATACATAAGAGAATTCACAGACAACAGGCACTGATTCGACTTTCTTATCATTCATTTTCGAGTCTAACACATAAGCTAAGTAGGCTTCACAGCCTTTCTTCACATATTTCCGTGCTTTCATTACAAATATCACAGTTGGTAGTCCATTTAGATCACTAGACTCAATTCAAATTAACTCATCATTCTTACACCTTAAATCAATGACTTTTCGTTTGCAATTCACAATAGCATCGTGCAAAGTTAACCAGTCCATTCCCAAAATTATATCAAATTTGTCGAAAGGAAAACAGATATCTCGAATCAATAACAGGCAATTCTTGCAGACTATATCAACCAAGACACTTTTGCCCAAGGGATTCGATACTCTAATTACGAATTCAGTAGACTCTACAGGTAAAGTCTTACAATGCACTAAATTCATACAGATATAAGAATGCGTTGATCTAGGGTCTATCAATGCAATCACAGAAGTATCATAAAGAGTAAAAGTACCAGTAATCACGTCTGGTGACGAGGCTTCCTCACGAGCTCAAATAGCATAGGCTCTGGCAGGTGCTCTGGCCTAAAATCTAATAGCACTATCCCTAGTAGCTCTTTCACCACCACTGGCATTTCTCGTATTTCTGGAAGGTCTACCTCTAGCTGAGGTGTTACTCGATCTTGGATTCTTTACATTCTCTTGCTTAGTAGGTTCAGAATAATCTCTTACAAAATGGTCCAGAGATCCACATCAAAAATAGGCTCGGTCATTCAATCTACAATTTCTCAGATGTCTTTTACCACAGTGTTTACATTCAGGGTTCTCAGATTAGATATTCCCAACACTTGCAACAGAAGTAGCAGAAGCTCTAAAATTCAAATGCAATCTAGCTGGATCTCAGTTCAAATGTCTTACATCAGTCTTTGAACAGCTACGATCATCTTGAAATTTCTTTGACATAGACTGAAATGATCTACTTGAATTCAGAATAAGCTTTTCTTTTCTCTTTACTTAAATTTTCAACTTTACAAGCTCACTCGACGAGCACTACTATTTCTTTAATCTCTAAAATCCCAACTAACAGACGACTATCTTTATTTAGTCCACCTTTAAACCTTTTGCACATTATTGCTTCATTTGATACACATTCCCGAGCATTCTGGCTCAATCTCACAAATTCACTTTCGTATTCAATAACAGACATACGACCTTGTTTAAGCTCAAGAAACTCTTTATGTTTCCGATCGATGAGTCTCTTACTAATGTATTTCTTCTAAAATTCAGCTTGGAAGATATCCCAAGTAACCCGCTCACTCGGAACCGCAGATATTAAATTTTTCCACCAATGGTATGCCGTATCTCTCAGAAGCGAAATAGCACATTTTACACATTCCTCTTGAATCAGAGACATTTCATCAAACACTCGTATTGTATTCTCTAACCAGAATTTGGCTTTTTCAGTATCACCATTCGTTGTAGCTCGAAACTCTTTAGCCTCATACTTTTTAATCTTATCAACGGGTGGTCTACTTGACTGAACCGAATTCACTGAGGGCACAACAAGAATTTGAGAATGATTAACCGGAGGTAGAGGTTGTTGTACAGCCGGATTGGTTCTAATATACAGAGTGAACCAATCATTCATCATCTGATAGAAGGCTTGCTTAGCCTTACCATCACGGCTACTCGTAGTCGGTTGAGAATCATCTTGCACCGTCCCTTGCGCGGGAGCAGGCGTATTACTTTCAACATTGTCAGCTATAGCTCTATTGGGTTCCATTATATATAAAAGTACATTTTAATGTCATGATTCATCATACTATCGCAGTTTCAGATATATGGCATGTATAGCTAGACTCACATACGCTATGGTAGTCCTAGAACTAATTAAATCATAGCTCTGAAACCAATAAAATGTAACACCCTATCCCGTAACTGTCTCCAAAATAGGTAAGGGGCATTACCAGACAGACAGAACATTACAGATTAACACAAAATCACAGATATCACATAATATTAATGCATAAGCAAATCAACAATTCATCCCTAATGGAGGTCTCCAAGACCTAAGACATACTTTTAGAAAGGGTGGGACTAAACTGGACACATTTAGAATTTTCAGAACTTAGAAAAAATTTTCAATTCTATTGAGGTTACACGCCAGTGTGACCAGGCCGTGTGGCACACATGGGTACCAGACACACCCATGTGATCCAGCCGTGCCAAAATAGAGTATATATATTGACATTTACACATGGTGTAACACCTCTTACCCGTTATCGTCGCCGGAACAGGGTACAAGGTATTACTAAAACATAGCACATATCATTAAACAAAAAAAAAACGAAATAGAAATATGTCATCTAATTTAATAGTGTATCGTCATAACATATGTCTTGAACAATATTAGCCAACTTTAATGGCTTATACAACATAGTTGATCGAATCATCAGTAGCTGATTTTTTAAACCTAGGCAATTATGACACCTAACAAAATAATTAAGTCTACTATACATGCCATAATTCAAAATATTTAGTTCAATTACCCTAAAGTATTGATAGTGCGGCAGATCTTCTCGATCCTTAACTCCTGAGCAGCTGAATGACACTATAAAACAGAAGAGAGAAAACAAAGTAAGCTTATAGCTTAGTAAGTAGGTAAGTAAATATTAATGAGAGAATCTAAATATGTTTATACAACAATTCAAGTATATCTACTTCAATTTCAATATTCACTCCAATTTGATTAATGCTATCTCTGTGCATCATGTTCGCTAAATAAATCATAACTCGAGTTACGAAACTCGAAATCGAATTCCGTAAATTTTCCCTGAAAATAGACTCATATATCTATTCACTAATTTTTTTCTAGAATTTTTGGTCAAGGAAATTAGTACAGTTTATTAGTTAAAGTTTCCCCTGTTACACAGCTCAACTGATCTGACCTCAGTTCACTACGAATTGAATTTCTCCCAGTACACAATTCGAATAACCATGAAATCTATTTCATTTAAAACTAGATTCAATAAGGAGTTTAGGCATATAAACTATATTTCTTAATTTGTTTTGTACAATTTTTAATGATTTTTCAAAGTTGGAACAGGGGACCACGTAGTCATCCTGAGCCAGTCACACACAATTGTAAATATCTCAAAATATAGAATTCCTTTTCTTGTCCTGTTTCTTTTATATAAAAATAGACTCATTAAGCTTTAATTCCACATCTCATTCAACCTCTAATTAAATTCCTTCTATTTTTGGTGATTTTTCAAAATCACGTCACTGTTACTGTCCAAAACAGATTTAATGCTACTTTCATTCTTTCACCCATTCTTTGCACCAACCTCATTTTTAACTTACATATATATGCTACAAATCAATTTCATCACATTTCATACATCACAAATGTAGGTCCATGACTACAATCTCACCACTAAGTCATCCCGTTGAACAATTCGGATCAATCCTCGATTTTAATGGTCTCGACTGCACACACTCCACCATCATACTTCACTTAATTCGGCTCTCTTGTACACATAGTGAACACTCGGTACCACTCATGTGACCTAGCCGATTTGTCCCGTAGCTCTCTTGTCTACATGGTGTCCTTCACTTGGAACCACACATGCGACCTAGCTACATTTATCTCTTCCGTAGCTCTCTTGTCTACATGGGATACTTCTGTATCACACATGTGACCTAGCTACATTTATCTCTTCCGTAGCTCTCTTGTCTACATGGGATACTTCTGTATCACACATGTGACCTAGCTACTACATAGCATCGTGTAGCTTTCTTGTACACATGATGTGCACTCGGCATCATACATGTGACCTAGCTACATTCCATCAATATTATTGAACTCTTCCGAATGTTCAACCGGGATCTCTCCCTCTATTACTTATTTCCATTCTTCCAATGATCTATTTATATTTTAACATTCGCTAATATATTCACATAATAAACTGAAATGTAAGAATATACATGAAATTAATGTAATATTTACGTACAAACTTACCTCGGTACAAAATGTGGAATTTTTGCAATTTAGTCCAAAGCCTTTTCTTTCCCCGTTCGAGATCGATTCCACGCCTTTCTTGATCTATAATATCACATTTAGCCCAATAATTAATCACACTATTCATATGAGTCCAAAAATCATATTTTTACGAATTTGCATTTTGACCCCTAAACTTTTGCATATTTGCACTTTTGCCCCAAGGCTCGGAAATTTAATTTCAGCCCTTATTCCTATGTTTTATGACATACTGAACATTTTTCTCTTCTACAACAACATCAAATTCTCACTCTAACATATAGTTATGAACAATAAGTATTTTTACCGATTATGTCGTTTTACTCGTTTTTCTGAAAAATCACTTAGCAAAAGATGTTTAACACAATCTCAAACTTCATATTCTACCATAAAACATCAAAATCCATGCATATCATCCATGGGTAAATTTTTAAACATAAACCCTAACTCGAAATAATGGTGGAAATAGGTAAACCAGAAGCTACGAGGATTTCAAAATGTAAAGAACATTAAAAACGGGCTCGAATTCACTTACTATGAAGCTTGAAAGTTGAAGAAACCCTAGCTATGGAGGAGAGGAAAATTTGGCAGCAACTAATGAAGAAGATGACCAATTTTGTGTTATTTTTCCCATTTTATTTCATTTAATATGCAAATGACCAAAATGCCCTTACTACTAAACTTCCTAAAAATTCCATCCATGTCCTAAATTTTGTCCATAAACTTAAAATTGGTCAAATTGCCATTTAAGACCTCCTAATTAATATTCCAAAGCAATTTCATACTAAAAACTTCCAGAATGCAAATTTTGCAACTTATTCAATTTAGTCCCTACTTTCAATTTAAGCACTTTAGGCATAGAATTTTATCACGAAATTTTCACACAATCACGTAATCATATCATAATCCTCAAAATAATTATAAAACAATTATTTCTATCCCTGATTTGTGGTCAAAATATCACTATTCCGATTAGGCCCTAATTCGGGTTGTCACATTTCTCCCCCCCTTTAGAGATTTTCGTCCCCGAAAATCTTACCGGTAAAAAGGTTTGGGTACTGTTTCTTCATAGCTTCCTCAGATTCCCACGTAGCCTCTTCTATCCCATGTCTGTGCCACAATACTTTCACTAAGGCTATACTTTTATTTCTTAACTGTTTAACTTCTCGAGCCAATATCTTTATTGGTTCCTCCTCATAGGTCATATCCGATCGAATCTCAATTTCATTGGGAAAGCACATGTGAAGGATCGAACGATAACGCCTCAACATTGATACATGAAACACGTTATGAATTCTTTCTAACTCTCTGCCGTAAAGATGGCAACCGATAGGCCACTTTGGTCCAATTCTCTCAATAATCTCATACGGCCCAATAAAACGCGGACTCAACTTGCCTTTTCGGCTAAATCTCGAATCTTTTCCATGGTGACACCTTCAAGAACACTTTATCACCCACTTGAAATTCAATCTCTTTTCTTTTCAAATCGCATATGACTTTTGTCGATCTGAAGCGACTTTCAAACAATCCCGAATTACTTTTACTTTCTCTTGGTTTCTTTAACTAGATCAACTCAGTGAATTTGTTTCTCACTAAGCTCGGTCCAATACAAAGGAGTCGACACTTACGACCATACAAGGCTTAAATGCGGTGCCATTTGTATACTTGATTGATAAGCATTATTGTAGGCAAACTCAATCAAAGATAGATATTTCTCCCAACTACCTCCAAATTCTAAAACACAACATCTAAGCATATCTTCGAGTACACGAATTACTCTTTCCGATTGACCATCTGTTTGTGGATGAAACGCGGTACTAAAGTTCAATTTTGTACCCAAAGCTTCTTGTAACTTTTTCCAAAATCTCGAGGTAAATCTCGGATCTCTATCGATATTATAGACATAGGTACTCCGTGCAACCTCACAATTTCAGCAATATATAATTCAGCTAATTTATCAACTGAGTAATCGGTACGTACTGGTATAAAGTGGGCTGACTTTGTTAATCTATCAACCACTACCAAGACAGCATCCTTCTTTTTAGGAGTCAAAGGCAAACCGGTCACAAAATCCATGGTAATCTTGTCCCATTTCCACTCAGGCACCATTACCGGTTGAAGTAGCCCTGATGGCACTTGATGTTCAGCTTTTTACTTGTTGACAAATCAAACACTTGGTTACAAATTCGAAATGTCCTTTTCATACACGCCCACTAATACAATTTCTTTAAATCATTATACATTTTTGTACTACCGGGATGAATGATAAACAACCATCATGCGCCTCATGTAATATTTTCTGAATCAATTCATCGTTTTTCTGGTACACATATTCTGTCTCGAAACATCAAACGATGCGTGCGGTCCAACTCGAAAATCTGAGTCGTAACTTTGATTCACATTGAGTTCTCTTGGTCCGCAACTCACTATCATTTTTTTGAGCATCACAAATCAATCAAGAAATAACGGTTTAGCTCTCATCTCTCTGCTAAGATTGACCCGTCATCGACAACGCTAACCCCGTATTCATGGCTCTCAAAGTAAAAAGAAATTTTCTCGCTCAAGGCGTCAAGAAACTACATTTGCTTTTCCTGATGATAATCAATCATCGGATCATAATCCTTTAATAATTCAAGCCATCTTCACTGTCGCAGATTCAAATCCTTTTGATTCATCAAATACTTCAAACTTTTGTGATCGATGAAAGATTCGGCATTTTTCACCATACAAATAATGTCGCCAAATCTTCAAGGCAAAAACAATAGCAACCAATTCCAAATCATGTGTAGGATAATTCTTCTCATGCGATTTTAAGCTGTCTCGAAGCATAAGCTACCACTTTACCCTCTTGCATCAACACACATCCAAGGCCTCATCAATGATGCATCACTATAAATTACTGAACTCTTTTCTGGTTCGGCTGTACCAAAATTGGTGCTTGATCAATCGTGCTTTCAACTTTTCAAAACTCTGCGACATTTATCACCCATTCAAACTTAACATTCTTTTGCAGCAACTTAGTCATAGGAGAGGTAATCATCGAAAATCCTTCAACAAAACGTCTATAATATCTGGCTAAGCCTAAAAAGCTTCTAACCTCGGATACATTCTTTGGCGGTTTCCAATCAATGATCGCAGAAATCTTGCTTGGATCCACCCGAATACCATCACCTGAAACTATATGTCCCAAAAATCCGACTTCACGAAGCCAAAACTCACTTTTACTAAACTTGGCAAACAGTTTCTTTTCTCTCAAGATCTGTAATATGGTTCTCAAGTGTTCGGCATGTTCAGATTCATCCCGAGAATATATTAAAATGTCATCTATAAACACTACTACAAACTTATCCAGATATGGCCGAAAGATCCGATTCATTAAGTCCATAAATATAGCTGGAGCATTTGTTAAGCCGAAAGGCATCACAAGAAACTCATAATGTCCATACCTTGTCCTAAAGGCGGTTTTCGGTACATCCAACTCTTTAACTCTCAACTGGTAGTAACCAGACCTTAAATCGATCTTTGAAAACACTGTGGCCCCTTTTAACTGATCGAATAAATCATCAATCCTCGGTAATGGGTATTTGTTCTTTATAGTCACCTTATTAAGTTGACGGTAATCAATACAAAGTCTCATTGAACCATCCTTCTTCTTTACGAATAATACTGGAGCACCCCAGGGAGAGAAACTCGGTCTCACAAATCCCTTATCCGCTCAGAATCGAGCCTTCAATTCTTTTAATTCATCGGAGCCATTCTATACGGAGCAATCGAGATCGGACACGATGCAGGCAACAAATTAATGGCAAACTCTATCTCTCTGTTCGAGGCAACCTGTGCAATTCCTCCGAAATACATCCGAAACTCACAAACTATCGGTACTGACTCAAGCTTCAATTGAGGCAACTCAGCATTCATTACATAAGCCAGATAAGCTTTACACCCTTTTCTCATGTATTTCCGTGCAGACATGTGCGAAATCACCATAGGCAATTTATTTGATTCATCGGTTTCAACCCACGAAATTTCTCCATTTTTACATTTCAACTCTAGTGTCTTTTGTTTGCAATCTACCTTAGCATCATACAATGTCAACCACTCCATTCCCAATATAACGTCAAACTCACCAAATGGTAACAGCATCAAATTCGCTGGAAAACAGTGACCTTGAATCATTAATGGGCAATTCTTGCAAACCTTATCAACTAGCACATATCGGCCTAAAGGGTTCGACACTTTAATCGTAAACTCAAAAAACTCAACGAGCAACTTTTTATTAGATACTAAATTCATGCAAATATAGGAATGAGTGGACCGGGATCAATCAACGCAATAACAATAGTATCATAGAGAGAAAATGTACCATGAATGACATCGGAGATGATGCATCTTCTCGCACGTATAGCATAAGCTCTAGCAGTGCTCTAGCTTCGATCTTGCCATCGAATCTTTCATCGCAGCTTTCTTCGCTAGTCCCACTTCCAATATTTCTCGGTGGTCTACCCTACTAGCGGTGGTATTTTGTCTAGCACTCTGAATTTCTTCTTTAACTTTCTCCTGACAATCTCTAATAAAATGTCCGTGAGAACCGCACCTGAAACAAGCTCGTTCGGTTCCCCAACACTCACCATAATGTTGCCTGCCACATTGCTGACATTCGAGCTTTCTAGGTCGCATATTACCCACACTTGGCACCAAGTAGCTTGAGCTTTAGACCCGAATACGCTCTACCACGATCTCTGTGAATCCCCAATTGAAACTGTCATTCGAGGGTTTGCCTCTTTGGACCTCTTTGATTATGACTGAAATGGCTTGCTTATCGGTCTTTTCTCGGCATCTCGAGCCTCCATAGCAGCTTTTCTTCTTTCTTTGTTCAATTCTTTCACTTTAAGGGCTCGATCAACCAATACTACAAATTCTTTCAACTCCAAAATTCCTACCAAAGCACTTTAATATCCTCATTCAGCCCATCTTCAAACCTTCTGCACATATTGGCCTCGGTGGACACACATTCCTGAGCATACTTGCTAAGTCTCACAAATTCGCGTTCATATTCTGCTATAGACATCTTGCCTTGCTTTAACTCAAGGAACTCCTTCCGTTTTTGATCAATAAATCGCTGACTTATGTATTTCTTTCTAAATTCCTCCTGGAAAAAGTCCCAAGTAACTCTTTCTTTTGGCACCACTGCTACCCTAGTCTTCCACCAATGGTAGGCCGAATCTCTCAAAAGTGATACAGCACACTTTAAGCATTCCTCGGGTGTACATGAGAGCTCATCAAATACACGGGTAGAATTTTCAAGCCAGAATTCTGCTTTCTCGGGATCATCATCGATCTTTGCTCTAAACTCTTGGCCCCTTGTTTTGAATCTTGTCAACTGGAGGCTTGCTCGTCCTTACCAAATCTATGCCTTGAGCAGCTACTGAATCGTCCGAGGTATAGGAGGGGGTGGAGGAGGTTGAGCATTTGGATTTGCTCGAATAAATTCAAAGATACCAATCATTCATCCTTTGGAGGAAGGCATCCCGAGCCTCCTCTCCTTGCCTCAATGTCTCGGATCTACTTTCCACAGTAGCGGTCCTTGTGCGGGAGTCGGCGCATTACTAGCAAAGATCATCACCGCAGCCTCCTTGAGATCCATTACTATATTAAAACAAAACACGATTTAGAATAATCGTGAGTCACCACACTATCACAATATTTTTATGGCATGTATAGCTAGACTTTTACACACACTTTATTAGTCCGAGAACCGACTAAACCATAGCTCGATACCACTAAATGTAACACCCTTACCCGTTATCGTCGCGGAGCAGTGGTACAAGGTATTACTAAAACATAGCACATATCATTAAACAAAAAAAAAAACCGAAATAGAAATATGTCATCTAATTTAATAGTGTATCGTCATAACATATGTCTTGAACAATATTAGCCAACTTTAATGGCTTATACAACATAGTTGATCGAATCATCAGTAGCCAATATTTTAAAACCTAGGCAATTATGACACCTAACAAAATAATTAAGTCTACTATACATGCCATAATTCAAAATATTTAGTTCAATTACCTAAAGTATTGATAGTGCGGCGAGATCTTCTCGATCCTTAACTCCCGAGAGCAATTTGAATGACACTATAAAACAGAAGAGAGAAAACAAAGTAAGCTTATAGCTTAGTAAGTAGGTAAGTAAATATTAATGAGAGAATCTAAATATGTTTATACAACAATTCAAGTATATCTACTTCAATTTCAATATTCACTCCAATTTGATTAATGCTGTCTCTCTGCATCATGTTCGCTAAATAAATCATAACTCGAGTTACGAAACTCGAAATCAAATTCCGTAAATTTTTCCTGAAAATAGACTCATATATCTATTCACTAATTTTTTTCTAGAATTTTTGGTCAAGCAAATTAGTACATTTTATTAGTTAAAGTTTCCCCTGTTACACAGCTCAACTGATCTGACCTCAGTTCACTACGAATTGAATTTCTCCCAGTACACAATTCGAATAACCATGAAATCTGTTTCATTTAAAAATAGATTCAATAAGGAGTTTAGGCATATAAACTATATTTCTTAATTTGTTTTGTACAATTTTTAATGATTTTTCAAAGTTGGAACAGGGGACCACGTAGTCATCCTGAGCCAGTCACACACAATTGTAAATATCTCAAAATATAGAATTCCTTTGCTTGCCCTGTTTCTTTTATATAAAAATAGACTCATTAAGCTTTAATTCCACATCTCATTCAACCTCTAATTAAATTCCTTCTATTTTTGGTGATTTTTCAAAATCACATCACTGTTACTGTCCAAAACAGATTTAATGCTACTTTCATTCTTTCACCCATTCTTTGCACCAACCTCATTTTTAACTTACATATATATGCTACAAATCAATTTCATCACATTTCATACATCACAAATGTAGGTCCATGACTACAATCTCACCACTAAGTCATCCCGTTGAACAATTCGGATCAATCCTCGATTTTAATGGTCTCAACACACAGCTCCACCATCATACTTCATTTAATTCGGCTCTCTTGTACAACTTAGTGAACACTCAGTACCACTCATGTGACCTAGCCGATTTGTCCCGTAGCTCTCTTGTCTACATGGTGTCCTTCACTTGGAACCACACATGCGACCTAGCTACATTTATCTCTTCCGTAGCTCTCTTGTCTACATGGGATACTTCCTGTATCACACATGTGACCTAGCTCCATTTATCTCTTCCGTAGCTCTCTTGTCTACATGGGATACTTCCTGTATCACACATGTGACCTAGCTACTACATAGCATCGTGTAGCTTTCTTGTACACATGATGTGCACTCGGCATCATACATGTGACCTAGCTACATTCCATCAATATTATTAAACTCTTCCGAATGTTCAACCGGGATCTCTCCCTCTATTACTTATTTCCATTCTTCCAATGATCTATTTATATTTTAACATTCGCTAATATATTCACATAATAAACTGAAATGTAAGAATATACATGAAATTAATGTAATATTTACGTACAAACTTACCTCGGTACAAAATGTGGAATTTTTGCAATTTAGTCCAAAGCCTTTTTCCCCCCCGTTCGAGATCGATTCCACGCCTTTCTTGATCTATAATATCACATTTAGCCCAATAATTAATCACACTATTCATATGAGTCCAAAAATCATATTTTTACGAATTTGCATTTTGACCCCTAAACTTTTGCATATTTTCACTTTTGCCCCAAGGCTCGGAAATTTAATTTCAGCCCTTATTCCTATGTTTTATGACATACTGAACATTTTTCTCTTCTACAACAACATCAAATTCTCACTCTAACATATAGTTATGAACAATAAGTATTTTTACCGATTATGTCGTTTTACTCGTTTTTACTTAAAAATCACTTAGAAAAGATGTTTAACACAATCTCAAACTTCATATTCTACCATAAAACATCAAAATCCATGCATATCATCCATGGGTAAATTTTTAAACATAAACCCTAACTCGAAATAATGGTAGAAATAGGTAAACCGAAGCTACGAGGATTTCAAAAATGTAAAGAACATTAAAAACGGGCTCGAATTCACTTACTATGAAGCTTGAAAGTTGAATAAACCCTAGCTATGGAGGAGAGGAAAATTTGGCAGCAACTAATGAAGAAGATGACCAATTTTGTGTTATTTTTCCCATTTTATTTCATTTAATATGCAAATGACCAAAATGCCCTTACTACTAAACTTCCTAAAAATTCTATCCATGTCCTAAATTTTGTCCATAAACTTAAAATTGGTCAAATTGCCATTTAAGACCTCCTAATTAATATTCCAAAGCAATTTCATACTAAAAACTTCTAGAATGCAAATTTTGCAACTTATTCAATTTAGTCCCTACTTTCAATTTAAGCACTTTAGGCATAGAATTTTATCACGAAATTTTCACACAATCACGTAATCATATCATAATCCTCAAAATAATTATAAAACAATTATTTCTATCCCTGATTTGTGGTCAAAATATCACTATTCCGATTAGGCCCTAATTCGGGTTGTCACACATGGCCAACAGACACAGCCGTGTGCCATGGCCGTGTGATACTTAGCTAGCTACTAACTTAAGCCCACGGCTATATAACAAGCCCATGTGTCTTAATCGTGTGACTTTAAGAGGTTACTGCTTTGCATACATGGCCACAAGGCACGCCCGTGTTCCCTGACCGTGTGGCACAATGCAGGCTTGGTTTAAGCCAACTTGCCACCCCTTAAGCAACATTTATACCAAAAGTTTCAGCCAATACAATGCTCAAAACATGCTTCATTATAACTAAATCATCATCATTCAATAACCTATTCAAATCTATACCAAAACACATTAAAAATCTTATTACAACAACATGCCAAAATGCTTATTTCATAGCTCACTTATGGCAACTTCTAACTCATGCTTAAACTTACCATTTCCTTAACTTGGCATTTTTCAAAATGACCACCACATACAAGGCCATATAACCATTATAAGCTTACACAATTTGGCATTACCAACCAATACCAAAACTATGCACAACATATCATTTGCTAGCCAACTCTCATGGCATAACATATATACATATCAAAGCTTAAATACATAGACATTCTAGCCTATACATGCCATACTTAAAAATATTTACACTTTCAAAAGTACCAAAATGAGTTCGATAGTATGGTGACAATCCTCAACTATCCTTGAGCCTTCAGTAGCTACGATAACTGTAAAACAGACAGAAATCACACAGAGTAAGCTACAAAGAGCTTAGTAAGCCAAAAGCTACAAAGAGCTTAGTAAGCCAAATACAATTAGTCTAGATTAAAGCATATAACGTAAAAGTCAATAGCAAGAATTCACAACCATTTCACAGAGTAATTCATGAGCCTAACCATGCTTATTTGCTTGTATACATGTCATGTTTCATTTCCATGATTTCGTACATACTTCGCATTCACTGTTTCACAGAAACAGAGTCTTTCATATTCAGAAATTTAGTACGATACAGACATACCTGTATAGATTATACGTTTCACATATTCATTCCCATATCTCGTACTCTATCATCAGATGGTTCAGAAACGATACAGATACTCATAAACGGGTAGAATACCGACGTCCCGGACGTGGTCTTACATGTAATTCAGTATCGATGCCTTTGTCCCAGACAAGGTCTTACACGAAATCAGATACAATGCCGATGTCCCAGACATGGTCTTACACAAAATTAGATTGATGTCAACGTTCCTTTAGAAACATACAGAGCTTTTCAAATACTAGCATATTATCGAAATTTACTCAGAATTCATTCATCAGGCTCTCACAGCCATCCAATACAGATTATAACTAGTATATACAACATTCAATCAATTTAACACGTAATCGCATTTTGACTTACCTCGTACGGATTTCGGACGGAAACGAGTTGACTATTCAACTATTTTGGACTTCCCTCGATCTAAGTCCGATTTTCTTTGTTCTTAATCTAATACAACTCCAATTCAACCATTCAATCATTCATTTCATTCAAAATAATCCATGAACACATATTTAGGGCACTTTGCTTTTTAACCCTTACATTTTCACACTTTGACAATTTAGTCCATTTTTCACAAAATCACAAATATGCAAAATTCACCAAGACTATAGCCTGGCCGAATATACATAGCTTCCATACAAGCCCAAATAATATATTTAATTCACAATTTATTCCTTCAAAACCTCATTTTTACAAATTAGCCCAAATAGCTCTATTACATCAAAAATTCAAGAACAAAACATGATAATCACACATATATCTTTCATAATCCATATAAAAACATTACCAAGCTCATATAATCATTAATGACACATTTCATAATCTTTAATAGAAATAGAAATTCAGACATGGGTTTTGAAGAACACGAAGCAACGATCACAAAAACGTAGAAATTATCAAAAACCGAACAAAACTCATACCTTAATCAAGTAATCAAAGTGCCGAACCCTAGCAAGCTTATCTTCTCTTCTTTTTATTTCAATTTTTGGCAACAAAAGATGATAATGGACTATTTTATGCATTTGTTTTATTTAACTTATGCTTAATATGCTAATGACTAAAATACCCCTCCAATAAACCATTTAAATTGACATATAATAAGGTCATCTATGTCCATTATCAAAGTGAATGGAATAATATCCACATCCTCTCATTAACAAAAAAAAAAATTAAATAAACACTTTTAACAAAGAGCATGCAACTTTTACATTTTACGCGATTAGAAACAAACAAATTATATCACTAAAACTTCACAGATATAAATTCACATATCACAGACATAGAAAATAATATTAAAACATTTTTCAGAGTTAGATTTGTGGTCCCGAAACCACTATTCTGACTAGGGTCTAAATCGGACTGTTATGTTGTTTCTTACGGAAGCTCTTAAAATCGATTACGTATTCGTGCTATTTTTTAAAAACATTTATCCTTTTGAAAACTCGCGTCTTTTTCCTAATGCTAGCAGTATTAAAATAAAAGACATATAAAACCCTAAATTAAAAATAAAATCCAGAGAGGCCTTATTACATCAAAATACCCAAATTTAACTACTTATAAATTAAAAGATAAATATGGAAGCATAAGCTATTGTGTGGCCATCTTCGAGTCCCTCGCAGCACTGATCCGCCTAAGGATTAACTGCGCAAATAAACAGAAGGGTGAGTTTACGAAAACTCAGTGTGTAATCCCTTAATAAACTGTAGTCAAACATACAGTGAGCAAATATAGTATAGCCCTAAGCCTATATCAGTAACAGTGACAATATCAGTTTGGGTTTTAGCCTATCTCAATACAGAAACAGTCATGTATTTGGGCCTTGGCCCATTGTAGTAATAGTAAATAGTGCAGTAATAGTAATCAGTGCAGTAACAGTTTAAAACAGTATAAGTCCTACCCATCCAGCCTCTACACTCTAACTCCGTCCAACCTTACACTCCATGTAGGGATATAATAGACCCACCCATCCCTACACTCCAGAATTAGCACCAGTTGCGGCACCAAACAATAATATGCAGCTGGGTTGCCAGTAATTTAGGCTTGAAGCCTTTCAGTACACTTCCTCCGATCAATATAAACCCATCCCCATGCAATGCATCATACAATCATGTCATGTCATATCATAGAATCATATATGTATCCATTACAGTTTAAATAGCATGCTAAAAAAACGGCCATACTTTCACAAATATATATACATCACATAGGGGCAAAAGAGTCATCTTACCATATAAGGGCAAAATAGTCATTTTACCACCTAGGGGCATAACAGTCATTTATTTATTTAAGGTCCAGGTAGACTTACTGACCCAATAATAGGTCTACAGTAATCTCGGGCGACCCGTGCAAGTTTAATAGTTAAACAGTGCAAATGGGCCCAAGGCCCATAATGCGGGCCCATGTGGGCCCACGCGCCCGTGTGGCCCACTAAGACCAAAAATGGCCCTGGCCGTGTGAACTGCATAGCCTAGCCTGATAATC
Source organism: Gossypium anomalum (assembly GCA_025698475.1). Lineage (NCBI taxonomy): Eukaryota > Viridiplantae > Streptophyta > Magnoliopsida > Malvales > Malvaceae > Gossypium > Gossypium anomalum. The sequence goes on along the minus strand of CM046968.1, from coordinate 61,341,233 downwards.
TCCACACGTCCATGTGGTTTACCAGTGTGGGGCCCACGAGTCGGTGGGCCCCCACGGCCCATTTTAGCCCAATATGGCCCAAATCAGCCTAAGCCAATGAGATCGCTCATGGTGGCCTCTATGATCAAACACCCACATTTATGCACTCGGATTACCACATGAGCGAGCGCACGCCCGTGTGGCCTCAATGGTCATAGTTTTCGGCTTTTGCCAAACTACGATTTGGGCAGTGTTTACACACACCTTGCTTTGATTTGCCAAAAGAAGAGAATGCCCGCACTTCTGAATCCTACACTTAAATAATAGTCTTCAATTACACACTTAATCCAGTACCCAACCGCATATACACCATAATCCTAATCGTTAAACTCACACAACAACATACCTTCGAACTAGCCACGAAGAGAGATCCGTCCACTCTATGCCAACTAAGGACCTTTTCCTTCTCCTTCGAAAGTTTCTATGCACCAATCGAACATGGGTAAAAACTTAATCAACCGACATCAAATAACACTATACTAATACACTAAAAACATTCAATCGATACCCCTTACCTTGACTAAATCAACCGAACGCAAAGCTAAGCACTTGCAATTACCCCAAAAATCAACAAAAAGCAAAAGGAGAGGAGAGATGTAGTAAATGGTCAAGGTACTAAGATGAATGGATAACAAGAAGAGAGTGTTGAGAAAGAGAGGAGAAAAAAAAAAGCGTATTTGGTAAGTAAACAAAAGGAGAAGAGATGACAAGGGAAACGATTGGAGAGGGAGAAAGAGCAAAGAAGGGAAGAGAAGTTGTCGGTCAAGAAGATGGAGTAGTCGGTCAAGAAGGAAACCGAGAGAAGAACTTGTCAAATCCTGAAAGTGTTAAGAGGGAAACCAGTGAGGGTTCGGCCAAAGAGAGCAAGAAATTACTCATAAGAGGAAAGCAGTAACTGTAAAAATCAAATAGGCAAATCAGCAAGATACCCGAAAGGGACCTCAACGGTATTCAGCCATCAGAAAAAAAGAGAACATCTAGAGCAATCAAAAACTAAAAGTAAGTGAGAAAACCCACCTTAGCCGAACTTCTTGAGTGCCCACAAACCCAAATCAGCACACTACTTCCTCTCACTTCAACTTCCCACAATTTTCTCTTGAAATCTCTCTTCAAACCCTCCTCAAATCCCTCAACCGATCACTCCTCTATCCATATCCCATATTTCCTCCTAAAATCACTCCAACCTTCCCACTATTCAGACTTTTAATGAAACACAAACTCTAGCCGTCCAGTACTGCAAAATTTTAATCCCTTTGCGCATGTAAGGATTTGAACCTCAAACCTCTTGGAACATTCCACACGCCCCTATCCACTAGACCAGCAAGCCTTTTTTCATAAAATACCCGTATTTTTCTAAAAGCCTACTGACTAGAGATAGGGGTTTATCCATTAAAAACAAAACTTTTTGCACCTATCCAAGCTTGAATCCAAGACTTCTCAGACACTTCCTAGAACACTTAACCACTGAAACATATATAGATTTGTGTCACTTTCTTGCACAACTAAACATTTATGTGTTGCCTCCTAACTGTTCCCATGCTCAAGACCTGATACTTCTCGGCCCAAATTCAGGGCGTTACATTCTAAAACCATTTGACCTTAAGGTCTTACCACTTAAACTTAATAAATTGCTTATAAAACAAAAATCACTATGTCAAAAACCTTTTCAAAGTGACAATTAATTCGTAAATATTAAATATAATATTTATGAACTTACTCGTCAGATTTGGTGGCCTCGAAACTATTGTTTCCAACACCATTTAAAAACAGGCTGTTATAGAAACCCTTATTTAAATATGATCAGTAATATGCACGTTTTTTTAAGTAAAAGATTCCAAAATGACTTAATATTAGTTTCAAGCTTATGAAAGATCGATTTGCCACGGAATATTTTTTCGGAACATTATTAACAAGATGAGAATGACCTAAGTTAATTGATGTGATTATCCTAAGCCTATTCATGTTATTGTTGTTGAAATCTTGTGAATTCTGCTGCTAAATCCATCTCATCCATTTTAACCATTCATTTCATTTGCACTTAGGTTAACTTGCATTAGGGATCATTTTGCATCTAGTCATTTATTTTTTCCAACACTCAAAATTATTGTGTTTTTCTTACCAAATTTTTAATATTAATTTTCAAAATATTGATTAACATATATAGTCCTTATGGAGACGATAACTCTTGTACTTACTTATTACTTGATAACGATTGTGTACACTTGCACAAACCATGCATTACACATTATCCAATTTATAAAAATATAACATATAATTTATATCAGTCAATACATATTTTCACCCTATCCACATCACATATCACATTACAAACAATTCATACTATTTTACATTTTATTCACTTTTGTCCTCTATTTCGAGAATTCATATTCAAACTCAATCCAATAGTTAAATTTATCACCACATACTCCTCTTGACATTCCCACATGTAGATAACATAAAAATGCAATCAATTAAAATGACCCTAAATCATAAATGTATAAATCGAGATTTTGTGCGTCACTTATCAATGATTTTCTCTTTTCTTTCCCCCACGACGATTCGATGTTGCCGTTAGCTATAAATAATCATAGAACATATCACATCATCAGATACCAGTCGAATCAAAATCAAACGTAAAATTTTACATATTTTGCAAATTATTCAATTTAGTCCTTAACCGCCACCATACGTGTCAACGTCTGGACTGGAAATACTACAACAAAATGGAAAATAAATAAAACAATGATGTTCGCAAGTATAGAGGTCAAACTGTACTATAAAAGAATGTTATAATGAAACTCTCCAGGAAGTATTCTGAGGATCGCACCCAAGTGAGGTTGAATTAAACTTAAATTACTTTTCTACACTAATAGGGCTAAATAGTAATAATCTATAATTAAATTACGAACAACCAACTTAAACGTGATGAACCAAAATAACATAAATAAATAAAAATAAGATAACCAAATAAAAATTGAAATTAAATCCAATTAAGCAGATGGAAGATTAACTCACTTCAGTGTTCCTAATTAACTTTAGAACTCAAGTTTTATCGAGTTACCAATTGATTAACTAGTTATTACCTCTCAGCCTCTAACTAATTAACTAATAAACTTCATTTCCTAGGGTTTAATTACACATAATGTAAGCCAACTAAATCCAATCTAAACCCTAATTTATTTGTTAATTATTCACACACCCACTCGTTAATCTCCCTAAGAAAACTAGCCTTTATGGATTTAGATGCAATTACCCCTAATTTCATATTTAACATAAAAAGTAAAATTTGTGCGTGAAAGTAGAATTTCCGTTAATAGTTGAAAAGATAACTCCGATTACGATTGGAAACCGAAAAGAGATTAATTAAATAAAAAGCACTCATTGGGCCACATGTACAATTTCATAGCCATGTCCTCGATCAATTGGCAATAGCACCAGCTAATCCAGCTCTCAAGCTACTATCCAATCCATTGTAGAATATTTGTAGTTGCAACCATTCTTGCATTTCGTGATGTGGGCACATTCTTAATAATGATTTAAAATGTTCTCATGCTTCGTATAAGTTTTGGTCTTCAAATTGCTTGAAGTTAGCAATGTCGCGGCTTAATTGAATAGTTTGACTAATGGGGAAAATTTTGTGTAAACATTTCGCCGCTAGTTCGTCCCACGTTGTTATAGAACTAGATTCTTGTGAATCCAACCATTTTTATCCATTTTTACGAAGCAAGAAGGGGAACAACTAAAGATGGATGGCATCATTGGTAACCCCACTATACTTGAACATAATATAGAGCTACAGAAATTGCTTTAAATGTTTATTTGGGTCTTCCATCATATTACCTTGGAATTGAAAATTATTTTGGATCATCTGGATGGTAGCTGTCTTGATTTTAAAATTATTAGAGTTGATCGTCGACCTCTCAATATTGCCTCAGTCTGCATCTAAAGTAGGTAGCGCGTATTCGTACAATGTTCGCTCTTGTCGAGCCATCAGTGACTCTCTTCAGTGTTGTCCTTTTGGTTCTAGTGGTTCATCAAACAGAGGGTTTTCCCGAGGTAAGTCAACTAACACTGGTGGATTACTTTGCATTTGTTGACAGTTTCGCCTTAGAATTATATCCAGTTCAGGATTTGGCTCAATTGGGATGATTTCGCTTTGAGTTATACACTAAAATCAAAGAGATTAAAATAAAATTAGTAGCCTAAAATTAAATAAAAGAAAAATAACTAAAATTGAAATTCGTATCTATAATTTTAAATTTTCCTATTTATCTTATTAATATGTAGAAAATAAAATTTCAGTTTAATGCTGAAATCTCCTTGACAACAACGACTTAACTTGACTATTGCCACACATGCGAACGTCTGGACTGGAAATATTGTAGCAAAATAAATAGTAAATAAAACAACGGTGTTCGCAAGTATATGACTCAAATTGCAATATAGAAAAATGTTACAATGAAAGACTCCGAGAAGTATTCGAAGGATCTTACCCAATGGAGGTTGAAATAAACTTAAATTACTTTTCTACACTAATAGGACTAAACAGTAATAATCTAAAATTATATCACGAACAACCAAATGAAAAGTGGTTAACCAAGATAACATAAACTATATAAAATTAAGACAATCAAATAACAATCAAAATTAAATCCAATTTAGTAGAAAGAAGAATAACCCACTTCATTGTTCGTAATTAACTTCAGAACTCAGGTTTTATTGAGTTAGTGATTAATTAACCAATTATTAACTCTCGGCCTCTAACTAATTAACTAATGGACCAATACACGTTTATCTCTCGACCTCACTTTCTTAACTTGGATAAATTATAATTTACTCGGTAAATTTATCTCTTGATCCCGTTTATCCTAAATTACTTCCTAGGGTCATCACTTCCTAGGGTTTAATCGCAAATAATTTAAGCAACTAAACCGAATCTAAACCATAATTCGTTCGTTAATTATTTACACATCCGCTGTAACATCCTGAATTAGGGTCTAGTCAAAATAGTGGTTTTGAGACCACAAATTATGATTATTTAATGGTCCAGGATATGATTGCATGATTGCGTGATATTTTTATGAAGAAATTCTATGCCTAAAATGTCCAATTGGAAGTTAAGGACTAAATTGAATAAGTTGTAAAATATGTGTTCTAGAAGCTTCAAGCATAAAATTGCATTGGATTACAAATTAGAAGGTCTTAAATAGCAATTTGACCAATATCTATAATTTTGGACAAAAATGGGCATGAATAGTGAAAATTTGAAAGAAAGGCCTTAAGGGCATTTTTGTCTTTTGGTTAATAAAAGACTAAAAAGGGGAAAATAAGTCAAAATTAGTTCATCTTCTCTATGTACCAGCCGAATTTTACAAGGGCTCCATAATTAGGTTTTCAACTTTCCAAGCTCAATAGTAAGTGCATCCTAGCCCCGTTTTTAATGCTCTTTACATTTTTGAAAACCTCGTAACCCGATTTACCTATTTCTAGCCATATTTTGAAGTAGGATTCATGTTTTAAATTTGACCCATGTGTAACATGCATGTGTTTTAATTTTTGATGGAAGAATATGAAAGTTTGATGTGTGTTTAACATCTTTTACTAAGTGATTTTTAGTGAAAACACCTAAAAAGACTTGTTTGTAAAAGGTGTAAAAATGAGTAGCAAAAATGTGATATAAATGAAAATATGGGCTGATAGGAGCATGGTATAGGTTCGGCTAGGCTTGGGTAACTAAGAAAATGTATGCATTTCATTTTACGAGCCCAGGGACTAAAGTGTAAATAAGTGAAAAGTTAAGGGTAAAAAGGTAATTTTACCAAAGTATGTGTTATACGTCAATTTGAAAAATTAATGTATTGAGCAAGTTAAATTTGGCATTATAAACATGATTCGGGTCTTAATCGAGGGAAAAATAAATTTTACGAGGATTAGGCTCATTTCTATCATTTTGTACCGAGGTAAGTTCATGTGTAGATAATGCAATATTGTATCATGTTTTAATGCTTTATTAATGTATGAATTTCTATGTTTGATTTTTATAATGAGTGCATGAACGATATTATGGTCAATGAGAATGACATTGTGAACGAGTTCGATAAATAGGTGATATCAAGAAAACTCCCGTTTGAACCTTAGGAATAATTTAGGATACAATGTGACATGTCATTAGGAATTATATGACTTCAGCTCATGAGATATGTGATGAATTTATTTATATGAATCCGGGTGCTGGTCTTATATATCTAATAGTAGCTGGGTAGCCCGGCATGTGTTGCGGGTACCTATCAGCTTGTGTGAGCAACCCGTGTAGTTACGTCCTGACTGTCAGCTTGTGTGAGCAAGCCTGTGATTAGCTCGAGAGTGAGCAATATGTGATATGTGATATGAGGTAGCATGTGGATACATATGAAGCACTACGTACAAGCTTTCTGTGTATCCGATAGTATTCCAAGTGTTCAACGGGTAAGTTAGTGGGTTATTCAACAAATAAGTCAATGATGAAAAAATATGAGAATGTGCTACGAGTTGTTACAGGTATGTACGTAAAATTCATGAGTAAAGAACTCAATATGCCATGAACATGTGGTAAGAGTGTAAGTAAGAAAGTTAAGCTTACGAGACTTGATAACATATATGAAACTTTACCTTATGTTAATTGTATGAGTTATGTTGCTTGTTATTTGCATGTGAACTTACTAAGCTTTATGCTTACTCCCCTTTCCTTTCCATTTCTTATAGTGTTGCCAAGCTAGCTTGAGAGTCGAATGAAGTCGGAGCTCGATTCACACTATCAACTTAATCTTTGGTATAGTAAATCTAAGCATTTTGAGTATGGCATGTATAGGAACTTTGTCTTTTTGTTATATGTCATATTGATTTAGCCAAATGTGTTGGCTTATAATGATATTTGATTCATTTTGTGTAAAGCCATGAGATATGGCTTATAATGTTTATTGGGTTGTACACCTATTTATTCAAGCATGCATGTGCCTATGTAATTGTGATGTGGTCATGTGCATGTGATGGGATGTGTTGTGGTAATGTATGTGTGATGATAACTATGTTTTAAATGAGAATTGGTAAGTTGGGCTTAACAAAGTATAACATATTGTGTATTAAATGAGCTAAGATGATAATGCCATAATCATGATTTGTTTGAAGAGTTTCAAGTGTTTACTATGTTATGTTAATTGTCTTTGAGGTCATGTATGTGCTTGTGCAATTAAGGGTGACAATTGGCTTGGAAAATAGCCTCAAGGTTGTCTACATGGGTAGACACATGGGCATGTGTCTAGGCTATGTATGACACACGGTTTGCCCCATGGGCGTGTAATCTAGCCGTGTGTCCCCTACACCCTAATTAATGTAAAATAGAATGCCAGTAATAAACAAACAGGTAGAGATAAGGCTGTGTGTCTAAATCGTGTAGAGGACACAGCCGTAAGACATGGGCGTGTGCCCAGGCCGTGTGCAATCTGCACTTAAATTTTAGAATTTAATTCACCACACGGCTTAAGGAAGCGGGCGTGTGCCTTGGCCGTGTGCCCCTAATTTGGTGATGACATCATAAATAGAGAGCTCCACGGGCTAGAGACACGGGAGTGTCCCAAGCCACATGGGCATGTGAGATCACACGGCCCATCCACATGGACGTGTGGCTCTCCAAATCATGAAAAATTTTCTAAGTGTCGTAAGAGTTCCAAAATTTCTCGATTTAGTCCCGAACCATCATCATTGTATGTTTTGGGCCTTGTAGGCCCATAAAAGGAACGATATGAATGTGAACGAAAAGTTTTAAATTTGAATGGAAATTCATGACTCGGTTTTCAATGAATGACTATGTTTATGTCCGGCAACGCCTAGTACCCTGTTCCGGCGTCGAATATGGGTAATGGGTGTTACATACGCTCGTTAAATTCTCTGAGGAAACTAGCCTCTCATGGATCTAGATGCAATTAACTCTAATTTCATATTTAACATATAGAGCAATAAATTAAATAAGAATAAGGAACAAGAAAATAAATTCTTTTCGATGTCGATTTGCGTGAGAAAGCAGAATTTCCTTTAATGGTTGTGAAGATAACTCCGATTGTGATTGGAAACTGAATATAAATAAATAAAAACTACTTAATTAAAAGCTTGGATTGAAATTAAATCCAAGTTAAACAAAGAAAAAATATTGTTTTAGGAATAAATTTAAATAAAATAAAAACCCTAAAACTAACTAAATGGCTCACTTGGCATACCAACATGTTAATTACCAATATGTTTAATTCTAACTTGTTCACTAAATATTCAGTCATACAATACTTTTAAGAATTAAACACATGCAACTATATAACCATGCCATTTAATTCGGTTCTAGAGTCTACTTACTCATTCATATACGCTTCGGCCCCCAGGCTCGTTTTCAATTATTTTGTATGATAAGATACATACTTTATTCATTTCAATTCATATATGAATTTTTTCATATCCATTCCTAGAAAACTCTCGACTTAACTTCTCGTAATGGCTCGATTTTAGAAACTCGCTACAAAATTAAATTTTCTGACACCAGTGGAAAATAGGTCATTAGACCACCAATCCAATAATTAGAGCATGTATAGCCACATCATCCCTTTTGAAAAAATCTAAAAAATATTTCTCTTCTACCTTACACAAGTCAACCTTTCCTTCACCAATGTACCATTATTATCTTGCAATAACTCTATAGTGATATTGTTTTTTCCAATCATTAGGAAAAGCATGGAAATATTTGAATTTGAATCACCAACTTTCAACCAAAAAACTTTCACCCTTTTTTTTTCCATTTTTCCTCTTCGTTCTCAACAATCATGTTAAAATTAAGCTTGAACCTCCCAAACTCCTTCTTATATAAGACCAAATCAATGCCATTATCCCGTAGTTTCTCAAGCTTGGCACAAATATAATTTCTGCAATTGAACTTCCTGATCAGTGTTACATCTCCAACTACTTAATTTACTAAACCAATTTGCTTTCTATATCACATTTGCTCGCCCCATCTCTCCCCAGCTACCCTTATCCACCACTTCATTGTCATTATGAGAAGAACATTTGTTTTCCAACTTAAATTTATGTCGATGCCATTGTTCAGAAGCAACTTGAGAAAATCTTTGTTTACCATCCATAAAAGATTGTTACTAGCAACTATCAAATATAAAATCTCACAACACTCCCGTCTTTGACTCCTCTTCAAGAGTGACTAATTTTATTGTTATTTGGGCCCTTAATCAACATGTTAATTAAATTTTAGGGAAATTTGTCAATTGAAACATCCTCCTTATAGTCCCATAGAACCACCAATCCTCCCCTTCCAAGTTAGTCCACCATAAAAAAAATTTCAAATTTTAGTTGAAATGAACATCTTTCATCCTGTCTCTCTAAACTAGTGTTTAAATAATAAAAAAAGTCTAAACTTAGCTTGAATTAAAGTACAATGTCTTGTTGTGCAAGAACTTCCTAGTGGTTGTCGAGACCTCTACATTTCCAACTTAAAATTTTCATTACAGATGATTGACCCCATCAATAAGACCTGTCGACATAGAGTTGTGATAAGCCTTAGTGTGCTCATCTTTTACCTCTACTGAATCCATGGCAGAAACATTAGAAGCAAAATTTGGCTCAATCTGAGTTCTATTCTTCCTATCCAACTAGCCCATTGGGTGATACTCTTTATCAAGGTACAATTCTGTCCTGAAATGGTCTCAAGATTTCACTAATTTACCGATCCCAACTAGCTCCCTATCAACCCCTATTATGATACCTAAAATACTATAAACTTTTTTCACAAAATTTGAATTATTTTCCAATTCCATAAACACTTATATGAATTTATAATTTTCAGATTTCATAATACCCACACTTGACTGGCACAAAGCCTAACAAATTGCACGAAATGGGCCCACGCACCAGTGTGGCCCAGATAACCTAGCACATGGCCAACCACACGCCCGTGTGGCTTACATAACCCAACACACGGCCAGTCACATGACTATGTGACTCACACGGCCGTGTGACGTCATCTGTGTAACAGCCTAGTTTTATCTAAATTAGAACAGTGGTTTCGAAACCACAAATATGAGGTTGAAAAATTAATTTAATATTACTTTTGGTATTTACAGCATGTGAATATATATGTGTGAAAATTTCATGAGCTAATTTTATCATTTATTAGCTCAATTTGAGAAAAATGACTTAATCGCGTAAAATGCAAAAGTGGCATTCTATATGTTAAATGTCTTTAATTGCTATGGTTGATTAAATGTGAGGTCCTTATGATGTAATTAGACCATTGATAGTGGAATTTGACATAAATGGTCATCCATTATAAATTTGATTAATATTTTAATTAAGGGCATTTTAGTAATTGTGTAAATAAAGGTTAATTAAATAAAACTAAATCCAAATTTAGGCCATCTTTCTTCTTCTAGCCGAAAATAAGAGGTGAAAAACACCATTGTTAGGACTTGAAGGTTCGGCCATTGCTCTTGCTAATTGTAAGTTCATTTTTGCTCGATTTTAAATGATTTTTATGTTTCTGTGATCGTTGCTTAGTAATCTAGCTAGCCCGTACCCTAATTTCTGAAATTGTTGATGAATTTGTGAGTTGCCATTGATGAATGCTTTAGCTTTTGAATGATTGTTGATGAATTTTGAAAGCTTGATGATAGATATTGAAGTTTTGTAAAGTGATTTTTAGTGAAATTGCATAAAAGGGACTAATTTGTGAAAAGTGTAAAATGTGTGTTTAAATGTGTGAAATATTGATAAATATGGGCTGTTATGGAGCCTATAGATATTCGGCTAAGCATGGATTAAATTGAATTGTGTGAATTTGATGCATTTGAGAAATAGGGACTAAATTGAATAAATGTGTAACTTTAGGGGCTATAGTGCAAAAATGCCCAAATACGTGCTTGTGGATGAAATTGAATGTGTTGATAAATAAAAGAGTTAATTTTGAATGTATATAGATCCAGAACGAAAGAGAACATATTTAGATCGGGGAAAATCGAAAGTTGACGAATAGTCGATCCGGTTCCTCTATTCCGACTATGAGGTAAGTTCATATGCAACTAAGTGTATTTAAATTGAATTATATGTGTTTACCTACCATTGAGTTGTTATGAATATGAACAAGTAATTACGATCAAGAATCTATGAAGTTATGACATCCGAAAGTCCCGTACGAACCTTAGGAATAGTATAGGATACGAATGTCATGACATTAGGTTACCGAGATGTGATTACATGTAAAACCATGTATGGGACATTGGCATTGTATTAAGATTACGTGTCATCATTAATTGATTTCGTGTATGACCCTGTCTAAGATGTGGCATTGATATGTGATAACATGTAAGGCCATTTTTGGGATATGGCATTGTATGAGCTATATGTGTTTGCTGAGTATCCTTAATGATTCCAAATGGTTCAACGAGCAAGGTCAAGTTGAGAAAGAATATGTAAATAAGCTAAGTGACTCAGGTACGTACAAGATTCATAGAGTATTGAGAAGTGAAGTAAATGATGAATTTAATTAAGACATTGAATATGTGATCAATGAGAAAGGTTTGAGAACTTATGTGTGATTAGTTATGTTTATCATATTTGAATTTATATGCAAAGGTTCATATGATAGCTTTATTTACATATGGCTTACCAAGCTTTTAAAGCTTACTTTGTGTGTTCTTTCCATGTGTTATATATTATCGAAGCTAGCTCAGACTCGAGGATCGTCGGGAAACGTCATTACACTATCAATCATCTCGTTGGTAATTTTGAAGCTTTGTATATATGGTATATGGCATGTATAGGCTAGTGTCATCTTGGTATGTTATGAGTTATGATATTAGCCATGAGATTTGGCTTGTAAATGTTGATGTGTATGGCCATTAAAGTTGGCTTGAATTATGTGTCTAATATGTGATACATGTAATGTATATAATGCCTTATGTGATGGTTTGTTTTGGCATATTACTTATGGTTGTTGTGATGATTATAAGTTTGCTTAAGTAATTAGTTGTTATATGGTAAGCTAATGCTAGAATTGATGATATGTTGTGGCTTGGCTTTGAGATGATGAAATGGTACATTTTGAAGCATGAAATAGGTTATAAATTGATGAGTAAATGCATTTAGAAGATAAGCAAGTTTGGTGATTTTGGCATATTGGTATGGTATGTCTTGGTTATGGAATTGAGTAGTTGAAATGGTTGTGAATAGATGGTTTGAAATGTATATGCAATAGCATGTTTTGGATGCTTATATATGTGTTGAAATGGTTCCATTTTGGTTGCTAAGTGTGCTTGTAGAAAGGGTGGCAAATTGGCTTTGCAAATGGCTTGTTTTTTTCCACACTAGCAAAGACACGGGCGTGCGTCTCAGCCGTGTGCGACACACGGTCATGCTACACGGTCGTGTGTCCCCTGGGGTGCCCTTCGAATTAAAGTCAGTATACCCTATAGGTTTGGCACGGCCTAGACACACGGGCGTGTCTACAGGCCGTGTATGGCACACGGGTTGGCACATGGGCGTGTGGTCGGCCGTATGACCCAAGTCAGTAACCTCCCAAGTTTTCCCATGGCCATGACACACGGGCGTGTCTTCGGGCGTGTGGTGCAAGTCAATATGTATGCCCTATTTTAACACGGCCTGTGACCTTTATATATTTGAAAATTTTTTAAGTTTCCTAAAGTTTGTAAATGTTATCAGTTTAGTCCCGAACCACTTCTAAGCATGTTTTAAGGTCTCGTAGAGCCTTATAAGGGACAATGTGAATGATTTGAATGAGTTTTATATATGAATGCATAAATGAATACATTATGTATGTGAATATTTTGTATTGATCGATAATGCCTCGTAACCCTATTCTAGCAACGGATACAGGATAGGGGTGTTACAGTCTGCCAGTTTCGAATTTTCATGAAATTTCTAGATTTTTGTGACCTTTCTTAGTATCTAAGGGTTCTAACACACACCTTATTGCCTTTGGGATGTTGGCACTAAAGTAGCAATCCAAGTTCCCGTACATGACATCCAAGACCAAACGAATTAGCAACAAATAGCGGCACCAAAATCAGCCCCTAAACTAGCATTTGGTCACTTACCCAGAAAAGAATTGGTTTCACTAAAACTGACTTGTTGAAGGAGTAATCGTTGCAGGACCCACCACTAAAAGGAAAAAAGATCAAAATCAAATATTAAAGAATAACTAAACCCCTATCCATCACACAAAAATGAATTAATTAACCTTACCACCGAAGAATGCACTTATGAGACTTACACTAGGACGAAAATACAAATTCCTCGCTCAAAAGATGACACCACAGCAATAATATGCCATAAAACAATAGTAGAGAAATGGGAAAAGAAGAATAAAGTTTGAAATTGCAATTATGAAAAAAAAAAAAAAGAGAAAGGAAATGAACAAGGGAAAAACGACAAAGAGAGCTTACAGAATTTTTAAAGAGAAAGGAAATGAACATGGGAAATGAGCAAGTTTACAAATATATAGAGTTTTTCAAGACTTGCTAACATAATGAAGATCTATATCAATCTATATTAAAAAGCAACTAAACTAGTTGAATACAATAGAATAATAATAAACAAGGTAAACGAAGACTGTTGGAAGCTAAGTCTTCTACATTCTAATCCAATCCAACTTTCTAAATCCAAAGGATTAGATACGCTCAAATCAATCTGATCTGATTCTCCAAATATGTTTCCCTAAATGATACAATCTTAATTGATGGTCTAGATACAATCCACATTATCAACACAACCCAAAAATTTAATTCGGTAAATTGTAAATCACCTAAATATGAAAATTGTTTAGTCTGTCAGAGTGCTTCAAGAAGTGTAACACCCCTAACCAGTATCTGTCGCTAGACTAGGGTTAAGAGGCATTACCGGACAAATCGAAACAATTCACATTCATTTCATAACCAACATAACATTAAAGTCACACATCATTATAAAGCCTCTTACGTAGGTCAATGAGGCCTTAAACAAGCTTTAAAAAGGGGTCGGGACTAAACCAAGCTCATACAAAATCTTTCAAAACTTAAACATTTTTCTAAGTTGCAAAGGTCACACGCCCGTGTGAATTGGTCGTGTGCTTCACAAGACAATAGACACTCCCGTGGGTCTAAGCCGTGGCAAAACAGGGCATACATACTGACTTATCCATACGGCCAAAGACACGCCCATGCTCCTTGGCTGCGGTCGAAACTAACTTGGGTCACACGACTAACCAAACGCCCATGTGTCTAGCCCATGTACCCTTCGAAATAGCCACACACGCCCATGTACCAAGGCTGTGTGCCTTACGCAGCCACCAGACACGCCCGTCTGTCTAGGCCATGCTCAAGACTGACTTGCTTCTAAAAGAAACATTAAAGGACACGGTCAAGACACACACCCGTGTGGGCAAATATAGGCCATTTGCAAGCCCAATTTGCCACCCATTTCGGTCATACCTACAAGTCAAAAATCAAAGCACAATTACACCATAATCAACCACAAAACATACATCCTTCATGTCATATAACCACCAACCAATATCATCATTATCATCTAAACCAAAACATACTAAAATCACATAATCAACTTACCAAATTGAACATTTCTTACTAAGCCATTTAAGCACATCAAAACATACCATTTTTGAACACAAAACATATACCAAAATTCATTCATAATCACATCCATAATCAAGCCATATCGCATGGCTAGATATACACATTACAAAACATAATCTAATACTTCTAGCCTATACATGCCATACTTCAATAATCACATTTTCAAAAGGTACCAAATTAGATTTCGATAGTGTGGTCATGATCCTCGTCGATCCCCTAGCTTCCGGTAGCTTTGATAATCTATAAAACAATTGAAAACACACACAAAGTAAGCTTTCCAAAGCTTAGTAAGCCATATACAAATAAACTCATCACCTAAGATGTTTCCAAACGATTTTATTTATATATCTCATGGCAAAACATAATCACATATCCATAATTCTCATAAAACTCAATTGTTCATAAGTAGCTTACACTTAACACATTTCATATGTTCACATACAAACATATACTTACCTTTCATTCTTAATCATAGTGTATATTACAAACGTACCTGAATTTATTACTTACTCACATAACCATTCATTTCTAGGAATGCCCGTTGAACCGTTCAGAATCAATAAGGATACTCGGATAGCTCGGAAAGCTCGAACAATGCCTATGTCCAGATGTGGTCTTACATGTAATCAAATATCGATGTCACTGTCCTAGACAGGGTCTTACACAAAATCAAATATGATGCCCATGTCCCGGACATGGTCTTACACGTAAATCATAAGTCGATGCCAATGCCCCAAACTTAGTCTTACACGAAAACACATATCGGATCCTATGTCATGACATATATATCCTAACTATTCCTATGGTTCATACGGGACTTTTTGGACTTCGAAACTTTGTCGATACTTTCTTGGATATCTCATACTTAACTCATATAATCATTCATCATTTTTGAGAGCATATAAACAATAATAATTCAATTCAAAACATATTTATTTGTATATTGACTTACCTCGTATGAATTCGAACGAACGGAATCGACTACTCGACGACCTTCGATTTCCCCTGATCTAATTCCTTTTTCTTTTGTTCTTGATCTAAATAAATTCAAATTTAACTATTTTATTCAAAAAAATTGTTCAAATCAATCCATAAACACACATTTAGGGAATTTTACAAATTAGCCCTCACATTTTCACATTTTAACACTTTAGTCCCTAATCACAAAAATCACAAAATATAAAAAATTTCCATATACCCATGCTTAACGGAATTTTCATAGTGTTAATATAAGCCCACATATTTCATTTATTTCACATTTTAGTACCTCAATTTCTTATTTTCACAATTTAGCCCAAATTACTCAAATTCATAAATTCAAAGATAAACCATGTTAACCGAACTTCAATCTTCCATATACTATCATCAAACTTCATAAAACTCATAGTTTCATCAATGGCTCAACTCAAAGTCATCAAAAATTTTAGAAATTAAGACATGGGCTTGATAGAATACGTAGCAACAATCACAAAAACATAGAAATCATCAAAAAACGAATCAAAACACATACCTTAATCACCAAATCTCTTAGCCAAACCCTAGAACTCTTTTTTTTTTCTTTTCTTCTTTGTATTTTTGGCTATGGATGATAATGGATGAACAAATTTTGATTTTTGTTTTAATTAATCATGACTTAATACATAAATTACAAAATTAACCTTAGCTATTTCATTAAAAATTCCACTAACTATTGTCCATACTTGTCCATTCATTAAACAAATGGTCCATTTAAAACATAAGGAGCTCACATTTAATAAGCCATAGCATATAAAAACCTTTATCAAATAGCATATTACTTTTACATTTTACGCGATTAGGTCCTTTTTATCAAATCGGGACACAAACGATAAAATTTTCACACGAAACCTTCACACATATTAATTCACATATAATAAGAACGAAAAATAACATTAAAATATAAATATTTTTCTAACTTAGATTTGTGGTCCCAAAAGCACTATTCTGACTAGGGTCTAAACCGGGTTGTTACAACTCTCCCCCCTTAGGGATTTTCGTGCCCGAAAATCTTACCGTTGAACAGATTTGGATATTGCTGTCTCATAGCATCTTCAGGCTCCTACGTAGCCTCTTCAATACTGAGTTGATGCCACAATACTTTAACAAATAGAATTTTCTTATTTCACAATTCTTTAACCTTGCGTGCCAAGATATGGATCGGTTCTTCTTCATAGGACATATCAGACTGAATTTCTATCTCAGACAGAGAAATCACATGCGAGGGATCGTATCTATATCGTCGAAGTATCGATACATGAAATATGTTATGGATTTTTCTAACTCAGGTGGCAACAATAATCGATAAACAACTGGCCCGATAGCTCAATAATTTCATACGGCCCGATGAACCTCGGACTCAATTTGCCTTTTCTACCGAATCGAAGTACTTTTTTCCACAGAGATACTTTTAGAAACACTTTGTCACCGATCTCAAATTCAATATCTTTTTGTTTCAGATCTGCATATGATTTTTGACGATTGGAAGCTACTTGCAAATTATCTCGGATCACTTTCACTTTCTGTTCAGTCTCTTTAATCAAATCAACCCCGTGAATCCTATTCTCTCTTAGCTCAGTTCAATACCAAGGTCTTCTAAATTTTCTACCATATGAGGCTTCATACGGTGCCATTTTAATGCTCGATTGAAAACTATTATTGTATGCAAATTCAATCAATGGTAAATACTGTTCCAACATACCTTCAAATTCAAGAATGCAACATCTTAACATATCCTCAAGTATCTGAATAATCCGCTCGGTTTGACCATCCGTATGTGGGTGAAAAGCAGTACTAAAAATGCAAGTTCGTATATAATGCCTCTTGTAGTTTCTTCTAAAACTGTGAGTACATCTCGGATCTCTATCTGATACAATAGACAATGGCACACCGTGCAATCTCACAATATCATAAATGTATAACTCAGCCAATTTATCAAACGAGTTATTAGATCGTGCTGGAATAAAATGAGATGATTTCGTCAATCAATCAACCATAACCCAATAACATCTTTCTTTCATAGAGATAGGGACAAACCTGAAACAAAATCCATCTTCACTCTATCCCATTTCCACTCTAGAATCATAATTGGTTGTAACAAACCAGATGGTACCTGATGTTCAGCTTTAACTTGCTAACAAATCAAACATTTTGAAGCAAAGTCACAGATATCTCTTTTAATTCCAGACCACCAGTAATGCTGTTTCAAATCATTATACATTTTTGTACTACCCGGATATATAGATAAAAGACTGTTGTGAGCTTCATTCAAAATCATTTGAATCAACTTTGGATTTCTCATAACACAAATCCGATCTTGGAATCTCAAAAATCATTACCATCAACTCTAAATTCTGAATCAGAATTCAATTCACACTGAGCTCGTTTTGCTATTATTTCATTATCAACTTTTTAAGCATCAATAATCTGTTGTAAAAAAAACAGTCTCACTTTCAATTCGAATAAAATCGAACCATCATTAGATATAGACAACTGAACATTCATAGCATGTAATGCAAATAATGATTTTTGACTTAAAGCAACAGCGACAACATTTGCTTTTCCCAGATGATAATCGATCACAAGCTCGTAGTCTTTTAACAGTTCTACCAGTCGCAGATTCAAATATTTCTGAGTCATCAGATATTTCAAACTCTTATGATCCGAATATACATGAAATTTCTCACTAAACAGATAGTGGAGCCAAATCTTCAAAGCAAACACAATAGCTGCCAATTTTAGATTGTGCGTCGGATAGTTCTTTTCGTGCGGCTTCAACTGTCTCGAAGCATAGACTATAACTTTTCCTTCTTGCATCAAAACGCAACCCAGACCATTCAATGAAGCATCACTGTAAATCACAAATTCTTTACCCGATTCTGGTTGTACTAACACCAGAGCTTCAGTTAATAGGGCTTTCAACTGATCAAAGCTTTTCTGACACTTTTCAGACCATTCAAATTTCACAGCTTTTTTAAGTAGTTTCGTCAACGAAGTCGTAATCATTGAAAAGCCTTTTACAAATCGTCTATAATAACCAGCAAGTCCCAGAAAACTACGGACTTCGAAAACATTTCTCGAAGGCTTTCAATTTAAGATAGCTGAAATCTTGCTCGGATCAACTTAGATACCAGATGCTGACACAACATGTCCCAAAAAACTGACTTCTTGTAACCAGAATTCACATTTGCTAAACTTCACATACAATTCCTTATCTCGTAAAGTCTGTAGCACTATTCTCAAATGCTACGCATGTTTAGTTTCATCACGCAAATAAATCAAAATGTCATTAATAAATACAACGACAAATCGATCTAAATATGGTCTGAAAATTTTGTTCATCAAATCCATAAAGATAGCAAGTTTATTCGTTAATCTGAATGGCATAACTAAAAACACATACTGTCTGTACCTCGTTCGGAAAGCAGTTTTTGAAATGTCTGAATCTTTTACTCTCAACTGATAATAACCCGATCTCAGATCTATATTTGAAAAGACGGTAGCTTTTTTCAATTGATCAAACAAATCGTCAATTTTGGGCAAAGGATATTTGTTCTTGATAGTCACTTTTTTCAACTGACGATAATCAATGCACATTCTCATCGTACCATCTTTCTTTTTCACAAATAGAACAGGAGCACCCCAAGGTGAAAAATTTGGTCTTGCGAATCCTCTATCAGTTAACTCTTGCAACTAAGATTTTAATTCTTTTAATTCGATCGGAGCCATTCTATACAGAGCTATCGAAATCGGAATAGTTCCCGGTACTAACTCAATACCAAATTTAACTTCTCGTATCGGAGGTAATCTCAAAAGTTCTTCAGGAAACACATCAGGGAATTCACAGACAACAGGCACTGATTCAACTTTCTTTTCTGACACTTTCGAATCGATTACATAGGTAAAGTAGGTTTCATAACCCTTTCTCACAATACTCAGAGCTTTTATTGACGAAATTACAGCCGGTAACCCATTCAAATCATTAGATTCAATTCGAACTATTTCATTATTCTTGCATCTTAAATCAATAGTTTTCCATTTGCAATTCACAATAGCATCATGCAAAGTTAACCAATTCATACCCAGAATTATATCAAACTCATCAAAGGGTAATAACATCATATCAGCTAAAAAACAAATGTCTCGAAACATTAACAGACAATTCTTGCACACTTTGTCAACTAAGACACTTTTACCTAGGGGGTTCGATACTCTAATCACGAATTCAGTAGACTCTACAGGAAAAGCTTACTGTTTACTAAGTTTATGCATATATAAGAATGTGTTGATTTGGGATATATCAATGCAATCACAGAAGTATCATAAAGTGTGAAAGTACAAGTTATAACATCCCGAGATGAAGCTTCCTCACAAGCTCAGATGGCATATGCTCTGGTAGGTACGCGAGCCTCAGATCTAATAGTCGTATCTTTAGTTCCCCTCTGGCTGCCACTTACATTTACCGTATTTCTGGGAGGTCTAGTTTTAGTTGAAGTGTTACTCGGTCTCGAATTTTACACAATCTCTTTCTCAATAGACTCGGGACAATCACGAATAAAATGATCTAAAGATCCACATTTGAAACAAGCCCGATCATATGGTTTACAAATGCCAGGATATCTTTTACCACAGTGTTTACACTCAGGCCGATCAGATCTGGCATTTCCAACACTAGCAGCAGAAGTAGCTGGAGCTCTAAAGCTCGAATGTGATCTTGCACGATCTCTACTCAAACGTCCCACATTAGCCTTTGAGTGGCTATTATCATCTCAGAATTTTTTCGTTGCTGAATGAAATGACTTGCTCGATGATCTTTTTCGCACTTCTCTAGCTTCTGAATCAACTTTTCTTTTCTCTTTCCCGAGTTCTTCAGCTTTACACGCTCGTTCCATAAGTACTACAAATTCTTTTATTTCCAGAATCCCGACTAACAATTTGATATCTTTATTTAAACCATCCTTGAATCTCTTGCACACAATTGCTTCAGTCGAAACATATTCTCGTGCATACTGGCTCAATCTCACAAATTCTCGCTCGTATTCTGTAACAGGTATACGACCTTGTTTCAACTCAAGAAACTCTTTATGTTTCTGATCGATGAATCTCTGACTGATGTATTTCTTTCGAAATTCAACCTGAAAGAAATCTCAAGTGACTCGTTCTCTCGGAACTACAGATATCAACGTCTTCCAACAATGATACGCCGTATATCTCAAAAGTGAAATGGCACATTTTAGGCATTCGTCCGGAGCAATTCATCGAACACTCGTATCGTATTCTCTAACCAGAAATCGGCTCTCTCAGGATCATCATTAGTAGTAGCATGGAACTCTTCGGCCCCATATTTTCTAATTTTATGAATTGAAGGCTTATTCAGGCGAATCGGATCTACAGCTTGTGGCACAATTGGGACTTGTGAAGGATTAGGCAGGGGTAAAGGTTGTGACACAGCCGGATTGGTTCTAATATACTAAGTGAACCAATCGTTCATCATTTGGTAAAAGGCTTCTTTAGCCTCTCCCTCATGACTGCTAGTAGTAGGTCTAGAATCAAATGGTGATGTCCCTTGAGCGAGAGCAGGTGCATTACTTTCAAAATCGTCAGCTACGGTTCGTTTGAGATCCATTTACTATACGAAAAACACATTTTGTTTGTCAGGATTCATCACACTATCACAATTCGTATATATGGCATGTATAGCTAGACTCACATATGTTACGTTAGTCCTAGAATCGACTAAACTGTAGCTCTAATACCAATCAAATGTAACACCCCTAACCCGTATCCATCGCTGGACTAGGGTTAAGAGGAATTACTGGACAAATCGAAACAATTCACATTCATTTCATAATCAACATAACATTAAAGTCACACATCATATAAAGTCCCTTACGTAGGTCAATAAGACCTTAAACAAGCTTTAGAAAGGGGTCGGGACTAAACCAAGCTCATACAAAATCTTTTAAAACTTAAACATTTTTCTAAGTTACAAAGGTCACACGCCCGTGTGAACAGGCCATGTGCTTCACACGACATTAGACATGCCCGTGTGTCTAAGCCGTGGCAAAACAGGGCATACATACTGACTTATCCACACGACCGGAGACACGCCCGTGTGTCTTGGCCGTGGTTGAAATTGACTTCGGTCACACAGTTGACCACACGCCCATATGTCTAGCCCGTGTACCCTTTGAAATGGCCACACATGCCCATGTGCCAACGCTATGTGCCTTACACAGCCACCAGACACACCCGTGTATCTAGGTCGTGCTTGAGACTGACTTGTTTCTAAAAGAAAAATTGAAGGACACAGTCAAGACATAATCCCGTGTTTTCAACCGTGTAGGCAAAATTGGCCATTTGCAAGGTCAATTTGCCACCCATTTGGGTCATACCTACAAGTAAAAAATCAAAGCACAATTATACCATAATCAACAACAAAACTTATATCCTTCATGTCATATAACCACCAACCAATATCATCCTTATCATCCAAACCAAAACATACTAAAATCACATAATCAACTTACCAAATTGAACATTTCTTACTAAGCCATTTAAGCACATCAAAACATACCATTTTTGAACAAAAAACATATACCAAAATTCATTCATAATCACATCCATAATCAAGCCATATCACATGGCTAAATATACACATTACAAAACATAATCTAATACTTCTAGCCTATACATGCCATACCTCAATAACCACACTTTCAAAAGGTACCAAATTAGAGTTCGATAGTGTGGTGATAATCCTCGATGATCCTTGAGCTTCTGGTAGCTTCGATATTCTATAAAATAATTGAAAACACACACAAAGTAAGCTTTCCAAAGCTTAGTAAGCCATATACAAATAAACTCATCACATAAGATGTTTCCAAACCATTTCATTTATATAGCTCTTGGCAAAACATAATCACATATCCATAATTCTCATAAAACTCAATTGTTCATAAGTCACTTACACTTAACACATTTCATATGTTCACATACAAACATATACTTACCTTTCATTCTTAATTATAATGTATATTACAAACGTACCTGAATTGAGTACTTACTCACATAACCATTCATTTTTTACAATGCCCATTGAGCCGTTCGGAATCAATAAGGATACTTGGATAGCTCGGAAAGCTTGTACAATGCCAACGTCCCAAACATGGTCTTACATGTAATCAAATATCGATTCCACTGTCTCAGACAGGGTCTTACACAAAATCAAATAAGATGCCGATGTCCCAGACATGGTCTTACACGTAAATCATAAGTCGATGCCAATATCCCAGATGTGGTCTTACACGAAAACACATATTGGATCCTATGTCATGACATATGTATCCTAACTATTCTTATGGTTCGTATGAGACTTTTTGGACGTCAATACTTTGTTGATACTTTCTCAGATATCTCATACTTAACTCATATTATCATTCATCATTATTCAAGAGCATATAAACAATAATAATTCAATTCAAAACACATTTATTTGTATATTGACTTACCTCGTACGGATTTGAACGAACGGAATTGACTACTCGACAACTTTCGATTTCCCCCGATCTAATTCCGTTTTCTTTTGTTCTTGATCTAAATAAATTAAAATTTAACTCTTTTATTCAAAAAATCATTCAAATCAATCCATAAACACACATTTAGGACATTTTACAAATTAGCCTTCATATTTTCACATTTTAACACTTTAGTCCCTAATCACAAAAATCACAAAATATAAAAAATTTCCATATACCCATGCTTAAACAATTTTTCATAGTGTTCATATAAACCCACATATTTCATTTATTTGACATTTTAGTCCCTCAATTTCTCATTTTCACAATTTAGCCCAAATTACTTAAATTCATAAAAAATTCAAAAACAAAACATCTTATCCCAACTTCAGGCTTCCATATACTATCTTCAAACTTCATAAAACTCATAGTTTCATCAATGGCTCAACTAAAAATCATCAAAAATTTTAGAAATTGAGACATGGGCTTGATAGAATACATAGCAACGATCACAAAAACATAGAAATCATAAAAAAAACGAATCAAAACGCATACCTTAATCACCAAATCTCTTAGCCGAACCCTAGAACTCCTTTTCTTTTCTTTTCTTCTTTGTATTTTCGACCATGGATGATAATGGATGAACAAATTTTGATTTTTTTAATTAATCATGACTTAATACATAAATTACAAAATTAACCTTAGCTATTTCATTATAAATTCCATTACCTATTGTCCATACTTGTCCATTCATTAAACTAATGGTCCATTTACAACATAATCACATTTAATAAGTCATAGCATATAGACACCTTTATCAAATAGCATGTTACTTTTACATTTTACACGATTAGGTTCTTTTCATCAAATAATATTAACATATTTTTCTGACTCGGATTTGTGGTCCTGAAACCACTATTTTAACTAGGGCCTAAACCGAGCTGTTACAAGAAGTGGGCACTTTTTTAAGCACATCTCAGTCATTCCGTATTTGTTAACAACACAACCGTATAAAAGGGTATCTCATAAAAAGATGCATCCTTATGAAAGGGTATCTTATGGAAAGATACATTTATTCAGTATCTATATAAAGAATTATTCTATTAATCATTTTTACTATTGTGATTGAAATGTTAAGGATTTTGTTGTATTTTTGAGGCATTTAAGAAAAGTGCTTTGCACAACTCAATGCCATCAAATTTTACTAATTTTTTTTTCTTATTTCAATGTTTTTTATTTATTTTTCTAACAATCTTAAAGCTTTTATATGATTTCATATGAAATTTCAATCTAAGATTGTAATGACGGACAAGAGAAGAATAATAGGCTATAATGGCCTTCAATTACTTTTACAAGTAAGTCAACTAATTATTTTCAGTTTATTGTTCATATTATTAAGAACACAACTTTATTAATTAATACATTCTAAAAGTTGCATTAAAATGGATAAATTTCCTTTTTAATGGAAAATTCTGTGGTAGTTTAAATGAAGTTTCTTTGTGAATGCCCTTTGGGATTTGTTAATTGTGTGCGTTTGATTTTGGCTTTTGGATTTGCTGTCACTATAGAGAGGTAAGCATATATTGACGAATAACTACTATTACTAAAAGATTATACAGAGATAAACCTATAGCAGTGACTTAATTTGTGAGGGTATTGAATTTAATCATTGGCATAGGTTTTTCTGGTCTATAGAGATTTTTTTATGATTTTAGTGACAATTATATGATTTTTTAAGGGCTATTTGATTCTACTTTTACGTGTTCTAGAGACTATGTGCTCTCGTATTTTTTTAATCAAACTTATAATATGATTATTCATTGTTTAATGGAATTGTTTTTACTTTTTTTTTTTCTATAAAAACAATCTTTCAAAATTATTAGATCTTAAACGATTAATGTATATATATTCTTTGGACATTTTAAAATTATAAATACATTATCATCAAGCATTTGCCATTTAGACAAAAAAAAAAAAAAAAAACAACAACAAGAAGAAGGAGGTAGCATACGAATGACTGTTGAACAAATGGTTTTGGTTTCTAAAGTCTTTTGTTTGTATACACTAATATTACTCTACTGAGCGCTTTAATATTTCAGATTTTTTCAAAGTTTGGAATGCAAGAATTGTAATCATGGTTTGGATTTGTTAGTTGTTTGCATAAATAAGTTATTTCCATGTTTTAACTATTTAAAAGAATTTCTTCGGGCAAAAGACAGTCATGAGATAAAAGAGATATTGCCATAAATTATTAGTCATGCATTACTTTACTATAAATAATACATGAACTTAGGCTTTTCCAGCAATACCATTTCTTATTTATTTATTGCCCTTTTCACTTGAATGCAGACCGGCAAAGTATCCCTGAGGGTTGCTCTCGAATGCGCCCCTCGATATAGTGGCCGCACCTCCACTCCCCGGAGCTACCATCGTTCCCGAAGCCCCACCTCCGCCTTTGGATGTGCTTCCTACTCCAACATTTCCAGATCCACCACCGCTGCCTCCGCCACCACCTTTGCTGCCACCGCCACTTCCACCTTTGCCACCACCCATTTGAATGCACAAGTTATAACAATGAATGAAATCTCAAAAACTGCAATATGATGAGCCAAGAAAGTGTGAATCGTTTCAATATTTATACCAGTAGTAGTGGAGTAGTCAAACTCCAATTTAATTCACCTTAGTTATTATCTTCTTGTATTAATTAAGCATGCAGTTTGCATTGCATAGATTAATGTAGCATCATTTATTGATAATCTGGTGATTTTGGCCAACTTTGGAACTACAATTTACTATTATCATGAAAAATAAATACATTCATAAGCATTGAATTTATTTGATATTTTCCATTCAATTAAATAGGATTTTATCAATTTTAAAATTACACTACTGATCAGTAATTTTTATTTTAAACAATTCAATCCACCAAGTTTTAGCATTACGATTGATGATATTAGTATGTAAGCAGAGCATTGATCCTCAAGTTCATCTCTTTAGCATTCAATTTTTTTTTTTTTAATTTCTTCAACGGTTTACTGTATGCAGTCATATTCATGCTTTAATGCACACTCTACAAGCTTGACCTTAAAACCGAGGCAATTACTAGAAAATTCTGTAAAATTAATGAAATATACATTGAATCTCCAAATTCTTATTATACCCTATATTTCTTACTTTATTATATTCAGTCCAATCACCAACTTAACAATATAGTAATCATATTTTGTTTGGACACAATTTTGGATTTATCTCTATTTAAATTTAAATACTATAATTTTAGTGTAAATTATTCCATAATGTTTGCTAGTCTGATTTATTATTTGTTATGATTATTATTTTAATTATTGTGATATAGTACTAAACAAAAACAAAAAGAAGGAAAAAGAAAATTCACAAAATGCTATCTATATATGTGTATGCAGTTACATATATACAAATATTACATACTGGCCCAGAGCGAGCCAACAGAAACCGAATCAGCTCGGGGTGTCAGCGGTTCCGACAGCGGCATTCCGATGACCGAAAAGTGAGACTCTATCAGATAATTTGATTTCAGATTAATTATTTAAAAATAATATTATTTTAATAGATTTAATATTAAATTATATTTTATTTTATTAATTAATATTAAAGTGATTATCTTAATATTTAAATTAATTTAATTTTTATCTTGTACATAAATATTCTATTAATTTAATAAGATTTTATATTTGTGAAGATAAATATTAGATTAAATTTAATATTAAAGTGATGAAGTTTAAACATAGTTGAACTCTCTAATCTCTCCATATATAAAAAGAGTCTTGGGTCATTATTTTTCACACACTTAAATTCAAGAGAAAGTTGTAGGGACAAAATTCTCTGAAGAAATTACTTCAGAAAATTTCTAGAGATGTTTTCTAATTTATAACTTGGCCCAAAAGTTTAGAGAAATTGCAAAGTTACCCCATTGATAATTTTTGTGAGAAATTTTCTGATTCAAAGCGAGCCCACACTCAACAAACATGAGCTTGAAGATAGCGGAAAAGGTACAATTTTGATTAAGTGCTTATTACTTTAGATATCATAACCAAGTTCTTATTCTGGAAAAAAAATTTAAAACTCTGGTTTTTTCCTAAATTTATTTGATATTGCGTTTTCCAAACCCAATTTTCCAACAAAGACAACATGTGTAGCGCCCCACACTCGACTCGTTTGTCAGATCCAAATGCATTATGTCACATTCATTGCTAAAGCAACTTTAGCTATCCCTTTACATAATCATAAAATTTAAATCTTAATTATCATTCAAATTAGTTTAGTCATCAATCATGCTTATACATATGCATTTGTAATGTTTAGATTTCAAATTCTTCATGTCACGGGATTATGTAAGGTTAAATTTTTGAGTTAGGATTCAAATTCAAAATCAACTATCAAATTTCAATGTCGTGCCTCGAGGAAAAGGACTTTTTGTGTAACACCCTATACCAGGTCCGGTTGTCTGACCCGAGCTATAAGGTATTACAATTATAAAACTTTAACATCATTCACAAAATTAATAGAAATAACGAAATAATTCATTTTACAATCATTTTCCATGTTAAATTGAGCTTACAGAACATTTTAAATAGACCGAGAACAATTCCGGATTAAAATGAAACTTTTACAAAATTTTGAGTAAAAAGTGAAAACAGGTGTCACACAGCCGTGTGGCTAGGTAGTGTGATAGAGCTTAGCCCGTGTGGCTCAAGAACATGGCCGTGTGACCAAACCGTGTAACAAATTGTGACCGTGTGGACAAACCTGTACTAAAGAGCAGATGTAATATCCCGAATTAGGGCCTAATCGGAATAGTGGTTTCGTGACCACAAATCCGAGATAGAAATAATTATTTTATAATTATTTTGAGGTTTATGATATGATTACATGATTGTGTGAAAATTTCAGAAGAAGAAATTTTATGCATAAAATACTTAATTTGAAGTTAGGGACTAAATCGAATAAGTTGCAAAACTTGCATTCTAGAAGTTTTTAGTATGAAATTGCTTTGAAATATTAATTAGGAGGTCTTAAATAGCAATTTTACCAATTTTAAGTTCATGGACAAAATTAGGACATGGAAGGAATTTTTGGAAAGTTTAGTAGTAAGGGCATTTTGGTCATTTTGATATTAAATGAAATAAAATGGGAAAAATAACACAAAATAGTCATCTTCCCCATTTAGTTGCTGCTGAAACTTCACTCTCACCATAGCTAGGGTTTCTTCAACTTTCAAGCTTCATAGTAAGTGATTCTATGCCCCGTTTTTAATGATTTTTACGTTTTTGAGATCCTGATAACTCGATTAAGCTTATGTTAGCAATAATTTAACCTAGGGCTTATATTTGGAAAAATACCCATAGGTGAAATTTGTGTATTCTGATGTTTTATGATAGAATATGAAGTTTTAAATTATGTTAGACAACTTGTACTACTCGATTTTAAGCAAAAACGAGTAAAAGGGCTTAATCGGTAAAAATACCTAATAGTCATAAGTACATGTTAGAGTGTGAATTTGATGTTACCATAGAAGGGAAAAATGATCAGCATGTCATAAAACATAAGAATAAGGAATAAAGTTTAATCCCGAGCCTAGGGGCAAAAATGTAAATATGCAAAAGTTTAGGGGTAAAATTGTAATTTTGCCAAAATTTGAGTTAAGGATTAATTTGATAATGTGAGTATTAAATAAGCTAAATGTGTTATTTTAGATCAAGAAAGACGTGGAATCGACCTCAATCGAGGAAAAGAAAAGATTGTGGACTAAATTGCAAAATCTTTGTATTTTGGTACCAAGGTAAGTTCATGTGTAAATAATGTAGCATAATTGTTATTTTTAAGTTAGTGATGTTAAATATATGTGATGCTGAATTTTATTATGAAATGTATGCTTTGTGGTTAATTTCAAATAATATGTAAATTATGTGAGCTACTTGTTAAATATAATTGTTACCAGAGTATTGATTTCGGCATTCTACGGAAGACGGCAAGGATATGTGTTCGAGGAAAATCCCATTTGAACCTTAGGAATAGATTAGGATACAAGTGACATGTCACTAGGATGGTTGAGCATCCGAACTCGTTGAGTTGAGTCCGAGTTCACTTATGGATGCGAAAGTGTTCGAACTCGTTGAGTTGAGTCCGAGTTCAAGAGATGTAACTAGGCATCCGAGCTCGTTGAGTTGAGTCCGAGTTCACTTATGGATGCAAACGCCCGAGCTCGTTGAGTTGAGTCCGAGTTCGCTTATGGGCGGGTTACATAATTGCTTGTTTGCATATATGGCACTTATGTGCAAGTTATCCATGTATCCGAATTATATTCCGATGTGTTCAACGGGTAAAGTTCTACTCAATTGGAGGAATATTCGAGATGTAAAGAGACGTATTGGTAAGTGATGTGAAATGGATATTTTGGACAGGTATGTATTTAACCCTCGGGTTGAGTATTGATACAATCACGATAAGGTAATAAGATGATGAAAAATGATTAGAAATGTGATATGTGTTTTAGTGATGCATGCTAATGTTGATTGGTATGAATGTTTGTTATGTTACTTATTATTTGCATATGAACTTACTAAGCATTTATGCTTACTCCTTCCTTCTTACTCATTGTAGTTTTGAACAAGCCAACTCAGGAGTCGGGATAGGTCGAAGGCTCAGTCACACTATCCGGAAGACTTTTGGTAAATGGTTTGTAAAATTAAGTATGGCATGTATAGCAATATACCTATTTTGTATAAATGATCTTATGATATGGTGATGGAATGGTTGAGAAAATGTTTGACAATGATAAATTATGAAAATGGTTAGTTTAGATTATGTTTGAGGTTAAGGAAAATTATTAAGATACTTAGTGCATAAAAACTCATAAAAGGGATGAAATTTGCCATAAATGAATACTATAGCAACAACTTGACGCGAGTTTGAAAATTTATTAAAAATCATAGAAATTGAATCTAGTGATGGATTATGTATCAAATTTAAGCTTATTATGTCTAGTTTCACATGAAACAAATGATACAGGTAAAGGAATTATATGTTAAAATATATTTGAATTTTAGTGAAACAGGTCGTAGCAGTTTCTCAATCCCTGTTCCAACTTTAGAAATTCACCATAAATTGTAAAGATATAATTAGGTGGTGTATTTTATATCCTCAGAATCCTTATTAAGTCTAGTTTTAGTAGAAACAAACCTCATAGTCATATAAATTTTGCACAGAGATAAATATGGTTCGTAGTAAACATAGGTCAAGCCAGTCAAGTCCTGATACAGGGGTAGCTTTAACTAATAAACTGTACTAACTGGCTCAACCAAAAATTCTATAAAAAATTAGTAGATAGGTATATGAGTCTAGATTCAAGGAAAATTTACGGATCTTGATTTTGAGTTTCGTAACTCAAGATATGATTTTTCTTGTGATTTGTGACGCAAGTAGCTTAAAAGTCGTGAATGTAGAAACAAATAATCCAAAGTTCTAAAAATGTTAAATTAAGCTTAGTAATACCTCATGCTCGACTCCGACGACGGTCTCGGGCGTGGGAGCGTTACATTTAGTGGTATCAGAGCAGGTTTAGTCGGTTCTCGGACTACGTGTTGTATGTACGGATTTTGCTATACATGCCATATGTATAAATTGTGATAGTGTGACGACTTGACCTTTTAAATGATTTTTTTATAGTAAATGGATCCCGATCCAGTGTGGCGTATGAAGTAGAGAGTAATGCGCCACTCCACCAAGGAGCGGCACGATCGAAAAATCTACCTCCTACTGTTGGTCGGGAAGAGGAGAAAGGGGTCTGGAAGCCTTTCTCCAAATGATGAGTGCATGGTACACTCGAGTTCGTTCGTGCGAACCCAAATGTACAACCTCCCCACCTCCCCCATTCCTCAACCTGTACACTTCGACGCCTCAAGGTATGGATCGATGAAATTTCATAGAACTCCGAGTTGATAGAATTCGCAAGCAAGGGGGCAAGAAGAATTAAAGCAAATATTGATGATGATGCCGAAAGCGAGTTCGGCTTGAAAATTCTATCCGGTATTTGACGAATTATCTTGTACACACGAAGAAGAATGTTTGAAATGCGCTATATCTTTGTTGAGGATTCAACTTATAATTGGTGGAAGACTTTGATTTCGATGGTACCAAAAAGAGAAAATAACTTGGGAATTCTTTCAAGAAGAGTTTCGGAAGAAATATATTAGTGAAAGATTTATTGATCGAAGCGTAAAGAATTTCTTGAGTTGAAGCAAGGTAATATGACGATTCTGAGAACATGAAAGAGAGTTCGTTCGATTAAGTAAGTATGCCGAGAGAGTATGTTGCTACAGAGGCCAAGATGTGCCGACGATTTGAAGACGGGCTCAACGAAGACATCAAGGTATTTGTTGGAATTCTTGAATTAAAAGAAATGGTAGTATTGGTTGATCGGGCTTGTAAGGTAGAAGAATTACTTAAAGAAAAGAAAAGGTAGAGGCGATACTAGAAATTGGAGGAAAAGACCGATGAGCGGTTCATTTTCACAACAACTGGAAAGTCAAGGAATATGAATCCTCGTTCCCAAGCTTCACTGGCAATCATATAGGAATTATAAGAAGCAAAATGTGGGTCCTAAATCCCAAACTACTTGGCGACCAGTGTAGGGAACTCGAGATTTGTTAAACACGAGTGCCAGTGTGTGTGGTAGAAATCATTTTGGTCCGTGTAGAGCAAA
Organism: Gossypium anomalum; assembly: GCA_025698475.1. NCBI lineage: Eukaryota > Viridiplantae > Streptophyta > Magnoliopsida > Malvales > Malvaceae > Gossypium > Gossypium anomalum. The sequence continues at coordinate 61,309,254 of CM046968.1, read as the reverse complement.
TGAATGTTTTCGATGTGGTTCTCCTGATCATTTTATTAGAGATCGCCCAAAGAGAGTGAAAAGAAAAATTTGAGAATACAAAAACAAGTGGGGCAGATTCGAGAGGAAGATATCCAAGAAAAGCTGGGAGCGAAGCAAGCAGTAAGAATGTAGCCAGAGATGCACTAGTTAGACCTGAAGGAAGGGCACCGGCTAGAACTTATGCTATTAAAGCGTGTGAAGATGCTTCCTCACCGATGTGATTACCGTACATTTTCTCTCTATAATGTTAATGTTATTGCTTTGATTGATCCGGTTCTACTCATTCATATGTGTGCATGAAACTGGTGTCTAGTTTGAATATACCTGTTGAGAACACAGAATTTATGATTAGAGTGTCGAACCCGTTAGGAAAATGTGTGATAGTTGATAAAGTAAGCAAGAAATGCCCTTTAATGATTCGGGGTCATTACTTTCCGGCCGACTTGATGTTGCTTTGCCGTTTGATGAATTTGATGTTATTTTGGGTATGGATTGGTTGACATTGCATGATGCTATAGTAAATTACAAAGAAAAGGTTATAGAATTAAAGTGTGAAAACGGTGAAACTCTGCGGGTTGAATCGGATAAATCGAGGCATTACCTAGTGTGATTTCTTCAATGTCGGCTCAAAGATATCGAGAGAAAGGGTTATGAAGCTTATTTGGCGTATGTAATTAATACAAAAGAAATTGAAAAGAAAGTTGAATCAGTGCCGGTTGTGTGTGAATTTGCGGACGTATTTCCAGAAGAATTGCCGGGTTTGCCTCGATCGAGGAAGTAGAATTTGGTATTGATTTGATACCGGGAACAGCTCCGATTTCGATTGCTCGTATAGAATGGCACCAGTGAGTTGAAGGAATTAAAGTCGCAGATTGCAAGAGTTGACTGATAAAGGTTTTGTGAGACCAGAGTTTTTCACCTTGGGGTGCTCCGTGTTATTTGTGAAAAAGAAGGATGGTTCTATGAGGTTGTGTGTTGATTATCGTCGGTTAAACAAGGTGACAATCAAAAACAAATATCCGTTGCCAAGAATTGATGATTTATTTGATCACTAAAAGGAGCGACATGGTTTTCAAAGATTGACTTGAGATCCGGTATTACCAATGCGGGTAAAAAAGAGTCGGACGTGGCTAAAATCGCTTTTAGAACAAGGTATGGTCATTATGAATTTTTAGTTATGCCATTCGGGTTGACAAATGCTCTATTTGTGTTTATGGATTTAATGAATCGCATATTCCGACCATACTTGGACAAATTTGTTATGGTGTTTATAGATGATATTTTAATTTATTCAAAAGATGATACAGAGCATGCTTGAGCATTTGAGGATAGTTTTGCAAACTTTGAGAGATAAGCATTTGTATGCTAAGTTTAGTAAAAGTGAATTTTGGCTCTGAGGGAAGTTGGATTTTTGGGTCATATTGTTTCGTGATGGTATACGGGTTGATCCTAGTAAAATTTCAGCCATTGTTGATTGGAAACCACCAAAAAAATGTAATCAAGTTAGAAGTTTCTTGGGGCTAGTTGGGTATTATCGGCGGTTTGTAAATGGATTTTCTATAATTGCTGCTCCTATAACTAGATTACTCAGAAAGGATGTTAAATTTGAATGGACGGAAGAATGTCAACAGAGTTTTGAAGAATTGAAAAAGTTATTAACAGAGGCACCAGTGTTAGTACAACTGAATCAGTAAAAGAATTTGTGGTGTATAGTGATGCTTCTCTAAATGGTTTGGGGTGTGTGCTCATGCAAGAAGGAAAAGTGGTGGCATATGCTTGAGGCGCTTAAAACCTCATGAGAGGAATTATTGTACTCACGATTTGGAATTGGTCTGTGGTGGTGTTTGCTTTGAAAATTTGGCGACATTATTTGTATGGTGAAAAGTGCACGGGTATATACTGACCATAAAAGTCTTAAGTACTTGATGTCACAAAAGACTTGGATTTAAGACAATGAAGATGGTTGGAATTATTGAAAGATTACGAGCTTGTTATTGATTATCATCCGGAAAAAGAATGTAGTTCTTGATGCTTTGAGCGAGAAAGTTGTTGTTTGCTTTGAGAATTATGAACACTCGGTTGAAAGTGTCGGATGATGGTTCGATTCTAGCAGATTTGAGAGTAAAACCAGAAGTTTTTACAAGAGATTTCTGAAGCTCAAAAAGATGATCAAGATTTGCAAGCCAAGAAAAATAGTGTGAAGTTGATACAGAGTCGGATTTGAATTGGTTCGATGGGTGCTTAATGTTTAAAGATCGGATTTGTGTACCAAAGAATGAGGAATGATTCAAAAGATCCTACAGAGGAAGCACATAGTGGTTATTTCTCGATTCACCCGGTAGTACGAAAATGTATAATGACTTGAAGAAAATGTATTGGTGGAATGAAATGAAAAGAGATATATCGAGTTTGTGTCCAAATGCTTAATTTGTCAACAGTGAAAGTGAACACCAAGTGCCTTCGGGATTACTTCACCTATTATGGTTCTGAATGGAAATGGGATCGGATTACTATGGATTTTGTTTCAGGATTGCCATTGACTCGGGAAAGAAAGATGCCATCCGGGTAATAGTTGTGAGATTAACTAAGTCGGCTCATTTTATTCCTGCGATGCACGGATTATTCTCTTAACAAGTTGGCTGAATGTATATTAGAGAAATTGTTAGATTACATGGAATACCATTGTCGATTATTTCAGATAGAGATTCAAGGTTTACCTCACGGTTTTGGCAAAAATTGCAAGACGTGTTAGGTACAAAGTTAAATTTCAAGATCTTGCTTTTCATCCACAAACCGATGGACAATCGGAGAGAATAATTCGATTCTTGAAGACATGCTCGGATGTTGTGTATTGGAATTTCAAGGAAGTTGGGAAAGATATTTGCCATTGGTAGAATTTGCTTACAACAATAGTTATCGACGAGTTTGAAAATGGCACCTTATGAAGCATTGTATGGTCGTAAGTGTCGAACGCCTTTGTATTGGGTGAACTCAAGGAAAATCAGATTTATGGAGTTGATCTAATAAAAGAAATCAAGAAAAAGTGAAAGTAATTTGAGATTGTTTGAAAATTTTGCTTGAGATAGACAGAAATCTTATGCGGATCTAAAACGAAAAGACATTGAATTTCAAGTTGGTGATAAAGTATTTTTAAAGGTGTCTCCGTGGAAGAAAGTCCTTAGATTTGGACGGAAGGGCAAATTAAGTCCTCGTTTTATTGGGCCGTATGAAGTAATTGAAAAAGTTGGACCAGTAGCATATCGGCTAGCATTACCACCTGAATTAGAGAAGATTCATGATGTGTTCGACGTATCTATGTTACGTCGGTATCGTTCGGATCCTTCACATGTAGTTTCACTGATAGAAATTGAACTACAACCAGATATGACCTACGAAGAAGAACCGATTAAGATTTTAGCTCGAGAGGTCAAACAACTAAGGAATAAAAATGTTGCACTTGTGAAGGTGTTGTGGCAAAGGCATGGAATAGAAGAAGCTACATGGGAATCCGAAGAAACTATGAGAAATCAATACCCACATATGTTTACCGGTAAGATTTTCGAGGACGAAAATCCTTAAAGGGGGGGAGAGTTGTAATATCCCGAATTAGGGCCTAATCGAAATAGTGGTTTCGTGACCACAAATCCGAGATAGAAATAATTATTTTATAATTATTTTGAGGTTTATGATATGATTACATGATTGTGTGAAAATTTCGTGAAGAAATTTTATGCATAAAATACTTAATTTGAAGTTAGGGACTAAATCGAATAAGTTGCAAAACTTGCATTCTAGAAGTTTTTAGTATGAAATTGCTTTGAAATATTAATTAGGAGGTCTTAAATAGCAATTTGACCAATTTTAAGTTCATGGACAAAATTAGGACATGGAAGGAATTTTTGGAAAGTTTAGTAGTAAGGGCATTTTGGTCATTTTGATATTAAATGAAATAAAATGGGAAAAATAACACAAAATAGTCATCTTCCCCATTTAGTTGCTGCTGAAACTTCACTCTCACCATAGCTAGGGTTTCTTCAACTTTCAAGCTTCATAGTAAGTGATTCTATGCCCTGCTTTTTAATGATTTTTACGTTTTTGAGATCCACGATAACTCGATTAAACTTATGTTAGCAATAATTTAACCTAGGGTTTATATTTGGAAAAATACCCATAGGTGAAATTTGTGTATTCTGATGTTTTATGATAGAATATGAAGTTTTAAATTATGTTAGACAACTTGTACTACTCGATTTTAAGCAAAAAGCAGTAAAAGGGCTTAATCGGTAAAAATACCTAATAGTCATAAGTACATGTTAGAGTGTGAATTTGATGTTACCATAGAAGGGAAAATGATCAGCATGTCATAAAACATAAGAATAAGGAATAAAGTTTAATCCAGAGCCTAGGGGCAAAAATGTAAATATGCAAAAGTTTAGGGGTAAAATTGTAATTTTGCCAAAATTTGAGTTAAGGATTAATTTGATAATGTGAGTATTAAATAAGCTAAATGTGTTATTTTAGATCAAGAAAGACGTGGAATCGACCTCAATCGAGGAAAAGAAAAGATTGTGGACTAAATTGCAAAATCTTTGTATTTTGGTACCAAGGTAAGTTCATGTGTAAATAATGTAGCATAATTGTTATTTTTAAGTTAGTGATGTTAAATATATGTGATGCTGAATTTTATTATGAAATGTATGCTTTGTGGTTAATTTCAAATAATATGTAAATTATGTGAGCTACTTGTTAAATATAATTGTTACCGAGTATTGATTTCGGCATTCTACGGAAGACGGCAAGGATATGTGTTCGAGGAAAATCCCATTTGAACCTTAGGAATAGATTAGGATACAAGTGACATGTCACTAGGATGGTTGAGCATCCGAACTCGTTGAGTTGAGTCCGAGTTCACTTATGGATGCGAGTGTTCGAACTCGTTGAGTTGAGTCCGAGTTCAAGAGATGTAACTAGGCATCCGAGCTCGTTGAGTTGAGTCCGAGTTCACTTATGGATGCAAACGCCCGAGCTCGTTGAGTTGAGTCCGAGTTCGCTTATGGGCGGGTTACATAATTGCTTGTTTGCATATATGGCACTTATGTGCAAGTTATCCATGTATCCGAATTATATTCCGATGTGTTCAACGGGTAAAGTTCTACTCAATTGGAAGAATATTCGAGATGTAAAGAGACGTATTGGTAAGTGATGTGAAATGGATATTTTGGACAGGTATGTATTTAACCCTCGGGTTGAGTATTGATACAATCACGATAAGGTAATAAGATGATGAAAAATGATTAGAAATGTGATATGTGTTTTAGTGATGCATGCTAATGTTGATTGGTATGAATGTTTGTTATGTTACTTATTATTTGCATATGAACTTACTAAGCATTTATGCTTACTCCTTCCTTCTTACTCATTGTAGTTTTGAACAAGCCAACTCGAGAGTCGGGATAGGTCGAAGGCTCGACCACACTATCCTAAGACTTTTGGTAAATGGTTTGTAAAATTAAGTATGGCATGTATAGCAATATACCTATTTTGTATAAATGATCTTATGATATGGTGATGGAATGGTTGAGAAAATGTTTGACAATGATAAATTATGAAAATGGTTAGTTTAGATTATGTTTGAGGTTAAGGAAAATTATTAAGATACTTAGTGCATAAAAACTCATAAAAGGATGAAATTTGCCATAAATGAGAATACTATAGCAACACTGACGCGAGTTTGAAAATTTATTAAAAATCATAGAAATTGAATCTAGTGATGGATTATGTATCAAATTTAAGCTTATTATGTCTAGTTTCACATGAAACAAATGATACAGGTAAAGGAATTATATGTTAAAATATATTTGAATTTTAGTGAAACAGGGTCGTAGCAGTTTCTGAATCCCCTGTTCCAACTTTAGAAATTCACCATAAATTGTAAAGATATAATTAGGTGGTGTATTTTATATCCTCAGAATCTTTATTGAGTCTAGTTTTAGTAGAAACAAACCTCATAGTCATATAATTTTGTACAGAGAGAAATATGGTTCGTAGTAAACATAGGTCAAGCCAGTCAAGTCATGATACAGGGGTAACTTTAACTAATAAACTGTACTAATTGGCTCAACCAAAAATTCTATAAAAAAATTAGTAGATAGGTATATGAGTCTAGATTCAAGGAAAATTTACAGATCTTGATTTTGAGTTTCGTAACTCAAGATATGATTTTTCTTGTGACTGTGACGCAAGTAGCTTAAAAGCTGTGAATGTAGAAACAAATAATCCAAAGTTCTAAAAATGTTAAATTAAGCTTAGTAACACCTCATGCTCGACTCCGACGACGGTCTCGGGCGTGGGAGCGTTACAGCAGAGAGGCCACATAGTCGTGTCATGCAACTGTGTAAGGCACACGGCCATGCGGCAAACCCTGTCAGTGGTCGTGTGTGCCCAAAACACCTCCAACTACAAGCCAATTCAAATACAAATTCTTAGGTTCCAAGCCATGCAGTAACCAACATTCAAAATATGTCAAAATATACCAAAATATATCAACTCAGAATCAACCTATGTGCGTCACCAATATGCCTTCAATGACACCACATTTCAAACATAAACAACAATCAACCAAACCAAACATAATCAACATGTTAATCCTATTCAACCATCAACTAAGTTCCAAATACCATATGCTAAAATCATCCTTTTATACCACTTTCAAATACAAAACATGTTCTATCTTAATTTCATAAGTTACCAAAACCAAAAGGACCATTTCAGCGACAACTCATCAACAAAGGCATCATCTAACAAGTTATCATTTTAAGATACCAAAACACAAATATACAAATTCACATCACCGCAATATCCATTAACATAAACATATCGAAACCCTATTTACATACCACTTACAACTAGACCAAAATGAACAAGTTGCTCCCAAAAGAATTATCGGATACTGTGATCTCCAATGATGTTCCAATTGACAGCAAAAGTCCGACAATTTGTCAACTTAATTTACAAGTCATACATAACATAGAATTTAACATTCCTTTGTCTTGTTCCAACATTCCAACTAAACAAAATGATTAAGCCTAAATAGTTCATATCACCAATACATTACATGTTAAGAACCATATACCAGGATATAATCAAACAACTATAATTTATCATACCATTTCATATCATTTCTATTTCAATAACCAACTGTTTTGCCCGGATAACAATAATAAATTGACTTCGGATATGCAGGAGGGTAATGCTCACACAAGCTGGCAAAAGGACATTAACTAATACACGATGCTACTCACACAAGCTTTAGAAAATCTGCAACACATGCAGGATCTCAAGCCATCCGTATGGTATCCATCACCAGACATATAGTACGTGAAATCAGTAATCACCAAAGACTAAGTGCACAAATCAGAACAATCGATAAAAGTACGATCATCGTAATCACTGACAACTAGTGCCTGAAACACACTAATGACACGTCATTTGTATCCTAGCTATTCACTAAGATCGCTCGGGCTTTAACCTGTATACTTTAATCTTTTCATGACATTAACCAAATCAGAAGGTTAATTTGATACCAACTCTCCATAGCATAACATGTTTCAATTTGAACAAATACAGAAGCCATATTTTGTCATACAAGTCTTTGATCACAGTTAAAACTACCTTGAAAAAACATGTTTATTATACGCATATACAAATATATATACAACTATAATTTCAACATCAATAAGCATAATAACATCTAATACGAACTTACCAAAATACAGTAGTTACCAATCTTGACAATGACTACTTGATGACTTTTCCTTTCCAGCGATTATCAACCGACTGATCCATTTTTTTATATGAAAAACAACAAGCTTGGCCGAATCTTTTAAACTTCAAAAATGGTGGTTTCATGTTTTTATTTCGGTAAGAAGAAAAAAAGTAAATGATAGTCCTGTTTCTTTAATTAACTAAAAAATCACTAAAATTTCCAGACCAAACCTCAATACACCTATATAGTAACTTCATAAATATTTAATAAAAATATTTAGGGACTCAGTTTACAAAAATGAGGTCTTGATACCTCATCTTCCAAAGCCAATTGACTTAAGAGACAAACCATTTGTACTTAAGTATTTGTTCAAAAAACAAAAATGAACTATGTTTGACTAGTAAATATTCAATAATAAAATTTACGGACTCACTCGTCGAACTTGTGGCCCTAAAACCATTATTTTTGACACCATTGAAAACGGGCTGTTACATCTTGTCTCCAGACATGCCTCATTTGTTGTTAAGTTTTTTTTGTTTTGATGCCAGCATGTTCCGAGACACTAGATATGGTGTCTCGAGGCAAGGTCTTTTATGTCTTGAGACCGTGTCTCAAAACCAACCTCCCCTATTTTCTTTTTTTAACTTTGATGCTTTGTTGTGTCAAGATAAAAGGTTCTTGTCTCAATACTTGGAACAGGGTAAGACTAATTGAGCTTCAAAGTTTATGTGTCTCAAGACAAAGGTCGTATGTCTTGAGATTTTAATAGGATTGTCTCAAGACTAACATCCTAAGTCTCGAGACACTAAGCATGTAGGTCTAAATATAAGGTAAATTTTGCTCCTATGGTATCAAAACATTATTATATTATCTCGAGACACAATGGTAAAATTACCCTAAATGCACATTTTCAAAGGTCCAAACTAAACCAAATGGCACCTTAAATGTGCCTACACTCTACATTAAAGTTACACAATCAATGTAACACATCTAAACACAATCAAACATCATCAAATCATAACCACCAATGCATCAATGTTTAAGTATCTATCTCTTATATTTAATCTTATATAAACTAGCACTGTTATCTAGTAATTAGATATTAAAATTCATAGGCCAAATATAAATTAACCAAAATGTTCCTTTTAACAACATGACCAAAACAACCTAAGTGTAACACCCCGGTACCAGACCTAATCACCTAGTCTTAGCTACAAAGGTGCCACATTCGTTTCCGGAGTAACTACATTTATCAAAATTCAACCCAACATCTTTATACATTTAAATGTAAATGATTCACACATATGATACAATATGTTATCAGCTTTGGGATTATATGAGTTTACGAAAGCTCTTTTTCTAGCCCGAGATAAAAAAATAGACCAATTCGTAAAGAATACAAAGTTTTGAGTTGACGTTACGACTTTAGGGTTTCCACGTTGTGAAGTGGCTCTCTAGCTAGGCTCGTCGTGACCTCAAAGTAACGATGTCCCCACAAGAATCTTGCCTTGTTCGTCGTCACGGCGCCAATGTTCTTCGTCGTGATGTGACAACTTGTTACATCCAAATTTGCCCTGTTGCAAAAAACAACCTAGAAACACTAAAAATATATTGTCATGCTATCAAATTGTCAAACCTACCAAGATGCCAAGTGGAAATGTCCTTAAAAATGGTAATCTCCGAAATAAAACTATCAAACCTAATTTCAACCATTACACTTTCAAAGTAAACCAACCAAAACACATACAAATGCATAATTGCTACCTTAAAGAGTCCAAATAAACTTTAGAAACATATTCAAACATGATTTCTAACATTGACGTAAGGTCACAACTTAAATAACCTAACCATTTGAAACATTAAACTAAAATACCCCTTGGTACATGCCAGAAGACAGAAATGAACCACTTTATATAAACTTTGCTAGGTTGAAAACAGTAGTTTAGATGATACTTCTACAAAATTTTGAGTAAAAAGTGAAAACAAGTGTCACACAGTCGTGTGGCTAGGTCGTGTGATAGAACTCAGCCCGTGTGGCTCAAGAACATGGCCATGTGGCCAAACTGTGTACGAAATTGTGATCATGTGGATAAACCTGCACTGCCTTTCAAAGAGGCCACATAGTCGTGTCATGCAACTGTGTAGGGCACACGGCCATGTGGCAGACCGTGTCAAAACATGCCAAAATATATCAACTCACAATCAACCTATATGCGTAACCAATATGCCTTCAAAGGCACCACATTTCAAACATAAACAACAATTAACCAAACCAAACATAATCAACATGTTAATCCCATTCAACCATCAACTAACTTATATAAACCATATACCACTTTCCAATACAAAACATATTCCATCTTAATTTCATAAATTACCAAAACCAAAATGACCATTTCAGCTACAACTCATCAACAAAGGCATCAAGTAACAAGTTATCATTTTAAGATACCAAAACACAAATATACAAATTCACATCCCAAATGACATTAATCATCACCAAGATATTCATTAACATAAACATAATGAAACCCTATTTACATGCAACTTATAACCAAACTAAAATGAACAAATAGCTCTCGAAAGAATTGTCGGATAGTGTGATCTCCAACGATGTTCCAATTGACACCAAAAGTCTGACAATTTGTCAACTTAATTTTCAAGTCATACATAACATAGAATTTAACATTCTTTTGTCTTATTCCAACATTCCAGCTAAATAAAATTGTTAAGCCTGAATAGTTCATATCACCAATACATAACTTGTTAAGAGTCATATACCAAGATATAATCAAACAACTATAATTTATTTTACCATTTCATTTCATTTCTATTTCAGTAACCAACTGTTTTGCTCAGATAACGATAGTAAATTGACTTTAGATATGCGGAAGGGTAATGCTCACACAAGCTGGCAAAAGGACATTAACTCATACACAACTTCTAACATTTACTTAAGGTCACAACTTAAATAACCTAACCATTTGAAAAATTAAACCTAAATACTCCTTTCTATATGCCAAAAGACCAAAATTAACCACTTTATACAAACTTTGTTGGGTTAGAAATGGTAGTTTAGATGCTAACTTCAAGTCCCAGGGCTTCGAAAAACACCTAAACCTACGCACGAAGAAAACAAACTGCACACTAAGAAATAAGTCTTAGTGGTACATTTATAATTCAAGACAAAACTATATAATCTAACATTAACAATAAGCTTTAGTACAAATCATGCATTTATGTTCTCAATACTTAACTGAATCTTATACCAAATTATCAATCTACATGTATAAGCATACCAATATGTTAACGACCACTATGTTTAATTCGAACTTGTTCACTAAATATTTAGTCATACAATACATTTAAGAATTAAACACATGTATTTATATTACCATGCTATTCAATTCAGTTCTGGAGTTTACAAACTCATTCATATACGCTTTGGCCTCAGGCTTGTTTTCGATTATTTTGCGTAATGAGAAACATACTTTATTCATTTCAATTCATGGACATGCCCAAATTCACTCTACATGGACGACAAAGACATGTAAAATGGGTCATGAAGAGGTTGCTTTTGATCGAATTGAAAATGGATCAATTGATGGACAAGTTTGGTGAACAATTGGGTCACCAAACCATCCAAACAAGAGAGAATAAGCTCAATTCGGCATGACATTTGTGAGTAGCCTAACAATTAGTTTTGGGAGATTTACTGAAGGTCCCTATATTGTAAATGAATTAGAAATCAGCCCACGTGATTTGGCCTTGAAACCATCTAACCCTTGCTTAATTCAAGCATGATTTCATGCTTGAATCAAGTAACCAACATACATTCCCTTCCAAAAAATATGGTCGGCCAAGCAAAAGAGTGAATAGGGGGATTTTTCACACTATTTTTAGCAAACTTGTAATGCCCTAAAAATCCTGAAACCTAAAAATCTCGAAACCCAAGAATTCTAAAATCGTGAATTTTTCTTTTTGTGCTTAGCAATTTCGGTTAAGTGTTAATTATGCAAAGGTAGGTCTTGGACAAGGTTTGAGTTCAAATTAGGAGGTAGAAGAAATTATAATTTAATTATTAAAAGAATAAGGCTTGGCAAGTAGTTGGGGTTTTAAATAAAGATAGGGGAAAATAACATCAAAAAAAGCCTTGTGGAGGAATGGCTAAGTGACGCCACTTAGAGTGCAGGGAGGTGGCGTTAATAGCTAGCAAAGAGGTCCAAGGTTCGAATCCTAGCTTAGTATTTTTAGGAGTTTAATTTTGGCATTCTAGAAGGCTGGAAGTGGCATGAAGATGGACTCTAAGGGGAGTGTTCAGGAGAGAAAATTAAGGAAAGGATCAAGGGGTTATCAGGGAAAAAAATGAGGAAATAAGAAGGGGGAAGTGATGGAGCCAAATGGGGAACTGAGGGCCAGGTAATTCGGCTATAAAAGTTATAAATAAGTGGTGAATACAGGGTTGCCAGGCTAGTGTTGAATTTCTTTCACCCTGTTACTGGAAACCCTTTTCCCTAAAAGCCGAAAACCTTTTTATTTTCTTCCTTTTCTTTCTGTCGATTTCTCCAAAAGCCGAAAACCCTTGTTCTCCTTTTATTTTTCTTTTGCCGATTTCTTTGTTTCACTTTTGGGTTTAACCGATTCTTCTTCCTTTCTCTCTTGGCACTGAATAAGCAATTGTGCCATTCAGATCTCTAGAGTCGAATACTCTTTGACTGAATCTAGTGTAAGTGTTACTCTTCCAATCGGTTTTCTTTGCTAAATATCGAATATTGTCCCTTACTCTTTCTAATCGACTGTGGTAGGAAATTAGTATCAGATCTCAGATCTTAGCTCTCTGCCGAAACTGCTCATTAGGTGTTCGTGATCTTGGTAAGTATTCCTCTCCTATTGGCTAAGGTGGCCGATTGTTCATAGTTAAGGGGACTTGTGTTGGATACGAGTCACCTATTATTCTGTTTTAATAGTTAAGATTAGTGCATATCTGAGAGTTGATCGTGGTTAGGTATTTAAGAAGGGGTTGTTATACTTATCGCGCAATGTTTGAGGCTAAGGAGATCGCATCACGCTTGCTTACCAGGTGTGTACATACACTGCAGACACACAAGTAGATCGACAAATCTCGAAATACTGGAAAACTGAAATGTCGAAAAGCCGAAATGCCAAAAAGTCAAAAGTTTTGCTACAGTAGTCTTGCGAGTGCGCGAACACTCGTAAGGGGGAAACCAATAGGTTATTTGAGGCCCCATGGGCGATTCCATGGACTTGGGCTGTGAGTTGGCCAACCGGGCCAGCTTGGGCTAAATGGGCTCGATGGGCTATAGGGCTCACAATAGGCAAAATTGGTAACTGATGCTATGTGATGGGAAATCATATGATTGCATGACTATGAATGTGATAGGGCCTGACGGGCCAAATGAATGTGATTTGGACCTAATGGGCCATATAAATGAGATTGGGCCTAGTGGGCCATATGCATGTATGTAGACCTGTTAGGTTTTGTAAGGGGTTTTGGCCCCAGTATCCAATAACTTCTTAAATAGACATAAAACTTAATTAATTTATTGAGATTGTGGACAAGTCATAGGGTTAAAGTGTGGCAACGGGTATGTGCATGTCTAGGATTGGATCTAGGGAGAGCTTGGTACTTAAGCGGTCTTAATGACCCACCTCCTCTTTTCTGGAATCCTACCTGGTGCATAGTATTCGTTCATCTTAGCTCACAGGATTTGTTAACGGGCCAAGGTAAGTAAAAACCCGTAATAAAGCAAAATTATCGAAATGCCCCTAAAGGTAAAAATGACTAAAATACCCCTATGTGTTGAGTGTAAGATTTATGTTTGCTACATGCATCCATATGTACTCATATGATATCCTATTTAGGTTGCATATGGGTTGGGAATTATGGAACGGAGGGAGTATATGAGGGTCGCATGGTTGCTTGACAACCGTGGATCCACCGACGACTTTTAAGCCCAATACGTGATTGGCAGCTTACTGCAACTTGGGTAGTTCCTCAACTGGGATACCATTGATATGTATCGGTTGGGTGGGTCGATATTTATATCCCCACAGGTTATGAAAAGGGGGACGGAGTAGAAGTGTACCGGTTGGATTATTAGGGTGGGTTGCACTGCATTGCATTGCATGTTTGATGTATGATGACTTTTGAATGCTTGTTTCCATCGAGGTTTGTACACACTGAGTTTGCAAAAACTCACCCTCTCTTTTATTTTATTTACAGGTGATGCTTAGTAAAAGGTTTGATGTTTGGAGGGACTCTGGGTGGCCAGCTAGCAAGATAATTTGAACTTGTTTTTCTCTCTAAAGCTTATCAGTTTCTATGTTATTAAGTACTTTTCAAATCGGATTGTAATAGGGCTTCCACTTTGTTATTATTTGGATTATTATTTTTATGTGATGTAATTATAAGAAGCTGAACATGGTTTCTTAAACTATAGTATGATTGTTCTACGTTTCCGCAACTACATTTTAAAAGGACATGTTTTCATAAAATCATATATTTTAAACAAGTGATTAAAAGGAATTTTTTTTTAAGGATAGTTAAGGTTTCTTTTATTTTAAGAAGGGCTTTCAATGAAAACACGGTTTTCGCTAAAACACTTTAATATGATACACCAGATTCGGCCATAACGTCTAGGCTGAGTTTGGGGTGTTACATTTAGTGGTATCAGAGCCTAGGTTACAAAACTCGGGCTGTAAATTGGGCCTCTTTACTTGGTTTCTTTTTGTGTTTAAAATTTTTTTTGATTGAATCACAATGTTTTGGAAAAAGGGAAGTCTTGCTGAGCGGCACACCGAGTCTCCGACGTCGAACCAAGTAAGCACTTTTATTCTTAAATATTGTTTAAATTGTTATATAGTAGTTAGTTAGATGGCTACTTTAGGTGATCTTGTTAGAATGGAACCAAAGCCCCCAGGAACTTGAAACTGTAGAGGATTTTTGAAAGTAATCTTCTCTTTAATAATTTCCATAAAACATCGGGTTAGCTATTAAACTAACTAAAACTTCATAAAATTTTTAATCCAGATAATACACGAATCCATGATGAGTGCTAGAAGAGGTGCAAGAGGCTATGGCCGAGGCCGCAAGAGTGTTAGGGCTGAATCGTCGACATCGGGCCATATGCCCGATGTTGGAGTAGAAGAGGCTCTAGCCTCACCTGTCGCTGGGAATGGACCATATGATCGGGCTGAGGGAGAAGATGTATTCTCGTAGGCAATGCTGAGGATCTTGGAAAGGGTCGCTTGGCCCAACAATGGCATAGTAAATCGGGGGCCCATTCCGGAGCGACTTCAATCAAACGGGGCTAAGATCTTTAAGGGCGTGTCTGGCGTGGCTCCTAAAGTGGCATAATATTGGTTGGAGGCCACTGAAAGGATAATAGAGGACCTGGACTGTTCACCTGAACAAAACTTAAAAGGAGCCGTGGCACTACTCAGGGAAGAAGCCTACCAGTGGTGGCTGACGGTGAAATAGGGCACCCAACCGGAGCGGGTCACTTGGGAGTTTTTCAAAGCTGCATTCCAAGAGAAGTATGTGGGTGCAAGCTATGTGGATGCTAGAAGGAAGGAGTACCCAAGGAAATAAATCAGTGGGGGAGTATGAGGCGGAGTTTTTACGCCTTAGTAGGTATGCAAGAGTTATGGTGGCAACGGACTATGAGCGTTGCGTTAAGTTTGAGGATGAACTTAGAGATAGCCTCAAAGTATTGATAGCCCCACAAAGGGGGCGAGTTTTCTCAGAGTTAGTAGAGAAAGCAAAAATAGCAGAGAAGGTAAAGTGCATTGAGCGCCTAAATCGGGAGAAAGAAAGGGGTAAGAACAAGAGGGATGTTGAGACTCCTGGTGTTGAACAGAGGCCTAGGGCTAGGGCCAGAGTTAATGAGCCAGTTAGAGCAGGGCCCCCTGCTGTTAATCTAGGGGTACCACCTTGTGCTGATTGTGGGAAAGGTCATGTAGGATAGTGTTGGAAGAGGACGAGAGCTTGTTTAGCTTGTGGATCTAAGGAGCATAGGATCAGGAATTTCCCTAGAATGCCGAGATAGGTGCCAGATGTGGGCCGGGGTGGTGCTCAGCCACCGAGGGGTAGTCAGTAACCACCGAGAGGCCGTGATCAGGCCAGGGGTGGAAACGGTTTGGGTCGTGGAGCATCGGGTAAAGGTGCTAGTCATGCTGAGGCGAGGCAACCAGGTTTGGTCTATGCAATACATCGTCAAGAGGATGAAGATGCTCCAGAGGTGAATAATGGTACGTACTTACCCATCGGGTGCTATTTATCTAAGATGGAATTAGAGTGCACAGCGAAATTGTGGTGTGGTAGTCTGTGTTAGTAGTTTGGAATTTTGAGGATGAAATTTCTTTTAGGGGGTAGAGTAGTAACGGCTGAAAAATCCCGAAACCCAAAATTCTCGAAATCATGAATTTTTCTTTTTGTGCTTAGCAATTCCGGTTAAATGTTAATTATGCAAAGGTAGGTCTTCGACAAGGTTTGATTTTGAATTAAGAGGTAGAACAAATTATAATTTAATTATTAAAAGAATCAGGGTTGGCAAGTAGTTGGGGTTTTAAATAAAGATAGGGGAAAATAACATCAAAAAAGCCTTGTGGAGGAATGGCTAAGTAAAGTCACTTAGAGTGTAGGGAGGTGGCATTAATAGCTAGCAAGGAGGTCCAAGGTTCGAATCCTAACTTAGTATTTTTAAGAGTTTAATTTTGGCCTTCTAGAAGGTTGGAAGTGGCGTGAAGATGGACTCTAAGGGGAGTGTTCAGGAGAGAAAATTAAGGAAAGGATCAAGGGGTTATCAGGGAGAAAAAACGAAGAGATGAGAATGGGGAAGTGATAGAGCCAAATGGGGAACTGAGGGCCAGGTAATTCGGCTATAAGGGCTATAAATAAGTGCCAAATGCAAGGTTGCTAGCCTAGTGCCGAATTTTCTTCACCCTGTTACAAGAAATCCTTTCCCTAAAAGCCTAAAACCCTTTTGTTTTCTTCTTTTTCTTTCTGCCGATTTCTCCAAAAGCTGAAAACCCTTGTTGTAACGCCCCGTACCCGAGACCGTCGCCGGAGTCGAACACGAGGTGTTAACAGACTTAATTCATTACTTTAAACAGCTCAAACAATTTATTTTTAAAATTTTCAGTCAAGCTAGCAATCTGAGACACAGTCGCTTAAAAATTCATATCTCGAGTTCCAAAACTCGAAATCCAATTCTGTAAATTTTCCCTAAAACTAGACTCATATATCTATTTACTAATTTTTTTATAAAATTTTTGGTCAAGCAAATTAGTACAGTTTATTAGTTAAATTCTCCCCTATTTCGAGGTTCGATTGCTCTCGACCTCTGTGTATTACTTAATCGATATCTCCTCAGTCTGAGTTTCAATGACTATGCCATTTATTTCTAATAAAACAAAACTCAATAAGGAATCTGTAAATATAAACCACTTCTAATTATCTTTGAAAAATTTATGGTGAATTTCCAAAGTCAGAACAGGGGATCCAGAAATTACTCTGGCCCTGTTTCACAAAAATTTAAACATCTCATAAAATATAACTCATATACCTGTTTTGTTCCATCCATATGAAAATAGACTCATCAAGCTTCAATTCCATAACTTATTCATTATTTAATTCCATTTCTACTATTTTTAGTGATTTTTCAAATTCACATCACTACTGCTATCTGAATCTATTTTATGGTAAATTTTACCCATTTCATGGTTCCCATTGATTAGCTAGCAATTTAGCATACATAACACCAAATATGATCATGATTAGCCATTCCAATGGCTAATCATTACCAAGCATTTCCATACCACTCAATAACCATATCATAAGACCATATATACAAAATGATTATAATGCTATACATGCCATACTCAAAATATACAAGCCATTATGCCAAGATGGTATACGATAGTGTGAGCGTGCCTCCGACCGTTTTCGATTTCCGAGCCGGCTTGTCAACACTAAAAGGAATGAAAAGGAGAGAGTAAGCACAAATGCTTAGTAAGTTCATTTGCAAATAGCAAGTAACACAACTATATAAGCAAACATAAACATCATTTGCATGATCATCACCGAGACATTCATATCACATTTACATTTATCATCTTACCATATTGTTGTTATATCGAGTTTTCAACCCGAGGGTTAAGTACATACCTGTTCAAAGTATCCATTTCACAACACTTACCAATACGTCCCTTTCATCTCGAGTATTCCTCCATTTGAGTAGAATTTTACCCGTTGAACACATCGGAATATAATTCGGATACACGAAAAGTTTGCACATAAGTGCCACATATGTAGCCAAGCTACCATGTAACCCGCCCATAAGTGAACTCGGACTCAACTCAACGAGCTCGGGCGTTCGCATCCATAAGTGAACTCGGACTCAACTCAACGAGCTCGGATGCCTAGTTACATCTCTCGAACTCGGACTCAACTTAACGAGTTCGGACATTCGCATCCATAAGTGAACTTGGACTCATCTCAACGAGTTCGGATGCCCAAATATCCCAGTGACATGTCACTTGTATCCTAATCCATTCCTAAGGTTCAACGGGACCTTTTTCCCAATCATGTGTCTCAACCATCTTCTACGGAATGCCGATACTGATACTCGATAGTATTTCACATTTTCCAAGTATATCACATAATTTGACATATTATCAAACAATTATCACGAGTATAATATTTCATAATAATTATCATATCATTTAAATAACATAAAAACATTTAAAATAATAACTATGTTACCAACATTTACATATGAACTTACCTCGTATGTGAAAATTAGGGATCACATTATTCAAATTAACCCAAAATCATATTTTGGCAAAATTATAATTTTGCCCCTAAACTTTTGCATATTTACACTTTTGCCCCAAAGCTCGTAAATTAAACTTCAGCATATTTTCTTATGTTTTATGACATGCTGAACATTTTTCCCTTCTATGACAACATCAAATTCTCACTCTAACACATAGTTCTGAACAATAACAATTTTTACCGATTAAGCCGTTTTACTCATTTTTGCTTAAAATCACTGAGCAAAAGTTGTTTAACATAATTTCAGCCTTCATATTCGACCATAAAACATCAAAATAAACACATTTCACCTATGGGTATTTTTCCAAATATGAACCCTAGCTTAAATTATTGCTAAAATAAGCTTAATCAAGTTACCGAGATTCCAAAAACGTAAAGAACTTGAAAAACGGGGCTAGAACGGACTTACAATCGAGCTTGGAAGCTTGAAAAACCCTATCCATGGTTTCTCCTTGCTATATTCGGCCATGGGGTTGAAGATGAACAAAATTGGATTTTTAATTTTGTATTTTAATTCATTTTACCCCTAAATGACCAAAATGCCCTTACTACTAAACTTTCCAAAAATTCCATCCATGTCCAATTTTTGTCCATAGACTTAGAAATTGGTAAAATTCTATTTTAGACCTCCTAATTAATATTTCAAAACAATTTCATACTAGAAACTTCTAGAATGCAAGTTTTGCAAATTATTCAATTTAGTCCCTAATTTCAATTTAAGCACTTTATGCATAAAATTTCTTCATGAAATTTTCACACAATCATGCAATCATATCATAGACCTCAAAATAATCATAAAATAATTATTTCTATCTTGGATTTTGTGGTCACGAAACCATTATTTCGACTAGGCCCAAAATCAGGATATTACAACTCTCCCCCCCTTTAGGGATTTTCGTCCCTGAAAATCTTACCAGAAAAGTGGTCTTTACTTTTAATCTCATATTCGGTGCTGAAGAACTTTCACTTAGGCTGCACCTCCAATACATCTCTTTAATTTCTCATATGGTCTAAAAGCTTACAGTCTCAACTCTCAACTGTTCTTAAATTTTCAACCCTTCTTAGTTTCCCATGATATCATGACATAAAACCAGGATCTTAACTTGATTAATGGAGACCAGAATTCCAAGAAATCCAACAATCAAAGAGACCTGAAATTCCATGAATCTGATGAGTAGGAATTCATTCAATACCGATATTATTTATAGATTTCTCCAAACATTTAAGAATAGGATACATCACATTTTCCTCTTTCTCGCCATAGAAATAATTACGATATGGCCTCAAGAATAATCCTTCTCATTTCCATCCCAATATCAACATTGACAAGGATAATTTTGATAGATCCCAATGCTCAACTTTAACCTCTTTAACAACTCAGATTTTATGTAACATCGAATGCTCTAAACTATCACATTACCTCACCGTCTTGAAACACATCACAATTCATACAACAAGACATTATTGAAAGTCGAAGTCTTTGCTCAATGTAGACTAGTCTAGTTCGGGCGCCTTGTTACCAATATTCTCATCTATCCAAACTCACAACATGTAATAAACTTTTTAGCTTTCATAAAATGAAAACCTTATCATTCGTAGTGACTTTAACTAATATCCAACTCTTTCTAATAAATATACACTTCTCGCTCGGACTATTTACTCTTTTATCAAGACAAAAATGAAATTCTATTATCGGACTTGAGAAAATAATCCCGACATAATTGTCACATGAAATCTTTCAAATAAATAATTCACCATAATCGATCAAACTCGCGCTTTTATCACCTATGCCTTTATCGATGTCAAATCCTTACACGAAATTAGAAAAAAAATCCCAATACTAAAATCACCACATTACCAAGATCAAATTAGAAGTATAGTCATATTTGACATGATTATCACGAAATAAGAACACACTTCAACATGAGTCGTAATTGACAAGTTATGGAACAAAGATAACAAGAAAACCGAATAAAGAAATCCAAGATAGAGAAACCCGAAATAAAGAAATCCAGAATAAAAAGATCCAGGATAAAGAAACCCAAGATACGATACTATGCCGGAGAATCGAAAACCAAACTCATAGAGAAAATATAGAATACCTCGATAATTCTTCAAAGAAAGAAAGTCCAAAAGAAAACATCATTTAATCCTACTGAAATCAAATATAACAAGATCAATATATCTTCCCATACATATATATCAGATGAAGCATCAAGTAGAAGAAACAGAATTATAATATCATATGTATTCTCTCATCAATTCTTATCAGACGAAATGAAATAGAATACCCAATGAAATAGAGCAATATAAATTATAAACCAGTCAGACTACCAATGTTTTCATCCAACACCAGAATTAGAAGACATTCCCATATAACAAGAATTTCTTCAGAGGATCAATAGCCATAGAAATATTTCTGAGAACGGGTAAACACATAGAACATCTCAAAAGAGACTGCTAAATCTATCCAGTCATAATCTTGTCACACTCGAGATAGTTCACATTTCAAATATCATTTCCCCAACTAGTTCTGCAGTCACAAATTTCATATTAAACCATTCACTAAAGAAGGCCGATTACTGAATAAATTTCGATTTACACTTTTCTCGACCTTGCACCTGAGTAATTCGGTTTACCAAGGAGAATTCCTTTTCTAACTGGGACAGTGCATAACTCCAATAATCTTTACGTCAATCTGATACTTTACTGGCTCTAACTTTACTTATCAACTCATTTTCAATCTCTACTCATACTTATAATTATTCTATCATCATGTATCTTGGGTCTCTCAACTTGAAACTTATTCAATACAAATCTCATGAAATTCCATTATAAGTACCACTTTGGTAAGGGGGAGGGGTTGTAGGACCTCTGACTCGACTTTCTTATACATACACATATGACACAAATCATGTCATTCATTCAGGCAATGCAACATTCATGTTGGCTTACACAAATTTTCCTACTGTCCCATTTAGACAATATACTTATGCATACATTCTATATTTTCTAGATAGCTTTACTTATCCATTCATTTAATTAAATTAATTCATGCTCATAACATCATATAGGGCCAAAAAAACATAGATATTTGCATCACAATCACAACTTTCATTTCGTGCATCATGTACATGTCATTACAATCATATAATTCACCCAACAATTTAACATAGATAAGTTCATTTCATTATAATCTTTTATCTCATAAAAATTATATATCATTAGCATTCATCAACATTCGACGTCCAAATCAAGACAAGGACATTTTCATTCATATCATAATATTATGACTTTTATTCATACCTCTACTACTTTCTATTTATTCCGTTCATCTTATCAAGTAAGCCATATACACTACATCATATGAGCATTAAGCAAATATGGATATTTATCACATATGTATCATAAACTTTTATTCATACTTTTCTGAACCGAGACTTATCATAATCATAATTTTACTCAAATACCTTCACATAACATTGAACATGGTCAATAGCTCGGTTTGGAGAGTACCTGTCTAAATAAGACGGTACTCATATGCGCTGGAAGACATCACACTATCACAGATCAGTGGCATGTATAGCTAAATTTTTACGCATTCTAAGTTAGTCCGAGAACCGACTAAACCTGCTCTGATACCACCAAATGTAACACCCCGTACCCGAGACCGTCGCTGGAGTCGAACACGAGGTGTTAACAGACTTAATTCATTACTTTAAACAGCTCAAACAATTTATTTTTAAAATTTTTAGTCAAGCTAGCAATCTGCGTCATAGTCGCTTAAAAATTCATATCTCGAGTTCCGAAACTCAAAATCCAATTCTGTAAATTTTTCCTGAAACTAGACTCATATATCTATTTACTAATGTTTTTATAGAATTTTTGGTCAAGCAAATTAGTACAGTTTATTAGTTAAAGTCTCCCCAGTTTTAGGGTTTGACTGCTCTGACCTCTGTGTATTACGAATTGGATATCTCCCTGTACAGAGTTTCAATGACTATGTTGTTTATTTCTAATAAAACTAAACTCAATAAGGAATCTTTACATATAAATCATGACTTCTAATTATCTTTGAAAAATTTATGGTGAATTTCCAAAGTTAGAATAGGGGATCCAGAAATTGCTCTGGCCCTATTTCACAAAAATTTAAACATCTCATAAAATATAACTCATATACCTGTTTTGTTCCATCCATATGAAAATAGACTCATCAAGATTCAATTCCATAACTTATTCATTATTTAATTCCATTTCTACTATTTTTAGTGACTTTTCAAATTCACATCACTATCATATGTCAATCTATTTTATGGTAAATTTTACCCATTTCATGGTTCCCATGGATTAGCTAGCAATTTAGCATACATAACACCAAATATGATCATGATTAGCCATTCCAATGGCTAATCATTACCAAGCATTTCCATACCACTCAATAACCATATCATAAGACCATATATATAAAATGATTATAATGCTATACATGACATACTCGAAAAGTTTGCACATAAGTGCCACATATGTAGCCAAGCTACCATGTAACCCGCCCATAAGTGAGCTCGGACTCAACTCAACGAGCTTGGGTGTTCGCATCCATAAGTGAACTCGGACTCAACTCAACGAGCTCGGATGCCTAGTTACATCTCTCGAACTCGGACTCAACTTAACGAGTTCGGACATTCGCATCCATAAGTGAACTTGGACTCATCTCAACGAGTTCGGATGCCCAAATATCCCAGTGACATGTCACTTGTATCCTAATCCATTCCTAAGGTTCAACGGGACCTTTTTCCCAATCATGTGTCTCAACCATCTACTACGGAATGCCGATACCGATACTCGATAGTATTTCACATTTTCCAAGTATATCACATAATTTGACATATTATCAAACAATTATCACGAGTATAATATTTCATAATAATTATCATATCATTTAAATAACATAAAAACATTTAAAATAATAACTATGTTACCAACATTTACATATGAACTTACCTCGTATGTGAAAATGGCTACTTTTACCATTTCGTCCACAATTTGGTTTTTTTCCCCATTTTAGACCGAATTTTAGTTTTCCTTGCTATATCATTTAAAATATAGTCTAATTAGGGCTCACATTATTCAAATTAACCCAAAATCATATTTTGAGAAAATTACAGTTTTGCCCCTAAACTTTCGCATATTTACACTTTTGCCTTAAAGCTCGTAAATTAAACTTCAGCATATTTTCTTATGTTTTATGACATGCTGAACATTTTTTCCTTCTATGACAACATCAAATTCTCACTCTAACACATAGTTATGAACAATAACAATTTTTATCGATTAAGCCGTTTTACTTGTTTTTGCTTAAAATCGCTGAGAAAAAGTTGTTTAACATAATTTCATCCTTCATATTCTACCATAAAACATCAAAATAAACACATTTCACCTATGGGTATTTTTCCAAATATGAACCCTAGCTTAAATTATTGCTAGAATAAGCTTAATTAAGTTACCGGGATTCTAAAAACGTAAAGAACTTGAAAAACGGGGCTAGAACGGACTTACAGTCCAGCTTGGAAGCTTGAAAAACCCTAGCCATGGTTTCTCCTTGCTATATTCGGCCATGGGGTTGAAGATGAGCAAAATTGGCTTTTTAATTTTGTATTTTAATTCATTTTACCCCTAAATGACCAAAATGCCCTTACTACTAAACTGTCCAAAAATTCCATCCATGTCCAATTTTTGTCCATAGACTTAGAAATTGGTAAAATTGCTATTTTAGACCTCCTAATTAATATTTCAAAACAATTTCATACTAGAAACTTCTAGAATGCAAGTTTTACAAATTAGTTGATTTAGTCCCTAATTTCAATTTAAGCACTTTATGCATAAAATTTCTTCACGAAATTTTCACACAATCATGCAATCATACCATAGACCTCAAAATAATCATAAAATAATTATTTCTATCTTGGATTTTTGGTCACGAAACCACTATTTCGACTAGGCCCAAAATCAAGATATTACACTTGTTCTCCACTTATTTTTCTTATGTCGATTTCCTTGTTTCACTTTTGGGTTTAGCTGATTCTTCTTACTCTCTCTCTTGGTGCTAAATAAGCAATTGTGCCATTCAGATCTCTAGAGCCGAATACTCTTTGACCGAATCTAGTGTAAGAGTTGCTCTTTCAATAGGTTTTCTTTGTTAAGTATCGAATATTGTCACGTACTCTTTTTAATCGACTGTGGTAGGGAATTAGTATCAGATCTTGGATCTTAGCTCTTTGTCGAAACTGCTCTTTAGGTGTTTGCGATCTTGGTAAGTATTCCTCTCCCATTGGCTAAGGTGGCCGATTGTTCATAGTTAAGGTAAGGGGACTTGTGTTGGATACGAGTCACCTATTATTCTGTTTTAATAGTTAAGATTGGTGCAGATCTGGGAGTTGGTCGTGGTTAGGGATTTAAGAAGGGGTTGATATACTTATCGCGCACGGTTTAGGGTTAAAAAGATCGCATCATGCTTGCTTACCAGGTGTGTACATACACTGCACATACACAAGTAGATCGGTAAATCCTGAAATGCTGAAAAGTTGAAATACTGAAAAGCTGAAATGCCAAAAAGCCGAAAGTTTGGCTACGGTAGTCATGCGAGTGCGCAAACACTCATAAGGGGGAAACCAATAGGTTATCTAAGGCCCAATGGGCGACTCCATGGACTTGGGCTGTGAGTTGGCCAACAGGACCAGCTTGGGCTAAATGGGCCCGATAGGCTATAGGGCCCTTAATAGGCAAAATTGGTGATTGATGCTATGTGATGGGAAACCGTATGATTGCATGACTATGAATGTGATTGGGCCTGACGGGCCAAATGAATATGATTTGAGCCTAATGGGCCATATGAATGAGATTGGGCCTAGTGGGCCATATGCATGTATGTAGACTTGTTAGGGCTTTGTAAGGGTTTTGGGCCTAGTATCTGATAACTGCTTAAACAGACATAAAACTTAATTAATTTATTGAGACCATGGACAAGTCATAGGGTTAAGTTGTGGCAACGGGTATGTGCATGTCTAGGATTGGATCAAGGGAGAGCTTGGTACTTAAGTAGTCTTAATGACCCATCTCCTCTTCTCTAGAATCCTATCAGGTTCATAGTATTCGTTCATCTTAGCTCACGGGATTTGTTAACGGGCCAAGGTAAGTAAAAACCCGTAATAAAGGAAAATTATCGAAATGCCCCTAAGGGCAGAAATGACTAAAAGACTCGTATGTGTTGAGTGTAAGATTTATGTTTGCTACATGCATCCATATGTATTCATATGATATCTTGTTTAAGTTGCATATGGGTTGGGAATTATGGAACGGAGGGAGTATATGAGGGTCGCATGGTTGCTTGACAACCGTGGATCCACCGATGGCTTTTAAGCCCAATACGTGATTGGCAGCTGCTGTAACTTAGGTAGTTCCGCAACTGGGCTACCATTGATATGTATCGGTTGGGTGGGTGGATATTTATATCCCCATAGGTTGTGAAAAAGGGGACGGAGCAGAAGTGTACCGGTTGGATTATTGGGGTGGGTTGCACTACATTGCATTGCATGTTTGATGTATGATGACTTTTGAATGCTTGTTTCCGTCGAGGGTTGTACACACTGAGTTTGCGAAAACTTACCCCCTCTTTAGTTTATTTTCAGGTGATGCTCAGTAGAAGGTTTGATGTTTGGAGGGACTTTGGGTGGCAAGCTAGCAAGATAATTTGGACTTGTTTTTCTTTCTAAAGCTTATTAGTTTCTATGTTATTAAGTACTTTTCAAATAAGATTGTAATAGGGCTTCCACTTTGCTATTATTTGGATTATTATTTTTATGTGATATAATTATAAGAAGTTGAACATGGTTTCTTAAGCTATAGTATGACTTTTTTACGTTTCCGCAACTATATTTTAAAAGGACATGTTTTCATAAAATCATATATTTTAAACAAGTGATTAAAAGGAGTTTTTTTTAAGGATAGTTAAGGTTTCTTTTATTTTAAGAAGGGTTTTAAATGAAAACACGATTTTCGCTAAAACACTTCAATATGATGCGCCAAATTCGGCCATAACGTCCAGGCCAGGTTTGGGGTGTTACAAAACTAATCCACCAACCTTCACTAAAAATACCCACCTCTATTCCCCATTTCAAATCCTCCTTCATCCCTCAATCATTCTTCATTTCATCCTTTAACACACATTCATCCATCCTCTCATTTCTCTCTAATTTTCATTTTTTCCACCTATCCCATTTCCCTATTTAGCTAAGTAATTCTTAGGGAAAGAACTTTCTCTTGGCTGGCCACCTTGAGGAGCAGTTTGTGGAGGAGCAACTATGTGAATTGGAAGAAGCCTCCACGAATAGTGATCACACTATCAAAGAGGTTTTTCTTCAATTTTGCTCTTCCCTAATTATTCATCATGTTTGGAAATTGCTTTGCTCTATTTTCGTCAACAATGGTGGCTTAATTCTATTTAGCTAGGATGATTGCATCAATTCGTCAACAATGTTATGATGTTCTGTGCCTCAGGCGATCACGTTTTTAATTAAAATCATGCATGTATTTCATTCATTAAAATGTGATTGAATGCATTAGAATTAGTTTTTTAATCTGACCTAGATGGTGGCTAATATACACAATAATTGAAAAGTGCATGCTTAATTTATATCCAACCCAGAATAAATTAAGGTTTGCAATAACTTGGCCGAGCTCTATTACCTTGCATAGCTTTTAGGTTTATGTGATTAAATTGTTTCAAATCGACCCAGTCCCTATTACTTCACATGAATTTTAAGAAGTTATAACACCCTTAACCTGTATTTGTCGCTAAAATAGGGTTACAGAGCATTACTTGAGTTTACTCTTCAAAACCATCAAAAATTTTAATCATTTAATAATTCGACGTCAATCATAGAAATGTAAATCAATATCATACATATTGTCCCTTATACGAGCCCTTGACACCCTAAAAATACATTAGAAACAAGTCGGGACTAAACCAAAAATATTTAGAATTTTTTGGAAAAAGATGAAAATTTTCAAACTGTAGGGGTCACACGGCCGTGTAGCAAGGCTGTGTGACTCACATGGCTAAGTCATACGCCCATGTCTCAGGCTGTGTGGACATTCGAAGTAAGGACACGTAGCCGTGTCCCAACTCGTGTCTATGCCCATGTATCTCACTGACTTGGGTCACACAGCCAAGCCACATGCCTGCATGCTAGGCCGTGTACCCTTCAAAATGGCCTTACATGCTCGTGTGCCAGGTCCTGTGCTAAGCCGCGTAACAACCTAAATTTCAACCCTTTGAAAGCTACAAGGGACATACGACCGTGTCGCCTAGCCATGTGTCACACACGGCTGAGGCACACGCCACTGTCTTTTGCCCATGTGGATGAAAAATAGGCCATTTCCAAGCCATTTTTCTCACCTAAACTCATACCACTTGCACAAGCCAATTGTTCTTATAATCATGCATTTAAGACACATCTAACATATGCATATACAAGCTTATACATTATAGAAACTAACCATTCAACCAATATGCCAACATGGAACCTCAATTTCAACAATTAAAATCAAATTCAATCATCAATCAAAACACCAATTGAACAATTTCAGTATCACATTTGCCATGATGTTCGTATACCACATATATATATGCACAACAAATATCATTTTGGCCATTTTCACATCTATCATACACCCTACCATTTTGACCTAAAGCCAAACACATTCAAGCTACCAAGTCTAGCCATGAACCATATCATGAACTACCTCAATCCATACCAATCAACAATTCATAATAGACTATTATAAACATCATTTCATTACCATCATTTAACCACCACCACATCAAAATAACAAAAACATATAATTCTATATATTCATAATATCATAACAAGTCATTTATCGAACGTGAGCGTAGCTACTACGGTGTCTTGCTCACACAAGGTGTCAAGTAACCGTAACACATGTTGAAAACTCATTCACCGGTAGGATGTTCAATACCAGCACTCAAAACACAGTAACCTTAATGTCATGTCATTTGTATTCTATGTATTCTTAAGGTTCAAACGGGACTCGATAGTCGTCGTACATCATTGAATTTCCCTCGTTTCATTACAAGATAAATTGTATAATAACATATATATATCGATTCATTTTCAACAAAATTCATATAATAACATTAAATTTAATCAACAATATACAAAGTACAATTCATATGAACTTATCTGGCTAAATTGCAAAAATACCAATGTTTAGGGGCATTTTGGTAATTTTCCATTTTTCTAGATTTTTCCACTCGATCTTGATCTAAATTAATAATTTCATTCAATATATAAATTTTGACAGTAAAAAAATTCATTTCAAGCAATTTGGTCATTTTTTGACATTTTTATAAAATTGTCCCTAAAGTTTTACTTTTATTCAATTTGATCCCTAAGCCCAAAACATGCAAATTAACCATTTTTACCCAGAATTAAGCTTATCTGAATATTCATGGCATCCAAAACAGCCCATTTATGTAACATTTTCACATTAAGTCCTTGTAATTTTATTAATTTAACAATTTAGTCCCTAATCAATAAATTCATCAAAAATCAATTAATAAAATACTTTTAAATATCAATCAACATTCTAAATTCATCATTTAACATCTAAATTCACAAGGTTCATCAATGGCAACATTCAAAATCTTTAATAGTTTCAAAATCAAAGGTACGGGCTAGCTGGACCTAGTTGCAACGATCTGAAAAATGTAAAAATTATTAAAAATAGGGCTAAAATGGACTTACATGCATCATCACAAGGCAAGCTGAAACTTCAAGGTCTTCCATGGAGTTTTTTATCCATTCCCAATCGATGAAGAAAACATTAAGATGACGATAAACATTTTGGTTTTATTTTATTTTATTTTAATTATCAATTTACCATTTTACCTTTGGTTAAATAATAAATAAAACACCAATTTCATGACCATAATTGTCCATCACATAAATATATGGCATAATTACCATCAAAGAAATGTTTAATTTCACAATTGGTCCTTCAATTAAATTAAATTCTAACTAAATAAACTTATTTACAATTTAATCTTAAACTAATTAGGACTAAAAGAAAAATTAATCCAAAAGCTAGTGAATTCAATCATTACACCACCGCTTGGAAAGTTTGACCATGGTTGAATTACCATTTTAGTCCCTTTAGCTTTATTTAATTAATCATTTAATCACTGAAATCAAATAGTGATTAAATTTTACATCTTTTAAAATTTTTCAACAAAACTTTAATAGGACCTTAATGACACTCCGTAAATATTTATAAAAATATTTATGGCTCGGTTTATAGAAATGAGGTCCTGATACCACATTTCCTAAAACCACTTGACCTTAAGGTCTTACCACTTGAACTTAATAAATCGCTTATAAAACAAAAATCATGATATCAAAAACCTTTTCAAAGTCACAATTAACTCGTAAATATTAAATATAATATTTACAAACTTACTTGTCGGATTTGGTGGCCCTGAAATCACTGTTTCTGACACCATTGAAAAATGGGCTGTTACAGATACCCTTAGTTAAATATGATCAGAAATATGCATGTTTTTCTAAGTGAAAGATTCCAAAAGCACTTAATATTAGTTTCAAGTTTATGAAAGATCGAGTTGCCACGGAATATTTTTCCGGAACACTATTAACAAGATGAGAATTAACTAAGTTAATTGATGTGATTATCCTAAGCCCAATCATGTTATTGTTGTTGAAATCTTGTGAATTTTGCTGCTAAATCCATCTCATCCATTTTAACCATTCATTTCATTTGCATTTAGGTTAACTTGCATTAGGGATCGTTTTGCATCGAGTCATTTATTTTTTCCAACACTAAAAATTATTTTGTTTTTCTTATCAAATTGTTAATATAAATTTTCAAAATATTGATTAACATATATAGCCCTTATGGAGATGATAACTCTTATACTTACTTATTACTTGATAATGATTGTGTACACTTGCACAAACCACGCATTACACATTATCCAATTTATAAAAATATAACACATAATTTATATTATTCAATACATATTTTCACGCTATCGACATCGCATATCACATTACAAACAATTCATACTATTTTACATTTTATTCATTCTGTCCTCTATTTCGACAATTCATATTCAAACTCAATCCAATAGTTAAATTTATCGTCACATACTCACCTTGACATTCCACATGTAGATAACATGAAAACGCAATCAATTAAAATGACATTAAATCATAAATGTATAAATCGAGATTTTGTGCGTCACTTATCAATGATTTTCTCTTTTCTTTCCCCCTTGACGGTTCGATGTTGTCGTTAGCTATGAATAATCATAAAATATCTCACATCATCAAATACTAGTCGAATCAAAATAAAACGAAAAATTTCACATATTTTGTAAATTATACAATTTCGTCCTTAACCGCCACCAAATGTGCGAATGTCTGGACTGGAAATACTGCAGCAAAATAGAAAATAAATAAATAATGATGTTTGCAAGTATAGAGGTCAAATTGTAATATAAAATAATGTTATAATGAAACTTTTTAGGAAGTATTCCGAGGATCGCACCCAAGTGAAGTTAAATTAAACTTAAATTACTTTTCTACATTAACAGGGCTAAATAGTAATAATATAAAATTAAATAACGAACAACCAACTTAAACGTGATTGGCCAAAATAATATAAATAGTAAAAAAAATTAAGATAACCAAATTACAATCGAAATTAAATCCAATTAAGCAGATAGAAGATTAACTCACTTCAGTGTTCCTAATTAACTTCAGCACTCAAGTTTTATCGAGTTACCAATTGATTAACTAGTTATTACCTCTCGGCCTCTAACTAATTAACTAATCAACTTCACTTCCTAGGGTTTAATCGCACATAATGTAAGCCAACTAATTCAGATCTAAACCCTAATTCATTTGTTAATTATTCACACATCCGCTCGTAAATCTCCCTAAGGAAACTAGCTGCTCATGGATCTAGATGCAATCACCCCTAATTTCATATTTAACATAAAAAGTAAAATTTGCGTGTGAAAGTAGAATTTCCTTTAAATGTTACGAAGATAACTCCGATTGCAATTGGAAACCGAAAAGAAATAAATTAAATAAAAAGCGCTCGTTGGGTCACATGTACAATTTCATAGCCATGTTCTCAATCAATTGGCAAGATCGTTCATATATGTTGTTCATGAAGGCCCCACCGGATACACCAACTAATCTATCTCTCAAGCTACTATCCAACTCATTATAGAATATTTGCAGTTGCAACCATTCTTACATTTCGTGATGTGGGCACATTCTTAATAATGGTTTAAAATGTTCTCATGCTTCATATAGGTTTTCGTCTTCAAATTGCTTGAAGCTAGCAATGTCGCGGCTTAATTGAATAGTTGGACTAATGGGGAAAATTTTGCGTAAAAATTTTGTTGCTAGTTCATCCCACGTCGTGATAGAACCAAACTCTTGTGAATCCAACCATTTTTATGCATTGTTGCGAAGCAAAAAGGGGAACAACTGAAGACGGATGGCGTCATTGGTAACCCCATTATACTTGAACGTAATGAAGAGATGCAAAAATTGCTTTAAATTTTTTTCGGGTCTTCCATCATATTATCCTGGCATTGAAAATTATTTTGGATCATCTGGATGGTGGCCGTCTTGAATTCAAAATTATTAGAGTTGATCGTCGGCCTCTCAATATTTCCTCGGACTGTATCTAAAGTAGGTAGTGCATATTCACACAATGTTCGCTCTTGTCGAGCCATCAGTGGCTCTCTTCAAAGTTGTGCTTGTAGTTCTGGTGGTTCATCAAGCAGAGGGTTTTCTCGAGGTAAGTCAACTACCACTGGCGGATTTCTTTTCATTTGTTGACAGTTTCACCTTAGAATTATATCCAGTTCAGGATTTGGCACGATTGGGATGATTTCGCTTTGAGTCATACACTAAAATCAAAGAGATTAAAATAAAATTAGTAGCCTAAAATTAAATAAAAAACTAAAATTAAATTAAATAAAATAACTAAAATTGAAATTCGTATCCATAATTTTAAAATTTCCTATTTATCCTATTAATATGCAAAAACTAAAATTTCAGTTTAATGCCTAAATCTCCCCGGCAAAGGCGACAACAACTTGACTACCACTAGACATGCGAACGTCTAAACTAGAAATATTTTAGCAAAATAGATAATAAATAAAACAATGGTGTTCGCAAGTATATGACTCAAATTGCAATATAGACTAATGTTACAATTAAAGCCTCCGAGAAGTACTCCAAGGATATTACCCAAGGGAGGTTGAATTAAACTTAAATTACTTTTCTACACTAATAGGACTAAATAGTAATAATCTAAAATTATATCATGAACAACCAAATGAAAAGTGGTTAACCAAGATAGCATAAACTTTCTAAATTTAAGACAATCAAATAACAATCAAAAATAAATCCAATTTAGTAGACAGAAGAATAACTCACTTCAGTATTCCCAATTAACTTCAGAACTCATGTTTTATCGAGTTAGTGATTAATTAACCAATTATTACCTCTCGGCCTCTAACTAATTAACTAATCGACCAATACACGTTTATCTCTCGACCTCACTTTCTTGACCTAGATAAATTATAAATTACTCGGTAAATTTATCTCTTGACCCCGTTTATCCTAAATTACTTCTTAGGGTCATCACTTCTTAGTGTTTAATCGCAAATAATTTAAGCAACTAAATCGAATCTAAACCCTAATTCATCTATTAATTATTCACACATCTGCTTGTTAAATTCTCTGAGGAAACTAGCCGCTCATGGATCTAGATGCAATTACCTCTAATTTCATATTTAACATATAGAGCAATAAATTAAATAAGAATAAGGAACAAGAAAAAAAATTCTTTTCGATGTCGATTTGCCTGAGAAAGCAGAATTTCCTTTAACAGTTGCGAAGATAACTCAGATTGCAATTGGAAACCGAATATAAATAAATAAAAACTACTTAATTAAAAGCTCGGATTGAAATTGAATCCAAGTTAAACAAAGAAAAAAATATTGTTTTAGGAATAAATTTAAATAAAATAAAAACCCTAAATCTAACTAAGTGGCTCACTTGGCATACCAACATGTTAACGACCAATATGTTTAATTCTAACTTGTTCACAAAATATTCAGTCATACAATACTTTAAAGAATTAAACACATGCAATTATATAACCATGCCATTCAATTCGTTCTGGAGTCTACTGACTCATTCATATACGCTTTAGCCCCCAGGATTGTTTTCTATTATTTTGCATGATAAGATACATACTTTATTCATTTCAATTCATATATGAATTTATTCATATCTATTCCTGGAAAACTATCGGCTTAACTTCTTGTAATGGCTCGATTTAAGAAATTCGCCACAAAATTGAATTTTCTGACATCGATCGAATATAGGTCGTTAGACCACCAATCCAATAATTAGAGCACGTATAGCCACATTATCCCTTTTGAAAAAATCTAAAAAATATTTCTCTTCTACCTTACACAAGTCATGTAACAACACGTTTTTAGTCAAATCAGAACAGTGGTTTCGCAACCAGAAATCTAAGGTCAAAATATTTATTTTATTATTATTTTAAGGTTTACAACATGAATAAGGGCTTTAGATGATAGTGTGACTGGCTTCTCTGACGTAAGCGATGATCCTCGAACTACTTTGGCAGCACTATAAGAAAATGGAAATGAGAGGAAGTAAGCATAAATCTTAGTAAGTTACATGTAAATAAATATAACAACAATTTTACCATTCATCAACATGCTGATAACACAAAAGCAAGCATAAGCACAACTTACTCATCACTATCCCATACACATCATCTAGCATATATTGAACTCACATCTCATACATACCAAATAGGTACCTATACCACTCACAATAAGGTTATACTTTCCTCATTAACTTAAACCATAACTCTCACCGTTGAACCATTCGGAACACTACCAAATATTTAATAAGCCTCACACATTGGGTAGAATGTTGAAGCCATGTCCCAGACATGGTCTTACATTGGCTCATATCTCAAGTCGATGCCATGTCCCAGACATGATCTTACACTAGCTCTCGCATACCCGTGCCAATTCCATGTCCCAGACCTGGTCTTACACTAACACATCTCGTAGCCAATTCATGTCCCAGACATGTCTTACACTAGCTTACATCTCGAGGGCGATGCTTGTCCCAGACATGTCTTACACTAGCTCTCGTCTCAATGCCAATTCCATGTCCCAGACATATCTAACACTAGCTCTTATATTGTGGCCGATGCATGTCCCAGACATGTCGTACGCTAGCTGACAAATAACTCAAATGTCATGGCATGAATATCCGATTTATTTCCTAAGGTTCAAATGGGAATTCTACTATCTCAATTATCATGCATTCTCATTTCCACAATCAAACATTTCATGCTATATCAATTCAATCACATATAATAATAATGTAGTTGTATTATTTACACACAACTTACCTCGGATTACAAAATATAGTAACTACTCGGTCTATTCTACTTGCTTGGCCTTCCCCCGGTCTAAGTTTAGATTTTGTATTTATTGATTTAAAATGGAAAAAATTCATTCATTTCATCAGCATATTAATCTACACACTCAAAAATTCATAATTGGGCAAAATGACCATTTTGCCTCTAGACTTTCACAAAATGACCATTTTACCCCTATGCTTGAAAATTGATTTTTATCGAATTTCTTCATATCATAAGCCCAGCCGAACCATTTTTACTCTTATAGCAATCCAAAATTTCCACTATTTCACACATTTATCACTTATTGACCACTTGTGCAAAAAGGTCCCTAGTTAGGGTTTCCATGAAAACCTCTCCACAAAAGTTGTTTCTTATACATCAAAGACTCGTACTCTTCCATAAAATTTTAGAAAACTACATGAACACTCTCATGGTAAAACCCTAGAATTCAAACCATTTTGCAAAATGGTCCCCTCATTTGAAAGCTTATGCTTCAAGGGGTCCAAAAATGTAAAAATCATCAAGAAAACTCATTAAAATCACTTACTTGTAGAGAGACTAAGTGGCTGAAATTTTCAAGCTTCAAAACCTCTCTAATGGCTGATATTTTCGAAGGAAAGAGATAAGAAAGAAATGAAAAATGACAACTTTTTCTTTTTGTTATATTCTATTCAATTAAGCCACCAAATATCACCTAATTTTGACTTTTCTCATCTTTTTGTCCCTATGGTCGGCCACCACTCCTAGTAGAGTCTAATTTCCCTTTAAAAATGCCCAATAAATGATTCATGGCTAATTTAACACCTTTAACTATCAAAATAGAACTTTTTCACTTTATGTGATTTAGTCTTTTTTCGCAATTAAGCTCATAAACACTAAAATCAATTCAACAAAATTTTCATGCATCTTCATGAACATGCTATAACTCATAAAATAATTTCTCCGACCTAGGGTTAGTGGTTCTAAAACAACTGTTCAGACTAGGCCCAAAATTGGGCTGTTATAGGTAGAGATACGGGCGTGTGTCTCAGCCGTGTACGACACACGGACATGTTACACGACCGTGTGTCCTTTGGTTTTGAATTTGAAACCAACTCAGTATGCTCCACACGGCCTAACACACGGGCATGTGACTTGGTCATGTGGCATAAGCTAGTATACCCTACAGGTTCGGCACGGCCTAGCACATGAGCGTGTATGGCCATTTTTAGGGCACACAGGCTAGACACATGGGCATGTGTATTGGCCGTGTGACCCAAGTCAGAGAGTTACACGGGGTTGTACACGGGCTGGAACACGGTCATGTGCTCTCATTTCGAATGTCCACACGGGTGTGTCTGGTGGCCGTGTGTCTGGCCACACGAGCTTGTGTCCCCTATTTTGAGAAAAGTTTTATAAGTGTTCCAAATGTTTTCAAGGTTATCGGTTTGGTCCCGAACCACTACCAATGCATGTTTAGGGCTTTGTAGGCTCATATTGGGGATGAATTGTTTGAGATTGAATAAAGATTGTATGAAATGGCTAAATGTATGATAAAAGTATGTATAAATGTATTGTAAGTCTGGTAATGCTCCGTAACCCTATTCCAGCATTGAATACGGGTGAGGGGTGTTACATTTATTGGTATCATAGCTACGGTTTAGTCGATTCTAGGACTAACATAGCGTATGTGAGAGTCTAGCTATACGTGCCATATATAAACTGTTATAGTGTGATGACTCCTGACATTTTTAACAATGTGTTTTCATATAGTAAATGGCTCCCAATCGAGCTATAGCTGATGAGGTAGAAAGTAATGCACCAGCTCCAGCTCAAGGGACAACGTCATCTGATTTTAGACTTGTTTTGAGTAGTCACGAAGAAGAGGCTAAATAAGCCATTTTTCCAAATGATGAATGAGTGGTTCAGACAATATGCTCGAATGAACCCGGCTACTCAACAATCTTCACCCCCTCCTAATCCCCAACCGGTTCCTGTAGCTCCTCAAGGTGTCGAACTTTTAAGATTGAATAAGCCTCTAGTTGATAAGATCTATAAACACAGGGCTAAGGAGTTCAGAGCTAATGTAGACGATGATCTTGAAAGAGCCGAGTTTTGGCTTGAAAACACTATCAGAGTATTTGATGAGCTTCTTACACACCGACTGAATGTTTAAAATCTACTATATCACTCTTGAGGGGCACTGCATACCAGTGGTGGAATACGTTAGTATTAGTGGTGCCAAAAGAGAGAGTCACCTGGGATTTCTTTCAGACCGAGTTCTGGAAGAAATACATAAGCCAACGATTTCTAGATCAAAAGCACAAAGAGTTTTTAGAATTGAAACAGGGTCATATGACTGTAACTGAGTACGAGAGAGAATTTGTGTAGTTGAGTAAATATGCTCGAGAGTATGTTTCTACTGAAGAGATCATGTACAAGTGGTTTGTTGACGAACTTGGTCCCGAACCACTCCCAATGTATGTTTAGGGCCTCGTAGGCTCGTATTAGGGACGGATTGTTTAAGATTGAATGAAGATAGTATGAAATGGTGAAATTTATGATAAAAGTATGTATTAATGTGTTGTAAGTCCGGTAATGCTCTGTAACCCTATTCCGGTGTTGAATACGGGTGAGGGGTGTTACAAGTCAACCTTTCCCTCACCAATGCACCATTTTTGTCTTGCAATAACTCTATAGTGTTATTTTTTTTTCCAAGCATTAGGAAATGCATGGAAATATCTGAATTTGAATCACCAAATTTCAACAAAAAAACTTTCACCCTTTTTTTTTCCATTTTTCCTCTTCATTTTCAACGATCATATTAAAATTAAGCTTGAACCTCCCAAACTCCTTCTTATATGAGACTAAATCAATGTCGTTATCCTGTAGTTTCTCAAGCTTGGCACAAATATAATTTCTACAATTGAACTTCCCTATCAGTGTTACATCTCCAACTACTTAATTTACTAAACCAATTTGCTTTCTATATCACATTTGCTCGCCCCATCTCTCCCCAACTTCCCTTAACCACGTCTTCATGGTCATTATGAGAAGGACATTTGTTTTCCAACTTAAATTTATGTCGACGCCATTGTTCAGAAGCAACTTGAGAAAATCTTTGTTTACCATACATAGAAGATTATTACTAGGAGCTATCAAATTTAAAATCTCACAACACTCCCGTCTTCGACTCTTCTTCAAAAGTCATTAATTTTATTGTTATTTGGGCCCTTCATCAACACGTTAATTAAATTTTGGGGAAATTTTTCAATTTGAACATCCTCCTTGTAGTCCCATAGAACCACCGATCCTCCCTTTCCAAGTCAGTCCACAAAAAAAAAAAATCAAATTTTACTTTGATATGAACATCTTTCATCCTGTCTCTCTAAACTAGTGTTTCAATAATAATAACAAGTCTAAACTTAGCTTGAATTAAAGTAAAATGTCTTGTTGTGCAAGAACCTCCTAATGGTTGTCGAGGCCTCCACAATTCCAACCTAAAATTTTCATTATAGATGATCAACCCCATCAACAAGACCTATTGATATAGATTTGTGATAAGCCTTAGAGTGCTCATCTTTTACCTCTATTGAATCCTTGGCAGAAACATTAGAAGTTAAATTTGGCTTAATCTGAGCTCTATTCTTCCTATCCACCAAGCCTATTAGGTTATACTCTTTAGCAAGGTACAAATCTATCCTAAAATGGTCTCAAGATTTCTCCAATTTACCAATCCCAACCAGCTTCCTATTAACCCCTATTACAATCCCTAAATTAATATAGCCTTTTTGCACAAAATTTGAATTATTTTCCAATTCCATAAACACTTATATGAATTTATAATATTTAGATTTCATAACAACTCCACTCGGCCGGTACAAGGCCTAACAAATTGTATGAAATGGGCCCACGCACCAATGTGGCCCAGACGACCTAGTACATGGCCAAGCACACACCCGTGTGGCTCATATAGCCCAACATACGACCAGTCACATGACCGTGTCACCTATACACCCGTGTGGCGTCGTTTGCTAGTTTCACTACATTTTTAGATTTTCGTGATCTTTCTCAGTATCTACAGGTTATAACACACACCTTACTGCCTCTAAGATGTCGGCACTAAGGCAGCAATCCAAGTTTCTGCACACGACATCCAAGGCCAATCAAATTAGCAACAAATATCAAAACTGAAACTTGAATTTGGTATTTATTGCTTAATAAAACTAGCCCCTAAACTAGCAGTTGGTCACTTACCCATAAAAGAATTGGTTTCACTAAAATCACTTGTCGAAGGAGTAATCGTTGCAGGACCCACTGCTGAAAGAACAAAGAAAAGAATCGAAATTGAAAATTAAAGAATAACTGAAGCTCCTATCCGTCACACAGAAATGAATTAATTAACCTTACCACTGAAGAATACATTTACGAGACTTACACTAGGATGAAGATACGAATTCCTCGGTCAAAAGACAACACCACAGCGATAATATGCCAGAAAACAATAGCAGAGAAACGACAAAAGAGGAATAAAGTTTGAAATTGCAATTATGAAAACCAAAAAAAAGAAAGATAAAGGAAATGAACAGGGGAAAAATGACAGAGGGAGTTTACAGAATTTTTCAAGAGAAGGGAAATGAACATTGGAAATGAACAAGTTTACAAATATATATAGTTTTCAAGACCTAGCATAATGAAGATCTATATCAATCATTATTAAAAAGTAGCTAAACTAGTTGAATACAATAGAATAATAAAAAAGGTAAACGAAGACTGTTGGAAGCTAAGTCTTCAACATTCCAATCCAATCCAACTTTTTAAATCCAAGGGTGTAACACCTCTAAACCGTATCCATTGTCGGAGTAGGGTTACAAGGTATCATCGATCAATACACATCATTTAACATACATAACTCATACATTTATGCATTCATACTCAAATACCATTTAATCACAAACTCATTGTCCCTTATAAGGGCCTATGAGGCGTTAAACATGCTTTAAAAGTGATTCGGGACTAAACCGATAACATATGAAAATTTTGAAAACTTTAGAAAAATTTCAACCATACAGGGGTCACACGCCTGTTTGAACAGGCCGTGTGCCTCACACGGCTCCAGACATGCCCGTGTCTCAGGCCGTGTTGAAACAGGACATACATACTGACTTGTATCACACGGCCGAGGACATGCCCGTGTGCTGAGCCATGTGAAAACTGGAGGGTATACTAGCTTGGCCACACGACCGACAACACGCCTGTGTGTCTAGGGTGTGTAACTCACTGACTTGATTTCTAAGCATCATCAGGGGACGCACGGTCGTCACCATGACCGTGTGTCGTACGCGGCTGTGACACATGCCTGTGTCTCTACCCATGTGGACAAAAATAGGCCATTTGCAAGGCCAATTTACCACCCCAACTTCAATGTACCTATACAAGGAAAAATGTACAATTTCCATACACAAAAGTGCAGCCAAATCGATCCCAATTCATGCACAATTCATGCTATAAAAATGCAACCATTTCACTTACTCAAATATATACCAAAATAACGTGATCTTTAACCTTAATTCATACAATATGTATATATATACCAACTTAATATTCACAACCGAAAACTATCCTCAACTAAATCAATTCATTCATTGTATTACATACTATTTAATTACCAATTTGACATATAAATTCCTACCACAATAAGACCTTTCTAAAGCTTTCATCCACCATAATTCAAATAACCATTTTAACTTTCATAATGTCTTGGTTACAACCATGCCAAAGCAAACCATCCCACAAGGCATTATAAACATCTTACAAAAGTCATTAACAACCATTTCTAATAGCCAAACACATATCAATATTAACATCATTTACAAGCCAAATCTCATGGCTATAATCACAACCAAAATACCACATCTAGCCTATACATGCCATATACCATAAATGTATAATTCAAAAGTACCAACTTAGATGTTTGATAGTGTGATGTTGTTCTCGACGACTCTCAGATCCGAGCTAGCCTTGATTCACTAAAAAAATAGAAAAATAACATGAAGTAAGCTTCATAGCTTAGTAAGCTCGTATGTGAGTAACTTAATTCATTGAATAAATGCAACTCAACCAATTACACATGACAAAACCATATACACATTAACTACAAACGTTTCTCATGTCTCAAAACATGATCAAATACTACTCATCGAACTTTCACTATTTAATACTTAATAGGTTCTACACATATCTGTATCACTCATACTAACCTCTTTCTCAACCACATCATTCGTTTACCTGTTGAACCATCTGAAATAAAAATCGGATGCTCAAGAGTCTCATACGATAAGTACCTATACCATGGCCCGTAGCCAAATCAAGGTAGCTTATCCGAAGACCTATTATCATGGCCCAAAGCCAAATCAGTAAAATACGCACCCGAAATGCTAATATCATGGCCCGAAGCCAACTCAACATATTACTTACTGACATGTCAATAGTATCCAAAACTATTCTTAAGGCTCAACTGGGCTTTCACACCTTTTGTTTTTATCATCGAATGCATTCGTAGAGTCGTTTTCAAAATTCATACATTACCCATAATCCCGTTTTAACAATTTATGCAATATTAAAGCATTTTAACATACATTTATAATGTAATCATTGCATACGAACTTACCTCGTATTCGAAATTAATAGATCGGATCGACTACTCAATAACCTTACTTTTCCCCCGATCTAAATCTGAATTCTTTCTTTCTTGATCTATATGAATTCAAAATTAACTTATTTATTCATCTACTCATTCAATTAATCCAAAAATACCCATTTAGGCAACTTTACACATTAGCCCCTAAACTTTC
The DNA here is from genome assembly GCA_025698475.1 of Gossypium anomalum. Classification (NCBI taxonomy): domain Eukaryota; kingdom Viridiplantae; phylum Streptophyta; class Magnoliopsida; order Malvales; family Malvaceae; genus Gossypium; species Gossypium anomalum. The sequence goes on along the minus strand of CM046968.1, from coordinate 61,267,181 downwards.
ACATTTAATCAATTTAGTCCCTATTTCACAAATACACAAAATTCACACAATTCAACAAAACTCATGCTTGGCCGAATTATATATATGTCCCTAGCAGCCCAAAAATTTTATTTATTTTACATTTCAACCACACAATTTGCACATTTCACAAAATTTTATTTATTTCACATTTCAACCACACAATTTGCACATTTCACAATTTTATCCCTATTATGCATTTTCATAAAAAAAATCACTTAACAAAACATGTAAAACTGTCATAAAGCTTTCATATTTCAACATTAAACATTAAAGAACACATAGATTCAACAATGGAAACTCTCAAAATCTTTAGCAGTTTCGAAATTAAAGGCACGAGCTAGCTAGCTTGAGCTGCAACGATTACAAAAACATAGAAATCATAAAAAACTGAGCTAAAACTGTACCTTAATCAAGCTAGGAGTGTGTCAAACCTTAGAAAGCTTCAAACCCTTTCTTTCTTTTCTATTTTCAGTTGCTAAAAAGATGAATGAAAATGAATTTTGGCTTTATTTTATTAAATTATAACTTAATTACTAATTTACCATAATAACCTTTGTTATAAACATATAAAAACATATAATGGATGGCCATAATTGTCCACTTACACTAATCATGGACTAATAACATTATAAGGACCTTTGATTTATTAAATCATAGCAATTAAACACATTTAACAAGTAGAATGCAACTTTTACATTTTACGCGATTTAATGCTTTTTATCAAATTAACCAACCAATCGATAAAATTAGCTCATGAAATTTTCACACATATCAAATAACATGCTATAAATACCGAAAATAATATTAAAATAATTTTTTGACATTAGATTTATGGTTCCAAAACCACTATTCTGATTTAGCTAAAACCGAGCTATTAGAAAGGGATTAGATATACTCAAATCAATCTGATCTGATTCTCCAAATATGTTTCCCTAAATGATAAAATATTAATTGATGGTCTAGATACAATCCACAATATCAACACAATCTAAAAATTTAATTTGGTAAACTGTCAATCACCTAAATATGAAAATTGTTCAGTCTGTCAGAGTGCTTCAAGAAGTGGGCACTTCTTTAAGCACATCTCAGTCATTCCATATTTTTTAACAACACAACCATATAAAAGGGTATCTCATAAAAAGATGCATCCTTATGAAATGGTATCTTATGGAAAGATACATTTATTTAGTATCTATATAAAGAATTATTCTATTAATCATTTTTACTATTGTGATTGGAATGTTAAAGATTTTGTTGTATTTTGGAGGCATTTAAGAAAAGTACTCTGCACAACTCAAAGCCATCAAATTTTACTAACCTTATTTTTTTTTTCTTATTTCAATGTTTTTTATTTATTTTTGTAACAATCTTAAAGTTTTTATATGATTTCATATGAAATTTCAATCTAAGATTGTAATGACGGACAAGAGAAGAATAATAGGCTGTAATGGCCTTCAATTACTATTACAAGTCAACTAATTATTTTCAGTTTATTGTTGGAATCTTATTTCATATTATTAACAACACAACTTTATTAATTAATGCATTAAAGTTGCATTAAAATGGATAAATTTCCTTTTTAATGGAAAATTCTATGGTAGTTTATATGAAATTTCTTTGAGAATGCCCTTTGGGATTTGTTAATTGTGTGCGTTTGATTTTGGCATTTGGATTTGCTGTCACTATAGAGAGGTAAGCATATACGAATAACTACTATTACTAAAAGATTATACAGAGATAAACCTATAGCAATGACTTCATTTGTGAGGGTATCGAATTTAATCATTGGTATAGATTTTTCTGGTCTATAGAGATTTTTTTATGATTTTAGTGACGATTATATTATTTTTTTAAGGGCTATTTGATTCACCTTAGTTATTGTCTTCTTGTATTAATTAAGCATGCTGTTTGCATAGATTAATGTAGCATCATTTATTGATAATTTGGTGATTTTGGCGAACTACAATTTACTATTATCATGAAAAATAAATACATTCATCAGCATTGAATTTATTTGATATTTTCCATTCAATTAAATAGGGTTCTATCAATTTTAAAATTACACTACTGATCAGTAATTTTTATTTTAAACAATTCAATCCACCAAGTTTTAGCTTTACGATTGATGATATTAGTATGTAAGAAGAGCATTGATCCTCAAGTTCATCTCTTTAGCATTCAATTTTTTTTTTTTTAGTTTCTTCAATGGTTTACTGTATGCAGTCATATTCATGATTTAATGCACACTCTACAAGCTTGACCTTAAAACCGAGGCAATTACTAGAAAATTCTGTAAAATCAATGAAATATACATTGAATCTCCAAATTCTTATTATACCCTATACTTCTTACTTTATTATATTCAGTTCAATCACCTACTTAACAATATAGTAATCATATTTTGTTTGGGTCAATTTTGGATTGATCTCTATTTAAATTTAAATCCTATAATTTTTAGTGTAAATTATTCCATAATGTTTGATAGTCTGATTTATTATTTGTTATGATTATTATTTTAATTATTGTGATATAGTACTAAACAAAAACAAAAAGAAGGAAAAAGAAAATTCACAAAATGCTATCCATATATGTGTATGCATTTACATATATACAAATATTACATACTGGCCCAGAGCGAGCCGACAGAAACTGAATCAGCTCGGGATGTCAGCGGTTGAAGATAGCGGAGAAGACTATTCGGTTGAAGCGTTCATCCTAGACAAATCGAAAAGGTTCAATTTTGATTAAGTGGTTATTAGTTTAGATATCATAACCAAGTTCTTATTCCGGAAAAATAATTTAAAACTCTGATTTTTTCCCTAAATTTATTTGATGTTGAGTTTTCCAAACCCAATTGTCCAACGAAGACAACATGTGTAGCGCCCCACACTCGACTCGTTTTTTGGATCCAAATGCATTATGTCACATTCATTGCTAAAGCAACTTTAGCTATCCAATTACATAATCATAAAATTTAAATCTTAATTATCATTCAAATTAGTTTAGTCATCAATCATGCTTATACATATGCATTTGTAATGTTTAGATTTCAAATTCTTCATGTCACGGGGTTATGTAAGGTTAAATTTTTGAGTTAGGATTCAAATCTAAACTCAGCTATCAAATTTCAATGTTGTGTCTCGAGGCAAAGGACTTCTTGTGTAACACCCTATACCCGGTCCAGTTGTCTGACCCGAGCTATAAGGTATTACAACTATAAAACTTTAACATCATTCACAAAATTAATAGAAATAACGAAATAATTCATTTTTACAATAATTTTCCATGTTAAGTCGAGCTTACAGAACATTTAAAATAGACCGAGAACAATTCCGGATTAAAATGAAAGTTTTACAAAATTTTGAGTAAAAAGTGAAAACAGGTGTCACATAGCCGTGTGGCTAGGTAGTGTGATAGAGCTCAGCCCGTGTGGCTCAAGAGCATGGCCATGTGACCAAACCATGTAACAAATTGTGACCGTGTGGACAAACTTGTACTAAAGAGCAAAGAGGCCACATAGTCGTGTCATACAACTGTGTGAGGCACACAGCCATGAGGTAAACCCTGTCACTGGTCGTGTGTGCCCAAAAACACCTCCAACCAGAAGCCAATTCAAATACAAATTCTTAGGTTCCAAGCCATGCATTAACCAACATTCAAACCTATTAAAAATATGTCAAAACATGCCAAAATATATCAAACCAAAATCAACTTATGTGCATCACCAATATGCCTTCAATGACACCACATTTCAAACATAAACAACAATCAAGCAAACCAAACATAATCAACATGTTAATCCCATCCAATCATCAACTAAGTTCCAAATACCATATGCTAAAATCATCCTTTTATACCACTTTCAAATACAAAACATATTCCATCTTAATTTCATAAGTTACCAAAACCAAAAGGACCATTTCAATGACAACTCATCAACAAAGGCATCAAGTAACAAGTTATCATCAACAAAGGCATCAAGTAACAAGTTATCATTTTAAGATACCAAAACACGAATATACAAATTCACAACCCAAATGACATTAGTCATCACCACGATATCCATTAACATAAACATATCAAAACCCTATTTACATACCACTTATAACTAGACCAAAATGAACAAATTGCTTTTGAAAGAATTACCGGATACTGTGATCTCCAATGATGTTCCAATTGACAGCAAAAGTCCAACAATTTGTCAACTTAATTTACAAGTCATACATAACATAGAATTTAACATTCCTTTGTCTTGTTCCAACATTCCTACTAAACAAAATGATTAAGCCTGAATAGTTCATATCACCAATACATTACATGTTAAGAACCATATACCAAGATATAATCAAACAACTATAATTTATCATACCATTTCATTTCATTTCTATTTCAATAACCAACTGTTTTAACTGGATAACAATAGTAAATTGACTTCGGATATGCGGAACGGTAAAGCTCACACAAGCGGGCAAAAGGACATTAACTGATACTCGAGGCTACTCACACAAGCTTTAGAGAATCTACAACACATACAGGATCTCAAGCCATCCGTATGGTATCCATCACCGGTACATAGAACTTGAAACTGTAATCACCGGCACTACGTGCTTGAAACCGTAACACTGGTACAAAATACTTGATACTGTAATCAGCGACAGCTAGTGCCTGAAACACACTAATGACACGTCATTTGTATCCTAACTATTCACTAAGATCACTCGGGCTTTAACTTGTATACTTTAATCTTTTCATGAAATTAACCAAATAACAAGGTTAATTTGATACCAACTCTCCATAGCATAACATTTTCAATTTGAACAAATACAAAAGCCATATTTTTTCATACAAGTCTTTGATCACAGTTACAACTACCTTTAACAAACATGTTTATTATACACATATACAAATATATATACAACTATGATTTCAACATTAATAAGCATAATAACATCTAATACGAACTTACCAAAATACAATAGTTACCAACACCTCGACAACGACTACTCCACGACTTTTCCTTTCCCGCGATTATCAATTGACTGATTTGTTTTTTATTATATGAAAAAAAACAAGCTTGGCCGATTCTTTTAAACTTCAAAAATGGTGTTTTCATATTTTTATTTCGGTAAGAAGACAAAAAGTAAATGATAGTCCTTTTTCTTTAATTAACTAAAAAAGAAGATAAAAAGTTTTAATTAACTAAAAATCACTAAAATTTCCAGACCAAACCGCAACACACCTATATACTAACTCTTTAAATATTTAATAAAAATATTTAAGGACTCAATTTACATAATTAAGGTCCTGATACCTCATTTTCCAAAGCCAATTGACTCAAAAGACAAACCACCTGTACTTAACTATTCGTTCAAATAATAAAATTTTCAAATCAAAATTTAATATAATATTATATTTGACTCGTAAATATTCAATAATAAAATTTACGGACTCAGTCGTCGAACTTGTGGCCCCAAAACCATTATTTTTGACACCGTTGAAAACGGGCTGTTACATCTTGTCTCTAAACATGCCTCATTTGTTGTTAGGTATTTTTTTGTTTCGATGTTAGCATGTCTCGAGACACTAGATGTGGTGTCTCGAGGCAAGGTCTTTTATGTCTTGAGACTGTGTCTCAAAACCCACCTCCCCTATTTTCTTATTTTAACTTTGATGTTTGGTTGTGTCGAGATAAAAGGTTCTTGTCTCAATACTTGGAGCAGGGTAAGACTACTTGAGCTTCAAAGTTTATGTATCTCAAGACAAAGGTCGTATGTCTCGAGACTAACATCCTAAGTCTCGAGACACTAAGCATGTAGGTCTAAATATAAGATAAAATTTGTTCTTATGGTATCAAAACATTATCATATTATCTCGAGACACAATGGTAAAATTACCCTAAATGCACATTTTAAAAGGTACAAACTAAACCAAATGGCACCTTAAATGTACCTAAACTTTACATTAAAGTTAAACTATCAATGTAATACATTTAAACACTATCAAACATTATCAAATCATAACCACCAATGCATCAACATTTAAGTATCTATCTCTTATAATTAATCTTATATAAACTAGCATTACTATCTACTAATTAGATATTAAAATTCAACTTATAAACTTCATCGTCCAAATATCAATAAACCAAAATGTTCTTTTAAACAACATGACCAAAACAACCTAAGTGTAACACCCAGGTACCCGACCCAATCGCCGAGTCTGAGCTACAAGGTGCCACATTCGTTGCTGGAGCAACTACATTCATCAAAATTCAACCCAACATCTTTATACATTTAAATATAAATGATTCACGCATATGATACAATATGTTATCAGCTTTGGGCTTATATGAGTTTACGAAAGCTCTTTTTCTAGCCCGAGATAAAAAATAGACCAGTTTGTAAAGAATGGAAAGTTTTAAGTCGATGTCATGAATTTAGGGTTTTCAAGTTGTGATGTGGCTCTCTGGTTAGGCTCGTCATGACATCAAGTAACAATGTCCCCACAAGAATCTTGCCCTGTTCCTTGCTGCGAAGCCAATGTTCGTCGTCGCGACGTGACAACTTATTACATCCAAATTTATCCTGTTGCAAGTTAAAACAACCTAGAAACACTAATAATATATTGTCATGCTATCAAATTGTCAAACCTACCAAGGATGCCTAGTGAAAATGTCCTTAAAAATGGTGATCTCTAAAATAAAACTATCAAACCTAATTTCAACCATTACACTTTCAAAGTAAACCAACCAAAACACATACAAATACATAATTGCTAACTTAAAGACTCCAAATAAACTTTAGAAATGTATTCAAACATGATTTCTAACTTTTACATAAGGTTACAATCTAACAACCCATTTTTCAGTGAAATCGAAACAGTGGTTTCGAGACCACAAATTTGATCCGAAAATAAAATTTATTTTTATTTTATTAGATGGTTCATAATATGTTGAAAATGTCATGTGAAAATCCCAATAAGAAAATTTTATCGATTATGTGTTTAATTAGGGAAAAGACTAAATCGTATAAAATGTAAAAGTTGAATTCTAGTAGCTATAAGGATTAAATAGCTATGGAATTCAAAAATAGAGGTCCTTATATGGTAATTAAACAATTAAAGAAAAGTATGTAGATATTTTAGTGACTCATCCATGGAAATTTAGAAAAAGGGCAAGGATTAAATTTGAAATTGAAAAATATTTAATTAATTAAAAGATGATAAAAGATAACATCTTATTTTTATGTCATCTTCAACCTAAAATACATGGAAACCCTAGGAGAGAGAGAAGAAACTTTCATGGCTTAATTGGGTAAGTTTTGTTGTCCTATTTTTAGTAATTTTGATATTTTTGAAACCGGGATAGCTTAATCTATCTATTTGGGGGATCAATTTGAAAATTTATCAAAGTATAAAAATTGGGTCATGGATGAATATGTTGAAAATTAGAAATTTATGGTAGAAAATGAAAGGTTTTTGATAGATAAACAACTTTTACTAAGTGATTTTTGATGAAAACATGACTTAGGGACTAAAATGTAAAGTTGTGAAATTTGATGAAAAATTCTAAATTTTTATGAATACATGTGCTGTGTAATATCCCGAATTAGGGCCTAATCAGAATAGTGGTTTCGTCACCACAAATTTGAGATATATAATTATTTTATGATTATTTTGAGGTCTATGATATGATTGCATGATTGTGTGAAAATTTTGTGAAGAAATTTTATGCATAAAGTGCTTAAATTGAAATTAGGGACTAAATCGAACAATTTGCAAAACTTGAATTCTAGAAGTTTTTAGTATGAAATTGCTTTGGAATATTAATGAGGAGATCTTAAATAGCAATTTGACCAATTTCTAAGTCTATGGACAAAAATTGGACATGGATGGAATTTTTTAAAAGTTTAGTAGTAAGGGCATTTTGGTCATTTAGGGGTAAAATGAATTAAAATACAAAATTAAAAGCCAATTTTGCTCATCTTCTTCACCATGGACGTGTATACCAAGGGAGACTCCATGGCTAGGGTTTCCAAGCTTCCAAGCTCGATTGTAAGTCCGTTCTAGCCTCGTTTTTAATGATTTTTACGTTTTTAGAATCCCTAAATTTGATTAAGCTTATTTTAGCAATAATTTAAGCTAGGGTTCATATTTGGAAAAATACCCATAGGTGAAATTTGTGTATTTTGGTGTTTTATGATAGAATATGAGGTTTTAAATTATGTTAAACAACTTGTGCTACTCAGTTTTAAGTGAAAACGAGTAAAAGGGCTTAATCGGTAAAAATACCTAATAGTCATAAGTACATGTTAGAGTGAGAATTTGATGTTGCCATAGAAGAGAAAAATGATCAGCATGTCATAAAAAATAAGAAAATAGGATGAAGTTTAATTTCCGAACCTTGGGGCAAAAGTGCAAATATGCAAAAGTTTAGGGGTCAAAATGAAAATTTGTATAAATATGATTTTTGGAGCCGTATGAATAATGTGACTAATTATTAGGCTAAATGTGATATTATAGATGAAGGAAATCGAGATTCGGGCTTAAATCGGGAAAATACAAGGTTATGGACTAAAATAGTAAATTACCGTTTCTGGATCGCGATAAGTTGGTATGATAATAATACTGTAATAATGTTGTAATTCATATTTGAAAGTTAAATTTAGTGAATTAATTGAATTATGTTAAATTAAATGTTATGGTGCCAAGTTTATGAATTGATTTAAAAATATGTCTATGGTATATGAAGTGTATTGAATTATCATACATAAATGTGATTTCTATGATTATGGATATTATGAGTAATTGTAAGTTCATATGATTTTTAATAATAATGCAATGTGTAATTTAATGTTATTGCCTTGATATTAAATGAGATGTAAGTTTATATGTAAGTAATACATCAATTTTACTTGTATTATGATATTTTATAATAATATTGGAAATGTGTTTGTTGATAATCACTTGATTGGTGAAATTGTTGGAAAAGAGAGAGAAATCCCAGTTGAACCTTTGGAAAGATTGGATGATACAGATGGTATGTAGCTAGGTCACATGTATGGTGCTGAGTGCACATCATGTGTACAAGAGAGCTACGAGACATTATGATGTAGCTAGGTCGCATGGGTGATACTATGTGTACACCATGTAGACAAGAGAGCTACGGGATATATGTAGCTAGGTCGCATGCGTGGTTCTAGGTGAAGGACACCATGTAGACAAGAGAGCTACGAGATAAATTGGCTAGGTCACATGGATGGTACTAAGTGTTCACCATGTGTACAAGAGAGCCGAACTTTATGATGGGTGGAGCTATGTGCTGAAACCACCAAGTATCGAGGATTGATTCGAAGTGTTCAACGGGAGACTTGCTATGTACTGCTTTGTGAGTTTTGTGATGAATAAGTGTAGGAACTTGGTTATGTGAATGATGTGTTCATTAAGTGACCGGGATGTGGTAAGGTTATAAACAAGTAAGTTATACATGAGGATGATTTTAAGGTGACCTTGTAATCATGGGCCTATACTTGTGATGTATGAAATGTGGTGAAAATGATTTGTGATATGTATGTTAAAATGAGGTTAATACAAAGAAAGTGTGAAAGAGTGAATTAGCAATAAAATTGTTTTGGACAGTAGCAGTGACGTGACTTTGAAAAATCACTAAAAATAGTAAAAATTTAATTAGAGGCTGAATGAGATATGAAATTAAATATTAATGAGTCTCTTTTCATATAAAAGAAACAGAGCAAGCAAAGGAATTCTATATTTTGAGATATTTATATTTTTGTGAGACTGGTTCAGAATGATTACGTGATCCCCTGTTCTGACTTTAGAAATTCACCATAAATTTTACAAAAATTATTAAGAGACATACCTTACATGCATGGATTTCTTATTGAGTCTATTTTTAAGGGAAACAAACGGAATGGTCGTTGGAATTCTGTACAGGGAGAAATTTGGTTCGTAGTGAACAGAGGTCAGAGTAGTCATACTCTGAAACAGGGGAGACTTTAACTAATAAACTGTACTAATTGGCTAAACCAAAAATTCCGGAAATTTTATGGGAGAAAGATATATGAATATATTTTCAAGGAAAATTAAAGAAACTAAATTTGGAGTTTTGTAGCTTCAGATATGAATGATTTAATAACTATAACTCGATAACACAGCTTAACCTGAATATGTGTAATTGTACAATTATAGTGTTTTATCTTGAAAAGCATGGTGGTAATTGCTTATTATTTTCATATGAACTTACTAAGCGTAAAGCTTACCCATCCTCTCTATTTCTATAGTATTGGCGTGTCACTCGGGTCGGAGATCGTCGGAGGCAAAATCACACTATCAAACTATCATTTTTGGGAGAATTAATTCAAATATTAGAAATATCAAGTGAGTGGCATGTATAGGACGTTGGTTTGTGATATGTATTTTTATTATGATTTTGACCATACGTATCAGTCTGCATTGAGTTATCGTATATGATTATGAGATGTAGTCCTTATCCATTAAGGTTTATAAGTTTAATTAATCGTGCTATGTCCTATGTTTTGATGTAATGATATAGTTAGTTTTGTTTGTTATGCATGTGTTTGAAAAGTTTTGAATTAGATGAAATTTTATGGCCCGGTTTTCGTCTATGTGTATTGTTAAGTCTGGTAATGCCTCGTACTTTGTTCCAGCCTTGGATACGGGTAAGGGGTGTTACATGCTGTAAATTTTGTGATGGGATTTTGGTTAGGCTTGTAATAGGGAGTAAATTGCACAAATTTTATTTTCCGAGCCTAGGGACGAAATTGGAATTTATGAAAAAGTTAGGGGCAAAATGGTAATTTTTCTTAGGACGTAAATTGAGTCGAAATGAATATGAAATGTGTGAAATTGATGGTTAAATTCATTTATATAGATCCGGACAACACAAATTCGAGGTTAGATCAAGGAAAAGAAAAGGTTTCAGATTAGTAGATTTTATACGCGAACCAGTGTCGAGGTAAGTTCGTGTAACTTAATTGAGCATGTGAGTATGTTTAATTGAATGTTGTGTTTTATGAAATGTGACTTATATTGATGTGAATTATTTGATTGCTATGATGAAAAATTGAATACATGCTTGAAATGGTGAAAAAGGGTTAAGTCTCATTCGAATATTGAATTCCGATTAATATTTGTGCTTTCCCGAAATGAATAAGGTCCTGCATTTGTTGCTGAAGGGATTTAGCTCAGACGAGTAATCCTATTTACCTTATTATAGAAAGGATTTAGCCCAGATGAGTAATCCTGACATGATACCTCTCGAGTATATGTTACAATTAAGATTTAGCATGGACTGGTAATCCTAATTGAGCTATTCTAAGTATACGTTATGTAAAGGATTTAGTCTGGACTGGTAATCCTGTTATATGACATGTGGCTTGAGAGTGTGTTATTGATTAAGTGCCCTAATGGGTACTCTTGAATAAGAATTGACAGGTTATTGAATCGTACAGCTCGAGTGTACTACTTGAGCATCCATCGGAATTTCAGTGATTCAACAGACACAAAACTCTTGGCACGATAAGGGATTTATGAGATGAAACGAATAATGGCTTGAGAGAGTATTGCATGATGAGCTCATCCATCCTTACTTGATGTATATGTAAATTTTGTGACTAATATGTTTGATTGAATGCATGTGTTTAGGCAAATTTGCCAAATGGATGGATAGCATGATATTGTATGCCTAGATTTAATAAATGGTATTGGTAAGTTTAGTTTCCATTATACGAACTTACTAAGCATGTAATGCTTACTCCGTTTTATTTTCCCTTGTTTTATAGTGCTCGAAAGCTCGCGAAGGTTGGAGATCTTTGGAGCATTATCATACTATCCACTAGCTTATTTTGGGTATACATAGTAAAATCATTTTGGTATAATGACATGTATAGGCTAACTTGGCCATAGATGGCTTAAGTATGTGGTTTGTAATCTAGCCATTGGAATGGCTAGTAATGGTTGTTTTTGATATACTTGTAATGTCATACTATGGTAGTTATATACATGTTACAAGGTTGTTCAAATTATGCCAATCATATGGAATATACCAAGGTAAAATTATAAACATGTATGCATGTAATGATATCCCATGTTGAATGATAGAGTTTGCTTAATCTGAATGCTTGAAATGGTTGGTATTTGGATGTAAGTTTAAGTGCAGATCATTGGTGTGATTTTGGGTGAGAAATGAAGCTAGAAATGACTTTATTTTGTCCACACAGGCAAACACACGGACGTGTGTCTAGATCGTGTGTGACATACGGCCTGGTACATGGGTGTGTGGTTTGGCCATGTGTCCTCTACACCTTAAATTTGAGAAACAGAATGCTTAGAATTGAGCACACGGGCAGAGACATGGACGTGTGTCTCAGCCGTGTGTGCTACACGGCCTAGAACACGGGCGTGTGTCTTGGCTGTGTGAAACCTGCACCTAAATTCAAAAAATAAAATTAACCACAAGGCCTAGCACACGGGTTTGTGGCATGGCCGCATGCACAAGTCAGAGAGTTACACGGGGTCGAGCACGGCTTGCAGCACGGGCGTGTCCCAGGGTCACACGGGTGTGTCCCTTGGACCACACGGGTGTGTGAGCCCTGTAACTTAGAAAATTTTTTAAATGTTGCGAAAAATTCTTAGAGTTGTTGATTAAGTCCCGATTCGATTTTAATGCTCATATTGGGCCTTGAGGGTCCATTTAGGGGACGTTTTGAATAATCTCGAAAAATGAATAGTGATTGACTTGATTTATCTGTAAATGTTTTGAAAGTTCCAGTAATGCTCCGTAACCTTTTTCTGGCGACAGATACGGGTTAAGGGGTGTTACACACAACTTAAATAACCTAACCATTTGAAACATTAAACCAAAATACCCCTTGGTACATGCCAAAAGAAAAAAATGAACCACTTTATACAAACTTTGTTGGGTCAGAAATGGTAGTTTAGATGACACTTTTACAAAATTTTGAGTAAAAAGTGAAAACAAGTGTTACATAGCCATGTGGCTAGGTTATGTGATAGAGCCCAGCTCGTATGGCTCAAGAACATGGTCGTGTACCCAAACCGTGTAACAAATTGTGACCGTGTGGACAAATCTACACAACAAATCAAAGAGGCCACATAGTCGTGTCATGCAACTAAGTGAGGCGCACGGCCGATTGTGCCCAAAAACATCTCCAACCACAAGCCATTTCATATACAAATTCTTAGGTTCCAAGCCATGCATTAACCAACATTCAAACCTATTCAAAATGTGTGAAAACATGCCAAAATATATCAACTCACAATCAACCTATGTGTGTAACCAATATGCTTTCAAATGTACCACATTTCAAACATAAACAACAATCAAGCGAACCAAACATAATCAACATGTTAATCCCATTCAACCATCAAGTAAGTTCCAAATAGCATATGCTAAAATTATCCTTTTATACCACTTTCAAATACAAAACATATTCCATCTTAATTTCATAAGTTACCAAAACTAAAATGACCATTTCCACGACAACTCATCAACAAAGACATCAAGTAACAAGTTATCATTTTAAGATACCAAAACACAAATATTAAAATTCACAACCCAAATGTAATTATTCATCACCAAGATGTCCATTAACATAAACATATTGAAACCCTATTTACATACCACTTATAACCAAACCAAAATGAACAAATAGCTCCTAAAAGAATTGCCGGATAGTGTGATCTCCAACGATGTTCCAATTGACGACAAAAGTCTGACAATTTGTCAACTTAAGTTACAAGTCATACATAACATAGTATTTAAAATTCATTTGTCTTGTTCCAACATTCCAACTAAACAAAATTGTTAACCCTGAATAGTTCATATCACCAATACATAACATGTTAAGAATCATATACCAAGATATAATCAAACAACTATAATTTATCATACCATTTCATTTCATTTCTATTTCAATAACCAACTGTTTTTCTCGGATAACAATAATAAATCAACTTCCTATATGCGGGAGGGTAATGCTCACACAAGCTGGAAAAATGACTTAACTGATACATGATGTTGTTCACACAAGTTTTAGAGAATCTACAACACATGCAGGATCTCAAGCCATCCGTATGGTATCCATCACCAATACATAGTACCAAAATCAGAATCACCTGCAGATCGAGTGCACAAGTCAGAACTCCAATACAAAGTAACTAATATTGTAATCTCCGGCAACTAGTGCTTGAAACACACTAGTGACATGTCATTTGTATCCTAGCTATTCACTAAGATCACACGGGCTTTAACCTGTATACTTTAATCTTTTCATGACATTAACCATATAACAAGGTTAATTTGATACCAACTCTCCATAGCCTAACATGTTTCAATTGGAACAAATACAAAAGCCATATTTTGTCATACAAGTCATCACATTTACAACTACCTTGAACAAGCATGTTTATTATACACATATAAATATATATATATATAACTATGAGTTCAACATTAATAAGCACAATAACATTTAATACGAATTTACCAAAATACAGTAGTTACTGACACCTCGACAATGACTAATCGATGACTTTTCCTTTCTCGCGATTATCAACCTATTGATTTATTTTTTAATATGAAAAACAACAAGTTGGGTCGAACATTTTAAACTTCAAAAATGGTGTTTTCATGTTTTTATTTCAGTAAGAAAACCAAATGTAAATGATAGCCTTTTTGTTTTATTATTTTAACATATTTTATGATTAATTTACTTATATAGTAAATTTGTTTTTCACCTAAAATTACATACAACCGTCCACTATAAGTTATAATGGCTTCATTTCCATTCCAAGCCTTGCAAAAACACTTTTTAGCTCAATTAGCCAATATTAATCAATAGCGATTAAGTTTTCTGACTTTTATTATTTAATCCTTTTCTTTAATTAACTAAAAAATCACTAAAATTTTCAAACCAAACCTTAGTACACCTATATAGTAACTCTAAAAATATTTAATAAAAATATTTAGGGACTTGATTTACTAAAATGAGGTCCTGATTCATCATTTTCCAATGCCACTTGACTCAAGGGACAAACCACTTGTACTTAATTATTTGTTCAAATAACAAAAATTATCAAATCAAAATTTAATATAATACTATATTTGACACGCAAATATTAAATAATAAAATTTACGGACTCACTTGTCGAATTTGTGACCCCGAAAGCATTATTTTCTACACTGTTGAAAACGGTCTGTTACATTTTGTCTCCTGAAAGGCCTTATTTGTTGTTAGGTATTTTTTTTTTAATGTCAACATGTCTTAAGACATTAGATGTGGTGTCTCGAGGCAAGATCTTTTATGCCTCGAGACTGTGTCTCAAAACCAACCTTCCCTATTTTTTTATTTTCACTTTGATGTTTGGTTGTGTCAAGATAAAGGGTTCTTGTCTCAATACATGGAGCAGGGGAAGACTAGTTGAGCTTCAAAGTTTATTCACCTCAAGACAAAGGTCATTTGTCTCGAGACTAACATCCCAAATCTTGAGACACTAAGCATGTAGGTCTAAATATAAGGCAAAATTTGTTCTTATGGTATCAAAACGTTATCATATTAACTCGAGACACAATGTTAAAATTACCCTAAATGCACATTTTCAAAGGTCCAAACTAAACTAAAAGGCACCTTAAATGTACCTAAACTTTACATTAAAGTTACACCATCAATGTAACACATCTAAACACAATCAACCATCATCAAATCATAACCACCAATGCATCAACGTTTAAGTATCTATTTCTCATAATCAAACTTATATAAATTAGTATTGTTATCTACTAATTAAAGATTCAAATTCAACTTATAAAACTTCATAGGCCAAATATCAATATACCAAAATGTCCTTTTAAAAAACATGACCAAAATGATCTAAGAGTAACATCCCATACCTGACCCAATCGCCGAGTCTGAGCTACAAGGTGTCACATTCGTTGCCAGAGCAACTACATTCAACAAAATTCAACCCAACATCTTTATACATTTAAATATAACTGATTCACACATATGATACAATATGTTATTAGCTTTGGGCTTATATGAGTTTACGAAAGCTCTTTTCTAGTCCTAGATAAAAAATGGACGTATTCATAAAGAATGCAAAGTTTTGAGTCGACGTCATGAATTTAGGGTTTCCATGTTGTGATGTGACTTTTTGGCGAGGCTCGTTGTGGCCTCAAAGTAACGATGTCCCTAAAAGAATCTTGCCTTATTCCTCGTTGCGACGTGATAACTTGTTACATCCAAATTCGTCATGTTGCAAGTTAAAACAACCTAGAAACACTAATAATATATTGCCATGCTATCAAATTGTTAAACCTACCAAGGATGCCAAGTGAAAATGTCCTTAAAAATGGTGATCTCCGAAATAAAACTATCAAACCTAATTTCAACCATTACACTTTCAAAGTAAACCAACCAAAACACATACAAATACATAATTTCTAACTTAAAGACTCCAATAAATTTTAGAAATGTATTCAAACATGATTTCTAACATTAACATAGGGTCATAACTTAAATAACTTAACCATTTGAAACATTAAACTAAAGTACCCATTGCTACATGCCAAAAGACAAAAATGAACCACTTTATACAAACTTTGTTGGGTCAAAAATGGTATTTTAGATGAAAGTTTTACAAAATTTTGAGTAAGAAGTGAAAACAAGTGTTACACGGCTGTGTGGCTAGGTCTTCTGGCAAAGCTCAGCTCGTGTGGCTCAAGAACATGGCCGTGTGGCCAAATCGTGTAACAAATTGTGACCGTGTGGACAAACCTACACTACAGACCAAAGAGGTCACATTTTCATGTCATGCAACTATGTAGGGAACACAACCATATGGTAGACTATGTCACTAGTCGTGTGTGCCCAAAAACACCTCTAACCACAAGCCAATTTACATACAAATTATTTGCTTCCAAGCCATGCATTAACCAACATTGAAAGCTATTCAAACCTATGCAAAAATATATCAACTCACAATCAACCTATGTGTGTAACCAATATGCCTTCAAAAGCACCACATTTCAAACATAAACAACAATCAAGCAAGCCAAACATAATCAACATGTTAATCCCATTCAAACATCAACTATGTTCCAAATATCATATGCTAAAATCATCATTTTATAGCACTTTCAAATACAAAACATATTCCATCTTAATTTCATAAGTTACCAAAACCAAAATGACCATTTCAGCGACAACTCATCAACAAAGGCATCAAGTAACAAGTTATCATTTTAAGATACCAAAACACAAATATACAAATTCACAACCCAAATGACATTAATCATCACCAAGATATCCATTAACATAGACATATCGAAACCCTATTTACATACCACTTATAACCAAACCAAAATGAACAAATAGCTCCCAAAAGAATTGTCGGATAGTGTGATCTCTAACGATGTTCCAATTGACAGCAAAAGTCTAACAATTTGTCAACTTAATTTACAAGTCATACATAACATAGAATTTAACATTCATTTGTCTTGTTCCAACATCCCAACTAAATAAAATGGGTAAGCCTGAATAGTTCATATCACCAATACATAACTTTTTAAGAATCATATACCAAGATATAATCCAACAACTATAATTTATCATACCATTTCATTTCATTTCTATTTCAATAACCAACTGATTTGCCTAGATAACAATAGTAAATTGACTTTGGATATGCGGGAGGGTTATGCTCACACAAGCTGGCAAAAGGACATTAAATGATACACGATGTTGCTCACACAAGCTTTAGAGAATCCGCAACACATGTAAGATCTCAAACCATCACTAATACATAGTACCTGAAACTGTAATCACTGGCACTCAGTGCCTAAAACAGTAACACCAGTACAAAGTACCTGATATTGTAATCACCAGCAACTAGTGCCTAAAACACACTAATGACATGTCATTTGTACCCTATCTATTCACTAAGTTCACATGAGCTTTAACATGTATGCTTTAATTTTTTCATGACATTAACCATATAACAAGTTTAATTTTATACCAAATCTCCATGGCATACCATTCACTACACACCACAAGTTTCTAAGAACCTGTTTGCCAAACTTCAATGAATGCGAGCAAATCTCATTGTGGTAAAACCACTGAATGAATATAATTGCAGAAAATCTGCCAAATAATGAGTAAATGCAATTAACTCACCAAATCTCCTCAAATCTCTGGTGTAGTGCACTGACTGTGGTAAATGCGGACTTACTATACTACCTAATCTCTACAGAACTCCTCCATCAACGACACTTATAACCTACCCTCATGCACATGCAATATGTCATACAATTTGATAAATAGTCATAAATCAATACTTTCACAATTTATTGGCATGTTCAACATGCCCTCGAATTATTAAATAATTTCAATGAAAAGGATCATTGATCCAACTTTCAGTTTATCATTAAGGTGGTATCATTCAACAAATCACAATTTCATGTGTTCTTACAAACTTTTCTGTGTACATGTATAATAGTCTTTCAAACATTAAATAACAAATTACTTGTACGAATATATCATGCATAGGCCTTATTTTCATTCAGAACCATGCTATACATGCAATCAATCATATATCAAATTAACTAACCATTCACAACAATACCAACCATGCAATCATTCAGTCAAACTAGCAACTTTGCTAACATGCCAAATAGTTAGGGCTCGAAACGTACCTGGTTCAACCACTTATAAATTTAATTACTTAGCTATTTAGCCAAGCCCGACCAACAAGCTAAATCATCAATTATATCATTAAAATCATTATTAATAATCAAGTTTTTAAGTTAGGACCCACACCTTAATTACGCTCTGCTGAAGCACACTTGCGAATCTCGTGATGTTTCTAATAAACTTTATAATGAACCTAAATTAAAATTCATTGTTCACTCAATCAATATACCTCTTAAAAAACCCCCAAAAACCCACTTATGGTTCAATCCAATCATCATATTATAAAAAATTTTCAGATCCAAACTAGATAGGTTTCGTACACTGATTTGATGTGATTCGTACGCTCGAACGTCTAACGGTTTCACTATTGATTTTGGGCATTTAAGTCAGCACCTAAAACATTTAAAATAATAAAAACCAGTAGCTAATCCATGACTAAAATCTTTGATTTGATCAATTAACAATTTCCCCAACATCTAAACTAAAACTACACACTGTTCCATAATCAACCACACTTACGTTTATCGAATTGTCAGATTTGAATTACCGATTGATCAATATTGATTTTTTTCCTAATTACACATGACCATAGGCTGGTTAGGAAGGGTTCAAGAACCCAAAATATTTTTTAAAATAGATGAGAAAAATTAAAGAAACAACAACCCCCTTTCTACCCTTTAGGCGCACAACCCACCACTAATGATGGCCAATTTGAGGTTAATTTGAAACCACATTTAAAATCACTTAGAAGGCTGGAAAAAAAATTGAATATTTAAAAATCACCCTAATTCTAAATTTGGAAAATTGGGTATTTTATTGAAATATTCATCAAGAAAAAAAAAAGAAATTGGCACTTACTCAAGCAAGAAGAAAAGGGCAACAAATAAGGGCTGTCAAATGTTGAGAGAATCAGTCGCGGGTTGCCAAAGGCTGCTACTATCGGCTGTGGTGCACAAGGTGCAATAAAAGTTGATGATTGCCGATTGCAAGTGACAAAAGCTGATGATTGCCGATTACGTCCGACAGAAGCCGATGAATGCCGATGTTGGCAGTAATAAGGGGAAAAGAAAAGAAAATTTGAAGAAAAGAGAGGAGAGGAGAAGGGAGGGATGGCTAGGGTGAACAATAATATTTATACCTAGGTTTAATTAGGCATGGGCAGCACACATTTAAAAAAATAGAGAGGATTTTGTAAAATTTAATTATTTTGCAGGGGAAGGGATTTCAACTAGGAACCTTAATCTAGTTTCCATGCTTTTCCATTTATCAATTAACCACTAGACTATTTCCTTATTTTTGAAATAATTTTGCAATATTTATTTTAAAAATGAGGCGTGTTACATACTAGGGTTTGATGCAAAATTTGCAAAATAATAAAAATTGTGCAAGAAAAGGAATTTGAACTTGGATTTCAGGGAACATTTCACTAACACTTAACCAACAAACCAATACCTTATTTATTCCCTAAAAATGAACAAATAATCTCAAAAATTAGGGCATGCCCCCTCTCTCTTGATTCACAAACTTAATTCTACTAACCCCTGATTTTTGGGATGTTAAATATTAAATGGGTCAGGCCTAGGGTAAGCTCTTTTTACTCGGGCCCGGCCCAGATTTGCAAAAAAAAAAAATTGTTTCCATTTGCTATTCTTTTCACTATTTTTGCTACTATTTTGTCACTATTTTGTTACCATTTTGCTATTATATTACTACTAGTTCGTTATTATTTAGATATTGTATAACTCTTATTTTATTTCTAAATTTTACTACTATTTTAGAGGTGTTTGCTTACTAAGTTACACCTATCTTAATGTTATTTAAGTATAAATATTTTTTAAATTTATTTTCAATTTGTTAGGAAACATGTATTTTAATGTTTTTACTCTATTTGATGTATATATAAAAAAATTCATACGGGCAGGCTGGACTCGGGTTTTAGCATTGTAACATCCTAGAATAGGGCCCAGAAGCTTGGGGCCTGACGAGCTAGGGTCGTCAGTAGGCCTAGTGAGCTACGATTATTACTTTGGATTGAGAATCAAAGTAGGGGCTCGACTATAAAAAAAATTAAGAGTAGCCAAAGGGTAATTATACCAACGCTAAGAAGTCAACTTATTTTCCTCTTCACAAAACCACCCATGCACGTAACTTTTTCTTACGTCTACTAGGGCATCTTAAGAACATTAAAATAGTTAGTGATTATAAGCTATTTTCATTAAAAATTACATATTCTTTTGAATGAGAAAACTCTTTCAAATTTCTTCATCAATTACTTCTTTCTCTTGTTGTCAAGCTTCTATGAAAATAACAACCTAACACTTAACTCTTAGGATTGAAGGTAAGACATTGTTTCTTTATGGGGTTAGACATATAGAAGTAACTAATAAAGTTCGCAACAAAGGAAACTTGGTTCGCCAAAAGACTAGCATGTGCGAACCTAGGTTCACTTGTGTTATGTATGAGTTTTAATGTGCTTTGACTGTTAGTGGCTTGTGTATGTTTGTGAAATTGGGAACCTAACAGAATCGTCTACAAGTAAAGACAAGTGAAAGACTAAGCTTGTTTAAATCTTTCAGCAACTTGTATATGCGAACTATAGTGTTAACCAAGAGCTTAGGGCTTTATCCTAAGTTTCAAGAGTAAGTCTTCTCTAAAATATGTTTTGTGATTGTGTTAAATATGTGTTTTTCTGAATAGTAATATGCGAGCTCTATATTTCGAGCTAGATATGAATAGTATGCTACGAGCTCCTCATAATATGTGAGATTTATGTTCAGGTAAATGTATTGACATTATAATAGTTTGTAAACCATTGGATATAATGGCATGCCATAGGATTGTGAGTACTCACCTTTATGTTTTGTGATTTGGGTGAGAGGACTTGGGACAGGTTAGGAGAAATAAGGGAATGGTGATCTAACCTCTATTCAATTGGATATACAGATATTTTGGAAAGCGTTTGCTTAATGCTACACTATTGAGATATGTTGGACTCTTTAAGTCAAATTTAAGGGTTATAAGGATATCTATTTATCCAATTGAAAAGAACATGTGAATAAGATTTTATTTTCCAAAATATTGGGTGTTATTGTTTTAAGCTAACTAACAATAGGTAACCACGAACCAAGCTTCGCGTAAATATAGCGAGCCCAGTTTGCAGAATAGTAAATTTGTTAAAAATCTTATTTAACTTATGTTTTTGTGCATGCTATGTGGCTTTCCTTTACATTCACTAAGTTCGCAAGAGCTTACACACTTCTTTCTAAACATTGTAGACAATTAGATCGCATGGTGTGTAGCGACGAAATGAGTGATCTAGAAGAAGCATAAACACAGAATAGGTGGTACAAACGAACTTTGGACTTAAAGGTCAATTGATCTAGGACTTAGTTTTTTGTTCCTTTATGTTTTTCATACCTCTAGTGAACCAATATAACTATATATACATACCCGAATTTTAAGTTTATGAATTTAGTCCAAGTCTGGTTTCATGCTCCCTTAACTTACAAGTTCATGCTAAAATATTTAATTTCTAATAGAGTGTTCCCATAACGAAAAACATGAGATCATCAAAACTGACTAGCTTATACAGAGTTCGCTGAAGTTGTTACATAGTGATAAGGTTTTCGAATTGTGCAAAGTGTGAACCCTAGAGATTGGCAAACTGTTACCTGCGAACCCTTAAAAGTTAATGAAATACGAAAAAGGAGAGACAATGTTAAATGTGTTTGCAAAATCTAAGTGCGTAGAGGTTGTTCACGAGACTTACTCTGTGAAGAATTAGATTGCGTGAGCTATGCAAGGTGCAAATCTCGATGCCTGATAATTGAATTATTATATCTTGTGGGGTGTATTGTTTTGCACGTCCTCGGGTTTGCATATTACTACTAAGGTGTACCATGAAGCAAGCAATGGAAATTTGCGAGCTTGTGTTTTGTTAAATCTGGGGCTGACAATTGGATCAGGTTTGGGTGTTACATTTATTGGTATCAGAGTTAGGTTTTTTATTTTTTTAGGATTGCCAGGTTGGTTAATCTGTTAGGTTCGCTAGGTTGGTTAATCTATTAGGTTCACTAGGTTGGTTAATCTATTAGGTTCACTAGGTTGTTTAATCTATTAGGTTCACCTGGTTGGTTAATCTATTAGGTTCGACTGGATGGTTAATATGTTAAGTTTGCCAAGTTTGTAAATTGCTTCAAATATCATGTATGATTGTTGTTTGATTGGGGTAGGATTGGGAAAAACACATTGCCTTTGTTCAACTATTCTTTTTGTAGGATTATACTTTTGCACACTTACTGCTACTCACCTTCTTAGTGGTTATGCTAACAGATACACTTACTGAGTTCTACTCACAGATGTGTATTGGTGAGCTATGCTCACAATTATGATTTTCGAGCTTAAAACGCATAATTGCTTATGCTCATTTTTACTTAAACTTGTGTCTTATGTATGTTTAGAGTTAGTAAAATGCCTCTTAGAAGGGTAAACGCGAACTAAAACTGTAACACCCCTAACCTGTATCCATTGCCAGAATAGGGTTATGGAGTATTATTGGAGTTTACAGTTCAATTACAGTTAATTCATGTCATTTACTATTTATTTTCGAAAATCAATCACAATCAATCATAATGTCCCTCATATGGGTGCTCGAGGCCTAAAATACATATTAGAATCGAGTCGGGATTAAACCGGGATCACAAAATCTCAAAATTTTTCTTAAGTGCAGCGAACACACCTCCGTATGGTCAGGTCGTATGGCTGACACGGCTAATGACACGCCTGTGTCTCAGGCTGTGTGGGCATTCGATGTGAGGCACACGACCACGTTCTAGCTCGTGTCCTTCCCCTTGTAACTATCTGACTTGGGTCACATAACCTGCCATATGCCCATGTGCTAGACCATGTGGACAATTTAATTTTCAAAAATTAGGTGCAAGGGTTACACAGCCAAGACACACACCCATGTGCTGGGCCATGTGTCTCACACGGCTGAGACACACGCTCGTGTCTCTACCTTTGTGCTCAATTCTAAGCATATCGCTTCACTAATTTTAAGATTCAGGGGACATACGGCCAAACCACACGCCCGTGCGCATGGCCATGTGTCGCACATGGTTGAGACACATGCCCGTGTGGATAGAATAAGGCCATTTTCTGAGCCTTATTCCTCACCCTTTTTACCTTGCACCTACATAAACACTTCAATATATATTCACCAACCAATTCAGGGCATATAAATCAATCTAATGATCAAGTTTTATGCATGACACATTTATTCATATTTTCAAGTATCATTTTTACATTAAAATTTTATACTTACCCAAACTTAATTTCATCTAATATATTAAACCGTACATGTTCATATACTAAATATAATAAACCTCATGCATAAGTATGCCTTAAATTTACTATCACTAGTCATTCCAATTATAACAGTCCGGTTTAGACCCTAGTCAGAATAGTGGTTCTAGGACCACAAATCTGAGTTAGAAAAATATTTAAATATTATTTTCCATGCTTATGATATGTGGATTAACATGTGTGAAAATTTCGTATGAAAATTTAATCGTTTGTGTGCTTAATTGATAAAAAGGACCTAATCGTGTAAGTTGCAAAAGTTGCCTTCTATAAGTTAAATTGCCTACTTGTTTTGATTAATTAAAGGTGAGGTCCTTATGATGAAATAAATCCAATTATATGTTAGTGGATGACATGGTTTGGCAATATGGTAAATATGGTTATTTTTAAAGGGTGGTTAGGTAAATAGCATATTTATGTATATTATAATAAAACCAAAGCATAAAATAAAACCATTATGCTTCATCGTTTTCGAATTCATCAAAGAAAAGAAAGAAAATTTAGCTTAGGGTTTCGGCTATGGTTTGGCTAGATTAAGGTATGATTTTTGGCTCAATTTTTGATAATTTCTACGTTTTTGTGATTGTTGTTAAGTGTTCTAGCTAGCCCATGCTTAATTCATGAAATTGTTGATGATTTGATAAGATGCCATTGATGAATTCATGAGTTTTGTTATATCAAATGATGAATTATGAAAGCTTAGTTCCTGATATACATATTTTGTAAAGTGATTTTGAGTAAAAATGCATATTAGGGATTAAATTGTGAAAATGAGAAATTGAGGAAATAAAATATGAAATAAAGGAAATGTATGGGTTTGTATGAGCTAAGTGAGTATTTGGCCTAATATGTGTAAAATGAAATTATGTGTATTTGGTGTTTTGTGTAATAAAGACTAAAATGTCAAAATAGTAAATTTAAGGGAAAAAGTGCAAAAAGGCCCAAAGATGTGTTTGTGTATTAAATTGAATGTATTGGTGGTTAAATGAGTTAATTTTGAATACATATAGATCAAGAAAAGAGGAATTCAGATTTAAACCGGAAGAAGTTGAAGGATATAGAGTAGACAATCTGAGTCAACAATTCCGAGTACGAGTTAAGTTCGTACGTGATACATGATGTTACAAGTATATTTTTGATGCTTTGATGATATTTAAATTGTGTACATATTTTATTATCTTTTGAATACGATGATAAATCAACTGCATTTGGAACTAAGTGTGAGATTCAAAATAGCTTAAGCTATAAATAGCACTAAGTGTGCGAAATGGAATAGCTTTGGCTATATAAGGCACTAAGTGTGCGATATCGAGATACTTGGGTTAATTGAGATGGCATTCAGTGTGCAAAATCGATCTAGCTTCGGCTAAACCCTAAAGCACTAAGTGTGCGAATGCTTAAAGCATGAATAATCTTCGGAAAGTCTTAAAATATTTGAGCTAGAGGTGAGAATGAAAATGAATAATTAAAGGAAGGTTAAGGTATGTATGATACCTATATGGTAGATGACATTATATATATGTGAAGTTCATTGAATTGGTATAAACACATGAATTGTGTTGGCACAGAATTGATAGATTAATTGAGAACTAATAAGTGCGTATGTGTTAATGTTTTATATTTTATAAACTGTTGATGATTTTTGGTACGAGCTTACTAAGCTTTTGAAAGCTTACTTTGTGTGTGCTTGCATTGTTTTATAGATATCGAAGCTACTGTGAGCTCGGGGATCATTAAGGATCGTAACCACACTATCGAACCTTATTTTGGTACTTTTAAAAATGTATATATTGAAGTATGGCATGTATAGGCTAGAAGTGATTTGGTTAAGTTTTGTAATGTATATATCATGCCCTGTGATATGGCTAGTTTATGTTTGAACTTATGGTTGGAAATGTTATATGATATGTGAGGCATTATGAATTATATGGTATGTTTTGAATGACCAAAAGAAATAGTCAATGTTGATAAGATTTGGTAAGTTTTGAGCATGAGATGAATGATGTATTGAAATATATGTTTTAGTATGATTTGGTTAATGAATTGATATTGGACTTTATTGATAATGTAAAGGCATGAATAATGTATGTTTTGGTATAGAGATTAGCTGAAATTGGTGTACAAATATGCTTGGTTTTGTGCTTGTAGGTTTGACCTAATTGGGGTGGTAAGTTGGCTATTCAAATGGTCTATTTTTGTCCACACGGGCAGAGACACGGGTGTGTGTCTCAGCCGTGTACGACACACGACTATGTTGCATGACTGTGTGTCCCCTAAGGTACCCTACAATTGTAAGTCAGGCTCAGCATGGCCAAGGCACACAGGCGTGTGGCTAGCTGTGTGGCCCAAGTCAGGCTCGACCACAGCCAAGGCACACGGGCGTGTCTTGTGGCCGTGTGAGCAAGTCAGTATGTATGTCCTGTTTTGACACGGCCTAGACACACGGGCGTGTCTAATGCCGTGTAAGGCACACGGCCTGTTCACACGGGCCTGTGATCTATACTTCTTTGAAAATGTTTAAATTTGGAAAAATATTGTATGTGTTCGGTTTAGTCTTGACCCCTTTCTAATGCATGTTTAAGGTCTCGATAACCTATTCAAGGGACTCTATATTGATGTTTGATCTCTGATATTATGATGTTTATAAAATGAATATTAAATGTTCTGATCTATCTGGTAATGTTTTTAACCCTAGTCTGACGACGGATACGGGTTAAGGGTGTTACATTTTATTGGTATCAGAGTTATGGTTTAGTCGGTTCTAGGACTACCATAGCTTATGTGAGTCTAGCTATACATGCCGTATTTATAAACTGCAATAGTGTGATGAATCCTGACATTGAAATCTGCTTTTATATAGCAAATGGATCTCGAACGAGCCGTAGCGGATGTTGTCGAAAGCAATGCGCCTGCTCCCGCGCAAGGGACAGCGCCATCTGATTTTAGACCGACTACGAGTAGCCGTGATGGTGAGGTTAGACAAGCCTTCTACCAAATGATGAACGATGGGTTTAACCAATATATTAAAACCAATCCGGCTGTACAACAACCTCCATTCCCGGTCAATTCTTCGCAAGCTCCTTCTATACCATAGTGAATCTGGTTCAGTTAAGTAAGCCTTCGGTAGATAAGATTAGAAAGTATAGGGCTGAAGAGTTCCAGGTTACAACCAATGATAATGCTATAATAGCTGAGTTCTGGTTAGAGAACACAATACGAGTATTTGATGCATTGTCATTGAATCCCGAGGAATGCATAAAATGTGCCGTTTCACTCTTAAGAGATATGGTGTACCATTGGTAGAAGACTTTGATATCGGTAGTTCCAAGTGAACGAGTCACCTGGGATTTCTTCCAAGCTAAATTCCTGAAGAAATACATCAGCCAGAGATTTATAGATCAGAAACGTAAAGAGTTTCTTGAGCTTAAACAAGGTCATATGTCTGTTACAGAATACAAGCAGGAATTTGTAAGATTGAGTCAGTATGCTCGTGAATGTGTATCAACTGAGGATATAATGTGCAAAAGGTTTGAAGACGGTCTGAATGAGGATATCCGTTTGTTAGTCGGGATTCTTGAGATTAAAAAATTTGTTGTGCTTGTTGAACGAGCATGTAAAGTTGAAGATCTCGGGAAAGAGAAAGAAAAGTAGATTCTGAAGCTAGAGAAATGTAAAAGAGATTATCAGAAAAATCATTTCAATCTGTATCAAAGAAATTTTGAGATGATAATAACCATTCAAAGGCTAATGTGGGACATTCGAATAGAGATCGTGCTAGATCACATTCGAATTTCAAAGCTGCAGCTACGTCTGTTGCAAGTGTTGGTAATGCAAAGAATGAAAAGCCTAAGTGTAATCAATGTGGAAGACGGCATTTTGGAGAATTCTAGGGAAAAAGTAATAATCGAGCTTGTTATAGTTGTGGTTCATGAGATCACTTTATAAAAGATTGCCCAGATTTAGCTGAAAAAGATAATGTTCAGAATTGGAGGCCAAGAGGCAATGCTTCTCATGGTATACCTCCCAGAAATACGGGAAATGTAAAAGGTAGTCAGAGAGGAACAAAAGATACATCTGTTAGATCCGAGGCTCATGCACCTTTCAGAGCCTATGCTATCTGAGCTCGTGAGGAAGCTTCATCACCAGATGTGATTACGGATACATTTACTCTTTATGATACTTCTGTGATTGCTTTGATAGATCCTGGATCAACACATTCGTATATATGCATGAACTTAGTGAACAGTAAGACTTTGCCTATAGAGTCTACTGAATTTGTAATTAGAGTTTCGAACCCTCTAGGCAGATGTGTTTTGGTTGATAAAGTCTGCAAGAATTGTCCGTTAATGTTTCGAGAAATTTGTTTTTCGGCTGATCTGATGCTGTTATCTTTTGATAAGTTTGATATAATTTTGGGTATGGACTGGTTAACTTTGCATGATGCTGTTGTGAACTCTAAACGGAAATGTAACACCCTAAACTCAGCCTGGACATTATGGCCGAATCTGACGCATCACATTGAAGTGTTTTAGCGAAAACCATGTTTTCATTGAAAACCCTTCTTAAAATAAAAGAAACCTTAACTATTAAAAAAAAAACTTGTTCAAACATAAGATTGGTTGAAAATAAAGCACTTAGAAATTTAGTTGCAGAAGCGTAGAAAACATACTATAATTTAAGAAATCCAAGTTCAACTTCTCGTAGTTACAATGAAAATAATAATAATAATTCAAGTAATAATAACATAATGAAAACCTTATTACAATCTTGTCTGAGCATACTTAAAAAAAATAAAAAACTTAAATGCTTAAAAAAAACAAAGTCTGAATTATCTTGCTAGCTGGCCACCCAGAGTCCCTCCTAACATCGAACCTTCTACTGAGCATCACCTGAAAATAAAATTAAAAAAGGGGGGTGAGTTTTCGCAAACTCAGTGTGTACAACCCTTGATGAAAAACATGCATTAAAAGAAGAATCATCAAACATGCAATGCAATCCCATCCAAATTATCCATCCGCTACACACCAGCTCCATCCCCCATCACACCATGTGGGGATATAAATATCGACCTACCCAGCCCATACACCAATGGTAGCCCGATTGCAGTACTACCCTCATTTACATATTGGGCTTTAAAAGCTGTCAATGGATCCACGATTGTCAGGCAACCATGCGATCCTCATATACTTCCTTCGTTCCATAGTTCCCACCCCATATGCAACCTAAGCAGAACATCATATGTATGCATGTCACATCCATAAAACTTACATTCAACACCTAGGGGTATTTTGGTCACTTTCGCCCTTAGGGGTATTTCGGTAATTTTCTCTTAATTATGGTTCCCACTTACCTTGGCCCGTTAACAAGTTTCTCGAACTAAGGTGAACAATTACTATGCACCAGGTAGGATTCCAGAGAAGAGGAGGTGGGTCCTTAAGACCGCTTAAGTACCAAGCTCTCCCTAGATCCAATCCAAGACATGCATATACTCGTTGCCACACCTTAACCCTTAGACCTGTCCACGGTCGCAAAATATTAATTAAGTCTTATGTAGTTATCATATACTAGGCCCAAAACCCCTTACGAAGCCCAAACAAATTCACATACATGTATCTGGCCCATTAAACCCAATCATATTCCTATGGCCCATTAGGCCCAAATCACATGTATATGGCTCATTAGGCCCAAATCACATTTATATGGCCCGGTTGGCCCAGTTACATTCATATTCATGCATGCATTCAAAATCCTATCCCATAGCATCAATATTCGATTTTTGCCTATTATGGGCCCAACGGCCCATCGGGCCTATTTAGCCCATTTCGGCCCGTATGGCCAAACCACAACCCAAGCCCACTGAATCGCTCATGGGTCTCAGGCAACCTATCGGCCTCCTCCTTACGAGTGTTTGCGTTTGCGCACTCGCAAGACTACCATAGCCACACTTTCGGCTGTTCAGCATTTCGGCATTTCGACATTTTAGCTTTTGTCGATTCATAGTGTGTGCGCAGTGTATGTACACACCCGGTAAGCAAGCATGATGCGATCTCCTTAGCCCCAAACCTTGTGCGATAAGTATAACAACCCCTTCTTAAATCCCTAACCATGATCAACTCCCAGATCTGCACCAATATTAACTATTAAAACAGAATAATAGGTGACTCGTATCCAACACAAGTCCCCTTACCTTAACTATGAACAATTGGCCACCTTAGCCAAAGAGAGAGGGATACTTACCAAAATCGCAAACACCTAAAGAGAAATTTCGACAGAGAGCTAAGATCCGAGATCTGATACTAATTCCCTACCATAGTCGATTAGAAAGAGTGAGGGACAATATTTGATATTTAGCAAAGAAAACCGATTGGAAGAGTAACACTTACACTAGATTCGGTCAAAGAGTATTCGGCTCTAGAGATCTGAATGGCACAATTGCTTATTCAGCTCCAAGGAAGAGAGGAAGAAGAATCGGCTAAACCCCAAAAATGAAACAAAGAAATCGACACAAGAAAAATAAAAAGGAGAACAAGGGTTTTCAGCTTTTGGAGAAATCAATAGAAAGAAAAGGAAGAAAACAAAAGGGTTTTCGACTTTTAAAAAGGAGGGTTTCTGGCAACAAGGTGAGAAAAAGATTTCAACATTAGCCTCATACCCTTGCATTTGGAAACTATTTATAAACTTATAGTCGAATTGTCTGGCCCTCAGTTCCCCATTTGGCTCCATCACTTCCCCTCTCTCATCCTTTCATTTTTCTCCCTGATAACTCCTTGATCCTTTCCTTAATTTTCTCTCTTGAACACTCCCCTTAGAGTCCATCTTCACGCCACTTCCAACCTTCTAGAAGGCTATAATTAAACTTCTAAAAACACTAAGCTAGGATTCAAACCTTGGACCTCCTTGCTAGCTATTAATGCCACCTCCCTACACTCTAAGTGGCGTCACTTAGCCATTCCTCCACAAGGCTTTTTGATGTTATTTTCCCCTATTTTTATTTAAAAGCCCAACTACTTGCCAACCCTGATTCTTTTAATAATTAACTTAAAATTTATTCTACCCCTTAATTCGAACTCAGACCTTGACCAATACCTACCTTTGCGTAATTAACCCTTAACCGGAATTACTAAGTACGAAAAAAAATTCAAGATTTTAGGATTTTTGGGTTTCGAGATTTTTGGGGTGTTACAGGAAAACTATTGATTTGAGATGTAAGAATGATGAAATAGTCTGAATTGAATCTAGTGATTTGAATGGATTATCTACTGTGATATCTTTAGTGAAATTTTTGAGTATTATGAGAAAGGGTTGTGAAGCCTATTTTCCTTACGTGATTGTCTGAAAGGAAAGTTGAATCAGTGCCTGGTGTATGTGAGTTCCCTGATGTGTTTCCTAAGGAACTTCCGAGTTTACCTCCGATACGATAAGTTAAATTTGGCATCGAGTTAGTACCAGGAATTGCTTCAATTTTGATTGCTCTGTATAGAATGGCTCTGACCGAACTGAAAGAATTAAAGTCTCAGTTGCAAGAATTGACCGATAGAGGGTTTGCTAGACCGAGTTTTTCACCTTGGGGTGCTCCTGTTCTATTTGTGAAAAAGAAAGACGGTACGATGAGAATGTGCATAGATTATCATCAGTTGAACAAAGTGACTATCAAGAATAAGTATCCTCTGCCCCGTATTGATGATTTGTTTGATAAGTTGAAATGAGCTACTGTGTTTTCAAAGATAGATTTGAGATCAGGCTATTATCAGTTGCGAGTGAAAGACTCAGATATTTCGAAAACTGCTTTCAGAACAAGGTATGGCCACTATGAATTCTTAGTTATGCCTTTCGGATTGACTAATGCACTAGCTATTTTTATGGATTTGATGAACAGAATTTTTAGACCGTATTTAGATCGATTTGTTGTCATAATCATTGATGACATATTGATTTATTCACGTGATGAGTCTGAACATGCTGAGCATTTGAGAGTTGTGTTACAAACTTTGAGAGATAAGAAATTATATGCGAAATTTAGCAAATGTGAATTCTGGTTGCATGAAGTTGGTTTTCTGGGTCATATTGTATCAGCATCTGGTATCCGAGTTGATCCAATAAAAATTTCTGCTATTTTGCATTGGAAGCCTCCAAGAAATGTTTCTGAAGTCCGTAGTTTTCTGGAACTTGCCGGTTATTATAAATGATTCGTAAAAGGCTTTTCAATGATTGTGACTCTGTTGACAAAGCTACTTCAGAAAGATGTTAAGTTTGAATTGTCTGATCAGTGTCAGAAAAGCTTTGATCAGTTGAAAACTTTGTTGACTAAAGCTCTGGTATTGGTACAACCTGAATCGGGTAAGGAATTTATGATCTACAGTGATGCTTCATTGATCGGACTTGGATGTGTTTTAATGCAAGAAGGCAACGTTATTGCTTATGCTTCAAGACAGCTGAAGCCGCATGAAAAGAATTATCCGACACTCGATCTTGAGTTAGCCACGATTGTGTTTGCTCTAAAGATTTGGTGCCATTATCTGTTCAGTGAGAAATGTCATGTATATTCTGATCATAAGAGTTTGAAATATCTGATGACACAAAAAAGATTTAAATCTGCTACAGAGAAGATGGCTTGAGTTGCTAAAAGACTATGAACTTGTGATAGATTATCGTTCGGGTAAGGCAAATGTTGTTGCTGATGCTTTGAGCTGAAAATCATTGTTTGCTTGCGTACAAGAATGCTCATTTGGTTCTGTCCGATGATGGTTCAGTTTTAACATAATTAAAAGCGAGACCTTTGTTCTTACAATAGATTATCGAAGCTCAGAAGTTTGATAATGAAATTTTGGCAAAGCGAGCTCATTGTGATTTAGATTCTGATTCAGCATTCAAAGTTGATAAAGATGATTGTTTGAGATTTCGAGATCAAATTTGTGTTCTGAAAAATCCAGAATTAATTCGGATGATTTTGAGTGAAGCTCACAATAGTCGGTTATCTGTGCATCCGGTAGTATGAAAATGTATAATGATTTGAAACAACATTACTGGTGGACTGGAGTGAAAAGAGATATCTCCAATTTTGTTTCAAAATGTTTAATCTATCAGCAAGTTAAAGCTGAATATCAGGTGCCATCTGGTTTGTTACAACCGATTATGGTTCCGGAGTGAAAATGGGATAGAGTGACAATAGACTTTGTTTCAGGTTTGCCCCTATCTACGAGAAAAAAAGATGCAATCTGGGTTGTGGTTGATCGATTGGCGAAATCTGCTCATTATATTCTGATTCGATCCAATTACTCACTTGATAAATTAGCTGAGTTATACATTTTTTATATTGTGAGATTGACTGGTGTGCCATTGTCTATCCTGTCAGACAGAGATCCAAGATTCACATCACGATTATGGAAGAAGTTGCAAGATGCTCTAGGTACAAAATTGCATTTCAGTACTGCTTTTCACCCACAAACGGACTGTCAATCTGAGCGAATTATTCAGATACTTGAGGATATGTTGAGATGTTGCATTCTTGAGTTTGAAGGTACGTGGGAACAGTATTTGCCATTCATTGAATTCGCTTATAATAATAGTTTTCAATCGAGCATCGAAATGGCACCGTACGAAGCCTTATATGGTCGAAAATGCCGTACACCTTTGTACTGGACTGAGCTCAGTGAAAATAAGATTCATGGAGTTGATTTGATAAAAGAAACAAAGCAGAAAGTAAAAGTGATCCGAGATAGCTTAAAAGCAACTTCCGATCGTTACAAATCTTATGCGAATTTGAAAATAAAAGACATTGAATTTGAGATCGGCGACAAAGTGTTTTTGAAAGTGTCTCCGTGGAAGAAAGTACTTTAGTTCAGTAGAAAAGGCAAATTGAATCCGAGGTTCATTGGGTCGTATGAGATTACCGAGCGTATTGGGCTGGTAGCATATAGATTATTGTTGCCACCAGAGCTAGAAAAGATTGATGATGTGTTTCACATATCGATGCTTCGACGATACAGATCAGATCCTTCGCATATGATTCCTCCGCCTGAGATTGAAATTCAGTCTGGTATGACTTACGAAGAAGAACATATCCGTATTTTGGCTCACGAAGTTAAAAAACTAAGAAGTAAGAAAATTTCCTTAGTTAAAGTGATGTGGCATCGGCACGATGTTGAAGAGGCTATGTGGGAGCCTGAAGATATTATGAGACAACAATATCCGAATCTGTTCAACGGTAAGATTTTCGGGGACAAAAATCCTTAAGAGGGGAGAATTGTATTAGTCCAATTTAGACCCTAGTCAGAATAGTGGTTTCGGGTCCACAAATCTGAGTTATAAAAATATTTAAATATTATTTTTCGTGCTTATGATATGTTGATTAGCATGTGTGAAAATTTCGTATGAAAATTTAATCATTTGTATGCTTAATTGATAAAAAGGACCTAATTGCGTAAGTTGTAAAAGTTGCCTTCTATAAGTTAAAGTGCCTATTTGTTTTGATTAATTAAAGGTGAGGCCCTTATGATGAAATAAATCCAATTATACATTAGTGGATGACATGGTTTGGAAATATGGTAAATATGGTTATTTTTAAAGGGTGGTTAGGTAAATGGCATAATAATGTATATTATAATAAAACCAAAGCATAAAATAAAACCATTATGCTTCATATTTGCTAATTCAACAAAGAAAAGAAAGAAAATTTAGCTTAGGTTTTTTATTACGGTTTGACTAGATTAAGGTATGATTTTTTACTCGGTTTTTGATAATTTCTACGTTTTTGTGATTGTTGTTAAGTATTCTAGCTAACCCATGCTTAAATTCATGAAATTGTTGATGATTTGATGAGATTCCATTGATGAATTCATGAGTTTTTTGATATTAACTGATGAATTATGAAAGCTTAGTGCCTGATATACATGTTTTGTAAAGTGATTTTGAGTAAAAATGCATATTAGGGATTAAATTATGAAAATGAGAAATTGAGGGACTAAAATGTGAAATAAAGGAAATGTATGGGTTTTTATGAGCTAAGTGAGTATTCAGCCTAATATGTGTAAAAGAAAATTATGTGTATTTGGTGTTTTGTATAATAAGGACTAAAATGTCAAAATGTGTAAATTTAGGGACTAAAGTGCAAAAAGGCCCAAAGATGTGTTTGTGTATTAAATTGAATGTATTGGTGATTAAATGATTTAATTTTGAATACATATAGATCAAGAAAAGAGGAATTCAGATTTAGATCGAGGGAAGTTGAAGGTTATAGAGTAGACAATACGAGTCGACAATTTTGAGTACGAGGTAAGTTCGTACGTGATACATGATGTTACAAGTATATTTTTGATGCTCTGATGATACTTAAATTGTTTACATATTTCAATATGGTTTGGATACGATGATAATCAACTGCATTTGGCACTAAGTGTGAGATTCAAAATAGCTTTAGCTATAAATAGCACTAAGTGTGTAAAATGGAATAGCTTTGGCTATATGAGGCACTAAGTGTGCAATATCGAGATAGCTTGGGTTAATTGAGATGGAACTAAGTGTGTGAAATTATTTAGCTTCGGCTAAACCCTAAAGCACTAAGTGTGCAGATGCTTAAAGTATGAATAATCTTCGGAAAGACTTAAAATATTTGAGCAAGAGGTGAGAATGAAAATGAATAATTACGGGAAGGTTCAGGTATGTATGATACCTATGTGGTAGATGACATTATATATATGTGAAGTTCATTGAATTGGTATAAACACATGAATTGTGTTGGCACAGAATTGATAGATGAATTGAGAACTAATAAGTGCTTATGTGTTAATGTTTTATATTTTATACACTGTTGATGATTTTTGGTACGAGCTTACTAAGCTTTTGAAAGCTTATTTTGTGTATGTTTGCATTGTTTTATAGATATCGAAGCTACTGTGAGCTCGGGGATCATTGAGGATCGTCACCACACTATTGAACCTTGTTTTGGTACTTTCAAAAATGTACATATTGAAGTATGGCATGTATAGGCTAGAAGTGATTTGGTTAAGTTTTGTAATGTATATATCATGCCCTGTGATATGGCTAGTTTATGTTTGAACTTATGGTTGGAAATGTTATATGATATGTGAGGCATTATGAATTATATGGTATGTTTTGAATGACTAAAAGAAATGGTCAATGTTGATAAGAATTGGTAAGTTTTGAACATGAGATTGAATGATGTATTGAAATATATGTTTTGGTATGATTTGGTTGATGAATTGATATTGGACTTTATTGATAATGTAAAGGCATGAATAATGTATGTTTTGGTATAGAGATTGGCTGAAATTGGTGTACAAATATGCTTCGTTTGGTGCTTGTAGGTTTGACCCAATTGGGGTGGCAAGCTGGCTATTCAAATGGCCTATTTTTGTCTACACGAGTAGAGACACGGGTGTGTGTCTCAGCCGTGTGCAACACACAGCTATGTTTCACGGCCGTGTGTCCCCTGAGGTACCCTACAATTGTAAGTCAGGCTCGAGCCCGACCAAGGTACACAGGCATGTGGCTAGCCGTGTGGCCCAAGTCAGGCTCGACCATGGCCAAGGCACACGGGCGCGTCTTGTGGTCGTGTGAGCAAGTCAGTATGTATGCCCTGTTTTGACACGACCTAGACACACGGGCGTGTCTAATGCCGTGTAAGGCACATGGCCTATTTACACAATCGTGTGACTTGTAGTTCTTTGAAAATGTTTAAATTTGGAAAAAGTTTGTATGTGTTTAGTTTAGTCCCGACCCCTTTCTAATGCATGTTCAAGGTCTTGATGACTTATTCAAGCGATTCTATATTGATGTTTGATCTCTAATATTATGATGTTTATGAAATGAATATTAAATGTTTTGATTTTTCTGGTAATGCCTTTAACCCTAGCTGGGCGACGGATACGGGTTAGGGGTGTTACACCAATGGCTAGTTGTAATCAAAACATTTACATGCCTCATTTATTATCATTAGGCTATACATGCCATGATACCAAAGTAAGATTTCTATTTATGCCAAAAAGAGCTGGAGGATAGTGTGATGATACTCTGACCGATTCCAACCTTTACGAGCTTTCGAGAATTATAAAATAGAGAAAAGAAAATCGAGTAAGCATTTCAAATGCTTAGTAAGTTCGTATAACATGAATTTAACTTACCAATTATGTTCAATTTAAGTAATCATGCAAATAACATGCATCCCAACAAATTGACCAATTACCTAATTACATACACTCAATCAATCAAGTTATTCATAAATTTCTAAATACTTTTCAAGTAATAAAGATTAGCTCATCATATAATAACTTTCATACACATATACTTTTCGTATCATATTTTCATATAACATATACATTTCTATGATATATCATCTCAAGTTCAGATTAGCCATAACAAAACTTTGCCCGTTGAATTTATTTGAAATATCGACAGATACGCTTATGTAGTACATTAAAGTGTACAAAGATGAAATTCGTCAATTCATATCTAGGGGTACCCAATTAGGGAACATAATCAAGAAGCACTCTCTCGAGCCATTTAACAGGATGCTCATGTGAGCAATGTATCAGGAAACTTATCCAGGCAAAACAGGAAACTCATAAGAGTTTTACTCAGGAAGCTCATTGAGCTTAACAGGTAACTCCAAAGAGTTATTATCAGGGAGCTCTGGATAGCATAATAGGGAGTTCAAGCGAGCCATGTTAGGAAACTCATAAGAGCCTATACCAGGATGCTCATGAAGAGCTGCGTTTGTGTCCGCAATAAATGCTAGATCACAACTGATCAAATCATGTAACAGGATGCTCACAAAGAGCTGCGGTAGTGCGCAACACATGCAGGATCACTACCGATCAGGATACTCGTAGGAACTGTAAAATAGGATGCTCAAGAGGGCTTATAACAGGACTGCTCATCCGAGCTATATTCTGTTCGCAACATATGCAGGACCACATTTAATATGGGAAAACATGTATCCATCGAATTTCATTATTCAAACGGAACTTAATATTTTCCAGACATTATCGGACATGTGATTATTTCATACATTTATAACATTTATATAATTCTCATAAATACATACCACACTCAATTCAATCATAAAAATAAACACAATTTAGTTACACAAGCTTATCTCGTCACTTGTTCATTTATGAAAATCTAATAATCCGTCACCTTTTCTTTTCCTCGATCTAACTCTTTATTTGATCTTTCTGGATATATATATATATATATATATATATATATATATATATATATATATAAATGAATTTAGCATCAATTTAATTCACTTTATACTCAATTGAATTCACTTCATATCTTAGGTAAAATTACCATTTTGCCCCTATAGTTTTTGTAAATGATAATTTTGTCCCTAGGCTCAGAAAAATAAAATTCATGCAATTTAATCCTCATTCCTAGCCTAACCAATTTTTACATATAACATTTACAGTAGATATATTTCCTAAAAATTAGAAATTTTCCATGAATTTTACATCTTTACAATTTAGTCCCTAAATCACAATTCCATAAAAATTCACTTTACAAAAGTTGTTTATCTATCAACAACCTTTCATTTTCTACCATAAATTTAAAATTTTCAGCATATTCATCCATGAAAAAATTTCTATACTTTAATATCTTTTCAAATTGATCCCCAAAATAGGTAGATTAGGTTATTCAGATTTCAAAAATATAAGAATTACTAAAAACGGGACATGATTACTTACCCAATTAAGCCAAAAAAGTTTACTTTCTCTTTCTTAGGGTTTCTAGGTATTTGGGGATGAAGATGATATAAAATGATGATATTAAACCATTATTTAATTTATCATCTTTTAATTTTTCCACTTTTTAATTTAGTCCTTTTCTTTTTCTAATTTTTTATGGATGATTCACCAAAAATATCTACTAACTTTTCTTTAATGGTCTAATTACCATATAAGGACCTCAAAATTTGAATTCGATAGCTATTTGATACTTATAGCTACTAGATTTTGACATTTGCATTTTATGCAATTTGATCCTTTCCACAATTAAACATGAAATCGATAAAATTTTCTTATCAAAATTTTCATACGTCTTTCCAATCATAATGCAAACTATGCAATAATATTAAAATAAATTTTATTTATGACTCGAATTTGTGGTCTCAAAATCACTGTTCTGGTTTCACTGAAAATGGGTTGTTACAACTCTCCCCCTTAAAAATTTTCGTCCTCGAAAATCTTACCAATAAAAAGGTTCGGGTATTGGTTTCT
Source organism: Gossypium anomalum (assembly GCA_025698475.1). NCBI lineage: Eukaryota > Viridiplantae > Streptophyta > Magnoliopsida > Malvales > Malvaceae > Gossypium > Gossypium anomalum. The sequence goes on along the minus strand of CM046968.1, from coordinate 61,227,811 downwards.
CATGGCATCCTCCAGTTCCTAGGTAGCTTCTTCAATCCAATGTCGTTACCAAAGAACTTTTACTAAAGCTACCTTTTTATCTCTTAATTCTTTTGTCTCTCGTGCCAAGATTTTAATCAGTTCTTCACTGTAAGTCATGTCAGGCTAAATTCTGTCAAGTTCTGGTGGTAATGCTAACTAATGAGCAATAGGTCTAATTCTTTCAATAATCTCATATGGTCTGGTGAATCACGAATTCAGTTTTCCTTTACAGCCAAACCCGAGAACTTTCATCCAATGTGATATTTTCAAGAATACCTTATCACCGACTTGAAATTCTATCTCTTTTCGTTTATGTAGCACCCCAAAATTTGTATATTTGTTTCTGTGTATTTATGACACAAATAAATGTCTGCCTCAGTGGTTATGTGTTTTGGGAGTGTCTAAGAAGTCTTCAGTTCAAGCCTTGTCTTGAGCTAATTTTTTTGTTTTAGTTGAATAAAGCTTTGCTTTTTTATAGTAGGCTTATAGTTAAAAGTTGGTAAAAATATGTTAGAGTGGGCCTGCTGGTCTGGTGGTTGAATGTGATTTTCTGTGATAAGTTTTATAAATTTATAATTAATCATTCTTGAAACTAACTATTATCACTATGTAGGCAAGTGTACCTATCGAACAATAGTATAGCTTTAGCAAGACCGGATTGTCGAACCCAAAGGAACTAAAAGTACTAGTAATGACTGTCTTTTTATTATCTAGCTTAAGAATAAAGAGGTTTGTTTTAATTAACTAATTAACTAAACTAAGAGATCACAGAAAATAGAATTTGGAAATTACTTTTGGAAAAACGATTGATTTAAGACAATATCTAAGGAAAAATCCACCTAGACTTCACTTCTTATTTTGGCTCCGAATCGGACGATTTATTCATTTAACTTGTTCCATAGAAATCCCTAAGTTATGTTATTATCTCTATTCAAGACTAATAATGTCTAACCCTAGATTGAATAATTGATACTTTTCTCTACTTAACATCCTAGGGTTGCATTAACTCAATCTATGGATCCCCGTATTAGGTTTCACCCTAATCTGGGAAAATCTTGTCACCCTATCTCTAGGCGCGCAATCAACTCCGCTTAATTATGACAAAGTTACTCTTGGCCAGGGACTATTCATCCTCCAACTAGGATCATTAACTTGAAAAGATATCCTAAAATACCAAAACAAGAATTAAGAACACATAATTAAGAACAAGTCAAATATTTATCATACAATTCAGAAAATAATAACAAGATTCGTCTTAGGTTTCATCCCCCTTATGTATTTAGGGGTTTTAGTTCATAACTAAAAAGAAAACATCTCAGAAGAATAAAGAATACAAAACATAAAGAAAACCCAAAACTCCTGAAGGGAAATTGAGTAGAGATCTTCAGTTTTGATGGTGAATCCGGCTTCTGAGATGGATCAATCGGCTTTTTTGGAGTACTTCCTTACTCCCTATTCTCTGTCTCCTCATTAGTCTTCCTCTAGGGTGTTTAAATAGGCTTTAAAATGCTTAAAATCCCTCAAACTTTCCCTTTTTCGAATGGAACTTAGTTAGGGCTCAGTAGGGACACGCCCGTGTGCGATTACTTCAGGCCATGGTCGAGGCTGAGAGATCAACACGCCCATGCTTGGATTGTTTTAGGCCATGGTCTGAGCCTGTTAGAATGGCACGGGCGTGTGTTTTGCCCGTGTAATGAAGTCCAAGCCGTGTTGTTTTCCCACGTCGGCATATTTTTTCTATTTTTGGCCCGTTTCTTGTTCTTTTTGCTCTACTATACTTATCTAAGTATAAAACATGAAATTAAAGGATTAGGAGCATCAAATTCACCAAATATAAGGAGAATTCATCCATAAACGAGTTAAGCATGAGATAAAAATATGTATAAATTATGATTTATTAGTGGTTAAGTAGAGTGTCAATGTGCTGGGTGTCTTGAGTTCGATTCCCTGTACGTGCAAGAGGGATTTTTTTTGTACTTGTGCTGTGAAGGAGTCTGAAATGTGGTAAAATACTGAGTGTTTGAGATGTGTGGGAGGTTGTGGACAGTTTTGAGGGTGTTTAAGTTGTAGTAGGGGAGTGTAGGAGCAAATTTAGGGATAAGGGGGAGAGATTTTAGAAATTGTGATTAGATTGTGTAACTTCCTAAAAACTTTTCATTTTCTTTTGTTCCATTCTCAAAATATCAATTTTTCTTTTGGGTATTCTGACGGTTCCTCCTTTCCATCACTCTCACTATTGAATTTTCCTTTTTCTTCTTGCTGCTATTTCTATTTTTCCTCCCCTTTCTCTTCTTCGATTCTATTTTCAATCCGCTTTGATAGCACAACGTAGTTCCACGCATTCGGTAATTTGGGCATTTTTGTTTCTTTTTCTTAAATATTCTATTGAATTGATTAAGAGGGGTTAGGCTAGTTTTAGGTGTTAATCGAGAGGCTGAACGGTGGTCTTCGACAATTTAAGTGTATAAGATCTCTGTTGATCGACCGAAGGTAAGGGATTTTTATGATTATAGTTGGTATACCTCACTAAATTTTGATAAATTATCAATTAAAAGTGACTGATTGGAGGTTACTATCATCTTGACAGTAAAGAATCATTGGAACGAGGTCCCTCTTCTGTGGAGTTTTAGTTTACTCGTTCAGGGTTTCAAGGTAGGTATCGTACGATTGAGTTGGAAGTATATTCGGCTTTATGTTGTCGTGTTAATCATGAGTTGAGACTAACAATTAAGTTGAAATGCTCAATTTCAAGGTACTACTGGTCTCGAAAGTGTTTCTACTATGAAACCATAAAAGGTGTGCAACCGTAACACTGTAAACAAAAATCGGTGAAAAGCTAAAAAGTGAGGCTGTCGACTTGTGGTCATCCATGTGATCGAACAAGGGTGTATGATCGATGAGGCTAGTCGTGTGCGATACACGGGCCAGATTGAATTGGACTATGTGGGCCACACGGGCGTGTGGGCCTACACGGGTGAACTGCACGAGCGTGTGGGATTTTTGGGCCAGGCCGTGTGATCGATATGGCCCAAATATGGGCCACACGGGCGTGTGGGTCTACACAGGCGAACATTATGGGTTGTAAGCCCATTTTCACTATTTTATTACTAAGGTTACACGGGTCGCCGAGTCGATTGTGAACCTATTATAGGGTCGATAAGCTTACCTAAACCCCTAATTGACTGAAATGACTGTATGATTAATATGATTAAGCATGACGATGTCCCACTGATTTGATACTGTACGCCATGTTTACATGCATTATATTATGTTATAGCATGTCATATTTGTATATTGCATTGCATTGGGTTGGGGAAATATAATGTTCGGTGGAAGTGTATTGAAAGTCCTCGAGCCTAATTTACTGGTAGCTCAGTTGCAAACTACTGTCTAGTGTCGCATCCGATACTTTTTGGAGTGTAGGGATGGGTAGGTTGATTATAGCCCCACATGGAGTGTAGGGTTGGACGAAGTTGGAGTGTAAAGGTTGGCTGGGTAGGATTTGATACTGCATAACTATTACTGTACTTAATATTGATACTGTAATGGGCTAAGGCCCTATCTAAAACTAAAATTGTTACTGAAATAGGCTTAGGCCCAGACTATGATTGCATTCTGACTGCATGGTTATATGGGGATTACACACTGAGTTTACATAAACTCACCCTTTCTGTTTAATCTGTACAGGTAATCCCCAAACATAGGTAGGTCGGTGTGACAGAGGACTTAGTGGTGGCAACACATTTCTTATTACGTTGTTTATTACCTATTTATGATTTTACTTTTAATGGGGATTATTTTGCTGTAATATGGCCTCTATGGATTTTAACTTAATTTGGGATTTCCATTTTTGGTTTATTACTACTAGCAGTAGGAAAGGACACGAGTTTTCAAAAAGATAGATGTTTAATAAAAGAATACCATAAATACACAATCTATTTTAAAAGCTTCTGTATTGAATAAACGTTTTGAAAACACTCGACTGATTAAATAACATGATATTAGAAGTAATAGGTAATAATACAAAGTTTCTAAACGAAAATTATTTTTAGGCAAAGTTACGGTTTTCAAACATACTACCATGTGACATCGCCTAATCCAGCCATAACGTCCAGACTGAGTTTAGGGTGTTACATTTAGTGATATCAGAGTCAGGTACTAAACTCGGTTGTGGATTTGGGTTTTAAAAAAGAAAAACTTGTTTTTAACTGATTTTTGAGTGCTGGAATATTTTTATTGAACATGTGGTACATCAAGTCTCTGCCGCTGATTCTGTAAGTTCTCTATAACTGTTATATGTTTTTGACTGAAACTATTATAGGTAGTATATATTGAGACTACTATAGAAGGACTGTATTGAAAACACTTAAAATAGTGTACACTGAGACTGTAGTTAAACTGATAGACACTGCGTTGTATGAAAATGAAATCTGAATTACTGATACTATTTTGCAGAAAACTTTTGTTAATAATAACTGAAACTGTAAATTGATGCATAAAACTATTAATATAGATAAACGCGATTAGATAATGAGCACACGAGGTACTCATGGACGAGGTACAAGAGGCCATAGAGGGGCTCGGGCTGAATCTTCTTTTCTAGACGGTATGCTGGATTTAGACACTAGGGAGACACCGATGTCGCCTGTTATAGAGATTGGGTCAGGGTCAGGGTCTCATGATTGAGCGACTGGGGACGACAAACTGTTTCAGGCCATGTTGAGGATTTTAGAGAGGGTCGCTGGGCCCAATACTGGAGCTGAAGGCCGGGGGTCGGCTATAGAATTAATCTAGTCTAATGGACTAAGATATTCAGGGGTGTCGCTAGGGTCGCCCCTAATGTGGCTGAGTATTGGATTGAGGCCATAGAGAGGATCATGGATGATCTGGACTGCACCCTCGAGCAGAAATTAAAAGGTGTTACATCGCTGCTACGTGATAAGGCATATCAGTGGTGGCTCACTATTAAGGAGGGCATTCAGCCGACCGACTAACCTGAGAGTTCTTTAAGACCACTTTCTAGGGGAAGTATATGGGGGCTAGTTATATGGACGCCCGTAGGAGGGAGTTCCTAAATTTGACTTAGGGAGATAGATCAGTGGCTGAGTATGAGGGCGAATTTATGAGATTAAGTCACTATGTGTGTACGAGTGATGTGTTCGCTTCGAGGATAGCCTCAGGGATAATGTGAAGGCTCTGATAGCTGCACAGAAGGAGCAAGATTTTGCTGCATTGGTTGATAAGGCAAAGATCACCGAGGAAGTAAAGCGCGCTGAGAGCCAAAACTGAGAGAGGGGTAGGAGTAAGAGGGATTTAGAGGCCTCAAGTTTCGTTCAAAGGCCTAAAAAATGGCTAGAGTTGATGGGCCGATCAGAGCTAGGGCTCCTATTGTTGTCACTAGACAGCCGCCATGTACTAATTGTGGTAGATGCCATCTAGGCGAGTGTTGGAAAAGGACTGGGGAATGCTTGATGTGCGGTTCTTTGGAGCACCATATTAGGGATTGTCCGCGGAGGGCCGATCAGATGCAAGCTCTGGGTAATAATACTGCACGGCCACTGAGGGTTGTTCAGCAGCCAGTGACAGGCCGTGGTCAGGCCAAAGATGGCAATGGTTTGGGCTGTGGTCAAAGAGCACCGAGCAGAGGTACTTGTCATGCTAAAGCGAGGCAGCCAGCTGTAGTTTATGCTGTACGTCACCGAGAGGATGGAGATGCTCTGGACGTTATCACGGGTATGTTCTTTATTTATAATGTACCTTATATTGCACTGATAGATATAGGATCCACTCACTCCTATATAGCTTGTATCGTATCTGAAAACTTGGGTGTACTAGTTAAGAGCTCTACGAGTGAGGTCACTGTGCTGAGCCTGTTGGGGCAATTAGTAAGGGTAAATAAGTTGTTTAGAGACGTTCTTTTAGAGGTTCAAGGGGCTATTTTTCTAGCTGATCTGATGGAAATGCCTTTCGGATAATTTGATTTGATTTTGGGAATGGACCGGTTGGTCAAGCATCGAGCGAGCTTAGATTATGCCATAAAAAGGGTTGTACTGAGAACTGTGGAGGACAGCGAGGTAGTCATAATTGGGGAGTGTCAGAACTACTTTTCGAATGTGATTTCTGTATTGAGGGCCGAAAAGTTGGTTTATAAGGGATGTGAGGCGTATCTAGTGTAACAGTCCGATTTAGACCCTAGTCAGAATAGTGGTTTTGGGACCACAAATCTGAGTCCAAAATATTTAAATATTATTTTCCGTGCTTATGATATGTGAATTAACATGTGTGAAAATTTCATATGAAAATTTGATCAATTGTGTGCTTAATTTGATAAAAGGACCTAATCGCATAAAATGTAAAAGTTGCCTACTATTTGTTAAAAGTGCCTATTAGATTTGGCTGTACGATTGTGAGGTCCTTATGTGGTTATTTGACCATTAGAGGTTTGAATGGACGTTAATGACCATCAAATATATGTTTATTTTAAGTTTATAATAAAATAAATGCATAAAAATGGATAACTTTATGTTCATCTTTGGTCGAAAATATAATAAAAGAAAAGGAAAAAGAATAGTTAGGGTTCAGCACTTGTAATCTTTGATTAAGGTATGTGTTTTGATCCATTTTTGTTAATTTTTACATTTTTATAATCGTTGCATTGTATACTATTAAGCCCATGTCTCAATTTCTGATTTTGTTGCTGATTTTAAAATGTGCCATTGATGAAACTATGAGTTTTGTGAAGTTATTTGTTGATAATGGAAGATATGTTTTGGGTTAAAATGTTTTGTCTTCAGATTTTTGATGAATTTGATTAAAATGGGCTAAATTGTGAAATTTGTAATTTGAGGGACTAAAATGAAAAATAAATGAAATGTGTGGACTAGTATGAGTACTAGGAGAATTTGGCCAAGCATGAGTATATGCAAATTATGTGTATTTTGTGATTTTGTGAATTAGGGACTAAAGTGTCAAAATGTAAAAATGTGAGGGCTAGTTTGCAAATTACCATAAATATGTGTTTGTGGATTGATTTGAATGAATGTGAAAGTGAATGAGTTAAATTTGAATTTATATAGATCGAGATTTAAAGAATAAGGAACTAGATCGGGGAAAGTCAAAAGTCGTTAAGTAGCCAATTCAGTCTATCCAAATCCATACGAGGTAAGTTTATATACAAATAAACGTGTTTGAATTGAATTCTTATTATTCATATGATATTGAATTGTGATGAACGAATGCTCGAGCTAAATATGTGCTATTTGAAAAAGTTTCGACAAAGTTTCGACGTCCGAAAAGCCCCATACGAACCTTAGGAATAGTTAGGATACATATGTCATGACATAGGATTTTCGATATGTGTTATCGTGTAAGACCACGTCTGGGGCATTGGCATCGACTTCTGTTTTGTGTATAAGACCATGTCTGGGACATTGGCATCATATCTAATTTCATGTAAGACCCTGTCTGGGACAGTGGCATCGATGTTTGATTACATGTAAGACCACGTCTGGGACATTGGCATTGTATATGCTTTCTGAGCTATCCACGTATCCTTACGTTTTCGAATGGTTCAAATGGGCATTCCGAGAAAGTAAATGACTTTGTGAAATTGTATTCGATTCAGGTACGTTTGTATTGTATATTATGTTTGAGAATGAAAGGTAAGTATATGTACAAATGATAATCTATGATCTAAGTATATGAATATGAGGTTTGTTTTGGTATTTGGCTACAAAGTATAAGTAATTTGATGATGTTTTTATGCTTTAAATGATAAGTTTACTTGTATATGGCTTGCTAAGCTTTTGAAAGCTTACTTTGTGTGTGTTTGCATTATTTTATAGATATCGAAGCTACTGTGAGCTCAGGGATTGTCGAGGATAGTCACTACACTATCGAATCTTATTTTGGTACCTTTTGAAAATGTATATAGTAAAGTATGGCATGTATCAGCTAGTAGTGTATGGATATGTTTTGTAATGTATATATCATGCCATGTGATATGGCTAGCTTGTGTTTGAACTTATGGTTGGAAATGTTATATGATATGTGATGCATTATGAACCATATGATATGTTTTGAATGACCAAAAGAAATGGTCAATGTTGATAAGTTTTGGTAAGTGAATATTTGAGAAATTGGTAAGTTTTGACCATGAGATTGAATGATGTATTGAAATATATGCTTTGGTATGATTTTAGTTTAGATTTGGTATGATTTGGTTGATGAATTGAGATTGGAAATTGTTAATAATGTAATGCCATGAATAATGTATGTTTTGGTATTAAAATTGGCTGAAATTGTGTTGAAAATATGCTTGGTTTGGTGCTTGTAGATTTGAACCAATTGGGGTGGCAAATTGGCTATTCAAATGGCCTATTTTTGTCCACACGGGCGTGTGTCTCAGCGCTGTGTAAGTTAGGTAAAAATCAAGACTTATGCATGGTATGTATTCGATGTGTACTTATGAATTTGAGTATTAATGTGCATTAATATATGAAATGTGAAATCTCATATTGACTAATTGGAAAATGAATGCTAGTTGGTATTGAAATTTATTTTGTTTGATTTGAAATACAATTTGTACATGTACAAGACTATTATAAAAGAAAAATGGGTTTGATATTCAATTTATGAATGTTTTAATTATGTTATCAAATGAATGATATGAAGTTTAAGATTAGATATTTGAAAATGTTATGAGTATTGATGAGGTTATAACTTTGAATTGTAAAATGAAATGTATATTTGTATGAACTATGATATGATTGGTATTGCCTTATAACCCTAATCCGGCGACTGATTCGGGTTAGGGGTGTTACATCTAACCCAATAGAGAAACAATGTCTTACCTTTAATACTAAGAGCTAAGTGTTGGGCTCTTGTTTTCATAGAAACTTGACAACAAGAGAGAAGTAATCGATGAAGAAATATGAGAAAGTTTTCTCGTTAAAAAAATATTTAATTTTTAATGAAAAAAGCTTAATTTATAGGCACTAAATGTTTTTGTCTACTCTTAATTTTTTTTTTTTTACAGTAGAGCCCCGACTTTGATTCTCGACTGAAAGCAACAATCGTAGCTCGCCATGTTATGCTATGGAGAGTTAGTATCAGATTAACCTTGGTATATGGTTAATGACATGAAAAGATGAAAATATATAGGTTAAAGCCCCTATGAACTTAGTGAATAGCTAGGATACAAATGACATGACATTAGGGTGTTTCAGGCAGTAGTTGCTAGTGATTACAGTATCAGGTACTTTGTACTAGTGTTACAATTTCAGGCATTCAGTGCCAGTGATATCAGTTTCAGGTACTATGTATCAGTGATGGATACCATACAAATGGCTTGAGATCCTGTATGTGTTGTAGATTCTCTGAAACTTGTGTGAGCAGCATCGTGTATTAGTTAATGTCCTTTTGCTAGCTTGTGTGAGCATTACCCTCTCACATATCCTAAAACAATTTACTATCGTTCTCCGGGCAAAAAAATTGGTTATTGAAATAGAAATGAAATGAAATGGTATGATAAATTATAGTTGTTTGATTATATCTTGGTATCTGATTCTTAACATGTTATGTATTGGTGATATGAACTATTCAGGCTTAACCATTTTGTTTGGTTGGAATGTTGGAACAAGACAAAGGAATGTTAAATTCTATGTTATGTATGATTTGTAAATTAAGTTGACAAATTGTCAAACTTTTGTTGTCAATTGGAACATCCTTGGAGATCACACTATCTGAAAATCCTTTAGGGAGCTACTTGTTCATTTTGGACTGGTTTTAAGAGGCATGTAAATAGAGTTTTGATATGTGTATGTTAATAGATATCTTGGTGATGACTAATGTTATTTGGGTTATGAATTTGTAATTTTATTTTTGGTATCTTAAAATGATAACTTGTTACTTGATGCCTTTGTTGATGAGTTTTCGTTGAAATGGTCATTTTAGTTTTGGTAACTTATGAAATTAAGATGGAATATGTTTTGTATTTGAAAGTGGTATAAAATGATGATTTTGGCATATGGTATTTGGAACTTAGTTGATGGTTGAAAGAGATTGACATGTTGATTATGTTTGGTTTGGTTGGTTGTTGTTTATGTTTGAAATGTGTGTTATTGAAGGCATATGGGTTAGGCACATAGGTTGATTGTAACTTGATATATTTTGGAATGTTTTGACACATTTTGAATAGGTTTGAATGTTGGTTGTTGCATGGCTTGGAACCTAATAATTTGCATGTGAATTGGCTTGTGCTTGGAGGTGTTTTTGGGCACACACGTCTTGTGACATAGTCTGCCACACAATCATGTGCCCCACACAGTTGCATGACACAACCATGTTCTCCAGCCACACGGGCTGAGCTCTATCACACGGCCTAACCACACGGCTACGGGACCCCTGTTTTCAATTTTTACTCAAAAATTTGTAAAATTTACATTTTAATCCAGAATTGTTCCAGTCTATTTTAACTATTCCGTAAGCTCAATTTAAGACTCGTTTTTATTGATAACACGAAAAATGATTGTAAATGAATTATTTGGTTATTTGTATTAATTTTGTGAATGATGTTAAAGTTTTATAGTTGGAATAACTTATAGCTCGGGTCAGACAACTGGACCGAATATAGGGTGTTACAAAAGAAGTCCTCTATCTCGAGACAAAACATTGAAATTTAATAGTTGAGTTTGAATTTGACTCTGAACTTAAAATTTTAACCTTGCATAACCCTCTGACATGAAGAATTTGAAATCTAAACATTTCAAATGCATATGTGTGAGCATGATTGATGACTAAGTTGAGTTGAATGATAATTATGATTTAAATTTTATGATTATGTAATGAGATAGCTTGAGTTGCTTTGGAAATGAATGTGACATAATGCATTTGGATTCGGAAAACGAGTCAAGTGTGGGGCACTACACATGTTGTCTTTTTTGGAAAATCGTGTAACACCCTATACCCAGCCCGATCGCCGAGCTCGAATATCAGGATGTCACACCACCGTCACACATCATAAGCATTCTGAATGGTCTCGTTATTAAGCAGACATCTTCCAATTTAGCTTTTGAATAATTACAAGTCACACATTTTTAAGTCATCTTTAAAACATGCTTAACATTTATCAAATGAACTAAAAATGAGAATTAAACATGCTTTTAGTCTACCAAACAAAAATTCAGAATTATTCACGTAGGTATATATACTGAATCAAAGGTATCGATATTTCTTTCAAATGGTATCTATACTGCTTGGAAAATTGATACCAAAACAACATTCTATTTCCCACTTAAAATCAAAATCTCAAAATTTACAGGTACCTTTCATAAAGTATCAATTATTCTACCCTAAGTATCGGTACTCGTGATATGGTATCGATACCAAATTATGTTACTAACTTCCTGCACTTTCAAAAATCATGGAGCTATTGTTTTTAAAACACGAATACCGATATCTTTGCTCCAGACCACAAAAATACAAAATATTAAGGCATATAATCCATTCAAAACAATAAATACTCAACATCCAACTTTTACCTTATCAAGTAATCACCAAAACGACGACAATAACGGTTCAATCATAGAAAAAATGTTTGAGTAAGCAAACGATATAACAAGAACAGTACACATAAATCCTAAGAAAAAATAAGCTATGAAAGTAATCAAAACATTATGGCAAAGTTTATGCAACAATTCTACCACATTATTCAATGTCCATTTATCATACATGCAGTTCATGGCACTTCAACATAGCAAATATTCAACCAAACAATGAAATAATTATAACATCCATCAAAAGTGCTACAAAACTAAACCCATAAAATACCATGAGGACCACAATAATAATCGATCAAATTCTAACCATATTGTCTTATCTCCACAGTTCAAAAAATAATATTAATACCAACAACACAAATACTAAAGCCTAACTTGGATCAGTTCCTTGGTATCCCCTTACCACTCACACCAAAAACGCTAAATATTTGCAATTGATTAGAGAGAGTGGGTGAGCTTAAACAAGCTCAGAAAATGTCGGGGTAACCATAATGTATACACAACATCAAAATTTGAACAAGAGCATGCTATAACACATTCACAACCATATTCTAACCAAGTCACAATAACATATTCACGCTTCATTAAATCATAAAGCTAGCATATTCTCTTACATATAACTACAGTCAACTTTTATACAAATAATTCATTTTACAATAATTCATCAAGAATAACAACATATACATGCTTTAACAACTCACAAGTCTAGCTGATATATTCACAAGTTAAATGAAAATGACCCAAACCACAATTACATACGCAATTTACTATGAGAACATCACATTTAAATGATAATTTGGCACTTGAGGGTATGAAACATAAAAGTGGGCTCTATCACCACATATTGGATACATGGATCTCCAACACACCAATTGACTCATAGAGTCGAACATATCCCAAAAAGTGAAGCTTGAGGCTAACTCTCTAACACACCAAACATGTCCCATTGAATAGAGCTTCGCTCACATTCCCTTATGTCTCCAACCTATCCTAGGGCTTCAATTCCCAAAAACACAATACATATACGAGAGTATTCACAATCCTATGGCATGCTAACTATATCCAATGGTTTCAAGAGATCACAAGGCCAAAATATCCACAATTACACATTTTTAACTACTGATTTAATACACATCATCTCTGTTCATATTCATCAATTTACATCACAAACTTGTACACAATTCATGCTTATCGGATTCACATTTAATTACACTTTAAGTTCCACAATAATGCTCATTGATCCATCACATATGTGACCATATATGTGTGCATTAAAATCAGTACATCATATATCACAAACAAGTATTCTCATATATTACCTGTCAAATAACATCACATTCCATAATTCAACACATATATACGTACCAAAATTTCGCTCACTTTCGTTGTATATTTGCATTATTAGCATATCGTTATCACTGTCATTTGGCATGTATATCGTGCCCACAACAGAACACAAATCAAAATAGTCATCACACATGTCTTATATCACAATATCGTATCATAATAATCAATCCAAAATTATTCACATAATCACATAATTTGCCAAAATAAGGTAAGGGAAATAGAAAGCTCCCAATTAACATAATGAATTGTGTTTACCAGTAGCAACTCCAAACACTCATCGATCACGCTTTTGCCTAATTGTCGAAATCTTAAACTAGCTTTTCCTTGCCTTTTGTCTTGCTCGTAGATGGCTCCAGTGGTTTGATGCTTCACATACAATAACCATACAATATACACACTCAACAATCAGCTAAAGACTCACTTCAAACAATCAAAACACAAGCCCAAGCTAAATTCTCTTGTAATCGAAACCTTCAACATAGAAAACTTGAATTTCAATTATCTCAGTCTATACTTAATATTTTTGCCTAAAATTCATCTAATTATTCACCTGCGACGGATTCTCAACCTTTAAACTACTCAAAACTACCCAATTCATGGTATCAAAATTTTTGAAATGTTTATGGAAATTTTTACGAAAATTTTTAAAACCTTGGAAATCTTTAACGAAACTTTAAGGTAAGTTTAGAAACCTTCTAATCATGTCAAAATTAATAGAAAAACACATTGAAACTAAGTTTTTACCCAAAATCCCAAAATCCACCATTAACGACTCAATTTTTTACTTTTATTTAAAACATGTGATTTAAAGACTAAAAACTCAATTTAAACAGGATCAGATAACATCAAAAACTAATAAGGAATCGAATCATTACCTTAGTTGACTAAAAATTGAATGTTTGATTGAAAACCCTAGAAACCCAAAAATTCAACAATGAAGAAATCTATGGTGTTTTGAGTATTTTTCTTGAAATACTATGCAGATTTAATGTTGGGAGAATGAAAAAAGTCAAGGGAATGAAGTTTGAAAATCAAAATTGAATGAGAGGAGCTTTGGAATGCAATGGACGAAAAAAAAAATGGAGAAGAGACTAACATGGGTTTTATAAAGATGAAGGGGAAAATAGGGTGAAAATTAAATTTTGGTTTAATTGACTTTTAAAAACTCATACTTTAGACCCTTTTACAAATTCGTCCTTATTCCAAAATTGAAAGTCTTTTAAACATTTTTTTCAAAAATTGTTGTAATTTTCAAAATGCAATATACAAAAATATTCTCAAACACCATGCTAACAAAATTCCTGAGCTCACTAGAGCTAAAATCCTCATTTTACCCTCTAAACTCTTAGGCCCAATTTTAGGATGTTACAAATCGAGTTTGGAAAATGCAATGGAAAATAAATTTAGGGAAAAACCAAAGTTTTAATTTTTTTTCCAAAACAAAAACTTGGTTATACATCTAAAGTACAAAAAACTTAATCAAAAGTGTACATTTTCAATTCGTCTAGGATGAACGATTCGATCGAGTAGTATTTTCTGTTATCCTCAAGCTCACATTTGTCAAGTGTGGGCTCGCTTCGAATAAAAAAATTCATAAAAATTACTAGTTGGGTAATTTTGCAATTTCTCTAAACTTTTGGGTCAAGTAGTAAATTAGAAAAATATATCTAGAAATTTTATAAAATAATTTCTTCAGGGAATTTTCTCTCTACAACTTTCTCTTGAATACGTGTGAAAAATAATGACCCAACGCTATTTTTATAAAGGGAGAGTTTAGAGAGTTTAACTATGATTAAACTTAATCACTTGGATATTAAATTAATATAATATTTATCAAGATAAATAAGATAATCACTTTAATATTAAATTAATAAAATATTATTAAGATAAGTATTAAATTTAGTTTAATATTAAATCTATTAAAATAATATTATTTTTGAAATAGTTAACTCAAAATCAAATTCTCTGGTAGAGTCCCAGTAGGAGTGTAAATCTTCTACTACTCAACCATGGAAGATCCACCGTCGCCAAACATTTTTTGGCCATCAGAATGCCGTCACCGCAATCATCAGCACCTCGAGCTGGTTTGATTTCTACCGGATCGGTCTGGGCCAGTAACGGTCTGACCAGGTTCGGTCTAGGCCAATGATAGTCCGGCCAGTCCAGTCCAACCACCGGTTGGATTGTCAGCCCAGTTTCACATACCAGGCTCAATTTGACCAGTTTTTGGGTATTAGTCTCAATTTTGGGCTTCCAGGCCTAATTTATCATCTTAGGTCCAATTTTCAAGTCCAATTACTTATTGGCCAATTATCTGACTTGAATATTAATTTCCAAAAATATCATATTAGTTTTAATTAATTTGATTAATTTAATTTTACTTGATCAAAATTAATTTTTCCAAAAATCACTTGGATTTTTCCAAACTAATTTTTAAAAAAAATTATTTAATCAAATTCTCTAGTTGTACAATTCTTACGACCACCCAATTAAATTCCACTTCAAATAAATCAACTCAATTAAATTATTTCCAATGTCGTAGAATTTTCTTCTGATTCAAATGTAGTCCGATCGAGCTTTTGTTGAGCTAGCAGACGGACCAATCAGGCATATACAAGTAGGCTCTAGTAATTGCAATTATGTCCAGAAGCATCACTCTGATAATTCACAATTACTTCATCATGGAGTTAGTCCACAAGAAGTACCATGATTGAAAACCCCTTATTATATACCCTTTACGAAAGCAATTCAATCAACTACTTTATCTAGTGACATCATCATTTGTGTGTTACCCTCATATGATATCTTTGATTCCTTTGAGTTAAATCTGTTCACTCAATACAATCCTATTTTATCTCATTGTCACCAATATGTCTTCTTAATGATTAATATGATCACTGTTAACAAATGATGGTGATAAATTGCTCGTTTGAGAACTAGCAACCCGTGGCCACGTTCCTAATTTATCAATCCACCAATGCCAATTAGCGGATATCGTTAACTCTTTAATTGAGTTATGAATTCCATTGTTGCTAGTAAATCAATGCCATACACAAGTCATGTACCTAACATATCAGCTATATGCTCGATTATGTTTAAGTACAAACCTCCACTTATATCAAAGCACATGAGTTACATACGTATGGTTAGTGACTAACTCAGGATTTAGGCAAATCACACAATGAATGTCACAAGTGAATTAATCCACAAACGGATTTAGAATTAATTCATCTAGTCCAGTCAAATGTATCATTCTGTCAATGAATACATCTATGTCTCTACCCGTGGAGTCAACCGCTCCAATAGCCAAGAATAGTTATTTCCTCAATTGGAATTGTAGACGACATAATAATCCTTCTCAATATTTGAATCAAATGTTCACTTTGATTCTTTTACGGGATAACAGACTCATTTAGATTATCTACTAAGGTAGTTGTCTTTCTCGCAATGTAAACGTTCTTACAATGCCACTTATCATTAGCTTGAACTTAGACAATCAATGAACTAATATTTTCTTGTCACAATTTCGCTATTCATGCAAAATATGAGAAACATAAATATAAAATACATAATAGTGAAATGTGAAACTTATTTATTCATTATTCAAATACATAGAAAATAATTACATTTTTACTACAATATCGGCACATTTCTGAACAATCTTAAGTCTCGAAACACCAACAATTTATTAAGGCATATGAATTAAGCCAACACTAAATAGTCATTGCAACATAATTTATTTAAGTAAATCAAAAAATATTTAAAACCCCATATTATCAAATGTTGTTATATATATATATATATGAACTTATGAATATAATACTTACCCCATGAAATTATGGCATCGATACTAATGACGTTTTTATTAAAATATACCCCAAAATGGATAATTGATAAAACATGTAAAAAAGAGCGATATGAATTTAGTCAAGAGACTTTTACCCAACAAACTAAGCAAAATTCTCAAATCCCACAGATGTGCACGAACCATGCAAATATGATTTCAAGTGACATTCCCCTTGTGCCCGCAAGTCGGTACCGTATCCATTTAACAAAAAAAACTATCAATCGATCTACTTTTCCTTCTTGTTTCAAACTGGAGAGTCGGATTTACTTGGAATGATTTGGAACTCCACTGATTTAAAATTCAAAATTGAAAATGAAAGCCCTTCAATTTTTCATCTCTTCAGTTCTAAGAAACTTTTCACCATTAGGATCTCCAAGAAATTAACACCAACCTCTTGAGTCAGGTGTCACTCAACCTTCTCTCATTTTTTATTGTCAAAACTAGTTATTGAGTGCGATGGAGGTGAGTGGTCATGGTCTTGGCACCAATGAATCCCCAAAAAATTAAAAGTGAGTTAACTTTGTTCTTTTTTTTCTTTTTTAGATAAAGCTTCCCCGTTTAAAATTTCCCCTCTTCTTATATTTTTAATTTCCATGATATATTTTTTATACAACTGCCATAGATATGTATATCTACTATTATTTGTATTACACACATATATAGATATTATATTTATGTCATACATCTTACATACAATTTTCCTCTACTGTTGTCTTTAGAGACTCCTTTACTTAGTCAGCAAGCCTGAAAAGGAAAGGCAACTAAGTAAGTTAAAAGAACTTAGTGAGTTCAAGAAAAAAAAAACACTGTAATAGTTACATATAATTCAAGCAAGCCTTTCCAGCTCCGCAAAGTCACGTAATTCACCAATTGGTGAATACCAAACATAGATAGGCTATATGTCAGACACTATTCCTTTGGCAAGTACACTACACCCATGCAACCACACAGACTACCTTCTTAATGTTATCCATAAACCCTAGTCCATATACAGAGCCATGTTATTCTTTCATTCATTTTCCTTTACCATGATTTTCCAATTTGGTTTGCAATAAAAATTTCTCTACCAGAAGCTACACGACCATTTTCATTTATCACAATCTGCCAGTTCAATGCTCATTTCATTGAAGGAAACGCCACATTGTCGTTTCCATATATGAGATCATGTTATTTATTTTAGAAGGAACATGTAGTGGCTTAAACATGAAAGAAGGTTCTTACATTTTAACACAATCAGACCAAACCAGACTGATAACAACAAGCATTTATCACTCTTTTACAAACATTTCATTTTCATAGAATATGTATATTACCTTAAATCTAACATAAACAAGGGCATCATACACACATGGAGTAAGAAGGAACTCATAAAAAAATGTAGCAAGTTCAAACAGTAGGGCTCTTACCCTTATCACAAGAGCCTTTAGGAGTGTCTTGAGCTATAATATAAATAGTTACACTTATCAGACTGTATACTAGAAAACTAAACAAATTTGCAAGTAACATCATCACAAAACCTAGATTCAGGAAGTTTCCTTCCTTACACTCAAAACTGACACTTAAGTGTGCAGCCCTAAAGTCAAGTAAATAACCATGAAAATAACCTAAGGTTCATCGACATACAGGTGCTAAAACAATGAAAGATTTGGCTGATTACAGCGAACTGATATTTTCAAGCAAGTCTCTAGTCTTAGACTTTTCGAGAGAAAAGTACATAGAAGGTTTGAAAAAAACATATGGGTGCAAAGGAGAACATAAAACTTGCTCAAGAAGCCAATACCAACTTTATTAAGAAAGACACGGAAGTTAGATTTAGTGGATAAACCTTATTACCCTACTAACCTCCTCGATTCCTGTGACTAAGAACTTTCACTCTCATTGTAAATGCAAGTCTTATTGATTATGGTAACTTAATTTTATTCTAACCAATTCCCATTTGTCTAACTAAACTATTCAACCAAAATAATAAAATAATAACATAATAAATTGTTTTATCAAACTGAGGACTTAACTTATTCATCTAACAGCTGGGCTGGCGTATACTCTTTAGAAGAGTTCGTCAAACCATCAAGCTCACCCATCACAGGCTTTTCCCAAAGGCCCACTCATAAACGTAGAAACTTAGTCACAATCAATATCTTACCCACTCAGAACTTGCTCTAAACACAATACTTCAACAAATAGTATTTGAACACTAGGGCTATTCCAGGCATGATGTTACAAATTAGCTCCACTGACACCTCTGAACTCCTTACCCCTCTAGAGTTCACAGGCACTCCAGTGGCAACCTTCAATTGGCAGCAACACCGTTGGTACTAGAGATACGTTGGAAAGCCCCGATCATGGCTTGTACCAACGGTTGGACACTCTCATCCAGTACATTTTCCCTGTGTGGTCACACAAGTGGTTTCAATATCTTGCTACCTTCTGGAGGGTCCACAACTCCATTAACACGATTTTTGTAACAACCCATTTTCAGTGAAATCAGAACAACGGTTTTGGGACCACAAATTTGAGTCATAAAGAAAATTTATTTTAATATTATTTCATGTTTTACATTATGATAGGAAAGACGTATTAAAATTTTGATAAGAAAATTTTATCAATTTCTTGTTTAATTGGGAAAGGATCAAATTGCATAAAATGCAAAAGTCAAATTCCAGTAGTTATAAGTATCAAATAGCTACGAAATTCAAAATTTGAGGTCCTTATATGGTAATTAGACCATTAAAGAAAAGTTAATAGATATTTTTGGTGAATCATCCATGGAAAATTAGAAAAAGAAAAGAACTAAATTGGAAAGTGGAAAAATTAAAAGATGATAAATTAAATAACTGTTTAATATCATCATTTTTATATCATCTTCATCCCCAAATACATGGAAACCCTAGGAAAGAGAAAGCAAGCTTTCTTGGCTTAATTAGGTAAGTAATCTTGTCCCGTTTTTAGTAATTCTTATATTTTTGAGATCGGAATAACCTAATCTATCTATTTTGGGGATCAATTTGAAAAGATATTAAAGTACAGAAAATTTTCCATGGATGAATATGCTAAAATTTTGGAATTTATCGTAGAAAATGAAAGGTTGTTGATAGATAAACAACTTTTGTAAAGTGAATTTTCATGAAATTATGATTTAAGGACTAAATTATAAAGATGTAAAATTCATGGAAAATTTCTAATTTTTATGAAATATATGTGCTGTAAATGTTATAGTAAAAATCGATTAGGCTTGGGATAAGGATTAATTGCATGAATTTTATTTTTCAGAGCCTAGGGACAAAATTATCTTTTATAAAAAGTATAAGGGAAAAATGGTAATTTTGCCTAAGATGTGAATTGAATTCAATTAAGTATAAAGTGAATTAAATTGATGCTAAATTCATTTATATAGATCCAAAAAGATCAAATAAAGAGTTAGATTGAGGAAAAGAAAAGGTGACTGATTAGTAGATTTTCATAAACGAACAAGTGACGAGGTAAGGTCAGGTAACTAAATTGTGTTTATTTTTATGATTGAATTGAGTGTGGTATGTATTTATGTGAATTATATAAATGTTATAAATGTATGAAATAATCACATGTCTGATAATGTTTGGAAAATGTTAAGTTCCGTTTGAATAATGAAATTCGATCGATACATGTTTTCCCATATTAAATGTGGTCCTGCATATGTTACAGACAGAATATATCTCGGACGAGAAATCCTAATATAAGTCCTCTTGAACATCCTGGTCTGTAGTAATCCTACATGTGTTGTGCGTTACCGTAGCTCTTTGTGAGAATCCTATTACATGATTCGATCGTCGGACACAAACGCAGCTCAACGTGAGCATCCTGATATAGGCTCTTATGAGCTTCCTAAAATGGCTCGCTTGAACTCCCCGTTATGCTATCCAGAGCTCCTGATAATAACTCTTCGGAGTTACCTGTTAAGCTCAATGAGCTTCATAAATAAAACTCTTATAAGTTTCCTGTTTAGCCTGTACAAGCTTCTTGATACATGGCTCACATGAGTATCCTGTTACATGGCTCGAGAGAGTGTTCCATGATTATGTGCCCTAATTCAGTACCCCTAGATATGAATTGACGGATTTCAGTTTTGTACACTTTAAGTGTACTACATGAGCGTATCCATCGGCATTTCAAATAAATTCAATAGGCAAAGTTTTGTTATGGCTAATATGAACTTGAGATGATATATCATAGAAATGTATATGTTATATGAAAATATGATACGAAAAGTATATATGTATGAAAGTTATTATATGATGAGCTCATCTTTATTACTTGAAAAGTATTTAGAAATTTATGACTAACTTGCTTGATTAAGTGTATGTAATTAGGAAATTGGTAAATTTGTTGGGATGCATGTTATTTGCATGATTACTTAAATTGAACATAATTGGTAAGTTAAATTCCTGTTATACGAACTTACTAAGCATTTGAAATGCTTACTCGATTTTCTTTTCTATGTTTTATAGTGCTCGGAAGCTTGTAAAGGTTGGAACTGGTTGAAATATTATCACATTATCCTCCAACTCATTTTGGTATAAATAGAAATCTTACCTTGGTGTAATGGCATGTATAGGCTAATGATAATCAATGAGGCATGTAAATGTTTTGGTTGTAACTAGCAATTAGAATGGCTAGTGATAGTAAATTTACTACATACTTATGCATGAGGTTTATTATATTTAGTATATGAACATGTATGGTTTAATATATTAGATGCAATTAAGTTTGGGTAAGTATAAAATTTTAATGTAAAAATGATACTTGAAAATATGAGTAAATGTATCATGCATAAAATTTGATCATTAGATTGATCTATATGCCTTGAATTGGTTGGTGAATATATATTGAAGTGTTGATGCGGGTGCAAGGTAAAAAGGGTGAGGAATGAGGCTTGGAAAATGGCCTTATTTTGTCCACACAAGCAGACATGTGGGCGTGTGTCTCAATCATTTGTGACACATAGCCATGCGCACGGGCATGTGGTTTGGCCATGTGTCCCTTGAATATTAAAATTAGAGAAACAAAATGCACAGAATTGAGCACATGGGTAGAGACACGGTCGTGTGTCTTAGCCGTGTGAGACACACTGTAACACTCCAAACCCGGCCCAGATGTTATGGCCGAATCTGGCGTGTCACATTAAAGTGTTTAGCGAAAACCTTGTTTTCATTGAAAACCCTTCCTTAAAATGATGCATCTCAGTTACTTTGTAAAATCTCTTTTCAGCTCCGAAAGCTTTGTTTAAAACATTTAATTCAAGAAAACTTATCATTTAAAAATTTAGTTGCGAAAACGTAGTATATAAAAAAAATCTATGGTTTAGAAAATCCATGTTCAACTTCTCATAATTTCAATGCATAAAATTAATAATCCAAATAATAACAAAAAAAGGGAGGCCTTATTACAATCCAAACTAAATTACATAATAAACTAATAACTTATATGCTTTTAAATCAAATCCAAGTTGTCCTACTTGCCGGCCACCTAGAGTCCCTCCAAACATCGAACCTCTTACTGAGCATCACCTGAGGAAAATAAAAGAGGGGGTGAGTTTTCGAAAACCCAGTGTGTACAACCCTCGACGAGAAACAAGCATACATCAATCACCATACAACATACATGCAATGCAATGCAGTGCAACCCACCCCAATAATCCAACCGGTACACTTCAGCTCCGTCCCTCAATACACATCCTATGGGGATATAAATATTGACCCACCCAACTGATACACATAAATGGTAGCCTGGTTGTGGAACTACCTTCGTTACAGTAAGCTGCCAATCACATATTGGGCTTAAAAGCCGCCGGTGGATCCACGGTTGTCAAGCAACCATGCGACCCTCATATACTTCCTCTATTCCATAATTCCCAACCCATATGCAACCTAAATAGGATATCATATAAATGCATATAAATGCAACAGGTATACATGTAACATCCATAAATCTTACATTCAACACATAGGGGTATTTTAGTCATTTTTGCCCTTAGGGGCATTTCGATAATTTTCTTTTATTACGAGTTTTTACTTACCTTGGCCCGTTAACAAATCCCGTGAGCTAAGATGAACGAATACTATGCACCAGGTAGGATTCTAGAAAAGAGGAGGTGAGTCATTAAGACCGCTTAAGCACCAAGCTTTCCCTAGATCCAATCCTAGACATGCATATACCCGTTGCCACACCTTAACCCTATGACTTGTCCTCAGTCTCAGTAAATTAATTAAGTTTTATGCAGTCTTCATATACTAGGCCTAAAATCTCTTATGAAGCCCAGACAAATCCACATACCTGTATATGGCCCACTAGGCCAATCTCTTTCATATAGCCCATTAGGCCCAATCACATTTATGTGGCCCATTAAGCCCAAATCACATTCTTATGGACATTAGGCCAAATCACATTTACATTCATGCTCACATACAATTTTCCATCACATAGCATCAACTATCAATTTTTGCCTAGTATGGGCCCAACAGCCCATCGGGCCCATTTAGCCCATTCTGGCCCGGTTGACCAATCCACAGCCCAAGTCCATGGAATCGCCCATGGGGCCTCAGACAACCTATTGGTTTCCCCCTTATGAGTGTTC
The DNA here is from genome assembly GCA_025698475.1 of Gossypium anomalum. NCBI lineage: Eukaryota > Viridiplantae > Streptophyta > Magnoliopsida > Malvales > Malvaceae > Gossypium > Gossypium anomalum. The sequence continues at coordinate 61,204,428 of CM046968.1, read as the reverse complement.
ATGCACTCGCAAGACTACTGTAGCCGAACTTTCAACTTTTCAACATTTCGGCTTTTCGGTATTTTAGCTTTTCGGCATTTCGACTTTCGCCGATCTACTTGTGTGTGCAGTCTATGTACACACCTGATAATAAAGCATGCTGCGATCCCTTTAGCCACAAACCTACAATCGGTATCACTCAAGGATTAATCTCACATACTTATCGAATACTTTACCCAAAAGTCGAAGTTTCACCTTAAACTTACCTGAAACGCCAAGCCTTATTAGCTTTTCCTTGATCACTAATCACGAGTAGTTCCCAGATCTGCATTAACCTTTATCGTTAAAAACATAATGGGTGACTTGTATCCATCATATGTCACCCTTTTCTTCTAAAGCCTATTCGGCCCACCCTTACCGAAGTGAAGAACACTTACCAAAATCTCACACCTAAGGAGCAAATTGCCAAGGATCCAAAAGACTGGGATTCGATACTAATCTTACCAAAACCGATTAGAAGAAGTGAGGGACAGAGTAATCGATACTAGCAAAACCGATTGAGAGAACAAAACACTTATCACTAGATTTGGCCGGGTGGAAAGAATGGTGGCGGCACAGAGGATATTCTGCTCTTGAGACTTGTATGGTAAAAGAGGTTATTCAGCACAAAGAGAAGTAGATATCATTAAAAACCAGAGGTGAATCAAAAAGAGAACTTGAGTAGGGAAGAATGGAAAATCGGCACAAAGAAAAAGAAGGAAGAACAAGGGATTTCAGATTTTAGATCTTTGGAGAACAAAGTGTTTTCTGGCAACAAGGTGAGGGAGAATTCGGCATTAGCCTGGCAACCTCACATTCGGCATTAGCCTGGAAACCTCACATTCGGCACCTATATATAGCCTCTAGCCAAATTTCCTATCCCCTAATTCGCAATTCGGCTCTACCTCCTTACATTCCTCATCTCCTAGTTTTTCTCCCTGATAACTCCTTAGTTCCCTCCTCAAATTTCTCCTCTTATCACTCCCTATAGAGTTCATATCCAACGCCACCTCTGTCTATCTTTCAAGCAAAAATAAATCCCCCTTTTGAGATAGGAGGGATACGAACCCCAGACCTCTTGACACTAGTAACACGCCACTTATCCACTAGGCCAGCAAGCTCTTTTCTGTCCAATTCTTCCTTCATTTATTCAAAAGCCCACCTCCTTGCCATCAGGGTTTCTTTAATAATTAAACTATAATTTCCTTCACTACTTAGTTCTAACTCCAGCACTAACCGAGACCTACTATCACATGATTAACACTTAACTGGGAATACTAAACGCATATTTTTTTATCAAACCTGAAAAAAGGACAATTCGAGATTTTGAGATTTTTGGGGCGTTACACACACGACCCAACACATGGGCGTGTGTCCTGGCCGTGTAATCCCTGCACCTAATTTTCGAAAATTAAATTGTCCATGCGGTCTAGCACATGGGAATATAGCTAGTCATGTGACCCAAGTTAGAGAGTTGCATGGGTAAGGACACGAGCTGGAACATGGCCTTGTGCCTCACATCGAATGCCCACACGGCCTAAAACACGGGTGTGTCATTAGCCGTGTGAGCCACATGGCCTAACCACACGGACGTGTGTCCCCTGTACTTAAGAAAAATTTTGAGATTCCGTGAAAAAATTTTTGTGATCCCGATTTTGTCCCGACTCGATTCTAATATGTATTTTGGGCCTCGAGGACCCATATGAGGGACATTAAGATTGATTAGGATTGATTTTTGGAAATGAATAGTAAATGACATGAATTAGCTGTAATTAAACTGTAAACTCCGATAATGCTCCATAACCCTATTCTGGCGACGGATACAGGTTAGGGGTGTTACAATTTTAATTCGTGTTTACCCTTCTAAGAGGCATTTTACTAAATCTAAACACATATAAGACACAAGTTTAAGTAAAAATGAGCATATACAATTATGCGTTCTAAGCTCAAAAATCATAATTATGAGCATAGCTCACCAATACACATCTGTGAGCAGAGCTCGCTAAGTGTATCTGTGAGTATAACCACTAAAAAAGTGAGTAGTGGTAAGTGAGCAAAAGCATAATACTACAAAAAGAATAGTTGAACAAAGACAATGTGTTTTTACCAATCCTACCCCAATTAAACAACAATCATACATGACATTTGAAACAATTTACAAACCTTGTGAACCTAACATATTAACCAACCAGTCGAACCTAACAGATTAACCAACCAGGTGACCCTAATAGATTAACCAACCTAGCAAACCTAATAGATTAACCAAACTGACAGACCTAATAGATTGACAAACCTAGTGAATCTAATAGATTAACCAACCTGGCGATCCTAAAAAATTAAAAAACCTGACTCTGATACCAATAAATGTAACACCCCAAATCTGATTCAATCGTCAGCCTCAAATTTAAGAAAACACAAGCGCTCAAATTCCCATTGCTTGCTTCATGGTACGAAGCAATAGTAATATGCAAACCCTAGGACATGCAAAACAATACACCCCACAGAAGATAATAATTCAACTATCAAGCATCGAGGTTTGCACCTTGCATAGCTCACTCATTCTAAGTCTTCACAGAGTAAGTCTCCTTAAGCAGGGTAAGTCTCGTGAACAACCCCTACACATTTAGATTCTGCAAACACATTTCGCAGTGTCTCTCCTTTTTCGCATTTCATTAACTTTTAAGGGTTCGTAAGTAGTGGTTTGCCAATCTTTAGGGTTCACACTTTGCACAATTCGACAACCCTATCACTATGCAACAACTTTGGCGAACTCTATATAAGCTAGTCAGTTTTGATGATCTCATGTTTTTCGTTATGGGAACACTCTATTAGAAATTAAATATTTAAGCATGAACCTGTAAATTAAGGAAACATCAAACCAGACTTGGACAAAATTCATATACTTAAAATTCAGGTATGTATATATAGTTATATTGGTTCACAAGAGGAATGAAAAACATAAAGGAAAAAAAAAACTAAGTCCTAGATCAATCGACCTTTTAGTACAATGTTCATTTGTACCACCTATTCAGTGTTTATGCTTCTTCTAGATCACTCACTTCGTCGCTACACACCATGCGATCTAACTATCTACAGTGTTTAGAAAGGAGTGTGTAAGCTATTGCGAACTTAGTGAATGTAGAGGAAAGCCACATAGCACACCTAAAAACATAAGTTAAACAGGAGTTTTAGCAAAGTTATTGTTCTAAAAACTGGGTTCGCTATAGTAATCTTATACAACCATGCTAGAGCTGAATTCGATGAAGCTAAGAGCAATGCTCAAGCTTCAGTACAAAAAGTTGCATTTAGTAGTAGTAGAAGGCCTCTATCTGACGGCCGAGGTGAGGAGGCAAAAGAAGCCTTCTTTCAAATGATAAACGAGTGGTTAACAGAATTTTTGAGAACAAATCCTGCTATACAACAACCTCCCCCTCCTGTTCCTCAATTAGTTTCAGAGATGCCACAGGGTGTCGGACCCGTTAGAACTAGTAAGCCTCTGGTAGATAAATTTCGTAATTATGGGGCAGAAGAATTCAGGGCTACTGCCAATGATGATCTGAAAAAGGCTGAATTTTGGCTAGAAAATACAATCTGGTTTCTATTGTGCCAAGGGAAAATCTTACATGGGAGTTTTTCCAAATGGAATTCAGAAAGAAGTATATTAGTCAGAGATTTCTAAATTAGAAAAAGATGGAATTTTTAGAGCTCAAACAGGGAAATATGACAGTATCTAAATATGAACGAGAATTTGTTAGATTGAACAAGTATGTCAGGGAATGTGTTCTAAATAAGGTTGCTATGTATAAATGTTTTGAATAAGGATTAAATGAGGAGATCAAGCTATTCATTGGAATTCTTGAAGTAATGGAATTTGTAGTATTGGCCGGTCAAGCACACAAAGCCAATGATTTAAGTAAAGAAAAGAAACAAACGGAAAGAGAAGCCCGAATTTTTGGTAAAAGATTTATGAGCAAATCACAATCATCTGCTTCAAAGAAATCAAAGAAATATCATGATCGTTTTACCGCATCTGTGGGATATTCTGGAAAAGGACGAGGTTATCAACGTTTTAACCCAAAATCTTTATCTCCATCTATAACAAGTGTTGGAAGTGTTGGTAACCCCAAACTGAGGTGTAAACATTCTAATAAATTTCATTTTGGAGAGTGTCGTATGAGAAGTGAAGCTTGCTATAGATGTGGTTCTTTTGGCCATTATCTTAAAGATTGTTCAGAAAGGATTAAAAAAGACACTGATCAGAATTTGAAGCTGAGTAATCTTACCTCGAGAGGTAGACCACCCCGACACCTTGGAAATGTTAATGGTAGTCGAAGTGCTACGAAAGATTCAATAGCTAAATCTGAAGCAAGAGCACATGCAAGGACATATGCTATACTTGCAAGAGAGGATGTTTCTGCACCAGACGTCATTATTGAGACATTTTCTCTTCTTGATACTGATATTACTGCTTTGATTGATCCTGGTTTAGCACAACCATACATATGCACGAATTTAGTGTCTGTTAAAAATTTACCTGATGAGTTCACTGAATTTGTGGTTAAAGTTTCAAACCCCTTGGGCAAGTATGTTATGGTGGATAAATTTTTTAAAAACTATCCATTAATGCTAAAGAATTCTTATTTCTCAGCTGATTTGATGCTATTGCATTTTGATGAATTTGATGTAATTTTGGGAATGGACTGGCTAACTCAACATGATGCGGTGGTGAATTGTAAACAAAAATATATTGTGTTGAAATGTCAGAATGGTGAATTACTTCATGTTGAATCTGATAAACTAGATGGGTTATCTAATGTAATCTAAGCTATATCAGCATCGAAATATGTTAGAAAAGGGTATGATGCTTATCTTGCATATGTGTTGGACACTAAAGTATCAGAATCGAAGATTAAATCAGTACCGATTGTTTGTGAGTTTCTTGATGTGTTTCTAGAGGAATTACCTGGTTTACCACCAGTTAGAGAGGTGGAATTTTCTATAGATCTTATTCCAGGAACAACTCATATATCTATAGCACCCTATCGAATGGCCCCAACGAGTTAAAAGAGTTGAAAGCACAGTTGCAAGAATTGATAGATAGGGGCTTTGCTCGACCTAGTTTTTCACATTGGGGAGCATAGGTTTTGTTTGTAAAGAAGAAAGATGGATTGTTGAGGCTGTGTATTGATTACAAGCAGCTCAATAAGGTTACAATTAAGAACAAGTCTCTATTGCCTCGAATTGATGACTTGTTTCATTAGTTGAAAGGTGCCACTGTATTTTTGAAAATTGATCTTCATTCCGGATACTATTAGCTTTGGGTAAAAGATTCAGATGTGCCAAAGATAGCTTTCAAAACCAAGTACGGACACTATGAGTTCTTTTTGATGCCGTTTGGTTTGACGAATGCACCAGCGATTTAAGGTTTAGGGTTTAGGGGTATTTATAGATTTGATGAACAAAATTTTCAAACCGTATCTAAACAGGTTTATGATGGTGTTTATTAATGATATTTTGGTATATTCTCAAGATGAAAATGACCATGCTGATCATCTGAGAATTGTGTTGCAAACTCTACGTGAGAAACAACTATATGTCAAATTTAGTAAATGTGAATTTTGGCTTCGGGAAGTCGATTTCCTTGGGCATATAGTGTCTGCAGAAGGTATTAGGGTGGATCCAAATAAAATTTCAGCTATTGTTAATTGGAAACCACTAAAGAATGTGTCTAAAGTCAAAAGTTTTCTGGGATTAGCCGGTTATTATCAGAGGTTTGTTAAAGTGTTTTCAATGATAGCTTCTCCGATGACTCGTGTAACGCCCTCACGCCCGAGACCGTCGCCAGAGTCGAGCTTGAGGTGTTACTAAACTTAATTCATTACTTAAAAAGCTCAAACAACTTATTTTAAAATTTCCGGACAAGCTGGCTAACTGCGTCACAGTCGCTTAAAAATTCATATCTTGAGTTTCAAAACTCGAAATCAAGATCCGTAAATTTTCCCTGAAACTAGACTCATATATCTATCTACTAATTTTTTTCTATAATTTTTTGTTGGACCAATTAGTACAGTTTATTAGTTAAAGTATCCCCTGTTTCAGAGTTTGACTGCTCTAACATCTGTGAATTACGAATCAGATATATCCCTGTACAGAGTTCCAATGACTATACCGTTTGTTTCTAATAAAGCTAGACTCAATAAGGAATCTGTACATATAAAGCATGACTTCTAATTATCTTTTTAAAATTTATGGTGAATTTCCAAAGTCAGAATAGGGGATCCAAAAATCGCTCTGGCCCTATTTCACAAAAATTTAAACATCTCATAAAATATAACTCATATACCTGTTTTGTTCCATCCATATGAAAATAGACTCATAATTCTTAAATTCCACATTTTATTCATCATCTAATTATATCTCTACTATTTTTCAAACTCACATCATCACTTTGCTCATTGTCTGAATTTATTTTATGGTAAATTTTACCTATTTCATGGTTTCCATGGATTAGCTAGCAATTTAGCATACATAACACCAAATATGATCATGATTAGCCATTCCAATGGCTAATCATTACCAAGCATTTTCATACCACTCAATAACCATATCATAAGACCATATACATAAAATGATTATAATGCTATACATGCCATGCTCGAAATATACAAGCCATTATGCCAAGATGATACACGGATAGTGTGAGCGAGCCTCCGACTGCTCCCGATTTACGAGAAATGGGCTTGTCAAAACTACAAGGAATGAAAAGGAGGGAGTAAGCATAAAAACTTAGTAAGTTCACATGCAAATAGCAAGTAACACAACTATATAAGCAAACATAAAACATCATTTGCATAATTATCACCGAGAAATTCATATCACATTTTCATTTATCATCTTACCATATTATTGTTATATCGAGTTTTCAACCCGAGGGTTAAGTACATACCTGTTCAAAGTATCCATTTCACAACACTTACCAATACATCCCTTTCATCTTGAGTATTCCTCCATTTGAGTAGAATTTTACCCGTTGAACACATCGGAATATAATTCGGATACATGGAAAGTTTGCACATAAGTGCCACATATGTAGCCAAGCTACCATGAAACCCACCCATAAGTGAACTCGGACTCAACTCAATGAGCTCGAGCGTTCGCATCCATAAGTGAACTCGGACTCAACTCAACGAGCTCGGATGCCTAGTTACATCTCTCGAACTCGGACTCAACTCAACGAGTTCGGACATTCGCATCCATAAGTGAACTCGGACTCAACTCAACGAGTTCGGATGCCCAAATATCCTAGTGACATGTCACTTGTATCCTAATCCATTCTTAAGGTTCAACGGGACCATTTTCCCAATCATGTGTCTCAACCATCTCCTACGGATTGCCGATACCGATACTCGGTAGTATTTCACATTTTCCAAGTATATCACATAATTTGACATATTATCAAACAATTATCACGAGTATAATATTTCATAATAATTATCATATCATTTAAATAACATAAAAACATTTAAAATAATAACTATGTTACCAACATTTACATATGAACTTACCTCAAATGCGAAAATGGCTACTTTTACCATTTCATCCACAACTTGGTATTTTCCCCATTTTAGCCTGAATTTCAGTTTTCCTTGCTCTATCATTTAAAATATAGTTTAATTAGGACTCACATTATTCAAATTGACCCAAAATCATATTTTGGAAAAATTACAGTTTTGCCCCTAAACTTTCACATATTTACACTTTTACCCCAAAGCTCGTAAATTAAAATTCAGCCTATTTTCTTATGTTTTATGACATGCTGATCATTTTTCCCTTCTATGGAAACATCAAATTCTCACTCTAACATGTACTTATGACTATTAGGTATTTTTACCGATTAAGCCCTTTTACTCGTTTTCACTTAAAACCGAGTAGCACAAGTTGTCTAACATAATTTAAAACCTCATATTCTATCATAAAACACCAAAATACACAAATTTAACCTATGGGTATTTTTCCAAATATAAACCCTAGGTTAAATTATTGCTAGCATAAGCTAAATCGAGCTACCGGGATTCCAAAAACGTAAAGAACTTGAAAAACAGGGCTAGAATGGACTTAAAATCGAGCTTGGCAGCTTGAAAAACCCTAGCCATGGTTTCTCCTTGCTATATTCGGCCATGGGGTTGAAGATGGACACATTTGGGTTTTAAAATTTGTCTTTTAATTCATTTTACCCCTAAATAACCAAAATGCCCTTTTTACTATTCTTTAAATTTTTACCCTTCCAAGCCCAATTTTGTCCAAATTTTTTAGAAATTGGTAAAATTACTCTTTAAGGACCTCTAATTAATAATATAATTCAATTTTATGCAAAATGCTTCTAGAACACAAGTTTTGCAATTTATTCAATTTAGTCCCTAATTTCAAATTAAACACTTTATGCATAGAATTTCTTCACGAAATTTTCACACAATCATGCAATCATATCATAGACCTCAAAATAATTATAAAAAAAATTATTTCTATCTCAAATTTGTGGTCTCAAAACCACTATTCCGACTAGGCCCAAAACTAGGATATTACAACTCTCCGCCCCTTTAGGGATTTTCGTCCCCGAAAATCTTACCGGAAAAGTGGTCTTCACTTTTAATCTCATATTCGAGTCAAAGAACTTTCACTTAGGTCAGACCTCCAATGCATCTCTTTAATTTCTCATATGATCTAAAAGCTTACAGTCTCAACTCTCAACTGTTCTTAAATTTTCAACCCTTCTCAGTTTCCCATGATATCATGACATAAAACCCGGATCTCAACTTGATTTAATGGAGACTGGAATTCCAAGAAATCCAACAATCAAAGAGACTTGAGAGAAGTAATCCACCATACCGATTGAAACTCGCACTTTTATCACTTATGCCTTTACTATTGTCAAACCTTACACGAAAATTAGAAAAATCCCAATACTAAAATCACCACATTACCCAAATCAAATCAGAAGTATAGTCATACTTGACATGATTATCATGAGCTGAAGAACGCACTTCGAACATGAGTCGTAATTGACAAATTATGGAACAAAGATAACAAGAAAAACGAATAAAGAAATCCAAGATAGAGAAACCCAGCATAAAAAAATCCAGAATAAAGAGATCCAGGATAAAGAAACCCAAGATACGATACTATGCCGGAGAATCGAAAACTAAACTCATAGAGAAAATACAGAATACCCCGATAATTCTTCAAAGAAAGAAAGTCTAAAAGAAAACATCATTTAATCCCACTGGAATCAAATATAACAAGAACAATATATCTTCCCATACATATATATATCAGATGAAGCATCAAGTAGAAGAAATAGAATCATAATATCAAACGTATTCTCTCATCAATTCTTATCAGACGAAATGAAATAGAATACCCAATGAAATAGAGCAATATAAATTATAAACTAGTCAGACTACCAATGCTTTCATCCAACACCAGGATTAAAGGACATTCCCATATAACAAGAATTTCTTCAGAAGATCAATAGCCATAGAAATATTTTTGAGAACGGGTAAACACATAGAACATCTCAAAAGAGACTACTAAATCTATCCAGTCATAACTATCACACTCAGATAGTTCACATTTCAAATATCATTTCCCTAACTAGTTCTGCCGTCACAAATTTCATATTAAACCATTCACTAAAGAAGGCCAGTTCTGAATAAATTTTGATTTACACTTTTCTCGACCTTGCACCTGAGTAATTCGATTTACCAAAGAGAATTCCTTCTCTAACTGGGATAGTGCATAATTCCAATAATCTTTATATCAATCCGATACTTTACTGGCTCTGACTTTACTTATCAGCTCATTTTCAACCTCTGATCATAATTATAATTATTCTATCACTGAACTCTTTGGGTTCTCAACCGGAAACTTATTCAATACAAATCTCATGAAATTCCATTATAAGTACCACTTCGGTAAGGGGGAGGGGTTGTAGGACTTCTGACTTGACTTTCTTATACATACACATATGACACAACTTTTATCATCATAGCAACATCATCAAAATCATGTCATTCATTCAGGCAATGCAACATTCATGTTGGCTTACACAAATTTTCCTATTGTCTCATTTAGACAATATACTTATGCATACATTCTATGTTTTCTAGATAGCTTTACTTATCCATTAATTTAATTAAATTAATTCATGCTCATGACATCATATAAGGTCAAACAAACATAGATATTTGCATCAAAATCACAACTTTCATTTCGTGCATCATCATGTACATATCATTACAATCATATAATTCAGTCCAACAATTTAACATAGATAAGTTCATTTCATTATAATCCTTTATCTCATAAAAATTATATATCATTAACATTCATCAACATTCAACGTCAAATCAAGACAATGACATTTTCATTCGTATCGTGATATTATGACCTTTATTCATACCTCTACTACTTTCTATTTATTCCGTTCATCTTATCAAGTAAGCCACATACACTACATCATATGAGCATTAAGCAAGTATGGATATTTATCACAACATGAACTTTCATCTCACATATTATCACATATGTATCATAAACTTTTATTCATACTTTTCTGAACCGAGACTTATCATAATCATAACTTTACTCAAATACCTTCACATAACATTGAACATGGTCAGCGCAACTCACTTGGAGAGTACCCTGTCGAAATAAGACGGTACTTATACGAGTCGAAAGACATCACACTATCACAGATCAGTGGCATGTATAGCTAAAATTTTACACATGTTAAATTAGTCTGAGAACCGACTAAACCTGCTTTGATACCACAAAATGTAATGCCCTCATGCCCGAGACCGTCGCCTTGAGGTGTTACTAAACTTAATTCATTACTTAAAAAGCTCAAACAACTTATTTTAAAATTTCCAGACAAGCTGGCTAACTGCGTCACAGTCGCTTAAAAATTCATATCTTGAGTTTCAAAACTCGAAATCAAGATCCGTAAATTTTCCCTGAAACTAGACTCATATATCTATCTACTAATTTTTTTTTATAATTTTTTGTTGGACCAATTAGTACAGTTTATTAGTTAAAGTATCCCCTGTTTCAGAGTTTGACTGCTTTGACCTCTATGAATTACGAATCAGATATATCCATGTACAAAGTTCCAATGACTATGCCGTTTGTTTCTAATAAAACTAGACTCAATAAGGAATCTGTACATACAAAGCATGACTTCTAATTATCTTTGTAAAATTTATGGTGAATTTCCAAACTCAAAATAGGGGATCTAGAAATCACTCTGGCCCTGTTTCACAAAAAATTAAACATCTCATAAAATATAACTCATATACTTGTTTTGTTCCATCCATATGAAAATAGACTCATAATTCTTCAATTCCATATTTTATTCATCATCTAATTATATCTCTACTATTTTTCAAACTCACATCACTGCTGCTGTCTGAATTTATTTTATGGTAAATTTTACCTATTTCATGGTTTCCATGGATTAGCTAGCAATTTAGCATACATAACACCAAATATGATCATGATTAGCCATTCCAATGGCTAATCATTACCAAGCGTTTCCATACCACTTAATAACCATATCATAAGACCATATACATAAAATGATTATAATGCTATACATGCCATGCTCGAAATATACAAGCCATTATGCCAAGATGATACACGGATAGTGTAAGCGAGCCTCCGACCGTTCCCGATTTTCGAACTAGCTTGTCAAAACTACAAGGAATGAAAAGGAGGGAGTAAGCATAAAAACTTAGTAAGTTCACATGCAAATAGCGAGCAACACAACTATATAAGCAAACATAAAACATTATTTGCATAATCATCACCGAGACATTCATATCACATTTTCATTTATCATCTTACCATATTATTGTTATATCGAGTTTTCAACCCGAGGGTTAAGTACATACCTGTTCAAAGTATCCATTTCACAACACTTACCAATACGTCCCTTTCATCTCGAGTATTCCTCCATTTAAGTAGAATTTTACCCGTTAAACACATCGGAATATAATTCAAATACATGGAAAGTTTGCACATAAGTGCCACATATGTAGCCAAGCTACCATGTAACCCGCCCATAAGTGAACTCGGACTCAACTCAACGAGCTCGGGCATTCGCATCCATAAGTGAACTCGGACTCAACTCAACGAGCTCGGATGCCTAGTTACATCTCTCGAACTCGGACTCAACTCAACGAGTTCGGACATTCGCATCCATAAGTGAACTCGGACTCAACTCAACGAGTTCAGATGCCCAAATGTCCTAGTGACATGTCACTTGTATCCTAATCCATTCCTAAGGTTCAACGGGACCATTTTCCCAATCATGTGTCTCAACCATCTCCTACGGATTACCGATACCGATACTCGGTAGTATTTCACATTTTCCAAGTATATCACATAATTTGACATATTATCAAACAATTATCACGAGTATAATATTTCATAATAATTATCATATCATTTAAATAGCATAAAAACATTTAAAATAATAATTATGTTACCAACATTTACATATGAACTTACCTCGTATGCGAAAATGGCTACTTTTACCATTTCATCCACAACTTGGTATTTTCCCCATTTTAGCCCGAATTTCAGTTTTCCTTGCTCTATCATTTAAAATATAGTTTAATTAGGACTCACATTATTCAAATTGACCCAAAATCATATTTTGGAAAAATTATAGTTTTGCCCCTAAACTTTCACATATTTACACTTTTTCCCCAAAGCTCGTAAATTAAAATTCAGCCTATTTTCTTATGTTTTATGACATGCTGATCATTTTTCCCTTCTATGGCAACATCAAATTCTCACTCTAACATGTACTTATGACTATTAGGTATTTTTACCGATTAAGCCCTTTTACTCGTTTTCACTTAAAATCGAGTAGCACAAGTTGTCTAACATAATTTAAAACCTCATATTCTAGCATAAAACACCAAAATACAAAAATTTCACCTATGGGTATTTTTTCAAATATAAATCCTAGGTTAAATTATTGCTAGCATAAGCTAAATCGAGCTATCGGGATTCCAAAAACGTAAAGAACTTGAAAAACGGGGCTAGAATGGACTTACAATCGAGCTTGGAAGCTTGAAAAACCCTATCCATGGTTTCTCCTTGCTATATTCGGCCATGGGGTTGAAGATGGACACATTTGGGTTTTAAAATTTGTCTTTTAATTCATTTTACCCCTAAATGACCAAAATGCCCTTTTTACTATTCCTTAAATTTTTACCCTTCCAAGCCCATTTTTGTCCAAATTTTTTTAGAAATTGGTAAAATTACTCTTTAAGGACCTCTAATTAATAATCTAATTCAATTTTATGCAAAATGCTTCTAGAACACAAGTTTTGCAATTTATTCAATTTAGTCCCTAATTTCAAATTAAACACTTTATGCATAGAATTTCTTCACGAAATTTTCACACAATCATGCAATCATATCATAGACCTCAAAATAATTATAAAAAAAATTATTTCTATCTCAAATTTGTGGTCTCGAAACCACTATTCCGACTAGGCCCAAAACTAGGATATTACAACTTGTTTATTGTAGAAAGATGTGAAATTTGAGTGGTCTAATAAATGCTAGCAGAGTTTTGACAGATTGAAAGTTTTGTTGATAGAAGCACCCACACTAGTTCAGCCTGAATCAGGTAGAGAATTTGTAATTTACAGTGATGATTCATTAAATGGTTTAGGTTGTGTTTTGATGCAAGAAGGAAAAGTAATAGACTATGCTTTGAGATAACTAAAACCACATGAAAAGAATTATCCGATACATGATCTAGAATTGGTAGCCATTGTTTTTACATTAAAAATCTGGTGGCATTACTTGTTTGGTGAAAAATGTCACATATTTACAGATCACAAGAGCTTGAAGTATCTGATGATGCAAAAAGACTTGAATCTAAGATAGCGCAGGTGGCTTGAGTTATTAAAGGACTATGATCTGGTTATTGACTATCATCCGGGAAAAGCCAATGTGGTTCTTGATTCTTTAAGCAGAAAATCACTATTTATTTTACGGGCAATGAATACTCGGTTGTCATTATCAGATGATGGTTCAATCATAGTTGAATTAAAAGCTAAACCTACATTTCTATAGCAGATTTGTGAAGCTCAAAAGAGTGATGATGAATTACAAGCTAAACGGGTACAGCGTGAGGGTGATTCTGATTTAGAATTTCAGATTGGGTCTGATGGTTGTCTGTTATTTAGAGGTAGAATATGTGTAAAGATTTTGTATGAAGCTCACAATGGTACAATGTCTATTCACCCGGCTAGTAATAAAATGTATAATGATTTGAAAAAGATGCACTGGTGGCCAGGAATGAAATGAGATATTTCTAAATTTGTATCCAAATGTTTGATATACCAACAAGTAAAAGTTAAACATTAGGTGCATTCGGGATTATTACAGCCAATTATTATAACGGAATGGAAATGAGAAAGAGTTACCATGGACTTTGTATCAGGGTTACCCTGTCTCCGAAAAAGAAAGATGCTATTTGGGTAATTGTTGACTGGTTGACAAAGTTTGCACACTTTATTTTGGTACGTATGGATTTCTCTTTGGATAGATTGGTTGAATTATATGTTTATGACATTGTCAGACTGCATAGAGTGACAGTTTCCATTATTTTAGATAGAGATCCCCGATTTACATCTCGATTCTGGAGTAAATTGCAAGAAGCTCTTGGCACACAGTTACATTTTAGTACCGCCTTTCATCCTTAGACTGATGGACAATCCGAACGTGTTATACAGATTTTAGAGGATATGCTCCAGTGTTGTGTTTTGGAATTCGAAGGTAACTGGGAAAAATACCTACCTTTGGTTGAATTTGCATATAATAATAGTTATCAATTAAGCATTAAAATGGCACCGTACGAGGCTTTGTATGGTCGTAGATGTAGAACTCCATTATACTGGACAGAACTCAGTGAGAGAATGATACATAGGGTTGATTTAGTACGTGAGACTGAAAAAAAGGTGAAAGTAATTCGGGATAGTTTGAAAGTAGCTTTGTAACACCCCTAACCCGTATCCGTCGCTGGAATGGGGTTGTGAGGCATTACTGAACCAAAGCACAATTATGAATGTATTCATAATAACTCAAATTATAATCATATAAATATAAGCATATAATTAAATAAATATTAAACATTCATTAAAAACAAATCATATTACATAGGTGCACATCATATGTTCAACACTCCACTTGTAATCGAATATCTAATTAAAAATCAAGATTTAACTTTTAATTCTTTACATGCACATCTTAAACCAATTAAAAGAATTCACATAGTAATTTGTTCCTTAACTTAAATGTCATAGACAAATTCACCGAATAATTATATATAAATATGCATACATTTCATGAACCAATAATCACATCATGCATTTTGAACTACATCAAATTTGGATTATTACTGAACCATCATTGATTAATATAAAAGACCCGAATCATCTACATGCAAACAATTACCATTCAAGACACAAATAATGATTTAAAATACTCTTAAATCTTATATTAATTATTCTGTCTAAAATGCACAAAAGCCACCAAACTAATTAATTATGATTCGGTCATTAAATTAATCTTTCAAATAATTTTTAAATTACAAGTGCATATTTATACTAATTCAGGACATCATATACATAGATATATAAGTGTAAAGGTGAATACATCAATCAACATATATATTAATTAAATTCAAAGTCTCATCAAAACTACTCACCCACCAAAATAAACTACTACCATCTTTTCAAGTCTTAACCGGGTTATAATAATATGTATCACTCGATTATACAGACATTTTTATAGAAAATTCACATACACCAACTAGAGCATTATTCAAGCTGACTTGTTTAACCAAACTCACCACCCACATTTATATATAAGAACAAAATCTCCAAATAGTGCTAATTACAAAACCGTTTACTCCTTATATCCATCACCACCACTAAACTGATTGATAAACCGTAATTTATACATATTTTTATCCCATGCTTAACACATTTTATGGATGAATTCTCCTTAGATTTGGTGAATTTGATGCTCCTAATCCTTTAATTTCATGTTTTATACTTAGGTGAGCATAAGAGAGCAAAAAGAACAAGAAACGAGCCAAAACGGAGAAAATGGGCCGACGTGGGAAAACAACACAACCTGGACTTCATCACACGGGTAGCACACATGCCCGTACCATTCTAACAGGCTCGAACACGACCTAAAACAACCTCAACACGGGCGTGTCTGTTTCTCAGCCTTGACCACGGCCTGAAGCAATCGCACACGGGAGTGTCCCTGTCGAGCCCAAGTTTAGTTCTATTCGGAAAAGGGCTCGTTTAAGGGTTTTTAGGCATTCTAAAGCCTATTTAAACACCCGAGAGGAGGACTAAAGGGGACATAGAGAGTAGAAAGTAAGGAATTACTCGAAAAAAGCCGATTGGTCCATCTCAGAAGCCGGATTCATCATCAAGACTGAAGATCTCTCCTCAATTTCCCTTCAAGAGTTTTGGGTTTTCTTTATGTTTTGTATTCATTATTCTTTTGAGATGTTTTCCTAGTTAGTTATGAACTAAACCCCCTAAATACCTAAGGGGAATGAAACCTAAGACGGATCTTGTTATTATTATCTGAATTGTATGATAAATATTTAACTTGTTCTTAATTATGTGTTCTTAATTCTTGTTTCGATATTTCAGGATATTGATTCAAATTAATGCTCTTATTTGGAGGATGAATAGTCCCTATCTAAGAGTAACTTTGTCATAATTAAGCGGAGTTGATTGTGCGCCTAGAGATAGGGTGACAAGATCAGTTAATGCAACCCTAGAGTTTTAATTAGAAAGAAATTTCAATTATTCAATCTAGGGTTAGACGTTATTAGTCTTGAATAGGGATAATAACATAACTTAGGGATTTCTACGGAATAAGTTGAATGAATAAATCGTTCGATTCAGAGTCAAATAACAAGTGAAGTCTAGGTGGTTTTTCCTTGGGTATTGTCTTAAATCAATCGTTTTTCCAAAAGTATTTTCCCTAATCTAGTTTCTGTGTTTTCTTAGTTTAGTTAATTAGTTTAGGTAAACAAACCCTTTTATTTTTAGGCTAGATAATAAAAAGACAGTTAATACTAGTACTTTTAGTTCCTTTGGGTACGACAATCCAGTCTTGCTAAAGCTATACTACTGTTCAATAGGTACACTTGCCTTTATCGTGATAATAGTTAGTTTCAAGAACGATTAATTATAAATTTATAAAACTTATCACGAAATATCACGATCAAGTTTTTAGCGCCGTTGCTGGGGAACTAAAATATTAGGAACACTCGATTTTTATTACTTTAGCCATTTCTTTTACTGCAATTTAAATTTTTGTTTATTTTTCGTTACTAAATTTTCTTTTTCTTTCTTCTGATAGGTTCTTATAGTTTATGACTAGAGGAAACCCATCAGGACCATTACTTTTTGACGAAGAAATTGATCGCACAGCTCGCAGAAACTGAAGAGAAATAAGGCGAAGCCTAAGATACACAGAGGAAGAGCAGGAGGATGATATCTCAACTACAACCGACGGGATGGCTGAAAATGAAGAAAATTCACTGCCTCCTGCGCTTGCTGCTGACCCAGTAAATCAGAATCAAGCTCCTCGTACTATGTATGATTATGCTAAACCTAATTTAACAGGAACCAAGTCAAGTATAGTTAGGCCTGCTATTGCTGTAAATAATTTTGAACTAAAACCTAACACGATTCAAATGATACAGTAATTTGTTCAATTTGATGGTTTGCAGGATGAGGATCCCAACACTCACTTGGCAAATTTTATGGAATTCTGTGACACATTTAAAATTAATGGCATTTCTGATGATGCCATTTGCCTTCGGTTATTCCCTTTTTTGTTAAGGAATAAAGCTAAACAGTGGCTGAACTCGTTACCACGAGGATCAATCACTACTTGGGAACAAATGACTGAAAATTTTTTATTAAAGTATTTTCCGCCGGCTAAAATGGCTAAATTACGTAATGATATTTCTTCCTTTGTGCAGATGGATTTAGAAACACTCTACGATGCATGGGAGAGATACATGGACCTACTACGAAGGTGCCCTCACCATGGGTTACCTCTATGGCTGCAAGTTCAAACATTTTACAATGGTGTGAACCCTTCAACAAGATAGATGATTGATGCAGCAGCTGGTGGAACCATCAACAACAAAACACCTGAAGTAGCTTACAAATTTATTGAAGAGATGTCATTGAATAACTATCAGTGGCAAGTCATGAGGACTAAGCCAACCAAAACAGCCGGCGGTTATAACGTCGATGCGATTAATATGTTATCAAATCATGTGGAGATTCTAAATAAAAATATTGATGGTTTACTTGATTCTACGCAGGTACATCCAGTGATGATGTGTGATTCAAGTGGAGGTGGATCGAGTAATACAAAATATCTACCCTATGGCTACAGCATGGAGAACGAGCAATTAAACTACATGGGTAATAATCCTCAATCTCAAAATAATCCTTATAGTAATACTTACAATGCAAGTTGGAGGAATCACCCAAATTTCTCATGGGGTGGTCAAGGGAATCAAAGGCCACAAAATCCTCCAGGTTTTTAACGACCACCTTATCAACAGGAAAAGAAACTGAACCTTGAGGAGATGCTATCTAAATTTATCTCGGTGTCAGAAACTCGTTTCCAGAATACTGAGACAGCACTTAAGAATCAACAAGCATCGATACAAGGGCTAGAAACTCAGATAGGTCAGCTGTCCAAACTAATTTCCAAACGACCACAAGGTAATTTGCTAAGTAATACTAAACCTAACCCGAGGGAACAGCTCAACACGATTAATATTCAAGGTGAAGAAGGATTAGTTGAGCCTGAGCCAGAATTGAAGCAAGGAATTGTGGTAAGTAAAAGTGAGGTAGGTAACAATGAGAAAAAAATGGTAAGTGTAGAATATAAACCTCTTGTTCCATATCCCAATGTGACAAGGAAAGACCGCTCAGATGAACAATTTGGTAAATTCCTTAAACTCTTAAAAAAATTACATATCAACTTATCGTTTAGTGAAGCTCTCTCGCAAATGCCGAACGCAATGAAGTTTTTAAAGGAGCTCTTAGTAAATAAGCGGAAGTTGGACGAGGCGTCGCATGTGGAGCTAAACGCAGTTTGCTCAGCTATTCTACAGAATAAGCTACCCAATAAATTAAAAGATTCAGGGAGTTTTACAATTCCTTGCCTAATTGGTAGTTTAGATGTTAATAATGCATTGGCTGATTTAGGGGCTAGCATTAACGTCATGCCTTACAAAATGTTTAAGCAACTAGGTCTTGGGAAACCTAAACAGACTAGGATGAGCATTCAATTAGCAGATAAAACTATCAGATTTCCTAGGGGTATTATTGAAGATGTACTAGTTAAAATTGATAAATTTATATTTCTCGTTGATTTTGTTGTTCTAGATATAGAGGAGGATAGCAACACTCCTTTGATTTTAGGAAGGCCCTTTTTAGCAACTGCTAGAACGATTATTGATGTTGGCACAAGTGAACTCACACTCGGCGTGGGAGATGAAACAATCAACCTTCAATCTCGCAATTCTGACAACACATCGAAAATTGAAGGTGATTGTATAAACCATTCTACTAAAACTGACCATATGTTGCAACCTACTTTGCAGGAAATGAGTTCAAAGGATATACATGAGCCATGTTCAAGCAACAATAGAGGACCTATTCATGAAGAATGAAGGCTACAAATTGAGGAGCTAGATGAATGGTGGACACATAAACCTAGAACACACGATAAACCAAAACTATGCCAGGACGAGCTCAATACCTCACCAAATCAACTTAAGGTTAGAGATAAAGTATTATTAGATGTCACAGATCCTCGCATTACCACTGCCAAACCGAATGAAGAAATTCCTCTTACGGTACTTAGCATTTTCCCATTCGGTACAGTCGAGGTAATCCATCCCACATTCGGCACTTTTGAGGTAAACAACACCTATCTAAAACCTTATTTTGACGAAATTGATAGCAAGAATAAGGAGTGTAAACTCCTCAAACCACCATGATCATTCAATGGAGAGGTAAGTTGAGCTTAGACTATAAATAAATACTTCTTGGAAGGCAACCCGAGTACTAACAGTTTTTATTTATTTTAATTTTTATTTAAATTTCAAAGTTTTAATATCTACATCACTAACTGAGTCTTTGAATATAGGTTCACAAAATCCACATGGTCATACACACGAGCGTGCCTTAGGCCGTGTACATAACACAAGAAGAGACACGGCCATGTGAAAACAGAGCAAAAATTTTCCCAAAACACGGGATGCGATAAATTACCACAGCCATGTGAGTTGGCCGTTGGAAAATCTGCCAAAATGACACGGGTGTGTAACACGCCCGTGCCTAGCACCCGTGGTCGACACTGTCAAAATAACACGGGCGTGCACATAAGTATACGGGCGTGGGAGAAGTGAACCACATCCCACACGGTCATGCGATACGATCATACAACCACACAACTTAGACACATGGGCGTGTCCTCAGGCCGTGTGACGATCTCTCAATTCGTGACAAACACGGGCCGAACACAAACCACGCGGGCGTGTGATACGACCGTGCCACACGAAAAATTAGATTATTCCTCTTATTTTATTTTTTCTTTTATTTTTTCTGAGAATAAATTGAATGGGGATAACTTTCGAGAATGGAAATAGAACTTGCTAATAGTTTTCAATTGTGAGAAACACAAATTTGTTCTTGACGAAACATGCCCTCCTTAAGCTCAGCCCAAAACGAGAAATCGTTGAAGAGATTCTAACGCGATTTCTCGATGTTATATGTTAGTGAGCATTAGTAGTGTGTTGCAAAAGCAACATGAGAATTTCTGTACTACCAAAGAGATCATGACAAATTTAGAAGATTTGCTCGGAGGCCAAGTCGCATTGGCTCGACAATCCGCTATTACCTATTTGATGAACTTTCAGCAAAAACCTGGCACTCTGGTTAAAGAACATATGTTTAATCTTATGGGTTTATATGAGGAAATGGAGGACAATGGGGCTCAACTAGATGTGATTACTCATATTTAAATAGTGTTCAGATCCTTAACCAAGGAGTTTGTTGGTTTTAGGGCCACTTACAACTTGGGAAATAAGGCGCTTACCTTGACTCAGCTTATGAAGGAATTGCAATCCTACGAGTTGATGCTGAATTGTGGTAAGTCAATTCAGGAGAAACTTGAAGCAAACTTAGCTGTGGGCCCCTCGTCCTCTAAGGGGAAGCAGAAAGCTAAAGGAAATAAGAAACTAACTAAGTTTTTAGATCCACCTTATGTGGATAGGAAGAAGGCTAAGAAGTCAAAAAATCCTAAAAAGTTCAAATGTTTCTTCTGCAACAATAAAGGACATTTCAGATCAAACTTCAAAGAATATTTGGATTACCTAGCCAAAAAAGGCAAATGTATAGAACTTTTTGTGGTTGAAACTTGCTTAGTGTAAAAATTAATTAACAACTGGGTTATTGATTCTAGAGCCACTAACCATGTGTGTGCTTTTTTACTGGGTTTCAGCGAAATGAGAAGTCTGCGTGACAGAAACCTCTTGTTGTGGACCGAAGGTGGGAGCTATGTTTAGTCGATGTAGTGGGAGAAGTTATTTTACACTTTGATAATTTTAGGAAGATTTTTTAAAAAAACGTATTTTATGTACCTCATTTTAAGAGGAATTTAATTTATGTAGCATATTTATTTAATGACAGTTATACCGTAACATTTAATTAAGGGATTGCTATTCACAAAATTCATGCTTTAATCTGTAATGGATGGATGGAAAATAATCTATACTTTATCAAATCAAATAACTACTCGGTGCTTCAAACGAAATAATGAATAATAAGCTTAAAACTTCTTACTCTAATGAGGGGTACCTATGGCACTTAAGACTTGATCATATTAACCAATAAAGAATCACTAGACTCATGAAATATGGTCCTTTAAGTATGCTTAAGGAAGTTAGTCTTCCATAATGTGAATCTTGCTTGAAAGGTAAAATGACTAAGAGATCTTTTAATGCCAAAGGTACCAGGGCCAACCAACCTTTAGAACTTGAGCACACTGATATATGTGGTCCCATGAGCATCAGTGCCCAAGAAAGTTACGATTATTACGTGACTTTCATCAACAACTATTCTCGATACAGATATGTGTACCTAATGCACCACAAAAGAAAAACCTTTGAAAAATTTTGATAGTTTTGTGCGGAAGTTGAAAAGTAATTACGTTTATCCATAAAAAATATTTGGTCTAACCGAGGTGGGGAATAATTGTCTGACGAGTTCTTATGATACCTTATAAAGAATGGAATTTTATCCCAGTTGACTGTGTCAGGCACTCCACAGTAGAATGGCATAGCTGAGAGAATGAATAGAACCTTGCTTGACATGGTTCATTTAATGTTAAGCTATTCACAACTCCTTACTTCCTTCTAGGGATATGCGATACAAACGGCTTGCTACATTCTAAACAATGTGCCAACCAAGTCTGCTTGTAAGACACCTTATGAACTTTGGCATGGAAAGAAACCCGCTCTAAATCACTTTAGAATATAGGGTTGTCCAGCACACGTTCTGGATAAGGATACAAAGAAGTTGGATGCACAGACAGAATTATACATGTTTGTAAGATATCCAAAAGGAACAAAGGGTGGATTATTTTACAATCCAAAAGATAATATGATCAAATTTTCTACTCATGCTACTTTCCTCAAGGAAAGATACATGGATAACTTTAAGCCTCGAAGTAATGTGATACTCAAGGAACTTTCGAGAGTTGTAGAACAATCACCAAGTTCAATTCTCAAGAAAGTTGTAGAAAGACCTGCAAACAATCAACAACATAGGAAAATCTGTTGTAGTGGGAGAGTTTCTAAGAAATAAGATTTCTTCATCTATGATGGTAGTATTTATAATACAGAAGCCAATCATGAGGATGATGATCCACTCACTTACGAGGAGACTATGCAAGACATTGATTCCAAGCTATAGAAACATGCCATGGATGCCGAGATGGATTCTATGAAATCCAATACGATATGAGAACTTATAGACTTATAGGTTGGGATTAAACCCATTGGGTGTAAGTGGATCTACAAGAAGAAGATAAATATGGAAGGGTAAGTGGAAACACATAAAACTAGACTTGTAGGGAAAGACTACACACAAAAAGAACACATTGGTTATGATGACGCCTTCTCTCTGGTAGTCATGCTTAAGTCTATCTGCATACTCTTATCCATTGTCGCTACTCTCGATTACAAGATTTGGCAAATGGATGTCAAGACAGCATTTTTGAATGGCTATCTTGATGAGATCATTTATATGGTTCAACCTACTAGTTTTGTTGTTAAAGTAAATGAGGAGGAAGTTTACAAATTGCTAAGATCCATTTATGGACTTAAGCAGGTGTCTCGCTCATGGAATAAAAGATTTGATCAAACGATCAAGACTTTTGGATTTGAGAAAAATGCTAATGAACCTTGTGTTTATAAGTGTATAAAGGAAAAAAAGTTCGCCTTCCTCATTTTGTGTGTCGATGATATTTACTTATTGGAAACGATGTAGGAGAATTGTCATTGGTTAAACTACAGTTAGCTCAATAGTTTAGCATGAAGGACTTGGGTAAAGCTACTTATATTCTTGGAATTCGAATCCTGAGGGATCGAAAAAATAAAATGATAGCTCTATCATAAGCTTCATAAATCGAGAAGGTACTGAAACATTTTGCAATGACCGATGCGAAGCTAGACGCTCAATCGACCGCATCAGGTTTTCATCTTTCTTTAGATAACTTTCCTAAGAAAGCAAAATAAAAAGAGCATATGAGTAAGGTTCAATATGCCTTGGCCGTTGGAAGCCTTATGTATGCGATGCTTTGCACATGTCCAAATATTTGTTTCACAGTAGGAAAGATTAGTCAATATCAGACGAATCCTGGTCTCAGGCATTAGCAAGCTGTAAAGCATATATTAAGGTATCTTAAAAGAACAGGAGATTATATGCTTGTGTATTCTAGGGAGAAACTTAATACTATTGTATAAACAGACTCAGACTTCAAAACTTGTAAAGATTCAAAGAAATCGACATCGAGAAATGTATTCATCTTAGGCCGTGAAGCCATAGTATGGAGAAGTGTAAAACAAACTTGCACTACTAACTCTACTACGGAGGTCGAGTATGTGGCTACTTCTAAGACAATGAAAGAAGCAATATAACTTCAGAAGTTCTTAACTGAACTTGAAGTCATTCTTGGTATAGAAAAAACTATAAAATTGTATTGTGATAACAATGCCACAATAGCTAATCCCAATGAAATGATAAGTCATAAGAGGACGAAACAGAATGATCGAAAGTATCACTTGATACGAGAGGCAGTAGCCGAAGGAATTATAGATGTGGTGAAGGTAGTTTCTAAAGATAACCTTACGGATCTATTTACTAAGACTCTTGTAACTAGGAGTTTTAGCAAACACGTCGAGGATATCGGAATGCGAAACATGACACATTTACTTCACTAGGGAAACTGGGAGATTGTTAGGAAATATGCTCATATTGTAGTAAACATGTAATTATTTTCTATGAATTTGAACAATGAATAAATAAATTTCACATTTCATGTTATGTCATGTATTTCTGCCTTTCATATTTTGCATGCACGGCGAAATTGTGACAATAAAATATTAGCTCATTGATTGTCTAAGTTCAAACTGATGATAAGTGGCATTGTAAAAATGTTTACATTGCGAGAAAGACAACTTATTTCAATAGATAATCTTAACAAGTTCGTAATCTCGTAAAAGAATCAAAGTGAGCATTTGATTTAAATACTGAGAAGGATTATTATGTCATCTACAAGTCCAATTGAGGATATGGCTAGTCTTGGTTATCGAAGCAGTTGACTCCACAAGTAGAGACATAGATGTAATCATTGTCAAAATGATACATTGGACTAGACCCAAGATGAATTAATTCTAAATCCATTTGTGAATTAATTCACTTGTGACATTCATGGTGTGATTTACCTAAATCTTGAGTTAGTCATTGACCATGCATATGGCTAGTCTTGGTTATCGAAGCAGTTGACTCCACACGTAGAGACATAGATGTAATCATTGTCAAAATGATACATTGGACTAGACCCAAGATGAATTAATTCTAAATCCATTTGTGAATTAATTCACTTGTGACATTCATGGTGTGATTTACCTAAATCTTGAGTTAGTCATTGACCATGCATATGTAACTCATGTGCTTTAATATAAGTAGAGGGTTCTATTCTAAAGGTAACCAAGCCGATAGCCGGTATGTTGGGTACATGACTTGTGTATGACATGGATTTACTAGCAACAATGGAATTCATAGGTCAATTAAAGAGTTAACGATATCCCCTCATTAGTATTGTGTGGATTGATAAATATGGAACGTGACCACGGGTTGCTTGTTCACGAATAAGCAATTTATCAAGTAATTTGTTGACAATGATCATATTAGTCATTAAAAAGACACAATGGTGAAATGAGATAAAATAGGATTGTTTTGAGTGAATGAATTTAACTCAAAGGAATCAAGGATATCATATGTGTAACACCCCCAACCCGTATCCGTCACTAGAATAAGGTTACGAGGTATTACCAATCAATACACAACATATAGCATTCATTCTTATATATCATTCAATACAACCACATTGTCCCTTATAAAGACCCACGATGCCTTAAACATGCTTTAGAAATGGTTCGGGACTAAACCGATAACATACGATAATTTTTGAAAACTTAAAAAATTTTCATATAAACAAGGGTCACACGCCCATGTGAACAGGCCGTGTGCCTCACACGGCTAGTAGACACGCACGTGTCTTAGGCCATGTGGAAACAGGGCATACATACTGACTTGCATCACATGGCTAAAGACACGCCAATGTGCCAGACCGTGTGAAAACTGGAGAGTATACTGACTTGGGTCACACGGCCAACCACACGCCTGTGTGTCTAGCCCCTGTGCCCTTCGAAATGAACACACACGCCCGTGTGTGAGACCATGTGGAGCATACTGACTTCAATTCAATTTCAACACCAAGGGACACACGGTCATGTTACCTAACCATGTGTCACACACGTCTGAGACACACGCCCGTGTCTCTGCCCATATGGACAAAAATAGGCCATTTGCAAAGCCAATTTGCCACAATTATACAGCCAAAGTTCATTAACCAATACATAATCATACCATATCTGTTTCAACTAAATTCAATACTCAAATCCATATCATTTACCTATTCAAATACGATCAATTTATCTTGCTTTACCAAGCATAATTCATATATATAATTCATCCAACTAAACCAATCCAAATATACATAATCACTTTAACCACATTCATTCAAGATAGGTCTATTACCAAACATTAAAATAGAACCATTGCACATTCATAAAACATCATCAAGTTTATCATTTTATGCCAACTCAAATGGTCAAAATACACATCCATCAAACAAACCAAATTGACACAAGCCTATACATGCCATATACCATATATACAAAACTTTAAAAGTACCAAAATAGATGATTGATAGTGTGATAAAGTTTCTGACGATTCCCAGATCTAAGCTAGCTTCGTTGAACTATAAAACATCGAAAATTAAACAGAGTAAGCTATAAAGCTTAGTAAGTCCGTATGTGAACATGAAATAATCACAACATTCATTAGCAATTCAAAATGGATAATATCATAAAAATTTAAAGCATCAAATCATGAGCTATCATAGAATTTATCCCTATTATGATTCATGAGTTCTCAACTTTATCTAGCTCGATATTTGAATATTTTTCGTACATACCTATATCGATATATTTCTATTTCTCATCAATACTCTTATCAAACCGCTCCGATTTGTAAATGCTTACGATACAAATTCATCTATTTTTTCGATGCCATAGTCCAACTATAGCCTTACACATACATTGCAAAGGCCTTGCCGTGGTCTTTCATTCACATGCCATAATTCGATTATAGTCTTATCATTCGATTGCCATAGCCCGACTATGGTTTTATTCGACAACTTGCCTTACTCAATTTATACATTTCATTTAATATCTCAACATTCATCCAATAGAATAATTAATATCTCAATTTCATCCATCAAATAGATAGGTACACATTTAAGTTCAATTATACGAACTTACCTCGTATTCAGAATTGTCGTATCGGGTCGACTATTCGATAACCTTGCTTTTCCCTCGATCTAAATCTGAATTCTTCCTTTCTTGATCTATATGAATTCAAAGTTTACATATTCAATCATATATTCTTTCAATTTAGTCCAAAAATACACACTTGGGCATTTTTACACATTAGCCCCTAAACTTACACATTTAATCAATTTAGTCTCTATCTCACAAATACACAAAATTTACATAATTTCTTTAAACCCAAGCTTGGCCGAATTACATATAGGTCCCTAGCATCCCAAAACTTTCATTTATTTTACATTTCAACCCTTCAATTTACATATTGCACAATTTAATCCCTATTTGATACTTTTGTCAAAAATCACTTTACAAAACATATAAAGCTATCATCAAGCTTCAAATAACTCATAGATTCAACAATGGAAACTCTTAAAATCTTTAACAGTTTCAAAATCTAAGGTACGGGCTAGCTAGATTGAGCTACAATGATTACAAAAACATAGCATAAAAAATCGAGCTAAAACCGTACCTTAATCAAGCTAAGAGTTGGCAGCATATCACAAGCCCTAATATGTTTTCTTCATCCTCTTATTTCAGTTGAAAAGATGATAATATGAACAATTGTTTCCTTTTGTTTTATTAAAATTAACCTTATTTATCAAATACCAAATTTATCCTTAATTTATAACATTTTTAAACACATAAATGTTTCCATAAAAGTCCACTATCATTTTAAATGGTTTAATTGTCATTTAAGGCCATCATATTTAAAAGCCAAAGCTATTTGACACATTTAGCAAGTAGAATGCAACTTTTGCATTTTACGCGATTTAGTTATTTTTCTCAAATTGACTAATTAAACGAAAAAATTAATTCACGAAATTTTCACACATATCTAATAACATTATATAAACACCAAAAATAATATTAAAATAATTTTTCGATCTTGAATTTGTGGTAGCAAAACCACTGTTCTAATTTAGCTAAAATCGGGTTGTTACAACTCTCCCCCCTTAGGGATTTTCGTCCCCGAAAATCTTACCAGTGAATAGGTTTGGGTATTGTTTTCTCATAGCATCCTCGAGTTCCTATGTAGCTTCTTCAACCCTGTGTCGATGCCATAATACTTTCACTAATACGATTATCTTATTTCTCAACTCTTTGATCTTACAAGCTAAAATTCGAATCGGTTCCTCAGCATAAGACATATCAGGCTGGTTATCAACCTCGATTGGGGAAATGACATGTGAAGGGTCAGATCTGTATCTTCGTAGCATCGATACATGAAACACATTATGTATTTTCTCTAACTTAGATGGTAAAGACAGACAATATGCTACTGGCACAATTCACTGGATAATCTTATAGCGTCGGATGAATCGCAGACTCAATTTCCCTTTTCGACCAAACTGTAATATCTTTTTTCATGGCGACACTTTGAAAAATACTTTATCCCCAATCTGAAACTCAATATCATTTCGTTTCAAGTCTGCATACGATTTTTGTTGATCTGAAGCTGCTTTTAAACTATCATGAATTATTTTCACTTTCTCTTCTGTTTCTCTAATCAGATCAACCCCGTGAATCTTATTCTTACTAAGCTTAGTCCAGTACGACGGTGTTTGACATTTTCCCACTGTATATAGCTTCGTACAGTGACATTTTAATACTTGATTGGAAACTATTATTGTAAGCAAATTCAATCAGCGGTAGATATTTCTCCTAGCTACCTTCAAACTCAAGAATGAAACATCACAGCATATCCTCAAGTATCTGAATAACACGCTTAGGTTGACCATCCGTTTGAGGGTGAAATGCAGTGCTAAAATTCTACTTTGTACCTAAAGCTTCTTACAATTTCTTCAAAAATCGTAAAGTAAATATCGGATCCCTATCCGAAATAATAGATAGTGGCACTCCATGCAATCAAACAATCTCTTAGATATACAACTCCGTCAATTTATCAAGTGAGTAAGCCATACATACCAAAATGAAATAAGTCGATTTCGTCAATCTGTCAACAACAACCCAGATCGCATCTTTCTTTTTCAGAGATAAGGGCAAACCCGATATAAAATCCATTGTTACTCTATCCCACTTCCATTCAAGAATCATAATAGGCTGTAATAAACCTGACGGCACTTGATTCTCACCTTTGACTTGCTGAAAAATTAAACATTTCGAAACAAATTCTGAGATATCACGTTTCATATCGTAACACCAATAAAACTATTTCAAATCATTATACATTTTCGTGCTTCCCGGATGTACTAATAAACAACTATTGGGTGCTTATTTAAAATCTTCTGGATAAGCTCAAAGTTTCTTGGTACACATATTCTATCATGAAACATCAAACAGTCATCAGACCTTAAGCGAAACTCTGAATTAGAAGTCGACTCACACTGATCTCATTTTGCTTGCAACTCATTATCAAATTTTTGAGCCTCACAAATCTGCTGTAGAAATAACGGCCTCGCTTTCAACTCAACTACTATCGAACCATCATCAGACAAAGATAATTGTGTGTTCAAAGCTCGTAAAGCGAATAAGGACTTTCAACTCAAAGCATCAGCAACTACATTTGCTTTCCTCGAATGATAGTCAATCACTAATTCATAGTCTTTTTAGTAATTCTAACTATCTCTGCTATCGCAAATTCAAGTCTTTTTGAGTCATCAGATATTTCAAGCTTTTATGGCCGGTATAAATATAGCATTTCTCACCAAACAAGTAATAAGGCCGCGAACACTATCGCGGCTAATTCTAGATCGTGCGTCGGATAGTTCTTTTCATGCAACTTTAATTGTCTCAAGGAATAAGCTACAACTTTTCCTTCCTGCATCAAAACATAACCCAGGCCATTTAACGACGCATCACTAAAAACTATGAATTCTTTACCCGACTCAGGCTGAACTGACATTGGTGCCTCACAATAATAATGCTTCAATCTGCTCAAGCTTTGTTTGACACTTTTCTGACCACTCAAATTTAACATCTTTTTGAAGTGACAGCATCATAGGAGTCATAATCATTGAGAAGCCTTTCACAAATCGTCTATATAGCCAGCTAGTCCCAAAAAACTACGGACTTCAGATACATTTCTCGGAGGCTTTCAATCTATAATCGCTGATATTTTATTCGGGTCAACTAGGATACCCACAGCTAAAATTATATGTCCCAGAAAACTGACCTCTCATAGCCAAAACTCACATTTAATAAACTTTGTAAACAACTGTTTATTTCTCAAAGTTTGTAATACAATTCTCAAATGCTTGGCATGTTCAGATTCTTTACGAGAGTAGATCAAAATGTCATCAACAAATACAACTACGAATCAGTCTAAATACGGCCTAAAAATTTGATTCATCAAGTCTATAAAAATAGTAGGTGCATTGGTTAGTCCGAAAGGCATAACAAGAAATTCTTAGTGTTCGTACCTTGTTCTAAATATAGTCTTAGGCACAACGGAGTCTTTACCTCGCAACTGATAATAACTCGATCTCAAATCAATTATCAAAAACACTGTTTCCCCTTTTAACTGAGCAAACAAATCATCTATTCGTGGCAAAGGATATTTGTTCTTGATAATCACTTTGTTGAGCTACCGGTAATCTATACACATTCTCATCGTGCCATCTTTCTTTTTCACAAATAACACTGGTGCACCCCAAGTACTCAACCTCTTTGATAGGTGGTAAACCCAGTACCTCTTCGAGAAATACATCAGGATACTCGCACACAACTAGTATTGATTCAATATTTCTTTCTGTCACTTTTGTATCAAGTACATAAGCAAGATAAGCATCACACCCCTTTCTCACAAATCTCTGAGCTAACATAGATGAGATCACAACTGGCAAACTATTTAGATCATCAGATTCAATTCTAATAGTCTTATTATTCTGGCATTTTAGTTCTATTGTCTTTCTTCTACAATCCACTATAGCATCATGCATAGCTAACCAATCCATACCAAAATTATATCAAATTCATTGGATGGCAACAACATCAAATTAGCCAGAAAATAGAAATCTCGATGCATTAACGGACAATTCTTATAGACTTTGTCAACCAAAACACATTTTTCTAAGGGGTTCGATACTCTAATCACAAATTCAGTAGACTCTACAGGCAAATTCCTACTGGATACTAAATTCATACATATATAAGAATGAGTTTGTAACAGTCTAGTTTAGACCCTAGTCAGAATAGTGGTTTTGGGACTACAAAACCAAGTCAAAAAATGTTTAAATATTATTTTCCATGCTTATGATATATGAATTAGCATGTGTGAAAGTTTCGTATTAAAATTTGATCATTTGTGTGCTTAATTTGCAAAAAGGACTTAATCGCGTAATATGTAAAAGTTGCTTGCTATTTGTTAAAAGTGTCTATTTGAGTTGTCTTTGTTAATGAGAGGTCCTTATATGGTTATTATGCCATTTACATGGATAATGGACATTAATGGCCTTAATATATGTGAAATTAAAATGGATTGTTGAAGGGTAGAATGGTAAATGGCAAATTAAATGAATTAAAATAAACCAAATACATGAAATAAGCCATTCTATTCATCATCTTGCCGAAAATACTAAGGAAAAGAAAATACAAGATTCATCTAGGGTTTGGCTAAAGTTTTTCTCAATTAAGGTATGTGTTTTGATCAGTTTTTGATAATTTCTACATTTTTGTAATCGCTACTTTGATTACTATCAAGCCCATGTCTCAATTTCTAATTTTGTTGATGATTTTGTAATGTGTAATTGATGAAAAAATAGTTTTTTGAATTCATTTGTTGATAAATGTAAGATATGTTTTGGGTTAACATGTTTTGTCTTTGGATTTTTGATGATTTTGAGTAAAATGGGCTAAATTGTGAAAATTGTAAATTGAAGGACTAAAATGTAAAATAAATGAAATGTGTGGACTTGTATGAGTGCTATGAATATTCTTCCAAGCATGAGTATATGCAAATTATGTGTATTTTGTGATTTTGTGAATTAGGGACTAAAATGTCAAAATGTGAAAATGTGAGGGCAAATTTGTAAAATACCTTAATTATGTGTATAAGGATTGATTTGAATGATTTTTTGAATAAAATGGTTAAATTTGAATTTATATAGATCATGAATTAAAGAATACGGAATTAGATCGGGGAAAGTCGAAAGTCGTCGAGTAGTTGATTCAGTGTATCTGAATTTGTACGAGGTAAGTTGATATACAAATAAACGTATTTAAATTGAATTCTTATGATTCATATGATATTGAATCGTGATAATGAAATTTCAGCTAAATATATGCTATTTGAGAAAGTATCGACAAAGTTTTGACGTCCGAAAAGCCCCGTACGAACCCTAGGAATAGTTAGAATACATATGTCATGACATAGGATTCTGATATGTGTTATCATGTAAGACCACGTCTGGGACGTTGGCATTGACTTCTGTTTTACGTGTTAGACCATGTCTGGGACATTGGCATTGTATCTGATTCGTGTAAGACCCTGTCTAGGACAGTGGCATCGATGTTTGATTACATGTAAGACCACTTCTGGGATGTTGGCATTATATATTGTTTATGAGCTATCCGGGTATCCTTATGTTTTCAAACGGTTCAAATAGGCATTTCGAGAAAATGAATGACTTTGTGAAATTGTATCTGATTCAAGTACGTTTGCATTGTATATTAAGTTTGAGAATGAAAGGTAAGCATATGTACAAAAGATGATCTATGATCCAAGTATGTGAACATATTTTATATGTGTAAATGAATTGAGATTGTGTAACATGTATATGAGCAAGAGGTTTGTGTTAGTTTTTGGTTACAAAGTATTTGTAAATTGATGATGCTTATATGTTTTGAATAATAAATTTATTTGTATATGGCTTACTAAGCTTTTGAAAGCTTACTTTGTGTGTGTTTGCATTGTTTTATAGATATCGAAGCTACTGTGAGCTCGGGGATCGTCGACGATCGTCACCACACTATCGAACCTATTTTGGTACTTTGAAAAATGTATATATTAAAGTATGGCATGTATAGGCTAGAAGTGTTTGATTATGGTTTGTGATGTATATTTAGCCATGTGATATGGCTTGGTATGATTGTGATTATAATATGATTTTGTTATATGAAATGTGAGGCAATATGATATGTTTGATGTGTTTATGTATGGTTAAAAGAAATGGTAAGTTTGGTAAGTTTTGGCATATGTTAGTTATGGAAATTGGTAAGTTTTGATCATGAGATTGAATGATGAGTATTAAGGTTTATAAACCATATGTTTTGATATGATATTTATCTCATGTTTTGGCATAAATTAGTAAAGATTATGAACATGTAAATGATTGAAAATGTTATGGCATTAATAATGTATGTTTTGGTATTGAAATTGGCTGAATTTTAGTTGGAAATATGCTTGGTTTGGTGCTTGTAGATTTGACCCAATTGGGGTGGCAAATTGGCTATTCAAATGGCCTATTTTTGTCCACACAGGCAGAGACACGGGCGTGTGTCTCATCCATGTGTGGCAAACAACTAAGTTGCACGGCCATGTGTCCCTTGAGGTACCCTACAATTGCAATTCAGGCTCGAGCACAGCCAAGGCACACGGGCGTGTGGCTAGTCGTGTGGCTCAAGTTAGGCTCGACCACGGTCAAGGCACACGGGCGTGTCTTGTGGCTGTGTGAGCAAGTCAATATATATGTCCTATTTTGACACGGCCTAGACACACGGGCGTGTCTAATGCCGTGTGAGGCACACGGCCTATTCACACGGGCGTGTGACTTGTACTTGTTTGAAAAATGTTTAAGTTTTGGAAAAATTTTGTATGTGTTCGGTTTAGTCTCGACCCCTTTCTAATGCATGTTTAAGGACTCAATGACCTATATAAGGGACCCTATATTGATGTTTGATCTCTGCTGATATGATGTTTATGGAATGAATGTTAAATGTTTCGAATTGTCTGGTAATGCCTTTAACCCTAGTCTGACGACGGATACTAGATAGGGGTGTTACAGGGTTGATCCTTGATCTATCAATGCAATCACATTAGTATCATAGAGAGTGAAAGTACTAGTGATAACATCTGGAGATGACGCTTTTTCGCAAGCGTGAATAGCTTAGGCTCTGGAAGGTGCTCTAGCATCGAATTTCGCAGTAGTATGTCGAGTTGCATCTCTACCACCACTCACATTTCCAACATTTCGAAATGATCTTCCTCTCACAGTATGGTTGCTCGATCTTACATTCTGAGACTTATCTTTCTCATCTAGCTCAGGACAATCCCCGATGAAATGCTCATGCGAGCCACATCTAAAACAGGCTTTATCATTCAATCTACAATCTCCAAAATGTCATTTTCCATATCGTCCACATTCAGGTTTATTTGATCTAACATTACCCACACTTGCTACTGACACAGCTGGAGTTTTTGAACTTGTAATTTGCTTCCCAATATCAGTATTAGAGTATTCCACTAGTGTATTTGATCAGCTAAACAAATCTCGAGATTTCTTTGATGAAAAGTGATACGGCTTACTCATTGATCTTTTTCGTGAGTCTCTAGCTTCTGATTCTTCTTTTCTCTTTTCTTTGCTAAGATCCTCAGCTTTACATGCCCTTTCAACTAGAACGACAAATTCTTTTAACTCTAGAATTCCAACTAGTAGTTTTATATCTTCGTTCAACCCGTCAACGAACCATTTACACATAATCTCTTCAGTAGACACATACTCTTGAGCATACTTGCTTAACCATACGAGCTCACTTTCATACTCGGTGACATTCATGCGACCTTGATTTAACTCTAAGAACTCTTTATGCTTTTGATCAAGAAATTGTTGACTTATGTATTTCTTCCGGAACTCCATCTAAAAGAATTCCCAGGTCACTCATTCCCTCAGTACTACAGACACTAAGGTATTTCACCATTGATATGCAGTGTCTCTCAGTAAAGATACAGCACATTTAATACATTTCTCATGAGTACAAGACAATTCATCAAATACTCGAATCATATTTTCAAGTCAAAACTCGGCTTTCTCAGCATCATCATCAATAGTAGCCCAAAACTCTTTAGCCCCATGTTTACAAATTTTATCCACTAGCGGCTTGTTCAACCGTATTGGATCTACAACTTGAGGAAGAATAGGAATTTCTTGAGGCATAGGTAAGGGTGGAGGTTGTTGAGCAGCCGAATTAGTACGAATGTATTGCTTGAACCATTCGTTCATCATCTAGAAAAAGGCTTCTTTAGCCTCACCTCCGTGACTACTCGACATAGGTCTAGATTCAATAGGCGTTGTCTATTGGGCAGGAGCTGGCGCATTACTCTCTACATAATCTGGTATAGCTCATTCGAGATTCATTACTATATGAAAACACAATTTAAGTTGTCAGGAATCATCACACTATCATAAAGTATATATGGCGTGTATAGCTAGACTCTCACACACGCTACGTTAGTCTTAGAATCGACTAAATTGCAGCTCTGATATCAATAAACCGTATGTGAGACCGTATGGAGCATACTGACTTCAATTCAATTTCAACACCAAGGGACACACGATTGTGTTACCTAACCGTGTGTTGCACACGGCTGAGACACACACCCGTGTCTCTGCCTGTGTGGACAAAAATAGGCCATTTGCAAAGCCAATTTGCCACCCTTTTTGCACATACCTAAGTAAACTCAATTGGTACCATTTTAAGTCACAAATATGCAGCCAAAGTTCATCAACCAATACATAATCATCCCATATCCGTTTCAACTAAATTCAATACTCAAATCCATACCATTTACCTATTCAAATACCAATCAATTTATCTTGTTTTACTAAGCATAATTCATATATATAATTCATCCAACTAAACCAATCCAAATATACATAATCACTTTAACCACATTCATTCAAGATAGGTCTATTACCAAACATTAAAATAGAACCATTGCACATTCATAAAACATCATCAAGTTTATAATTTTATGCCAACTCAAATGGCCAAAATACACATCTATCAAACAAACCAAATTCACACAAGCCTATACATGCCATATACTGTATATACATCACTTCAAAAGTACCAAAATAGATGATCGATAGTGCAATGAAGTTTCTAACGATTCCTGGATCCGAGCTAGCTTCGTTGAACTATAAAACATCAAAAATTAAATAGAGTAAGCTACAAAGCTTAGTAAGTCCGTATGTGAACATGAAATAATCACAACATTCATTAGCAATTCAAAATGGATAATATCATAAACATTTAAAGCATCAAATCATGAGCTATCATAGAATTTATCCCTATTACGATTCATAAGTTCTCAACTTTATCTAGCTCAATATTTGAATAGTTTTCTGTACATACCTGTACCGATATATTTCTATTTCTCATCAATACTCTTATCAAACCGCTGCAGTTTGTAAATGCTTACGATACAAATTCATCTATTTTTTCGATGCCATAGTCCAACTATGGTCTTACACATACATTGCCAAGGCCCTGCCATGATCTTTCATTCACATGTCATAATCCGATTATAGTCTTATTATTCGATTGCCATAGCCCAGCTATGGTTTATTCGGCAAGTTGCCTTACTCAATTCATACATTTCATTTAATATCTCAACATTTATCCAATAGAATAATTACGATATCAATTTCATTCATCAAATAGATAGGTACACATTTAAGTTCAATTATACGAATTTACCTAGTATTCAGAATTATCGTATCAGGTCGACTACTCGATAACCTTGTTTTTTCCCAATCTAAATCCAAATTCTTTCTTTCTTGATCTATATGAATTCAATATTGACATATTCAGTCACATATTCTTTCAATTTAGTCCAAAAATAAACACTTGGGCATTTTTACACATTAGCCCTTAAACTTACACATTTAATCAATTTAGTCTCTATCTCACAAATACACAAAATTCACATAATTTCTTTAAACCCAAGCTTGGCCAAATTACATATAGGTCCCTAGCAGCTCAAAACTTTCATTTATTTCACATCTTAACCCTTCAATTTACATATTTCACAATTTAATCCCTATTTGATACTTTTGTCAAAAATCACTTTACAATCACTTTACAAAACATGTAAAACTATCTTCAAGCTTTCATATTTCAACATTAAATTTCAAATAACGTATAGATTCAACAATGGCAACTCTCAAAATCTTTAACAGTTTCAAAATCTAAGGTACGAACCAGCTAGATTGAGCTGCAATGATTACAAAAAACATAAAAATGTTCTAAAACCGTATCTTAATCAAGCTAGGAGTTGGCCGAATATCAAAAGCCCTAAAATTTTTTCTTCTTCCTCTTATTTCAGTTGAAAAGATGATAATATGAGCAATGTTTCCTTTTGTTTTATTAATATTAACCTTATTTATCAAATACCAAATTTATCCTTAATTTATAACATTTTTAAACACATAAATGTTGTCCATAAAAGTCCACTATCATTTTAAATGGTTTAATTACCATTTAAGGCCATCATATTTAAAAGCCAAAGCTATTTGACACCTTTAGCAAGTAGAATGCAACTTTTGCATTTTACGCGATTTAGTCATTTTTCTCAAATTGACTAATTAAACAATAAAATTAATTCACGAAATTTTCATACATATCAAATAACATGTTGTAAACACCAAAAATAAAATTAAAGTAATTTTTTATCTCAGATTTGTGGTTTCAAAACCACTTTTCCGATTTAGCTAACATCGGGCTGTTACAATACTAAAGTAGCACACATATGACGAAGTCATTGGACAAAGAAGTTGGATGAATTACTTTCGTAAAAAGTATATAATAAGGACTTTTCAATCATGATACTTCTTGTGGACTTGCTCCATCATTAAGTAATTGTGAATTATTGATACTTTTGGACATAATTGCAATTACTAAAGCCTAATTGTATATGTCTGATTGGTCCCTCAGCTAGCTCAACAAAAGCTCGATCGGACTAAATTTGAATCAGAAGAAAATTTTACGACTTTGGAAATAATTTAATTGAGTCGATTTATTCTATATGAAATTAAACTGGGCTGTTGTAAGAATTGTTCAACTAGAGAATTTGATTAAAGAATTTTCTTGAAAAGTTAATTTGGAAAATCTAAGTGATTTTTGGGAAAATTAATTTTGATCAAGTAAAATTAAATTAATAAAATTAATTAAAATTAATGTATTTTTTTAGAAATTAATTTTCAAGTTAGAAAACTGGTCCAATGGGTAATTGAACTTGAACATTGGACTTGAGATCGTAAATTGGGTGCGAGAGCCCAAAACTGAGACCAAGAGCCCAAAACCGAGACCAAGACCCAAAAACTGGTCGAACTAGACCAACGGTCCAACCAGTGGCTGGACCAGACCT
Source organism: Gossypium anomalum (assembly GCA_025698475.1). NCBI lineage: Eukaryota > Viridiplantae > Streptophyta > Magnoliopsida > Malvales > Malvaceae > Gossypium > Gossypium anomalum. Next base: position 61,165,693 of record CM046968.1, on the reverse strand, counting down.
GTTGGGCTGGCTCGGATCGAACAGTAGAAATCAAACTAGCCTGGCTAGCATTTTGGTGGCCGAAAAATGGTTGACGATGGTGGTTTTTTGGTGGTTGAGCAGTGGAAAAATTACACACCTATTGAGACTCTACCAAAGAATTTGATTTCAGATTAAATATTCAAAAAATTCTATTATTTTAATAGATTTAATATTAAATTAAATTTAATACTTATCTTAATAGTATTTTATTAATTTAATATTAAATTTAATTTAATGTTTATCTCGTAGATAAATATTCTATTAATTTAATAAGACTTAATATTAAATTTAATCTAATATTATCTTGATAAATATTATATTAAATTAATATTAAAGTGATTAAGTTTAATTATAGTTGAAATATCTAAACTCTCCCTATATAAAGAGAGTCTTTGATCATTATTTAGACACATTTGAATTCAAGAGAAAGTTATAGAGAAAAAATTCTCTGAAGAAATTATTTCAGAAAATTCCTAGAGATATTTTTCTTGTTTACAACTTGACCCAAAAGTTTAAAGAAATTACAAAATTACCCTACTGGTAATTTTTGTGAAATATTTTCTAATTTTAAGCGAGCCCACACTCAGCAAACATAAACTTGAGGATAGTGGAAAAGATCACTCAGTCGAAGTGTTCATTATAGATTAATTGAAAAGGAACAATTTTGATTAAATGTTCACAACCAAGTTCTTGTTTTGGAAAAAAATTTAAAACTTTGGTTTTTTCCTTAAATTTATTTTCTGTTGCGTTTTCCAAACCTGATTTTCCAACAACAATAAGATGTATCATGACCTCCGCAAGCTGTATTGGCGACCTGGGTTGAATCGAGATGTCACCGACTTTGTGGCGAAGTGCCTAGTCTGTTAGAAGGTGAAAGCAGAGCATCAATTTCCTTCAAGATTTTTACAACCACTCAAAATTCTAAAGTGGAAATGGGAAAGGATCACCATGGACTTTGTTTCAGGCTTACCTCTAACTTCGACAAAGAAAGATGCGATATGGGTGATTTTGGATTGACTTACAAAGAGTTTTCACTTCTTGGTAGCTCGCACAAATTATACTTTGCAAAAACTGGTAGAATTGTACATTTGGTGTCCTAATCTCCATTACTTTCAATTGAGATCCTCGATTCACTTTAAGATTCTGGAAAAGTCTGTAAGAAGCATTGGGTTCAAAATTTAACTTTAGTACTACTTATCATTCGCAAGCAAATGGTCAATCGACGAGGGTGATACAAGTACTCGAGGACATGCTTTGAAGTTGTGTGTTAGAGTTCGTAGGAAGTTGGGAGCGTTATCTACCTTTAGAAGAGTTTGCATACAACAACAGTTATCAAGCAAGCATCCAAATGGCACCTTTCGAAGCGTTGTATGGAAGAAAATGTAGAAACCCCTTGTGTTGGGCAAAACTAGATGAAAAACAGGTATTTAAACCAGAGTTAGTTCACGAAACAGACGAAAAGGTAAGGATGATATGCGAACAACTGAAGACTGCTTTAGACAAACAAAAATACTACGTTGATTTAAGATGACGAAATATTGAGTACCAAGTAGGGGAGCAAGTGTTCTTAAAGGTCTCGCCATGGAAAAAAGTTTTAATGTTTGGCCAAAAAGGGAAATTGAGTCTAAGATTCATCGGTTCATACAAAGTGGTTGAGAGGATTGATCCAGTGGCCTATCAACTCAAGTTTCCATCAAAACTTGAGTGAATCCATGATGTTTTCCATGTGTTCATGCTAAGGAAATACCATTGTAATAGCCTATTTTCAGTGAAATCGAAACAGTGGTTTCGGGACCACAAATCTGAGCCCGTAAGAAAAAATTATTTTAAATTTATTTTATGGTCTACCATATGATAGGAATATTGTATCAAAATTTCGTTAGGAAATTTTACCAATTACATGTTTAATTAATAAAATGACCAAATTGCATAAAATGCAAAAGTTGAATTCTAGTAGCTAGAATGATCAAATAGCTATGGAATTCAAAATTAGAGGTCCTTATATGGAAAATAGACCATTAAGAGGGGTTAGTAGATAAGTATGATGATTCATCCTTGAAAAATTAGATAAAGAAAATGTTAAAATTGGAAAGATAAAAAATAAAGATGATAAATAATAAAATAAAATAAAATATCATCATTTATATCATCATTCCCAAAATTAAATACATGGAAACCCTAGCCAAGAGAAGAGAACTCAAGCAAGCTAACTTGGCTTAATTAGGTAAGTAATCTTGTCCCGTTTTTAGTAATTTTTATATTTTCGAGATCGTAATAGCTTAATCTAGCTATCTCGAGGATTAACTTATAAAGTTATCAAAGTATTAAAGTTTTTCCATGGATGGATATGCATGAATTATGAAATTTATGGCAGAAAATGAAAGGCTATTGATAGATAAACAACTTTTGTAAAGTGAATTTTGATGAAATTGTGATTTAGGGACTAAATTGTAAATATACAAAATTTATGGAAAATTTTTGAATATTATAAATTACATGGGCTATAAATGTTACATGTAAAATCAGTTAGGCTTGGAATAAGAGTTAAATTGCATGAATTTCATTTTTTCGAGCCTAGGGATGAAATTAGAATTAATTAAAAGTATAGGGGCAAAATTGTAATTTTGCCTAAGATATGAATTGAATATGAATTGTATTAAATTGAGCTAAATTTACTCGTATAGATCTAGATAGACCAAGTAGGGAGCTAGATCAAGGTAAAGAAAAAGTAACAGATTAGTAGCATACAAGTTCACGAGCATTGTCGAGGTAAGTTCGTATAACTAAATTGTGTATATTTATATGTTTGAATTGAATGTTGTATATGTGACTTGTATAAATGCTATATGTATGAAATTGATCACATATCCGATAATACCTGATAAATAATTAGTCCCGTTTGGATAAATAAGATTCGATGGATACAGGGTTCCCTAATTGGTTGTGGTGCTGCATATGTTGCAAACACACCATGGCTCGAAAGAGCATCCCGTTATTAGCTCTCATGAGCATCTTGATATTTTGCCCTCTCAAGCTTCCTGCTATATGGTTCTTTCGAGTTTCCCGTTAATAGGTCTTCGGAGCATCTTGATTGGTTGTAACTCTACATGTGTTGTAGACACACCACAGCTCTTATGAGCATCCCATTATAAGGCTCTTCGTGAGCTTCCCGATTAAAGGCTCTTTATGAGCTTCTTGATTAAAGGCTCTTCAGAGCTTCCTGATAGGGCTCGCTTGAACTTCCTGATATATGACTATCTGAAGCTTCCTAATTAATGGCTCTTTGGAGCTACCTGTTATTGGCTCGTACGAGCTTCTTGATTATGCCTCTTATGAGCTTCCCATTATACAGGCCAGATACGCTTCCCGTTACATGGCTCATATGAGCTTCTCGTTATATGGCTCGAGAGAGGGTTTCCCGATTATGTTCTTTAATGAGCACTCCCGAATATGAATTGACGAATTACAGTTTGTACACTTCAAGTGTACTACCTGTATATCCATCAATATTTCTAATAAATTCAACAGGCAAGTTCTGACATGGAATAATCTAAATTTAAGATGAATTACTATGGAAATGTACATGTTATATTGATATATGATGTGGAAAGCATATGTATATGAAAATTTTTACATGATGAACACATCTTTGAATCTTGATATTCACATGAAGTACATGACTAACATGTTTCTTGAGATTATATGTGTTTAGGCTAATTGCCAAATTTCTTTGGATGAATTTTGCATGCTTACTTTAAATATAAATGAATGGTAAGTTAATTTCCTATTATACAAACTTACTAAGCATAATATGCTTACCCTATATTATTTTTCCTATTTTATAGTAATTCAGAAGCTCGATGTGGCTAGAAGCTGGTCGGAGCATCATCATACTATCCTTCGGCTCATTTTGGTATATGTAATGAACTAAATTTTGGTATAATGGCATGTATTGTAACAGCCCATTTTAGGGTCAAATCAAAACAGTAGTTTCGGGACCATGAATCTGAAGTAGAAATGTTTATTGTGATATTGTTTTAAGGGCTACAGTATGACTGAATGATTGTGTGAAAATTTCGTTAAGAAATTTTATCGATAGGGTGTCCAATTTGACTAATAGGACTAAAGAAGCTAGAGGTGTCTAATTGCTATGAAATTTTAAATTGGAGGTCCGTAAATGGTAATTAGACCATTTTACTTTAAGTTGAACAAAAATGGACATGGTAGGGTGAAATTTCAAAGTTTGACATTAAAGGCATTTTGGTCATTTGGGTAATAAAGACAAAAATAACTAATAAAAAGATGTCATCTTCTCCAATTAAGTCCCCTTGTGCCAAATTTGAAGAGTCACCATAGCTAGGGTTTCGGCCAAAGCTTCCAAGCTCGATTGTAAGTCCGTTCTAGCCCTGTTTTTAATGATTTTTCATGTTTTTGAGATCCTTGTAACCTAATCTAGCTATTTCAAGGACTAATTTGAAAGAAAGATGAAGTTTTAAATTTTTCCCATGTTAGATATTTGTGTATTTTGATGTCTAATGGTAGAAAATGCATGTTTGGTGTTAGATAAACAACTTTTGTTAAGTGATTTTCGGTAAAAATGTCAAAAAGGACTTATTTGTAAAAGCTATAAAATTAGTAAAAGTGTGATTAAGTGGAAAATGTGGGCTGATATGAGTATGAAAATGGTTTGGCTAGGCTTGAGTTTTGAAGAAATTGAACACATTTCATTTTACGAGCCTAGGGACTAAATTGTAACAATGTGAAACATTAGGGGCAAAAATGTAATTTTGTCATAATATGATTTTTGGGCCAAGTTGAATAATGTTAGTATTAAATGAGTTAAATTTGTTATTATAGATCAAGAAAAGCGAGGCTCGGGCCTAGATCAGGGGAAAAACAAAGTGTTTGACGATTAGGTCCAATTCTATTATTTTTGTACCGAGGTAAGTTCGTATGTAAATAATGCAATGTCATATTTATTTTTTAAATGCTTTAATATTGCATGAATTGTGTGATTGACTCTTTGGATGTATTCGACAAAGTTTCAACAAGCAAGAAATCCCGATTGAACCTTAGGAATAGAATAGGATACGAGTGACAAGTCACTAAGAACATATGTATATATGTGTTTATGTGATTCTGGTGCTGGTCTCGTATGTCCTACAAGTGGTTGGGTATTCTAACATATGTTGCGGATACCTGACAGCTTATGTAAGCAGCACTGGGTAGCTACGTCCTGACTGACAGCTTGTGTGAGCAGGCCCGTGAATAGCTCAAAAGCGAGCTTATATGTGTTATGAGATATGAGGTTGCTTTGACTACATATGTGGCACTTATATGCAAGATTTTCTGAGTATCCAATAATATTCCAAGTGTTCAACAGGAATGCCAAAGATGTGAAAGGATGTGGTTATGTTACAAGTTGGTACAGGTATGTACATAGAACTCATAAGTAATAAACTCGATGGGTGATGAACTCTTGGTAAGGTTGTGATTGAGAAAGTTATGACTATGAGATTTTAGTAACATTTATGTTATCTCACATTATATAAATTGCATGATTAAGGTGTTGTTAAGATGCTTAATATTTTCACATGAAATTACTAAGCTATATAGCTTACTCCCCTTTCTTTCCCTTGTCTTATAGTGTTACCAAGCTAGCTCAAGTTCGGAGATCGTAGGAGATCCATTCACACTATCAACAAATATTTTGGTATTAAGGAATTCAACATTTTGAGTTATGGCATGTATAGCGCACTTGGTCAATTTGTTATGTGTCATAATTGATTTGGCTAAATGTGTTGGCTTATATTGGTTAGAAGTTCATTTTGTATAAGGCCATTGGAAATGGGCTAGTATTGGTTATAAGTATACTCATATAATGATGTCTTTCATGAATGATGTGTTAATGACTTGATTATGGATGTTTGGGTGTATGTATATGCTTGCATTGGTGCTAAGTTATGTTGTGTAGATGTGTGCATAAAAGGGTGGCAAAATGGCTTGGTAAATAGCCTTTTTTTTTGTCCACACGGGTAGAGACACAGGCGTCTGTCTAGGCCGTGTACGACACACGGTTTGCCCCACGGGCATGTGTATAGGCCGTGTGTCCCCTGCACCTTAATTTTGAGAAATAGAATGCTCAGAATTGAGCACACGGGCAGAGACACAAGCGTGTGCCTCAGCCGTGTGGGCGACATGATCTCGCACACGGGCGTGTGCCCTAGCCGTTTGAAGCCTGCACCTATTTTAGGAAAATTAACTTTCCACACAGCCTAGCACACGGGCGTATGACTTTGTAACACCCCTATCCTGTAACCATCGCCAGAATAGGTAAGGGGCATTACCAGACGAACAGAATATTATAGAATCAAAGATATCGTATAACATTAATACATAGGCAATCATCAACAATTCATCCCCTATGATGGTTTACAAGACCTAAAACATACTCTTAGAAAAGTTCGGGACTAAACCGAACACATTCAAAATTTTTAGGACTTAGCAAAATCTTTCAAAACTGTTCAAGCCACACGCCCGTGTAACTAAGCCGTGTGGTACACACGGACATTAGACACACCCATGTGATTCAACTGTGCCAAAATAGAGTTCTTATATTGACTTTTTCACACGGCCAACAGACACGGCCGTGTGCCATAGCCGTGTGATACTTAGCTGACTACTGACTTAAGCCCACGGCCATAAGGCACGCCCGTGTTCCCTAACCATGTGGCACAATGCAGACTTGGTTTAAGCCAATTTGCCACCCCCATTTTAGGGTCATTCCTACAAGCAATAATCAACAACATCCATGCCACAAGTTTCAACCAATTCCATGCTTAAAATGACCAAATCATATTAGATCATAACACAATATAAACATACATCATTTGGCATCACCAACCAAATACCAAAACTATGCACAAACATATCATTTGTTAGCCAACTCTCATTGCATAACATATTTACATATCAAAGCTTACATACATAGACACTCTAGCCTATACATGCCATACTTAAAAATATTTACACTTTCAAAAGTACCAAAATGAGTTTGATAGTGTGGTTACAATCCTCGACTATCCCTGAGCCTTCAGTAGCTACGATAACTGTAAAACAGACAGAAATCACAGAGTAAGCTACAAACAGCTTAGCAAGCCAAATACAATTTGGCCTAATTATTAAAGCATTTAAAGTAAAAGTCTATAGTAAGAATTCATAGCCAATTCATAGAGTAAATCATGAGCCTAACCATGCTCATCTGCTCGCATACATGTCCTGCTTCGCTTTCAAATTCCATACATATTTCATAGAAATAGAGTCTATCATATACAGAGATTTAGTATGATACAAATGTACCTGTATAAATTACACATTTCACATATACATTTCCATATCTCGCACTCTATCATCAGACAGTTCAGAAACGATATAGATACTCATAAACAGGTACAATATCGATGTCCCGGAAGTGGCCTTATATGTAATTCAATATCGATGCCTCTATCCCAAACAGGGTCTTATATGAAATCAGATATGATGTCGATGTCCCAGACATGGTCTTATTCATAAATCTCGAATCGAGGCTTGTGTCCCAGACACGGTCTTACACGATAACTCAGATCAATACCAACATTCTTTTAAAGGCATACAGAGTTTTTCAAATACTAGCATATTATCGGAGTTTACTCGAAATCTATTCATCAGGCTCTCAAGGCCGTTAAATATGGATTACAATTTATATGCGCAAAATTTATTCAATTTAACATGTAATTGTAATTTGACTTACCTCGTACAGATTTCGGACGGAACGAGTCGACTATTCAACTATTTTGGACTTCCCTCGATCTAAGTCTGATTTTCTTTGTTCTTGATCTAATACAATTAAAATTCAACCATTCAATCATTCAATCATTCAATCATTCATTTCATTCAAAATAATCCATGAACACATATTTAGGGCACTTTGCATTTTAGCCCTTATATTTTCACATTTTGACAATTTAGTCCATTTTTCACAAAATCACAAATATGCAAAATTCACCAAGACTATAGCTTGGCCGAATATACGTAGCTTCCATACAAGCCAAAATAACATATTTAATTCACAATTTAGTCCTTCAAAACCTCATTTTCACAAATTAGCCCAAATAGCTCTATTTCATCAAAATTCAGAGACAAAACTTATAAATCATCTACCAAGCCTTCATAATTCATCCAAAAACATCACAAAACTCATGATATCAACAATGGACTTTTATGAAATATTTAACAGAAACAGAAATTCAGACATGGGCTTTGAAGAACAAGAAGCAACGAACACAGAAACGTAGAAATTATCAAAAACGGATGAAAATTCATACCTTAATCAAGCCTTGCACTAGTCGAAACCCTAAAGCTCTTTTTCTTTTGTTTTCTTTAGTGAATTTTGGCAATGGTGATGAATATATCACCTAATTCATGTTTTTCTTTTATTAATAATACTTTAATAACAATTTTCCTATTTTGCCCTTTCATAAACTATTATACAACCATTTAATGGATGGTTATTTAAGTCCATTAACATTTTCAATGGACAAATAAAAACATAAGGACCCTTGCTTTAGAAAGCCAAATCCAATAGGTACTTCAACAAATAGAAGGCTACTTTTACATTTTACGCGATTAGGTCATTTTTCATAATTAAGCACAGAAATAGACAAATTCAATTACAGAAATTTTGTAGATATAAATTCACATATCACAGACACAAAAAATAATATAAAAATATTTTTTAGACTCGAATTTATGGTCTCGAAACCACTATTCTGACTAGGTTCTAAACAGAAATGTTACAATTCTTCCCCTCAGGGATTTTCGTCCCTGAAAATCTTACCGTTAAACAGATTCGGATATTGCTGTTTCATTGTATCGTCGGGCTCCCACGTAGCCTCTTCTACTCCGTGTCGATGCCACAGCACGTTGACTAACGGAATTCTCTTATTACGCAATTCTTTAAGCTCATGAGATAGAATACGAATTGGCTTTTCTTCATAAGTCATATCAGAATGAATTTCAATATCAGACAGAGAAATTACATGCGAAGGATCAGATCTGTATCGCCGAAGTATTGCCGAAGCATCGATACATGAAATACATTATGAATCTTTTCTAACTCAGATGGTAGCTTCAATCTATAAGCAACCGGCCCAACTCGCTCAATGATTTCATACGGTCCGATGAACCTCAGACTCAACTTGCCTTTTTTTACCAAATCGGAACAGTTTCTTCCATGGAGATACTTTCAAAAACACTTTATCACCGATCTCAAATCCGATATCTTTTCATTTTAAATCCGCATAAGATTTCTGACGATCAATAGTAGCTTTCAGACTATCTCGAATTACTTTCACTTTCTGTTCTGTTTCTTTTATCAGATCAATACCGTAAATCTTATTCTTATTGAGCTTAAACCAATATAACGAAGTTCTACACTTTCTACCGTATAAGGCTTCGTATGGTGCCATTTTAATGTTTGATTGAAAGCTATTATTATAACCAAATTCAATCAAAGGTAGATATTGTTCCTACGTACCTTCAAACTCAAGAATGCAACATCTCAACATATCCTCGAGTATCTAAATAATCCATTCAAATTGACCATCTGTTTGCGGATGAAAAGCAATGCTAAAATGCAATTTAGTATCCAAAGCATCTTGTTGTTTCCTCCAAAACCGCGATGTAAATCTCGGGTCTCTATCTGATACTATCGACAATGACACACCATGCAACCTCACGATATCAGAAATGTACAACTCAACTAACTTATCGAGTGAGCAATCGAATCGAATCGGAATAAAATGAGCTGACTTCGTCAACCGATCAACTACAACCCAAATTGCATCTTTCTTTCTCAGAGACAAGGGCAAACCCGAGACAAAATCCATAGTCACTCGATCCCATTTCCACTCCAAAATCATAATCGGTTGCAACAAACCAGATGGCACCTGATGTTCAGCTTTAACTTGCTGACAAATTAAACAATTAGAAACAAAATCAGAAATATCTCTTTTCATTCTCGGCCACCAGTATAGTTATTTCAAATCGTTATACATTTTCATACTCCCTGGATGTACAGAAAATCTACTATAGTGAGCTTCACTCAACATCATCTGAATTAACTTCGGATTTCTCGGAACATAAATTCTATTTCTGAATCTCAAACAATCATCAACGTCAACTCGACATTCAGAATCACACTGAGCACATTTTGCTATTATTTCATTGTCAGATTTCTGAGCCTCGCAGATCTGTTGTATAAACAAGGGTTTTGCTTTTAGTTCAGCTAAAAGTAAATCATTATCAGACAGATCCAAATGAGCATTCATTGCACACAAAGCAAACAACAATTTCTGACTTAAGGCATCAGCAACAACATTTGCTTTTCCCGGATGATAATCAATCACGAGTTCATAGTCTTTTAACAATTCTAACCATCTTCTCTGTCGCAAATTCAAATCTTTTTGCATCATTAAATACTTTAGACTTTTATGATCAGAAAACACGACATTTCTCAACAAACAGATAGTGACGCCAGATTTTCAAGGAAAACACAATAGCAGCTAACTTAAGGTCGTGAGTCGGATAATTCTTTTTATGCGGCTTTAACTGTCTCGAAGCATAAGCAATGACTTTTCCTTCTTGCATTAGAACACATCCCAGACCAATCAACGAAGCATTGCTGTAAATTACAAATTATTTACACGATTCAGGTTTTACTAATACCGGAGCTTCAGTTAACAAATCTTTCAACTGATTAAAACTGTTCTGACACTTTTCAGACCACTCAAACTTCACATCTTTTTGGATTAATTTTGTCAGTGGAGTCGCAATCATCGAGAAAACTTTTACAAATCTTCTATAGTAACCAACAAGTCCCAGAAAACTACGGACTTCAGATACTTTTCTCGGAGGTTTCCAATCCATAATAGCTAAAATTTTGCTCGGATCAACTCAGATACCAGAGGCTGATCCACTATGACCCAGAAAACTAACTTCTCGCAACCAGAATTCACATTTACTGAACTTTGCACACAACTGTTTATCTCGCAGTGTTTGTAGCACTATTCTCAAATGTTCGGCATGTTCAGATTCATCACGTGAATAAATCAATATGTCATTAATGAATACCACAACAAATTGATCTAAATACGGTCTGAAAATTCTATTCATCAAATCCATAAAGATAGCAGGTGCATTAGTTAATCCAAAAGGCATAACTAAAAATTCATAATGCTCGTACCTCGTTCTAAAAGTAGTTTTCAGAATGTTAGAGTCCTTTACTCGCAACTGGTAGTAACCCGATCTCAAATTTATCTTTGAAAACATAGTAGCACCTTTCAACTGATCGAATAAGTCATCAATCCTGGGCAGAGGATATTTGTTCTTTATAGTCACTTTGTTAAGCTAACGGTAATCAATACACATTCTCATTGTGCCATCTTTCTTTTTCACAAACAGAACAAGAGCACCCCATGGTAAAAAGCTCGATCTAGCAAATCCTCGATCGGTCAATTCTTGCAACTGAGGTTTTAGTTCTTTTAGTTCAGTCAGAGCCATTCTGTACAGAGCTATCGATATCAGAGTAGTACCAGGTACCAATTCAATCCTAAACTCAACTTCTCGAATTAGAGGCAACCCAGGTAGTTCTTCAGGAAACACATCAGAGAATTCACAGACAACAGGCACTGTTTCGACTTTCTTATTATTCACTTTTGGATCTAACCCATAAGCTAAATAGGCTTCACAACCTTTCTTCATATATTTTCATGCTTTCATTGTAGATATCTGATAAACCGTAATTTATACATATTTTTATCCCTCGCTTAACACGTTTATAAATGATTTCTCCTTATATTTGGTGAATTTGATGCTCCTAATCTTTTAATTTCATGTTTTATACTTAGGTGAGCATAGGAGAATGAAAAGAACAAGAAACAGGCCAAAAACAGAGAAAATAGGCCGACAGGGGAAAATAACACAGCCTGAACTTCCTCACACGGGCAGAACACATGCTCGTGCCATTCTAACAAGCTCAACCACGGCCCAAATCAACCTCAGCACTGACATGTTAATATCTCAGCCTTGACCACGGCCTGAAGTAATCACAAACAGGCGTGTCACACGGGCGTGTCACACGAGCGTGTCCCTACCGAACCCTAGCTAAGTTCCTTTCAGAAAAGGGCAAGTTTGAGGGCTTTAAGGCATTCTAAAGCCTATTTAAACACCCTAGAGGAAGACTAAGAGGGGGACGGAGAATAGGGAGTAAGGAATTACTCCAAGGAAGCCGATTGATCCATCTCAGAAGTCGGATTCATCATCAAGACTGAAGATTTCTCTTCAATTTCCCTTCAGGAGTTTTGGGTTTTCTTTATGTTTTGTATTCTTTATTCTTCTGAGATATTTTCTTATTTAGTTATGAACTAAAACCCCTAAATACCTAAGGGGGATGAAACCTAAGACGAATCTTGTTATTACTTTCTGAATTGTATGATAAATATTTGACTTGTTCTTAATTATATGTTCTTAATTCTTGTTTTGGTATTTTAGGATATCGATTCGAGTTAATCTCTTAGTTGGAGGATGAATAGTCCCTAGCTAAGAGTAACTTTTTCATAATTAAGCGGAGTTGATTGCGCGCCTAAAGATAGGGTGACAAGATTTTGCCGGATTAGGGTGAAACCTAATAAGGGGATCCATAGATCGAGTTAATGCAACCCTAGGGTGTTACTTAGAGAAAAGTCTCAATTATTCAACCTAGGGATTAGACGTTATTAGTCTTGAATAGGGGTAATAACATAACTTAGGGATTTCTACGGAAAAAGTTAAATGAATAAATCATCCGGTTTAGAGCCAAAATAACAAGTGAAGTCTAGGTGGATTTTTTCTTAGGTATTGTCCTAAATCAATCGTTTTTCCCAAAAGTAATTCCCCAATTCTATTTTCTACAACTTCTTAGTTTAGTTAATTAGTTAGTTAAAACAAACCCCTTTATTCTTGGGCTAGATAATAAAAAGACGGTCATTACTAGTACTTTTAGTCCTTTGGGTTCGACAATCCAATCTTGCTAAAGCTATACTACTGTTCGATAGGTACACTTGCCTACATCGTGATAATAGTTAGTTTCAATAATGATTAATTATAAATTTATAAAACTTATCACGGAAAATCACGACCAATATCACAGCTGGTAGTCCATTCAGATCACTAGATTCAATTCGAATTATCTCATCATTCTTACACCTTAAATTTTTGTTTACAATTCACAATAGCATCGTGCAAAGTTAACCAGTCCATTCCCAGAATTATATCATATTCGTCGTAAGGTAAAAGCATCAGATCAGCAGGAAAACAGATATCTCAAATCAATAACGTGCAATTCTTGCAGACTTTATCAACCAATACACTTTTGCCTAAGGGGTTCGATACTCTAATTACGAATTCAGTAGACTCTACAGGTAAAGTCTTACTATGTACTAAATTCATATAGATATAAGAATGCGTTGATCCAGGGTCTATCAATGCAATCACAGAAGTATCATAAAGAGTGAAAGTATTAGTAATCACGTTTGGTGACGAGGCTTCCTCACAAGCTCAGATAGCATAGGCTCTGGCAGGTGCTCTGGCCTCAGATCTAATAGCAGTATCCCTAGTAGCTCTTTGATCACCACTTGCATTTCTCGTATTTTTGGAAGGTCTACCTCTAGCTGATGTGTTACTTGATCTCGGACTTTGTACATTCTCTTGCTCAGCAGGTTCAAAACAATCTCTTATAAAATGGTCCAGAGATCCACATCGAAAACAGGCTCGGTCATTCAATTTACAATTTCCTGGATGTCTTTTACCACAGTGTTTACATTCAGGTTTCTTAGATCAGACATTCCCAACACTTGCAACAGAAGTAGCAGGAGCTCTAGAATTTGAATGCGATCTAGCTCGATCTCAGTTCGAATGTCTTACATCAGTCTTTGAACGGCTACGATCATCTCAGAATTTCTTTGACTCAGATTGAAATGATTTACCCGAAGATCTCTTTCTAGCATCTCTAGCTTCAGAATCAGCTTTTCTTTTCTCTTTACTTAATTCTTCAGCTTTACAAGCTTGCTCAACGAGAACTACCATTTCTTTAATCTCTAAAATCCCAACTAACAGACGGATATCTTCGTTTAATCCATCTTCAAATCTTTTGCACATTATTGCTTCATTTGATACACATTCCCGAGCATACTGACTCAATCTCACAAATTCACATTCGTATTCAGTAACAGACATACGGCCTTGCTTAAGCTCGAGAAACTCTTTACGTTTCTAATCAATGAATCTCTGACAAATGTATTTCTTCCAAATTTTAGCCTGGAAGAAATCCCAAGTAACTCGTTCACTTGGAACCATAGATATTAAAGTTTTCTATCAATGGTACACTGTATCTCTCAGAAGTGAAATGGCACATTTTACACATTCCTCAAAATTCAGAGACATTTCATCAAACACCCGTATTGTATTCTTTAACCAGAATTCAGCTCTTTCGGCATCACCATTCATTGTAGCTCGGAACTCTTCAGCCCCATACTTTCTAATTTTATCAACTGGTGGTCTACTTAACTGAACAGGATTCACTGAGGGCATAACTAGAATTTAAGAAGGATTAACCGGGGGTGGAGGTTGTTGTACAGCTGGATTGGTTCTAATATACTGAGTGAACCAATCATTCATCATCTGATAGAAGGATTACTTAGCCTCGCTATCATGGGTACTCGTAGCCGGTCGAGAATCATCTTGCACTGTCCCTTGCACAGGAGCAGGTGCATTGCTTTCAACATCATCAGCTACAGCTCTAATGGGATCCATTGCTATAAAAAGCACATTTCAATGTCAGGATTCATCACACTATCGCTGTTTCAGATATATGGCATGTATAGCTAGACTCACATACGCTATGGTAGTCCTAGAACTGACTAAACCAAGCTCTGATACCAATTAAATGTAACACTCCTATCCCGTAACCATCACCGGAATAGGTAAGGGGCATTACTAGACAAACAGAAAATTAAAGAATCACAGATATCATATAACCTTAATACATAGGCAATCATCAACAATTCATCCCTGATGATGGTCCACAAGACCTAAAACATACTCTTAGAAAAGGTCGGGAATAAACCGAACACATTCAAAATTTTTAAGACTTAGCAAAATCTTTCAAAACTATTGAAGTCACACGCCCGTGTGACTAGGCCGTGTGGTACACACAGACACTAGACACACCCATG
Source organism: Gossypium anomalum (assembly GCA_025698475.1). NCBI lineage: Eukaryota > Viridiplantae > Streptophyta > Magnoliopsida > Malvales > Malvaceae > Gossypium > Gossypium anomalum. Next base: position 61,150,364 of record CM046968.1, on the reverse strand, counting down.
TGATTCAACCGTGCCAAAACAGAGTTCCTATACTGACTTTTCACATGGCCAATAGACACGGCCGTGTGTCATAGCCGTGTGATACTTAGCTGACTACTGACTTAAGCCCACGGCCATAAGGCACGCCCGTGTTCCCTAACCGTGTGGCATAATGCAGACTTGGTTTAAGCCAATTTGCCACCCCCTTTTTAGGGTTATTCCTACAAGCAATAATCAACAACATCCATGCCACAAGTTTCAACCAATTTCATGCTTAAAATGACCAAATCATATTAGATCATAACACATTATAAACATACATCATTTGCATTTCCAACCAAATACCAAAATTATGCACAAACATATCATTTGTTAGCCAACTCTCATGGCATAACATATTTACATATCAAAGCTTACATACATAGACATTCTAGCCTATACATGCTATACCTAAAAATATTTACACTTTCAAAAGTACCAAAATGAATTTGATAGTGTGGTTACAATCCTCGACTATCCCCGAGCCTTCAATAGCTACGATAACTGTAAAACAGACAGAAATCACACAGAGTAAGCTACAAAGAGCTTAGTAAGCCAAATACAATTTGGCCTAATTATTAAAGCATTTAAAGTAAAAGTCTATAGTAAGAATTCACAATCGATTCATAGAGTAAATCATGAGCCTAACCATGCTCATCTGCTCACATACATGTCCTGCTTCGTTTTCAAATTCCATACATATTTCACAGAAACAGAGTCTATCATATACAGAGATTTAGTACAATACAAACGTACCTGTATAAATTACACATTTCACATATAAATTTCCATATCTCCCACTCTATCATCAGACAGTTCAGAAACGATATAGATACTCATAAACATGTACAATGTCGATGTCTCGGACGTGGTCTTATATGTAATTCAGTATCGATGCCTCTGTCCCAGACAGGGTCTTATACGAAATCAGATAAGATGTCGATGTCCCAGACATGGTCTTATTCATAAATCTCGAATCGAGGCCTGTGTCCCAAACACGGTCTTACACGATAACTCAGATCAATACCAACGTTCTTTTAAAGGCATACAGAGTTTTTCAAATACTAGCATATTATCAGAGTTTACTCGAAATCTATTCATCAGGCTCTCAATGCCGTTCAATACAGATTACAATTTATATGCATAGAATTTATTCAATTTAACATGTAATTGTAATTTGACTTACCTCGTACGGATTTCAGACGGAACGAGTCGACTATTCAATTATTTTTGACTTCCCTCGATCTAAGTCGATTTTCTTTGTTCTTGATCTAATACAATTAAAATTCAACCATTCAATCATTCAATCATTCATTTTATTCAAAATAATCCATGAACACATATTTAGGGCACTTTTCATTTCAGCCCTTATATTTTCACACTTTGACAATTTAGTCTATTTTTCACAAAATCACAAATATGCAAAATTCACTAAGACTATAGCTTGGCCGAATATACATAGCTTTCATACAAGCCCAAATAACATATTTAATTCACAATTTAGTCCTTCAAAACCTCATTTTCACAAATTAGCCCAAATAGCTCTATTTCATCAAAATTCAAAGACAAAACTTATAAATCATCTACCAAGCCTTCATAATTCATCCAAAAACATCACAAAACTCATGATATCAACAATGGCATTTCATGAAATATTTAACAGAAATAGAAATTCAGGCATGGGCTTTGAAGAACACGAAGCAACGATCACAGAAACGTAGAAATTATCAAAAACGGATGAAAATTCATACCTTAATCAAGCCTTGCACTAGCCAAAACCCTAAAGCTCTTTTTCTTTTATTTTCTTTAATGAATTTCGCCAATGGTGATGAATATATCACCTAATTCATGTTTTTCTTTTATTAATAATACTTTAATAATAATTTTCCTATTTTGCCGTTTCATAAACTATTATACAACCATTTAATGGATGGTTATTTAAGTCCATTAACATTTTCAATGGGCAAATAACAACATAAGGACCCTTGCTTTAGAAAGCCAAATCCAATAGGCACTTCAACAAATAGAAGGCTACTTTTACATTTTACGCGATTAGGTCCTTTTGCATAATTAAACACAGAAACAGACAAATTCAATTACAGAAATGTCGCAGATATAAATTCACATATCACAGACACAGAAAATAATATTAAAATATTTTTTAGACTCGAATTTATGGTCTCGAAACCACTATTCTGACTAGGGTCTAAACCGAACTGTTACAGACTTGGCCGTATGATCTCAATTTGTTCATGAGTTACAAGTCAGTAAGTTACACGGGGTAGGGACACGGGCGTGTGTGACTACACGGCCTGCCCACACGGGCGTGTCCCATATCCACACGGGCGTGTGACCCTTGTATAGTGGAAAAATTCTCTATGTTGTGTAAAAATTTTTAAAGTTCTCGGTTTAGTCCCGAACCACTTCCAATGCACGTTTTGGGACTCATAGGCTCGTATCAGGAACTTTATGATCAAATACAAATAGTTTTAATTTGGACACAAATTCATGACTCAGAATTGTATGGTTGTTCGAGTGATAAGTTCGGTAATGCCTCTTACCCTGTTCCGATGTTGAATGTAGGTAAGGGGTGTTACATGTATAGGTTCAATTGAGCCATTAATGGCAAATATGTGTTTTGGTTATAAATAGCCATTGGAATGGCTTGAGTTGGACATACTTTTGTTTAGTATATATTTGTGTGGCTTCTTCATGTTTGTTGTGTTTGATGTGGTTAAGTGATGGAAAAGTTATAGGCATATTGATGTATAAGATGAGATAGTATTGTTGGTATCAGTAAACAAATAGATGTTTTTATTAATATGGTAAATTTCAATGATGAGAAATGAGGATATATGACATGTTTATGACTTGATTTTTGGTTAGTTTAAATGTCTTGGATTGACTTTTGAATGTATTAAAATGTTAGTGTAGGTGGAAGACCAAATGGGTGAGAAATATGGCTTGGAAATGGCCTTATTTCGTCCACACGGGCAGAGGCACGAGTGTGTATCTTAGCCGTGTGTGACACACAGCCTACCACATGGGCATGTGCTTTGGCCGTGTGTCCGCTGCATCTTTAAAATTTAAAATAGAATGCTCAGGATTTTTCACACGGCCCGGCACACGGGCGTGTGACCCAAGTCAGAGAGTTACACGGGTACGGACATGGGTTGGGACACAGTCGTGGGCACTATTTTGAATGCCCACACGGCCTGGGACACAGGCGTGTCACACGGCCTGACCACATGGGCATGTGTCCCTTGCACCTTGGAAAAATTTTGAGATTTTGCGAAAAATTCTCTGAGTACCCGATTCAGTCCTAACTTATTTCTAATGTATGTTTTGGGCCTCGAGGGCTCATATAAGGGACTTTATGAATAATTTCTGACATGAATGTTAAATAATATGAAATGTCTGCATTTGTTCTGTATATTCTAGTAATGCTCCGTAACCCTATTTTAATGACGAATATGGGTTAAAGGGTGTTACAACCGTGCAAACCCATCCAATGTAGTGACAGTAGATGAAATTGAGGTGCGACCCTGTAACACCCTTCGCCCGTATCCCTCGCCGGAACAGGGTTCGAGGTGATACCAGATTTAAACTCAACCATTTATATAAAACCAGGCCGTAAAATTTTTTTTGATCAATTTTAAAATTTTCATATACGCGTATATTATCCTATAATCGAGCTTACAAGGCCCCAAAACATTCATGAGGCAAATATCTTTGTCTTGTATCATTCACTTACTCAACAATGAATCACAATTCAAATTCTAAATATACATTCTATAAACCACATCACAAGAGATAATAACATACAAGCATATAAATAATCAAACTACCTTAATAACAAGTCAAAGTCTTTGGCTTAATCATAATATTACATATTCAATTTTACAACCCTATACATGCCATAGACTCGAAACACTAAGATTTACTTACGTCGACAGGTAGACTCGACAATGTGATAATATCTCTGACGGCCTCCAACCCGAGCTAACCTGGAAACCCTAGGGAATATGGGAAAGAATAGGGGAGTAAACTTTACGCTTAGTAAGTTCATAAGAAATCAATAAACAACTCATTAACAAGTTTTATCAATGTTTACAACATAATCACAAATTTACTACAAGTTGTTTTCCTGAGCAATAGTCACTACATTATTTATAATTAGAGCTACAAAACTTCAAATCAATTGCCGTTAATTTTCCCTGAAAATAGACTCATATATATTCTATCCATAAAATTTTCAAAATTTTTGGTTTGGCCAATCAATACCAGATTTTTCTTAAAGTTTCCCCTGTTTCACTATTTGACTAATCTGACCACTCTTCACTACGAATCAAATTTCTCATTGTACAGAATTCAAAATATGTTCTCGTTGATTTAATTTGAAACTAGACTCATTAAGGAGTCTAATAATATAAATTTTATCTTATAACCATTTTTGTACAAATTATAATGATTTTCTAAAAACAGAACAGGGGACCCCAAAGTGATTTGACTCTGTCCCACGCCACTTCAAATATCTCATTATCAGCAATTCTTTTTCTTACATGGTTTCTTTCATAAGAAATTAGAATCATTAAGATTTAATTATATAATTTATTCAGCTTCTAACTCAACTCCCATAATTTATGGTGATTTTTCAAAATCATGTTACTACTGCTGTCCCAAGCAGATTTATTACAAATTTACTCTTTCACACATTCTTTGCATTCATATTATTTAAACATGTATATCACCAATCATTTTCATCACATATCTATAATTTCACTTAAGCATAATCTCAATACAATACATCATGCTCAATGATTCGCACATAACCGTTCAAATTAGCAATTATAAGATGGTTCCGCACATAGCCCACCCTTATCGATAATTTACGATGGTTTTACCCATACTCACATATATGACATAGGTATTTAAATACTTGATGTCAACTTTAATTTAACAAATTCAACCATTGTACCATTTCATAACCACGATTTACTTTTTCGTCATTCATATCTAAATGGTATTTCACATAATTCACATAACCTTTCACCATGACCGAATACACACATACACATATGACATCTTCACCTATGCTTCTCATTTCACATTCATGATTCAATTGCAATCGATCTAACATGTATAAGTATATATCACAGACCTGGCCAACTTAATATATTGAACGAATTCAATTTTCGATTTAACACAAGGTCTCATAGTCTTAGACTTTTATCAAATCACCGGTATTTAGTCTGCTAGGTTTTAAACCCGAATTCATCACCGGCACGAAGCCTGCTAGACTTTAAGTCTGAACACCGTTATTTCGCCTGAACACCGTTATTTCGCCTGCTAGGCTTGAAGCCCGATATCATTTCACCGGCATTATAGCCTGCTAGGCCTGAAACCCGATATTATCTCACCGGCATTATAGCCTACTAGACCGAAAGCCTGATAATATTATTCACCAGCTTAAAGTTTGCTAGGCCGAGGCCCGAATATCACATTTCAATAAACAATTCACCTGTTCTTTCATACTTTCATAACTTATACTTCAATTACGTATAACTGAAACACATATCTATGAACAAAGATTTTCATCCTTTCAACCACATAAGGTTTAATTTTCACATTGGAACACATATCTAAGTACATCATTTAATAGTATCAAAGTCGACTAGATATGCTAGTCATATACGACTCTTAACTTTAATTTAATATTTATTCAACACAAAGTACATATGTATATGTATATATATATATATACAATCAAGCATCTTCTTAATTATGATTATTCAACTCTTAAGCATATAACATGATCAAACACAAAAACTTAAGAACTTACCTTGGATTTTATCGAATAACTACAGATTGACTAATCGACTAGTTTTGCTTTCCCTTTATCCAAAATTGGCTCTCTATGCTCTTGAGCTGATTCAAACAAAATTTAACTTATTAAAGTCCCAACATTCTAGCTTATGGCCGAATATGACAAGAAATTTTTATAGGCCATTTAGCTACTTGTTGCTCAAATACAAAATGGTCATACACATTTTTAATCACCTTAAGCAATTTAATACCATTTATTTAACATTCAATCATTTTATACCAAAATTTCTTCCAAGGCCGAATTCATCACAACCTTTGGTACTTATACAAAGTTTATATTTTAATTTATACACACACCATTAACCTAGTATCAATTAACTAAGTACTTTAAAGATTTTCTTTAACCTTGTAACTTGTCCGGAAACAATAAGGGCAAATTTAACACTTAACTCTGTAACTTATCCGGAAATAATAAGGGCAAAATTAACACTTAACTATGTAACTTATCCGGAAATAATAAGGGCAAATTTAACACTTAACTATGTAACTTATCAGGAAATAATAAGGGCAAATTTAACACTTAACTATAGAACTTATCCGGAAATAATAAGGGCAAATTTAACAAGCTTTATTTTCAACTTATAATATTATACTCAAAATTCAAAGCATTTAACATCACTTCATCAATTCATTTTTCCACTTAATTACATCATTTCAAAGCTCAATCTAATATAAACATGCTTAATCTAAATAAAAACACATTTCCTTTCCCAAAAACATATATATATACGGCAACTTCAACTTCATCCTCTCAACAATGAATTCAACTTAATCATTCATTAACATTACACTCATTCGACCATCATATAAGCAAATTTAACATCTAAACAACACCTTCCAAAAGCTAGCAAATTATCATAATTTAACAAATTGCGAATGCACATATGTTCAATAATTCATGAATTTAAACCATGGGTTATCTATACAATGCACTTATCCATTTAATTTCATAAACAATTACATAAAAATCACATTAACATACCTTTGATTTATGAAATAACCATGGCCGAATGCCTTGGCTTCTTCTTCTAATTTTCTTTCACTAGTTACGGCAATGGGGAAAAGAAAGATGAACATGCATTGTTTTTTTTTTATCACTCTTTTCTTAATTATTTATTCTTTATGACATAAAATAAAGCCATTAATTATTATAATGCTAAAATAAAATGTACCTATTATCTATCAACCATCATTATGGCCGGCCACTATATTAAAAGTGGTCCATTTGACATGCAGTCCCCCATGTCTATAATTCATGCATTATTTGGCCACTTTAAAATTCACCTATCACATTTTCAAGTCTTATCACATGAGTTATTTCTTATAAATTAACACCTAATTGATAAAATCAAGGCACGAAATATTCACACATACTAATTCCACATACAATAAGCACAGAAAATAACATCTAATTATGTTTGTGACTCGGTTTTGTGGTCCCGAAACCACTTTCTAACTAGGGTCAAATTAGGGCTGTCACAGACCCGATCTTACTTATGATGAGGAACTAGTTGAAATTATAGCTCGCAAGGAAAAAGTCTTAAGAAACAAGAGAATTCATTTAGTCAAAGTATTGTGGTGAAACCACAAAACCAGTGAAAGCCACTTGGGAGAGAGAAGAAGGATGACACATCGATACCCTTATCTGTTCTGATATAAGTAATTTCAAGGATAAAATTCCTTAAGATAGGGAGAGTTGTAACATCTCGAAATAGGGCCTAAGAGTTTAGGGCCTAAAGAGCTAAGATCATTGCTATAGGGCAAGAGTGAAAGTAGGGGCTAACTATAAAAAAAATAGGAGTAGCCAAAGGGCAATTATACCAAAGTTAGGAAGTCAACTTATTTTCCTCTTCACAACACCACTCATGCACGTAACTCTTTCCTATGTCTACTAAAGCATCCTAAGAACATCAAAATATTTAGTGCCTATAAATTAAGCTTTTTTTATTAAAAATTCCATATTCTTTTGAACGACAAAACTCTCCTAAATTTCTTCATTGATTACTTGTTTCTCTTGTTGTCAAGTTTCTACAAAAACAAGAATCCAACACTTAGATCTTGAGATTGAAGGTAAGACAATGTTTCTCTATTAGGTTAGACGTATAGAAGTAACTAAGAAAGTTCGCAACAAAGGAAACTAGGTTCACCAAAAAGACTAGCATGTGTGATAATCAAAACTGATAAAATGATATATTCATACTTGAATTTTAAGTATATGAATTTAATCCAAGCCTAGTTTGATGTTTCCTTAATTTACAAGTTCATGTTTAATTATTTAATTTCTATTAGAGTGTTCGCCATAAGCAAAAACATGAGATAATCAAAACTAACTAACTAACTAACTTATACAGAGTTGGCCAAAGTTACTACAAAGTGATAGGGTTGTCGAATTGTACAAAGTGCAAACCCTAACAATTGGCAAATTGCTACCTGCAAACCCTTAATAGTTAATGAAACATGGAAAAGGAGAGACCTGTGAAACGTGTTCACAGAATCTAAATGCGTAAAGGTTGTTCACGAGACTTACCTGATTAAGGATACTTACTCTACGAAGACTTAGAATGTGTGAGCTATGCAAGGTGCGAACCCCGATGCCTAATAGTTGAATTACTGTGTTTTGCAAGGTGTATGTTTTGCATGTCCTAGGGTTTCGCATATTACTACTCTTGCGTACCTTGAAGCAAGTGATGAGAGTTCATGAGCTTTTGTTTTCTTAAATTTGAATTTGTTTTGTGCGGTGTGTTGGAAGTCCGATTAGTATTCGGCCAGAAAGTCATTTAGGTGGCTAATATGGCATTCCATAGCTCAGGTCCAGCGACCAGATCGGGTATAGGGTGTTACAAGTATTTTTATCCGAGATGGGTTTGGGCAAAATTTTAAGCCCATTTTTCAGGTCAGGCCCAGGCCTAGAAATTGACCCTAAAATTCTATTAAGGCTCAACCTGAACCCGACCCGGCCCAACTCATGATCACCTTTAATTTGAAGGTACTAGTACCACATTTAACAATTTTAAATTAAAGGAACCACATTGATAAACATGGTAAACATCATGGACTATTTATGACATTATTCCCGAATGAAAATACCTTTGTCTTTCCTACTTTAAGTAATCTATTATGGGAATAGCATATATTAGGTTGATCCTAAAATATATAGTTTTTAGATACCAATAAAATAATGTCACATCATCAAATTTTAAAGACATACAAATATTATTTTACACTCAATCACATATGATATCATCTCTAATTTAATTTAATTTTAATTAAAATAATTAAAATTTTGGGTGAAAAACGTTGAAATTAAATGCCCAAAAAAATACAACCAAAAATAAATAAAATTTGAAAGTGCTTAAATCAGTAGTTAAAAATTAAAAAATTTTGATAAAAAAATCATAAGCACAAATTGAAAAGAAAACACACTAAAATTAACCATTAAAAATCTAGAAAAAAAACCAACCACCAGTAAAAAATTAAAATTTGAAAAATTATATTTATCAAATTCTGAAATTCCATTAAAAATTTAAAAAATTAAGATAAAAACTTAAAATTAAAAAAGAAAATTAAAGAAAAATTACTTGCTTGGAAATTAAAAGAAGTAAAAAGAATTGATTGTATACAAATAAAACATGATTTGAAAGTAAAGAAATAAAAGACGACTAAATTTAAAAAAAAATTTAAAATGATTTAAAAATTATAAATTAAGAAAATATGTTTGTTTATTTATTAAAATTATAATTTGTTAAGTAATTTAATTAAAATTAAATTAAGGTAGAAAAATATTAAATATGAATGAATGTAGGATAAATACATTTTTAAAAACATTAGTGTTATATATTTTAAGATATTTTAATATAATTTATCCCAGTTATGATATTTGGTTTTATGGTAGAGGCAATGACATCTTCATCCCTTCATTTTCATAGCATCAACAACCATTTACAGTCGCATGAACGAATATGATTGGAAATAACTGAGGATTACTAAATCAAATTAAATAGGTTATATCATGTTTTAATTATTTAAATCAGGCTAATAACAAAATATATACTGATAGAAAAGAAAAAAAAACAACTAAAAGACAATCATGAGATAGATAAAAATATGTTGTTATCACTCAATCGTAATTCAAATACACATCTAGTTTAAAATTATTAACGATGGCCCTACATTCTTATCCAAAATCCTCACCACTTTATGATATAATTAATTAATAATATTTATTGGTTTTGAAGAAAAAACCAATTTTCTAATATACAAGTGTATTAACATAAATCATTTAAATATAAATTAAATTTTAATAAAATAAATTTACTTTTAACTTTTTCTTTCGAGCTACTTGAATACGAATATTAAATTGATTTATGTTAACATATGGAGTGTGGATTAGAGTTGTTCATGAGTATGATCGAACTGTTGTCCGATTCTAAAAAACAAGTTCAAGCTCGCTTCAAGGTCAACTATGCCTGTTGATTTGTTTTGTTGTTTAAAAATTAACAAAAATATTAAATATTTATATTAATATATATTTATAATTAAATTTAAATTTTAAAATATTATTTATTATTTAAACTGAACTCAAGCCGAACAGGCCCGACTTAAGACATAAAATTCCTTTTTCAAATTCAACTCATTGACAAGTCTAAGGTTAATCTTTTTTTCTAAATTGGTCATGATAGTTTATTTAAATGTTTTTTTATATTTTAGTAAATAGAGTTAAAATTAATTTATTATAAAAAAAAGTTATCTACAGTAGAAAAATTTATATATAAAAAAAGTACATGAGAAATTAACTAAAGCACATCAAATTAAAACGAATAGGGTATAAATATATACACACTAATTATTAACGTGGAAAAAACTCAATGCCACAATTTCTCTCGAAAAAAAAAAAACGATCATTTTCTTACTACAATGAATTAAAGAAGGCAGCCCCAAATATGAAGAGGATTAAGCGCATTATAGACCCCAAGTACATTCGTCAGCCTTTTTGGACCAGCACTTGGGCTAAAGAAAATGCTGAACTTACTAAAATTAACCATCAACTCATTAGTTGTGAGAATACTGTTTGTGCTTCTAAATTCTACCTCTTTTGAATCATCAGCGTACAAAAAATAGATATCGTTGGACCACCACCATAAACCTTACCTCCATTAACAATACAAGTCCTTCCGCGCATAAAAGAAATACATATGGTGAAATGTATCGCTTTGTCAAAGAAATCAGTTCCATTTTCATCCCACAAGTAGGTAATATTTGTAACGCAAAGCATAATAAAATTCGTCCAAGTAGGATTAAAACCCAAAGCAAGCATAATCGCCTTTAAAAAGCATCAGCTAATATCGATTTTCATAGAAATTTCACTCGAAAATCCTTCCATTTTATAAATTAATTCAAAAGTCACTACCACAGTATTCATAATAAACCTACCTGAACCAAATGCAGACTGATTCTTAGAAACAACATGTCCCTATTCACCAAGGCTTTTGACATTATCTTATAAATAACATTGTATAAAGAAATGGGGCGCAAATCTTTAAGAGGCGTAGGAAGGCTTACTTTTGGACTTAGCATTATAAGAGTATGTGAGAGTACTTGGGAAAGCACCCCTACTCAACTAGCTTTGACAAATTGCTATTACATCCTCTCCACTAATATTCCAAAAGCCAAATTGAGTCTATAAAGACTTGGCAATTTGTACGAATGCATCAAACAAATTGTCACCTTAAACTCATCAGCATCCAATGGTGTCGTCAACATTACATTGTCCTCAGACAATAGTGAAGCATTACATCAAATTAAGCTAAAATCAAGCAAGCGTGACATATAATTAATGAGCAATCGAAATGTAAAAACCAAGAGATGTTAATGGGACCTGCATGCAAAAGTTTGGGGTTAGGGTTGGGAAAAAACGGGACTATGTTACGAACCTTGAGTCAAATTATCAATATGTAGGGAAATATGTCGAGCCAATGAGACCATGCCTCGCAATGTCTCTAGACATGCTCTCTTGCATCCAATTTTTGCTTCAAAGTTTGATGTCTCAAGACAAGGGTATCATGTCTTGAGACAATGTCCCCTATGTCTTGAGATAATACCTTATGTCTTAAGGCACTAGACTAATATTAGTATGCAAGTAAATTACAACATAAACCCATGCATATACTATAACACCCCACACCCAACCCGGCCGCCGGATTCGAATGTATAATGTTTATCCGGATCCAGTTGAGTGGGGCGTAGCCACACAGTCCCTTATGTCGTCTCGAAATTGCCAATAATTGAGTGGAGAAAAAAAAACTCAACACTCCCTTACTCCAGCAAAGTCAACACTTCTATAGTCATATGCTTACAAATAACATAAGTAGTGGTGAGTACTCACTAATCTTATGGCATGCCATATATATCCAATGGATCTACAATGCAATGTTGCCAATATAACCAAACACACCGGGCATAAACACTAATATTTAAGCACTTAATTCAGGATATAAAAATTTAATTTAAAGCATGTCACTTAGCAATTTTAACATCAACATAGATAAACTCAATAAGTGTCTTTGTCTATAGATCTAAAACCAACTATAAAATCATCAAGTGTCGTAATATACAGTAATCCATGCTCCTATTATGAATCAATACAATTCAAATCAACCATATCAAACACTCTATTCACATTTTCCATAAATCATTTACAAATATGTTTTCATAAAATTAAAATCAATTTTGAAATCTAAACCATTTGAGATACAATTGAATCACCAGGAACACAATTCAAAACCTCAATTCAGAATGTAAATAGGCATGTTTGCCAAATGCCTTTAAAAACTACTCACATTCACATTTTGCTTCTCAAGCCAAAGTGTATCAAGTAGCTGTGTTTGGACCTCAATTCTGATTAGTAATGGCCCCTCCTCGATGTGGATCTTAAACAGAGGTAAAATACATGTTACAATTTATCATTAACAACAAGAAAATTGAAAAATCATGAACTACACAAATCTGAAACGACTCTCTAATCTACCTTATCGAAAACTGATGATCTAGCCGAAACACAAATTTCAGCCCCAAATGACCTTCTTTGCACTAAAAATCATTTCTAAACATCATTCCTAATCTATCAATACAAAGCCTAAATATCAATTTCACCAAACAATCTGTTTCATAATTTTCCAGAAAATCAACTCATTTTCTTAGTTAAAAAAAGGAATTTGTCAAAATTGATCAACCAAACAAGTTCGATCTTTTGTTTTCTGATAAAAAATCTCTTAGTAAACATGATTTGAGCTTAAATATCCATTTAAACTTGGATTTTAACTCAAAACAATGAATTCACCATTGATGAATCTCATGTTCAAGAGCTAAGAGATCAAGATTTGAAAAATAATTTTAATCAAATTAGATCGAAAATAATGATTAAAAACAACCTTAGAATGAATTTAGAGTTGAGAAAATACCTTCAATCGATCTGGAATCACCAATATTGAAGATTGGATCAAGATCTTTGAAGAACTCGAATGAGTTATTTTCCCAACTTTAGAAATCTTTTCTGGAGAATTTTGAAAGAATAAAAGATGAGATCTAATATTTGATATGTGGACTTCGAAAATGAAAAAGAAAAATGAGAGAAAATGCTTAGAAATCGGGTGAGAATTGTGTGTGAAGTGAGGAGGTTGCAACATTTTTGAACTGAAGAACCCCACCTGATTTCCAAAATTTGGGGAAATTGCCATCAAGCCACTCCCACAATTCCCTTGTTATACTAAATAATCATTTCCCTCCAAAATTATGAAAATATGGATAATTTGACATAGAACCACTCAAATATTTCCCTTATTTTGCAAAATGGTCCTATGTAATTAATATTTTAAATTCTCTCAATTAAACTCTCCATTTTAATTTATTTTTCAATTCTAATTTGACCCAAAATATTTATTTTACCCAAAAATTATTTAAAACTATAAAATTAATTTTTCTAAAATATTTTTATTTTCCGGAATATTATTTCTTGATTTTGAAATGAAATTAAGCTAACTAACTAATAATAAAAAAATTTACTAATAAACCCGATTAGCTCCTATTTCACGAGGAATCAAGCAAACATACCCAAAACTACTAGACCTATTTTTAGGGCCTTAAATTGCCAAAACAACTCAAGCTATCTTATTTCATAAACACAGAATTTAGTTCATAATTATCAATCAATTCAATTTAAACATCAATCATGCTCACACATATGCATTCGTAATGTTTAGGATCCAGTTCATCATATTACGGGGTTATGTAGGGTTAAACTTAGAGTTAGGATTCGAATCCAACTCAATTGTCAAATTTCAACAGTGTCTCGAGATAGATCTTATTTTATTTTTGAAAATTTTAACTTCGATGTCAATATGTCTCGAGACACTAGTGTCTCGAGACCAACCTTCCCTGTTCTTTTATTTTAGCTTCGATGTTTGGATGTCTCTAGGTAAGGAGTTATTGTCTTGAGACTTGAAACAAGGTAAAACTAATTTAGTTTTGATGTACTCTTGTCTCAAAGCAGAGACCACTCTATTTCGGGACATAAATGAGGTTGTCTCAAGACTAACTTGATAAGTATTAAAATATCAAAGATTGAGAAATGAAAGAAAGCATTGAAAGATAGATTTGATGAAAAATGTAAGGAAAGAGCTAGACGAAGTTGTCCAGGATGGTTAGATCATAAGAGAAAGAGAACATGATACTAATACCATCAACAAAGCCACTTACCCCTTATATTTTCTATAAAAAAAATAGTTAGAATTATATATCAAACTTTTTCAACTATTTTATTAAAAAATATATTTTTATAAAATTATTAGAATTATTTAAATATTTTTTATAATTTTATGAGTTTTTAAATTCTTTATAATTTTTATTTTTAAATTTTTTAACTTCTTAATTAATTATCGGTGTGACATATAAAATAAAATAATATCACGTCAACAATTAATATATGTGATATGTCATGTGACATCTACGTCAACAAATTAACAATATTGTTAACTTCCATCCAATTTTGACCAAATTGACATGATAAATGTTCGATGGAGCAGAAAAAAAAAAAAAAAAGATTAAGATGAACTTTTTATAGTTTGAGAGTAAAAAAAGTAAATTTACCAATATTTAATAGAACAAGCCCTTGAAATATCTCTAAATCTTTTACATCAAATTGAGCCCTTCAATTCACAAAATTCATCAATTGAGCCTTTTCACTGTTATATTTAGTAGTTGACTGTTAAATCCTAACGTGACGTGATTGTTAACAGTTATACAATTAAAATTAATTGTTAACAGTTATACAATTAAAATTAATCATCACAATGCTAACATGACAATACCCTATTAACAATGATTACTGACATGACAATATCACATAAAAAAATTCAATAAAAATGAAAATAAAGAAAGAAATAATGAATTATTAAAAGAATTAAGTCCAAAATAAACCTAATCAAACTAATGCTCAATTTCATTTCAATATGAATATCCATTTGTTGGTTTAGGTTGATTTTGACATTGTTTTTAAGATCATAATCCTTTTGAAAATTATTAAGTTGAAAAATATTTTAAAATTATATATAATATTACTTTTCTTACTATTTCACAAATATCTTTTTTTTTAAAAAAGTTTTTTAAGTTGTTGCTGTTGGTTCTTTTTGAAATCTAATTTGGGTCATTTTCAACCACTGTGGACTTTCAATGCAAGATGTAAAGTTGCAATTTTGAAACATACACTTGTTATTATGGTCAAACATATGCATAAAAAGTGAGATATATAATAAATTTGTTTAACACATCCTGGAATTCATTAATAAACTTCATATTCCCATTACAATCCTAGCCGGTTTTCCAGTGTACTCTAAAACCACAAATTGCACAAAATTGGTAACGAAATACATGTAGTCAGGATTTCATCTTCTCAAATACAGCAATAATGAAACCATTAACAGAGATTAGGTTCACTTCTTGGTTCTTTTAAAGGGTTTGGTTACACTTAATAAGGTCGAAACTTCCGAGCAGCTCTCAACTGTTGAATCCGCTTTTTATCCTGCTCAAATTTGCTCTGGAGTATCATAAGTTCTGCAAGGGAAAATTTATGTAAATCATTCATGTCACCCTTATATTTAAAAAAAAATCACTACTACATGCTACCAAACATGCATATATAACAAGAACATTCTTGCATCATAGAGATTGCTGAAAGCATAGCAATAAAGAAAAGGTCATTTGGGGCTTCGGATCCTCCCCAGTTCTATCCAATATAAATATAAATTTAATCACTATCAAGAAAGTATTACTTTCAAATTAATAAATAGGTCCTACACATGTGAACAATGATTATTAGTATATCAAAGAATAATGGGAAAAAATAACTGACAATCTCAACTCTATTCTGAGCTGCATTAACTTGTTTAATAGATGGGAGATTGCTAAAGCAAAGTTAACGACTTGGTTAGTGATTCTCCTTTCTCACTGTCACTTGATTAGAGCCCTACTAGTGCTTGGCTGCTTGCAAGTACCCATCAATGTCCTCTTGCCAGATATGTTACTCTAATTCAGATGTGAGTGTTAGATACGAGCATGTGTTCAACACAGATATGATAATTTTTTCTAAATTACTCTATGTATTTGTAGGATCATATCCCCAGACCTAAGCCAGAATATGTGCTGGTTCCCTGGCACAAATAATATTTGACCAACGATACTCCACACAATATTGTGAATTCATTAAGCTGAAAAGAAAACTGTAAAAATAAGTGCAACAAGCAGCAGCTAATCCTAACATCAACATCCTGCAACATAATTAATCACAGCTTAAGAACCCCTCCCCCAAAAAAAAAAAAAAAAAAAAAGGTCACAATAAACTCAATAGTGACATCTTGGTAAAATAAAAAAGATAGATAACATCAAATATATTCATACCACTCCTCTGGGCTTCTCTTTTTTGAAAGCGGTAGAAATCAAAGACCTCTTTGCTCTTCTTCTTAGCTAATTTCTCCTCCACAGCAGTCTGGGAAACAGAGCCTACTGTAGTTCCACTTTCAGTGTCTGTGGTCTTTTTCCTTCCTTTATGATGTTCAACAAGTATCCATCCCCCTTCTGTAAGACGAGCTTCTTTTTCTTTTCTTTCCTGTATCACCACAAGGACCAAAATAATAAATAACAAGCAACTGCAACTCCGTTTAGGAAAAAGGGGCAGGGGAAAGAAGAGCATTTATTTGTCAAGGGTGTGGTGAGCAATACAGACATTAAAGCCCTTATTCATGAGGCAAGGACGCAAAAATATGCTTGGGTACCTATGCACGTACCAGTGCATACAGAATAAGCTAAAGATGTATACTTACAATAATCCAATAAAACAAGCAAAATTTCCTTTCTTTTGTTAGCCTATATGCGTGATTCTCTAAAAGTCTCATGTTTATTGTTGAATATTCAAACATCAAGAGGTAGAGTTTGATGCTGTCTCCCTATAATTCTATTATTACTATTACAGGTACAGTTAATGGGAAAAAAAATTAAAATTAAGATAATCTCAATTATACAGCCTTTTATTTATGTACCTTTCATCTACTGCCTTATAAAGAGGCACATTGGCACACCAAGATCATACCTGATCAAATATGCCTTATAAAGAGTTTGAAGTGCATTTTTGTTGTCTAAAACTATGGTGAACTCCTTAACAAAACCAGTGGTCTTATGATTCAATACGGGTGCCAAGAGGAAAAATACCCGTTCAAGTTTTGCCTCTTGCTCAATTATAAACTCGTCAATCCTTTGTTGCAGTACCTTCAAGCCAGGCCTACTTCGGTGGTAGTCTGTAAGCCATTCTGCAGTTTAAGAAAACTTGTCCGTCAACTGGCTATAAAATGAAAAACTTGTCTATCAACCAACAACCTTAAAATAAACAATAAAACTAAAACCCAGATAAGAAAAGGCTTGCTAACTCATTAAAAAAAAAAAAAAAAAAACTGATTTTAGCTACAAGCTCGACAATTTCTATACCAAGTACTGTGACGCAAATCCTAAACAAAAAAGGAAATAAAGACTTAAACTAATAAGTTTTAGAGCAAAATTAAAAAAAATATATATGCCTCAATGTGACGGAAAACAATATTGCTGCAGAAGTTTCTCTCTACTATAATACCAAAAGCTTAAAATATTTAAAGGAAAGTCACCAGTTTCATACTTTTCATGCCTTTTGAGCAGTCGTCATCTCCCGAAGGTATTTCATAAACTTCATCCTGATTAGCTCCTTTACTCGTTTCCAACAATTGCCCCTTTGATTTCCTTTTTCTGTCTTTTCTAAATTTTTCTACAAGAAAAAAACCCGAAAATGATTATATAACATCAAAGCGCAATTCAAATAATAGAGTTGATGAAATTCCAAATAAACCAAACAAAACCCATCACTCATTTACAACTTTTTAGTCTTGCTTTCAGAATGTATCAAACCATGGAGTCTGCAATTGCAATGTCAGAGTTGATGAAATTTTAAATAAACCAAACAAAACCAACCACTTATTTACTACATTTAGTCTTCCATTCAGTATGTATCAACCATGGAATCAGCAAATAAAATATTATAGTTCACGAAATTTTAAATAAACCAAGCAAACCCATCACTTATTCACAACTTTTAGTCTTTCTTTCAGAATGTATCGGCCATGTAGTCTGCAATGTTAGAGTTGACGAAATTATAAACCAAAAAAAAAAAAAAAAAAAAACCATCAATTATTTACAAGTGGCAACTTTTAATCTTGCTTTAAGAAGTATCAGCCATGAAGCCTTTGATCTTACTCTCACCATTTAAATATATATTTTTTAAAAAATAAAGTCTCACCTTGAAGATGAACTTCATTCCCGTCAACAGGCTTATCAACAATTCCAACGCTAGCATTGATTTTCTCTTTGCTTTTTCTTTTCTTCTTGCTTAATTTATCCTTTTTCTTCCCTTGTTTTGTTGCAACTAAATTCTCCGCTGAAACCAACGGCACACAAAGCAAACCCATTGCAACAGAGTTAATTTCATATATGCAAATATCATTTGAAGACAAATCAGTAGAAAAAAAAAGTTCCATTGATATTTACTCATTTGAGCAGCTTCGGCAACACAAACAGCATTAGCCTTGTCTTTACTGGTCTTCTTATTCATGGTACTTCTTCAAATAACCAATTCTATTCCGGGCTTAAAAATTGCTACTACAATGGTGAAAGAAGATAAAAGAGGGTAGAAAAACTGGATAGAGCTTAAAATAGCTGCGACAATGGTGAAGAAGAAGGTAGAAATAGCAGAGAAAAGGGTATCTTTCTAATTATCTATTAGGGCAATAAGCTAAGAGTTGGGCTTTTTATTTGGGTTTAGATAGTTCAAAACTATAAACTTGGACCTAAATATATTAAACCCGAAAGCCTCAGACAACCCTAACTCCGCAAGCCACGGGTCCAAATTATTACAAATATGTGAATAAAGCAAGGAGTTCAAATTTCATCAAATTGTTTCAATCCTTTCCCTCGGGCTCCCACCATGACTCTAGAAATCGAAGCTCGAGAGTACGTTTCCCTTCTATGCTTTTGCTGTTTTCTTGTTTTCCGGTTCTGGGTAATGCTCAAGATACTGACATCAATTTCTAACTCCTGTTTGTTTTGGTTATTACAATTTTTTTTCTTCTTCTTTTGGGTCAGCGTTATTAAGATTGTGCTCCAATTTTGCAAAGAAAATTCCTTGCATCAAACGTTTCAAACGCTACAGAACGAGTGTCAGGTTTCTCTGAATACTGTAGATAGCATCGAGACGTTTGTTGCTGATATTAACAGTGGAAGATGGGATGCCATTTTGCCTCAAGTGGCTCAACTTAAGCTCCCAAGGAATAAACTGGAGGACTTATATGAGCAGGTTTGGACTCTTATCTTCCATTACTCTGGAAACTAGTTTTTCATACACATTGCTTTTTAATTCTTTATATGAATGAAATTTAGGGTGATTTTTGATGTTTCTTTCGCTAGATGCTTCTTACTTCCTCCAAATAATGAGAAAAAAATGTCGGTGTTTTACTTTTTTAAAATATAATTGCATGATTTTGTTTTCTGTATAGAACAATTACGTTAGAATTGGATTGGTTGTTTTTCTTTGTAAGTTTTTTCTTTTTCTTTTTTAGTTCTTGTCTACTCATAATGCACCCAACCCTATCTAAATTAACTCACTGAATGAAGATATTACACCCCTATGCTCTCTTATGCTCACAACCTTCAAGAGTCTTTCGGCTGTATGTATGGGATCTGAGTTACTACTTAGTTGCCTTTTTCCTCTATAAGTTACAACAACATTTAAGAACTCAAATGCAAGTTGTAAAGTAACAGTCTAGCTGCCATCTATCAATTTTATTGCTTCATATAGTAGCTTCTTGGGATGTAAAATATAAGTAGTACTCAAGTGTAGTGTTGTCTAGACATGCGCCTAGGCGTGCTTGCACCTTATGGCTCAGCATTGGACAAGGAAAACGTCTCATTCCCTTTTGGGCAAGGCCAATTTAATCGGGCGCACGCTTGGTGAGCCTTGGTGCGCTTTCTTGTAAGGAAAAAGGCATACAACAGAAAAAGCCCATCTCATTGAAGTTCTCTTTAATTTCCTTTCTTTTTAACTTTTTTTATTAGATATACCTTTACTAGGAAGAAAGGGATGGTATTGAACTCTATACTTCTAAGTGTTCGAGCATTCAAAAACAGACACGGACATAAGAAAATCATGTCTATTGACCAATAAAAATTGCATATTTTGTAGATATAGATCACACTTCAGAGTTTATTACACATCTTATGCTATATATAAATATATATAGGCACAGAAAAACGAAACATATACATGCTGCACACTTAATTTGGGTTAGTGCTTTTCTTATGCCTTGTGCATGGAGCAAAATAAGGGTTCAAGTGCCTAGAGTGCACCTTGCACCCTTGAAAACACTGCTAAAATGGAAAAAGCAATGGTCTAATGCAGCTATAATTATGTTGTTGAAGTTATAGTGTTGTGTGGTTGAGGTATTTGAATGGTTACTGATAATCATTATGATTAGAAGGAGTTTGTGATGCTGCAAGCCTGCAATGCATTTTGATTAGAGAGGGTATTGCTTACTAAGGCTAAGAACTCATTTCAGGGTGTACAAACTTCCAAAGAAGGCTTATTTTCATCATGATTATATGTCTATTCTTTTTCTTTTACCTAAGATTGAAGTTTGTACCTTAGTTCAGTGGAAAAAGGAATCTTGAGCTGCGGTTGCGCTTTGTGGGGATTCCTTGTGAGTGTGACATTATCTTAACTGATATGATGATCACTCCCTTCTTTCTTTTGTTTGAACTTGATGTTTCAAGTAGTTTTAGTCTATCCTCTTGTCAGGTCTCTAAGTCGAAAGTTAATGGTCTATGGCAATTTACTTTCTTCTATAGTTTAGATGATTTTCATAGTTTAATCAGTTATGGAGTTTCCTTAAATTTTGTAATGTCTTGTCTTATTAGTCCTTAACTGGTTAGTGGTTACTCTATCTATGTATTTAGTGTTTTATGGTTCTTCTCTATTTTTGCAAATGAATTTCCTTACCTTATAGTGGAGTTTCTTGCAATAGTACACAGGTTTGACCGAAGAATTGGCTCTTTTAGTTTACTGAATTCAAGGTCAAATATAGGTTATACATATGTATAACTATCTATGCATTAGTATTATATATATACAAATATATACGTGCATAATTTATATCATAAATGTATTTTGACTCTTGATATCTTAAACAATAAAGGTCATCCGATCTCTAGCTCCAAAGATAAAATGGTCTTATTTTCCTTTATTCGACCACCATTCCATCATTTTAACTTATTTTTTCATGAGTTTTGCTACTTGATCTATAACACAGGTGTCATGTGATGTCAAAATAATAATAGGTTCTTGGTGTCTTGTCTGCACTTTTAACAAATTACAAAACCAATTGCAACCTTTTACATGCCATATTTTTTCTTCGTGTGGCTTGAACATGAGCTTAAGATGAATCTTTGTCATGATTGAGGTGTACATTAAAATCATTAGGTTACCACTCATTGTGGTCATCCTTTTTCAATTTCTTCATATTTATGTTCCATATTATATTTCCCATTTTTGCATTGCCTTCTGCAGATTGTATTAGAAATGATTGAACTAAGAGAGTTGGACACTGCACGTGCTATTTTGAGGCAAACCCAGGCAATGGGTGTTATGAAGCAAGAGCAACCTGAAAGATACTTGAGGCTTGAACATCTCCTTGTCAGAACTTATTTTGATCCAAATGAGGTAAAAAAAACTAGCTTTTGTGTCCTTATGTGTTGTTTCATTGTTATTTTTGTGATGATATGTTCCACTCATTTCTGAAACATGCAGTGTTGTTTTCTGTCAGAATAAGTTTTGAAAGCATAAGATTACCATGATTGCCATTTTTTAGAAAGATAATTATTTGGAGCCCAATGTTTGCCAGGATGTATAGGGCTAAAATCTTGTGAATTTAAAGCTATAGTTGTAGTATGTCTAACTGTCCAAGCAGACTAATGAAAAATTATTCAACCTTTCACTTCCTTTTTCCTCAGAATTCATGCTTCTTTAAGTGTGTGATGAGCTTGATTCAGTTTTAATTTCATTCAACATTTACGTCTCAACTTATCATTGCCACCATGCTGATTGTTCGTGTAGCATGAAATGGAAGTTGGATTGCCATGCTTGTATTGCTTTCCCTATTTCCTTTCCATCTTTATTTAAATAGTACAATTGTTCTTTGTCTCTCTTTTTTTCCCTTGTTTTATAGTGGAGCCAATTTTCATTCCTGTTTCCAGTAAGGTTTATGTCTTCTGTGTTATGTAACAGGCTTACCAGGATTCAACAAAAGAGAAACGTCGTGCACAGATTGCTCAAGGTTGTTTTTTCTCTTTATATCTTTAGTAATTGATTATTTCTCTGATAAATGCCGAAAGTGATTTAAAACGATATGTGTATGTCTCCGAAACTTATAGTAATTTAGGCTATAGATGGCAATTTGTAACAGCTTCTGCTACCCAAGGAAGAGGGGTTTAAATCATGCAAATTGCAACAGTGATGGCGTTGCTATTATAAATCCATTGTTTAGTTGCTGTGTATTAACCTAGTATTTGAATATATCTTTAGGTATGATTAATGTTTTATTGAGGCAAGCATACTCCTTTCATTGCAACTTTAAATCTTGGAAGTTCTCAGCTTCCAAAATACAAGACACAAGTACTCCTATAGGCGTAATTTTAGTCTGATGCCATTTTTGTAATATTTTCCTCAATAATGTAAAAATAAAAAAGAAGAAGAAAATGTACTGTAGTATTTAAACTCTATCAGGGTTTCTTTTGTCAAATTCCTCTAGTTCTTTTCATTAATTTGAGGATCTACATTTGTGTTCAGTCTAGGCAATACTAAACCAAGTCCTTTATGCAGTTAAGATTGAGTATAGCAAGTTGATCATTGTCAATGAACAGGACATATCATTGGACTTGTATTGTGTAAATGTTAATAGATTTGCAGATTTACATTGTAAATTTAATTCATTTTTAATATGCAAATTTCATACTTGAACAAACTTTACAAGTTGGATTAATGATTTATCCTTTTTAATTTCAGCCATTGCCGCAGAAGTGAGTGTCGTGCCACCTTCACGTTTAATGGCCTTGATTGGTCAGGCTCTAAAGTGGCAACAACATCAAGGTGCATTTTTGTTTAAATGTGAAGATGCTTCATTTATTAGTTTCTTGTTGGTTTGATACTTATAATTTCACTTTAACATCTATTGAGTTCTTTATTAGGACATCCATAGGGTTTGGGTTTTGAAATCATAACTTCATGAAGGAAAAATGGGTCAGTAATGGCAACTCAATCAAGCACAAAATAGCCATTTTTCTTTAATGCCAAATTTGTTCACATTCCAAACTTAATGA
This sequence comes from Gossypium anomalum, assembly GCA_025698475.1. NCBI lineage: Eukaryota > Viridiplantae > Streptophyta > Magnoliopsida > Malvales > Malvaceae > Gossypium > Gossypium anomalum. Next base: position 61,126,469 of record CM046968.1, on the reverse strand, counting down.
AGTTAAGAGTTGCAATGCTAGTAGAAGCACAAATATAGTCCTTTTGACCAGATTTTTAAAAGTGTGTACGAAGTGCACTTTTATGTATGACTCAACAAGAAGTGCTAAAGGATTGATGCGAGGGGTGATAGAAGGATGCTACACCTTTGAGGTGTGTTCCTTTTTAATTTGAGTGTGAATGCAATTCTTGCACCTAAAAGCAAAGTGTACAAATTATTCAAACATCAGAAGATTCAGAAAGTAACCATGGCCACTGAATACCTTATTTGTCCAAAATTTTGCTGGCTTGAAATGGAAAAGAACGATTTGTGGTAGTGGAAGGGAATAGGATCGGAGAAATAAAAAACAAATAAGAGAAGATGCCTAAAGGCATGAAGATCCAGAAAGTAATGGAATGTAAAACCAGTGGAGTTGTGGGAGAAAAGAGAAGAAGAAATAAAAGATAAATTTGAAGAGGAGAAAATTGTAAAATGAAGAAAGGGGTTGATCTTTTGGTTTTACTAACAAGTTTAGTACCCTAGTTATTCTTTCTAATGTATTGGATTTGGGTTTATGTTTCACTTTGACTGTTGGATAATCATTCATTATGTCCTTTTCAGGTTTGCTTCCTCCAGGAACACAGTTTGACTTATTTAGAGGAACAGCTGCTATGAAACAAGACATTGATGACATGCATCCAACGACGCTCTCGCATACAATCAAAGTAAGTTCAATGATCATGTGTTTTGAGATTCTATGCTACTTGCTTTTCTTGGTTTCTCTCCTTGAAGTCAGTTTTTTTTTTTTTTTGGCTATTAGTTTTCTGTAGATCTAACTTCATGTTCTCTTACACTTGGTGGGAATCCCAATTTGCTCTAGTGTTTAGTTTTTATTATTTTATTTTCTTTGATTTATGTATTTTCTTTGTTTCCAAGACGGGAAAATTTGGTATTTTCTTTATTTATTCAAAAGCCTCACAATCAGCTGAATTTATAGTGATGCCGATCATCAGGCAATCTTCATTCAGAAACGATGTTCATATTCTCTTGTGGTTTTTTGCAATGTCATATCTATTTTTTTTAAATTTTGATATGTCATATTAATCATCATAGGCATGTCACCTATAACTTTAATCATTGTTCTCCCTGAGAAGATTTTGCTTTTCATCTATGTTTTGGTATAGGAATAGATGATTTAACTCGTGAGTTCTAAGTTTAAAGGTGTTCAACTGTAGCAAAACATCTTTGAGTATTTTTGGGGCTCAAAACTGCCGGCAAGAGTAGAAATTATTGGGATAAAGGTCATATTTATCATCTTACTATATTGGAGCCTCCAATTTTACCACCCTACTTTTCTTGAGCTTCAATCTTAGTGTACAATTTGAGCACTTTACTACTAAGAAAACGATTTTGTCTCTTAATAAGATGATGTGGTAACTGTCTGAAGTAAAGTCTACCTAGTTAGACTAAATTAATATTAATTTTTGACGTGCCAAAAAAATTAATATAAGAATTAATAATCTTTCTTTATTTCCTTCTCTCTTTCCCTAAAATAGATTTTGATATTCTTCTTGTCAAAGAATGGCTTAAAATATTTATAATATTTTAATTGTATACTTTTTTTTCCATATATATATATATATTTTCTTTCATAAAGTCTTTTATCCTACTCTGTTATTTCAGAAAAAAATGAACTGCTTTGCTTGGAGCATAAGTGAGATAGAGTATATGTTGATAATTTGGTTATGCCTTGACTTGAGTTTATTTATATGTCGCTGATATTTTGTACTGTGAAACCTGCAAAATGGCTTTTAATTACCATTAAACATGAGCTTCATTTCAATTCAAGAAGGTGAATTGTTTTTTGCTATAGGTTTCTTGGAATGTGAAAGTTAGCCTTTATTTTATAACTATTCTTTCCTTAATTGTTTTCTGCCTTTATTTAATATAGTTAACTCATCATCCTTTTTTTTCTTGGCCTTGGTTGTTTTCCTACTGCAGTTTGGAAAGAAATGTCATGCAGAATGTGCTCGGTTCTCACCAGATGGGCAGTTTCTTGTTTCTTCTTCAGTTGATGGATTTATTGAGGTTTGATATCTTCAAAAAGGGCAAACTTTTCTATTAGTGTGAATTATATGGATGAACCTTTATTGTGTTTACTTTTTTATTGTTAAAAGGTCTGGGATTACATAAGTGGGAAGCTCAAGAAGGATCTTCAGTACCAGGCAGATGTGAGCACTTTGTTTCTTTTAAATTGTTTTATATCATTATTGTTTTCTTTGATTAGTGTTACCAAATGGAAGGACTACCACTGAAAGTGAAAACAACCAATTCCAATTTCACGATAGTTAATACTTTAATTGTTTGATTTTTGTTTGTATTTTTTTCTGGTCATTAGAAAATTCATTTCTAGGTTTGTGTTTGTCATTGGTACATAGTGGAAAGATTACTTTTTTTTGAGTTGCTTCCAGTTGTGTTTTTGATGTTTATACTATGATTGTTTTGAGGTTTGTTTATACCATTTTCTTTTCTTGGTCAATAGAAAAGGTATTCATCCAAGTGTTTCTCATTATTACTTTATGGAAGGATTAATTGCGTGGTTGCTTCTATTTGTTTTATCATGTATTGCAGCATCTTGATATATGCTGAATAATAATTTAAATTATGCATATAGGTTTTCTTCATTTATAGTGGAAACTAAAGAAGTATACAAAGATTAATTTTGACCGCTACTATTAGCATTAAAGCGTCTTATATATGCTTATGTAGAGTATGCTTATTTTGTTTCCTCTTGGCTGAAATTTTATGTCGTGTGAGAGTAAAATGAAGAAATGAGATTAGCTTTTTGATGGGGATTATTTTTGTGCTCAGATGAGCTTAATCCGGACATGATACAAGTCACTTGAATTCACTGATTATAAATGCAATGCTATTTCTTCTGTATATAACGTGTATGTCACTGGATGTATCTATCGTTTCACATTGTTATCTAATTTGCATCGGATCTGGAGCCTCATGTGTTTGTTGTTACTCATGCGTATCATTTCTTGCTTGGAAATCAAACAATCTCTTTGTCTTCACTTCAATGCAATTTGTTTGGACATGAGATTTTTTGTTTGGAGCATGTATACAGTTCTCATATCCCTGTTTATTGCCAAAATTGATTTTTCTTTCATCTTTATCCTGCTAAAATAAAGATGAAAGAAGATAATTCATTTTGAAATACACTGTGTGTGTTGTGGCAGCATTGTGAAATTATTTGGATTATAAATACATTGGACCTTTAGACTTCTCTTTCTGTAGAAACTAGCGACGAAATTGGAACTATTGATATTAGTAGGTAACGTGATATTATTGTGATGTATCACGGAAGTAGAAAATCATATATATATATATACATGCACAGAACATGGGCTAAAATTGATTCAGAATTGAAGTTCTAACAAGAATAGAATTCATGATTGTATAATCTCTAGCAATGATATAAAAATATGCTGTGGCTGCTGTAGGAATTACAATCAGTCATTAATCCCTTAAATATTTATGACTGAGACTTTGATTTCAATAAATGGCAAGCCCTTTGTAAGCTAAACTATGCAGTTAATGAAGCATGGCCCTTAACATTAAATGGAACTTCAAACCATTGGTAGAATAGCTATAATGTCTGTTTGATAACTTCTCATTTAAAAATTTTCCAGCATCCCATCTTGACTAAGAGTAGTTTTGTTCAAATATTTGATGTATCGCGCTGCAAAATTAACTTCTTCTTCGACTCTGTAAAAACTAATGAGTCTTTTATCATCACCTTAATCTGGTCAAAATGGTCTCTATGCTGAATTTGACCACTCAAAGTTGTTGTTTCTCAAGTTTTTACCGACGGGACTTCTAGGAGTAATGTTCCCTATGCACCTCTGCTAGGACAAGTCTAACCATAAAAACTTTGATTTCTTTGATTATTTTAGTGATCTTCACCCTTTAATGCTTAACCCTTCCCCTGCTTTGCTTTTAGTCCTTTTCTTGAGACGGTAAATCCTCAAAAGAAGACCTTCTTGCACGAGAAAAAAGATTCTTTGATTTTGTAACAAGTTTATTTCTAATGATTGCCACTAAAACTTGATTTTCCTTAAGTGTCTGTCTTTGGATTCAAGATCAAGTGCCACCAAAAGGAAGTGCCAAAGATTGATTCCGGATTTGTCTTTAGTGCCTCTATTGAAATTTTTATGAATGTGCTTGGTGCATTTTTAACCTAACTTCACTTTATAGAGCTCATAAATAGTCTTGGAGGTTGTCTTCCTTTTACCAAGACTCCTTAGTTTATATGGTGATAACCACTCACATCAAGTTTAGAGAGCAAATTATTTCGTATTTATCAAGCATAGTTTCGAAACAAAGGGATTATATCTGATAGTCGTACCTTTGTTGTTGGGTTGACTATTACACATCCATTAGGAACCATCATTCTTATGACTACTTTGGCTGGAAAAGTACATTAGGGCATTTAATCCTGGCCCGTGGTTAAAAAAGAATATCATCTAACCTAGACATTAAAAAAAATTAAAAGGTGACATTCTAATCACATGATAATAAATAATGTAATTGAATGTCAGTACTAACTATAGGCAATTAAAAAACAAACATAAGATAAACTGACAAAATAAACAATTTAGTTAAGTTATAGGACGCTTGTCTGTAGGCATCTTTTAGCTTGAATTTTTTTGTTCCACGTCATTTGGGTTGGATAGCTTGAGTAAACTGCTAATTGAGCTAAACCCTGCTCATAATCATTATTGCAGTTAAAGCATATTGGAAAACTGTTTAGATACTAGTTAGTTTTATCTGAACAGATTATGAAGATGGGTTTCCGGGTGTTCAAATTATAGATGCAGATAGTTCTTATGGAAAGCCCTAATCTAGATGGGTCTTGGGAGAGACAGTTAGCACATGGAGTCCTGGTCTAATTGCCCCATGTCTCTGTTAGCCAGTGCAAAGTCGTGATGAGGTTGTCTTAAACAAAGTCATGTTCTGTAAATTGATTGGTTCTGTGACCTCGTGTTTGTTGATGTTAACTATGACTCTGAGAATCATGCTTTGATTCAGAGTTGAATGCAAATATACAAAGAGCAACCATAACTGCTGTTATGCATGCCCCTCACCAATGTTCAAGAGGATTGATTATTGTACTCCTTTTCTTATCCTTCTGTTACTTTTATGTTTATTCATTTTTTTTTAACATTTGTGCCATTACTGACATATCATCACAGGAAACTTTCATGATGCATGATGATCCTGTACTTTGTGTTGATTTTAGCAGAGACTCAGAGATGATTGCGTCTGGGTCACAAGATGGAAAGATAAAGGTAATTTTGTTGCATATGTGTGAACTTATGATCTAGTTTCTGTGCTCTAGACAATGAACAGTTTATTCCTAATCCTGTGCAATCTGTGTTTTATATCTGTCAATTATTTTTCATGTTGTCTAATGAAAAATGTTGTAAGAAGCCTGAAAGAATTAGTAGTTTATCAGATGATAAATATCAGTTCTACTTGGTATTTTAATGGTCGCTTGAGTTTTGCATTCAAGTTGGGTCCAAGGAATCTTATCTTTCAATGGTTTTAATATTTTCTGATCTTTAATTGTTACTTCCTTTGCTTTTCGTGTTTCCCTTGTTTTAAAGTGTTTTTCATTTGCTCAAAACTAGGGCTCAGCAAAAGTAAGTTGAAATCAACATAACTGATGATATTTGGTCAAGTCAGTTAGGTTGGCAAAGTTGGTTTTAAGGCTGGTTATGGTGGATTAAGTTGGTTGGTTATCAATTATGAAATGCATAATCAAACCAGCCTACTTAACCAACTTATAATAAACACAATATTATTTTAAAATGTTTTGGATATATTTATAAATGTAATAAATATATAATATATAAATAGTTAACCCAAATCCTAAGCCCAACCCAATTACCTATCCATTACATAAACCAACCCAACCTGTACATTTTTCTCTTTTTCAGTTTAATCGACTGAACCAACCACCTTCCATTTTAATATAAAAAGAAAATTTGGAAACTTCTTGCAGGTGGTTTTCATTTTGGTTCCAGTTAACAGATGCCTATAGGCACTAATTAAAGATGGTTAAATTACTGTTTTAAGAAAGACTTTTTGCTTGAAATTTCACCTAATTCAAGGGGGAGCAATGCTTTAATTACTAATTTCTTTTCTTAAATATCATCTTAACCAGTGCCACTAGGCATTGTTAACATTTCCCTTTTATTTTACTGGTCAAATGTTGGTTTGTGGAACTTTTTATATGGTCTATATTCATGGTAGGACTTAATCTTGTGAGCTTATCCCATGAACCTGATTGATGCTTGACGCTATACCTTTGATTGAAGCTAGTTGGAATTCTTGTTGGCATTCCAGTTTTGTCAATGTTGCAGCATTCCTTCTAAAACTGAGTGCCATTGATTTACAATTGGAATTTTATAGAAGTCATGCAGGTAAGATCTGATTCGCAACTTTTTTTCAGGTTTGGCGCATAAGGACAGGTCAATGCTTGCGCCGTCTTGAACGTGCACACTCTCAAGGTGTGACAAGTCTTGTCTTCTCTCGTGATGGAAGCCAGTTACTAAGTACATCTTTTGATAGTACTGCAAGGTTCTAATTCTCCTTTGTGTATACTCTTTTGTGTCCAATTTAAATTTTTGCATATGAAGCAAGCAGTTAAGTGTAGAACTATTTAGCTTTGTTTTCCCTTGGGATTAGTTTCTTTTCATTTGCTTCTTTTTTTTTTTTTCTTTTTATTCTGAAATTCTCATGCCTAGACTGTTTTGGTTGCTGAATTATTTTTTTTCATATCCATAGTTGTGACATGTTGACATTATATGCCAAATATGATATTGTCCGGTTGCTTCTTTCCACCCATTATTTCTTTTTTCTGGAGTGCAGAATCCATGGATTGAAATCTGGAAAGTTGCTCAAAGAATTTCGTGGGCATACATCTTATGTGAATGATGCCATTTTTACAGTTGATGGAAGTCGTGTTATTACTGCATCCAGTGACTGCACTGTCAAGGTAAATTCTCTATGCATGTATTTTGAAATATCAATCTTTTAATCATGTCTTTGGTGTCTAACTGGCCATGCTGCCTTTTGTAGGTGTGGGATGTAAAAACAACAGACTGCCTACAAACATTTAAACCACCACCTACGTTAAGGGTATTCTATTTCTCAATAAAATTGGCTTATATTTTACATAATTTATTTTGCTTTTTGCCTTTAAACCTTTGCTTTATACCTTTAAACCCTTGTTTTATACCTTTTGATTGGTAGGGTGGTGATGCTTCAGTGAATTCAGTTCATCTTTTCCCAAAAAATACAGATCATATTATTGTGTGCAATAAAACGTCGTCAATATACATCATGACACTTCAAGGACAGGTATGTTCTGAGGGAAATTTACTCCTGTTAATGTGATTTTACATTGATATGATTCACTTAAGCCTTTTCTTTCTCCATTTATTACATTGATGATTGCTCCATCTTTCTTCTCATCAAAGCAAATTCAATTCTTGGAGTTTTAATTGCGCCCCCATTGGAAATAACTTAAAATCATTGAGTTTTTTTTTTTTTTTAAATTATTATATAATGATTTCCTTTACCACCGCTGCTGATACTAGTTTTACCAACTCAACCTTTCCAACACAATATTTTACCGAATTCTAGGTTTCTCTACAACATAGTAAGCATCAGCTGTTCTAAGTCATAATGTGTCAAGCTATGGTTTGGAAATTTTGAGTAAAGGCAAAACTGAATTTGTAGTTCTGAACCTTCTAATATAGATTTCTAAGCCTAAACTAGTCAAATCTTTTACTGTGATAGTGAATGGAAAGAGGGTAAATGAGTGGTGATTTCCTTGATTAGCAGCGGCAATATTGGGTTTGCTTGTACTTAGGCTAAAATTCTTCTAACGCATCATCTTTTTTGTTCTATGCCAGTGGAATGGAAATGAACTCTTATGAGCATGCTTTACTTCCATAATGATTGCGGTGCAGGTTGTGAAAAGTTTCTCATCCGGTAAAAAGGAGGGTGGAGATTTTGTTGCTGCCTGTGTCTCACCAAAAGGTGAATGGATATACTGTGTAGGCGAGGACAGGTAATGCTTTAAAATATTCTTTTATGCAATAAATTTAGATTGTAAGATTAAGGGTCTAATCAACCTGTAAAGCCTCCTAGAGAAGGGAATCTCTTCAAGCACCTCTTATTTTGCATGATGAGAACAGGGTCGCAAAGTTTTAGCTTAGGAACTTGATGCGTTTATCAGTATTGTAATTCTGGTGGCAGCTAACTTTTGGTACAATGATAGACAGGAATGTGTTCAACATGGCTATGTCCAATTTTTTAAGTCTTTCCCAGTATATGTAGGTTTGGTCAAATCTCCATGCTCATGTCCAATATGTGTTAGATTCAAAGATTGGACATGGGTACTTCAAGAAAAATGATAAGATGGAGCAACATAGTTTTGACTTATGGTTGCGCTTAAATAATTCATTTACATAATTTATCGATTTCTCGAATGAAATATGCACCCTTTTTATTGATGAGAGCAATATCTCAGTTGTGAAGTTTGTGTGCGGTTATAATGTTACCAGCTTGGGTGTCTTATATAAGAAATTTATAATTAGCTGCCCCTTGATTAACAAGATTTCTCCCTTGCTGCTGATGATATGTAAATTACTTGGTTAACGATGGCTCTAAAGGCTATGTACTTTTCTCAATTTCTTTATCATATTTTTAACTTTCTTTTGATTTTATTTGTATTAATATCTGCAGGAATATGTACTGCTTCAGCTACCAAACAGGAAAACTAGAGCATCTAATGACAGTAAGCTCTCCGTTTGAGGCTATGTTCGCCTATTCTACACTTCTTTAAGTCTTCTCTTCCTCTTTTAAAATTCTAAACACAGTTGATTTCTTCTATCTAGTTCTCAACCCGAGTCCGGGTAAAATATTATGCATCTTAATATTCTACTGGTTAAAAAATTGAGCTATCATATTAATCTTGTAGTCTCAAACAACCTTGTGTAAAATTCTTTGTTATTCCGACTCACTTTTTTCTTAAAATGTTCTTATCCGAAGCATAGTTTTAACATGAGTATGAGGGGGTGGTTCTCCAAATACATAAAAGAACTTTTTAAAAATTTAGTCATATCAGAGACATACCTGTATATGACACTCATCCCTAATTCCTAGTAATACAACTAGAATTCACGTGGATTTCATATATTGGTCATATAAAATAGGATATGTTTGTAGAGTTTTGGTTCATGTTGAAACATATGATTAAAGTGTATGTTGGTTAAGGTTGTGTGTGTTGTTAATGGGGTGAATGACATTGACAGGTCCATGAAAAGGATGTAATAGGCATCACACATCATCCTCACAGGAATCTGGTAGCTACCTATGCTGAAGATTGCACCATGAAATTATGGAAGTCTTGAACTTCAATTATCAGATCTCTGGTAAGCTGTTGTAATCAACACTCTTTATGTCTGATATTTTATTCATGGCTTCAGTTCTGTAACTTACTATTTAGATAGAATGACTCTTCAATTTCATATGATCTTTAGCTGGACACTGGTTTTCTAATATTTAATACTGTGTTATTTGTATTCAAACCTGTGTCTATGTATCTAAGATTTTCCGAATGATATCTAATACTCATGTTTTGTCCTGTTCAAGCTGCAAAGTATTGGATTAAATGTAATTACTTGGGTAATAATTACATTTTATTGTGATTATAGATTCTAATTCCTTAACCGTGTTAGGCTTGTCTCACCGCTTGTTATTACATTATAATTCTTATGTCATGTTTGGTAGTATAAATTGTATTTATATAATTATATAATTTTAAAATTTTAAAATTTTATTATTATAAAAATTATTAATATTACTTTGGAAAAATTCTCCAAACAAGTAGAAAAAAAAAGCATAAAATCAAATTATTTATTGTAATATGTTAGTGAAAAAAAGTATTTAACAATACAATTATTATAAATAAAAAATAAAAACCTTACGGAGAATTTAATTACTTTTATATTTTAATTTGTTTGGTTATTTATTTTCATTGTGTATTAGTGATTGAGTAAGTATAAATAATGAATAATAAATAATATGTAATTTAGTTGACATTTTGTAATAAATGTTATTTGGTTTAGTTAATTATTTAGTAGATGAAATTCTCTCATTGAAAAATATTTAAATTTATTTAATTAGATTAATAAAATAATATATAATTATATTTCAAAAATAAAATATCTTAAATTGGAGCTTTATAATTTAATTAGATTTGAGTATAATTATAATTATCTCCTTTCTAAAAATTGAGATATTTATCTAACAATGTCACTCAAATTTATTTTTATAATTTGGTTAACCAACAGCTAGAATTATATAGTAATATTTTAAGAAGCACATTTGTTGAAGGGTTTAATACAAATGGTGTAGATTGTGCATAAGAGGAGCTCAATAAAAAAGATTCGACTACGTGTAGTCATCAACTCTACAATTATTTTGTTCATTTTCAAACTAATGTCCAATTTTGTTATAACAACATATTGAATCGATTAAATCTTACTGTATTAGTCTTCGAATAAATTTTATTTATTTTTTTGTCTAGATTTTTTATCCAAAGTTCAGGATTAAGCTTTAAACACTTGAAATCTCAAGTTTACCCTTTTTAGGGTTTTGAAGTAAAATTTGATTTTTTTTTTCTGATATAGAGATGTATTCATTATGTTTCCCAAGTTTATCCTATTAGTGTTTTAAAATAAAATTTGAACTTTTTCTTTCGTATAAGGATATATTTATTACAAGGGCATTTTTTACCTTAATTAGTAGTCAAGAGTTTGATCCTCGCTCTGGGTATAGAGCAGCTTTAAAACTTGTGGTTAGGCTTACAGAATACGAAAAAATTAGTTATTAGACTCACTTCAGTAAATACTTTGGAAAACTTAAAAAAATAAAAATGGTTGTAAATTGGATCTCCATATAGCTCCCATAACCCCAATAATTTATTTTCTTGAAATTCTTGTAACCCCTAAAAATTTATAAGGTAGCTTAATTATATTTATTTCAATTTTGTAACTTATGGTGGTTGAGGCTCTATAAATAGAAGGCATGTATAGGTTTTTTTAGATGTCCCAAGTGAAATCCTTTTATTTTTGTATTCTTCTCTTTTGTTCATTCTATATTTCTCTTTGTTTTATAATACATTATCAACATGATTTTATTAATGAGTAATAGATTCTTAGTTTGTGTCAAAATTTTGTTGGGCTCCAAGCATTGAAATTTAATTGTTTGGTTCAAAAATTGTGTGTGGCTGCTCGAGATTTGTTTGGGGATGACCATTTTCTCTTCACTGCAAAGAATGCTCATAGTCTCTATTTCTCATCCACAATTATCTAAGTAAGTCAAATAATTTTATTTTTGAAATTTGATTCGATTTCTATTAAGAAGTTAAATTTATATAACTCTCTATTTGCATCTCTATGAATTTATCAATCCCTTCTCGAATGTAATTATTGGGCTTTCTACGTGGAGGTATATATTTTTTTATAAAATTGATTAGTTTAGTTTTAATTTTGATTAAAATATATGATTGTTCTTATGTCTTCTTATCGATTATAAACGTGTATGATATGCAATGATTAGTTTAGAGTTCAAATGTAACACCCTAAACCCGGCCTGGATGTCCAGCCCAAATTTCGGGAGTTACATAATCAGTTATCAATTATCACACAACAACATAATAAAGTTAAACCATACTCTATAACCCATTTATCATAAAACGAACTAAATATATATTCTTCCAGATACATCCTAATTTAGTTACCGAAATCTTACATACTATTTAAAGAAAGGTAGGAGTTTGACCGAGCATCTGCTGCGCTGACTCGTTCAAGATTGGGGATCAATTGAAATCCAACCGAAACAAAATGAATTGTGAACTCAGTGCATAATTGAATTTAAATTATTCAATTCGTATTCATTTATAAAGTAGCTATATTCAGAGATCGATTCAGTACAGGACTATTTACAATTCAAGTTCAGAATAGATCAGTTGTATACAGATATTTCTCTATATGCAATTTCATATATATATATATATATATATATATATATCGCAGATCAAATTCAGATGCAGATATTCCTAAACCTCATTCGCTACACACCATCTTCGACCATCCCAACACACCATTAAGGACATTCAATGCCCATCCATCCCTACACATCGCGAAGTGTCTATTTGACACGTTTACAGTAACACAGCTTAGCTGCTGGATCATAATGCGTCACAACGCCAGAATTGAAACTATTCACATGATGGCTTAACCATTGATTCAGAGTAGGTTACTTCCTTCTTCACAACAACCCATGCATATGTAGATGTAACAGCCCATTTTTAGTCAAATCGGAACAGTGGTTTCGGGACCACAAATCTGAAGTTCAAATAATTATTTTATTATTATTTTAAAGTTTACAGCATGATAATATGACTGTGTTAAAATTTCGTTAAGAAATTTTATTGTTTGAATGCTTAATTTGATAAAAAGGACTAAATCGCGTAAAGTTAAAAAGTAGTGTTCTACGAGCTAGAAGTATTAAATGGCTATGAAATTAAAAAGTGGAGGTTCTTATGATGTAACTAGACCACTAATAGCATGATTGGACATTTATGTACATGGTTTAAGTAATTTTAATGGTTTAATAATAAGGTTAAAAAGGTAAATTAGTGAAATAATAAGTAAAATAATAAAATAACCAAAGCTATCATCTTTCTTCTCTAATTATTCCACCAAAAATTGAAATTTGAAGAAGCCACGGGAGTGTTTTAGGGTTCGGCCATTACATTGCTCAATTGGTGAGTGAATTTCGTCCCGTTTTTAATAATTTTTATGTTTTTGAGATCGTTGCAGCTTAGTCTAGCTAACCCAGGGACTATTTTGCAAAATTGTTAAAGGTTTAGGGTTTTTCCATTGATGAATCTATGTGTATTTTGATGTTAAATGGTAGAAAATGCATGGTTGTTGTTAGATAAATAACATTTGTTAAGTGATTTTTAGTGAAAAGTCCAATTAGGGATTAATTTGTGAAATGTGTAATTTTTATGGTTAACTTGTGAAATAAATAAAAAAATATGGGTTTCTAGGGACCTAATTGAAATTTATCTAGCATGGGTTTTGGTTGAATTGCATGAATTTGTAATTTTATAAATAATGACTAAATTGTAAAAATGTGAAATATTAGAGGCAAATGTGTAAAGTGGCTTTAAAGTGTATTTTGGACAAAATTGAATATAGATATTATTAAATAAACTAAATTTTATATTATATAGATCAAGAAAAGCAAAATATGGACTTAGATCATGGAAAGAACAAGGTTTTGGATTAATCGACTTGTTTCACCGTTTTTGCATTCAAGGTAAGTTTGTATGTAATAAGCCTTGTTTTAATTGTATTTTAAATACCTTAATATTGACTAAATTGTGAATTAAGACCTTGTGGACACATTCGACGAAGATTCGGCATTGAAAATCCTGGTTGAACCTTAGGAATAGAGTAGGATACAAATGACATGTCATTAGGGGTTACATTGAGTTGGCTTTGGGCCATGATACTGGCACTTCGGGTACGAGATTTATTTAGTTGGCTTTGGAACATGATATTGGCACTTCCGGTGCGAGATTTATTAATTTGGCTTTGGGCCATGATATTGGCACTTCCGGAGTGAGATTCATTGAGTTGGCTTCAGGCCATGATATTAGCGCTTAGGGTGCGAGACTTCCGAGTATCTGACTTATATTCCAAATGGTTCAATGGGTATATCGAAGATATGAAATGGTGAGAATAGATACGTAATAGTATAGGTATGTACGAAAACTATGTGAACATCGAATTTATGGAAGTTATAAGTTCATGGTTATAGTTGTGATTGAATATAAGTTAACATTTTGATTTGAATGTTTTGTAGCATATTATATCTATATTATTTGATTGTGAATAAATGGTGAGTTTGTTTATTAATTCATACGAGCTTATTAAGCTATATAGCTTACTTTGTTTATTTTTCGTGTTTTATAGTGATTTTAAAGCTAGCTCGAATTCGGGGATAATTGGAAACTTCATCACACTATCCAACTATCACTTGGTACTTTTGAAATTAAGTTTTGGTCATATGACATGTATAGGGACTTTGGGTCATTTTGGTATATGTTATTATGAATTTGGCCATTTGTATTGACTTGTAAAAGTTAAGTATTTTGTTTGTGTATAGCCATGTGAGTTGGCTTGTTTTGGTAAATATGGTGATGTATGTATATGTACTAATGCTTTTTGGTGATAAGGTTTATCATAGCTTGTTGAATGGCTTGTTGAGACTTAGCATAAAAAGTAGCAAGTTTCTTAGGGTATGCCTTATTGTGGATTCGTACATTGAGTACCATATGAATGCATTAAGAGTTATGATAGATATATGGTTTTAGATAAATGAGTGCATAATTGAAAGTGACCAATTAAGTTTTTGAAATTGTGAAACTTATATGCTTTGAATTGGCAAAACATGATATTGTGAGCATATTAGTTGTTGGTATTGAATTGGCATGTTTTATTCACATGCATTTACACACAACATATTTCATATATAAATCAATTAACGATAATTTGGAAACTTGAGATTATGAAACATAAAAGTGAACTCTATCACCTCACATTGGATAAATGGATCTCCATCACACCAATGACTCAAAGAATCTAACATGTCCCATAAGTGTAACATAATGCTAAACACTCTCCTACACACCACCATCTCTCAATGAATGGAACTTACCTCAACATTCCCTTATCTCTCCAATCTGTCTCGGGCTTCAATGCCCAAATCACAAAAAAAAAGGTGAGTATTCACAATCTTATATCATGCCAACTATATCTAATGGTTTCAAGAGATCACAAGGCCAAAATATCCACAATTACACATTTTTAATTATTGTTTTAATGCACATCATCTCTGTTTATATTCATCAATTTACATCACAAACTTGTACACAATGCATGCTTATAGGATTCACATTTAATTACACTTTAAGTTCCATAATAATTTTCATTGAGCCATCATATATTAGACCACACACGTGTGTATTAAAATTAGTTTATCACATCCAAATATTCACACATATTACCTGTTGTAACAGCCTCACATTCCACAACTCGACATACATCAGGAAAAATTTCACAACAAGGAAAAAACTATAAAAAAGGCTTACACTCAAAACTTAAGATAGGGGTTTAGGTTATTCCTAAGCTCCTGATTAATGTTATGAATCATGCATACCAGCAATGACTCTAAACACTCACCGTTCACGCTTCTGCTTACTAGTCGAAAGCTCAAACATGTTTTTCCTTACCTTTAGACTTGCTCGTAGTGACTCTCGATTGATCCGAAACTTTACATACATAAAAAAACACATTCCAAACTCGTCAAAAACAACCTTGAGCACAACCAAACAACAAGGAAAACACAATTCAAACCTCTCCTTTCTCACTACTAAAAACTAGCTAGTTTCGCCAAAATTAAAGTTTCGACATTCTAATCTTGTTTCTAATCCTCAATTTTGATTTCAAACATCCTAAATATCATATAATTTCATATAAAACATTAATTTGACCTAAATTTATGGTTCTAAAATTTTCAAAAAATTCAAGCTTTCAAGAACAGGTACAAGGGGAAAATGTTTGATTCTTAACAATTCGATTATGAACTATCAAATTGAAGTGAAATATCTTTTAATTAGGCTAGAATGAATCAAAAATCACTTTGAAAAATTGGTTTACTCAATATTATGAGACTTTCCACTTTTGAATCCAAGCTTACTTTAAAAACATTAAATCTGAATAAATCTACATACAATCTTTTAAGACTCAAATTGAATTAACAACACCCTTTGTTTAACCCTAAAAGTTATAATATTACCTTAATTCATTGAAAACGATGATCTACAGCTCTAATTTGAGATTTGAACTCAAGAAGAACAATAGCGAATTTGGGGAAGAAAACGCAATTTTTGTTTGAATTGGGGGTTATTTTGGTGTTTGGGAGGTTAAAAAATATGAAGAAATGAATTTTTTT
This sequence comes from Gossypium anomalum, assembly GCA_025698475.1. NCBI lineage: Eukaryota > Viridiplantae > Streptophyta > Magnoliopsida > Malvales > Malvaceae > Gossypium > Gossypium anomalum. The sequence goes on along the minus strand of CM046968.1, from coordinate 61,110,315 downwards.
CAAAGAACTCTCTAATTTTAGGTTTTAAAAAACTTTTGAATTATCTGAGGTTTAAGAGAGGGAAGAAGACGATGGTATACTCCATGTAGAAGACTAATTTCAAAAATTGGGCAATTTTCTCTTTTGGTCTCTCCCTCTCAATTAAAAATTGATTTTTTTTTGTTAGCGAGCAAGATTCTAAGGTTCGTATGTTTATTTTTACTGGATGATTGATTGTTATGCATAAATCTTGTGTGGTGTGAATGGTGGTTTTATGGTGTGATTGGTGGTCGATAAGGAGGTCACGTAAGTGACTAATGTGACGTTTTGGATTCAGGTCGGGCCATCCCGGTCGAGTTTACGGGCCACAGTTGTCATTAGGGGGAGTTAAAAACACGTTGCACTCTTTTCCTTTAACCAAAGTTTTGTCCCATTGGGTTTTCCTAGTAAAGTTTTTTAATGAGGCAACTTGTAATAGGAGATTGTGTACTCTTTTTCTTTCATTAGGTTTTTATCCATCAGGGTTTTTCTAATAAGGTTTTAACAAGGCACATTTTTCATTGAAGGACATTAAAGGGGGAGTGTTGTAAAATGAATGTCCATATAGCTCCCATGACCCCAAGAATTCATTTTTTGAACTTTTGTAACCCATAAAATATTATAGGGTATCTTAATTATATTTATTAGAGTTTTGTAACCTATAGTGGTTGAGGCCTTATAAATAAAGGGCATGAATAGATCTTTTAGATATCCCAAGTGAAAATCAAATAATCCTTTTTCTTCTTCTTCTTTTTTTGTATTTTTCTCTCTTGTTCATTCTATATTTATATTTGTTTTATAATAAAAATATATTTATTATCTTTCTCTTCCAAAAGAACCTAAATATGCATTGCTAACTTATTTCTTCTTTACCTAAACCATTTTAATACTTCCAATATAAATTGACATTTTCTTTTCCATTTTTTTCTCCTTAATATTTTCCTATATAAATGAAACTATTCAATAATTAAAAAAAAACATTTTAAAACAAAATAACTACAAATATTTATATTTTAAATGATGCATTTTTAATTTTTTTTGTTTTTTTTAATTTAAATTTTCTCATACAGAACGTAAGAGTGCAATATTTCAGCTGATTGAGTCTTAGCTCGACTGGTATGAACATTGTTGCTAATGCAAGAGGACGTGGGTTCGAGTGTGCTAAAGTGCATTATCCTCTTATTTATGGGTTGGGGAGGGGCTATGAGTAGTTTTAGGTATTATGTCAAAAAGAGCAAATATGATCAAAATCTATAATAAGGTTGTTCAAAAAAAAAAGAGTACAATATTTCAATGAAAATAAAATAATATGAATATGAAATTTAATTTTAAATTATTTCTATAAAAATATTTTATTATTATTAAAATTCGTATATTAACAAAACTTTAAACTCAAGGGATCATATAATTTTTGGCCCTTGAATTTAGCAACTAAATCCACTTTGATACTTGTACTTTTTGGTTCACTTTAGTTCTTGAATTTGACTATTATATCCATTTTGATCCTTGAACTTAGATTCTGTCAAGATTTGGTGATGTAACCGGTTGCCAAGTTCAAACGGATTTACTTGGAAACTGCTTGAAATTGGAAATAAATTGAAAACCGAGACAAAAATCAACAGTTGAACCAGTGTAATAAATTTTTTATTTTAATTTTTTTTTACAGTTTTATGAATTTTAATTATTTATTTAATTATTGTTGGTTTGGACATCGAACTGGTTGAATCAAGAACCGATAGTTTGACATATTCTAAAACATTGAACCTGGCATAATCTCAAAGTACCAAGTCATTAACCATTTATAAATTTCAAGTCCAGTGACCAAAATGGACTTAGCTTTCAAGTTCAAGTGCCAAAGTGGATAAAAAATATAAATATCAAAATAAATCTAATTGCCAAATTCAAGGGCCAAAAATTATATTATCTTTAAATTCAATGATAAAAAAATAAAACAAAAATATATTGAAATACTTTAGCTCTATGCATATATTACTCAACATAGTTCCACTGTAAACTTTTTTACTAATAAATTTTAATGGAAGGAAATCATTGAAATACTCTCTACACCCAACAATACGTGAAACTCGAAAGCACAATAGAGCTCAAGCCAAATAGAGAACGAATAGATGCAGATGAAGAGACACCATTCCTAGAAAAGCAGTTAGCTGTGAGCAAATTTTAGCCTGGCAACACCATCCTCTCCTGATCAGCCTCAACAACGCCTACCACTGAGTCCAGGACCACCTCCACCCAAAAGTAATCTCCTTCTTGTCCCAAACCCCTTCAAGCAAGGTGACGAGCTACTAAGTTCTAACAAAGATGAGTATGAGAAATTTTTGCATGTTTGAAATAGTCCCTTCAGATAACTTTTCCATCATAAATGTGTGCACTAATTTCTAATCTATCCTCAATAGTAGAAGCAAGATTTTTTATAACAATAAGTGAATCCCCCTCCAACTCGACATGTATGAAACCCAAATCCACTGCAAAGGTCAATGCTTAGACTACCGCAACTGCCTCCGCCACAAAAACATTAGGTATGTGTTTATTTAATCTTGTCCCAGAGTTCAAAACCATTCCACCTTGATGTGATAGATTTAAGTCCCCTCTATAGACTGCATCAAAATTAATTTTAACATAAGGATTTGTTGGAGGCCTTGACCTTGCTCTCATAGTTGTAACTTTTAGATGATTGAGATTTTTCTTAGATATTCTAAGAGTGTATGTCAATCTTTTTTATGGTTTTGCTTGACAGAGCAGTTATAAGCAGTCAAGCATGATACATCTAATGTGTCAGTTTGTATTTGGTTAGGTGATATAATATTTTTGAGGTAATACTTGTTGAAGTTTTAGGATATGATTAACCATTGCAACAACAGTAGTCTTTTGTATATTATGCACCAAAATCTTAATGAAAGATAGACTATTCAGTTTTAAAATTTTTATGGTTTTGTTTTCTTTTCCAGCTCTCTCTTTTATTCTGTTTCATAACATAACATGGTATTTAGAGCTTAAAAATTTGATCTTGAGAGACTGTGTGTGAGCTGAAAAACTAGGAAAAAAAAACCTTCTTCTTCTACAAGGAAACAAGCATTGGAGGAGTAGATGGTGGTGTTATCTCTTTCGGTCCAAAAGATAGAGAAAAGGATATTCGGAGAAAATAGTGAAGAACAAGGTAGCAGCAGAGGCAGAAAAAGGAATTCATACTCGCAACAAGGTGGGTGCATGGTGCCACGATACTCTAAGATGGAATTTTCCATTTATGGGGGTGTTGGAGATCCTTTAGGGTGGTTGAAAAAATGCGAGAAATTTTTTGGCAATCAACAGACTAATGAAGAAGAAAAAGTAGGCTTAGTTGCATCCCATCTCTTAGGAGAGGTGCAACTGTGGTTTTATCAAATGGAAGAAGAGGAGGTAGATCTTGATTGGGGTCACTTCAAAGAGTGTTATCATGTGAGGTTTGGGTCACGTATGAGTAATAACCCCTTCGGGAAACTTTCCAACCTGAGACAAATTGGGGCTGTAAAGGAATATCAATGCCAATTTCAATCATTACTGGCCAGGACTGCTGATCTTAAACTTCGACAACAAGTAAACCTCTTTACTGTCGAGTTGGTAGAGGAACTTAGAATTGATATTGAGAATCAAAAATTGGGAAACCTTTGAGTTGCAATAAATATGGCTCGAACATTGGAACATAAACAAAATGTCTCTTCCAAATTATCGTCTCGAGCCATCCTGAATTGGCCAACTTCCCAAAACACTGGCAGCAAGTCAATCATTCCAACAACTAAGAGCATTGCAAAGGGAAGGGGGCAAACAACGGAACCAAACCAACAGGGAACAATGAAAAAATAGGTCCTTCTGCACCATTTATTAAGAGATTGACACGGGCAAAAATGGTGGAAGGAAGAGATAAGAGGCCGTGTTATAATTGTGACGAGCCTTATTCTATAGGACACAAATGTAAAAGGTTATTTTGGATAAAAGTACCAGATGTTGAAGGCAAGCAAGCCGATGATGAGGTAGATGATTTTGGATAAATTCTAAAGCTTATTTTGAATTTGAGCTTGAGGAAAAGCTCAACTCCGAGAGGGGGGATACTGATGTGGATGCTTTTATTGCAATTAGAGTTTTAGTTTTATTTATTTTCTTTATTATATCAGGTTTTGTTAAGAGTTTTAATTTTACTTATTTTCTCTATTATATTAGGTTTTTATTTCCTTCATAAACTCTAAGTTAGGAATTCTATTAGGACTCTTTCCTTTATTATTAACAGTCTATTAAAGATTGCCAATTTGAAATAAAAAAGTAAGCAATTATTCTATAAAAAAGAAACCTTATTTTTTGTGGGGGTTTAGTCAAGGACGAATCTGCCTCTTTGAGTAACCATAGTGATGTGATTCCGGTCACATCATGTGGCTCAACAAGAAAGACTCGGTATTGGCCCAAGCGCGAGGGGCCCAAAACTAAAATGAAATTCTTCAAATGAATGTTTTGTTTGATATTTTCATGTTGTGCTGATTAAATGTGTTATATATCCAGTTAATTATTATTTTTTTGTGTCCATAGATTTTATTATGTATGTATCTGAATGTCTTTATTTTCTAAGTTGCTAAGTTAATTTGCTTGCGATATGTTATGTTGATAAGTTGTTTCATGTTTGTCATTATTTATAACCTTATATATGCATGTTAGAGACTTTGTCTGTAAGTATGTCCTATGTGTGTGTGTGTGTTTGTGTATTCATTGGTATAATATATCTATTTTTATGCGTATAAGTCTTAGTCTAGTGTTTTTTTTGAATTGAGGAGTGAATTGAGCTAAGGATTGATGTCTATTTATACTTATGTAGGTGGCTGATTGGTGTCCATTCATTACTGAATTCATGCACCAAGAACCATCTAGAATGTTCAAGATTCAAGCTATCAAATGTTGGTTCATTGTGATCATTCGTATAGTGCCTAAGTTCATGTCACCAGCTTTGCTTAAGGAGGAAGTATTCCTAACACTTGATGAAGATGCATGGACGATGGCAAAGGTGGAAAAAATTTGGCTATTCATTTTTTTCATGCATGGGAGAATTCATGAATGACATTCAAGATAGAAAAATCACAATTAATTCGACCAATGTATTAGCACATACATGAATTGAATTGGGAGATGTACCTTCAAGATGCATGCTGCCCATTCAATTGCTCAAAGTTCATTTAATGCGTCAAATTAAGATGTGCTTGAGCCATATGCATATCAGTTCGGCCAAGGGGGCTTGAAGGTGAATTAAAGGTTGCTCATTCATGGACTTAAAGATTACTTCATGGTTAAGCATGCATGCAGGCACTAAGGGGGGAAGAAAGTGTCTATTCAGCTATGCATGCATCCACGAAGAAACATGAACCAAATTTAATGTTAAGTGTGAACACATCTAGATGTCGAATTTGAATAGGCATTTTAGGTTCTATAAATAGTTTGTAATAAGGACGTTTTGAGGTGGAAGATCATTTTTAATATAAAACTTATTTTGTGAGAACTGTTTCTCTCTCAATTCTTAACCGAACTTTCGAACTTATCAAACTCTTATGAGTTTGTGGTGTTCACCCTTTTTTCTTATCATCTCGTAACCCATCCCAGGGTGTGGCGACTTCTACCAAACCAAGATTCAAGTGTTGTTAAATTTATGAGGGCCGGGTTCCTTAACTTCAGTTCCATAAAACATTTAAGTGCTTCGGGTCGCAGTTTCCACCACCCTTTGAACCTATTTAAGACGATCGTTCCTACAAGCTATTTTCTGAACTTTTTGAGTCTTAAGAAATCGCATCACATAGGTCGAAGCAATAATTCTTACTCGTCTAGACCTGTGACTAGATCATACACTAAGGCATATAACACATGCAAAGTGGAATTGGGAGAAAAATGAAATTACAGAACAAACACCAATTGTTGTGTCTTAAGAACAAATTTCAAAATCTGAAAGTGATACTGAATTTAGGGGCACTAAGTCATTAGATGAGGTTTATGCTAGGTACAATGTGGCTACATTAGAACCTGCAAGCTATAAAGAAGTTGTTAAGCATGATGAATGGATAGCAACAATGATTAATGAGATCAAAATGATTGAGAAAAACTCAACTTGGCAGCTTGTTGATCGACCAAAAAATTGCAAGGTGATTGGTGTTAAGTGGGTCTATAGAACCAAATTAAATCCAAAGGGTTCTGTGAAGAAACATAAGGCTAGATTGGTGGTGAAAGGATATTCTCAGCAAGAAGGAATTGATTTTTCATACATTTTTGCTCCAGTGGCAAGGCATGACACTATAAGACTTTTACTAGCCCTAGCAGCAATGAAATGTTGGAAAGTTTATGACCTTGATGTAAAGTTAGCATACCTAAATGGTTTGCTTGAGAAGGAGATATTTGTTGAACAACTAGAAGGTTTTCAATGTTCAGAAAATGAAGGCAAGGTGTATAAGCTTCACAAAGCTCTTTATGGGCTAAAACGGGCTCCTAGAGCCTGGTATAGCAGAATTGAATCCTATTTGCTGCAGTAAGGGTTTATAAGGAGCGAAAGCGAAGCTACATTGTATGTTAAGAAGCTTGGTGATGAGAAACAACTTGTTGTTTTATTGTATGTTGACGATATGCCTGTTACAGGAGATAATGAAGTGTCTATAGAGCAGTTCAAACAAAGAATGAAAAATATGTTTGAAATGTCTGATTTGGGTGATATGAAGTATTTTCTTGGGGTGGAAATTCACCAATCTAATGCTGGTATTTTTATTTCTTAAAGAAGTCCGCTCTGGAAGTTTTGAAGAAGTTCAAAATGGAAAATTGCAAACCAATAGCTACTTCACTGGTTTTGAATGAGAAGTTGTCTAAATCAGATAATTTCAAAAATGTTGATACTTTCGATTATAGAAGTTTGATAGGCAATTTATTATATTTGTTTGCTATTAGGCCATACATAATGTATGTTGCAAGCTTATTATCTAGATTCATGCAAGCTCCTAGTCAGACTCATTATGGTGCAGCTAAAAGGGTTATGAGATACATTAAAGGTACATTTAACTATGGCATATGGAATTCGAAGAATGATAGTTGCAAGCTTGAAGGTTATTCTGACAGTGGTTGGGCTAGAAGTGTGGTTGATTGCAAAAACACTTCTGGTTATGTTTTTTTCTTTTGGAAGTGGTGCCTTTGCATGGAATTCAAAGAAGCAAGATGTGGTGGCTCAATCCTTAGTTGAAGCTGAGTATGTCTCTGCTGCAGCAGCAACTAATCAAGCCATTTGGCTTAGAAAGATCTTGGCTGACTTGGAACAAAATACTAATGAAGCTATTTCAATTTGGGTGGATAATAAATCTGCTATAGCTATCACCAAAAATCCAGTCCAGCATGGAAGAACTAAGCATATTAATGAGAAATTTCATGCAATCAAAGAAGCTGAAAGACTTGGTGAAATTAGTCTAAAGATCAAGTTGCAGACGTCCTGACTAAGGTTGTCTCAAGGCCTAGATTTGAGTTTCTAAGAACAAAGCTTGGAGTCTCCAAGAAAAATCTCAATGAGGAGTGTTAGATGACTGAGATTTTTCTTAGATATTCTAAGAGTGTATGCCAATCTTTTTTATGTTTTAGCTTGACAGAGTAGTTATAAATAGTCAAGCATGATACACATAACGTGTCTGTTTGTATTTGGTTAGGTGATACAATCCTTTTAATGTGATACTTGTTGAAGTTTTAGGATATGATTAACCACTGCAACAACAGTAGTCTTTTGTATATTATGCACTGAAATCTTAATGAAAGATGGACTATTCAGTTTTAAATTTTTTCTGGTTTTGTCTTCTTTTCCAGCTCTCTTTTATTCTGTTCCATAACTTTAGCTGTACCCATAGGAATCTTTCATACATTCAAGCCCACCATCACCTTGAAAAAAGCCATGATAAAAGTAACCACATCACTATTTGTTTGGCTAAAACCTGCATGGTAGAATATGTTTCTATTGTGCCATAATGCCCAAATTATGATAAGAATTAAATTGCAGTCAGCTGCATTACGAGAGTCAAGAAGGTAAGCTAACCAATTTTTAAAATCCATCTCCTTGCACTGTTCAGGCCACGAAATACCCAGGCTCCTCTATACATCTTTAGTCAACACACAATCACGAATAACATGAATTGTTGTTTCTGCAGCAGAAGAACATCTCGGGCACAACATAGTATTTAAGACGTGCTTAATGTATAAGTTATGTTGAGTAGGAACGAAATTTTGTGTAAATCTCCAACTTCTAATTTTGATCTTTGGTGGCATTGAGCTTTGCCAAATACACTGAAATAGCTTTTTATTAGGAGAAACTTGGTTGTTTGAATCATGGCTATGATTATGTAAATCCCCACCACGAAGGAGCCTATAGTCACTCCTCATAGAATAAGAAATGGTGTTATCCCCTTCCACACCAGACAATCAGCTTGGTTTGTGCATGATAGGGGAATTGGTAAAATTCGAATCCATCATGCGAAAATAAGGTATTAACTAAGTCCTCCCTCCCATTGTTTGAATATACATCAATTAAATCGGCCACCCATCAGGGGCGAAGCTAGAATAATTTTTTAGAGAGGGCCGAATGAAATTTTAATTTTTTTTATATAGTCTATATCTTTATAATTTTTAAAGGATTAAATCAAATTTTTATAATTTTAGGGGGGTCAAAGTATAATTTTACCTTTATAAATTTAAATTTTTAAAAAAATTATAGCACCTAAATGATAATTTTTTATTTTAGGGGGTCGGGGCCCATGCCACCCCCAACCCTAAAATCGCCTCTGCCACTCATGTGAATCATGGATTGATTGCTAAAGATTGAATTTTACAGCTGCTCGAACTAGGAAGCTAGCAGTCATTCTAAATAGAGATCGAAGCCCCCTACCCCACTCTCCAGCCAATACCTTTCTCCAGGAAACTACATGAATTCCATATACTTCGCCAAATGTAAGATGGGTAAGAGCCAAGTCTGGCATTCAAAAATTTCATTTGTGGAAAATGTTTCGCTTTTACAATTCTGCTAACCAAGCAACTTGGATTAGTAAAAATACGCCAACACTATCGAGCCAATAGAGCTATGTTAAAATTGGCTAGGTCGCCGAAATTCATTTCTCCATTCACTTTAGACTCACATAAGTCATCCCAAAGTAGACCAATGAATACCTTAATTATCTTTTAATGCTTACATTTATAGTATTATATACTTTCTTTAATTTTATATAAATTACATAATATGTAAAAATAAAATAAAAGTATATATTACAAAGTAAAAAATAAGACGACTCAATCCTTAAATATTAGAGTTCAAGTTCGACTCATATTTTAAATGAGTTTATTTTTCTCCAAGCTCATTTTATCAAGCCTTATACTTTTGTTCAAACTCTCCTATATTTCAAGCACACCTTCAAACTAAGACTAATAGTCCGACCTTTGAACAGGTTCATCTCCAAAAAAAAAAAAAAAAGTGAAAATACATAATTAGGCAGAGATATGAAAAGATATTATATAAATTTAAATTTAAAAAATAATAATTCATATATAAATTTTACATTTTAAGAAATAATAATATTTAGAAAAAAATAAAAGAGTTGACGGCTAATAAGGCGGCTGATGAACTTGCTCAGGTGACCTATTCCTGTGTTGGTTGTCAAATGTGGGATTCTTTTACCATTTTTCTCAATTCCATCTTAGATTTGGATCATTATTCTTCTGTGAATACTAACGTTCGAGGGACTTAAGTTCGGGTGTATGGGACAAACTTATAGACTTGGGGTGTAGTCATCTCTCATCTGTCATCTGTTGGTTTTCCTTGTCTAATTAATTTCTCTATAATGAAGTTTACTTTCAAAAGGCAAAAGGGGAATAGTTTTTTTCCTTAATAATTAGAAGTTACATGCGTAGTTTATTTTTTGACAAAAACAAATAGATAGGTTTTGTACAAGGCCCATTTCGCCCGGGCCATTAGGATTATTTACAGCAAATAAATAAATTAATTAATTAAAAAATAAATTAAAAACCAAAAAAAAGACCAATAAAAGGTCCAAAGTCCATCAATTACAACAACCCAGCTTTGGCCCAATTAAATACCAAATTTTCATTTAACCCAAATACAAATTGAAGCCCAAATTTTAAACTCATTTTACTATATGGCCCAATCCTAAAACGGCCCAGATGGCCCGAATTTCGGTTTCAGAAGCTGAAACCCTAGGACCAGCGCCGCAGCCTCCTCAACAAGGGTCTCTAGCGCGTCATTGCCACGTCTGCCCTCTCCGTACGGTGGTTCACCTGTAAAAAGAAACAGAATAACAGCAGCAACAATATACAGCAAATTGACAGCAAAAATAACAGAAAGATCTAGGGGAAAAGGATTTTATTTTCTATTTTTATTTCTCCTTATTCGGCTATAAAAGTGAACCGAATTTAATTTGTAAAAGGGCTCGGAATTTTTCGAATACAAAGAAAACAAAGAAATCATTCAAAGATTGAAGGTGATTTACGATTCATATTCTATTAATTTCTTTATTTTGCTTTTAAGATACTTTCCATTGGAATAAATAAAGGAGAGGAGAAGTCCAAAGGAACCTACCCGCGGTTTTGACCATCGGAGATCCTTTCTCCGGCGTGGATATAGGACCAAGGGAGGGGAAAGTATACTCCTCTTGTTTTCGTTGTACCCGAGACATGAGCTACGACGGGTGGAGGCGCATCGGACGCCGATGAAGACTTTGGGTCGGTCAAGCAGAGAAAAATGGAAGAACTTTTAACTATTTTTTTAGAATTAGGGTTTAAATGAGGGTTTAGAAAAATTTCGGGCTTTTATGGTAACCAAGAAACGACACTGTTTCGTCCAGTCTCAAAATGCCTCAAAACGACACCGTTTAGAGGCTTAACCGGATGACCCGACCCGATACCCATGAGGATCCGCGTTTTCATTTAAACGGGGTATTTTCCTGTTTGGTCCCTCCTATCTTGCGATAACCTTTAATTATACCCCGATTATGTTTTATTTATTTTCAAGTTTTTCTTGGAATTTACACACTGTTTCAAATGGGTCACCGTTTAAACGTTTCGTTTTGGAATTTGGCTCATTTACATTTTTAGTCCTCTTTGGTTTGCGCGTGTCGTATTTTGGTCCTCCATGTTGTTTTAATAGCTTTATTTGTCTGTAAATTGTTCTTCTGATTTTACTTTTATTTCAATGGAGTATTTTTTTTTATTTTTTTCTTTTCTTTTGTAATTCTTTTATTTTCTTTAAAAATTTATTTATTATTCATATCTATCTTGAATTATTTTATTGATTTTGCATTGTTCTAACTTATTATTTTATATTTTTTTTGTATATATATATATATATTTTTTTAAATTGTTTTATTTTATAATTTGTCCATTTTAAAATTCTCTTTTATAGAATTATATGTTTTAAAGATTTATATGATATTTATTTTCATACATTGTTATTTTGTATATATATACATAATTTATATTAAATCACTTATTTAAATTCCCTTTCAAACCTGTTTATATATTTTTTCTTTTAAATCTATTCATGTTTATTATTTGTTTCTTTTAAGGACCCAATTCTAAATTATATAATTTGTTTATTTCAAGCACTTTCTTATGTTATTATCCTTTTATATATATATTATTTATATTAAGTTTTTCACTTTATGTATATTAATTATTGTTGATGAATAAATCTTGTTTCAAATTATTTTGTATGATCATTGATTTCATATTATATAGGTTGTTATTTGTATATTCTTTTGTATGTTTTTATATGGTTGTATTTATATAATTCATTTATGTTAAAACTTTCTAATATATACATTATTCATTTTAAAATTTTATATGGGCATACATTATTATTTTTATGTGCATAATTTATATTATATTTTTATTTATAAATTTTGGTTTTAAATTGTTTTGTATAGCACTAATTTTAAATTTCTTCTTATAATACTTATTTTCAAATTCATTTATATGTTAAACATTATATTTTATGTATTAATTATTTTTATTTTTATTTATTTTATGATTTATTTCAAATTTTTGCATGTATCATTTATCTTCCTTTACATTATTTATTTTAACATTGCTCATTACCATTTAAAAGTTTTTCCTTGTTTCATTGTTTAAAATACATTTTTTTTTATTTCATTAGTCTTTACTTAGAAATGTTAAATAGTGTATTATCATTGGGTTTTGATTTACATATTTGTATCTTATATTATTGTCAGTAATTTGTATAATATGTTAACTATGCATATGTTTCATATTTGTTACTTTGTTTTTCATTTCCGCATATTGAATTATGATTGAGATTGCCAACTTATTTGCTTAAAATTGTTCATTTCATTTTCTTTACTTCAAATAAACCGAATAAATGTATTTTAAGTCCGTTTTTATAATCGCTCTTATTTAAAAATTTCTCAAAACAAGGTAATATTACGTGTTCAAAAATTCAAAAAATCGTGCCCTAACGTGCTGGGTTTCGATTTTCCTTTTGACCGAGTAAATAAATATCCTTTCGAAATTTCGTCCATATTTTCTTAAATTAAAAAACAAGGCAATATTTTGTGTTTGAAAATTCGAAGAATCGTGCCCTAACGTGCTAGGTTTTGATTTTCCGTTGACCAAACAACCAAACATCCTTCTAAAATTTCAATGCATGAATTTTGAAAATCATAAGATGATCTTGGTATCGAAGGTTTGAAATATTGTATCCTAACGTGTTGGATATGATATTTTATTCCTTTGGGACAAGGGAGTCTTAGCATCCAATTCAAGTATATTCAAACATTTTTAAATAGGATTGTATTTTAAAATCTTTTCAAATTTTCGACATTAGGACATTAATTAATCAATAATGTACCAATTTTGGGCGCTGCTAAGGTGCTAATCTTTCCTCGCACGTAACCGATTCCCGAACCCGTTTTCTTGAACTTCGTAGGCCAAAATTGATATTTTAATAAAACAAAATATTTTACAAGGTGATCTGATCACATCTAAACAAAAAAGATTAGTGGCGACTCCATATTTCTTTTGAAAGTCGATCCCCGTTTTTCAAAATATAAAAATGGTTTCGACAGCTTGGCGACTCCATTGGGGACACTAGAGAGTCGAGCCACAAATTGGTTAATTTTTGTCCTTTTGTTGAAAATTGAAAAATCTGATTTGAAAAATTACGATCCTTTTATTGCATTCGTTTTGGTTCGAGTCCCATAGAATACTTTTGCATTGCATTGCATGACTGTTGTGGTTACACCTTTTAAGTGGGAGTGAGAAGTTATGTCTTCGTGAGGTTTTCACCTCCGCATGGGCTAATGGACTGCTTCCGGGATACATCCGTACCTATGTCTTCGTGAGATTTCCATCTCCGCATGGCCATAGGGAAATGTATTCCCCTGAACTGAACTTGATCCATATGAGCCTATAATGGGTGAAGATTGAGGAATCTGCTGGTTCAGGTATCCTTTCTCTAGAACCAAGCCACATATAGTGAACCCTAAGAGTCCACCTTAGGTAGAACCGTACCCAAAATCTAGTGGCCACCCGAATAGGTGCTTTATTTGTTATTTATTTCTTCTGTACCGACGTGTTTTGTTTTCTTTTGTTTATGATTGCATTGCATTGCATCATCATAGAAAAGAGTTGTTAATTCACGTTCGGTTGCTAAATGGAGAGTTTTTCATGGAAAACGGATTTCTTGATAAAGTGGATTATAATACAGCCGCCCAAATATGGTCCAAGTAAACACAACGAGAGAAGGCTAATAGTCCGTGGAGGAATATACGACTATGCTTTGTTTATTCGAGAGCCGTCAACTTTCTTAAAGAAGCTAACAAGCCTCACGGGGATGAGTGAGCAATGGGCCGCAGCCCGGATCAAACAAAAAGGAGCTTGTAGAGGCATCCATTGGGAAGTTCCGCGAGATTTGACCTTTACATTCGAATATGAAGGAAGGGATTGATGTCTTCGCTTGGAGCATGAGGGCAAAGCCGTGTATGTTTCCGCTTTATGTAAAGAGATTTGTTATCTAGAAAAGTTGTTCTAACAGAATTGAACCAGAATCAACATCTCTTTTTGCATTCATTTCATTCATCTGCATTACATTTCATCATATGCATTGAATGTCACAAAAGGGCCCTAATTAGTTAAAAAAATTATTTCAGTTAATTTGGAAATCGATAAAAACCTACCAAGTACGCATCCTTACGCTACACGAAGAAAAACTAAAGTGATGGATGAAAGACTGGAAAAGTTGGAACAGATGCAAAAAGAAATGCAAGAACAGATGCAAACACAAATGCAAGAACAACCGGCTAAGATCCAATGGGATATAAGGGACCAGATATTAGAACCCAAAATAACATCATGAACCAATTGACACAATTGTTGACTCGGGGGCAAGAAAAAGGAAAAAGCCCTATAGTCAATACTGGGAATGATAATGAAGATCCTCTCTGCCCCTCAGGTTTTACCCTGACGAATGTTCAGACACAACCCGAGATGTATACACGAAGGTCATCTATTACAATCAGACCCCAACAGTTTCAGGCTGGTGATTCGGTGCCTATGAATTACAAAGCCGGCTCAGGCTCTAATCCGAGGAATAACTCAATTAATCCCGTTGTCCCCGATCTCGATGAAAAAACAAAAAGGACAAGGGTGGAGCTCTCGAAACAATTAGAATACTGATGCAAGTGGTTAGAGGAAAAGTTCAAAGCAATGGAAAGTGTTGACTATCACTGTGGATATGATATTTTATTCCTTCGGGACAAGGGAGTCTTAGCATCCAATTCAAGTATATTCAAACATTTTTAAATAGGATTGTATTTTAAAATCTTTTCAAATTTTCAACATTAGGACATTAATTAATCAATAAGGTACCAATTTTGGGAGCTGCTAGGGTGCTAATCCTTCCTCGTACGTAACCGATTCCCGAACCCGTTTTCTTGAACTTCGTAGGCCAAAATTGATATTTTAATAAAATAAAATATTTTACAAGGTGATCCAATCACACCTAAACAAAAAATATTAGTGGCGACTCCATATTTCGTTTTAAAGTCGATCCCTGTTTTTCAAAATATAAAAATGGTTTCGACAGGTTTAATTGAGAAAATGACCTAGTTAGTTTAAGAGAATTGGATTATTTTATTTTATTTTATAAAATAATTAAATGATATAATTATTTCTATATTTTTTTAAATAATTTTAACTTTTTTTTCGTATTTTCTTTTACCTATTGAGTTGGTTGTCACTTGACTTGTGACACTAAACTTAATCATTTTATTATAGTATAAATAATTCTCTTGTGATCATGTACATGCATATCCATATACAAACTAACTTAATTTTGAAATCTATCACTTATCCTTTTATTTATTTTCCCCCTTAAAATTTTTTGTACTTCATAATATATGATGTGATCATAAATTAAACACTTGATTATATTGATCAAGGTTTAATTTCTGCAACTGATGTTAATACAAAAGTTCAATAAATTATATTTTTTTTATTGAGAAGCATTTTTATATTATGAAAAAGAATGTTTATATTTATTGTATTATGATAAAATATTTTTGCATTAATTACATTATGAGAAAATGCTTTTATATTAATTATAGGAATAATATTCGGTACATTATAATTGGAGTTTTTAGACTCCACACTGTAAAGTTATATGGTTAACAAGTATCCTATAAAGGTATAATAAAATATTTAAATAAAATTTAAATATAAAATATATGATAGTTTTTTAAAATTACTTGTAAAAAAAACTGTAAGTGTACCAAATACTAACATTCTAAATATATTATAAAAAAACAAATTTACGTTATATGATGGGAGGAAAAAAATGGAAGAAAAACTACAAATTCTGGATAAATTATGGCAAAAAATTCGGACATATAACCGTTGTCTTATTTAATATAGATTTATTAATAATAAATATAATGTATTGCTCAAAACCATTTCAATTCATTCAGATTCCAATGTCACGACATTATATTGAGTAGGGATGGATTTTTAGATTTTTTGAATTTTATATATAAGTTATTATGTATTTTAGATTTGTTATTTACATTGTATAACATTCAGTTTTTTTGGCCTCATATAGTTCGTTCCCTTAAACTATAAGGTTATACTTTATATTAACAAAGTATTTTTCAGTTTTTAATTATATAACTTTAATAATAATAATTAAATATTAATGTATGATGGTCCTTAAAAGGCTAAACTATATGGGCTTTAAAGTCAAATTCCAGAATTAATTGATTTGGCTTATACCAATATATATTATGTTAGTAACTTTCTTGTATTTTGATTCGTATGTCTTGCTAAGGGATTATCTTCTGCCGGTAAGATGTCGACACTACCGAGAGAAAAAGAATGAAGTTTAATGCCGAGATTGAGAGCACAGAGTAAAAAAATACAAATTATCTTCTTCTCGACTGCTTAGCAAAAAGCCTCTCAATAAATACTTTTGTATAAATTATGTTCTTTATTTATTTGACTTGTTTTTTTTTTCTTTTTCCTAATATATTGTTATTTAATATATTATTATAGTTCTCAAATTTTTCGATAAAATTATGGTCAACAAAAAGATTAAATTTTTTTTCAAGAAAAAAAATACCAAAAAACAATAATGATCAATTGATTCCTCAATCTTTTGTTATTAATAGAGAAAAATTAAATATCGGATATTTCCAAACACCTGAACGAGATATTAAAATTTAGAAGAAAAAAAATTCCTCAACCTTCCTAGATTTTTTTTTTTACGATAAAAGAAAAAAAAGAAAAAGAAAAAGAGTCGTGGATCCGTCCATGTTATTGAGAGAGGCCACCGGTAAAGCATGGTGTTATAGCTTCAAAGCAGGCGAAAGGAATCAAATGACGAGCGAATGACGTTCCATTAATCCATGCAAATTGCCTACTTAATTAAGAATAAATTTATTGAAGTTTTGAGTTTCATCATTCCATTGGCCACTATCCCTTGCATCACTAGTATAAATAATACAACATTTCCCACTTCCCTTTTAACATGATATAAAATTGAGATATGATTTCATTTTATTTCTTCTCAATAATTTAATATTATTTCAGTATTTTTATTTTAAACTTTAATTGAATTTAATTTTTTTTCAGGATAAAAATTTTAAATTTTAAGATAAAAGTGTTAAAATGACATTAAATTATTAAAAAATGCAAATAACATCTTTTTCCATTTTCGCATTCTTAGTGAAGTCTCCTGCTTTTAACTTTTCCAAAATGGGTTCTGGCGGTAGCCAAGATAGCTGCGGATGGAGCGCTGCTGCTATAAGAGGAGTCGGCCCACCCAAAGGCGGAGGCGGTGGTTCAGGAATGATGATAGCTCCTGGGAATTGAGGCGCCAAAACTATTTCGAGAGCAATCCCAAGGATTATTTTTCTGCTCTCCTTCAAGCAGGAAATGGCAACAAATATTTTGCTATAAGACATGCTTATATTATATATCTCATCTTTTTTCATGTATTTAGTAAAATTATTACATGACTAATTAAATATATTTATGTTTTGCAACTATTTGTATGTCATTTATCTCTTCTTTCTCTTTTAGTTATTACTCTTCAAACTTTATTGATATCACATTATAAACTCAAAAGTTATTGCCATAAATTAACAATCCAAAGCTAAATTGCATTCATTAAACCGAAAATAATACGAAGTTGAATTACAAGAACAACAAGTAACAAGCATCACATTGTGACAAAATAATCAATAAAAAAAAGAGTAGCAATTTATGATCACAGCAATTTAGAGGGTGGCCAATTGTTGTATGTTTACAGGGTAAGTATAGGACTGTGATTGGTAGGCAGACTGTGCAAAAATAACATTGGCAAGTTCAGTGGGATGAAAGGCATCCCAAAACAGGTATTTCCTTCTATCAGCACATGGTTGTTGAAGGGGAAGGCATGTTATTTGCCCATTGTTTCTTCCAACACCACAGCATCCTTTGTCTATTACTTCAAACCCTATACGTATCCACAATTTTTTATGCAAATATATCAACATTTATTTCATATCAAAGTTATAATATTTATAATACTGGTAGATTACCGTAAGCAGTCCCATTTTGATAAAGATCATTGCTGCTTTTGTAAGAATCCAGGTAAACGAATTTGGCTCCTTGCAGTTGGCCACCGTTGAAACGATCAACCAGCTTCCTTAGCTCACTGTTGAAAAGAAGGATTGCCTTGTTAATGTTTTCATTGCAGCGGCTGCTATTACCATGGTACCGAGCTAGTTGATATGGTATGCATCCGATTGGTCCAACTGCTGTTACTATCACCTTTCGTGCTCCTAAGCTATGTAGTTGCTGAATTATATATCAAACATAGATTTAAAGTATTGATCACTTGTATATTTATTTAGCTAACCATTCAAATCCCAATAACAGCAATTACTGATACTTACGGTTAGCTGGCGCGTGTAGTCCTGAATAAGTGCATCGGCATAAGCTCTAGTAGTAAAATCAGAACTAGTTGTGTAGAAATTTGGCATAAAGTAGTTATTAAGATAATCATTACTTCCCAGCCCACAATAGTAAATGCACGTGTTTAGATAGCTGCTCAAAGCATTGGTGTCTCCTCTGAACAACCTTCTCATTTGCATCACCGTATTTGCAAAGTTAGCGACTTGTCCGTTCATCGATGAGTGGGCTCCCTACACTCAAAAAGTTCCATACAATCATCGTTATAAACATGTTTCAACTTGGATATATCGCGATTATGAACGTAATAGGTACCAGATTGTCGCCAGTTTCATCACGAATACCAGCAGCGCCCGAGGCATAATTAACACCACGCAACAGTTCAGGGCCACGAGCCCTTGAATAGGGAGGAATGTAGCGTGTAAACCCCATAAGTTGAGCTGCGATTCCAGTTTCAAATTAGGAAACCAACAATGTAAAATAACGAAATATTACTGATACATATATGGAGGAGTTATTTACCAAGAGCGTCAACAAAAGTTCGACCATTAGTGAAACGACCGGTGGTACCCTGAGGAAAGTCGATGCCATAAGGCCTGTAATTAGCCCTAGCAAGTGTAAGCATACCATTGTTATTTCCATTATCCACCAAGGAGTCACCAAAGATGAAGAAGCATGGTACTTGAGATTGCTGAGGCTGGGGCCGAGGCAGTCTTTGCGACCATCCTCTACCATTAAAGCAGACGATAATCAAGCAAACCAACAAAGATAGCTCACCAACGGTCTTCATATTTGGATACGATCGAGCTCTGGAACAAGCACTGATCCCCATGCAGATGAAGGCACCATTTATATAGCCCTAAAAGGGAAGTGAGGGTTTGTTTTGGGGTATAATGGGGTTCACGTGCATGGCATGCAGAGATGAGCCATGAAATTGGGGTTGAGGGAGTGAGCCGTCGTAACTTTTAGTTGTGATGGTCACTCATCACTCATGTGTCACATAAAAGAATATACTTTACATTGAAGCAGCAGCGGTGGCGGAAGTATCTCGTGATCAACTTGTTGGCCACCAAAACCTTGCTAGCTTAGCCTACAACATGATCCCATCTCCCTATCCTTACGTCCACCCATTTAATTGAAGTATTTATAATTAATATATATATATGTGAGAAAAATAATATGAATTTGGTAGTATGAAATAAAATATAATTGCTGTCCATGGATCACATTGTGACTCCTATTTTCATTTAATTCCCAAGTTGACTTGAGATGAGCTCAAGCACATAACCTAAATTACAATTAAAATATGGAGAATAATTTGTGTATTAACACAAACCCAATATAAGAAACATCAATGGTCCCACTCTTGATTGGATCTTTCGTAATTATGAAGGCGTAATGTTGATGTACAGTTAGGTTGAATATAAGTGAGTGAGATACTATTCTTAATTAAAGCAGTCAAAGATAGTGGGATAATTAATTTGTGTAGTTATGAGTAGAGTAAAAGTAATAGGGAGGGAATGAGCATCCAAAGAATTCTAGTAGAGTCGGAAGGTGATGATAAGGGAAAAGTTATAGCGAGTCAAAACAAACTTCACACAGAATCACGTGATCATTAAAGCAATAATGTTGGTGGCTCTGCTCGATCGTGGTAAATCTGGTGGTAGCTGTGTGTTGGTGTAGGTCGTCGAGAGTGGGGATATGTTAAAAATAATTGATGATCTACTGGAAATTGTGAAAGAGGTAACGAATTTGTATGGTAGTAAGTGGTAACATATATTTTGCTCATTCCTTTAACATTAATTTCCGTTGTGCTCTTAGCAGCCTGAATCTTTCTTTAACACATGAAACCAAATTTCTCATTCTCCCATGGAACATACAGAAGAGATCATCATAAACTCTATTTCATATACGCGTTTGGACCTCTAGTGAATTTTTTGGGACAATAGGATGAAACTAACCAAAAATTTGTAAAGTAGGGGTAGTTAATGTCACACCCCAAAAGTTACGGATTCAAAAGAAGGTGTTTAGATTGCTTGTTTTGGCGTACTATGATGGTTAGTCTGCCAATTTATAGGCTTCTAGCGAATTAAAGTTTGGCGTAAAGTATTCGCCGTAGAAGTATCTTAGGATTTATTCTCGTAGTATTCTTCAATTGAATATAGAGTACGACAAGCGAAGAGTACGCCTCGGGGTTTTGATTGAGCATGATGCGCCTACAAAGTATATGTTAATGCTGTAAAGGGGTAAAGTGTCTTTAAGGGCACGACATATACGAGTTATCGCCATAGGTACGGTACACAAAGTTTTCTCGAAAAATGTGCAAAATGAGTTCTGTAATTGGTTGAGAGTCAACTGAACGCATTGACCGATCAAATAACATTAGCATAGAATTTTCTTTTATATTTTCTCTTATTTTTGTAGGACATTTAAGAGACAAATGTTAGAATTGTAAAATAATATATGATATATAACCTTAAAACTGTAAACCAGGATCTATTATGTCAAATCATCAAAAATAAATCAAGAGCAAAATTAGATGTGGAAGCGTACCTAAATTCATCGATTTCTTGAAATCTACAAATCTTGCGGTTTTGATCTTCCAAATTAGCACACAATTAATTTAGAGAAGGTGGCTCTCTCTTTTCTAATCTCTTTTCTAAAGATGTGATATTAGAAAAGTTACCTTGTTGTGTAATTTAGGAACCATAACCCTAATATCCATCATCAATTAAAAATTAGTTAATAGAGAATTTACACATATTTTACCCATATTTATTTAATAATTAAAGCCCAATAAACTTTAACCAAATTAGATCACTTGTAATCTGGGCTAACATATTATGATAGTAAATAATAGCATGTAATTACCCTTATTATACA
The DNA here is from genome assembly GCA_025698475.1 of Gossypium anomalum. Classification (NCBI taxonomy): domain Eukaryota; kingdom Viridiplantae; phylum Streptophyta; class Magnoliopsida; order Malvales; family Malvaceae; genus Gossypium; species Gossypium anomalum. Next base: position 61,088,907 of record CM046968.1, on the reverse strand, counting down.
TGTGATGTCCATATTTTCCAATAATCTCCCACTTGGATCTCATATATAGACTATTTACTATATAATTACATGTCATTACATAACCTTATGAGCTCAAAACTTTACTATCATATCCAAATGGTATTCCGAACAATCTCATCCATTAATTATGTTAACATAAAACCAATGTGACTTTTGTTGCATATATCGTAACTAAATCTATCATTGATCTCGTATATTAATACAACCAAATGACATAGATCAATTATGGATGTATAGCATGGAAATTACATGCGATATGATCTAAACATCTCTATTTCCAACTAGTCCTCCTTAAACCTCAGTGAGATCAAACCTTACCAAAATCAGAGTGTGAATAATCCAAATAAACTTTATTTCTGTAGAAAATAAACTTAATATCCGTAAATTGAAATAACTAAAAATGTGTTTATAACATAAAAGCATTTAAAATTACAAACTCCTACTAAAACCAAATATCCTTAAATGACATTACATCCATATGAATAGTGTGCTCATGAAAAACCTTGGGTGGTAGTCCCTTAGTAAGCAGATTCCCAATTATGAAGTTTGCCCTAATATGTTTTATAGACACCTAACCACTCTGAACTTTTACTTTAACAATTAGGAACTTAAAGTCTATGTGCTTTGACTTTAATGTGCTATTATTGTCATTGAAATAAAGGACTATCAATTATTGTCATAATTTGCACCCTAATGACCAAATTTTACATCAATATTCCATCAAAATTGAAGTCTGTATACCTGATGATATCTAACTTACTAGACCTCTGTATGTGAGCATGTAATATTTTGTTATCTGAAAATACCTTATAACCCTCTTGTTTGCTATTCAATGGTCCAAACTAAGGTTGCTTAAATATCTGCCTAACATCTCAACAATGTACGCAATGTCTGGACGCGTACATATTTATCTCAATAATGTACGCAATGTCTGGACGCGTACATATTTGAGTATACATTAAACTCCCCACTCTTGAAACATGGGAATCTTATGTATTTCCTTAATCTCGTAATCATTCTTGGGGCTTTAATTGAGACTATACTTATTATTGACAAACAGTATGTCATTAACATATAAAACCAAATATAGAAACTTACACCCACTGAACTTGTGGTATATACAATTATTGACCAAATTCATCTCTAAACCGAATGAGATAATCATTTAGTAAAATTTTTAATACTATTGACGAGAAGTCTACTTAAGCCCATAGATGAAGTTCTTTAATTAGCAATTCATTAACTTTGCATCATCAGACACAAAGTTTTCTAGTTGCACCATATAAATGTATAATCAATGTTACCATTGAGAAACCATTAAGTTAACACTCATCTGATGCAACTTAAGGTGAAAATATTCCACTAAAGCCATTATAACCTTTTCTTTAGTGGACCTTATTAATGACATTCGTTCTTGAGGTATGTTCTTCTGAAACAATTACCTCTTCTTGAATAATGAGTTGTTCAACATTATCTTGTTGAGGTTCTGGATTCTATTCTTGATCAATGATAGGTATGAGAACTTGAACATCGTCAAAAGTGATAGCAGGAACTGAGTTAGATTCCAATTCCTCCTCAAAAGTAATGTCTCTAACCTTATTTCTCCCTTCAAACTCAACGTCCTTAAAATATTAAAATTCTCAACTTAAAATTATTCCTAATTGTGGGATCATAAAACTCATAGCCCTAGATCGCTCAGAATTTCCTTGACCCTTATACTTCATAGACATCAAAGAAGTTAGAAGTGATGTCATCTCAACTTTATCATTTTTAGTAAAACATTTCTCAATTCCGTCAAAGAAACACTTGGCCTGAGTAATCGTTTCAGATTTTATGCCCCTAAAATCTTCTGGAATGTTGTGCTTCATTATCATTAGACTCATGCAATTTGAATGATCCCACCTCTCAAAATCCTTTTTAACATAAGGGGTGGTTTCCGTAGTGAGAGGTGCAGGTTGTTCTTCCCTTAGTACAAGGTCTATGTCCATACAACCAAACACTATAAGTGTCTTTTCCATTCCTTGAAATTATTCTCATTAAGCATGGGTATAGAATTTATATTAGCAGATATTGTGGTAGTAGAAGATGAACTAGCTGAATATAGAACAAAATAGATAAAAACAAGCTCACATGAACATTCATAAGTAAACAATAAATTCAAAATAGTGGCTCCCATCTCAAGATACCAAACACTACATTAATATCAAGTCTTTAGACAATAATATTAACAGAAAATGGTACTCTTGTTGTAGCAATCAAACATTGACAATAAATTATGTCAAACAATAATTTAACCTTTGGACTAACTTATTGCTCACATAAAGTACCTTATAATTGTCACACATTTATCACCACAGATGTCGTTGAAATTCTGCCAAATATTAACTACCCTTTGGGCCAATTAATAAATGCATGAATCACAAAAACATATAATTATATTAATATTTTAAATAAACTAATCTACACCAAAGAGGTCACTTTGGTAGCATTTTATTTCAACTAATCTATTTAAAATATTAGACATCCTTAATTAAAATTCAAAGCCTAAATCTGAATTTATTTGTTTCAAAATATTACTTTAATTTCATCTTTCAATCAAATTAAAAGATAATAGTATATATATATGTATATATATTTATCCCAAAACAACAAACAATGATGTTGGCAAATATAATAATAGATGAATAAATCATAAACAACCTCACATAAGACTTCAAATTTAAACCAAAATAATTTGAATAAAGGTAAACCTCATATTAAGATATTAGACACTCCATTAATATTTCATATTTGGACAAAATATTAACTTGTAAGTGATATCTTAGTGTAATAATCAAACATCGACAATAAGTACATGTCGAACCATAAATCTTCCTTTGGGCCAATTTATTGCTCACATGTAAAACTGAATAATCATCACATGTTTATTACCATAGTTGCACATGTAATATTATTAACTTTCTTTTGGGTTGATCAATATTAACATAACTTAAGTTTCATGTGCATAACCTTTTATATTTTAAAACAAAAAAAAAATTATACAAAAAGATTACTTTGGCGACTTATTGCTTTAATTAAGTTATTTCAAAATATATAATTAGACAAATATTTAAATTTAAAATTTACCCAAAAGTCAATAGTCAAAACTATAATTTCTTATTGCACTACAGTTTTTGAAATAACCCAAAATAATGTTGTCTAAATAGCGCAATAAAAAATCGAAAACCTTAATCTTTAACTCATTTTTTTAAATCATATATGTCAAAATCAAACAGAAATAATGTAGTGGTTTAAGGCCAAATAATTAACAAGCACATGTATTCATAATTTTGGCATAGACAGAACACCAAAGCAATTCATGCATATATGTGTATTCATAATCAATTAGAAAAACTTACCCTGCATATACTATATAAATTCAAATTTGTTTTTGTGATTAAAAAGAGATTCACATGAATACTTGAAAAATATTTTTAAGAAAATAAATCTAAAAAAATCATAATAATTGATATATCCCACAATGCAAACTATAGATCATATCATCATAATCTAACCAAATATTGTAGAGTCAAACTTAAAACCAAATACATTAAACATATACCATGATTAACATCAATTTGCATCAAAACCTAATTTCATCATAATTAAATCATAAAAATATAACCCTGATCAACTTGCCTTGCATATCCCAAGTAAATCCAAATCCAAAATATATGCTTAAACTGAATAGTATAAAAAGAATAAGCATATAAACTCAATAATAAATATCAATGAACTAATATTATTCCCACGGCCAAGCCAAAAACAATTAAAACCTTAAACATGTCATTAACAAAATTTTTACAATAAAATTAAATATTCCATTTATCCTAAAGCCACAATAATTAAAAAAGAAAAATCAAAGACTAAGGGTGAAACAACAAATGAAATATATATTCCTTAATAGCATAAAAATTAATAGTCGAATCATCCTTTATGCTTGTTCTGCAATTTTTTTTTAACAACAATAACCTTTGCGACATCAATGAAAGAAAAAAAAAATAATAGTCGAATACATGCATAAATCAAGAACCAAATAAATTACAGTCTTTTAATCTTTCATTGAATCAAATATTCAAATATTAATTCAACAGTTCATACAAAATAAAATCATGCATTATTCCCTTAAATTCATTGATATGTATATGCATATAATAAAAAATATTATAGACTTATTTTGTATCTACATACTCCAATATTTCAACTTTTATTCTTTTGGTGTAAAATTCCGTGAAATTGTTTCCTTAAGCCTAAACGTGAGGGTTTATTCAAGGATTGTGACGCAATGAACAGGGCACTCAAAATTAAGTCAAAAATTTGTTAACCTACCATGAATCCAAGGATAAGCCGACAATAGAAGTATTATAACAAATAGCTGCTTAAAAAACCCACCCAAAAAAAAAAAACTAATATTAAAAATTCATCACAAAATGCCAACAAAAATTAAACAAGCAAACAATTTTTCTAGGGTTCTTGAAAACCAAAGTTGAATCCATCCATTTGAAAAACACCAAAATTAAAATTTGAAAAACCAAATCCTGAAATTTAACATAAATTCAAAAGATTTAATGTGTATGATCGAAAACACTGAATTCAAATATCAAATCCAAAAATAGAAAAATAAATTATTTCTCAATGATTTGACATGATGAAGCTCGGATGCCACTTGTTAGAATCGTAAAATAATATCTTATATAAACTTAAAATTGTAAACCAGGATCTATCATGTCAAATCATCAAAAATAAATCAAGAACAAAATTAGATGTGGAAGTGTACCTAAATTCATTGATTTCTTGAAATCTACGGATCTTGCGGTTTTGATCTTCCAAATTAGCACATAATTGATCTAGAGAAGGTGTCTTTCTCTTTTCTAAAGATGAGATATTAGAAAAGTTACCTTATTGTATAATTTGGGGATCATAACCTTAATATATAACTTTGGCACATTAGCCCTAATTTGTAATCAGCCCATCATCAATTAAAAATTAGTTAATAGAGTATCTACACATATTTTACCCATATTTTATTTAACAATTAAAGCACAATAAACTCTAACCAAATTAGATCACTTTTAATTTGGGCTAAGCTATTATGATAGTAAATAATAACATATAATTACCCTTATTATACATGTGATGTCCATATTTTCCAACAACAAATTCTGTATGCATTTGACACTTGTTAAGATCCACTATGAGGTATTAAGTGTATATATATGATAAGAAAGGGAACGTTTAGATGGTTTTTCTTCATTCCATTCTACATTTTTCGTTAAACTAGAAGCTAAGGTTCTTGAGATCATTGGTGGATGTTTCGATCTCCTGGTAAGTATGGTATCTCTACATGTTAGGATTTTGAAAAAGTAAAGATGTTATGAAGAAGATAAACAGTAAGATATGAAAAAGAGACTTTGTATGGGGGTCGTCTGCATTTGAAATGATAGCAAAATGTCTATAAATGAGTTTTAAATGGTGATTTCATGTTCTTTTAAGCAGCTGCTGATGCTGGTTCGTAAAGGATGTTTGGGTTTGGAACTTTGAGCTGCAGTAAAGGTGAGTTTCAAGTGGGTCTTTATCTTGACTCATGAGTAATAATTTATAATGGAAAATCATATATACATGTCGCCACGGATAACTAGTGAAAGTATGTATGTGTGAAGCACCGTAAAAAGCTTTGCATGTTTATAAATGAATTATATGAGTTGTTCCATGAAAAAGATGAAGTATGATATGTACGCATGTAATCAGGTATGCAAAAGTATGAATTAGTTAGGCGAGTAAACAAATCTGGGAAAGTGTATTTAGTGTTAAAAAAGTAAATTGTCCCATTGTGATGCTTACAGTAGGGCAAGTACCTTGCTAACTGAACAAGCAAATCATGGTAACAATGAGAATACTCATAGTGTAGCCTCCGGTAAGATATAGATCGGATTGGCAGAACACGACATGAGGATGTATAAGACCATGTGGTTGAGAACCATTACATAATATGACAATGAAAATATTCATGGTGATATCTTCGGTGAGATGTAAATCGGACTGGCAGATCACGACATAAAGATATGTATAAGACCATGAAGAAGAAACCCATGACACATTTTAAGAAAGTTCGTCGAAACAGTAAACACATAACTCTTTGTGATGCTTGTGTGGCTTGATCTACTAAGCCTTAATGGCGTATTATGTATTGCCTTTATGGAAAATTTTGTAACGTCTATGTGACGTATTCAATGATGCCTGCGTGATGGAATCTTGTTAACCGCCTTTGTGGCAGGATCTGATAAATCTGAAGATAACTTGTTTTGGTTGGTCTTGTGATGAAATTGAATGTACTTTAAGGGGAATTTCCTGAAATAGAGTATGCATCTGTATTTCAAATGAAGAAATCCGCTATAGTAGTCTGTCAGTACAGGAAATTGGTGTATTCGTAGTTATAAATTGACATATTTTGATAAGTATAAAGATAACTTGGTTTGGTTTATCTACGCTATTTAAGGAAGTAATCTGAGTTATCTTGAAACTGCCAAATCTAAATAGTTTTCATGTCACATGTAGAGTCTATCTAGAATCTAAGTTGTTAGTCAAGTTGGGCGTTCTCGGGATATGTAACATAGTTGTCTGGAATTTTTTTAAACGATTTGGAATGTTCCATTCATCAGTATAAGTTATGATTTGGGGTTGATTTAAGATATGTTCTGATTGGTATTATGGTAGTTATCAAAATAAGTATGAGAATCCGCCAAAGGTAAGATCAGTTAGTTTATTTGTCCGTCAAGAATAGTATTTGTGAGTATTCATCCTAGGGTAAAGTATTCAGTGTTTGTTTAAAGAAGATTTCGTTAAAGATAGGTTCTGTATGGATATTTTCCTGAGAAGAACAATTGTTTTCTGAATAGGAAATAAGATTTGTATTGACTAGTAAGATCTAAAATCAGCCATAGAGTGAAAGGTGAGTAGATATGTTAAGTATGGATGCTAGTGTATATGTATATGTATATGTCTAATATTAAGAAAGTATCCGCCAATGACAGAGATGGATTCCAAAATCTTTAAGATAAGGAGTTCAACTAGAGAGGCTTCGAGGTAATCTAGGTTAAAACTCACTAAGTTTGGATGAATTTACAAGTGTTTGTTATTGTTTCAAGTTCTGTTGTAAGATTGAGTATGCTAGGAGGGACTAAGCTAGGAATGTGTCATGGTAGCAGCAAGTTGGGATATTATGCATACAGAGGACATCTTAAGAGTGTAGCGTATAGTACACTGCACCATAAAAGTCTATTTTTAATAAAGTTTTATGTTGTAACATTGTAAGCTATTTAATACTAGAATATAATTATTTAATATCCTCTTTTATATTAAAAAACAGTTCAAAGAAATAATAAATATGTTTAAATATAGTTTACGATAGTGATTTTTTTATGTTGTAACATCCAATACCCAAATCTTGCGATTCAGGTCGGTTAGAGGGTGTTACATTTAGTTGGTATCAAAGCTTTCGATTTAACCGATCCTCTAGAAGTTAAGTAAGATTTAGCCTTATATGCAAAATACGTTGAACCTGGATTAGTCCCTTAGGTACGTTAAAGACTTCTGTGTATAATGGATATTTGTTGTATTGATTATTACTACGATAAGAAAATTAGTTTGAAAAGAAATGATAGCTTCATTGATTAAAGATAGAAAGAATATTACACGAGGAACAGAAATAGTAAGTACAAGTTAAAACAAAATGAAATACTTAGTTCCCTCCTTCAGCTGGAGGATCATTTGGCTCTGTAAGGGCTTCATTTGTTGCTGGGGCTTTCTCCAAATCTATTGAGTCTTCTAAGTCTTGTTCCTCTTCTTCTATTTTAGGCTCAGTGGAAATGAAGAAATTCTCCCAACCTTCGCCCTCAGGGTTTTAGATTTTTAAAGTTTAGTGAATCAATAGAGATCTTCTGAATGTAGTTAAAATCTACCTGACTCGGATTAAGAGGGCCTGTAGCTACTTGGGCGTGGATAGCCAAGTTAAAACTTAATTTTTGTAGCGCCTCATTCAGGTTCTTCCTTGTATCCTCTTAGTATTTCCTTAAAGCTTCTTCAGTAGATTAGCGTAAACCTTCCAGCTTTGCTTTGCGGTGCTTTTCTTAGGCCTTAAGCTTCTCCTCCCAAGAGGACTCTCTATCCTTCATCATATTATTCTCCTCTTCCAACTGCGTGCATTTAGTTTGTGTATCTTTATATTTGCACTTTCAAGCTATGACACAGAAATTGAGGCTTTTGACTTGTCTTATAGCCCCTTGATTATTCTGGCGTAGCTGAGCCAAAGATTGTTAGCTAGTTTTAACAAATTCTCCAAGCTCATTACTTTAGCATTGTTTTGCTAGCAGGCTTATTAGAAGGCCCAACTCATAAGCCCATATTCTACTAATAAAGCTTGAGAAGACTTTGCCAATATCGAAAGAGGAGTTAGTTGAGTATTCGAAGAGATATAAGAGTAAAGAGCTTCTTTCATCTGTTGAGTTACCATGTTGTTTTGGTGCTGGAAGATGGAGCCCAGCGAAATAGGGGATGGCCCTGATCTCAACAGGTCATGCCAAGCGAAAAATTCTTCTACTTTTCCAAATAAAGCATTATGTGGTAAAGAACTACAATGGATCACTGGTCGTTCTGGGTGTAATGTCTCTATTGGAACTTCAACCAAGAAAGGATCAGTGGTATGAACTGGGGAGTCGGCAGAGTGGACGAACTCCACTGGCAGAGTAGGAACTGTAGGAAGGGCGGGAACTAAAGAAGTATGAGTTTCTGGTGTAATAAGCCATTTTCTTAAGTCTACACCGTGTTAATTGTAGGCATTCACTAGCCTCAGTTTCTTGGATGTTTCCTTCCACCCTAGGCCTTTTTTAAGTTTTATTCACTACAGTTTTTCTTGGTGGAGCAGCAGTAGCCTTTTCATTTGCACGAGACTCATCTAGAATAGTTGTGATATCCATGTTGTGTGTCGGAAAGGGCATAGATGAGAACTTGAGGAAGACCTTATGTAACAACCCAATTTTAGGCCTAGTCAGAATAGTGGTTTCGGGACCACGAATCTGACATAGAAAAAAAAAATTTATTATATTTTTATGGTCTATAGTTTTATGGAATGATTTCGTGAGAATTTCTTTCGAAAATTTTGACGTTTGAGCAGTCAATTTAGCAAAAAGGACTAAATTATAAAACGTGCAGAAGTTGAGTTCTACATGCTAGAGGTGTCTAATTGTTATGTGTCGAAACCACTTCTTTAAAAGTGAGATTTTTTTTAAAAAGGACGGTTTTGAAAAGACGAGAGTCACCACCAACCTTTTTGGGTGTGATTGGATCACCTTATAAAACATTTTGGTCTACGAAAACAAGAAAAGACAGGATCGAGAGTCGATTACGTGCAAGGAAGGATTAGCACCCTCGCAACGCCCAAAATTGGTACCAAATCAATTTTCTGTCTTGATGTCAAAAGTTTGAAGAAATTTAGAAATAAGATCCCTTTTTAAAACCAGAATAATTTGCTGAAAATCGAAGTTCTTTCGCTCCAAAAAAGTATAAACATCACAGCCGGCATGATTGGACACAATATTCTTAATCTTTCGTAGTCGAAATCATCTCATGATTTACGAAATCTATTTAGAAGGATGCTTTAGACATTTAGACAAACGGGAAATCGCAACCCAGCATGTTAGGGCACTATTTTTTGAATTCCTAAATACCAAAAACATTGCCTCTCTTTTTATAAATCTTTTGGATTAAATGAGATATAATTTTTTTTTTAAAAAATGATGTGTTTAACATATTATAAAAGATCAATATTAAGTAAACTAAATTACCTGATATACACTTTAACATTTCATGTGAATATAGTATGGTAAATGATAAATAATAACAAAAATCACACAGTCTACATTAACATTTCATGCATATATATAATTGTAGATAAAGTAAATATACACGTTATCATTCCATGCAAAATACAATATAAAGAATAATGAATAAAACAATACAAATTATATAATATATACAATAATATTTCATGCGAATGTAACTTAAATAACAACATAAATTACCATGCAAATATATGAAATAATAAAATAAGTAACTCATAAGATACAATTAACATATTAAAATAGTACTAAATAAACGCCAAATGATACAATAGTAAATGAATTATAACAAAAGTCAGAAGAAAAGGAAAAAGATAAGATTGAATACAAATAAAAATTTAAAACTATATATAAATAATGGATAATTCTTTAAAAATTATACTATATAATGTAGTAGCTTAAAATAATATGTTGAATAGGAACAAAAATTTATAATAAATTTTAAAATTTTAAATACTACATATTTAATAATGATATATATATTATATATTAATAACTTGCAAATTTTAAATTACATAATTTATGAATAATAAAATAATACATAATTTATGAAAGAATAAAAATAATATGTGGAATAATATATATATAGTAAAATGTATAACATATAATATAATATATAATAATATAAATAATATATAAAGAAAAATAATATAAAAAAATTAGGGTTAATTACAAATAAATATAAATTTGGGCCTAATTGAAATGCGCATTAAAAACAGAGGGACTCACTAGGCAATTAGCCCTAATCCCAGAAAATGACGTCGTTCCTCAGAAAAGGTTTTAATGGCCATTGGGACTAAATTGAAACAAATATAAAAGTTAGGGCCAATTTAAAATAAAAAAATAAAATAAAATTATAAAATTTAAAAAAACGGAAGGATCGATTGGACAATTTCCCCTTTTAACGAAAACACGCAGATCCTATCCGGGTCACGGGTCAACACGCGGATCCTGGGCTTTGAAACGACGACGTTTTGAAGCTATTTGTTTTAAGCAAAACGGTACCGTTTTCATAAGGCTATATAAGCCAAATGTTGACCTTAAAATCATTTTGAAACCTGATTTTAAAAAAAAAACAAAGAAACCCTCTGAAAAAGGGTTGGGGGTCCTCGGAGCTCTGTCGAGCCTCTGTCCAGAGGCTTACACGCGCTCATGCGCCACCGTCAACACCGCCACGTATGGAGGCCGGAAGCTGGAAAACTTCCTTTTTAACGCATATCTAACGATACGTCCCCTTTTCCTTTTATTTTATTTATAAAATTCGTATGTATTAAAGAGAAAAGGAAAAATAAAATAAACTAATCACCTTTGTTTCTTCAGTTCACCGTGGGTTTTTTATTGCATATATCTGTATATAACTGTGTTCTTTTTTTGAATCTGTGTGTATATCCAAAAAAATCGTGCTTACAAATTAGAAAAAAAAGGGTTTTTATAACCCTCTGTTACATTTTTAGGGGAAAGAATCCTTTGATTTCTTTCCAAGTTTGCTTCTTTTGCTGTTGCAGTTCTTTCCTTCTTTTGTAGATATCAGCGAGGATCTCACGGCGATGAGTGCTAGCGTTGATTTTTGCATTGATTGCGGCGTGATACAAGGCCAGAGTCACGGCGCCAGTGTTGATGGAAAGTCACTAGAACGACGCGAGACAAAAAGGCGCGTCAGTTGGAGTGCTTGCGGCACCTAGGGTTTCTAAAACCCTAGGTCTTCTATCTTTAGTTTACGGTTTGGGCCTCTTGCGCCCCGTTCATTTTTGGGTTAAGGGTATAATGGGCTAGTGGGTAGTTTAGGCTAATTGGGTCTTGATTCATCAAGCCTTTAAGTGTAACCGGGTATAAGTTTATTAGGTGTTCTGGTTTAGACCAGTTGAGCTACAAGTGTAACCAGGCTTGGGCTATCAGGCTTTTAGGCCTGTTTATTGTAATTTGGACATTAACCGGGACATTTATTTTCAGTTTAAAATTTTATTTATTTTATTTCACGGGCCCGGGAAAATTTGGGCTATTACATTATGAAATTTTAAATTGAAGGTCCTTAGATGGTAATTACACCATTTTTAATTTAGTGGACAAAAATGGACATGAGGTAAGAGAAATTTCATGTTTTATAAAAAAGGGTATTTTGGTAATTTGTCAATTAAAGACAAAAGAAGTAAAATAAAAGCAAGATTTAGTCCATCTTCTTCTTTCTTGGCTGAAAATTGAAGGGAGAAGACATAGCTAGAGTTTTGCCACTTTTCAAGCTCGATTGTAAGTCCATTCTTGTCCCATTTTTAATGCTCTTTACATTTTTGAAGTTATTATCACTCGATCTATCTATTTCTACCATAATTTGAGAAATGATTAAGGTCTAGGTTTTGACCCATGTTAGACATATGTGTATTTTGATATTTAATGATAGATTGTGGAAGTTTGATGTTTGATAAACGACTTTTGCTAAGTCATTTTTGATGAAAATATCAAAAGGACCTATTTGTAAAAAGGTTATAAATGTGTGTAAAAGTGTGATTAAATGAAAAATGTGGGCTGTTATAAGCATGAACGAGGTTCGGCAAGGCTTGGGAATCGAAGAAATTGAATCTATTTCATTTTACGAGCCTAGGGACCAAAATGTAAAAATGTCAAAGTTTAGGGGCAAAGATTTAATTTTTCTATAATGTAATTTTTGGGCTGAATTGAACAATGTGAATATTAAGTAAGTTAAATTTGCTATTATAGATCAAGAGGAACGAGGTTCAGACCTAGATCGGGGGAAAACAAAGTGTTTGACGATTAAGTCCCATTTCTACTATTTTTGTACCGCGGTAAGTTCGTATGTAAATAATACATTGTTTTAATTATATTTTAAATGCTTTATTATTGTATGAATTGTGATTAACTCTTGAACATATACGACAAAATTTCGACAAGCGTGAAATCCTGGTTAAACCTTAGGAATAGATTGGATACAAATGTCATGACATTAGGGTTAATGAGACTACGTGTAAGACCATATCTGGGATATGGCATCAATATGAAACTACGTGTAAGACCATATACGGGACATGACATCGATATGAGATTTCGTGTAAGACCATAGCTAGGCTATTGGCATCGATACGAGATTACATGTAAGACCATATCTGGGATATGGCATTAGTATGGTACCGTGTGTACGGGACTCCCGAGTATCCTTTAGTATTCCAAGTGGTTCAACGGGTAAATTTAATGAGTATGTCAAAGATGAATTATGTGTAAGTCCAATTTGAGATGACTCGGGTATGTACATTAAACTCATACGTAATGAGCTCGTTATGTGATGAACCCTCGGTAAAGTTATGATTGAGTAAGTTATGATTATAAGATCTTAATAATATTTATGCTAATTATCATTATGTTAATTGTATGTTAAATGTTTGGTTATGATGCTTATTATTTGCATAGGAACTTACTAAGCTATATAGCTTACTCACCTTTCTTTTCCCTTGTCTTATAGTGTCACCATGCTAGCTCAGATTTGGGGATCATCGGAGACTCTATCATACTATCAACTGATTATTTTGGGTACCAATGGATTCAACATTTTGAGTTATGGCATGTATAGGGACTTGGTCATTTTGTTATGTGTCCTAATTGATTTGGCCAAATGTGTTGGCTTATGTTGGTTGATAATTCATTTTGTAAATGGCCATTGAAATTGGCTAATATTGATTTAAGTATATATGCACATGATGATGTTTTCATGGATGTGGAAATTTGCATGGTTTAAGTTGATAAGTATGTGATGTGCTTATGTGATAAATGGTAGCATGTGGATGATGTGTGGATGTCTTGACTGTGGTTGAATTGGTTGAATGTAATTGCTTGGGTTGGTGCTATGTTTTGTTGTGTAGGTATGTGCATGAAAGGGTGACAAAATAGCTTGGTAAATAGCCTTGTTTTCGTCCACACGGGTAGACACATAGGTGTGTGTCTCTCACACGGCTTGCCCCATGGGCGTGTGCCCCCTGTACCTTAATTGTTGCGAAACAGAATACTCAGAATTGAGCACACGGGCAGAGACACGGGCGTGTGTCTCAGCCGTGTGGATGACACGGCCTCAGGCATGGGCATGTGACCTGGGCGTGTGAAGTCTACACCTATTTTATGAAAAATCAAAATTATTAAATCGACCACACGGCTTAGCACACGGGCGTGTGACTTGGTCGTGTGCCTTAAATTTGTTCTTGGGTGACAAACAGAGAGTTACACGGGTTAAGGACACGGGCGTGTGTGACCACACGGCCTGCCCACACTGGCGTGTCCTAAGCCACACGGGCAAGTGACCCCTGTTTAGTGAAAAATTCTCTAAGTGTTGTTAAATTTTCTAAAGTTCTCGGTTTAGTCCCGAACCGCCTCCAATGCATGTTTTGGGCGTCATAGGCTTGTTTTTGGGACGATGTGATGGATTGTTAAAAAGTTTTAATTTGGTGCCAAATTTACAACTCGAAATGTATGATTACTAGTGTCTAAGTCTGGTAATGCCTCGTACCTTGTTCTGACGTCGAATAAGGGTAAAGGGTGTTACTCCCTGCACCATCAATATGAGAGTTATCCCAATTAGAAGAAAAAATAGAAGGTGTACCATGATTTATAATATTCCAGTGGCATGTACGCAGCCTGTAAATGTCGTAGAAGAAGAAATGAGGTTCCCTTATTTGCCCTACTAAAACTTGTGCTGAAATCACCACTAGCGTTATGAGGGCAGACCACCGAAGCGGAAGTAACATTATGATTATCCACCCATATTAAGAGGTCATTTCTTCTTGTTTCAGGCTACTGAAGCAGAAGGAACATTATGCCAACTCACTAAGTTTGCGTGAACTTACAAGTGTATGTTCTTGTTTTAAGTTCTATTGTAAGATTGAGTACACTAGTAGGGACCAAGTAAGGAATGCGCTAGGATAGCAGCAAGTTGGGATATTATGCATACAGAAGACATCTTAGGAGTATAGTGTATAGTACACTACAACATAAGAGCCTGTTTTTAATAAAGTTTTATACTGTAACATTGTACGCTATTTAATATTGGAATGTAATTATTTAATATCCTCTTTTATATTAAAGAACAGTTTAAAAGAAATAATAAATATGTTTAAATATAGTTTACGATAGTAGTTTAAATTTCTATTAAGTGTTCTATGTTGTAACATCCGATATCCGGATCTGGCAATTCGGGTCAACTATAGGGTGTTACAGTTAGTATGCTTCATTTAATACATTTTTTAAGGAAATTTATGAGGAGTGCCAAAAAATAGTGTCTACTGGTGTTCGTCACTACTCAAACTAGGAGAGAGTATTCGATTTTTGGTCAGTTTGAACGGACTTAACAAATCTAACTTCTACTAAACCGAACTAACATAATTTTAGTGAAATAACCAAACTAATTGAATTTTTTTAAGCTCCCTGATTTTTTTTTCTTTCAACCATTTTCAAACAACTTGTATCAAATTTATACAAAATGTTTTTGGCTTTGAAAACATCCATTCAAACATGAAATATGTTAGCTTATTTTTTTCAGTAGCAAGTAAAATTTAGACTAACATAAAAAGCTGCAATTAGCCATTCAAACATGAGCTTTGTTAGTTCATTTTTTTTTCACTTACAAATAAGATTGTGTAACACCCCAAACCCGGCCTAGAAGTTTAGACTGAATTCGGAATGCTACATTGATCACCGAAATGATCGTAGGAAACATATTCAAAAAGTTTATCTTATCAAACCAAATCATTCAAAAACGTTTATTAGCAAATCAGTTCAATCCTAAAGTAAAGTTAAGTGCAAAATCAGTTCAGATTATATGAATTGAAACACAAATCAAAATTGTACCACAACACTATAAATCCTCACAGTTTAAACTTTAACCGAATAATGAACAAAACTGAAAATTTAAACAGAATCCATAGTTTATCCACCAAGACTGTCCAAGACCTCCGCGTCTTGAGTCCAAAGTCCGAATCCGCGATGCACTGAAAGGGGAAAACAGAAGAGTGGGTAAGCTATACGAGCTTAGTGTGAGATCAAACTAATTAACTACCGAATCAGAGATAGGTACAGAAAACCTGAAAATAGTTCAGCAGCGGAACATACTGACAGAACGACTTAAACAAAACAGACCATATGTAACTTTACAGTCATATGGCCCTATTAATCACAATATCAAAAATTTTCAGAAGTCACAAACCGGCCTAAGCCCTTTTCCAGAATCAGAATCGGTCGAGCCTTAGCCCATCTTACAAAGTTCCTTTAGGCACGAGTGCCTTCCAATCAAATAATACAATTAGAATTCTCAGTCAATCAAACAAAAATATTTCAGTTAGACAGATATCACAGTCACGGAATCAGACAGATGCATATGAGTGTAAATGAGTTGTGAAATAAACCCACTCATCCAACCAACACACCATCTCCGTCCAACCCTATACATCTTGTGGGGATATAATCAACCCACTACCTGTACTCTAAGTAGGACCTCAAAAAGCCCATCCAACCTTATATCCCCTATACATTGTCCACAACCGTCAGGGAATTGGGACTATCGTAAAAATTGTCAGATAAAGCCATGCGGAAGACCGCGATATGCAGAGACATGCGATATAATCTGCCAGATCGGATATATCATGCAAAGCAAGGCTAGCGTATGAGTCATGCATTTATGAAATACAATGAAACCGCGTACGAGGCGTGCGATATAATTGCCGATCGATATTGGTATGTAGCGTAGCTAACGTACATGAGGTACAGGGCAAGGCGGCAAATCGCTATACCGTTAACAGAAATATCCATGACCCTCAGGGTATCATTAAGGCTTTCAGAATGCAGATAAACTGCCAGATCGTAAATCTCCCTTCTCTTCAACATCCCACCCAAAAGCTTTGAATGCAGATGTATATATGCCGATGTGTGTATACAGATACACCAACTCAGAACACAAATCCAAACAGTCATTCAGAGCAATTACCTACAACTAGTCAATCAGTTACAGAAATGCGCATACTCATAACTTGAATTCGGTTTCAACCATGTCACACATTCAATCATAATTATCACATAAACCGAAGTCAGAACAGAGTCATATTCACCCTCAGTAATTTTAGTCGAGAGGTTGGAACAAATAGAGGTCACGACTACACTTAAATCAACCTTAAACCAAACTTGGCGAAATAGGGCCACACGCCCGTGTGCTCCTGCTGTGTGGAGCACTTCAGGCTGTGTGGGGGTCCAAACACCCATGTAAGGAGTAGGACACGACCGTGTGACAGAGGCACACGCCTGTGTGGTGCAGAGGCATGGCCATGGGAGTAGGTCGTGTAACTCACTATCAAACTCCACTAATTTCAGACATAGAGTAGACGCGGCCGTGTGAAGGTGTCACACGCCGGTGTGGCAATCAGACACGGCCGTGTGTCTGATAACACACACCCCTGTGGTAATCAGACACGGTCGTGTGTCCCAAAACACACGCCCGTGTGGCAATCAGACACGGCCGTGTGTCCTATAACACACGCCCATGTGGCAATCAGACACGGCCGTATGTCCCATAACACTCCCGTGTAAGAACCCTAAAATTCTCAAATCAGTCACACGGTCATGTGACCCCAAATCTCAAATCCCTAATTCCCAAACTCACACGCCCGTGTGCCCTAAGGGACATGCCCGTGTGGTTCAGGCAAAAATCCCCAAATCAGCCACACGCCCGTGTGGCTAGGCTGTGTGCCTCGGCACACGCCCGTGTGGCCATCGGGCAGTCACAAAACCACCATTGAACAGCCCCGAAAACACCACCTCGGCCACCAAACCGTCCCTCTACTTTAGTACTATAAAAAACACATCAGAAAAAAGAGTATCGCACTCCCTTTCAGCCATTAAAACTCTAAAACTGGATAATCCAAGCACTCTCATGAAAAGCCGAAACAACATTTGCAAAACATAAGAACGGTAGATTAGTCAGAGTTGATTCCCACACATGTACGATCGGAGAGAACGATAGAGGAGCGAAAATTCAGTAACCCACTTAAGAGAGATTTAGAAAATTCAAGATGAAGAAAGACGAATAATAGATGAAGGGAAAAGAGAAAAAGATCGTGCAGAAGAAGAAGAAATAGAAATAAAAATAAAATAAAACCAAAGTAAAAGTAAAATAAAAGTGAAATAAATAATAATAAACCATATAATTATTCCCTTAAACTAAACAAAAACAAAAATAAAAAGGCTCCCTAAACGCACACACAGCGACTCGAACCCAGAACCCAAAGGTTCACTAAACATACACCAACCCACTAGATAGTAGGCCCATCCTGACACCTAATTGCACAACTTAACTTATGTGTGCAACTTTCCCACTGATCTTACACTTAAAACCAAAACTTTTAGGCCCAAAATTAGGGGTGTTACAGATTGAAACTAACATACAAGGTTATAATTAACCATTCAAACATGATCTTTGTTAGCTCGTATTTTTCACCTATTAATAACATTAAAACTAACATATAAACTTCCAAGTACATATATAATCCACATATAATTCAAATAACAACATTTAGTCCAAACCAAGTGCATAGATTACTTATAATCAACATTATAATCAACATTCAAAGATTTGGTCGATTAAAAATCCATAAAAGCCTACTGGCTAGTGCCAACATCAGCCACGCATAAATTCAAATACAATCTCATAATTCTACACACAACTAACAGTTAACATCAAATGACAGCAAATAAATTCACTAAATAAGAACAACAAAACAGTAGCAAAGCTTAGACAAATCTTGAACCCGAAAAAATCACCTCACCATCAAAGATAACCTAAATATAAACAATAAAGAAATGAATCGGTTAAAGATATCAATAATTCAATATACATACCAATAAGAAGTTAGTGAGTTGTAAACATAATACCTCATAAATGAAGTGATAAATGTGATATGTCTCTAATCAATAATGGGATCCAATTGAATTTTAGACAAATCTACAAGTATATAAATAAAGAAAAATAGCATTAGTAAGCTTTAAATAAACAAATAGTAAATTTTTGGTATTACTAAAGTATTAGTCTATTACCCAAGTCTAATTTGTCAATTTGTCTCACGGCTTGTTCAGGTCAAATATGCTAAGAGTGCTTGGATTAAGAAGAGTTGAATCTTGACCATGTAACAAATCTTGAGCATAGATAAGTGCTTGCATAATCCTTGGAGTTAAAGAACTCTTATATGCATCAAGCACAATCCACCATTACTAAAAATCGCTACAAAGGCCAATGTTGATATTGGAACCACCATTTTGTCTTGAGCTATGGTGGATAGTATAAGGAACCTATGTTGGTTGAGTTTCCACCAAAGGAGGACATCAAAACCATCATCTTCATCATCTTCTACTCGTTCTTTCAAATATCTAGCCAACTCTAATATGTTGTCTTCTTTACCTTGTTCAACCCTTTTTTTTCCTTAAACATAGACTTAAGGCTTATTGCTTTTTTGGCAAGGATTTAGTTTTCGATTATGCAACTTGACTCACTTTACTACTTTTACCAACAACCTAGAGAGGACCTTCCTTCTTCTTCTATTCATCAAACAATTCTTTTAATTCTTGCTTGGATTAAGAACTGAAGCAATATACACTAGC
The DNA here is from genome assembly GCA_025698475.1 of Gossypium anomalum. NCBI lineage: Eukaryota > Viridiplantae > Streptophyta > Magnoliopsida > Malvales > Malvaceae > Gossypium > Gossypium anomalum. The sequence continues at coordinate 61,069,321 of CM046968.1, read as the reverse complement.
ATGCTTGTCTTCTCAAATTTCCCTAATACTTGTCATATTTCTCCTCCAATCTTTTATCCATTATACTCAAATCAATATTAGGACAAAATTTTCATTCTTTCAATCTTGAATACACTATGAAAATATGGTCAATAATGCGATTAGAGGTGACGTAACAACCAAAGACCTTTATTGTGAGGGTTTGAAAATTTTCTAACAAAAGGAAAAAGTTTCTAAAAATATCCCAATCATCATAATTGGTCACCCCATATCCCATTGAAAGCTCTCCTCTAAAATAAGGATCTGCTTCCTTATATGCTTAAGAAGCCCTTTCAAATTTTTGGGCAGCATCTAACATAAAAAAGTTAAATTCTACCGAGTGCTAACATCCATACTCTTACTTTAAATTTTCATCTCAACAACATAAATATTTAAATTTCACTAGCCTAAAAGGAGATTTTCTAACATATCTAACTACACCTATAACATGAAACACAGATTCATTGAACTCCTTCAAACCATCAAAAATAACAAGGTTCATTATATGAGTTATGCACTTCACATGCATATACTTGCCTTTTAGTATACTAGTTCTTATATGTGTGAATTTTTTCTTCAAATATGACATGGAAAAATCGTTGGAACTAGCATTAACAACAATAATAGTGAAAACCTTATCAATCGTGTATTCACGACAACATGACTCAACAACCTTACCAATGACATTACCTTTATGACTAGACATAGGACAAAAGTTTAAAATTATCTTGTTAAATTTTCATTTGTTGTCTACAAAGTGAATTATAAGAAACATATAATTTTGCCTTTGGATTGAGGTCCAACAATCATTTGTAAGAGAAACTCTAACATTTCGAGATTTCATGTATTTCTTAAGGCTATTATTAACATCAAAATAAATTTTATAACAATATCATCCAATAATCCATCGTGATAGCATATGAAATCTAGGAAATCCAAGCTAAAATGTAAGACTTAGCATTTTACTTCCTCTAATCTAAAAGACAATTTATCTATGATTAACATCTCAGCTACTCCCTTCCTGATGGCATCTTGATTAAACTTCCTAGTAGATAAAGATCTCGACCATTCAAATGGAAAAACTAATTTAGTTTGAATACCACTAATAAGTCGTAATTTATACATATTTTTATCCCATGCTTAGCACATTTTTGGATGAATTATCATTAGATTTATGGAATTTGATGCTCCTACTCCTTTAATTTCATATCTTATACTTAGGTGAGCATAGGAAAGTAAAAAGAATGAGAAATAGGCCAAAAACGAAAAAAATAGGCCAACGTGGGAAATCGACAAGTTGATAAATGTGTTCATTCATAATTATGGAATTATGTACCTCATGTATACTATTTGCATAAAGATGATATTTCAAACACTTTGGTGAGTAAAAACTCAAATATAAAATAGTATGAAATTAAGACAAGTTGATATGAAAATATATTTAAATTACAAAGATATGGCTGATGTATATTATGATTACATAACATGAAATTGTGTAGATAAAAATAAAAAACAAAATGTTCAAGTTTAGGCACACGGCTTAGCAACACGGGCATGTGCTTAGGCTGTGTGACTCAATTTTCTTCTTGAATGCAAGTCAGAGAGCTCCACCGGCTTGGGTCATAAGCGTGTGTGACCACACGGCCTACCCACACGGGCATGTCCCCAGTCACACGGGCGTGTGACCCTTATACGTGAGAAAAATTTTAAAAGTTGCAAAAAAAAAAATTCCTGAGGATTCAGTTTAGTCCCAACCCGATCTTAATGCACTATTTGAACCTCAAAGGTTCGATAAAGGAATCTTTATAATCAATCTCAATATTTGAACGATAAATGATTTAAATGATCTGTAAGTGTTCTGTACTTCTTAGTAATACCTTGTAACCCTGTTTCGGCAACAGATACGGGTTGGGGGTGTTATATATTTATCCTATTTCTGACAGTTCTTGGGTAAGTCCAGTGCAGGTTGTTCCTAAGAAAGGAGGCATGACAGTTGTAACCAATGAGAAGAATTAATTAATCCCGACAAGAACAGTCACAGGTTGGAGAGTTTGCATTAACTACAGGAAGCCGAATGATGCCATGAGAAAAAATCACTGTCCCTTGCCATTCATTGACCAAATATTAGAAAGATTATCAGGGCACATGTTCTACTGCTTTTTAGACGGACTTTCTAGTTATTTCCAAATCCCAATAGCTCTTGAAGATCAGGAAAAGATGACATTTACATATCCATATGGTACGTTTGCTTATCGTAGAATACCTTTTGGATTATGTAATGCTCCTGCTACTTTTCAGCGCTGTATGATGGCCATCTTTGACGAACTCGTAGAAGACATAATTGAGGTATTTATGAATGACTTCTCGGTATTCGGTAACTCTTTCTATCTTTGCCTTAAGAATTTAAAACGAGTTTTAATAAGATGTGAGGAAACGAATCTTGTGCTTAACTGAGAGAAATGTCACTTTATGGTTCAAGAAGGTATTGTGTTAGGATATAAAATTTCTACTAAAGGGATTGAAGTTGATAAATCAAAAATTGAAACCATCGAAAAATTACCTCCCCCTAGCTCAGTCAAGGCTATTAGAAGCTTTTTAGGACATGTTGGTTTTTATAGAAGATTTATTAAGGACTTTTCTAAAATAGCCAAGCCTTTGACTAAATTACTAGGAAAAGATGTGCCTTTTAATTTCGATCAGGAATGTTTAGAAGCATTTAATACTTTAAAGGATAAATTAATTAATGCTCCAATTATAATTGCACCTGACTGGAATTTATCTTTTGAACTAATGTGTGATACGAGTGATTTTGCAATAGGTGCGGGTTTGGGACAGCGAAGAGACAAGCATTTTCAACCTAGCTATTATGCTAGCAAAACTTTAACAGCTGCATAAGAAAACTACACCACCACGGAGAAAGAGTTACTAGCTGTGATTTTTGCATTCGATAAATTTCGGTCATATCTAATATTGTCTAAAGTTGTCGTTTATACTGACCACTCTGCCCTTCGCTACCTTTTAACTAAAACTGATGCAAAACCTCGACTCATTCGATGGATTCTATTGCTGTAGGAATTCGACTTGGAGATTCAGGATAAGAAAGGAGCTAAAGATCTCGCGGCTGATCATCTTTTCAGGCTTGAGAACTCAAATACCAAAGAACTAGATGAAGTTGAAATAAATGATTCGTTCCCTGAAGAAAAATTCTTTGCTATATCTGATTCTGAGGTACCTTGGTTTGCATACATTGTGAATTTTTTAGCTGCTAACATTATCCCAAAAGGGTTGACACACCAACAAAAGAAGCGATTCTTTAATGATGTGAAAAACTACTTTTGGGACGACCCTTTTCTTTTCCGTATATGTGCAAATCAAGCAATTAGGAGATGCGTTACAAGGTCAAAAGCATCAAAAATCTTGGAACATTGCCACTTAGGACCGACTGAAGGACACTACAGTGGAAATAAGACCGCACATAAAACGCTTGAATCAGGTTTTTATTGGCCCACATTATTCAAAGATGCCAACAGGTATGTTACTTCTTGTGACAAATGCCAACGGACAGGTAATATCTCCAAACGTGATGAAATGCCTCAAACATATGCTTTCATATGGAATATTTGACATTTAGGGTATCGACTTCATGGGTCCATTCCTTAGTTCATTTGGGAATAAATACATTTTAGTAGCAGTTGATTATATGTCCAAATGGGTGGAGGCCCAAGCCTTACCTACTAATGATGCTAGAGTGGTAGTACGATTTCTTAATAAACTGTTCTCTAGATTCGGAACACCCAGAGCAATTATCAGTGATAGGGGTACTCATTTTTGTAATGCCCAATTTGAGAAAACCCTTAAGAAATACAGAGTTCATCACAGAACAGCCACCCCTTACCATCCTCAAACTAGTGGACAAGTCAAAGTGGCAAAACCGAGAGATCAAACGGATTCTAGAAAAGACAGTAGAATCAAACAGGAAGGATTGGGTGATGAAAGTAGATGATGCTTTATGGGCTTATAAAACTGCTTTTAAGACTCCCATAGGAACATCACCTTACAGACTTGTTTATGGAAAAGTTGTCATCTACCATTCGAACTAGAACACAAAGCCTTCTGGGCTATTAAATTTCTAAACCTTGATCCCAAACTTGCAGGTGAAAACAGGTTGATGCAGTTGAACGAGTTAGATGAGTGGCGAGCTAATGCATATGAAAATTTACACCTATAAAGGAAGCAACAAAGCACCGCTATGACACTCGTTTAAAGCAACACAAACAATTTGAAGTTGGAGATCTTCTCCTATTATATAATTTGAGGCTGAAATTGTTTCCTAGGAAGCTTAAATCACGATGGTCAGGGCCATTCGTAGTTCAATCTGTTTTTCCATATGGCACAGTAGAGGTAAGTTACCCATCACAAGGCACTTTCAAGGTAAATAGACATCGTCTCAAACTCTATAACGGTGAGAATTTTAAAGACGATGGAGAGGAGCTACGACTCCATGAACCTCCCTAAATACACCTACAAGGTAAAGTCGAGCCTAGACTATAAATAAGCGCTTCTCGGGAGGCAACCCGGGTACTAACGGTTTTGATTTATTTAAATTTTAGTTTTAACATCTGAATCACTAACTGAGTCTTTGAACACAGGTTTCCCGAATCCACATGACTAGGCACAAGGGTGTGCCTTAGGTCATGCTCATAACACGAAAGGTGACACGACCGTACGATACGGCTGTGTGAAAACAGAGCAAGAATTTTTCCCAAAACACGGGATGCGATAAGTTGCCACGGCCTACGACATGGCCATGGGCAATCCTTCCAAATCAACACGGGCGTACGAAATGCCCTTGCTCACCACCCATGGTCAAACCTGTCAAATTAACACGGGCGTAGGAGATGCGAACGAAGTGGAACATGGACGTGCGACGACCGCGTGCACCAACACGCCCAAAGCTGAAAATCACGATAAACACGGGCTGAAATAAAGGCACATGGGCGTGTCCCACCGCCTTGTGCCCCAATATCTATATTTTTAGTTTTATTTAAGACTATTTTTATTTCATTTTTAGGTATTACAATTTATATTACTTAATTGATGTTTTCGGCTATCTCTTTATGAGTAATCATGTTTCTCTATATTCCTAAAGAATTATTGATCTTATCATAGTTATAAAGAGCTTCAAAGCTTACTATTACTTAGGAATTTACAACTTCGCTGGAAAAGGTCCTTCACGACTGCCATGTCCTGCCTGACCACCACGATAACCTTTTCGTTTGATACTGTGGCTACAGAACCCAACCTCTATCACCACTAGAGTATCCTCTTTCTTGCCTTCGCCGATCACTTTCCATAACTACCATTCAAGGAATCCATTTAACATTTAGGAAGTTTCACTCCTCTCCCTATCTTATGATCCTATATTTATATTTTCCACTAACTTTATCTTTGCACAATGAGGATAATGTACATCTTAAGTGTGGGGGGTCAATTATATCACTATCAGAAAAATTCCTGAATTTTGTCTTATTCTCTTGTGAATCACTCATATCACCATTAGAATGAATTTTGATTAATTTATGGTTTTTATTGATATGTCTTGAATTAAAACATAGGTATTTATGCATTGATGGTTTAAATTTAAAGTAATTAGAGAATCAAGCATGATAAGTTGATTTTTCAGTATTAAAATTTTAAAATTTTAGGCTATTTCCCCAAGTTTAGGTATTATCTTAAAGTTGAAATTCATAGGGTTAATATAAAAAAAGCCATGATTTTTGTGAGATCTTGAACCTTTAGAGCATATATTATTTCATGCTCACTTTTATTGTTGCTTTGAGTGCATCAATATCGAATCGTTATTCTAGAACTTGCTTGATTATGCATGTCAAGACCACACCATTTGATTTGATATGTCAAGATGATAGAGGCACTTAGGTTTAACCCATTCACTCCATAAAAGCCTACCTTCACAATTAACCCTTAGTGAACCCCTTTGAGCCTAACATTCCATTCATTGATTTACCCTCAATATTAACCCATAACTCATTATTGTTGAAATCCCCTTAATTAATTTTATCCTTATTTTTGTCGAGATTTGATTTGAATAAATTGCTTAGCTGTGTTTTATCTTTGATAGTTAGTCTATGTTACTTGATTTGTTCTTAATTAAAAAAAACAATACATACATATTTATATATTAGCAGTAATTCATTATTTTTGAGCTTAAGAGTTGAATCCCATATTCTGAGAAGAAGCTCGCTTGTACGCAATTGATGATTTTTTTTAGTTAGGTAATTTTTTAATTCAATCTCGATTCTAATATTCTCTTTCAGCTTGTGACCACACCCTCTAACCATAGCCACGTTACAACCCTCTAAAGACCTTTTGATTGATGTATCATCTCAATATATAGTGGTGGAGATTTGATTTTCACGCAAGCCTATGGTAATAACTTTTCATATTGACTGTTGAGTGCTAATTTTATTATCCTTAAACACTTCGAGTGATTTGAGTGAATCTTTAGTGAGGATGTTAAACTCTGTGATATTTTGAATCAAAGGTGATTACTTAGATGAGGGGAGATGCCTATGTTTTTCGTGATAAAATGCTTAACTTGGAATGTTTGAAAATGTTCTTCTAGTTGAATTCTCAATGTATGATTACTTATGGGTTATTTTTGAGATATTATTGATAGGAATTATAAGTTGAGAAAAATGAATTCTTAATTGTGAATTAAGGATTTTGCTTGAGGACAAGCAAACCCTTAAGTATGGGGGTATTTGATAGGTCGTAATTTATACATATTTTTATCCCATGCTTAGCACATTTTTGGATGAATTATCATTAGATTTATGGAATTTGATGCTCCTAATCCTTTAATTTCATATCTTATACTTAGGTGAGCATAGGAAAGTTAAAAGAACGAGAAACAGGCCAAAAACGGAGAAAATGAGCCAACATGGCAAATCAACACGGCCTGGACTTCCTTACACTGGTAGAACACACGCCCGTGTCCTTTTAGCATGCTTGAACATGGCTTAAAGCCACCTCAACACGGGCGTGTCTATTTCTCAACCATGAACACGGTTTGAAGCAAATTGCACACGGCCGTGTGCCACGGCCATGGCCCTGTCGAGTCCAAGACTAGTTCTATTTGGAAAAGGCTACTTTTGGGCTATTTTGAGCATTGGAAAGTCTATTTAAACACCCTAAAGGAGGATTAAGAGACACACAGAGAGCAGGAAGCAAGGAATTACTTGAAGAAGCCGATTGATCCATCTCAGAAGCCGGATTTACCTCCAAGACTGAAGATCTCCCTTCAATTTCCTTTAGGGGTTTTTGGGTTTTCTTTATGTTTTGTCATTATTATTCTTCTGAGATGTTTTCTTTTAGTTTTATGAACTAAATCACCTAAATACCTAAGGGGGATGAAACCTAAGATGGATCTTGTTAATATTTTCTGAACTATATGATAAATACTTGATTTGTTCTTAATTATGTTTTTAACTCTTGTTTGAATATTCCAGGACATTGATTCAAGTATTGATGTGCTTATTCAGAGGATGAATAGTCCCTGTCTAAGAGTAGATCTTTCATAATTAAGCGGAGTTGCATGCAATCCTAGAGATAGAACGACATAAATCTGCCAGATTAGAGTCAAATCTAATAAGGGAATCCACAGATCGAGTTAATGCAACACTAGGGGTTTTAATTAGAAAGAGATTTCAATTAATCAACCTAGGGTAGATGTTATTAGTCTTGAATAGGGATAATAATATAAATCAGGTATTTCTACGGATCAAGTCAAGTGAATAAATCGTCTGGTTCAGAGTCAATTAACAAGAGAAGTCTAGGTGGATTCTTCCTTGGGTGTTGTCTAAATCAATCAGTTTTCCCAAAAGTATTTCCCCAATTTACTTTCTGTGCATCCTTAGGTTAGTTAATTAGTTTAGATAAAACAACCTCCATTATTCTTAGGCTAGATAATAAAAAGAAAGTTAATACTAGTACTTTTAGTTCCTTTGGGTTCGATATCCGGTCTTGCTAAAACTATACTACTGTTCGATAGGTACGCTTGCCTTCATCATGATAATAGTTAGTTCAAGTACGATCAATTATAAATTGTAAAACTTATCGCGAGTGATAATCAACCACCATCACCACCTTCTTTACAAGGAAACTTTTTACAAGCACTCATATGGCTTTTCAATGAAGCTGTTCCACTTTTTTTTTAGAGTGAGCAAAAAATTTTCTATCACGATAATTACATTGCGCTTTATGATCACCTTCCTCAATCCTAAATTTGATAAAATGATCCATACTTGAGAACATGGCTGAGCTTATCTTCTCGACATTTTAGAGCTTGCCACTTGAGAAGATCGTGGGGAGGAGACATGACTCTTCTGAAGGTATAGGCAGAACATCAAGCGTGTTTGTCAGATTTGACGTCTTCTCCGAAAACATCTAAAGAAACAGACAACTTTTTAGTTTTAAATCAACATATATATTAAAGAAAAATGAAATATTTATAATTATAAATCAACATTCAAATTAGAGACCAACATATATGCCTAAAATTTTATCACTCTAAATTTCAAATTAGAAATCTATCACTCTCCCTTACTGAATGCAACTGTACTTAAAATTTCTTCCTTTTTCATTCTCTTTTTTTTTCTATCATCATTAAACCTAAAAATATGTTATTATAGTTTCTTTGATATTTACATTTTTGAATCAATTAATTTATAGAAAGTAATTTATATTATATTGTATTATATTATCATTTAATTTTAGTCTACTTCCTTGATTTAAAATTTGAGGATTTAATAGGTTTCATTAGGTTTTAATTTGGAATTACACTTATTTTAGTTTTATAATTTAAAATTTTAGGTTTTAATATAATTAAGTTGATTATTATTCTAAAGTTGAGGATTTAAGAGTTATTAAAGTCAATTTCCTTAGGTTTTAAATTCTTTTAGAATTTTTAAGTTTTTTTAGTATTTTAAGTCTAATTTAGTTTTGGCTTTAGAAATTTTGGTATTTTTTGAAATTTTTTTAGATGATAATCTTGGAAGATTGATTTGCCTTAGTATTATATGTTTAGTTACAAAATTCTAGTTTAGTATTTCTTTAGTTTTTTAGATTAGATTAATTTGGAGCCAAAATTAGAAATTTTAAATTAAAAAATCTAAGCACCAAGCTATGTAGTATTATCTTTGGACAGGCATTGTAGGGATGCTATAAACTTCCCTATATGTAACTGTACTTCCGAACCCAGATCTGATTATAAGACTTAGTCTTAGATTTTAAAAATTTTCTTAATTGATCTTACAATTAGTCTTAAAACTTTAGGTGATAGGTGGCTAACCAATCTAACTCAAATTATTTACCAGTGACTCTACATATTAAGTTTTTGTGTCTAGCTAGTTAGGTTTTTGTCTAGCATGTTACGATAGGTCAATTCTAGGTCCAAATAGTTTGTTTGATACCAGTCCGATTCCAACAACCTTATTTCTTTGATAACTTGTAACAATAAACGGTTGAAGTTTTGAGTAAGCAATCTAAAATCCAAGTTTCAAGGCTTGGAAGTGACACAACCCTCCCTTAATGTGTTAAGTATGTATATATATATATATATATATATATATATATATATATATATGCTAGATCACTAGAATGAAAAATTGCAATAGGAGGGAGAGAAAATATTTGTTGCTATAAGTGAAAATGATACACACACACACACACACATATATATATATATATATATTCATTAATTATTTTAATTGTTTTCATATTTTTTATGTCATTTTGAATTTTAAGCTCGAGTTTATATTTCTTATTTTGTCATTGAGTTACGCAAATTATAATTAATTTTACCTAACTAATTAGATTTAAAATTCTGATTACAATAATTTAAAGGGTAAAGAATAGAAATGATCACTAAATTATTGTTTGCATTCTATTTTGGTCACTGAATTTTTATTTTTCCGATTTAGTCACTAAACTATTTGAAATCAATTTTTTTAGCCACCAAACGTTAACAACCATTTGAAATCTGACGGAAGTGTTGACGTGAGCTTTTTTTATTGATCTAATAACAAAATTAGCCCTTTAATACTTACACATTCTATCGATTTTATTCTAAATATATAATATTCAACAAATTTAACTCTCAATGTTTACAAAATTTGTCATTTTAATTCAAATTCTAAAGAATTCAATAAATTTAGCCCTGAACATTTAAAAAATAAAAAAATTTAATTTTTTTAAAAAAATTTAAATTCTGTAAGTTTTTTAAAAAAATTGGTGCCTTCTTTATCTCATCCTTGTTGTTGGATCTTGTGATTACCATGTAAATTACAAAACCCCTCTTTATTATTTCTACAGCATTTTTTAATTTTAATAATTACTTTGTTTGTGTTGATGGCTCTCTCATGTATATTTTCCTTCAATTTCACTTTTGTTTTCTTCTCTTTCTGCTAGGAATTGATAGGTTTAAGGTTTGTGAATTTCGTTAGTTCCACATTGCACAACGTTTTGAAAGATCCTCATTTTGTTTCAGTGCTATAATGATCTGATGTGATTGTGACGACTTTTTCTTTGATTTGGTTGATGATATGTGTGTGTGTTTCATGCCTCTTTATTTGGAAAGATAGTATTGTAAGGGTTTTTACGGGACTTAAGCATGAAACCAATTCTTTTAGTGCTAATGCTTTTGCTCGATGTTGTCAAAATGATGCCTTTTTAAGTTGTTTAAAGATTTAATTGTCTCACTATTGAATTTTTATAAAATTTTTCATTTTGAAATGGATTTTTATTGAATTTTTTAGAATTTGAATTAAAATGAAAAATTTTGCAAATATTGAGAGTTAAATTCATTAATTTTTTATTTATGATCAAATTGATAGAATGTGTAAATATTAAGGGCTAAATTTGTTATTAGATCAATAAAAAAACCCACTTTAGCACTTCCTTCATATTTCAAACGGTTGTTAATGTTTAGTTACCAAAAAATTTGATTTTGAATAGTTTAATGATGAAATTGGAAAAAAATTCAAAGTTCAATAACCAAAATAGAATGAGGCAATAGTTTAGTGGTCATTTCTATACTTTACCCTTTAAATTATTGTAATTTGAAATTTAAATCTAATTAATTATTGTAACAATCTGATTTTCAGTGACGCTAGAAAAGAAGATTTTGGAACCTCATTTTCGTAAACCGAGTCCATAAATATCAAATATATTTATGGATTTGGTATGAAAGAAAATTAAAGTTTGGCCCTTCAATTTTGTTTATTAATTGCTTAATTTGGGAACAAGGACTAAATTGTAAAAAATATATCGCTACAAGTTTTTAATTGGTCAAAGACTTAAGGATTCAAATTGCAATTAGCCAAGTGTCCAAAATGGTAATTAAATCATTTTCCTATAGGATTTAGTGGATGATGACACATCCCACTTAAGCTTAATTAAGTTTAAGTTTATGTTAAATTAAATAAGATTAATAAGGTTAATTAAGGATTAATGCATGTATATATAATTGATTTACTAGAAGGAAAGAGAAAACATTCATCTTTCTCATCCTTCCATAGTTGAATCTCCATTGTTGAAGCTTGGAGAAAACTTTCAAAACCTTTGACATTCAACCCTTAATTGGTATGTAATTTCAAGTCCTTTTCTTGTAATTTTTATGTTTTTGAGATCATGAGAGCTTGATTTAGCTAGCCCATTTACAATTTTTAAAACTGTGAAAGTTTTTTGTAGTTCCCATTGTTCATTTCTTGAAGAAATTGGTATTAAATTGATAGATTTTAAGCTTAGATTATGAAAAATGACTAGATTTTAATGTTTTTTATTAGCTTTTTGTAGAAGGACTAAAGTGAATAAATTGTGAAATTGAGGTGAAATTTTTAGTAATAATAGATGTAGAGGGTCTATAATATATGTAATTGAAATCGGTTTAAAAATCAAGGCTCAAAATTGAAAGATATAATTATGTCGATTTTAGGGACTAAATTGAATAAAATGTAAAACTTTAGGGGTTTCAAAAAAACAAAATTGTATAGGTTCATCATATCATGGCATAACATGAAAATTTTTTGTATTGATGAATTATCTAAAATAATTGTATAGATCGAGAATTGATCAAACTGAAGATAATCGGGAAAACCAAAATTATCGATTAGTCCTTGAAGATCCAACTTGTTTGCTGCTTTGACCAGATAAGTTCATATGACATTTATAACTTAGATTATATGCATTTGAATTATATATATATATATATATATATATATATATATATATATATATATGTATGCTTGATTGTAAATTAAATTGGTTGTTAATTGGTACAAAAGGTGAGAAATTGACTAAATTAAAAAGTGATGATTATATGTGCAATACATGCCTATGTGAGCTTAGTAAATATTAGGATACGATTGGCATGCCAATAGGGTTTTTTGTGCACCAGTACGAAATTGATTACTGATGATTACCGGGGTCCAACATTTGTTACGAACTCGAAGGTGTAACAACCCATTTTCAGTGGTGTCAGAAATAGTGGTTTCGAAACTATGATTCTAATGAGTGAGTTAGTATTTTAATATTTATTTAATGTTTATGAGTATTTATTAGGGTCGTATTAATAATGTTTACGAGTATTTATTAGGGTCATATTAGAATTTGGTTAAGAAATTTTACTGTTCAAATAGTTAATTGAGTAAAAAAGACTAAATTGTAAAAGACGTAAAAGTTTATTTCTATTAGTGGACAATTATGGACAAGTTTTATTAGTTATTAAGATAATAGTCAAAAGGGCAAAATGGTAATTAGGTAAAAAATTAATTTAAAAAAAAAAGAACTAAGTCATCATTTTCTTCCCTCATAATTTCCCATTGCTGAAATCACCATTGGAAGGTTAGGAAGCTTCGGTCAAGCTTAGTGTCTCATGCATGGTATGTGTTTGATGTCTGTTTTTAGTGATTTTTATGTTCTTGAGTTTGTATTAGCTTAATCTAGTTAGCTCGGGGGTCAATTTGTAAAATTGTTAAAATTTTAGGGACTTTCCATGAATGAGTTTGAACTTTTTTGAACTTATTTGATAGATTGTTAAAGTTGGTAGTTAAATATAAGTATTTTGTTAAGTAATTTTTGATGATTTTGTGTTTTTTAGGACCTATTTGAGAAAATAGTAAAATTCAATGATAATAGTGTGAAATGGTGGAAAATATGGGTTGTAATGAACCCCTAGGAAATTTGGCTAGTAGAGTTTTTCCTTAAAATGGTAAATTTTGCAAGTTTCGGGTTTAGGGACTAAATTACACAAAAGTTAAAATGTTAGGGGTAAAATTATAAATTCACAATAAAATGGGATATAGACTTGAATTACTTATTTTAAGCTATTTTTATAATTTAATTGAATGAAATTATTATTTAGGTCAAGAAACAAATAAACCAAATCTAAATCACGGTAAAACTAAGGTTTCGGATTAGTCGTCGGCTCTACTTTTGCATCCATGTTAGTCGAGATAAGTTTGTATTCTATTTACAATGCTTCAGTTAATTTTATGATGTAAATTAATATCTCTAAACACATATCTATGAATTGAGACGAGATTTTCTTAATTTAAAAAAAGGAAAATACCTTAGTTGAAAGACACCATGGCATTCCCGAAACAATGAAAAGGATGAAAAGGTTATCAATGAAAAGGTTATCAATTGGAAAGGTTATCAATTGAAAAGGTTATCGATTGAAAAGGTTATCGAAGTGCTAAGGTTACCGGTATGTGAGTATGCAAGCGATAATTGATATCATATATGTGTTATGTAAAGTAATTTTATTTGTGAGTTATGTGTTCCTTCATTCGAACTTACTAAGTATTATGTGCTCACATTATTTTTGCTTCCTTGTAGATTACGAAAAGCTTGCTTGGTTGGAAAGTCAAGTCGAGGAAGTCACACTATCCATTCCCTATCTTGGTAGCTGTTTGTGTCATTTTGAAGTTGGTTATGTATGACATGTATTAGGATCTCACTACAGCAAAATAGGTTTTTAGCGGTGTTTGAATGAAAAACACAACTAAAGAACGAGTATTAACGGCACTTTTTAAAAACGCCACGAAAGATCGAGTATTAGCGGCGCTTTTTTAAAAACGCCGCTATATGTACACCTTTAGCGGCACTTTTTATAAAATACCGCTAATGCTTGATAATTAACACAACGCCGTCGTTTTGTATTGAGCCTTTAGTGGCTTTAGCGGTGCTTTTTAAAAACGCCGCTAAAGATCAAGTATTAGCGGCGCTTTTTTAAAAACGCCGCTATATGTACATCTTTAGCGGCGCTTTTTAGAAAACGCCGCTAAAGATCGAGTATTAGTGGCTCTTTTTTAAGAAACGCCGCTATAAGTACACCTTTAGCGGCGCTTTTTAAAGATTTTTAGTATATGACTAATTGTTTTTTAATTCATATGTTAAATATTTTCTTATATAATTGTAAAAGAGATAGTATTAATTTTAAAATATTGAATTAATTATCATTAGAGTTTAGGGCTTACGGTATATGGTTAAGGGTTTAATGTTTATGAGTTACTATTTTAAGGTTTATGGATTATGGGTTTAGGGATTATGGTCTAAGGGTGGTTTGAGGGTTGGGTTTTAAGGTTTAGGTGTTAGGGGTTAAGAGTTAGGGGTTCATGGTTTAGGGTTTAGAGTTTAGGATTTAGATTAATTAGTGTTTTTTAATTTATATGATAAATATTTTCTTGTACAATTATAAAAGAGATAGTATTAATTTTAAAATATTGAATTAATTATCATTATAGTTTAGGGTTTATGGTTTAGGGTATATGGTATATGGTTTATGGTTTAAAGTGTATGAGTTACTATTTTAAGGTTTATGGATCATGAGTTTAGGGATTATGGTTTATGGTTTAAGGGTTGGGGTTCAAAGCTTAGGGATTAGGGGTTAAGTGTTAGGTTTTTAGGGTTTATATTTATGATTTAGGGGTTAGGGGTTTAAGGCTTAGATTAATTAATGTTTTGTAATTTATATATTAAATAACTTATTATATAATTGTAAAAGAGATAATAATAATTTTAATATATTAAAATTATGATTATAGTTTAAATTATGTAGGAGATAATTTCCTCATTTTCCCTAATCCGAATCCTTAAATAATCACCCCTTTTTCCCCAATTCGAAATCCAAAATCCCTGATAAATGTTACTTTTTCTAACAATGGTTTAGTGTAAAATTGTATACATGAATTTTAATTTGATCCAATTCTTGTAAATTATTAACACAATTATTGATATAACATCATTTTATATTTATATATTGCATACATAAATATTTATATTTATTCAATATAAAAATACATTGATGTATTTATTTTTTATAATGTGTATGATTAAATCAAAATTAAAGTTTCAACTATACATTTAAACCACAATTAGAATTTCACGTCTACAATTACACATTAAACCGAAATTCATATATAATTTTGAGATGTATCTCTATCAAAATTTAGATGTATACATATAATTAAATGCCATTTATATAAAAATCTAAACAACTAATGCAGACTATACTTAAAAGAATAATGCTTGTATTGCTGTGTCATATTGTATTTTTTTAATTCATCGATTCTATTTTATTTCTGTTAAAGTTTCCTTTTGTATTTTATATGTTAATTTAAAAATTATAAAAATCTTTAAAAAAATTTAAAATTTGAAATTTAAAAATAAAAAACTTAAAAGTTTAATATTTAAAAATTTAAAATTTTAGTCCATATTTCAATTAAAAAGTTCAATATTCAAAATTAAAAAAAAATTCCAAAAATTAATAATCTCAGCACAAAAATTTTGAAATAAAAAAATAAAAAAATATATGTTAAAAATGAAAAAAAATTAAAATTGAGTAATAGTGGTATTTTTGGGTAAAACGCCGTAAAAAATTGAGCTATAGTGACATTTTTAGTGAAAACACCGCAACAGATTTGAGAATTACCGGCATTTTATTAAAAGACGCCGCAAAAGGCCATTATTTTTTATAAAAAAAAAAGGCAAAATCCCGCTCACTCCCAAAAATTATTTTTTTGTTACCCGCTCGTTAACCAAATCCCCCAAATAAAAGTTTGTACTTATTTCTTTTTCCCTTTTACTTCTTTTTCCTTTTCATTTCACTGCTCTATTTCTCTCGATCTGCTAGGGTTTTGGAGAAACAAATGGAAGTTGAAGAGAAGAAGAACGAGGAAGAAGAAGAAGAAGAAGAGGAGGAAGAGAAGACGGGGAAGGAGGAAGAAAAGTCGTAGAAAGGTATCCAGCTCCTTCTGTTGCAAGCTCTTCCTCGTTTAAAACTATCAATTGAAAAGGTATGCTTTCTTTTCTGGGGTTAAGGACCTGGTTTCATTCAAGTCATTTTCTTTGTGTTATGATTGTTTTAGACCTGTTTTTCTCTGACTTGTGAATCTTTACGGTTTCTCCACAATATGCATTTCTGTCTCATCTCTCGTTTGATTTTTAACTTTATAAAAGAAATTGTTAGCTTCATTGGATTAAAATTCGTCGTGCAATGCTGCTATATGAAATGTATAAAATGTCGCATAGTTGCTTCATGGATGAAATATTAGTGAAAGATAGGTTCATGAAAGTTTTATCCTTTTCTCTTCTTTATTGAACCTAAAGCAATGTGCGCTTTAGTTTCTTTTGTCTACTTATTGGACTATTGGGAAATCTGGGCTAAAAGGTTAAGCTTCGCTTATTATGAGTTTGAATAAAAGCAAAAAAAAAAAAAAAACAACTATGTATTCAGAAGGTATATAAAAAGATTAAATTCTAAAAAAAATTTAAAAACATTTTGAGGAATGAAAGTATAGTTTAATTTAATTTGTATGTGTAAATAAAATTAATTATGATTTTAATAATAGATAAAATTATATCAAATATAACTAAATTAAACTTTTAAATCTGGTTGAAAACTTATGTAAGTTGATGATAATATTTTTCTAATTTTATAATAGCTTAGTTTCACTATTGAAATTAAATCATCTAATCATTCAAGAATTAATAAAATTTTGATGTTAATGTGTTTCTTGTGATAAAATTTTGATGTTAATGTGTTTCTTGTGATACTAAGGTTGTAGTAACCTTTTGATTAGTTTTAATTAGGAGAAAAAAATGTGCAAGAATCATTTACTTTTTGTCCTTCCAGAATGCTCACTTGCTAGAATTAGAGACTTGTTTTAGTATATATTACAAATAAAATTATCTTTCAAATAACGATAAACAAATTCATAATCATCATTTAATTACTGAAGCTTACTTCTTTTTCAAGTAAAAATGAATGATCTCCAGCAGTATATTCATATGTAAGTCCCAAAAATGAAATGATAAGAGCAAATTAATTTGATTTCAAAAATTGGTTAATAAACAAATAAGTATTTAGTTTAATAAAAAATTTTGGATAAATTAAGATTTGAAATTGAGATTCATGATTTTTCCTTATCACTTAATCAAGATCTTTTCCTTGTCTCTTTTTATTTCCATTCAAATATAGTATAAATATTTCACCATCTACCACTTTTCTTTTTCCTTTTTACTCTAGTTTGGTGGGTGCATACTCTAAATTGTCAAGTCCTTCTGATTAGAACATCACAATGCTCACTCACTCATTCAGCCATTTTATGATAATAATGCATGAAGGGAAAGTAGGACCTAATTTTATTCTTTGGAGATTTATTTTAGTGTAGGCGTGAGAAGTGACTATAAGAAGCTTTTCTTATAAGTCTGGAGTAATATTTTCTTTGACTAATTTTTGCAGGTGCAAAGTCCTCTTCAACAAATGGTGAGTTATAACTGGATTCTCTTATTGGAATGTTGTTCTGTTATTGACAAAGATTTTGTTGCAGCAATTTAGGTTTCAAACAATGTTTGATTCCATTATCACAAAGAATATCCTTTTCTCGTGTTCTTAAAGTTCATTGAAGTGTTTTCTTTTTAAATCCTAAGATAGCAGCTTTATGAAATGTACAAAATGTCGCATAGTTGCTTCATGGATGAAATATTAGTGAAAGATAGGTTCATGAAAATTTTATCCTTTTCTCTTCTTTATTGAACCTAAAGCAATGTGCGCTTTAGTTTCTTTTTTTGCCTTTATTGCCTTTAGTTTCTTCATGGATGAATTTAATCTTTAGTATTACTGGCCTTTTTGGGAATAAGGATGTATCAAATTTTATTTTTGTTACAATTTCAGATGCAACTTGCTGAGCATGAACATGAACTAATTGAAATGAACTCCAACAGTGAAAAACTTCGACAAACGTACAATGAACTCCTGGAGTTCAAGATGGTTTTGCTAAAGGTGAATTTCTGGATTCATTTCTTACACTTATATTTATATTTCTTTTATTGTTTACTATTGTGTAAGATACGAGTATGTTTATTTTTTCCTAAGTTTTCCCATGTATTTAGAGGATCCTTAGAAGGTTATAACTTTTGTGATTCTCATGAGAAAGTTCATTCACCTATTTCTTTTTCCTTTTGGAAGACATTCACCAATTGTTTGAAAAAGGCTTGCATGCTTGCTTTTTGAATATAGAAGATTAGTTAATAGAAAATGCTGTCCTTTCACGCTTCCACCTCTCTTACTGGGGTATTTGGTTTCCTGTAAGTAGGAGAAATATACAAAAGGTGAAACAAGGAAAGCTCTTTACTAGCATAACTAGATAATGCCGTTGTGCAACTCGTAGAACTACAATCATTTATATGTAGCATGAATATATTTTTTGGTTAAATCTTTTCAATTTCTAACTTCATATGATCTTCCAGTGATGTAAAGACTACTATGAATATATTTTTTGGCCATTTTTGCCTAAAACAATGTTGAGAAACTGTGTTAATCCATGAACAGTTTGATATTTACTTAAAACTCATTATAAAAGTTTTGTCTTTGTTTGTGTAATTTCAGTTCCTTTATCTTTTCTCGATAACGACCATGATGTTTTATCATTAATTATTTTTGAATTTTGGGTGTCTTGATAGGCTTAACGTGTATACAATATTCCTGAGGTCATAGTTCTTCCCGTTTTGTTTTATCTTGTTTTTGGTGACCAATATTAATTTATTCTATGATAACAAGTTGGTAAATATGTCATTCAAGATTTTTCTAGTCCTGTTTTATCTGCTGTCGGTGAGTGTTACTACAAAGTCACAGCTGAGGCATTAAGAGTATATGGGGAACTTGTTCGCGTAGTGCGCCCAAATCTTGAGGTGGAACCTTTCTCTTGCAATTTGAGATTTCATTTAACAATTTTCTTTATTGCTGGAACAAGTCTTATCCTGATATAAACCTAATGTATCTATTTTGGTAATTCCATGTTTCATTTGAGTTATTGATTACAATTGTGATTGTTTGTTGCAAGGTTTTGGTTTTGATTTAAACCTTATGTCCACCCAATCTATAATGCAATAATGTCCTGCTTGACTAACCAAGATCAAGATCAGGTAAGGAGAGTTTAATTAGTTTTCCCCCTCCTGTCATATTTCTTCTGAGATAAATTTAATGTTTTTTTATGTATGGGCTATGTTTAGGTCAATTTCCAAAGGTAAAGTCATTGATTATATACATAAATTCTGATTACATGATTAATTACATGATCAATGACTTTTGTCGAAACAAATTCTGATTTTTGCTTAATGGTGGCATTATTAAAAATTTATCTTTCCATATCATAATTCAAAGAGATCAGATAGTGTGCTTTGACATATGTGGCTTTGAAGGTCGTATAGATTTCCTCATTGGCCTGACTTTGGCTTACAGGTGCATATTTTGGCTTTTTGTTTCGGTGTTTTGGATTCTCTGGCAGTTGAATTGAAAGCATCAAAGGACTTCTCTAAGTTATATGCAGGCATTGCAATACTTTGGCTTCATCTAAGCTTGAACCAGCCTTCTGTTGTATATTGTTTCTTCTTCTTTTCTGATCTTTTTCCTTAATTAATGAGAGGTGATAATGATTTGGCATTCTTTTCTCACCAGGATGAATTTTGTTTTAGAAATTGTAATACTTTGTGTGTTTGTGTTTTTTTTTTATGTATTAAATTACATATTGAATCAATGTTTATGTATTAAATTTAAATTCATTAATTTTTATTTTTAGTTTTAAAGTTAAAATTTTAATAGAAAATTTAATTTAATTAATATTTTTTATTTATCCTTAAAAGTATATAGTTTAAAGTTCAAATTTAAAAAATTAAACATAATATAATATTTATCATAGAAATAAATAATAAATATTATTTAATTAAAATAATTTTTTCAAAAGTCTTGTTCTTTAGCGGCGTTTGTAAGAAAAGCGCCGCTAAAGGTCTGTTCTATAGCGGAAGTTATGGTTTTTAGCGGCATTTGTGGGAAAAGCGCCGCTAAAAGTCATGGTTTTTAGTGGCGTTTATGGTAAAAGCGTCGCTAAAAGTCATGGTTTTTAGCGGTGTTTTTTTCATAAACGCCACAAAATGTTAGCGGCGTTGTCTTTAGCGGCGTTTTTGGCGATGCTTACAAGCGTCACAAATAGTTTTAGTGGCACTTAAAAGCGCCGCTATAGGCCTAAAAAAACGCCGCTAAAAGTCAATTTTGCTGTAGTGTCTCTTTGGTTGACTTATCCATGTCGTTTATGTATGGTATTTGAATTGGTAATATTTGGTAGACATGTATATATGTTTTGGTACTTTGAACAAATGGTTTAGTTGTAGATGCTTGTGGTATTTTGGTTTATGTTTATGATGTTGTATACATATATAAGTTGTTTAAAGGTGTATGGAATGAGATGGAATGTTGAGTAGTTCTAATTATGTTCACTTAATGTGTTAGTTTGAGTTGGAATTATAGATTTTTGAAAGTGGATATTTTGATGATATGATTGAATGGCATTTAGCTAGGTGAATATATTGTTTTTTATAAATCTAAATATCATTTAGTTAGGTGAATATATTGTTTTTGATGAATCTAAATATCATTTAGTTAGGTGTTGGTAAGTGTTTGGTTTTGATTCATTTTGGCTTATAAAAGTGGTGTCAATGAGGTCATATTGGTTAAGCACCTAGGTTGATTGATTTTTGATATGTTTTGATGTTTTTGAATGTGTTTTAACCATGTGATAGCATCTTGAATTGGTTGGTTTGATGTCCAAGCAATTGGGTTTGAATTAGCTTGCATTAGGGGTAATTTTTGGTACACACGGCCTGGGACATAGCTGTGTGATCTAAGTCGGTGTGTTACATGGCCTATGACAAGGCTGTGTGAGGGTACACCAAATATTACATGGCTTGGCACACGGTCTGCGACAAGAACGTGCGAAACCATTTTGAAAGTTACATGGTCTACCACACGGTTGGTCGCACAGCTATGTCCTTGTTCACATGGCCTGGGCTATGCCACACGGCCGTGTGACCCCTGTTTTAAAAATTTTACACTTTTTCCAAATTTTTTTGTTTTGCTTCAAAATGGTCCCTGAATGTTCCCAAACTATTTTTAGGGCCCCGTAGGCCTAGATTAAAGCTCGTAATTGTATTTTATGCTATAAATGAAAGGTTTATATGAATGGTAGAATTTAAAATTAATTAGTTGTTTTGTTTGAACTTAAATATTTCAAATTGTACTGTAATACTCAGTAATCCTAATTCAGCAATGGAGACTGGTTAGGAGTGTTACAGAAGATATATGTGACACAGGTTTAGCTCGGACAAGTAACTTGATGTTGCTTTAAAGGTTTATTCTAGATGGATAACTTGACATGTATATATATTCAGCTTGGATAGGCAATTTGATGTGTCGTTATAAAGGTTTAGCCTGGACGAGTAACCTGACACGAATATACTTAGCTTGGATGAGCAACTGGTGTAACGGAGATACCTGTATATTCGATTTCGTTTACTAGAGTTCATCGAGTGATGCAATTCATATGAAATGTGAAATTGAAATAACATATAACGATATTAATGTTTATATATATAAATGTTGAATTGCCCCGTTTGTTTTATCTTTCCTTATAGGTCGTCACCTTGCAGAACACCTCAAGTTGGATCGTTCTGAAGCTCACCCTATCCTATCACTAAATTGGTAGCTTTTTGGTCATTTTGAGCTTAGGGATGTGGCATGTATATGTAAGGTGTCTTGATGTTAACTTAATTTATATAAATTGTGGTGAATTAAAAAGCTTGGTATTTTATATTACTTATGGTAATTGAGTATATTATGGATAATTTGGCAATGGTGATACCTAGTTGAAATGGATTATTTTGATTTACATGCTTTGTCACACCCCAAAATTGGGCCTACAACTTTTGAGTGTAAATTAGGGGTTTTTGCTTGAAATTGGTTTAGAAATTTTGAATTATGGGTAACTCGAAATTGTTTTCGTTTATGGCTTTTTAAAAATTAAAACAATTTTTGAAAAAAAATTCAAAAGACTTTCAATTTTGAAATAAGGACTGATTTGTAAAAATGTTTAAATTATGAGTTTTTTAAAGATAATTAAACCAAATTTTATTTTTTTACCCTATTTTTGCCTTCATATTTATAAAACTTATGTTAGTCTCTTCTCCATATTTTTGTTTTGTCATCCATTGCATTTCAAAACTCCTCTCATTCAATTTTGATTCCCAAACTTAATTTCTTAGATTCTATTGCATTTCAAAACTCCTCTCATTCAATTTTGATTCCCAAACTTAATTTCTTAGATTCTATCATTCCCCAAGCCATAAAACTCCATAGAACTTCAAGAAAAACACCCAAAACACTATAGATTTTGTCATCTCCCAAGCACGTGGGTTTTCCAAGTTTTCAACCAAAAGCTCATTTTTCTTCCACCGAAGGCAACAAATCATTTTTCTATTTGTTTTTAATGTTGTCTAGTCTTTTAAATAGAGTTTTTAACTATTAAATCGCATATTTCAAATAAAAGTCGAAAATTGGGTCGTTAATGGTGGATTTTGGGATTTTGAATAAAAACATGGTTTTAAAGCGCTTTTAATTAGTTTTGATATGATTAGAAGGTTTCTAAACTTACTTTAAAGTTTCATTGAATATTTCCAACGTTTTAATGAATTTTTGTGAAAATAACCATAACATGTCGAAAATTTTTGATACCATGAATTGGGTAGCTTCACGTAGTTTAAAGGTTGAGAATATGTCTTAGGTGAATAATTAGATGAATGGAATTTGTTTTAGGCAAAAATTTTAAGTATAGACTGAGATATTTAAATTTCAAGTTTTCTATGTCGAAGGTTTTGGTTACAAGAGAGTTTAGCTTAGGCTTGTGTTTTGATTATTTGAAGTGAGTCTTTGGCCGATTGTTGAATGTGTTGTTATGTGATTTATCTTGTTGAAGCTTCGAAACCGTTGGAGCCTTCTACGGGCAAGGCAAAAGGTAAGGAAAAGCTAGTTTAAGCTTTCGACAATTAGGCGAAAGCGTGATCGGTGAGTGTTTGGAATTGCTACTTGTAAACATGATTCATAGTTTTAATTGAGAGCTTAGGAATAGCCTAAACCCCTACCCTAAGTTCCGAGTGTTAGCTTTCTATTTCCCTTGCTTTATTTTGGCAAATTACATGATTATGTGAATATTTGTGGATTGATTATTATGATGCGATATTGTGATATGAGATATGTGTGATGACTATTGTCAATTGTGTTGTGTTGTGGGCATGATATACATGCCAAATGACACTAATAGCAATATGCTAATAATGCAAACATATAACGAAAGTGAGCGGAATTTCGGTAAGTATTTATGTGTTGAATTGTGGAATGTAATATTATTATGATAGGTAATACGTGAGAAGACTTGTATGTGATATATGATGTACTGATTTTAATGCACACATATGTGGCCGGATATGTGATGGGTCAATGAGTATTATTGTGTCACTTAAAGTGCAAGTAAATGTGAATCTGATAAGCATGAATTGTGTACAAGTTGTGAAGTAAATTGATGAATATGAATAAAGATGATGTGCATTAAATCAGTAATTAAAAATGTGTAATTTTCGATATTTTGGCCTTATGATCTCTTCAAACCATTGGATATAGTTGGTATGCCATAGGATTGTGAGTACTCACCTATATGTATTGTGTTTTTGGGCATTAAGGCTCTGGGACAAGTTTGAGAGATAAGGAAATGTGAGCTAAGCTCCATTCAACGCGACATATTTGGTGTGTTGGAGAGTGTTAGCTTTATGCTTTCACTTTTTGGGATATGTTCGACTCTATGAGTCAATTGGTGTGTTAGAGGTTCGTGTATCCGATGTGTGGTGATAGAGCCCACTTTTATGTTTCATAGCCTCAAGTGTCAAATTATCGTTTAAATGTGATCTTATATATTGTGATAATTTGATAAGAGATGGATGCTTATAGTTGTGAATAATATGCTAAATGAGTTGATTGAAGCTTCACTAGTATGTTAGTATGTTCTCATAGTAAATTGCATAGGTAAATGTAGTTTGGGTTGTTATCATTTAACTTGTGAATACATGTGAATATATAAACTAGATTTGTGAGTTATTAAAGCATGTATACATTGTTTAGTCTTGATGAATTATTGTAAAATAAGTGACTTGAATATGAGTTGAGTGTAGCTATACGTGAGAGTATATGCTAGTTTTATGGTTTAATGAAGCATGAATATGTTATTGTGGCATGGTTAGAATATGGTTGTGAATGTTTTGTAATATGCTCTTGTTTAACCTTTGGTGTTGTGTATACTTTGTAGTTATTTCGATATTCATTGAGCTTGTTAAGCTCACCAGCTTCTTTCAATCCATTGCAGATTAGTTGTGTGCCAGTGTGAGCAGTGTGGTTCCGTAGGGTGATCCAAGCAAGTCCATTTTCATTATGTTGTAGGTGTTCATTTTTTTATTTATGTTTTGGGTGTAAGGCAATATGGTAGACGTTGTACTAGTATTTGTCATAATGTTTTGGATGTTTTATAGCTTAATTTCTCTTAGGGTTTTGAGATTTGAATCGTATTATGTTGATTATTACTCAGATTTATTTTCAATGTTCGAAACTATTATTATGGCCATTTTGACGTTCATTTGATGTGGTAGAAGACACATGTTGAATAGACTTGAGTTGTAATGGTTTGTATGCTTGAACCATTGTATTTTTTGGTCTGGAGCAGAGGTATCGATATTCATGTTTTAAAAGTGATACTTCTGTGATTTTCAAATGCACAGGAAGTCAGAATCGTAATTTGGTATCTGTAACATCCCTAACCCGTATCCGTCGCCGGACTGGGTTACGAAGCATTACAGGAAAAGATAAAACTTCCACACCTTCACATTGTCAATCAAACCAAGTTTAGAAATATACATTTATAAATTTAATATATAAATTCATAAAACAATATTACAAAAATAACACAAACCAGTTTTATTTAACTGACATATAACCATTTATAATATTTTATAACAGAATTGCTAATCACGATATAAGTTTTCAATACAGAAACTGAATATTTAAAACATACTATTTAAATATACTACACTCTATAACAACATTGTCTTTCTCTAATACTGTACATGTATAAAACGTCTTATAATATCTAATCCATATATATTCAAAATTCAATTCATATCATATACCTAATTACAAAATTTAAATATAAGAATATACGCAGTAGATCATAGTAACATAAATTCTATTGAGCACAACAAGTAATATTACGAATATCCATTTCACATGCTAAGTTGCCAATCTTAAACTCATACACATAATTTTATTACTTCAATGTAATTCACAATCACACATGTTATATGCACATATTTTTAATATAACTATTATTAGCTGAATATGTACTTATGTCATTTATCAATTCCGAGTAAATTTAACAGGTCAATTTATGTATCAAAATTTATGTCAACACAAACACAACAAATAGCCGAATTTCACTATATGATTAAGTCATTACATATCTTATCAAACATGTAATGAATATCACATAATAAACCATTTCCAATCCTTAGTAACTGAAACGTATTCATCCATGTTATTGTACATTTCATACATATATCTTAAATTAATCAAATGCACATTACCGTTGAACCTATTAAACTAAAATCATCCATAAAACATTTCTCTTAAAACCGTTAATAAATAACAAACATTTCACACATAATATATTATATATATATATATACATACATGCAAGTGCTGAATCATCAATTGTACAAATTCATTATTCAAATCCAGCATTTATTTGATCTCACACATCAACCTAAAATAATTATTAATACAAAATGTAAAACATCCTTGCATCATTTCTTTTACTACGAGTAGCCTAACAAACATACTTCATATTCATGCATATACCTAATTGATTCAACGGATACACATTCAAAACCATCAACCATGTTCCATGCATATAACATATTTAAGCATTACTAAATTCATGTAATCACTTGTTATATTAGCCATTTTCGCATGGCTTAATATATACACCACTTTACTCTTATCCAAAACTAAGCTCCTTATACATATCCAAGATCGAACAAAATACAAATTAGCCTATACATGCCATAAGTTTGAAATAAGACTTTTGAAGTACCGAAAGTTGACGATAGTGTGGATGACTTCACTGACGATCCCCGAGCCTGTAGCTAACTTCCAAAATCTATAAGAACAAAGAATAAACATACATACAATAAGCTATCGTAACTTAGTAAGTTATAAGCAATCTAAGCAAATTGATAACCTCGATAGATAAATATAATAAACCGAATCAAACATACTTATATGCACAAAATATACCATGGCCGAATATGCACACATATAAATTATCAATATTTTCTCCAATTTCAAGGACATAATATCATAGATAATCAATTATAAATATATATTCATGAATATACATACTTATGAATCAAGTTTTTAAATCACATAATTATACCTATCATAAAACTGAATACTTTATTAATAATTACATACATTTTTAATATCCTCACAAAACATTTCTTTCACATATCTTTCAATCAATTTAATTTCATTTCAATTAAGTAAGTCACATTCACATACCTGGTCACTTTAGCTCATTTAACAGATTTGGTTACTTTTACCGTTGCTCACGTAAAATTTGTTAGGCATAAAGTCTAGTATAATACACCGGCATAGAGCCTGTTAGCTAATAAACTTGATTTAATGCACCGGCATAAAGCCTGCTAGGCAATAAGCCTGATAACATACACCGGCATCAAAGCCTGCTAGGCAGTAAGCCTGATATATCACTGTTACAAAGTCGATTTTATTCACAATTCATATCTCAACTGAACCGAACTTATCTCCAAATCTCATAAATATTTATGCATTCGGCTATAACTATAGAAGTTCACACAATTAAATTCAACATACAAAGATCATATATATTCAAATTTAATGACGTTATTTGTTTATAGACTTACCTCGGACAATGGAAAACCGGCACGGATCGACTAGTCGACAACTTTCGCTTTCTCCCGATCCAATCCGATTTCTTTGATTCTTGATCTAAACATATTCAAATTAAGCTCATTCAAACATATTTTCATTCAATTTAGTCCAAAAACACATAAATGGGAAAATTACCATTTTACCCCTAACATTTACAATTTTTACAATTTAGTCCCTATTGCACAAAACACAGAATACAAAAAATTTCCCTATACTCATGTTGGGCCTAAGTTTACCCATACTCATACCAATCCATATATTTCATTTATTTCACATTTTAGTCCCTCAAACTATTTTTTTTTCAATTTAGTCCTAATTACTTAAAATCATCAAAATTTCCAATACAAAACATGTTAATCTAAAACATATCTTTCATATTTCATCATCAAACAACAAAAATCACAAGCTCTCGACAATGGCACAACTTAAAATATTCATCAAAATCAAAAATTCAAGCATGGGTTTTGTAGTACTCGAAGCAACGATCTCAAAAACGTAGAAATTATCAAAAACCGAGCTAAACTCATACCTTGATTGAGCTTTTAAATTGGCCGAACCTAGATCTTGTTCTTTCTTTTTCTTTTTTCTTTTTTTTTTTAGTTTCGATTGAAGAGAAAATATATGAAAGCTTATTTTAATCATGGCATATTATAACACATATATTAACATATTATTTAATTTACCTAATTAACCTTATTATATAGTATAATTTCTTTATATTGGTTGTCTACAACCGTCCAACATTTATTATGTTGATCTAATTGAAAATTAAATGCCTCCTTTTAAAAAGACATCAACAATTTGGCCCTTTTACAATTAACCATCAAATTTTCATTTTATGCGATTAAGTCCTTTTATTTAATCGGACACTCAAACAATAAAATTAAATCAGGAAAATTTCACATATATAAATTCACACAAAATAAACAAGTAAAATAATTTAAAAAAATATTTTTCTGACTCAGATTCGTGGTCCCGAAACCACCGTTCCGATTAGGGTCTAAATCGGGTTGTTACAATATCAATGCCATATCACAAGTATCGATACTCGGGGTAAAATTATCAATACTTTTTGAAAGGTACCAATAATTTATGGTATGTTATTTTTGGGCGAGAAATAGAATGTTGTTTTGGTATCGATTTTCCAATCGGTATCGATCCCATTTAAGAGAAATATTGATACTTATGTTTCAGCATCGATACCTACGTGATTGTTTTGAGAAATTTTGCTATGTGGTCCTTACGCATGTCTAATTATATTTATAAGACCATTTGATATGTGTTATCATGTAGTAATGATAATTAGGAATCTATTTGACTTAAATCTCGTGTGAATGATAAAATAGAATATGTTCCCTTAATAATGAGACATGTTGTATTGTGTATAATGTGAGACGGTGGTCTGGCATCTTGATATTCGAGCTCTACGACCGGGCCGAGTATAGGGTGTTACGTGCTTAAGATGTGTATGGCATATAAATTGGAATGGAATGAGGTAGGAATGGTAACATGCTTAATATGTGGCCAAATCTTGATAGTTGTTGATTATGCTTAATGCTTATACGCCCTAGATGTACATATGTGTATATAAGTGTTTGAAATAGAAGTGAATTGGTATCTTTTAAGGATCTTTAGCATAGGTAAACTTTGGTAATTGAATGACTTGGTTTGTGTTTTGATTCATGGCATGAAATGTTAAGTTTACTTGATGCATAGATAGTAATTGTCTTGATAAGATGTTAAATATGGATGTTGAGCTTGTTTGGTATGTTCTTAGTGTATTTTGATTCAAATGAAATTGGTACTTGGTGCATAAACTGATAGATTTGGTTGGAAAGTATGAAATAGGTACAAAATGGGTCCTTTTTACCAAAAAACAAGAGCCACGTTGTGTCTTCGGATTTTGGACGTCACAACGTTACCTTTATAATGAAAGACGACGTGACGAGCTAAGACTTGTCATCGCAGCGTGACATGTAGAGATGGCCATGTCGTGAAGAGCATTAGATAAAGTTGGTACGTCGATCCCTACATTTTAAAAACTTTGTAGTTTGGTCCTATTTCGAACTCGAGTTGATAAAAGAGCTTTCATAAGTTCAATTAAGGCTTGAATTTGTTTGTTAACCTGAAATGAATGTTATTTTCAACTAATTGCATGTGTAAAATATTAATTACTGTGAATTTGTCAATAGTTGCTCCGGCAACGAATGTAATATTCCGTAGCTCGGACCCGATGATTGGGTCGGGTAAGGGGTGTTATAGTTATTATTGATAAAATAAATTATAATTTGCATAACCAAATGATAAAATAAGAAGTATAAAGTCGAGCTTAAAATTCAAAATGACATAAAAATTAGGAAAAAAAATTTAAAAATAATGAATATATATATCATTTTCATAGCAATACATATTCTATCTCTATTGCAATGCAATTTTTCTTTTAACTGGTCTAGTCAAACATACATTTAAAACTGGAGATTTTTTTTTTTTGTACAGTGCTATGTCACTTCCAAGCATTTTACACACAACTTTAACCAATTATTTTTATAGGTTGTCAAAGAATGAAGGTTGATGGAATTGGACCAGAGTGCTACATCACTTCTAAGCCTTTTACACACAATTTCAACCGCTTATTTTTATAAATTGTCAAAGAATAAAGGTTGTTGGAATCAGATTAGATTAGTAGGTCAAACTATGTGAACCTAGAATCGGCTTTGTCATTAGGGCTGAGCAAAAAAATTAACCAAACCAAGAAACTGAGTCGAATCGCCAATTTGGTTCGGTTTGGGTTTTTTATAATTCAGTTTGGTTTTGATTAAATGATGTCATTGAACCAAGTCAATTCAGTTTAGTTTTCATTTATTCCATTGGACACTGAAAAGTAAAAAAAAAAAATAGTTAATTTTTTCTAAAAATAAAGCCCAATATTTTTTTCTAACATATAAGCCCAATATATAAACTCATTTAAAACCCAAAACAAAACTTATTGCTTTTAAATTCTAAATATAGCTTTGATTATGTTTTTATATATTTTTTATTATTAAATAAAAAATAAACCCTAAATCTAATTTCGGTGTGAATCTCACGAATTCATTGCTTATTTATTATTATTATTAAAACTTCTAGGAATTCAAGTGTTCTATCTCATTTTTACTTATTACAGACTGTATTCTTTTTTCTATTATTATTGTTATTAAAACTTCTAAAATTTTGGTTATCATTATTAACACTTCCAAGTTGGGTGCTTTTTTGCTATCATTACATATTAAGAGTTATAAAATTCAAAAATTTTAACATTTGATTATGTTCAGTGAAGATTGGAAGTGATTAATTCATGTATAATTGAAAAAATTTTATAATTGTCAAATAGTGTTTAATAAACATAAAACAAACATAATTATCTAAGTAAAATTGAAAAATCCAAATTCAAAGACAATTTTGTCTAAACAATTTCCAAAAGCTTAAAGCTCAAAAACAATATGAAAACCCAAAACCCAAACTGAATTAGTACAATTCAATAATAATCGATTTCATATGTCATCAGCTCAGTTTTGATGCAGCTAACAAAACAGTCACTCTGATTTCAATTTAATCACTCAACTTTCGAAAAATAACAAATTAATCCTCCGTACCATTTTTTGTTACAGACGTAACCTATCATTTAACTGGCCACGTTGGCATCCTAGCTGTCATTTAAAGGGCTAGCTGGGTAGTAGAAGAAGGAGAAGAAGAAGAAAAAGAGAAAAAAAATATACAATCTAAATAATGTTTTTTTTATCCATGTCTTTCTTCCTTTCTTGTTTCAAAAACTGAAAAAGGATGGTAATTATAATTGCTGCAAAAAATGGTTCAGCTCCAACAATTACAGGGAAAATCCTTACCGTCCGCCATTTTTGGTTCCTCTTTAAGCTTCGTTCGCTGCTCTATCACTAATTCGAGAAACCCATAAAACCACGACAAATACCTCTTGGTTTTGAATTCAATTCCTTGTAAATCAAATGGCCTAAGCATCGGGAAAATGTCAGAAAGGTTGGGTTCTCCCATCAATCCAACAAATTCCTCTAATCGATCATTAATTTCAAGCCTAAGCTTTGCTTCTTCTCCATTCAACTAACCACCCCATAGTATGCTGATCGTAATGCTCAGCGTTGTTAAGAATATTTGTTCGCTGAGGTTAATGGGTGACCCAATTTGAAAGTTTTCAAGAGAGAATTCAATAAAACTATTCTTATTTTATTAAGTGAAGAGCTAAATTTAAATAGAAAATAAGACATAACCTAACTGGGAAAATAATTCCCTTATTCTAGTAAACTACTAAAAGATAAAATAAAATATTCCTAACAAATCTCAATTAATTATTCTAAGATTTATCTACCTAAATTACTTAAAAATATTCCCAAAATATATGGGGCTTTACGTATTTCAACACGATTTTCTCATGAATATTCTTCACCATTTGTCAGATCTCTCGTCAGCGAAATTCATAGCAGGCATTGAGGCCTTTGTTGCTCATGATTTCACGTACGACAAGCTTACGTAGCTTGTGCAATTCTGGGCAGTTGGATCTCCACACAATGTCGAGTTCGTCAAAGGATCCGTTTATGGCTGCCACCAGAATATCGCGATTGGAGAAGATGGCGTCGTGGTCTTTGAAGTTTTTTGGCGATTGATAGTGAGCTTATGTTGATGTTAACTTTTCTTCCCAGCTAAAGCTTGATGATGGGGCCTGGCAGCAACGACTTGGTTTTGATAACGGGTTGTGGCAGAGGCGGCCACGACGAGATTGCTGGAATGGAGAAGAAAAAGCATAAACATATTGGGTCATTTATGTAAAAAGTAAAAATATTGAGTCATTTATTAATAAATGAAAAAGGAAGTATGAAAAAAATAGCCACTCAACTTTGTCTCATCCAACGTGGCAAGTTAATTGGTCACGTCAACTATCCCGTTAAGCGTGTGACAGAAAATGTTAATGGGTGACTGATTTGTCACTTTTCGATAACGTTAGTAACTAATTTATTATTTTTTAAAAGTTGAATAACTAAATTGAAATCAGAGCGACTATTTTATCAACTATATCAAAATGAGTGATTATTGGTATAATTTAACCAATGTTTATCCCGTTAAGTTTTATCTTCTTTATTTAGAATACGTGATAGATGAATATTATTTTACAATTTTAACGGCAAAAGGGCAGTGAGTAGGTAAGGGCCCAAGGAAGAAAGCGTGGATCTAGCTAGAAAATACAAAAAGAGTCGTTTACTTCGGCGGCCATTTCGCACTTCATCCCATCATAAAATGAAGGGTTGGAATTGTTTGAAAGAACATCTTTGTTCTTGGGTTGTTTCCTTCTCCTGTTTTTTCTGCGATGGAAGTGAAGCTTACCCATAAAAAGCATATCTCCCCCTCAAAATCTCTTCTTTCTAACCTTACAAAAACAACCTTCCCTCCTCACACCTTGCGTTTAAAACCCTGGGCAGCTGCTGAAATCCAACATTTCCAAGGCCTGGTCAAGGTTTTTTTCTTTCTCTTCCCACCACCATTTCCCTACTTACTACTAGGATGTCACTAAAAGGAATCATTTGGTTTGGTGGTGGCAGAAATGGAGATTGCAGAACAAGACCAAGGACTATTCCTGCGCTCATGTGGTGAAAGAGTTAAATGAACCTCCTTTAACCCCTTTCTTAAATTCTTGGTTTTGGTCATTTTTTAATATTCAAAGCTTATTTGAGGTGAAAAGTTTGTAGTTAGCTTCCACTGCAGGGGTGAAACTTTGTCTTCCATTTCAAAGATGTATGAAGTGTCCGTTCATTCAATTGCAGCAGCTAATAAGAACATTGTCGATATTAACCTTGTTTTCCAAGGCCAACTCCTTAACATCCCTTCTTCATCCCTACTAGACACTCAACTTGTAAGTAAGATTTTCAGGTTACTGTAAATAAGATAATCCTTGCATCAACACTTAGTAATTTTAATGCTCTATGCACATTAGGAAGGCAACATTATAGTTTCGATTTATTCTAAAACTTGCAGCCTAAATTGTGTTGAATTAAGCTTTGGATATCTATCTGATTTTTGGTGAAATTTACCTTGCTACTTTATGTTTTCATTTAATCAGGACCGAGCCAAGAAAACTAGGTTATGGCAATCCATCCGTGCACTTAAAGCTCCTTCAGGGAAAAAGTTTTTCACCATGATAACTTCACATTGTTTATCAAATGTAAGTCTATTAATAAAAACCATCACAATGTTATTTCATGAGTACGCTTAGCAAGCTCAACAGGCTTTCCCACTCTATTAGCAGGCTAAATCCACTGGTTATTTTCTAGTTCTGGTTCCTCTTATAGCGTTTTGCATTGGATGCATAATCAGTACCTTACATACAAGAGCATCCAGAAGCATAAAGCACCATGCTGCTGATAAGTCTCAAGCACATCATCCTGGGGCAAAAGGCAGGCGATGGAAGTCAGCTCTCTGTGACTCAGTGGAAGGAGATGTTTTTGACTCTGAATTAGGCCTTGATTCTAATGTAAGTACTCGGTTCAACATGTAGTATATGTCGACCATATATGGGCAATGTTCTGCAAAATCCAATTGCTTGTCTTCTTTTTTGCTTGAGACTTATCTTCCATGATCTTTCTATACCTGTATTATAGGGTTAGCAATCATTTGATATGCTCAATGCAAGAAATGTAGCGTTCAATACTGAAGCAGCAATTCTTTCTTTGGGTAAAATGCCATATTTCTCTTTTTTGATGCTCCTATTGCTTGGGTTTTATTACTATAACTGATTACCGGTACAATTTCCTATTGCTTCCTTTTTCCTTAGATTAAAACTGCTTTGATGTGTTTGCTAAGATAATCATATGATCTTATGTTGACATGAGTAGCCGTGAAAAAGGATAGCAGCCATATAAAGTGGCTGAGAGTGCTTAAAACAAGAACTTGCAACGATTACCTTTTGAGTTTTGCTTGTGCTATGTAACTTTGCAATGCAAGCAGAGAGGGTAAGTAACCTGTAGGGGTTCAAAAGACTATGTTCTTATCATCCTTATGCCATCACATTGGCATAATTCTAAGTAGTCCTGAATGTCACCAC
Source organism: Gossypium anomalum (assembly GCA_025698475.1). Taxonomy (NCBI): domain Eukaryota; kingdom Viridiplantae; phylum Streptophyta; class Magnoliopsida; order Malvales; family Malvaceae; genus Gossypium; species Gossypium anomalum. Next base: position 61,034,726 of record CM046968.1, on the reverse strand, counting down.
CTATAAATAGTAGAAATATTTTTCTTTGGTTAAGTTTACGCTGGCTAGATGATTATACACTGGGCAACCTTTGTCTCACAGCCCCAGTTAAATGACCCTTTGAGATGAGAATCACCTTGCCTTCAGTGTGGCATCGCAAGTTAATTTATTTGGAAGTGGTATTTCCAAGTGTATGATTCTCGTGTTTCTGACAACTCTGAAGAGTAGAAAACTCTCTGTTGGATAATAAGTAGCATTACAAATCTTTGCTTCTGTGACTGTGTTGGTGGCATAGGGCAAAATTGCATACTACATCTGTTTCAGGTGGGAGACATCACTGTGATATGCTGAGACTCTGCCTGTGGGACTTAATGATGCTGCCAGATCCAGAGAATGCTCATCGCAGGCTACACGGGACTTTGCGATGTTCATTAGATAGAAGTTGAAATTATGGCTTTTGCTATGGAAGAATGCCTAACAGCTTGGCAGGTACTGCATATTTGAGTCATGCATGATGCACTTCAAGCATGGTTGCTCACTTATGCAGTGGCTTATAGGTTGATGGTCTCCTTGTATGTATGTTATTTGGGTGGCAGTGATGGGATTCCAAGCTTTTGTATCTGATGCTGCTTTGGCTAAGGACCTTTGCACTAATTCGATTCACTCATCATGCTACACTTAATGATGAAGCCATTGATGATATATGTACTCTGATTGATTATTCTTACCTTTTTGGACAAAGAGGACAGGACACCACCATGATATGCATGGTTCACATATCGAAGAATCACTTACAGTTCTAAACTGAATTAGCAGGAAACATTCTTGCCTTGATTTTAGGGATAAGTAACATTAAAATGTGCCTTGCTGGTTGCCAGCAAAACTGGAAACTCCTGGTCTGCTGTATTGTTTCCTACACTATTAAACAATGACCAGCCCTACTGAATGAGCTCACTCTAGATCTAAGAAACTGAAACAATAGACAAATAGCAGTTCACATAAAGAACAGTAGCTATTTTATTTTGATTTGTTTGATAGCCAAATGGTGTCTATAAATTTTGAGATGCTAAGTTAATTTTGAAATGTTGTGCAGAGTACATCAGAAGATGAAGCAAACATTCAGAATGAGGAGGCCTCTGAGGATTATGGTAGACTTGAACATGATTATCAGAAATTTCTTTCGGAATGTGGCATTAGTAAATGGGGATATTGGAGGGGTGGTTCTCCTGGGGCCTGATGGGACCCCTACTATGAATTCTTGGATTCTTATGTACAGAGTTATAGTGATTTGTGTCTTGCTTTTCTCCAATACTTAGCTCAATTATTTTTCATCCGTTTCTTGAACGTGTGATTGGCTAAAATAATAATAATAATAATAATAAAGCTTCTGAATTTTAGCTTTTTATTTAAACAAGTCTATGTATTTTATATACCCTTAAATCTTTTAGGCTGTGTTTGGGTGAGAATTTTGTAGGAGGAATTTTATTTATATCAAGATTTTTAAAATTATAAAAATGATTTATTTGTTTAGGTAAACAGGAGAATTTCAAATTTTATGAGAAATTTTAAAAGAATTTTAATAGCTCAAATTCTTTTATCAAATTTAATTTAAATGCGTGGTTTTTCAAAAGTAATTTTATTTGATTTAAACTTCAAACATTATTTTTATTTAATTATAATATATATTTTTAAAATTTTATTTTATTAAAACTGTTTATATTTTTTTAAATAAATTGCATCCATATTAAATATTTTTTTAATATAATTATTCTTCTTATAATTATTTTTTAATTTTTTAATTTTTAGAATTCCATTAACCTAATTTTTTACAAATAAATTATTTATCTAAACAAACCAGTTACAAATCCTAACATTTTAAATGGATGAAATCTAAAAGCTAAGCTTTTAAAAATCTAAAAAAATTTAAAATTTTTCATCCAAATGGAGACTTAACTTTTATTCTAATAAAATCTTAACCTTGAATACTTCAATATATATATATATATATATATATATATATATATATATATATAATTTTTAACTTCATAGGTTTACTTTTGTATCTAAACATTGTAGGATGAATTATATCATTAGTCAATCAATTATTAATAGGTTTCTGTTTTGGTTACTAAATTATAAAAACTTTCAATTTCGTCACTAACGTTTTTTATTATTTTTGTTTTGGTCATTATCTGTTGGGATAATGGCAAAATTTACCTCTGTATTTTAACAAATCTTTCAATGTGGTCAGTGGCCAGCCCCCCTAAAATGAAAAATTTTCGATTTAGGCCATTTATAATTTATAAAATTTTAAATTAGTAATAGTAAAACTGCACTTTGGCCCGCCAAAATAATAAAATTTTTATTTAATCCTTTGAAAATTATAAAAATATAGACTATTATAATGGTGAAATTACATTTTTACTATCATAAAAATATACAATTTAATTTCGGCCCTCCCAAAAATATTTTTTGGCTTCGCCACTAAATGTAGTTCCTCTATTTTTAATTTGTCCAATTTGGTACCTATATTTATGTTTCGTCTATCGTTATGGTAGTCTAACCTAACGGTGTTAACTTCTGACACTAGATGACAAGTGAAAAAGTAAAAAAAACTTAAATAATTAGAAAAGAGAGACTTGGAGTTAAATAACACTTAGAATTTTTGTAGTCCAATGTATTGTCAATTTAGATTAACACATAAATGTCTTTACTCCACCAAGACAAGTTATCTCCCTCTCTTGGACTTAAGACGACAAAATAATCCTAACATAGCTAATTTCTCACTGTGACTCCATGAATTATATATTTTGATTTTAGATTACCAACTAACATAAATCGTTTTCTACATAATATTTGTGATACAGTTTCTTATTAGTTCAACATAGTAAGCCATGCATGACGTATAAGCATAGAAATAATGAATGAGATTAGAATAAAATTTCAATTTGGTTTTCATAGATGAAACATGGTAGATTTGTTTGAATTTTGCAGCAATTGTAGGTTTAACAGAAACTCTTTTGAAGTCATCGGGAAATAATTTTGTTAATTGCAAATTCTAGTGCTTGTGGGTTTCCTTTTAATACTAAGAATAATGTCTGGATGATAGCAGTTCATAATGGTTCAGGAGAGAGATGGAACTTGTTTCATTCCTCACATAATCACTTTTTGGATGTTTCACTATATTTCCATATTTCACAAAGTATTTTTAGATAGCTCTTAAATTGAAAGACTGCTAGGATATCTCATTTTCTTTTTTTATGGAAATATTATTTTTAATTTCTTTAAAGCTTTTTGAATTTTTAGAACCAATGTATAAAGTTGAAAATTAAATTTGTTGAATTTTTTTAAAATTAAAACTAAATTGATAGAGTTTATAACATTTTAGGAATAAATTTATTATTATGCTAATAAAAAATTATCATGTTAAAATTTACTAACATAATAAATTTTACTTGAGGTATCTTATAAATAGTTAAGGTAAATCATAGTGTGGTATAACAAAATTATATAAATTCTAAGATATTCATATAGTATGTTATTTTCCTTGGATTTTTATTGCATTCCTCAACAATTCAATTTTGAAATTTGACTGAATGAAATTATTATCTGTTTCTCTCTCAATTAAAATAAAATTGAAACGGGACAATGATGTCTTAACTAAAAAGACATCTTTCGAATAATGATTTAATTACAGAAAGGAGTAGTTTATAAACCTAATCAATTTAACTCTGTTTTTTTTTTCATAAAGAAAACCAGCATAAGTCGATTACATCAATCTATTAAAGTTGGGGGGTTCTTCAAACAGTTGTAATTTTCAATTACTAATTACAACACACTTAGTCATATAATCTGTAATCCCATTATACTCCATTGGGATGTGACTCATTCTCACTTCCCACTTCCAATGCAAGAGCCGATGCAAAAGCCTTAACTCAACCAAGTTACTATTAGCGCCATCACCTGCTAATAGTAACTTTACTAACAAAGCATTATCACATTCCACCTTAATCCTCTTAAATCCCTTTCCCCAAGCTATAAAAAGGCCTTCCACCATCGCTCTAGCCTCAATTTTGAAAACAATATCCTTACCCAAAAGCATCATGTAACCACCAACCATTCAGCATTAGAGTCTTGAAATACACCTCCAATGAACGCATGAGAACCATTATGTGACACTGCCCCATCCGTATTAAGTTTTATCCAATCCCTCTCCGGACAAGACCAATTCAATAAAGATCATGTGGAACTAGGATGTTCTAATTTCAGATTCGTCTCTACATAACTCCTCACCCATGTATAACCTATATCCAAAAGTGCTTAAGTACAACTATGATTGCTAGAAAAAACAAAAGAATTTTGTTTTTCCAAAGGAACCAACATAAGATTGAGAACAAAGTTTTCCAATCAATATCAATGTTACTACAACTCCCTTTATTCTGTAAATTCTATAAGAGCCATTCATTAAACGACAAGGAGAAGAAAACATCATAAACTTGCCTCGAAATCACAACAAGCTATATTGTTTTAGAAAAAGCACAATCCCGAATTGCATGGACCTTCATTTTCAAAAAACTGCTACATCTAGGACAAGCACCATCGTTAGTCATATGTCTTCGAACTCTTTCGCAATTCATTAATAGTTGATTCTTCCATATAATCATTAGAAAAACTCTAACCTTTTGAGGTGCCTTCGCTTTCCATACCAAATTCCAAACAGCAGATGATTTAGTGTCTTCAACAAAGACAAAATCCTATAAGTTTTAGAAGTAGAAAACACATCTTTCCTCATCCATTTCCAAGCTAGGCAATCCTAACCCGCTTCAGACGTCGAAGGCACTATGGCTGAAATGTGCAAAATAATGTGACCCTATACAACAACACTATGATGACTCCAATCCCAACTTCCATTCTCTGATACCATGTCGCAAACTTGCAAGGTTCATCCGGCTACCCAAGACCTATATAGAAGTCATGTAAAGAACCCATCTTCCTAAGACACATATCATTCCAAAAGTTCGATAGATGACCATCTTCAACGAACCAATATACATTAGCAATAATTTCTGGCCAGCACTTCATAAAAGACCTCCATATGAAAGAACAATTACTTTTGGAAATAGAGCTTGGAAGTAAACCTTGTATGTTGTATTTACTCCAAAACACTAACCTACAGAATCTATATTCGAAAGAAACTGAAAACTAAGCTTTAATAAGAAAACGTTGTTTTGATCTTCTAGATTTCTTAGGCCCAAACCTCCAGAATCTAGTGGATGACAACACTCTTTCATGATAACAAAGTAGGTTCCCTTGACCCTGAACTATCTCCCCATATGAAGTTATGGGCAATATTCTCAATCTCTTTACACACAGAGATAGGGATACGCATCGTGCACATAAAATAATTTGGAATAGCTAAGAGAACGGACCTTGCTAAATTTATATGACCAGCTAAAGACAATTTTATCGCAACCTATCCAAACAATTTCATCTGTACTTTGTTCACAACGAAATCGAACGTTTTCACCATAACTCTATTATGCTATAGCGGTAACCCTAGATAGATACCAAGATCTTCCACCTGATTAAAACCTATCTCAATACATATAGTCTTCGCAATGTTGTTAAGAGTATTAGGAGAAAAAAAACACTTTTGATTTACTTCAATTCACTTTTTGACTAGAAAAATGACAAAAAAGTGTCCAAAATAACATTCACAATATCTGCTTAACCCCTACTCACTTCACAAAATGGCATTAAATCATCAGTAAAGAACAGTTGAGATAAGGTTAGACCTTTCCGTGAAAGAAACAACGGTTTGCACTAGCCTTGTTCCACCGCCTCCCCAACAAGATTCCTCAATCTCTCTATACACAACATAAAAAGATAAAGAGATAGTGGACCTCTCTACCTTATTCCTTGCGTAGGCTGAAAAGATTCTGTAACAGATCCATTCCAAAGAACTTGAAGTGTCGACAAGGAAACATAGTCTAAAATCACATCAACTAAAAGCTGAAGAAACCTGGCTTCAGAAAGTGTGTCCTTTAGAAAATCCCACCTGATTCTATTATAAGCCTTTTCCAAATCAATTTTTAGCACCATCCCATATATGTTACCTTTAAAACCCTTAAGCAAATGCACAACTTCTTGTGCCACGACTATGTTTTATGTAATATTCCTACCTGGGATAAATCTTACTTGGTTCTGACAAATTAGCTTAACAATTAAAGGTCGTAATCTATTAACAGTGGTCTTAGTAATAAATTTATAAAGAATTATACAAAAACTTATCGGACAAAATTGATAAATTCTTTCCAGACTTTGGACCTTAAGCAGTAGTACCAGCAAAGTTTTGTTCAGATTCGGATCTAACAACCTCCCAATGTTTGCCTAACTAGCGAACAGACCAAAAGCCCAACAATATCCCATTGAGATTGAAAAAACCTCGCCTAAAACCCATCCACTCGAGGTGTTTTCAGTGAAGACATACAAAAGACTGCCCTACGAACCTCATCGTCAGAAACCATTAATAGTAGATCCCCTTTCTCTTCGGACTGTAGTGAAGGAAATTTACCATGACATGGAAACACACCACTAACTGAATAATTCACTGTGTCAAGATCTCCCTAAAAATTTACAACATGATGCTTCAACTCATCATCATCAAAGCACCAATTACCACTCTAAATGATAAGCCCCTCTATCTTGTTTCTTTTCTGCCTAGCCAATGTATGACTATGAAAACAACTCGTATTCCTATCCACATTAGCCAAACTAATCTAGATTTTTGACACCACAGTAACTCCTCATGCTTTAACACTTCTTCAATTTCCCGTTGAAGCTCAAGTTCATTAGAGTGGAGTCATGGAGAATTGCACCACTCCAAGACTTTTTGCACTCTTCCCAACTTTGAAATCAACTTCTTTTACACACAAAAACGTTACCATAAACACGCTTATTCCACTCCTGAAATACTTACTGAGAATTCTCCAAATTCTTATTAATTACTCGCTTATTGTTCTAATTACCACTCACTAGTTGTTGAAAATTTGCATGAAGTATCCAACTAGCAAGACAATGAAATGGCTTAACACCACTACTCACCTTCAGTCTAAGCGTGATGAAAATCGACCGATGATCTGATTTCAATCCATGAAGGTTCCTAACAGAACAATCAAGTGCAAAAGAATCCCAATTTAATTACAATAGTCCTATCTAGTCTTTGAGAGAAGTTCTCTCGACTAAATGTAAATTGCGTTCCACTAGCTCCTAAATCTCACAATCCATTTCTAAATAAAAACTCACGGAACCATCTGTATCCAATTCTTGAAATAAGTACACCACCCACCCTTTCAGAGCTATCAATAATCGAATTAAAATCCCTAGCCAAGATCTAATGACCAACTACTGATTTCGCTAAAGAATCCAACAACTTTCAAAGCTTCCTTCTTGTTGTTAAATGAGGGCTAGCATAAACAGTTGAACAAATAAAACTATCAGGACCTTGCTTACTATGAATCCTCAAATGAATCATATAACAATGAATTTCCAAAATATCTACCAAAATATTCTCATTCCAACATAACCAAATTCCACTAGCAAACTCATTAGCCTCTACCTAAAAAGAATTAGGATACCCAAGTTTTGCAATAATACCATCGACCCTAGCTCTACTAACCCGCGTTTCAAACAAACAAATCAAATCCAAAAAAAAATCCTTCTTATACTCATTCACAACATTATGGAAACAGGGATGTCCGGCTCCTTGGCAATTCTAAAAGAATATTTTTGTATCCATAAAAAAAATATATATATATATATATATATATATATATATATATATATATATAAGACAACCCCAGAAACGACCAATAATTTAGCAATTAACCTTATCTCCACCGTCACTCTCACCATCCATAATTTTTTCCACAAATGGGATGTCATCTTCCACAGGAGCGCCATTAGGACCTTGTTCAAGACCATCAAAAAAACCCTTCACTGTTGCTTCTAAGTTCACTGTGTCATTCGAAAACCTATTCACAACAATATCCGGTGGCTTATCATGTTACCCATTCCCAATATCTCAATGGTATGTTAATTTGAGCAGCCCTACTTGATTCCCCAAAATTAAACACCCTATTCTCCTTCCCTTTTCCACCTCGAAAATTTTCATCTGCACAACATGCACAACCTTATGCTTGTGTCACGGGGCTAGACCTTTCGTCTCGCAATCCGTGCGGCCTTAGGCAATTTGCTCGTCCAAACTCGCCTAAGTCAGCCTTTTTACCCACAATGAAGATTCCTCAAGAACTCCTCCAAGGTACCAATTTGTATAGCGGAAGCGTTTATGCCAAAAGAAGCTACAAACAAGCAAAAGAAAGCCAAAGAAAGAATGCACACAAGGTGTTTGAGTAAATGCCCAAGAATTCTATTACTCTTAAGAATTCAACATACAATGGATAATTTACAAATGAGGGGGAGGCTCCCTATTTATAGTTGAGCTCCCTCAGAATCGACGGTCAAGATACATTTACATCGACGGACGAGATTAACGATATCCCATAATTTAAGGGATTTACAAGATATGTCTTATCAAATCTAATCTAATCTTTACAAGATATGATTCCCTCTATCTTCTAAGATTAGTTACCCAAAATAACCTAGGTTGCCATATCTTTGTTATCGGGCTATCCAGGCTTTAATCTGACAGGCTTCTCCAACAATTCTTGGAATCGGGCCAGTTCTCGTGGGCTGAATGATCCCTATCTAATCGATCGACCTCCATGAGGCGCATCTTGTGCCATGGTCACGGGCTTTGAACTTTGGCCCGTGACATTCTCCCCCACCCATTCTCGCAACGCCCTCGTTGCGACTTCTGAATTACACTGGCTTGATTCATCTTGGAACTCTCTCGTTGCCTTGGCCTCTTCCCGGCTTACCTTGCAATCGGGTTGTCCCTTTCTTCGGAACCTTTGCCTCGGCTTCCGTCGCCTCTTGACTTGAACCGTTGCACTCGTTGGTACATTACGTTGGCAAGAAGTCTCCACCTTGACTTGCCCCAATTCTGACTTAATCCAATTGGAATCCCCACGATTCACACATCTTGGCTTCGTTCCGCCCACAGTCCCTCGGCCTTCTTGCTTACGAACTTTGAAAGGGCCCCTATGATCTTGCCAAGCCAATAAGTCAGAATTCAAAACACTATCAGAGTGTTTGCAATGTACCTTACTCGCGGCATTTACTCGTTTCGACTGTTTTTGCATCGCTTCTTTCCCCACAAAATTTGATGCCCCATCCACCTTCCTCAAAGGCGGCAACTCCACAGTCGACTCCACAAGTCTCTTATCAGACTCACGCTCCACTAACTTTTTCGAAGGGGCTTTCGTAGCATCCTGTTCTGTCGAGTTAATACTTCTCCCATACGAAGCATCTTCGACTAGGTGGATTGACGATAACACCTTGGTCCCAACTTTCATATCCCGATGCACTGGCACAACAATCTTCGATAACAGGCCAGTGACAATATGGATTTCATCAGACCATGGAAACAAAACTGCCTGAATCCTGTCAAGGAAGTTTAAGCCAAGTATATAATCGTAATCATCTAACTGGATTACCTCAAAGTCTTCCTTGCCTTTCCATTCGCCGATTTGTAGCTCCACATTATGAGCTACTCCCACAGTTGGGGCCTCCTCCGAATTTACTGTCTTGATCTTCTTATTCAATTTCCTAATCGACAGACCAAGCTTCTTGGCAGCCTTTTCTGATATGAACAATTCCGATGCTCCTGTATCAATAAGAGCACTCTGCTTCTGACCCGCAATGTTGATGTCCACAAACATCAACCCTCCTCTGTCATTCCTTTTTTTAGGAATGAGTACCATCGAATTTACTCTCGATGGCTTTCCCTCAATAGGTTTAGCCTCTTCTTTCGGCTCATCTTTTTGGATAGCCGACATCATTGATCTCTTCGGACATTTTCGCAACATGTGTGGTCCTTGACAAAGGAAGCATTTTATCTTCTTCCCCTTGTTCCTAGGGTTGTTGGATCTCCGCTTCGCATCTCGTGGTCTCTCGTTGCCACTTGAGCTATCGGTTCCCCGCTTCGCATCTCGTGGTTTCTCATTGCCACTTGTGCTATCAATGCCATGGCCATCATCGCTATGTCCCTCTTCATCTTCCTCATAGTTTCTCTCACTATTGCCCTTTCCATTGGGCTGAGACGATTCGAACTTGTTTTTCGTTGGACTAAGTTCAACAAAGGACTCTGCTTCTGCCATGGCTATAGTAAGTTCAGTGATCCCTTGCCTGCGCAACTCATGTTTTGCCCACGGCTTCAACCCATCCTCGAACCAATAGAATGCTTCTTTCTCACTTAAGTTAGAGATTTGAAGCATTAACTCTCTAAATGCCCGAACATATTCCCAAATAGTACCCTATTGTATGAGACGACGCAACTTAGCCCGAGCCTCCTTCTCGGCATACTGTGGGTAAAACTGCTTCCTCAACTCTCTTTGGAACTCCTCCCAAGTCTCAATTGCGTTCCCACCATGTTTCTCATCCGTGGACCTACGACGCCACCACAAGAGAGCCACATCAGTAAAATAGATTGAAGCAGTGTTTACCTTAATTGCATCATCCTCGATGCCCATCGCTCAGAAGTATTGCTCCATTTCCCACAAGAAGTTGTCCACGTCTCTTGCGGACCTTACACCTTTGAACTTCTCCGGTTTGGGAACATCCATTGCTTGTTGCTTCGGCTTTGAAGACAACATACCATTACTCAAAGAAACTTTGTAAATCATGAGCTCCCCCTTAAGCTCTTCAATTTCTTTCTTCATGGCTAACACCATCTCCTCGAGATTCTCATCTCTTTCTGCTAGCTTCTCCGTAGTGGAATTGACTAAATCATTTAGCTTTCTGCATTGGCACCGAGGGAATCCAACACAAAATCTCTAAGTTGCTCTTCCATTGAGTCAAACCCATCTGTGCGTCCCTCGACCAACTCCAGCGTCTCCTTCATGTTCCCTACGGACTCCTCGAGATTAACAACTCGATCCTCCAAAGCTGTCAGCATTTCCCTCCAGTGACTTGCTTTTCTGACCCTCCCACGGGTCTGCATTGGATCATTCTGATCAACAACTTGTTTCGACATCCCAACAGTACCTTTGAACCAATGGATCGGATACCACTTGTCACGGGGCTAGACCTTTCGTCTCGCAATCCGTGCGGCCTTAGGCAATTTGCTCGTCCAAACTCGCCTAAGTCAGCCTTTTTACCCACAATGAGGATTCCTCAAGAACTCCTCCAAGGCACCAATTTGTATAGCGGAACGTTTGTGCCAAAAGAAGTTATAAACAAGCAAAAGAAAGCCAAAGAATGAATGCACACAAGGTGTTTGAGTAAATGCCCAAGAATTCTATTACTCTTAAGAATTCAACATACAATGGATGATTTACAAATGAGGGGGAGGCTCCCTATTTATGGTTGAGCTGAGCTCCCCCAGAATTGACGGTCAAGATACATTTACATCGACGGACGAGATTAACGATATCCCATAATTTAAGGGATTTACAAGATATGCCTTATCAAATCTAATCTAATCTTTACAAGATATGATTCCCTCTATCTTCTAAGATTAGTTACCCAAAATAACCTAGGTTGCCATATCTTTGCTATCGGGCCACCCAGGCTTTAATCTGACAGGCTTCTCCAACAATTCTTGGAATCGGGCCAGTTCTCGTGGGCTGAATGATCCCCATCTAATCGATCGACCTCCATGAGGTGCATCTTGTGCCATGGTCACGGGCTTTGAACTTTGGCCCGTGACACTTGTCATTGTCCAATTTAGAAGTAACACTGACGGGTTGGACAGATAACTCATGGTCCACACCCATTTTTGCTCCCATATTTGAACCATCATCAAAAGCTGTTTGGTCATCAATTGTCTTAAAGTTCAATTTTCCATTACTAGGCTTCAAGGCCTTAAAACCTTTCTTCGGACTAGTCCCAATCATAGGTCCCTTTCCTTTAGCCCGCTAGCCTAATTTAAGGTTCTTAGAAAACCCATTTGATTTTTTAAACCCAAAATTCTCCACCATTCTAATCGCCTTCTCCTGGTTCTTTATCTCCCCAAACTGTTCAACATTCTTTCTCCCATTACCCTGACCGAAAATCACACCCTCATTCCCTCTAAATGCCCTTACATCATCTTTCCCATTAATCACACCATGAATCTTATCCTCATCTCTTCCAAGTGCCGCAAATCTAGAACCCCCATAACTACTGTCAACACCATCATTCCTAGCCGCCCCCGAAAAGCGGCGCTTCCATTTCTGCCGCCGCTCCACCAACATCCAAGGACCAAATGGCTCTTCTTTCACTTGTCGTTGAATCCCAAATTTCTCTTGAATATATTTGGCCATCACAGATTCTTCGTCTGACGATTGAACTTTGGTCCCTATACCCAGATTCGCACCATGTCCATAGCACTCACACTTGAAGCATACATCCGGTAAGGACTCATACTCAACCCGTTGCAGCTGTCCATTAATCCTCACCTCCGGCACCAACGACTTTCTCAAGTCAACACAAACCGCAAGCTGTGCAAAACATCCTCGACAAGCATAGTCCGTATGGATATCAAGTTTCATAACTGATCCAACAGTTTGACCAATCTCCTTAAGAAGACAACTCGAATAGAACCTCTCAAGCAAACCTGGTAGTCAGATCCACATAACCTGAAAGGTGATTTCATTCTGGGTAGTTGAAAAATCCGACGAACATGGTCGAATGGACAGATAATTACTGAATATTACCCATAGCCCCCCCAACCAGCACTTTATTATAGTCTTCCTCCTCGTGGAAACGAACCAAGAAAAAATAATTCTCCGAGTCCATCAACTGGATTGGGCCCCTTGGATTCCACATATGAGAAACCGTATTCAACAATGCATTAAAACCAATGTTCTTCCCTAACAATTTCACTATTATTGTTTTAGCCATCCTATGCTCAATATACTTTTGAACATGATAAAAAAAACGTTATTGACGGAACTCCTTCAACCACTTCCGTGACAACGTCTCCATCAATAAGTGCAAAACCTTCTTCTCTGAATACGTTCTACGAATGTTCCGATGATGCTCCTATAAGCGTAGACTTATACAAAACCTTGGGTAAATCAAAACCTTGAATCTTTTGCCCATTCCTATCCACAGTTGGATCTTCCGACTTCGGTGGCAGATCCACCGAAGTCAGAAGATCCGATCTGGTACGAACCTTCTTAGTTGCCCGGCCGACACCACTGTTCAACCTGGAATAATTAACACCCATCGTGAACTCAACCATAGGCAATGTTTTTATCAGAATTGTTTTTTTGTTAACCTTATTTAATTGAACTCTATTTTTAGTAACTTACTTTAAAATATAATAAATTTTTATATATCAACGTAGAAATATACAATTTTGAAAATAGAAATGGACCTCTGATTCATCTAATTCAATTTACTTTTAATAGACGGGCAATATTGGTTAGCCAAATCCAATAAATTGGTATGTCATCTAAAGCAATGAGTTCAACTACGCTTCATTTCACATTACTGGATTCTCATATGTTAGTAGAAGGGTTTTTTTTTTTTTTTTTTTTTTTAATCCAAGATGTTTCTATATCCAAAATTTAGGTTCGGTTTTGATTGAGCTAATTGGATTTCTAATTTTTTTTTCATCCAAAAAATTAAAATCTGAAAATTTTATTAAGAAATATCAAATTTGTCATATAGTAGAATAAGTTTAGGGTAAATAATCTCACATTTAATGTAAGATTCTAATATAACATTTATTATATTACTTGTAGGTAATCTTACACTCCCAACAATGCTAAGACTTTGAAATATAGTGAGTAATTTCAATATTACTTAACCATAGATTTTAGGGAAAAAGTTTAATTTAGGACAAATTTATCCTTCTTTTTATAATATTGGTCATTTTCACCCTTTAGATTAAATCAGAGTAACAGATTAAGATCCTAGCCCTATCTAAAATTATTTCAACTTCTTTACTAATAAATATAAAATGTTAAATTTCATCCATCAAATATATTAACTAAATAAATCATTGTGAATAATGTAAAATATTATTATACTAATATTCCGTAGAGTGAAGTCTCATAGTAATATTAAACCTCCAAAATAAAATTATTAAGCTCCCCCAATACAATTATTACTCTCTTTTTTTTTTTTTTTTTTACTAATGAAGAAAACAAAAATAGAATACTAAAAAAACAAATAAAATTGCTATAACTTTATAAACATAGATCTCAAAGATAAGGCATTAAAAATGAAAATTGTGTCGGATAAAACTGAGAATCGAAAAGGGAAAAAAAAAAAAAATTCATCACTTCCAAATCCTTGTTGGGAGGCTCGAAATTGAAAGAATCAAGGACAAAAGGGTCTTCCAGAGCGAGCCCTGTGACTGGGAATGGTGAAATGCCTTAGTAATCCTTGTTGCTCCCTCAAATACCCTTCACAAAGAAAAGCCATTGAGAACTTATCTTCAACAACTCTGTTCACATCATGCACAAACACATCAGTCTCCCCTTCTTCTCTATTCCTAGCCATCAGCCCTGCAGTGTAGATGGCATTCATTCTCCCAGGGGCTTCATCATGGAACCCAGTTGGGGCATCAACCATGATCAGATCCCATTCTATGTCATATATCTCGTTGGGGAACCCTTTGAGAGCTAAGTCACATTTGGAGAATCTAGGATCACCCACCACTTTGCACTCCTCCTTCATTCCCGTCTCTAGCAGATCATCTGCTTGGTGGACTTTGGTTACATACTCAACATGGTACGATTCCAAACTGGGAAGTTTTTGCTTGATCTGTTCGATCCATGCCTTGTCTTCTTCTAGGAAAACGGTACGACCACCATGGTTAAGACCTGCCCACATCAGACTGTCATGTCCTAACCCGAATACCAAGAAGTTGCAAGGGGCTTTCTTCTCTAAAACTCTAGCGGAAACCGAGATTTCCTTGAGGGTTTGTTGTGGGGTGATGTTGGTGGTGGCATAGTGGATGAGGGCATTGGCTAGAGAAGGTGGAGTTTTGGTGCATGTTGGGGTCAAGGGAAGGGATGGGCAATCTAGTGGGGTTGGTTCACTGTCGTCGACAGGGTGTGTGGAGTTGGAGAGATGGGACTGTGAAATGGGGGGTTTGGAAAAGGAAGAGGTGGTGGTAATGAGAAGGAAGACGAAGAGAACAACAGAAGCACAGATGAGGATGAGCTTGGTGTTGAAAGGGGAATGAGGTTTGGAGTTGGACCTCATTGTTGTTTGTTGCCTTCAATTTCCTTTCCAGGCCTTACCTAAATGCAAATTTTGTTTTTCTTTGCAAGGGAAAGGGAAAGGGAAAGGGAAAGGGAAAGGAGACGCACAACACAAGGAAAAGGTAATGTGAGTTTGGAGTTATTATATATGGGTGTATGTATGATGATGATGTTTTCATCTTATATTTTAGCATATATGAATGAGACTGAAGGGGTGAGTCGACAAGGAGTTCTTATTCTTTATTTTTTACAACAGCTTTACTTAAACTGCCTAATATTACATCTACAACCTTCTTTATCTATTTTCATACTAAAATTTAATTCCAATTTTAGATTGTTTAAAAATCTAAACATTTACCAAAATTTATATAAATCTTTAACTGAAATTATATATAAACTAGTTTTTTATTTGTATTAATTATAAAATGTAAAAGTTATCTGTAAAAATTGTTTAAAAAAATGTGTACACTTTCACGACTAATATAAAAAATATATTCTAAATATTGTGTAAAACCATGTATATTGTATGAAATTAAATATATTTTTTAACACTGTAAAAATAATGTGTAGTGTACACTATAAATATTTTAAAATGTGGGGTGTGCCTTGTATTTATCAGACATATTCAAAACACCTTAGACGATAATCGACGAGCAACCGAAGGAGGGTCAAAACAAGCTTGATGTCAGGACGACGTGACGAGGAGAGTTGGGACGTCACAACGATTCCTGATGTTATGTAACCATGTTTTGTATAGCTCTAACAATACTTCTTTTCTTCCAATTGGACTTTGATTACTTCAAGGTTATTTTAGTCATTTTAGTCCTTAGCATTGAGTCTATTTAAAAGATATTTGTAACCTTGATTTAGATAGCAATGGCTTTTCTTTTGAGGGCGACAAGATGTAGTCACAGATGAGTTTTGGTGAGAATTTTCGTAGTAATTATGGAGAGAATTTTGTTTTCGAGTTATGGAAATATAGTAGATTAAACCATAAGTCGGCATGTGTCATCATTTAATTGGCCTGTTAATTTATTTTAACGGTCAACGTGGTAAATGATAAAAACTGTTAACCGAAAGATTTAATTGATTATTTTAATTAACGACAAGAATTTAATTAGGTATTTTTTAAAATATTTTTTTGACATATAAGCAATATTTAAAAGAATAAAACTAATTTTGAGAGGCAAAACCCTAAAGCACTCCTAATGTTGTCCCATTGATACAGTTACCAAAACGGATATAAACAAACCAAAACTTGATATCAATTTAAAAATAATGTACCACACAATATTGATAGACTGCCAACCAGAGTATTCTGAAAATAAAGAAGAAAAAAATAAAAATGTAATTGATTTTATTTATTAATATCAACACTAAAATTTTAATTAATACTAATAATGTGATTGCTTAGTTTTGATTTACGGATTAAGTGAAATTAATTATTCACTAAATTTTTGTAATAAAATAGTAGTAGTATTATAGGGTTTTTAATCTTTTAAAATATATATTAAAAAAATTAAGCATTCTTTAGAAAACTTTATAAATCCATTATTAAAATTAAAAAAAAAAACTGATTACAACAAGAGATATGAGTTCAATTAAGAAAATTAAATTCTTAATCTCCCTTATTAGTGCAACTATAAGATTTGGTACATTTATTATAAACGCAAAACTGACAAAAAAAAGAAAGTATAAATAGGATAGAAATAGATGAATTGATTTGGAGTTGGAGTAGAAGGAAAGGAGGGTGGTTGTGATGGAGATGGGAAATCTACTAAGCTTGCTGTTGGTGTTGGGTGCATGGTTGGTAGACTTGCTAACGTGGTGGGTTCAATAATTCATTTCATTTTACTATTTTATAAGGAAGTTGTGAAGTTGTTGTAGGGGTTGATGTTACAATCATGTGTAATTTTTTATACATAATTATTTGGCGAATTAGTTGTATACTTCTTTTTAGTTTCTCAAAGGAAAATTATGTTGTTAGTTGTTCATTGATATTTAAATATATAAAGGTAGTAATCAATTATTGATAATTTTTTTCTCAAAAATAAAAATAATTTTAATAATTTTAACTTGGTATCAATAAAAATGATTTTTTTTCTCAAAAATAAAAAGAAAAAAATTGTTGATAGTTTTTAAATTGGTATAATAGTAATTTTAACTTTCAACATTTATATATTGTGTCAATTTAGTCTTTTTTCTAAAAAAATTAACTCTCAACATTTACATAATATGTAATTTGAGCTTTCTTAGTTTTGCTTTTCTCTATAATATTGAGAGTTAATTTTAAAAGAATGAGAATAGATAAAAATTATCTTGGATTTTTTTGTATTAATATTTTTGGTATATTTTCGATCAAATTTAGTTGATAAAATTATTATATTTTAGCTTTTTAGATGGAAGGGTTACAAAGAAAAGCAAAAGTGTAAAAAAAAAAAAAGATCAAATTACACAATGTGTAAACATTGAGGGTTAAATTTTTAATAATAAGGCTAAGTTAACACAATGTACAAATATCTAGTGTTAAAACTGATATGCCAATTTTAAAAGCTACCACATTGCTTTCCATTAACCATTTAACGGTTGATGATAAAAAAGAAGAAAATAAAATCGAATAGTTGGATAACCATTAGCCATTAGTCGATAGAGTCATAGGATTCTTGTCACAATGTAATTGGATAAGAAAGGCTACTTGATAGGTGACATTATAGCAAGCTACCATGACATGCGTTGGGATGTAATAGATGTGATAAGAGGAGTCATCATTAGATATTTTGCAAGATACAAGTTATCACTTAAGTAGAAAGACCTTTAAATTAAAAGTGATCATGAGCTAGGTTTGGACTGGGCTTATATATTATATTAGTATACTTTAAGTTTTCTCAAACGTGGTATGACCTGAAATATGGGCTTAATTTTATTCAAGTTAGCCTATATTTGTAAGTTATTAATTAGGCTCATTTTAACCTTTCTCATATTTAAAAAATATATATATTTATTTTTATTTTTATTTTATATTCAATTTTTAAATGACTTTTATTAAAAATTAAATCTAGACAACATATAACTTATATTTTTATTCATCAATTTCATAATAACTAAAAATTTACTAAACCTTATCAAGATTCGTCTGTCGTCCTGACACTTTTTTTAGGGTTTTTTTAAATTTTTGAGTCTTTGTTGTTTCTTTTGGTTTTTTTTTAGTGCCGTTTCTGTTACGGTTTTTCACTGGTGTCTTTTCGTAGTATTTTTGGTGGACTTGTGATCAAATAATATGGAAAGGGGTATGGAAAATTTGAGAATTGATGATGGGGAAGAAGATGGATGGAATATTAATGGAGATGAAGAATTTCAGAAATCGGCTTATGAACTATCTTGTGGGTTGTTGTTTGACTGCTAGTGTGGTTTATTTTCTGGCTTTGAGGAATACAATGGCAAATTTTTGACATCCTTTGGGAGGGGTACAAATCTTAGATCTGGGGGAAAAATGCTACTTATTCAAACTTTTCCACGAGATGGATATTGAGCGAGGGGAAAATGGAACCCCATGGACTTTTAACAACTATTTGTTAATCATTCATCAGTTGAAGGAAGATAAGGATCCAATGCAGATTCCTTTAGTGTTTGCGAATTTCTAGGTTCAAGTGTACAACCTACTGCCAAGTTTTTTCGAAATTGGTAGCTAGGCAATTCAAAAATTTTATTGGCAAATTTATTGAATATGATATGAAGCAGGGGACAGGTGGGATGAAGAATTTCTTTAGGATACGGGTACAATTGGATGTTCGAAATCCTCTGAAGAGGAAGAAGAAGCTAATTATTTTCTCGACAAGGTACACGTACGTTAATTTTAAATATGAGAAATTAACATTATTTTGCTTCATTTTTGGTGTATTAGGCCATGTTGATAGTTTCTGTACTGTCTGGCTTAATCATGGAGGAAATAAGATGTTGTGGGATGAGATCTTTTCTTGTGGGCGTTGCCAAGACGGGTTTTCATCAGAAGTAGTGTTTGGCTTTAAGAGGATGCAGAGGGTAGTGGTTTCGGGACCACAATTCTGACGAGTAAATTATTATTTTATTTATTTAATGCTGACAGGATTATATTAAGGTCATATAAAGTTTCATTAAGAAATTTTAAGGTTTACATAGTTAATTAAGTGAAAAGGACTAAATTGTAAAAGGTAAAAACTTGAGTTCTATTAGTTAAAGGGGTCAAATGGTTATGAAACCTTAAACTAAAGGACTTTAATGGTAAATATATCAATTAATGAGTTATTGGATGTTTATGGATAGGTTTTAATGAAATTTTAATAGTTTTAAAAGGTTAATATGGTAATTTGGTAAATAAAAGGAAAAAAATAAGTAATTAAAACATAAAAAAAAGATGATATCTCCTTCATTTGATTTCAAACCCTAAAAATAGTCATTGGAGAAGAGGTATTGTTTAGTCAAGCTTATTTTCTTGCATGTAAGTTATTCCGAGTCTCGTTTTTAATGATTTTTATGTTTTTGAGTTCGTTTTAGCTTAATCTAGCTAGCTCGGGGGTTAATTTGCAAAAATATTAAAGGTTGAGGGACTTGAAATGGATTTTTTTAAATTAGTTTTGATGTTAGTTGATAAATTATGAATCTTTGTTGAAAAATAAACACATTTTGTTAAGTGATTTTTGGTAAAATTACATTTAGGGATTAAATTGTTAAAAGTATAAATTAATGGGTTAAATTTTGAAAATTTTGATAATTATAAGTTGTTTCAAGGTCCCTTGTAACAATGGTTAACATGGATTTAGGTTAAAATGAGTTCTATTCAAGTTATGAGCTTAAGGACTAAACTGTGAAAAGGTAAAATGTTAGGGACAAATTTGTAATTTTTCATAAATGTGAATTATGGACTGAATTGAATTCTAGAACCACTTAATTTAATTTAATTATTTATTTAGATCAAGATAAAATACATTCGAACTTAAATCGAGGAAAAGCTAAAGCTTAGGACTAGATTGACTATACTACTACGCCCCAGTTGTCAAGGTAAGTTTGTATGAATCGCTTTAATGTTATCTAAATTGAATGTTTACTATGTTGTTTTAATACAGATGAAACTATATATATAAATGTATTCATGCTATGATGAATTGGTAAAAATTGAGTCTTAGTTGAACCTTAAGAATTCTTAGGATACAAATGACATGTCATTAGGGATTTCATGTTTCGGGTGCTGGTCTTGAATGTCCTACTGATGGCTGAGGTTCTGCATTTGTTACAGATTCTCCACAGCTCATGTGAGTAGCATTGTGTAGCTTATATTCCGAGCCACAGCTCGTGTGAGCAGGCCCATTTCATAGCTCGTGTGAGCATTCATGTAAAGGAAAGGTTACGGTTATATGTAAAGGCACACTATGTGTGAGCTTTCCCAAGTATCTGATGTAATTCTAGATGGTTCAATGGGTAAGAAAAGGGAACAGAATGGTAAGTATGAAAATGGATTGAATCATGACTTCATGAAATGATTTATGAACTAAATGATGATAGTACATATGGAAATTTACATATCTTATGGTTAATTTCATTTATATCATGGATAAGTATACTAACATATGAGTTGGTGATGTTTTTTAGGCTTTTACTGAGCTTATGGCATTGGTGATGAATTATGTTTAATCGTTAAATTGTATAAATGACATGGTAAGTTATGTTTTACTTTATACAAGCTTACTAAGCACTCATTTCTTACATAGTTTCTTTCATTTATTTTATAGATTATTGGAAGCTCGATCGATTGGAAGCTCGTTGGAGACCTATCACACTATCCAAAAATTAATTCGGTAGTTTTTGAGTATTTTGGCCAAGGTTTATAATGCCATGTATAGGGTGATTTGCAGTGGTATTTTGGTGAATGTGTTAATGATGTTTTTGGTATGTATAAGTTTTGAAAGCTATGGTGGTTTGGTACACTTTGATGCCTTACCAAGTTATGTCATTTTGGTTACTTTAATGTGTTTGTTTATAAGGTTCTTTTGGTATGTTTTGATGGCTGGCATATGACCATAAATGGTAGTTAGTTGAACTTGGTTATTATGTTTGGATTATAGCAATATTTGCATGTTTAGATAATTGATGTTTTGATGCATTTGTGGTACCTTTGAATGACATATTGATTAAGTGATTTAGGATGTTGAAATGATATGTTTATGTATGTTTGGATGGTGTTTAAGTCCCTTGAAAGTGTGCACAAATGGATTGGTTAATTATGCATGAATTGGTTATGAAATGACTTGATTTTAGGTATACTTTTGGGTTCACACGGCCTGAGACATGGGCTGTCACATGGCCGTGTGTCTCACATGGCCTTGTGTCATTTGTGAGTTTCTTAGTGTTTAAGTCTGTAACGCCCCCACGCCCGAGACCGTCGCCGGAGTCGAGTATGAGGTGTTACTAAGCTTAATTTAACATTTTTAGAACTTTGGATTATTTGTTTCTACATTCACAGTTTTTAAGCTACTTGCGTCACAGTCACAAGAAAAATCATATCTCGAGTTACAAAACTCGAAATTAAGATCCGTAAATTTTCCTTGAATCTAGACTCATATACCTATCTAGTAATTTTTTTTCTAGAATTTTTGGTTGAGCCAATTAGTACAGTTTATTAGTTAAAGTTACCCCTGTTTCAAGACTTGACTGGTTTGACCTCTGTTTATTACGAACCACATTTCTCTCTGTAAAAAATTCATATGACTATGAGGTTTGTTTCTACTAAAACTAGACTCAATAAGGATTCTGAGGATATAAAATAAACCACCTAATTATATCTTTACAATTTATGGTGAATTTCTAAAGTTGGAACAGGGGATTCAGAAACTGCTACGATCCTGTTTCACTAAAATTCAAATATATTTTAACATATAATTCCTTTACCTGTATCATTTGTTTCATGTGAAACTAGACATAATAAGCTTAAATTTGATACATAATCCATCACTAGATTCAATTTCTATGATTTTTAATAAATTTTCAAACTCGCGTCAGTGTTGCTGTAGTATTCTGTTTATGGCAAATTTCATCCCTTTTATGAGTTTTTATGCACTAAGTATCTTAATAATTTTCCTTAACATCAAACATAATCTAAACTAACCATTTTCATAATTTATCATTGTCAAACATTTTCTCAACCATTCCATCACCATATCATAAGATCATTTACACAAAATAGGTATATTGCTACACATGCCATACTTAAATTTACAAACCATTTACCAAAAGTCTTCCGGATAGTGTGACTGAGCCTTCGACCTATCCCGACTCCTGAGTTGGCTTGTTCAAAACTACAATGAGTAAGAAGGAAGGAGTAAGCATAAATGCTTAGTAAGTTCATATGCAAATAATAAGTAACATAACAAACATTCATACCAATCAACATTAGCATGCATCACTAAAACACATATCACATTTCTACTCATTTTTCATCATCTTATTACCTTATCGTGATTGTATCAATACTCAACCCGAGGGTTAAATACATACCTGTCCAAAATATCCATTTCACATCACTTACCAATACGTCTCTTTACATCTCGAATAGTCCTCCAATTGAGTAGAACTTTACCCGTTGAACACATCGGAATATAATTCGGATACATGGATAACTTGCACATAAGTGCCATATATGCAAACAAGCAATTATGTAACCCGCCCATAAGCGAACTCCGACTCAACTCAACGAGCTAGGGCGTTCGCATCCATAAG
Source organism: Gossypium anomalum (assembly GCA_025698475.1). Lineage (NCBI taxonomy): Eukaryota > Viridiplantae > Streptophyta > Magnoliopsida > Malvales > Malvaceae > Gossypium > Gossypium anomalum. Next base: position 61,011,678 of record CM046968.1, on the reverse strand, counting down.
TGAACTCGGACTCAACTCAACGAGCTCGGATGCCTAGTTACATCTCTCGAACTCGGACTCAACTCAACGAGTTCGAACATTCGCATCCATAAGTGAACTCGGACTCAACTCAACGAGTTCGGATGCTCAACCATCCTAGTGACATGTCACTTGTATCCTAATCTATTCCTAAGGTTCAAACGGGATTTTCCTCGAACACATATCCTTGCCGCCTTCCGTAGAATGCCGAATTCAATACTCGGTAACAATTATATTTAACAAGTAGCTCACATAATTTACATATTATTTGAAATTAACCACAAAGCATACATTTCATAATAAAATTCAGCATCACATATATTTAACATCACTAACTTAAAAATAACAATTATGCTACATTATTTACACATGAACTTACCTTGGTACCAAAATACAAAGATTTTGCAATTTAGTCCACAATCTTTTCTTTTCCTCGATTGAGGTCGATTCCACGCCTTTCTTGATCTAAAATAACACATTTAGCTTATTTAATACTCACATTATCAAATTAATCCTTAACTCAAATTTTGGCAAAATTACAACTTTACCCCTAAACTTTTGCATATTTACATTTTTGCCCCTAGGCTCGGGATTAAACTTTATTCCTTATTCTTATGTTTTATGACATGCTGATCATTTTTCCTTCTATGGTAACATGAAATTCACACTCTAACATGTACTTATGACTATTAGGTATTTTTATCGATTAAGCCTTTTTACTCGCTTTTGCTTAAAATCGAGTAGTACAAGTTGTCTAACATAATTTAAAACCTCATATTCTATCATAAAACACCAAAATACACAAATTTCACCTATGGGTATTTTTCCAAATATGAACCCTAACTTAAATTATTGCTAGCATAAGCTTTATCGAGCTACCGGACTCAAAACGTAAAGAACATTAAAAACGGGCTTGGAATCACTTACTATGGAGCTTGAAAGCTTGAAACAAACCCTAGCTATGGAGAACCCTTGAAATTTCGTCCTAATGAAGAAGATGGACAAAATTGGCTTTTAATTTTGTTTTTAATTCATTTTAATAACTAAATGACCAAAATGCCCTTACTACTAAACTTTCCAAAATTCCTTCCATGTCCTAATTTTGTCCATGAACTTAAAATTGGTCAAATTTCTATTTAAGACCTCTTAATTAATATTTCAATGCAATTTCATACTAAAAACTTCTAGAATGCAAGTTTTGCAACTTATTCGATTTAGTCCCTACTTTCAAATTAAGTATTTTATGCATAGAATTTCTTCACGAAATTTTCACACAATTATGTAATCATATCATAAACCTCAAAATAATTATAAAATAATTATTTCTATCTCGGATTTGTGGTCACGAAACCACTATTCCGATTAGGCCCTAATTCGGGATATTACAACTCTCCCCTTTTAAGGATTTTCGTCCTCGAAAATCTTACCAGAAACAGATGTAGGTATTGATTTCTCATAGTTTCTTCGATTCCCATGTAGCTTCTTCTATTCCATGCCTTTGCCACAACACCTTCACAAGTGCAACATTTTTATTCCTTAGTTGTTTGACCTCTCGAGCTAAAATCTTAATCGGTTCTTCTTCGTAGGTCATATCTCGGTTGTAGTTCAATTTCTCATCGTTGAAACTACATGTGAAGGATCCGAACGATACCGACGTAACATAGATATGTGGAACACATCATGAATCTTCTCTAATTCGTGTGGTAATGCTAGCCGATATATGCTACCTGGGTCCAACTTTTTCAATTACTTCATACGCCCAATAAAACGAGGACTTAATTTGCCCTTCCGTCCAAATCTAAGGACTTTCTTCCACGGAGACACCTTTAAAAATACTTTATCACCAACTTGAAATTCAATGTCTTTTCGTTTTAGATCTGCATAAGATTTCTGTCTATCTGAAGCAAAATTTTCAAACAATCTCGAATTACTTTCACTTTTTCTTCGCTTTTATTAGATCAACTCCATAAATCTGATTTTCCTTGAGTTCACTCCAATACAAAGGCGTTCGACACTTACGACCATACAATGCTTCATAAGGTGCCATTTTCAAGCTCGTCTGATAACTATTGTTGTAAGCAAATTCTACCAATGGCAAATATCTTTCCCAACTTCCTTGAAATTCCAATACACAACATCTGAGCATGTCTTCAAGAATCTGAATTATTCTCTCTGATTGTCCATCAGTTTGTGGATGAAAAGCAGTACTGAAATTTAACTTTGTACCTAACGCGTCTTGCAATTTTTGCCAAAAGCGTGAGGTAAACCTTGATCTCTATCTGAAATAATCGACAATGGTATTCCATGTAATCTAACAATTTCTCTAATATACAAGTCACCAACTTGTTAAGAGAATAATCCGTGACGTCTTTAATAAAATGAGTGACTTAGTTAATCACAACTATTACCCGGATGGCATCTTTCTTTCCCGAGTCAATGGCAATCCCGAAACAAAATCCATAGTAATCCGATCCCATTTCCATTCAGAACCGTAATAGGTGAAGTAATCCCGAAGGCACTTGGTGTTCAACTTTTCACCGTTGACAAATTAAGCATTTGGACACAAACTCGATATATCTCTTTTCATTCCATTCCACCAATACATTTTCTTCAAGTCATTATACATTTTCGTACTACCCGGATGAATCGAGAAATAACTACTATGTGCTTGTTGTAGGATCTTTTGAATCAATTCCTCATTCTTTGGTACACAAATCCGATCTTTAAACATTAAGCACCCATCAGAACCAATTCTGAAATCTCTTTAAACATTAACTACTATGTTCGGTTACCTTTCGGTGCTTCTTAAAATATCATATTGATGTCGAGTACAAGAGAATCAGGGGAGCCTAATTTGGAGCTGGACGGGATTCTGTGTAGCCCATATAGTAGAGATAGAGAAAGATAGTAGAATCTATCAAAAAATCTATGGAGATATCATAATTGACCTTAGCTTATCTGTGGTGATTTTAATAAAAATCTATTTTCATATGAGAAGAGTGGGGGTATTCCGAGGGAGGAAGGTTGAATGGAAGAGTTTAGAAAAGTGCTGGAAGAATTCTACTTGGATGATATCGGTTTTTCAAGTCCTTGGTTTAAATGGGAATGAGGAAATCTATTGGAGACAAATATTAGGAAACGAATTGGTCGAGGTGTTGTGACGAAAAAATGGGTGCAACTATTTCCCAATTTCTTGTTAAAACATTTATCTCATTCTTTCTTTGATCATTGTCCCCTTCTAATTCAAATTGATCAAGGAGAGTTTAGGGAGAGGAAGAAACAATTCAAATTTAAATGTGGTGGAGCATGAATGTAACGCCCCAAAATTTTTATTTTTGTTTCTGCTAAAATGTAACACAATTGTGGATCTACTTCAGTGGTTAAGTGTTCTGGGTATGTGTGAGAGGTCCCAAGTTAAAGCCTTATCATTGGCAAATTTTGGTATTTTTCTGACTTAAGCCTTATACTTGCTCAGTGGGCTTATATTAAATTATTTGCAAAACCATACCAGAATGGGCTTACTGGTCTGGTGGTTAAGTTGAGTGTTGGTTTGCTGAAGGTCTTGTATTCGAATCCCTACACGAGCGTGGGAGTTTATTTGTTCGTTTGACCGAGAGAGTTTCGGTCAAATAAACATTCTGTGAAAGTTATCAGGAGTGGGGTAGTGGAGGGAATTAAGGGATTTTGGAATCTCTGATTAATTTTGTTTTCCTCTCCCTCCCAGAAAAGAAATTAACGTCTTTGTTCCTCTGTGCTTCTTTTCCCTTTTTTTCTTTTTCTTCCATTTTAACATTCAATTCTTTCTTTTTGCCATGGTAATTTCGCGGTGCCTCGTTTCGTGGTGCTTCGTGTATTTTGGTAAGTGAGGTTTCGATTTGGTTGAGGTATATTCAAATAATGGAATTTATTCTTAATGAGGTTTTGCGAGAGAATAGAAATTCAATAAGATCGTTATGTGCAGAAATTAACGGGGAACCATCCGTTAGAGCTTTGACGGTTTAGAACGTGTTAGTAGTAGTAGTCGTTGGAGGTAAGTGAATTTTGTATCGTTTCCCTTATATCGAATTCGTTAGTTAATCCGCTAAATCATTGATGGGTACTTTGTTTTAGGCTTTTGGAAGGCTCGGGATTGCTTTTACAGCGAATCAAAACCAGGTGTGTACCCAAAATGCAAAAATTGAGCTTTCGAAAAAAGCTAAAAAAACCCACTGTCGACGCCACACGGGGCGTGTGGTCACCCGTGTGGTAGGCCGTGTGCTACAACATAGCTGTGTGATTGACGAAGGCTAGGCCGTGCACAAGACACGACCGTGTGATGGCTGAGTTGTGGCCGTATGGGCCACACGGGGCTAAACCGAATTAGGCATGTAGGCCACACGGGCGAGTGAAATTTGGGCTAGGCAGTGTGATCCACACGGGCAAAGGCCAATCTGGGACTGTAGGCCCACACGGGCAAACCACATGGGCGTGTGGGCCATTTTAGCTAAAATGTTTCCTAGGGTTACACGGATCACCCAAGTCAACTGTGAACCTACTGTAGGGTCGGTAAGTGCTACTTGGACCCTAAATCGTGTGATCTGAACATACAATATATGTATTGAGCATGCTAAATTTATGCATGTTTACTGATCTGTATGTATGACTGATAACTGAATATTAGCATGTAAGCATGTATTTTTGTATATCTGCATTGAACATGTTTAGATGCATTTGCATTAGGGTCGGATGATTGATTATTGGAGGAAGTGTACTGAAAGGCTTTCATGCTTATTATCCGCAAGCTTCAATTTGCAGAAAGATACTCGATATGTGCCGCATTCATGCATTTACTTGGTGTGTAGGGATGGTCGGAGATGGTGTGTAGAGGCTGGTAGGTAGGATACTGATTTCTGTTACTATATGCATACTGTATCTGAGATGGGTGAATTCCCTAATTTATATCTGAAATTGTATCTGAATGGGCAAAGGCCTAAACTGTATCTGAATCTAGAATGGGCTTAGGCCCTAGACTGCATTTGACTACTAATTATTGTTTGATTGTATGCATGATTTCTGTAAGAATTACACACTGAGTTTACGTAAACCCACCCCTTTCTGTTTTATCTGTTCAGGTAATCCCCAGACTTAGACGGATCGATGCAGCAGAGGACTCAACGGTGACCACAGGTCTATTGAGCTGCTTTAATTTTATTTATGGTTTCAATTCCCTATTTTTGGATGTAATTTGGGACTTTTGGACTGTTTGCCATTATTTTGGATTTAACTGTTTTCATGGACTTTTAAACTGCAAAACTCAATGAAAACTCAGTTTAATTAAAAACAACATTTTTCTTAAACTCGAATAGTTTTGTTTAATTATCACAGTTTTAAATGCTTTCGCTACAGAATATGTGTTTTAAAACGAATCAAGTTAACGAGAAAATAATTTTAAAATAGACGAGAAATAAATAGAAGCTAATAAATGAAAACGATTTTAACTTGATAAATTCAATTTCAAATCCCGTTCCATGTGACATCGCTAGATTCAACGATAACGTCTAGGTCAAATTTGGGGTGTTACATTTAATGGTATCAGAGTCAAGTTACAAAACTCGGCTATGGATTTTGGGTTTTAAGACTTGGTTTTAAAGAACTGATTTTTAAATGATTTGAAATGATTTGACTGAGAATGTGGTACACCGAGTCTTCGGCGCTAATTCTGTAAGTATTAGGATAAACTACTATGATAATATAGATACTCTGTTCTGAAAACACTCTAGTTAGTGTATACTGAAACTGTAGTGAAACTGAAACTAATAGAGACTGTACTTGCGAAAAACAAACTCTGAATTTATGATACTACTTTACATAAAACATCTGGTAATAAATACTGGAACTGTAATTGATTCATAAAATTCATAATGTAGACAAATCCGAATAGACATGAGTGCACGAGGTATTCGTGGACGTGGTACTAGAGGCTGAGGTAGAGGCCGTAGGGGGCTCGAGCTGAGTCATCTTCTCTGGGTAGCATGCCGGACCTGGATACGAGTGAGACGTTGATGTCACCTGCTACTGAGATTGGGTCTCAAGATCGTATGGCTGGGGATGACGCATTGTCCCAGGCTATGTTGAGAATACTGGAGAAGGTCGCTGAGCCCAACACTCAATTTGAGGGTTGAAGGTCGGTTACGGAACGACTCCAGTCGAATAAAGCTGAACTTTTTAGGGGTGTCACTAGAGTCGCCCCTAATGTGCCTGAGTAGTGGATGGAGGTTACTGAGAGGATAATGGACGATTTAGACTGTACCCCTAAGCAGAAATTGAAGGGTGCAGTCTCATTGCTTCGCGATGAGGCCTATTAGTGGTGGCTGACTGTTAAGGAGGGCATACAGCCCGATCATCTATCTTGGGAGTTCTTTAAGTGTAACATCCCTAACCCGTATCCATTGCTAGACTAGGGTTAAAGGCGTTACAGGACAAATCTAAACATTTCGCATTTATTTCTCAATTATTATGGCATCAATGTCACACATTATTACAAAGTCCCTTACATAGGTCAACGAGACCATAAACATGAATTAGAAAGGGGTCGGGACTAAACCGAGCACATACAAATTTTTTCAAAAACTTAACAAAATTTTCAAAGTTTCACATGTCACACGTCCGTGTGAATAGGCCGTGTGCCTCACACGGCTTTAGACACGCCCGTGTGTCTAAACCGTGCCAAAACAGGGCATACATACTGACTTAACCACACGGGCACAAGACACGCCTGTGTGCCTTGGCCATGGTCGAAACTAACTTGAGTCACACGGCTGACCATACGCCCGTGTGTCTAGCCCGCGTACCCTTCGAAATGGCCACACATGCCTATCTACCAAGGTTGTGTGCCTCCCACGGCCACCATACATACCTGTGTGTCTAGGCCGTGCTCGAGATTGACTTGAATGGCTAAATTACAACAGTCACATGGTCGAGACACACGCCCATGTGCTTATTCGTGTAAGGTGAAATTAGGCTTGGTTTAAGCCACAATTTCCACCTAACTCAAGCACTCCAAAACCACAACATTTTTTTTGCATCATTTGCATACATTTAAAGGCAACCAAAACTTGCCAATTCAATCACATATCAAACTATATAACCTCAACTAATTCAATATACCAACATCATCACAATTTACCAAAGTTCCAAATGCATAAACTCATTACTTCAATATCCCATAGTGAACCATCACATAAACCTTATAAACATCACATATCTTACTTATCAACCACGTCATTTAAACCAACTAAAGAGGCCATACACACCTATATTTACAAGCCAAGTCTCATGGCTAATCATAACACAAAACATACCAAATGAAACTAGCCTATACATGCCATATACCATAAATACAACTCTCAAAATGATACCAAAATAGATGCCCGATAGTGTGAATGAGTCACTGACGATCCCCGGATCCGATCTAGCTTTATGGCACTAAAAAACTGAGAACATTTCACATAGTAAACTTTAAAGCTTAGTAAGTTCGTACCAAATATAATCAACAGTTTATATAATACAAAACATAATCTAATAAACACTTAGTAGTTCTCAAATAATCTATCAATTCTATTCCAACACAATTAATATGTTCATACTAATTCATCAAGCTTCATACACACAGTATCGTCTACCACATAGGTTTCCTACATACTTAAATTTTCCTATATTTATTCATTTTCATTCTCACCTCCTGTTCGAATACATTAATTCTTTCCGAAGTCTATCCATTGGTTAAAAATTCGCACACTTAGTGCTTTAATGATTAGCCGAAGCTAGAACGATCTTGCACACTTAGTGCCATCTCAAATAATCGAAGCTATCTCGGTATTGCACACTTAGTGCCTCACATAGCTAAAGCTATTCCATTTTGCACACTTAGTGCTATTTATAACCAAAATTATTTCAAATCGCACACTTAGTGCCAAACATAGTTGATTTATCATCTTACTCAAACCATAGTCAAATATATATACAATTTGTGCATTATCAAAGCATTAAAACATATTTGTAACATCATTTATCACGTACGAAATTACCTCGTACTCGAAATTGACAATTCGGATTGTTTACTCGATAATCTTCGATTTCCCTCGATCTAAATCTGAATTCCTCTTTTCTTGATCTATATGTATTCAAAATTAACCCTTTTATTCAACAAATCATTCAATTCAATCCATATATACATATTTAGGGCATTTTACAAATTATCTCTCATATTTTCACATTTTAACATTTTAGTCCCTATTTCACAAAAACACAAAATACACATAATTTCAATGAGCCCATGCATAATCGTGGTTTCATCCGTCCCAGTGTGTCTCCATGGCGAGCACTGGTTCTGTTTGTTAAGAAGAAGGATGGGACCATGAGGATGTGTATAGATTATTGGCAGTTAAACAAGCTGACCATTAAGAATAACTATCCACTTCTGTGTTTTCTAATATCGGCCTCCGTTCAGGGTATCACCAATTGAGGGTTAAAGAAGTGGATATGCATAAAACTATATTTAGGACTCGGTATGGGCATTACGAGTTCCTAGTTATGCCTTTTGGGTTAACGAATGCACCGGCCACATTTATGGATCTGATAAACTGAGTGTTCTAACCCTATCTTGATCAGTTCATCATAGTTTTCATCAATGACATCTTGGTATACTCTAAGATTGAAGATGAGCATGATGAGCATCTTAAAGTTGTCCTTCAGATTCTGCGTGAGAAGCAGCTCTATGCTAAATTCAGTAAGTGTGAGTTCTGGCTTCGTGAAGTTACTTTCTTGGGGCAAGTAGTTTCTACTGATAGGATTCGAGTTGATCATCAAAAGATCGAGGCTGTACTAGATTTGAAACAGCCTAAGAATGTGTTAAAAATTCGTAGTTTTCTGGGTTTGGTGGGTTATTATCGGCAATTTGTAGAAGGTTTTTCACTGATTGCAGCGCCTTTAACTAAGCTGCTACCTGAGAGTGTTCCATTTTTTTGGACTGATGTGCAGTAGGAGAGCTTCGAAAAGCTTAAGACTGTTCTGACTAAGGCTCTTGTTCTGGCATAGCCTGAACTTAAGAATGAGTTTGTGGTTTATAGTGACGCATTGCATGTGGGTTGGGTTGTAGTCTGATGCAGGATAGTAAGGTTGTAGCATATGCGTCTCGTCAGCTCAAGACATATGAGGCAAACTATCCGACGCATGATTTGGAATTGGCCGCTGTAGCTTTTACTTTGAAAATCTAGAGGTACTATCTGTACGTTGAGAATTGCACTATCGACACTGATCACAAAAGCCTTAGGTACCTCCTAACTCAGAAGGAGTCGAATCTTAGACAGGGTAGATGGATTGAGCTGCTTAAGGACTATGACTGTACTATTGAGTACCATCCTAACAAGGCTAATGTGGTGGCCGATGCATTGAGCTGTAGGGCAATGACTTATCTGAGAGCAATGTTTGCTCGACTTAGTTCGTTTAATGACAGAAGTTTGTTAGCTGAGGTACAGGTTAAACCGATTTGAATAGAACATATCTGGGATAGGCAGTTAGAGGATAAATCGTTGGGTCTTTGATTCTGTCAGGTTGAGAGTGGCAGCATTACGAACTTTGGGCTAAATAGTGATAAGGTACTCTATTTCTATGGTCGGATTTGTGTACCGAATGATACTGATATGAGGCAGTTTATTCTAAGAGAGGTGCATAGTAGCCCTTATGCTTTGCATCCCTGTAGGAATAAGATGTACCGAGATCTTCAAGAACTGTACTGGTAATTGGGGTGGAAACGGGAGGTTACTGAGTTTGTCACATGATGTCTGACGTGCCAGCAGGTTAAGGTTGAGCATCAATTACCTTCGAGTTTGCTGCAGCCGGTTAAGATTCCACTATAGAAGTGGGACCGAGTAACGATGGACTTTGTTAGTGGGTTGCCGCTAACACCCACAAAGAAGGATTCTGTTTGGGTCATCGTGGATCGATTGACCAAGTCTACGCACTTCGTTCCGATTAGGACTGACTTTTCTATTCAGAAGTTGGTGAAGCTCTACATTTCTGAGGTAGTGAGACTACATGGGGTACCGGTCTTAATCATTTCTAATAGAGATCCTCGCTTCACATCTCAGTTTTGGAAAAAGTTACATGAGGGTCTGGGTTCGAGATTGGACTTCAGTACTACGTTCCATCCTCAAACCAATGGTCAATTTGAGAGGGTGGTTCAGATACTGGAGGATATGTTGAGGAGTTGTGTTATATATTTTCGAGGCAGTTGGGAGGATTATCTGCCGTTAGCCGAGTTCGCCTACAATAACAGTTTCCAATCGAGTATTCAGATGGCAACTTATGAGGATCTGTATGGTCATAAGTATCGTACTCCTTTGTGTTGGATTAAGTTAGGCGAACGTCGAGTTTTGGGTCCTAAGTTGGTTTTTGAGACTGAGGATAAGGTTCGACTGATTCGGGATTGTCTCAAGGTCGCTTTGATGCATGTAAGTCTTATGCGCCGATCCAAGAGACGTGAGATTGAGTATTCTGTAGGGGACTTCGTGTTTTTTAAGGTCTTGCCATGGAAGAAGGTTCTGAGATTCGATCACAAGGGCAAGTTGAGCCCCAAGTTTATTGGGCCTTACTGAATTCTGAAGTGAGTGGGACCGATCATTTATCAGTTGGAGTTACCTCTAGAGCTAGACCGTATTCATGACGTATTCCACGTCTCGATGTTAAGGCGTCACCATTCTGACCCATATCATATTGTCCCTATTGAGAAGATTGATGTTAGGCCAAATTTGACCTTTGAGGAAGAGCTGGTTCAAGTTCTGGATTGCAAAGTAAAGGTTATTAGGAAGAAGTATATCCCATTAGTAAAGGTACTGTGGCAGAATCATAGCACCGAGGAGGCCACGTGAGAGCCTCAGGATACGATACGTTAGTAGTATCCTCATCTGTTCTGATCAGGTAAATTTTGAGGCTGAAATTTTCTTTTAGGGGGTAAAGTTGTAACGCCCCAAAATTTTTATTTTTGTTTCTGTTAAAATGTGACACAGTTGTATTTCAAGTATGTGTGAGAGGTCCCAAGTTCAAGCCCTATCTTTGGCAAATTTTGGTATTTTTCTGACTTAAGCCTTATACTTGCTTAATGGGCTTATATTAAATTATTTACAAAACCATACCAGAATGAGCCTGCTGGTCTGGTGGTTAAGTTGAGTGTTGGTTTGTAGAAGGTCATGTGTTCGAATCCTTGCGCGAGTGTGGGAGTTTATTTTTATTTGTTTGACCGAGAGAGTTTCGATCAAACAAAAATTCTGTAGAAGTTTTCAGTAGTGGGGTAGTGGAGAGAATTAAGGGATTTTGGAATATCTAATTAGTTTTATTTTCCTCTCCCTCTCAGAAAAGAAATTAATGTCTTTGTTCCTCTGTGCTTCTTTTCCCTTCTTTTCTTTTCTTTTTTCCCTTTCAACATTCAAACCTTTCTTTTTGTAGTGGTAATTTCGTGGTGCCTCATTTCGTGGTCGTCGTGCATTTTGGTAAGTGAGGTTTCAGTTTGGTTGAGGTATATTCGAATGTGGAATTTATTCTTACTGAGGTTTTGCGAGAGAATACTAATTCAGTAAGATCGTTATGTGCAGGAATTAACGGGGAACCATCCGTTAGAGTTCTGATGGTTTAGAACGTGTTAGCAGTGGTAGTCGTTGGCGGTAAGTGAATTTCGTATCAGTTCCCTTATATTGAATTCATTAATAAATCCGCTAAATAGTTGATGGGTACTCTGTTGTAGGCTTTTGGAAGGCTCGAGATTACTTTTACAACGAATCGAAACTAGGTCTGTACCCGAAACGCAGAAATCGAGCTTTCGTCAAAAGATAAAAAAGCCACTAGTGACGCTACACGGGCATGTGGTCACTCGTGTGGTAGGTTGTGTGCGACAACAAGACCGTGTGATTGATGAAGGCCAGGCCGTGCGCAAGACATGGCCGTGTGATAGCCGAGGTGTGGCTGTGTGGGCCACACGAACTAAACTGAACTGGACATGTGGGCCCACACGGGTAGTTAACACAGGCGTGTGGAATTTGGGCTAGGCCGTGTGATCCACACGGGCTAAGGCCAATCTGGGCGTGTGGGCCACACGAGCATGTGGGCCATATGGGCGTGTGGGGCCCTTTAGCTAAAATGTTTCCTAGGGTTGCACGGGTCGCCCAAGTTAACTGTGAACCTACTGTAGGGTCGGTAAGCGCTACTTAGACCCTAAATCGTGGGATCTAAACATAAAATGTATGTATTGAGCATGTTAAATTTATGCATGTTTACTGATCTGTACATATAATTGATAACTGAATATTAGCATGTAAGCATGTATTTCTGTATTTTTGTATTGAGCATGTTTAGATGCATCTGCATTGGGGTGGGATGATTGATTATTAGAGGAAATGTACTAGAAGGCTTTCATGCCTATTATCCTGATGCAATTTTCACCACCGATAGATATTGATATGTGCCGCATTCAAGATTTACTTGGTTTGTAGGGTTAGGTGGGTGTTTTAAACCCCATATGGTGTGTAAGGATGGTCGGAGATGGTGTGTAGAGACTAGTAGGTAGGATACTGATTTACATTCTCAGATACATATCAGATCTCGAGATGGGCAAAGGCCCTAATTTATATCTAAAACTGTATTTGAATGGGCCAAGGCTTAAACTGTATCTGAATTTGGAATGGGCTTAGGCCCTAGGCTGCATTTGACTGCTAATTATTGTTTGACTGTATACATGATTTCTGTGGGGATTACACACCGAGTTTACGTAAACTCACCCCTTTTTATTTTATCTGTACAGGTAATCCCCAGACTTAGACGGATCAGTGTGACGGAGGACTAAATGGTGATCACATGTCCATTGAGCTGCTTTAATTTTATTCAAGGTTTCAATTTCCTATTTTTGGATGTAATTTGGGACTTTTGGACTGTTTGCCATTATTTTGGATTTAACTATTTTGATGGACTTTTAAACTACAAAACTCAACAAAAACTCGGTTTAATTAAAAATAATGTTTTTCCTAAACGTGAATGGTTTTCTTTAATTATCACGGTTTTAAATGCTTTCGCTACAGATTATGTTTTTTAAAAACGAATCAAAGTAACGATAAAATAATTTTGAAATAGACGAGAGATAAATCAAAGCTAATAAACGGAAACAATTTTAACTTGATAAATTTAATTTCAAATCCCATTCCATGTGACATAGCCAGATTCGGCCATAACGTCTAGGCCGGGTTTGGGGTGTTAAAATGAAAGATTCTTGTACGAATGAAATTAATAAACTATGGGAGAATAGCACTGGATTTTTTCTGACATATTAAAGGTGTTCAATTCGAGTCTCAAGAATTAGGCGTAAAAGGTGAAATCGACAAGGGGTGAATTGATAAGGAAACTTAGCAAATAACTTGAGAAGCTTGGTAACCAAGATAAAATCGATGAAGTGTTGGCTAAATTGATTGATGTGAAGATGCACTTTAATTTAGAGGCGGAGAAAGAGGAATGATATTGGGAATAAAGAGCGATGGTAAACTGGTTTAAAATCGATTATCGAAACACATCCTATTTTCACAATTTTTCTTCATAGAAGCTTCGAATAAACAAGATCAATGGATTACGAAATGAAGAAGGTCGAATGGTAACTGAACCTCTTAAATTGGAAAGTGTGGCGCAATATTACTTTACGGATCTTTCTTCAACTAAAGGTTTCGGCAACATAACCCATTTTTTGTCAGGAGTCAATATATGAGTTATGGATAGCATGAACAAAGACTTGATAACCGAATATAAAGCTGAGGAGTTATATAAATTTTTGAAGACAATGGGTTTGACAAAAGCCTCGGGCGAAGATGTCTTTCTAGCTCTATTTTACAAAGGTATTGGCACATAATGAGGAAGGATTTTAGTGATTTTTGTCTGGAAATTCTGAATGGGGTAAGTTAATGGAGCTAATAAGTAGGACGAATATTGTTTTGATCCCAAAAGTGGACAATCCCACCAGTTTGAGAGATTTTAGACCAATTAGTCTCTATATGATTTTGTATAAGATCATTGCGAAGATAGTAGCAAATATATTGCAAAAACTTCTAGAGTCTTGCATTAATGAAGCAGAAAGTGCTTTTATGCCAAGTAAACTTATTACAGATATTGTTTTCCTAGCTTATGAAGTGTTGCATGATTTTAAAAAATAGAGGACAGGGAGAAAAGGGTACTTGGCTTTGAAACTGGACATGAGCAAGACTTATGATCAGGTAGAATGGCCTTTTATTGAGAAAACGGTGCTGGAAATGGGTTTCGCAAGACCTTGGATAGAGTTCATAATGGGATGTGTCAATTCAGTGTCGTATTCGATTATTATTAATGGCGGAACTAGTGAACACTTTAAGCCTGAAAGGGGATTGAGATAGGGGGATCCATTGAGCCCATTCTTATTTTTATTTTACAGTGAAGGTCTACCGGCACTAATGAAACGTGCAAAATGAGAAGGTTTGGTGAAGAAAGCAAGGATATGTCGAAAGGGGCCAGAAATTACCTACTGAATATTTGCAGATGATTGTATCTTATTTAGGAAAGAAACCATCACGGGAGCTAATGTCATAAAGGGAATCCTAAAAGAATATGAAGAAAGTTTGGGGTAGTGCATTAATTTTGATAAATCTACGGCATTTTTCAGGACAAATGCTTAATATCATGTTAAGCCGTTGGTTTCAAAAATGCTTAATGTTAGGATGTCTATAGAGCTAGAAAAATATTTGGGATTGCTAAATATTGTGAGTGGGGGGAAACGATAGGCTTTATGGTTTAAGGATGGAGGTCAGAATGAGAAAGAAAATTAGTGGGTAGAGTATTTTGCATCTTTCTCAAGGAGGTAAGGAGATTTTCTTTAAATATGTTCTGTAAGCCATTCCTACTTATTCCATGTTATGCTTTCCATTACCAAATACTTCATGTGTAGAACTTGAAAACATTATTAGTAATTTTTGGTGGCGTAAAATAAACGTGGTATTCATTGGTGTAATTGGAAACGATTATGTGATTTAAAAGATTATGAAGGTATGGGCTTTCGTTCTTTAGCAAAGTTCAATTTGGCTCTACGTGCTAACAAGGTTGGCAGCTGATTAATTATTTGAATTTCTTGTTAGTGAGAACTTTAAAGGCAAAATATTTTCCAAATACGAGTTTTTTAGAGTCAGGTTTAGAGAATCTACCATCATATACCAGGAAAAGTGTGTGGGCCACGAAGGATATTCTTGAGGCTGGAATGTGTTGGAGAATTGGTACAAGGGAATCAGTTTCGATGAGGGATGGTGCTTGGGGTACTTAGGAATCTGAATTACAATATTCAACATTCTATTTTCGATAATTATATACAAACAGTAGCCGACTTGATTGATCCAGGAACGAGAACATGGAGGGAAAGAGTTATACGATCTACTTTTAATGAGGTGGAGGTCAAGCGTATGTTAAGGATCCCTTTGACAAAATTTCCACATGAAGACTCTTTGGATTGGAGTGGAGAAGCATTAGGGGAGTACACAACGTAGAGTGTTTATAGATTGTTGATACATGAAAATATTGATCGTTCTACTGGTGGAACAACCTATTCCTATTCAACTCTTTACAAAAAGCTATGGACCTTAGATTTGCCCTCTAAGATAAAATATACATCATGGATGATTACAAATAATTATGTCCCTACTTTTGCTAATCTGAACTACAGAAGACTAATATGAATGTTAGATTGTCCCAGGTGTGCAAATGGTTTCGAAATTGTAGAACATGTGTTCAATGAGTGCTTGAAGTCAAAGGAGATCTGCAGCAGTTAGGGATTACATGGCAAACAAAATCATCAGTTATGCATATCAAAGACTGGGTGCATCAGTTTTTTTTTAGAACAATTCAAAATACCTTTGTCGACTGAATATTGTGCTTTGTGGGTTATATGGAATGGGAAAAATCAAGTATTGCATGAAGGCAAAAAATCAACTGTATTAGAGACAGTAAATTTGATCAAGAATTATTTGGGGGAAATTGATGGTGCAAAGGAAAAAACAACAATAAAGCAAGTGTACAAGTGCGATGGAAGACACCAAACGAATAATTTGTCTAGATAAATTTTGATGCATGTTTTTGCAAACAAAATAATAAAGTCGTGTTCAGGTAGTATTATTAGAGATACTTCTGGCAGGGTGTTATTATCAAAAAGTACTATGCATGGTAATATACCTTCACCATTTAAGGTTGAGGCACTAGCTTGTTTTCAGGCAGCTGAGATGGGATTGCATGTTGGTCTTTGAGGGTAGAGATTAAGGGAGTTGCCTTATCAGTGATTCAGAAGCTGCAAACGAAGGGAGTTGAAAGGTCAGTAATAGGAGCCTATATTTCAAATATCAGAGCAATCTGTGAAAGGTACTAAATATGTGTATTTAAACATGTGCCGAGACAGGCAAACGAAGTTGCACACCTATTGGCTACAAAAGGGTTAAAGAGAAATGAAGATACTTATCTCATCGGAAAGGTTACTTTACATGCAAAAGTGGTAGCGAAAGAGGATCTTCAACAATTGGGCTCAACTTTTTCAACAAATCGAGGTTTTGTTGGTTAGAACGAAGATAGATTGTATCTTTTCATTGTGAACTAGTAGATTGGAGAAAGAAGGGTTCACAGTGGGAGAGCAAATCAAAAAATAGAAGGGTTTTCAGGATTTCTTAATTTCGATGGCAGTTTGGGAATCGAAGTGATGATATGAAAATCTTGGTCGAATCTAAAGGTTTTCTTCCAAATGCATCAGAAAGAATAGGAGCAGACAATTTGGTTTCTTTAAAGAAACAAAAATGGCATTTGAAAGGATTTTGTTTTCTCAAATGCTTAGGGAAAAGGAAAGTCTACCTGGGTGGTTGGATTATTTTGCTTTTTCTTTAATGCGTGTTATTGTGTCGTCTTTTTATTGTTTTTAGTTTCTATTACTATCTCGGCTTTAAAATGCTTGGGTCTTGTTCTCTTTTTATTTTTAATCCAGCCATTTATATATATATTTTTAAAAATAGATAACATATTTTTTACAGTTTTTACATGGTATTTTATTATTATATTCTTAATTTTGTGCAATAAAAATAAAATAAAAGTGTGTAATAAAAGTATAAAACGAGTCGAATGAAACCGAGTTCAAACTTTGAAAGTTGAAATCTGAATCAACTTAATTTTTTAACCTCTTTTGTTCCAATATTTTCTTATTTGAATCTGTTTCTTCATATTTAAATAGATAACCAAATTTATGAAGAAATCTATTTTAAATTAAGCAAACCTTTTGAGAGATATAGACTTACTAATGAGGTATTAATAATAACAAAATTATTTGTTAGAACAAATCAACACTCTTTTAAAATAAGAATTTATAATTGTATGGAATAAACAAAAATACAAAAGAAAAGTTATTTAAAAAATAAAATAGTTTAACCTAACAAAATAATTTAATGCTTAGGAAACATAGTATGTGGTGGCATCCAAGTACACTAGTTGAGTCGAACTCAAAAGGGAGCTTCAATTTGCTACCTTTTTCCACTCATACTTGTAAGCCTAATTATTAACCCTAAATAAATTCATTTTTGTTATAGAATAATTAAATAGAAGAGAGTACTAACAAGTGAATGTTAAAGCCAAAGAAATAAGATATTTCTTATTATATATTTCACTTACAAGAGGATCTATTTATAAGCTTTATTACATTTAATTAAGTACAAACAAATCAAGGCTTAATTGCTTCATTAAAGTATCCACTTTACTCTTACATTATTCTGTGCAATATTGGTGGAGGATAAGGAGGAACGAAGAGGAGATCAAGGTGGTGCTATGGAGGTTGGTTCACTTAAAGAGGTCAAGAGTCGGAATAAGGACAAGAGGATAGGCTACTTGGGAAAATAATTTCTCACAGTAACTTTAGGGTGCTGGAAAATCGATCATTTCTTTATTACTGATTTGGTATTTATAAGAGAGATCCCTTTATCCATTAGCATGACATGACAAATTGTTATAAAGAAAGTTGTCTTCATCCAATGCATGAAGGGCATGCATTGTGAGGCCTATTCCGCTATTCATTCTATCAATAAGAGGTTGTTGCACTCATGTGGGCCCCTCATGACTTTGAGGGCTTGTTCACACTTGAGGAGTGTGAACACCTAAAAAACGATGCCTTGCCCTTCCTAGGAGAAATGAATTGTTTTACCAAAGGTGCTGAGAGCGGGTGGTCAAGAACATGGGAAGAGGATGCTCTTTTGATCAAAACAAGTGGTTGGGCAAAGTATTGTTATAGACGAAGTCAACAGGAAGGTCAACACTACCACTAATGCCAACACGTGTCCAAGTGGTAGAGGGATATAACACCACTTTTAATATATTTATTCTAATTCTAAAAAAAATATTGAACCTACATTACTGAGGAACGTAAAAATAGAGAAGACTCATAAAATGTTTAAAGAGTTATTGAATATACACTTTGAATATAATTATAACAATTATAAGTAAATATGTTGTCGACAATAATATTTTTCCTATTCCATCTTTTCCTTGTGGTGACATAGCTTAATTATATGGGGTTTTTTGGTTAGTTATGTCTTTGAACTCTTCTTGACCACCCACATTCACCATATGACCATCTAAAGCATTTACTCATTTCCTTTTATAAGGATGATTATTTATAGAACTTATTAGTCTACCCTGTTCCAGGTAAGGCTTAGTTTCATTTGTACTAGTAAATTATCCTATAAGGACATCTGTAACACCCCTTACCCGTGTCCGATGCCAGAACAGGGTACTAGGCGTTACCTATCTTAACACATACAAACATATATTTCCAGGTTATAAAAGTTTGTTTAAATTAAAAACTTTTCAAATTTCATCCTTGAGTCCCTAACATGAGCACACAAGGCCCATAACATACTTTAAAAGTGGTTCGAGACTAAACCGGGGACTTTTGAAAACTTTGGAAAATTTCACTGAAAATAGGGGCACATGCCTGTGTGGAAGAGTGACACGCCCGTGTGTCCTCTTAACATGGTCATGCTGAAGGACCGTGTGGCTCATATGGCCTAAGCATATTGGGACACGCCCGTGTACCTAGCCCATGTGGATTTATTCCTTAATTCAAACCTACAAGGGTTTTCACAAAGCCTGGCACACGTCCGTGTCCTTGACTCGTGTCCCTCACACGACCATGACACGCTCGTGTACTAAAACCTTGACATTCTGTTTCTGACGTCAACAACAATTTGGGGGCACACGGCCAAGGCACACGCCCATGTGCTATGGTCGTATCTTTCACACGGTTGAGACACACGGCTATGTCTCCGCCCGTGTGGTTACTACTGGGCATTATATCCTGTCAAATTTAGGTGCAGAGGACACACAGCCTGACTACACACCCATGGGGTAGACTGTGTGTCACACACGGCCTAGACACACGCCCATGTGTCTACCTATGTGGACAAAGACAAGGCTATCTACCAAGCCTTTTTGTCACTCTTACTTATACCAACCTACCAAACATCAAACAATACCAATATAAACATAAACACATCATTTCCAAGCTATTCTCTTTCACATACAACGTCTACTACTTATCAATTCAACCATGTAATAACTACATTCATGAAAATCCTCATCAAATGCATTTAGCAATATTAAGTATTAGCAGTCATTCATGGCCTTATACAAAATGAATCATCCTTCATGAAAAGCCAACATATTTGGCTAAACGTTATGACACTAACAAAAATTCTAAATTCCTATACATGCCATATTCAAATGTTAAGTCTAACTATACCAAGTGCTTCAGTTGATAGTGTGATCGATGTCTCTGACATCCCTTAGATCCCCGAGCTAGCTTGGCGACTCTATAAGAAAATGGAAAAGAGATGGGGTAAGAATAAAGCTTAGTAAGTTGCATGTAAATAACTGACAACATCAACCATGTATAATTAAACACATAGTATAAAATAAACCAACTCAACATTTTTTATTTAACAAAGGTAGATTTTACTACGTATTTATACATCACGAGTATAAGCCAAAGATTACAAGATCGTCCCGAGATCATTCTCATATATAGAACTTACTCATGTCATCCTTACCCTTAAGGTATCATAACTAGACTCATATCTCATGAGTTTTGAATAAGAACCTGTACCACTCACAACATGATTATATCATTCCATATCTTTATCATAAGCTTTAAAACAACCCGTGAAACCATTTGGAATACTAAAAGGTATCCGACAAGCCTCACACAGGAGGGTAAATTACCGATGTCATGTCCCAGACACGGTCTTACACTAGCTCTAGTCTCAATGCCGATGCCATGTCCCAGACATGGTCTTACAGTAGCACACATATCAACGCTGATGCCATGTTCCAAACATGGTCTTACACAGGCTCTCATAACATTGCCAATGCCATGTTCCAAACATGGTCTTACACTAGCACACATATCACCCAAATGTCATGGCATGAATATCCAATCTATTCCTAGCTTCAACAGGGAATTTCCCATATTAAATTTCATCATGCATTATTCATAAACATATTTAACCATATAATGCAAAATCGATCATTCAATACATAATAATGATAAAGTTGCCTTACTTACGTACAACTTACCTCGGTATACAAAATGTAGGCGACTAATCGGTTTTTAATCCACTAGCTTGGCTTTCCCCCGGTCTAGGTCCAGATTTCATATTTCTTGATCTATAATGATAAAATTCACTAATTTAATCATCACATTAATCAAGACATTTTACAAACCATATTTTGGCAAAATGACTATTTTGCCCCTAGGCTTTCACAAAATTATGATTTTACCCCTAGACTCGTAAATCGATTTTCATCAAATTTTCTCACTAACCAAGCCTAGCCAAATTCTTTTCATACTAGAAGCAACCCACAATTCTAATTATTACACACATTTACCACATAATTTATAACTTATACAAAATAGTCCTTAGTTAGGGTTTTCATGAAAACTACTTCACAAAACCATAATTCATTTTCTTCAATAATATTTCAGCAAACAACACAAAATATTTCATGGCAAAACCCTAAAATTTCAACCATTTTGCAAAATAGCCCCCCATTAGTTAGCTTATGCTACAAGGGTCCCAAAAGTACAAAAATTATCAAGAAAGGATATCAAAATCACTTACTTGCAAGGGATAGAAGTTGCTGAAATTTTTGAGCTCTCAAACCCCCCCTTTTTGCTGTAATTTTCAGTGGTGAAGAGAAGAAATGAAAAAGATGATAGTTAGTTCTTTAGGTTATTATTTTATAAATCAATTAAGTCACCCAACCTTTGACCATTCTTTGAATTAAGGCTCCATGTCCAGCCACTAATATTTTATTAGCCTATTTACTCAATGAGGACCTCTATTTTAATGTTCCGTAGTCAATTAACACCCTTAGCTATCAAAACAAGACTTTTGTACTTTATGCGATTTAGTCCCTTTTTCGAAATTAAGCATGCAATCACTAAAATTTATTCACAAAAATTTTCATGCACTCATATAATCATACTATAACACATAAAATAATATCAAAATAATTTATCCGACCTCGAATTAGTGGTTTTGAAACCATTGTTCCGGTTAGCCCTAAAACCGGGCTGTTACAACATCAATACAAAGTGAAACACTTTCAACCGCTACATTGATAGAAAGGCTTGTGTTGCAAGTAATGAAATAAAGAAGATTTAGATAAAGACTTGCATGAAAACACTTTCCTTAATGCTTTGAAATTTGCCTCTAGGATACGAGTCATAAAACAACCAAAAAATAGAGTAGAAAAAATAGCATTGAGTATTATATAGGCACAATTTATTTTTTTCATCAAAGAAAGTGTACATTTTTCCATAACGTAACAACTTTCTAGAAAAAGAATAATGTTTTTTCATTATTAAATATATATTTGGAAAGTTATGTTATTCAAATAAATTAGTTCAAATGCAAATGCAAATAGTTATAATTATTTTAGAAAATAAAAATATAAAAAAATTATTTGCACCATCAAAATTAAGCACAAGTGCCCATATTTTAACCATTTAAATACATAAAGCTCAATAAGTTCATTTATCTAGTGAGCTAGGCATTCAACTCAATGGCACAAGTTTTTAATGCTATATACTTGTTAGCAATGTGAGATTACTAACATTGCAAACTACTAACACATGAGATTTAGTAACTCATTTACGATTGGTAAAAGCATATGGTAGTTGTCTTGCAATATTTTTTTGCAAATGAACTAACTTTTAAACTTCTAGGCCACATTGATTTGTTTGAGGATTTACATGAGATAATAATGATGCACTCAATGTAATTTCTTTTACTACTATATATTTTCCCCACATGGTTTTAATTGAGAACTTATCTTAAAAATTGCAAAGTCACACTCAACCAGTGCTTTAATATCTTGCAACATTTGGTGCATCCAATCATTACGAGCTTTAGGTAAGATTACTATTTTCTAATGTTCATATCTTTTTTTTTCAGATTATTCCACAATTCAAATGGATATTTTTTATGCTCAAATATTGTTCTTTTAATTCTTCATAAAAATGATAACAAAGGAAAATCATGGTTTTGACTTTGTCTTAGTTAGATTCTTCATTGCCTTGCACAATAATATTCCCAAGACCATTAGCATATTGGCGGATTTCAACATCTAACACCTATGAAGAATGGTATTCCTCATTGCCATGCAATAGTTACACCTTCTAGTTTAGTTATAAATGAAACATAATTATTTACATGATCATCTTCATACTCTTCACTCTAAGAATCACCACTCCATGTCATATTATAAGATTTCTTCTTTTTCAGTGTGTTTTCACATTCTAGATGAATGTGTCAATGCCCTTCACGCTCATAACACTAAATGCCCTTTTTCTTCTTCTTCTTCTTCTTTTTTTAGTTTAAATAAGCAGAAGTAACCCTTTTCTTTCATTTTTTTCTCACTAGATTTTTCTTTCCTCAATATTTTTTTGAACATTTTGCTGAAATTGTTGGCCAACAAGAGTAGTTTTTCTTGCATACCTTCAACGTCATATGTAGCTTCACTAGTTGTTGCTTTTACAATGCCCACATTCTTTGCAATAGTAAGCACAATTCAATTCTATCTTGTATTTCTCATTTTCCACATTCTTTGCAATAGTAAGCACAATTCAATTCTATCTTGCATTTCTCATTTTTGGACTCCTTCGGATTTATTTCAAATTTTTGTAAAGAACCAATAACCTCACCTACTTCTAAGGAAAAAATATCTTTGGCCTCTTCAATGGTTGCAACCTTGATTCTAAACTTCTTGGGAAGTGATCTCAATACCATTCGAAATTATTTTTCCTTAAAATACATATCACTCAAACTATAAGCCTTATTAACAATATCACATGGTCTAGAATAAAAATTAGAAATAGTTTCAGACTTAGACATACGCAATATCTCAAACCTAGTGGTGAGCATTTGTAGTTTTCACATATTTACTCTTATAAACACATATTTGAAGATTCTTCAAAATTCTTGTGGATCTATTCTATTGAAAATTCTATATAGGGCTTTAGAGTTGTAGTCCAATTTGCTTTGGGCTTAAAAGTCTTCTCAATTGTTTAATGAGGCTCCCATCTAGTTAGAACAACTTTCTATGCCTTGTAATCAATATATTTGATAAAAGCTCTCATTCTAACCTTCTAATATGAATAATTAGACCCATTAGAGAGTGGTGTTCTGGCTGCTGATCCTCATTTCATGCCTTTCATTTTGCCAGACATAAGATCTTCACCAAATGTGTAAGGTGATTAATCTAATACCAATTGAATGTTTGTTTGGCTAAGTTTTGGGAAGAGTTGTTGGCACAACAAAAGACACAATTATAAAAATACATCATAGTAGAACTATTTATGCATTTTGGACTTAGCTTTTGTCTGCAGAGCCTTGCTTAGTGAACCAATCCACTAAAATCATTATAATACAAAAGGAAATGATTTAAGCACAACCTATTTCACTCAAGTTCCAACCTTACCTTTGTACATTCTAGTTTGATTCTAATAATTTTCTGTCTCAATTACTTAGCAAGTGTTTGCCATAATTGTCAAACCCCAAAATATATGAGGTTAATTGAAATAATTAACCAAATAATGACCTAGGCTAAATGGTTAAGTAGCTAGTGTACTCCCCAGAGGTCCTTGGTGTTGGGACTATCAGTACGCCCTGTGGCACAATGAAAAAATTATTTCAATGATCCATAGCCATAGATCCATGTGTGAGGAGTGAAACGGGTTGAAATAGGGTTGAAGATATACCTTCTTAATTGAAAAAAAAATGAAAGGATGTTGCTGATTTAATGTCGATTCCAAGCCACAATGAAAATGTCCTAGCCTCTAAAACGAATGGCAAAACTCTCTTGGAACTATTATAGAGAAAAATCTCCCAAAACGGCTGCTAGACCCTTTTGTCAATTTTCTTTTAAAATAGAATTACCCTAATTCAGGATTTTGGTATGCATATATTAAAAACAGAATCAAATCTTATAGAGAACATATGGAAAGCATTAAACATGTTATATTTTTTCCAAAAACAATTACAGCATATGGAAAGTATTAAAAAACGTTATATTTGTAACAACCCGTTTTCAGTGAAATTAGAACAATGATTTTGGGACCATAAATTTGATGTGAAAATATTTATTTTATTATTATTATAAGGTCTACAGTATGTTGGTATTACCGTATAAAAATTTCGTTAAGAAATTTTTACCGTTTGCATGCTTAATTTGATAAAAAGGACTAAATAGCATAATGTGCAAAAGTAGTGTTCTAGTAGCTAAAGGTATTAAATAGCTATAGAACCTTAATGTATGAGTCCTTATGTGGTAAATATATCATTTTTATTTTGAGTGGACAAATATGGACGTTATTTATGAAATTTTAAAGGTTATAAGTAAGGTTAAATTAGTAAATAAGTTAATAAGTAAATTAAAAACAAAATAAAATAATGGTGTCATCTTCCTTAATGGGAAACCCCACCAAAATTGAAGGATAGGAAGCCATAGCTA
The DNA here is from genome assembly GCA_025698475.1 of Gossypium anomalum. NCBI lineage: Eukaryota > Viridiplantae > Streptophyta > Magnoliopsida > Malvales > Malvaceae > Gossypium > Gossypium anomalum. Next base: position 60,986,541 of record CM046968.1, on the reverse strand, counting down.
GGGCTTGAAGCATTCAGCCAACCTTGGTGTCTGCATGTAAGTCATTTTTCGTCTCGTTTTTAATTATTTCTATGTTTTCAGGATCGTTGTAGCTTAATCTAGCTAGCCAGGGGACTAATTTGCAAAATTGTTAAATTTTTAGGGTTTTACCATGAATGTATATGTATTGTTTATGATGTTCGATGAAAGAAAATGAATGGTTGTTGTTAGATACACAACTTTTGTTAAGAGATTTTTGATGAATTTTTCAATTAGAGATAAAATTGAAAAATAGAAAAATATTCATGGTGAAATTATGAAATAAATGAAATATAGGGCTTGCTAGGGACCTATATGGAATTTGGCTATGGTGGGTTTTAGGAAAATTTCATGAATTTTCATTTTGTGAGAAATGGACTAAATTGAAATAAAATCAAAATTATAGGGGCAAAAATGTATTTTTCTAAAATGAGTTTGGGTTAAATTGAATAAAATAAGTATTGAATTGAGCTGAATTTATTTGTTTAGATCAAGACAAGCCTAATATGGCTTTATATTGGGGAAAAGATAAAGTTTTGGAATAATCGCCTCCGTATCTACGTGTAATCATCGAGGTAAGTTCATGTGATTGTATTGTATTTATGTGATTTTAATTGAATTATACATGTATTGTGGACTGCCATATTTATATATATACTGATTGCACATCCAACGATGTTACGTCGACTATCGAGTCCTGTTTGAACTTTAGGAATTTGTAGGTTACAATTGACATGTCATTAGGGTTTACATGATTCGGGTGTTGGTCTTGAATGTCCTACCGATGACTGAGGTCTGGCATGTGTTGCGAATACTCAACAGCTTCTGAAGCAGCATCGTGTAGCTATGTTCTGACCCACAGCTCGTTTGAGCATGCCCATTTTCATAGCTCGTGTGAGCATTCTGATTCACAACTCGTGTGAGCATACATGTACAAGAATTGACGGATTACAATTATATGAGTTAGCACACTATGTGTGAGCTATCTCGGGTATCCAACGGTAGTCTGAATGGTTCAATGGGCATGATTTGAAAGAGAATTGTAAGAGTTCGATACGAACTTAGACATGAACACATGTGATTTGCATTGAATGAATGATACATGGTATAATGAAATTTGAGATGGATGATTTATGCATATGATAAATGATTAAATGTTGTGATCATCCATGATTAAATTTATTATGTTATATGCTTATACGGCTAACATGTCTGGTGTAACTGTTTATGTTTTGGCTAAGTTGTGGTTGGATTATGCCATGTTAAGCTTAATTTATATGTGATAAAATGGTAAGTTGAGTTTTATATTATATGAACTTACTAAGCAATTATGCTTACTCTATGTTATTTTTCGTGTTTTTAGTGAATCGGAAGCTCGTTTAGGTTGGAAGCTTATCGGAGTTATATCACACTATCCATCGGCTAAATCGTTTGATTTTGGTGTTTCTAAGTTTTGGTTATAATGGCATGTATAGGAGTTTTTATTTGATGATTTAGCCATTTGTTTTTGGCTTGTGTTTATGGCATTTTGGATGGTGAAATTGTGCTAATTTTGGCATATATATATGTTTGGCCGTATAATGGTTGATATCATGGCTTATGATTGAATGATAGAAGATGGAATAGTAGTTAAAAATGTATGTTATAAATGGTCTTTTAACATGTTTAAATGTGGTGAATTGGCATAATTGTTATAGATGACATGTATGGCTATTAGTGCTAGATGTTAATTGGCATATTTGGTACTCATTGGTGTGAATTTGATAGGTAAACAAAATGTATGATTTGGCATAAACATAGTTATAAATTAGTTGAACTTTTGGCCAAATTGTGCACAAGATTATTCATGTTTAATAGCTGTGATTGAGGTGCCTTTTGAGCATATTGGTTGTATTTATATGTACCTTATTTGAATAGCTTATTATGGAACATTTTGGTGCACTTTGGAGTGCTTGATTATATGTGGAAAATTTGGTTGTAGGTGGATTCATGTTTGGGTGAGAAAAATGGCTTGGAAATGACCTATTTTTCGTCCACACGACTAGAGACGCGGGCGTGTGTCTCAGCTGTGTGTGACACCTGGCTAGGCGACACGACTGTGTGTTCCATGTAACTTACAAAGGGTTGCAAGTCAGGCTGTTACACGGCCTAGCACACGGCCTGACGCACAGGCCTGTGAGGCCACTTCGAATGGTACACGGCCTGTGTGGCTTGGCCATGTGACCCAACTCAGAGAGTTACACTAGCACGGACACAGTCGTGTGTCCTTAATTCGACTGTCCACACAGCCTAGCCACACGGCCTAGCCACACGGCCGAGTGACCTCTACAGTTTGAAAGTTTTCAACTTTTTTCAAAAAATTCTATATGTTTCCGGTTTAGTCCTGATTTGTTTCTAATATATGTTTAGGGCCTCAAGGGCTCGTATAAGGAACAATATGTATGTCTTTGATTGGTTTTGCTATGATTGATGATGTGAATTAAATGATTTAAATTTTTGTTTGTTTTGAGTTGAAATCTTAGGGTTAGGGGTCACACCTTATTCTGGCAACAAATACGGGTTAAATGTGTTACAATATTCTTTCTAAAATATATATATAACTACCATGTTTCAATATTTGACCGAAATCATAATAATAATTTATTGTAATAATTACAGTGAACTATATTCTGTTAAAATATTATATGAATCAAATTCATATATTATTTTTTACTATGTTCTTTATTTGTGTACAACAAGCTTGTACATTTAATTCGTTTAAGATTTAATTTTCAAATTAAATTAATTAATTAATTAATTAATTTCATTAATTTAATTCATGTGACAACTAAATACAATACAAATGTATTTCAATTTTGTTCATTTTAACCATAGGGTGTAACCCTGTAGATTCTTGTAACGTTAGTAGTAATACTAGAACATTTCTAATAATACAAGTAATGAGTGGCCTCTAGCAATGCATCATTGCTAAATAAGTTACAAGAAGTCGTAATTCGACATAGTCTTTCCGTGATAACCTTTTCATGTATTATATTATTTTATCCTTAATATCTAGATTGGACACAAGGCATGGAATAGTCACACTTGTATAGTCCAATATCATATTTCTTGACTTTCTAAGTAGACTACAATAAACAAACAAATGTGATATCTTATATCAACTTATTCGAGCATGGCCATGCATTTCTAGTCTCATTCCATTGAGAAGCCTAAGATATTGCTCCCATTATGTAGGAGGGATAAATCCTATATTGATCAACCATATCCCATTACACGGATTATGGTATATCCAACATCAATCTTTATAGTACAACCTGTTATGGTAGATGTTTGACTATATCAAAATTTACAGCTCACGATGTTGGGACAATGATGATCTCAAGTCTGAGGATCATATGCATAGTTATCACTATGAGTAATATTGTGACTATTACATAGTAATCCAAGAAACATACTCCTAGCGGGTCAGTCCAATATGTTGTTCTCTAACACATACTCATGTATTGATTTTGACATCCCTATGTCAATGACAACTTTTTGTCATCAATCAACTACACATTAGTCCCAATGCATTATTATTTTCCAAGCCCACAATAATACTCGACTAAGGACCTTTTAAGAATAATCATATTTTCTTAGGACTTTATTACAATTCATTTTATTTATATACACAGAAAAATAAACTGAAATAATAATGGCAATGCCTTAAATTAATAAATAAGGTAAAATAAGTATGTAATTACAATAATCTCATGATTGGTCTTTGGGCATACTATAACACTAGGTTCAACCCACTAGGATGAAAACCACACTGAAACAAATATTATTTGGAGAAGAAATTAAACAAGAAATGGACAGCAACACAATGGTTAACACGCCTAAACTTCCCCTTTCTTCACCAAGTTTGAGCCACCCCTTACCCAATTCCATTTCCTTTTATTCGACAACAAGGGTAAATTATTGAACAGCCCCTAAAAGTTTGAAAACCCTAGGTATTTAGCTCTATTCCTAATAGCATTAGAGGTTTTGTTCTCCTTTTCAAATCCAAGCAAAATTTTGCCTTCCTTTTTCGTATTTCTTCTCCATTTTCTTTTCATCTTCTTCTTTGTATAATTTTTTGATCATTGCTAAAAATATTTTTGTCTCCCGAATCAAAATCTATTTATGATTCAAGTCATTTTTCAACCGGAATCAAAATCGTCATTAGAAACATTCTTTAATCATTGCCCAAAATCGGTAAATACGTCTTAATTTCGATGTTTGATCTTAAATCCGTACATAATTTCTATCTAATGGCAATCTTGTAATCAATATGTGCCTTTGAAACCCTAGGCTAGTTCGAATCTCACACGACTAAGATCCTTCAACACGGCTTGCCACACGACCGTGTCTCCCCCGTAGATTAATTTTTCATGTTCCACACTACCACAATCTATTACATAGCCTTGCCATACGGCTTATGTAACAGCTCGTTTTTAATCAAATCAGAACAGTGGTTTTGGAACCACAAATATGAGGTCAAAATATTTATTTTATTATTATTTTAATGTTTACAACATGAATATATAATTGTGTGAAAGTTTCATTAAGAAATTTTATCATTTGGTTGGTCAATTTGATAAAAAGGACTAAATCGCGTAAATGTAAAAGTGCTGTTCTATTAGATAAAAGTATCTAATGGCTATGGATTTAAATAGTTAAAATCCTTAAGTGGTAATTATACCATTATTAAAATAAGTGGACAATTATGGACAACCATTAAGTGATTTTTATCGTTTAATGTTAAGGTTAATTTGGTAATTGTTAAATACATGTTAATTAACTAAAACAAAACATAAAATCTAGGCATATTAACTAAAACAAAACATAAAATCTAGGCATTCATCATCTTCATAGCTGAATGTTAGGGCAAAGAAATCCATTTTCAAGCTATTTTGGTATGTATTTTGTTTCGTTTTTAATGTTTTTATATTTTGGTGATCGTTGCAACTAGTACTAACTAGCCCAGGGACTATTTTGCAAAAATGTTAAAGATTTTGAATGATGCCATTGATGAATACATGTGTATTTTGAAGTTTCTTGCTAGATTATGAATGTTTTTTGATAGATATACAAGTTTTGTTAAGTGATTTTTAGTGAAAATGTAAAATAGGGATTAAATTGAGAAATGTTGAAAATTTGAGGTTAAAATGTGAAATAAATGGAAAAAATAGGCTGCTAGGGGTATAATGGTAATTCAGCTAGCATGGGTTAGTCTTGAATTTCATGAATTTGTGATTTTGTGTAATAAAGACTAAATTGTAAAAATGTGAAAGTTTAGGGGCTAATGTGTAAAATAGCTTAAATGCATATTTTGGATTGAATTGAATAATTAGAAGAATAAATAAGCGATTTTGATTACTTATAGATCAAGAAAAGAGGAATTCAGACTTAGATTGCGGAAAAGTAAAGTAATTAAATAGTTAGTCTGTTTCGTCATTTCTGTATACGAGGTAAGTTTGTATAATTAAACTTAAATGTGCATTTATTTAATTGATGGATGTATTATTATTGTATTTATCTTATTGGTAAAATTTGGCAGATTTCGAATTGAATGTACGATTTAAGTAAGACGAGTTGCCAAATAAGACCATAGTTGGGCTATGGCAATCGGATAATAAGACCATAACCAGGTTATGGCATGTGAATGTAAAACCACGGCAGGGCCATGGCAACGTATGTGTAAGACCATAGTTGGACTATGGCATCGAAAAATCGATGTGCTTGCATTGTAAGCATTTATAAAATCGGAGTGATTTTGTAAGTGAATTGATGGGAAATAGTTACTTATCGATACAAGTATGTACGGAAACTATTCAAGTAACGAATTAAAGGAAGCCGAGAACTTATGCTTAACTATGTGGTTAAACTTTATGTTGACTTAGTAATTGATGCTTTAATGCAATTTATGTTGTCTATTTAGAAATGTTAATGAATGATAAGATTATTTCATTTTTACATACGAACTTACTAAACTTCATAGCTTACTTTGTTTACGTTTCCATGTTTTATAGTCTTACAAAGCTAGCTTAGATTTAAGGATCGTCAGAGGCTTCATCGCACTATTGGACATTTATTTTGGTACTTTTGAAGTTTGTGTATTTGGTATATGGCATGTATAGGCGTTGGTCATTTTGGCATGTTTGATGGAAATGTATTTTGACCTTTAGAAGTAACTTATAAATGTTATGTAGTTTGTTATAAATATTGCCATATGATATGGTGGATGTTGAATTATGGTAATCAAACATTTATTATGGTTTGAGGTATTTATTTGGTTGAGATATGTTTGTTGTGGATTGATTTTGGATGATGAATTAGATGGATTATGGTACATGATATATATAGGTGAGTTATGTCTAGTAAAGCAAGTTAAGTTGATAGGTATTTGAATAGGTAAATGGCATTGAATTGAGTATTGAAATGGTTGAAGTAGATATAGTATGATTTGTATATTGGTTGATGACTTTTGGCTACACATTTGTGTCTTGAAATGGTACCATTTAAGTTATGTAGGTACATGAAATTTTGGGTGGCAAATCGGCTTGGTAAATAGCCTATTTTTGTCCACACGGGTAGATACACAGGCGTGTGTCTCACCCGTGTGTCACACGGTCATGTTACACAGCCATGTGTCCTTTGGTGTTGAATTTGAAACCAAGTTAGTATGCTCCACACGGCCTCACACACGGGCATGTGACTTGGTCGTGTGGCATAAGTCAATATACCCTACAGGATTAGCACGGCCTGGCACACGGGCGTGTATGGCCATTTTTAAGGAACATGGGCTAGCCACACGGGCATGTGTGTTGGCTGTGTGACCCAAGTCAGAGAGTTACATAGGCTGGGACACGACCATGTGCTCCCATTTCGAATGTCCACACAGCTTGTGACACGGGCGTGTCTGGTGGCCGTGTGAGACACACAGCTTGACCACACAGGCGTATGTCCCTTATTTTGAGAAAAAATTTCAAAGTTTCATGAAAGTTTCTTGAGTTATCGATTTAGTCCCAAACCACTCCCAATGCATGTTTAGGGCCTCGTAGGCTCATATAAGGGATAAATTGTTTGAGATTGTATGATGATTGTATGTAATGATCAAATGTATGAGAAAATTATGTTTAAATGTATTATAAGTCGTTAATGCTTTGTAACCCTATTTTGACATTGAATATTGGTGAAGGGTGTTACAACTTAAGACATCGCACATGGCTTGGCCACATGACCATGCGCCCCATATTTTACAGATTTGTTTAGAATTTTTGTAAACTTATCAATTTAGTCCCTGCATGATCCTCGATCTGTTTTTAGAATTTTATCTCTTACAATTGAGAGTCTGATATTATGAATAATGCTGGAATCCACGACTTGATTGACTAAATTATTATACATTCATGATATATAGTTAGTATATGCCTTCTACGACCGAATTATGACAAAAAACTGAACTTGAGGCAACGATGGTTGATAGAACTGTTAAAGGATTATGATTGTGTAATTGAATACTATCTCGAAAAAGCCAATATAGTAGCAAATGCTCTAAGTAGAAAACAAATGAATGAGTTAAGAGCAATGTTTTCTAGGTTAAATCTAGTGGATGATGGAGGCTTGCTAACTAAGCTACAAGTTCAACCCACCTTAGCCAATGATCAAGGTTAAACAAACCTTTGACGTATCATTATTTTCGTGGATTAAACAGGTGAAGGATGAAAAAACTAAAGATTTTAGGTTTAATGACGAGGGTATTTTATGCTTTCGAGAAAGGTATCGTGCCAAATGACAAGGATTTAAGGCAATCCATTATTCGGGAGGCGCATGCTAGCCCTTATGCTATGCATCCGAAAGAAATAAGATGTATCGGGATGTAAAAGAACTGCACTAGTGGTTTGGACTGAAATGAGATGTGTCAGAATTTGTGGCTAAATGCCTAACGTGTCAAGAAGTGAAAGCTAAACATCAGTTCCCTTCTGGGTTATTACAACCTATCAAAATACCAAACTGGAAGTAGGAGCTTATAACGATGAACTTTGTTACTGGGTTACCCTTACCACCCACTAAGAAAGCTTCAATCTGGGTGATAATAGAGCAATTAACTAAGTCAGCATATTTCTTACTTGTCCGCACAGATTATTCATTACAAAAGCTGGCTAAGTTGTATATTGTAGAGATTGTAAGACTTCATGGAGTGCCAGTACCAATCATCCCAGATCGAGATCCCCGTTTTTACATCTCAATTTTGGAAAAAGCTTCACGAGGCACCAGGTACTTGTTTAGATTTTAGTACTACCTTACATCCGTAAACTGACGGACAATCTGAATGAGTCATCAGAATATTGGAAGATATGCTGAGAGGCTGCTGGAAACATGAAAATATACACACTTTTTCATGCCCTTTTTAACTCAAATTAATGTAGTTTCGGTAAAATTCTTGTCAAAAAATATATAATAATTATAAAATAATTAAATTTCACTCAAATTATGAACATGTTGAATTTTAATTAATTTTATATCAAATTTTGATTAATTTTGATTATTTTCGACAAATTTGTACAAAGGGCGAAAAATGGCTCGGCAAACATTACTAGAAGCACAAAACCGAGAAGCAACTTTAAAGTATCAAGGCGAATTATATTTTCAGCCGAAGATGATCCAAATTTTGAATATTAATTCATAATATAATTAATTTTAATTTTAATCCAATTTAATTAGGTTAAATAAATTGTTGTTAATTAATTATGAAAATGGGCCCAGTTGAGCTGAACCGAGAAAATAGATCCATCCAAGCACTAGGCAGCCCAAAACCGTCCCACATGCTGACCCAATCAGCTTGCTTGGATGATTATTTGACTTGAAAAATGGCCCTTGAAGACTTCTTCAAATTGCATTCAAACCCCTCCACTATGTATGCCTTTCTAGATTTGCCCCTACCTTAAAATAGCATGTTTGAAATCTTCAAATATGCCACATATATGGCCAGCCATGGGGGAGTCTTATCAACCTATAAATACCCCATTGGCTGCTCACTTCAAACACATCTCAACTCTTCTCATCTCTTCACTTTTCTCTCATTTTTCTCTCTTCATTCCCTTCAATTGTTCTTCATTTTCTTCCCCTATTCCCTTTCTGATTTCACCTCTTGAAAAAGATTCAATAAAACACCATTTGGAGCAGCATTCAAATGTTCATAGAAGCCTCGGTTCGACGAGAACAAGCGAGGAAGGAGGAGCGGAGAAAACTAGTCAAGCCTCAGAGAAACACTGGATTTGATTCTTGTTCCTTATCCTTTTAATTTTATTGTTGTTTTTATGAACATGGTTATAAATATTTGTGATGTTTATATGTTTAATTTAATTAATATGCGGCTTAAATTTAATTCGTGTTAGTTTGATTGCATTTTGTCTACTTGAGTTATTAAAATTGTGTTTGTGTTGTTATATGCCTCGATAAGATGTTTGATTAAGTAAAACCATGACTAAGTTATTCTTGCATTACAATTGTAAGGTAACTAATGAATTTATTATTTAAACGGATTGAAATTGTAATTAATTGACATGATACTTAATCAGTACATGTTTAATTATCTAAGATAGCTGAGGGTTAAATTAGCAACGGTATCTAACAATACATTAGCCTTGCATAACTTGCAAGATTATCGTGACTAAATTGTTTCAAGGTAGAAGTACATTGTTACCTCACGTAATCTTTTATGTGCTTATGAGATTGAATTAATTGTTTGAATTGGCATAGAGATATGTGCAAAAGATTATTTTAATTTCATAAGTATGTATGTGTATTAACTCATTTTCATATTAAAATTTGTTTAACCGGTTGAATTGACGTAGAGATATAGTCAAGAGATAAATGGATTTTGGTAGGTAAGTATGTTCATAAGTTAGCAAATTACCGAGTTGCCGTGAATTTATTCGTAACAACATGAATATGAGTTTAATAATTCTAAGTTAAGAAATATAATTAATCTAACACAATTATGTCATCTTGATTAAAATCATCTTTTGAAATTGTGCATTGGAACTTTTATTTTATTTTATTTATTTTACTTTATTAGAATCCTAGTTTTTAATCGCTTCTTCAAATCAAAATATTTTTCTTCACCAAAGTGTTTTTAAAATTGCATTCATAAATAACTCTTTTCATAGCCACTGTGGGTATGATAACTCGACATTTACTTGTCACTTTATTACTTGTTAAGATTATGTACACTTGCACATTTCTGTCGTTCCAACTGCATTATTGAATTTTGAGGTAGTTGGGAAAAACATTTGCTTCTAGCATAGTTTGCCTCCAATAATAGCTTCCAATTGAGTACACAAATGACACCTTATGAATCATTCTATGGTCGAAAATATCAAACACCATGGTGTTGGATGAACTAGAAGAAAGAAAAATTTTGATTTCAGAAATGGTACAATAATCTGAGAGGAAAAAAAATTGATTCAAAATACACTAAAAGTGGCTTCGGATAAACAGAAGTCATATGCGAACTTAAAGAGAAAAGGCATTGAGTACAGTGTCGGAGATCAAGTCTTCCTGAAAGTGTCCTTATGGCGAAAAGTGTTAAGGTTTGGAAGAAAAGGCAAGTTAAGTCCTAGGTTCATAGGACCTTATAAAATCCTTAAGAGAGTCAGTCCAGATGCATATAAATTAGAATTACTATAACGCCCTAAAAATTTAAGAGTTTAATTGTGAAATCCTGCATTAATTAATTTATGTATATGTGGTTCTGTGTTCTACAATTGAGTTTAAGGTCTGGAGCTCGAGTCACATCATTAATAGTTTTTGGTTAGTTTTGAAATCAACCCATAAGCATGCGTTACCCACTTAAATTCGATCCAGTGTGAAATTATGACAAGAATGAGCCCGCTGGTTCGCTAGTTAAGCATCTATCTGTATTCTGTCTGGTTCCGAGTTTGAATCTCATCATATGCGCAGGGAAATTTTTTTTTGTTATATATAAAAAATTTGCTTGGAAGTTAAGAATTAATTTTACCGATAGTTATTCTTCCTTTCCTTTCTTTTTTTTTTTTATTTTTGTTCTTCTTCTTTTGTTTTTATATTATTGTTGTTAACCGGAAGTAGTGAGGGGATTTGGGATTAACGGAAGTTTTGTTGTTGGTCACTAGTCAGAAGGCTGTCGGTAAGTAATTGACAATGCGGGTATTTCAACGAATTTTCCTTCGTCTTGTAAATTACTTGGAATGGATGATTGTTGTGAGTTTCGACAATCTTTTCTAAATGTATGTGTATTTACTTAAGAGGCGGGGCTATTAATGACAAAGAATAGCAAGAAGACAATCTCTGTGATTGTTGCTGAAGTTTCGGTAAGTTTGGGATATCTGAAGGTTTCGTGTCAAAACTTTCGACGTAGGTATTAAGTGAGTAATTGGGAAGTTTTGTTGGTTAATTGGATAAATTGTGTTCCTGGATGCTTGTTTTAGGCTTCGAGGATCTTTAGGGTTGTTGTCACTTCGATATCTTTTTAGGTGTGTATCGGAAACCTTAACTTCTGCAACATTTGGTCGCCAAAAAATGGTGGTCGTCGACGCCACACGGCCAGGCACACGGGCGCGTGACTAGGCTATGTGAGCCACACGGGCGTAGGAATCTAATCTAATATATATATAAATATTTATCTGTGTACAACTGATCTGTTCTGAATCTGCATTGTAAATAGTCCTGTACCGAACCGAATCTCTGAATATAAATACTTTATAAATGAATACAAACCAAATAAATTAACTTTAGTTATGCATTGAGTTCACAACTCATTCTGTTTCGGTTGGATTTCATGTGACCCCCAGTCTTGGTTGGGTCGGTGTCGCGGGAGCTCAGTCAAACTTATATTTCATTTAAAGCATTACTACTAGGGATTTATGTTTTATGGAATTTATGAAGATTATATGTTTTAAATTATTGTTATTACGAATGTCGCGTATGAAAGGTTTTGTTCGACTATGTTATTATAGTATGAATTTTAGTACAAGTGATGTAACTCTCCAAACTTGGTCTGGACGTCTAGACCGGGTCTAGAGTATTACATTTAGTGGTATTAGAGCTAGGTTTGTCAACATTCAGACTGTGTTTGGGCTTATAAAGTGTGAGAAAAGTAACTTAGTGATAATTAGTATCTGAATTAGTAAGAGAAACATCGAAACTTTAGTGAACGACTGAGCCTCCAATGTTGACCTTGTAAGTAATTCTGTTATGTTATAAAGATCATAACTATTGAACTATTATGGGTAAATTGTTTGATGCGAACTGGTGAAATCATCTTACTGGACGTCTGAACTGATTTGTGTACTTTGATATTGTAGCTAGAATTGCTAGAATGAGTTCGTGCGGTAGTCGTGAACCTGATATGCGAGGGCGTCGAGGACGCCGAGGAAGAGCTCAGGTCGAGTCATCCTCCATGGGTAGCATGCTCGACCTAGAGACCAGCGAGATTGTTGGTACTCTCACTGCTAAGATGGAGTCCCAGACTCTGACCGTTGGGGATGATGTACTATCTCAGGCCATGATTCGAGCACTAGAGAGAGTCGTTGGGACCCATTTGGGATCGGTCGGTCGAGGGTCGGTTACTAAATGACCCTGGTCGAAGGGTGTAGAACTATTCAGGGGTGCTATAGGAGTCAATCCTACTATGGCTGAATATTGGCTCGAGGCTACCGAGTGTATTATGACAGACCTTGACTGTATTCCTACTCAGAAATTGAGGAGTGCTGTGTCCTTACACCGGGACAAAGCTTATCAGTGGTGGCTAACCGTTGAGCAAGGTGCTCAGCCTAAACAAGTGAACTGGTACTTTTTCAAGAATACCTTCCAAGGTAAATATATGGGGACGAGTTATGTCGAGGCTCACTGACGTAAGTTTATGAGCTTAGTTCAGGGCAACCGGTCCACGACTGAGTACAAAGTTGAGTTCTTGCGACTCAGTAGGTATGCACGAGCACTGGTAGCATTTGATTATGAAAATTGTGTGAGGTTTGCAGAAGGACTGAGATATGATCTGCGGGTTCTAATAGCTCCTTAGAGGGAGTAGGTCTTTGCGGTTCTTGTGGACAAGGCAAAAATTATGGAAGAGGTGAAGCACATTGAGCGCAAGTGGCATGGCTATAAGAAGGATAAAATAAGGTTGAAAGGGATTTGGGTCCTTCTGGTTTTAGTCAACACCGTAAGAAGTGGGCAAGGTTTAATAGGCTCTCAAGGGTTGAGGCATCATCTGTAGTGGCCGAGGTTTAGTTGTGTGGTGAGTGTGGAAAACGCCATCTGGGCGAGTGCTGGAGGAAGCTAGGAGCATGTCTCCGTTGCGATTCAATGGAGCATCGAGTTAGAGATTGCCCCCGTCGATCTGATTCAGTGCCAGCTGCGACAGAGACTCCGGCTTCGAATTCTGTTTGGCCTCCGAGAGAGGTTCAATAATCATTTAGAGTTCGTAGTACTGGTGGGGGTGGTAATGGATCTGGGAAATGATAGAAAGTACCGAGTAGAGGTGCAGGTCAGACTGAGGCTTGTCAATCGGCATTTTTATGCGGTGAGACGCCGTGATGAGAGCGATGATGCTGATGTCATTACATGTACCTTCTTTATTCATTTTGTTTTGTATTATGCTCTCATTGATATTGGCTCGACTCACTCGTATATAACTAGTGTTATTTCTATAAATCTGGGTTTAATGGCTGAGAATACTACTAGAGAGTTTTTTGTAATTAGTGTTGGGTTAGTTAATTCAAGTCGATAGAGTATACCGACAGGTACCCCTAAAACTTCAAGGCACGGTATTTCCAGCTGATTTAATGGAACTTCCCTTTAGTGAGTTTGACTTAATTTTGGGAATGGATTAGCTTGTTGAGTATCGAGTCATTCTAAACTGTGCAACCAAGAGGGTTACTCTGAGACCAATTGAAATGACAAGGTGGTTATGGTTGGTGAGCATCGATATTACCTCTCTAATGTAATCTCCGCTCTAGTAGTAGATAAATTAGTCTGAAAAGGGTGCTAGGCATACCTTGCTTACGTATCCAATTCTACTCCCAAAAAGCTTTCAGTGGGAGATATCCGTACTGTGAGGGAATTCCCGGACGTCCTTCCTGAGGAATTTCCAAGAGTACCCCCAGAGAGAGAAGTGGAATTTGGAATTGACCTGTTACCAAGTATCGCTCTAGTGTCCATTGCGTCCTATCGCATGGCACCAAAGGAACTGATTGAATTAAAAATACAACTTGAAGAACTCCTTGATAGAGGATTTATTCGACCGAGTGTGTCTCCGTGGGGGCCACCAGTATTGTTTGTTAAGAAGAAAGATGGGTTGATGAGAATGTGCATTGATTATAGATAGTTGAACCAGTTGAAAATTAAGAACAAGTTGAAAATCAAGAACAAGTACCTGTTACCGAGGATTGATGACTTGTTTGACTAGTTTTGAGGAGCATCTATCTTTTCCAAGATCAACCTATGCTCTGATTACCATAAACTCAAAGTCAAATAGACTGATGTGTAGGAAACTTCTTTTAGGGCTCGTTATGGACATTACGAGTTCTTAGTAATGCCTTTCGGGTTAATGAATGCCCTAGCGACATTTATGGACTTAATAAATCGAGTGTTTCAAACGTATTTGGATCAATTTTTATTGGTTTTCATCAATGATATCTTGATTTACTCTAAAACTGAAACTGAGCACGATGGTTATCTCCGTGTTGTATTTCAGATACTGCGAGAAAAAAATTGTATGCCAAGTTCAATAAGCGTGAGTTTTGGTTATAGGAAGTCGCCTTTCTGGGTAATGTGGTGATTGCGGAGGGGATCCGAGTTGATCCCAAGAAAATCAAAGCGGTTGTTGAGTGCAAACTGTCGAAAAATGTATCTGAGCTTCGTAGCTTTCTAGGTTTAGTCGGGTACTACCGAAGGTTCGTCGAAGGGTTTTCCCTGATTGCGTCACATTTGACGAAGCTATTACGTAAAAGTACTCCATTCGTGTGGTCTGAGGCACAACAGTCTAGTTTCGATAAGCTCAAGTTCGTCCTGACACAGGCTCCTGTTTTAGTCCAAACAAAATCGGGCCGGGAGTTTGTGGTTTACAGTGATGCTTCACATGTTGGGTTAGGATGTGTACTTATGCAGGACGGTAAGGTGGTCGCTTATGCATCGCGACAGCTTAAGACACACAAGGGTAATTACCTTACGCACGATCTTTAACTAGTTGTAGTCGTGTTTGCCCTGAAGATCTAGAGACATTATTTGTATGGTAAAATGTGTATTATTTACACCAATCACAAGAGTCTCAAATATTTGTTAAACCAAAAAGAGTTAAATCTTCAGTAGCGTCGATGGGTTGAGTTACTAAAAGATTACGATTGCTCAATAGAATACCATCCGGGTAAGGCTAATGTGGTGGCTGACGTCCTCAGCCGTAGAGCGATGACAGACATGAGAGTAATGTTTGCTCGTTTCAGTTTGGCTAGGGATGGAGAACTGTTGGTAGAATTACAGGTTAAACCGAGTTGGGTAGAGCAGATTTGAGCTAAACAACTGAATAATGAGACCTTAGTGCAGCGATTGTGACATGTGGGTTCAAACGAGAATTCTGATTCTAGCTTGAATAGCGATAATGTGTTATACTTCAAATGGCGGATTTTTGTACCCAATACTAAGGAGTTAAGGCATTCAATCCCATAAGAGGCGCATAACAATCCCTATGCTATGCATCCTAGTGGGAATAAAATATACAGGGATCTCTAAGAACTCTATCGGCAGCCCGGACTGAAACGAGAGGTAGTAACTTTTGTGTCCCATTGTTTGACATGTCAAAAGGTTAAGGCAGAACATCCGTTTCCATCCGAATTGCTTCAACCAATTAAAATTCCTCAGTGGAAGTGGGAGCAGATAACAATGGATTTTGTTAAGGGGTTGTCTTTAACCCTCACTAAAAAAGATTCGATTTGGGTCATCGTTGATTAATTGACCAAATCAGCTCACTTCTTTCCTATCCGAACAGATTACTCCTTATAGAAGTTAGCTAAACTGTATATCGCCAAAATTGTGAGACTACACGAGATTCCAGTCTCAATCATCTCTGACAGAGATCCACAATTTACTTCTCGATTCTGGAAGAAACTCCATGAGGCCTTAGGCACCCGACTTAATTTCAGCACTACGTATCACCCCCAGACTAATGGACAGTTAGAGCGAGTTATTCAAATCTTAGAAGATATGCTCCGAGGTTGTGTGATAGACTTCAGGGGTAGTTGACACCTACCGTTGGGATGAGTACCTACCGTTGGCTGAATTTGCATACAATAATAGCTTCCAGTCTAGTATTTAGATGGCACCCTACGAGGCCTTATATGGTCATAGGTGTCGTACTCTATTATGTTGGATCGGATTAAGTGAACGAACACAGTGAAAGTGATTTGTGATAATCTGAAAGCAGCCTCTGATAGACAAAAGTCTTATGGAGACTTGAAAAGAAAGGATATTGAATTTTTGGTAGGTGACAAGGTGTTTCTGAAAGTATCGCCTTGGAAAAAGGTTCTCCGATTTAGGTGCTAGGGTAAGCTGAGCCCAAGGTTCATTGGACCATACTGTATTCTGAAGCGGGTTAGACCAGTTGTATATCAGTTGGAGTTACCATCTGAGCTAGAACAAATTCATGATGTATTTCATGTCTCGATGTTGAGACAGTATAGGTCGGATCTGTCACATGTTGTTATTGTCGATGAGATTGAATTGCGGCCAGACTTAACCTTCGAGGAAGAGCCTGATCAGATTTTGGAATGGGGCATTAGGGTG
Organism: Gossypium anomalum; assembly: GCA_025698475.1. Classification (NCBI taxonomy): domain Eukaryota; kingdom Viridiplantae; phylum Streptophyta; class Magnoliopsida; order Malvales; family Malvaceae; genus Gossypium; species Gossypium anomalum. The sequence continues at coordinate 60,969,681 of CM046968.1, read as the reverse complement.
CTGAGGAAGAAATCTATTCCTTTAGCGAAAGTTCTTTGGCAGAACCACGGTACTGAGGAAGCCACGTGGGAACCGGAAGAATCAATTCGACGTCTATATCCGTATTTGTTCGCATCAGGTAAAATTTCAAGGCCGAAATTTTTTTAGGGGGATTTTAATTTTGAAATTCTGTAATAATTAATTTTTGTATTTGTGGTTCTGTGTTCTGCAATTGAGTTTAAGGTTTGGAGTTCGAGTTGCATCATTAAAAGTTTTTGGTTAGTTTTGAAATCAACCCATAAACATGCATTACCCGCTTAAGTTTGATCTAGTGTGAAATTGTGACAAAAATGAGCTTGCTAGTTCACTGGTTAAGAATCTATCTATATTCTATCTGGTTCCGAGTTTGAATCCCATCGTATGCGTGGGGAAAATATTTTTTGTTATATATCAAAAATTTGCTTGGAAGTTAAGAATTAATTTTAATGATAGTTATTCTTCCTTTCCTTTTATTTTTTTTATTTTTGTTCTTCTTCTTTTGTTTTTATATTTTTGTTGTTAACCAGAAGTATTGAGGGGATATGGGATTAACGGAAGTTCTATTGTTGGTCACTAGTCAGAAGGCTGTCCGTAAGTAATTGGCAATGCGAGCGTCTCAACAAATTTTCCTTCGTTTTGTAAATTACTTAGAATGGATGATTTTTATGAGTTTCGAGAATCTTTTCTAAATGTATGTTTATTTAATTAGGAGACGGGGCTATTAACGACAAGGAATAGCAAGAAGACAATGCAAGAAGACAATGTCTGTAATTGTTGCTGAAGTTTCAGTAAGTTTGGAATATCTGAAGGTTTCGTGTCGAAACTTTTGACGTAGGTATTAAGTGAGTAATTGGAAAGTTTTGTTGGTTAATTGGCTAAATTTTGTTCTTGGATGCTTGTTTTAGGCTTCAAGGATCTTTAAGTTTGTTGTCACTTAAAAATCTTTTCAGGTGTGTATCAGAAACCTCAGTTTTTGCAAGCTTTGATCGCCAAAAAATGGTGGTTGTTGACGCCACACAGCTAGGCACATGGCCGTGTAACTAGGCTGTGTGAGCCACACGGGAGTGTGGCAAGCCATGTGATCGGCCGTGTAACTCACTGTTCATCGAATTAGAGCCACATGGGCATGTGTCCAGGCCATGTGTGGCCAAAATAGTGAAAGGTTTACACGGGTATGAGACACAAGCGTGTGCCTAGGTCGTGTAACTCACTATTTGTGACTTAGGACCACACGGGTAAGCACACGAGTGTGTGCCCAGGCCGTGTGAATTACATGGGCAAGGACACGGCTGTGTGTCCAAGCCATGTAACTCTCTATTTATAGGTTAGAACCACACGGGCAGAGGGCATGGGCGTGTGCACAGGCCATGTGAGTCACACGAGCAAGGACATGGCCGTATGTCCAGGCTGTGTGCAGCATAAATGAGGCTCATAAACTATTTTTAAGGCCATAAGTGTGGCCTAGGATTGATAATGTTTTCCCGTTGAATGAATGATCTGAACTTGATTAAGTGAGAACTCTCTAATACTCTGTAACTGACAAATGAATGTTATAACTGTAAGTGTACTGTGAATATTTGTACTCTGCATATGCATTGCTTGGGATGTTGTGAAGAAGGAAGTAACCTACTCTAAATCAGTGGTTAAGCCACTATGTGAATAGTTATGATTTTGGCATTTTGACGCATTATGATCCAGCAGCTAAGCTGTGTTACTGTAAACGTGTCAAATAGACACTTCCCGATGTGTAGGGATGGATGAGCATCAAATGTCCTTAATGGTGTGTTGGAATGGTTGAAGATGGTGTGTAGCAGATGGGGTTTAGTAATAACTGCATCTGAATCTGATCTGCTATATATATATTTATATATATATATATATATATATGAAATTGCATATATATAAATATCTATCTGTGTGGAACTGATCTATTCTGAATCTGCATTGTAAATAGTCTTGTACTGAATCGAATCTCTGAATATAACTACTTTATAAATGAATATGAATCGAATAACTTAACTTTGGTTACGCACTAAGTTCATAACTCATTCTGTTTTGGTTGGATTTCAGGTGACCCCTAGTCTTGATTGGTTGGTGTCGTGGGAGCTCAGTCAAACTTATATATTTTCTTTAAAGCATTACTACTAGGGATTTATGTTTTATGGAATTTATGAATATTATATGTTTTAAATTATTGTTATTACGAATGTTATGTATGAATGGTTCCGTTCGACTGTGTTATGATAGTATGAATTTTAGTATGGGTGATGTAACTCTCCAAACTTGGTCTGGCCGTCTAGACCGGGTCTAGGGTGTTACAATTACCTCTAGAGCTGGATAGTATACATGATATATTACATGTCTCCATGTTGAGACGATACCAATCCAACCCTTCCCACATCATACCAATTAAAGAGATCGAGGTGAGACCAGATTTGTCCGTTGATGAGGAACTTATACAAATTCTAGATATGATGTAAAAGTTTTGAAATGAAAATGAATCCCTCTTTCCAAAGTTCTATTGTGGAACCATGGTACCAAGGAGGCCACATGGGAACAAGAAGAGACATTTCGCCAACAATATTTTTATCTGTTTGAACTAGGAAAATTTTGATGACGAAATTTTTTTAAGGAGGGGAGAGTTGTTAAACCCTAAAATATAAGGGGTTAATTGAAATAACTAATCGAGTAATGACCTAGGCTAAATGGTTAAGTAGCTAGTGCACTCCCTAGAGGTCCTAGCTTCAAGTCACTCATCTCCTATTCCTTTTTTTCTTTATTTTCAGCAAACTAAGATGAAAACCACACAAAAAAAAATATCATTTGGAGTTTAAATTAAACAAGAAATGGGCAGTAGCCTAATAGTTAACACACCCAAACTTCCCTTTGCTTATCCAAGTTCGAGCCACCCTTTACGCAATGCCATTTCCTTTTATTCGGTAGTAGGGGTAAATTATTAAGCCGCCCCTCAAAGTTTGAAAACTCTAGTTATTTAGCCCTAATCCTAATAGCATTTTTCAAATCCAAGCAAAATTTTGGCTTCCTTTTCCCTATTTCTTCTCGATTTTCTTTTCATATTCTTCTTTGCATAATATTTTTCCCCTTTGTTGAAATTATTTTTGTCTCCCGAATTAAAATCTATTCCCGGTTCGTCATTTTTCCACCGGAATCGTAATCGCCATTAGAAACATTCTTTAATCGTTGCCAAGAATTGGTAAGTACATCTCAATTATGATGTTTGATCTCAAATCCTTATAGAATTCTATCTAATGACAATTTCGCAATCGATTAAACATTCTTTAACGACTTTTTCCAAAATCATTCAAACATATAGTTGAATCTTGATACTCAATGTTAATACATGTGAAATTCATCATTGAATGACTTGGTTTAGGTTAATCGAACCATTCTTGATCACGAGAAACATTGTTCAGGCTCCCGGTGAATGGTGTGTGTTCTTTTACAAGTCAATCGGGACAAGTTATGCCTCGGATTAGGGCCACGTAGTCGCATCTCCCTCATAGCTTAATTTTGCATGTTCCACATAACCACAGTCTGTTACACAGTTGTGTAACCCCTCTGCACAATTTAAGACATTGTACATGGCTTGGCCACACAACCATGTGCCCCCTGTTTTATAGATTTGCCCAAAATTTTTGTAAACTAATCAATTTAGTCCCTTTATGATCCTCAAACTGCTTTTAGAATTTTATCTCTTTCAATTAAATTCCTGATATTATGAATAATGTTGGAATCCATGATTTGATTGACTAAATTATTACTATATATGAATTATATGTAATTAGTACATGCCTTCTGTGACCGAATTACTGATATATTGTTATTGATACTCAAATAATTATATTACTAATTGCATGAAAATCATGCCTACTGTTACTGATAAACTGAAAACATGACATACATGTAACACCCCTATCCCGTAAACGTCGCCGGAATAGGACGAGACGTTACCAAAAATTAGGGATCGGATCAGAACAGCAAAATTTTGAACCTTTTCTTAAATAAAAGATCATTTATTTATATAACTAATAGACACAAACAAAGATCGAATTTAAAACTTATAAAAGTAAACTTCTATAAGATACCATATTCGCATGGCTTATATACAATAGTCAAAATATCATTCTACTTATAGTCTAACCTATACATGCCATAAGCTAAGTCCAAATCACATGATTACCATAATAGTAGATAGTGTGATGAATTGCTGACGACCCCCGAGCTAATAGTGAGAGTCAATGATCTACAAAAATAAACAGAGAAACATAACATTCAAAGTAAGCTTTCAAAAGCTTAGTAAGTCTTAAGCAATTTAAACAGTTGAACTTAAAAACAAACCAAATGTTCGAAATCACATAACACTTTCTGAGTACAATACTATTTGGCCGATTATGCACAAACACATATCATTTTACTCTATACTCAAACTCATATAAACATAGTATTTACAAGCTTTCAGATTAACTTTAATTCTTTCAAATTTCACTAGTGTATCATTTCTTACCCACACTTACTTTCAACATTCATAGTTAAGTGGCATATCGAAAACTATCTTGTAACTTTGCATAATAATTGAATGCACACATATACAAATATACATATGAATTTACAACATCTTTTCATATACTTCTCATTACACTTTCTTAATTCCCGTTAGATCAATCTCACATATATAATATATATATCACATACCTGAATCACTTAATGTGTAATACGAGTTCAATTTATCATCTTAGCATAGGATCTTATAGTCATATACTTTATCGAATTCACTAGCATTTGGCCTGCGAGGTATAAAATCCGAACATAACACCAGCACGAAGCCTATGGGACTTTAAACCCGGATACAATCTCAGTACAATTTATTTTATACACTTTTTACTAACTTTGGCCTCATCAAATATCTAATAATACCCACCTTTCACAATTGGTCATTTGGCCACATTATATACACATAAACATATGTATATTTCACACTTACCCATTCAGTCACATCACATACACAAGTACATATATAAGATAATGCTTTTATCATTACTTGCTAATACACCATATACTTTGCTTTCATTTAAATAACCACTCAGCCATATTACATTTTTAAGTAACCACTCGGCCTCACTATACAAATAAGATAGCACACATTTTCATAAAGGTCATTCAGATAACTTGCACACATTTGATATTAGCCATTTCAGCCTCACCACATATACATATCTTGTACATCAATTTCATCATATAAAAACCACTTATATATCATTTCCTAACATCACAATTCAAAATTCACATATGGTTTTAATCAATATCTTATAAGCAACTCAAACAGTTTTATCAATGTTTACAACATAATCACAAATTCACTACAAGCTGTCTTCCTGAGCAATAGTCATTAAATTATTTTTAACTGGAGCTACGAAACTCCAAATCAAGTGCCATTAATTTTCCCTAGAAATAGACTCATCAAGCTTTAATTACATAATTTATTCAGCCTCTAACTCAACTCCAACAATTTATGGTGATTTTCTAAAATCACGCTATTGCTGCTGTCCCAAGCAGATCTATTACAATTTACTCTTAAATTTCCAAAAGTTCAAACACTTAAGAACTTACTAAGATCTCAATTTCCCTTCTTCAATTTCCTAATCACATTAGTAGTTTCACTTACTTTGTAACATTAATCCACAATTCATCTCATAATTCATTCGGTAATTTCATCACATAATTTATTAAAATACCATTTCCTTATATTGATTTCAAATACATTCAAGAATTTAAAGTATAATTTCATAGCCAAATGTAATCACTATCCGGCATTTACAAGAAATTCATAGTATTTTATTCACGTCTTAACTCATGATGCTTTCGGTTATTCCATCTTATCCCATGTATTCAAAATACCATTCACACATATTAGTTCATAAGACATTTGGCTATCACACAAAGTCCTCACTAAATTCATACTCATTCTATTTACCATTACTTAACCGAAACACAGAGATCATATATCATTCTCTAAAACTCTTTTAACATATACCTCATTTCCATGCACAATTCAATCGAGTAAGTTAGCCATTTTCGGCTCATATTATGAACATTATTAATCATTCGAAAATATATATATTTATATATCACATATACTAAAACTTTATTCTATATTCATTTAATATTTACACACATAAATTCAACTTAATCGTTTAAGAGCTTACCTCAAAAGTTATCGTACGGCTATATCGACTACACGACTACCTTCGTTTTTTTCCTCGATCCGAGTTTGTCCCTTTAAGCTCTTGATGCTCAATCAATAATTTTTAACTTCAAATTTACAAACGGCAATGTTATCACTTTACATAACAGAAATTAAATTTCATTACTTAAACTATCCACGGCAATCACCTTCCGAGCACCTTAATTTTCTTTAAGCTAAACCACCTCATAGCATACATATACACATTCGGCTAATTATAAAACAAAATCAGCACTCATCACCGAATCATTAACTAAAATCACATTTGGTAATATGCTTAAATAATCTTCAATATTTAATAACATCTAAAACTAATTTGCTTGAGGTGCCATGAATTATTCAAAGTATTTAACAACACTTAAAAATCCAAAAACCATAAAACTCAATTCATATAACACCAAACTCAATGCTAAATCACCCGAGGCACATTTGGCACTAGCACAAGCACACACACATTTAACTTTTATAAAATTCAACTTTTAACAAGCTCCCTATGCTTCCATGATAAAAACCGAATGCTCATCTTACCACCAACATGCGTATTTAATTATCTCAAGCCTCTCTTAATCAATTTTATTCATAATAGCATGAACTCAACAATCTATTACTCATACAAAACAAACATAACCGAAAATCCCTTCATGAACTAATCACTCACATGTAACATACTTTTCAAAAACAAGCTCATAAACATAAGAATTTTGGTATCAAATTGTCCACTGAACATTCATTTACTATCTTCTATCCTCAACTCAAATTTCCTCACTCATCTTCACTAAGGCCGAATCTAAAATGCCTCATAAACTAAATTTATCAAGTGGGTTTCGGCTAGAAAAAGAAGAGAAACACAAATTCATCAACAATTTACAAAACCATATCAAATTACCTTCAAATTTGCCTCCAATTGACCGAACGGTCCCAAAACCATCCTTCACTCTTCTTCTTTTTATGAATTTCTGCTAGGTGAAGAAACAAAGATGAGTTCTTGTTTTCTTCACCCAATTCTTATTTTATTTTTATCAATAACTATATAATAATGAATAAATCAATAAACTACTTTAAAAAAATCAATTCATTATTATACACATAAAATATGCTTATTTTGCTCACCAAAACCATCATGGCCGGCCACTAACATTAAAAGTGGCAATTTGACATGCAAACCCACTTATTTGCATCATTCAATAATTAATCACTTAAAATAAGCCACACATATATTCAAAGCTTCTCACATAAATCCTTTTTATTTAGAAACACATTCAAATTGACAAAAATCAAAGCATTCAAATTTCACACATGCATGATCACATATTGTAGACATAAAATATTATATTCAATTATTTCTGCGACTCGGTTTAGCGGTCCCGAAACCACTTCCCGACTAGGGTCAGAATAGGGCTGTAACAATACATGTCTATTACTACTATTTCTCTTATTATATGCTGAGCATGTCTACTGTTTTTGTATTGTACTATTAATAACATGTCATTCTGGATTACACGAGGTGGAACGCTTTGAAAAGAGGAAGTACTGACAGATTATCTGCAAACATTGGTGGTTTATCTACAAACTTACTGTAGCTTTTATCTGCAAACCTGTTATGCATTCACAATCTACTGGCAGCGTATTAACTTGCAAACACTGGTGGTTTATCCACAAATTTTACTGCCATCTTTTATTTGTAAACCCGTTGTGTATTCACAACTACTGGCAGTGTATTAACTTGCAACACTTGTGGTTCATCCACAAAATAGATTGTCCGGGATATAAGAGTTCTGGGGAACTCTACCTGTGGAGTGTAGCAGTGGGATAGGACATTTCTTTACTGTTAAACTAAAATTGCATTACATCGGCACTCATAAGCATGCCCGAATGAACTGTCAATTTCTACTATGCTATATAATTGTTACTGTACTGAACACTGATATTAGATGCTTGGTTTATTACTTTGAACTAATTTTCTTATGATGGAACTCACATTAAGGTTCATAGCTCACCCTCCCTTTAATTTTCATCCTTACAAATAACTCACCAGGTTAGGACTCGAATGTGACATTCAGAGGGTCTCAACTCGGTTTTAATTAATAATATATTTTAGATTTACTATTTGGTCTTTTAATTATTCAGAGACTATATTATTTTATTTTAAACTGTGGCATGGGACATAGAATTTTATTTTTAATTTATAGCCTGCATGACATTTAATTTGATTTCAGAACATCAAATTATGAATGTTAATTAGTTATGCATGAACCTTGATTTTTTATTAAAACGTAAATAGATATCTCTTTTTTGCTACTAAGATACAGTTAAAACTTTGAATAATACATAAAATGGTAGTTAATCAAGATTTCATTAAGGAGTCACCATTACATAGGTTAGATAATCTAAATCGGTTTTGATAACTCGTAAGTTTTTTCTGAAAGGCTAAGTTTTCTTCTAAAACAAATAAATGTTTTAATATGACCGTTTTAAAAACTCCGATAATTTGCTGGGTTATTTTGGTAACTAATGTAATCTTCCAAATTCGAGTCTAACGTCTAGACCGGATTGAGGAAGTTACAATAATCATCTAAAAATGATAGGAAAATCCTCCCTCATAGTTTCTTAGATGGACAAATATTTTCACTAAAATATCTCTCTAAGACCATCAATGATCGTGCATCATATAACGAACAGTAGTTTTTATCATCAATTAAAAATATTCAGCCATTTTTCTAATTCAAACATGCCATCTTATCATAAGATAATGGATAAGTCTTCAAGGTCGGAAAGAGTATTCTTTAAACCTTTATCCTTTAGGCATGATCTCTTCCCTCGTTGTGGTCACTTGAAATGATTTCATGAGATCTTGCTTATGGACTTAATTACAAAACATTTTGCTGCTAATTTACAAGAATGTAAAATAATCACGACAAAAATTAAAAAGTTGCCAACTAGACAAATCAAGTTGCGGTAGCAAGTTGCGTTTCTTAAAGTATCCACAATGATTGTCACAACTGCCTCCACAATTTGTTCCTAACAATATAATATATCTAACTATAACTAATATATAATTTGAATTGCTAAAGATATGATATGATTATATTATTTTTGCCTTAATATAAAATTAATTTACACATTTTAATGATTTTTTTTATAAATAATATTTTAGCAATTCAGCTTTTATATTTTTTTGACATTACATGTTCTACTTGGGAACATCATGCTTGTTGAGTTCTGAAGGAAATTAAAACATGTTTGTTGAGTTTTGAAGGAAATTAAAATATGTCACTACTTGTTTGATATAAAATAACTTTCATTGGTTAAATATATATTGATAAAGAAAATATTTTCAACAAACATGATAAAAATATTAGATTGATCATGTGCATAATAAGAATAATTATGTTGATAAATTAAATTGATATAATGTTAAAATATTATTCATGAGTGTGTAAAATTATTTGGTTTTATTAGTCGAGTTTATTTTTTATTGGGCCAATCTAATCGGGTCAATTCGAGTTTTGAAATTTTCATCTCATTTCGAGTTAGGATCAATTATGTGTTCAAATTATTTCAAGCTCAAAGAATTGAGTTTGACTTTAGGTTTTTCAATTCGGATCATTTTAAGTTCGATTCTTTTCAAGTTCTATCATTTCAAGCTCGAAGAATTGAGTATGATCAATTTTCACATGTCAAACTGAAAATTTGCACACTCCACTAAAAAATATTAATTATTTTATAAGTATTATTTTTCAAAAGTTAATTTTAGGTTTGGATATTTTTGGTTGGGTTCATTTGAAGTTTGGATCATTACGAGTTTAAAGTATTGTGAGTAAAACTTGGTTTGAAATTCATTTGTTTTCATTTTATAATCAAATTAGATTAAGATGGATAAAACTATCATAATGGTCCTTATATTAGGAGTAAGATTGCATATTATCCTCTCTACTAAAAAATGGACAAATTAGTCATTGTATGTTAAATCAAAAAGCAAATTGGTCATTTCTATTAAAAATTCTATCTATTTATATTGTTAAAAACTAACGTGATTAACAGAATAATCAACTGGTAACACTTTAAGAGTAGATAGTTGACACATTTCTTTTTGAAAGTTGGAAAAGTAAGGGAAGTGACCGTAGCATTTGTTGCTCGATGTTGAAATGGATACCAAATTGGTAGGCATTGGCTAAATTGAAAATTATTGACCTATAACAACATCTCACATCTATGTAATAAACTGGAAAAAGGAATATTATTTTTTTAAAGATGAAAGTTCAACTTTAACCTTTTACACATGTATTAAAAATAATATAATTTAAACCAAATTCATATTTTAATTAATTAATTATTATTTTATTTAATATTGATTTAATATCAATAATTATTTATCTAGTATATTGAGAATGAATATTTTTGTGAATTAAAAGAAAAGGCTGTGAGATTAATTAAAAAGAGAGTGAATATAGTTGTTGATAAGATTTTAAGGTAAACTATACTATTAGTTATTTAATTATAGTTAAGTTTTTATTTTGGTCGCTTAACTAAAAAAATGTTATAATTTGCATTTGAAATTGTTTATTTTAGTCACCCGATTGTTAAGTGGCTAACGTTGTTACATATTTAGTTAGTATAATAACAATTTTACTCAATTTTTATATTTTATGTCAAGTTAACCCTAATTCTATAAAAGTAATTATTTAAAAAACTCAATTATTTTAATAAATAAAAAATTCTACATAAAAATTCAAGTTATTGCCAAATTATTGCAACAACAAATCTTCAATATTGCCATAAAATCATGAAAATGGATTTAAAAAATCAATTTCAGTTTTTTAACATAATATTCATTTGGTATAGAGCTTAAATATGATTAAAAACTAATGTTCATACAAGAAAACTCAAGATTTTATTGCAGTAACGTTTATGATTATTCAATATTGAGACATAAGAACGAAAATGATTAAATAGAATCTAATAACAAATTAAAAATAGAACATAACCAAATTAGTAATATCTTCAAATTGAGTTTCGTGTTCTTGGAGAACTTCCAAAACTAATAATACAAAGACTTGTGAAAATTAAGTTTGAAGCCATTTTTTAGTGAAAAATAAAAAATATACCACAAAATTTTCTTTTACAAACTCAATTCAAAATTTCAATTTATTTAAATTATTTTTCAAAACCCAAATTGTAAAGTTATACTCTGAATCTTTTTCTTTTTCTTTTCTTATAATGAAAAACATTTTCCCCTCATTTTCTCTATGTTATCTAATTTTGAAATTTATAACTTTTTTATTTTCAATGTATTTAGAATTCTAAATTTTTAAAGAGTTTCATTTTTTATCATTCTATATAAAATCAAGGTCAAATTGACGAAAGTATAAAAGCTGAGAACCACAATTGTTATTATACCAACTAAAAAAATGCTATCATTAGCCACTTAACAGTTGGGGCGACCAAAAAAATCCAATTTTGAAAATATTTGTAACTAAATTGTAACTCCTCTTCGTAAAGTGATGAAAATGAAAACTTACCCATAATTGAGTAATTAATGACGTAATTTACCCGTTTTTTTACATATATAATATAAAAAATTTTAAAATTTTGAAAATGATATCCCACCCTAATTAATTACCCAAATGGTATAGAATAGGGCGGTGGAGGGTGGTGCATAGGCAGCACCACCCCTATTTTTCTGACACAGTCACAGACAGTTAAAAAAAATAAATTTTTAATAGGTGAAACATTGTTAATAGGTGGCACCAAAATGGTTCTTTCTACCATTTAAATACGGATCTAGTCTAGGTTTAAATACAGGTCTGGGTGGTGATGCCCATAGCATAGACAGCACCAGTGGTGTCAATCTCATAGGCGACATCGATCAAGCATTCCAGCATTTAAGTAGTGTTTGTGCAAAAAATTTTAAAAAATTCATGAATAACAAAAAAAAAAAATTGTAGAAGAAGAATAAACAGATAGAGAAGAATTCACAAGGTTAGTAGATATGAATTTTTTTTTTACATTACAATAATTATTGTTTGAAATTGTATTGTGAATTTTTATTTCTTTTTTAACAGATTTAGTATTGAATATGGATAATCAATTTTTTGTATGTGTTTATTTCGATGGAGTAATTTTGACAACAATAGTTGGATGTATATTTGAATGTCGCCAACAAAAAGTAATAAGATTTAATAGAAATGTCTCGGTTGATGATATGAAGGAAAAGATTAGTGCAAAAATTGTTAGATGTTGTGGGAGAAGGATCTTGAAACTTTTCTACAAGTTTCCAGTTTCGACAAATCCCTGAAAATTTACCTAGATAGAATTTGTAGACAATGAAGACATAGAGACAATGGTCGCTCTTTATTGTGGGAATCGGAGCAACTAAAATGCACCGATTCAGTTATTTGGTGAGTTAGCTGATGTGGAGCCAACTGAAGATCCCACTTCATTAGGTGAAGAACATAGAGTTTAAGATCTATGTATGGTGGTTCCGATATTGTACGCTAATAGTTAATCGACTGTACACGAGATCAACATCGATCTTAATGTTGCACCTGCGTCTGAGAACCAGAACTTAGGCCCATGTTTACAAATACATTTGGTGGTGTTTGAGACTGATGTGAATGGTGATGATGGATATGATAGTAGTGATCCTTGTAATCACAAGGTCGATAGTGATCCCAATGTGGATAAGGTTTCGGATGATATCAATGACGAAGGCGCAAATGAGGATGAAAATGTTAACGCGTCTTTAGTCGAGAACCCGATTCAACGTATTGTGATACACAATAATCCTGGGCCACATATGTCGCTCATAGACCCCGATGCGGCGCATGCAATCGAGTTTTCAAAGTACCCTGATATACTACCTACTCACCAGCTGGTAGTAGATTTTGAACCTGAGGAGTTATTCGTGGGTCAGAAATTTGAAACCAAGGAAGAGTGCGTATTTTCTATTAAGCGATATAGCATGAATGTGTCAGTGGACTACAAAGTCATCATGTCTAAACCGGCATTGTATATTAGGAAGTGTTAAAGGTCGACGAAAGACTATAATTGGCGAGTACGAGCCACATTTATCCAGAAGTCATAAATGTGAAAGATACAAAAATTTGCTAGGCCTCACACATACACTTCAACACGTATGACAGAAGATCATTGGAAACTTGATTCTAAAACCATTTGCACATATATCATGTCAATGTTAAAAGGCATGTCGACCATTAAAGTTTTGGTACTGATTGCCGAAATGCAAGCACAATTCCAGTATCGAGTATCATACCAAAAAGTATGGATAGCTAAACAGATGGCAATGGGGGTAGTTGTACAGAGATTAGGATGTGTCGTACAATGAGCTACAGGGGTGGATAGCCACTATATGGGACTACATGACAGGGACTATCATTGAGCTGGAGGCATGACCTTTTTACAGCCTGGATGACAAACTACAACTGAGAAGAAGAAATTTCCATCAGATGTTTTAGACGTTTGATCCATGCGTGCAAGCATTTCCCCATTGCAAGCCACTTGTGCAGGTAGATAGGACCTGGCTATATGGGAAATATACGTAGATCCTACTTATTGTGGTTACTCAAGATGGGAACAACAATGTGCTCCTGATAATGTTTATCATTGTGGACAAGGAAAACATGGAATCATGGGAATTTTTCCTCATGAACCTACGGAGGTATGTTGTTAGTGACGACAAAATTTGCATCATAACCAATAGAGGAAAGGGAATAATTACCGCCTTTAGGCATTCCGGTGTTCGTTGGATATCCTCTTACTACATCCGTCACATCATGGCTAATTTCCACTGAGAGTATAAGAATGCAAATTGGCAGAGGCAAGTTGTGAAAATGGGTAAAATTTAATTTCAATATATGTTTTAATATTTTAATTCGAGACTGTAACTTATCTTTTCTTAATACATACATAGCGTATGAGCTAGAGCCACACTTTTTGTGGTAAAGGATGACCAAACTTGAGCGTGACATACAAGGTGAAACGAACACCCCTTTCTGACAGTGAGCCGTGGAAATGGCTCAAAGTTTTGATGACGGGTTTCGATATGGTCATATGACCACCAACCTGGTAAAGGCGTTTAACTCCGTGTTGAGGAAAATACAAAATCTTTCGATTCATCTTTGTTCTCGACTACGTTCTACAGGTTGACTAGCTTGGTGCCAAGAATGCGACTGAAACAAGTCAACCAAATGGAGGCGGGACACATGTTTGTTAAAGATGTCAGGGATGTAATGAATACGAACTGTCAAAAGGCGAGGTCAACAAATGTGGAAATATATTCACGACAGTTTGAAAAGTTTTGAGCTATAGAGACAATCAGTCATTGACCCGATATCCTACCTAGATCTTACAGAGTTGATCTCTAAAACAGACAGTGTGATTGCGGGAGGTTCCAAACATTTCATTATCCCTGTGCGCATGTCGTAGAAGCCTGTGCTCGCACCTCAATCAATGTTGAATAGTTTATCACTGAGGTGTACACTCTCGAGCACACGTTGCGTGTCTAGGAAAATAAGTTCCCTATCTTGCGTGATCTGTCTATATGGAATGTGCCTTGAACGACTTTCGAGCTTGTCCCTTACAAAGTTTTACGTAGGAATCTGAAACGTCCGCAAGTGACCAGAATCCATAATAAAATGGACATTAGGGATAAAATTGGCGAGTAGCTTTATGGCGTCTGTAGAGTAGCTAGGCATAATCGGAGTAAATGGCCACAACGAACTTATCATATTGGAGAACCATCGTGATTGGGTAGGAATTGAGCTAATGTATTCCATGATGGAATTTGGATATATATATATATATATATATATATATATATATATATATTACAAAGTTTGTTCCAAGTTTGTTCCAACACATCTCATTTAAAATTACAAAGTTTGTTCTAAGTTTGTTCCAATACATCTCATTTAAATTTCAAAGTTTGTTATTTTTTCATTTATATTTTTGCATGTATATAAGTTGATAATATATATATTAGACACCATTTCATTTAAATTTAGTACCAAAAAACCCAAAGTTTATTCCAAAAGAATTAAGTCACATGTAAACTTGAAAGCTAAGTAAAAAAAATAAGTTTAAAAGCTCAAGTTTTACTATAATTAAATAAATACAAAGTTGATCATTGAAATTACAAAAACCCTTAAAACTGATGGTTCGATGGTGTGGTCCTAGGGGTAAATCATTGTGGTAGTCGGGGTTCATGTTGCGGGTGCTTGTGGCGATCAATGTTATCCTCACTGAACCTGGAGGTGTGCTAAACATAGTAGAAAAATTGTATGCCCCAAATGTGTTCTCAGGAGGAGTGGAGTACTACAGTGGTAATGGGCTGAAGATATCAAACGTCATCGATAATCTTAGATCAGGTAGATTAGAACTGGATCCGGAAAACTCTGAATGATATCTGTGGCCTGACGAGCTCGGGAAATAGTAATCGGCCCTCAAGTTTATATGATAAGAACTATCCCTGAACTGTGAATAAGACCACTCGAGGTCGGGCATCGGCTCGGGTGCAAGAGGCGGATGTGGAAAGGGATAGGAGGGTTTCCCAAGTCATGGCATGTGCAAGAGGACTACCATCGATTGCCCACCAAATATATACGATTTCCCTATCTCGGAGTACCACTGTATGTACTCTAACGAGGACTATAAATTGAAAAAAAGATTCATGTTTGGTTTCTGCCCCATCCGGTTGGTCCACATTGCAATATATTTTTAATGCACTACCGCCCAATTATTTCCCTATTTTCTCCTCTTGTTAATCCTATGGATCTTTCTCAATTGCACTGGCGAAGCTAGGATATACTATATGCATTTGAACTGCCTGAGTACTCGATCCCCGTTATACCACTCCACTATTTGGAAATTGATACTGGGTGCGTTAATACACTATAGGTGTGAGTGGATGTGGGCAAACGAGGGAATAGTAGCCACAATTTTCAAGAAGGAATAGGGCATCCAAATGAACTGCACATTATTGGAATAGCTTACCCCCTCCCCGGCATATGTCTCAATCATCAGACGATATATAAGAACCGTGTATGACCTCCCGATACCCGGATTAGTACTCCATCTACAAAACCAAAAATACTTGTTAGAATAATATCATTAGAAAAAAATGTCAAATAATTTCTATAATGGGTAAAATTTTATCACCTATTCACGAATAGAAATACATATGCTTGGTAACTAACCGATGCCACTAATGGCACCTGGTAAAGCACCTAAGATTGTAGCAATATGAGGTATCCACCTATGTCCACAGTATAAGGCTTTATTGTTCGACAAAGCTCGCGATACAACATAGCTAGTACTGCAGAATCCCAACTATATGAATGAACGTTATGCAAATTAGTTAACAGGAGCAAGTACATCAAATGGACATTGTTGTTGTTTGCATCCGTCATAAGTACACCCCCTATAATATACATAATGTACTCTCAAGCAATGCACATCACCTCCTGCTTAATGGCAGTAATCGATAAATGCTCAAAATTGGCCTTCAGCCATGAAAACCTCAAACCCTTAAATTTTGAATCAGCATCACCGAGCGAGACTCCCAGTAGGTTATAGCAAAGGGCGGCCAACTAAGAGATCGTACATATACCCGTTACTGCACTTCCGTTGATTAGGAGCCCGATTTATAGTGCAACATCCTCTAGAGTGATAGTGCACTCCCCACATGACAAATGAAAAGTGTGGGTCTCCGGATGCCACCGCTCGTCCAAAGCGGATATTAAGTCGCATCGCAAATCAAACATCCAGATCAATGCCGCTGATTCGAATCCGGTTGACTCCAAGTATGACATTAGTCATTCATCCGATAAATATCCTAAACCATTCACACGATCTCTCAATGTGTGATATGGGCCCCGCCACTATTATATTATAGAAATAGTTAATATAACCTAATTTAATTCTGTAAATGACTTGGAACTTTTTATAAGGGGACCCGTGAGTAAAAAATTATAATTTTTTACCATCTCATTAACCGTTTTTGATATGTGATCATCATCATTAATCAAAGAACCCATTTAGATATCTGTAATTTTAAAAAAATGAGTTCAATTAGTTTGTTGCAAAAAACAGGTTTCGGTAATTAATTTGTATTTGGGTCTTTTTATCCCACTAATAGGAAAAATATTATTAAAATACAGAAATATGACACCCTAACACAGAGTGGCGAATAACATATTTCGATAATTAATTTCTAAGGTGGTCCATTTTAAATAATTATCAAAATACCTAAATGTAATACAAAAAATATAGTAAAATAATATCATTACAAAAATACTAAACAGTTTTATCCACATCACATTTTTGCTATAATATTGTTGTATATAATAAACTTATTTATATTGGTTCAGTAATTAACAAAATGAAAATATCTCATAAATTCCAACTCAATGGTCCCATCTTTTACCTACATAAAAAAATTTATGTTAAAATGACAGAAACCATCAAAACAAAATAAACCTGCACACTTTCTTTCAAACAACCTTTCTTTCTTACAAAAATAGTATTTTACAAAAATAATTTAAAAAATCAAAATCTCAATAAATCAAAAACATTTGTCAAATAATTCAAAAATAACAAAAAAAAAACAACATTTATAACCTATAAATCACAATAAACACTAAACTAAACAAATAATTTATAAATACTAAAAAATTACCTCTTTTTTATCTTTTTTGTTAAAACCCTAAACAACATCCTCTTTTGATCTTTTAACTCTTTTTTTAAACCCTAAACAAATCCCTCTAATACTTTTTTAATCCTAAATAAAAACCCCCTAATACCTCATTTTTCAGACCCTAATCAAAACCCTTTAATCCCTCTTTTTTATTCAAACACTAAACTCTAACAAAACCCTTTTCTTCAAACCCCAAATCCTTAATAAAATCATTTCCGTTCATTCTTATTTCCTTCTCCTTTCTTTCTCTTCTATCTTCTATCTTCTATCTTCTCCTTCTTCTCTTCTATATTCTGCTAATGTTCTCTTTTTCTTTCTTTTTTTCCTTCTCCTTCTATTCTCTTCTGAATTTGTTTTCTTTTTCTTTTTTTTCACTTTGGGGGACCATGGTTATAAGGTCCCCCTAAACCCCGAATTCATGAGACTCTTAAGGGTCTCGTCCCATCACCACGCAGCAGCAATCGTAAGAGGAGTCAGGGTTGACACAGGTGCTGCTTGTTAGGAGGACTTCACCAATGCTACCTGACATGCAACCTTCAACATATTTTTTTTTTCCAGTTTTCCATTTGTATTTGTTTTGTATTTGTATTTGGGTTCTATAGTCGGCTATTTTGGTGCCGCCAATGAAGAAGGCTTGACCAAAAAAATTGTTTTTTTAACTGATTACTGACGGTTGTCAGAAAATAGGGGTGGTGTCGCCTCTACACCACCCTCCACCACCCCAAACACCCCATTCCTATAATTAATCTGGGTGGGATACCATTTTCAAAATTTTTAAATTTTTTTATATTATATACGTAAAAAAAAAGCCTAATTTACCCTTAATTTTATTTGCTGGTCCAAAAGTAAAGTTGTTTGTTGGGCTTAAATATATCCGGAAATCTAGACTGGTTGCAAAAGAAGCAAAAAGTGTAAAATTAATGTCAAAATTTTATTTATTACATATATATTATAATAGTTCGACATAAAATAAAGAATAGCTAATACGAATTTAAAATTGAAATTAGAAATACAAGTAAAAAAATCTTGTAAAAAATAGGGCCTTTTCAAAATAAGTGTAAAATTTTCATTTTCTTTGCTAAAAATAAGTCATAGGAGTAGCTAAATATTATCAATTGAATTAGTTTATACCTAGCTCATATACTAAAAATATGTAAAAATAATAATATTCCTACCAAACATAACATAAGTGTAAGTGGGTTGTTATTTGAATTCATTTATATCTGATATAATTATAAATTTAGCTCTTAATGTTTCTTATTTGGCTATTCTAGCTAGTTTTTATTCATTTTTTAATCACTTTGGTCTCAACCTCTACATTCTAGCCAAATTGCTTTATTTTTATGAATAATTTTAATGGAATTGAAATGAAAACTCGTGTAGTTATTTATGTATATTTTACTACTAATATTAATAAATTTTCTAAAAAAAATTACAAACTTATAGAAATTTGTTGAATTTTAAAATATTTTTTACTATTTTTGGAACTTTTATGAATTATAAGTGGACAACCACCCGAATGGCCAAATCAATGTCGTTAAAATTCTAATAGTTCAGCTAGTTTTTTCCATAAAAAAGAAGCAATTTGATTAAAATTTGAAAGTTAAGGGTCAAAGTGATAAAAAAAAAAAGGGTCAATGTGACAAAATAAGTAAAAATTTAGAGTTAAATTTATCATTATACTTTTATATTTTTGGTGTAGTGGGTTATTCTAGGCTTTTAATTACACATGTTAAATAAGTTTGGTGGATATGAATCGAATGAATTTAAATTTTAAAAATTTTGAATTATTTCGAACTTAGATTCATTTCTTATTTGAGTCTTTTCGAATTCAATTATGTGTGTTTGAGTCTCGAATTATTTATATTCAAACCTTCAAAACTCAAGTTATTCATGATCCTTACTCAAATTAATTTAGTTTGATTATTCAAATTATTATCGTCCAATTTCTTAATTTTAAAATGAAATTAGATAAAAGTTAAGTAAATTATTTAATTAAGTTAGATTTATCATAAAATTAATAATAATTAAATGTAATTTTTAAATAAAATATAATAAAAATTATTAAAACTTATATTAATTTGTAATCATATCACACACAAATATAATATAAAAGAATATGAACACTTATATTTTTGGTAAATTTCAATTTCTGAAGAGTTATTATAATGTGATGTGTTATCACTACCTCGTCAATTTGATTCTAATCATTGGTGGAGGCATTTAAGTAATGCTAAAGGGATGTATAAGCGGTGAAAAAAATCAATTAAATCCTTTCCTAAAAAATATTTTTAAATAAGTTGCTAAATTTTAAATTAAATTTTTTGGCTAATATTTTTTATCTTTAATTATTATAATACTGATATGACGCTATATGACATAAGCAAAAAATTAAAAAATTCACATTTTGATAAAATAAACTAATATTTAAACTTTTTACTAGAATGAACTTGGACAAACAATTTATTCAAGTTCATTCATTTTAAATTTAATTTTTTTAAATGATAAAAAATTTAATAAATTTTTGAAACTTTATTAAAATTTATAAAAATATTAAGTAAAATTCAAAAAGTTAAAAAAATTAAAAATTCAGGATGATTTTTCTAAATTATATAAATTTTTAAAAAATTCTTCAAAATATGATATGTATATCAATATTTTAATTTTTTTGGTACCTTTTAGACTATAAAATTTATAAAAAATTATTAAAATTTATAAAAAAATTTTAATAAAATATAATAATGTTTTAAAAATTAAGCTCCTCCATAGAAAATGCACTCAATTAAACCCTCAAACTCTCAAATTGTATTAATTAAGCCCTTTAACCAACGTTTTCCATCTTTCACTGTTATAGCACTAACGTGGCACTCCATGTCAACAATAGTTGTTGACATCAACAAAAAAAAAAAATTTATAATTTGGTAACACCGCCTTTAACTTAATCTAGACTTAACTTTTAAACGGTTTTTTTATTAATTTTAATTTTCTTAAAAAATTTGAATTTTACTTTATATTTATATAAATTTTAATAATATTTTACAAATTTATTTAAAAAATATTTAAAAATTACTTTTTATCATTTAAAAATTTTAAGTTTTAAATAAATGGACTTGGACAACCATTTGTCCAGGTTCATTCAAATAAAAAATATACATATATTTTTAAAATTTATATAGTTTAGAAAAACAGTCTAAGAATGAATTTAGACTTAAATTTTAAATGGTCTTTTATTAATTTTATTTTTTTTGAAATTTTTGAAATTTCTTCAATATTTTTATTATTTTCTTTATTTTTATTGACATCAATAACTATGGCTGATATGGAGCGCTCCGTTAACACTATGAAGGTGAAAGACCAAAAAGGTTAGTAAAATGACTTAATTAATGCAATTTAAGAATATATTTTTCATAAAATGACTTAATGGAATTTTTTTGGCTAGCAAAAAAAAAATAAAAAATTCTGTAGTAACATATATCCTCATAAACAAATTTGTGTAAAACAATAGATTTCCATTATTAAATGAGTTGAGAAAATTTTATTTATTGTATAAAATTTACAAGTTTTACTAATTACGAGGATGGCAAAAAGAAATTCTGTCATATATAGTAACAACATTTTCTAGATTCTAACGTGTACGTATTAATACTAACAAAACAATCAAGACCCTTTGCTATTTGTTTCCTTAATAGATACAAATCTAATATTATGAAGTTTTGCAACCAGCAGAGGCCTATCTTCCCTTTGCTCACCTTGTATCGTCACCGTCTGTGAAAACATGGAGCATTCTGTGAGAGCTGGGGATCTCCATTGATGTAGTAGTAGTAGTAGAGGCAATGTCACAGTGGCCTATGAAGGTAATCTCGTCACTTTGATCATCAAGAGAAACCCCATAACCACGTGCATTCAATAATCAGAAGCTTTAAAAAACAATGAGGTGCTCATCTTCCGTTTCCGGACCGACGTCTCTTGTGCTTTCTTCCACGATAATGGTGAGCATTGAGAGAATACCGTCATCTGGAACTGGAAGTTGACAACTCTCCGTGGATTTAGTGTTTGTAACCAAAGTGTAGACATTGATTGATTCAGCAGATGGTTGAAGGGAGTAGGCATCCAAGGATGGCTTGTTTTTTCCCATTATAATGAAAATCTTGATACCCAACCTAATAATAATGGTTCTTACCCACGAGGAGTGAATAAAGTATAGTTGCAATCTTTGTAAAAAAAAAAAAACATATAAATCTACTGATTTACTTGATCCTCGAAAAGGACCAAGTCTGATGCCTGAAAAAGAGCCTTCTTGGGATCATAAAACTTAGGCCACAACTGAGAAACAATGGTAGATCCCTGATGCATTTGGTGTGCAAATCAAAACCCTGTTTTCAACACATAATTAGCACCTTCGTATAATGTTAAAGATTAAATTCGAAACAGAGAAAAAAATAAGAATTAAGGAGAAAATAGTAGAGAAAGAAGAAGAATGAACAGAAACTTCAGAATTTCCAAATTCATATCTGTTTGGGAACGGTTACCAGTATATATGGCAACTCAACAACAACAAGAGTAGAAATTAAACACATCGTTTTGATAACAGTGGTTCAACCCAAAACAACTCGTTTCACTAATACTAAACGCACCGTATAACCAAGCATAAAAGAACTAACAGAATTAACCAAATCCTTCCATAACAAATACCCTGTCCCCAAAAGAGGATCATTGTCCTCAAGGATCAAACGTAGGAAAACGGCATTGAAGAACCTGCAAATTCTCCCAAGTAGAGTCCTCAGGAAAAGTGTCTGCCCACTCGACGAGAACCTCCACAGCAGCATGGTTGCCTTGCTTGACAAGGCGTCTATCCAAGATTAAAACCGGTGTCTTAAGAAGAGATCCATCCGAACCGACTAGTGGTAAGGTAGGAACACTCACTGCTGACCCAATATGTTTCTTTAATTGGGAAACATGAAAAGTAGGATGAATCTTAGCAATAGGTGGTAACGCTAATTTGTAAGCAACATGGTCAACAGGAGCTTCCACCGGAAACGGCCCAAAATATCGAGGGGATAACTTTTGATTTTTGCACTTGCAGAGAGAATGTTGGGGATATGGTTGGAGCCTCAAATACACTAAGTCCCCCACCTTAAACTCTCGTTCCGAGCGATGTTTGTCTGCTATTTGCTTCATGCGATCCTGAGCACGAGAGAGATAAAACTTTAAGACCTTGTGCATAACTTCTTTATGTTGTAATGTGCGATCCACAGTCGCAACAGGAGAAGCACCTGCCAAATAGGGTAAGTGCAATGGTGGTTCTTGCCCATAAAGAGTTGCATAATGTGTGGTCTGAATAGCAGAATAGTGAGTAGTATTATACCACCACTCTGCCAAAGGAAGCCAATAACCCAAGCTGATGGTTTTTCGCCAAGTCATACAGTGCAAATAACTCTCCAAACACTTGTTAAGAATTTCAGTCTGGCAATCCATTTGAGGGTGATAGGCCGTAGACATCTTCAACTTGGTTCCCCCAAATGGCAAAACAGTTCCTGCCAAAAATGACTTAAGCAAAGACGATCCCGATCAGAAACGATAGAATCTAGTAGTCCGTGCAACTTGTAGATATGCTGAAGATATTCCGTAGCAACAGTCAAAGCTGTAAAGGGGTGTGCCAAAGCGAGAAAGTAACCGTACTTGTCAAACGGTCAACCACAACGAGAATGGTGGATTTACCCTGGGATGGAGGAAGACCTTCAATGAAATCCATGCTAATGACAGCCCAAGCACGATCAGGTATAGGTAAGGGTTGCAAAAGTCCAGGAGAAGCTGAAGTTTCAGTTTTGCAACGCTGACAAATGATACACTCTCGAACCCACTGTTTAACATCGTTTGAAAGGCCTTTCCAATACAGTAAGGCAGAGATTCGACGATGAGTGGCATGAATGCCCGAATGACCACCCAAAGCACTGTCATGAAAGAGACTAAATATGTGCTTTCGAAGTTGGATATCATGTCCTACCACCAGTTTGCCCCGCCTGCGAAGAAATGTCCCATGCCATGAATACTTGGGATGTAATTGAGGCTGCTTTTGGACAGCATGGCACAACTGAGAAAGTCTTTGATCTGTAGCATATGAAGCCATAATGCGATCCCAAAACTCTGACCAAGGAAAATGCGTAGTACCATCACATTGGAACAATTGAGAAGTATGAACATAAGGTTTCCTGGATAATACATCGGCCACAGTATTCTAAGCACCCTTGCGATAAGAAATGGAGAAATCATAACCTAACATCTTTGTAACCCACCATTGTTGATAAGGCGTAATTGCTTACTGTTCAGAAAGAAATTTTAAGCTCTGGTATCTGTTTTGATAAAGAAATGTCGCCCAACCAAATAGGAATGCCATTTCTTCACCGTAAGCAAAACAGCAAGCATTTCCTTGTCATATATGGACAAGGCTTGGTACTTCACACCTAATGCCTTATTGAAGTATGCCACTGGCCGACCCTTTTGTTGTAAAACAGCCCCAACCCCTTGACCACTAGCTTCTATTTCCATACAAAAGGGTTCTTGGAAATTTGGTAACGCAAGAACCGGAGCCTGACAAACAGCCATTTTGAGCTGATCGAAAGCAGCTTGTTCCCTCGTTGTTCATTGCCAAGGTGCGCCTTTTTTTAACAAAAGAGTAAGGGGCTTAGCCAATAAACCATAACTTTGAATAAAGCGTCTGTAATACCCAGAGAGTCTTAAAAAACCCCGTAACTCCTTAATGGATGTCGGTGGAGACCAATCCAACACACTCGCCACTTTGGCACGATCCATGCTAACCACTCCTTGAGAAATCACATGGCCAAGGTACTCAACCTGTTTAGCTCTAAAAACACACTTGGACTTCTTAGCATAAAGCTAGTTAAAGCGCAACACTTGCAGCACTTCTCACAAATTGATCAAATGATCAGCCCACTCATGAGAATACACGAGTATGTCATCAAAAAAAATAAGAACTGATTTCCTCAAAAAGGACCAAAAAATCGAATTCATCAAAGATTGGAAGCTTGAGGGAGCATTGGTCAGGCCAAATGGCATGACCAAGAATTCATAATGACCAGCATGAGTTTTGAAGGGTGTTTTGTACACATCTTGCTCATGCATTCGAATCTGGTGGTAGCCCGAGTGCAAATCCAGGTTGGAAAAAAAATTTGCTTGCCCCAACTCATCTAGGAGCTCCTCAATGATTGGAATAGGAAATCAGTCTTTGATAGTCAATTGGTTAAGTTGTTTGTAATCTACGCACAGCCGCCAACTACCATCTTTCTTTTTGACCATCACCACCGAAGAGGCAAATGGACTGTTGCTATCCCGAATTATGCCCGCATGCAACATTTCTTGGATCAGTTTTTCTAATTCCATTTTCTGAATTGCTAGATATTGATAGGGCCTTACTTTGACAACCAAGACTCATTCATCGAGGGAATTCGATGGTCCTGCAGTTGATGTGGTGGCAAACCTGTAGGAACTTGGAAAATATCATCAAAGTCAGCAAGAAGATCTTGTAAATCTGGTGGTAACTGATCTAATTGCATTGTGAGAGTAGTTTGATCCTCAGAAGTCAATAACATTTAAGCACTTAACAAGTTGATTACTAGAAACAATCTGAAGTGAGCCTGGTACAATACCTTGCAACACACAATCCTGTTCTTTGTGTTTAAATTGCATGGTCAAGTTAGAGAAATTCCATAAAATTGGACCAAGAGATAATAGCCACTGAATGCCAATCACCAAATCAAACCCTTTCACAGAAAAAATTAGAAAGTCAGTGGTGAAATGATAGCCCTGCGCCTCCCATGAAACTACTCTACACAATCCTTGAGTGGACAGTCAAACCCCATTCGCTACCATTACCCGCAAGGTACTACTCTGCTTGATTGTTAAATTTAGTCTTTTGGCCACCTTGAAGTCAACAAAATTGTGTGTACTCCCAGAATCCACTGGTACAACTACTTCAGTGTGGTTAATAACTGCTGAAAATCGCATGGTGTTATGCCCTTGCAACCCCTGTAAAGCATGTAACGACAATACAGGACTTTCTGAAATCGGTTCTATTGAGTCTATCTGCTCAGGATAATTCTGAGAATCTTCAGATGATGGACTCTTAGCATCAAACCTTGGTCCCAGGTTGGTTCGATAACAAGTTGACACAATTAAGATTTAGAACATCTATGACCTGGAGAGTACTTCAAACCACACCAAAAACAAAGGCTCTTCTTCCGTCTATCTTCCAATTCTGCTTGGGACAAAGACTTAGATAGACTCCTTTGAACTGCATTACCTTGCACCAACCTACCTTTTACAATCGAACTCCCCACTCCTTGTTGCATTCGCAAAATAGGAAGTAAAGGTCTTGGTGAAATATAGCCACTGCCAGTATTGAAACCTTTCTTTGATGGTCTACACACAATGTTTTTAATCTGTCTAGCTAGGTTGTAGCCTTCCATCAACGACTGAGGCTTAAACAACCGAAGATACTGTCCAAATTTGGCCTTCAAGTTACTGATGAAGATACTCAAAGCATAAGATTCAGGCAAGCTTAACAGGTTCAACAAACTCAAAAATTCATCATGAAACTGCTCAATGGATCCATGTTGCTTGAGAGTTACTAACTCAGTCGTAGGGTTGAGAAAAGAGTTAGAACTAAAACGTTCCTTAATCCCTCTAGCATATATCTCCTACGTTAATTGGTGCAACCCACCATGCCTCTATACAAAAAAGTGATGCCAATCTAACGCCTTCCCCTCTAAATGTAACATAACCACCCTGGCCTTAGAATGCTCACCAATATTTTCGGCCTCAAAATATTGCTCTAATTTAGACCACCAACCTCTAAAATTTTCACCATCAAAACGTAGACAATCCACTCGAAAGAAAGTATTTACAGTTTCCACCGTACCTCCGTGTGAAGACATACTCGAGTGTCCTAAATCTGGCATCAGAGACACTATGAGATGTTTCTTTGCAGGGAACCCAGGAGGAGAACCCAAAATTCCCTTTCCTTTGCTCGACGCCAACCCAGTAACTGGAACAGAAGGAATCTACCCAAAATACTATTCAAACAACGAATGAAGCTCAGATCTAAGTTCAGATCTTACCTCCGACCGTACTTCTGACTTAAGTCCCTCTTGGAAATCCTTCAACCTCGCATCAATCCTAGTATCCAATTGAGAAAATTCAACTTGCAGCTGCGTAAGTTCCCCTTGCATCATACTAAGCTCTTTCTGCATCCTGGTCGTCACTCCTTCCACGGCCATAAGGATCGAGTAGCTCTGATACATTTGTTAAATATTAAATTCGGAGCAGAGAAAAAGAGAAGAATTAAGGAAAAAATAGTAGAGAAAGAAGAAGAAGGAACAGAAACTTCAGAATTTCCAAATTCATATCTATTTGGGAACGGTTACCATTATATATGGCAACTCAACAACAACAAGAGCAAAAATTAAACACATTGTTTTGATAACAGCGGTTCAACCCAAAACGACTCATTTCACTAATACTAAATGCACTGTATAACCAAGCATAAAAGAACTAACAGAATTAACCAAATCCTTCCATAACATATAATCACAATCGATAGAAATTAAAAGAGATAATATGGAACCCTAAATCACCAAACATGAAACCCTAAAAAGTAGAGTTTGAACTTTTAGAATGAAATTGTGGGTTAAAATAAATAAAAAAAATCCCTACATACAATCACCATCGATAGAAAACTACAAAGAAAAACAAACCAAAACAGGGAACCCAAAATTACCAAACCAAAATAAAATCGAAACAAGAAACCTAAAAAAGCAGAGTTGAATTTACAGAATGGAACTGTAGATCAAAATCAGATACAAGAAATCGAAACAAAGCTGCCTGAGTGCTAAAATGTTCCAGAAATCGGGAAAAACCCAGAAAAAAAAATCAATCAGATACTCAGTTGAAACCAGGAAAAAAAGTCAAGTGAATGGGAGAGGCAGCAGAAAATTCAATCAGAGAGGGACGTGAAAATAAATGAGGGAGAGGGAAGCCGCCTTCCTTATGGGAACTAGCCGTTGTACTCCTACGCGTTTTTCTTGCTCTTTTTTATGGTTTCAGTCCCTATTCTCTTTCAACTTTTGAAATTTAGTCCCTCTATTTTATATCCTAAAATTTAGTTTCTCTACTTCTTATTTGAAAAATTAAACTCCAATAAAAAACACCATTATTGGACCCCGTTAAATTTGAATATATGACATTTTAATATTATTTTTTATTTAAAAATTAAAAACATAATATTTACATTTAATAAAAGTTAATTAATAATATTATCAATGAGATTTTAATTTTTAAATCATATAATCAAAAGGATTAAATTTCAAATTTTTAAAGAGTATAAGGACTAGGATCATAATTAGACTTTCTTCTTTTAATTTAATAACACTATTGGGTATTCTTTTCTATAACAAAATGTGATTTTTTAAATAGGAAAATAGAAATGAGATTTGTTACCAGTGTAAAATAAATAAATAAAATTGGTATATGTTATAAAATAAAGAGAGATTGAGAGAATAAAGAACAAATAAAATATGAAAGTAATAGAGAATGTACTTTATTGATGAAAATGGATGATTACAATGCTTCATTAAAGTCTCTATTTATAGGCATAAGAAGTATAAATGAAGTATATATCTAATTCTAATAAATATTACAATTTAAAGTACATCAAAACTTTATCTTGATCATGATGGACATCCACTTACTAAGATATTAATAACACTCCCCCTTGGATGGCCATTGGTAGATAATGTGCCTCGTTAAAACCTTATTAAGAAAAACCATGTGGGATAAAAACCTAATTAAGGAAAAAGAGTACACAATATTCTATTGCAAGCTGCCTCGTTAAAAACCTTTACCAGGAAAACCCAATGGAACAAAACATTGGTTAAAGGAAAAGAGTACAACTTGTTTTTAGACTCCCCCTGATGGCAACATTACATTACATATTTGAGTCGACGCATTCTAATCTTGTGTAGTAGTCTTTCAAATATTAAAGTTGTCAATTCTTTAGTAAAAAGATCTACTAAATTCTCACTAGAATGAATTTGTTGAACATTTATATCACCTCTTTTCTCAAGATCATGGATGAGGAATAATTTTGGTGAAATATGTTTCGTTTTGTCACTTTTGATATAGCCACACTTCAATTGAGCTATACATGCTGCATTATCTTCGTATAAGATAGTTGACATATTTTCCTATAAAGGCAAATTACATATCTTCTGGATATGTTGGGTCAATAACCTTAGCCAAATGCACTCTCGACTTGCCTCATGCATTGCAATTATTTCTGCATGATTTGAAGAAGCAGTAACTAATGTTTGCTTTATTGATATGGCAGTACCCCCACATGTAAATAAATATCATGTTTGAGATCGACCTTTTTGTGGATCGATAAATATCCAGCATCAGCATAGCCGACTAATAGGGATTTTGAATCATTTGAATAAAATAACTCCATATCAATAGTCCCTCTAAGATATCTAAATACATGTTTAATTCCATTCCAATGTTTATATGTTGGATAAGAACGGAATCTTGCTAACAAGTTTACAGCGAAAGCTATATCAGGTCTTGTGTTCTTTGCAAGATACATCAATGCCCCTTTGGCACTTAAATATGGTACTTCAGGACCAAGAAACTCTTCACCATCCTCGCAAGGACGAAATTGATCTTTATTCACATCTAACGATCGTACAACCATCAGAGTACTTAATGGGTGTACTTTATCCATGTAAAATTTCTTTAATATCTTTTCCGTATAAGTTGATCGATGAACATGACTTTCATCTTTTAAATGCTCAATCTATAAGCCAAGAAAAAACTTTGTTTTTCTAAGATCTTTTTGAAAATTTTTCTAAGATCTTTTATTTCAAATTCTTTCTTTAAACAATTTATTGTATTTTGGAGCTCTTCAGGAGTTCCAATAATATTTAGATCATCAACATAAACAGCAATTATCAAAAAATATGATCCAAACCTTTTTATAAAGACACATGGACAAATTGGATCATTTTTGTAACCTTTTTTTAACAAGTATTCACTAAGATGATTATACCACATACGCCTAGATTGTTTTAATCCATATAAACTTTTCTTTAATCTGATTGAGCAATTTTCCCGAGAAACTCTATATCCTTCTAGGATTTTAAATCCTTCTGGGATTTTCATATAAATTTCACTATCAAGTGTGCCATACAAATAGGCTGTAACAACATCTATTAGATGCATGTCAAGTTTTTCATGTACTGCCGGACTAATAAGATATCTAAACGTAATTGCATCCACCACAGAAGAATATGTCTCTTCATAATCAATGCCAGGCCTTTGTGAAAGTCCTTGTGCTAAAGTCGTACTTTATATCTTACGACTTCATTTTTTTCATTTCGTTTTTGCACAAATACCCATTTATATCCTACCGGCTTTACACCTTTAGGAGTTTGGACTACATGTCCAAAAACCTCACATTTAGAAAGTGAATTTAATTCTGCTTGAATTGTATCTTTCCATTTTGGCCAATCATTTCCATTTCTACATTCTTCAATAAATTTAGGCTCAGGATCATCATTTCTTTTTCTACTTCAATAGCAACATTATATGCAAATTTATTTCGACAACTATATTTTTACGATTCCATCTTTTCCCTGAAGTAACATAACTTATCGAAATCTCTTTGTTATCATCATTATTAGGTACCTGAATCCCTCCTGGGGTTTTATGATTATGATTAATTATATCTTTGGCCTCTTCTT
Organism: Gossypium anomalum; assembly: GCA_025698475.1. NCBI lineage: Eukaryota > Viridiplantae > Streptophyta > Magnoliopsida > Malvales > Malvaceae > Gossypium > Gossypium anomalum. Next base: position 60,938,876 of record CM046968.1, on the reverse strand, counting down.
GGGAACTTGTCTCCATAATATAATCACCTTGAGTATTTTCTCCTTTCCTTTTACGAGGATTTTTATCTTTGGAACAAACTAGTCTTCCACGTTTCAGGCATGGATTACTTTCTTTTGCAGTAACAGTTTGCCCTCTTGGGATATCAATTTGTATTGGAGAATTTTCAGCTGGTATGTAAGATTTTGTAATCCTCTTTTGGTCAGCAAATGAATCTGGTAGTTGATTGGCAATGTTCTGCAAATGTATGATCCTTTGAACTTTTTGCTCACATTAACTTGTACGAGGATATAATTGAGATAATGATGATCCATTCCATGTAATTTCTTTTACCAGCTGTATTTTCTCTCCCTCTAATGTTGGGAATATTATTTCATTAAAGTGACAATCAACAAATCGTGCAGTAAATAAATCTCCAGTTAATGGTTCAACATACTTAATTATAGAAGGTGATTCATAATCAACATATATTCCCAACCTCCTCTAAGGACCCATCTTTGTTCGTTGTGGTGGAGCAATTGGAACATATATTACACATCCAAAAATTCTAAGATGGAAATATTTGGCTCCAGACCAAAAGTCAATTGCAATGGGGAGTATTTATTATAACTTGTTGGCCTGATGCGCATAAGTGTTGCAGCATGCAAAATAGCATATTCCCAAGCTGTAATAGGGAGTTTTTTTCTCATAAGCAATGGCCTAGCTATTAGTTGGAGGTTTTTGTTAAACAATTCAGCTAAACCATTTTGTGTGTGAACATGAGCTATAGGATGTTCAACTTTTATAATCATTGAAAGCTTGAGATGTAAACTCACCAGCATTATCAAGACAGATAGTTTTTATTGCATAATCTGGAAATTTTGCTCTTAATCAAATTATTTGAGCAAGTAGTCTCGCAAAAGCTAGGTTGTGAGTCGATAATAAACATACATGTGACCATCTATTAGATGCATTTATCAATACCATAAAATATCTAAATGGTCCACATGATGGATGAATAAGCCCACATATATCACCTTGAATACGTTTCAGAAATACGAGAGACTCAATCCTAATTTTAGTTGGTGATGGTCTAATAATCAGTTTATCTTGAGAACAAGCTTCACAAGAGAAATCTTTAAATTTAAGAATCTTTTGGTTCTTTAATGGGTGCCCAATTGAATTCTCAATTATTTTTCGCATCATAATAGATTTAGGATGGCCTAACCATCATGTCAAATAGTAAAAGTATGTGGTTCTACAAACTTCTGGTTTGTAGTAACATGTGCCTCAATTGCACTAATATGTGTATAATATAAACTTGATGAAAAAGTAGGTAGTCTTTCCAAAACATATTTCTTTCCACATTCAACATTTGTAATATATAAATATTCGATATTTTTCTCATTCATAGTCTCAATATGATATCCATTAATACGAATGTCTTTAAAACTCAATAAATTTCCTTGAGACGTAGTGGAAAATAAAGCATCATCAATGACAAATTTTATACCTTTAGGTAATAATATAATTTCTCTTCCGGAGCCTTCAATAAGTTTTGAACTACCCAAGATTGTATTAATATGAGCGTCACTTATTGTTAAATGAGAAAAATATTTTTTTCTCTTTGAGTATCATATGTGTTGCAGCATTATCAGCAAGACATATGTCTCCATTGATTTTGGATCCAGCAAAATTTTGTTGATCAATCATATTCTTCATAAAAATAACTAAAATATAACATTAGAAATGTTGCAAATATTTATTGAATATGTATAACTTGCAAAATAAATAAATAAATAAACTTATTTTTTTATTTTTTTTTTGAATTAAGAAAATAAACATATTTAAAATAACATAAATATGTCAAAATAACACGAACTTATTCTTTATGCAAGAAAACGAAACATACTTAAAAACAACATAAAATGCTAAAATAACACCAACTTTTCTAATGATTATCAAATAAATCTGTCACATCAATGTGAGTTATATCATTAAGGCCATGAATTACATCACCCTCCTCTTTTGCCTCCACTTCATCGTTTTTGGATATAAAATTTGTCTCAATATTATTTTTCTTCCCTTTAATATATGCTTGATAAAGTTTCACTAAATGTTTAGGTGTACGGAAGGTACGTGCCCAATGCCTCATCGTACCACATCGGTAGCATAAATTCTCAATAACCTTTGAAGGATTATTTTGACCACCTCTTTCTTATCCTTCATTGCTATTCTTTTTCTGGTGATTAGAAATGTCACTATTATGAACACCATGATAGCGGTTACTTTTATTGATAAAAAGGGACGATTACAATACTTTATCAGAATCTCTATTTATAAGCATAAGAAGTATAAAATAAGTAGAGATCTAATTCTAATAACTATTAGAATTTAAAGTATATCAAAACATTATCTTGATCATGATGGACATCCACTTAATAAGATATTCATAACAGTTTACTTTTTTTTTTTTACTTTTTTACATACATACATATCCTTTTCACTTTCAAATATATTTTTTATTTTTTTCAATTATAGATTTTATAGATACAAATACTATAGTAATATATTTTTATTAGACTATTATCAATTATGATTTTAGTAAAAAAGTGGGCCGATGTCAAAATCATATGCATTATATTTTTTTTCATAAAGTTTTAATTTATACTATTTTAAATGTTGTTAATTATTCGTTTCTCAAAGCTAAGTAAATCGTTGTTTGAAATTTATATATTAAAAGAATATAATGTATGCTTAATCATTTTTTAATACATACATTCTATAATAGATAGACATAAAAATAAAACATAATTAGTATAAATTTAAAAATGTAATTATAAAGAAGAGTTAAAAATTCTAGTAAAAATAAAATCTCTTCAAAATAAATAAAAAGTTTTTCTTCTCTTTTCTATAAATAAAACATATAAGTGACTAAAAATTACCAATTGTGATTAGTTTCGAGCTAACCAATGATTAAAACATGTGAAAAAATTTATACTCCAACCAAACGTAGTATGAATGTTATTACCCGACTACGCCAAGGCTAAAAAGTAATTATATATAAAATTTTAATTATATTTAATAATCATTATTAAAGTATTTATATCTTATGTAAATAAGTTTGAAATTACATTTTAATAATTAATTATAATAAAATATAAGATAAATTGAAATACAATCAAAATAAAACATTTAAAAAATTAAAACACAACAGGGTAAAAAAGAAACAACAAAACAAAATAAAGATGTGATTGGTATGATCTAATGTTGATGAATAAATAATTTAAATTATGGACCATTTAAAGATAATTACATATAAATCCTAAATAATTAATTACATTTAGATCTACTCTTTAATTAAAAGTAAAATAAAATAATTATTTGAGTACTTTTATTTTTCCTAACTGGTGGCATGTAAATCTTAAATTAATATGTGAAATAACTCTTGTAGGTACACAATTAAAAATAAAATATTTTTCTGTAAATTGGGTAATTATAACAAATTATTTAAAATCATACGACTATAGTCCACAAACATGAATATAACTTCTTCTTCTTTTTCCTAAATTGAATCAAGATTACAAATTATGAAAAATATTAAATGATATAACAGACACAATATTTAAAATAAAAATTAAAATATAAAAAGTTGAAAACGATAAGTCCTAACTTGCTGCCTTCGAGCTATAGCCAAAAAGAAAAAAGGTAACATTCTCTTTCGTGGAAGTATCTTAGAGAGTCTTATATTAAGAGCTAAATTATATTTTATTCTCTTTAATAAAAAAAATGGGTAAATTAGTATATGTATGTTTATATGTTAAATCAAAGAGTACATTGATTTTTCCTGTTAAAAAATGTTAAAAATTGACATAGTAGATGAAATAATCAAACAACCACGTGTACCTTATATTGATGAATATGAACTAGGTTTTAACAGTAAAAATGGATATAATTTTTAACAAAAGGATCAATTTGCTCTTTAATTTAACATATAGGGACTAATTTACACATTTCTTTTAATAAAGGATGCAAAATATAATTCAAGTCTTAATATAAAGGCCTTCATGATACTTTTACGGATTTCTTTTCTTTGAAATACTTTCTAAGCAACCTCTTGCTATCCACAATTTGATTCCAAGACATCTTCACCTCCCTTTGGATAATCAATCCAAAAGGCTAAAAGGGTGTAAACATTATTGATTCGAATGTAGCCAAGGTTGGAAGATATTTGGGGATAATAATTCCATTATAGAACTAGGAGATCATCGCTCTCTCAAATTTCTTGTAGAGGTTCTCAGAAGATAGAGCATTGCAATCTTTTTTTCTTTTTTTTTCGAATATATACTTTATCAACCCATCATTAAAAACTTATATTCAATCCATGGTGAAATCAAATTAAATTTAAATTCAAAATTGTTGTAGGTCATTCTTTCATTCAACTCTTTGGATGCCTAGTATGGCATGTTTAGGCCACTACAACAATCCCTTCATAGAAGTGTTTGAAGTTGGAACTTAGGGTGGCGTTTTTGCCCACTAGGTTCTTCTTTCACAAATATAACCTTGATTTTCCTTTTTATTTTAAAATAATTGAATTACTTTTCAAGTTTAAGAACCTAGCCGCTGATCTTAATATTCATTTCTCTCTTCTTATATATCGGGTTCAAATAGCTACGATGCAAGTTTACGTGTGCTTTAAGATTTAATTAGAATTATTTAGTTATTCTTAATTAGCTACCATTGTGATTACATGCTTTTTTATTATTTTTATGTGATTTAATCTAGTCCTTGCTAAGAGTATGCTTGTCTTCCTTGTTGCAATAGGCCACTAACATGGAGCAGTATAGTTTTGAAAACCTTGGATCTAATTTTGCATTTTTTTTTCAAATTATTGCATTGGTTCGTGAATGTCAACATTTGTGCACATGTTTAAGGTAAAACAAAAGATCATTGTATCTTTAGAATAAGCTTTGGTTGATTTCCTAAGTCTTCTCAACTTGGTAAATTCATTATTTTTTATGATTTTGAGTTTAGATGTATGGCTTTTTCTCAAGTTGTGTCTTTGTGTGTTGTTAATTGCATCAATCATTTAAAGCTTTTGAAGTGTTGTGTGCTTTCATGCGTTTAGAGTATTGGTACTAATGTTGGTGAGATTTGGGCAGAAAGTACTATGTGACATGGAATTATTAGAGGTTCACTCAATCTTCTTCCTTTTCCTTTTGTTTTATTTTGATTTTGAGATTTGAAAATGAAATAATAAATGATGAAGACTAGAGTGCAAGATGATATTATCTTAGCATTAAAAGTTAGTGAGCTCACAGTGGCATTTTGTAACTTTGCATAAGTTAAAACGTTAATGGACTGACAACTCATCTAAATTCAGAAGGGTTAGAAAATGTTGTTCTTTTTAAAATAAAAGCAAAAATAAATTGGTAGAAACTTCAATTGAAAAATAATTGGGATACATTAAAAAAAATGAAGCTTATGGAATGAGTTGCTTAATAAGTTTATAGGTTTAGGATGTTGGAAAATTTGGACACCACATATATAATAAGGATAATTACATGTTATTATTTACTATCATGATAGGTTAGCCCAAATTAAAAGTGATCTAATTTGGTTAGAATTTTATTGGGCTTTTAATTATTAAATAAAGTATGGGTCAAACATGTGTAGATACTCTTCTAATCAAATTCTAATTAATGATGGGCTAATTAGAATTTGATTAGAACTAATATGCTAAGGTTATAAATATTAGGGTTATGATCCCCAAATTATACACAAGATATCTTTTCTAATATCCCATCATTAAGAAAGAGAGAGCAGATATTCTCTGAATTTCTTGTGTGCTAATTTGAAAGATCAAATCCTCAAGTTCCAGAAAGTTTCAAGGAATCCATGGATTCAGGTACGCTTCCGCATATAGTTCTGATATTTATTTATTCTTGATGATTTGACATGATAGATCCTGGTTTACGGTTCTAATTTTATATTAGATACTATTTAAAATTCTAACATAGGATGGTATTTATTTAAAAAGATTGTTGATACTATTGAAAAAATACATGTTTGTGTTACATGTATCAATATTTTAATATTTCAAGTTCATTGAAATTAATAGTTTACATTATTATGAAATCTTCATTATAATGTTTAATATTTCACATATTATGTAGAAAAATCTTGATTTTAAAAGATTTAAAAAGGAAGAAATTGAACCACATTTGAATTAGTTAATGTGACATATTTGGTGGCATTGTGGCTACTAAAGAGCATGCATAGGCACCTTCATTTGGTGTTCTTCTAAATGAAGCTTCTATGAAAGATCTATACGTGTTGGGGAATCCATGATTCAGATAAACATGGATTGAGAATTATGATATGATAGCTTTAAACCCTTCTCTCGAAACTTCTAATAAGGATAAAGCAATGCTTGGGATTGTATAAAATAAAGGTTAAAGTATTAATTCCAAATAAAAGATCAATAAAAAAAGATATTATGAGAAATTATGTAAGAATATGACTAATCAAAGGAAATTGGTGAATGAAATTGTTTTTTTCTCATTCTCGATACATTATTTTAGATACAATGGATGTAAAGTGTGCTTTGAAAAATTCAAATTCCAAAATGTCATTTTTGTACCATTCTACCACCAAAATATTCCAAGTCATGCAATGGACGCATTGTCTACTTTGAAAAATGGAATTCCAAAATGTCATTTTTGTACTTTTCTATCACAAAAAATATTCCAATTCTTAGTAAAATGAGAGATATTCTTGAATGTAGATCGAGTTATCAAGATTTGGTGGCTTCAACGTGAGTACAATAAACAAAATGCTAATGCACGTTTTCATCTTTGCTAGCAACATCTTTACCTGAGTTTCAACCATTCCAACCACCACTTTCACCATAAGGTCCTCAGGATGATTGATGCTGTAACATCCCGATTTTGGGTCTAGTCGGAACACTGGTTTTGGGACCAAAAATTCGACGAAGAAAATTTTACTATTATTATATTTTTATGGTCTACGATTTCACAGAATAATTTAGTAAAAAATTCGTTCGAAAAGTTCGACGTTTGGGCACTCAATTTGGTCAAAAGGACTAAATTGTAAAAAGTGCAAAAGTTGAGTTCCACATGTTAGAGGTGTCTAATTGTTATGAAATTTTAAATGGGAGGTCCTTAAATGGTAATTATACCATTATTTAATTTTTGGACAAAAATAGACATGAAATGGGTGTAATAAAATATTTTTAAGTTAGGGGCATTTTGGTAAACTAATAATTAAAAGAATTAAAAAGGGAAATAAGCCAAATTAGCTATCATCTTCTTCATTCAACTGTTTCTACCAGAAGCAGCCATGGTTAGGGTTTTTTCAAATTCCCAAGCTCAATTGTAAGTGATCCCTAGCCCCGTTTTTAAAGTTCTTTACATTTTTGAAATCCCGGTAACTTGATTAAAGCTTATTCTAGCAACAATTTAACCTAGGGTTTATATTTGGAAAAATACCCATAGGTGAAATATGTTTATTTTGATGTTTTATGGTAGAATATGAAGCTTGAAATTGTGTTAAACAACTTTTGCTAAGCGATTTTATGTGAAAACGAGTAAAACGACATAATCGGTAAAAATACCTAATGTTCATAAGTACATGTTAGAGTGAGAATTTGACATTGCTATAGAAGGGAAAAATTATCAGCATGTCATAAAAAATAAGAAAATAGGATGAAGTTTAATTTACAAGCCTAGGGGGGAAAATGTAATTTTGACAAAGTTTAAGGGCAAAATTGTAATTTTTCAAAAATATGATTTTGGGTCAATTTGAATAATTTGTGTCTTAATTAGGCTATATTTGTAATGATAGAGCAAGGAAAATTGAAATTCAGGCTAGAATCAGGAAAATACCAAGTTGTGGACTAAAATGGTAAATTGCCGTTTCTGGATCCGAGGTAAGTTCATGAGTAAATGTAGTAACATAATTGTCATTTTAAGTAATTTAATGTTATTTATATGATATGATTATTATTATCATGAAATATTATGCTTTGTGAATTATTATTTAGTAATATGCAAATTATGGGAGCTACTTGATAAATATGAAATGCTACCAAGTATCTGTTCCAACATTCCGTGGAAGACGGCAAAGATGTGTGATCGAGGAAAATCCTGTTTGAACCTTGGGAATAGATTAGGATACAAGTGACATGTCACTAGGATAGTTGAGTTCCGAACTCGTTGAGTTGAGTCCGAGTTCGTGAGATGTAACTGGGCATCCGAACTCGTAGAGTTGAGTCCGAGTTCGCTTATGGGCGGGTTACATGGTAGCTTGGCTACATAATTTTCATAGGCTATTGAGTTTGTCTAGCTGCAGGTATGGCACTTATGTGCATGCAATCCGTGTATTCGAATCATATTCCGATGTGTTCAACGGGTGAATCTTAAGTGAATAAGAAGAATACCTAAGACGAAAGTGACATGTTGGTAAGTGTGGTGAATGAGAAAGTTTGGCAGGTATGTGCTTAAACCCTCGGGTTGGGAACTTGGTATGATGAATCGTGGTAAGATAGTAAATACACATGTAACATGAATGTCTTGGTGATATTTATGCAAATGATGTTTTATGTTGGATTGCATTATTATGTTACTTGTTATTTGCATGTGAACTTACTAAGCATTTATGCTTACTTCCTCCTTTTCATTCTTTGTAGTTTTATCAAACCAGCTCAGAAATCGGGAACAGTCGGAGGCTCGTTCACACTATCCGTGGACCATTTTGGTATAGTGGCTTGTATATTTTGAGTATGGCATGTATAGCATTATAATCATTTTGTGTATATAATCTTATGATATGGCTATTGAGTGGTAAGGAAATGCTTGGAAATGATTAGCCATTGGAATGGCTAATCAAGATCATATTTGGTGTTATGTATGTTTAATGTGCTATCTAATCCATGGAAATTCATAAAGAGGTGAAATTTGCTATAAAACAGTATCATACAGCAGCAATGATGTGAATTTGAAAAATCACTGAAAATAGTAGAGATAGAATTAGATGGTGAATAAGATATGAAATTGAAGATTATTGAGCCTATTTTCATATGGAAGAAACAAAACAGGTAAATGAGTTGTATTTTATGAGATATTTGAGTTTTTTTGGAATAGGGTCAGAGCAATTTCTGAATCCCCTGTTCTGACTTTAGAAATTCACTAAAAATTGTAAAAAAATAATTATGAGTCATAATTTATATGTAAAGATTCCTTATTGAGTCTACTTTTAAGAAAAATAAACAGCATAGTCATCTGAATTCTGTACAGAGAGAAAAGTGATTCATAGTGAATAGAGGTCAAAGTTGTCGAATACTGAAACAGGGAAAATTTTAACTAATAAACTGCACTAATTGGCCTGACCAAAAATTCTGGAAAAAAATTTGTAAATAGATATATGAGTCTAGTTTCAGGGAAAATTTACGAATTTGAATTTTGAGCTTCGTAACTCGAGATATGAATTTTTTTAGCGACTGTAATGCAGATGGAAAGTTTATTACGAAAGGTGAAATAAATTGTTTGAATTTGTTTAAGTGATAAATTAAGTCTGTTAACGCCTCGTACTCGACTCCGGCTATGGTCTCGGGTAAGGGGGTGTTACAGATGCGATATGATTATAGTATTATTTTATCTTTAATAATATTTTGGATTACACTAGAAAAATCAGTAAAAACTTAATGGGTAAAACTAATGTATGATATTTTTTTATGAATGATTATATAACGTCATGTTTTTTTTTTTTTTTACAAAAAGAAGGATTAAACCATAACTAAACTATGCGGGATCAAGACATTTCAGAATAATCATCATGGAGTAACAAGAGGACTTCATTTGGCTGTTATATAAAAAAAATACCTACTCAACGGTCTTGAGAACGCCATTAAAGTTAAACCATTAGCTATCTTGTTGCCCTCTTTGAAAGAATGAGTAACTTTAACCATCCAGGAAAATTGTAATAGCTTCTTAATAGCACATGCCACAGTTGAGCAATGCTGATCAGCTACATTTTCTTGAATCACTTGGATAGCTTTAGTATTATCCGATATAAAAATCACTCGTTTCAGCCTGAGACCTTCCAATGCACTCCAAAATTCAGCATTAATAACTGAATAGCAGCCAATATCCCTTAAGAAACCAGCAATCTACCTCCTATGCTGGTCACAGATTACTCCACCTGTAAAAGCATTGCCAAATCTTATGTCATAAATATGAATGTCATTTATTTGAATTAAATAGTTGTAGTTGGCTAGTTCATTATGCTGTAAATAGACTTTTCATACTGCAACAATGAGTATTGCTGTTACTACTTTTTGGGATAAGGTGATTATTGATTGCTCTGCTTGCATCTTAATTGACAAAATTATGTTCTAAATTAATTATTGATTGTCTTTAAAAATAGAATTGGCGATGCATTTCATTTATTTATTTATTCGACTTTAACAACGTGTTTAAAAACTTTGATATTAATTATGATGATCTTGAATTAAATAAGAAATTAATGAAAAATAGTAGCCACTACTGAGTAGAATAAGTATCATGAAATGGAAGAGACTGCACCGATCATGAAATTAATTTCACTAAATAGATTCAAATTATAGCAGCAACCAAATTGGTGTCCACGCATTTCTTTGTAAAAGCGTGTTCAAATTCAACATCACAGACCTATATGATTCCACACGTAATGAATAAATTGACCAACAACCTCAAAGTTTCTATTTATGATCTATCATGTAAACATAGGGGAAGACTTAACAAGAAAAGTTTGTCAAGTTGCCAGAAAAGGAAAAGAATTGAGATGGCGGAGATAGCTGTGGGCATAGTAATTGATAGATTAATTTCATTCCTTGGAGTTGGTGCGGAGGTGAAACTGTTTGGACGGCTTAAGAAAGAAGTTGAAGACATCCGGATCGAGCTCGACTATATTGCTTGTTTCCTTAGACAAACAGATTAGACAAACAGATCCAATGGTTGATAAAGAGGATTCCAATGGTGGCTTCAAACTATGGGCGCAACATGTAAGGGAGGTGGCTTTTCAGATAGAAGATGTTATGGATGAATACAAGCTTTATCATGTTCCAGTTGCACAACATCAGCAGCAGCAAGGTTTAATGGCTTCCCTGAGCAGAATAGCTCATATGGTCCAGACTGTGAAAAGGCAACTCCGGGCAGCATCAAAGATCGGAGATATCAAAACATCTGTTAATGAAATCAAGGAAAGAAGTGAAAGATACGGGTTCAACACCCTGCAACGTGTTCCAGGTGAGAACTATAATGAGCCGATTGACCCTCCAATGGGACTTCATTTTGTCGACAGTGAAGCAATCGTGGGCATTGATTCTTCTCAACAAGAGTTGGCCCGTAGATTGGCAGATGCAGAGCTGAAACGCACAATTGTTTCAGTGGTGGGGATGGGAGGGGTAGGGAAGACGACCCTTGTTAAGAAAGCTTTTGATGATGAAATCATGGTGGGACAGTTTGACTGCCATGCTTGGATCACCGTCTCTCAATCATACAGAGTGGAGGTGTTGCTAAGGACCATGATGAAGCAGATGTATGAGTCTCGAAAGCAGTCCCCACCTGTTAGGGTCGACACAATGGATGGTGTAGAATTGATAAGCATATGCAGAGACTATCTATATGATAAAAGGTACATCGTGGTGTTTGATGATGTATGGAACGAAGATTTTTGGCGACATATAGAACATGCTTTATTGGATAACAACAAAGGAAGCAAAATTTTAATAACAAGAAGTATGAACACTGCTGAGTTTTGCAAGAAATCTTCACTAGTTCATGTCCATAATTTGGAACCTCTTCCACTAGAACAGGCACAGGAGCTCTTACGCAGAACTGCTTTTCAGTATGATGAAGATAAACAATGCCCTGAAGAGTTGAATGGTTTAACTTTTGAATTAGTCAAAAGATGTGAAGGACTTCCCCTTGCAGTTGTGGCCATTGGTGGACTTTTGGCAACCAAAGGCAAGGATGTTGGTCAATGGAAACGCTTACTTGATAGCCTTAGTGCTGAGCTAGACAGTAGTCCACATCTTTCATATGTAAAACAGATACTTTCTTTTAGTTATTATGATCTGCCTTACCATCTCAAGGGTTGTTTCTTGTTCATGGGCATGTTTCCTGAAGATTATCCCATAAGTTGCAAGAGACTGATTCGTATGTGGATCGCAGAGGGGTTCGTAAAAGGGAAACACGGTATGACATTAGAAGAATTTGCGATGACGTACCTATCCGAATTGATTAACAGAAGCTTGGTTCAAGTATCAGTAATTGATTCTATTGGCGATGTCAGAAACTGCCAGCTCCATGGTTTGATGCGTGAAGTTGTTGTTTCCAAGTCCAAAGAACTGCGTTTCATTCAAACATGTCCAGAAAATTTGTCCAACCATGATCGTGTAGCTCGACATCTTTCCATCTGCAACAAATCAAACAATTTCCCAATGGTTGTTGGTAATTATCAAACTCATTCAGCAATTTTCTTTGACATAGAAGAGTTACCTAAATCTTTCTGCTTCTTACTGTTCACAAAGTTCAAATTGTTGAAAGAACTGGACTTTGAAGGAGTCCCATTGACTTATATTCCAGAGGAACTGGGAAATCTGTTCAATTTGAAATACTTGAGCATAAGGGACACAAAGGTGAAAAAGCTCCCAAGATCTATAGGTAAATTGCATAAGCTTCAAACTTTGGATCTAAAACGTTCTTTTGTAAGCGAGTTACCAGTTGAAATCAACATGCTCTTCAATCTTCAATATCTTGTAGCTTACTACAAAGATAAACAAAGCATCAACGGTATCAATAGTCTAAAAGGGATGAAGTTATATTCCAACTTTGGGAGCTTAGAGTCCTTAGAAAAGCTGTATGAGGTGGACTTGGACGCCTACAGTGGTGGTAACTTCTTTCGCGAGTTAGCAAGATTGAAGCAGTTGAGAAAACTATGCATCACTAAACTAAAATCAGAAAATGGGAATGCTTTATGTGATGCAATACAGCAGATGATCCACCTTCAGTCATTGAGAATTTCTTCTATAAAAGAGGAAGAGCTTCTTCACCTACATACAATGTCATCCCCTCCGGTTTTTCTCCGTTGCCTCAGGCTACTAGGAATATTAATGAAGTTACCTGGTTGGATTTATGAACTGAGGAACCTCACTAAACTTACCTTAGAATGGTCAAGAATATCAGATGATTCACTTCAAATCCTTGGTGTTCTACCAAATTTACTCTTCTTTTGGATTTTCGAGGGATACAGAGGAGCTCAACTGCATTTTAACAAGAATCACTTTAAGAAACTCAAGGACTTGAGGCTTTGCTGGTTAAATGATTTAAAGAGACTGATAATAGATGAAGGATCATTAACACTTGTAGAACATCTAGAACTTGGACCTAGCCCCCAATTGGAGGAGTTGCCTGCTACCATTTCTCATCTAAAATGTCTGAAGACTCTATTATTTAACAATATGCCCATGGAGTCGGTTCAAAAATTGTTGCCTAATGGAGGCTCTGATCATTGGAAAGTCAGGCATATTCCAAATATCTATTTCCTTTACTTCACAGTTAAAGGAGCACAGCATGAAACCTACAAGCTTGGTGATTCACGCTTGTTAGAATTCCTTAGTTGAAGCACTTGGATGGATCTCCTTCCATGTCTTAAAATTCCGATGTTGGTATTGCGTCAGACACAGTTGAGTGGCCAATACAGAGGTATGTTCAATCTTTTTCTAAGTCTTAACATGCATTTGAGTGGTCCTTAGAGGATCATATCTCCATAACCATATTATTTCGAGAAAAATGAGTGAGAGCAACATAGATTTTACATTGTTCTGATTTGCTATTTCATTTATTTTATGTTTTAATTTGGATGATTTTACTTGTAGGACAGGGCAGGGACTCAAATGGTTTTCAGATGGATCAATTCAACTGAATGTAGAATAACCATATAGGAAGAGACTAAATTTGAATCTACCAGTCTAATGGTTATAATTACTTACCAGATCAATGTGGTTGATTAATGTATGTTGCCTTCCCGGCCCCCAATCTCATAAATAGCTCCTTGTACCTTATGTCGTTTTTGCTTGTTATATTATACTCATTGTTTCACTTCACGTCAATAGCTTCCACCTCAAAATCTAGAAAATATCATCTTACATGCAATGGTAAATTACAGGTTGCGTACATGGAAGACAGTTTTCCAACTAAAAAGGTAATAAGGTAAGCAACGAAGTATATAAAAAAGGACTAAATGAGAGGAAATAAATAAATGAACTAAAGAGGATTAAGCCTTTAAAATACAATGAACTACAAGAAGTACATTCAGAAGTTGCAATCAACAAAGCTATGTTACCTGGACTCTTTAATTTCCTAAAGTACCTATTTGGACATAGGAGCGTGGTATGATCCTCCAAACATATTAAAGACTTCAAAAAAAAAATGCATACTCATATCACACACATACAATACTCAAGCCAAATTTAGGTAACAGAGCTCCATAGGAAGAACGTGTGGAGTTTCTTAATCTATCATACAAACAGGGGCAACTGAAGCAACTTGAAATTCCAATAAACCAAATACATAGAGCAACTAAAACATCAAGTTCCAATGAACCGAACATCCATATACGCAAGAAAAAGCATAGCCAACAAAAGAGGGAGAATCCATATCAAACTTCATGCAAACTGAAAAAACAAAAGACAAAAAACTATCAAATTTACAATGAAAGCGCATAAAGAGAGGACTGTGAAAGAGTTAATAGCCAAAAAGTTAAAGAGAAAGTGATTCAAGGCAGAAAAATTGAAACTCGAAGCTACTGCCTCAGTCAGTATCATACATCTACAGCTTAATTGAAATTGATTTCAGCTTCCATTATTACCCATTTTATTCTTGCCATAAGAGATTGAAGCAGAAAAAGGCTTAAACCAGAGTCAGCAAATTTCAACATCTCACCTTTGATTTTATTAAACTATTGAGCCCGAAAAGAAACATTGTTCAGGAACTGATAACAAAAAGCATTGTAGTTTGTAGCAATGCATTCATAACTGCAATAAATAGAAGAGTTACAATATTAAAACTAACAAAAAGGAAGAGTAGGCTATAGTTTAACCGGTGATCATTGTGCCAGCGCCCTCATCGGTCATAATCTCATGAAGCAACGAGTGCTCAACACGACCGTCAATAATGCTAGCAGTGGTGACCCCTTGATCAAGCGATCGAATACAACAATTCACTTTGGGAATCATTCCACCGCCTACCTTCCCTTCCTCAATCATTTTCTTCACTCCCTTTATATCAATCTCTTTCACCAAGCTTCCAGGGTCCTCTCGGTTTCTGAGAATCCCTGCGACGTCGGTCAACAGAATCAGTTTCTCTGCCCCCAATGCCGCCGCCACCTCACCAGCTACCGTGTCTGCATTGATGTTGTAAGGCTGACCATACTCATCCGCCGCCACTGAAGCAATCACCGGGATGCTTCCGTTGTCCACGATCGTTTGGAGGACTGTGGGCTCCACTCTCGCAACTTCTCCGACAAACCCCAACTGTGCAGCGTTTGGGCTGGGCCGGGCAACTAAAAGGCGGCCGTCCATGCCAGAAAGGCCCACAGCGGTGGCTCCAGCGTAATTGATACGAGAAACCAGGTCTTTGTTAACTTTTCCAACAAGGACCATAGAAACAACTTCCATGGTCCTGGCGTCGGTTACACGGAGCCCATCGCGGAACTGAGCGGGGATATTGAGCTGATTGAGAAGGACGTTGATTTCAGGACCACCGCCATGGACGAGGACGGGACGGAGGCCAACGCAGGAGAGGAGGACGAGGTCCCTGACAACAGAGGCCTTGAGCTCCGTAGATTTCATGGCGGCGCCTCCATATTTGACGACAATGGTTTTTCCCCTAAATTTCTGAATGTAGGGGAGTGATTCAGAGAGGATTCGGACTCGAAGTTGAAGATCGGAATTGGTGAGAGAGGGAAGAGGCGGGTCATTGAGGGCGGTGGAGGAGGGTGAAGAAGCTCTAATGGAAAGACGAAGGCGACGAGAATTGGGGGTTAATGGGGGTTTGGAGAATCTGAAGTTGAGGTTTAGGGTTTCTGCTTTTGATTTTGTCTTTGCTAGGGAGAGAAATGAAAGGGGGTCCTGTAAAGAGCAAAAATGGAGAGATTTGCCGGTGGCTGTTGCCCCCATTTTTCTATCTTCCTTTCCTCTTCTCCTCTTCTGCTTTGGCTCTGGCTTAGGAGGAGCAAATGGTGCACCCACTCAGGAGTGTAGGCAAATTATTACATTCTATTTTCAAAAGAATTTATAATAATTAAAAAGATAAAATAAGAAACTAAAATGAAATTTTATTAAAATCCAACAATTAAAATTAGCAAAATCAAACAGTGTGATATTATCCTTCATCTTTATTATTATATTAAAAAAAATGATAAAATGTATGTTAAAACAGGATAATATCATTTTTTTGGACGAAAGACTTCAATGATAACTTTATTTTCGATCTCAACCATATTGACACAATTATCATACTTAACCATTTTGTCCTTTTCTTTCTTATCAAACAATTAAAAAGGTCACATTAATTATATATATATATATATATATATTATTGAATTTTAAATTATTATTAGAAAATATTGTTAAGAATCGGAAAAATAGATTTAATATAAAATTTAATAAATCATTATTTTTTATATGTAGAATTGTACTTGAATCTATTATTGAAGATTGCCTAGAAAGTTTTGATCTTTCAAGAAAATAGTTTTTTTTATAGTATATCTCTCGAATGGGGATGGAAAAGATATATGAGATAACTCTATTTCTTGGGAACCACTATCTCTTGAAATAATTGATTATTAAATTAGTTTTGAGTATTTATAATTTGACCCATCATCAAGTTATAAATACAACTTACAACTTATGATATCTACACATTATTTTCGTGACACTTTGATACCTATGACACTTATAACATAATTGGTCACTTAATTTTGATCATATTTTATAATAGCATTATACGTTATACATATGTGCCCATAATTGGGGATTTTAATCCAACAATCTCTCACTTGGGCAACATATGTTTCCTGATAAATGTACAACTTTATGGGCTCAAAATTTGCTATAATATAACATGTATTCTATAACAGTCTTGTCCATCAACTATATCCATATAGGATCAAATCAATCTTTGTCATATTAATCATGACTAAACTCATCAATAGTCACATATACAAATATAGTCAAATGACATGGATCAATCATAGATGTGTAGCATGGAAATTACATGCAATGTGAACCAAACATGCCTATTTCCAACTGGTCCTCCTTAAACTTAAGCGAGGTCAATATCAAACTAAGTGAATAAACTAAATACGTCATTTCTGATCAGAAAATAACCAAATACATAAATGTCTGAAAACAAACATAAAGCAAATAGAACACAAACTCTCACTAAACCATGATGCCCTCAAATAATATAACATGTTAGGGAATGTGCCCGTCTTGTAGTAAACATGTAACTGTTTTCTATTTATTTGAACAATGAATAAATAAATACATTTAATTTACATTCCACTATTATGTCTTTTGTATTTTCCGTCTTTTATATTTTGCATACATAGCGAAATTATAACAAGCAAATGTTAGCTCACTGATTGTTTAAAGTTCAAATTGAAGATAAGTGACATTGAAAATAACGTTTACATTGCGAGAAAGACAACTTACTTCAGTAGATAATCTAAATGAGTCTGTAATCCCGTAAAAGAATCAAAGTGAGTATTTGATTCAAATACTGAGAAGGATTATTATATCATCTACAATTCCAATTTGGGAGATGGCTAGTCTTGGCTATAGAAATAGTTGACTCCACGAGTAGAGACATAGATGTATTCATTGGTAGAATGATACATTGGACTGGACTCAAGATGAATTAATTCTGAATCCGTTTGTGAATTAATTCACTTGTGACATTCATGGTGTGATTTACCTAAATCCTGAGTTAGTCATTGACTATGCATATGCAACTCATGTGCTTTAATATAAGTGGAGGCTTATGCTCTAAAGATGATCGAGCCCATAGTCAATGTGTTGGGTACATGATTTGTGTATGGCATGCTTTACTAGAAACAGTGAAATTTATAGCTCAATTAAAGAGTTAATGATATCCTTTTATTGACATTGTTTGGATTGATAAATATGGAACGTGGCCACGGGTCACTAGTTCTCGAACGAGCAATTTATCACAGTCATTTGTTGACAGTGATCATATTAATCATTAAAAAGACACAATGGTGACAATGAGATAAAATAGGATTGTATTGAGTGAACGGATTTAACTCAAAGGAATCAATGATATCATATGAGGGTAACACACATATGACAAGGTCATTGGATAAAGTTGTTGGATGAATTGCTTTCACAAACAATATACAATAAGGAGTTTTCAATCATGGTACTTCTTGTGGACTAACTCCATGATTAATTAATTGCGAATTATCGGAACGATGCTTTTGGATATAATTGCAATCACTAGAGCATAATTGTATATGTCTGATTGGTCCCTCCGCTAGCTCAACAAAAACTCGATTGAACTGCATTTGAATCAAAAGTAAATTTTACAACTTTGGGAATAATTTAATTTAGTTGATTTATTCGATGTGGAAATAAATTAGGTGGTCGTAAGAATTGTTCAACTAGAGAATTTGATTAAAGAATTATCTTGAAAAATTAATTTGGAAAATCTAAGTGATTTTTGAAAAAATTAATTTTGATCAAGTACAATTAAATTAATCAAATCAATTAAAATTAATTTGATATTTTTGAAAATTAAGTTTCAAGTCAAACAATTGAATCAATGGGTAATTGAACTTGAAAATTAGACCTGAGATCGTAAATTGGGCCCAGGAGCCTAAAATCGAGACCAAGACCCAAAAACTGGTCAAACTGAACCCGGTATGTTAAACTGGGCCGACGATCCAACCAGTGGCTAGATTGGACCGGCAGGTCGTCATTGACCTAGACCGAACCAACAGCAGCCAAACCGGCTCAGGGTGCTGTAAGGATGTCGCACCTGCATCACCGGGCACGGCGCTGCCATTGGCTGCGACAACAGTGCCTCGATGGCCAATGGCAATTGATTGTCAATGGTTGAGTAGTGGAAGAGTTACACTTCTATTAGAACTCTACCAGAGAATTTGATTTTAGATTAATTATTCCAAAAATAATATTATTTTAATAGTTTAATATTAAATTAAATTAAATACTTATCTTAATAATATTTTTTAATTTAATATTAAAGTAATTATCTTAATATTAAATTTAATTTAATATTTATCTTGTAGATAATCATTCTATTATTTTAATAAGATTTAATATTAAATTTAATCTAATATTTATCTTGATAAATATTAAATAATATTTATCTTAATAAATATTAGATTAATTTAATATTAAAGTGATTAAGTTTAATCATAGTTGAATTCTCTAAACTCTTCCTATATAAAGAGAGCCATGGGTCATTATTTTTTGAAGAGATTATTCCAAAAAATTTCTAGAGATATTTTTTAGATTTACAACTTGACGCAAAAGTTTAGAGAAATTGCAAAATTAACCACTGTTAATTTTTGTGAAAAATTTTCTAATTCGAAGCAAACCCACACTTAGTAGACGTGAGCTTGAGGATAGCGGAGAAGTTTACTCGGTCGAAGCGCTCATTCTAGACGAATCGAAAAGGTACAATTTTTATTAAGTATTTATTACTTTAGATATCACAACCAAGATCTTATTTTGGAAAATTTTTAAAAATCTGATTTTTCCCTAAATTTATTTTCCACTACGTTTTCTAAACTCGTTTTTCCAACATAACACTCATATAAGCAGTGTACTCATGAAAGAACTTGAGTGGTAAACCTTTTGTGAGCGGATCGTCTATCATAGAGTTTGTCCCAATGCGCTCTATGGATATTTGTCCACTTTGCACTCTCTCTTTCACAACTCGGAACTTTATGTCAATATGTTTTGACTTAGTTGAGTTCCTGTTGTTGTTGGAATATAGTACCGCTGACTTACTGACTTATTGTCACAAAATAATTTGAGTGGTCTTTCTACATTCTCCAAAATGCCCAGCCTAGTGACAAAGTTTTGCAACCATATTCCATGGTTTGATACCTCATAACATTCTAAAATCTGCTGCCATAATGGAAGAAGCTACAAGTGTCTACTTGACACTTTTCCAATATATAGCTCCTCCAGCTAACAGGTAAATATAGTCTGATGTAAATTTCTTACTATCTTGACACCCAGCAAAATTAGAACCAGAATACCCTACGACTTCCAAATGATTTGATCTCTTGTAAGTGAGCATGTAATCTTTTATTCTCTGAAGATACTTCATAACCCTCTTGGCTACTATCCAATGGTCTATACCAATGTTGCTTAAATGTCTACCTAACATCCCAACAATGTACGCAATATCTAGACACGTACATACTTGAGTATACATTAGACTCCCAACAACTAATGCATAGGGCATCTTTTGCATTTCCTTAATTTCAAGGTTACTTTATCTCTTTTAGAAACATTGGTGCCATCTAGTCTGTAATCATGCATGCCAAACTTTTTGAGTACTTTATCAATATAGCTCTTTTGGGACAATCCAAAAATACCACAAGATCGGTCTCAATGTATCTAAATTCTTAAAACAAAAGAGGCATCCCAAGATCTTTCATCTCAAAATGCTTAGATAAAAAACCTCTTAGTTCTATGCAATAACCCTATATCATTAGTGGCAAGCAAAATGTCATCGACATATAGAACTAGGAATACATGAATATATACTTACTCCCACTGAATTTGTTATACACATGATCATCAGTAATATTCATTTCAGAACCGAATAAGATAATTACTTGATTAAACTTGTGGTACCATTGACGGGAAGCTTGTTTGAGTCCATAGATGGATTTTTTTTAATTTCCAAACCATATTTTTTAGGTCTCTGGACTCAAAGTTTTTTGGTTGCACCTTATAAATTGTTTCTTCAATGTCGTCATTAAGAAACGTAGTCTTAATATATATCTGATGTAATTATTTATACTTTCGAAATCTTCCCCCTACCACTGCTAAGCATTCAAGTTTACTTATTGCCTTTACTACCCTTCTTTCTTTCCCTTTTTATACTTCCGAGATACCTATCACCCATTCTGCATTTATCCGCCAACTTGAACTTATCCACAATACATAAACTATTTATAACATAAGAAGCTAAGCTAGACAAAAGTATCAAGTATATGGGGCCTATTTTTCAATTTCCAATGTCTATAGGACCGACTAAACTGTACTCTGATACTACTAAAATGAAACCCCGCGTACCCAATCCTTTCGCCTGGTCTAATACTAGATGTCACAATTAAAACCCATCCAGTATGCAGTACAATAAACTTAACTAGCCAATTTTATTTGATAGATAAATAAAATCTTTTTACTATTTAAACACATCAACTAAAGAAACATTTACAAATACTTCAATGTAATTATCTATTAAAAATAATCTAATAGTCACCATATGATTTGTTGCTTAATTGTTCACTATGAAGATTTACTTCAACTTTATTATATAACAATTTAATTATACATGACGTATATCAACTCAAGTTCTATTAATATTTCAAAACCTCAAGCAGAGCCTCTAAGGATGCCCCCTATATGCACGATACCACAACCTGCATATCCTCTTGGACTCCGCAAGGTCTGACTTGGTCCCTTCAATGCTTTCCATACATTCCTTAGTATTGCATTCAAGGCAAACCACTCATAAGTTCATGCGAACTTAGTGAGGTTCCATATGTTCATCACTACATAAAATAATCAATAAAAAGAATTCATGTATGTAATTAAAACTCTCTATTTTTCATTTAGACTTTAGCATTTGTTGTTCTGTTTGATGCTTATACGTTTTCCCTCTACAACTTCTAACAGACACTTTACAACAATACAACTTCTTAATGGATACTTCTTGGCGATTCATACCATAGTCTCAAGCTTCATCTCAAATTTTTTATTCTTCTTGCTTGATATTCTATCAGGTATTTCATCTTTTGGATAGATGTTTATATATATACCCACCTAGATAACTTAACGAATTACTATATATTACAGTGAGAGGGTAGATTCTTTCATTATCTTTACCCTAATGAAAATCTTGATGTAGGTATACGATCTTGTTATCTCTTCACTTATTTACTGCCACTTCGGCAGATATTAGTACAGTTGAAAAATCCTATGAATGCTTGACCTCATCAGTAGGTAGTTTAAGCCTAAAATCTGGTAGACCATCGGTAATAAACCCCTTCTATAGATAGCCATATGAGATAGTCCTTACAGCATTACAATCTAAGATAATCCTAGCAGACTTCTCTTTACTTCAATAATACATGACAGACTTCTAAAACAGATAGTATGGACATCCCACAAGATAGTCCATGGTGGACTTCCCTTTACTTCGATAATACACGGTAGACTTCTAGAACAAATAGTCCCTATGGACATCCCACAAGATAGTCCATGGCGGACTTTCTAAATATGATAATCCTGACAAATATTCCAAACTACCAAATAGTCTCCTTGGACCTTTCCATCTAAATTAGGTTTTGATAGCACTTCAATTCATTTGGTAGTCCTCATGGACAGTCCTATCTTTCGAAAAATATTTGACTAACTTTACTAAATAAGATAGTCCTCAACTGACCTTCTATTTAAGATAGTCCTTTCTGGTGAACCCTGAATGGTGGATACTGTAACACCTCAAACCCGGCCTGAACGTTATAGTCGAATCCGGCGATGTCACATTGAAGTGTTTTTTGTAAAAAGTGATCTCGTTTGAAAAGCTCAATCTTTATTTAGCCTCTTTGTGTGATCTAAAAAATGATTTTAAAACTTGCGTCATCATCAAAAAGTATTTACTTTAAAACGTTATTAATTTCAAAATCTTGTTTATAGCGGAAGCTTTTTAAAACAGTTGCGTACTTGCATTTTACTTTGTAAAAACGTTGTTTTTTTTAATACTCGAGTTCCTAATACTAGCAGTTATAACCAAAGCAAACTAAAACCCCAAATTAAAAATAAAATCCAAAGAGGCCTTATTACATCAAAAATACCCAAAATAAAATTATTTATAATTTAAAAATCAAATAAAAAAGTACATGTAGTTGTGTGGCCACCCTCGAGTCCCTCGCAGCATCGATCCTTTAAGATTGGGGATTACCTATACAGTTAAACAGATGGGTGAGTTTACAAAAACTTAGTGTATAATCCCATATAAGCAAACAGTCAAAGAACAAATACAGTCTGGGCCTAAGCCCTTTTTAGTATCAGTGACAATATTAGTTTAGGCTTTAGCCCATCTCAATACAAAAACAATCGTGTGTTCGGGCCTTGGCCCATTACAGTAATAGTGATAGTGCAGTAACAGTAAACAATATGCAAGTCCTACCCATCCAGTCTTTACACTTCATCTCCGTCCAGCCCTACGCTCCATGTGGGGATACAATCAACCCACTCATCCCTACACTCCAAGTAATATTGGTTGCGGCACTAACCAGTATTTGCAGCGAAGCTGCCAGTATAATAGGCTTAGGGCCTTCAGTGGTTTGCAGCAGAGCTACCAATATAATACACTTCCTCCAATTATATATAAATCCATCCCCATGCAATGTGTCATGTCATATCATAATATTATACATCTACTCAGTATAGTTACAAATAGCATGCTAAAATATAAACACACATCACATAGGGGAAAAACAGTCATCTTACCATATAAGGGCAAAATAGTCATTTTACCACATAAGGTCATTCTACTACATAAGGGCAAAACAATTATTTTACCACAAAGGGCAAAATAGTAATTTTATCACACAAGGGTAATACGATCATTTTACCACAAAGGGGGTCTAAGTACACTTACCGACCCAACAGTAGGTTTACAGTCGTCTCAGGCAGCCCGTACAACCTTAACAGTCATATACTGAAAATAGGCCTACGGCCAATATTGCTGGCCCGTGTAAGCCCACACGCCCGTGTGGCCCACAAAGCCCAGAGATGGCCTTGGAAGTGTAGATTACACAGCTTAGCCCAAAGTTCTCCATACTTTTATGTGGTTTACTCGTGTGGGGCCCGCAGACTCGTGGAGCCCACACGGCCCATTTCGGCCTAATGTGGCCCAAAACGGCCTAAGCCCATGAAATTGCTCATGGTGGCTTCTACGATCAAACGCCCATGTTTATGCATTCGGATTACCACACGAGCGAGTTCACGCTCGTGTAGCATCAAAGATTACATTTTTTGACTTATTGTCGATCTATAGTTTGGGCAGTGTTTACACACACCTTGCTTTTATTTGTCGAAAGAAGAGAATGCCCACACTTCTGAATCCTAGACTTAAATAACAATCTTCAGTTACACACTTAATCTAGTACCTAACCGCGTATACACCATAATCCTAATCATTAAACTCACACAACAACATACCTTCGAACCAGCCATGAGGAGAGATCCGTCCATTCTCTGCCAACTAAGGACCTTTTCCTTCTCCTTTGAAAGTTCCTATGCACCAATCGAACATGGGTAAACACTTAATCAACCGGTATTAAATAACACTATACTAATACACTAAAACATTCAATCGATACCCCTTACCTTCACTAAATCAACCAAACGTAAAGCCGAACACTAGCAGTTACCCTAAAAATTGACAGAGAACAAAGGGAGAGGAGAGATGCAGTAAATAGTCAAGGTTGTAAGATGAATGGATAACAAGAAAAAAGTGTTGAGAAAGAGAGGAGAAAAGAAAAGTGCATTCCGTAAGAAAATAAAAGGAGAAGAGATGACAAGGGAAACGATTGGAGAGGGAAAAAGAGCAAAGAAGGGAAGAGAAGTATTCGGCCAAACAACAAACCGAATGAGGGAGGAAGAAGATGGAATAGTAGGTCAAGAAGGAAACCAAAAGAAGAACTTGTCAAATCCCGAAAGTGTTAAGAGGGAAACCAGTGAGGGTTCGGCCAAAGAGAGCAGGAAATTTCTCTCAAGAGAAAAGAAGTAATTGTAAAAATCAAATATGCAAATCAGCAAGATACCCGAGAGGGACCCCAACAGTATTCGGCCATTAGACAAAAAGATAACATCCAGAGCAATCAAAAATCAAAAGTTAGTGAGAAAACCCACATTAGCCAAACTTCTTGAGTGCCCACAAACTCAAATCTGTAACAGTCCGATTTAGACCCTAGTCAAAATAATGGTTTCAGGACCACGAATCTGAGTTCGAAAAATATTTTAATATTATTTTCTATGTCTGTGATATGTGAATTTATATCTGTGAAGTTTCTGTGATTTAATTTGTTTGTTTCTGTGCTTAATTATGAAAAAAAGACTTAATCGCAGAGAATGCAAAAGGAGCCTTCTATTTGATTAAGTGCCTAATTGATTTGTCTTGTTAAATATGAGGTCTTTAAGATGCAATTAGACCATTTTTATATGGTATGGACAATTATGGACATTAGTGGATGGAAATTAATGTTTTATTAACAAGGCTAAAATGGTAAAAAGTATATTTTAGGTCTTTGAGACCTCAATGGTGAATGAATTGTTGATTTGCTTATGCTTTGATATTATGTGATATATGTGATTCTGTATTGATCTGTAATACTCTGTCTGTCTGGTAATGACCTTACCTATTCTGGCGACGGTTACGGGATACGAGTGTTACATTTTATTGGTATCAGAGCTATAGTTTAGTCAATTCTAGGACTATCATAGCGTATGTGAGTCTAGCTATACATGCCATATATCTGAAACTGCGACAGTGTGATGAATTCTAATATTAAAATGTGCTTTTATATAGCAATGGATCCCAATAGAGCCGTAGCTGACGATGTTGAAAGTAATACGCCTGCTCTCGTATAAGGGACTGTGCAAGATGATTCTCAACCGGCTACGAGTAGCCGTGATGGTAAGGCTAAGCAAGCCTTCTATCAGATGATAAATGATTGGTTCACTTAGTATATTAGAACCAATCCGGCTGTACAATAACCTCCACCCCCGATTAATTCTTCTCAAATTCTGATTATGCCCTCAGTGAACCCGGTTCAATTAAGTATACCACCAGTTGATAAGATTAGAAAGTATGGGGCTGAAGAGTTCCAAGCTACAACGAATGATGATGCTGAAAGAGCCGAATTCTGGTTAGAGAATATAATTCGAGTGTTTGATGAAATGTCTCTGAATCCTGAGGAATGTATAACATGTGATGTTTCACTTCTGAGAGATACGGTGTACCATTAGTGGAAAACTTTAATAATAAGATTAGAAAGTATGGGGCTGAAGAGTTCCAAGCTACAACGAATGATGATGCTGAAAGAGCTGAATTTTGGTTAGAGAATATAATTCGAGTGTTTGATGAAATGTCTCTGAATCCTAAGGAATGTATAAGATGTGCTATTTCACTTCTGAGAGATACGGCGTACCATTAGTGGAAAACTTTAATATCTGTGGTTCCGAGTGAGCGGGTTACTTGGGATTTCTTCAAAGCTGAATTTCGGAAGAAATACATTAGTTAGAGATCCATCGATTAGAAATGAAAAGAGTTTCTCGAGCTTAAACAAGGTCGTATGTCTGTTACTGAATATGAACGTGAATTTGTGATATTGAGCCAGTATGCTCGGGAATATGTATCAAATGAAGCAATAATGTTCAAAAGGTTTGAAGATGGACTAAACGAAGATATCCGTCTGTTAGTTGGGATATTAGAGATTAAAGAAATGGTAATGCTCGTTAAGCGAGCTTATAAAGCTGAAGAATTAAGTAAAGAGAAAAGAAAAGCTGATTCTGAAGCTAGAGATGTTAGAAAGAGATCTTCAAGTAGATCATTTCAGTCTGGGTCAAAGAAATTCCGAGATGATAGTAGCCGTTCAAAGGCTGATGTAAGACATTCAAACTGAGATCGAGCTAGATCGCATTCGAATTCCAGAGCTCCTGCTACTTCTGTTGCAAGTGTTAGGAATGTCCGATCTAAGAAACCTGAATGTAAACACTGTGGTAAAAGACATCCAGGAAATTGTAGATTGAATGACCGAGCCTATTTTCGATGTGGATCTCTGAACCATTTTGTAAGAGATTATTCTGAACCTGCTGAGCAAGAGAATGTACAGAATCCGAGATCGAGTAACACCTTAGCTAAAGGTAGACCATCTAGAAATACGAGAAATGCAAGTGGTGGTCAAAGAGCTACTAGGGATACTGCTGTTAGATCTAAGGCTAGAGCACTTACCAGAGCTTATGCTATCTAAGCTCGTGAGAAAGCCTCGTTACCAGACGTGATTACTGGTACTTTTACTCTTTATGATACTCTTGTGATTGCATTGATAGACCTTGGATCAACACATTCTTATATCTGTATGAATTTAATGCATAGTAAGACTTTGCCTGTAGAGTCTACTAAATTCGTAATTAGAGTATCGAACCTCTTAGGAAAAAGTGTCTTGGTTGATAAAGTCTGCAAGAATTGTCCGTTATTAATTCGAGATATTTGTTTTCCTGCTGATCTGATGCTTTCTCCTTTTGACGAATTTGATATAATTCTGGGAATAGACTGGTTAACTTTGCACGATGCTATTGTGAATTGTAAACGAAAATTCATTGATTTAAGGTGTAAGAATATTGAGATAATTCAAATTAAGTCTACTGATCTGAATGGACTACCAGTTGTGGTATCTGCAATGAAAGCATGGAAATATGTGAAGAAAGGTTGTGAGGCCTACTTAGCTTATGTGTTGGACTCGAAAGTGAATGATAAGAAAGTCGAATCAGTGCCTGTTGTCTGTGAATTTTCTGATGTGTTTCCTGAAGAACTTCCGAGATTACCTCTAGTTAGAGAGGTAGAATTTGGCATTGAATTGGTACCTGGTATAACTCCGATTTCGATAGCTCCGTATAGAATGGCTCTGACTGAACTAATAGAACTAAAGTCTCAGTTGCAAGAATTAACTGATCGAGGGTTTCTAGACCGAGTTTCTCACCTTGGGGTACTCCGGTTCTATTTGTGGAAAAGAAGGATGGCATAATGAGAATGTGTATTGATTACCGTCAGCTTAACAAAGTGACTATAAAGAACAAATATCCTCTACCCAGAATTGATGACTTATTCGATCAGTTGAAAGGTGCTACTGTGTTTTCAAATATAGATCTGAGATCGGGTTACTACCAGTTGCGAGTAAAGGACTCTGACATTTTGAAAATTACTTTCAGAATGAGGTACGGTCACTATGAATTTTTAGTTTTGCCTTTTGGATTAACGAATGCACCTGCTATCTTTATGGATTTGATAAATAAAATATTCAGACCGTATTTAGATCAATTTGTTGTGGTATTCATTGATGACATATTGATTTATTCACGTGATGAATCTGAACATGCCGAGCATTTGAGAATAGTGTTAAAGACACTGCGAGATAAACAGTTGTATGAAAAGTTTAGTAAATGTGAGTTTTGGCTATGAGAAGTTAGTTTTCTGGGTCATATTGTATCAGCCTCCAGTATCCGAGTTGATCCGAGAAAAATTTTAGCTATTTTGGATTGGAAACCTCCGAAGAATATCTCTAAAGTCCGTAGTTTTCTGGGACTTACAGGTTATTATAGAAGATTTGTGAAAGGTTTTTCGATGATTGCGACTTCGTTGACAAAATTACTCCAAAAATATGTGAAGTTTGATTGGTCTGAAAAATGTCAAAACAGTTTTGATCAATTGAAAGCTTTGTTGACTAAAGCTCTGGTTTTAGTACAACCTGAATCGGGTAAAGAATTTGTAATTTACAGTGATGCTTCGTTGATTGGTCTGGGATGTGTTCTAATGCAAGAAGGAAAAGTTATTGCTTATGCTTCGAGACAGTTAAAGTCGCATGAAAAGAACTATCCAACACACAATATTGAGTTAACTGCAATTGTGTTTGCCTTGAAGATCTGGTGTCCCTATCTGTTTGGTGAGAAATGTCACGTGTTTTCTGATCATAAAAGTTTGAAGTATTTAATAACGCAAAAAGATTTGAATCTACGACAAATAAGATGGTTAGAACTGTTAAAAGATTACGAGCTAGTTATTGATTATCATTCGGGCAAAGCAAATATGGTAGCGGATGCTCTAAGTTAAAAATCATTGTCTGAATTACGTGCGATGAATGCTCATTTAGCACTGTCTGATGCTACTTTGGTTTGTGCCGAACTGAAAGCAAAACCCTTGTTTATACAACAGTTCTGCGAGGCTCAGAAATCTGACAATGAATTAATAGCAAAATGAGCTCAGTGTGATTCTGAATTCCGAGTTGATGTTGATGATTGTTTAAGATTCAGAAATAGACCATGTGTTCCTAGAAATCCGGAGTTAATTCAGATGATTTTGAGTGAGGCTCACAGTAGTAGATTTTCTGTACATCCGGGGAGTACGAAAATGTATAACAATTTGAAACAACTATACTGGTGGCCGAGAATCAAAAGAGATATCTCTGATTTTTGTTTCTAAATGTCTAATTTGTCAGCAAGTTAAAGCTGAGCATCAGGTGTTATCTGGTCTATTGCAACCGATTATGATTTCGAAATGGAAATAGGATCGAGTAACCATGAATTTTGTCTCGGGTTTACCCTTGTCTCCGAGAAAGAAAGATGCAATTTAGGTTATAGTTGATCGGTTGACGAAATCAGTTCATTTTATTCCGATTCAGTTTGATTACTCACTCGATAAACTAGCTGAGTTGTACATTTCTGATATTGTGAGATTGCATGGTGTGCCACTGTCGATAGTATCAGATAGAGATTCAAGATTTACATTGCGGTTTTGGAGGAAATTGCAAGATGCTCTGGGTAATAAATTGCATTTTAGCACTGCTTTTCATCCGCAAACAGATGGTCAATCTGAGCAGATTATTCAAATACTCGAGGATATGTTGAGATGTTGCATTCTTGAGTTTGAAGGTACGTGGGAATAATATTTCCCTTTGATTGAATTCGCTTATAATAATAGCTTTCAATCGAGCATTAAAATGGCACCGTACGAAGCCTTATACGGTAGAAAGTGTAAAACTCCGTTATATTGGTCTGAGCTCAGTGAGAATAAGATTTACGGTATTGATCTGATAAAAGAAACATAACAGAAAGTGAAAGTAACCGAGATAGCCTGTAAGCTGCCTCTGATCGTCAGAAATCTTATGCGGATTTAAAACGAAAAGATATCGAATTTGAGATCGGTGATAAAGTGTTTCTGAAAGTATCTCCGTGGAGGAAACTGTTCTGATTTGGTAAAAACGGCAAGTTGAGTCTGAGGTTCATTGGACTGTATGAAATCATTGAGCGAGTTGGGCCTGTTGCTTATAGATTGAGGCTACCATCTGAGTTAGAAAAGATTCATAATGTATTTCATGTATCGATGCTTCGACAATATAGATCTGATCCTTCGCATGTAATTTCTCCTTCTGATATTGAAATCCATTATGATATGACTTATGAAGAAGAGCCGATTCGTATTCTGTCTTGTGAGGTTAAAGAATTACGTAATAAGAGAATTTCGTTAGTCAAAGTGCTGTGGCATCGACACAGGGTAAAAGAGGCTACGTGGGAGCCCGAGAATTCAATGAGACAACAATACCCGAATCTGTTTAACGGTAAGATTTTCGGGGACGAAAATCCCTAAGGGGGGAGAATTGTAACAGTCCGGTTTAGACCCTAGTCAGAATAGTAGTTTTGGGACCACGAATTCAAGTCTAAAAAATATTTTAATATTATTTTCTGTGTCTGTGATATGTGAATTTATATCTGTGAAGTTTCTGTGATTTAATTTATCTGTTTTTGTGCTTAATTATGAAAAAGGACTTAATCGCAGAGAATGCAAAAGTACCCTTCTATTTGATTAAGTGCCTAATTGATTTGTCTTGTTAAATATGAGGTATTTAGGATAGAATTAGACCATTTTTATATGGTATGGACAATTATAGACATTAGTGGATGGAAATTAATGTTTTATTAACACGGCTAAAATGGTAAAAAGTATATTTTAGGTCTTTAAGACCTCCATGATGAATGAATTGTTGATTTGCTTATACTTTGATATTATGTGATATATGTGATTCTGTATTGATCTGTCTATCTGGTAATGCCCTTTTTCTGTCTGGTAATGCCCTTACTTATTTCGGCGACGGTTACGGGATAGGGGTGTTACAAAATCGGTACACTACTTCCTCTCACTTTAACTTTCCATAATTTTCTCCTGAAATCTCTCTTCAAAACCCTCCTCAAAACCCTCAACCGCTCACTCCTCTATCCACATCCTATATTTCCTCCTAAAATCACTCTAACCTTTCCACTATTCAAACTTTTAATAAAACCTAAACTCTAGTCGTTTAGCATTGCAAAATTTTAATCCTTTTGCGCATGCAATGATTTGAACCTCAGACCTCTTGGAACACTCTATACGCCCCTATACACTAGACCAGCAAGCCTTTCTGTCATAAAATACCCACATTTATTTAAAAGCCTATTGACTAGAGACAGTGGTTTATCCATTAAAAACAAAACTTTTTGCACCTGCCTAGGCTTGAACCCAAGACTTTTCAGATACTCCCAGAACACATAACAATTGAAGCAAACACACAATTGTGTCACTTTCTTGTACAACTAAATATTTATTTGCTGCCTCCTAACTGTTCCCATGCTTAAGACCTAATACTTCTAGGCCCAAATTCGGGGCGTTACAGATACCTAGTTACAAATACTCTATAAGGAAAAACCCTCCTCCATACATATCCACGTATGCAACACTTTCATATATCTTTCTTACGTTCATAACTTGGTGGAGCCTTATCTCAGCAATTTCGCCAATGCTTCTATATTCGACATAATTATCCTAACGAATTTCCTTGTTCGCTATCCTGGCAGACTTTATAATTACACGAATCATTTCATGATTCTTCCATATATGTCATGTTTACTAACCTAGTGAACTTCATATGTTGTCATAACCCAACTATGTTCTTACACTAAATGATGCCATAATCTAGCTATGGTCATACACTCTTATAGGCTTAAAGCCTCCGATCGATGCCATCACCTTACACATCATTATTGTTGTCACCTATTTTCCCCCTCAAATCCTCCTTGTTAATTCAAACACCTAAATGTTCACACGTAAGGCCAGGCAATCGCTTATCTCAGTTGCAACACATGCCAAAACGAATTACCAAAAAATAAACAAAAATTCTATTTCCTAATCCATTCATTCTCCACAACGCCAATTCCTACACCGACTAACCCAACAATCAATTTCCTCTGTACTCCATAATTTATGAACACGCATAACATACAATAATACATTCAAAATATAACATGGAATGCGCCAAACCCATTTTACAGATACAACACATAACTTATTCTTAGAAAACATATTTTCATCCTTCATGTAGTCAAACAACCAGTGCATACATAACATTTCCAATCAACAAAAATCCTATATCATCACTGAAATCTCACTAAACTCAACATAGAATCACATCAGTCATACAACATCCAGACCAACACCCAAATATGGAGTATGGAAACTCACCTGATTTCTTTATACTTTGCCAACTTAGCTTTTCCAAACGCCAAAACCTCATTTCTCTTGGTAGCCACGTATGAAAACCAAAAACACAAATTAAAGCGAAGGATTTATGCTTCCAAAACCCAGAAACCAAAACTCTTAAAATTCTTTCAAAAGTTACAGAAATCTATATCTTATCTTTTTCTCAAATCTAGAAGTACAGAAAGATTAAGAGGCTTACCAGTGCACCGAATTCTCTATTTTCCTAACTCAAATCCCATGACTATCACTGCATGCAAAGTTTTCTTTAGCTTTATCTTCTTCGGTGTAACCAAAGAAGTTGAAGAAAAAAAGAAAATGGAACAGAAGAATAAGAACCAGAATAGAGAAAATCCCCCTCTACAGAACAACCCTTCTTACTATATATATAAACACTACATGCTCGGTCACCAACTCCCATAGACACCAAACATTGGCAGTCGTTTTGTCTCCTACTAATTAACTAATTGGTTTCATTGCAACCAAACCAGAAGCAGAACCAACTGATTGCTAACCAACCACTGGAATTTCCAAATTCTCACAATTGAGTCCGCCAAACTAGCAGTTTCTTACTATTAACTCCCACATTGTCCCAATTCGGACCTTAATAAACATCGGGTGTGACACGTTAGAGAGAGTTTAGTCATGATACTATAGTGGAATGACATTATGACTAAATGAGTTTATAATTAATAGGCGAAAAGCTGAAACTTAATTATAAATCATTTAATCCTCAATCGCATATGTCCAAAACCGATCCATCTTTTAGCTCTTTGAAACCAGAAATGAATTGTATGTTGAATCAAATTAAAGAGAGGAATAAAAATGGTGAAAATGGAGAAATAAGAAATCATTCGAAAATGAAAATGGAGAAATGAAATCATTTAGAAATAAATGTGGTTTTCTCCAAAATGAAAAATTAAAATGACTTGAAATATGAATTTATGTTTTTTTTAATTAAATGAAGTTTGAAAATAAAAAAATAAATCGTTTGGTCATAGTGAACTGTTGAATATAAAAAATTAAATATATTTTCTCATAAATTCTTTAACAGTAAAGTTTTCATGATTTTAATGAAATTAGAATTGGGTTGAGAAGATTATTTAATTGGAAATATATTGAGAAGTTTATTTTGGGAAATAAAAAAAATCGAGTTGGATCACATTATAAAGTATTGGGTTAAAAACCCAGAAAGTACTTGTAATTGGATCCGATATAGGAAAGGCTTAAAATCTTCTCATGTTAAAGGGGTGGACGATAACTAGGGTTTCGCCTCCTATACTTCTAGTTATACTAGGAGTTCATTTTTCTAGTTGAAATAAACTTTTACAATTCAACGAGGGTTCTATATTCTCTTTCTATAAATAGATGGCACCGGTAGGACTATTGACACAACATAAAAGTATTATTACTCTGCTCGAAAATAGAGAGAATTTATTCTCAACTATTAAATCTATTTTCCGGATGAACAATTTTGTCGGTCTCTATTTGAGAAGAGATTTTTTTTCACACTAAATAAAAGAAAATTGTTTCTAGTTTTGTGTTTGATTCGATTCGTTCGAGCCCACATTCGAAGTAGTTCATGGTACGAAAGTAGCGGAGAATATCGTTTGGTTGAAAGTCGGGAACAAAAAGAATTCGTCTATCCGGAAACACAAGTGCGAATTCGGTCTAGGGTTTATTGTTATAATATCACAAACCTGGTCGGTTTTTAAAATTTTTATTTTTCGCCGTGCAAGAAAATCGTTTTTGAACCGGATATTTTCTAACATAGACTATGATGGAAAACGATGGGTTGAACGCTGCCACCTTTCATCTGATCATGAATGTGTTGAAGAAGAATAAGATGGAGGAGGCATGTCAGGTGGCAAATTTCATGAGAGTTGCAAGAGTTTTGCTCGATGTGATGGCATATAATTTTTTTACTAACGGCATATTGTTACGAGTGTAAGTTGACGGAGGCGAGCACAGTGGAGAAATAAAGGTTTGAGGTTGGAGTTTTGTTTTAAATTTACACAAATTTTAAAAATTAAATATTTTCATTCTGTAAATGTTGAGGGTTAAATTTATTAATTTTTTTTTTTTTAGAATTTGAACTAAAATGACAAATTATGTAAACACTGAGGGTTAAATTTGTTGAATTTTATTATTTAGGCTCAAATTAATAGAATGTGTAAGCAT
This sequence comes from Gossypium anomalum, assembly GCA_025698475.1. NCBI lineage: Eukaryota > Viridiplantae > Streptophyta > Magnoliopsida > Malvales > Malvaceae > Gossypium > Gossypium anomalum. Next base: position 60,904,016 of record CM046968.1, on the reverse strand, counting down.
TAAAGTGCTAAATTTGTTATTAGACCAATAAAAAAAACCCACTTTAGCACTTCTGTCAATTTTAAACGAATGCTAACGTTCAGTGACAAAAAAAATTGATTTCAAATAGTTTAGTGACTAAATCGAAAAAATTAAAAGCTTAGTAACCAAAATAGAACACGAGCAATAGTTTAGTGACTATTTCTATACTTTACCTATTTAATTAATTGTAAGGATTTTCTTTGCTTTTAGCTTAGCATGGAAGATTCTAAGATCGTATAATAAAAAAATTGTGTTTCATAGATAATTAATAAAGACGAGTTATTTGAGTTGATTATACTTTGGAAACATAAAATAAAATTTAAAATTTTAGAAGAAAATTAAATTAATTAAATTATTTATTTTTAATATTATAGTAACAAATTGGCTAACATTATTAAGGGATGAATTTTTTTCAATAATTTTATTAAATTGATTTTGATGTTTTGAAATTTAAAATTTCAATAAAAAAAGTTAGAACTGTCGACAATGGGGTAAACATGTACAATTTGACAATTTTTAATGTGTTATTTTAGTTTCTACCATATTTTTCCCTGATCAATACTTAAGAATGATATTTTTTTGGGGGTTACTAAAATGAAAGCGGCTTAGAAGTTGGGTGATCAAAATGAAAGTGTAAACATAATGTGACATGTACAATTAATCGCCATTAGAGATTTAACACTTGGATGACTAAAATGAAAGCGATTTAAAAGTTGGTTGATAAAATTGCAAAAAGTTCATTTTTTGTGACCAAAATGAAAACACCCTAAAAGTTGAGTGACTAACTAGGTAGCTTACCAACTCAAGGCATTATTCTTATTAAATTTTCTACATATGTAACAGCCCGATTTTGGGCCTAGTCAGAATAGTGGTTTTGGAACCATTAATCTGAGGCCGGAGAAATTATTTTTAATATTATTTTATGTGTTATAGCATGATTATATGAGTGCATGAAAATTTTAGTGAAATAATTTTAGCGATTGCTTGCTTAATTTCGAAAAAGGACTAAATTGCATAAAGTACGAAAGATTTGTTTTACTAGCTGAAAGTGTTAAATGGCTATGAAGCATTAACCTAGAGGTCTTAATGAGTAAATAGACCACAAATTTATTAGTGGCTGGACATGGAGCCTTAATTCATGGAATGGTCAAATGTTAGGTGACTTAATTGATAATAAAATATTAACCTAAAAGGTTAGCTATCTTTTTCATTTTCCTTTCTTCTCCACCAAAAATTTCAGCAAAGAGGGGGTTTTGAGAGCTCAAAAATTTCAACAACTTCTATCCATTGCAAGTAAGTGATTTTGATGGTCATTTTTGTTGATTTTTGTGTTTTTGGAACCCTTATAGCTTAATCTAGCTAATGAAGGGACTATTTTGCAAAATGGTTGAAAGTCTAGGGTTTTTCCATGAGAGTATTCATGTTGTTTGTTGAATTTTCATAGAAGAAAATGAATCATGGTTGTTAAATAAACAACTTTTGTGAAATTTCATGAAAACACCTAAAATGACTATTTTGCAAAGTTTATAAAATAGGTTGTAAATGTGTGAAATAATTGAAAATTTGTGAGTTTCTAAAAGAGTAATAAAGGTTTGGCTAGGCTTGTTAAAGGAGGAAATTGATTAAAATCGTTTTACGAGCCTAGGGGTAAAATTATAATTATGTGAAACTCTAAGGGCAAAATGGTAATTTTGCCCAGGTATGAATTATAGATTGTCTTGATTAATGTAGTGATTAAATAAATAAATTTGTCATTGTAGATCAAGAAAAACGGAGTCCGGACCCAGACCAGGGGAAGACCAAGCTAGTAAATTAATTCAATCTAGTCGCCCACTTTTTGTATACCGAGGTAAGTTGTATGTAAATGATACAACTTTATTGTTATTATGTATTAAACAATTAATATGGCATAAAATGATTGATTATTGTTTTGAATATGCATGATGAGAATTGATGTAGTAAAAACTCCGAGTTGAACCTTAGGAATAGATTGGATATCCATGCCATGACATTTGGGTGATATGTATGCCAGTGCAAGACCATGTCTGGGACATGGCATCGGCCACATTATGAGAGCTAGTGTAAGACCATGTTTGGGACATGGCATCGACGTTTATGTGTGTGCTAGTGTAAGACCATGTTTAGGACATGGCATCAACCACATTATGAGAGCCAGTGTAAGACCATGTCTGGGACATGGCATCGGCGTTGATATGTGTGCTAGTGTAAGACCATGTATGGGACATGGCATCGGCCACATTATGAGAGCTTGTGTAAGACCATGTCTGGAACATGGCATCGACAATTTACCCTATTGTGTGAGGCTTATCGGATATCCTTTAGTATTCCAAATGGTTGCACGGGTTATTTTAAGCTTATGATCAAGATATGAAAGGATATAATCATGTTGTGAGTGGTACAGGTTCTTACTCGAAACTTATGAGATATGAGCTTAGTTATTATGCTTTAATGGTAAGGATGAAATTGAGCAAGTTCTATCTATGAGAATGATTTCGGGACGATCTTAAAATCTTTGGCTTATACTTGTGATGTGTAAAAATGTAGTAAATCTACCATTGTTAAATAAAAAATTTTGTGCTGGTTTATAATATGCTATGCATTTAAAGATGCATGGTTGATGTTGTTACTTATTTACATGCAATTTACTAAGCTTTATGCTTACTCGCTTTCCTTTCCATTTTCTTATAGCATCACCAAGCTAACTCGAGGATCAAAGGACGTCGGAGGCTTGATCACACTATCAATCAGAATATTTGGTATAGTTAGATTTATCATTTTGAGTATGACATGTATAGGGACTTGGTCTTTTTGCTAAGTGCCATATTGTTTTAGCCAAATATGTTGGCTTGCCATGAAGGTTGATTCATTTTGTATAAGGCCATGGATGATGACTAATATTTATCATTGCTAAATGCATTTAGTGAGGATTTTCATGGATTATTCCATGGTTTGTACTAATAAGTAGAAGATGTTGAATATGATAGAAAATAGCTTAGAATCGATGTGTGGATGTTTGGTTGTGGCTGTTTTGGTTATATGTTTATGCTTATTTTGGAGATGTTTGTTGTGTAGTTTGGTGCAAGTAAGGATGGAAAAGGCTTGGTAGATAGCCTTGTTTTTGTCCACACGGGCAGACACACGGGCATGTGTCTAGGCCGTGTGTGACACACGGCCTGCCCCATGGGCGTGTAGTCAGGCCGTGTGTCCCCTGCACCTAAATTTTGCAAAACAGAATGCCTAGTAGTAACCACACAGGCAGGGACACGACCGTGTATCTCAACCATGTGAAGGAGACGACCATAGTACATGGGCATGTGCCCAAGCCATGTGAAGTTTGCACCTTAAATACAAAATTAAATTCGCCACACGGCCTAGCACACCGGCATGTGCCTTGGCCGTGTGCCCCTAAATGGTTGATGATGTCAAAAACAGAATGTTAAGGTTTTAGTACATGGGCTGAGACAAGGGCGTGTCATGGCCATGTGAGGGACACGGGCGTGTGCCAGGTTGTGTGAAAACCCCTGTAGGCTCAAATTAAGAAATAAATCCACAAGGGATAGGGACACGAGCGTGTCCCGATAGGTTCAAGCCGTGTGAGCTATACGGGCCTTCAACATGACCATGTTAAGAGGACACACGGGCGTGTCGCCCTTCCACACTGGCGTGTCGCCCTTCCACACAGGCGTGTGCCCCTGTTTGCATTGAAATTTTTTAAAGTTTTCAAAAGTGTTTGGTTTATTCCTGACCGTTTCCAAAGCGTGTTTTGGGCCTCGTAGGTCCATATTAGGGGCGTTAAGAGGAAGTTTGAAAGTTTTAAATTTGAGTGAAATTCTATGACTCGAAAATGTTTGTTTACATGTGTTTAAGCTCAGTAACGCCTAGTACCCTGTCTCGGCATAGGATACGCGTAAGGGTTATTACAACATATCTATACTATTATTTAAGTTCATGACTGAGTTGGTGACGCGATTGGTGTCACCCTCAACCAGGTCACCAACTCGGTTAGGAAAATTACGGACATGCCTTTTTGTAATAAAAATAAATTATATTACTCGGGATATTTTAATATTTTTAATTTAAAAAAATAATAGAAATATGCATATTAAGGGATTTGAACTCAAACCAATTGTACTAGTAAAACTTTAATTTATCATGCAACTAGAGCTTTATGTTAATATTTTTATACATTTTAATTTTACTATTCATACTTCATTACTTCCATCATTTGTATATATTAATAATGTATTTAATTGAGTTGGTGGCACAAGTTAACTCGACGCTGACTCAAGACTAAAGACAACACAATGATAAATAATTTAATTTAATTTTTTAATTTTAATACTGTACATATTTCATGTGTTATTATTACTTAGTTAAAAGTCATGCATTTATAGTTTTCACACATAACTACGAATGATAAAATTTATAAGAAAACATAATGTTTCTCTATTTAAACAAATTCACTGAGTTATTACTTAAAAAATGAAAGATATTCCAAGTTAGTAAAAGAAACTCTTTTAAAATTCAAGTAGTAATACCATCTTTAAACACCTCTAATCTTAGTGGCCTTTTTTCCTTTCTTTGCCTTGCCCTTGCATAATTTTTTTTATACAAAAGAGAGATTAACTCTAATTAATATAAAACAAGATCACATTAGATCAGGTAGATCATCATGTAAAGATTGAAGGATTTCATCCGAGAGTTGCATGAATGTAACATTGCCCAAAGGTCTTGAAAAAGACATTTTTGCCAAACCATCCACTACCTTGTTGCCTTCTCTGAAAACATGTATTAAGTGAATTGTCGAATTATGTTGGAGAAGCTCTTTGATGTTATGGATCACAAAAGAACCATACTGCTCCTTTCTGTATTCTTAAATTGCTTGAATAGCTTCTTTACTGTCTATCTCAAGCACCATTTTATTCAGCCCGAGACTCCATGCTATTTGGAGCCCATCAAGTATACCCTAGAGTTCAACCATGAGCACCGGGCAACTCCCGCGAGATTTCTTGTGAAGCTTGCAATCCATACTCCAACCTGGTCACGGATTAATCCACCCACAATAGCAGTCCCTGAAAGTTGACACATAGCACCATAAGTATTCACCTTCTTCCATCCATCATCTAGTGGTTTAGATCTTATGGCTTTACGAGAATCAGCATTTATGCGCCTCAATGTTTGGTTCGACCCATGGTTTGCCTTAAGAAAAATGTCTTTCATCCAACAACTTTTTCCAAAAAATACTATCGGTTTCCATAAACTCAGCATGAAATACATAATTATTTCTCCTAATCCAAAGTTGCCAATAGATACTACCAAACAGTGTTACCCAACCGCTAGGAATACAGGCAAAATATTCAGGATCAGATAGATTTTTAACAAACCATTCTTCCAAGCTGAGACTCATGTCTCGTTTCCACCTTAGTAACAGAAAGCCAAGTTTCCACAGCTGGGGTACAAAATCGCAGTACATGATTAGTATTTTCCAACGCGCTTCCAAAAACCATACAACTTGCATTGGTAATCATTTTTCTTCTCTCACTGGTTAGAATTCTATCTAAAAAGGCTAGTCAAATGAAAACACACACCTTTTGAGGAACTCGAATGTGCCAAATCCGATGCCAAATCCCATTGTATCTACTCTTTTCCACCCCCACAATTAGTAGCGTAGACAGATCACACTGAAAACAAATTCTTTTTATCGTGAACCCAACTTGCAGAGTCATGAACGTCATCATCTAATGGAGGCTTATAAGCTGAGATGTTTAGGATGACTAGCAGAACCGAGTTAAGAATAGACCAATTCCAATCCCCACTCGGCGTAACAAGCTCCTTCATAGAGACATGCTTCTTAGGAATGCCTTCAGGTTGTGTACAATTGTTTACTTGGGAACCTTGTATAACTTTAATTAACTTTCAGATAAATACAATTATTTAAATATCTATAGGAAAAATTAAATTTCCAGCGAATATCATATAATTTGGTAAATACATCCAACAAATAAAAAATTAATATGGTTGATGCTAATAATATTATAGTAAGAGAATTTGAGAGAGACATTTAAAATTATATAAAGAAAAATAAGACTAAACTTAGATAAAGCTGAATATACCCTAAACGCTAAGCAAATTATATAAAAACCAAGCCCTACATTGTGTAAGTGAACATGTCCTTGATGCTCTTGTCCTCTGGGTTGTCCATGAAGTGCAACTGGCCACCTTTTGTCACTTTCAATAAATTTTATTTGGATCGACCCACTCTATGTGAAGCAATTTAGAATAATCTTGGATAAGGATATGATGGATCCATAATTTTACTTTGTTTAACAAATATTCTTATTCTTGTTTCTTCCTTATTTATTTATCCTATAATATAACCCACTCCACAGATTTAAAATTGTTGTCACAATCCATTTAAGTCTTCTTCCATTTTCTTTCTATTAACAATGTATTTTGATTTATGAATAAATTCATAATATAAAATATAATTAATAATTTTAACAACTTTATTCTATTAACATAAATGATGCTTTTAACTAGATTACAAATATTTAATATATATTAAAAATATTTGTCGAGAAATACTTTGATTTGAAACTTTAAAGAGTACAAATATATGCTAGTGTGAGTAAAGGCATGGAGCAAGTCAAAAATTAGTATCATTGATGGGAATGAAGGATTTCCATTAGAAAAGTAAATGGAGATACCAAACTTGGATGGACTTCAATTCTTCCAAAGACAAATATGGGGATAAACTACTATATGATAGCACTATAAATATACATATCAGATGCATCCATTCTCCATTTCAGTTTTCATAGCTACCAACATGAAGCTTGCAGCAGCCATGGACGCCTTTGATTCTTTGATGCCATACTTACTCCACTTGGTGCTTCTATACGTCTCTGCCGGTCTCTTTTACTTTCTTTACAAATACAAATCTGGCGGCGGCGGCCCCACCCCCAACCTCCCTCCTGGTAAAAAGGGTCTTCCATACATCGGCGAAACCTTGGATTTTGTGTTGGCGTCCAGAAGGGGAACTCCTGAGAAATTCGTGACTGATAGAACTACCAAATATTCACCCGATGTGTTTCGCACATCACTGCTTGGAGAAGACATGGCCGTCTTCTGCGGCTCCGCTGGTAACAAGTTCCTTTTCTCCGGCCAAAACAAATATGTCACTTCATGGTGGCCGGATTCTATTAAGAAAGCTTTGATGGACCCATCCAGTGTTGACAATTCTTCCAAAGAAGAATCCACTAAACTTCGGGCCTATCTGCCTCCTTTTCTCAAGCCTGAGTCCCTGCAACATTTCATACCAGTCATGGATATAATGGCGAAAGAGCACCTAAATCAACATTGGTCGCCGTATAATGAAGTCCAAGTTTTCCCACTCTCCAAGAAGTACACGTTCGCACTGGCTTGTCGTCTTTTCATGAGCGTCACGGATAACGACGAGATCGAGAACTTCGCGAAGCCATTTGCTCTTGCCACTGCGGGTCTCATGTCGGTTCCCATAGATCTTCCAGGTACAACTTTCAATCGGGCAGTGAAGGCCGGCAGACTGATTCGACAACGGCTTTTAGCCCTCATTACCCAGAAGAAAAATGAGATATTGGAGAAAGGGAAAACAGTAGCCTCAGACTTGGTTGACAGCATGCTGATAGATGGTATGACTGAGGTTGAGATCGGCAATAAGATTGTGGGCTTCTTTATTGCCAGCCATGACACAACAAGCACTGCCATCACCTTCATTGTTAGTTATCTTTCGGATTATCCTGAAGTATATAACAGAGTCCTTGAAGGTACGTGATTTAGCTTGATTTTAAGCACCCATGACATTGGGATGGGACTATTCATGAATAAAGTAGTGTTTTCAACTAATTGCTGGGAAAATGCAGAACAAATGGAAGTATTAAGCTGCAAGAAGGCAGGGGAGCCATTGAGATGGGAAGATATACAGAAGATGAAGTATACATGGTGCGTGGCATGCGAAGTAATGAGGTTGGCTCCGCCTGCTAATGGATCTTTCAGAGAGGCCATAACCGACTTCACTTACGCAGGTTATACAATCCCAAAGGGATGGAAGGTAACTAATACCTTTTTTTTTTTAAAAATAAAATAATGCAACCATATATAATAAATATTGATTTAATTGTACTAAAATGGTCAGGCGTTTTGGATGGTGCATACAACGCACAAGAATCCGAAATACTTCCCGGATCCAGAGAGATTTGATCCATCAAGGTTTGAAGGGAATGGTCCTGCACCCTACTCCTTTGTACCATTTGGGGGAGGTCCTCGAATGTGCCCTGGTAAGGAGTATGCTCGACTCGAAATCCTCACTTTCATCCACAATCTGCTCACCACTTTCAAATGGGTTAAACTCAATCCCAATGAGAAGATTTCCTACATTCCATCACCCATTCCTAAGGAGGGCCTTCCCATCAAAATCCAACCCCTTCTAAATTAATTGTTCCTATTTAGTAACTTTTCCATAAGTGAGTTAAATGTCTCACTCTTATTTTTAATTATCGATGGGGTTTCAAAACTCTATAAATGCTTGATGTAATAATATCTTTTAAATAAATTATACAATCAGAAATAAATGGCCAGTGCCACATTTGGGAAAACTATGGGTTACTATTTTGTCTCTAGTCAGCTTTCATCCCTTTGGAAACCCACAGGTAAAATCCAATTTACAGGCTTAGGTCTTAACTACTTTATTGTTTCCTTTCATTATAACTCTGATTATGATTATGTTATACAAAATGGACCATAGTTTATTGGGGTCATTTTCTTATTGTGCGCAAATGGGAATCCAACCTTAGTGCATCGACTGCTACAATTTCCTATGTTGCAGTTTGGTTAAAATTAGGGGTGACTAAAATCTAATTTGATTCGAAAAGCTAGATAAAAAATTTAAATTTTGAATCAAATAGTTTGAGTTATTCGAATTAATCAAGTTATTCAGATAAACTTGAATAAGAAATCAAATTTTTCGGTTTAACTCGAATAGGAGTACACAATTCGAGTTATCTAACAATCCGAATAAGAAAAGGAAAAACTACGTCGTTTTGATAAATGTTTACCTTTTCTAAAGTTAAAAGTCAAAACCATTAAGTTAAAAGGCAAAACTACGTCATTTTGATAAATGTTTACCCATTAAGTTAAAAGCAAAACCATTATATTGTTTATGTAGTTAAATAATCTTGTACTTTGTCTACTAGTTAAATAATCGGTCCATGAAAACGCAACATTGAGTATAAATAATAGGATTCGTTAACTTGATTCGACTTGATTTGAAATTTTTTGACTTGATTTCATTTGATTCGAAAAGATTTCAAATTGAGTTCAGTTGCTAAAATAGAATTCGCCAACTCGACTAACTAAAAATTTATTGACTCGATCCGACTCTAGTCGATCGAATGCTCACCCCTAGTTAAGATCACTAGAATTACAATTTCAATACTTTGATATGGATTTTTTAAGAAAATTGGTAGAGGTATTGGACCTCTCGTATGAGTTGGTAGTCACACATTTGCGAAAGAAAGGGATAGATATGGTCAATTATACGTTCAACTAAGAAACTGTAAACCCCTTCCTCGTTTTGTTACTGGCGAAGGATATAAACAAGCTATTATCTATGAAGGTTTGAATTCTCTCTTGTTGGAAGATCAACCACTCTATCGAAAAATACCATGCTTCTACTTCTCCATTTCTCAATGCTATTAACCATTTAGGTCCATCGCACTTGGATGTTCATACCACTAGTCCCTCTACTTTTGATGGCTACGGTCCGTGGCTCATTATTCAAAGGAAAAACAAGCCAAAGCTGAAAGTAATTGATCTCAAGCCTGCAACTATTGATCAATTGTGAAGAAAAATATCTTGAATCAAAAAGTGAAGGGTAAGGGAAATTTTATCTCAAACTCACCCAACTATAAATATCATTAATCCCACTTTGCTTCCCCCAACAAAGCAGAAAGCTATTAGCTTCCCCTATGACACCAACGTTAACTTTGAATGGTCTAGTGGGATACTACTAGCGATTTTTTAAAAGATTATTGATGATAGCTCTCCCATTGGCTAAGTTACTACAGAAGAATATCAATTTTGAATGGTCCAAGAAATGTTAGAAATGTTTTGAGAAGTTGAAGACAATGTTAACTAAGGTACCAATACTAACACTGTAATACCTCATATCCGACCCAATCGTTAGGTCCGAACTACAGAATGCCACATTCGTTGCCGGAGCAATTATGATTAATCACATGCAAATTTCAATCTTAAATTCCCAAATACTAGCATTGCATGCATAAAACACGAAAACTAACCATTTTTTGATCAAATATGAGCTTAAGAAAGCTCAATACCATCCATAGGTTGAACTAGGACCAAACTAAAAAGCTTTTAAAATATTTCAAGTTGGTGTTGTGACTTCCAGAGCTTGGTTTCACGTCATTGAAAACAATAGCCAAGCTTCCCAACTTGAGGACCAAATTGCAAAGTTTTAAAAAAACAAACAAATTCGATATCGCGACCTCAAGTAGGAGATGTCACGACAAGATGGCTTAAGGTTGCGGCATTCAGGATGTGAAGTTGCAACATTACAAGCAGACCACTAGGTCCCTATTTCAAATGTTTTCCACCTAGCATGTTTAACATCATTTTGCACCAAAGTCCCAATTCAACCATTCCATACTATTAAAACATGTACAAAATATGGTTATCAATCTATTAACATCACCTTCGTGCTTGACTATGACCAAAATCACAAATCACAACCTTTATACAAGTATTTTGGACCATTTCTAACATTTGATAATAAAAAAAACCCTAGGTACATGTCAGTAACATAATAAAAAATGGCTATAAAAACTTAGGCTAAGTTTATTAGTGTCATGTGGATGCTGACTTCACTTTCCTGGGTCTTCGAGAATACTTGAACCTACACACGAAATAAACAAATCATATGCTAAGAGATAAGGCTCAGTGGTACTTTCATGATTCAAGATAACAAAAACATTCATAAATTTTCATATATAACACATTTACATAATGTATTTAAGTCTCATCTATCAAACCAAATAATTTACATATTTGGTACAAATAAGAACACAGATATTCCAATTAACCAATCTATTCATCAATATATGCATGACAAATGAACCATGCATACCATTTGACAAATCACTTATATCTTACTAGCTATTCTTATCAACTATGTGGTCACATATCTCTAAATGCAAACTCGTTTCTGGATTCTATCGACTCATTCGTACTCGTTTCAGCCCTCAAGGCTCGTTCTCAAATAATTTGCTCAATAGCTTACATGATCTTTCTATCACATTCCACATAGGAATACAAGCGAAACCATTTCATCATACAATATTACTTACCAAGTTCACCATTTATAAATCTATTAACATGACTTAGACCCAGAAAGATACACGGATAATCCATCCACCACACCAAACTGGCACCGAAGTACATCATCAGATAAACCAAAGTAAGGTAAATTGGCATGTAAGGTGCATACTGGCACATAAAATACATCCTAGAAAACAAAGTGTATATCTGGCATACGAGGTGCATCCTAGAGCATAAGTGCATAATCCCATACACAAACCAATCCCATGGCATGCCAATTATATCCAACACAGTCCGAACAACTAATAGGGTACCAACATTCAATCTATTTTTATGATTTAAAGCATATAAAATTTCTCAATCATAATCATAATCCAAATCATTATCATTATCAAATCTATACATTCATATTATATAACATATTCCATTTCAATTTCCATATCACATAATAGAATTCATGTTTTTCATTTCATTTTCCATTTTATTCATTTTAGTCCTCTATTCTAATAATCCCTACCAAACTTGATCAAAACATGTCATACTATCAACATATACTCACCTCAATGATTCACCAATCAATAAACATGCATATGCAAGCAAATATTTCTATCTCAAATCATAAAAGTACAAACTGTAGTATCACGTCACTCATCGACTACTCTCGCTTTCCCTTTCTTTCTTAAAGTTTCTACGTCGATGTTAGCTATGAATAGACATGAAACATAACACACTATCAATTTCCAACCAATCCATAACAAAATATCAATTTATGCATACTTTGTAATTTATTCAATTTAGTCCCTACAACTGGAACAAGCATAACTTTCAATCTAAAGTTTCGGATTAAAATCCGATTTCATATACATTTATTAGGAACCCTTTATATTCTATTCCTACCAGAATTTCAAGTATTTTTTCATTTTATTCAATTTGGTCCTTAATATACGAAACTAATAATTAAACTTTACAATTTAGTCATTTTCCTAATCTAAGCTTAATTTTTAACAATTTCACACATAATTTATTCAATTCTCAACAATGGAAACTTATCAAAATTTCACCAATTGGTCAAAGTGATCCATGGGTTAGCTTAGTCAAGCTTCCATGAAAAAAAAATCTATAAAAATCAAAGAAAAAATACTAGGGTCTTATCAAAGAAAAAATACTAGGGTCTTACTTGTAGTATTGATCGAATATCAAGCTAGGTTTTAAGCTTTCTTCCTTCTTCAAAAATGGTGGAGGTGGTTCTTGAAAATAATATGATAACTTTATCATCTTTTTCCCACTTATTTGACTTATATACTATGATTAATTTTAGTTAAACTTAATTAATTTACTTAATCATGATTAATTAATCATTAATCCTTAATTAACTTAAGTTAATGACATTTAACATCACATCCCACTATGATCCATTTAAAATAGGCCTACTAGAAATTTTATTCCCTTAGATAATTACTATTTAAGTCCTTAAGCCTTATCCTAATTAAAAATCTATAGCGATTAAACTTTTACAATTTAGTCACTAGGCCTCAATTAACCCCATTTTTGGCTAAATTACCTAAACAAATTTCAATTCATCAATATACTAACTTCGTAAATATCACTATTTAATATTTACGAACTCCGTTTACGATAACGAGGTTTTGAAATCGCATTTTCTAACACCACTAGAAATTAGGTTGTTACAAACATAACCTGAATTAGGAAAGGATTTTGTAATATTCAGTAACGCGTCTCATAATGGTTACTGATCATAAGAGTTTGACAGGTTTTATAGTGTTCAATAACGCGTTCCATAAAGGATGTGCATTGGTGCAATAAGGTAAATTAATTACATATGCTTCTCAACAACTCAAACCTCACGAGACGAATTATCCCACTCACGAATTGGAACTTGTAGCCATAGTTTTTGCTTTAATGGAGAAACTACCTTTACGGTGAGAGATGTCATGTCTTTACTGATCATAAAAGTTTGAAGTATTTACTCACGCAAAAATTATTGAAATATTTCTGTAATTCAAACTTTTAATCCAACTCTTAGGTTACTTGGAGAGCTCTCAGGAATTCTCAACACATTATTGAGAAAGGTGTCCAATGGATTATAAAAGATGGTTCCTGAATTAGTTTCTGGCATGATAATTAAACGAGTATAGGTCATATTCGTTCTCTTATTCATGGCCCCTTTCTACCTAAGGAAGATTGTTTCTTGGTGAAAAATTTATATGTTGGCTCTTATAACTCTTCCTTTGATATTCCAAACAACATCAAGGATTGTGTTCTTGTGCACCCCACTTCCTTTTTTTTAAATGATGGTCCCGATGTTTTGTGTTGGAACGCCACTTCTAAAATACTCTTTTTCATGAAATTAGCTTATCATATTGCCTCCAACCTTATCAATGCTCTTCTTCATTCTAGTAATTGGTTGTGGGCAGGGGCAAATTTAAAAGGGCTGGTAAGGGCCTCGCCCCCCTTAAATTTGTAAATTTTCAATTGAGTCCATTTGAATTTTAAAAGTTTTTATTTTAACCTTATAATTAGTAATTAAAATAAGATAAATTATTTTGGCCCCCAAAACTTTTCAATGGTTCTTTTAATTTGATTTCTTTTATAGAATCTATAAATTTTTATGATATATTTAGTAACACTTTTAGTTTAATTTGATAAATTAATACAAATTAGTGTCTAAATACTAATTTGCTAAAATAATCACATAATTTCTATATCTAATCATAAAATAGTACCTAAATATTAATTAGGTAAAAAATAAACTTAAATAATTACAATACTTCATACAAATTGAGTGTTTAACTTACTTTTTTTTTCTAAATGTTAATTTTGGTGATCAAGATTATCTAGAATTTAAAAATACATTGTTTTATGGCCAAGCTTACTTTCAACATGTTTATTTTATATAAATACTTCACCTCCCGCCCTTATCAATATTTCTAGCTTCACTAGTTGTAGGTTTGGAACCTCAAACTTCCACTTACACTCTCCTTTTTCATTTTGGAAATTGTTGGCCCTCTTCTCCCAATTTGATATTTCCTTTGTTCCAAAGGTCATGACATCTTTGTTGGATGCACTTTCTGCAACTCTCACCCCGGGACAATTGAATATGTACTTCGAGATTGTTCATTCACTTCTCATCTCTAGAGCATTTTTTTTATCCCCCTTCAATTGTAGGTATGTTCTTCCTCCCCTTAATGGATTGGGTCAATGCTAATTTGACATCTAAATCCTCATTTTCCCATCATCGCATTCCTTGGCCAACCATGTTTTCTTTCTTCCTTCATAGCCTTTGGATTGCTAAGAATGCAATCATCTTTGACAAACCCATAAGTGAAAATGATATTGGATCTAAAGTTATCACTCTTGTTGTGGAGTACTTTGTTATTTTGCATAAAACCAAATTTCGAGGATATCATACATCACTTCACGTCAAATGGAACCTTCCTTTAAATGGATAATTTAAAGTTAATTATGATGGTTCCTCATTAGGAAGTCCTGAAGCTGTTGGTCTAGGAGCCATTATTTGTGATCATAATGGTAATTGGATTGTCAGTTGTCATCGCTATCCGAGCATTTCTATTAATATTATGGCTTAGCTTTGGGCTCTTAGTGATGGTCTTGTGCTCGCTCATAATGTAACAACCCAATTTTAGTGGTGTCAAAAATAGTGGTTTCGAGACTACGACTTTGACAAGTGAGTTATTATTTTAATATATATTTAATGTTTATAGGGTTAATTTAAGGTATTGTTAAATTTTTGTTAAGAAATTTTGAAGATTAAATGGTTAATTAAGTAAAAAGGACTAAATTGTGAAAGATGCTCTAATAGGTAAACATATTAAATGGCTCTTGAAATGAAAATTAAATGTCTTAGATGGTATTTATACCATATGAAAGTTAATGGACAATTATGGGTTTATTTTTGTCATTTTGTAAACTGATAAACTAAGGGTAAATTACTAATTAATAAACAAATCTTAAACTAAATTAAGCAAATAGTGTCATCTTCTTAAAATTATTTTCTTTCACTAAAATTCAAGAAATAAAACACCATTTTTATGGCTTTAAGGTTTGGCCAACATAGGAGTATTGTATAGTAAGATTTTGTGACTCGTTTTTAGTAATTTTTATGTTTTCGAGCTCGTTTTAACTTAATCTACCTAGCCCAGGGGTTAATTTGTAAATTTGTTAAAGGTTGAGGGACTTGCGATGAATGAATTTGATGTTTTTTTATGTTAGTTGATAGGTTATTAACTTTGATTGTTAAATTAACATGATTTGTTAAGTGAATTTAGGGTTACGGGATCAAATTGCTTAAATGGTAAATTCTATGAATTTTGAGTGAAATGAGTAAAAATGTGGATTGATATAAGTATAGGGAAGAATCAGCTAGCATGTTTGGGTTAGAAAAATGATGAATTTTCAAGTTATGGGCTTAAGGACTAAGTTGTATAAAAGTTAAAATATTAAGGGTAATTTTGTAATTTTACATTAATATGAATTATAGTTTGAATTGAATACTTAAGGTTAATTGAAGTACTTAGTTGAACTAAATTATCTATTTAAATCAAGATAAACAACAACCGAACTTAAATTAAGGAAAGGCGAAAGCTTTAGATTAATCTTCAACTCTACTTTTGTGACTATAGTTATTGAGGTAAGTTCGTATGAACTATAATCTTATTAATGATAGTTGATTGATTATATTTTATATTATATTGGTTATAAATTGACTTGAATATATAAATAGACTGACGTTTTGAGTAATTGACGAATAAATAATCCCGTTTGAACCTTAAGAATTCTTAGGATACGAATGACATGTCATTAGGGATTTCATGTTTCAGGTGTTGGTCTTAAATGTCCTACTGATGGCTGAGGCCCTGCATTTGTTGCGGATTCTCCACAGCTTGTGTGAGCAGCATTGTATAGTTAACATTCTGACCCACAGCTTGTGTGAGCACTATTGAAAATGAAATGTTATGGTTATATGGAAAGGCACACTATGTGTGAGCATTCCCGAGTATCCAATGTAATTCTAGATGGTTCAACAGGTAAGAAAAGGTTAATTGCAAGCTATGTATACAATTGGATAATGGTTCATAATCTTACGAAAAGGTTAATGTAATAAATGTTGTGTACATGAAAATCTACTTATGATATGGTTGAACTTATATGTATCATGTATGAACTTACTAACTTGTGAATTTGGTGGTGCTTATATAGGATTTTACTAAGCTTATGAACATGGTAATGATTTTATGTATAATTTATAAATTGAGCTTAAGAATGGTAAGTTATGTTTGAGTTTATACGAGCTTACTAAGCACTAGTTGCTTACGTAGTTATTTTCTTTTGTTTCATAGGTTATCGAAAGCTCGATTGGTTGGAAGCTGCTCGGAGATCTATCACACTATCCAGCATTCACTTCGGTAGTTTTTGAGTTATTTTGGCCAAGGTTATAAATGGCTTGTATAGGACCTTTTTATAATGAACGTCTTTGAGTATGTTAATGAACATTTTGGTATGAGTATGTCTTTTATGTATTCACTTTGTTTGCGTGGACTTATAATGTTTTAGCAAAGTTTATGCCTTTAAGTTAAGTTTTAGGTATTTTGTAATATATGGTGTGGTTGATTGTTTATATATTAAAGCCATATGATTATGGTCATTTTAGTCCGTTTTAGTGAAAAGTGAATGGTTTGACAATTGATGTCATTAGGTAGCTTATTTGACTATGTTTTTGTGTTTGAGATGTGGCATTATAGCCTTGTTTTGATTGAAGTTGTTTTTGTACAAATGTGGTGCTTTTGAATAGCATATTGGTTAGGTGAAATAGGTTGAATTAATTGGTATGTTTATGTGCATTTGAAAGATATTTTGGCCTATTGAATGTATGCATAAACGGAGTGGGTGATTGGGAAAATTTTGGTCTTAAAATGGCTTGTTTAGGGTTAAATTATGAAGCACGCGGCCTAGGGCATAGGTTGTCACACGGCCCTGTGACATATACAACCTGTATCACTTATTATTTCAATTCAGTGAGTTACACAGTCTAGCACACAGCCTATGACACGATTGTGTGTTACAAGTTAGAGAGTTACACGGTCTGGCACACGACCTGCGACAAGGCCGTATGACCTAAATTAGGGAGTTACACGATTTAAGACACAGGCTGGGACACGGCCATGTGTGTCACACGACCTGGCCACACGGCCGTGTAACCCCTGTTTTCAAAGTTTTCAACATTTTCCCAAATTTTCTAAATTGTTTCAAATTAGTCCTGAATTGTTTTCGAACTATTTTTAGAGCCTCAAAGGATCGT
Source organism: Gossypium anomalum (assembly GCA_025698475.1). Classification (NCBI taxonomy): domain Eukaryota; kingdom Viridiplantae; phylum Streptophyta; class Magnoliopsida; order Malvales; family Malvaceae; genus Gossypium; species Gossypium anomalum. The sequence continues at coordinate 60,886,264 of CM046968.1, read as the reverse complement.
TTAAGGCCCAAAGGTATATGTTTGCTAAGTTTATAATGAGTTCTATGTAACTATCGTTAAATGAAATTATTGTTCGGATTGTACGGTAATGTTTTGTAACCCTAATCCGACGACGGAGACAGGTTAGGGGTGTTACACATAAAATGCATATTAACAATGTTATTATCAAACTTGATGCCATAGTTGTTATTGATATCATAATCCATCATTCAAATGATAATATTGTTCTTGGATCTCTTATTCATGGTTGCAAGACTCTGTTAACCATATTCCTAAGTAGTCAGCTTCAACATACTTACATGGAGGGTACTTGTTGCACTAATGCTTTGGCTAAAGCTGGAATTCATGTTAATCCTAACCTTTTGTCTCATGTTAATACCTCTAATGACTTTTATGTTGTGTATTTTGAAATCACAAACTTTATGCATGCTTTTGTGAATGCTAACTTCGTTGGCACCTTTATATCACACTCATTATAACTAAATAAAACTCTCCTTTTATAACCAAAAAGAAAAAGAGAGAAAGTTAAAAAAAGAAAGAAAGGAAAAACGAAAAAGAGCAAAGAGGGTTGAGGAAATAGCCGACGGAATGTTGATAGGCTTTTATCTAGCATAATGATGCATTATTAGAAATGAGCGCATTCAGGAGAAAGGGGAGGAGATGAGAGAAAGAGAGAATAAAAACGGGATGAAAAGGGAGAAAAGATGAGGAAGAGCTTAGCCATCTACTATGTAGTTGTCCTAAAGCAGAGAGAGAGAGAGAGAGAGAGAGAGATAGATGAACTTGGATTTCAACATTCAATGCTCAAGCACAACTTGTTATATACTATGTAATAAGAATTAAATATATAATATTATAAAGAGAGAGAGAGAGAGAGAGAGAGAGAGAGAGAGAGAGAGAGAGAGCACAACTTGTTATATACTATGTAATAAGAATTAAATATATAATACTAGAGAGAGAGAGAGAGAGAGAGAGAGAGAGAGAGAGAGAGAGAGAGAGAGATGAACTTGGATTTCAACATTCAATGCTCAAGCACAACTCATTTTCTAACTTTATAATATAATATATTAACTTTATTTTATTGTTATATACTATGTAATAAGAATTAAATATATAATACAATAATGAATATATTAAAAAATGTTAAGTTGTATTTTATTAAAAAATTCTATTAAAATAAAAAATATTAAATTACTAACTAAAGTAATATATTTTTAAAAGAAAAATAAAAAAGAATAGGTCTAAACAAGCTTGAATTAGTTATTTATAAATATAAGTAAGTTTGGACAAAATTTTAGGTTCATATTTCGAACCGAGTCAAACTAATCCAAATATTTATGATATTGTTAATAGGGGTGATCAATCGGTTAACCGACCCGAACTACTATTAACCAAATTAACCGACCCTTTTAAACCCTTAACCGTTAACCGAACTGAACTTTTTTGGTTAATTTGGCCGATTAACCGAATTAACCGAAATTTATATTTTTTTTATTTTTGGTTAAAACAAGTATAAAATATATCAAAAATTAACCGACTTAACCAACCGATTAATTTATATTTCCAAAAAATTAACCGAACCGACCGAATACTTATATATTATAATATTATTTATTAAATTCGGTTAATTCGATTAACCGACCGATTTCAAACTGAATTAACCATTAACGGAACTTTCAAAAAATTATTAACCGACCCCGACTGAATTAATTCGGTTTTACCTGAAATTTGCACACCCCTAATTGTTAACATGCATAAATTTAACTTGAATTAACCCATGAGCACATCTAATTGAGTACAACTTCTTCTCTTTTCTTTTACTAATTTTTTTTTTATTTTTATAGTTTAAAATTTTAAAAAACATCATAATTTTTTTTTAGCAAAACAATTAGAATTTCTTTTTTTTGAATTCCTATATAATTTTTTTAAAAATTTTCAATATATATTAACCTTTAATATCATGTTTTTAAATCTGTAATATTTTATAACTTTACATTATGTTTGGGTAAATAATTATAAAAGAAATGAAAGTAAAGTAAAGTAAAGTAGAAAAAAGAAAGGTTAAGGAAAAGAAATGATATATTTTGTTTTGTTTGGATGGTTAAAATTAGTAAAGGAAATAAATAAATTTTATTTGGTTAAATTGTGAAAAGTTAAAAGGAAATTATTGTTTATAATTTTTTTTTCCAATTATATAATTCTTATAAAATATTTTAGGTAAAAGGTTAGCATAATAAAAACGATATTCCATATCCTAATAGAATTTACCTTTTCCCTCAAATTGGTGTAAATAAAAACTAAATAGTTTAAGAGAAGTGGCGAATATTCAACTCCTATTGTTTTCTCTTAACTAATAATAATAATAATAACCTTATTCAAGCAAATATATATATATATATATATATATATATATATATTATTTGGAAGGCTCTCTCCTACATTAATTAGTGGTCGAGAATTTAATCTTTACTTTAAGTATGGAGTAACTTTAAAATTTATAGTCAGCGTCTATGCTCTTAATGTACCTACAAAACGTGGATGAATAGTTATTAGATACATTTAGAAAATATATATAAATATATATTCTCTTACTTCCCTTTTCTTTGTTAAAATCAAAGGTAATAAATTTAAAAATTTTAATTCTAATAACATGGGTAGCATGATTAGGCATATGTGACACATTATTGGGTGTTAAGGTACTCATCACCTCATGTTATCCTTTTTCATGTTAGTGATTGGGGTTGCATGGTTATGGGAATCAAACCATCGGCAGTTACCTGGGCCCAATTCTTTTATTTTATTTTCACTTAATTTAAAAAAGTGATGGGTAGAAGTGCGTGCGAACGATGATTTTAACCCCAAACCTTATTTCACAGCAACGCATTTTTTAAAAAAGGTAATACGCTTTCTCCGTGAAGAGAAATAAAAATTATTTTTCTTATTTGATTCTAAGCACTGTAAATAAAAGCCTTACCAATAGATTTAGATAAATTAATTAGTAATTTATATAGGTTTAGGTAGTATTGGAAATGATAACATTATTGTATATTGATATCAAATATCAAAGTGTATAAGGTTAAATGTAGTTTCAAAGTGTGGCAAAAAGGAAGAATGGAATGAGCAAGTGGGCATAGGGTGCCAAACATTGTTGTCTCCTTTCAGCCGACTGATCCATCTTTAATTGGGCCACTCCATTTCAATTCCATTCCATGCATCATGTATTAAGCCTCCTACAGTTCTACCCCACTCCCATGTGAGACCATCCCCCTTCGCCTTCCATGTCCCTTTTTGAATGGATTGGGATATTTCTATCTTTTACCTATTTAATTTTTAATCCTATCACATCCCAAACGGTTTATTTTCTAGGGATAAACATTAAAATTTACATATATAATGTGCAATCAACTTTGATTTTTTATTTGATTTAATTCAATTTTCACTAATTACTAGCATTAGCGAATTAACATCATTTTACATTGATATATTATATATACAAACCATTATATTAATCCAATATGTGTATTCATTTCTTTAATCTATACAATTAAATCAAAATTAAAGCTTCATATATACATATAAACCACAATTCAAGTCTCATGTGTATAATTATTCAAGTATAATGTGTACCATCAAATAGTTTTTTATTATAAATTATCAAAACTATTTTTAATAAAATTAAATTATTAAAAATATTAAATTTTCAGTTGATGCTTACCAATGTATATTATTTTATCATATATAATAGAATTATATATATTTAATATATATTCTAAAACATTAAATTTAAAAAATAATGTAGAAATCCATGCAAGTAGATAAATCAAGCCCTGCTCTCACCCCGTTCTATCTAATCCCCTTATTGATTTTGTATGTGATATAGCTGACAAAATCCATTAGATAAACTCCTCTCTAAACCTTAAATTCCAAGGTGTGTTTCAACTATGCACTTCCTTCGTTTGTGTTGCTATAAGATTACAATTAAGGAGAAAAAATTATATGACGTCATTCCTATCTCTCTCCAATAGAAAAATGATAAATCAATTTTTTCTCTTGACTTTCCGATTTTAAAATCATTCTTCTATTAGAAAGAGATAGAGATGATACGAAATTACAGTTCTACATTTAGTATTGTTAATAATAGGAGGTTTTTATTTGCATTTTAATAGATAAATTAGCACTTAAAACATAAAAGCATCACATACATTCGTAAACAGATGTAATTAAAATGCAAAGAAAGATTTCGGTTGTGTTGTGTGTTCCAAAGAAGACTTAGCCTATCCGGCCAAGCAAGGAAGGAAGTGGAAGGTTTACAGATACAGTTACAGGGTCCGAGATTTGAGAGTCAGGTCGGGTCGGTGGGCTGAAATGAGATTCAGTTAAAAGCCGATTAGTCGCTTGCAGGCTTCAAATATTCTGGAAGAAGACTTCTTGCTTTTTCTGGGTTGGATTGCAACATTATGAAATTCAGTGAGAGCAAAAGGGTGAGGATCATCGAAATAATGGAATATTTTGTAATATCCTCTCCTGCCCTTGGAAACACAAGAAGAGGAGGAGGCGGATCTGGATCTCCTCATCGAGAATGCCCTTCTCACCGCCGTCTCAAGTGGCGAGCTCTGTTTCTCAGCTCTGAGGGCTACGGTCGACGCATTCGAAACCGAACGGCTTCTGCTCAGTATTACCCCAAACGCCTCTCCTTTTTCTGATGATTCTACAGCTCTGCTATTACTGTATACCTTTGGAAACTCCATGCCTCTCTCTTGCTTCATGCTTGTGTGGTGGCCAAAATTTGATGAGTTATGAATGGTTCATGCTCAATGCTCACTCGGAAAATGGGAACTCGGAACTTGATTTGGTAGCAGGTTTGGTTAGGCCACCAAAGATTCAACATTTGTCTATGCTTATTTATTGATTTCAGACATGCATTATTTTTTGTTTTTTTACCCAATCAAAACAATGTATGATTGGGAGAGATAACAACAAACTTTTTTAAAATTAAAAAAAATTACAACAATTGACGTGGTTAAAAAAATAAAATTGTCATAGAAGTCATTATACTATATTGCAAATTGCATTTTAACACTTAGGGTATATTTGGAGAGCAAATAATAATTGAATAAAAATATAATTATTATGATAATAATTACACTATTTTGTAATTACAAAGAATTGTAATTCTTTAGACACATTTGGCTGACAGAGTATAATTACATCATAATTATCTGTGTCATGTTTGGTAGTACAAATTGTAATTACACATTTACATAATTTATATTTTAAAGAATATTAATTACTATAAAAATATTAGTATGATAAAAATAATTTATAAACAAGTAACAAAAATTAATATTAAATCATCATATGTATTATGTTAGTCTAAAAAATTAGTTGATAATACAATTTCTAATAGAAATAACAAGAAAAATAAGCATCATATATGCAATTTTATCTAATTGTTCTAGTTCATATTTGTTGGGTTATTCTCATTTTAATGTTTAATATATACTCCTTACCATCATCTAAATTTGAATCTGCATTATTAAGATTATTAAGATCTTCTTCGTTCATATACTTTTGAGAGTATGGTGCATTTCAATTCAACTTATAATTAAAGTCATAAAATATACAACATGCTAGTTCAATCCAACTTTTTTTTATATTATAGTCTTAATGACAAATTTGACCGCTAAAGTTTACATTTTTTGTCAAAATGGCCTTAATTATATTTTTTATCCTTTTTTGGCCATCAACTTTTGTTCTTTTTTTCAATTTGCTTTTTTCTAACACATTTAATGAAAATACCATTAAAAAAGTTAACGGGGATGATATGGAATTTCATATGTGGAATATTTTTAATGAGATATAATTTATTACTTAGATAACCCAATAAGATAATTGCAAGTGGAAAATAATAAAATAAATATATAATACATTAAATTAAAAAAAGCAACTCTTAATTTAAATAAAATAAGCATAATTATCTAAAAAAAATTAACTAAGTAGAAAAACTTCTCAGTAAACAAACGTATGAAAGATTGAAACCTTTTGAAAGAAAATAAATATTGAAACCTTGAATTTATTTATTAAATCTATTAGAAAAATTAGATTGAAAAAAAGAACAAAGGTTGATGGCAAAAAAAAGCTCAAAAATACAATTAGGACCATTTTGACAAATCATGCAAATGTTAGTGGCCAAATTTATCATTAAGCCTATATTATATTAAGGTGATGTTGTTAATATGAGAAATATCATTTTAGAACAATAAGTGTATTCTCAACCACATTTCAAAACCTTAAATGTTTCACATTAAAAAGTTTGTGATTTGTCTATGGTTCTTATGTCTAGCATCATTCTCTCAAATGATATCATACCTCACGATATGGTGCAAGAAAATCTTTTATATTTGCATAACTAGCATCGACATTATATATTTGGATTCGCAATCAAATAGCCTATAGCTTTAATTATAAAAACTTATATAAACTTAATTTGGAGAAAAACATATGCCAAGTTATATCCCTTTTTATAATACATAAATTAAGTAAAAAATAATATAAAAATTTTAACATAAAACCTTTACAATAAAAAAGTTTTATAAATTGTCCAAAACTTTCATAACACTTCTTATAAATAATATTTTTTTTGTCATAACTTTAGAAAGTTAATTTTTATAAATAAGTTATGATAAAAATATTTATAACATTATTTTTATGAATAAGTATATTATTTTTATAATATATAATATATACACATAAATAAACTATGTCCATACTTCTTGGCCCTAATTTTTTGTAGATAAATATATATTATAACACTCTTATAACATGTAAATTAATTTTTATAATAAATTTTTTGGCCATAACTTTAGAAGAAAAAATTAGGATTTAAATAATATACTTTTTGTTATAACTTTATAAAATACATATATTATTTTTATAATATAATTTTTTAAGATTTATAATATGAGAATTTTTTTGTCATAATCATCTCAAACACTCATACATATTCATGTTTAAAATAGGATTTTTATAACTTATTTTAAAATTGGATTCAGGTGTAATTATGTGTATAATTACTTCAATTCTCACCCTCCCCCTAAGAATTGAAAAATGTAATTGGGGTACTCCAATTACACCTAATTCGATGAGACCCACAATTACAATGATTATCCAAACATATCACCTTAGTGTAGTTACAAGCAATTACACTCAAATCTAATTACTAGGTTGCTTTCAAAACACTACCTTAATCTTTAAACTTTTATTTAAGTTGGACTCTACTATTTTATTTGAAACAAAATAGCTCTCAATCTATTATTGTTGATGTAGCATTATTTTGTTATATATGACACATGGATAAGTAACCTAAAAATTATAATTAAAAAATTAAAAAGTTCAAAAAATCATAAAATTAAAAAATTAAAAAATTAAAAAATTAAAAAATTAAAAAATTACAATTACAAATGTAATGCCCCAAATTTTGTAATTTCGGCTTTTGGAGTATTTGTTGTATTTCTGCCCTTTTTTTTTTACATAAATATATGCCTGCTTATGTGATTAAGTGCTTTGGGGTGTGTTGGGGAGGTCCAAAGTTCAAGTATAGGTTTGGGCTAAATTTTGGTTTTTATATGAATAAAGCTTGGCTTTTGGTTAACGGGCTTATAAGAATTTATTTGTAGGAATATGACAAAATGGGCCTGCTGGTCTGGTGGCTAAATGGTGTGTTGGTATGATGAGGTCTAGGTTTCGATTCTTTGTGTGGGAAAAAGGAGGAGTATTTTGCTGCAAATTTCGACAACTAGGAGTTTGAGTTTTAGTAAACTGCTGAGTAAGGGAATAGTAGTAGATTTCAGGGTTATCTGGTTAGTTTCTGATTCTTTCAAAAAATCCTCTCTTGTCGAAATTCTCTGCAACTCCCCTCTCCACCTTTCTCTTTGTTTTATTTTTGCCAAAAAAACCCCCTCTTGTGCTGCCGAAATTTCATTACACTATTTCCTCTCCATTTTCTCTCTTTTCGATAGTTTTGCTTTCATCTTTGGAGACGCGCTTTCGGAGACACTCAGGGTTCTGTGGATCACTAATCGATGTTCTAAACAGCGAGGAATCGCCATTTTTTGTTTAAGGTTTTGGAGTGCTCGGGATGCGTTAGCTTCGAATCGATACCAGGTGTGTACCTCGATTGCACAGAAATCACGATTCGGTGAAAGCCAAAAAGCAAACTATCGAAGCCACACGGGCATGTAGACTACCCGTGTAGAGGCCGTGTGGCGAGACATGGCCATGTGATTGACGAGTTAGACCGTGCGCGTGCCACACAGGTGCGACGGACACGAGCGTGTGATGGCTAGCTAGGCCGTGTGCGAGGCACGGGCTTGACCAATTAGGCCGTGTGGGCCACACGGGCATGTGGAATTCTGGGCCAGGCCGTGTGATCCACATAGTCAAGGCCAATTTGGGCTGTGTGGGCCACACGGGCGTGCGGGCCTACACGGACAGGGCACACGGGCGTGTGAGCCCAATTTGTTTGAAGTGTTCTGTAAGGTTGCATTGGTCACCCAAGTCGACTGTGACCTATTGTAGGGTCGGTAAGTGTTACTTAGACCCCCATACGATGATATGTTACCGTTGTATGTTCGACATAAAATATCTAGCATGTATCTCTGCTCTGTTTTGGAAATATATGTATGATCTGTTTGTCTGCATAATAGCATGCCACGATTGTATGATGCATTGCATTGAGGTGGGATGACTGATGAAGTGAAGGAAGTATCTAAAAGGCTTTTAGCCTGTTATCTGGCAGCTCAGCTGCATATTTTCGTTATGTGCCGTTTCACGGTACCATGTGGTCTGTAGGGTTGGATGAGTTGATTTTATCCTCATACTTGGTGTGTAGGGCTGGGTAGGTTGATTGTATCCCCACATGGTGTGTTGGGTTGGACGGAGATGGTGTACAGGGTTGGTGGGCATGTTTCTCTGATAATCTGATCTGTTATGCATGCGATATCTGCATGGGCTAAGGCTCGATTGTTCTGATTCTGTATCTGAGTGGACTAAGGTCCACACCGATTCTAAAAAGGGCTCAGGCTCGAATTTTTTGTACTCTCTTATCTATTTGTATGCATGCTGTATGTGGGGATGTACACACTGAGTTTGCGAAAACTCACCCCTTTATTGTTTTATCTGTCAGGTAATCGACAGCAGTAGATGGATTGGTGCAGCGGAGGGCTCGACGGTGACCACTGCTTCATATACTCTGGTTTTATGGTTTTAATGCTTTTATTGTTTTAACTGTTATGATTGGAAGTATTTATGTAATTTCTGGACTCAGACTGTTTGGTTTAAATTCAGAATTCTGAACTACTGTTTATGGATTTTGAAACTGCAACGTATCACGATAACTTTATTTGTTTTTTTAAGATTCCACGTATAAAGAAATGTTTTCAAGCAAACCAATCAATACACGTTTTCTAAGCCAAGTAAAAGATAATAACCGAAACGATTTAGGGTAAAAGCGATTTTAAATACACTCTCATGTGACATCGCCAGGTTCGGCCATAACGTCTAGGCCGGGTTTTAGGTGTTACAACAAAAATTATAAAAATGTAAAACAAAATTATCAATTTTTCCAAAAAAAATTCTAAAATTTTAGAAAAATAGGAATACAAAGAAGTTTAATTTTTTAGAATTTAAAATTTTCCAAAAATTATATAAAAATGTTTTATAATAATAATAATAATACCTAAATTTCTAGGCAAGTTCACAAGCTTAGTTACACTCTATTAAATATAAAGCTTTATTTAAATGGAGTTATTCATAAGGAAAAAAAATTACAAATCATATAAGATTTATTCATCATATAATTAAAAAGATAGCGAGTCAAATTCAATTTGTATGTATTGGAATCTAGTATATTATTTAAGAAAACAAATAAAATGCATCTGATTTATAACAACATCTATTCATATAATCATTTTATAGTTTTCGTGGAAAAAAAATCTATCTTAATTTTCACAATGAACAAAAATAGTTTATGGCGACACTAGTAGTAGTATATATGATTAACTTACACCTAATTCTCGAGAAACCAAAATAACACTTTCAAAAGCAAGAGTGTCAAATTCTATAAAGAACTTCAATAGGAATCTATTATAGAACAATATTTGAGTATTAAAATATAGAGGGAAATAAAGAAATTTCTATTTCTTAATACTTTGGTGTGTCTTGGTATATCTTGGTATTTCATACCACAAAAATTTCTCTTCTATTTGGATAATCACATCTATTAAGAATGAACATAATTATTCATTATATATTAAAAGGTTAACAACTTATTAAAGTGTAGGTTAAAATATTAAGTGATATGGGAGCTCGTGGAACAAGATTACAAGTTTGTCCAAATCACGGATTTAATCTAATGCTCTAGACGAACAAGGAGACTTGAATTTCGATTCAACCTAAAACGTAACAATCCAAGTTAGATCTAATTGAATAAAAGGGCAACTAGTAAAAAAAAAATAATTAATAAGAAACAAGTAAACCGAATTGATAAATTAGAGTTCTTGAGAGTCCAAGTCGATTTGAAAGAGAAGACTTATTTTTGATGAATTTAGAACAATTACATGCTACCAATTAGGGGAAAACAATCGGTTAGAATAGATTTGAATGAATGATGATTAAAATCGACTGAAATCAAAAGAAAATATCAAAATAAGATTTAGTCAGCCAAAGACAATGAAAGTGTGTTTGGAGTGATTTGGGTTGTTTTTGATGAAGAAGAAGTTGCTGAATGAATATCTAAATAAAAGAAACAAAACATATTAGTCATTGAACAAAATTGAAAGAAAAAGAAGGGTGACTTGAAAATAGTCCAAGAATGATCAAATAAGGGTTTCATGAGTGAGAAAAAATCATTCTTAAACTTCAAAGAAGCCCCCAATCAGATCTGAAAATAAGAAAACAAAACAGTTTATTTGAATGAAGAATTAGGTAATATAAAAATTTCTTTATAACAAAAGGATTCAAAACAACAAGAAAAGAAAAGAACTCCTATTTTTAAATGATTCTTTGTAACGCCCCGAATTTTGGGCCTAGAAGTTTTGGGTTTTAAGTGTAAGGTCAGTGGGAAAGTTGCACACATAAGTTAAGTTGTGCAGTTAAATGTCAGAATGGGCCTGTTAGTCTAATGGATTGGTGTGTGTTTAGTGAACCTTTGGGTTCTGGGTTTGAGTTGCTGTGTGTGCGTTTAGGGAGCCTTTTTATTTTTGTTTCTGTTTAGTTTAAGGGAATAATTATATGGTTTATTATTATTTATTTTACTTTTACTTTTGTTTTATTTTATTTTTATTTCTATTCCTTCTTCTGTATGATCTTTTTCTTTTTCCCTTTATCTGTTATTCGTTTTTCTTCATCTTGAATTTTCTACATCTCTCTTAAGCGGGTTACCAGATTTGTGCTCCTCTATCATTCTCTCCGATCGCACAGGTATGGGACTCAACTCTGACTAATCTATCGTTCTTATGTTTTGCAAATATTGTTTCGGCTTTTCGTGAGAGTGCTTGAATTCTCTAGTTTTAAAGTGTTGATGGCTAAAAGGGGATGCGATACTCTATTTTCTGATGTGCTTTTGATAGTAATAAAGTAGGGGGACGGTTTGGTGGCCGAGGTGGTGTTTTCGGGACTATTTAAGGGTGATTTTGTGACTGCCCCGACGGCCACACGGGTGTGTACTGAGGCACACGGCCGTGTGGATTTGAGGATTAAGGTTTCAGGCTAATTTTTGGTGCCACACAGCAGTGTGGCCGACTTGGGGATTTTTGTCAGAAATCACACGGGCGTGTCCCTTAGGGCACACGGGTGTGTGAGTTTGGGAAATAGGGATTTGAGATTTGGGGTCACACGGCCGTGTGACGAATTTGGGAATTAGGGATTTCACACGGGTGTGTGTTTCAGGACACACTGGCGTGTAGCTGATTTGGGGCCTAAGGATTTCACATAAGCGTGTGTTATGAGACACACGACCGTGTCTGATTACCACACAGGCATGTGATACCTTCACACGGCCGTGTCTACTCTACTTTTGAACTTAGTGGTTTTGGAGAGTATCTTACACGGCTTACTTGCATGGCCGTGCCTTTGCACCAAACGGGCGTGTGCCTTTGTCACACGGCCACGTGCTACCCTTCACACGAGCGTATGGATCCCCACACGGCCTGGATTGCTCTACACGACTGGAGCACACGGGCGTATGGCCCTATCTCTCTAAGTTTGATTTTAGGTTAATTTAAGTGTAATCGTGACATCTGTTTGTTCCAACCTCTTGACTAATATTACTAAGGGTGATTATGACTCTTTTCTGACTTCGGTTTATGTGATAATTATGATTAAATGTGTGACATGGTTGAAACCGAATTCGAGTTATGAGTATGTGCATTTCTGTATTTGATTGACTAGTTGTATGTGACTACTCTGAATGATTGTCTGAATCTGTGTTCTGTGTTGGTGCATCTGCATACACATATCTGTATATATATACATCTGCATACAAAGTTTTTAGGTGGGATGTTGAAGAGAAGGGAGATTTACGATCTGGCAGTTTATCTGTATTCTGAAAGCCTTAATAATACCCAAAGGGTCATAGGCGGTCCCAATACCCTGAGGGTCGTGGACATCTCTGTTAACGGTATAGTGGTTGACCACCTTGCACTGTACCGCATGTACGCTAGCTACACTACGTACCATTATCTGATCTGGCAGTCATACTGCACGTCTGTACCGCGGTTTATCGCATTACACCATACAACTCATACTCTAGCCTTGCTAAGTGATATATCTGGTCTGGCAGTTTATACTGCATGTCTGTACTGCGGTTTTCCACATGGCACTATACAGCTTTCTGATGGTCCCAATTCCCTGAAGGTCGTGGACAATGTATAGGGGATATAAGGTTGGATGGGCTTTTCGATGTCCTACTTAGAGTGCAGGGTTGGGTTGGTTGATTAAATCCCCACAAGATGTGTAGGGTTGGACAGAGATGGTGTGTTGGTTGGATGGGTGGGTTATTTTATAACTCATTCGTATTCATATGCATCTGTCTGATTCTGTGACTGTGGTATCTATCTGACTGAAATATTTTTGTTTAACTGACTGCAAATTCTGATTGTATTATTTGATTGGAAGGCACTCGTACCTAAAGGAACATTGTGAGATGGGCTAAGGCCCAACCAATTCTGATTCTGGAAAAGGGCTTAGGTCGATTTGTGACCTCTAAGAAAATTTGATATTGTGATTAACAGGACCATATAACTGTAAAGTTACATATGGTCTGTTTTGTTTAAGTCGCTGGTTCGGTAGTTAGTTAGTTTGATCTCACACTAAGCTCGTATAGCTTATCCACTCTTCTATTTTCCCCTTTCAGGTACAGTTCTGGATTCTGGACACTAGACTCAGTACGCGGAGGTCTTGGACAGTCTTGGCGGACAAACAATGGATTCTGTTTACATTTTCAGTTTTGTTAATTATTCGGTTAAAGTTTAAACTGTGAGGATTTATAATGTTGTGGTACAATTTTGATTTGTGTTTCAATTCGTATAATCTGAACTAATTTTACACTAAAATTTACTTTAGGATTTGAACTATTTGTTAATAAACGTTTTGAATAATTTGGTTTGATAAGATAAACTATTTTGAATATTTTTCCTACGATCACTTCGTTGATCAATGTAGCATTCCCAATTCGGTCTAAACTTTTAGACCCGGTTTGGGGTGTTACATTCTTGATGTACTAAGGTGGGAGGACGTATTTTATTGATGAATAGTGACTTGGACTTAAATAAATCAAAGACTAGAAATGAGAATAGAACAGAAAAGCAAAGAAATAAAAGAAGAAAGATGGGAAAGATAAGAGTGGCACGTAAAAAGTCCTAAGGAGCTTTGGAGACATGATGAATCTCAACCTCCTTCAAATGGTTCTAATTTCCCTTCTAAGAAAGACTTATTGGCAAGAAAAAGCTTAAAGATTATTCCTACAAACTAAATACATTGTTAAAACTCTTCTAAAACAAAACTCAAGATAAATTCTTTAAAACAAAACTCAAAAAGAATTTTATTAACTTAAAATCAAAACAATCAATGAATAAAGAATACAAAAGGGGCGACACACCCTATTTATAGCCAACCCTTAACTAATCTCTTAAATTTGAGAAATGTGATAAGTATGCCAACTAAGCATGACAACTCATCAACTAACTAACTAACTAACATGTGAAAATAAATCTAAGTGTAGAATTGAATGGGAAATTAATCCAAAGGTCTAAAAGGGCTCCTTGGGCCGAACTTTTACATGTTGATCCACTAACTAAGTAAAAGTAAACAAAAAAATTAAAACGTTTAAAAATTGGGTCACTTCAACAATTTGGCCTAAAATCTAGCTAAGTCCTTCTTCAAACTCCATGATGGGCTCATAAACATCCTAATAGGTCAATTTTCAAGAACTTGGACTTATGATCTGTTTGCACCTAAAATTGGCTCGTTTAAGCTCATACATGTAATCTATTACACATCAGCTTCAAGATTTAGTTTCTTGGACCAAGAATTCCAATATTTGAAATCTTGATTTTCTTAGTTCTTGAAATCAACTAAAATAGAAAAATTGGACTAAGATTCGATTTCTTGATTTTCTTGAAGATAAGAAAGTGAATCTTGATTTTCTTTTCTCCTCATATATGCTCTTAAGGCCTTTATAGCAAAGTCTTGGACAGTCCTATTTAATCTTTCCTTGACCTACTTTGCTTTTGACCTTGTTATTAGGCCTTGATTTAAAGAACGCAAATACCTGTTCTTAATGGATTTGGAACAATTCCAAGCTAACAATTAAGGGAAAGCAATCGATTAGAACAGATTTGAAAGAACAATGATTAAAATTGAATGAAATCAAGAGAAAAAGTCAAAAGAAAATTTGCCCAAACAAGAACAATGGAAACCCAGATGCTTGGATCTTATAGTAAGAAATCAACATAAAACGGGTCTTTAAAGGTAGTTAATTCAGAGCTACGTTTTAAGCAAAAAAAATGTTAGTGAAACGGTGCGTTTCAGAGAAGGGTTAATAGGTGTTGCATTTGTTAAATGGTGCATTTCACCTTTTAATAAAATAGTGAGTTTTGGGATATGGATTAACCTGTAACAGCCTAATTTCAGTGGTGTCGGAACAATGATTCGAGATCACTAAATCCGACAAATGAGTAGGAAATATTATTAATTTAGTGAGTATAAGTTAAATGTTAAGTTAGGAAAAATTTTGAAATAGTGAATAGTGTACAAAAAAAAATATATATATATATTAAAATAATTAGAATCGAAAACGAGGTATCGAGACCTCAAAAATTTTAAATCGAGCCATAAATATTTTTATAAATATTTATGGAGTGTTAATAAGTTAGTATTAAAGTTTCACAAGAAATTTTAAAGTACTTGATAGCTAATTAAATAAAAAGGACTAAATTGAAAAAGGTGAAAAAGTTACTAAAATGATTAAATAGCTTAATTTTCAAATGAGGAAGGACCTAAAGTGCAAATAAGCCCAAAGGAGATATTTTGGGCAAATAGCTGAGAAAAATCAGAAAATGGGTGAAATAAGGGCAAAATTGGAAAATTGCCAAAATTAACTAAATAAAAATGGGACTAAATTGGAATATCTAGAATTCTCTTCATTTCTCTTCATATTCATCAGCTGAAAAACAGTCATGGATGAGGGTTCAAGCTGGTTTTCATACTCTAGCTTCATGTAAGTTTAATTCTTGCTTTCTCCTTGAAATTTTTATGTTTTTGGACTTTTACAATTGGGTCCAACTTACTATTTCATTAGTTTTTGATTCCATGGCTAATTTTTGAAGTTTTATGGATGATTACTGGAATAATATGATGAATAAACATAGAATTGAAGTTTTAATTTTGACATATGGTGATTTTATCAAGTAAAATTGATGAAAATTGGTTTAGGACCTAATTGTGAAAGAGTTTGGAATTAAGGTCTAGTGTTAAAGTTCTGGTTTTCAAGGGTTATGAAGTAGTTTAAAATGATGGAATAAAGTATTAAATGAGAAAAATTATCTCAATTGAGGAGTTAATTGAACAAGGATTGAATTGTATGAACTATGAAATTTGGGGCTAAATGGAAATCAATATTTTTCACTAAAACTGTTTTGGGCAGCAGCAGTAGCCTAACTTTGAAAAATCACCAAAAATTGTAGAAATCGAATTATAGGATGAATAAAATATGAAATTAAAGCTTATTGAGTCTAGTTTCTTATAAAAGAAATTATGTAAGCAATGGAGTTCTAAATCATGAGCTACAATAACTTTTGTGAGACAAGGTCAGAATGATTTCGGCTTCCCCTGTTCTGAATTTGGAAAATCATCAAAAATTGGATAAAAATAATTAGGGGCTTAAATTTATATGTTTAGAATCCTTAATGAGTCTATTTTCAATAGAAATAAGCGGGAACATGATCCAAATCTCGTACGATGAGATAATTAATTCTTAGTGAAGAAGGGTCGGAACTGTCAGACAGCAGAACAGGGTAACTTTAAAGAATAAACTGTACTTATTGGCTAAACCAAAAATTGTGAAAATTTTATGGTAATAAGATATGTAAGTCTAGTTTCAGGAAAATTAGCGGATCTTAATTTCGAGTTCTGTACCTTAAGATATAAATAATTTAGTAACTATGACGCAAATGGACAGTTTTGAATATACATATAAGTAAATAGTGAAATTATTGATAATGTTACTTGTTGCATGTTATATAAATAAAGGATGTGGAATGGAGAGGAGGAGGAGGAAAATATGTATGAATATTCAGCTAGCATGGCTAATTTGCATGTTTTAGGCTCATGGACTAAATTGAATAAAAGTAAAAAAATTTATGGGCAATTTTGTAAAAATGTCAGAAATGACCAAATTGCATGAAATGAATTATTTTATTATTTAAAATTACAAAATTGAATGAAATTATTAATTTAGCTCAAGATCGGGGAAAAACATATTTTAAGGATTAAATTGAATGTGTTGAAATTATGGAAAATTCTGATATTTTATAGAATTAATGGTTCGTTATCAATTTGTTTGAGAATAACGGCTGGAAATAAGGATTAAATTGCAATAATTTTATTTTATTTTAACCTAAGGATGAAATCGTCATTAATTAAAAGTTTAGGGGTAAAATGGTAATTTTGTTTAGAGTATTAGTTGAATGTATTACAACATGAAATAAATGAAAACGACGATCAAATTTCTTTATAAAGATCCGGATAACTCGAATACGAGACTTGAACGTGGAAAAGAAAAGATATCGGATTAATGAGATTATAAACATGTATAAGTAACGAGGTAAGTTAGTATAACTTGAATTGTATTTTTAAATGCATGAAATATCGATATAATGAATTCCCGATTTTATGTTTATGAAGAAATGGCAAGAGAATGATATTTATCATGACATGTAAATAGGTGATTATTTTTGATACGTTAATACAAGGAAATTAATTAAATTGAGACGAGTAATAAATTTAAGTAAAACATATCGAGAAAAATAAGTACGTTAAGGGACAATATGTTTGATTTTAATTGGTTCCAAATATGAACGTTAGATAAAATGAAATATCTGATAAATAAATCGGTAACTCCGGTAATGCTCCATAACTCTATTTCGGTGACGGATTCGGGTTAGGGGCGTTACATTTAGTGGTATCAGAGCTAAGGTTTAGTCGGTTCTCGGACCGAATGTAGTACATGTGAAGTATGATTATATGTGAATATCTGAAATATGTATTGGTATTGAATTGTATACTGATTAGAAAGTGGAAAAGTGAATTTGAATTGAATTGAATGGAATGGAATGGAATGGAATTATGATTAATTGAAGTGTGTATTACTATAATTCAAATTTTAATTATTATTGATTGCTGAATTTTTAATTGTTATGTATGGTAAGTAAGAATTATTGTGTTTTGCAATTGAAATGGATTGATATAATATGTGATGAATTTATTGAATTTATATTGATTGAATTGGTGTATATATATATTGAATATATATTGATTATTTGAATTGAATTGAATTATGAGTATATTTGATTATTTGAATTGAAATATAAATTGTTTGAAAATTTTAAATATGAGATTTGTGATATTTGAATATTTGTTACTGAAAAGTGAATTGAATTGTATAGAATTATGAATTTATGTGAATAATTGAAATATATTTGTTGAATTAAATGAAAATGTATGAAATTATGAAAATGTGTGAATATATATGAATATTAGATTGGTATATTGATAAAGGAATTATTAAATTGAGAAAGTGAATCAAATACCCTATTAATGATGATCGGACTAGATTGGATACAAATGGCATGCCATTGGATTTGTGATGTGATGAGGAGATTTGTAGTTCGGCCGAGAAGATGTTTCATTATTGTAACTTTGGTTTATCCAAGAGGCATTAAATGCCTTTACGGTGTGTTATGGAGGACTTATAATATTCCGGGTGTGTTTGGGTTGGACATTCAGTGTGTTTGGGATATATATATCTTCGGGGTGTTTGGGAGGCTATATTATACTTGGTGTGTTATGGAGGATTTATAATATTCCTGTGTGTTTTTGGGCTGGATATTCGGTGTGTTTAGGTGAAATCCGCATATCCGCCAAAAGTCCGAGTCTTGTTAATAGGGGTAAATATGAATATTAAGTAAAATTGAAATAAGAATTAAATTCCTATTAACTTGTCGGGCTAGTCGGATATAATTGGCATGCCATAGGATTGGAAGAGTACGGATTTGTCGGCTTTACTCGATCAGGCACTTATGTGCTTTGATTCTTCGTACCGCGTTAACGATTCAGCACTTTGTGTGTCGGATATTGTTACCGCATCTTTATCGCTATCGCTTCGGATTTGTTCCGATGAGGTACTCGTGTACCGTATCGCCATCTTTCTCTTTCTTTGCTTCTTTTTCGCCGACCGGATGAGGCACTATGTGCCGTCTTGGTGTGTTTGGGTTGAATCAGTGTATCCGCAAAGTCCGGATTGTTAATAGGGTGAATAATCAAATGAGAAAATTAAATAAATTTGGTTGCTCGTACTATTAAAAATATATATATATATGAGAAAGAAATTATGAGTTGAATTTTCAATTGAAATGAAATGTGAGATTTGGAAAGGTTCATGAATTTGCTAAAATATTGAATTATTGATATTGAAATCAGTTGAATAAATGAAATGAGAAAATCAAATGAATTTGATCGATTGAACTTTTGAAAGTATGAAAAAAAAAAGTGGAATTAAAAATTGAAATGTGAATTGAAATTGAGATATGAGATTGAAAGCTTGAACCAAAGGTTCATGAATTGATTAAAGATAGTATAGATGATATATGATGCTATTTGATGAAAGACTATTGTCGAGATATGAAATTAAAGCATAATTAACACATATGACTTATATTGTTACATGTTTGATGTTTATTATTTATTATAGTTTTTATAATTTGAATTATGGCAATACCACTGAGTATAAACGTACTCAACGTATGGTTGTATTACTATAATTCAAATTATTTATTATTAAATGTTAAATTTAAATTATGTATATGGTAAGAGAAGTATGAGTTAGTGATATTGAGATAATTGAAATGTGTTTATGATGAGAAGGAACTTAGAAAGGTATGAATAGAAGTTCATAATATGTATGTGATAATGTACTGAAATGAGATAATCAAAAGTTGAGAAATGATGAAACGTGAATGAAATGAAAGTTTAAATTGTGATAAGCTTATCTATGTTTGTATGGCATTCATATGATATTATGTGTCTGACTTGTTTGGTTAAGTAAATGCTATGAGTAAATTTACTCAAAATTCATGAAATGTATGTTTAATTACACTAGTTTGAAAAGGATAACTGAAAAGTTCGTGTAACATAATTATGTATGTTAATTTGTTTGAAGTGAATTATGTAATTGTGATGATATGATATTGATGATAAATGCTAAGTTATATGTGTGTATTTATGAGGGCTCGATTTAGAGGCCTTACGACCTCACCCTCTTACCAATGTAGTATTTTATAACGAAAATTTACAAAAAAAAAAAAAAAAAAAATTGTTGAATAAGTTTAGAAATGGGAAACTAAAGAGTACAATAATGGAATAATTAATAATGTAGTCTGAGTTGAAAATAGTTTGACAAGTAAATACGCTTTTGAAAAAAATATCAGATTACTCTAAAGATCATTCAGATTACACGTGAATGACACGGTTAAAGAAAAAGTTAACCTCGGCTAGTCGACTTATTCGATATATGATATCCAAGTATGTGTTTATCAAATTTTTCCCGAATTAGTTTTCGTTAGTGAATGGAATGATGCGGGGTTCATGATGACAATTAGTTAGAAAAATGATAATTGAGTAGTAAAGATGATTGTGCGTGATAGTTACAGTTGAAACGAATATGATAATCTTTTCTCGGTATTCTATATATTCTTTTATCCTCGAGATATGTGTGTGGTTATTCACTCTGGTGGAGTTCGATGTTTTGAGAATGCTAGTTAATTATGATGTTAGACGAAAGCTCTATTGGTCCAGTCGGTTTATGATCGTCATTTCTTCATCTTTTTGAATTCTATTTTAATATGTTGGAAATGAAGTTAATGGTAAAAATTTATGTGAGACTATTCTTATGTTTCTCTGATCATGATTTTGTTTTATACATGCGGGGATATATTATCTCTCATTATGATGGAAGTCCAGTCGGTAAGCAATGTTTTTCTTTTGGCTTTCTTTGAGAAATTATCAAGATCTTTATTATCTTTTTGTGAGTTAGATGTACTAGTGATTGTATGAGCATTACATAATATTTTTTGAGTTCATATTCAGATGTCTATTTGTTAGCAAGTAAGCGAACATTAAGAACATTTAGGATTATTGCGATCGGTGATAATACTAGTGTGTTATGAGATAGAATGACTATAGATTTCGAATTGGGATTGTCATTAACATCGGAAAGGAAAATGTTATTTAGTTTATGGTTGTTCATTTGACAAAGAAAGATCTGTATGATCATTTCGATAAGTCTGAGTTTTTCCTTTGTGATCAACGAGTATATGTGTCCCCGAGAGGGTAATTTAGAATTTTGACCATACGTTCCAACATTGTGTTCTAGAGTTCAAAGGTGACAGAAAAGATATTCGAGGTTAAATCAAATTGTGATTCTGAGAAATTAGTAAAAGTGTTTATGAGTGTTGAAAGTAACTTCTTCTGGTAAGATTTTCGGGGACGAAAATCTCTAAAGGGGGGGAGAGTTGTAATGACCTAATTTCAGGTGGTGTCGGAACAATGATTCGAGATCACTAAATCCGACAAATGAGTAGGAAATATTATTAATTTAGTGAGTATAAGTTAAATGTTAAGTTAGGAAAAATTTTGAAATAGTGAATAGTGTACAAAAAAATATATATATATATATATATTAAAATAATTAGAATCGAAAAAGAGGTATCGAGACCTCAAAAATTTTAAATCGAGCCATAAATATTTTTATAAATATTTATGGAGTGTTAATAAGTTAGTATTAAAGTTTCACAAGAAATTTTAAAGTAATCTTGATAGCTAATTAAATAAAAGGACTAAATTGAAAAAGGTGAAAAAGTTACTAAAATGATTAAATAGCTTAATTTTCAAATGAGGAAGGACCTAAAGTGCAAATAAGCCCAAAGGAGATATTTTGGGCGGCAATAGCTGAGAAAAATCAGAAAATGGGTGAAATAAGGGCAAAATTGGAAAATTGCCAAAATTAACTAAATAAAAATGGGACTAAATTGGAATATCTAGAATTCTCTTCATTTCTCTTCATATTCATCAGCTGAAAAACAGTCATGGATGAGGGTTCAAGCTGGTTTTCATACTCTAGCTTCATGTAAGTTTAATTCTTGCTTTCTCCTTGAAATTTTTATGTTTTTGGACTTTTACAATTGGGTCCAACTTACTATTTCATTAGTTTTTGATTCCATGGCTAATTTTTGAAGTTTTTATGGATGATTACTGGAATAATATGATGAATAAACGTAGAATTTAAGTTTTAATTTTGACATATGGTGATTTTATCAAGTAAAATTGATGAAAATTGGTTTAGGACCTAATTGTGAAAGAGTTTGGAATTAAGGTCTAGTGTTAAAGTTCTGGTTTTCAAGGGTTATGAAGTAGTTTAAAATGATGGAATAAAGTATTAAATGAGAAAAATTATCTCAATTGAGGAGTTAATTGAACAAGGATTGAATTGTATGAACTATGAAATTTGGGGCTAAATGGAAATCAATATTTTTCACTAAAACTGTTTTGGGCAGCAGCAGTAGCCTAACTTTGAAAAATCACCAAAAATTGTAGAAATCGAATTATAGGATGAATAAAATATGAAATTAAATCTTATTGAGTCTAGTTTCTTATAAAAGAAATTATGTAAGCAATGGAGTTCTAAATCATGAGCTACAATAACTTTTGTGAGACAAGGTCAGAATGATTTCGGCTTCCCCTGTTCTGAATTTGGAAAATCATCAAAAATTGGATAAAAATAATTAGGGGCTTAAATTTATATGTTTAGAATCCTTAATGAGTCTATTTTCAATAGAAATAAGCGGGAACATGATCCAAATCTCGTACGATGAGATAATTAATTCTTAGTGAAGAAGGGTCGGAACTGTCAGACAGCAGAACAGGGGTAACTTTAAAGAATAAACTGTACTTATTGGCTAAACCAAAAATTGTGAAAATTTTATGGTAATAAGATATGTAAGTCTAGTTTCAGGAAAATTAGCGGATCTTAATTTCGAGTTCTGTACCTTAAGATATAAATAATTTAGTAACTATGACGCAAATGGACAGTTTTGAATATACATATAAGTAAATAGTGAAATTATTGATAATGTTACTTGTTGCATGTTATATAAATAAAGGATGTGGAATGGAGAGGAGGAGGAGGAAAATATGTATGAATATTCAGCTAGCATGGCTAATTTGCATGTTTTAGGCTCATGGACTAAATTGAATAAAAGTAAAAAAATTTATGGGCAATTTTGTAAAACGTCTGAAATGACCAAATTGCATGAAATGAATTATTTTATTATTTAAAATTACAAAATTGAATGAAATTATTAATTTAGCTCAAGATCGGGAAAAACATATTTTAAGGATTAAATTGAAAAGTGTTGAAATTATGGAAAATTCTGATATTTTATAGAATTAATGGTTCGTTATCAATTTGTTTGAGAATAACGGCTGGAAATAAGGATTAAATTGCAATAATTTTATTTTATTTTAACCTAAGGATGAAATCGTCATTAATTAAAAGTTTAGGGGTAAAATGGTAATTTTGTTTAGAGTATTAGTTGAATGTATTACAACATGAAATAAATGAAAACGACGATCAAATTTCTTTATAAAGATCCGGATAACTCGAATACGAGACTTGAGCGTGGAAAAGAAAAGATATCGGATTAATGAAATTATAAACATGTATAAGTAACGAGGTAAGTTAGTATAACTTGAATTGTATTTTTAAATGCATGAAATATCGATATAATGAATTCCCGATTTTATGTTTATGAAGAAATGGCAAGAGAATGATATTTATCATGACATGTAAATAGGTGATTATTTTTGATACGTTAATACAAGGAAATTAATTAAATTGAGACGAGTAATAAATTTAAGTAAAACATATCGAGAAAAATAAGTACGTTAAGGGACAATATGTTTGATTTTAATTGGTTCCAAATATGAACGTTAGATAAAATGAAATATCTGATAAATAAATCGGTAACTCCGGTAATGCTCCATAACTCTATTTCGGTGACGGATTCGGGTTAGGGGCGTTACATAACCACTGTCATGTAACAACTTCCTAACCGATTTCCTTGTAACTATCAATTCTTTCCATTTTAGAATTGTTGGAGACGGTAGGCAATTAGGGAATGGTTTGATTGAAATTATCTTCCTCTCTAGTGTTCTCTTCTTCTTTTTCTCTCATTCCTTTTTAGATCTCTTTCCTCTTTGCGAAACGATCCATAACAAAGGTATCAAAGCCTCGCAATCCTCAATGACCAGTGATAAGATTACCACCCATTTGTAGAAAGACACTGGTCTCCTCCAACAAAAAGTTGCCAAACTCCAAGTAGAATTCTCAATGACGAATCAATTATTAACTAGACGGTATTACCTCTCGGCCTCTACTGCCTAACTAATCAACCAGTACACACTTACCTCTTGGCCTTACTTTTCTGACTGAGATAAATCCATAATTTACTCGGTAACCTCGTCTCGATCCATTTGTCTATATTATTTCTTAGGATCGTTAATCCTAGGGTTTAAGCACACATGAATTTATACTAATAAATTCATAAGAGAAACCCTCGTTAATTTCCTAACTACTCACACATCCACTCGTTAAACTACTTAATCAATTAAACAGTTTCATAACCGAAACATGCTAGATATAAGTAAAGCATAATAGTTTATTCAATTATTCATAAAAACCTAATTGATCAGGTTAACGAAAATATAAGTAAAAGAATAAGAGATAGGAGAAATCTCATGAATAAATATAAGTGTGGCTCCAGAGCAATCTTCGCTCGCAATCATCTTCACATCGGAATAGGAAGAATTCGACTACGCGAACATAAAAATAAACTAAAACTGAAAAACTAAATAAAATTGTCTCTACAAGTCGACTCCCCCTCTAATGAAGTTATAAGGGTGTTTATCTAGGCAAATATTAGGGTTTTAGGTGCCTAAAATACCCTTGATACTTTGAGTGCAACTAAGAAATAAAATCTAAGAAAATCTACCCAAAATATGGTTTGTTAACATTAGCACTATGTCATGATGTCGTCTAGGTTGTGTTGAAACATTGGGTTTCAGTGTTGCAACACAAGAGGCGGTGTCGCGACACTAGTTCCGATGTTGCAACATCGATGCCTATTTCGTTCCAAGAATTTTTTTTTCGCTTCGATCTTCAGTGTCGCGATATGGTTGTCGTCCTTTTTGTTTTGGGGCCTAAAAAGGCACTCTACACACTCAAATAACCTATTAGTCATTCTCAAGGCTCGAGTTGGCCTAACGGGTTGCCGAAACATTAGAAAATACATAAAAATGCTTATTTTGCTAATAATTACGTCTAAGCAACTAAAATAGAAAACAAAAAAAACTACCATAAAATGACTTGAAATCAAGCTCATTACATGCCGAAAATAGTCTAATTTTCCATAACGAACCGTGGCAGATCAAACTTAACAACTTGACTACCTCTAAATGTGCAAACGTTTGGAGTTGAAATCGTACAAATAACTATATTTAAAATTAGTGAAGCATCTGCAAGTGAACAGGTCAAATTATAATATAAATTTGTGTTATAATAGAACATCGGTAAGTATTCTGAAGATTGTACCCAAGGGATTGCATATTGGAAAATTTTAATATTAGATTTCTTGGGCCGTATGAAATTATCGAGAGAGAATGGGTTAGACGTTACCCCCATAACTTGAGAAAATTCACAATTTTTCATGTTTCGATGCTACGTCAGTATAGATCAAATCCCTCCCACTTGATTACTCCCAATGAAATTAAATTTCAACTTGATTTTGGTACAATGAGGAACCAATGAAAATCTTGGCTAGGAAAGTAAAAGAGGTGCAAAATAAACGAGTATCGTAATGAAAGTATTGTGGCACTGACATGTTATAGAGGAAGCTACGTAGGAAACGAAAGAATTGATAAAATCTCAATACCCGAACCTATTTTCAGGTAATAAATTTCGAAGACAATTTTCTTATAAGGGAGAGTTGTAACAACCCATTTTTAAGTGGTATCGAAAATGATGATTTTGGAACCCTGTTTTCTAATGATCAAGTCAGTAAATGTTATTTATTAATATTTATGAGTCTATTATAATGTTATAGTGAATTTCGGTCCAGTAATTTTGTTGATTGAATGGTTAATTAGGGTACATTGACTAAATCATAAAAATCGTCAAAATTAATCGCTATTGATTTTTATTAGTTAAAAAGGTTTAAAAGGTGATTGTTTGAGGCTTTATGTGACAATTAGCCACTTTTTAATAGGTAGGGCAGTTAGTGCACATTTTCTTAATGTAGTTTGTGTTAATTAAGTAAAATTTAATAATAATAAAAACGTTAAAACATAAACTAAGGTGGTCTTCATCCATTTTTCTTCTCCACCACCAAAATACCACCATTGTAGAAGAAAGAAAAGCTTCAAGCATTCTTAAACATTCGGCCCTTGCATGTAAGTGTTTTCAAAGCTCGTTTTTCGTAAATTTTATATTTTTGATATCGTTGTAACTTGATCTAGCTAACTCGAATACTAAATCACAAACTGTTAAAGTTTTGAAATGTTGTCATTGATAGTTTTTTATGTTTTTTATGTTAAATGGCTTGGTTGTAAGCTTAGAAATGATTAAGGAATAAATTGTAAAGTGAGGTTTGTTAGTTTTGAGTTTAGGGACTAAAATGAAAATAGTTGGATTCGACATGAAATTTCTGTAATTATATAATTAAGAGGGCTGTAAAAGGATGTAATTGAAAATGAACCAAGACTCGGTTTCTTGGACCAAGCATTTCAAGACTTGAAATCTTGATTTTCTTGATTCTTGAACTCACTTGGAATAGAAAAATTAGACTAAGATTCAGTTTCTCGATTTTCTTAAAAACAAGAAGGTGAATCTTGATTTTCTTTTCTCTTTGTATGCGCTTGCCTTTGTAACAAAGTCATGGACAATCCCATTTAATCTTTCCTTGATTTGCTTTGCTTTTGACATTATTATTGGGGCCTTGAGTTAAAGAAAGTCCATCACATCTCTGGCCTGAGACTCACATCATTAAAAGCTTAAGCTGTAAATGAATATATGATCATAATAAATAAAATAATAAGTTTCGAGTTATTTAAAATATTTTTAACCCTTTTTTTTCTTAATCAAATTTACAGTGTAACGAAAAGTGAAAAGTAAAGAATATTAATTAAAAATTTTAAGAAAATATTCCCAAAATTAAGTTTATAGTACTGCTTTGCCCTAGGGGTAAAGTTATTTTTTTTTACAAAAAGAGGTTCATTCCATAGAACAATAGTCATTGCAGACAGAGCAACAATGGCATTTAGCCAAAGAAAATGGTTCCCAGCAATCAAGATTTCAAACATAAGTGGTCAACCCCTCCAAAAGTAGAAAAAGAGGAGGAATCATCACCAATCACTTAGGCATCAGCCACTAATGTAGAACATTAGTGCGTATAATCCTTATTATCGAGCTGCCTCCTTTTCCATTGAAGACCTTGCTTACAAGAGAGGGAGAAAAACAATAAAGCACAAGATAGAGCCAAACATCAACAATCGAAAAGCCAAGAGACATCGGAAAGAACAAAGGCATAGAGCCACCTCAGACAAACTGAAATCAACCACCAATGACACCAAACCTGGATTTGTAACCATACAACGATTGAAGCGATAGAGATCTTGGAATCTGTCGAAACAAAACAACAAAGAAACAGCTTGAGGCTTTTGGTGCTGCCAACCATCTACCATCCATAGTTACAGCAAAAAACTTTCACTAGAAGCAAGGAACATCTCAGGCGTTAAAACACCACACCTATCTCTTTTTAACACCGCTCAGGAGAGAGAGATGAGCCACAAAAACTCAAACGAGACCTCCAAAGGGGTTGTTAAACTGAGAGGAGGACACCAAAATGACAAAAAAAA
The DNA here is from genome assembly GCA_025698475.1 of Gossypium anomalum. NCBI lineage: Eukaryota > Viridiplantae > Streptophyta > Magnoliopsida > Malvales > Malvaceae > Gossypium > Gossypium anomalum. The sequence goes on along the minus strand of CM046968.1, from coordinate 60,858,463 downwards.
AAAAAAGAATAAGGTAAGGGACAACCAACCATTGATGACAAGTGGTTGGTCGTCTAAAGGCGAACAAAGGTAAAGGAAGTTTTGAGCAGCACTTAAAGTGAGAGAGAAAAATGAGTTTAGTAAGAGAGAAAAGAATGTTGCTTCTCCCATTACTCAAAATTGAATTTTATGTTAATTAATTTAGTTTGTAAGTTTTGAAGGGTTTGCAATTTATATAATATATAGGGTTAGTGTTTGGTGCACTATACTTTTTTTATTCCACAAGTAGTCTTAAAAAATTATCATATGTCTCTCTTTTTTCAATATTTATTTTTTAATATTTTAGTAGACCTCTATAAGACATTTATAACATCTTGACTCTACTTATGAAGTCTAAAAACTCATGTAATAATCTACCAATTATTTTTCCCACTATGTATATATATATATATGAACCTCAAGGTTGATCTATCAATGAAAAATGTTAATGATATATTATGTGATGAAATTAAATTGCAAAAATTACTATTAATGACATATGATAATAATTTACTTGTATGACATAAATTTAGGTACTAATAATATTTTAAATATGAATCATTACACTTATAAAAAATTAAATAAACCTAAATACAGATGAAATCAAATTTAAACATGAAAATTGAAGAGTTCCATTAATTCAAATTTAATTGATGTAAAAAAAAAAAGGTAAGCATTTTGTGGAAGAAAGAACTTTGGGGTCGAACAGAAACTGTACAAAATGATTCTTAGAGTTTGAACCACAATGTTTAATTTCACACAACCTCCCTAACTTATTATTCAAGCTTCAACTCCAAAATCAGTAACTCAACTTTCCACAATCCATACTGTAGAGCCCAATTTTAGCCCGGGCCCAAAATAAAACCAAATAATAAAAAACCAAACAATCCATTTACAAAAGAGGACCCAATTTCAATAAGCCCAAACCCGAAGCCCAATCCAAAACCTAAACCCTAGCCTAAAGTTACAAGGCCCAAACGGCCCGAAAACTAAAATAATTTCAGCCAATCTCAAGAACCCTAGCTACTCCTTTGCGTCGCAGCCTTCAGCCACGACCACCACGTCCACACACTTCTACGCACGTTCTCCGTACGCTCTACGTCGCCCTCCTCCACGTCTTCACGGCACCTGCGACTTGAGCGAGAAAATAGCAAGAAACAAATTGTATTCGGCTATAAAGCCCTCAAATTTTCATTGCTTTAGGGACCTTTTTTTTGGGAAAAAACACAGATTAATCAAAAAGAAACACAAAAGTTGCAAAGGAGGTGATTTTAATTTTATTTTACTGTTAAGTTTTTTATTTTTATTTATTTTTCTTTTACATATACGAAAATACGAAAGGGAAGAAAAAGCAAATCACCGGGTTCATTCCGCGTTTTCGTCGTGGGAGGCTCCTTCTTCGGTGTCGAAATTGGTTGTAGGAGAAAGGGGTATTTTTCTTCGTTTTTTGGGTGTTTTGAGGTCGGATTCGGATTCAGGGGGGTCGAAATCTTAGAAAACACCTTTTTATCTTCGCCGGCCACCATACGCGGCGGCGTCGACGCCGGCGACCGGTACGATGATGGCCCATAGGAGATTCGGCCGGAGGCTTGGGGTTGGAGGAGAGGCTTGAGAGGATTTTTGAAAGTTTTTAAGGTTTTTTTTAAAACAATGGGCAAAATGAATTTTTGGTGAAAAAATTGTCTTATATAGTATTATCAAAACGACGTCATTTTGGCCCTTGACCTGTCCGACCCGACTCGCTCCAGCCTAGGATCCGCGTGTTTTTAATGGGAAGGGCTAATTGCGGATTTAGCCCTTCCGCTTTTTTTATAACTTTGCAATTAAAATTTTCTTCATTTCTGATTTGACCCTATGATTTATTTCGATTGCATTTTGGTCCATATTTAAACGACGCCGTTTTGGAGGGCGGGGATTATTGCCCTTTTGGTCCCTTCTTGTTATTCGCGCGTTCAATGTGGTCCTTTTTCCTTTTATTTATCTCAAATTTGTCCCGAACTTCTATTTAAAGTTCAATTTAGTCCTTTTTAGTTATTGTTGCTATTTTATTATTAAAATTAATTAATTACTATTATTGTTAGTATTATTATCATTGTTGTTATAATTATTATTCTTAAAACTATTTTACATATTATTTATTTATTTATTAGTTTACCATTAGATTCTATTATTTTATTTTAGTCTTTATATATATATATATATATATATATATATTAATATCATTATTATTTCTTTAAACTATTTTATTTAATATCGCTTTATTTATTTGTTTGTTTATTTGCTAATTTTTTTATATATTAAATTTTTATCAGTTCTCATTTATTTATTTATTTATTATTGTTACCCTTTTTTAATCGGCTTGCTTTATTTTTTTTATTTTTGCCTATTACTGTTATTTCATTTTTCATTTATATACTTACAAAAATTCATATTATTATTATTATTATTACTATTATTTTATTATCATTTTTACTCATAAAAACCATTTCAAATTTTCACTAGCTTTTTTGTTATTTCACTTATTATTCTTTTATTTTATTTATTTATTTATTTATTTATTGTTCTCATTATTATTATCTTATTATATATTTATTTATTCATTTATGTCTTTATATACCTGCAAGCTTATGTTATTCGTTATTATTATTGTATTTATATTATCATCTTCGTTATTATTATTTTATTACATATATTGGCACCGTAATTAATCTTCACATTTTACCAAAATCACATTACATTTTACCCGATTCATTGAAAATTTTGTTTTTTTAAATAAGCAATTTTTCGTATTTCGAGATTCGAAAAGTCGTTCCCTAACTTACGGGGTTTTGATTTTCTCGATAAATCCGAACCAAACGAACGTTTTAAAATTTTTAATATTCTCAGGAATTAGGGAAAGATCGTGTTCTAACTTACGGAATATGATTTCTTTCTAAAACCGAGATAGTCAATTTTTTTTCAAAATAAATAAAATCTTCGGGGTTTATTCTCATTTCAAGGATTTAAGATATTATGTCCTAACTTATGGGACGTAATTCTTTTCCTCGATTAATGTGAAATATGCACTTTTTCTCAAAAAATTTTCATTGAAATGACTTTTTAACAAATGGTCGTATTTCAAATAATTTCAAAGCTCTCAATCTTCAACATTTAGACACTAATTAATCAACTAGGTACCAATTTTGGGCATATCGAGGGTGCTAATCCTTCCTTGTGTGTAACTAACTCCCGAACCCATCTTTCTGAATTTCGTAAACCAAAGAGTGTTGTTTAATAAATCAAAACCATTATTTAAAAACGACCATTATACAAGGTGGTCCGATTACACCTCATCAAAAAAGGATTGGTGGCGACTCCCATTTTTTCGTTTTCATTTTTAAAACCAAAGTCGACATTTGTTTTAAAAGAATGGTTTCGACAGCTTGGCGACTCCACTGGGGACTTAAAAAAGAGAGTCAAGCCACGAGTTGATTAATTTATGTCTTTTTGTTGAAAATTGAAAGTTTGATTTAAAATACGATCTTTTCATTGCATTTCATTTGTTATCTTCGTGATCTTGGTCATAATACCTACTTTGTTGGTTCACGTCTTTAAATATTTTTGCATATTGCATTACATGACCGCTCGGTCCTACCCTTTAAGTAAGAGTAAGAAGCTAGTCCTTCGTGAGGTTTTCACCTCCGTATAGGATAGTAGATCGCTTCCGGGATACATCCATACCTATATCTTCGTGAGATTTTCATCTCCGTATAGCCATTGGAAAATGTATTCCCTTGAACCGAACTCGATCTATATGAGCCTATAATGGGTGAAGATCGAGGAATATGCTGGTTCAAGTACCCTGTCTTTAGAATCAAACCACATGTAGTGACCCGTAGGAGCCCGCCCTAGGTAGAGCGACACAAACTATTAGCGGTCGTTTAAATAAGTGTTCTGCTTGTTATTTCTTGCTTGTTTTAATTTCATATGAATTGTACTGACCTGCGTCGTTTTGCTTGTGATTGCATGGCATTTCATCATAAAATGGGTGTCAGTTCAAGTTTGATTACTAAATAGAGAGCTTATCATGGAGAACGGATTTCTTGATAAAGTGGAGGATAATGCGCTTATCCGTATATGGTCGGAGAAAATGCAATAGGAAAAAGAAGATAGCTTGACAGCGGGGTATACGTCAGAGTTATGGGACTTCACTCGTATTAGCGTGACACAGAATGATCTTCGAGAATTGAAGGAAATGTGGGCCCAATGGGGTGATGAAGTCAAACAGCTATTTTACGACAATTGCAGTGATTTACCCTACTTACTCGACATCAAGATAGATAAGCATCTGTTTCGGGCTTTGGCCCAATTCTGGAATCCAATCTATAGTTGTTTCACCTTTGGGAACGTAGATTTGGTGCCCACAGTGGAAGAATATACTGCCCTACTTTGATGCCCAAGGGTTCAAGTTGACAAGGCCTATTCTAAAGCCGCTAATGTTCCGACCTTTGTGAAGAAGTTGATGAATATCACCGGAATGAGTGAGCAATAGGTTACAGCTCAGATCAAGCAGAAAGGAGAAAGCAAACGTATTCCCTGGAAAAGTTTGTGAGACTTGATTTTGGCACACCCAAACGTGAAGAAGAGAGTGGATGTTTTTGCTTTAAGTATATACGGGTTAATGGTTTTCCCTAAGGTGCTGGGGCATGTAGATGAGGCAGTTTCTGATCTGTTTGACTGATTGGATAAGAGGGTCACGCCGGTTCCTGCGATTTTAGCCGAAACATTTAGATCTTTGAATACGTGCTGAAGAGCTGGTGAGGGTCGATTCATAGGATGTGCGCGACTGCTGTTAGCTTGGTTCTATAGTCATATCTGGAAGGTAGACAATGTGTCATATCAGGTGTTCTCCGAGAATTACTCACCATTAAAGGAAATAGTAGCTACACCAAGACGGGATGACATATTAGAAGAAAGATGGATAGCAATCCTCCAAAATGTCCAAGAAGAGGATGTCGAATGGAGGGCCCCTTGGTTGGTTCCCGCTGAGATCTTATACCGATATGGGGATTTTGATTGGGTCCCCGTACTTGGGATTTTGGGGAGCTGTAGGATATGCTCATTTGCTGTATTAAGGCAGTACAGGTCGAGACAGTTCATACCGGTGACCCATGGGCTAGCTCGCTGTGAGTTTCCGTATAAGGGGGATAATTATAAGAAGAATGTGCAAGATATGTCCAACGCTTGGAATCAGACTCGCCGGGTGAAGAGATTGGCAGTAGGTCCGATAACGACCCTTGAGTATAATGGGTGGTAGAGTAAGACAATCAATGATAATATTCCCAAGCCAAATCAAGAGGGCGCACAGTCGATGGAAGAATATCTACCAGTGGTCCCATCCGAGTTAGAAATCAAAGCAGGACTTTGAGAGAAGGAATGCAGAACTCAGAAAGAAGATAGAACAATTAGAAGAGGAAAAGATACATTTGACACTAGATCTTGATGTCTAGAAACTAGAAATCGAGAAAGTGAGAAAGGGCAAGAATAAGGCCGAAGAAGATTTGGATAGTCTAAAATCGGATTACAAGAAGCTACGTTTATCAATGAGAACTGTCGGGTTGGGAAAAAATCTGAAAAATGGTGATACGAGATCCAAGAAGAGAAGGCTAAAGCTGATCGATGGGAGAGAAAATATCAAGACACTCAAGGTCGAAAAGAAGCCTTTGAAAGAGTCTGTCGGAAGCCCAAAATGAGAAGATTAGGTTAAAAGCCAGAATAGCAGAACTGGAAAAGTTGCTTCATCAGCATTGTAGCCGTAATTTTGCAATAGAGCTGAAAGCAAGCTTGGATAAGATTTAAGAGCTGAAATGGAAGGTCGAAGAACTCGAGACTGCGTTGCAAAACTGCAAACATCGTGTTGAACTGCTTGAAGCAAATGAAGAGCGTTGGAAAGAGCAACTTTACCGTTTCCAAGATCAAGTTAGGAACAGAGATTACATTATGGGTGAAGCTGTGACCCAGATTCGAGAGATGGCTGATCATCTACAGACTTTAGCAGTTCAAGTAGATGTATTGAGTGTGAAATATGAATTAAAATTGGATCGGGGTCGTGAGCTGGCTTAGCTCCTTGGGAAGGTTAAAGCTTTGAGCATTAGGGCGAAACCATATATGTAATCTATTTTATGTGAAGAATTTTGTTTTCTAGTAAAGTTATTCTAAAAGAAATTAAATTAGAGTCAACATTTTTTTTGCATTCATTCCACGCATTTGCATTACATCGCATTACATGCATTAACTTTAACAAAAAGGATCCTAATTAATTAAAAATTATTTCAGTGAATTTAAAAAATGACAAAAGCACACCGATTAAGTATTATTACGGTACACGAAATAAAACTAAAGCAATAGATCGAAGATTGGAAAGGTTAGAGTAAATACAAAAAGAATTGCAAGATCGGCTGTAAATACAGATGCAAGAGCAACTGGCCAAGATTCAGCAGGATATGAAGGATCAGATGTTAGAATCACAAAAGAACATGATGAATCAGTTAACCCAGTTGCTGCTTGGAGGGCCAGAAAAAGGAAAGAGCCCTATAGTCCATTCCGGGGATGACAGCAAGGACCCTTTTATCTGCCGGGCTTCGTCCCAACAAACACCCCAGCATAACCCAACGCATATCCAACTAGGGTCCCCAGCATCAAGCAGGTGTTTCAGCATTAACAAACTTCCCGACAGGCTCAGGCTCCGAAGACAATCCAGCAAATCCTGGTGTCCCTGATCTTGATGACATGGCGAAGGTAGAAAAGGGAAAAGGGGAGCTCCCAAAACAACTTAAAGAACGATGCAGATAGCTAGAGGAGAAGTTCAAGGCATTGGAAAGTGTTGATTACCATTATGGAGTTGATGCCAAATGCTTGAGCTTGGTTCCAGACCTGGTGCTCCCACCCAAGTTTAAGACCCCGGAGTTTGAGAAATATAACAGGACTAGCTGCCCTGAAGCCCACATTATGATGTTCTATCGAAGGATGATGGGCTATATTAATAATGATCAGTTACTAATTCACTGTTTCCAAGATAGTCTGACTAGGGCAGTGACCAAATGGTACAATCTGCTGAGTCGTGCCTAAATCAATTTATAAAAGGACCTGGCACGAGCCTTCATGAAATAATATGGCCACGTAAAAAATATGGCACCTAACAGAATCACCTTGTAGAACATGGAGAAAAAGCCAAACGAGAGTTTTAGGCAGTATGCTCAAAGATAGAGGGAAGTTGCCATACAAGTCCAATCACCTCTACTAGAAAAGGAAACAGCCATGCTCTTTATTAATACCTTGAAGGCTCCATTTATTAATCACATGCTGGGGAGCACAACCAAGAGTTTTTCAGATATAGTAATGTTCGGTGAAATGATAGAAAATACGATAAGGCGCGAAAAAATAGAAGTGGGGGAAAACACCAAGAGATCAGCCACAAAAAAGAGGGAGAATGATGTGAATAACATGAGTAAATATAACAAGGGCCATTCGAGATCAATCACGGTGAGCCAACCGAAGACAGTGACCACTAATCATCAGGATCCCCCGAGACAAGAATCCAATATGATGACGAACACCGAAAGGATACAGTTCACACCTATACCCATGACGTATAGGGAGCTGTATCAGAACTTATTCGATGCACACGTGGTGTCCTCTTTTTACTTAAAGCTTATGCAACCCCCGTTTCCCAAGTGGTATGACGTAAACGCTCAATGCGAATATCACGCGGGAATCATCAAGCATTCAATCGAAAATTGCACTGCGTTCAAGAAGTTAGTCGAAAGGTTTATAAAAATGAGGATTGTAAAGTTTGACGACCCATCCACACCAAATGTAGTGGGAAACCCCTTACCTAATCATACTGGTCAGGGTGTAAACGGGATAAATAAAGGTGGGAACAGGAAAGTCAAGTATAAGGTGACAAAAATTAAAACCCCATTGAGATAAGTTTGGAAGGAGATGGTGAAAAGAGGATTGATCGTATTGGATTCGGAAGAAAGATCCGAAGGAAAGAGGAACTATTGTGAGTTCCATAATGGAGAAGGGCATGAAATCCAAGAATGCACCGAGTTCAGAGCCCTAGTACAGGACATGATAGACAACAAAGAAGTAGAGTTTTATAAATAGCTTAAAAGCCTTGAAGAGGGAAATATATGCGCGTCGGAAGGAGAATCGATAATAAAAACCCAAAAAGTTAGCTACCCGGTGGTCATCATTTCACGACCAAGAAACAACGAAGCTGGAACGCAAATGACACCACGAGTCATAATCCAGAAACCTGTATCCTTTCCTTACAAGGATAGTAAAAGGGTTCCTTAGAACTATGACTGCAATGTGACAATCCCGAGAGAGGAGAACCCGATCAAAGTTTTAGAAGAGGGCAAAGATGAAGGTTTCTATATGCGTAACGGGAGGTACTACGATTCAACAAATGTAAAAGCGGAGCCCATAAAAGGAAAAGCCTTGGCAGTCGAACAGAGGAAAGAAAAAATAGACAGACCTGAACCTCTCGTTAATGAGCCAATAAATGAAGAGGAGGCTAAAGAATTTTTGAAATTTTTGAAGCACAGCGAGTACAGTGTTGTAGAGCAGCTGTATAAACAACCAGCTCACATCTCGGTGTTAGCCTTACTCCTAAGCTTGGAGGTCCATCGTAGCGCACTGATGAAAGTCTTAAACGAAACTTATGTCGCTAACGATATTTCCATCAATAAGCTAGACCGCCTGGTTGGCAACATAAGTGCTGATAACTTCATCTTCTTTCATGATGATGAAATACCACTCGGAGGCATGGGATCGACTAAGGCTCTGTACATCACCACCCGTTGCAAGGGGTATACACTACCGGGGGTATTGATCGATAACGGGTCAGCCTTGAATGTCTTACCTTTGTCCACGCTGAACATGTTACCCGTGGACAGTTCTCACATGAAGACATGCCAAAACATAGTAAGGGCATTCGATGGTACCGAAAGGAGAGTAATGGGAAAGATCGAAATACCCCTTTTGATCAGCCCAAACACGTACGAGGTAGACTTCCTGGTAATGGACATCAAGCCTTCGTATAACTGTTTATTGGGGAGGCCATGGATACATTCAGCGGGGCAGTGCCTTCATCACTGTACCAAAAATTGAAGTTGGTAACAGAAGGCAGGCTAGTGACCATAAATGCAGAAGAAGACATCATCGCAGCTGTGACCAGTGATGCGCCATAGAGGCAAACGATGAAGCGATTGAATGTTCCTTTCGATCTTTGGAACTTGTGAACGCAACATTTATCATCGAAGGGAACAGGATCCCCATACCTAGGATATCCAAAACTACAAAAATGAGCCTACAGCTGACTGTCGGAAAAGGGGCTTTACCAAGAATAGGACTCGAGAGATACCTTCAAGAAAAGGTTGAAGCACCGATGATGAAGGATAAACGAGATCGCTTCGGCTTAAGATTTAAGCCAGACGCGAGACAAAGAAAGAGGGAGTTAGAAAAAAAGCAAGAGAGGAGGAGAGCATGGTTGAACGATGAGGAAATCAAATGGGAACCAATGATCTTCCCCCTTATATCTAGGACTTTTGTATCCGGACGAGTTATTCATCATGAGCGAGGGACGGCAAGAAAAGAAACCACATAAGAAGGGTTGAGAAATCTGAACATAAGCGCTATAGTTGAAGAGGGAACTAGAGAAGGGAATTTATCGAGCATTTGCCCTTATGTACCTAAGAGTGTTTTGAACAACTGGACTGCGGAAGAGATTCTTGTAGTGTTTAAGGATAATTCAGAGTAATGTTCAAAACACACTTATTACTCTAAGCCTAAGAGTAATAAGAATCCTTTTGTGAAATAGGCTTGCGTCCAAAATCTTTGTTTCAATTAAATGCATCTTTACTATCATTCTGAGCAGATATTCTTTTATTCTTTCTATTTCATTCATAATCATGCTATATGGATGATTTTTCTTAGATTCTTTTGTCCTAATGGACTTTCTTTCAAATATTCTTTTATTCTTCATTCATCATACAAATAATTATTCTTAGACGCTGTTGTTTTTTGGGTTGCCCTTCATCACCATAATAGGTCTCCAAATATCAATGATATGAGCGACGATGCTAAGGACTCAGAGTCTCCCTTTGAGCAGGATATGTATATGGAGGATTCTCAATATTTTGAAGATGATCAAGACTGTGGCCTATCTCCTGACTTGTTGAGGATGGTAGAACAAGATGAAAAATAAATCCTACCTCACAAAGAGTCAGTCGAAACCATGAGCTTAGGAGAAGGAAAAGAGGTGAAAATTGGAACTTGTATCATCGTAGAGACAAAACGAGATCTCATTGAGTTACTCCAAGAATTCAATGATGTCTTCGCATTGTCATATCAAACCATGCCCAGGTTGAATACTGACATTGTGGTACATCGAGTCCCCATAAAGGAAGAGTGCAAGCCTGTTCAACAAAAGCTCCGAAGGATGAGGCCTGATGTTTTGCTGAAAATCAAAGAAGAGGTCAAAAAATAGTTCGACGCTGGGTTCTTAAAAGTGGTTAGATACTCAGAATGGGTAGCCAATGTCGTCTTTGTCCCTAAAAAAGATGGAAAAGTACGAATGTGTGTAGACTACAGGGATTTGAACAAAGCCAGCCCGAAGGACAATTTCCCATTGCCTCATATAGACACCTTAGTAGATAACACGGCAGGTCACTCACTGTTTTCCTTCATGAATGGTTTCTCAGGGTACAACCAGATTAAGATGTATCCTGAAGATATGCAGAAAGCCACATTTGTAACTGTATGGAGAACATTTTGCTATAAAGTGATGTTATTTGGATTGAAGAACGGGAGCAATGTATTAAAGAGCTATGATAACCCTGTTCCATGATATGATACACAAAGAAATTGAAGTTTATGTCGATGATATGATCGCAAAGTCTCCGACAGAGAAGGAGCATGTACAAGTCCTGAGGAAATTGTTCCTAAGGTTAAGAAAGTTCTAGCTAAAGCTCAATCCAACAAAATGTACCTTCGGGGCTAAGTCCGGAAAGTTGTTAGAACTTGTAGTCAGTGAAAAAGGGATCCAGATCGACCCGAAAAAATTCAAGGCCATACAAGAGCTACCTCTGCCACGTACTCAAAAAGAATTCTGAGGTTTCCTGGGGAGATTAAATTATATTGCCCGGTTCATTTCACAACTAACTGAGAAATGCGACCCCATATTACGTCTCTTTAAGAAACACAATCCAGGTGTATGAGATGAGGAATGCCAAAAAACTTTCGACAAGGTCAAACATTACCTGCCAATACCCCGGTATTGATGCCACCCAACCTAGATAAACCATTAATACTGTACTTGGCTGTATTTGAGAATTTCATGGGTGCGTGCTTGGCCAACATGATGAGTCAGGAAGGAAGGAAAGAGCAATATACTACCTCAGTAAAAAGTTCACTGAATATGAGACAAGGTACTCACCAAGTGAGAAGTTGTGTTGTGCCTTAATCTGGACAACTCGGAGACTAAGACAATATATGTTATATCACACCACTTGGCTCATTTTGAAACTAGACCCTCTGAAATACATGATGGAGTCAACAGCTTTGAACGGAAGGATAGCCCGATGGCAAATTCTGCTTTTCGAATTTGATATAATCTATGTGAACCAAAAAGCCGTAAAAGGGAGTGCAATAGCAGATTTCCTGGCTAGTAGAGCTCTAGAGGACTATGAGCCCTTAAACTTTAATTTCTCGAACGAAGATCTGATGCATGTTGCAACCACTAAAGAAGATTCTCAAGAAGACCATCCTTGGAAACTAAACTCTGACAAAGCCTCAAATTCTATGGGTAATAGAATCGGGGCAATCCTAGTATCCCCAAATGGAGATCATTATCCCTTTACTAGTAAATTGGATTTTGACTACACGAAAAATATGGCAGAATACGAAGCATGCATCATGGGTATCCGAGCAGCCATAAAACGTAAGATCAAAGTGCTAGAGGTGTATGGGGATTCTGCGCTAGTGATTTATCAACTCAAGGGAGAATGGGAGACAAGAGATCCCAAGTTGATCAATTATCGAAAGCTGGTTCTTGAATTGATTAAAGAGTTTGATGACATCACCTTCTGCTACCTTCCTCGAGACGAAAACCAGATGGCTAATGCCCTAGCTACTTTAGCTTCCATGATTAAAGTAAACAAACAAGAGGATGCAAAACCTATCCAGATGAGTATTTGTGAAGCTTCGGCTCATTGTTACAATATCGAGAAAGAGGAAAATGATGATCACTCGTGGTACCACGATATATTGCGATATATGAAGAGTCGTAAATACCCTGATCAGGCAAATGAGAATGATAAAAGGACATTGAAAAGACTAGCCAATGACTATGTCTTGGATGGAGAGATCCTTTACAAAAGAAGGAAAGATCAAGTGCTGTTAAGATGTGTGGACGCCGTTGAGGCCAAAAAAATCTTGGAGGAATTCCATGAGGGTGTCTGTGGAACACACGCCAATAGCTTTACAATGGCCAGGCAGATTATGAGATTCGGGTATTATTGATCCACCATGGAAAGGGATTGTACTAATTACGCCAATAGATGTCATAAGTGTCAAATTTATGGAGACAAAATTCATGTGCCTCCCTCACATCTTCATGTTATGACTTCTACATGGCCTTTCTCTATGTGGGGCATAGATGTGATTGGGCCAATATTGCCAAAAGCTTCTAATGGATATTGATTATTTCATAAAGTGGTTAGAAGCCACTTCATATGCCAATGTCACAAAGTCAGCAATCAGCAAGTTCTTGAAGAAGGAGATCATATGTCAATATGGAATGCCAAAAAGGATCATATCGGATAATGCGCTGAATTTGAACAATAGCACGATAGTGGAGGTCTGCAGTCAATTTAAGGTCAAACACCACAACTCATCGCCATATCGCCCAAAAAAGAATGGTGCGGTGGAAGCAGCCAATAAGAACATTAAGAAAATTGTGGGGAAAATGACTGAAACTTACAAAGATTGGCATGAGAAGTTACCATTTGCCCTTTATGCTTACTGAACGTCTGTCAGGACCTCTACCGAGGCAACGCCTTTCTCTTTGGTCTACAGAATGGAGGAAGTTTTGCCTATTGAAGTCGAGATTTCTTCTCTCCGAGTTTTATGAGAGGTGAAATTAGATGAAGCAAAATGGATCTGGTTTTGATATGATTAATTGAACTTGATCGAAGGAAAAAGGCTAAAGGCTATCCATAATGGTCAGATGTACCAAAAGCGAATGATGCGAGCTTATGACAAAAAGGTTCACCCAAAAGAATTCCATGAGGGGGACCTGGTATTGAAAAAGATCCTTCCAATACAAAAGGACTCCAGAGGGAAATGGATCCCAAACTGGGAAGGATCTTATGTGGTAAAGAAAGCTTTTTCCAGAAGAGCACTGATTTTAGCCGAGATGGATGGTAAAAACTTTCCCAATCCCGTAAATTCAAATTCAGTCAAGAGGTACTTCGCCCAAAAAGGGGAGAGGCTAAGGCGAAAACCTGTAAAGGGCGCTTTGAGACCAAAGAAGTTTTGAGTTGAAAACTCGAAAAAAGGCAGCTTAAATTTTGATCGAATCGAAGGCGGGGCATGCGGTAGTCTTGTCATCTTTGAATTAACAAGAAGGAAGGGTGTTACATCTCCAGGCATCAACAAAGTACTGTAGGTCTTCTAGACACGTATCAAGTTTAAAGGGTCCTCGAGAAGTCTAGTGCAGAAAAGCTCATACTGCAATATCTGGGGCAGCTATTTTTATTTTATTCATTTTGTACTTTAGCAAAATTTACTATCTTAGTTAATTTTTTCCACTTCAAGCGTTGCTCTCAATAAAACTTCGTCTTGTCCATTTTGATAATTTTTTTCAAGTATTCTTTCATTGAAACAACGATAATTGGACTGATAATATTCACATAGGGAAGTTTTGCATATTACTTTAAGAAGTTTCTAAATAGTACAAGAACCTGAAACAGGACTATTATTTAGAACTCACCAAAGCTAAGGGTTGGAAATATTTGAGAAAGAAGAGTCTAAATTGTAACCATTTCTTCTGGTTTTGTCAAAGATATCAGCTAAACAAGAAGACATGATGTTGCGTTGGTGATAGAACCTTGATAAACAATGAACAATAACAACCCAAACATTAAGAAAGGAGCATTCTCATGACATTCTCATAACATTCTGCATTCATGCAAATACCATTCATACACATATAGTTAGGAGCATTTGATTCATTATGATCATGACATCCTAACCATTTAGGCATAAGCATAAGCCCATGAAATCGATTCTATAGGTCATGTCCCCCAGAGGATTGTGCAGCAAGATCGGCGAATCTACAAATCTCATACCCCTGAAGTTGCAGCAGGATGGATTGAGGTTATAATGGTGAATCTTATCTCCCTGAAGTTTCAATGGAGCAGGTTGAAGCCACTAAACCTTATCTCCTTGAAGTTTCAGTGGAGCAAGTTGAAGTCACTAAACCTTATCTCCTTGAAGTTGCAGTGGTACAGGTTGAAGTTACAAATCTTATCTCCCTGAAGTTGCAATGGAACAGGCTAACGTTACAAGTCTTATCTCCCTGAAGTTGCAGCGGAGCAGACTAAAGATAGCAAATCTTATCTCTCTGAAGTTGCAGTGGAGCAGATTAAAGCTGCAAATCACAAATCTTATCTCCCTGAAGTTGCAGTGGAGCAAATTAAAGCTACATCTCCCTAAAGATGCAGTGGAGTGGATTGAAGCTATAATTCTCATACTTCTAAAGTTGCAGAGGGTTGGAATGAAGCTACTTGAAAAAGAGGAACGCCAAAGAATTCGAGATTCAGCGAAACCGGGCAAAATTGGTCTTTCTTAAAAGTCTTTGCTCTGTTCTCGTTACACGAGAACAAGCAAAAGATGGGCAGTTGTAAATAAAACCAAATAATAAAAAACCAAACAGTCCATTTACAAAAGAGGACCCAATTTCAATAAGCCCAAACCTGAAGCCCAATCCAGAACCTAAACCCTAACCTAAAGTTACAAGGCCCAAACGGCCTGAAAACAAAAACAATTTCAGCCAATCTCAAGAACCCTAGCTACTCCTTTGCGCCGCAGCCTTTAGCCACGACCACCACGTCCACACACCTCCACGCACGATCTCCGTACGCTCCACGTTGCCATCCTCCACGTCTTCACGGCACTTGTGACTTAAGTGAGAAAATAGCAAGAAACAAATTTTATTCGGTTATAAAGCCCTCAAATTTTCATTGTTTTAGGACTTTTTTTTTGAAAAAACACAGATTAATCAAAAAGAAACTCAAAAGTTACAAAGGAGGTGATTTTAATTTTATTTTACTCTTAAGTTTTTTATTTTTATTTATTTTTCTTTTAAATATACGAAAATACGAAAGGGAAGCAAAAAGAAATCACCGGGTTCATTTCGCGTTTTCGTCATCGGAGGCTCCTTCTTTGGTGTCGAAATTGGTTGTAGGAGAAAAGGGCCTTTTTCTTTGTTTTTTCGGTGTTTTGAGGCCAAATTCAGATTCAAAGGGGTCGAAATCTTAAAAAACACCTTTTTATCTTTGCCGGCCACCGTACACGACGGCGTCGATGCCAACGACCGGTACGGCGGTGGCCAATTGGAGATTTGGCCCGAGGCTTGGGGTTAAAGGAGAGGCGTGAGAGGATTTTGAAAGTTTTTAAGTTTTTTTTTTTAAAACAATGGGCTAAATGAATTTTTGGTGAAAAATTTGTCTTATATAGTATTATCAAAATGACGTCATTTTGGCCTGGGTCTTTAAACCCCAAAATGGTGTCGTTTTGCCCTTGACCCATCCAACCCGACCTGCTCTAGCCTAGGATCCTCGTGTTTTTAATTGGAATGGCTAATTGCGCATTTAACCCTTCCACTTTTTAATAGCTTTGCAATTAAAATTTTCTTTATTTCTGATTTGACCCTATGATTTATTTCGATTGCATTTTGGTCCATATTTAAACGACGTCGTTTTGGAGGGCGGGGATTATTGCCCTTTTGGTTCCTCCTTGTTATTCGCGCGTTCAATGTGGTCCTTTTTCCTTTTATTTATCTCAGATTTGCCCCGAACTTCTATTTAAAGTTCAATTTAGTCTTTTTTAGTTATTATTGCTATTTTATTATTAAAATTAATTAATTACTATTATTGTTAGTATTATTATTATCATTATTGTTATAATTATTATTCTTAAAACTATTTTACATATTATTTATTTATTTATTAGTTTACTATTAGATTCTATTATTTTATTTTATTCTTCATATATATATATATATATATATATATATATATATATATATATATTCCCTTTTGTTCATTTATTTTATTATTATATTATTAATATCATTATTATTTCTTTAAACTATTTTATTTAATATCGCTTTATTTATTTATTTGTTTGTTTGCTAATTTTTTTTATATATTAAATTTTTATCAGTTCTCATTTGTTTATTCTTTTTTAATCGGCTTGCTTTATTTTCTTTATTTTTGCCTATTATTCTTATTTCATTTTTCATATATATGCTTACAAAAATTCATATTATTATTATTATTATTACTATTATTTTATTATCATTTTTACTCTTAAAAACCATTTCATTCAATGTTTCTTATTTCATATGTTCATTTGCTTATTCTCAATTTAAATTAAATTTTCACTAGATTTTTTGTTATTTCACTTATTATTCCTTTATTATTTTATTTATTTATTTCATTTTTTTTTTGTTCTCATTGTTATTATCTTATTATATATTTATTTATTCATTTATTCATTTATGTCTTTATATACCTGCAAACTTATGTTATTCGTTATTATTATTGTATTTATATTATCATCTTCGTTATTATTATTTTATTACATATATTGGCACCGCAATTAATCTTCACATTTTACCAAAATCACATTGCATTTTACCCGATTCATTGAAAATTTTGTTTTTTTAAATAAGCAATTTTTCGTATTTCGAGATTCGAAAAGTCGTTTCCTAACTTACGGGATTTTGATTTTCTCGATAAATCCGAACCAAACGAACGTTTTAAAATTTTTAATATTCTCGAGAATTAGGGAAAGATCGTGTTCTAACTTACGGAATATGATTTCTTTCTAAAACCGAGATAGTCAAATTTCTTTCAAAATAAATAAAATCTTCGGGGTTTATTCTCATTTCGAGGATTTAAGATATTGTGTCCTAACTTACGGGACGTAATTCTTTTCCTCTATTAATGTGAAATATGCCCTTTTTCTCGAAAAATTTTCATTGAAATGACTTTTTAACAAATGATCTTATTTTAAATATTTTCAAAGTTTTCAATCTTCGACATTTAGACACTAATTAATCAACTAGGTACCAATTTTAGGCATATCGGGGGTGCTAATCCTTCCTCGTGCGTAACTGACTCCCAAACCCATCTTTCTGAATTTCGTAGACCAAAGAGCGTTGTTTTAGTAAATCAAAACCGTTATTTACCATTTTACAAGGTGGTCCGATCACACCTCATCAAAAAAGGATCAGTGGCGACTCCCATTTTTTCTTTTTCATTTTCAAAATTAAAGTCGACATTTGTCTTAAAAAAATAGTTTCGACACATACCTTTTCTTTTTCTTTAAATATATAAATACAACCATCTCGTACTCTCTCAAAACACAAATTACATACATAATCAATTTGACTCTTTTGTTAAAATTAAATCCTAATTTACACAATAGGATCAATATCTGAACAATTCCTTTTTATATAATAATAATAATTGCTTAGGAAAAAACAATAAGATAAACTACATAATTAGTCATCCAACTATTGGTGTATTCCTGTTTTGATCATTGAACTAAAGAAATTTTCATTTTTCTCACTAACGTTATCATTTATTTTTGTTTTGGTCATCCTCTATTAAACCATTGACGAAAAAGATGACATGATAGTTTTAATTGATTTAATTACACGTTTAATCTTCAATGCTTACACATTCTATAAAATTTTAATTCTAATTATGAATAATTTAACCCTCCACATTTACATTTTTATCAGTTTATTCTCACTATTTTTGTTGGATCTTTGTAATTGAGCTAGTTTGGAAAGAAGATTGTATCGATGGTGATAAATCCAAAGGCTTGTTCAAATCCTTTACTTGACATGTCCAAGCCGGATGGATGGTTTTAAATTATTATTTTCTACTAAACAAAATGACATTTTCTTTACATTAATATTAATTATTACACAAATACAATAATTAATCAGATTAGACTGATATCTATTCTTTCATAGTTAAAAAAGAAATTGATTGATTAAAATTTGTGGGATTAGTTAAAATGATTTCAAATTTAAATAAAAACTAAACATTTAACAAAATATACTTTGTTATTATGTTATGCTCTTATCATATCATTTTTTTTTATCAATTTTGTGACTCCTCAATTTATATTATGCCAAAATAACTTAATTTTTTTCAAACCATTATAAATTTATGATTTGCTTTACGGTCTTTGTGTTTCTCATTAAGAAGTTGAAATTAATATTATGAATTAGTTTCTAATTAGAATACTTGGGCAAAAGCTCTCAGGCAGCTACTGTGAATGTTTTTTAAGATACAAGCCTTGGATGTATCACCATCAACACAATCTTCTTTCTAAACTAGTCTAATTACACAACAGAAAAATATAAGAGATAATAACTGAAATTGACTAATAGCACAAGGTATGATATGACCAAACTAATTTAAATTATAAATGTGGAGGGCTCAATTTGTTAAATTTATAGATTTAAGATTAAATTGATAGAATATGTTAGTGTTTAAGGAATAAATATGTAATTAAACCAATTTAGAAAAGGTCAGAGTGTGACCAAAACAGAAACAAATGATAGCATTAGTGACGAAAATGAAAATTTCTATAGTTTGGTCATCAAAACAAAAACACGCTAATAGTTGGTTGACTAAATTGTATATTTTATCCAAAAAGATAACTATTCTTCGAACAAAACAGCTTCTGGAATGTATTAAACCTTAACCGCCAACAAACAGTTTTGTCTTCAGACCTTTGTAAATCCGGATTCATCATTTCCATGTTCAAATAACAGAAGCGAAAAGAAAAAAAGGAAAAACAACCCAAACTTCAAGTTTTGGATTGGAGAAGAAAACTGTATAGATGACATATACGCTATACAGATTACCCTTCATGCAATAGTAGTCATACCTGTTCTGGTCCTTGAGCACTATACATCACACTTAATGCATGTTTGCGACCTTCAGATAATGGTAGTCATCTTTGAGTTTTCTCAACATCGTAACAAATCCAAAGGCAGCCCCTTTGACTAGCATCGCTCGAAAATCTTGTAGAGCTTCTCCAGTGAAGCCACCTGAAAGTAAAGGTCAAAAAAAGGAGAGGCACGGATTACTCATTAGTGTACTTTTAACTATTTACAGAGCAGAGTTGTCCCTTGAACTATGACAATAAAATGAAAACAAGTTTCTAAACCAAAGTTCAATAACCGTGCTACTAATCCATAAATATTCACCGTCTTTGGGGTCTACCATGTATGTAATCCAAATTCAAAAGGTAATACCATGCTAAAGTCGAATATTGCATTGAGAATGAAGTCTGTCATTATCTCCAACACATGTTCCACTATTTAAGCCTCCAACCTTCAAGTTTGAACTCTCATGTCTATAGGATGGGAGAATATATATCCATGGGGCTGGGCTAAAACATATAAAAAGTATTTTAAAATTAAATATATGTATTAATAGTAATTTTCTCAAGCTGGTCTTAGGCCTAAAATCTTATGTCCAATCCTGGTCTAAGTCAAGCCTAAGTGAGTGGCCCGACCCTTCATTGTGTAACCAATGGGCCTCCATACTGGGATAAAAAGACATGAGAAACTTTGTTGGGTCAGACATAAATACATACAGGTCCCCAGACGGACATTGTTGACAGTTAGAAATTCAGAACCCGAGAGCCATTAAGAACAAATCTGCCACTAATAAAACTTTGCTAGGAGGAAAATCTGCCTACCCTGACAAATGTTCCATTAGAGGCCATTGAATTTGGAGGTTTTAGAAATAGTCTCATGGATGGAAACAAGACATGTTGGATTGACCATTCACGCTGGGCCCATGCAGTCTCAGCCTCTGACAGTAGTTCATGCTCGAATTCACCCTCTTCTGCTGTACCGTCTGCTGAAAACACCAAAGAGCAACAAGGCTGACTATAGTCGAACATTTAAATAAAGTCTGCCATGGCTGATTATTAAGCAGCATTTACAACAACATAGCATAATGCCCAATAGGCTGTTAATATGCTATGTTATATGGACTAGGATCAGAAGTCAAAACATAGACTAGGTTATGTCATTTTGTTAAGGTTTTACATTAATTTTAAGGATACAAGCATCGGATGACACAAAATTAGTGTGTCAAAGAAATAGCAGACACTGGTACATTCAAGGAAAGTGAAAAGTTCATGTAAAATAGTGCATATATGATGGAAAACCACAAGCTGGAAAACCTATTTTTATGCAAATGAATGGTAATTAATTTGAGCAAAAGCAGAAAATGTTTCATTACCCCTCCCTCTACCTCTTTCAGCAGACTTTGAAGCAAAAACACACAACGAAACTAGAAAACAATAAGATAAAAGAGTAATCAATAAAAGATAGTATTGATTTCTGCATTATGAATCTTCTTAAATAGTACGACCACTCCACATCCCCATTGTCAATAAGTACGAGTTTTCCAAATTAGTAGACCAAGGACAACCAACAAGTCTAATATTTAGAGATAGTCCATCTTCAATGTAGTGATTTTCTATCTTTGTTGCAACTTAAAAACAGGCCTTTGGGAGAGCAGCTACTATGTTACTTTGATTCTTCACTTTTCTTGAAGCACCCATGTCCAACACTCATATCCGACACGAGTATGGAGATGTGCCTCCAAAGATCCTCCAAATACATTAAAAGACTTTTAAAAAAACCTAACCATGCCCATATGGGACACATACTGAGACTCACACCAAACTTCAAGTGACAAAGGTTTGTACTGCATTAGTAAAACTGTGATTTAGTAATTACTGCAACCAATATCCCCATTCTCATGCTTCCTACTAGACTAGAAGACAAGGGCCCTGTCTTCAAGAGAAACATACACAATGAGATTCACACTTACCCACATGACAAGAGGAATTTCCTCCATCTTGAGTATGCTTCCCATGTTTCCTCTTTCTGTAAAATTCCAATCCTTTGCCTGATGGATTTGGCAACATAGGCGGATGCATAGCATAAAAATTCCCAAGAGCAGCTGCAAGTGATTGGAAGCAATTTTTTTCTTCTTCCCACTCAACCTACAATAAATAGGAGAAATCACAATTAGAGAAACAGGTATCAAGGGATACAACAATATATTTGCAAAGTTTTGACACTAATATGCAAGTAGTATCAGCTATCACCACTAATGTAATGTAAGCAAGGTAAGTCTTAGTACAGTAGAAGGAACACATTCTAGAACAATGGAAACTATTTTCTTAATCCATGCATATAGTGATTCCACAAGCACTTCACACATGATATGCTACTCTACCAATATGATACATGGCAGACACAACTTCATAAACAATAGCCAAAAAGAAAAATGGAATAAAAGTAGAACAGCTTAGGTGATCACAAGGACTGCAAATAAAAAGCACTTTTAACTGAGCTTGAGGAATTGCTTAAGTTGCAGCACTTGTCCAAAGCCTAATAGAAGATAATATGAGATCGATCACACATTTGAACCTTCCCTCTCCTAGTATAACTTTTTAAATCTGAGTAGTTGACTCAAAAAGTCCAAATAAAAGGCCCCCAACCACTGCCAAATAAGAGGAAACTACCATTCAAGATCACATAATTATAACCACGACTTGGTACCTTTACCATGAAAGAAAGAAATGTAATAAAGATGAAGAAAATTTTTACTTAAGGAAATAAGTAGGGCTGAGCCCAAAATTAAACTAAAAACTAAATCAAAAATAGTGTTCAGTTTGTTTCAAATGTGTTCTATTGAATTTGTTTTGCTTTTTGATTCAGCTAGCAAGGCTATTTAGTTTGGTTTTCAGTTCACAAGTTGAAAACACAATTATATGAACCAAGCTATTTTTAATAATGCTTAATAACATTTAAAAAGAAAAAAGAAATGTAAAAAGTTATCTTTTTTTATAGTTTAGCGGCAGTTTTTTGTCCGAAACCATTCGCACCTAATCATTATCACCCCCAGAAATAACAGATATAAGACAAAACCGGAAAAAGAAAGGTGAGAGGGGGAATGAAGGGCGGCAGCGAATACACGAGAGAAGAGGAGAAGTTTAGACAGGAGTGAAGGAAGGGGAGGAGAAAAGGAGAGTAGAGCTCCCAATGTCACCAAAAACTTACAAACAGATGTTGGGGACCAATGACTGAAATTAACTGAAGATGAAAGCAACAATGAGGGACTTGATCTGTTCACATGGACGTCTAAGAGAGAAAAAACATAGAAAGGTATGTTAGGAAAAAAGACATAGACAAAGAAGAAGAGAGAAGAAGGAACAAAGATCAATTTGCATGCAAAATTTCCCGTTGCTAATGTTGTCATATGAAAGACTTTTATGTGTTAAAAGAACAATATGAACAAATGCTCACCCCTTTAGTCTTACTCTTTGAATTATGGGCCATGCCACTCCATTTGCAGAACCTTGAACATAGAGTGAGATTTCACCTAAGGGAAGCTAACTTAAACTTTTTTAAGCCCATAACACACTATTTCTAACAGCTACCTGAAACCATAGCACTAAAATCAATAATTACCATAATCAAACAATGCTACCTACGTCATTGCCCAAACATAGCACAAATTCAGGAACACGATCCATGTCTGGAGTGTACTGGTCAAGTAGAATTGGCAGTCTAGATAAATTCCCATCTGAATCAATAAAAATGCAGAAATACTCCTCCAACATTTCAGACTTTTGCTTAAGCAGCTGTGTATTCATCTGCAGAAGAACAAAAATCTGCATAAGTGGAAGATAGTTGGTAGAAAGGCACACATGTAGCAGCAGTAAAAGAAACTTATTATGTACTCAGAAGTAAATTCTAAACTTTTATGAAAGCAACTAATACATATATGAAGAATGAGAACCAGTTGCACCAGTTTATTAAAAGAGTGAAGGCAAAGCAAAGCAACAACAAAGGAAAGAGATTATGTCCTACAGCATTTTTCTCCCTTTTTCCTTTTTCTTTTCTTTTTGCTAGGACCTTTCTCTTCTCTGCAAAAGGTGGAGAAAGAAGAGGCATTTTGCAAGAATTTTCAAAGTAGTAATGTGAAATTGTTTGCTTCTTAACTCTATAAATCAGACAAGTTCAAGTGGTTCATCAGCAGAGAACTGCATAAGATGGGCCTCAGATTGAACTGGTTTCCCCTTGGGATGGTTCACCTGACTGAAATGTGCATGACACTAACGAACCAAACCGGGCTTGACATGGTATGGTTAATAAAATGATAAAACAAACAAGTGACATAAGGGGAACTGTACCTGCTCAGCAATTTATATGATGTACAGCCCTTTAAACTAGAGATGGCAAAATGATCAAAACCCAAAACCCACTCAAAATAGATCAAACCTAAGTGTTCAAACTATATTTGACAAAAAAAGGTCAAGGATTTGAACCCTAAATGACCCAAATCCAGAAAAAACCAAACCTGAAATGAACAAAACACAAAATCTGACTACAAAAGCATGTTAAAACAGATACATCTTTCATAAAATCTAAACATGACCTAACTTGCCAAAACCCGAGTTTGGTCCACTGCCATAGAGGCTTGAACCCCCTTCTCCACCCAAAAAAAAAAAAAAAAAAAAAAAGCTCAAACCAGAAACATCATGCATTAACCCAAAAGAACCCAATCCTAACCCAGACCAAACAACTCAACTCTACTTAGACAAAAGATATACCATCATGTTCAGGAAAAGCATTCAATATTGAAACACACAATAAGACCCTAATACGTGTATATCCATTATTAGCTAATATTTATGGCAATCTCAATCATGATAGAAATTATACAGACATAAATTTCAATAAATTATGCCCATAGAAAGAACATTACTTCTGCAATCTTCTTTTTGAGGTCATCATTTTCATTGCTTTCTAGGTCCAAGTCCTCCTCCTTCAGGGCCAAAATGATTAGCTCTTGCAAAGGAGCTGGTTCACTTAGTTGTATAGCATTAAAATGAGCAAACCGACGAAGAACTTGCTGATACATAAGTTCTTTGCTGCAAATGCAGAAAAAAGGAAATTTTAAATAATAAATATCTACTACTTTTAGGGAGAACATTCTAAACGGAAGCAAGGCATGAGTCAAACTCAAGTATAAAAGATTTCAATGTCTATTTCATCCCAAACTTGTACTTGGTTCTTTATGAATGCATGATTCCACTATCACTCCAATTCTGACGAGAACTTTTAATAGAAAAGTCAACCTTGTAAAGACATTGGTCTTTGCTATCACAATGAATAAAAATGTTCACACAGTCAGCCAAAACAAAACCGAAAAAAGTAGGCATTATGTTTTTTTTTTTTTTTGGGCCAGATGCAAGGCATTATGTTTATTTATGGTTATTTCTTCCCTTTTTTTAAGGGAAAAAAGGGTGCATCAAACGTAGAGAAAGCATTTTGATGAAAAAGAAAACACACCCTAGGATCTTTGTACATACATGATAAATTCCATTAGTTCTTATTTTATAAGGTTACAGGACTTCATGGCACAGGCTAACAGACTGATAAAAGAACTTCATACCTGCAGCTTTTATATGAGCATGTATGAATGGTGTGCACAAGTTAAGTATATGTCGAAAGGTTACATCTAGATCTCCTCTTTGTTTAGTTTATTGATATTTTAAACCACTTAACACTATTCCCTTTTGCAACTTGAGACAAACGAAGTGATATTGGGTTGATCAACCTATTTAATTAATTGTGGTAGAACCTGCAGAAGATACCAAGGAGAGGTGAATTTTGGAGTGGGTTTCAACGGATGTCTTCCTCACCCCTGCCCTAAAATCATATTATTATAATAAGTCACCCTGCCCTAAAAATTTTATTATTATAATATGTCAAGTTTCATTATGCCTTTCATGCAAATTGTAAGTTGCCTGGTTGTAATTGTGTACTATTCTTTCCACTTTATTTCTCTCTTTTTTCTCCAAAATGGTTCTTCAAAAATACAGTCTTCAATTCTATGATTTGTTCTGTGAAACAGTCAGAGCAATTTTGTTTGACTTTAAGCAGTTGGTGTTACTACCCTTATAATTTCCATGAGGTTATTACACGAATCATTTGAAAGATTTGCCTTTCTCATTTTGTTTGAGATTGTAGGTCACAATTATCTAAATTGGCACCATCAGTTGCTTAGTTTGTTTCCCAACTGTGTTTCTTTTAACTTTTAGACATGTTGTGTTAGCAAGCATATTGTTGCACTTAGATTTGTAATTGTTTTTTTTTCCAAACTATTGCATATTCTAATATTTTAACTGTAATCTTTGTAATGATTTCAAGCTCTCAAAGGAAAAAGTTTACTCTTGTTTCCAACCAAATACTCCATAAAATCCAAGTAAATTCACATTTTGTAATCTTTGATTCAAACTATTGCAAACTCTGAAGAAAAAAGTTAGTCCCCTACCATAATCCACATAATCCAAATAACTTCATCCTTTTACAATGCTGTTCCAAAGATGCAGTTTCAATAATCATTAGCAATCTTCTCAACCCATTTACATATTACAGAAAAGGTACAATCCAACTGTATATTAATCTTTTCCTTTTAATTTTAAGTGCTGTACATGTTCATGCAGCTGCTAGTTTATGATTTTCATTTAAGTTGTGCTCTGCATCTGGATTGTTGCAATTTGCAAGATCATTTTGTTATGAAGATTTAAATTGTTTCTGTCTTAAGTCTCAAGTTTTTTCCTTCATTATTGCAATTTAGTACGTCTAATGAGCTAAATGAATAAGATGATGAAGTTCTGCTGACTGTGTAAAAAGGTTACAGTTCAGTGATATAACTATTGCTTTTATTTTTACTGTCTTGGTGGTGGGTTCACTCATGAGGCTTATTTTAAATCGAATTTGGTTGCTTTAATGTCTGGTAATCCGATGAGCTGATATTTACCCCATCTTTATTCACAATACTAAAAGGGGGAAAAAAGCATAAGGTTTACCCTATTGTTGCACATGGGAACATACAGGCACGAGCAATCATAAAAGCATGTAAGATTTCATGGATGTGGAAATATTACCTTAAGTTCACCACATTAGCAAGATAGAGATGAGTATTATGCTGAAGCAATGCAAAAACATCATCAGCCATTCCAACATAAGTGCTTTGTCTCACAATGTCCAGCAGACCTACATAGCATATTTTGGTAAGAAGTACTGTACAAGTCCACCCAATTAAGTTCTCTAGTATAATAATTATTATGAAATTACCAGAGTGACATTTGCTATCAATATCATTAATAAGCTCCTGAATGCTAGTAAGATCTGCTGTTTCCTTCAGGTTTCTTCTTTGTCTAACAGATGACCTGTGTGGATATTAGAAATTGATTAATCTGTCAGAAGTAATTTATTTCATGTAGAGAAAATAAGCATTGAAAACTCGTAAAGCCTTAGCATTCTTATACATTTGTTTTACAGAAAACCTTTACAAAGGTTAGTGAATGAAATAAATTTTTTAAAAAAAATCAGAAAAACTTTTTTTTACAGTGGCTGGAAAACATATTACTAAAACATAATAGGAAATGGACTGTAACACAGAGGCTAGGTACAAGGTAAGAACATGCCCTGTCATCTCTTTCTGATAAGTCTAAACAGGACAGCAATCAGAAAAAGAAAACAAAAAAAAAAGCAGTTTACACTTTTATAAGCATGAACTAGAGGTCCTACCTCACAGTTGTCAAGCTAGAATCTCTTCCAAGGTATTTCTGGGGATTCTTATATAAGTAGGCATGCATCCGTCCAGCTGGATCTGATGAATCTGTTCTCACTATTTTGTTCACTGGAACTCTCTGTGATTTTGATCCTGAGAGTTAAAAAATACACACTAGACGATGCATAAATATTATTGAACAAACATGTTCAGTGTGGGAAATCTAACTACTTGATTTAGAAGGTTTTCCATAATGTTACCAGAGGGTGAGGAACTAAGGTGTAAATCATTGTTTGTAACTGAGGGAACAGATGAAGTGGCTTCAACCGTCTGTCATAAGCAATTGATGGCAAGAGAAAAGTGTATAAGTAAGACTGCAATATCCATTTAGAATTACATGAACCCAAAAAATAGCTGGAGCACAAAATACAAATCCTACAGTTTTCTTGTACTCTAAGACAGGAAATAGCTAGAAATATGCCAGTAAGTAGTTCTTTAAGCATTTTTGTAAGCTAGATGGTAAATTGCCCAGACCAGAGGCCACAAATGTTTCTACAACTACTCGAAAACTTTCCTATCAGATTCCAAGATTATCTTGTTGAGTCCCACTCCTAGTTTACAGAGGAAAGAGTATGGATAATTTAGCTTAGTCTTTCAAAAGAAAGATAACCTACAAAAGTTTTCAATTGCGCAAGCATCTGCGTTATAGTTATGTACCTGTTTCTATCCTCACACACTGCCATGTAGAGTAACCAAATAATAATGCAAAAAGACAAGCGCATCACCTATGCTCATAAAATTCTTGCTTTACGACTCGTGCCAGTAAATTCAATACCTATATCTATTTTCAATCAACTGTTACTGCTAGTGTTATATTCATCTTTTTGATAAATCATTGATTTCATCTAATTTATACTGAACATTTGTTGTAGTACCGAGCAGGCATGACTCCCTAGACCTTTTCATTTTTCCTTTCCGTTTCATTTTCCCTTTCCCAAATATGCAGTCATTAGAAACTATATTTTCTTCATGTAAGATGTCACACGTTATGGTTCACACCAACCCACACAGAATTATCTGCTTTGGCACATTGGACCTCAGTTTTGTCTGCAAAAGACACCCCTCGCAAAAGACCAACTTCAGCACACAGTCGATGTGGGATTCATGGCTCTTTTCTAAGACTATAACATCCTAACCCCCTCCAAAAAGAGGCCTACTCACCTTAGTGGAACATTGCTAGTAGACCTGTTTATGGGCCAAGCTACCTGCCCAGGCCAAAAGGCCCGCCCAAAATTTGGGAGAGTTTGGGCAAAAATATTAGTCCCGAAAAATGGGTCTGGGCAAAAAAATTAGGCCCGTTTAAAATGAGTAGGTATCGAGCTTGAACATTCAAGGCCCAAGCCCAGCCCAATCCATTTTTAAGTTTATAATACTTTATATTATGTTACTTTTATATATTATGTAATTTAGAACACATTAAAAAATTAAACCTATACTAAATATATAATACTACTCTAATGTAAACATTAAAATAATCTTAAGCTAGACTATATTAAAATTTTCAATAAATAAAAAATGTATAAAATTATTAAATATTAAAATAATATAATATAACTATTTTTCTTTAAAAAATTTTAAAAAATAATATGGGCAGGCCTAAAATGGGCTTGGGTTAGTCTTTTGCAAATATGAGCGGTTTGAACAAAATCATAGGCCCATATTCAGGCCAAGCTGAGCTTAGGCAAGCATAAAGTATGTTAATATCATGCTTAGGCCTGACCCGAACCCGACCCATGAGCACCTCTAATTGCTAGTACCATGAGAGCTAGCTCTAATACAAAATGTCACAAGTTGCACCAACTTGCAAGGTATTATTTGCTTCGTCCATTGGGTCTCATGGTTTTGTCCACGAAAGGAGTCTCATAGGCTGGAAAATGGTTTGGGCACACTTATATCCCAAAACAAACATTAGTACACAGTCAATGTGGAATTCAGAGCTCCTCTCTA
The DNA here is from genome assembly GCA_025698475.1 of Gossypium anomalum. NCBI lineage: Eukaryota > Viridiplantae > Streptophyta > Magnoliopsida > Malvales > Malvaceae > Gossypium > Gossypium anomalum. The sequence goes on along the minus strand of CM046968.1, from coordinate 60,829,460 downwards.
GGACCATGACATCATGCACACCATAGTGTTTAACAAAACAATCTTTACACTTCTCAAAGAAAAGATTTTCAACAATAGTAATACCACTAAATTAAGGATAAAAAAATGGATGCAATAAGAGAGAACTGAACATCAATTGATAGAAAATATTTACTAAAGTTAAGTTGGTTATTATATTCCCATAAAGGAAATCAACACTTTACCAATGAGTAGACAAGAACAATCACCTCCACAAATATATATATATATATATATATATAGAGAGAGAGAGAGAGGACCATTTTAATAGCCATAGACTTTGATATTAAATGGGAGGTTATATGAAAAGAAACTAACCATCCCCTCGCCCCCAAATGGGAGAGAAATGATTTGCTAATGTTAGCTCAAAAGTTTAACAAAACAATCTTTACACTTCTCAAAGAAAAGAAAAAGGATAAAAAAAAAGGTGGAAAATAAGAATACAGATAAAAACTTCCAGATGTAGAACTAAAATGTCACAGAAAGCATCAGAAATATCCACCTCATCATGCTTCAAAATCGGTACAAAATGTCTAGATGATACAATAACATATTATCACTGCATAAAGACATGTAAAGTGAACAAGCTATCAACTTGGAACATAGTAACTGGTTACAACATTCTCAAAATTTTCATGATGGGATAAGAAAAAGAGAGAACGAGATTCTTTATTTGTCATTACGCTTTTAAAGGCAGGTATACAATCTAAGATCTCCATGATGTGGAAAGCATTAGATACAACACCACATTACAGACAGAACAACATTTACCTGTTCTTGAAATGTCCTTGACTCATTCGAGTTTCTCAACACCGGTTCAACCACAGACTGTATCTTCTCAACAATAACTTCCTGATTTAAAAGGCTTACCTGCACAAAAATGTGCGTGAAAAGAGGGGAAGTGAGGTAAAAAAAACCAAAAAGAGAAAGGAGTGAGAAGCACAAGAAGTAACCTTCCATAAGAATAACTCACGCAAAGTAAAGACTAAAATGGGCAACCACTACTACTCATGTTCTTCAGGTCTCGTTTCTCACAACTTTTTAGCAGATAGAGCTTTTCAACTAGTTTTTGGATGTAATAATGTTGTGCTTTAGGGGGGTCAAACTTGGAGCACCTACTTTTATAACCACCATTTCTGTCTTATTTTAAAAATTTTAAGTTATAAGGCTCCTTATGCTAAAGTAAACAGATTCATGCATTTGATTGAGTTCTTTTCAAATGCATAACACAACTATTTCCTTATATTTGCAAACACATATATCAAGAGGGAAAAAAAGCAGCAGCTATTGTTGCTTTGGTAAGTACTACAGATTTTGATCCCTTTATTTTTCTCTACAGTTTGGTTAATTGTTTGGACACTGGTCCCAAATACATAATGGATTGTCCATCTGCTTTTTGGTTACATCATTAAGAGATTTATTAGTGGATGACTTCTTCCACTGCTGCCATATTATTCGTAAAGCTTCACCTCTAAGTTCAGAGTTAAAAGGACAGTTATTGCATGAAGACAGAGAAAGAAATCTTCCATATGTGTACCTCTCTCTTTGTAGGGTGCACGTTCACATCAACATGCTCAGGTGGCAATGTAATTGACATATAAATGAAAGGTTTTGAAGCTTTTGGTAAGGTTGCAACATAAACAACTTCAAGAGCTCTCTTTAAAGCAGTGCATTCAACCAATCTATCTGAGGTAATTGACAAAAAAAGAAAAAGAAAAAGAAAAGAATGTGAGATAAAAGATCAAATGAGAACCCATATACCACTTACGCACACCATTAACAATAAGGTAAAGTAAAAAGGCCATAAGATTAGCACAATGGAGGATATTGATAGATTTAAATATATGTAATTTTCCAGGTCAACTAAATATAGGTAATGACCTTTCTAGAATATTTAGCCAACAGCTAGAAAAATAGTTGCAGCAGCAAAGGCAGGACTAGGATGAATTCCCAAACCATATGCTGTAATGAACAACCAAAAAGGAAACCTAAAGTATTTCAGAAATAAACAAGGAAAGGTTTGAGGACAAAAAATGAGATAAAAGGGAAAATAAAGAGGTGCTGAAAGAGATGAATATCAATGATCGACATATTGACCTAATGTTCCAAGTATGAATGATTCGAAATTGAGGCAGCAGGAAATTTTTAATAAAAATGGATGGATTATTGTCATTCCTAAATGAAACATTGATTATATGGCCCTCCTTCAATTCGAATGTTCCGGGAGAGGAGGAGACATTAAGAGTGCAAATGCCACTCTTCCCCTCCCTTCACCTCTTCTAGAAACCTCTACTCCTTCCCTAAAGGATAGTTAGGTACTCATTTCGGGTATCAAAAGGATTTCTGATATCACAAAAAGAAAATGTTTAGATCTAATATTTGCACAAGTTATGTGCAGTGTATGTCATCAGAGTCAGTTTTACTCAACCAGCAAGAGTTAAATACAGCAGGAAAAAACTGAGCGTTTAAAGTTCGTACTCATCACAGGCAATTTTGTCCAGCAGGAAGATTAAGTTGATAGGGGCCTTTAAATCAGCCTATAACTTGTTTATTTTAATTTCTTTCATTTTCTTTAGAGTATTTTATGAGTGAATTTCGATTTTCATGTGAAAGAATTGTTCCATCTTCAAATAGTATTGATATTCAAAAATAGAAGAGTAAAAAGATACCGTTGATAAATAGCACCATTGTGGTTTTCTTTGCAACATAGTTTGAGTTGGAGATAAAGCCATCCATCTCAAAGACCGAGCTAGAAGGATCATTATCTGAAGCTTCAATTTTTATCAGATTCTGAGCAACCGAAAGCCCATAAACAGATCTGATAGCATTAAGCCTTGATGGTGTTGCAACCGAGTGAACATCTGCTCTAGCAGCTCCATGCTGATAACATACAATTTAAGGCTTTACAAACTCATACTATACAAGCATCAGTCATGTAAATGAGACAGTTAATTATAAAGATATGATATACTGGCGGAGAGGCTTACCTTTCTACAAGAAAAGCTCACATCTATATGATGAATGGCAAAGCGGCTTAGCAAGTCTACAATTTTAGTATAATCATCAGCAGAATTTTGTAGTGTCTTCCTCCTAGCAACCATGTTATAGAACAAATTCTCAATCTGAAATACACAACCAAGATAAAAGATGTCAAATTGGTAAAATAGCTAACAGGAAAAAAGTAGCTCATGACCCACTCGCAAGCTACTCAGGACAGACCAGTCTTTTATCAAAACACAGAAACCTAAGCATGTCTAATAAATGAGTGGAGTTTGATGGAAAGGTGCTTCAAACATTTATGTCCACAAACAAAAGTCAGAAGTAGCTTGTCAATTGAGCATGCAAATTGTTGGTGAAGAAAGCTTATTATAAAGTTATGACTCAAGAACAAATTTCACTATGTTATATAGAAGGTCTTTTCACCTTTTCCGCTGGAGTAGTTTTGATTACCGTAACTTTTTTTGTGGATGATGTTTATGCATAAGTTGTTTGAAATAGGTTAGAAACTATAGATCAGAAGTTTTCAGTGTATATTATGTAAAAAGCAGTTTCAGTGAATAAATCAACTTTATGAAATGCTTAGGCTAGAGCACCATTCCAATTGTTCAAGTACTCAAATAAGGCTAAGTTCCTTAATCCATTTAAGTTCAAGCTGAAAAACCATGCAGCAAACACTCCGAACAAGAACATAAATAAAATCACTACCAGTTGAGACTACTTAAGTTTCCCATTGTCATGTATTCCTCTACTAGCATTTCGCAAGAACCATACACTTGAATTTTTATTTTTTTTAAGTTTCTATGCAAAACAGAAAATAATCTAGTTAAAAAATAACGATTCATAGTTTTCTCAGTTTCATAAAGAAACTAAATTAATAAGAGAAAGAAAAAATGTCGTCGATACCAGTATTTGGGTTCCTTTCACAGCAGCACATGCCTTAGGTTCATTCTCCATCACACCATCTCTATAAGACACCCTGCAAAACCATAAAATCAACAACAAAGCAGGGGTTTTATACAATGAAGAAGAAGAATTTGAAGGTTTGGTGGAAGAGGTGAGGCCCAACAACCTGTATCCATGCAATTGGCCCCGGGTAATGGTTGTGACGGTAACGTGACCCACATATGTCATGCTAGCCAACGCCTCTCCTCTAAACCCCATCGACTTTATTGACTGCAAATCCTCGTATTTCGACAACTTTGACGTCGTATGCCTCTCGCACAATATAGGCAAGTCCTCATACTACGAACGGGACATATTTAGATTAAAATAACAACAAATGTTTATTTCCATTTCAAAAAGAAATGTAAAATAGAAAAAGGGAAGTTGATTACTCGAATGCCATGGCCGTCGTCGGAGACTTGAATGAGTTTAAGACCACCGTCCTTGACGAGGACGCTTATGGAAGTGGAGGAAGCGTCTAAACTATTCTCGACTAGCTCTTTGACGGCGGAGACAGGGCGTTGGATTACCTCTCCGGCAGCGATTCGGTTGACCACAGACTCGTCCAGGCGGTGGATCCTGGGTGGCTCTTTAACTTCTTCGGCGGGTTCTATTTCCATGGCGGGTTCTAACTTCTAAACACTACAAAAGTGGAGGCAATACTATATACATTGTACTTCTTCAACCGCGTCTGTAGTAGCTTTGAACTCACTGCTATTATGCAAGGGTCGCCGGTCCACACCTTTTGGACCGGGGCTGCAAATGGTTTTTTTTTTTTTCGGCTTAATTATGTTTATTTTCTTAAAATGGTAAATTACACTAACTATTGTTTAATTTAATTTTGAGATAGCTGAGAAAATAATTACTAGATTTTATTTCAGTCACTCAATTTTAAAAAAGTGACAAAACAGTTATTTTTGTCATTTTTCATCACAGACGTCACGGCAAAGTGACGTCGCCGATTACGGTGTCCTTAGTGTAAAAAACTCTCCAGCTAGTTGGTTACTCTCAATTTAACAGCCCTACAAGCACCAATTTAGGGTTAAAGAAGAAGAAGAAAAAAGAGAAAAAGAAGGAGAAAAGGAAAAATGGAGATGTCTGAAGTGATTCCAGTGTGCTATTGTGGAAACCCAGCCAAATTAAACACGTCTTAGTCCAATGACAACCCAAGTAGGAGGTTTTTTGGGTGTAGGAAATTTGGAAGTGGATTTCGAAACCCATGTTGATTTTTCACCTGGTTTGATCCACGATTGACGCCCCCGTTCACGAATTGTGTTGTTGGGTCTTCTAAAAAAAGTGAGGACATTAGAGGATGCAAGGAGAAGGGAGAGAAAAGCATGGTTTTTGGTGCCTGTATTTGTAATTATGTTGTTGTTTTTTAAACCCTAAATCAGCTTATGTTGTTGTTATTAGCACTGAAAACCAGCTTATGTTTTGTAATATTGTTGCTGGTATATTGTTGCTTATGTTGTTATACATGGCTGCTGGTATACATGGCTAACTAGCTTATGTTGTTGCTTACAAACTTGAAAGACTTGAAATAGGATAATATGTGGTTGTTGCTTACAAATTGTTTTGTAATATTGTTGTTGCTTACAACAGTTAGAAAGTTGTTTTGTAATATTTGATTTCATTTCAAAGTTGACAAACTTGAAAGAATGTTTAATCTTCATTTCATTTGTATTTCTCAATGCTCATATATCAAAAAAGATAACATAGATGAAAAAAAAAAAAGAAACATTTGTATTTCTCAATTCTCACACATTTGTTTTCTCAATACTCATATGTTAGAAGAGATAACACAAATTGCATGGATAAATGCTCATATATTAAGGTTAAAACGTCAAACTGTTTACAAAAGGAAGAAGGGGCAAATTATTATCAAATTTTCCTACAACTCAACACAATTGAACATATGTGAATTGTAGGCAAATTTATAAATAAATAAAAAATCAACTATATGCCTAAGTTTATCAACAGTAGCAATCATAGGCAAATTTACAAAAAATAATCTGCCTAAGTTAATAAATTAGTAGTAGGCAAATTTACAAAATTTCAAAAAGTTAACAAAATAAGGTTTGTTCAATGTCATTATTGGTCTGTCATAGATGACTCTTGAGTAGGAGGCATCCATCTAACAGTGGTTGGTTTCCTCTTGAATGGAGCTTTTCTCTTGGAGCAATATCTTTTTGGTGAGTTGGGGCAGCTTGTTGATAAGTTGGGGCAGTTTGTAATTAAGTTAGTGCAGCCTGTTGAGTTGGGGTACTCTCTTGTTAATTTAGGGTAACCTGTTGCTGAGTTGGGGCAACCACTTGGTTGTGAACACCAACTTTATGTTTTTTGACCTACAGGAATAAGTGAAATCTATCAAACAAATTCATAAACAAAAGTAATGTAACTTAACTTAAGGCAAATAACTTACTGGAATGTTTTGGCCAACTTCCCTTTTGCAACTCCTCTTATTGTGGCCTATTCTTTTGCATTTACTGCACCTCATGTCCACCACTCTCTTGCTTAACCTTTCTGTTATTTGTGGTTCATTAGGTTCTTTCCTTCTCACCTTAGTAGGTCTGCCATGTGGCCTTCTTAGTGTAGGAGGCAGTATTAGCAGCATGTTTGACAAAGAGACCTATTGTTTAGGACCCCTTACTAGCCTTATAAAGTTGGAGTAATTTTGAAGCTGGGTTTGCTTGATGTACCAGGCTTGTACAGAAGTATCTGGGAACTTATCTTTTAGATGAATGACAGCCAGTGCATGCATGCAAGAGATGTCAGTGAGATCTTAATTCCTACAGGAGCAGGAATTCTCAACTAGGTCCACCACATGCTGGGAACCTGGACCACATTCAACCTGATACTTGTCGCCACCAACATGAGATGGAACACACCTAAAAAACAGTCACCATGCTTTGTTAAAAAAAACAACCACTAAAACAACATTGTGAGCAACCCCATCAACAATTATCCACACACACATACACACGCACCTAAAAAACAATCACTACATGCATATTCTTAAAAAATACTCATTGCATGCATATTAAAAAAACAATCAGACACACACACCCCCTAAAAAATAGTCACTACATGCATATTATAAAAAAATACTCACTACATGCATATTAAAAAATATTCAACAGCATGACTATCCCTACTAATAATCACTACATGCAGATTAAAAAAATAGTCATACACACACACACCTAAAAAGTAGTCACTGTATGCATATTAAACAGTCATACACACCAAAAATCATAAACAGAAAAATTAAAAAATAATGCATGCATATTAAAAAAAACTCACTAAAACAGCAAGTGACCAGCAGCATGAAGTCAGGATAAAGGCATCAGAAAGATTAAAAAGGGTAACTTTACCTTAATGAATATTTGATATTTACATCTAGCTTTTTTTTTATCTTTAGACACAATATTCCTTTCCATTTTTCAGTTTCTTGTTTCTTATTGATAATAAGCAACATAATCTTGGTCCTTACTGTTTCCAGCATGGTCAGAATAGGTTTTCCTCTTGTTTCCAGTATCATTTACCAGTAAACAATAAAAAGGATTTGTGAACTGCTAATTATTAGTAAGAAACATAAAACATAGGGGTTTACCTTGTTAAAGGATTTAGAAATATTATTCACCAACATGTCAAAATGACTCCTAATTGAGAAGTGAGACATTAACCAGTGAGTAGGGTTCTTTTCATTCAACCAGTCATAAGCATGCTGATTGGTTTTCTTCAGTTCATCCATGGCATCCTCAAAATCCCTTGTAGTGTTTGCTTTGGCAGCTTCCCAAAGCAAATCTTTCAATTCCTTTGTTTGGAAACCAGCTTTCTTGAAATTGGTATGTAGGTGTCTAACACAATGTCTTGTTTTTGCATTAGGAAACAACATACATATTGTTTCTAAAAGTCCCTACAATTAGAACAAGTACAATTTGATTCTCTGAAAAACCCTAAACCCTAAATAGAAACAACATAAAAAAATAAATAAATGGAGTTTTACCTTTTGTTTGTCAGACATGAAAGATATCTGATATGAGCTCACAATTTCCAAGTCTATTGCAAGCAACTCCAAGAACCAAATGTATGATGCTTGGTTTTCACTTCCGACAGCAGCATATGCAATAGGATAGATGACATTATTTGCATCTATCCCAACAACTGAAAGTAAGTAGCCACCATAGTATCCCTTCAAGTAAGTAGCCACCATAGTATCCCTTCAAGAAACATCCATCTAAACCTACTATCCTCCTACAACCAGCCCTATAGCTATCTTTGCATGCCTGCAGACAGACATACATCATTTGAAACAACTTGTTATCTAGATAACAGATTGTTTTTGTTTCCTCATTTTGGGTCCTAACCTCCAACAAATACTCATAAATCTTCTCATATTGAGTTTTATGAGCTCCTTCAATTAATTCCAATCCCTAAGTTTAGCGCTCCTACATTTGGTTAGTGACACTAATGTTCACCTATCCAAGCTGTTTACATTCTTATTTTTATAGACTTTAGAACAAGTATGGTTAGGGTTTGAACTCCTAATTTGCCAAGTCTGGTCAGTAAGGTCATTAGGGTTTAGTCTAGAGGCCCATATGAGCCACTGCCTTTAACCTTTTTAAATCATTTTTGGGAAACTTAATAAAATAACTATTCAACCTACCATACTGCTTGGTAGCTTCTTTTAGATTGTCTTTAGACTTAAATATCATTCCAACCTTAAGTCTTGAATTACTTATGTCATTCTCTAGGTTGAACTCAGGCCAATTTTGGCCATCTAAGTCAAGTTCATGTGCACTATCTAACCTCCTAAAATCATCACTATCACACAGTTCATCCACTTTTATACCATCCATGTTTAAACCATCTAAATTAACTCTTATCCTATTAGACACATCACTTTCAGATGCATCACTACCAAACACTTCACTACCAGACATTTCTTCTTAATTCTCATTAAAATTGTCATCAATTAAACCTGACAAACAAATTACTCCTCAATAAAGGTAGACAACATAGGCAAACACTTTAACCATTTCTGTCAGACAATATCTAATACAAAAATGATTTAATACAAACACAACCATTTATGTCATGCACATGGCAGACAATAACCAATACAAACTTAACCATTTCTGTCATGCACATGGCTGACAATAACCAAACACTTTAAACACTTTAACCCTACACCTAGGCAATGATAGATAATAACCAATACAATATAGAAGGTAAATAACAAATTTGATATTGCCATATACAATATAGCAGCTAGGATACAAACAATGGTGGATACAAATAATAAACATCAGTTTAATACAAGCAATAAACATCATGCACGTGGTATACCATGCACATTATCTGTCATTCATTTTAATAACCAAACCTTAATCTGTCATGCACATTAATAATAAATAAAACCCAAAATTGAAATAACCCAAAATCAAAATCAAAATCAAAATTGAAATCGAAATAACCCTAAATAACCCTATATCGAAATAACCCTAAATCCAAAAAATACAAAACAAATGCAAAAACTTACCTGTTACAGTGGATGTAACAACATTGGTAGTTTCTCTTCTATTGACCATTGTCGTTGAGAATCAAAAACACTGATAGGTTTCTGGTTTCGTCTTCTTTTCTCCCCAAACGAAAAGACCAATCATTTTTTAACTCTAAACCCTGTTAATCGATTATCGAATCGATTTTTAACCCTAAACCAACCTTCTTAATTGATTTCTAAATCAGTTTCAAACCCAAACCAACCCAAATCATAATCATTTTTTTTCCCAAATAGATTTTTTTCCTAAATCCCCTCAATCAGAATCAGCTTCTAATTTTTTACCCTAAACTAACATAACCCTTCAATTTTTTCCCTAAACTCGCCCCAAACCAAGACCCATCAAATATTTCACCAACGTGGCAAGTTAACTTGCCACATTAGTAGTCCCATTAACACACTAACGGAAACTATTAATCAGTGACTATTTTGTCACTTTTTTTATAATGTTAGTGACTGTTTTGTCACTTTTCCAAAGTTGAGTGACTGAAATGAAACCTAGGTGACTGTTTTGTCAGCTACCTCAAAGTTGAGTGACTGTTGGTGTAATGTACCCTTCTTAAAAATGTAAATGAAAGGAAAATATCAAATAATTTAATCAACCTATTCAAAACCCAAAAACAAACATATAACATCACATACATTCATCTATTTGTTGTTGTTAAATAAATGTGTAAATTGAACCATGTTAAAGCTTTGAGCTTATATTAATATATGGTAGAATGTTACAACTACTAAATTACACATTTTCTTTCTATAAATGCCGCATTACATATTAGATGAAAGTTTAAAAGTCAATTATGATATTAATCTTTTTCGTTTATCCTATCTAAAAAATTTTTCAAATTTCTTGCTGACGGAAAATATTTAGATAAGCTTTAAGTCACCATTTCATTATTTATATAATACTATCAAACCAAGTTGGATTGAATAACGATAACATAGATATCCTTTAAGTAAAATCTCGTATTTTAGTTTCATGAAGAAAAAGATAATATTGCATGAACTTGGTTTTTGAAATGGAATCCCACCGACTTTGAATTTTTATTTAGTTAAGATTCTTGTGTCTACTAAATATCAAAGATATCAAACAAAAATAATTAATAATTTTATTAGTATTAATTTAATTTTATGATTAAATTTAAATAAAATAAAATATTTCTATTTTTTAAAAGGAAAATAATCTATTTTTATTAATAACAAATAATTTGAGTAATGTTAAATTAGCCTAAATTTGAAAATATTTGAAAAAGTAATTCAATCTGAGCAAGTAACCCAATATTTAGACAAACCTAGTTATAATAAACCATTTGGTATCCATACCAATTTTGCTTTAGGAATTCTGATAAAGCGCTCCTTCAATTCATCATATAGGTGTTTACAAATTAAGTTTAAGATAGTATGTAAACTTTTAAATAAATAACTTGGGATAATTTAAGTTTGTTCCTTTTTTTCTAAAATAAATAAAAGTAAAAATTGAATTGCCATATTCATTTGATAGGAGGTTACAAAGTATTTGGAATTGATAAATTAAAATGAATTATTGTATATATCGAGATTTGAATCAATCGGAAGATAATTGCAGAAAAGGAAAAATTACAAATTAGTCCATTGAACCTTTTATTTTTTTTGCCAGGTAAGTTCATATGGAACTTACTATATTATTTTATACTATGTTTGAAATATATTTAATGTTTAGTAGTTTAGGTTTATGGTAATTTTGATAATTTTAGCATATAATGGACTAAATCGTAAAATATGAAATGTATGAAAAATACATATAGGTATATGGAAACGAATGGATATGAATGGTTGTTTAATTTAATGACATGTATATAATGATGTTATAAAGTTTGAAATGGTAACGGTAATCGTGGGAACTCAGTAAATATTTTAAGGTCCAAAAAGAATTGGGTGTTTAATTAAGGATTTCATGATTGATGGCTTGAGATCCAACATGTGTTGCAGGTTCTCTGAAGCTTGCATGAGTAGCATCGAATCATTGATTATCGGTGGCTTAAGATCCAGCACGTGCTACAAATTCTTTAAAGATTGTCTGAGCATCATCGATTTATCCTTTATCGATGGCTTGAGATTTGACACGTGTTGTGAATTCTTTTAAGCTTGTGTGAGCAGCACCGAGTAAAGCTTGTATAGTAACCCTGATCTGAAGCTTGTGTGAGCAGCCCAAATATGAAAACTATAATTAAATGAAAATGAAAAGGTTGAAAAGATTGAATATGAAATTAATAGTTGAGTTTACAAAATGAACAAGGTGGAATAGCATGATAAAGTGATATGATAGTACTTGTATATGAATTGAATACTATGATGTTGTTATGTTAATGAACTAACTTATTGGATATTTTGTGAAATTGTATAAATATGTATAAGGATGCGAAAGGAATGTCATGTCAAGTACAATTGTGTTTCAATTATTTAAACTAGTTGTAATGTTAAGGTAAGTTAAGTTAATTTGATATGAATTTACTAAACATTCATTATGCTTATTGTTGTTTCTTCTCTTTGTAGTTGTCGGGTTGTAAAACACGTCGGTCGAATCACCCTAAACTCACGCTATCTAGTTATCTATTTGGTAGTCTTTTAATCATTTTTTAGTCTGGTTATGTGGCATATACATAGGCATTTACATATAGTGGTTTGAAATATTAACTTAGTTGAAATATTACCTAATGTTTGATTTTAGGAAGAATTATACTTACATGTATATGTGTTTGACTTGGAAAAAGGTTGTGATTTTAAATGGCTTCCAAAAGATACATTTGAACTTGAAATAGTATGAGGTCATGATGGTATACAATGTTTATATGCATAGTTGATTTGGTAGGAATATATTAAGTAGTTGAAAATGATTTGAGTGTCAAATTAAGGTACATTAGTTTAATTGTTTGGAAATTGGTTGATACTATGTTTTGGTATATGAATTGGTATGTTTTAGAATGGTTTTGATACAGGTTTTGAGGTGTATTATACACCATTTGAGTTGTGAAAGTTTGGGCATAAAAATGGACCAAAATGGAAGGTTTTGACATATTTGGCACAGAGGTATCAATACCATAGGTGAAGGTATCAGTACTTAGTATTTTTCAATAAATTTTTCAAACATCGGGTTCTAAAATGGTATATATACCAAACTAAATTATCGATACTTATATCAGAGTATCGATACTTTACAAGGATATCAATACAATTGATCTTTGTTTAGTTTTTACAAAAGAAACAAAATCGTAAATTGGTATCGGTACTTTATAAATGAAGTATCAGTACCATAATTTAGGTATCGACACTACTAATTTTGATCTATTTTCCTAAAACATTGAAGTTAAAAATTGCATCGTTACCTTTACAGAAGTATCGATACTTGTTTTGGTGATCATGATTTTCCGTGATAAGTTTTATAAATTTATAATTAAACGTTCTTGAGACTAACTATTATCACGATGTAGGACTAAAAGTACTAGTAATGACTGTCTTTTTATTATCTAGCCTAAGAAATAAAGGGTCTGTTTTAACTAACTAATTAATTAAACTAAGGGGTTGCAGAAAATAGAATTGGAAATTACTTTTGGGAAAAACGATTGATTTAGGACAATACCTAAGGAAAAATCCACCTAGACTTTACTTGTTATTTTGGCTCCAAACCGGACGATTTATTCATTTAACTTGTTCTGTAGAAATCCCTAAGTTATGTTATTATCCCTATTCAGGACTAATAACGTCTAATCCCTAGGTTGAATAACCGAGACTTTTTTCTAATTAACACCTTAGGGTTGCATTAACTCGATCTTTGGATTCCCTTATTAGATTTTACCCTAATCCGTCAAAATCTTGTCACCCTATCTCTAGGCGCGCAATCAACTCCGCTTAATTATGACAAATTCAGTCTTAGCCAGGGACTATTCATCCTCCAACTAAGAGCATTAACTTGAAGTGAGATCCTAAAATACCAAAATAAGAATTAAGAACAAATAATTAAGAACAAGTCAAATATTTATCATACGATTCAGAAAATAATAACAAGATTCGTCTTAGGTTTCATCCCCCTTAGGTATTTAGGGGTTTTAGTTCATAACTAAATAAGAAAGTATCTCAGAATAATAAAGAATACAAAACATAAAGAAAACCCAAAACTCCTGAAGGGAAATTGAGGAGAGATCTTCAGTCTTGATGATGAATCCGGCTTCTGAGATGGATCAATCGACTTTCTTAGAGTAATTCCTTACTCCATATTCTCCCTTCCTTTTTTAGTCTTCCTCTAGGGTGTTTAAATAGGCTTTAGAATGCCTAAAAGCCCCAAAACTTACCCTTTTCGAATGGAACTTAGCTAGGGTTCGACAGGGACACGCCCGTGTGCGATTACTTCAAGCCGTGGTCGAGGCTGAGATATCAACACGCCCATGCTGAGGTTGATTTGGGCCGTGGTTGAGCCTGTTAGATTGGCACAGGCGTGTGTGCTGCCCGTGTAAGGAAGTCCAGGCCGTGTTGTTTTCCCCTATCGACCCGTTTTCTCTGCTTTTGGCCCGTTTCTCATTCTTTTTGCTCTCCTATGCTCACCTAAGTATAAAACATGAAATTAAAGGATTAGAAGCATCAAATTCACCAAATCTAAGGATAAATCATTCATAAACATGTTAAGCGAGGGATAAAAATATGTATAAATTACGGTTTACCAAATACCCCCACACTTAAACGTTTGCTTATCCTCAAGCAAAATCCTCAACTCACAATTAAGAATTCCTTTTTCTCAACTTATAATTCCTATCAATAATATCTCAAACTAACTCATAAGTAATCATACATTGAGAATCTAACTAAAAGAACATTAAAGCTTCAAACATTCCAAGTTGAGTATTTTAATCATGAAAAACTTAGGCATCTCCCTTCATCTAAGTAGTTACCATCGATTCAAAATCTCACAAAGTTTAACATCCTCACTAAAGATTCACTTAAATCACTCAAAGTGTTTAAGGACAATGAAATCAACACTCATCAGCCAACATGAAAAGTTATTACCATAGGCTTGCATGAAAATCAAATCTCCACCACTATAAATTGAGATGATACATCAATCAAAAGGTCTTTAGAGGGTTGTAACAAGGCTTGGTTAGGGGTGTGGTCACAAGCTGAAAGAAAAGGTTAGAATCGAGATTGAGTTAAAAAATTACTTAACTAGAAAAATATTTAATTATTACTTGCGTACAACACAGCTTCTTCTCAAAGAATTTGCATACTTGAACTTAAAGATAGAAGACTTCTACTACTAATATGTATAAAAAATAATATAATTTTTTTTAAGAACAAGTCAAATAATATAGATTACTATTAAGAACAAGACATAGCTAAGCAATTTATTCAAATCAACTCTCGAAAAAAATAGGGATCAAATTAATGGAGGGGATTTGAACAATAATGGGTTAAGGGTTAATATTAAGGGTGATACAAGGGATGGCTTGCTAGGCTCAAAGGGGTTTACGAAGGGTTAATCGTGGATGTAGGCTTTTCATGGCATGAGTGGGTTAATCCTAAGTGCCTCTATCATCTTGACATATCAAATCAAATGGTGTGGTCTTGACATGCATAATCTGGCAAGTTCTAGAATAACAATTCGATATTGACACTCTCAAAGTAATAATAAAAGTGAGCATGAAAGAATTAATAGATGCTCTTAAAGGCTCAAAATCTCACAAAAATTATGGCTTTTTGATGTTTAAACTTGTGGAATTCAATTCAAGATAATACCTAAACTTGGGGAAACAACCTAAAATTTTAAATTCTTAAAAACTAACTTATCATGCTTAATTTTCTAATGTCTTAAAGTTTAAATAATCAATGCATGCCTATGTTTTAATTCAATATATATCAATAAAAATCATAAGTCAATCAAAATTCATCCTAAACATGATATGAGAGATTTATAAGAGAACAAGACAACATTCAGGGATTTTTCAGATAATGAAATGATTACCCCCCCACACTTAAGATGTACATTGCCCTCAATGTACAAAGATAGATATATAGAAAAATATAAAATCGTAAGATAGAGAGAGAATTGAAACTTCCTGAGTTGTAAATGAATGAACTCCCTAGTTTGGAGTTATGTAGAGTGGAGGAGGATACTCCGGTGGTGGTAGAGGTTGGGTTCCACAAATGCTGTGCCAAAAGAATATTATATCTCGTTATTGAGCAAGGCATGGCAGTCGTGGAGAGCCTTTTCCAATGGAGTTTGAAGTTCCTAAGTGATTGTGAGCTTTGGAGCTCTTTATAATTGTGAGGAAATTAGGAACTTTTTAGGGAACATTAGGAAGAATAATTAATCATAAAGAAATACTTGAGATTAAAATTAATTAATAAAACCTAAATAAAAGACAGCAACAAAAAGGGAAATAATAATTAAATGTCAAAAGTGAAATTAATAAAGACTTAAAAATAGAAATAGAAATAAAACTAAAAATAGAAATAAAAATAAAAATAAAGATAAAAATTAAATTAAACATCATCATCATCGCCAGATGGTTCGTGAGGTGGTGGTGGCAATGAGATGTGGAAGTGCTGACAGATTTGCTGGAGAGTAGCATTAATGTTATCAAATTATTAAAAACACTGCTGCTCGAATCGGTTGAGGCGCTCAGATATGTCAGCATATGAAGTCACCACATGAACTGGACGATTGGAGTGTGGTGGCTGGACATCATCAGTAATGTCCTCTAGAGCCTCCTCCTCGGTAGATTGGGCAAGACGATATTGGGAAGGGTAGGTTTCTCAGCGCCTCTCGATCATTCTCACGCTAAGCATGCTCGAGATGCCTTGTGGAGTCATCTAGCCGATGAGGGTAAGGGATGATTCTTGGGCCGCGGTGT
Organism: Gossypium anomalum; assembly: GCA_025698475.1. Lineage (NCBI taxonomy): Eukaryota > Viridiplantae > Streptophyta > Magnoliopsida > Malvales > Malvaceae > Gossypium > Gossypium anomalum. Next base: position 60,813,059 of record CM046968.1, on the reverse strand, counting down.
CGAGGAGTCCGAAGTGTCGCGCCAGTCGAGTCACGTAGGGGCTAATGGAAATGACCCCCCTCCGATGTCGTCCCGTCTGGTGGCGAATGGCAAGGGCTATAAAGTAGGCGAGGTCGAGGACATGCCCGTGCGACATACACCATAAGTAGTAGACGTCGTTGGTAGTGACGACACTAGTGCTCTCTCTCTACCCGGTCAAAGTGTGAGATAAAATAGTAAGTAGATACCTTAAGGACGGAGGGAGAGATGATGCCTTGGAGTGACTGGGGTCGTAGCCGGCTGAACGTGGCACGAGGGTATTCCAGCACTTTGAGGGAGAATAATGCATGTGGCGGTTGAGGGTATCGGGATCGTTCTCCTCTTGGAACTCCTCTGTGTAAAGGCCTAGTGCTACACCAAACTCTGGGACACTCAATTGGCGTACTAGACTGCCAACTCTAAATTGGACCGTGCCGGGATCATCATGGTTGGTCATGACTGTCTGAAGATAGAATGTCGAGCACAGTTCCATTGTGAGCTCAAGGTACGTCAGCTCGATGATCCCAAAGAAAAGCTCCCAAGGATCAGTGGTTAGGAGGGCTCGAATCGCATCAGCCAGCTGAACTTATTCTACCGCAGCCCAGTTGATGTAGCGGCCTGCAGTTAAAGGTCAGGCCCGTAGTATTTGGAAAAGTTCTTCTTGGGGCCCATTGAGGAACTGTAGGAAAGGGTGGCGAATTTCCACGGTAGGGCCCGAGGAAGATGACACTCCCTTCCTTTTCTTTGAGCCGGGGATAGAAGCTTTCTTTCGTGAAGACGACATGGTGAACCTGCAATTAAAACCATTAATTCGTCTTGGTCAAGGTAAAAAAAATCGTAAATAATTTTAGCCACAACACTTAACAAATCTAACTAAACTAATCCATTTTATAGCATACTTTTGTGGCATTACATGATAGTAGCATGAATAACTAAAAAAAATTTGGCAGAGAATATTGTATGGATGAACAAAATGTCAACACAAAAGGCATGAGAAATCATGATTATTCATTTAAAACTAGTCAAACGGAGTAGAGAAATCATGTAATGAGTAAGAACTTTAACAAGGGAAAGATAATAACTATTCTAGATATAGCATTTGAGTGATAAAAATATGAAAGTAACATGAAAAATTGCATATTATTATGATAAATAGCCTTAGAAATCAGTAAAATAGACAAGAAAAGAGTGAACAAAGGCTAGAGAGGGAAGAATGAACGTCAAAAATGGTGTTGGAGGCGGCGCACGGGCGTGGCAAGGCGGCCGTGTGGGATTGTAGCTGCTAGGGTTAAGGTTTTTTTAGTGAAGAAGACAATGAATAGTATAGGTATTTATAGATTTTGGGCCACACGACCAGGGAACACGCCCGTGTTCCCCAATTTCAGCCCGTGTGTTTCGCGTTTTTCCTAATTCCGGCGTGCTTGAAATTCGCCTTACGCCTGTGTGCCTTGGGCGTGTTGGTGTACACGGCCGTGTCGTACGACCGTGTCTAGGTTCGTTCGCTTTTCCCATGCCCGTGTATGCTAGCACACGCCCGTGTTAATTTGACAGGTACGACCACGGGTACTGGACTCGAGCGTGTCGCACGCCCGTGCTAGTTTCTCAGTTTCAACCACGGTCCTGGGGCACGGGCGTGTCGCACGCTCGTGTTATTTTAGTAGGTTCGCCCACGACCATGTAGCACGGCTGTGGCGATTTATTGTAGCCCGTGTTCTGGAAAAATTTTTGCCCTGTTTTCACACGGTCCTAGGCACGCCCGTGTGCTTGACCGTGCCTCTGTGGTGAACCTGTTTTCAAGAGCTCCATTAGTAAGTTAGGTATTAAACACTAAAATTTAAAGAAGTTAATACAGTTAGTGCTCGGGTTGCCTCCCGAGAAGCGCTTATTTATAGTCTAAGCTCGACTTACCTCTCTGTTGAATGGTCATGGTGGTTTGAGAAGTTCATACTCCTTATTCCTGCTATCAATCTCATTAAAATAAGGTTTTAGACGGGTGTTGTTTACCTTAAAAGTGCTGAACTTGGGATGACTGACCTCGACTGTACCGAATGCGAAAATACTAAGTACCGTAAGAGGGATTTCTTCATTCGGGTTGGCAGTGACAATGTGAGGATCTGCGGCATCTAGTAAGACTTTATCTCTAACTTTAAGTTGATTTGGAGAGGTATCAAGCTTGTTCTAGCACAGTTTTGGTTTATCATATGTTCTCGGTTGATGTGTCCGCCATTCATCTAGCTCTTCGATTTGTAGCATTCATTCTTCATGGATGGGTCCTCTATTATTGCTTGAACATGGCTCATGTACATCTTTCGCACTCATTTTCTGTAAAGTAGAATGCACCATATTGTCAGTTTTATTAAAATGGTTTATATGATCACCTTTAATTTTCGATGTGTTGTCAGAATTACGAGCTTGAAGGGTGATTGTTTCGTCTCTTACACGAAGTGTGAGCTCACCTGTGCCAACATCAACAATTGTTTTAGCAGTTGCTAAAAAGGGCCTCCCTAAAATCAAATGGGTGTTGTTGTCCTCCTCTATGTCTAGAACAACGAAGTCAACGAGAAATATAAATTTATCGATTTCAACTAGTACATCTTCAATAATACCCCTAGGAAATCTTATAGTTTTATCTGCTAATTGAATGCTCATCCTAGTCTGTTTGGGTTTCCTAAGACCTAGTTGCTTAAACATTTTGTAAGACATGACATTGATACTAGCCCCTAAATCAACTAATGCATTATTAACATCTAAACTACCAATTAAGCAAGGAATTGTAAAACTCCCTAGATCTTTTAATTTGTTGGGTAATTTATTTTGTAGAATAGCTGAGCAAACTGCGTTTAGTTTCACATGTGACTCTTCGTCCAATTTCCGCTTGTTTGCAAAAAGCTCCTTTAAAAATTTCATTGCATTCGGCATTTGCGATAGAACTTCAATAAACGGTAAGTTAATATGTAATTTTTTTAAAAGTTTAAGGAATTTACCAAATTGTTCGTCTGAGCGGTCTTTCCTTGTCGCGTTAGGGTATGACACACGAGGTTTATATTCTACATTCATCGTTTTGTTTTCATTATGACTTACCTCACCTTTACCTTTGCTCACCACGGTTTCTTGCCTTGGTTCTGACTCAGGTTCAACGAATCCTTCTTCATCTTAAACATTAATTGCGTTGAGCTATTCCTTTGGGTTAGGTTCAGTATTACTTGGCAAGCTACCTTATGGTCGTTCAGAAATTAGTTTGGATAGCTAGCCTATTTGAGTTTCGAGCCCTTGGATTGATGCTTGTTGATTTTTAAGTGCTGTCTCAGTATTCTGGAAATGAGTTTCTGACACCGCGATAAATTTGGACAGCATCTCCTTAAGGTTCGGCTTTTTCTCTTATTGGTAAGGTGGTTATTGGAAGCTTGAGGGTGGTGGTGGTATCTGATTTCCTTGACTTCCCCATGAAAAGTTTAGGTGATTCCTCCAACCTGCGTTATAGGTATTACTGTAAAGATTATTTTAAGATCGAGGATTATTACCTATATAATTTAATTGCTTATTCTCCATGTTGTGGCCATAGGGTTGATATTCTGGATTACTCAATCCACCTCTACTCGCTTTATATTACATTACTGGATGAATCTGCGTAGAACCAATTAAACCATCAATCTTTTTATTTAAAAGTTCTACTTGATTTGACAGCATAGTAACCGAGTCGACGTTATAAACGCCTGCTGTTTTAGTTGGCTTAGTCCTCATGACTTGCCACTGATAGTTATTCAGTGACATCTACTTAATAAATTTGTAAGCCTCTTCAGGTGTTTTGTTGTTGATGGTTCCACCAGCGGCTGCATCAATCATCTGTTTTGTTGAGGGATTCACACCATTGTAGAACGTTTAAACTTGTAGCCATAGCGGTAACCCATGGTGAGGGCACCTTCGCAGTAGGTCATTGTATCTCTCCCATGCATCGTAAAGTGTTTCTAAATCCATCTACACAAAATAAGAGATATCATTACGTAACTTAGTCGTTTTAGCCGGTGAAAAATATTTTAATAAAAACTTTTCAGTCATTTGTTCCCAAGTAGTGATGGACCCTCGTGGTAACGAGTTCAAACACTGTTTAGCCTTGTTCCTCAGTGAAAAAGGGAATAACCAAAGACAAATGGCTTCATCAGAGACACCATTAATTTTAAAAGTGTTGCAGATTTCTAGAAAATTCGCCAAGTGAGTGTTAGGGTTCTCATCCTGCAAACCATCAAACTGGACAAATTGCTGTATCATTTGAATTGTGTTAGGTTTCAGTTCAAAATTATTTGCAGCAATAGCAGGCCTAACAATACTTGACTCAGTTCCTGTTAAATTAGGTTTAGCATAATCATACATAATACGAGGAGCAGGATTAGCCATCTCCTCGGTTGTAGTTGAGATATCGTCCTCTTGCTCTTTTTCTGTGTATCTTAGGCTTCGCCTTATTTCTCGTTGGTTTCTATGAGCTGTGCGATCAATTTCTTCGTCAAAGAGCAGTGGTCCCGACGGGTTTCTTCTAATCATAAACTATAAGAACCTGCCAGAAGAAAGAAAAAGAAAATTAGTAAATAAAAGTAAAAATAAAAATTACATTAAATTACAAGAAAAATAAATGGCTAAAGTAATAAAAATTGAGTGTTCCTAATATTTTAGTCCCCGGCAACGGCGCTAAAAACTTGATCGTGATTTTTCGTGATAAGTTTTATAAATTTATAATTAAACGTTCTTGAGACTAACTATTATCACGATGTAAGACTAAAAGTACTAGTAATAACTATCTTTTTATTATCTAGCCTAAGAAATAAGGGGTTTGTTTTAACTAACTAATTAATTAAACTAAGGGGTTGCAGAAAATAGAATTGGAAAATTACTTTTGGGAAAAACGATTGATTTAGGACAATACCTAAGCAAAAAATCCACCTGGACTTTACTTGTTATTTTGGCTCCGAATTGGACGATTTATTCATTTAACTTGTTCCGTAGAAATCCCTAAGTTATGTTATTATCCCTATTCAGGACTAATAACGTCTAATCCCTAGGTTGAATAACCGAGACTTTTTTCTAATTAACACCCTAGGGTTGCATTAACTCGATCTTTGGATTCCCTTATTAGATTTTACCCTAATCCGTCAAAATCTTGTCACTCTATCTCTAGGCGCGCAATCAACTCCGCTTAATTATGACAAAGTCACTCTTAGCCAGGGATTATTCATCCTCCAACTAAGAGCATTAACTTGAAATGATATCCTGAAATACCAAAACAAGAATTAAGAACACATAATTAAGAACAAGTCAAATATTTATCATACGATTCAGAAAATAATAACAAGATTCGTCTTAGGTTTCATCCCCCTTAGGTATTTAGGGGTTTTAGTTCATAACTAAAAAAGAAAGTATCTCAGAATAATAAAGAATACAAAACATAAAGAAAACCCAAAACACCTGAAGGGAAATTGAGGAGAGATCTTCAGTCTTGATGATGAATCCGGCTTCTGAGATGGATCAATCGGCTTTTTTGGAGTAATTCCTTACTCCCTATTCTCCCTTCCTTTTTTAATCTTCCTCTAGGGTGTTTAAATAGGCTTTAGAATGCCTAAAATCCCTAAAACTTGCCCTTTTCCGAATGGAACTTAGCTAGGGTTCGATAGGGACACGCTCGTGTGACACGGTCGTGTGCGATTACTTCAGCCCGTGGTCGAGGCTGAGATATCAACACGCCCGTGTTGAGGCTGATTTGGGCCGTGGTCGAGCCTGTTAGATTGGCACGGGCGTGTGTGCTGCTCGTGTGAGGAAGTCCAAGTCGTGTTGTTTTCCCCTGTCAGCCCGTTTTCTCTACTTTTGGCTCGTTTCTCGTTCTTTTTGCTCTTCTATGCTCACCTAAGTATAAAACATGAAATTAAAGGATTAGGAGCATCAAATTCACCAAATCTAAGGAGAAATCATTCATAAACATGTTAAGCAAGGGATAAATATATGTATAAATTAAAGTTTATCATTTGAAAACTTTGAAAAGTTTACAATTTGGTCATATTTCATGTTCGGTTTAGCAAATGAGCTTTTGTAAGCTCGATCAAGTTTTGAAAAACATCGTATGACATTTTTATGAAATGTTACGATTATGAATGCTTGTTTTATTGTAACCCCTCAAACAGAACCTAGATGTTACGGCCTAATCTAAGCGATTACATAGGCTATAGTTATGGCGAAAACTTGAGTTGAAATACGTTGATTTAATCTTTGAAAAACACGTGCTAGTATTCTCTTAAATACGATATTTTTAATAAAATATTAAAAGAAACCTTGTTTAATATTTGTAAAACAACTTAATGATCTTTAAATTCAAATTCGATAAATTAAGTTTGCGAAAAACGGTTTTATTAAGAAAATACCAAATTATTTAGTCCATGATAAAAGTCCATGCAAATTGTTCGATGTCCAATGTTAAAAATTCCCATGCCACGGTTCTATAGTCTAACATAAAACAAATTCCCAAATATTAATACAGTCCACAAAAGTCTGAAACATAATAGAAATCCATATTTATATAAAACCATTCTTGAGAGCCTCACCGATGATCGCATCCGAGTCCTAACCACGAGGATTATCTGAAACACATAAGTAATGTGGGTAAGCTTTAAAAAGTCTAGTGTGAGATCAATACAATATAATCACATACATATCAAAATATCAATCTCAACATATCAATCATCATAATAATCACAAGTTCTATCACTGATATTTATGCATGAACATGTCAATGCATATTTTAAAACGATGCACATTTTTATAAAATTTCCTACCCATCTCCACTACACAATAATATCGAGTTCCCCAAAACTTGTCCATCCAATAACACATCATTTATGGACAAGCCACCACATAATTGCCGATAAACAGCCACATAATCTAAAATAAACTGCCACATAACTTCCACCTTTCACAAAACCCACCCCATCCATGTGATATGGCCACTTGTCAAATTTAACACATATAATTCACTTTTCACATTTTTCACATAATAATGCTCATAGTCTCACATAACACATATTTCTCAGTTTTACATATATACATGTAAACATGCCTACATTTTCATATATCACATAATATTCGCTTTTATTCACTTAAGCATACTTTAATATAATTTTTCATATTAAATCATGGATCTTATCACATACACATATATCACACATTTAAATTATCAACATACCAGATAAGCCATGTATCACATAATGTAGATATGAGATTTGTACACATGTCATCATCACATACATCAACACATCACAAAACATGCCTTTCATGAAACTAATGGGTTAGGATCACTTACTTGGGTTGCTTCTTGATGAGTTTTTCAACTCATCTTTGAGTACTTAATGTACTCTTAATTAATTATTTAATATAATATTATTAAAATGAAAGTGAACATATTACGCACAAATTAAAGGTTTAAATCTCACACCTTATATTGTAGATTTGATTGCCACAATCCTTTTTAACGATTTCATTCTATCTATCTTACAAAACAATCTAACACATAAGTAACGTTTATTAATTAGGATCCTTTGATAATATTTTCGTCACTTAAAAAATCAATTATTAAAAGTCTCATCAACGCTTACCCTACGATTTAAAACTCTCAAAAGAAAGACTTCCAATTCCGAAGTTAGGGGTCTCCCCTACATCGTTTGGCCCTTCAAAGTCTATATGAAATCATATTAGTATGATAATAAATAAATAATAAAATATTACGTTGTCCCTATGACCACTATACCATTCAGCCATGATATGAAATCACCAAGAGAAAGATTTTACGATCCAAATAACCCACACTTACAACTTAATTAAGTCGGAATGGACAATGAATCGAGAAAGGAACGAGATCAATGAGTTGAACGATCTAAAAGAAAAGAAGAATTTTGATCGCCGGGGGTGATGACGACTGTAGTCCGATGACGGTTTAGCTACAAGGGGGTACTCCGATGATGAGTGAAAAACAATACCAAAGGAGGTTTTGGCGTACGAGGGGATAAGTAAGAAAAATAAATAAGAATTATAGAGAAGAAATGGAGGAGGAGAGGAATCTGCGGTGGCTTGTAGCGGTGGTCACAGCGGTGATCGATGGTGGTGGAAAAAGAAAGAGCAGGGAAAAAGCAGGGAAAGAGCAGTGTTAAGGTGGCTAAAAGGTGTGACGATAGTAGTGCTATGGTCGATTGTGGTGGAGGAAAAGTAAAGACTAAAAGAAAAGAGTGGTGGTTATTTTACGAAAAGAGAGAAAATAGATGAGAAAATAAATGAAAAAGTGAAACAATGGAAGCAATAAGGGGACAACAAAGGGTGGTGAAAGCTTGGTCAACTGTGACTAGGTTCAATGTACTACAAAAAAGGCAAGATATGAAGTTTTGACAAGGGAGGAGCTATGGAGTGAAAAGGGGATCATGTTACCTCAACATATGGTAAGTTTAACTTATAAGGAGGGAAAGGAATCCTCCTAAACATGGTAACAACAAGGTAGACAGCAAGCACATGGAAATTGTGTTAAAAAAATTAAATAAAAAGATGAGAACAAAAAGACTTGAAATTAGGACATCTAGGATAGCTTAAGAGTGCTTAACCACTTAACCATTTCATTTTCTTATTTTAATTCCTACCACATTTATTTTAAAAACATGGTGTGATATTTGCTAAGGTTTAAGGCAAAATTGCACCACATAAAAAATAGTGTAAAGGAAAGGATTTGAACACAAGTTATCGTGGACAACTCCACCACTACTCAACCACTATAATTGGTATTTACTAATATCAAAAGATTATCTAAAATAAATAAATAATAAATAAAATTCGGGCGGCCACTCTCTCGGTCCATTAATCCAATTTCTACTATCCCATTTTTTGGATGTGACATTTGTGGTATAAATCAATTATTAAATGTTGTAACTGCTCTGGTATCGACTGTAGCATTCCATAACTCGGACCCAGTAATCAGGTCTGGTGAAGGGTGTTACAATTGACAATCATTATCTTTTTATAAAGGTTAAGATAGAACATTTTCCCTAGTTTTTATGGCTAAGCTAAAACTCTTTAGGTTTTACAAGGCTCAACTAGCAACCCTTTAAATCCCCTTAGGGTTTTCTACTAGAAAACCTCAAGCTGACTCCTTAATTACAAAGAGAAAAGATGTAAACAATAAAGACATCTCAAATGTTTATGTTTATAAGTGATAACTCTCTAAAACAAGTTAAATGATAATGAAGAAAGATATTACAATAAGCACCTAAGAGACTGTGTACCTGAGAATATGAGAAAAAGAATATTTGAAGTAAATCCTCTTGCTTTCAATGCTTGGATATATCTTTCTTGAGTCTTAAAGTGTATTTGACTTGTATTTATACCAATGAATAAGTTTGTGGACGTTTATGATCATTGGGGATGATTTGAAGTCATTAGAAGCATTAATTTCAAGCTGAAAAATGACATTGCAGCCCAAGTCTTGATACTTTTCAAGGGGGTATCAATAACTAGTTAAAAAATAGTCATTTATATCCATTACAAGGGTAATTCTTGAGACTTATATGTCAACTTTCGAGACATGGAGGCCAAGTATTGATACTTGCTAGGCAAGTCTCAATGCTTTGCCTTCCAGATGAATTCTGAGACTATTGACTAGCAAGTCTCGAGACTTTTAAGCTGTGTATCAATACTTGCTAGACAAGTCTTGACACTTTGCCTTCCAAACCAATAAACCACATGTGATTTACTCTGAGAGATTAGAAGTTAGCCTTTTTTAGCATTTTGCAAGTTTATGAAAATGTTTTGATCACTAAACAACTTGAGAAATAAAAGAAAAATCTTAAATGTTGTTATATCAAAAGTTTGGTCTATCAAAGCTAACATATTATATATTTTATATAATATAAATCAATTTGCACAATCATGCAATGCACAAGTTGATTGTATCTAAAACGTGCAAAATATAATATATTTTCATACCATCTATAATTAAGTCATATTTAAGTTGTACCATTATTATTTTATTTCAATTTGTAATAGATTTCAAAAAAAAGAAAAACAAAGACTTATGGGATGTCGGAAGCTTCCAACAATTAACCATAGCCTCAATTTTTGAAGGGTCTATAGCTACTCCTGCTGATATGATGTATCCTAAATACTCTACCTTAAGCTAGCCAAAGAAGCACTTCTCTTGGCCAATAATTAATGATGCCTAAGAATATCATGTGCAAGTGATCAATGTGTTTTTTTTGGAGTAGGACTATACACTAGTATGTCATCAAAACACATTAATACAAGTTTCCTTAAAAAAGGACCAAACACATCACTCATCAAAGATTGAAAAGTAGTAGGTGTATTGCTAAGGCCAAAAGGAGTTACCTTGAATTTATATTGGCCTTGGGGGTTTTAAAAGTCATTTTAGGGTTATCTTCCTCTTTGACTCTAATTTGTCAATAGCTTGATATTAAATCAATATTAAACGAGTACTCAACCCCCTTTAGTTCTTCTAATAAGTCATCAACCATTATGATTGGAAACTTATTTTTCACCCTCAAAATATTGACTATATATGACACGAAATTTCTCCACTGATTCTTTCTAGTCGAGTCTATTTGAACATTGTACATTGCTAGCATTAGGAAATGAAATAATCACGAATCTCCTACAAACTCCAATAATTTTAATGCCGAATTGCTTGTAATCAATGCATAACCTTCAAGATTAGTCCTCTTTACTTGCTAGCATGCATGCTGAAGTAAAAAGACTAAAGCTAGTCTGTATCATAGAAGTAGTAAGCACCTCAAATATTTGCCTTCCTATCTCGGCCTTTTGGTAGTATGGAAACCTTTAGGTTCTTTGCACAGTTATCTATTGTTAAAAATTTAATGTTTGAGTGACTAAAATGAACACACCTTAAAAATTAAGTCATTAACTGAAGAGTTTATTCTTTTTTATCCTAAAACCGTGATGAATTACTAAACAAACAAATATTTTAGTTAAAAAAATAAACAAATATCTTTTATCTTAAAACGAATCCTCACTGCTGTTGAAAGGCCATTTTGTCCACAAACACAAAAAATATCTATCTTCAATCAATTCATCGGTTTCTTAGCATTGCGCAACACTGCCAACTCCCGCGCCCCTTCTTTCACTCTCACACTACATATGGGGTTGGCTTCAGCCACCACCATCTCCTCCTCCTCCTTGCTCTCCTCCTCCCTATGCCCTGCCAGAAGAGGCTTTCTTCCGCCCTGCCATCATCACTTCTGCTTCCTCTCAACTTTTGTACGGTTCAATCATTTTTTATCCCTTTTTAGCTCTCTTTATATTATTTAATAATTGTATCCAACTGTGTCCAACTGAACTTGAAAACCAAAGCTAAAATAAAACTTTGTTAGGGACAATGTGTTTGGTTTCTTTTATCACAAAGAAATAGAGAATTAGACATCAATTAGGGAAAGGCTTAAGGCTTAGGGATTGATTGCATATCCTTGTAATTTTTCATCCAACAAGACAAATCCTTTTACCTTGTTTAATGTTTTAATATCCAAAAAAACTATGAGGTCATGCAGTTGTTTCTCAAATTGATCATATAAAAGTAACTGACTATAAAGTTTCAGTTTACGTTCAGAGTAAATGCAATTTGAATTGGAAAAGATCATCAGGAAAGAAGAGAGGTGAAAGAGTAAAGTGTAGTGCAGTGGGAGTGGGAGTGGAAGATGAAGCATGTGAATTAGTGAATGGAGTTGAGCTTTCAATTGGGGAAGGAGATGATAACATCCAAGCTTATCTCTTTAAGGCAGTGAAGAACAATAATGGAGCAGGTGTTTTGCTTTTATCTGATATCTTTGGGTTTCAAGATTCAGCCACAAGAGATTTCGCATACCAAGTTGCCTGCCATGGTTACAAGTAGATTCTTAACCTTGTAACCCCTTAAGTTTTATTTTCTTTGCTTATTGACCCTTCTTTCCATTATATGGCTGTGAACCTGTGAACTCTACTTAGATTTGAGGTGTGTATTAATTCTTCCTTTTTGTTTACTCATATTCTTAAATGAAACTGCAGTGTCCTTGTTCCAGACCTATTTCGTGGTGACCCCTGGGAAAAGGGCCGACCAAAACCAATGTTTGAACAATGGCTGGCTAGCCAAGACCTTCAGAGGGTTGCAAATGACATAGCAATCTCAACAAAATGGATGGTTGATGAATTTAGAGCTGCAGGAATTTCAAAGAAAGTTGGTATCATTGGATTTTGCTTTGGAGGTGGCCGTGTGATCGATGTTTTAGCCGCTGACCAGGGTGCTTGTTTTAGCACTGCTGTCTCATTCTATGGGACCAGGATGGATCCAACAGCGGCATCTAAAATAAAGGTGCCTGTGTTGTTCATTTCAGGGGATGATGATCCGCTCTGTCCGGTTGGTGTTTTGAGCAAGTTTGAGAAGATCATTGGCAACGGCTCTAGGGTTGTAATCTTCAAAGGAAGAGGTCATGCCTTTGCCCATCGACCAGGATCTACAGACGAGGATGCAGATGCGGAGCAGGCCTTTACCTTGATGAGGAATTGGCTTCATGATGGCCTACTCGTAAACAGTTGAGCGCATCTATGTTTATGGTTATCTTATAGGGTGCTTAAGGTAGAATTGGTGCATCTTTCTGGCAACACTCTGAACAGGCAATTTGTTCTTGAGGATGCTCATGCCCATTGATGTATATACGCTAATTAATGTCGTTTTTCATCTCTTTTATATTACAAGAATTTTCAGGATAACCTTTTAACTTTGGGGGGTTTAATTCATGATTGTGAATAGGTGAAAAGTCGTAGAGATTAAGATCCAGATTAAGACTTGCTAGATATCAGCTACATGAATTAATTGAGCTAAGCTCAAGATTAGGTGAAACTCAATCCTGAAGAGTAAATGCATCTCAAATGAACAGATTCAGAGTGGAAGATCCCAATTTTCAGTTTGCACCAATAGAATGATGCGAGATTTTAGCATTTTTTGCATAGAAAAATTATAATAGAGAGCAAACTAGAAGCACCCAGATTGAGACTTGAAAAGAAATTGCTGCATCTGTATCTAAACTGCAAACATGTTGGCATTTCATTTAGCATATTCATCCTAACGAAGAATTCAATTGAAACCCAACTCAACTTACCAGTTTCAGAGTTAAAACTAAAAGCTCAAAATAGCAATCTGGTTTGGATGCAGAGAAAACTGGTTCAGTTTGATCCTAACCGAACTAGACAAGTCTCAAACTGGGTTGGACTTCCCACTTAAACCCTCAAATTATGGACTGGTAGCTTTAAACCCATCTTTTATTTATTTGTTCTGTTCTTTCCAACGACTCATGAAAGAGCATTCAATCTTAGCTTCTTAGCTTTAACTTCTAACAAAGGCAAAGATAACTGACATAATTCAGGTGCTGAGGCTAAGCTCGTTCTATTTTAGACATAGTTGAAGTAAGCTCCAAGGTTATGTTAGGATTTAAGATGACAAAAAATGGAAAGGGTGGAACAATAATTTGTTTGTGCAGTGTGGTTTCTGGAAGGCTAATTGCACCGTCCACAATCCTAACTCTGGTTTAAGCAACTCAAACCTAAGTTCAAAAGCTAGCTTGTAAAGTAAATAGTTCAATACTTCATGAAACATGGTACAAGAAGCAAAAAAACGAAACGGGCAAGGAACTTAGCTATGATACCAAGCTAAAGAAGCTCCAACCCAATCTCAAAAGCTAGCTTCTAGGGCAGAGAGTTCAACTAAGGCAGGAGAAGAAATAAAGAAAAAATAGGGACAAAATATGACCTACACATGCATCCTTAATTCTTCCATGACATGAGGCAGCTGAAAAAGAACTCTAGATATCAACACACAGCAGATAAATCAAGTCCAACTCTCAACAATAATCACTCAAAATGCAGGACTGCAACAGAAGTATTTGTTTTTATTTTTCCGCTTCAAACTGTGTTTACTCATTTGATAGAATTACATAATAAAAGATAATGTGATCACTTTTGGTGCAACAAGTTAATTGTTTACCCACCAACATATAATCTTAGAGGGACTTCAACAAAATCAACTCACTCCACTTGCTCCTGGAAAAAGAAAAGAGAACTAAATTAACTTTCTTATAGAGATTCTTGAAACATATAATATGTAGAATAATATTGAAATAAACTAAAATTTAGAAGCATCCTTGCTATGCAGATTTTTGAGAAAGTTAGAACTTAATAGACCAGACTATAAAACTGTCAGAAAAAATCAACAACAACATCTACTCTGGACAAGAATAGTTGCCCTAAACTGCCAAGGCTCTATGCAAAGATCACCCACTACACTGGGGCCAATAACCAACTAGACATTTTCACCTGAGAAATTGGTTATGCTTGGGCACTGGCAAAAAATATTTTTTCCCCTTGCAGCAGCAGATTTTTTACTCACAACTTTCCCATCAAAATGCCTTTCGTAAAAGTTTAAAACAGTTCAGCTAAGCAATAATTTATACTGGAGACCTCCAGTCCCTATTCAAATATAAGTTGATCTGATGCCTATATTTTTGCATAGATGGGCGTGGGAGGAGTACTCCATAAAAATCTGAACACCCCCTTCAATTTTCAACCTATAGGTCGTTATATTTTATTTTAAAAGGGCTACTCAAAGGTCAAGGGCCTATGAGTAGGGCGTACTCTAGGTTAAAAACAATTAATAACTTGATGGTTTATGACATTTTAAGCAATTATCCAAGAAAAGCTCAATGAAAGTCGTTTCAACTCAGTAGTTCAAATATATGCCAAAGCCCATATTTGATTCATCAGCATCACAGTTTCACTTTCCACAATATTTCAGTTTTTTATATATATATAGATCTAATTCTAGTCATTGTTATAAGAAATTAACCTAAGAAAAAAGTTCACTCATCATCACCATTTTTTTTAATTCAGATTGATTACTCTTAGATGGCTCTAATAAAGTTGGTTGAGTGTGAGCGTTGAAGTTGACGATCACAAAATCGATTAGCAGGCATTCATAACCTAACCCAGAATGCCCCCACCAGTGCTGATGCATATCCTCTCATTTAACACCTTGAGATGACTGTTGATAGTTTGAAGAAAATTTTAACATTTGTAGTGGACAAAGGATTACACTAAACAATTAGAACATTAATGTGCAACCTAGAAAAAGGAAGAGTCCAGAAGATTAAACCCATAGTTCAATAAAACATTAGTCCAACCTTGGGTGCAGGAGCATCATCAAGCTTAGGAGGAGCCAACTTTGGAGAATATCCACCAAAAAGACTAGAACAATCAGTGTATGCAGATCCAATCCCAATCCCAGCACCAAAAGCTACAGATGCCCATCGAGTCACTGGACTCCCTGACAGGACAAATCAAAGTTATGAACTCAAGGAAGGATTAAGGAAGACATGCAAAGCAGAAGGCACAAAAACGGAAAGGCATGATAGCGACAATGCCCAGAAATACAAGTACTGGAAGAAAACTGAAGCAATTCAAAATGGAAGAACTCAGTTTACTTTGTCCACGGCTTAGATTAACATCTAGTAAAAAGTTAAAATGCATAATCACTTCAACCTTTTAGGCTTTGCTTGGTAGCATTGATGATTGAAGGTGGCTATGAGTCATAAATCATAAACAGTTCCTTTCCACTCTCCCCACAAAGCAAAGCCTTAATCAAGTTCCTCGTCATTTCTAGGCAATTTACAACAAAGGCAAAAAGGAGCTACTTCTGGTGTTGGAATATAAGGTGAATCAAAACCAACATGCAGGGATGCAAGGTTCTCCTTAAGGAAGCCACTTGGTATCAAACGTTGCCACTTAAATGGATAGTAAAGTGTACAACACAAATGTAAATAGCAGCCATAGCTCGATATTGTGGCTGCTATTTGCATTTGTGGCTCTCTTTGCCACCAGTATTCACTGTAGATATTTGCTGCAGTTGAGTGTAGAAATATACCTCGCACTCGCAACCAATAAACACAACAAACCCAAAAAAGTATCCACGACTGCAATTTAAATCCCTAAATATTTTGGACATGTATATACATCATATTTACATTAACATCTACAGCTATGAATGTAGAGCAGGCGCATATATAACTGGAAGAGAGAACGCTACCGAGTGCAGAACAACATAGAAACAACTAGAAGAAAGATAAAAAGTGGATAAGAGAAAACAAAATTTGTAGAATCAATTAGGCTAATCTGCAATGGGGCAAATCGAAAACAACATATCTTAAAAGGAGAAAGAAATAAAGAAATTGGGGAAAGAGAACAAACTGAAGAGAAGGAGGCCACCAAAAGCGCCAGCCAAGGATGAATAAACGAAGCGGCGGAGAGTGAGATCGATGCAGGCGTCCCATTTTGCGTTCATGTCATACTTTGACGGCGTCAATTCCTTGTTATCCCCCATTTCAGAGCCTTATGCAGTACAACTATTACTTTCGTTATTTCTTGGAATTTTTGCTCAGATTTCCTTCTTTTTACTTCGTCTTCGTTTGATTCTCCTTTTGTTTTCTGGGTAATCTGCCGCAATGCCTCTCAGATAGGTACCGCTTGTTTTTCCTTTTTTTTTTTTTTTTTCTTTTCAACTTACAGCATCCATCGATAAAATGGGATCAAGAACAGCAAGGGCCCAAAAAGCCCAATAATAGAAATGTCCCAAAATAGCTCAAAAGATGCAATAATAGAAACAAGGTCCAAACAAGCCCAGCTCACAACAATATTCAACTATTTCACCCTTGCCATCATCAGAGTAGGCGGGAAAGGAAGTGTCAAAGGATGTTGGGGAAGTAGAGATGCAAGGGGGCCGCACCGGTTGTCAACATGAATGCCTTCAACAGGAGACCACGCCTCGGCCAAACTCAAAAAAGGACGTTATCGACCACCGTTAAAGCCAGTCATGAGCAGCGACAAAAGAGACCCATTAGCCATAAAAATGGCCTCGGCTACTAATAGAAATATAGTTTATGTGACGAAGGCCAAGGACTATCAAGCTTCGACCACCGAGGAACTTAAGTGGCGGCAGCCCCATCCATGCCCCTCCAAAAAGTAATAATGGCTGATGGGAGATGCAATTGAGAAAGAATTATCACTTTTAAAAGGAAGATATATAATGATAATGCTCTCACAATTACAAAATAATACCTAAAAGAATAAATGAGAATTGAACCTACAAGTGTTTACTACTGAAAAAGAGAAAATAATGAGAAATAATTGAATTTTGTTTTTAATCTTTGTAAGCTTGTTTATTATATTCTTGTAAGTGTCCTTAAACCATATTTGTACCTTCTTATTGGTTTTTAGATGTTTGGAGCTATTGGAAGGAGTTTCTAGGTGTTGGAAGAATTAATTTTACATATTTAATGAAGTATGCAAGCTTATGTCTTGAGACAAAGAAGGGTGTCTTTAGACAGTATGAACAAAATATGACCGTTAGAGCATTAAGTCTCAAGTCAAAACATACATGTCTTGAGACATCAAGGGTACTTAGATGGTTTATATCTCAAGAAAAACAAGCTTATACCTCGAGACATGGCTTGTTATCTCGAGACAATGCTCCTCTAGAGAAATTTTATGGCACTTAGCACCTGATCCAAAGGGCAGATCTGAATGCGAGATTTCACATCTGTTGCTTAAGCAACTCAGACTATTATAATTCATTACCTCAAGTTAAATGATATATTTTTAAAACCTTTTATTTTATAAAAACAAGGATAATAGATAATTTCAAATATATGATTTAAAATCAAGTTTAAGATGTCAAAAGTACATACCAAATACTTTCAAACTTAGTGAACATAAGACATGTTAAAGAGTTACCACTTGAAAGCTATATTTCTTCCTAAGAATATACTTGAATTGAGTCATTCATCAATTTAAAATATTCTCCTCATATAGACATACAAAATCAATCTTAAATCACACAAAGACATGGAAACCAATACATACGAATATATACTCACATAATCATGATATTCCAACTAACCAAAATTAATCTATAAAGATTCATAAGACCTTAAGAATTTAATACATGCCATTTACCAATAGTTTCGAAGCGAACATTACAACCACTTGACTAAGTTGAGATATGAGACTTTGGATGTCGTCGGACTTCACGATCAGTTCAAAATGCCTATTTAGTATCTTTGTAACACCCTGATACCTGACCTGATCGTTGGGTCTGAGTTATGAGATGTCACATTTATTGCCGGAGCACTACGGTTAAAGCATAAACAAGTCATAGCAGTCAATAATTAAAATTCAGCTAAAACATACATTTGACATGAAATAGAGTTAATTTCGGGTCTTACACAAGCTTATGTAACTCTAAATCTAACCCGAGATAGAAATAGAGTCAATTCCAAGTCGTGACATCGATAAACAATTTGTCATGTCACGATGTTAGGCCACTTGACGTCACAATATTACTTATTGTAATAGCCACGTCAAAACGATATGTCTCTAATCACACCATGACCCTATAGGTCACTCACTCATCGCAACGATGTTCGAATGACGTCACGACGTCACATGGTGTTTTGGCCATAATGTACCTATTAGTACTCAAAGTGAAGCAAATCAGTTTTTCCAACACTTAAACTAATCTTACCTAGATGAAACATACCAAAAACATGTTCAAAACATACATTACTAATCATATGCATCCTACCTACTAACTTTAATATTCAATCATACAATTTCCTTATCAAGAATACATGTAAGACTTTATCCAACTACTAAATGGTTCCATACCAATTCACTTATCAATGCCAATTCACAACCTTTAAGGTACCATCTCACATACCAAATATGCATTTCAATCATTACCGAACATGTCATTACCAACAAGCCATTATCCATTTATATCACATTTTCGTGCCAACTTGCTAATACCTAATACATATATATATCAACTTCTAAATTCAACATTCTAAACATATCAAAATACAAAAAGAACTCTATTAGGTTCATGCCAATTATCTAACAAAAGAACTTCACCAACTTTATTGAGTTCGAGATTACGTCTGGATGTTGATATCGATGCTCAGAATCTCGTATAAATCTAACCTGCGCATGAAAAACAAAATCATACGCTGAGTAATAAACTTAGTGCTAAATCTATTATTCAAAAAAGTAAATAAACATATGCAACATGTATCTATTTCATTTCTAAATTAATCTCATACCATTTTATGAAAATTTATTCATTTTCTCAAAGCAAGTATATAATAAATTTACATCCTAACTCATTAGATTTATGTTCAAGTCAACCAATTTCATGGCCCATTTAACTCTATTTAATTATTATATTTAGTTACAACTATATCTATTCATTCTTCATACTTAGTATACATATATACATATACATCTCATTTTCCTACCACATTTCATATCAACTTCACCTATGTCAATCCACATTAAAATAGATAATTTCATACACCATACATCTCAAACTTGTATGTCGAAATATACCAATTCAACTAAGCATCACCAATGCCAAATTATGCATTCTAAACCACATATCTACCATATACTTATAACTTGGAGTTACCAAGCTTTTCATATTCAGTATAAACATGTTAAGTGTACAAAACTAGCACCAATGAATCTCACTTCAATTCAATTTATATAGACACTTCATTATGATTATAGTAACAACATTTCAAACATGTCAATAATAAAACATTCCATTATCAATCCTATTTCTAATTTATCACTTATAATATCACCCAATTCATTCGTTTCTAGAGTCTTCCAACTCGTTTGAATTCGTTTCGGCCTCTAAGATTTGGTTTCATTTGATTCACATACTCTATCGTATGATTACAACATGTAGTTTACATTAAATCACAAAACAAATTAATATAATCCTAATAACCTAACTTGTATTTTCAAGATGAATACTCAAATTAGTCAATCTGCATTTCAAACTAGTCCTGTAGTATATCATCGGCTAAATCGAACTATAGACTTGTACATTTAATAAAGTAACCAATTTGTAATAACATCATATAGTTAAATTCATATCCTATTGTTCTCAATTCAACACCAATTCATCATTTAATATAATATATTTCAGCTAAATTTCATACCAATTTTCTGTATCAATTATGTAATGCAACTTTCTATTCTATTAAATTTAGTCTCCGTTTCGATATTCAATTCCAACCGTAACATTTCACTCAATAACTATTAATAGCTTACCTCAATATTGTATAATATTATATCATGAATATGCAGTAACTAAATTGACTTTGGGCCATAAGAATACAAACCAAAAGCTTGCGTCACTTATTGTCGACTTGTGTCTTTCCTTTCCCTTTCAACTATTTTACATCGTCTTTTAGCTATAAATAATAATTCAGTCATAGTATAATATCAAAATTTATCTAAATCACATTAATTACAAAGTCATCCATATTTTGTCAACTATTCAATTTAGTTCTCTATCTTGATAATCATTTTTGCCTATTCAGTTTTCTTATGTTTTAATTGTTTTTTGGCACATTAAGTTAATTTTTTTTTGAATCACACGGTGGAAATTAATTACCCATTAATGGACTGTTGGAAAAAATCCGGTTTGAAAATGATTTTCTTTCACAGCGGATAATTAAAATTTTACAAACTGGCCTAGTTTGTGATATTTATAGCAATAAACCTTGAACTAAAATCATACATGTGTTTTCAGATAAGTGGACCCTTGACGTTTTCCGGCTTTCAATGATACAAGCACGGATTGGGTGAAATTTATTAAATTCCATTAACTGAAGCTGTCAATTTTTAAGTTTGGGAAATCATTAAACTTGCAACGACTTTTTGGATGGGATCCAGACATTTCTTGGTTAATATTTCTCATGGTGTTCAAAGATCTATCTCTTATCTTCGAAATGCACTTTGAATCACTCAATTTTAAGTTCGGGATCTCAAGTTATAACTGTTTTAGTGAAGATTGCAGGAGTAGAATTTTTGGACGGGATTATGACAAGAATTACGACTTTTGGACTTTTAATTCGAGTTTAAATCATATTGGGTTTGGG
Source organism: Gossypium anomalum (assembly GCA_025698475.1). Lineage (NCBI taxonomy): Eukaryota > Viridiplantae > Streptophyta > Magnoliopsida > Malvales > Malvaceae > Gossypium > Gossypium anomalum. Next base: position 60,791,973 of record CM046968.1, on the reverse strand, counting down.
TTTTAGGATTAATTTTTATTATATATGAGCCCAATATTGTATTTATCAGCTCTTATTGTTTTATTATTTTATTATTCTGAATTTATTATTAAGTATTTTAAGTTATTTAGGAAATTTATGTCAATAAGAAAGTTTAGTTTAAAACTACTTCTTATTTAGGTTAATTAGAGTTTTAGTGTACTTAAAATTTTTATTTAGGTTGATTTAGCTAGCCTATATAAAAGCTTTTTCATTGTTCCTTAAGCAGACAATTGTTTTTATTAATAAAGTTTTCAACTTTAGGAATTTATTTCTTTGTGCAAGATTTCTTTTTTATGATTTTTAGAAGTAGTTTTCTGGTTTTTTTTTTACATAAATAAAATAAAATAATTATATACTGAAATAGGTTGTCAGCTGGATTATTTACGAAAATAGTATTTTTTTAGTCGCGCCTATTTGACAGGCGCAACTCTTTTTTTTTATATTAAAATATATTTTTTCGTTTAATAAAATATTATTAATTTTTTTCTGAATCAATATATGACACATGTATAGATACGAAAATGGTATACGGGTTGCGCCTACTATCCGACAAAGCGACTAGTTAAGCTCTGTCTCGACAGTCTGCATCAAGGTTGAGCCTATCTCGTAGATGTGGTGTGTGGGGCCCACAAGCGCGTCTGGTGCTTAATTTTCCCCCTATATATACCCTCAAAAATCAAATGAGCAACAGACACAAAATTTAGCGGAGCAACAGACACAAAATTTAGTAGAACGGAAGTAAGAAGATAGGGAGAAGAAAGAAAGGAAAACAAAAAGAAGGATAAAGTATTTTAGTTTATTTCTTTTTAAATAGAATGTAGAGTTTTGTTAGTAATTTTATTATTTGAAAATTATTTTGTTTGGTTATTAATTTTGTTAGCTTCTGAATGAAAAATTTTATGTAACTTTTTTGTTATTCGAAATTGTTTTGAGAATTTTGAATTTTTTTAACAGATCTAGTATTAAAGATGGAGAATCAGTTTTCCATATGCGTTTATTTTGATGGAAAAATTTTGACAACAACCGTGGGATATATATTTGAATGTCGCAAACAAGTAGCAATGAGATTTAATAGAAATATCTCGCTTGATGATATGAAGGAAAAAATTAGTGAAAAAATTTATAAACGTTGTGGGAGAAGGATCTTGAAACTTTTCTACAAGTTTCCAGTTTCGATGGATCCCCTAAAATTTACCGAAATGGAACTTGTAGATGATGAAGACATGGAGACAATGGTCACTCTTTATTGTGGGACTCGGAGCAACCAAAATGCACCGATTCAGTTATCTGCTAAGTTAGCTGGTGTGGAGGCAACCGAAGATCCCACTCCATTGGGTAAAGAAGATGGAGCTGAAGAGCTGTGTATGGTGGTTCCGATATCGTATGTTGATAGTCAATCAACTATACACAGGATCGAAATTGATCTTAATGCTGCACCCGAGATTGATGTGGTTGGTGATGATGTATATCATAGTAGTGATCCTTCTAATCACGAAGTCAATAGTGATAGTGATCCTGACATGGATGAGGTTCTGGATGATATTGACAACGAAGGCGTGAATAAGGATGGAAACATTAATGCATCATTAGTCGGGAACCAGATTCGTCATAATGTGATATACAATAATCCTGGGGTACACATGTGTCGGATAGACCAAGATGCGGCACACACAGTTGAGTTCCCAGAGTACCCTAAAATATTACCTGCTCACCAAATGGCCGTATATTTTGATCCTGAGGAGTTTTTCATGGGCTAGATATTTGAAAGTAAGGAAGAGTGCGTATGTGCCATAAAGCGGTATAGCATGAATATATCAGTAGACTACAAAGTCGTCGTGTCTAAACCGACATTATATATTAGAGAGTGTTAGAGGTCTGTGGAAGGCTGCAATTGGCAGATACGAGCTGCATTTATCCAAAAGTCGTAGATGTGGGAGATACAAAATTTTGTTGGACTTTACACATGCACTTCAACACGTATGACAGAAGATCATTGAAAACTTGATTCCAAAACTATCTGTACTTGCATCATGCCAATGGTGAAAGACATGTCGACCATTAAAGTTTAGGTACTGATTGCCGAAATGCAGGCACAATTCCAGTATCAAGCATCATACCGGAAGGCATGAATAGATAAATAGATGGTAATGGAACAATTGTACGGAGATTTCGATGCATCGTACAATGAGTTACATAGATGGATAGCCGCTATGAAGGAGTACGTGTTGAGGACTGTCATTGAGTTGCAGACACGACTTTATTACGGCCTAGATGATCAACTACAACCAGAAAAAAGAATTTTTCATCAGATGTTATGGACGTTTGATCTATATGTACGCGCATTTCCCCACTGCAAACCGTTTGTGCAAGTAGATGAGACTTGGCTATATGGAAAATATACACAGATCCTACTTCTTGCGGTTGCTCAAGACGGCAATAGGAACGTGCTCCCAATAGCATTTTCCATCGTAGATAAGGAGAACATGGAACCATAGAAATTTTTTTTTACTAACCTGCGGAGGTATATTATTAGCAATGATAATATTTGCATCATATCCGATAGAGAGAAATGATTAATTGCTGCCATTAGGCGTTTCAGTGTGCCATGGAGATTCGTTTACTGCATCCGGCACATCGTGGCTAACTTTCATCGAGATTATAATAATGCAGACTAGAAGAGATAAGTTGTGAAAATGGGTAAATGATTACCTTATCTTTTTAATATAAGTTTTAATGTTTTAGGGCAATACTGTAACTTATATTTTCTTAATACATATACAACGCACAAGCTAGAGCCACACATTTTCCGCCAAAGAATGGCTTGACTTGAAGTGACATGGAGGGTCAAACGAACACAACTTTCCAACAGTGGTTAGGTACCATGGAGCTGTGGTAATAGACTTAAAGTTTTGACGAGGGCTTTCGTTATGGTCAAATGACCACAAACTTGGTGGAGGGGATCAACTCTATGTTGTTAAAAACACGACATCTTCTGATTTGATTTGTCTTCTCAGCTACATTCTACAGGTTGGCTACCTTGATGCCAAGAATGGCTCAGCAACAAGTCAACCAGATGGTGGCGGGATACGTATTTGTCGAAGATGTCAGGGATGCGATGGTTGCAAATCGTCAGATGGCGAGGTCGATGACTGTAGAAGTATATTCATGATGTAATGAAACATTTCAAGTTACATAAAGCATCGGTCGTTGACACAGTATACCATCTAAGTCCTACGGAGTTGATCTCCGAAACAGACGGTACGATTGTAGGAGGTTTCAGACACTTCATTATCCCTGTGAACATATCATGGTATCTTGTGCTAAAGTCTCGCTCAATGTAGAATAATTTATCGATAAAGTGTACACCCTCGAACACACATTGCGTGTATGGGAGAACGAGTTCCCCGTGCTTCCTGACCTATCTAATTGGGAGGTTCCTTCGACGACCTTCGAGCTTGTCCCAGACAAAGGGTTGCGAAGGAACCCGAAAGGTCGTCCGCAATCATCCAGAATCCATAATGAAATGGACATTAGGGAGAAATTCAACGGGAAGCTGTGTGGTGTATGCAGATTAGCCAGTCATAATCGGAGTAAATACCCGCTCCGAAACTACCATATTAGACAATCGTCGCAATCGAGTAGAAATTGAGATGTTTTTCATTACATGTTAAGAGGATTGAATCTAAAATTTGTCTACAATTTGTTGCAGTTAATCTAATTTAACTTACAAAGTTAGTATAAAGTTATTACATAAATACAAAGTTGACTATTTAAATTGTAAAAAAAAATTAAATTGATAAATAAAATGCCAAAAAATTAATTACATAAATATGAAGTTATTTATATTAAAAAAACTCTTAAAATTGATAGTTTGATGGTGTGGTTTTAAAGGTATATTTTTGTGGAGCTCGACGTTCACGTTGCGGGCGATTGCGGCGATCAACATTCTCTTTATCCGTATGTGGGGGTGTGTGAAACATAGACGAAAAATCATATGTCTCAAATGCCATCGATGAACTTGAGCCGAGAGGAGTGGAGTACGGTAGTGGATGCGGGCTGGAAGGACTGGAGTATTGAGGTGGATACGAGTTAAGATGACTGGAGTACAGAGGTGGTAGTGGGCTGAAGATATCAAACTCTAAATGATATCCGTAGCTTGACGAGCCCGAGAAATAGTCATCAACCCCCAAATCTGGATGATAAGAACTATCCCCAAAGTATAGTTCAGGCTCTACCTTCGGCTTTGGCTCTGGTGCATGATGCGGATCTGGAAGGGGTTGCCCAATTTGTGTCGTATGCGGAGGGACTACCATCGACCGCCCACCAAACAAAAATGGTTTTCCTATCTCACAGTACCACTGTATGTACTCTAATGAGGGCTGCAGATCCAAAACACGATCTATCTAAGGTACCCTCCCCAATCGGTTGTTCCACATCATAATATATTCTTCATGCACTTCTCCCCAATCATTTTCATACTTCCCTCTCTTGTTCATCCCATGGATCTCGCCCAATCGTACTGGCAATGTCGGGATATATTGTATACAGCCGAACTGCTGGAGTACTCGATCACCATGATACCACTCCACTATCTGAAAATTGATAACAAGTGCGCTAATGCACCATAGGTTTGAATGGACATGGGTAGATGAGGGAATAACCGCATAATTTCTGGAACAGAATAAGGTATCCAAATGAACTGCACAGTTAATAACATTGTTATATTAAAGCGGGTCGAGTGAGATAAAATAATAAAATTAAGTTTATATTGGAAAAACTTACCCCCTCTTTAACATGATTCTCAATCATTAGACGGTATATCGAAATAGTGTATGACCTCTCGATACCTGGATTAGTGCTCCATCTATGAAAACAAATTGTTAGAATAATATAATCTGAAAAAAATCAAATAATTGTTATAACAAGTAACAATTCATCACCTATTAACGAGTGGAAATGTATATGATTGGTGACTAATCGATGCCAAGAATGGCATCCGGTAAAGTGCCCAAAACTGCAGCAGTATGAGGCATCCACCTATGTCCATTGCAGAAAGATCTGTCGTTTGACAAAGTTCACGATACAGCATGGCTAACACTGCGGACCCCCAATTGTATGAACGGATGTTATGCAAACTGGATAATAGGGGTAAGTACATCAAGTGGACCGTACTGCCATTTGCATCCGGCATGAGCACACCCCTTATAAGGTGCATAATGTAAGCTCGAACGGCCTGCATCACCTCTCATTCATTGGTAGTACTCGGAAAATACTCAAAATTGGCCTTTAGCCATGAAAACCTCAAACTGGCAAATTTCCCCTCACTTGGCGAGCGTCCAAGTAATTCATAGCAAAAGGCAGTCAGCCTGGAGATCGAACTTATGTCCGTGACCGCATTCCCTTCGATGGTGAGCCCTAGCTGTAGTGCAACATCCTCTAGAGTGATGGTGAACTCCCTGCACGGCAAATGAAATGTGTGGGTCTCCGGACGCCATCGCTCAACTAAAGCAGAAATCAAGTTGTATCGCAGATCAAAAGTCTGGATCAATGCCACTGATCCGAACCTGGCTGACTCCAAGTATGGCATTAGGCGTTCATCTGGCAGAAACCCTACACTATTAACATGGTCCCTCAATACACGGTACGGGCCCTGACATTATTAAATTAGAAAAATAGTTAATACAATATAATTTATTCCGCAAATAACATGAGTATCAAGTAAAATTTTTATTACCATCTCATTAATAGTACTTGATATGTGATTATTATTATTAATCAAAGAACCTATTTGCTGCAAATTTGCAATTAAAAAAATGAATTCATTTAATTTGTTTCAAAATATACAATAAATTATTTCAAATTTCAAAAACAAAACACGGTAAATATCTAATAATTCCCATAATTTACCTACAATAAAAAAATTATGTTAGATTACAATAATAATATAATTAAAATTAATATAAACTAAATTATGTTAGATTACAATAATAATATAATTAAAATTAATATAAACTATCTAAACATAAAAACATACGAATTAAAAAAATAGAAATAGAAACATACCTGATTAGTTTCTTTCAAACAACCTATAAAATTATATAACAACAAATTTAATCAACATTTTAATAAAAAAAAATTGTCCAACACTTTATAATTTAATCCAACCCAGTATATATTTTTCTACTTTCCCAAATAAATATTAATTTTCCAATTAAATAAATTTTTCATCCTAATTTTACCCCTTTAAAATTATGACGATTTTACCCCTGGTAAAATCTCTAAGAAAATATATTTAATATTTCACAACTCAACTTATTCATTACGACTGAATGGTTTATTTGCATTTTTGGGCTTTAAAATTGCTCAAAAACATAAAATCATTCTTTCGATCATTTCTGAGTAATCCATATATATTTGCAAATGGATCATTTCTCATTTTCATTTCCATTTTTTTAAAACCCATATTTATTTCCAAATAATTCCATTTCTCCATTTCGAAAAAAACCATAATAATTTTTGAATGTTTTCCAATTCTCTGTTTTTATTCATTCCGTTCATTTTGATTTAAACACGTAATTCATTTCTGGTTTCAACGAGCTATTAGAGGAATCGATTAGACATATGTAATTAAGGCTCAAATGATTTATAATTAAGTTTTAACTTTTCATCTATTAATTATAAACTCATTTAATTATGAAGACATTTCACTATAGTATTGTGGCTAAACTCTCCCTAACGACATACTATTACGAAAGCAATTATTCAACATTCGTCCAATGACCTTGTCATAAGTGTGTTACCCTCATAGTATATCCTTGATCTCTTTAAGATAATATTTGTTTTCCCAATATAATCCTATTTTATCTCATGGTAACCGTTACATCTTCCTTCATGAAAAGTCAGTGACTATCAAATAGTGATAAAGTTATCTATCACAAAGACGAACGACCCGTGGCCACGTTTACTTTTCATCAATCATGTAATGCCTATGAGAGGATATAACTTACCCATGTCTCGAGTTATGAATTCTACTATTGTGAATAACGCTACATATTATAGAAGTCGTACACCCAACGCACCAACTTTCGGCTCCTTATTTATTCAAACTCAGGCTTTTACTTACATCAAAGTATATGACTCATGTATACATAGTTTGCCATCCACCCAGGATTTAGGTATGCCACACTATGAGCGTCAAAAGTGAATAGATCCATAAACGAATTTAGGATCTATTCTACTTGGATCCAGTTCGATGTACTGTCAGTCTAGTCAGTCACATCTATGTCTTTATCTTCTGAGAGTCATCCGCTTCGATGCCCAAGACAAAACATCTCCCCAATTGGACTTGATAGGCGAAATATTAGTCTTTCAATCGGTTTGCTCATTTCCGATTAGACTAAAGACATGTTCTGGTTCATCTACTAATATAAGTTATCTTTCTATATTACGATCTGACCACGTAATATCGCTAAATATTAATTAAATAATAGACAACTAGTTAGTAACATTTACTTCCATTTTACGTTGCATACCAAAACCATTTGAGGATAATATACAAATTATTAATGTAATTCATGAATAATTTTATTAACTAATTTGTTCAGAAAATTACAAGTGTACTTTGACGAAAATACTACACTTAGGACACTAAATCTAACATGGACATCTGGTCATGTCCAACATGATAGCCTAACGAGCCACGTCAGCTGTCCCGTTAGGTTTGTACTAGAAAATGGGCTCGGGTAATTAATTTATCATTTTTCAAAAATATTAATGATTGATTTACCACTTTTCGTAAATATCAGTGACTGATTTCTCACTATTGAAAGCTAACTAAATCCTGGTATCCTTTTCCCTTGCTTTTTTCCTCCTTCAACATAAAACCATCTCCTCATCTCTCTTCGTGGTTCCAGCCATGCTAAAAAATGATAGTAAATATAAAACATTACAACCACTATCTTTGCTTTCTATCTACCCAACAACAGGGCTAGTTGCCAAACCAGCCGTCGTCATCCCTTCCTCTACCCTCTTATTTTTTTTCCCTTGAACGGAAAAGAATCTCCTCCTCTCTTTTCATGGTTCCTATGATGGGCACATCTGTTTGATTTTGTTGGATATTGCTCGACAGAATGAATGGATCCTTGGCCAAAGACCTTTGTGAGAGAGGCTAGCCGATGCCTCTTTGGCTTCTTTCCTTACCAATGATGATTTTGTTTGGTTCTATTTCTCTACCATTTTAGCGTTTGCAACTCCTTAGTCGACGTTACTTATATTTTTCTTTCTTTTTTCTTTTCCAGGTTAGTGTTCCTTGCTTGCTAGCCTTTGTTATTTTTTAGGGGGCATGGATGGGGTCCCCACCGTTTAAGTTCCTCGTTGGTCAAAGCTTGATAGCCCTTGGCTTTCGTCACACAAACTTTATTTCTGTTAGTGGTTGAGGCCATTTTTATGGCTAATGGGTCTCTCCTGTCGCTACTCGTGACTAGCTTCAACGGTGGTCAATAACATCCTTTTTTGAGTTTGGCCGAGGTGTCGTCTCCTGCCGAAGGCATTCATGCTGACAACTGGTGCGGCCCCCTTGCATCTCTACTTTCCCAACATCCTTTGGCACTTCCTTTCCCGCCTACTCTGATGACAGCAAGGGTGAAATAGTTGAATATTGTGGGGAGCTGGGCTTGTTTGGACCTTGTTTCTATTATTACATCTTTTGAGCTAATTTGAGACATTTCTATTATTGGGCTTTTTTGGGCCCTTGCTGTTCTTGATCCCATTTTTTCGATGGATGCTGTAAGTCGAAAAGAAAAAAGAAAAAGGAAAAGGAAAAGGAAAACAAGCTGTACCTATCTGAGACTGAGAGGCATTGCGGCAGATTACCCAGAAAACAAAAGGAAAATCAAACGAAGACGAAGTAAAAAGAAGGAAATCTGAGCAAAAATTCCAAGAAATAACGAAAGTAATAGTTGTACTGCATAAGGCTCTGAAATGGGGGATAACAAGGAATTGACGCCGTCAAAGTATGATATGAACGCAAAATGGGACGCCTGCATCGATCTCAGTCTCCGCCGCTTCGTTTATTCATCCTTGGCTGGCGCTTTTGGTGGCCTCCTTTTCTTCAGTTTGTTCTCTTTCCCTAATTTCTTTATTTCTTTCTCCTTTTAAGATATGTTGTTTTCGATTTGCCCCATTGCAGATTAGCCTAAATGGTTCTACAAATTTTGTTTTCTCATATCCACTTTTTATCTTTCTTCTAGTTGTTTCTATGTTGTTCTGCACTCGGTAGCGTTCGCTCTTCCAGTTATATATGCGCCTGCTCTACATTCATAGCTGTAGATGTTAATGTAAATATGATGTATATACATGTCCAAAATATGTAGGGATTTAAATTGCAGTCGTGGATACCTTTTTGGATGTGTTGTGTTTATTGGTTGCGAGTGCGAGGTATATTACTACACTCAGTTGCAGCAAATATCTACAGTGAATACTGGTGGCAAAGAGAGCCACAAATGCAAATTGCAGCCATAATGTCGTGCTATGGCTGCTATTTACATTTTTGTTGTGCACTTTACCATCCATTTAAGTGGCAACGTTTGAGACCAAGTGGCTTCCTTAAGGAGAACCTTGCATCCCTGCATGTTGGTTTTGATTCACCTTATATTCCAACACCAGAAGTAGCTCCTTTTTGCCTTTGTTGTAAATTGCCTAGAAATGACGAGGAACTTGATTAAGGCTTTGCTTTGTGGGGAGAGTGGAAAGGAACTGTTTATGATTTATGACTCATAGCCACCTTCAATCATCAATGCTACCAAGCAAAGCCTAAACGGTTGAAGTGATTATGCATTTCAACTTTTTACTAGATGTTAATCTAAGCTGTGGACAAAGTAAACTGAGTTCTTCCATTTTGAATTGCTTCAGTTTTCTTCCAGTACTTGTATTTCCGGGCATTGTCGCTATAATGCCTTTCTGTTTTTGTGCTTTCTGCTTTGCATGTCTTCCTTAATCCTTCCTTGAGGTCATAACTTTGATTTGTCCTGTCAGGGAGTCCAGTGACTCGATGGGCATCTGTAGCTTTTGGTGCTGGGATTGGGATTGGATCTGCATACACTGATTGTTCTAGTCTTTTTGGTGGATATTCTCCAAAGTTGGCTCCTCCTAAGCTTGATGATGCTCCTGCACCCAAGGTTGGACTAATGTTTTATTGAACTGTGGGTTTAATCTTCTGGACTCTTCCTTTTTCTAGGTTGCACATTCATGTTCTAATTGTTTAGTGTAATCCTTTGTCCACGACAAATGTTAAAATTTTCTTCAACCTATCAACAGTCATCTCATGGTGTTAAATGAGAGGATATGCATCAGCACTGGTGGGGTCATTCTGGGTTAGGTTATGCCCGCTAATCGATTTTGTGATCGTTAACTTCATCGCTCACACTCAACCAACTTTATTAGAGCCATCTAAGAGTAATCAATCTGAATTAAAAAAAATGGTGATGATAAGTGAACCTTTTTCGTAGGTTAATTTCTTATAACAATGACTAGAATTAGATGTATATATATAAAAAAAACTGAAATATTGTGGAAAGTGAAACTGTGATGCTGATGAATCAAATATGGGCATATTGGCATATATGTCAATTACTGAGCTGAAACAACTTTCATTGAGCTTTTCTTGAATAGTTGCTTAAAATGTCATAAACCATCAGGTTATTAATTGTTTCTCACCTAGAGTACGCCCTACTCATAGGCCCTTGATCTTTGAGTTGCCCTTTTAAAATAAAATATAACGACCTATAGGTTGTAAATTGAAGGGGGTGTTCAGGTTTTTATGGAATACTCCACCCCACGCCCATCTATACAAAAACATAGGCATCAGATCAACTTATATTTGAATAGGGACTGGAGGTCTCTAGTATAAATTATTGCTTAACTTTTATGAAAGGCATTTTGATGGGAAAGTTGTGTGTAAAAATCTGCTGCTGCAAGGGGAAAAAATATTTTTTGCCAGTGCCCAAGCATAGCCAATTTCTCAGGTGAAAATGTCTCGTTGGTTATTGGCCCCATTGTAGTGGATGATCTTTGCATGGAGCTTTGGCAGTTTAGGGCAACTATTCTTGTCCAGAGTAGATATTGTTGTTGATTTTTCTGACACTTTTACAGTCTGGTCTATTAAGTTCTAACTTTATCAAAAATCTGCATAGCAAGGATGCTTCTAGATTTTAGTTTATTTCAATATTATTCTACATATTATATGTTTCAAGAATCTCTATAAGAAAGTTAATTTAGTTCTCTTTTCTTTTTCCAGGAGCAAGTGGACTGAGTTAATGTTGTCGAAGTTCCTCTAAGATTATACTTGTTGCACCAAAAGTTTGTTATGGATCACATTATCTTTTATCCTGTAATTCTATCAAATGAGTAAAACACAATTTGAAGCGGAAAAATAAAAACAAATACTTCTGTTGCAGTCTTGCATTTTGCGAGATTATTGTTGAGAGTTGGACTTGATTTATCTGCTGTGTGTTGATATCTAGAGTTCTTTTTCAGCTGCCTCATGTCATAGAAAAATTAAGGACGCATTTATAGGTCATATTTTGTCCCTATCTTTTCTTTATTTCTTCTCCTGCCCTAGTTGAACTCTCTTCCCTAGAAGCTAGCTTTTGAGATTGGGTTGGTGCTTCTTTAGCTTGGTATCATAACTAAGTTCCTTGCCCGTTTCGTTATTTTGCTTGTTGTACCATGTTTCACGAAGTATTGAACTATTTACTTTACAAGCTAGCTTTTGAACTTAGGTTTGAGTTGCTTAAACCAGAGTTAGGATGGTGGACGGTGCAATTAGCGATCCAGAAACCACACTGCAGAAACAAATTATTGTTCCACCTTTCCATTGTTTGTCATCTTAAATCCTAACATAACCAGAGTTAGGAAGTTGGATTGTTTTAGACACGTGGCGACAGTTGATAGATAGATTGAATGAGAGTGAGATAGTAAATATCAAGCATTTCCTTAATTTTAGAGCAACAAACTCTACGTTTTCGTTGTTATTGAAGTTGAAAAAGACTCCACGATTTCAACATAATTGATTTCTGACCAACTTCATCCTCCTACTAATCTTCGGTAAAATACTCAAATGGCACAATGTTTAATGCATTAAATATTACCATTTAAATTTCATACATGAATCATGATATTCAGTCTGACAATTTTAACTCTTCATCTATCTTTGTTCCCAGCATAAATTTAGAACTATGAGTTTCGATGAATGTAAAATGTCGTGTTAATTACACATGAATACTTAATTTTGATTTAATTGTATATATTTGAAAAAAAATAAGACATTAAATTATTTCATGTTGGGTAAATATAATTATTTGTATATATAATCAGTAAATGTAAAATTGTATTACTTTTATAATTGTGTTGATTGTTTGTAGAAATTTAATTAAAATTAAAATATCTATTTATACCATTGCACCTAGAGGTGATCATGGGCCGGGCCGGGACTAGACAAAATTTTAGGCCCATCTACTAGGCCCGAGCCCAGCCCGAAATATGGGCCTAAAAATTTGTCCAAGTCCGGCCCGAAATAAAATTACTAAGCCTGAGCCCGGCTCGACTCGGCTCATATTAATTTTTTTTGCTTATTTCGTTAAATAAAAAAATTTAAAAATATAATAAATCAAATATATTTAAAAACATAAAAATAAATATTAAAACTAATAAAAATGATACTAAAACAATACACAAATTTACAATATAATAAAAAATAGTTATATTAAAAATTTAAAATGATTAAAAATAAAATAAAAAATATATTAATATATAATTCGGGCCGGGCCGGGCCGTACCCAGGCCAAAAAACTCTTACCCGAGGCCCGGCCCGTTTTCTAAACGGGCCTCATTTTTTTGTCCAAGCCCATTTTTCGGGCTTATATTTTTACCCAAACCCTCCCATTTTTTGGCCGGGACTTCGGGCCGGGCCGGGCCGGGCAGCCCAGCCCATGATCAGCTCTAATTGCACCAAATCAAAATTCTTAAATTTCATTTAAAATATAAAAAAAATCATAAAAATAAAAAAATTCCTAAATATTTCCAAAAAAGAAAAGTCATAAAATTTTAAGAGTAAATTATACAATTAGTCACCCAATTATTAGCATATCCTTGTTTTGGTCACCAATTATAAAAATTTTCAATTTCGCCACTAATGTATTCAGTCTATCACCCTCCATTAAATTATTGACGTAAATGATGACATGATCTTTTTTAATTCGTATAATAACACATTTATTCCTCAACACTTACATATTCTATCAATTTGGTCTTAATTCTAAATAATTCAATTAACCCTCTACATTTATAAATTCTATCAATTTAATCCTCAAACACATTAATCATAAATAGGAATTATAAATATTAAAAAATATAGCATATTTGAATAGGTAATATAAATATTTTAATATTACAAAATATATTTGCTTAAAAGAAAAATTTTAACTTAAGTTATATCATATCTGATTCTTAATCTCTCTCCTTCATCATCATCTTCTTCTTCATTCTTTTACTTCTAGTTTTAAAATTATAATATTATACTTGGGGGAGGATCCCCTTGACGCTGTGGAGTGGTTAGGTGGAGTAAAGGCAGATTGGAGAGAGAGGGGGTACTATTTTTGATGCAATGGAGAGATTGAAGGAGTAAGGGGAGCAATATTTTTGAAAGAGGTGGTGGGGAGATTTCCATTTTAGAAAAGACAAGAGGATAGCGGGTGGAGCAGCCACATCAAACATCCTTCCAAAATATCTATTCAGCTCAAATTGAACTGAATATGGGTGGAGTTATATTGCCCAGCTCGAAGACTCGTCTAAAAAATCTAAAAAGTATGAAGATTTAAGTTAAAATATAAGTTTGGATAAAAAAATAAGACTCGTTTTTCAAATGGGTTAAACTTGGGTAAGCATTAGCTCGAGCCTAACCTGACTCAAATTTGTAAAAAAAAAAAAAGTCGCTATTTTCACTGTTTTGCTCATTTTGTTATTATATTGCATTATTTTGTTGTTATTGTTTGGATATTGTATAACTCTTGTTTTATTGTTGATTTTGCTACTATTTTAGAAGTATTTTTTTGTTAAATTGGACCTATCTTAATGTTATTTAAGCATAAATATTAATTATTTTTTAAATATATTTTCAATTTGTTACGAAATATTAAATTAGATGTTTTTAGTGTATTTGATGTATTATATTTTTATAAAAAAATAATAATATAAAAAATGTAAATACAAATAGACTGAACTCAAGTTTAATATTTTTATTTGAGTTGAATTTAGACAAAATTTTAAACTTATTTTTCAGATCAAACTGAAAACGAACTTAAAAACATATTAAGAATTAACTCGACCCAAACCCAACCTCACCCAACCCAAAATCACCTCTAGCTCAAACTAGAGATAGGATAACAAAGTGGACACTATGCAAAAAATTGCCCCAGAAGCAAGAAGAAGAAAGCAAAGAAAGTCATCCAGATGATCTGCCGCTCAGGAATAGAAATGCAAGAAGACGATGACATAGAATCTGTGTGCTCACTTGATGATTCACCAACAACTGAAACCATTTGCGCCATTCCAGTCTATGATTCTGACACAGACCATGGTGAAATTTTCATGTTTCAGGCCCAAGCGCAAGCCCAGATAGGACCACCAGTCCTAGCTCCAAATATTCCAGTAAAAGTCTACACAGATAAATACAGTAAGCCCATTACTGTAATTGCCTTTGTAGATACTGGATCCGCAGAATCCATCATGAACCCAGACATCCTACCGTAAGATTGGTGAAACCCCACACCAAAATCTTCAAGGTCACGATGGTAAACTCTTTTCCACAAATCTAATTAGCCATCCTATTATCGTTCGAGATACTCCCAAACTGCATAATAAGAACTACAATATTAGGATCCAAACTACCGAAAAAGACCTAATTATAGGTTTCACCTATACACAAAAATCAAAAACCTCGTAATCCTTCCCGATGGAATAAGATTCAAAACCTTCTTCCAACCATATGTGCATATCCCCAAACTCTTTTCTCTCCAATTAGAAAAAACCTCACAAATCATCCAAGAAATCAGAGAAAAATCTTGTGCGAACTCTCACTCTGAATTCTTAGCCAAATGTCCAAACCCTTTGTGGAAAAACCCAGAATTTTTCATAAACCTTCCATTCAAGAAAAATGAAGACATCAATCCCACAAAAGCTACCACACCGAATGAATCTGAACATTTACTCCTTGCCCAACAGGAATGCAAAGAACTTCAACAACAGGATCTGATAGAACCATCAGATTCCCAATGGGCGTGTGAAGCCTTCTATGTAAACAAAAGATCAAAATCTTAACCCATTTGGTGATTTTCTTGTAACAGGGTTGTGGAAAAGGGTCTTTTGGTATTGGTTGAAAAGGAGGTGGTGGAGGTTTGCATGGTTGTGGTTCAGGTACTGGTGGTACAGGTTTTCCAGCTGAATAGTCTACTAAGTAGACAAATTTGCCGTTATCTTCTCCGAGTGGTCCTATGGACGGATCTCCTTCCATCCATCTTTTGTAAAATTGGGACTGAGAAGATCTGGAAGACTTTTTCTTGTTCTTTTTGGGATTTGTTGCTGAGGTGTCCAGGTTGTCAAACCAAGCACGATCATTGTCTTTTATGCATCCCGCGAGCAGCAGTTTATATCCCGTGGACAAGTGGCGAGCCATCTTTGAATTGGTAGATTCCTCTACTGCTGCGCCAAAGCTTTGGATAAGCTTTCTTTCTCTTCCCGGGGAACATAAGTCACAAAGAACATTCTCAGGTCTTCTTTATCGTGTCCACCGTTGGGTTTGAAATTGGCCGCATGATGATGAGTTGAGTCGGGAATATGGAGAGGCCTTTGTTGGGCTTCTGGAGATGGCTATGGTCAAACTTGATTTACGTAGTTCCATCAACTTTGTTGATGAAATTACTCTGAGTGGATTGAATTGGTTGGCTTTGTCGCTTTAACTTCTCATAACTGCTACCCACTTCTCGTGAGTAATCGAATGAGTTCATTTTTGAGATTTTTCTTGGAACATGTACACAAAGAGGTCGATCATCCGTGTTGACCGTGATCAAGAGTGAATCACCTGTTCCATGTTGCGTGAGATTGAACGCATGGTCTTGTACTCTATACACTATTTGATAGTGTAGAGTAGCAATAATGGTCGAGGCGACTTGGGGCGCCGCTATCCGATCTCGACTTGAAGGGTCAGCAGCGATTTGGATCTGCTAGGGCCATGGTAAAGTTTGGAAACAACGTTACCATCACCAAGCCGGTGTGAGAGTAGCTTCAACAAAGTGGCAATACAAGCATCCCGGTATTGGAGATACCGGAGTCTAGGAGAGCGATTCAGCAACTCATCGGTTTCCCACCGTGCCATGATAGTTTAGAGCAAGTCCGATCGCTCCAAAATGGATGTGAGAGTATCCACTTGTCTCCAGTCTCTAGGAAACTCTGGGGATCTCTAGAGTTACAAATTGTTCTGTGGAGGAGGCTGAAATTGGATAGCTGTCGAATCTTGAGGCTTGAATATATTCTTTAGGTCTTTTGGAGGATTTTTGGATGAGAGTTTTGATAGTACTTATGGGAGAAAAAAAGGGTTTTTGATAGGCTGAGTAGGGGTTTACAAGAGGAAGGCTAGTAGGTCAGACTTTACTTTCTTCATCTAGATATTCTACTTCATATAAAGAAGAAATCTTTTTGCAGTGGGATTTGAAAGGAGTAGAAGGTAAGAAATGGAAGTTGAGGAGGTTGAAGGCTTTGAGAGTGTGTTTTCAGTCATGGTTTTGGAGATCTCTTCTAAACCATCTTCACTCTTCTTAAAAAGTTATGCAATCGGAATTTTTTTTTTAAAACAGTGGCTCTGATACCAATCGGGGTGTGAGGGGTAGAAAAGAAGCTTAGGAATCAAAGAACTTATAGCAGGTATGCTGTACCAAAAACACAGGCCCTTCCCTTTGGCCTTTCAAACTGCATCTTTTTGTTAGCTACAAGAACTTAATCCTTAATTCCTTTTCTAATCCTCCTGGAGCGCGTTGATATCTTGTTCTCAATTTATATTTACGATGTGCGTGATCCATTTTCATGGCAAGCACAGAGCATACTTTATAAAGTCTGAGAAAACCTTTTTACATAACTTCTTTTGAAGAGCTGGATGGTTTAGAAGAAGAGAGGAATTTAGAAAGCCATGGATAGTAGGAATTCTCTGGGATTTTATTTGAAAGTTTTTTGTATATCTTACAACGATAGCTCACATCTCCTTTTATAGCAGAAGGAGATTACAACACGACAAACTTATCAGATAAGTGAAAGATACAGTAAAAGTTTACATGATTGCAAACAGACAAACATAGTAAGAGTCTAATAATTATTTTCTGATAGTGGTTGATAGCCTTTATTAAAGATACTTTTAGCTGTTTCGGTTTGAGTGGGGATATTGAGAGTCATCCATTGAGTCATCACCGCCTTCTTCCTTTTCATCACATTTTCCAAAGATATGCTTATCTTCAACATCATCATTAAAGTTTAGTCTTGATGAGATTGACTTGACTACACCGCCACGGTAGTCTTGTGACCATTCAGTGGGATCCGGGATGGATTCACGGTATTCTTTGAGTGCTTTTAAGATTCCTTCATGATAAGGCTGATAAACTCTTGGCCAGGTGTCCCATGGTGCTTCGGCATCTGGAGGGGGCCATATTTCCATTGGGATGGTCCTGTTGAGTTGGCACAGAAATTTCTGGAGTGGTATCCTTTTAAGTGAAATTGGAATTTTGAAATTCCATATTTGACTGCAAGGATTTCTTTGAAGGTGGAGTGATAGTGTTTCTCTGCATTTGAAAACTTTCCACTCTTGTAACCGCAAAGTCCAATTAGAAAAAACCTCACAAATCATCCAAGAAATCAGAGAAAAATCTTCCTCAACAGCCCATGCCACCACAAATCGACATCAACCCTCTTCAGGGGGAAAGAATTTTACGATTGATGACTTACCACCAGAAAAATGGCCACAAAGACTTCAAGAGTTTCACTCCTTGTCTTAAGGAGAAGGGAATTCTATGCAAGAAAATGCTGTTTTTTTAAGAAGAGAGACCTTACAAAACACTTAAAAAAGATGTTCCAGTTATTCTGTGCTTTAGGTTTACATCCTAACCTTAAGCCAGTAATCCTATCCTCTCTTCCAGGACCAATCCAGTTGCGCTCAATCAAGCTCTCCAAAGAAAGGAATAGAGACCACCTCCAACTTACAGTTGGGCAAATTCAACAAGAAGTCTTTATTGCCTTAGAAGATATTTGCAACAGAAGAAAAGTCTTTAAAGATTATCTTCTTGGAGACAGAAGAATTGATCAAGCTTGTGATGATTCTCATCTGAGATACAAATGTCCAAAAGAAGGTCACTGCGATTGTCGCACAAAAAAGAAGAAACACTACAAAAGATTTCCTGGAAAATCTTTAAAGAAAGCTCCACGATGGAGATATCTCAGAAAAAAGAGAAAAGGCTCTAGAAAGTCCAACAGATGTTATATCTGCAACCAAAGTGGACACTATGCAAAAAATTGCCCTAGAAGCAAGAAGAAGAAAGCAAAGAAAGTCATCCAGATGATCTGCCGCTCAGGAATAGAAATGCAAGAAGACGATGACATAGAATCTGTGTGCTCACTTGATGATTCACCAACAACTGAAACCATTTGCGCCATTCCAGTCTATGATTCTGACACAGACCATGGTGAAATTTTCATGTTTCAGGTCCAAGCGCAAGCCCAGATAGGACCACCAGTCCTAGCTCCAAATATTCCAAAGAAAAGTCTACACAGCATAAATACAAGAAGCCCATTAATTGCCTGCCTTTGTAGATATCGGATCCGCAGAATCCATCATGAACCTGCACATCCTACGGTAAGATTGGTGGAAACCCCACACCAAAATCTTCAAGTGTCACTGATGGTAAACTCTTTTCCACAAATCTAATTAGCCATCCTATTACTGTTCAGATACTCCCAAACTGTACAATAAGAACTACAGTATTAGGATCCCAATGGAAATATGGCCCCCTCCAGATGCCGAAGCACCATGGGACACCTGGCCAAGAGTTTATCAGCCTTATCATGAAGGAATCTTAAAAGCACTCAAAGAATACCGTGAATCCATCCCGGATCCCACTGAATGGTCACAAGACTACCCGTGGCAGTGTAGTCAAGTCAATCTGTCAAGACTAAACTTTAATGATGATGTTGAAGATAAGCATATGCTGGAAAATGTGACAGAAAAGGAAGAAGACAGTGATGACTCAATGGACAGCTCTCAATATCCCCACTCAAACCGAAACAGCTAAAAGTATCTTTAATAAAGGCTATCAACCACTATCAGAAAATAATTATTAGACTCTTACTATGTTTGTCTGTTTGCAATCATGTAAACTTTTACTGTATCTTTCACTTATCTGATAAGTTTGTCGTGTTGTAATCTCCTTCTGCTATAAAAGGAGATGTGAGCTATCGTTGTAAGATATACAAAAAACTTTCAAATAAAATCCCAGAGAATTCCTACTATCCATGGCTTTCTAAATTCCTCTCTTCTTCTAAACCATCCAGCTCTTCAAAAGAAGTTATGTAAAAAGGTTTTCTCAGAGTTTATAAAGTATGCTCTGTGCTTGCCATGAAAATGGATCCTGCACATCAGAAATATAAATTCAGAACAAGATATCAACGCTTCCAGAGGATTAGAAAAGGAATTAAGGATTAAGTTCTTGTAGCTAACAGGCAGTACCAGTTTGAAAGGCCAAAGGGAAGGGCCTGTGTTTTTGGTACAGCATACCTGCTATAAGTTCTTTGATTCCTAAGCTTCTTTTCTACCCCTCACACCCCGATTGGTATCAGAGCCACTGTTTTAAAAAAAAAAATTCCGATTGCATAACTTTTTAAGAAGAGTGAAGATGGTTTAGAAGAGATCTCCAAAACCATGACTGAAAACACACTCTCAAAGCCTTCAACCTCCTCAACTTCCATTTCCTTACCTTCTACTCCTTTCAAATCCCACTCTGCAAAAAAGATTTCTTCTTTATATGAAGTAGAATATCTAGATGAAGAAAGTAAAGTACAGCCTACTAGCCTTCCTCTTGTAAACCCCTACTCAGCCTATCAAAAACCCTCTTTTTCTCCCATAAGTACTATCAAAACTCTCATCCAAAAATCCTCCAAAAGACCTAAAGAATATATTCAAGCCTCAAGATTCGACAGCTATCAAATTTCAGCCTCCTCCACAGAACAATTTGTAACTCTAGAGATCCCCCCAGAGTTTCCTAGAGACTGGAGACAAGCTGGATACTCTCACATCCATTTTGGAGCAGTCAGACTTGCTCTAAACTATCATGGCACAGCTGGGAAACCAGTAGTTGCCAGAATCGCTCTCCTAGACTCCCGGTATCTCCAATACCAGGATGCTTGTATTGCCACTGTTGAAGCTACTCTCAACACCGGCTTGGTGATGGTAACGTTGTTTCCAAACTTTACCATGGCCCTAGCAGATCCAAATCTGCTTTCAGCCCTTCAAGTCCAGATCCGGATAGCGGCGCCCCAAGTCGCCTCAAATACATTATTGCTACTCTACACTATCAAATAGTGTATAGAGTACAAGACCATGCGTTCAATCTCACGCAACATGGAACAGTGATTCACTCTTGATCACGGTCAACACAGATGATCACCCTCACTGTACATGTTCCAAGAAAATCTCTCAAAATGAACTCATTCACTCTCGAGAAGTGGGTAACAGACATGAGAAGTTAAAGCAAAGAAAGCCAACCGATTCAATCCACTCAGAGTAATTTCATCAACAAAGTTGATGGAACTACGTAAATCAAGTTTGACCATAGCCATCTCCGTAAGCCCAACAAAGGCCTCTCCATATTCCCGACTCAACTCATCATGCACCAATTTCAAACCCAACAAACCGACACGATAAAGAAGACCTGCAATGTTGCTGCGTGACTTATGTTCCCAGAAGAGAAAGAAAGCTTATCCAAAGCTTTGACGCAACAGTAGAGGAATCTACCAATTCAAAGATGAAATCACCACTTGTCCCGGATATAAACTGCTTCTCGCTTTCAGATGCATAAAGACAACAATGTGCTTGGTTTTGACAACCTGGACACCTCAAAGAACAAATCCCAAAAAGAACAAGAAAAAGTCTTCCAGATCTTCTCACCCCAATTTTACAAAAGATGGATGGAAGGAGATCCGCCCATAGGACCACTCTGAGAAGATAACGGCAAATTTGTCTACTTAGTAGACTATTCAAATGAAAAACCTGTACTCACCAAAGACTCAAACCACAACCATGCAAACCTCCACCACCTCATTTTCAACCAATACCAAAAGACCCTTTTCCACAACCTCATATAAGAAAATCACCAAATGGGTTAAGAAAAATCCGCACTTTCTTACCCTTCTCCAAACCCTTTACCCAAATCCCAAAACCTTTACCTAAAATTCCAATTGCTTGCTATGATCCAATCCACATCCACCTCATCCGAAAAGTATGAAGAGAATTTTCCTCCTCTTGAGGAATTTTCTAAGAAAAATTATATTCATGCACCAAAAATACCATCAAAGATCCAACCAGAGATCTCAGTGCAAAACCAACAATTAGTCTTTGCGAAGCAACTCTTAATCGCAGACAGAGAACGCGTTGGCTCAAAACCATGTTCTCAACAAAATGGATTCAAAACTCTCGACTGTAGAAGCAAAAATAGATGACAATACAAAGATGATCAAAGATCTCATTAAGCTTCTCCGAAAAAGAATTGAGTCATGAGCAAGAGAGCCAAGAAGACTGGACAAGATTTCTTTTCCCATCTTGCACAATGGGAAAAGAAATTCAAAACTTCAAGCTCAAATTAAAGAGTCAAAGAAACAGGAAAATTCCAGAGCCAAGATTTGGCGACTGAAACCATTGAATTATTCCTTCCATAAGAAGTGAAATACTTCTCGAATCGTAAGGAATCTCCATAATCTTTCCAGAACCAATCAAACGTACAAAACCAAGTACGTATGAAATCTTTCTGGAAATAAAGAAAAATGAAGCAGAGAAGAAAAAGAAGGAGAAAGAAGCAAAAAAGGCGAAGGAACGTGAAAAGATTGAAGAAATTGAGGATCAAGCCTACCAAGAAGAAAAGAAGCTTGGTAAAAGGCCGATTATTGAAGAATCACCTCCTTAATCTCCTCCAAAACAAGTTTCAAAATCCTTGATGATTCAAGAAGACAAAAATCCAATAACCACCTTTCTGAAAAGCTGCCATGAGGATACAATCCCAAAAATATCAATGTTCGGATCCATGATCTAAAGACTAGCTTCGTATACATGATTCATCCGAATCAAATCGAAAGTTCTTCCACTACCACATCGTAAGAATCAACTTCAACAAATGATGAAGCGCATAATATTCCAAATATCCATGCAAACACAAAAAGTTGAAGAGTCCGATGATGATGAAGAAATGGATGAACCGTAATCCTCAACACACCCCATGCCACCACAAATCGACATCAACCCTCTTCGGGGAAAGAATTTTACGATTGATGACTTACCACCGTAAAAATGGCCACAAAGACTTCAAGAGTTTCACTCCGGCTAGAAACCGAAAAACTCAAAGAAGATAGCAACTACAACATTCTCATGGAATTTGTTTCCGCATTCACAGAATGTTAAGAGATTGGTGGAATTCGATCAATCAACATGACCAAATGCGCTTCTTAGTCTTTCAAGACTTATCGTAACCAATTAGAATTCTCCATCAACATTTCATTGAAATCCGTAAGATCTCCTTGTCTTAAGGAGAAGGGAATTCTATGCAAGAAAATGTCGTTCTTTTAAGAGGAGAGACCTTACAAAACACTTGAAAAAGATGTTCCAGCTTATTCTCGTGCTTTTAGGTTTACATCCTAACCTTAAGCCAAGAATCCTATCCTCTCTTCCAGACCAATCCAGATTGCATCAATCAAGCTCTCCAAAGAAAGGAATAGAGACATCCTCCAACTTACAGCTTGGGCAAATTCAACAAGAAGTCTTTATTGCCTTAGAAGATATTTGTAATGTAAGAAAAGTCTTTAAAGATTATCTTCTTGGAGACAAAGAATTGATCAAGCTTGTGATGATTCTCATCCGAGATACAAATGTCCAAAAGAAGGTCACCGCGATTGTCGCACAAAAAGAAGAAAACACTACGAAAGATTTCTGAAAATCTTTAAAGAAAGCTCCACGATGGAGATATCTCGTAAAAAAAGAGAAAGGCTCTAGAAAGTCCAACGATGTTATATCTCGCAACCAAAGTGGACACTATGCAAAAAAATTGCCCTGCAGCAGAAGAAGAAAGCAAAGAAAGTCATCCGGATGATCCGCCGCTCAGAATAGAAATGCAAGAAGACGATGACATAGAATCTGTGGTGCTCACTTGATGATTCACCAACAATCAAAACCATTTGCGCCATTCCAGTCTATGATTCTCACACGCACCATGGTGAAATTTTCATGTTTCAGCCCAAGCGCAAGCCCGCATAGACCACCACCCTAGCTCCAAATATTCCAAAGAAAAGTCTACACGCATAAATACAATGGCCCATTCCACATCAGTAATTGCCTTTGTAGATACTGGATCCGCAGAATCCATCATGAACCCGGACATCCTACCGTAAGATTGGTGGAAACCCCACACCAAAATCTTCAAAGTGTCACTGATGGTAAACTCTTTTCCACAAATCTAATTAGCCATCCTATTATCGCTTCGATACTCCCAAACTGTATAATAAGAACTACAAGATGATAGGGATCCAAACTACCCGAAAAGACCTAATTATAGTTTTCACCTATACACAAAAATCAAAAACCTCGAATCCTTCCCGATGGAATAAGATTCAAAACCTTCTTCCAACCATATGTGCATATCCCCAAACTCTTTTCTCTCCAATTAGAAAAACCTCACAAATCATCCAAGAAATCGGAGAAAAATCTTGTGCGAACTCTCACTCAATTCTTAGCCAAATGTTCAAACCCTTTGTGGAAAAACCTGAATTTTTCATAAACCTTCCATTCAAGAAAAATGAAGACATCAATCCCACAAAAGCTACCACACTGGAATGAATCCAGAACATTTACTCCTTGCCCAACAGGAATGCAAAGAACTTCAACAACAGGATCTGATAGAACCATCAGATTCCCAATGGGCGTGTGAAGCCTTCTATGTAAACAAAAGATCGTAATGCATCGAGGCAAGCCCGCATCGTAATCAATTATCAACCCTCAACCATTTCCTCTAGGATAACAAGTTTCCCTTACCAAACAACAACACCCTTTTTGCCAGCCTTGCAAAAGCTAAAATCTTTTCAAAGTTTGATGTTAAAGCAGGATTTTGGCAACTTGGCATTCATCCTGAAGACAGAGGAAAAACAGGTTTCTGTATTCCTAATCAACATTTCCAATGGAAAGTGATGCCGTTCGGACTCAAAACAAAGACCATCTTTATTCCGAAAGCAATGACAAGGATTTTCCATCCTATCATGGAAAACGCCTTAGTCTACATTGATGACATTCTTCTTTATAGCAAAGATGAAGAGTCTCATGTTCTGTTACTCTAAAGAATTCCATTCTCTTGTCCTAAGATATGGGATCATGCTTTCTAAAAGAAGATGAAGATCAACAAATCAAATCAACTTCCTTGGAATGGACATCAAAGATGGAAGCTACCACCCCAACCTCACATTGCGCAAGAACTCCTCAAGTTCCCAGATGAAAACCTCTCCCAAAAGCAAGTTCAGCAATTCTATGGGATCGTAAACTACATCAGAGACTTTATTGAAAAAATTTCAGTGTTCACAAATCCCCTAAGAAAGATGCTGAAGAAGAATCCTCCACCATGGACAGAGAAGCAAACCAAAGCAATTCAAAAAATCAAACAAATTGCACAAGATGTGCCACCACTTCAAATCCCCTCAAATGGAAGAAGAATCCTTCAGACAGGTGCAAGTGATAAATATTGGGGAGCAGTGCTACTTGAAGAAATAGATGGCAAAAGACGATTTTGCGGTTACAAGAGTGGAAAGTTTTCAAATGCAGAGAAACACTATCACTCCACCTTCAAAGAAATCCTTGCAGTCAAATATGGAATTTCAAAATTCCAATTTCACTTAAAAGGATACCACTTCCTTGTCGAAATGGACATGTCATCTTTTGGATCTGAACAGTAATAGGATGGCTAATTAGATTTGTGGTAAGGAGTTTACCATCATTAAGGACTTTGTTGATGAAATTACTCTGAGTGGATTGAATCGGTTGGCTTTGCTGCTTTAACTTCTCATAATCTGTTACCCACTTCTCAGGGAGTAACTGAATGAGTTCATTTTTTGAGATTTTTCTTGGAACATGTACACAGTGAGGCTGATCATCTGTGTTGACCGTGATCAAGAGTGAATCACCTGTTCCATGTTGCGTGAGATTGAACGCATGGTCTTGTACTCTATACACTATTTGATAGTGTAGAGTAGCAATAATGGCTGAGGCGACTTGGGGGGCGCCTGCTATCTGGATCTGGACTTGAAGGGCTGAAAGCAGATTTGGATCTGCTAGGGCCATGGTAAAGTTTGGAAACAACGTTACCATCACCAAGCCGGTGTTGAGAGTAGCTTCAACAGTGGCAATACAAGCATCCTGGTATTGGAGATACCGGGAGTCTAGGAGAGCGATTCTGGCAACTACTGGTTTCCCAGCTGTGCCATGATAGTTTAGAGCAAGTCTAACTGCTCTAAAATGGATGTGAGAGTATCCAGCTTGTCTAGAAGATAATGACCATGAACATTCCACAAGTTTCTTTTTTCTGTTCACAGTTCTGGTGGATGATTTCTAACCATTGTGGTAAAGGATGGAACCAGCTTAAGAATGTGAAGAAATTCTGATGTTCTGGTTCAATGTTTCCTCTAATGGTTTTGGTTAGGAAATAAATGAGATCACAGATTGAGAACTGTATGGCAATATGGTAAAGGTGGGTTAGGTACCATAAAAACCATTTAAGTTCTTCTGGTTGTTCAAGGAACTGGAAATTTATTGGGTGGATGAAAGGGTAGTCTGGATGAATTCCCCATGGTTTAAGGATAAGGCCTCCAAATTTTTTAAAAACTTGGATTTGGTATTCAAACATCATGTCTTTGGCTTGTTGATGAAAGGTTTCATTTTGGTGTCCAGCTGTTGGGTTTGAAATTGGCTGCATGATGAGTTGAGTCGGGAATATGGAGAGGCCTTTGTTGGGCTTCTGGAGATGGCTATGGTCAAACTTGATTTCAAAAGATGGATGGAAGGAGATCCGTCCATAGGACCACTCGGAGAAGATAACGGCAAATTTGTCTACTTAGTAGACTATTCAGCTGGAAAACCTGTACCACCAGTACCTGAACCACAACCATGTAAACCTCCACCACCTCCTTTTCAACCAATACCAAAAGACCCTTTTCCACAACCTCATATAAGAAAATCACCAAATGGGTTAAGAAAAATCCAGAATTCTTACCCCTTTCTCCAAACCCTTTACCCAAATCCCAAAACCTTTACCTAAAATTCCAATTGTTTGCTATGATCCAATCCACATCCACCTCATCCGAAAAGTATGAAGAGAATTTTCCTCCTCTTGAGGAATTTTCTAAGAAAAATTATATTCATGCACCAAAAATACCATCAAAGATCCAACCAGAGATCTCAGTGCAAAACCAACAATTAGTCTTTGCGAAGCAACTCTTAATCAAGCGCATGAGAGAACGCGTTGGCTCAAAACCATGTTCTCAACAAAATGGATTCAAAACTCTCGATCAGAGAAGCAAAAATAGATGACAATACAAAGATGATCAAAGATCTCATTAAGCTTCTTTAGAAAAGAATTGAGTCAGTAGCAAGAGAGCCAGCAGCACCCGGACAAGATTTCTTTTCCCATCTTGCACAGCGGGAAAAAGAAATTCAAAAACTTCAAACTCAAATTAAAGAGTCAAAGAAACAGGGAAAATTCAGAGCCAAGATTTACGCGACTGAAACCATTGAATTATTCCCTTCCATAAGAAGTGAAAGACTTCCTGAATCAGAAGGAATCTCCATAATCTTTCCAGAACCAATCAAACGTACAAAACCAAGTACGTATGAAATCTTTCTGGAAATAAAGAAAAATGAAGCAGAGAAGAAAAAGAAGGAGAAAGAAGCAAAAAAGGCGAAGGAACGTGAAAAGATTGAAGAAATTGAGGATCAAGCCTACCAAGAAGAAAAGAAGCTTGGTAAAAGGCCGATTATTGAAGAATCACCTCCTCAATCTCCTCCAAAACAAGTTTCAAAATCCTTGATGATTCAAGAAGACAAAAATCCAATAACCACCTTTCTCGGTGTCACCATGAGGATACAATCCCAAAATCTCAATGTTCGGATCCATGATCTAGCACTGGTTCGGATACATGATTCATCCGAATCAAACTGAAAGTTCTTCCACTACCACATCGTAAGAATCAACTTCAACAAATGATGAAGCGCATAAATATTCCAAATATCCATGCAAACACAAAAGTTGAAGAGCACGATGATGATGAAGAAATGGATGAACCAGAATCCTCAACAGCCCATGCCACCACAAATCGACATCAACCCTCTTCAGGGGGAAAGAATTTTACGATTGATGACCTACCACCAAAAAAATGGCCACAAAGACTTCAAGAGTTTCACTCCTGGCTAGAAACCAGAAAACTCAAAGAAGATAGCAACTACAACATTCTCATGGAATTTGTTTCCAGATTCACAGGAATGTTAAGAGATTGGTGGAATTCGATCAATCAACATGACCAAATGCAGTTCTTAGTCTTTCAAGACTTATCAGAACCAATTAAGATTCTCCATCAACATTTCATTGAAAATCCAGAAGATCTCCTTGTCTTAAGGAGAAGGGAATTCTATGCAAGAAAATGCTGTTTTTTTAAGAAGAGAGACCTTACAAAACACTTAAAAAAGATGTTCCAGTTATTCTGTGCTTTAGGTTTACATCCTAACCTTAAGCCAGTAATCCTATCCTCTCTTCCAGGACCAATCCAGATTGCAGTCAATCAAGCTCTCCAAAGAAAGGAATAGAGACAAATTCTCAACTTACAAATTGGGCAAATTCAACAAGAAGTCTTTATTGCCTTAGAAGATATTTGCAAATGTAAGAAAAGTCTTTAAAGATTATCTTCTTGGAGACGTAAGAATTGATCAAGCTTGTGATGATTCTCATCTGAGATACAAATGTCCAAAAGAAGGTCACTGCGATTGTCGCACAAAAAAGAAGAAACACTACAAAAGATTTCCGGAGAATCTTTAAAGAAAGCTCCACGATGGAGATATCTCAGAAAAAGAAAAGGCTCTAGAAAGTCCAACGGATGTTATATCTGCAACCAAAGTGGACACTATGCAAAAATTGCCCTGTAAGCAAGAAGAAGAAAGCAAAGAAAGTCATCCGGATGATCTCGCGCTCAGAATAGAAATGCAAGAAGACGATGACATAGAATCTGTGTGCTCACTTGATGATTCACCAACAATCAAAACCATTTGCGCCATTCCAGTTCTATGATTCTCGACACGCACCATGGTGAAATTTTCATGTTTCAGTCCAAGCGCAAGCCCGTATAGGACCACCACCCTAGCTCCAAATATTCCAAAGAAAAGTCTACACAGATAAATACAAGAAGCCCATTATCAGAATTGCTTTTGTAGATACTGGATCCGCAGAATCCATCATGAACCCACACATCCTACTGTAAGATTGGTGGAAACCCCACACCAAAATCTTCATTGTCACACGATGGTAAACTCTTTTCCACAAATCTAATTAGCCATCCTATTATCGTTCGTATACTCCCAAACTGTACAATAAGAACTACAGATTAGGATCCAAACTACCCGAAAAGACCTAATTATAGGTTTCACCTATACACAAAAATCAAAAACCTCGTAATCCTTCCCGATGGAATAAGATTCAAAACCTTCTTCCAACCATATGTGCATATCCCCAAACTCTTTTCTCTCCAATTAGAAAAAAACTCTCACAAATCATCCAAGAAATCGAGAAAAATCTTGTGCGAACTCTCACTCAATTTTAGCCAAATGTCCAAACCCTTTGTGGAAAAACCTGCAATTTTTCATAAACCTTCCATTCAAGAAAAATGAAGACATCAATCCCACAAAAGCTACCACACTGAAATGAATCCGAACATTTACTCCTTGCCCAACAGAATGCAAAGAACTTCAACAACAGGATCTCGATAGAACCATCAGATTCCCAATGGGCGTGTGAAGCCTTCTATGTAAACAAAAGAGCAGAACAGATCAGAGGCAAGCCCAAACTGGTAATCAATTATCAACCCCTCAACCATTTCCTCCAGGATAACAAGTTTCCCTTACCAAACAACAACACCCTTTTTGCCAGCCTTGCAAAAGCTAAAATCTTTTCAAAGTTTGATCTTAAAGCGGATTTTGGCAACTTGGCATTCATCCTCAAGACAGAGGAGGAAAAAGCAGTTTCGTATTCCTAATCAACATTTCCAATGGAAAGTGATGCCGTTTCGACTCAAAACAAAGACCATCTTTATTCCGTAAAGCAATGACAAGGATTTTCCATCCTATCATGGAAAACGCCTTAGTCTACATTGATGACATTCTTCTTTATAGCAAAGATGAAGAGTCTCATGTTCTCATACTCTAAAGAATTCCATTCTCTTGTCCTAAGATATGGGATCATGCTTTCTAAAAGAAGATGAAGATCAACAAATCAAATCAACTTCCTTGGAATGGACATCAAAGATGGAAGCTACCACCCCCACCTCACATTGCGCAAGAACTCCTCAAGTTCCCGGATGAAAAAGAAGCTGATTCTTCTGATGTGGTAGTGGAAGAACTTTCAGCCGCAGATTCAGATGAATCATGTATCTGAACTGGTGCTAGATCATGAATCTGAACCGCTGAGATTTTTGGGATTGTATCCTCATGGCAGTTTTTCGGAAAGGTGGTTATTGGATTTTTGTCTTCTTGAATCATCAAGGATTTTGAAACTTGTTTTGGAGGAGATTGAGGAGGTGATTCTTCAATAATCGCCTTTTACCAAGCTTCTTTTCTTCTTGGTAGGCTTGATCCTCAATTTCTTCAATCTTTTCACGTTCCTTCGCCTTTTTTGCTTCTTTCTCCTTCTTTTTCTTCTCTACTTCATTTTTCTTTATTTCCAGAAAGATTTCATACGTACTTGGTTTTGTACGCGTTTGATTGGTTCTGAAAAGATTATGAGATTCCTTCCGATTCGAAGTCTTTCACTTCTTATGGAAGGGAATAATTCAATGGTTTCAGTCGCCGTCTCGCTCTCGAATTTTCCTGCTTTTTTCAAATTTTTTAATTTGAGCTTGAAGTTTTGAATTTCTTTTTCCCGCTGTGCAAGATGGGAAAAGAAATCTTGTCCGGGTGCTGCTGGCTCTCTTGCTACTGACTCAATTCTTTTCTGGAGAAGCTTAATGAGATCTTTAATCATCTTTGTATTGTCATCTATTTTTGCTTCTACAATGAGAGTTTTGAATCCATTTTGTTGAGAACATGGTTTTGAGCCAACGCGTTCTCGTCGCGCGATTAAGAGTTGCTTCTGCAAAGACTAATTGTTGGTTTTGCACCTGAGATCTCTGGTTGGATCTTTGATGGTATTTTTGGTGCATGAATATAATTTGAATCAACTTCAACAAATGATGAAGCATAGAATCAACTTCAACAAATGATGAAGCAGACAATATTCCAAATATCCATGCAGCCACAAAAGTTGAAGAGCCTGATGATGATGAAGAAATGGATGAACCAGAATCCTCAACACCCCATGCCACCACAAATCGACAAAGAACCCTCTTGGGGGGAAAGAATTTTACGATTGATGACTTACCACCAGAAAAATGGCCACAAAGACTTCAAGAGTTTCACTCCTGGCTAGAAACCAGAAAACTCAAAGAAGATAGCAACTACAACATTCTCATGGAATTTGTTTCTAGATTCACAGGAATGTTAAGAGATTGGTGGAATTCGATCAATCAACATGACCAAATGCAGTTCTTAGTCTTTCAAGACTTATCAGAACCAATTAGAATTCTCCATCAACATTTCATTGGAAATCCAGAAGATCTCCTTGTCTTAAGGAGAAGGGAATTCTATGCAAGAAAATGCTGTTCTTTTAAGAAGAGAGACCTTACAAAACACTTGAAAAAGATGTTCCAGTTATTCTGTGCTTTAGGTTTACATCCTAACCTTAAGCCAGTAATCCTATCCTCTCTTCCAGGACCAATCCAGATTGCAGTCAATCAAGCTCTCCAGCAAAGGAATAGAGACATCCTCCAACTTACAAGCTTGGGCAAATTCAACAAGAAGTCTTTATTGCCTTAGAAGATATTTGCAAATGTAAGAAAAGTCTTTAAA
This sequence comes from Gossypium anomalum, assembly GCA_025698475.1. Taxonomy (NCBI): domain Eukaryota; kingdom Viridiplantae; phylum Streptophyta; class Magnoliopsida; order Malvales; family Malvaceae; genus Gossypium; species Gossypium anomalum. The sequence continues at coordinate 60,760,424 of CM046968.1, read as the reverse complement.
GATTATCTTCTTGGAGACGTAAGAATTGATCAAGCTTGTGATGATTCTAATCTGAGATACAAATGTCCAAAAGAAGGTCACTGCGATTGTCGCACAAAAAAGAAGAAACACTACAAAAGATTTCTTGGAAAATCTTTAAAGAAAGCTCCACGATGGAGATATCTCAGAAAAAAGAGAAAAGGCTCTAGAAAGTCCAATGGATGTTATGTCCGCAACCAAAGTGGACACTATGCAAAAATTGCCCTGAAGCAAGAAGAAGAAAGCAAAGAAAGTCATCCGGATGATGATCCGCTCGAGAGAATAGAAATGCAAGAAGACGATGACATAGAATCTGTGGTGCTCACTTGATGATTCACCAACAACTGAAACCATTTGCGCCATTCCGCCTATGATTCTCGACACGCACCATGGTGAAATTTTCATGTTTCAGCCAAGCGCAAGCCCAGAGATAGACCACCACCCTAGCTCCAAATATTCCAAAGAAAAGTCTACACAGATAAATACAGTAAGCCCATTACTGTAATTGCCTTTGTAGATACTGGATCCGCAGAATCCATCATGAACCCAGACATCCTACCAGAAGATTGGTGGAAACCCCACACCAAAATCTTCAGTGCCACTGATGGTAAACTCTTTTCCACAAATCTAATTAGCCATCCTATTATCGTTCGATACTCCCAAACTGCATAATAAGAACTACAGTATTAGGATCCAAACTACCTGGAAAAGACCTAATTATAGGTTTCACCTATACACAAAAATCAAAACCTCAGAATCCTTCCTGATGGAATAAGATTCAAAACCTTCTTCCAACCATATGTGCATATCCCCAAACTCTTTTCTCTCCAATTAGAAAAAACCTCACAAATCATCCAAGAAATCAGAGAAAAATCTTGTGCGAACTCTCACTCAATTCTTAGCCAAATGTCCAAACCCTTTGTGGAAAAACCTGAATTTTTCATAAACCTTCCATTCAAGAAAAATGAAGACATCAATCCCACAAAAGCTACCACACCGAATGAATCCGAACATTTACTCCTTGCCCAACAGAAATGCAAAGAACTTCAACAACGGGATCTCGATAGAACCATCGATTCCCAATGGGCGTGTGAAGCCTTCTATGTAAACAAAAGATCGTAATGCATCGTAGGCAAGCCCAGCATCGTAATCAATTATCAACCCTCAACCATTTCCTCCAGATAACAAGTTTCCCTTACCAAACAACAACACCCTTTTTGCCACCTTGCAAAAGCTAAAATCTTTTCAAAGTTTGATGTTAAAGCAGATTTTGGCAACTTGGCATTCATCCTCGAAGACGAGAGGAAAAACAGGTTTCGTATTCCTAATCAACATTTCCAATGGAAAGTGATGCCGTTCGGACTCAAAACAAAGACCATCTTTATTCCGTAAAGCAATGACAAGGATTTTCCATCCTATCATGGAAAACGCCTTAGTCTACATTGATGACATTCTTCTTTATAGCAAAGATGAAGAGTCTCATGTTCTGTTACTCCAAAGAATTCCATTCTCTTGTCCTAAGATATGGGATCATGCTTTCTAAAAGAAGATGAAGATCAACAAATCAAATCAACTTCCTTGGAATGGACATCAAAGATGGAAGCTACCACCCCAACCTCACATTGCGCAAGAACTCCTCAAGTTCCCGGATGAAAACCTCTCCCAAAAGCAAGTTCAAGCAATTCTATGGGATCGTAAACTACATCGTAGACTTTATTGAAAAAATTTCAGTGTTCACAAATCCCTAAGAAAGATGTCAAGAAGAATCCTCCACCATGGATAGAGAAGCAAACCAAAGCAATTCAAAAATCAAACAAATTGCACAAGATGTGCCACCACTTCAAATCCCCTCAAATGGAAGAAGAATCCTTGAGATGGATGCAAGTGATAAATATTGGGGAGCAGCTATACTTGAAGAAATAGATGGCAAAAGACGACTTTGCGGTTACAAGAGTGGAAAGTTTTCAAATGCAGAGAAACACTATCACTCCACCTTCAAAGAAATCCTTGCAGATCAAATATGGAATTTCAAAATTCCAATTTCACTTAAAAGGATACCACTTCCTTGTCGAAAAGGACATGTCATCTTTTCCCAAGATGCTAAAATTCAAGCAGAAAAAATCATGCATCCACGCTTTCTCGGATGGGCTCAATGGTTCTCTCAATACTCGCTCGACACCAAACATATCAAAGGAAAAGAAAATGTTCTCATGATTTCCGTCTGCACCCAAACCAGAAATCCAACCGAACAGAGAAATATTCGCCCAAGCCCATTATGATGTACACTGACTTATTCATCATCATCAACCTCACCTACCTCATACCCAAACACACCAAACCTAAACCCGAATTCCCACCAAGTTTACAGACTCACACAAAATGAAACCTTTCATCAACAAGCCAAAGACATGATGTTTGAATACCAAATCCAAGTTTTTAAAAATTTGGAGGCCTTATCCTTAAACCATGGGGAATTCATCCGCACTACCCTTTCATCCACCCAATAAATTTCCAGTTCCTTGAACAACCAGAAGAACTTAAATGGTTTTTATGGTACCTAACCCACCTTTACCATATTGCCATACAGTTCTCAATCTGTGATCTCATTTATTTCCTAACCAAAGCCATTAGAGGAAACATTGAACCAGAACATCGTAATTTCTTCACATTCTTAAGCCGGTTCCATCCTTTACCACAATGGTTAGAAATCATCCACCGTAATCGTAAAATGTAAAAAGAAACTTGTGGAATGTTCATGGTCATTATCTTCTACAAGCCACAATATTTTGTTCATTGTGGACGAGCAAAGCAACTTGGTTCCTTTCCATCCTCATGGATCCATAAACTCTATCACCAAGAAGTTCACAAAGACCCTATTCAAGATGTGGGAACTCCGTAAATTTCGTGCCAACTCAACAGGACCATCCCAATGGAAATATGGCCCCCTCCAGATGCCGAAGCACCATGGGACACCTGGCCAAGAGTTTATCAGCCTTATCATGAAGGAATCTTAAAAGCACTCAAAGAATACCGTGAATCCATCCCGGATCCCACTGAATGGTCACAAGACTACCCGTGGCAGTGTAGTCAAGTCAATCTGTCAAGACTAAACTTTAATGATGATGTTGAAGATAAGCATATGCTGGAAAATGTGACAGAAAAGGAAGAAGACAGTGATGACTCAATGGACAGCTCTCAATATCCCCACTCAAACCGAAACAGCTAAAAGTATCTTTAATAAAGGCTATCAACCACTATCAGAAAATAATTATTAGACTCTTACTATGTTTGTCTGCTTGCAATCATGTAAACTTTCATCAGATCTTTCACTTATCCGATAAGTTTGTCGTGTTGTAATCTCCTTCTCGCTATAAAAGGAGATGTGAGCTATCGTTGTAAGATATACAAAAACTTTCAAATAAAATCCCGCAGAATTCCTACTATCCATGGCTTTCTAAATTCCTCTCTTCTTCTAAACCATCCAAATTTCTTCAAAAGAAGTTATGTAAAAGGTTTTCTCGGACTTTATAAAGTATGCTCTCAGGCTTTGCCATGAAAATGGATCCTGCACATCGAAATATAAATTCGAAACAAGATATCAACGCTTCTGCAGGATTAGAAAAGGAATTAAGGATTAAGTTCTTGTAGCTAACAGGCAGTACCAGTTTGAAAGGCCAAAGGGAAGGGCCTGTGTTTTTGGTACAGCATACCTGCTATAAGTTCTTTGATTCCTAAGCTTCTTTTCCACCCCTCACACCCCGATTGGTATCAGAGCCACTGTTTTAAAAAAAAAAATTCCGATTGCATAACTTTTTAAGAAGAGTGAAGATGGTTTAGAAGAGATCTCCAAAACCATGACTGAAAACACACTCTCAAAGCCTTCAACCTCCTCAACTTCCATTTCCTTACCTTCTACTCCTTTCAAATCCCACTCTGCAAAAAAGATTTCTTCTTTATATGAAGTAGAATATCTAGATGAAGAAAGTAAAGTACAGCCTACTAGCCTTCCTCTTGTAAACCCCTACTCACCTTAATCAAAACCCTCTTTTTCTCCCATAAGTACTATCAAAACTCTCATCCAAAAATCCTCCAAAAGACCTAAAGAATATATTCAAGCCTCAAGATTCGACAGCTATCCAATTTCAGCCTCCTCCACAGAACAATTTGTAACTCTAGAGATCCCCCCAGAGTTTCCTAGAGACTGGAGACAAGCTGGATACTCTCACATCCATTTTGGAGCAGTCAGACTTGCTCTAAACTATCATGGCACAGCTGGGAAACCAGTAGTTGCCAGAATCGCTCTCCTAGACTCCCGGTATCTCCAATACCAGGATGCTTGTATTGCCACTGTTGAAGCTACTCTCAACACCGGCTTGGTGATGGTAACGTTGTTTCCAAACTTTACCATGGCCCTAGCAGATCCAAATCTGCTTTCAGCCCTTCAAGTCCAGATCCAGGATAGCGGCGCCCCAAGTCGCCTCAAATGATTATTATGCTACTCTACACTATCAAATAGTGTATAGAGTACAAGACCATGCGTTCAATCTCACGCAACATGGAACAGTGATTCACTCTTGATCACGGTCAACACAGATGATCACCTCACTTTGTGTACATGTTCCAAGAAAATCTCAAAAATGAACTCATTCGATTACTCCTCACGAAGTGGGTAACAGATTATGAGAAGTTAAAGCAGCAAAGCCAACCAATTCAATCCACTCAGAGTAATTTCATCAACAAAGTTGATGGAACTACAGAAATCAAGTTTGACCATAGCCATCTCCAGAAGCCCAACAAAGGCCTCTCCATATTCCCGACTCAACTCATCATGCAGCCAATTTCAAACCCAACAGCTGGACATTATAAAGAAGACCTGCATGTTGCTTTGTGACTTATGTTCCCAAGGAAGAGAAAGAAAGCTTATCCAAAGCTTTGACGCAACAGGTAGAGGAATCTACCAATTCAAAGATGAAACTGGCCACTGTCCCTGGGATATAAACTGTTCCTGCTCAGGATGCATAAAAGACAACAGTCGTGCTTGGTTTGACAACCTGGACACCTCAAAGAACAAATCCCAAAAAGAACAAGAAAAAGTCTTCCAGATCTTCTCAGTCCCAATTTTACAAAAGATGGATGGAAGGAGATCCGTCCATCGTGGAGCTTTCTTTAAAGATTTTCCAGGAAATCTTTTGTAGTGTTTCTTCTTTTTTGTGCGACAATCGCAGTGACCTTCTTTTGGACATTTGTATCTCAGATGAGAATCATCACAAGCTTGATCAATTCTTCTGTCTCCAAGAAGATAATCTTTAAAGACTTTTCTTCTGTTGCAAATATCTTCTAAGGCAATAAAGACTTCTTGTTGAATTTGCCCAACTGTAAGTTGGAGGATGTCTCTATTCCTTTGCTGGAGAGCTTGATTGACTGCAATCTGGATTGGTCCTGGAAGAGAGGATAGGATTACTGGCTTAAGGTTAGGATGTAAACCTAAAGCACAGAATAACTGGAACATCTTTTTCAAGTGTTTTGTAAGGTCTCTCTTCTTAAAAGAACAACATTTTCTTGCATAGAATTCCCTTCTCCTTAAGACAAGGAGATCTTCTAGATTTCCAATGAAATGTTGATGGAGAATTCTAATTGGTTCTGATAAGTCTTGAAAGACTAAGAACTGCATTTGGTCATGTTGATTGATCGAATTCCACCAATCTCTTAACATTCCTGTGAATCTGGAAACAAATTCCATGAGAATGTTGTAGTTGCTATCTTCTTTGAGTTTTCTGGTTTCTAGCCAGGAGTGAAACTCTTGAAGTCTTTGTGGCCATTTTTCTGGTGGTAAGTCATCAATCGTAAAATTCTTTCCCCCTGAAGAGGGTTGATGTCGATTTGTGGTGGCATGGGCTGTTGAGGATTCTGGTTCATCCATTTCTTCATCATCATCAGGCTCTTCAACTTTTGTGGCTGCATGGATATTTGGAATATTGTCTGCTTCATCATTTGTTGAAGTTGATTCTTCTGATGTGGTAGTGGAAGAACTTTCAGTTTCAGATTCAGATGAATCATGTATCTGAACTGGTGCTAGATCATGGATCTGAACCGCTGAGATTTTTGGGATTGTATCCTCATGGCAGCTTTTCAGAAAGGTGGTTATTGGATTTTTGTCTTCTTGAATCATCAAGGATTTTGAAACTTGTTTTGGAGGAGATTGAGGAGGTGATTCTTCAATAATCGGCCTTTTACCAAGCTTCTTTTCTTCTTGGTAGGCTTGATCCTCAATTTCTTCAATCTTTTCACGTTCCTTCGCCTTTTTTGCTTCTTTCTCCTTCTTTTTCTTCTCTGCTTCATTTTTCTTTATTTCCAGAAAGATTTCATACGTACTTGGTTTTGTACGTTTGATTGGTTCTGGAAAGATTATGGAGATTCCTTCTGATTCAGGAAGTCTTTCACTTCTTATGGAAGGGAATAATTCAATGGTTTCAGTCGCCGCATCGCTCGAATTTTCCTGCTTTCTTTCAAATTTCTTTAATTTGAGCTTGAAGTTTTTGAATTTCTTTTTCCATTGTGCAAGATGGGAAAAGAAATCTTGTCCGGTGTCTTGGCTCTCTTTGCTATCGACTCAATTCTTTTCCGAGAAGCTTAATGAGATCTTTGATCATCTTTGTATTGTCATCTATTTTTGCTTCTACAGTCGAGAGTTTTGAATCCATTTTGTTGAGAACATGGTTTTGAGCCAACGCGTTCTCTGTCTGCCAGTTAAGAGTTGCTTCTGTAGCACTAATTGTTGGTTTTGCACCTGAGATCTCTGGTTGGATCTTTGATGGTATTTTTGGTGCATGAATATAATTTTTCTTAGAAAATTCCTCAAGAGGAGGAAAATTCTCTTCATACTTTTCGATGAGGTGGATGTGGATTGGATCATAGCAAGAATTGGAATTTTAGGTAAAGGTTTTGGGATTTCGTAAAGGGTTTGGAGAAGGGGTAAGAAATTCGGATTTTTCTTAACCCATTTGGTGATTTTCTTATATGAGGTTGTGGAAAAGGGTCTTTGGTATTGGTTGAAAAGGAGGTAGTGGAGGTTTGCATGGTTGTGGTTCTGTGCAATCGTGGTGGTACAGTGTTTTCCAAATGAATAGTCTACTAAGTAGACAAATTTACCGTTATCTTCTCCGAGTGGTCCTATGGACGGATCTCCTTCCATCCATCTTTTGTAAAATTGGGACTGAGAAGATCTGGAAGACTTTTTCTTGTTCTTTTTGGGATTTGTTGTTTGAGGTGTCCAGTTGTCAAACCAAGCACGATCGTTGTCTTTATGCATCCCGAGCAGAAATGTTTATATCCTGGGGGCAAAGGCGCTTTCATCTTTGAATTGGTAGATTCCTCTACCTGTTGCGTCAAAGCTTTGGATAAGCTTTCTTTCTCTTCCTGGGGAACATAAGTCACAGCAACATTCTGGGTCTTCTTTATCGTGTCCAGCTGTTGGGTTTGAAATTGGCTGCATGATGAGTTGAGTCGGGAATATGGAGAGGCCTTTGTTGGGCTTCTGGAGATGGCTATGGTCAAACTTGATTTCTGTAGTTCCATCAACTTTGTTGATGAAATTACTCTGAGTGGATTGAATCGGTTGGCTTTGCTGCTTTAACTTCTCATAATCTGTTACCCACTTCTCAGGGAGTAACTGAATGAGTTCATTTTTTGAGATTTTTCTTGGAACATGTACACAGTGAGGCTGATCATCTGTGTTGACCGTGATCAAGAGTGAATCACCTGTTCCATGTTGCGTGAGATTGAACGCATGGTCTTGTACTCTATACACTATTTGATAGTGTAGAGTAGCAATAATGGCTGAGGCGACTTGGGGGGCGCCTGCTATCTGGATCTGGACTTGAAGGGCTGAAAGCAGATTTGGATCTGCTAGGGCCATGGTAAAGTTTGGAAACAACGTTACCATCACTGCTTCTGCCGTGTTGAGAGTAGCTTCAACGGTGGCAATACAAGCATCCTGGTATTGGAGATACCGGGAGTCTAGGAGAGCGATTCTGGCAACTACTGGTTTCCCAGCTGTGCCATGATAGTTTAGAGCAAGTCTGACTGCTCCAAAATGGATGTGAGAGTATCCAGCTTGTCTCCAGTCTCTAGGAAACTCTGGGGGGATCTCTAGAGTTACAAATTGTTCTGTGGAGGAGGCTGAAATTGGATAGCTGTCGAATCTTGAGGCTTGAATATATTCTTTAGGTCTTTTGGAGGATTTTTGGATGAGAGTTTTGATAGTACTTATGGGAGAAAAAGAGGGTTTTTGATAGGCTGAGTAGGGGTTTACAAGAGGAAGGCTAGTAGGCTGTACTTTACTTTCTTCATCTAGATATTCTACTTCATATAAAGAAGAAATCTTTTTTGCAGAGTGGGATTTGAAAGGAGTAGAAGGTAAGGAAATGGAAGTTGAGGAGGTTGAAGGCTTTGAGAGTGTGTTTTCAGTCATGGTTTTGGAGATCTCTTCTAAACCATCTTCACTCTTCTTAAAAAGTTATGCAATCGGAATTTTTTTTTTTTAAAACAGTGGGTCTTCTTTATCGTGTCCAGCTGTTGGGTTTGAAATTGGCTGCATGATGAGTTGAGTCGGGAATATGGAGAGGCCTTTGTTGGGCTTCTGGAGATGGCTATGGTCAAACTTGATTTCTGTAGTTCCATCAACTTTGTTGATGAAATTACTCTGAGTGGATTGAATCGGTTGGCTTTGCTGCTTTAACTTCTCATAATCTGTTACCCACTTCTTAGGGAGTAACTGAATGAGTTCATTTTTTGAGATTTTTCTTGGAACATGTACACAGTGAGGCTGATCATCTGTGTTGACCGTGATCAAGAGTGAATCACCTGTTCCATGTTGCGTGAGATTGAACGCATGGTCTTGTACTCTATACACTATTTGATAGTGTAGAGTAACAATAATGGCTGAGGCGACTTGGGGGCGCCTGCTATCTGGATCTGGACTTGAAGGGCTGAAAGCAGATTTGGATCTGCTAGGGCCATGGAGATTTGGATCTGCTAGGGCCATGGTAAAGTTTGGAAACAACGTTACCATCACCAAGCCGGTGTTGAGAGTAGCTTCAACAGTGGCAATACAAGCATCCCGGTATTGGAGATACCGAGTCTCTAGAGAGCGATTCTGCAACTCATCGGTTTCCCAAATTGTGCCATGATAGTTTAGAGCAAGTCTGACTGCTCCAAAATGGATGTGAGAGTATCCAGCTTGTCTCCAGTCTCTAGGAAACTCTGGGGGGATCTCTAGAGTTACAAATTGTTCTGTGGAGGAGGCTGAAATTGGATAGCTGTCGAATCTTAAGGCTTGAATATATTCTTTAGGTCTTTTGGAGGATTTTTGGATGAGAGTTTTGATAGTACTTATGGGAGAAAAAGAGGGTTTTTGATAGGCTGAGTAGGGGTTTACAAGAGGAAGGCTAGTAGGCTGTACTTTACTTTCTTCATCTAGATATTCTACTTCATATAAAGAAGAAATCTTTTTTACAGAGTGGGATTTGAAAGGAGTAGAAGGTAAGGAAATGGAAGTTGAGGAGGTTGAAGGCTTTGAGAGTGTGTTTTTTCAAATCATGGTTTTGGAGATCTCTTCTAAACCATCTTCACTCTTCTTAAAAAGTTATGCAATCGGAATTTTTTTTTTTAAAACAGTGGCTCTGATACCAATCGGGGTGTGAGGGGTGGAAAAGAAGCTTAGGAATCAAAGAACTTATAGTAGGTATGCTGTACCAAAAACACAGGCCCTTCCCTTTGGCCTTTCAAACTGGTACTGCCTGTTAGCTACAAGAACTTAATCCTTAATTCCTTTTCTAATCCTCTGGAAGCGTTGATATCTTGTTCTGAATTTATATTTCTGATGTGCAGGATCCATTTTCATGGCAAGCACAGAGCATACTTTATAAAGTCTGAGAAAACCTTTTTACATAACTTCTTTTGAAGAGCTGGATGGTTTAGAAGAAGAGAGGAATTTAGAAAGCCATGGATAGTAGGAATTCTCTAGGATTTTATTTGAAAGTTTTTTGTATATCTTACAACGATAGCTCACATCTCCTTTTATAGCAGAAGGAGATTACAACACGACAAACTTATCAGATAAGTGAAAGATACAGTAAAAGTTTACATGATTGCAAACAGACAAACATAGTAAGAGTCTAATAATTATTTTCTGATAGTGGTTGATAGCCTTTATTAAAGATACTTTTAGCTGTTTCGGTTTGAGTGGGGATATTGAGAGCTGTCCATTGAGTCATCACTGTCTTCTTCCTTTTCTGTCACATTTTCCAAAGATATGCTTATCTTCAACATCATCATTAAAGTTTAGTCTTGATGATTGACTTGACTACACCGCCACGGGTAGTCTTGTGACCATTCAAAGGGGATCCGGATGGATTCACGGTATTCTTTGAGTGCTTTTAAGATTCCTTCATGATAAGGCTGATAAACTCTTGGCCAGGTGTCCCATGGTGCTTCGGCATCTGGAGGGGGCCATATTTCCATTGGGATGGTCCTGTTGAGTTGGCACAGAAATTTCTGGAGTTCCCTGTACTGAATAGGGTCTTTGTGAACTTCTTGGTGATAGAGTTTATGGATCCATGAGGATGGAAAGGAACCAAGTTGCTTTGCTCGTCCACAATGAACAAAATATTGTGGCTTGTAGAAGATAATGACCATGAACATTCCACAAGTTTCTTTTTTCATTCTCACATTACTCCGGATGATTTCTAACCATTGTGGTAAAGGATGGAACCAAATTTAAGAATGTGAAGAAATTCTGATGTTCTGGTTCAATGTTTCCGCTAATGGCTTTGGTTAGGAAATAAATGAGATCACAGATTGAGAACTGTATGGCAATATGGTAAAGGTGGGTTAGGTACCATAAAAACCATTTAAGTTCTTCTGGTTGTTCAAGGAACTGGAAATTTATTGGGTGGATGAAAGGGTAGTCTGGATGAATTCCCCATGGTTTAAGGATAAGGCCTCCAAATTTTTTAAAAACTTGGATTTGGTATTCAAACATCATGTCTTTGGCTTGTTGATGAAAGGTTTCATTTTGTGTGAGTCTATAAACTTCAGGTGGGAATTCCGGGTTTAGGTTTGGTGTGACTGGGTATGAGGTAGGTGAGGTTGATGATGATGAATAGGGTCTGTACATCATAATGGGCTTGGGCCAGAATATTTCTCTGTTCAGTTGGATTTCTGGTTTGGGTCTGGACAGGAAATCTGCGAGAACATTTTCTTTTCCTTTGATATGTTTGGTGTCGAACGAGTATTCAGAGAACCATTGAGCCCATCTGAGAAGCTGTGGATGCGGTACAGTTTTCTGCTTGAATTTTAGCATCTTGGGAAAAGATGACATGTCCATTTCGATAAGGAAGTGGTATCCTTTTAAGTGAAATTGGAATTTTGAAATTCCATATTTGACTGCAAGGATTTCTTTGAAGGTGGAGTGATAGTGTTTCTCTGCATTTGAAAACTTTCCACTCTTGTAACCGCAAAGTCGTCTTTTGCCATCTATTTCTTCAAGTAGCACTGCTCCCCAATATTTATCACTTGCATCTGTCTGAAGGATTCTTCTTCCATTTGAGGGGATTTGAAGTGGTGGCACATCTTGTGCAATTTGTTTGATTTTTTGAATTGCTTTGGTTTGCTTCTCTGTCCATGGTGGAGGATTCTTCTTCAGCATCTTTCTTAGGGGATTTGTGAACACTGAAATTTTTTCAATAAAGTCTCTGATGTAGTTTACGATCCCATAGAATTGCTGAACTTGCTTTTGGGAGAGGTTTTCATCTGGGAACTTGAGGAGTTCTTGCGCAATGTGAGGTTGGGGCTGGTAGCTTCCATCTTTGATGTCCATTCCAAGGAAGTTGATTTCAGATTTGTTGATCTTCATCTTCTTTTTCGAAAGCATGATCCCATATCTTAGGACAAGAGAATGGAATTGCTGGAGTAACAGAACATGAGACTCTTCATCTTTGCTATAAAGAAGAATGTCATCAATGTAGACTAAGGCGTTTTCCATGATAGGATGGAAAATCCTTGTCATTGCTTTCTGGAATAAAGATGGTGCTGTTTTGAGTCCGAACGGCATCACTTTCCATTGGAAATGTTGATTAGGAATACGAAAAACCGCTTTTTCCTCCTCGTCTTCGTGATGAATGCCAAGTTGCCAAAATCCTGCTTTAAGATCAAACTTTGAAAAGATTTTAGCTTTTGCAAGGCTGGCAAAAAGGGTGTTGTTGTTTGGTAAGGGAAACTTGTTATCCTGGAGGAAATGGTTGAGGGGTTGATAATTGATTACCAGTCTGGGCTTGCCTCTGATCTGTTCTGCTCTTTTGTTTACATAGAAGGCTTCACACGCCCATTGGGAATCTGATGGTTCTATCAGATCCTGTTGTTGAAGTTCTTTGCATTCCTGTTGGGCAAGGAGTAAATGTTCTGGATTCATTCCAGTGTGACTGGCTTTTGTGGGATTGATGTCTTCATTTTTCTTGAATGGAAGGTTTATGAAAAATTCTGGGTTTTTCCACAAAGGGTTTAGACATTTGGCTAAGAATTCAGAGTGAGAGTTCGCACAAGATTTTTCTCTGATTTCTTGGATGATTTGTGAGGTTTTTTCTAATTGGAGAGAAAAGAGTTTGGGGATATGCACATATGGTTGGAAGAAGGTTTTGAATCTTATTCCATCAGGAAGGATTCTGAGGTTTTTGATTTTTGTGTATAGGTCGAAACCTATAATTAGGTCTTTTCCAGGTAGTTTGGATCCTAATACTGTAGTTCTTATTGTACAGCTTTGGGAGTATCTCAACAAAGAATAGGATGGCTAATTAGATTTGTGGAAAAGAGTTTACCATCAGTGCGCACTCAAGATTTTGGTGTGGGGTTTCCACCAATCTTCCGTAGGATGTCCGGGTTCATGATGGATTCTGCGGATCCAAAGATCTACAAAGGCAATTACGATGAATGGGCTTCTTGTATTTATCTCTGTAGACTTTTCTTCGAATATTTGGAGCTAGGACCGTGGTCCTATCTCGGGCTTGCGCTTGGGCACAAAACATGAAAATTTCACCATGGTCCGTGTCGAATCATAGACCGGAATGGCGCAAATGGTTTCGATTGTTGGTGAATCATCAAGTGAGCACACAGATTCTATGTCATCGTCTTCTTGCATTTCTATTCTGAGCGCGATCATCCGGATGACTTTCTTTGCTTTCTTCTTCTTGCTTACGGGGCAATTTTTTGCATAGTGTCCACTTTGGTTGCGTACATAACATCCGTTGGACTTTCTAGAGCCTTTTCTCTTTTACGAGATATCTCCATCGTGGAGCTTTCTTTAAAGATTTTCCAGGAAATCTTTTGTAGTGTTTCTTCTTTTTTGTGCGACAATCGCAGTGACCTTCTTTTGGACATTTGTATCTCAGATGAGAATCATCACAAGCTTGATCAATTCTTCTGTCTCCAAGAAGATAATCTTTAAAGACTTTTCTTCTGTTGCAAATATCTTCTAAGGCAATAAAGACTTCTTGTTGAATTTGCCCAACTGTAAGTTGGAGGATGTCTCTATTCCTTTGCTGGAGAGCTTGATTGACTGCAATCTGGATTGGTCCTGGAAGAGAGGATAGGATTACTGGCTTAAGGTTAGGATGTAAACCTAAAGCACAGAATAACTGGAACATCTTTTTCAAGTGTTTTGTAAGGTCTCTCTTCTTAAAAGAACAGCATTTTCTTGCATAGAATTCCCTTCTCCTTAAGACAAGGAGATCTTCTGGATTTCCAATGAAATGTTGATGGAGAATTCTAATTGGTTCGATAAGTCTTGAAAGACTAAGAACGCATTTGGTCATGTTGATTGATCGAATTCCACCAATCTCTTAACATTCTGTGAATGGAAACAAATTCCATGAGAATGTTGTAGTTGCTATCTTCTTTGAGTTTTCTGTTTCTAGCCGTGAGTGAAACTCTTGAAGTCTTTGTGGCCATTTTTCTGGTGGTAAGTCATCAATCGTAAAATTCTTTCCCCCTGAAGAGGGTTGATGTCGATTTGTGGTGGCATGGGCTGTTGAGGATTCTGGTTCATCCATATTCAATTACTTGCTCTTTAATTTCTTACCACAAGTAACCTCTTTCACCTTCCTTGTCAATTTCTCAAGTTATGGGAATATTTACTCCGCCCACGCATGTTCTAAACTATTAATTCATCACTCATTTTTTTGGGTAACCATAAAATGTTGTTACAATTTCATCACTAAATTTTTAAGTTATTTTTATTTTAGTCATTCAAGTGTTAAATTTTTAACGACAATTAACTGTATACGTCAAATCATGTTTTACACTTTTATTTTGACTATCCAACTTTTAAGTCTTTTTTATTTTAGTCATTGAAAAATTCTTTCTTATTCTCTTTTAAGTCTTGATGCAGTAAAAAAATTTTAAAGATTAAAGTAAAAAAGCGGTAGAAATTAAAATAATACATACAAAGTTTTGTCAAATTGCACTTGTTTATCCCCTTATTTAAAATTTTAATTTTTTTAATATTAAAATTTAAATTTCAAAACACCAAAATTAATTAAATAAATTCGTATAATATAGAAAAATGAAGTTAAGTTTCGTTGATATTGTGTACAATTGGTGTCAATGTACTTATATTAATATTTTATTTGATTGAAAGCCATATATCTTGTATATGGGCATTATTTTTATCAGGTTAATTGTTAATGAAAGTAGCATTGAGAAATTTAAAATTTAGACATATTTTATATATCAATATTAACCCACTCTACATACATGGATGCTTGACTTGATGATGAGCTACCCAACCATGTCAGATATAAATATATATATATATATTGTAATTTCAAAATTTCTTATACTAATAAGATTTATCTTCCATTTTTATAAAGGATCATTACTAAAAAGAATATGAATATTTTATCAAGGATTCCTGAAAATATGATTAACTCACAAGAGAGCATGTTGTTGCTGGTTAGTATATTTTATTTAGAGATAGTTTATAGGTCGGGTTGGGTCAATTTATATAATGTATCTAGATCAATTTTTTAATTTTGGCCCGACTAGATCTAGAAAATGAGTTTATTTTTTTGTCTAAGCCCACCTCAATTTAAGAAAGATAAATTTAAACTCGACTTGATTCGTCCATATTTGATTTTTTTAGTTTTGTTTTTATTTAAAGATATATTTTTTAAAAATATAATACACTAAAAAAAAAGGCTAAAATAAAAATTTTCTAATACATTAAAAATACATTAAAAAATATTTATATTAAAAAAATACTACCATAAATAAAATAAACGTTTTATTATATTAAAAAGCACAAATAAATATAATAAATATTTATTGTATTGGATATAAATTTTAAAATGTTATATTTTGAGTTGAGTTATTTAGTTAGATAAGTTTTTTTTTTAGGTTTTGGGTAATGAGTTTAATTGTTATTCGGTTATTAATTTAATATAAATATATAATAATTATTTAATAAATAATTAATATAATATTTTTTTATAAAATAATATATTCAGATCGAGCCGGGTCGGGGTGAGGTCAAAAAGATCTTGCCCAAGGCTTGACCCATATAGAAAACGGGTCTTAAATTTTACCCAACTTTATTTTTCAGGTTGAATATTTTATCCAAACCTTTTTATTTTTTAAACGGATCTTCAGATCTAGACAAGTGAGTTGACCCATGAGCAGGTCTATGTATATTAATAATTATATCTTGAAAGTTAGATTAATGAATTTTATGATTGGCAGGAAACTGGAAGGACAAAATTTTGGTGGGTATATCAGCAAAATTGGGATATATAGGCCACCAAAATATCAACTGAAACGATTTGCAATCAATCAGGAATAGGGAGCTTGCTATAAAAATATATCTGACTATTTCTTTGTGTTTAGATACATTTTTTTTAATTTCTGAATCATACAAGAAATTTAATTAAATATTATATATTTACCTGAATTATATTCCGAGTTCACATTATTTCATATGAAATTTAATTATTATTATATGATATTTAAATTATATTTTGAGTTTAACAAAGTTTGAATTGAATTTTAAAATCTTTCCTATGAAATTTCTATCTAATAATTTTAAATTTTTCAAAATTTTTTTTATCAAACAAATAAAATGCAGCTAATCATACAAACACTTATATAAAATATTATACATAATTCTAAACGGGAAAGAAAGCAAGAAAATGATGAAAAAAAAACAATTAAACAAGTAAAATAATTCTAAACCAGCAATTCAAGTTAATTTTTGTTGATTGAGTCTTAATTCGATTGGTATCAATATTATTGTTAGTGTAGGAGGACTTGGTTTCGAGTGCACTAAAGCGTATTATCCTCCTATTTAAGGGGTGGGGAGGAGCTATGGATAGTTCTAGGCATTATATCAACGAGAGCAGATATGATAATAACTTATAATGAGGTTAATGTTCAAAACAAGTATGTCAATTTCTTTTATTGAAACGTGTGGCCGAAATTTTTCCATGAACTATATGTAAAGTTATGTATTGTCGGTCAATATTTTTCCTTAAATTAATTTTCTTCTAAATTTTAAAATTTTTATTTTATATTTTAAAATTATTTTTAATAAAATAATTTATATTTAATAATTGTCTATAAAACTTAAAAATTTCGAAATCATATAATAAAAAAAATAAGTTTTGTAGATAATTATTAAAGAATTAATTGATTTGATTTTAATTTGGAAATATTAAATAAAATTTTAAATTTTAGAAGGACATTAAATTAATTAATTTAATTATTTTCAATATTATAGTAACAAATCTATTGACACTATTAAGGGATAAAAAATTCAATAGTTTATTAATTGATGTTAATGTTTTTAAAATTTAAAATTTCAAAATTGAAAAAAAAAGAAATTTAAAACTTTTGGAAATGGGTAAACAAGTACAATATGACAAATATTTAATGTATTATTTTAGTTTCTACCACTTTTTCATTTTAATCCTTAATTTCTTTTACTTGAATCAATACTTAAAAAAAAAAAGAATTTTTTCGGTGATGAAAATGAAAATGACTTAAAAGTTGGGTGACCAAAATGAAAGTATAAATATGATGTGGACATGATTTGGTGTGTACAGTTTAGCCACCGTTAAAGATCTAACGCTTGAGTGACTAAAATAAAAACGTCTTATGTCACACCCCAAATTTTTGAATCTGTACTATGGACGGTTGATTAAGTAGATTTAGTAAGGAACTTGTAAATGAGCCTCTTTAATTAGCAAGATTGGATTGGTTTTATTTACGCACATCCTTTAGCGAACTATTTTTCTATGTTCTGCCATCTTGCGGACTCCCATTCCACGTTTGGCAAGTTCTCGTGTTTGGGCGAGCTCTCCCGTTTGCAAATACGCCAGTGGCGAGTTCAATTGTTGTAACACCCCAAACCCGACCTAGATGTTATGGCCAAATCTGGAAGAGTTGCATTAGTTTGTTTAAAAACTCTTGTTGTAACCAAACTTAGTTGAGCATTTCAAAAACATAAAACTTGCAGAACTCTCACAGACATTTAGAAAAACTTAAGTTCATAACCACCTATTTCAAATGCCAAAATCTATTTCAAATTTGTTTGCTTTGAAAATACTGATTTTGAACAAATCTTTTTCGATTAACGCTAACGTTAGTTAAAAACTATTTATTTATTTATAGAAAAACACTTAAGGGTTTACTTAACTCGTAGCGAAAAAATTTCAGAGTTTTAATTTTGAAAACCCGAATTCAATTTGTTAACCAGCATGATTTTGCAGTTTTATGATCGAAAAATATCAAAATATACGAGCAAAATGAAAACACAACCCAAAAACAAATTATAGTCCTAAAAGTCCAGCAAAGTTACTAATGTAAATCACCATAACTAATTAGTCGTGAAAACAATCCGAGCTCCTGCACGCCATCCGGTCCTAAGTCAGAAGATCACTTGAAACATATTAAATAAACGAGTAAGCTAGAAGCTCAGTGTGTGACTTAACTCGCGTATATAATTTTCTTACTACAAAACGCACAATTGCAAACATCAAAACATAGTTTTATTTTTAGTATTCACATATGCAAAAACCATATCAGAATGTCATATATCTAAAAACATTTGTCAGATCGAAATGTCATATTTTCATAATCATATATCATAACAGAATTCTTAATTTCAGAATCAAAATCTCAAACACATTCTTTTATATAGAATCGAATGTATTTCATAATTAGATATAAATGCAATCATAGATCCTACCCCTATCCGCTACACACCAATTCCGTCCAACCAATCACACCAAATAGGACTACAAGAGTCCATCCATCTAATCACACCGGGTCATGGTGGTATGTCATTCATAATAGCGCAATTGAACTGCCAGACAGATATTGTGGTTTAACCGCCAAAATTGCAGTAAAACTACCGAAAAACACTTCCTTCATCATATCCAAAACCCACCCCAATGCACATGCACAATCATAATAACATACGTACATATCAAATAAATGGTATGGCATGCATACCTAATCATATATATATTTCAGATCATAGCATATCATATTACATAGTCAAATTAGATAGCTTATCAAAATAGATAATAGAATAAGTAAAACACACATGGTTTACAAAATAATCATGCGTAATTCACGTACCTATTTATTGCCAAACATAACACATTTTTTTTATACTTTTGAAACTTATTTAACATTCCTCCTACACTTACTCGTGTTTGTTCACTGAAACTTATGCTTTTTTAGGCCTACATAATTCTTACAGACCCAATTTTTGAGTCCCTTAATCAGGCCTAAAAATTGGCTCCAAAGGCCCACACGGCCCAAAAAACTAGCCCATGTTGTCCACACTGTTTACCCACATGGTTTGCACAATTTTACACAGTCGTGTGGTCCACATAGGCTACCTACACAGTCTGCACGACTTCAGACGGCCGTGTGGTCCACACGGTTTACCAACATGGTCTGCATGATTTCACACGGCTGTGTGGCGCTAGGCAGTTTCGAAGAACAACCCATCTTCACAATTTTATCGAGTTTCTAACGAGTTTTTGGGTCAATTTCACACACTTGATTGTCGATTTAATCGGTTACACAACTGGAACTCCTGAAAACCTACAACTTTTCACCAACTTGTACTAATTAACCAAGAGAAAACCCATCTAAAATCACATCCTTAAACCAAAATTTCAATCCCAAAATCACAATCCAATTACTTCCTTGAAGCAGTGCCCAAAATCGAGCCTCCTTTTCTAGAGGATCGTAATACACAACCCTCTTGCCTAAAACGAAACCAATTAGACATTTAATAAATTATAGAATGAAACTAATATTTTAAAGCTCAATCTTGACAAATAATGTGTTAAATCGAACAATAACAAAAAAATCAATGACAAAACTTAAGCTATTATTGCTTTGTGACTGAAACTAAGAAGCACTGCAACCCCTACGATGAAACCATCAGCAAACATTAATAAAAAGAAGAAGAAAAAGCTTCCAAGAGAAAGAAAAACAAAGAAAATAAAAGAGAGAAAAAAGGAAGGTTACACCAACTAATATGAAAAACAAAATGGAGGGTTGTCGGCGGTTGAATGGAGAAAACTTAGGAATTTTTTTCAATATTTTATTTCCCAACTCACCAGATTGTTTTTTTAAAATAAAAAATTCAAAATCAACTTTCAACAAATAGCAAATCACAAAATATTTCAAATTTGCACACATCGGGAGTTAAACTCAAGACCTAAGATAAGCTGACACTTTCCCACTGAACTAGGAGGCCCATTCTGTCAAAACTTGCACATAAATAAGATTTAAGCCAAAAGATTAGAGATATGGGTTGAGCTAAAAATTAACAAAATTCATGGAATAGAATTCGAACCCAAAACCTCGCACACACAACCCCAAAACCTAACCATTGAACCAAATCAAATAATTTATAAAAATTTTCACAATGTTAACTCAAAAATCAAGATGTAACCACTCTTGGTTTCACTGACCCAATTTTTTCTAACCCAGTCTTTGGGATGCGACAGTTTTTATGGATTTAAATTTTGATTATTAACATGTGGTAAGTGGGACACGTACCAGTTATATGTCAAGCCTTAGGAAAGGAACGTGTCACTATGCATGACACCTAGAGAGTCTTGATGATTATGCTTAATTAGTGGAATTGTGTGTTCATGTAATGTGATTAGGGATCCTGTTTAGAGTGGGATGAGCTTAGTTTTATATAAATAATAGAGGTATAAAAGAGGAAGAACCTATATTTATAGCTTATTTAGAATTTTCCTTCGAGCCAATTACTGCTAAAGAAGCGAGAGAAGGCCCTAGTAAGAAGGGGAAAGAACCTATTGAGTAGATAAAAATTTCCTAAAAATTATGGTGAGTTTCTTCCATTTTCGCTTTTGATAAATAATGAACTAGCCTAAGATTTATATTATCTTTTCAGGTAAAGTAAGTATTATCTTAGAATTGCATGTGGATTCTTGTGTTAACAAACTATAAATATGAAACCTAAATAAATGTGTATGAATAATTGAAAGGGATACCCTTTCCTTGGTGCACAAGCTCAGTATCTGAAAAAGTGAAAATGGGGTAATGGAGGTCTAATAAAGTGTGGTTGTGATGGGAGTAGTAAATAGATAATGTGACATGTATACATTTTGCCTCCTGTAGGGCATTTGATTGCAAACTGAGATTGATAAATGACCCCAACCTTGAGGGAGAACACGTAATTGTTTAAATTAATAAGGAAAATTTGCGAAGGTTCGGATGGGACATTAGCTCTTCAGAGTGTTGAAATGATCTGAAGCTAGCACAAGAAAAGGTGTATAAATGTCTTAAAGAGTACTGCAAGTGAACTATATTGATTTGTAAATTATACTTAGGTGTGAATTGTATTTAGATACGGTTAGTATCCGCTAAGGAGCTATACTTAGTTGCGACGTGCATCTGCATATGAGTGGTTTATTTCTCACAAGGATGGTGATATATTAAAATTGTAGATACTTTTTTATGTTTAATTCCCTCATATTCTAGTTATATCGAGTACTTAATTGTGGAAATTGTGTTTATTTTGATACAGGAATTGCAGATATTAGACTTAGTTGCTAAATTTTGGTTAATTGGTGCATCGAGAAAATTTTGATAAAATAGTGGACTTGTGAAGTCGGCCGATTTGAAAGCTATCAAATTTGAGGATGTAATTAAGAAAGCTTGAATTTATAAAGGAATAAGATAACAATTATGCCAATTTGAATTTGAGCTTCACTGAAACATTAAATGCGACAGATTTGTGTTATTTGGTGGGATTACATTACTATTATTAGGCTTAATTTTTTAGTATATATATGTTAGTCGTGGGAGGAAGAAGGCATCGGTCTTCACTTCTTTTTCTTTTTAGTTTAAATTAGCAATTACTTGTGAATTTTTATTTCACCATGTGCAGCTAAGTTTTTTTTTTTTCCTGATTCAAAGGAGTGAGTTAATTTAACTGTGATATTGTAAGGCTTGTGCTAAACCAGGATTTCTTCTTAAGCCCAAGTAATCTTTATTTCTTATTTTTATTCATATGAATTTTTGATATTGGTTAAATTGATGCCTTAAATCTATATTAAATTTTCTATTGCTATCCATGAGTTTGTGATCCGTAATTGTCATAAATGGTTGATATAAGTAGCAATGAGTTGGCTTATGTATGTGTTGTTGTGGCTTCCTCTGTAATAGCCTGTTTTTCAGTGGTGTCGAAAACATTGGTTTTAGGGCCATCAAATCTGACGAGTAAGTTCATAAATATTATTATTTAATATTTACGAGTCAAACATGATTTTAAAAAGGTAGTGATTTTTGTTATATAAGCGATTTATTAAGTTCAAGTGGTATGACTTTAAGGTCAAGTGGTTTTAGAAAATGAGGTATCGGGACCTCATTTCCATAAGCCAAGCCAAAAATATTTTTATAAATATTTATGAAGTGTCATTAAGGTGGTATTAAAGTTTCGTCTAAAAATTTTAACGTTTCAATAGTTAATTAATTAAAAAGGACTAAATCATAAAAGATGTAAAATTTGATCACTATTTGATTTGAGTGATTAAATGGTTAATTGAATAAAGGAAAATGGACTTAAATAGTAATTACACCATCCAAGGAGTTAGTGGACGTTAGTGGGCTTATAAACTGTTAATGTTTTATTATAATTACAAGTGTAAAAGAGTAAATTATTAATTTTGTATATTATAATCAAAACATGACAAAATTAATTATCATCTTCTTCATTTGAAGTTCATCACTGAAACCCTAAAAGAGAAGGAAGTATATTCGGCCAAACTTTGGCTTGGTGATTAGGTAAGCAAACTTTGCACGTTTTTAGTAATTTTTATGTTTTTGAGATCGTTGCAACTAAATCCAACTAGCCATATCTTTAATTTTGAAACCGTTAAAGATTTTGAATATTTCCATTGATAAAAATTGTGATTTTAGGTGTTAAATGATGAATTTGAGATATTATTTGTTATTTAAAAGTATTTTATTAAGTGATTTTTTATGAATTTTTTGATTAGGGACTAAATTGTTAAAATAGTAAAAATGTAAGGATTTAATGTGAAATTTTTGCATGAATGGGCTGTTTTGGATACCATGATTATTTTTCTAGGCTCAATTTTGGGTAAAAATGGTTAATTTGCATGTTTTGGGGTTAAAGACTAAATTGAATAAAAAAAAACTTTAGGGGCAATTTTGTAAAAATGTAAAAAAGACTAAATTGCATAAAATACATTTTTTACTGCCTAAATTAATAAATTGAATGAAATTATTAATTTAGATCAAGATCGGGTGGAAAATTGAGGAGAATGAGAAATTACTAAAATGCCCCTATATTTTGACATTTCTGCAAAATAGCCAGGCAAGTTCGTATGAACTGTACTATGTATAATGTTGACTAAATTGAATGTTATTATATGATTTTGTTGAAAATTAATCAATATATATATTAATTATACAGTTTATCGAGTAAAGAAACAATGAAAATTCAACGACGTACGACGACAACCGAGCCTCCTTTGAACCTTAGGAATGTATAGGATACAAATGACATGTCATTAAGGTTACCGTGTTTTGGGTGCTGGTCCTGAACGTCCTATCGGTGGCTGAGCTCTGGTATGTGTTGCAGATATTTGACAGCTTGTGTAAGCAGCACTGTGTAGTTACGTTCCGACCAACAACTTGCGTGAGCAGACCCATTTATGGATCGAGAGAGAGCATCTATACAAAGGAAAAGGAAAAAATGGTTTCGGCCATATGTTAGTACATGGTGTATTAGATTCCCGCGTATCTGATATTATTCTAAGTGATTCAACGGGCATACAAAGGGAAGGAACGATAAGTGTTTCGATTGGCAATGTCATAAAAGTATGGAAAAGTATGAGTTGCTGATGATTAAAGTGTGTATAGCCATGTTCATTAAAAGTATGAATACTTTTATGCTATATTCATGAAAGTTATTTTATCATGTGGTGATTTATGCTAAATTATGTATTTATTCACTAACTTGTGAATATCGTTAATGCTATATTTATGTCTTATGTGTTGTGCAAATAAAATGGCAAGTGTTCAATATGAATTAAGATATGTATGCATGAAACTCATTGAAATGGTGATATATGAAAAATGGAACACCCCAAAATTTTGAGAATTTAATTGTGTGAATTTGCAGTAATTAAATTTTTGTATCTGTGGTTTTATGTTCTGCTATGTGTTAAACGTTGGGAGTTTGAGTCTCATAGTTAGAAGTTTTGTTATTTTTAAAACCAACCTCTATCCATGAGTCATATGTTTAAGTGCAATTATGTGTAAATCTATGTCAAGAATGAGCTTGTTGGTTTACTGGTTAAGTATCTATTTGTATTTTTTCTGGTTCTGAGTTTGAATCCTATCGTATGCGTTAGGAGAAATTTTTGCTTTTACGTTAAGGCAAAATTTAAAACATTCTTTTCTTTTCTTCCTTTCCTTTTACGTTCTATTCTTTCCCCTTTTCTTTCCTTTTTCTCTTCTTTTGCTTTTATTTTTTTCATGATATAGTGAGCACAGTGGTTGAATGTTAGACTTGTCATTTCAATCTGGGTACGAGTCGGGTAAATATGTTTCTGTAATGTCGATTATAGTAATTCATTAAGAATTCTAAGAACGACGATGTCGTGTTGTTGATGATATGCATTAATGAATAACTTTGTGTTGTTAAGTGATATTGGTTTCTTATTTTAGGAATAGGTGTTGGGCGTAGCGAATCTCGGCAGGATAATTCGAGTAGTCGCGAGTAATCTTTCGGTAAGCGACGTTTTCGTTAAAGGTTTTGTGTCAAAAATTTTGACATAAGCTTCTATGATTAATTGTTTTCCATTGTTGTTAAATTCGGTTTTTTGAACGATTGGATGGTTGATTTAGGCTTCAGGGACACTCTACGTTCGTTTTACTTTAAAATCTCGTCAGGTGCATACCGAAAACCTTAAATTTTGTGAGTTTTGGTAGCCGAAAAATATGGCTGTCGACGCCATACAGCCTTGTGCCAGGCCATGTGGGTGGCCGTGTAACTCACTGTTCATTGATTTGGAGCCATACGGATGTGTGTCCAGGCCGTGTGTGGCCATGTTAGTGCAAGATTCACATAGGAAAAGGACATGTGCGTGTGTCTAGATCGTGTAACTCACTGTTTTGACTTAAGACCACATGAGTAAGCACACGGGCGTGTACCCAGGCCGTATGAGTCACACAGGCAAGGACATGACCGTGTAACCCTTTGGTTAGGTTTTAAAACCACACAGGCAGAGGACATGGGCGTGTGCCCAGGCTGTGTGAGCCACACGGGCAAGGACATGGGGGTGTGTCTAGGCCGTATGGCTAAAAAAAGGGCCTGAAATTTGTTTTTGAGGCCGTAAATATTGTTTAATACTGATATTGACTTCTCCATTGTATGAATGATTTTAATTTAATTGAACGAGAAATCTTTGATACTCTGTGGCAATCGTATGGATACCATAACTGTATGTGTACTGTGATACTTAATCTGATACTGAACTATGTTATCTACTTGCGAGATAATTTAGAATAATTGAATACATATTATGGATATTTGTAATCTACATTTCCATGGGTTGGGATAAAATGAAGAAGGAAGTAATCCATTCTGAACCAGTGGCTAAGCCACAATGTGTATAATTCTAATTTTGGCACTTCGTCGTATTATGATCCAGCAGCTAAGCTGCATTTCTGTAAAAGTGTCAAATAAACACTTTATGGTGTGTAGGGTTGGTTGGGCACTGAACGCCCTTAATGGTGTGTTGGGATGGCCGAAGATGGTGTGTAGCGGATAGGGGTTAGAAATATCTACATCTGACTCTGATCTATTCTGTATATGAAATTAATCTATCTTGAATCTGAACTAGAAATTACGAAATCGAATTTTTGGGACATTGTTTGGTAAATATGTTTATGTGAACAAACTTCTTTATGCACTGAGTTCACAACTCAATTTATTGTTAGTTGGATTTCAGGTGGTTCTCAGTCTTGAACGGGTCGGCGCCACAGGAGTTCAGTCAAGCTTTATCTTTCGTTTAAATACTACTTTACGAATTTCAGTAAACTATGATAGTATGAATTTTGGAAGATTATATACTTAACTAATCTTTGTAATGAATATTATGTGACGTATGGTTTAGTTTTATTATGTTATATATGTGTGGTATTTAAGTATCAATGAACTAACTCTCTAGACTTGGACTGGACGTCTAGGTCAGGTTTAGGGTGTTACAAAAAACATGATATGTTATGATATGGATGATAAATCCAATTGAATTGTGCTCAAGTATAATGGTTATCCATGTCAAATTCATATGAATCATGTTTAAATGAACTAACATATGTTGTTGATGTGTTTAGGCTTATGCTAAGCTTGTGGATAAGATTGATGTTTATGATTATACTTGTACTATGCATATGTAACGGGTAAGAAAAGGGAACGAAATGGTAAATACGTAATTGGGATGTATTATGATGTTATAAAAAGTTTAATGTGATAAATGATGTATTTATATGTGAACAAATTGCATATGCTATGGATGAATATATCTAGATCAGGGATAAATACACTAAGTCAGAATTGATAATGTCGTTTAGGCTTGTGATAAGCATTGAGTGTGGAATAGGAAGTAACTAAATTGGAAGGTGTATAATCTTATAGAAAAGTTGATGGTTATACATTATGTCCCATAAAATCCTATCACGTTATGAACGATAGATATATGCGACATTAATGAATTTACTTATTTGTAAGTCGATGATCATATAGAATTATGAATTTTGGCATTGGCATAAGTTTATATCTATTCTAATAAGTTTATTATCGAAATGGAATTTTTATGCTTAAAGTTTATACGAGTTTACTAAGCATACATTGCTTACGTTGTTATTTTCCTTTACTTTACGAATTGTCAGAAGCTTAATCGGGTTGGAAGCTAGTCGGAGATTCATCACACTATCCATCGATTTTATCTGTAGATTTTAGTGCTTTGGTAGTGGTTATAATGGCATGTATAGGTGGACTATGTCTAATGTTTAATTGATGAGTTTGGTTTGTATATGTCATTTTGGTTGATGATTATGGCATGAAATATTGCTTTGGATTTGAGATACTTAAGGTACTAATGATAGCTTGTTGGTTGTGGTTAATATGGTTAAATTGGTGTATGTTTTGAAATGACCAAAATTGATATGATTGTTATGTATCAATTATGTTATGTTTTGGCATGAAAACAAGTTTAGTGATAATTGGTTAAATATGCACATGTATAGGTGTTTTGGTTAATGATATAGTCATTTGAGTTGACTTGTAATTATGGTATGTTTTTGAGGATGGAATAGTTGTTATGTTGATACATGTATATGGCATTATGATGGTTGATATTATAGTCTTTCTGGAGCTTAATTGATGGAATTTGAAATAGTCTTCAAAATGTATGTGACAGAATGTTCTTTGATATGGTTGAATGTGGTCATTATGGTTTAGGTAATGTAGTTAACATATATGGCTAATGATGCTAATTGTTAAATGGACAATTTGGTATGCCAAGTGTGATTTTGATACGTGAATCTAGTGGTAAGTTTTGGTATGAACTTAGTTATAAGTTGGTTGAGTTTTGGCTAAACTATGCAAATGTGAACATATATATGATTGTTGTGATTTGAGGTGCCCACTGGGCATATTGGTTGTGTGAATATATATGTTATTGATTTAGCTTGTTAATGCATTATTTGATGCATTTTTGAATGCTTAATTACATGTGGAAAATTGGTTGTAGGTGTGTACATGATTGGGTGAGAAAAATGGCTTGGAAATGACCTATTTTTTGTCCACACGGCCAGGCGACACAGCCGTGTGTCCCTTGTAGCTTACTAAGGGTTGTAAGTCAAGTAGTTTCACGGCTTAGCACACGGCTTGGCACATGGGCATCTGAGGCCATTTCGAAGGGTACACGACTTGGCACACGGGTGTGTGGCTTGACCGTGTGACCTAAGTCAGAGAGTTACATGAGCACAGACACGGGCTGGGACATGGTCGTGTGTCTCAGCTGTGTGAGTCACACGACCGTGTGGCCCTTGCAGTTTGAAAAATTTCATCTTTTTCTTAAAGTTTCTATATGTTTCTGATTTAGTCCCTATTTGTTTCTAATGTGTTTTTAGGGCCTCTAGGACTCGTAAAAGGGACAATGTGCATGTGTTTGAATGGAACATGATGTATTTTATAAATGATTGTAATAAAAAAATTTAAGTTAAAAGTTTTCAGCAATGCTTCGTAACCTTATTCAAGTGACAGATACGGGTTAGGGGTGTTACATTTAGTGGTATCTGAGCTACAGTTTAGTCAGTTCTCAGACTGAACGTAGCATGTATGAGGTATCAAAATACATGCCATTATATAACCTCTGATAGTGTGATATCTCCCAAAGCTGATGAAAATTGTTTCATTTTTATACAGTGATGTTTTCCAACCGAAGTAATTCTGATAATGCTGAAAGCGATACTCAAGTATCTGATTAAAAAGTTGCTTATGATGAGTCGGAGCTCATAAAGGTATGAATAAAATTTTATAATATTATGTTAATAATAAGTACTATGTTTTGTGTATATATATGTGATAGTCAAATTTAGAGGTTCTATGATCTCTACCCCCTCACTCTCAAAGTCTTATACAACAGAATTCACAAGATTTATGTTGATTAAGTTTGTAAAAGAGAAGCTATAGAATTCAATGATTGAATTAGTAATAATGTGGTCAAAGTCAAGAATTGGTTAGCAAATAAAGACGGTTCTAGAAGAGATATCAGATTTTTTTGAAGATCATTCGGGGTACGCAACGTCGCTGTTAAAGAAGATGCTATTTATGGGTAATCGACTTATTCAAGTATGGTATCTAAAGAATAGATTAACCGGAATTTCTTCTGAATTAATTTTTTAGTGAACGAGGTCATGTGGGATTATTGGTGACTTTAGTAGTCAGTGGGATATTGTTAAAATTGTAAAGATATCTGAATGTAGCTGTTATAGTCGAGTATCTTACAGTGATCTCTTCTAGGTATTCTATATGCTCATTTATTCTCAGAGGTATATGTAATAGTTCATCTTCAGATGTGATTCTTATCAAGTAATAAGTATCGAGTAATAAGTAATAAGTAAGTATCGAGTTATCGTCTCCACAGGGATTATATTTGTTCTAAGCCATTTAATTTGTAAAAGTATATTAACAATTCGATAAATAAAAACAATATAATTGTGAAGTGATGAAAAGTTAAGTATATGAAACTAAATGCAATGATCCCTAATGCAATTTATCGTAAGTATGCAAACTATATGAATGAGATAGATTTTAGCAAAATTAACACAATAAGCAACAATTATAACATAAATAAGCTAGGACAATTACTTTAATTAAACTCAAATTATTATCAACATACTTATCAATATTTGGAAAAATATTCCACGGCAATTCGATCTTTCATGAGTTTGGAAACCATGTTAGGTCCTTTTGGAATCCTTTATTTAGTAAATACGCATTTACTGATCCTTATTTACTAAGGGTTTCTTAGTATTCGTGCGAGGTAACATGGACGTGTTAGGTTTGAAACAGTTTAATCACACAAATCTAAAAACTATGCAGATAACAGAGCCTGGTTAGGGTTGTTATGCAACCTGCAATTTAATCAGGTTAGGGTCTAAATTGAGCATGCACATTTCAATTATGCGTCCATTAGCTGTGGTCTGGTTAGGATCACTCAGCTAATTCAGGTGTATTTCAATCACGTATGAATGAAATACAGACTTGATTTTAATTGAAAACATGATTGATTGAGGCACAAACATTATAAGCATGAATCAAATAATTATTATTAAATCAAAGCAATCATCCTAGCTTAAATTAAATTAAGCTATCATTGTTGTAAACAAGAACAAAGAACACATAGAAAACATTCTTGAATTAAATTTAAGTAAGAAAGATTAAACCCAATTCAGAGTGGCTGTCACCCAAGACTCTGACTGATGAGGGCTCCTTCGTTCTTTCACTTTGCTCCTTTGCTGATGGCTCTCCGAGATGGCCGACCAAGGGTTCTTTAAGAGGTTAATTTGCTCAAAATATTTATGCAAAGATGATGATAAGATTGAGGGGAAAGAAAGCTAAGATAATTGAGAGAGGAGAGAATGATGAATGAGTGAGGGATGAGGGATGATTAGAAAAGTGAGAAAGAGGGTCTTATTTATAGGTGAGGCGAGGGAGCTAGTTTGCTAAAAATAGGAGTGTCTATCTTTTTAGAATTACTCCAAGGGTGGCTGGCCATGATTTGTGGAAATGTGGCTGATTTTTGCTTGATTTAAGTGCCACACATTATCAGGATCAGGACTCTGTCAATTGCAAATCTCCGGGTAAATCTCTGATTTCTTCAACTCTTCAAGGGCTTTGTGCAACTAAACCAAAATTTGATTTATGGACATCCTCATGTAGCTGAATTTTGGGTTGACTTGGTCCTCCATTTGGACGATTTTGTAATCAACATAAAGCTCTCAGGCCTATCCAAAAATAGTAGATAATTTAGAGGACCACAGAAAATAATTTAACCACTTTAATTAATCAATTTACTTAATGAATTTAAACCCAGTTTATTAATAAAATATATTAAAATAATTTATTAAATATAAATTTATATTTTATTATTTAATTTAATCATGCTTGGCCCACTTTATAGCTTGAAAATATAATATGCTCAAATTAATATAAAAGACGCCATTTTTTTTCATGAAAACTATATAATAAAACATAAAATCACATTTTAATAATTTCTATGTCCCAATTTCATATTTTCATATATTTCATTAATTTATTAAACAATTACTTGGTTTTAACAACAAATTTAAGTAAAAAGGTGACGAATTATATAGGAAAAATCCTATATATTTTTCAGTTTACACTAATCATAATGTTAGACGGAAATATTGTTAGTCTGGTTGGTTTATGATCGGTATTGCTGTATCTTTCTTTGGCATTCTAATCTATTATGTTCGGTAGAAGATTAAATGATAAGACTCATATGATGTTATTATATTTCTTCTACTGGTTGATGTTTTGAATTATATATTTATACAATTTATATTGTCTCTGTCACAACTGGTTCCAGTGCATATGAGCGATATTCTTCTTCTAGATTTTCTCTGGGGTATCATTAATCTCTTTATCATTCCATATGAGTTGTATTCTTGGAGATTCAGTATAGCTTCACATCTTGGATTTCATTATCTCAAATTTTTTTATCATTCTTATTATTTAATCTATCAAACATGGTTCATTTGTAAAGGATATTCATTGGCCAGAGATAATTACATCTAGTACGGTTATATTTTTTTGGTTCGATCATGGGAGCATAGTGATATAGATCTCAGTTTTTTAGAGGTTGTGTTTCTGCACTGGTTGTTACTAGAATTACATTTGGTTTTTCTCTTTTGTTTCAGAATGCACTATTGATATTGATGTATTGTTCTGTCTATACGGTTGTAATGTCGGTTTTATTGTAGCACTATAGTTTTAATTCATTTGATGGGTGTGGCTCCGATATGGTTCAAAACTTCGATGTTAATAATTGAAATAACTTTATTATATATTCTCTTTCTAGCTTTCGTGAAGGAGTAGACATTGGCAAAAGTGTAGATGATGGAAGATCGAGCTTAAACTTGTATATTGGTTCTCATCCCTCAGGTAATCTCGGTTTATGTCAATGAGTTAAAATGAGATGTTATGTTTCGTTTGAGTTAATGCAGTTTGTTGAAATCTTTGATTGATATTCTGATGGACTTATGATAGATTGTATGTCTGGGTTGTCTTGACAACAAGAAGGGATTATTCTAAAATGTTATTATCCGATAGATAATATCAACTCAGTTGTTTTATTTAGAGCGGGTTATTCATTTGAAAAGTTAATCGAGTTATATGCATTTGAGTTTATCCTCAGGTTCGGGAATAAAGTTTGGGGATTCACGGGTAAATAGACGAACAGTCTAAATGAAGAATTCATATTCTAGAAGACATGATACATAAATATATCTATCAGATCAGCTATAATCAAGGAATATTATTAGGAGTTAAAGTCGTCTTGATAGTTGAAGTTATCGCGCTTGTGTTAAATGATATTGCTTGACGCTTTCCAGGAAAAGGGGAACATATATCAGTTGAAAGTTTTAGATACAAATATGTCAGAAGCATTAGTCAAAGTCTAATAATCTGGGCTTCTCGATTATGTTTCGACAGATGATCACTGGGAATTTCTCTGTAGTTATACTACTAATGATAAGTGATGACAGGAGAACACCATAGCTACTTAGTTAAGTTCAGATATAGTATCAAGTTTTATTTTGAGTTCTGATGCCAGTTCTGAATTGAGATTAGTTATAAATGATTTATCTGTAGATTACCATTAAGAAAATGACAGAAAAACTCGACTTGATGGCTTTTATCATGTGAGAAATTTCGAGGACGAAATTTTCGTAAGGGGGAGAGTTGTAATAGCCAGTTTTTTAGTGGTATCGGAAACAATAGTTTTGGGGCCACCATATTCGACGAGTAAGTTCGTAAATATTAACAAAAATGGTTTTAAAAGGTTTTTGATATAGTGATTTTTGTTATATAAGCGATTTATTAAGTTCAAGTGGTATGACCCTAAGGTTAAGTAGTTTTAAAAAATGAGGTATCGGGACCTCGTTTCTATAAACTGAGCTAAAAATATTTTTATAAATATTTTCAGGGTGTCATTAAG
This sequence comes from Gossypium anomalum, assembly GCA_025698475.1. Taxonomy (NCBI): domain Eukaryota; kingdom Viridiplantae; phylum Streptophyta; class Magnoliopsida; order Malvales; family Malvaceae; genus Gossypium; species Gossypium anomalum. The sequence continues at coordinate 60,728,019 of CM046968.1, read as the reverse complement.
GTGGTATTAAATTTTTGTTGAAAAATTTTAACGTTTCAATAGTTAATTAATTAAAAAGGACTAAATAGTAAAAAATGTAAAATTTGATCACTATTTGATTTGAGTGATTAAACGGTTAATTGAATAAAGGAAAAAAGGGACTTAAATAGTAATTAGACCATCCAAGGAGTTAGTGGACGTTAGTGGGCTTATAAATTGTTAATGTTTGATTATAATTACAAGGGCAAAAGAGTAAATTATTAATTATGTATATTATAATCAAAACATGACAAAATTAATTATCATGTTCTTCATTTGAAGTTCATCACTGAAACCCTAAAAGAGAAGGAAGTATATTCGTCCAAACTTTGGCTTGGTGATTAGGTAAGCAAACTTTGCCTGTTTTTAGTAATTTTTTTATTTTTGAGATCGTTTCAACTAGATCCAACTACCCGATATCTTCGATTTTGAAACCATTAAAGATTTTGAATGTTTCCATTGATGAACTTTGTGATTTTAGGTTTTAAATGATGAATTTGAGATATTAGTTGTTATTTAAAAGTATTTTATTAAATGATTTTTGATGAAGGTTTCGATTAAGGACTAAATTGTTAAAATAGTAAAAATGCAAGGATTTATTATGAAATTATTGCATGAATGGGCTGTTTTGGATACCATGAGTATTTGAATAGGTTCAATTTTGGGTAAAAATGGTTAATTTTCATGTTTTGGGATCTGGGATTAAATTGAATAAAAGTAAAACCTTAGGGGCAATTTTATAAAAATGTAAAAAAGGCTAAATTGCATAAAATACACTTTTTTACGGTCTAAATTAATAAATCTAAAATATTCTTTCTCTTATTTTTTAGTTTTACAGGGCAACATATTTTTGAGTAAGAAGGTTCATTCCTAATGTCAAATTGGTGGCAGAATGATCCTAATTTCTTTCTACATTGATATCTTTCTTTCTTAAGTTGTTTTTGTAATTTTAAATCTTGACAAATTTTGAATCCTTCTTTTTGGGTGAAACTAATTAGTTCACCATATGTAAGTTTTTCATATGGAATAATATCTCTGTAATTTTCTTTTATTTGAATTCTAACTTTGTAACAGCCTAATTTTAGTGGTGTCGGAACAATGATTCGAGATCACTAAATCCGACAAATGAGTAGGAAATATTATTAATTTAGTGAGTATAAGTTAAATGTTAAGTTAGGAAAATTTTTGAAATAATGAATAGTGTACAAAAATATATATATATATATTAAAATAATTAGAATCGAAAACGAGGTATCGAGACCTCAAAAATTTTAAATCGAGCCATAAATATTTTTATAAATATTTATGGAGTGTTAATAAGTTAGTATTAAAGTTTCGTCAAGAAATTTTAAAGTATTGATAGCTAATTAAATAAAAAGGACTAAATTGAAAAAGGTGTAAAAGTTGCTAAAATGATTAAATAGCTTAATTGTCAAATAAGGAAGGACCTAAAGTGAAAATAAGCCCAAAGGAGATATTTTGGGCTGCAATAGCTGAGAAAAATCAGAAAATGGGTGAAATAAGGGCAAAATTAGAAAATTGCCAAAATTAACTAAATAAAAATTGGACTAAATTGGAATATCTAGAATTCTCTTCATTTCTCTTCATATTCATCAGCTGAAAAACAGTCATGGATGAGGGTTCAAGCTGGTTTTCATACTCTAGCTTCATGTAAGTTTAATTCTTGCTTTCTCCTTGAAATTTTTATGTTTTTGGACTTTTACAATTGGGTCCAACTTACTATTTCATTAGTTTTTGATTCCATGGCTAATTTTTGAAGTTTTTATGGATGAGTATTGGAAGAATATGATGAATAAACATAGAATTGAAGTTTTAATTTTGACATATGGTGATTTTATCAAGTAAAATTGATGAAAATTGGTTTAGGACCTAATTGTGAAAGAGTTTGGAATTAAGGTCTAGTGTTAAAGTTCTGGTTTTCAAGGGTTATGAAGTAGTTTAAAATGATGGAATAAAGTATTAAATGAGAAAAATTATCTCAATTGAGGAGTTAATTGAACAAGGATTGAATTGTATGAACTATGAAATTTGGGGCTAAATGGAAATCAATATTTTTCACTAAAACTGTTTTGGGCAGCAGCAGTAGCCTAACTTTGAAAAATCACCAAAAATTGTAGAAATCGAATTATAGGATGAATAAAATATGAAATTAAAGCTTATTGAGTCTAGTTTCTTATAAAAGAAATTATGTAAGCAATGGAATTGTAAATCATGAGCTACAATAACTTTTGTGAGACAAGGTCAGAATGATTTCGGGTTCCCCTGTTCTGAATTTGGAAAATCATCAAAAATTGGATAAAAATAATTATGGGCTTAAATTTATATTTTTAGAATCCTTAATGAGTATATTTTCAATATAAATAAGCGGGAACATCATCCAAATCTCGTACGATGAGATAATTAATTCTTAGTGAAGAAGTGTCGGAACTGTCAGACAGCAGAACAAGGCTAAATTTAAAGAATAAACTGTACTTATTGGCTAAACCAAAAATTGTGAAAATTTTATGGTAATAAGATATGTAAGTCTAGTTTCAGGGAAAATTAGAGGATCTTAATTTCGAGTTCTGTACCTTAAGATATAAATAATTTAGTAACTATGACGCAAATGGACAGTTTTGAATATACATATAAGTAAATAGTGAAATTATTGATAATGTTACTTGTTGCATGTTATATAAATAAAGGATGTGGAATGGAGAGGAGAAGGAGGAAAATATGTATGAATATTCAGCTAGCATGGCTAATTTGCATGTTTTAGGCTCATGGACTAAATTGAATAAAAGTAAAAATTTATGGGCAATTTTGTAAAAATGTCAGAAATGACCAAATTGCATGAAATGAATTATTTTATTATTTAAAATTACAAAATTGAATGAAATTATTAATTTAGCTCAAGATCAGGGAAAAACATGTTTTAAGGATTTTATTGAAAGGTGTTGAAATTATGGAAAATTCTGATATTTTATAGAATTCATGGGTCGTTATCAATTTGTTTGAGAATAACGGCTGGAAATAAGGATTAAATTGCAATAATTTTATTTTATTTTAACCTAAGGATGAAATCGTCATTAATTAAAAGTTTAGGGGTAAAATGGTAATTTTGTTTAGAGTATTAGTTGAATGTATTACAACATGAAATAAATGAAAACGACGATCAATTTTCTTTATAAAGATCCGGATAACTCGAATACGAGACTTGAACGTGAAAAAGAAAAGATATCGGATTAATGAAATTATAAACATGTACAAGTAACGAGGTAAGTTAGTATAGCTTAAATTGTATTTTTAAATGCATGAAATATCGATATAATGAATTCCCTGATTTTATGTTTATGAAGAAATGGCAAGAGAATGATATTTATCATGACATGTAAATAGGTGATTATTTTTGATACGTTGATACAAGGAAATTAATTAAATTGAGACGAGTAATAAATTCAAGTAAAACATATCGAGAAAAATAAGTACGTTAAGGGACAATATGTTTGATTTTAATTGGTTCCAAATATGAACGTTAGATAAAATGAAATATCTGATAAATAAATCGGTAACTCCAGTAATGCTCCATAACTCTATTTCGGTGACGGATTCGGGTTAGGGGCGTTACAAACCTTTTCTTCTAGTAAAGTAGGAAGTCCTGCTAGAAACTTTCCTTTCCAAAATGGTTGTTGGTTATCAGATCTTTGCATAACTCTAGTCATAACGACATCTTTATACAATTTAAAATTGATTAATTTTTTGTATTTTAAATTTGATAATAATTCTGAATTTCTATCTTTAAGATGAGAAGGATCTCCTATAAAGTGTTTAGAGATTTAAAAAATTAAAGTTGCTACAGCATCTTGAATTTCTCTTCCTTGTTCATCCAAAATAATTCTTCCTTGATCCTCTTTTTTTATTGCTTTTAAGATTTCTTCTTGTTGGGTTTTAGTGAGTGCATGGTCCCATTATCCTTTTAATTGACCAGTAAATCCAGCAACTAAAAGATTGGCTATAGCTTGATCACTGATTAATCCATTTTGGTTTTGGGTTTTATAAACATTTGAAACTATTTTCATTTGTTGCAATAAACTAAGAATATTGTATTTAGACATTCCGTCTATATTCCATTCATAAACTGTATTAGCATTGTATTTAAACTGTTTGGTTCTTTCCAAGCCATGTTGTTAATTTGTTGTTCATCTAACTGGTCAGAGTCAGATTGGGAGGATTGGTGTAATGAATTTACTGAATGTTGGGCTTGCATTGGGGTATCAGGTGCAATTAATTTAGACTTGTAACTTTCCAAAGTATCAAGTCTATTTTGGATTTCTGTTAAGAAATAATTTTGGGATTTTTGGAAAGGTCTTGAAATATCATAAGGTGTAAATATTGGTTATTTAGAACTTTTTTCTGTTACCTCTTTTACTGGTTCTTTCCTAATCGGTTGACTTTCTACCAAATTCTCAATATAATCTAATTATTTTCCTATTGTACGAAGACTAATATTTGTATAGTTGTTTTGTTCTACTATCATTTTAATATCTTTTGATGAGATTTGTTCCCCTGCATCAGGAGCTCTCATTCTTAAAGTATTTACTTTTATTCCAGTATTTTTGTAAAGATATTGAACCTCCATTAAAGGGGGATGTTGAGATTCAACTTCTCCTTTATTAGTCTGCCATCTAGTATTATATTTTATTGTATTAACAGATTCTGAATAATATTCTTCAAACCATTCAAAGAATTTTATAAGAATTTTATGGGTATTCATAAATTCATAATATTCTTGAAGAATGCTTTCTTTTTTTATCATTTTAATTTTAAAGTAATCTTCTCTTTTTTTCTTATTTTTGTTGGAATAGAAGTGTTTTCTACACCATTCCTTATTTATCTCAATTTTTTTTTCTAAAATAAATATTTTTGAATTTTGTCCTTATCTTGCATTATTAGTCATTGATGAATATGTTGGTGACATATTAGGTGAATTTTGGGGACTCTCTTCCTGTCTGGCATAGATAGGTTGAGCTATATTTAAGGAATTATCTATTCCTTGTAAATTGGTTCTAAATGTTGTTGGGATAGAAGAGACAGAGGCTCTAGCTGTCGTAAAATCTGCCGTTTGTGTTTCTAGATTTGACTCTTCTTCTAAATTTAACCTCCTAAAAGCTGTGTTGGTACTTCTTATTTCGAAGGAATGTCTTGGAGGCATTCTTCATGGCATGTTGACTATTAATTCAACTGTGCCATCTTGGTGTTGAGAAATTTCACTTAATGAAGTGTTTCTTATTGGAGTTGGTGCCACAGGGTCTGTAATACCCTCAAGTTTCCACCTATCAGGAAGGTTTATTTCATGCCATTGTATTGTTCTTGGGATTGTGGTATGAGATCTTGAAGTATCTGTTTCTATTAAGAGGGTTTCTCCTTTTGAGATTTGAAGTAAAGCCTTGGTATTAACTACAGAATACATTGCTTTGAAGTGGAGTTTATAGACTAAAGTTAGTACTTCCGAACCAGGAAGCATTTTGTAGTTATGGGTATGTATTTGGAGGGTCAAAGATTGTAAAATATTTTTGTCAGTTAAAGAAACCATAAAATTTAGATAACAATTAAAATGTATTGGGCCAGTACATAGGCTTGTTTCTATAGTTCCTAATAATGAGTTATTAAACATGATGTGTCTTTGGTCTCTTAAGATAATTAAAATTGAGGTATTTTTAGTGGCTTCAACACTAAGAGGTTTGATGCCAACTTGGACTAGTCCAAAATAGACATATTTGTACTTTTGTTCTTTGAGTTTATTAATGATGACTTTATCTAATAATTGGATTGTTTCATATTCTTTTTAAATAGGTAAACTCTTTTCTTTTGTTTTTATAACGTAACTGAAAAAAGCATTTAAATTTTTAAAAGTTGTTTTCTTGTAAACTTTAACTTTTTGGAACTCTTGGAAGATCCAATTATCAAATCTTTGAGGAGTATTTTCATAATGTTCTTCTTGTTCATTAACAGTGTTGTTTGAGGTTTGGTCGGACTCTTGGGATTGATTGGAAACAAAGCTTGTAGAAGAATTGGTTCTTCTAAGGTAGGGAAAAATTATTTATTTTCTTATTTCCTACAAGGGGGTTCTACTATCAGGATTTCTAGATTATTATAGTTGCCTACAGGGATACTTTGTCCTTAACACACATAACCCATGGCTAACTGGACTGTGTATCAATACTTAGCAAAATAATAATACATTAATAAAGACAGTTAAACTAAAACTCAAAAATATAGAAAACAAATTGAATATTTTCAAAATTTAGAAATATCTACTCCTCCTTGGCTCTGATACCAGGTTGTCTTCATTAATCGTATTCTAGTATTAATTTAGATCAAGGCTGGGTGAAAAATCGAGGAGAATGAAAAATTACCGAATTGCCCCTGTACTTTGACATTTTTGTAAAATAGCCAGGTAAGTTTGTATGAACTGTACTATGTATAATGTTGACTAAATTGAATGTTATTATATGATTTTTTTGAAAATTAATCAATATATATGTTAATTATACAATTTTTCGAGTAAAGAAACGATGAAAATTCAATGACGTATGATGACTACCAAGCCCCGTTTGAACCCTAGGAATATGTAGGATACAAATGACATGTAATTAGGATTTTCGTGTTTTGGGTGTTGGTCCTGAACGTCCTGTCGGTGGCTGAGTTTCGGCATGTGTTGCATATACTTGACAGCTTGTGTGAGCAGCACCGTGTAGCTATGTTCCGACCGACAACTTGTGTGAGCAGACTAATTTATGGCTTGAGAGAGAGCATCTATGTAAAGGAAAAGGAAAGAAATGGTTTCGACCATATGTTAGTTGTAACATCCCTAACCCGTATCCGTCACCAGAACAGGGTTACGGAGCATTACCAAAGTTTACAGAATAAGTATAGATATTTAACATCATTTACTATTTGTGTCGGATACTAATCATATTGTCCTTTGAAAGGTCCTTCGAGGCCCAATATAAACATTAGAATCAAATCGAAACTTAATCAGGATCTTAGAAAATTTTTGATGAAATTTCAAAAATTTTCCTAGATGCAGGGATCACACGCTCATGTGGCCAAGGGACACGCCGTGTGACCCTATGACACACCCATACATCAAGTCGTGTCCTGCCCCATGTAACTCTCTGACTTGCACCACACGGCCAAGTCACACACCCGTGTGCTAGGCCGTGACACACGCCCGTGTCTCTGTCCGTCTGCTCAATTTTGAGTATTCTGTTTCTAAAATTTAAGATGCAGGGGACATACGACCAGACCACACGCCTATATGCTAAGCCGTGTGTCACACACGGTCAAGACACATGCCTGTGTGTCTACCCATGTGAACAAAATAAAGCCATTTCCTAGCTTTATTTTTCACCCCTTTTATCCTTGCACCTACACCAACACTTATACACAATTTATCACATTCACCAACCACATTTTCATACCAAAATTTAAGTCTTATACATGTCAATTTATACTCATATTTGTCTAGATACCATGTTCGCATTTGTGCATATTGTATCAAATATGCTAATTTAATTCATTCATACATATCTCATTGTGATTTCTATTAATCAATCATTTTCAAACATATACCATGATATAGTCTTTTATACATAAACACCAAATCATGTTCATAACTAGCCATTCCAATAGCTAGTCATTAACAAATATTTACATGCCATTCCTTGACCAATTTAACCTATACATGCCATTATAACCACAATTGTTTTACCTTGTATATCAAATTGAGTCGATGGATAGTGTGAGTGATCTTCGTCGAGCTTCCAATCCAACGAGCTTCCGATCTACTATAGGATAGGGAAAAATAAAACAGAGTAAACATATAATGCTTAGTAAGTCCGTATAGCTAGGTAATTAACTTACCAACTATCCATATTAAAGATAATCATGTAAATCACAATCAACCATTCGATCCCAAGTGCTAACACATATTCTCATAACTCTTGCTAGTAAATTATTTCATATAAACATTAAGAAACACATATATGAGTTCAACAATATTTGGATTCTTATACACATATGTTTTCCATATCATGTATTCATAAAACATATATACAAATTATTTTCATATTTTTCGGGTACATTCTATAATACACTCGATATGTACAATGCTATTCTCATAGATGAATGTATTCATCAAACAAATTTCCATGTTCATATATCATAATTTCATATTTCCATATTTCATAAAACATCATTTTCATGTACTTCATGCAGATACATGTAAAAACCCATTTCTTTTCATGTCAGGATTTTGCCTGTTGAATTATTGAAAATATCGATAGATACTCAAGTAATACACACATAGTGTACAAATCAGTTAATTCGTCAATTCATATTCAGGAGTACCCATTTGGGCACTTAATCAAGAAACACACTCTCGAGCCACATATCATATAACAGGATTACCATTCCAGGCTAAATCCTTTTTGTAACATATGATCTGAAGAGCTCAATTAGGATTACCAGTCTTGTAACATATGCTCTAGAGAGATTATATCATGATTACCCATTCGGGCTAACTCCTATCTGTAATGAGGTCAATAGGATTACTCGTTCGAACTAAATCTCACCAACAACAAATGCAGGACCTCATTTATTTCGGGAAATCACATATCCACCGAATTTTAATTTATTCAAATGAAATTGGACATTTATCAGGAAATTGTTGGGTATGTGATCAATCTCATATATTTATGCATTTATGTAATTCAAATGTCCACATTCAACTCAACCATAAAAATAGCATTCCTATCATTTATCACTTATTGGGTATTATCATTTGTTTCAGGCACTTTCATTTATCGGGCTTTAACAAATATGTGATCATTTGACATATTTATGGCATTTATACAATTTACATACACAACATTCAATTCAAACATATAAACATATACAATTTAGTTATACAAACTTACCTCAATAAATGTTCATGTACATAAAGTCTACTAATATGACATTTTCTCCTTTCCTCGTTCTAACTCCATATTCAGTTTATCTGGATCTATACGAGTAAATTTAACATCAATTTAATGTAATTCATACTCAATTTAGTCCAATTTACACTTTATGCAAAATTATCATTTTGCCCTTAAACTTTTAATAAATGACGATTTCGTCCCTAGACTCGAAAAGTAAAATTCATGAAATTTAATCCTTGTTTCGAGCCTAACCAAATTTTTCATGTAATATTTAAATCCCATATATTTCATAAAAATTAGAATTTTCCATGGATTTCTCATTTTTACAATTTAGTCCCTAAATCAAGTTTTCATCAAAATTCACTTTGTAAAAGTTGTTTATCTATCAACAACCTTTCATTTTCTACGATAAATTTCATAATTTCAGCATATTCATCCATGGTAAAAATTATATACTTTGTTATCTTTTCAAATTGATCCCCAAAATAAATAGAGTAAGTTACCCCGATCCCAAAAATATAAAAATTACTAAAAACGGGGCTAGAATACTTACCTAATTTGACCAAGAAAGCTTGCTTTCTCTTTCTTAGGGTTTCCATGAAAAATATTTGGGGAAGATGATAAATGATGATATTTTCATCTTTTATTATTTATCACATTTATTTTTTATTCTTCCAATTTTGTCCTTTTCTTTAATTTTATTTTCCATGGATGAATTATCATCCTTAATGACTAAGCATTTTTAATGGTCTAATTTCCATATAAGGACCTCCAATTTAAATTTCTATAGCTATTTAATCCCTTTAGCTATTAGAACTCAACTTTTACACCTTGTGCAATTTGGTCCTTTTCAATTTAAGCATGTAATCAATAAAATTTCTTTACGAAATTTTCACACAACATTATTATCATATTATAGACCATAAAATAATATTAAAATAAATTTTTTTGAAACAGGATTTGTGGTCTCGAAACCACTATTTCGATTTCTCTAAAAATGGCTTGTTACATTAGTACACAATGTGTAAGATTCCCGCGTTCCAATATTATTCTAAGCGGTTCAACGGGCATACGAAGGGAAGGAATGGTAAGTGTTCTGATTGGGATTGTCGTGAAAGTATGGAAAGGTATGAGTTGTTGATGATTAAAGTGTGTATGGCCATGTTCATGAAAAGTATGAATGCTTATATGCTATATTCGTGAAAGTTATTTTATCATGTGGTCATTTATGTTAAATTATCTATTTATTCACTAACTTGTGAATATGGTTAATGCTATATTTATGTCTTATGTGTTGTACAAATGAAATGGTAAGTGTTCAATATGAATTAAGATATGTATGCATGAAACTCATTGAAATGGTGATATATGAAAAACATGATATGTTATGAGATAGATGATAAATCCAATTGAATTTTGCTCAAGTATAATGGTTATCCATGTCAAATTCATATGAATCATGTTTAAACATATGTTGTTGATGTGCTTAGGCTTATGCCAAGCTTGTGGATATGATTGATGTTTATGATTATGCTTGTACTATGCATATGTAACGGGTAAGAAAATGGAACAATACGGTAAGTACGTAATTGGGATGTATTATGATGTTATAAAAAGTTTAATGTGATAAATGATGTATTTATATGTGAACAAATTGCGTATGCTATAGATGAATATATCTAGATCAGGGATAAATATACTAAGTCAGAATTGATAATGTCGTTTAGTCTTATGACAAGCATTAAGTACGGAATGGAAAGTAACTAAATTGAAAGGTGTATAATCTTATAGAAAGGTTGATGGTTATACATTATGTCCCATAAAATCCTATCATATTATGAATGATAAATACATACGACAATAATGAGTTTACTTATTTCTGAGTTGATGATCATATAGAATTATGAATTTTGGCATTGGCATAAGTTTATATCTATTCTAATAAGTTTATTATCGAAATGGAATTTTTATGCTTAAAGTTTATATGAGCTTATTAAGCATACATTGCTCATGTAGTTTTTTTCCTTTACTGTAGAGATTATCGTCAGCTCGATCAGGTTAGAAGCTAGTCAGAGATTCATCACACTATCCATCACTTTTATCAGTAGATTTTAATGCTTTGGTAGTGGTTATAATGGCATGTATAGGTGGACTATGTCTAATGTTTAATTGATGAGTTTGGTATGTATATGTAATTTTTGTTGATGATTATGGCATGAGCCTTGGATTTGAGATACTTAAGGCACTAATGTGATAAATTCGTATTTTCAATACATTTATTTTTTGCTAATTATCGAATAAGATGCTACTAAACTTGAGTTTTTCTTATCAGGAATGAAATTGGTGTACCAAAACTTAAATTCATACAAAAAGGGGCTAAATTAGAAAAAAAAGCAAAGAAAAGGGCTAGATTGAAAGGTTGGAGATTTAAAGTTGGTTGGATAAATATTGAAGGGTTAAAGATTAAAAAAATGGCTAGATAAAGATCAAATTATTTTTGATATTGATAAAATTCTGTAATTAGTTTAAATTTGATCTTTAGTTTAAATTTGATTTTTAAATTTTGATTTATTTAGTGATAATGTTGAGGAAAAATCTAGCTAAATTTTAGCATTAGAAGTAGGTATAAATACCTGGTGGCTATTACCATTGGGCAGACTTGGCCTTGAATAGAAAAAAAATTCCTTTCTTTCATTTCAATTTCTGCCTTAATAAGCATTTGGCATTCTACCAATTTTTTCCCAATTTCAATAATTTGGTTAATTTACCTTCCAAGCCCTTTCCTATTTCCACTTTTCCACAATTTCCATTAAAATCCACTTCCATACACCATCTAGCATGATTTATTTCATGATTAACTAATCCCCTTTAGCCTTGGCCTGGTAAATGCTCCAACAAAACAATCGTGAGATATGAACCCGCTGTAAAACCTCTTAATGCAATATTCACTATCTCTCCGGTATATGGGATAGGTCAAATTCGTCCGTTAATGTTGTTTCAACTTCGACTCAAAAAGTGCACGTTGGGTTGGAGTTGTTTGGCATACAGTTTGGAAGCCGAGTCGGTTGTACTGTATTCAAATTCTCGCGAACAAATTGACGTGTCCAAGTGGGAAATGGCTAGTTTGACTCCATCAAGGGAAAAAGTGATCGGATCTAAACGACCCACACGGTTGATGCCGTTGATTCGAGTTGAGCTTTTTAGATCGCAAGACTATTGAAATCTTGAATTATGAACACGTGTATCGCGGTTAGAAATTTGGCTAGGGTCGGTTTGCAGGTTGTACAGAGACTGGCTACACAAAGAAAAGTTGGCAGTCGGGACGTTCTTGGTCGCTATAACCTGCTTATCGCTTGGAAGGGAAAATCTATTTTTGAAGGATCTGTTCAAGTTCAGAGTATACCAAGGCTAAGGCTAAACTTTAATATATTTTATTTACCAATTTACTTTATTTCGCTTAATTTATTTTAAAATTAGGATTCTTTTATTTTTAATTTATTTTATACATTTTTTATATCATTATCTTTATAAAAAAATCCCTTTTTTAATTTTTAGCATTGCTACGCACAGGTCGTGGGCACGACTGTTGCCGCGACAATAATTTTTGTCTAGAAACGGCGCAATTAGATCACTAGTCCCTATGGATTCGACTCTTCTGCTCTATATTTATATTTAGTGTTATTTTGTCGTAGGAATTTGTATTTGGTGGTTTCAACACCCATCAAATTTTGACGTCGTTGCCGAGGATTGGTAAAAATTTCTAATTTTTTTTGTTTTCTTTATGAGCAGGCCAGAACAAGGACTCTAGAATTTGTAAAGGAAATAGAAAACTTATCCTGATCACTTTGAAGAGAAGCTGTTTGGTGCGGTAAATGACCACATCCCGACTTCGAAATAGGATCTTATACCTAAAATATTTTCTGATTCAAAAATTGAGACGAAATGGCAGATCAAACTATATGCCAACTTGCAGTTGCACAAGATGAACAACAACCACTATGCATAACTTATCTGGCGGGTGAAACATCTTTCAAGTTAAAGTTGGGATTAATTCATTTATTGCCTACTTTTTGCGGTTTGAAAAACGAGAACCCCCACACTCATCTGAAGGAATTCCACATGGTCTGTTTAAACATAAAACTAGGAGTAACTGAGGATCAAATTAAACTTCGAGATTTTCCCTTTTCATTAGTCGACTTTGTTAGTGAATGGCTATTTTATTTATCTCTATGATCTATTAATACATGGGCTGATATGTCTCGGTTGTTTCTTAATAGGTTTTTTCCAGCAACTCGAGTAGCTGAATTAAGGAAAAGCATAGTCAGAATACAACAAAAAAAAGTAGAGTCACTCTATGAATATTGTGAGTGATGCAAGAAGTTGTGCAAAAGTTGCCACAACATGACCTATTTGAATAATCGCTCTTATAATATTTCTATGAGGGGTTACTCTTTTTGGAAACGAAGATGATTGATGCCGCTAGTGGAGGGCACTTGTGAACATGACTCCTCAAATAGCTAGGGAATTAATTTTGATTATGGCTACAAATTCTCAACAGTATCGACCATCTATAGAATCTACGAGAAGGGTTCATGAGCTAAGTGCTCCTTCCTTAGTAGATAAGATTGACTAGCTTACTAATGTGGTTAAAATATGATTGCAGGAAAGACAAACCCAACTTAGTTGTGTGGGATTTGTGTCAAGCCTGATCATTCTACAGCACAAGTAGATGCTGTTGGGAACTTCTTAGGGACACTTGAAAGGCGTTGTGATCCATATTTGAACATGTACAATGTAGGGTGAAAGGACCACCCAAATATAAACTATGGATCGAACTGTAACAGCCCGATTTTGGGCCTAGTCGGAACAGTGGTTTTGGGACCACTATTCCCAGGCCAGAGAAAATTATTTTAGTATTATTTTATGTGTTATAATATAATTTTATAAGTGCCTGTAAATTTTGGTAAGTTAATTTTAGCGATTTCTAGTCCAATTTCGAAAAAGGGCTAAATTGCGTAAAAGGTAAAAGTTTTATTTTGATGCCTAAAGGTATTAAAGTGCTTTGTATCTTGAATTGGGGGTCTTTAAAGTGAAATTAGGCCATTGAATGTGTGATGGCTGGGCAAGGGAGACAAATTGGTCAAAAAAGCCAAAAATTGTGGCTTTTAGGTGACTAGTTTGACTAAAAATAGAATAAAATAAAGAAAAGAAAGATATCATCTTTTCTTCACCTTCTCTCCACCAATTTTCCAGCAAAGAAATGGGTTTTGAAAGCTTTAAATTTTCAGCAACTTTGAGCCTTAGCAAGTAAGTGATTTTAATGTCTTTCTTGATGATTTTTACATTTTTGGAACCCCTAAAGCATGAGCTTTCATATGAGGGGTCTAGTTTGCAAAATGATGAAGAGTTTAGGGTTTTGCCATGAGAGAAAATGTGTTGTTTGCTGTGTTTTTATGGAAGATTATGAGTCCTAGTTGTCTAATAAACAACTTTTGTGAAAGAAATTGCATGAAAACACTTTAAAAAGGGCTAGTTTGCTATGTTGTAAGATAAGGTGTAAATGTTTGAAATAGTTGATTTTGTAAGTTGCCATAGTTATGAAAATGGTTTATCTAGTCTTAAGGAGTAAATAAATATGATAAAAATCATTTTACAAACCTAGGGGTAATTTGGTAATTTTGGCAAAATATGGGGGCAAAAATTGTAAAAATTGCCCAAGTGTGTCAATGGACTAATTTGATTAGTAAATTGTTTTAATAAGTTGAATGTGATGTTTTAGATGATGAAAATCAAGATTTGGACCTAGAACGGAAAGAAATCAATTTATGGACGATTATGTCTTTTTGACCTTTGTGGTATCGAGGTAAGTTCGTATGTAAACAATAACATGCTATACATGCATTTTAAATGTTATCATTACATGAATTGTACAAATATTAATGTGTATGTGATTAATAGAATTATGATAAGACAAAGCCTTGATAGGCGAGGAAAAATCCCGTTTGAGCCTTGGGAATAAAATAGGATACGAGTGACATGTCACTAGGAATTGTGAGTCTAGATGACTAGCTCGAGAGTGAGCATTGAAATGTCATGAGATATGAGGTAGCTTTAGCTACAATTGAGGCACTTATGTGCTAATATTTTGCGAGTATCCAATTAGTATTCCAAGTGTTCAACGGGTAATCCGAATAAAGAGTTGATGATGGTCCCAATGAGGTAAGTCATTGGTGAGTATGCACTTGAGTTATGTTACGAGTTGTGCAGGTACGTACACTAAGCCTATGAGAATGTCTTGGTATGTGAAAGATCTATGATGCATAAACATGTGTTCTTACCATGATGGATAAAATGATGTTGTATTAATTTTGTGAACAATGATCATGAATGTGTAACTTAGCCTTGACAGATTTGGGTTACTGCAGTAGTGTAAATTTGAAAATACACTAAAAATAGTGAAAAATGATTTAGAGGCTTAATAAAATATGGAATTAAATATTAATGAGTCTAGTTTCTTATAAAATAAACCGTGTAAGCAAAAGAATTCCCTATAATGAGATATTTGAAGTTGCGTGGGATAGAGTCAGAATGACTTCGAGATCCCTGTTCTAATTTTAGAAAATCATTATAAATTGTATAAAAATGGTTATGAGTTATAATTTATATTATTAGAATACTAAATGAGTCTAGTTTCAATAGAAATAGACGAGAACATTATTTGAGTCTTGTGCTATGAGATAATTGAACTTTAGTGTAGAAGGGTTAAAACTGTCAGACAGTGAATCAAGAGTAAATTTGAGGAATAAACTGTACTCATTGGCTAAGCTAAAAATTCTGAAAATTTTATGGTAGAAAGTTAAATGAGTCTAGTGTCAGGAAAAATTAATGGAAATTAATTTGGAGTTTCGTAGCTCCTGATATAAATAATTTAGTGACTATTATGCAGGAAGATAGCTTGTCGTGAACTTGAGAATATGTTGTAAACATTGATAAAACATGTTAATGTGTTGCTTATTGTTTTCATATGAACTTACTAAGCGAAAGCTTACCCCCTTTCTTTCCCATGTTTTCTAAGGTTGCCAAGTTAGCTCGGGTTGGTGGCCGTTAGAGATATTATCACATCGTCGAGTTAATGCTATCGGCGTATGTAAATCCCAGTGTTTCGAGTCTATGGCATATATAGGGTTTTAATGTTGAGTATGTGATATTATGATTTAGCCAAAGGTGTTGGCTTATATTGATAAAGTGTTGTAGCCATGTGAATTGGCCTATGTTGGCTAATGTTGTTGTGGGCCTAAATGTTCATTCATATATATGTATGTTGTTATCTTTTACGATGTGGCTTACAGCATGTATGCCTAGAGATTAAGATGAGAATTCATTGATGAGTTAGTACCTTATGCATGACTAAGTGATTGGTAAATAGTTAATAATGCCTCATAAATGGTTTGTGGATATGATTATGCATGCTTAGTGATGAACATGAGGTTTGATGACATGTTAATAGCTATAGCATTAATGTGGTAAAGATGAAAGTAAAACCTATGATAATGGTTGCATGTGAAATTGCCATGGTCATGACATGTTAGGAATGTTTAATTGCCTAATTTCGTTATGTTGTATGCTATTGTATAAGTATGCGAGCATTGGTTGTGAGGGTGACAAAGTGGCTTGGAAAATAGCCTTGTATTTGTCCACACGGGTAGACACACGAGCGTGTGTCTAGGCCGTGTGTGACACACGGTCTACCCCCATGGGCGTGTTGTCTAGCCGTGTGTCCCCTGTACCTAGGTTTTTCAAGTCAGTATGTATGGTAGTAGTACACTGGCAAGAGACACGGCCATGTGTCTCAGCTGTGTGAAGGACACGGTCATAGGACATGGGCGTGTGCCTTG
The DNA here is from genome assembly GCA_025698475.1 of Gossypium anomalum. Classification (NCBI taxonomy): domain Eukaryota; kingdom Viridiplantae; phylum Streptophyta; class Magnoliopsida; order Malvales; family Malvaceae; genus Gossypium; species Gossypium anomalum. Next base: position 60,711,122 of record CM046968.1, on the reverse strand, counting down.
GCCGTGTGGTTTTGGCAGAATGTCCAGGTTTTCGGACACGGGTTCGGGACACGGGCATGTCCCTAGCACACGGGCGTGTACTCTATACCTATACGAGCGTGTGGAGCTTTGATGCAAAAGATTTTCTAAGTTTTTCATGAGTTCTTGGTTGGGTCCCGAACCACCTCGAATGTATGTTTGGGCCTCGTAAGCCCGCATAAGGGATAGATTGCATGTGAAAAGAAAATTTTTTAATTGTTTGAGATTCCATGGCCCTGTTTAGTATAGAAGTGTTAGTAAAAGTCAGGTAGCACCTCGAACCCCATCTTAGCTTCGGATGTGAGCGAGGGGTGTTACATTTCGAACCCTCGATACAATCAATCATATCAACCAAGACCACCTACGTCTCAACAATATCAACCTTCAAAGTCATCTCTTGAAACTATAGTAGAGAGGTTAGCCGTTAGCACCGAAAAGTTCCAACAAAATTTTGAAGCACACTTCTAAGAAATTGATCAACAAATAAGTAAGCTAGCACTTAGTTAGCCATTTGAAGAATTAAGGAAAATTACAATTTCAAACCGAGCTAAACCCACATCAAAATGCAAGTGTTATAACTGTAAAAGATGGAACAGAGTCAGAACTAGTACTTAGCACGAGTCGTGACCACGATGCTGAACAGGAATAACAAAAAGCTGAACCAACAGCTGCTACGAAGCAGACACCACAAAACCCATTTGTTGTACCTCCCTCATTCCCTAGAAGCCTTGCCCAATGTAAAAAGGAATGAGAAGAAAGAGAAACCCTTAAGATATTTCAAAAGCTAGAAATTAATATTCCCTTACTTGATGCAATTAAATAAGTTTCACGCTATGTAAAATTCTTGAAAGAACTGTTCACCGACAAAAAGAAACTCCAAGGAAATGAATTATTGAATGTGAGAGAAAACATTTCTGCAATATTACAAAGGAAAATCTTGCCTAAGTGTAAGGACCAATGTATGTTTTCTATATCCTACAAAATAGGTAATATTGGCATAAAGAAAGCCATGTGTGATTTGGGACCATCTATTAACGTAATGCCTTTATCTATTCGTTAATTGCTAAACAGGGGTGATTATTCAATTGACAGATAGGTCATGAGTATATCCAGAAGGGGTGTTGGAAGATTTCCTCGTTAAGGCAAATTATCTATGTTTTCTTGCAAACTTTTACATCATCGATATGGAGGACGATTACTCAAAAAATGCTTTCGATATTCTACTCGGGAGACCATTCTTAAGCACCGCACATACAAAAATTGATGTACGAAGTGGAACCTTCACTATGGAATTCAACAGTGAGGTGGTAAAGTTTAATGTTTATGAAACAATGAGCCAACCTAGTACAATGTCGAATATTTCTAGTATTGATATTAGTGAACCACTAAGGAAATTTCATTTTGAATATCATGAAGAGGACGTGTTATAAACGGTGCTTTGCAGGAGTTTAGACCTCGAAACAATGGATAAATTGGAAGAGTTAATGACGTTTAGAGAATCGATTTGTGAAATTGTTATTCTATTGGAGACTCCATAATTTCCTAGAAGCCAATGTAAATACTTTGAAGATTCTTCGTCTAACACTAAATTGTTGCCTTCTATTTTTTAAGCCCCAGAAATAGAGCTTAACCATTGCTGAAACACTTGAAGTATGTATACTTGGGTAATGGGAATACTTTACTGGTGATATTTTTCAGTAAACTTTCGAGACTAGAAGAGGAGAATTTAATTTGAGTCTTTGGAGACTACAAAGGGGCAATCGGGTGGACAATCACCGACATAAAACGGGTAAGTCCCTCAACTTGTATCACATAATTCCAATAGAAGAAAATACGAGCCCAAAGAGAGAAGCCTAAAGACGCCTTAATCCACCAATGATAGAGGTCGTGAAAAAGGAAGTTCAAAAGTTACTAGACATCAGGATGATCTATCTAATTTTCGATAGTAACTTAGTTAGCCCGATTCATGTGGTACCTAAGAAAACCAGTATGACTGTAATAAAAAATGCAGCAGGTGATTTAGTTCCCACTCAAGTTCAAACAAGTGGAGAGTCTGTATAGATTATAGGAAGTTGAACTCTTAAACTCAAAAAGACTACTTTCCATTTCCTTTTATTGATCAAATGTTAGAACGTTTAGTGGAAAAACTGACTACTGTTGTTTTGATGGTTATTCAGGTTTTCTGCAAATTTCAGTGGCACCAGAGGACCAAGAAAAAACAATGTTTACATTTCCTTTTGGCACGTTCGCCTATAGAAGGATGCTGTTTGGACTTTGTAATGCTTTAGCCACATTTTAGAGTTTTGTGGTAAGTATTTTTTCCAACTATGTTGAGAAAATAATTGAGGTATTTACGGAAGATTTCACAGTATATGGTAATTCTTTTGATCAATGTTTGTAATCCTCATTAAAATTTTGAAAAGATGCCTAGAATTTAATCTAATTCTAAATTATGAAAAGTAATATTTTATGGTAAATAAAGGATTGATTTTAGGACATATTGTTTGTGCCGAAGGGATCGTGGTCGATAAGGCCAAAAATGATGTTATCAACTCACTTCCATACCACACGACTGTGAGGGAAATTTTCTCTTTTCTTGGTCATGCAGGTTTTTATAGGCGTCTTATAAAAGACTTTTTGAAGATTTTGCGACTACTCTACAATCTCTTGTAAAGAGATAAAATGTTCGAATTTGATCAAGCATGCAAAGACGCATTCGACACTCTTAAGAAAAAGCTTGTTTCAGCTCTTATAGTACAACCACCAAATTGGGATTATCCTTTTAAGCTTATGTGCGATGCAAGCAACCAAAGTGTAGGAGCTTTCATTGGGCAAAAAATTGGGAAGGAACCCCACGTCATATCTTATGCCTCTAAAACATTAGATGTTGCCCAAAGTAATTACTCGACTACTGAAAAAGAATTATTAGCCATTGTCTTTTCTTTGGAAAAATTTAGACCATTTTATTAGGCACTAAAGTTATTTTTTTTCTGACCATGCAGCGTTGAAATATTTGATTAGGAAAAGGGAGGTGAAACCTGGGCTAATTTGATGGATTCTATTGTTACAAGACTTCAATCTCAAGATTAAAGACAAGAAAGGGTGCGAGAACTTGGTAGCTAATCATTTGAGCCAAATATCCCTTCCAAAAGACGATGCTCCTCTTAAAGACAACTTCCCATATGAAAATCTTCTACCAGCTCAGGCAGTTTACCCATGATTTGTAGATATGGTAAATTATCTCGCTACAGGTATTGTTTCTTCCAACTTATCACATTCTGAAAAGATTAGAAGAGACTCAAGATATTATATTTGGGGCAACACATACTTTTGGAATCGTTGTTCTGATCAAGTAACCTGATGATGTGTCACAAAGACCGAGGTACTTGAATGTGGATTCTTTTTTCCACATATCTTTTGTGATGCTTACTTATTTTGTAAGACTTGAGAGAGATGCCAAAAAGTGGGTAATTTAAGCTAAAAGAATGAGATGCGCCTAACTCCTATACATGTGTGCAAAATTTTTGATGTATGGGACATCAATTTCATAGGACCGTTTGTTTCATCATTTAATAATGTTTACATTATTCTCGCTGTAGATTACGTGTCTAAATGGATAGAAGCTAAAGCTACTCGTCATGCCGATGCTAAAACTGTAGTGAATTTTCTAACAAATTTTATCTTTTCCAAGTTTGGCACACCGAGAGCATTAGTCAGTGATTGAGGAACTCATTTCTGCTACAAGGTAATTGATACACTATTGAAAAAGTATGGGGTAACACATGTGGCCATGGCTTATCAGCCATAGACAAATAGTCAAGTGAAAGTTTCGAACCACGAAATAAAGTCAATTTTGGAGAAGACCGTGAACCCAAATCGGAAAGACTGGAGCCTACATTTAAATGATTAATAAGTGATAAAATTCACATATTTTAATCCTGTTCTTAATTCATTTTTGGATGATTATTTATGCAAATTGGTGAATTTTATGCTCCTAATCCTTTAAAACATGTTTCTATACTTAGGAGAGTATTTGGGCCTTTCTACACGGGTTAGATACACGGCCATGTGAGAGATCATGTCGATTTCGCAACTTGCATCCAAACATGCAGAAAAAACACAAATTTTAGGCTTTCTAGGCATTCTAAAGTCTATAAATACCAAATGGAAGAAGAGAAGAGGGGAGCATTAGAGAATATTGAAGAAAACAACTCGAAGAGCACTATTGGAGCTAACTTTGAAGTAGATTTCCTTCAAGATTGAAGACCTCCTTTTAATTTCTTTTGAAATTTTTATGAGTTCCTTTATTTCCTGTGGTTATTCTGTCTTTAAAATGCTTTTATTCATAATTATGAACTAATTCCCTAGATACCTAAGGAAGAAGAACCCTATGATTAATTCTATTTTTTGATTTCTATTTTATGTGATAAATACTTGATTCTTGTTCTCAGTTATGTGTGTTTATCTTTTGTTTTAATATTTTTGAGATATTAATTCATGTTTTATGTGCTTAAATCAGAGGAGGAAAAGTCTCTGTTTAAGAGTAGATCTAGCATAATTGAGTGGAGTTGCATGAAAGCCTAAAAATAGGATGATATAAATCTACCAGATTAGAGTCAAATCTAATAAGTGAATCGATAGATCGAGTTAATGTGACGATAGGGGTTTTATTAGTCAACCTAGAGTCAGTTGCTTTTACTCTCGAAAGAGATGTTAGCATAAATTAGGGATTTCTACGGATCAAGATACCAAGTGAATAATTTATTTAATTCAGATTCATAATGATAGATAAAGTCTAGGTGGAATCTTTCCTGAGTATTTTTTCTCTTATTAGTTATTATTCAATTATTTTCCTGATTTATTCTCTGTTGAGTTCTTTAGTTAAATTAATTTAGTAATCTTATTTTAAATCAATCACTCCAAATTGTCGATTAAATAATAGGAAAATGGTAATTACTTGTATTTTTAGTCCTCATGGATACGATATCTCTACTGACCGTAGCTATACTATTTATCGATAGGTGCACTTGCCTTTGTCTTATTTTTAGTTAGTCTTGGGATACATCAAGTTTTGGTGCCATTACTAGGGACTGAAATATTAGGAAAATTTTATTTTTTTAATTTAGCCATTTGTATTTTTATTTTATTTTTATAATTTTGTTTTAATTTAATTTTTACATTTTAATTTTTCTTTTATTAGCTTCTGGCAGGTTCTTTTGGTTTATGACTAGAGGAAACCTTCTGGGACCATTGCCTTTTGATATTGAGATTGAAAGTACTGGCCACAGAAATCTTAGAGAGGTTAGAGAAGTAAGGCAGAGTCATTGGAATATAGTAGACGAACAAGAGGACAACAATATTATTGAGGAGATGGGTAGTAATTAGAATATTCAACTACCTCCTGTAGATCCTGTTCCTCGTACTATGTACGATTATTCCAAGACCACTCTGATTGGGGCTGAATTGGGTACTGTGAGACCTACCATTGCTGCAAACAATTTCGAGCTGAAGCCGAACACTATTTAGATGGGACAAAAGTATGTTCAGTTCAATGGTCTGCAAGATGAAGACCCCAATAATCATTTGGCTAAGAGATTTGCGACACTTTCAAGATTAATGGCGCCATTGATAACACCATTTGCTTATGATTTTTCCAATTCTCATTAAGGAATAAGGCAAAACAATGATTAAATTCTTTACCATGTGGTTCTATCACTACATGGGATTCGATGACTGAGAAGTTTCTCCTGAAGTACTTCCCACTAGCTAAAACAACTAAGTTTAGGAATGACATTTCTTCCTTTGCCCAGGTCGATTTAGTGACATTATATGATGCATGGGAGAGATAAAAGGATTTATTGAGAAGGTGCCCTCATCATGGGTTACCTCTATGGTTGCAAGTTCAAACCTTCTACAATGGTTTGAATCCTTTGACTAAGCAATTATTTGATGTAGCAGCTGGTGGAACACTGAATAATAAAACACCTGAGGCAACCTATGAGTTTATAGAGGAGACGGCATTGAATAATTATCAGTGGCAAGTCATGAGGACGAAGTCGATGGAAGGAGTTCGTGTTTTTAATTTAGATGCCATTACCATGTTATCAAACTAAGTAGAAGTACTAAATAAGAAAATTGATGGTTTATAGTTTTCTATGCAGGTGAATTCGGTGATACAACGCGATACAAATGGAGGTGGAATGATTAATTCAAATGTTTACCCTTCCGGCCTAGCACAAAAATTGAGGAAGTAAATTATATGGGTAATAATTCTAGACCTCAAAATAACCTTTATAGTAATAACTATAATATAGGTTGGAGGAACCATTCCAATCTTTCTTGGGGTGGTCAAGGAAATCAAAGAACACAACCCCCTCCGGGCTTTCAACAACCTTATCAGCAAGAGACGAAGCCGAACTTAGAAGAGATGTTGGCAAAATTTATCTCGGTGTTAGAAACTCATTTTCAAAACAATGAGGTAGTACTAAAGAAGCAACAAGCATCAAATCAAGGACTTGAAAATAAAATAGGACAGCTTGCTAAATTAGTTTTGAAAAGACCACAAGGTAGCTTACCTAGCAATACTGAAACTATCCCAAAGGAGCAGCTTCACGCATTTACTGTTCGAGACGTGGAAGGGTTAGTTGAACTTGAACTGAAACCAAGGCAAGAAGACGTGGTGAACAATGATGAGGTTGAAGAAGATAAGAAAGAACAAAAGTCAGTTGTCAGAGAATACAAACCTCGAGTTTCATATCCAAACGCGTTGAAGAGAGACAACGCGAATGAACAAATGGTAAATTTCTTAAGCTCTTAAAAAATTACACATTAACTTAGTGTTTGTTGAAGCTCTTTTGTAGATGCCAAATTACGACAAATTCTTAAAGGAGTTGTTAACAAACAAGAGGAAGTTAGATGACTCGTTGACTGTGGAGCTCAATGCAGTTTGCTCGGCCATTCTCCAAAATAAACTACCTAACAAACTTAAAGATTTTGGGAGTTTTACTATTCCTTGTCTCATTGGTAGTTTAAATATTGAAAATGCTTTGGTTGATTTAGGGGCTAGTATTAATGTCATGCCTTATAAATTGTTTAAACAACTTAGTCTTTGGAAACCCAAACACACTAGGATCAGTATTCAGTTAGCAGATAGAGCTATTAGATATCTTAGGGGTATTATCGAGGAGGTACTCGTAAAAATTGATAGATTCATATTCCCTGTTGACTTTGTTGTTTTACACATAGATAAGGATAGTGAGGTGCCTATGATCTTAGATCGACCCTTTTTAGCCACTACTAGAACTATTATTTATGTTGGCACGGGTTAACTTGTGCTCAGTGTTCGTGACGAAAAGATTACTCTCCTAGCACGTTGTGACAACCCATTTTCAATGAAATTGGAACAGTGGTTTCAGGACCACAAATCTGAGCCAGAAAGAAAATTTATTTTAATATTATAGCATAGTATACATTATGATAGGAATGGCATGTGAAAATTCGAATAAGAAAATTTTATCGATTATGTGCTTAATTATGGAAAGGACCAAATTCATAGAATGCAAAAGTTGAATTCTAGTAGCTAGAAGGATCAAATAGCTATGAAATTCAAAACTTGAGGTCCTTATATGGTAATTAGACCATTAAAGAAAAGTTAGTAGATTTTTTGATGAATCATCCATGGAAAATTAGAATAAGGCAAGGACTAAATTGAAAAGTGGAAAAATTAATGGATGATAAATAATTAAATAGAAATATTATCATTTTATATCATCTTCATCCCCAAAATATACATGGAAACCCTATGAGAGAGAAATGAAACTAATCAAGCTTAATTAGGTATGTTTTCTTGTCCCGTTTTTAGTAATTTTTATATTTTTGAAATCGAAATAGCTTAATTTAATTATTTTGGGGATTAATTTGAAAAGTTATCAAAGTGAAATTTTCTTTCCATGGATGAATATGCAGAAATTTTGAAATTTATGGTAGAAAATGAAAGGTTGTTGATAGATAAACAACTTTTACAAAGAGAATTTTCATGAAATTGTGATTTAGGGACTAAAATGAAAAAAATTGTAAAATCCATGGAAAAATTCTAATTTTTAAGAAATTCATGGGCTGTTATTAAGACATGTAAAAATCGGTTAGGCTTAGAATAATAATTAAATTGCATGAATTTCATTTTCCGAGCCTAGGGGCGAAATTTTCATTTATGCAAAGTATAGGGGCAAAATGGTAATTTTTCCTAAGATGTAAATTGAATCCAATAGAATATGAAATGTGATAAATTGATGATTAAATTCATTTATATAGATTTAGACAACTCAAATTCGAAGCTAGATCGAGGAAAAGAAAGAGTTTCGGATTAGTAGATTTTCATTTACAAACAAGTGTTGAGGTAAGTTCGTGTAACCAGATTGTGTTTATTTTCATGTTTGAAATGAATGTTTAATGTGATTGTATGAATTATATAAATGTTATAAATAAATGAAATAATCATATATTCAATCAAGTTCGGAAAATGTTAAGTTCCATTTGAATAATGAAATTCGATGGATATATGTGATTTCTCGTATTGAATGTGGTCCTGCTTAAGTTGCGGATAGAATATGGCTCGGATGAGTGATGGTTGCTAAACTAACTAAAAATTCGACTAAGGCAAGCGCACCTATTGAACAGTAGTATAGTTATGGTGAGACCAGAAATATCGTATTCACAAGGACTAAAAGTACTAGTAATTACTATCTTTTTATTATCTAGCCTAAGAATTAAGAGATGTTTTAAACTAAGACTAATTATCTAATTGACTAAGATTACGACAGAGATAAAATTTGGAAAATACTGTTGGAAAACTGATGGAGAAGACAATACCCAAGGAAGAATCCACCTAGACTTTACTTATTACTTTTGAATTAGACGATTTATTCACTTGACTTAATCCGTAGAAATCCCTAATTTATGTTAATATCTCTCTCGAGACTAGAAACAACTGACTCTAGGTTTATTAATTAAAATCACTTTCTAATTAAAACCCCTATTGTCGCATTAACTCGATCTACGGACTCCCTTATTAGATTTGACTCTAATCCGGCAAATTTATGTCGTCCTATCTCTAGGATTGCATGCAACTCTGGTTAATTATGGAAGATCTTCTCTTAAACAGGGACTTTTGCTCCACTGAATAAGCACATCAAAACCTGAATTAATATCCTGGAATATTAAAGCAAGGATTAAAACTCACAATTAAGAATAAGAACAATTATTTATCATATAATTCAAATCGTAATAAGGTCCGTCTTAGGTTTCATCCCCCTTAGGTATTTAGGGAGTTTAGTTCATAATAATGGAAAACATCTCAAAAATCGGGAAAACAACAAAACATAAAGAAACCCAAAGAGCTTCTAAGGAAATTGAATGGAGATCTTCAGTCTTGAAGTCGATCCTGCTTCCGAGCTGATTATAATGGCTGTCCTTGAGTATTTTCTGCCTTCTACTCTGCGTGTCTCCCTTTGATCCTCTTCTAGGGTGTTTAAATAGACTTTGGAATGCCCAAAATAGCCCAAAATTAGCCTTTTTTGAATTGAATTATACTTGGGTTCGACAGGGACACGGTCGTGTGCCATGCCCGTGTGAGGGTGCTTAGGCTGTGTGAAATTCTAACTTGGTTTAATGTTGAGACGGCCATGACACACGGGCGTGTGGCTTTCCTGTGTGTCACACACGGGCGTGTGGATTACTCGTGTGGAAGTGCCTAGGCCATGTGATACACTAAATTAGGCCCATTTTGTCCATTTTTGGCCCGTTTCTTACTCTTTTTGCCTTCTTATGCTCACCTAAGTATAAAACATGAATTTAAATGATTAGAAGCATCAAATTCACTAAAGCTTGTGAGAAATCATCCAAAAATATGCCAAGCATGAGATAAAAATATGTATATATTATGGTTTATCAAATATCCCCACACTTAAGCATTTGCTTGTCCTCAAGCAAAATCCTCAACTCACGATTAAAAGTAATTCTTCTTAACTCATAATTCTCATCATAATGTTACGAAATAATCCACAAATAATCATACATTGAGAATTCAAGTAAAAGAACATCAAAGTTTCAAACATTCCAAGTTGAGCATTTTAATCATAAAATCATAGGTATCCCCCTTTATCTAAGTAATTATCTTTAATTCCAAATCGACAAGGGTTGACATCTTCACTAAAGAGTCACTCAAATCACTCAAAGTTTTTATGGTTCAATGATTAAGCACTCAGTAGTCAAGCATGAAAAGTTATTACCATAGGCTTGCATGAAAATCAAATCTCCACCACTATAAATGAAATGATACACAAATCAAAAGGTCTTTAACAGGATTGTAATGGGGCTTGGGTTAAAGGTGTGGATAAAGGCTGAAAAAGAAGGTTAGAATCGAGATCGAATCAATAAATTACCTAATTGGAAAAATAAACTAACACTAAATAATTACATTAATCGAAACATGAGCTTCTTCTTAGAAAATGGAATTAAATACTTAAGCTCAAAAAAAGAACTAATAATAATCAACATATATGTATATATATATTTCTTTTTTTTTAAGTGAACGATTAATGGGAGAGAATTATACAACTAAAATGAAAAAAAATAGTTAGGCAATTAACCAAATCAAATCTCGACAAAAAGGGAATCAATAAAATAGGAAAAATTCTCAACGAATCAAAAAGTATGATATAGGGGTTAAAATTTAGGGTAAATTAAGAAATGGTTTGTTAAGCTCAAAGGAGTTCACTAAGGGTTAATAACGAAGGTAGGCTTTTTGTGGGGTAAGTGGTTTAAAACCTAGGTGCCTTTATCATCTCAGTATATCAAATCAAAGTTGTGGTCTTGACATGTATAATCGAAGCAAGTTCTAGAATAACAATTCAATATTGATACACTCATAAACAATAATAAAGTGAGCAAGAAAAAATGTATGCTCTAAAGGCTCAAAATCTCACAAAAATTATGGGTATTTGATGTCAATCCTATAAATTTGAAACTTCTAGATAATACCTCAATTCAGGGAAACAACCTAACAATTTTAATTCTCAAAAGTCAACTTATCATGCTTGATTCTCTATTGTCCTAAAGTTTAAATAATCAATGCACAATTACCTATGTTTTAATCCAAAACATATTAATAAAAATTATAAATCAATCAAAATTCATTCTAATAGTAATATGAGAAAATTATTTGAGAACAAAATATAATTCGAGGATTTTCTGATAATCATATAAATAACCTCCCCACACTTAAGATGTACATTGTCCTCAATGTACAAAGATAGATAATAACAATATAAGCATAATATCATAAGAGAGGGAGAGAAGGGAAACTGCCCTGAATGTTTGGATGAAATCCTTGGAATAGCGAAAGCTCGAATTGTAGATAAGGTCAATGAAAGACATGATTCTGAGTTACTAATAAGAAAATAAACACAACTGTGGAAAAGAATTAAGGAGGTACTCGATAATAACTATAAAGATAAACATAGTTCAAAATATAAAACATAGGTCTTCAAAAATAAATAAAAGACAAAATAAAATTAAAATGAAAATAAAAATAAAAATAAATAAATAGACTCAAAGGTCCTCATTATCGGATGTCTCATGAGTCGGCGATGCCGAATGAGAGATGTGAAGGTGGTGGCAAATCTGTCGAAGAGTGGCATCGATGCTGTCGAACCGCTCAAAACACTGCTACTTAAAGCGAGTGAGTCGCTCAAATATATCTGTCAAAGTGGCAGCGTGGGTGGTGACTCTGTGATGGTGGTGGAGGTGGGTCCTCATGAAGGGGAGGGACATCATCAGTAATGTCCTCTACATCATCCTGAGCATCAGAATGGACGAGTTTATACTGAGCGGGGTCGAATCCATGGCGTCGCTCTATCATCCTCATATGGATCATACTAGATATTCCTTGAGAAGACATCTGGCCTACTAGTGTGAGTGTCGATGACAACTCTGGAGTGTTGAAGAGGCCGAAGTGTCAAACGAGGCGAGTCACGTAGGGGCCAAGGCAGATGGGGCCCCTCCTACGGCGGTCCGTCTGATGGCGAAAGGTAAGCGCTATGAAGTATGCCAAATCAAATACATGACCCGTCATCATGCTCCATAAGAAGTAAGCATCAGTGGTGTTAACGATGCTTATGCTCTTTCTCCTCCCAGTCAAAGTGTGAGCCAAGATGGCATGGATGTAGCGTAGTGTTGGAGGAAGAGAAGTTGCCTTTGAGCGACTTGTGTCATAGGGCACAATACTAGCCGTAAGGTCAGTCCAACAGCAGGAGTGTGAGTAGTGTATGTGATGGTGAAGCTGTAAAATATTCTCAAAAGCCATAAACTCTTTCGTGTAGAGTCCCAAAGTAGCTTCAAACTCTGGTACACTCATGTGTCTTACGAGTCCACCAAGTCTAAAAATAATGGTACCGGCCTCATCATGGGTATTCATCACATGCTGTAGATGGAAAGTAGTGCAAAACTCCAAGGTAAGCTCCGAATAGGTAAGCTCCGAATAGGTGGTCTCGATAATCGCAAAGAACCTATCGCAAGGGGCAGTGGTGAGATGGAATCGAACAATGTGAGCAAGTTGGACCTGCTCTAGAATGGCCCAATCAATACAACGACCCACCCCTAATAGTCGTACTCCAAGAAGCTAAAACAAGTCGTCCTGCGGGCCTGACGAGAATCGAAGCAGAGGGTGACGAGCTTCGGTCGAGGCGCTCGAAGAGGTTGCGCCAGGACCCTTCCGCTTTTTTGAAGCGGGGACGATAATTTTCTTGCCTCGTGTGTTTGTCATGGTGTTCCTGAAAATAACAGAAGTAAAAAACAGTACCAAATATTCAACCACAAGTCAAAGGAAAAAATAAGAATCTAAATAGTAAAAATAAAACTATAGTCCTAAAAAGAATATGCCCTAACACTAATCATAGCAAAGACCAGAATAATAGAAAAATATATAAGAACATAACAATAGCACTAAGGAATAAAAATTAAGAAAAAGATCATGGAAAACATTTAACTAATCAAAGACAGATGGATGCACATAAAGGAAAATATAAATACTAAAAATAATAAAATAGGAGAAAACAAAGATAAAAAATGAAAGAATCAGAAAATGAACAAAAAAACAAAACAAAGTTATAAAAATAATAATCATAATGATAACAAATATAATGAATAATAACAGTAATAATTATGAAGACTAATAAAAAATAAATAAATAAAGAAAAATTTTCTATAATTAAAATGGAATAACAATTAAGAAATAAAGAAATAAATAAGTAAAACTAAAATAAAATAAATGTGAGGCTAAAAGAGAAAACCACGGGCAGTGATTGGAGGTGCGAACGACGGTGGAACAAGGGTGGAGGTCGTGCGACGAGGAGGCCATGGTGGGGAGGGGAGCGGTTGGTGGTTGTGTGCGCAAGGGAGAAAAGGAAGAAGGAGAAAGAGGAGAAGGGAAAAACGGAGAGAATGGGGAAGGACGAAAGAGAAAGGGAAGGGAAAGGGAGAAGGGGGGTCGACCAGTGGTGAGTGATGGTGGCCGGAGTAGTGGGAAAGGGGAGTTATGACAGCTAGGGCTTAGGGGGGAAATTTGAGAAGAAGAAAACAAAAAATGTTAGGGTTGGGCGGTTTAAAAGGGACATGGTCGTGTGAGGCCCGTGTTGGGCCACACGGTTGTGTCACACACTTGTGTGGATCGAGTGTTGCGAAAATTTAATGACCATTCGTCACACGGTCGTGTCGCACGGTCGTGTGCTACGTTGTTCGCTTCTACCACGCCCGTGTGGTCTCCCACACGCCTGTGTGTACTGGCCGTGTCGCACGGCCGTGTGGATTGAGTTTATGGCCATGTGGCTTGATACTTGGGGATTTTTAGCCTTATTTCCACACGGCCTAGGACATACCAGTGTGGGTCACTGTACCTGTATTAACAAATGAAAAATAGATAAAATAAATGGGTTATTAGTGTTAGTGCTCGGGTTGCCTCCCGAGAAGCACTTATTTAGAGTCTAAGTTCGACTTACCTCAATTTCCTATGGTCACAGTGGTTTGAGGAGTTGAAACTCCTCCTCCTTGCTATCAATTCTACCAAAATAAGGTTTGAGTCGAGTATTATTTACCTTGAAAGTTCCGAATTCATTATGTGCTACCTCGACTGTACCATGTGGGAAGCTATTCAGTACCGTGAAAGGAGTTGCTCTGTCTGTATTGGACTTTGAAGTGATGATATGAGGGTCGGCGTCATCCAACAGTACCTTGTCCCCAACCTTAAATTGATTTGTTTCAATCTTAAGTTCATTATGACGCTACTTTGGTTCATTGTGTATTCTCGATTTCTCCTTAACCTATGTTCGCCATTCATCTAGTTCCTCTATCTATAGTGTCCATTCATCATGGATGATTCCATTATTGGTACTAGAATGCGGGTCGTATACATTTTTCTGAAGTGTTTCCTGTAAAAAAGGTTGAACCACATGATTAGTCTCATTAATAGGTTTTATAGAATCATGTTCATGACTTGCTGTCTTGACTGAATCACGAGCTTGGAGGGTGATCTTATCTTCTCTTACACTGAGTGTGAGTTCACCTATACCAATATCAATGATAGTTCTAGCAGTTGTTAAAAAGGGGCGTCCTAAAATTAATGGGACATCACTATCCTCTTCCATGTCTAGAACAACAAAATCAATTGAGAATATGAATTTATCAATTTTTACGAGCACATCTTCTACAATACCCCCAGGAAATCTAATAGTTTTATCTGCTAATTGAATGTTCATCTAGTTTGTTTGGGTTTCCCAAGACTTAGCTGTTTAAATATTTTATAGGGCATAACATTAATGCTTGACCCTAAGTCAGCCAAAGCATTGTTAACATTTAAACTACCAATTAAGTAAGGAATCGCAAAACTCCCTGGATCTTTCAACTTGTTGGGTAGCTTATTCTATAGAATGGCTAAGCAAACTGCGTTTAATTCCACATGTGACGCATCATCTAACTTTCATTTATTAGCTAAGAGCTCCTTTAAAAATTTCACTGCGTTTGGCATCTGTGAAAGAGCTTCAATAAACGGTAAGTTCATATGTAATTTTTTTAATAATTTAAGGAATTTACCGAATTGTTCGTCGTGTGGTCTTTCCTTGTCGCATTGGGGAATGACACACGAGGTTTATACTCTTTGCTTACATCAACCTTACCGTTATCTACCATATTGTTTTGGCCTTGTTTCGGTTCATCTTCAAATAACCATTCATCATTGTGCACAGTAATGGTATGAAGTTGCTCCCTTTTGTCAGTTTTAGTGTTACTTGGTAGGCCACTTTGTGGTCGTTTAGAGATCAACTTAGCAAGCTATCCTATTTGAATTTTGAGCCCTTGAATCGACACTTGCTAATTTTAAGCGCTATTTCAGTATTCTAAAATCGAGTTTCTAACACCGAGATGAATTTTGTAAGCATCTCTTCAAGGTTCAGTTTCTTCTCTTGTTGGTAAGGTGGTTGTTGAAAACCTGGAGGATGTTGCGGCCTTTGATTTCCTTGACCACCCCACAATAAATTGGGATGGTTCTTCCAACCTACATTATAGGTGTTACTATACGGGTTATTTTGAGGTCTAAAATTATTACCCATATAGTGGACTTGTTCCTCCTCGGTGCCAAAGTTGAAAGATGGATAATCTGTGTTGTGCACTCCTCCTCCATTTGAATCACACCTCATTACTGGATGTACCTGAGTAGAGCCATACAAACCATCAATCTTTTTATTTAAAAGTTTTACCTGGTTAAATAGCATAGTGACTGCGTCGAGGTTGAAAACACCAGCTGCTTTTGTCGGCTTCGTTCTCATGACTTCCCACTGATAGTTATTTAGTGACATCTCTTCAATAAATTCGTAAGCCTCTTCAAGTGTTTTATTGTTTAAAGTTCCACCGGTGGATACATCTGTAACACCCTAAACCAGGCTTAGACGTTATGGCTGAATCTGGCGTGTCACATAGAAGTGTTTTTCAAAAATTAATCTTTTCGGTAAAAATCTGTTAGTGAATTCAAAACCTCTTTGTTAGAACTCGACTCATTCTAAAATCTGTTATTCATTTTAAGTTGTCAACACCTTTAAAAACATTGTTTATAGCGGAAGCATTTCATAAGTTTATGAAAACGTAGTGTTTTAAAAATAGTTATTGTTTTGGAAAATCGCGTTCTACTTTTAACAGATAGAAAACGTAATAAACAAAAAATCCCAAACTAAAAACCAGAAATTAAAAGAGGCCTTATTACAACCCAGAGCAAAATATAAGTACTTATAAGTAGATAACTTAAAAGAAAGTTGGAAACAATAGCAGTTGTGTGGCCATCTCCGAGTCCCTCGCAGCACTGATCCACCTAATGCTAGGGATTACCTGCACAGTTAATAAATGGGGTGAGTTTATGAAAACTCAGTGTGTAATCCCCTCCTAAATTAAAACAGTTAGTAAACAGACAAAATTCATAATCAGTCTGGGCCGGAGCCCATTACAGTAACAGAACAATGCGTGTGGGCCTAAGCCCAGTACAATTTCACTTGGGTCTCAGCCCTCATCAGAATCAATTGGGCCTAGCCCATTCTCAATATCAGTAATAGTTGGGTGTAGCCCATATCAGTAACAGTTGGGTCTAGCCCATATTAGAAACAGTTCCATATGTATAATGTGAGATACATGCTAACCCATCCCATCCAACCCTGTACTTGCCTCCGTCCAACTCTGCACTACCTGCGCGGCACTAACCAAAATCGCAACAAAGCTGCCTGTAAATAGAAGGACCAAGAGCCATAGACAGAATGGTTATAGACCATAATTAGGATGGCACAAGGCTATCGGTAACTGTAATAAGTTTGGCACATAGCCATCAGCGATGGTAATATAATCGGCACACAACCACGGGTAAATATGATCGACATAGAGCTAACAATAAATATGATAGGCACATAGCCAAAGGTAAATACGATTGGCACAAAGCCATAATCAAGATGGCACAGAGCCATAATCAGATTACGCGGCTTTAAGCCGTTCATCGGTCCACAGTCATCTCGTGTGACCCATGTGACCCTATCAGAACTTGCTCCGTATCAATGTCTCAACCCCATGCAATATGTCGTGTATGTCATGCTCAATTATGTATGCAAAATGGCCATGCTCAGTAACATTCATTTAAACATATATTAAAAGCATATCAATCATACAACTACAGTCAAGTTAGTTAAAATACAGTCATACGATTATAGTCAAATCAGTCAAATTCACTGTCTAAGTCGGTCATCTACACATATTTTGCCCTACAGGGGTATTTCGGTAATTTTACACTATAAGGGTATTTTGGTAATTTTACACTACAAGGGTGTTTTGGTAATTTTACACTACAAGGGTATTTCGGTAATTGTACACTATAAGGGTATTTCGATAATTTTACACTATAAGGGTGTTTCGGTAATTTTACACTACAAGGGTATTTCGATAATTTACACTACAAGGGTATTTCGATAATTTTACACTACAAGGGTATTTTGGTAATTATACACTACAAGGGTATTTCAGTAATTTTACACTACAAGGGTATTTCGATAATTTCACAAATCAGGGGGTATTTCGGTAATTTTACAATCCGAGATCTTAACGACCCAACAAAAGGTCTATTGTCGCCTCGGGCGACTTAAACAACCTAAACAGACATAACGGTGCAAATGGGCCTAAGGCCCATTACTCGGCCTAAGTGGGCCCATACCCTCATGTGGCCCATTTAGCCTAGAAACAACCCGAGTCATGTACGCGACATGACAACCCGCTTAACAGTGAACTTTACCCACGCGGGCCTACGGGCCTATTGGGCCTATTCGGCCCATTATGGCTTAAGCCCATGAATTTGTTCATGGCGGCCTCTTTCGCGGTACACCCACGTTTCGTGGGCTCGGTTCACCACACATGCGATCGCACACTCGTGTGGCATCATAAGCCATGTTTTTGGCTTTTCGGCATTTTGCCGATTTACAGTCATAGCAGAGTGAACATCACGCACATTTTCGGCTTTTCAGCCGATTATCAAACAAGGAATCCGATTGCACACCTGTGATGGAGTTGTAGCCGAAAAGCCTCCGAGATCCAGGACCTGTGGTCAACCATAACTTCTTATTAGTCTTCAACCCTCGTTAAACTAATACCATGAAATTGAACCCGCCTTAACCAAGTCATATACTTACCAACCACTAAATGCAACCTTCACTTGATCTAACCCCACGTTCTCTTTCCAATGCTATACCTTCATAAAAATAGTTAACCCACTTAGGAACATCTAATATTCCACACAAAAATAACTACAACTAGAACCCTTACTGATAGAGTGATTGCCACTTGTAGAGGAGAAGTGATCGGCCCAACCTTTGCTTATTGAACACAAGCCCCTAGCAAACATTCGGTAAAACACTATGTTACATGGCGATCATTGATGTAAAAGAAATAAAAGAGAGTGGCACATTCGGCCCACAGAGGAAAGAGTCGCCACTTAAGAGAAGAAACTTACCGAGAACTAGCCAACACCCCAACCTAAAAATCTCCCAAATGGTAAAAGGGATAATCGGCTATGAGCAGCAAGAAGGAAAGACGTGAAAATGAGAAGAAGAGAAAGATGAAGCCTAAGCCTTAACAGAGTTCGACCAAAGAAGAAACACAAGCAATCAGTCAAGACAAGTTCATAGAGAGCAAGAGAGCAAGAAGGAAAGAATCGGTTACAACAGGTCAAGAGCGAAAGAAAAAGTGAAGAAAGCTGACAATGAGTATTCGACTAAGAGCAGTAAGAAGGCAAGAAGTGAAAATGAGAAGAAGAGAAAGATGAAGCCTACGCTTTAACAGAGTTCGGCCAAAGAAGAAACACAAGCAATCGGTCAAGACAAGTTCATAGAGAGCAAGAGAGCAAGAAGGAAAGAATTGGTTACAACAGGTCAAGACCGAAAGAAAAAGTGAAGAAAGCTGACAATGAGTATTTGGCCAATGAGTATAGATGCTAAGGAGAGAAGAAACAAAAGAGATCGATAATAAAAAATGTTAAGAGACCAAACTGAAAAGACCCAAAATGACCAAAAGCAAACACCAAAAATAGAGAGGTCGAAAATCAATCAAAAAAAAGAAAAGCCCCACAAAATAATGACTACAATCTCTATTTTTGCCCAAAAGCTGAAAATGCCAAGGAAATTCGGCACAAACTTACCCACTCTCAAGCTCCTCTTTCCTCTCCTTAAATCCCCCCATAATCCTCTCCTTGATTTCCTCCATAAATCACTCCAACTTCCCATTAAAATTCAATTCAAATTCTTATGACCAACTCAACCACAGAGTTCCAGTCCAACTCCACCTCCTACCCAACTCAAATAGTAAAATAATACTCCATTGCGCATTCCAAGACTTGAACCTCAGACCTTACAGTTACATAACACGCCACCTTGCCACTCCACCACAGGCTCCTTTATGACACATTTTATCCTCAATTATTTATAAGGTCTATAGGCCAAAGTCTAGGTTCCTTTAAAAGAAAAACCAAAATAAATTGCCAGAGCCAAAACTTGAACCCTAGCTCCCTTGCAACCTTAATAACGCCACAACCACTAGATCACATGCTTCTTTGTGTCATTTATTTACCATAATAATTTAAAAGGCCTTCATCGAAGCATCCAGGGTTTTATTCATTTAAAACCAAAATTTTTGCTAAAGCCCAGTGTTGAACCTAGGACTTTTCCAACTCCTCTCAGGACCTTTAACCACTTGAGCAGACATTTAATTGTGTCATTTCCTGCACAACTACCTACTTATATCAAGCCTTCTCACAGTTCCCCTACTCAAGGCCCATTCCGTCTAAGCCCAAAATTTTGGGCGTTACAGCATTGATCAGTTGCCTTGTTGAGGGGTTCACACCATTGTAAAAAGTCTGAACCTGCAGCCATAGAGGTAACCCATGGTGAGGGCACCTTCTTAATAAGTCCTTGTATCTCTCGCATACATCATAAAGAGTTTCTAGATCCATCTGCACAAAAGAAGAGATATCATTCCTTAACTTTTCTGTTTTAGCTGGCGAAAAATATTTAAGTAAAAAATTTTCGGTCATTTGTTCCCAAGTAGTGATTGATCCTCGTGGTAACGAGTTCAACCATTGTTTAGCCTTATTCCTTAATGAAAACAGAAACAACTGAAGGTGAATGGCGTCGTCAGAAATGCCATTGATCTTAAAGGTGTCACAGAATTCTAGAAAATTTGATAAATGAGTGTTTGGATCCTCGTCCTGCAAACCATCAAACTAAACAAACCGTTGTATCATTTGAATCGTGTTAGGTTTCAGCTCAAAATTATTTGTAGCAATAGCAGGTCTAACGATACTCGATTCAGTTCTTGTTAAATTAGGCTTAGCATAGTCGTACATAGTACGACGAGTAGGATTCTGATTTACTGGATTTGCGGCAGCCACAGGAGGCAGTAGATTATTTTAATTTTCAGCCATCTCCTCGGTATTAATAGTTTCGTCCTTGTGCTCTTCCTCTATGTATTGTAGGCTTCGCCTTATTTCTCTTCGGTTTCTGTGAGCTGTGCTATCGATCTCACTATCAAAAACCAAAGGTCCTGATGGGTTCCTCCTAGTCATAAACTAGAGATACCTGCCAGAAGCAAAGAAAAGAAAATTTAGAAAAGAAAGATTAAAAAGCAAAAAGTAAATTGCAATAAAAGTAAGAATGGCTAAAGTAATAAAAATTAAGTGTTCCTAATATCTTAGTCCCCAGCAACGGCGCCAAAAACTTGATGGTTGCTAAACTAACTAAAAATTCGACTAAGGCAAGCGCACTTATTGAACAGTAGTATAGTTATGGTGAGACCGAAAATATCGTATCCATAAGGACTAAAAGTACTAGTAATTACTATCTTTTTATTATCTAGCCTAAGAATTAAGGGATGTTTTAAACTAAGACTAATTATCTAATTGACTAAGATTACGATAGAGATAAAAGTTGGAAAATACTGTTGGAAAACTGATGGAGAAGACAATACCCAAGGAAAAATCCACTAGACTTTACTTATTACTTTTAAATTAGACGATTTACTCACTTGACTTAACCCGTATAAATCCCTGATTTATGT